>CM065809.1:38627309-41188976 GCA_033398695.1 Orobanche coerulescens | reverse complement strand
ATTCTGGCCTATTGGATTTTTGAAAACCTTGAGTATCTTAGAAAAATAAATTTCGAGACGTACTTTTAAAATGAATTATTTTCTCGTGGTACATCCAAGGTGCCACAATATGTTTCAAAATTCTCCTACCTCGAGGACCAAAATGTTTTGAGATATTTTCAATGTTTTAGAAACACTTCTACTTAGACATGAGGGTCGAATATTTTGAAAGTTTTCACTGAGAAAAAGTGTCCTCATTTTTATCAAATGCGAAATGGTTCTCCAAAGTCTCGATAACGATGTTTCATGTTTGTATTTTTTTTTTGAAAGGTGATACTCAAGATCAACCGGTGTTCTTCTAAATTATTTTCAAAATGAGGTTTTCGTTTTTAAAATCTATCCATTCCCGTTTGAGGGCTGGGTATGTATGTATGATGTTCGCATTGTCATTATGATGTTTGATCCCAAGTATGATCGAATTGGCGGTGTGAGCGTTGAGTCGTTTTCCACACATTTGTTGTGTTAGCCCTTTGTGAGAGGTGGGATGTTAGTATTGAATGTTGCCGCCTCGTGGTGATTTCTGCGTTATCGTGCATGTGCGAGCTGTTAGATCTTGGGTTGGTATGGCCGTGTGCATCGGTCATCGTTCCGTTATGTGTCAGTTGTTTAATCTCTTGTTACCTTGCTCCTGTTTTTGTGAATTTCGTGGACGAGGTCGGAGGTAATGCCCGTACTATTTGGACTTCTGTATTTTCTATTTCTCCAGTCTATCGATTCGCTCATGTTCGTTGATACTTTATGAACTTGTTCTGTATTTCGGTTTCATCGTCCGAACGAGCTGTGATCTTGTTGTGGGTCGATCTGGTTATCGATGTGACTTTTTGAGTTCAGTTCGATTCTTGTGAACCTTGTTCGGGAGTGACATCATCTGGTTCTATTAGTTCTTTTATTCGAAGCGGATCGGATTTGGAACTCTTGTGTTTTCGACTCTGTCGACTCATTATGTTCGTTGACATTTCTGAGCTTGTCCTGCCCCTTGCTTTTGTTGATCGAACGAGTGTGGTATTGTTTCGGAATAACTCGTTTGTCGTTGTGACTTTTCAATCGCTATTCCATTTCCTGTGGATCTTATGGGAATGCACGTCTTGTTGTTCTCACCAGATCATCCTGGGAGTTGTTGTTTGAATTTTCTTATCCTTCGTGTTTCGGACATGATTGTTCGATCTTTGTTGTCTCGATCATTTGCTTGTTCGGTTTTTGTTCTCGTTTCGTGATTGTTGAGCATTCAGGCTCCTTCCTAATTCCCTTAAGTTTGGAAAATTAGTCTCGTTTTCGATCTTCCAGCCCTTGGGTGGTGGAATTCCGTATTTATTCAGCGATTGGCTCGCGTTTTGATTGATGTGCCGTTGGCTTAGTCAATCGTATTGATTTTCGTTCATTGTGTTTTGTGATTGTTCGGATAATTGACTTGATTGTATTATCCATTTGATGACGCTTGTCACTTGTTGGTTTTATTATATCCCTAACGGCGACGTTGTGTTGGTCGTCGTGGAGCGTGTTTTCACACCGTATATTCCGTTGTGTTGTTTGTAACGTTTCCCCGTTGGGTGTTAGTTACGCGTTTCTTGCGTATCTCGTTGAGTTTTCCTGGTGGGATATTGCTTCTCTCTACTTGTTTTAAGTTTCGGGACGAAACTTCTTTTAAGGAGGGTAGAATGTAATATCCGCAATTTTCGATTTCCGGTAATTTCTTTTTTTTCTTTTTTTTCAGCGGAAGTACGTTTTGACGACTCGATCATGACTGTTTCGTCATTCTAAGAATGATTAATTCTACACTTTTTGACATCCGAGTTCGTTTCGGTGTCGTTTTGTTGAGTTCCGTGCTTTTTAGCGACTTTTCCGCACTTGATTTCGATTCTTGCGAATCTCGTTCAAGCTATTGCTTTGAGTTTCGTAAGTCCCTTTAACTTTGTTAGACGTGTTGTGAACTTCGGTTTGGTTATTCGATCACGTATCGTGATTTCCGGGCGTTCTGGGCCATTTTGTAATTTCTTGAAAGTTACGGGTATCCGTATCTGTAATTGTTGTCTCGACCCGTTTCTTGGTCGCGTATGATTAATTATGGTATTATGTTTTCATTCCGGGTCGTTGATGTTGTCCGCGAACTTTTCGTTGTGTTCGTTCCGTACGTTTTCGGAAATCGAGTCGTCGGGCCATGTCGGCTGAGCAGCTGGCCGGCCGGTGGTGGGTCCTGGCCGGACGGTTGCGGGCACTGGACGGGCTGACGCGGCAGGAACCGGCGTAGCGTACGCTACGGCCGGAAGTCTGCGCGCGCTAGCTCGGCAGGTATAGCGCACGCTAGCTTGGTCGACCAACGCACGCTATCGGACCGGACAGTGGGGTTTCGGGTTACGGACTCGGGAAGGATCGGCAGTAGCGCACGCTACGCCGAGCGTAGCGCGCGCTAGTCGGCAGCATAGCGCACGCTGTCGGCCAGCTAGCGTCGTTACAGCCGGGCGATTCGATCGAGAGGTTACGGGACGGATCGGCTAAGCGCCACGCTAGCGTCCGTAGCCGCCTTCTCCTTGATCGGGCAAAGCGAGATCCGGCCGGCGATTGAGTCTTGATGCGGGGCCTTGCAGGCCCGGCCTAGGGTTATCGGCCGAGGCCGTTAGCGCGCGCTAGTCGGAAGGTGTAGCGCACGTTAGGCGTGCTGTATAAATATGACAGAGTAGCCATATTTTCACCCGTTTTTCATTTCCATCTTTTCCTCTCCGCGGCTGGAGACTTGGCGATCCAGGAGACATGTTGTCAAGCAACTAATCCACGAAGATTGGGAGTTCATATCATCGATTAATCCCTCCATAACCTCCTTTGATCCAGCGAATCAAGGTGAGATTTCCTAGAACCCTATTTTGGGAAAATTTGGGGTTTTTGTGTTTTTGTCCGATTCGTTCCGTGTTGTTGATTAATACACAATGGGTATGATTAATCTTGGTAGTATTCTTGTGTTTAACATCTGTTGTTACCCAAAATATTATCCGAAGATAGTGTTGCTGGAATGATCGAGTAACCAACAAGTGCGGGAGCACGTCCGTGAGAAATTAAATGACACAAGATTTGCCGGGGTTGTTAATCCCGGGCTTGAATGCTCTCGCGAGATTTTATTAATAAGTATACTGTTGAGTACAAATATTAATGTTAGAATCTATCACAAAGAGTGTAAAGAATTCTAGTTTTCTAAGCTGTGGAGCGTATAGAATGCCGGAAGAATCAAATATGGAGTTCTGTGAATTCTTGCTATGGATGTTCTATGTGTGAGAATGTCTTTATCTTTTCTCTATCTTGTTTGCTGTGTTATTCGAAGCCCTTATTCTGTGTTATGGACCTTCTATTTATAGCAGACCAAGTTCTGAGGGCCCCTGCGATCGCGACGATAAATGGGTTATTTATATTATAATAAGACGGCCGATCGTCTCGTCGCGTGGGGCTTTTCCCTTAAAGTCGCGGTTATTCTTGACGGCGTATGCGGTCGACAGGAACTCGCATGCGTCTGAGCAGCTGTCACCCACCTTTTTGGCGGATCTTGTTGGTAGGTGAGGTAGGTGACAGCGTGAGCATGGTCTTGTCTGTCGGCACCTTTCGCAGTCTGCGGCCCTGTTGGTAGGTGAAGTAGGTGACAGTGTGGGCACCGATCTTGTCTGTCGGCACCTTTTGAGATCTGCACGCGGGTCCCGGCCGAGATTTGGGCTTTGATGACTTTTGACGGATGTTGGATTAATACGTGGCACGAGACGATCGCGATCAACAAAAGACGATCGCGATCAACAAAAGGCGATCGCCGTGGGTGCCGAGTTCGTGGTGTTTTTCCCGAGCATATCTCTTATGGTAGACTTCCCGACTGCTATGACGATCGCCTTCGAGGCGTGTTTAAATGCCGCACAACAATTGCCCCCCAGCTCGGCTCGATGTTGAAAACACGGGGTGAGGTGGCACTTTTGGCGATCGCCAATGTTTTAGACGGCCGGGCGATCTGATTTCAAATTTGGACGATCTCCTTTTGCGCTGGGAGCGGCGGGAAAAGAAAAGTGGGCTCTCGAAACAATGCAAGGACACGCGTCGCATTTCTATTGAGGGAGCCCGACGGTTCGTCAGACTTTGTCGATTGGCGTGCCCTCGAAAAGACGCGTACGCGGGACTCGAGGGCCGCATTTATTGCGTCCCCCAACTGTTGGTTGCATCCCAGCCCTCGGACTTTCGCCTATTTGCACAGAGACCCCCGTCTCCATCTATAAAAGGGGCTAGGGCTACTCCATTTTCATCTTTTACGCGTCCTTGCCTTCCTGCTGAAGCTCTGCAAAAATTTCCGTAGCTTGTTGTGCCGACAGTCTTCCTTTCTTTAGGTAAGAAACCCAATTTTTCTTTCTCCCTTAATTTTTTGAGAATATGTCGGGAGGATCTAAGGTCTTCGAGGTCGGAAGCACTTACGCGGCGGCCAGCCGGGGGAGGAAATTCCTGTGGGAATCCCCGTGGAAACGGCCGCAGAGGCTATTCGTGCGGGGATTGCACCCGCAGAGCTTGAGGAGCTTTTCAAAGAGGCCGTAGTGGCGGGCTCTGCGGTGGCGGAGGAGCGAGATGCATCGCCGGTGGAGGAAGACGAACTGATGCGTTTGTCTTGGGAAAAAGATAGCGTCTCCGGCCCCGTCTATACGGCTTTTGCTAAACTTATGGAGGGGATTGCCGGGCCCTGTCCGGAGTTTGATTTCGAGGCTTACTCCGCTGCTCATCCCTACGTACATGTGAAGCGGACGGAGTTTCGGGCTGCTGGACCGTCTCAATGGACTCTTGGTCAGATTCGGAGTTCGGCGACCTGGAAGGACATGACCCGCTGGAGGGCCAAATATCATATCCCCTCTGATGTGTCATTGCACGTGCCCTCCGAGAACGAACGTGCCGACCAGTCTCCCGAGGGTATGGTCGCCATCAACGAAATGACCCTAGCTGCCGGACTGCGGTCTCCCTTGCCGTTCGCCGTTTCGTATCTGCTGATCGCCTGGAATTTGGCGCCTCTTCAGTTGACGCCGAACGCCTGGCTGCAGATTATCATCACATTGACATTATTTGGCGGTCACAGGTTGTTTCGGTTGCCTTCTGCGCTGGATATGAATTATCTTTTTAAGCTGACTGTGCAGAAGGGATCGATCGGCGGTTACCATATCCAAGGTCGCCAGGGTAGGGTGGTTATCGGGGTGCCGAGCAAGACTCGGGGCGACCTGAAAAAGTGGTGCTGGGTTGGTGGTGCATGGAAGTCGGCATCGAGCGAACCGCCGGAGGAGGAGTTGGATATCCCTACCAATTTTCGGGAGAGGAATCCAAGTAAGGGTTTCCTTTCTCCCTTTATTTGGATACTCCTTGGACTGATCTAATTTATTTCCCTTTTGCAGGATCCCTTGTTCCATCGATCGACGATCTCCCCTTTGATTTCTCGATCGTCTGGGAGCGGATTCGCGCATTGCGGTTTCTATAAAGACGTTGATCAATCGACCCACGAATCTCATCGGTTGGGAGCTCGACTGTTTCGCTTCCCTCGCCACCTGAAGGCCCCTGGTATGACTTTTCATCCACTCTCTTCTGCGAGGCGATCGTCTCCAAGAGGTCGCCATGTTTACGTAAGTGTCTAACTTGTTTTAGTTTCTTCTTTGGCAGAGATTTATTTTCCCCGTATCGCCGAGCTACCGCAGGAGATCGCCATGTCTAATCCCGGTTTTCTCGGTCGCCTTCATCTGGGAAAGAAAACGGGTCGCGTTGCTGCGACGTCGTCTCGCCCTGCCCCTGTGGTGAGGCCCGTTGCGGTGCCGGTCGCCGAACCGGAATCTCAAGGTGAGGAACAACTTCAGCGCAACCGCAAGAGGCGGAGGCCGGAGGCGTCCCTTCCGTAGGCTGAGGTGGACTTAGCTATCCTGGAGCCGCCGATCGTCGCTCCCCCCGTTTCTTCTGTTCCGATGGCGGAGGGGTCTGGTCCCAGGCCATCGGCGTCCAGCTCCAGGTCCTCTGCCGGCTACTTGAAAAGGACGGCGATTGTTGACTCCGAGACCCCTCGGGGAAAGCCCTTTT
Source organism: Orobanche coerulescens (assembly GCA_033398695.1). Taxonomy (NCBI): domain Eukaryota; kingdom Viridiplantae; phylum Streptophyta; class Magnoliopsida; order Lamiales; family Orobanchaceae; genus Orobanche; species Orobanche coerulescens. The sequence continues at coordinate 41,182,883 of CM065809.1, read as the reverse complement.
TTGGCCGTGATCCAGAGCTGGTCAACAGGTGAGAATGGTTTGAAACTTCTGAGCCAGGCGTTCTGAGTAAGGTTTAGGCTAACTCCTTGGTTTCCTTGGTTTTGCGCCTGCAGTTCGTCTTGCCGATCCGGACGTTGCTCCCATGGTCTTGGACTTTACGCCGAGCAAGGCTCCGCAACAATCTCTCGACGTCCACCTTTACGTTCGCCAGGCTATCACCTCTTTGCCCAAGGCTTGGACGACCGACCTCGATGCGATCGCTCGTCGGCGATCTGGAGACGCCATGCAGGCGACCGTTGCCCTGGCTCTTCAGACGGCGACGATGGCCGTCCAAGCTGCAAGGGATTTTGAGGGGCGACCCTCCACTGCTCATCTCCATCGCGACCTCGAGGCCGCCCGGAACAAAAATATCGAGGATGCCAACCGGATCCTGGCTATGGAGAAGGAGTATGAGGAGACGGCCAAAAGGGCTAAGCAGGATGTGGATCGATTGATGCAGGAGCTGAGCCGTTCCAAGGAGGCTGCCGATCGGTCCCGTGATGAGGAGAAAGAAACTCGCCAGAAGCTCGCGGCGTCTCAGGAGGAGGCGGCCGGACTGAAGGTGATGGTTGATCGGCTCAGCGGTGAGCTGGACGTGGCGAAGAAGGAGCTGGAGAAGGCTCAAGGTGAGAATGCTGCCAAGGTTGTCGAGCTGGCGGGGGCTGAGAAGACGGTCGCAGAGTTGAAGGGCCAACTGAAGGCGATCGAGACCGATCCCTACCAGAGTGTGGCGCTCGCCGGCGAGTTCTCCTATTACTTGGCCTACGCTGACGCTGTCCGAGCTGCAAAAAAGGCAGGGATCGAGATCGGTCCCTTGATGGAGAGCTTCAAATCCTACGCCCTCGCGAATCCTTTGCACCCGGAGTTCTCGTTGCCGATCCTTGACTTAGCCGACTTCGGGATCGACTTGAGTTGGTATACGGGTAAACTCATTCATCCCGAGGCCGAAGCCGATCCGCAACCCGAGGGCGAAGACCAGCAGACGGGACCTTGAGAGGCATTTTTGTTTTCCTCTGTAACTTTGTACTTTTCGTTTTCCTTTTGTAATGCCTTCGGGCCCCGTAATGTACTAAACTTGCATTATAAACAAAATGTTCTTCTTTTCATACGATGGCCTTTGAATGTTTCCGTGCAACTTTTACAAGTATGTGTATGATTGCTTTCGACGTTTTGTTCATCCGATCGATTGTATGAGTGTTGAAAGCATTGATATGTTTTGAATCGGAATCCTTACTTGTAATTTTTTTTCGGACGACTCCGATCGTCCTGCGCGTGTTTGAGTGAGGCCGATCGTGTGTGGTTCCTTTTGTTCGATCGTATCTGGGATTAGCTCGACCCATCTCTGCCCCCTTGTTTTATTTTACTTATTGTAAGTAAGGAAACGAAAACTAAGTCGTCGAGGCTATCTTCAGTTTTGTCGGTTCTGAAGATTTATGTATTGTTGGGGTGTTCGATGGACCGACCTCCCTTATCGTGTCTTTGTGTGCGAGGGATGTTGTGTATCCCGCGACTCACTTTTTGTGAGGGTCCTCCGTTAGACTACGCTTGCCTTGTGTTAAAACGAAAGGTGGGCGATCTTGGTCTGGAGGAATCCTTGCGCGGGGCGTCGTCGGTTTATTCGACTCCACGCCCGCGGCTTGTCAGCTCTGCTTCCACCTCGGCCCGCCATGAAGATGGCGACCCTCGACGGTGTACGTTGAGACGGGGGTAGTGGCACGTCGTATTGTCCGGGTTCACTAAGTTAGATGATGAACCATTGAGGGAGGGCGATCGTGTACACTGATTAGTTTTGGAGGGTCCTTCGGCTACGCCGGCCTCGTATTCAAACGAAGGGCGGGCGATCTAAGCTCGAAGGAACCTTGCATGGGCGATCGCCAGAATAGATGGGATAGAGAACAAAAATATTTCATTATGTTCCTTGTACATTTGGCAGTTGAAAATGAATACAAAGTTATCATTGATAGTATTTCTTCAGATGTACAACGTTCCAGGGATATCGGTCCGGAGTACCGTCAGGGTGTTCCAGCTCGTAGGCTCCCTTAGTTAGCCATTTCGATATTCTGAAGGGGCCTTCCCAACTTGGTCCAAAGACACCTGTGTGGGTTTGGATCTTTTTTAGGACGAGATCGCCCACTTGAAACCGCCTTTCCCTGACCTTCGAATTGAAGAACTTTTCGGATCTCCTTTTGTGGATAATGTTCTTCATTTCCGAGGTCAGTCAACGTTCTTCGAGCATGTCGAGGTCGATCCGCCGGGCCACATCATTATCGATCGTCATCTCTTGCTCGGTTCGATGGCTGAGGACGGCGATCTCCGAGGGAATCACCGCTTCTGTTCCGAATGCGAGGGCGAATGGGGTTTCGCCCGTTGAATTGCGGGTCGTTGTTCGGTAAGACCACAAAATGTCTGGGAGCTCGCTCGCCCATCGTCCTAGGCTGGATTCGAGTCGCGCTTTAATTGTGTGTTTGAGGATCTTGTTCACTACCTCTACCTGCCCGTTCGTCTGAGGGTGATAGGGAGCCGAGAACAACCTTTTGATTCCCCATTTATCACAGAATTGCACGACTTCTAAGCCATCGAACTGCTTTCCATTGTCGGAGATGATGGCCTGGGGTAGATCGAACCGGCATATGATGTTTCTCCAGATAAACTTGATCACTTGCTCTTGGCCGATCTTGTTTAGCGGTTCGGCCTCTGCCCATTTGGTGAAATAGTCGACCCCGACGATGGCGAACTTACAGCCTCCTGGAGCCGTCGGTAAGGGACCTATAAGGTCGATGCCCCATTGAGCGAATGGCCATGGGCTGTACATCGAGGTGAGCTGCTCGGGGGAGATTTTAATACTTGGTCCCATTACTTGACATCTATGACACGACCTGGCATAGGCGATCGCATCCTTCTGAAGTGACGGCCAGAAAAAACCTTGCCTGGTTGTCTTATGGATGAGAGCTCGTCCGCCAGCGTGATTTCCACAGATTCCGTCGTGGATCTCGGCTAAAACGAGCTGTCCTTCCTCCGGTGTAATACACTTGAGGAGGGGAAGGCTGAAAGCTCGCTTGTAAAGACGATCGTCCAATAGGGTGTATCTGGTCGCTCGGAGCTGGAGTTGGCGAGCTTTGATACGGTCGTCAGGGACCGTCCCGTCCTTCAAGTATGTGATGAACGGAGTCATCCAGCTTTCTTCGGCAACGGCAACTGTGGCCACCAGGTTTCTTTCGATTGCCGGCCTTGCTGACTTTGTAATTTGGATATTAGAGAAATCGGCCGCCCCATCCGACGATGCTAGCTTGGATAGGGCATCGGCCTGAGAGTTGTGCTCTCTCGGGACTTGTTCGATTTGTACTTCTTCAAATTTCGTGCACATCTCGGCGACCAGCTCTTGGTATTTGATCATCTGTTCGCCATGTGCCTCATATTCTCCTTTGACTTGGTTCACGACCAGGAGGGAGTCCATGAAGATATGGAGGCGACGAACGTCTAGGGCGAGAGCCAGGTCGAGCCCGCCTACCAAGGCTTCGTATTCGGCTTCATTGTTGGTCGCACGAAACCCGAAACGCACGGCATTTGTGAAACATTGTCCGTTGGGGCTAATGAGGACGATCCCTGCCCCTGCTCGCGAGTTGGTCGCCGAACCGTCAACGTACAGCTTCCAGGCAGGTCGACCGATATGGGTCGGACTGTGAGGGAATGTTAACTCCACCACGAAGTCCGCCAGAGCTTGGCCCTTGATCGCCGTGCGAGGAGCGTATGTGATGCAGTATTGGGCGATCTCTTGTGACCATTTGAGGAGTCGCCCGTTGGTGTCCGGTCGATGTAGAACTTGCCTAAGAGGGAGAGTTGTCAAAACCTCCACTTGATGGTCTAAAAAGTAGGCTCTTAGCTTACGGACACTCATGACTAGAGCATAGGCGATCTTCTCCAAAGGTGTATAGCGTGTCTCTGCGTCGTGGAGCGCTTGACTAACATAGTAGATCGACAGATGGACTGGTCCCTCCGCTCGCACCAAGACAGCACTCAGCGCGACCTCCGAGGCCGCTAGGTAAAGGAATAATTTCTCACCGGAGATCGGCTTTGCCAGGATCTGGGGGTTGGATAAATATTCCTTTATTTTGGCGAACGCCACCTGACTCTCCCTTGTCCATGCGAACTTTTTGTTCTTGATGGTCGCGAAGAAAGGCTTGCTTTTATCGCCGAGCCGAGATATGAAGCGGTTGAGGGCGGCCAGACAACCTGTGAGGCGTTGTACCTGCTTGATGTTCCGAGGTTCCTGCATGTCGAGGATCGCCTGTATCTTGGTGGGATTCGCCTCGATCCCCCTCTGGCTGACAATGTGCCCCAGGAATTTCCCAGAGCCCACCCCAAAGTTGCATTTCTTGGGGTTCAGCTTCATGTTGAACTCTTCGAGTATGGCGAATGTCTCGGCGAGATCATTGAGGTGATCTTCCTTCTTGAGGCTTTTGACCACGATGTCGTCGATGTAGACCTCCATGGTCTTGCCGATCTGATTAGCAAACATCCTGTTGACCGAGGCACGGTAGGTCGCCCCGCATTCTTCAAGCCGAACGGCATCGGACCCAAAGTATATGTCTTTTTCCGTGTGGAAAGATGTGTGTTTTATGTCTTTCTCCGCCATTGGGATTTGATGATATCCGGCGAAGGCATCCATAAACGACATCATTTCGCAGCCTGCAGTACTATCGACCAAGTGATCAATATGAGGCATCGGAAAGTGGTCTTTTGGACAAGCCGCGTTGAGGTCGGTGAAGTCGATGCATAATCTCCGAGAACGGTTGGCTTCTTGACGAGTACCGCGTTGGCGACCCATTGTGGGTCGTCCGTAGCTACCCCGATTAACTTGTTGTCGAGTAACTTTTGGACCTCTATGTCGAGCGCCGCGTATTTTTCGGGGCCGAATTTCCTACGTTTTTGATGAACTGGCTTCATCGCCGGGTCGATCTTTAGATAGTGGCAAGCATGCTCGGGACTTATACCAACCATATCTTGATGCGACCAGGCGAATACTCCGATGTTCTTACGTAGAAAATTGACCAGATCTCCTTTCAGTGCGAGGTCGATGCTTGCGCCGATCTGTACTTCCCGTTCTGGACGAGCCGGATCTATGACTATACTCTCCAACTCTTCGATGGGGACGGTCGCTTCTTGCTTGGAATGATTTCCGGACTCGATCCTTGGATCGACGTCGAGACTCGGCTCGAAACCGATCCTTGGCTCGATGTCGTCCGTTAACTGATCCGAGATGTCGTCCTCTGAGTTGGGTTGGTACGATGTGTTTGGTTCTTCGATCTCCATGGGTCGATCGTCGATCGTTTCAACGTTACACATATCGGGGGAAGTATTGAAAATAGTAACGACATAAGAGTAATGTAAACATGTTTTTGCCATTAGCTGATCCCCCTTTACAGTACCGACCGTCCCATCGGCAGTGGGGAATTTGATACAATAAAAGAAGGACAAAGCGACCGCCTCAAAGGTTTCTAAGAATGGACGACCTAGGAACCCATTATAGATGCTGGGTCTATCTATGATTACAAAATTTAGGTTCCTAGTAATCCTAACCTTGGGATCGTAAAAGCATATCAGCTCGACGGAGAGCTTGATCCTCCCATAGGCTTGGACAGTGCTGTCGCCGAATCCTTGGAGCACGGTGTCGAATGGCCTGATGAATTTGGTTAAGTTTCCGAGCTGATCCAGAGCTGTTTTGAATATGATATTGCAGAAGCTCCCGTTGTCGACCAGCACGCGGTCGATCGCCTTCCCAAGGATACAGGCAGAGATCACCAATGCATCCTCTTTGGGGCATTGTACCTCCTCCCTGTCTTTATTGGAGAAGGTGAGGAGCGCGTCTCTAGCGAAGGTCGGCTCTGGGGGCACCACAATATGGACTCCGGCGAATGCCCTCAGTTCGGCCTTCCGCTTCCTGTTTGACGCGGTGGAAACCGGGGAAAGGCCCCCGAGGTTCCCCCCTCCTGCTTGGAGCATATTAATCCGACCGCCAGGGTTGATTGGAGGAATCGATCCATCGGAATGCTCTGGCTCGTGTTTGATCCTGGCGACCGGATTGGGAGGCGTCCTTTCGTTTTGACGGCGCTCGCGACCTCCGGTCCTCTCTGGTCGAGGTTCTGGCTTGGTGACCAGGTTGTCTAATTTGCCTTCTTCGAACAGTCGCCAGAGTTGCCTGAGGAGGTCGCGGCATTGGCTGGTGTTGTGGCCGGGACTTTTGTGGTAGGCATAGAATTTGCTACGGTCTAGATGACCGTGGTCCCTTATTGGCTTTGGTTTGGAAAGCCACTCCCGCCCCTTAATTGCGTTGAAGATGTGGGCTGGAGATAAGTTGAGGTTGTGGAGGAGGTGAACCTCTACATCACCGAAGGCTTTGAATTCGCCAGGCGGCTTTGCGACCGCCTTTCTGGGCTTGGCGACCGCCTTCTTCTGAACATGGGATGGCATCTTCCCATCTCCGGTAGGTTCCTAATCTAAACGGAGGGAGAGCATCCTCTGCCTGGCCAGGAAATCGGCGGCTCTGACGCGGAAGACCGAGTAGGTCGGGGGGATATCCTTTGTGAGATGCCTGAACATGGGTGAGTGGCCGTAGAATCCCCCCAGGACTGAATAGAGGGCGAGCTCGTCGCTAATGGGTTCGCCGGTGAGGACTATCTCGTCCACCCGGTCGATGTAATCTTCATCTGGCTCGTCCTTCCCCTGCTTGATTTTCATCATGCGGTGGGGGCCTTCAGGGCGAGCGACTTTGGCGGCGAAGTACGACGTAAAGTCGTTCGCCAACTTCTCGAAGCAATTGATTGAGCGAGGTGGCAGTGAGATGTACCACCTGTGGGCGAGGTCGCCCAGAGTTAGCGGGAACATCCGACACTTCGTCGCATCTGATGCTCCACATCCGGTCATGTAGATCCGGAATTTGCTCAAGTGGGTCTCCGGATCCGATCTTCCCTCATATAGAGGTGTCTGTGGGGAGCGATTGTTGGTTGAACCGGGCGAGCTCGATCTGGACCGAGTGGTTCACTTGGTCCAGAGATCGATCTCTGGCGCCGCCAGTGTCTAGTAGCGCCTTCATTTCGTCGAGTCAAGGCCGCATTGCGGCCATCGCCGTGGCATATGGGCTGGCGATTGGCTACGGAGCGCGAGCCGAGGCGATCATGTACCGATCCCTGCCCCCATGGTGGATGACGAGTTCTCTGCCGCGGATTCATTTCTTGGGCGAGTGGGGGCTGTCGGCCGGCTTTGTCTTCGGGAGTCGGATATGCCGAACTCCCGGTGACGGATTCGACTCCGATGCCTCCCGACTCGGGCCGGCCCGGGATGCCACGAGGATCACTCCTAGGCGGCCGAAGACGGAGTCGTCACTTTAACGAGCCTTTGCTGCGGCTCGGGGTTTTGTTGATTTCTCAACATATATCCCTTTGAGCTTCCGCTTGCCGGCTCGGCGGATGGTTGACGGAGTGATGGTGGGCGAGTCGCATGCAATCCGTCGCTCCACTGACGGCTATGGCCTCCTCAATGCTCCGCGATGCAGGCCCGATCGAGTGAGAGACTAGGGCCGTCCCTTGGGGGCGGGAGTGAGGACCTAGCGTCGCCGCGGTCGCCCTCCGTCGTGGGCTGGGATTCTGTCCGGGTCGGAATGATATTTCCGGCAGATCTCAGGGTGGCTCTCTTGGAAGTTGTTGCAGACGTCATTTTTCTGAAGGTTTATTTCTTTTGAAGAACAGGGAGTGTTTCTTCAAGTGTGAGTCCGGAGAACAATGAGTGTTCTACGAGACGATCGGAATAAAAGCGAAAGGTTCTGTCCTTCTTCTAGCGCCAATTGTTGTTACCCAAAATATTATTCGAAGATAGTGTTGCTGGAATGATCGAGTAACCAACAAGTGCGGGAGCACGTCCGTGAGAAATTAAATGACACAAGATTTGCCGGGGTTGTTAATCCCGGGCTTGAATGCTCTCGCGAGATTTTATTAATAAGTATACTATTGAGTACAAATATTAATGTTAGAATCTATCACAAAGAGTGTAAAGAATTCTAGTTTTCTAAGCTGTGGAGCGTATAGAATGCCGGAAGAATCAGATATGGAGTTCTGTGAATTCTTGCTATGGATGTTCTATGTGTGAGAATGTCTTTCTCTTTTCTCTCTCTTGTTTCTTTGTGTTATTCAAGCCCTTATTACGTATTTATGGACCTTCTATTTATAGCGAGACCAAGTTCACTGGGGCCCCCTGCGATCGCGAGCGATCGTCGTTATTTATATTATAATAAGACGGCCGATCGTCTCGTCGCGTGGGGCTTTTCCCTTAAAGTCGCGGTTATTCTTGTATTGCATTGTACGGTCTGACGGGGAACTCGCATGCGTCCTGAGCCGCTGTCACCCACCTTTTCGGCGGTACTGTTGGTAGGTGAGGTAGGTGACAGACTGTGAGCACATGTCTTGTCTGTCAGCACCTTTCGCAGGTCTGCGGCCCTGTTGATAGGTGAAGTAGGTGACAGGCTGTGGGCACCGATCTTGTCTGTCAGCACCTTTTGAGATCTGCACGCGGGTCCCAGCCCGAGATTTGGGCTTTGATGACTTTTGACGGATGTTGGATTAATACGTGGCACGAGACGATCGCCAATCAACAAAAGACGATCGCCAATCAACAAAAGGCGATCGCCGTGGGTGCCGAGTTCAGGGTGTTTTTCCCGAGCATATCTCTTATGGTAGACTTCCCGACTGCTATGATGATCGCCTTCGAGGCATGTTTAAATGCCGCACAACAACATCATTTAATCCATTGTTCTTCGTCGAATCGAAGTATATTTCTTGATTTCCTTCGAATTGACTTTTTGGGGGATTTGTCCTCGATCTCGTTTTTCATCCATTTTCGATGGATCGATTATGGTTAAATGATGTTGTTAAACATATTATATGGATTGTGTATCCATATTTCAACTTGGAATTCCGTTTTCATGATTTGACGGGACGAATCGTGTTCTTGGCCGTTTTGGGGGAAATCCTTGAACCTTCGTCATTTGTTTTTTGAATTCAGCAGCTTTGGGTCGTACTTTGGAATTCATTTTCGTTGTTATTGTTTTCGTTCGTAGTTCATTGTTGTGTATTGTCGTTCGGTGGAGTCGGCGAGTTCGTAGTCGGTTCGTGCCAACCTACTTCGGCCGATTCTCCGCATTGTGGTTATTCGAGGCAAGTACCTTGCCCATACTATTCTTGTTTTATGGATATGATAATTAGTGATCGTCTAAATGTGGTTGTTTGGTCGTTTGAATTGAACTTTCAAAAGATTCGGTTTAGCCTTGTTAAAGGCTTGTTTTCAAAACGTGTGTGTATTGTGAATGGTGTGTCTTGTAAATGACTATGTGAATCCTATGGATATGCTTGGTGTTGATGATGCACTTGGTATTTGTGTGTGGACGTATATTGTTTCATTTCGGTGCATTGTGGTTTGACGTGTTGTTTTGCTAAGTGTTTGATGCCTCTTGTTGAGTTGTTTGGATATCATTGATGTGATATGTTATTTGTGTGAATGTGTGGATATGGTTGAAGGTCTACGGTGACACGTGGCACGTGATCATGTGGTCAGGATGCAACAAGAGATTGATCCAACCGTGAGAGCCTGAGATAATCTACGGTGGCACATGGCATGCGATCATGTGGCCCGGATGCAACAAGCAATTGATCCAACCGTGAGATGTGTGTGATTTGTTTCGCTAGCCAGCTCGGGAGGGTCCTCCGAGGCCTCGAGTGGGATTTGTGGCTTCGTTCCGGTCCTAGGCGATGCGCGTGCGCGATTATGTTTTGTCGATTTTATGTTCGTCGAGGACACGTGATGTTGGGCTCTGGCCTTGTGAATTGTTGTCGGTTTTCTATTTGCGAAAACAAAACCTTTGGGCTGTGACCCCTGTTGATTTTTGGAAAGATAAGGATTTGATAATCCTAATTTGTTTTCTATTAAAACTCCCGAGGGTATTTTAAACCATTTTGCAAACCATTCTCGTTAATTGTGATCTTTCTGTAATATCCGTAATTTCGAATTTCGGTAATTTTCTTTTTTTCGGCGGAAGTCCGTTTTGACGACTCGCTCATGATTGTTTCGTCATTTCGAGAATGATTAACTCTACACTTTTTGTCATCCGAGTTCGTTTCGGTATCGTTTTGTTGAGTTCCGAGCTTTTTAGCGACTTTTCCGCACTTGAGCTCGATTCTTACGAATCTCGTCCGAAACTATTGTTTCGAGTTTCTCGTAAGTTCATTTGATGTTATTATTCATGTTGCGAGCTTTGGTTTGGTGTTTCGATCGCGTATTGTGATTTTCGGACGTTTTGGGCCATTTTCGTAATTTCCCAAAGTTTTGGGTAATTACTTACGTTGTTGAATTACGAGCCATCCGGTGGTCGGAATTGTGTGTTCTCTTAGCTCTTAGATTCGTATTTGCGAGTACGTCGTAACCGTATCATCGATTCGTATTCAGGTTCGGGTTTCGGGGTCGTTCGGGCCGTCGGAGTTGGCCCCGGCCGAGTCATGGCCGGGCAACCTGCGCCCAGGCCGGCACTGGCCGAGTCACGGCCGGTAGTGCTCAGCAGCTTCTGCCGAGTCACGGCCGGCAGTGCTCGCGGCAGCGGCCGGCGATCAAGTGGCCGCGGCACATCTTTGGCAGGCCGCGGCACACTCTGTGGCATTTTTTCGCCAAACCGCCGTACCGGTGCCGCGGCACACTCCGGCCGAGCCGGCACACCGCCGACCACCGGGAGCCATTTTTGGGCACTGTGCCGCGGCACACTCCCAGGCGCGGCACACTGCGGCACTATTTATGGCCCTGCAGACGGGTTTTTAGCCATTTTTCTCACTCGTTTTCTTCCCTTCCGCGGCTGGAGCTTGGTTAATCATGGAGAGATGTTATTGGACAATCAATCCATGAAGTTTCGAAGTTCATATCATCAATAATCCATCCTATAACATCCTCCGATCTACCGAATCAGGTCAGATTTTCTAGAAATCTAATTTTGGGGATTTTGGGTATTTTGTTCGTTTTCGTCCGTTTAATCCGATTTAACTTAGGATTTTGATGGATTGATGATTACTTAGATGTATTGTATCGTTTCCCTTGTTATTCCATGGTTGGATCGTATCGATTCGTTGTTTTGGTCGAGTTCTTGATCGATGCCTTGAAGGTGTCCGGTAAAATGTCATAGAGGGGTTTTCGGGCGTTCTACGATTATTCTTCCTCGTATGATCGATGATTTATTGATTATATGTTGTTAGGGTCGAATTCTTGTGAAGAACTCGAGTCGGAACCCTTCCGTTCGTCGTTTTCTTCAAGCTTCTCGATCGTGGGTGTATTCTTTTCCTTCGCCGGGGAATCGTAGGTGTTCGAGGTGTCCCGACTGAGCCGTGATTGTAGGAGTGTCCGGTATCGATTATCGAGGCAAGTATCTTGCCCATACATTACGTGTTTTGTGGATATTATGGTTGTTAATCGCCGATATGTGCTAAATAAATGTTAATAACCATTTTTCAAAGGAATCGGTATATTTACCATCATGGTTTTTGTAAAGGTGACCCGTGTGTGTCGGGAATTAATGTGCTTAGTTTAATATGTGTGCTAGTGTCGAGTATAGAATCACCGTACTTTCTTGTGATGTCATTGCATATGATTATGTCGTTGGTAAATATAAAGTGTAATTCTTTTGTCAAATTATGTGCTTGGAGTCCCGTGGATATGGACGAATATGTGAGTTTTTGGTGATATTGGTTGTGTCGTTCGGTGCTGTTGAAATCTTGTGCTCCCTTGTGAATTGATATAGTTCTGGGTCGTGAGTACGTGTTGGATAATTTGGCCATTCTAGCAAGGTACCTCGACTATATATATTTTGTGTGTTTGACCTTTGAGAGTCGTGGTTTTGTAATTTGTGAGTTGTTACTCTTCCACCTGGGGATGGCATGTGGCCTCTGGGGGCCGATACTAATGGGTACGGCCACGGAAGTGGACTTGGGTGCGTGTGTTGATGTTCTTCCACCTGGAGATGGTTCGACGGGACCTCTGGGGGCCGATACTAATGGGTACGGCCGCGGAAAGGGTTTCCCACCTGGGGACGGTCCGACGGGGCCTCTGGGGGCCGATACTAATGGGTACGGCCACGGGTTACCAAGTGTGGTTTTTGTGATATTGATGTTGATGTTTTGATGATTAATTGTGATATTGTCCGGAGTATCACAATGCTTTGCGCTCGGGGTCGAGAGACATTATATATCGAGTCTTGGTGCTTGGCTAGAATGGCATAAGATTAATGTGTTATGTGTAATGTGCACTTGTAAGTGAATTGAAGGGGATGATCGGGTCGTGGACCCTGTGTTTTGTGACCGTAATGGTTGGGTCGTGGACCCCGCGTTTTGTTAACGGATTTGCATTTTGGAAAATGAACTTTGGGGTTGTGACCCTAAATGACTTTCGAGGAATTAAGAACTTTTCAACTTCTAATGTTTTCAAAACTCCCGAGATTTGGAAATGTTTTCAAAGTGCTTACTTGCTTCGTTTCTACTTTCAAGACTTGAACTATTTTTAACTAAATATATCTCGGGAAGTCTTTCGTTGTATTCTCGGAATGTGTTGTGTATGGCTCGTATTTGCACTTTATACTTTCACTAGCGAAACAGTGGAATTTTGCTAACCCCCGAGTAATCGGGGGGTGGATATCTGTATTGTGTCCAGGTACATGCAGGTTTTCGGGAGCAAGACACAGGATCGGTACGAGGGATGATGAAAGACGGATGATACTAATCACACGAAGGCCAGTTTTGGGTTCAGTTAGTCGGAGTCCATTGTATTGTCTTTTCCGCTGTCTTATTGTTCATTGTTGCGAGTATTTTACCCTTGCATGGGTATGAGTCTGGATGAGTTTATGTATTTTGATTTGTAAGTCAATGACGAAAGACCAAATCGGTCTATTAGTTTGTTATTTGATTCGTCGGTATGTAATGTAATGTGTTGTTTTGATGTCTAGCCTGGCGGATCCTCACGGAGAGGGTCTGCGGCGTGTAATATTCCCAGTTTGATATGGGGGTGTTACATTTATGGTATCGGAGCTTAGGTTGCGGAAACCTAGGCTGTCGGGTCCAGTCGTGTATTGTTGGGTCTTGTCTTGTCAGATTGAGTCTGACTGATGTCGTGTCGCGACGCGTCGTTTGGAATGTCGGCCGTGATTAGTATCAGGGTGCAGCCATCATCTTCGTGCGATCTTTGGATGTAAGTCTCCCTACTACAGGTTGTACCACGAGCTATACGAGCCTATGTAATTTTGTGTTATGTAGTTAATATTTGAAGGTGCATCGTAAGTGACATATATTTGTTGATTCCCGTCTTGCGCTAAAATGTAGAATGATATTGCTGAATGTATCTTTGTATAAATCATTTTTCTTGCAAGAGTATAAACCTTGGAATTTTAAGCTTTCGAATCCTTTCGGGGAGTCACGTAAAATTTTTAAAATGCCCTCCAAGGGAGGAAAAAGTTGATTTTCTTATGTTGACCTCAAGGCTGTAAGTTCTGAAAACTCGAATTATTGATAATTCTTTTCCACTGTGTACTATAAGTTTTCAAAACACGAGTTTTGAACTCAAATGAGTTCTACAAAATATACTCAAGACGTGACCCTTGCTTTTAACTTTTCGGTTTTGAATGACAATTGCCTTTTGATGGTTGCTCATGATGTGTTGTAATTATGTGAATCGATGGTGTTGTGTCAAGATTTAACACCTTCCGACCGGCGATCGCCTCCGAGGCCGAGCGACCGACTTACAGGCCGAGCGACCGACTTACTGCCGAGCGACCAAGGCAAGCCTGCCGATCGGCGACCAGGCAACCGAGCCTTAACCCAGCGGGCATGCTAGACTGGCCAACCGTAGGGCCCAGGACAAGTCCCGGTGCCGAGCGATCGACATCAAGACGATCGCCTCTCGGTACTCGACGACCGACCCTTGGCGATCGACCGTCTCTCGGCACCTGGCGACCTACCCTTGGCGACCGACCCTTGGCGACCTCCATCCACTGGCAGATGTCGACCTCCGAAGACCATCCAGGTCGATCACCACCTAAGTGGGACCTCCTGTGACAGTGCTTCCGGACGCGTGCTGGATCCTCATTGGACCGCACGGCTGGCCACCAGCTGTAGCTTTGGACTTTTGGCAGGCAGCCCACGTAACCTTTAGGGCGATCGCCCCATTGCATTAAATGCCGAAAGGCGATCGCCCACTAGGGGACAGGGCCCCTCAGCCTCTATATATACAAGGCTCCCAGCACTTGTCCAGGGACCAAAAAAAAACTCTTCTGCACAAACCGAGATTCTGACTCTCTAAACACTTCAGCTTCCTTCGCATTTCACACCAGACAGAAGCAAATCACTTACACTTGGCTAACATCCAACTCTTGGCATGACTTTCTTTCGGTCTCACTTCTCCCGGCCTTTTCTCCTCGAGCAGATTACCGGCGGGACGAAGAACACCTAGCTTCGCTCAAGAGCCGGATCAACAGAGTCTTTTTACACTCATTGTATTTAGACTTCTCTCATTAATACTTGTATCCACAAATATTTGTATTAATAACATCTCGCGAGAGCATTCAAGCCCGGGCCTAACAAACCGGCAAATCTTGTTTTATTTATCTTCTCTCGGAAGTGCTCCGCATTTGTTTGTTGTCCGTCTTCCAGCAGTATTAATCTTCGGATAAATATTTTGGGCAACAACAATTGGCGCTAGAGGAAGGGGATCCAACCTCGAATTTTTACACCTACCGTCCCGAAGAACACTCACTGTTCTCGGGCGGATATTTGAAGTGACACTCACGCACTTCAAAAGAAATCCTTCGAAAACATGTCTTAGCCTCCGCGTCGAAGAAAGCCGGCCCGGCGGCGGACCCTGTTCCGTCCCGGTCAGCCGCGGCCCGATGGTGGAAGGTAGCCGCCGCGGCCGGAGGCGCTCGACCACGTCCGGGAAGGCGGCCCGAGCCTCTCGCTCGATCGGTTCCGAACCAAGGAACAGATCGAAGGGGCCCTGGCCGTCCTTCAGAGCGACGGTGCTCTCGACGCGCCTCCAGCCTACCGCCCCCGGTCTCTCGCCGGGAGATCAGCGAGCTCAAGGCTCTCTTGCCGGCGTTCGCCAGAGGCTCCGTCCGCGAAGAGGCGCTCGCCCGGGGCACCTCTGTCTTCGATCGCACAGGCGCGACCCGACACAGCGGCCAAGGCGATCGAGGCCCGGCTACGAGGCAGCGGAGTTTGAGTCCGTCACCGGGAGCTCGGCCTACCCGACTCCCGAAGG
This sequence comes from Orobanche coerulescens, assembly GCA_033398695.1. Classification (NCBI taxonomy): domain Eukaryota; kingdom Viridiplantae; phylum Streptophyta; class Magnoliopsida; order Lamiales; family Orobanchaceae; genus Orobanche; species Orobanche coerulescens. The sequence continues at coordinate 41,167,520 of CM065809.1, read as the reverse complement.
CGGCTAGCCGTCTGGCTCCCCCTCGCCGAATTGCCGAGGTCGGCGCGGCGGAGCCGGAGATCGGTACACGATCGCCTCGGCTCCTGCTCCCAAAGCCGATCGGCAAGCGACCAAGCCACGGCGATGGCCGCAATGCAACGTCAACTTAACGACATGAAGGCGCTCCTGGAATCCGTGGCAGCGCCAAGAAGACGATCGTCGGGCCAAGCGAGCCGCTCGCGATCGACATCGAGCTCGCCCCCGTGCGGCACGGGATCGCTCCCCGCAAACACCCGTGTACGTGGGGCGATCGGACCCCAAGTGCACCTAAGGAAGTTCAACATCTACATGGTAGGTGCGGGGCATCGACGTGACCGGATGCCGAATGTTCCCTCGACGCCGGACGACCTCGCCCACCGGTGGTATACTTCATTGCCACCTCGGTCCATTGGCTCCTTCAACGAAGGCGCGCACGGCTTCACCGAGTACTTCGCCACCGTGGTCGTCGGCGAAGGTCCCCTTCGCATGATGCAAATCAAGCGGGGAGAAGAAGAGTCCGACTCGGACTACATCGGCCAAGGTAGACGTAATCATCCTCAATGGCGAGCCCATAAGCGATGAGACCGACCTCACGCGGTCTAGGAGGTTTTCGGGGTTTTTCGCCTATGTTCGGGCATCTTACAAAGACCCAACCTCGACCTACGCGGCCTTAGGGCAAGAGCCGCAGATTTTCCGGCCAGCAAAGGTTTCTTCTTAGCACAGTGAGCGTGCGATCGGCACCGGACGACGATCTCCCACCCGATCGCCAATATCGACCTACGAATAAAGCGATCGGCGGCCGGCGACGATCGGCAGTCTTCGGCCGATCGCCGATCATCACGCTACATCATCCGATTCGGAGGACACGATCGCCATCTACATCCAAAGATATAACATGACGGACTAAGGCATAAGATCGCCTCCACCGCACATCATAAAGCCATGGCCCACAGCGATCGATGGAACCAGGCTTCGGCCATGCAAGGTCCCTTTCGGCCAAGATCGCCCGCCCTTCGTTTAAATACGAGGCCGGCGTAGTCGGAGGCCCTCCAACATTAATCGGTGGACTCATTCCACAACCCCGTCTCAACGTACACCGTCGAGGTCGGCCATCTCCATGGTGGCCGAGGTGGAAGCGAGCTAACAAGCCGCGGGCGTGGAGTTGATTCATCCGACGCCGCCCGCGCAAGGACTCCTCTAGACCGAGACCGCACGCCTTTCGTTTAAAAACAAGGCGGCGCGGCTAACAGAGGACCCTCATAATAAAGTGAGTCACGAGGCACTCATTGTCTTTGTGCACCAAGACACGGTCATGGGGTCGGTCCATCGATCTCCGCGATCGCACGATTCCTCAAATAAAGCGAAACCACCAAGTTTCCATGGGGGATCGCCAATGTTGTTTTTGCGGGTACAAGACCGAAAGATAGCTAAGCCAATCGACCATGATTAAGCCCAAGTCCGAGTCCTAAGTCGGCTCGGATCGCCGTCCTCATCCGTACACGATCACCGGCCAAGAACCACCTCGCCCCATGTCTTCAACATAGGAGCAAGTCGGGGCAATTGTTGTGTCAAGATTTAACACCTTCCGACCGCGATCGCCTCCGAGGCCGAGCGACCGACTTACGTGCCGAGCGACCGACTTGCTGCCGGCGACCAAGGCAAGCTGCCGATCGGCGACTGTGCGACGAGCCTTAACCCGTGGGCATGCTAGGCCCAGCGGCCGTAGGGCCCGGGACAAGTCCCGGTGCCGAGCGATCGACATCAAGGCGATCGCCTCTCGGTACTCGGCGACCGACCCTTGGCGATCGACCGTCTCTCGGCACTGGCGACCTACCCTTGGCGGCCGACCCTTGGCGACCTCCATCTTGGCGGATGTCGACCTCGAAGACCATCCAGTCGATCACCACCGATGACCATCCGGTCGGCAAAGACCAAGTCTCAAGCCGGCCCCACGTGCGAGATCCACAAAAGGCGCCGACAATCTTGTCACCTACCTCACCTACCGGCATGGCCCGGACTGCGAAAGGAGTTGGCGGACAAGACATGTGACTACAAACTGCACCTCTGCGACAAGGTCCGCGAAAGTAGCTAAGTGGGACCTCCGTGACGGTGCTTAGGACGCGTCTTTGGATCCTCATTGGACCGCACGGTAGCCACCAGTAGCTTTGGACTTTTGGCGGGCGGCCACGTAACCTTTAGGGCGATCGCCCCATTGCATTAAATGCCGAAAGGCGATCGCCCACTAGGGGACAGGGCCCCTCAGCCTCTATATATACAAGGCTCCCAGCACTTGTCCAGGGACCAAAAAAAAACTCTTCTGCACAAACCGAGATTCTGACTCTCTAAACACTTCAGCTTCCTTCGCATTTCACACCAGACAGAAGCAAATCACTTACACTTGGCTAACATCCAACTCTTGGCAACAGCTTTCTTTCGGTCTCACTTCTCCCGGCCTTTTCTCCTCGAGCAGATTACCGGCGGGACGAAGAACACCTAGCTTCGCTCAAGAGCCGGATCAACAGAGTCTTTTTACACTCATTGTATTTAGACTTCTCTCATTAATACTTGTATCCACAAATATTTGTATTAATAACATCTCGCGAGAGCATTCAAGCCCGGGCCTAACAAACCCGGCAAATCTTGTTTTATTTATCTTCTCTCGGAAGTGCTCCCGCATTTGTTTGTTGTCCGTCTTCCAGCAGTATTAATCTTCGGATAAATATTTTGGGCAACAACAGATGGCTTTGAGATTCGAATATTGTTGTTGTTTAATTGTGACCTTCGATTCCAGTAATGTCGTATATATGTTCGCAATCATGTTGCTAAAATAGAACCGTTAGCGCATGCTAAGTGTAAGGCTAGCGCGCGCTAATGCAGCATGGGTAGCGCACGCTAAATATGTGTTGTAGCGAGCGTTAGTCAGTCTGGGCAGAGGCTATGGAACCGCGTTATAGCCGTTAGGTCTAACTTTTGCTGCCAATCACCTGTAGTTGTATTCTCTACGTGGTGTCTAGTGATAACAACTGTTGTGCGTGAATGTGTGTTAAGACTTTTCGTATTGCTAGGTGATATTTGATTGTGTTTGGTGAATTGATAAATTATGTCTGCTGCGAGTGTGTTCGAACACGCTTTTCTAAAACTTTCATAAGTTTGTGCAAGTGCGATTAGCCGACGGCTTCGTATGAACTTTGGAAATTGTTTGAAATTTGCGAGCCGGCCTAGGATTCTCAAATAAAACCTCGACGGTATTTGAAAGAGTTGTTTTAAAGTACCTTGAACATTTTGTAAAATATTACCGTTGTTGATGTTTGTGAAGTGTTGGGAGAATTTTCGAAAATAATTTTAATGTATTGTTGCATTTTCAAATAATTTGAGTGAATGATTTTCAAAAATCTTTCACACCATAAAAATATTTTATTTCAAAAACCAATGCGATTTTTATTTTCAAAAATATATAGTGAAAGATAAAAAAAAAAAAAATCTCACTCGATGTAAAGGTCAAACTCGGATTCGGAAATGTTATAGTATGTAAGAATGATTTGATGATCTTGCATGGTTAACTTGTTAGTTGTTAACGGCGATGATGATACGTAGAGACATGATGACTTCAAATGATTTCAAATGAGATGGTTAAAGTATGTTGTTTAGAAGTTTTGATGAAACAAACCGAGGTACCAAAAGTACTTTTAAAGTTTATTTTAAATAGCATACAAATCCTAGGATTTTCAAAAGATTTCCTTTAAAAGGATACCTCGTGGATTTTCTTTTCGAGTTGTTATTGGTTACCTTATGTGATATGTCGTGCTGAGTTGGTACCTTAGTATAATATTTTGCGAAGTTGTGCAATCGTATTGAGTGGGAATCCGCTTAGTATGCCGATGGGCAGAGGACGCAGTCGTGACCACGATACTAATGGCCATGAAGATCGGATGTGGACCAAGAGGATATGGTCGGGAAGGTTGCTATTCCAGCACTTCGTTCTCGTTGTTTAGGTTTCGGGACGAAACCTCTTTTAAAGGTGATATGATGTAATACCCGCATTTTCTTTCTTTCTCTTTTGTTTCGTCCAACCGTATCGACTCGACTCTGTTCGTTGATGCTTCTGACCTGGTGTTGTTTCCCACCTTTGTCATTCGAACGAGTTCTGATATTGTCCCAAATTGATCTATATATCGTTGTGACCTTTCCAAGTTCGGAAAATTAGTCTCGTTTTCGATCTTCCTGTAACACCCCAAACTAGGCGGATATTACAGTGCCGTGGACCCCCGACTGGGACCCACCAGGCGAATGGAAAAGGATGAATTACACAGGGTAAATGTGGTACCGAACCACATTATAACATCAATTACTCCGAGTAGGAGTTTCATACAACACACCCAGGATAATAGAATACATGTGTATCTTATGTGACGATAAAATACACGACACTGAATGAAATGAGTATTCGAACGGAATGTCAGCAGCGGAATAAATAAAGAAAACATGAATGACTGAATAAATGGCCCGAAAGGATTTGGGGCCCCCTTCTAGAATCAATCGGACTCCCAGCCGACAACGTGTTCTCCTGCGCCTTTGCCTTGCCATGACACGAAAAACAATATCCCCAAAGGGTCGATTATACAGAACAACAATCCTCAAGGGTTGAAAATACACAATTATGATTAACTGAAGTTATGAAATATTCTTAGCTATGAATTACGCTGGAGAGGAGTATCATAGTACGCCCGTAATGTTCTGTGTGAGTGTACAACACCCGTCCGTGTACCTAATTAGTCTCACGGTGTAACGCTTTCCCGTGTGCACGGTCTAATGTATCGGTGAACCCAATACAATAACCATCGTGTGCCCGACTAAAAATTCCACACACCACACCGGCCACGCAATATGAACCCAGAAGGTCATATGAACGAGAATGACCGTAATGAATATCAATGAATAAGTAATAATCTGACAAAGTCAAGAATGACTCACCGATATGAGAGTAATAATGAAATGAATGATAGCTCAACGAAAAGATTGGAACCGTCGTTCCTTATGACTGAAGTGATTAATTGACAATAACAAGTTTTAATATGATTAATACAATGATGAATGAGTTATGATTATGAATAATCAACAACAAAAGGTATGAATATCCTTTTAACCGAGTAAGAATTAACTTACACAACAACGATGAAGAATGTCCGTCCACGAACAACGTCTAACCAAGATACCGGTCGCTCGAACAACCTTAATTCAATACAATTGCCAACAATCCGATCAATAACGAATTAAACACGAATATAACGAACTCAAGACGTCGATACGATTAAACCAAGTTCATTGGGGCATTATATCGAACACTTTGAGGCCAACTTTGATTGATTACCACTAAACCTCAATAATACCAACTTCAAATCCCCAAGAAGTGTTTCAAAACAACAAAACATCTCCAATACGATCAATAATCCGTTATGAATATCCAAAAACGTGATTATAACAACAATTAATCGGAAATCCCCAAATCCAACTCGATATTCAAAGTGTTCTTGAATAAATCTCTCAATAATCCAATGAATCCTTATACAAACTCATAATCATATACATATCCCTTCATATAACATGATTATAACGTCGAAACATCATAACTCAACACAAAATCGAAATCCAAGCTGATTAAGAAATTACCACTTCAACATCCAACCAATACGATCCGAAGAACACGAGTTAAAAGCGAGTATCCAAGCTTCTCAAAGGAATGAAGATGATGAAGATTACACACTCAAGTGATTGATGATGATAAAATCTCTCTCTCAACCTCTCTCTCGGATGAAGAAGGAAAAAGAAGAAGTGAGGAGAAATGACCGGCCAAGTCATTAAATCTGCCGGAAGTTACGGCCGTAACTCGGCCCTCTTACGTCCGTAACTTTCCAAGTCAACGGCCCTACGGCCGTAATCGCCAACTCAGACGGCCGTAACTCCGGCTTCGTCAAAGCTCGCCGGCAGACTTACGGCCGTAACCGATCCTGAGTTACGGGCATAACCCGCCTTCGTAAAAAACATCCGTCGACACCCTTACGGCCGTAACCGCACACCTTACGGCCGTAACTCGGATGATACGGCCGTATCCGGCCAAACTTACGGGCGTAAGCCCTCTTCGTCGAAAACGACCAGGTACCTGCCTGCCGCGTACGGCCGTAACCGGCCAAGCCTTACGGCCGTACCTTCCTCGACTTACGGCCGTATGCCGCAACCCTTACGGCCGTAAGTCACCCTTGGTCGACAACACCCAAAATTCACGAACACCACTTACGGCCGTATCACACCTTCGGCCAAAAATGTCTCGGTAGCCTGCTGGACGCGTACGGCCGTAACCGGCCAGCCTTACGGCCGTACCTGCTCGACTTACGGCCGTACCACAAGACCTTACGGCCGTAAGTCCCTTTCGTCCGAATGGCCTGAAAACACGAACCCTTGTTACGGCCGTAACCCAAAGTCCTTACGGCCGTAACTCGATGCTGGCCAAGTTGAAAATTCCGATAACTCCGATTCCTCGCTACGACTGATGAATGATCCGACATAACATACGAATGTGAAAATGAACAAGTCTAAAACAAGCCACCGATGAAGCCCCCAGTATACGACTACCAATCACGATGAAAACAACAATACTCCCGTCGGTCTCTAAACGGAGATGACATGCCGATCGGTAACTGATATACGATTACAACAAGCCAACAGTGAACACAAATGAATGAATCAAGAATGATGAGTGATTATTAATGAGTGAGAAATACTGAGTGACAATTACAGACTGATAATTACTGAATGAAAATGAATGAATTACAACCGGGTATTACATACTCCCCCCCTTAAAAAGAGTTTCGTCCTCGAAACTAAGGGTAAACAACTCGGGACATGAACTATCCATCACGATCTGCAAACAATAATGTCCAAATAGTTCTCGGGACCAAATCAATCGCACGCCCAAGTCCCCAAGTCTTGACGTCTCGGATCACAATGAACGATTTCCCAAAAATATCACGAAGTCTCGGTATGACACCAAAAGGAATGCATCAAACGATCTCAAAATCTCAAGATTCTCAAATACGATCATTATAAGATAGATCAACAATAAATGATCCACAACCATGACACATTAATACGGATTGAGTTATATAGTCATCTGAAAGACAAGGCTATATATCAAATGTACCCAACATCGATATCCTCCATACCATCGATCTCCTCGATCCCAACGATTCGGCGAAGACCCATACCTGAACTCACCGCTTAATATGACCCCGAAAGGTTACCAAAACGAGAGTGACTAAGATGAATGATAAATGATTAGATATCCGACAAGGATCAAGAATAACTCGCCGAGGTGAACTAATAACGAAATGAGTGATAACTCAAATGAAATTATTGGAACCATTGTTCCCCGTGAGGTGAATGATTGGTTGATAAATATAAGTCTTAACGTGATTGATATATGATGAATGACCTATGCGAACAATTGAGCAGCGATGAAATGAATGATTATCCTATTATCGAGCAAGAATTAACTTGCTCAACACCGTGATGAATGTCCGTTGTATCACCATTTAAGCAAACAACGGTCGAACTCGTTATGCGAGATGAAGATGCTCTCCCCGCATGAATACGACTAGAAACGATCTCTTGGACGTCGGAGTCCGATGTCCCTCGGAACTCCTTCCATACCGAGGCAGGAAAGTCACGTGATAATTACAGATCTCGTATGAAGATTGCACTATGATTACGAGATGAAATGATAACAATGAGCATACATGCTCTAACAAAATGGATACATTAATAATGCAATAAAACGATCGTAGACATGACGCCGTAATATGAGAAGATCGCCTGAAAAATCAAGTGAGGTGACAAGCCTATCTGATGAAATTCCTGAAATGATTACCTTGAACAAGTTCACAAGATTGAAAAATTTGATTCACAAGATCAACAACTGAACCGTGAGATGGACTGGATGGTTAATAAATTAGTCGAACAATGAGATTGACTCCGTGATGAATGAATTAATTGAACAATGAGATTAAGCGAGTGATGAATGAATTGATGAACAATGAGATTGGTGAGTGATGAATGAATTGGTGAACAATGAGATTTCTTGAGTGATGAATGAATTGGTGAACAATGAGATTGGTGAGTGATGAATGAATTGGTGAACAATGAGATTATTCGAGTGATGAATGAATTGATGAACAATGAGATTGGTGAGTGATGAATGAATTGATGAACAATGAGATTGGTGAGTGATGAATGAATTAATTGAACAATGAGATTAACTGAGTGATGAATGAATTGACTGAACAATGAGATTGACTGAGTGATGAATGAATTGACTGAACAATGAGATTGACTGAGTGATGAATGAATTGACTGAACAATTTTTAGAAAATCCTTCCACAAACCGCCGATAATAGCCGGCTAATCCGAGAAAGCTTCGGATTTGCTTAACATTCTTCGGAGGTGACCAATCTTGGATAGCCTTCGTCTTCTGAGGATCAACACGCACTCCATCTGATGAAATTACAGGTCCGAGAAAAGTCACTTCGGACATCCAAAGACTCACCTTTGGAAAACTTCCCATAAAGTTGCTCTCGTCTTAACACGTCTGAAACCTGATGAAAATGAACCTCGTGTTCCTCCCGGTCACGAGAATAATCAAAATGTCATCGATGAAGACAACAACAAAACTGATCCAAAAGTCGATGAAAACCTGATTCATTAACTCCATGAATACCGCAGGTGCAATAATCAACCCAACCGGCATAACCGCAAACTCATAGCGACCATAGCGTGTTCGAAAAGCCGTCCTCGTGATATCCGACTCTCGAATCCGCAACTGATGATATCCAGATCTTAAGTCGATCTTGGAAAATCAAGCTCCTGAAGTTGATCCAAAAGATCGTCGATACAGGATAGAGGATACTAATCTTGATCCTCACCCTGTTCAACTCCTGATAATAATACACACACGAACGAACCATACCTCTCCTTGACAGATAACACTGGTGCTCCCCACGGGAACGCACTCGGTCGGAGATAACCTTTCTCGAACTAATCCTCAAGTTGAATCTTCAACTCCTGCATTTGGTCGGGGCCATCCGATACGATGTCTTCGATAATGGGGGCGTCTGGCTCAACTCACTCCCGAATTCCACTACTCTATGAGAAAGCAACGAGATAACAAATGCGGAATACATCGTCAAACGATGACAATGATACCACGAATGATTGAACATTTCGATTGCCCGAGAATGGTCAATCGATAAAAAGTGATACAATGAATGATTGAATAGCTCGATTGCCTTAGAAAGGTCAATCGATGAAAATGATACAATGAATGATTGAATAACTCGATTGCCTTAGAAAGGCCAATCGATGAAAATGATACAATGAATGACTGAACAACTTGCTTGCGGAATTTCTCTGCTTCCATCATAATAGTAATCCTTCTGGGACAACGGGGATTACCTCCCTGAAGTACACATTCGACGACCAACCACGAAAATGATAGTGACCATGCGCTTACGAACATTGAGAACGGCATCATGACGATCCATCTAATTAACACTCAATATTACATCGTCCTTAGATAAATTCACCACGATTAGGTCCACTGACCAATTGCGGTCATTAAGCTTACCTTGGTATGATTTCCGAAAATCTTCTATCGTCAGGTACACCGATGGTATGAGGTCCACAAGCAATAGGACTATCCAAATTAAGTTTATTCAATCATGACTTGAAAATGAATGAATGCGGTGCACCAGTATCAAAAGGTACACACGGGTTGAAATAAAATTACGAGTATACCTGAGATCGTTCGGGCCACCGGATCGTCGATCCTCTTCATCACATGAATCCGGGACCTGCCGGCCCCCGAACCGGACGCTCCCGTCTGATAAATACGAGCTCCCACTCTATTTGCTTCCATTGTCTTAAACGACGTTGACAAAGCAGTCTGATTCTGAAACGCTGGTTGCTTCGGGGCCTGAGATGCCACCGGAGCCGACTTGGAGTTCTTTCGGAAAAAACGGGCCTTATGCCCAAAATTCCCACAATTATGACATGTGATAGACGGCGTCGTACACCTAGTCTTGAAATGGCCGGCGCCCCACGGTTGAAACAGATGATGGCGAGGCCCTGCTCGGGATCGAGATCCGCAGATTAGGTGCCGTAGGAGGACACTCGAAGCGGTAGGACCCGCACGAGGTTTCTTGGAGGTTGACCAACCGCCTTCGGACCGATTACGCCGTTGATTTCTTCTTTGAAAGATGAAGGTTGTTGTTCAAGACTTTCCTTAGTAGCCATCTCATACGGAGAGTTCTCTCGATTAATCCGGTCAGTGGCGCAATGATGATTGAGCAACCGCATATGGGTCATCATTGCACATAAAAGTGAGTGGATCAACCCGAACATCTTCTCGTCGAGCCGAGTCCAGGCACGATTTCCGGCGGCAGTGATTATTTCTCGGGTTTCGGTCCGCACCGCGCCTCTCCCGTGCATCCTCGATAGCTCTCTCCATCTTCAAGTAGGAAGGTCGCATAATGATTATATTTCCCGCATGATTAGCACGTTATGATTATGTCATGAGATGATGAAAATGAGTATACATGCTCTAACTTAGTGATTATATGAATGATTTGAAGTTACATGATTATCGATGAAATTCTTGAAATGATTATCTTGAATAACTTAACAAGATTGATAATATGATCATCAGTTGACAACCGAGTAATGAAATGAATTGAGTGATTGATGAGTTAATATGATCGTGCCGATCATAATGAATGATGATATTTGAGGATTGTCAAATGATGAATGATGAATGAATGACTATTGCGAGAAATTATACCATGGCGTTAGAAGTCTTACTTGTTCTTTGGTCTGATTGGCTCGGCATCACGCACAGTCACACGTGACGCGAAAGTCCAATGATACTAGTTCGATGACGATGATTTCAAATGAGACATGACTTGGAGGGTAGTATTCAAAACCACGCTCGATACCAACTCGTAACACCCCAAACTAGGCGGATATTACGGTCTGTGGACCCCATTGGGACCCACCAGCGAATGGAAAAGGATGAATTACACAGGGTAAATGTGGTACCGAACCACATTATAACATCAATTACTCCGAGTAGGAGTTTCATACAACACACCTGTGATAATAGAATACATGTGTATCTTATGTGACGATAAAATACACGACCTTTGAATGAAATGAGTATTCGAACGGAATGTCTGCAGCGGAATAAATAAAGAAAACATGAATGATCAATAAATGACTGAAAGGACTGGGGCCCCCTTCTAGTATCACTGGAACTCCCCGCCGTCAACGTGTTCTCCCTGCGCCTTTGCCTTGCCATGACACGAAAAACAATATCCCCAAACGGGTCGATTATCTGAGAACAACAATCCTCAAGGGTTGAAAATACACAATTATGATTAATCAAGTTATGAAATATTCTTAGCTATGAATTACGCTGGAGAGGAGTATCATAGTACGCCCGTAATGTTACGTGTGAGTGTACAACACCCGTCGTGTACCTAATTAGTCTCACTGAGTAACGCTTTCACGTGTGCACGGTCTAATGTATCGGTGAACCCAATACAATAACCATCGTGTGCCCGACTAAAAATTCCACACAGCCACACCCGGCCACGCAATATGAACCCAGAAGGTCATATGAACGAGAATGACCGTAATGAATATCAATGAATAAGTTATAATCTGACAAAGTCAAGAATGACTCACCGAGATGAGAGTAATAATGAAATGAATGATAGCTCAACGAAAAGATTGGAACCGTCGTTCCTTATGACTGAAGTGATTAATTGACAATAACAAGTTTTAATATGATTAATACAATGATGAATGAGTTATGATTATGAATAATCAACAACAAAAGGTATGAATATCCTTTTAACCGAGTAAGAATTAACTTACACAACAACGATGAAGAATGTCCGTCCACGAACAACGCCCTAACCAAGATACCGGTCGCCGAACAACCTTAATTCAATACAATTGCCAACAATCCGATCAATAACGAATTAAACACGAATATAACGAACTCAAGACGTCGATACGATTAAACCAAGTTCATTGGGGCATTATATCGAACACTTTGAGGCCAACTTTGATTGATTACCACTAAACCTCAATAATACCAACTTCAAATCCCCAAGAAGTGTTTCAAAACAACAAAACATCTCCAATACGATCAATAATCCGTTATGAATATCCAAAACGTGATTATAACAACAATTAATCGGAAATCCCCAAATCCAACTCGATATTCAAAGTGTTCTTGAATAAATCTCTCAATAATCCAATGAATCCTTATACAAACTCATAATCATATACATATCCCTTCATATAACATGATTATAACGTCCAAAACATCATAACTCAACACAAAATCGAAATCCAAGGTGTTTAAGAAATTACCTCTTGAAGATCCAACCACTACGATCCGAAGAACACGAGTTAAAACGAGTATCCAAGCTTCTCAAAGGAATGAAGATGATGAAGATTACACACTCAAGTGATTGATGATGATAAAATCTCTCTCTCAACCCTCTCTCTCGGATGAAGAAGGAAAAAAGAAGAAGTGAGGAGAAATGACCCGGCCAAGTCATTAAATACTGCCGGAAGTTACGGCCGTAACTCGGCCCTCTTACGGCCGAAACTTTCCAAGTCAACGGCCCTACGGCCGTAACCGGCCAACTCGTACGGCCGTAACTCGGCTTCGTCCGAAAGCCTGCCGACAGACTTACGGCCGTAACCGATCCTGAGTTACGGGCGTAACCCGCCTTCGTCAAAAACATCCGTCGACACCCTTACGGCCGTAACCACACACCTTACGGCCGTAACTCGGATGATACGGCCGTATCCCGCCAAACTTACGGGCGTAAGCCCTCTTCGTCGAAAACGACCAGGTACCTGCCTGCCGCGTACGGCCGTAACCGGCCAAGCCTTACGGCCGTACCTTCCTCGACTTACGGCCGTATGCCGCAACCCTTACGGCCGTAAGTCACCCTTGGTCGACAACACCCAAAATTCACGAACACCACTTACGGCCGTATCTCACCTTCGGCCAAAAATGTCTCGGTAGCCTGCTGGACGCGTACGGCCGTAACCGGCCAGCCTTACGGCCGTACCTGCTCGACTTACGGCCGTACCACAAGACCTTACGGCCGTAAGTCCCTTTCGTCCGAATGGCCTGAAAACACGAACCCTTGTTACGGCCGTAACCCAAAGTCCTTACGGCCGTAACTCGATGCTGGCCAAGTTGAAAATTCCGATAACTCCGATTCCTCGCTACGACTGATGAATGATCCGACATAACATACGAATGTGAAAATGAACAAGTCTAAAACAAGCCACCGATGAAGCCCCCAGTATACGACTAACAATCACGATGAAAACAACAATACTCCCGTCGGTCTCTAAACGGAGATGACATGCCGATCGGTAACTGATATACGATTACAACAAGCCAACAGTGAACACAAATGAATGAATCAAGAATGATGAGTGATTATTAACGAGTGAGAAATACTGAGTGACAATTACAGACTGATAATTACTGAATGAAAATGAATGAATTACAACCGGGTATTACACTTCCAACCCTTGGGCGGTGGAATTCCGTATTTGTTCAGCGATTGGCTTGCGTTTTGATTGATGTACCGTTGGGTTGGTCAATCGTATTGATTTTCGTTCGTTGTGTTTTGTGATTGTTCGGATAATTGACTTGATTGTATTATCTATTTGGTGACGCTTGTCACTTGTTGGTTTTATTATATCCATAACGGCGGCGTTGTGTTGGTCGTCGTGGAGCGTGTTTTCACGCCGTATATTCCTTTGCGTTGCTTGTAACGTTTCGCCGATGGGCGTAAGTTACGCGTTTCCTTGCGTATCTCGTTGAGTTTTCCTGGCGGGATATTTCTTCTCCCTACTTGTTTTAAGTTTCGGAACGAAACTTCTTTTAAGGAGGGTAGAATGTAATATCCGTAATTTCGAATTTCGGTAATTTTCTTTTTTTCGGCGGAAGTCCGTTTTGACGACTCGCTCATGACCGTTTCGTCATTTCGAGAATGATTAATTCTACACTTTTTGTCATCCGAGTTCGTTTCGGTATCGTTTTGTTGAGTTCCGAGCTTTTTAGCGACTTTTCCGCACTTGAGCTCGATTCTTACGAATCTCGTCCGAAACTGTTGTTTCGAGTTTCTCGTAAGTTCATTTGATGTTATTATTCATGTTGCGAGCTTTGGTTTGGTGTTTGGATTGCGTATCGTGATTTTCGGACGTTTTGGGCCATTTTCGTAATTTCCCAAAGTTTTGGGTAATTACTTCCGTTGTTGAATTTCGAGCCATCGGGTGGTCGGAATTGTGTGTTCTCTTAGCTCTTAGATTCGTCTTTGCGAGTACGTCGTAACCGTATCATCGATTCGTATTCAGGTTCGGGTTTCGGGATCGTTCGGGCCGTCGGAGTTGGCCCCGGCCGAGTCATGGCCGGGCAACCTGGGCCCAGGCCGGCACTGGATATCTGTATTGTGTCCTCTGGGGGCCGATACTAATGGGTACGGCCACGGAAGTGGACTTGGGTGCGTGTGTTGATGTTCTTCTACCTGGAGACGGTTCGACGGGACCTCTGGGGGCCGATACTAATGGGTACGGCCGCGGAAGGGGTTTCCCACCTGGGGACGGTCCGACGGGGCCTCTGGGGGCCGATACTAATGGGTACGGCCACGGGTTACCAAGTGTGGTTTCTGTGATATTGATGTTGATGTTTTGATGATTAATTGTGATATTGTGCGGAGTATCACAATGCTTTGCGCTCGGGGTCGAGAGACATTATATATCGAGTCTTGGTGCTTGGCTAGAATGGCATAAGATTAATGTGTTATGTGTAATGTGCACTTGTAAGTGAATTGAAGGGGATGATCGGGTCGTGGACCCTGTGTTTTGTGACCGTAATGGTTGGGTCGTGGACCCCGCGTTTTGTTAACGGATTTGCATTTTGGAAAATGAACTTTGGGGTTGTGACCCTAAATGACTTTCGAGGAATTAAGAACTTTTCAACTTCTAATGTTTTCAAAACTCCCGAGATTTGGAAATGTTTTCAAAGTGATTACTTGCTTCGTTTCTACTTTCAAGACTTGAACTATTTTTAACTAAATATATCTCGGGAAGTCTTTCGTTGTATTCTCGGAATGTGTTGTGTATGGCTCGTATTTGCACTTTATACTTGCACTAGCGAAACAGTGGAGTTTTGCTAACCCCCGAGTAATCGGGGGGTGGATATCTGTATTGTGTCCAGGTACATGCAGGTTTTCGGGAGCAAGACACAGGATCGGTACGAGGGATGATGAAAGACGGATGATACTAATCACACGAAGGCCAGTTTTGGGTTCAGTTAGTCGGAGTCCATTGTATTATCTTTTCCGCTGTCTTATTGTTCATTGTTGCGAGTATTTTACCCTTGCATGGGTATGAGTCTGGATGAGTTTATGTATTTTGATTTGTAAGTCAGTGACGAAAGACCAAATCGGTCTATTAGTTTGTTATTTGATTCGTCGGTATGTAATGTAATGTGTTGTTTTGATGTCTAGCCTGGCGGATCCTCACGGAGAGGGTCTGCGGCGTGTAATATTCCCAGTTTGATCTGGGGGTGTTACACTTTCGGGTTTGGAAAGTTTTACTTAAACTCTTGCCTCGGGTAGTATTCGTTTCGTTGTATTTTAATCTTTGAGGATTTCTGATTATTGTCATTCTTAGAACTTGAATTGTATGGCTCGTATTTTTGCACTTGTACTTGCACTAGCAAAACAGTGGAGTTTTGCTAACCCCCGAGTATTCGGGGGGTGGATATCTATTTTTGCATTCAAGTTTTGGAGCATAACACAGGGTCGGCACGAAGGATGATGAAAGATGAACGATACTAATCACACGAGGAGCCGTTGATGTCGTATTGGTCTAGTTGTATTTTCTTTTCCGCTGCAGTATCTTTTCCCCGTTGTACGGGAGTTTATTGTATTTTGACCCCTGCATGGGTATGTGTTTGGAATTGAGTTGTATGTTATTATTGAAAGACCAAATCGATCTACTTAGTCATTTTAGCCTTAAAGGCGATGTTTAGATGTTTGATTTTAGTTATCAGCCTGGTAGATCCTCGAGGAGAGGGTCTACGGTGTGTAATATCCCTGAGTGGATTGGGGGTGTTACAATAGGGGTATTAAACTCCTCAGTCATACTATGAAACTTTGGGAAATAGTGGTGGAATGCAGGGTTAGAAGAGAAGTTGAGATCTCAGAGAACCAATTTGGCTTCATGCCGGGGAGGTCCACGACTGAGGCCATTCATCTCGTCAGACGCCTTATGGAGAAGTTTAGAGAGCGGCGTAAGGACCTCCATATGGTGTTCATAGATCTGGAGAAGGTTTATGATAGCATTCCGTGCGATGTTATTTGGAGGAGCCTAGTAGAGAGGAGGGTGTCGTTGCCGTTCGTTAGGGCGATCTAAGACATGTACTCCCATGCTAGGATGTGTGTTAGGACCCCAGTTGATGACACCCAGTATTTTCCGGTTGAGATAGGGCTACACCAGGGGTCGGCGCTAATCCCTCTTCTCTTCGCTCTAATCATTGACGTCATTTCGCGAGGGATTCAAGATGGCATCCCGTGGTGCATGCTTTTTGCTGACGACATTGTGTTAGTGGTGGAGTCCAGGAGGGAGGTGAACTCGAAGTTGGAGCTTTGGAGGGCTAAGTTAGAATCCCAGGACTTGCGTGTGAGCCGGTCTAAGACCGAGTATCTCTGGTGTAACTTTAGTGGTGAGGCCAACGAGGAAGATGTTGAGGTAATGATTGCGGATCAGATCGTACCCCGTATGGATAAGTTCAAGTATTTGGGTTCAATCATTCAGAAAGAAGGTGAGTGTGAAGATGATGTCACGCATCGCATCAAAGCGGGGTGGCTAAGGTGGAGAGCAGCGACAGGGGTCCTGTGCGACAAGAAAGTCCCTCTTAAATTGAAGGGTAAATTCTATAGAGCGGCAATCCAACCTGCAATGTTGTATGGCTCCGAATGTTGGGCGATGAAGAAGTCGCTTTAGAGCAAGTTGGAAGTGGCTGAAATGAGAATGTTACGTTGGTCGTGTGGTCGCACAATGTTAGATAGAATTGCGAATGGGGTTTTCAGGAACGCACTGGAAGTGGCGCCCATTTCAGCGAAAGTTAGGGAAGGGAGATTGAGATGGTTTGACCACGTCCGCAGGAGGCAGGCATCTACTCCGGTGAGGAGGGTCGAGAGTTTAATGGTTGTCGGGGAGAGGAGGAGAGGCAGACCGAAGAGGACGTGGGAGAAGCAACTGAGATTAGATTTGAAGGCCTTAAACCTTTTCGAGACCATGACTGTTGATAGGTGCGCTTGGAGGCGCCACATCAGAGTTGTGGATTCTTTTGTAGGGAGCGGTGCTGTAGTTGAGAGCCTCAGGGTTAGGTTGTCTCGGTTAGCTTTGACTTCGAGCATTGCATTTTTACTTTTATTGTATATTTTATCCTATTGTCTTTGCGTGTGGTGTATTTTTGACAGGGAGCTGTTAGCGTTCATCGGGAGTGAAGTAGCCAAATTCCGCTTAGGTAAGTCCCATGTGGATCAAGCCATGGGCTCAGGTATGGTCTCGAGATTTTTCGAATCACATGTTTTCCTTTGTATTTATCACACAAGATTCTGCTGTGCACTAAGCTGGGGGTCTTCACGGAAACAGCCTCCCTACCGTAATAAGTAGGGGCATGGTCTGCGTAAATCTTACCCTCCCCAGACCCTGCTCTGAGCGGGATATACTGGGTATGTTTGGTTTGGTTTGGTTTGGTTTATGCAGTGTCTCTGTAAAGATACATTTCCATATTTTTTTTATTTTTTTACTGTAAACTGTTACTCCTAAGAGAAAATAATATATATGTTATAAACTTGAGAGAAAAAGAGAGTAATTGGAAGAGAAGAAGAATAATATGTGTATTCTTATGAGGGCCAAAATTCTTTATTTATAGGTACACATCTAGGATTTCAGGGGTATAAAGGTCATTCATTAGTAAATACATTAATTACAACACTCCCCCTTGAATGACCTTTAATACATGCTGCCTCATTAAAACCTTGTCGGAAAAACCCAGTGGGAAAAAACCCGATCAAAGGAAAAAGAGTACAGCTACTCCCCCTGAAATCGATTACATAAGATCTTTGAGCTAACGCATTCCGATCTTGTGTACTAGTCTTCTGAATGTTGATGTCGGCAACGCCTTTGTGAATAAGTTCGCCGATTAATCACTTAAGTGAATATATGATGTATCTACCTTTGAGATACAAGTGATATTGTCTTCATACAATACTTCCTCTTGAATATTATGATGTTCATGCCTCATCAAAACCCCTTCGGAAAAACCATGTGGGAAAAACCGATAGAGAAAAAGAGTACACAGTATAAATTTGCTCATGTGTTGCATTGGTTGCCTCGTTAAAAACCTTAACTAAGAAAACCCGGTGGAAAAAAACTTAAGGGTCTTCAGGACCTTTTGACCTTCAGGGTCGACATAGTCTTCAAACTAATTTAAAAGTTATCACCTCTCCCCCTCAAGATAACAATCTTGCACTCCAATACCATGAATATAATTTTCAGACATGGAGAGATTTAGTGAATAAATCTGCTAGATTATCATTATTGCTCTTATGAAGCTCATGTGAATAAATTTCATCTTACTTGCCCAAACATTATATGCAACACATAAATGGAGAATATTTCTCATCATAATAAATAGGCAGTATGAGAACAAATATGAGATCATAATACCCTAATAGCCACCAATATCGAATCTCGATCTCTTTCATGTAATAGACTAATATGGTTAACACCATTCCACATTCTCCTTCGTGGAGAAATATTAAATTTTGCTAGCATATTAACTTCAAATTGTATATCAGGCCTGATAATGTAATGCTTCAATAGCAGACAAGTATGGAACTTCTGGTCCTCTTATATCTTTGTTATCTTCTTGAGATCTATATGACCCAGTATCCACTTCAAGTGGTAAGACAACCTTTAGGTAGCTAAATGGATAAAAAAAATTCCATCATATATGCTCGATCTACAAGTCGAGACAATACTAATACTTAGTTTTGTCTAAGTTTTTCATTTGAACTTGTCTTCAGACATGAGTTCAAATAATTCACATATATCCCCTTCAGGAAGAATTCACTTAGTCGGTTGATCCAACAAACTATTTCAAAAAGTATAAATATTTATAACTCAAAATAGTACATATTGCGAATTTCGTGTTCCTATTACTTTAGGAACCTCAAGTCCGTCAGGGACTTTCATATAGATATTCGCGTCCAATGACCCATAGAAAAATGTGGTGATGATGTCACTAATTGAATATCTATATTCATAATAATTCTCATATGCATATTAAATGACGAAATGTAGTGCCAACTAGAGAATATGTTTTGGGTATGCGCTTAAACCCTTGATATTCTAATCTCGCTTATCTTTCACCACTTTATTTTATTTTGCGAGTTAAGCTCTGTCTCAATTGCTTATATTTTATTTAGTGCTTCAGGCACTCCACTAGCAATTGTTGAGACACAAAGTGTTGTCGACAACTATCATTCTTGTAAATAATTCTTCCATATTCATAAAGTTCATGACAACTTCAACAAAATCAAATATTCAACATTTCCCATAACATTTGATTTGGTCGTTCCATAATCCAAATACTGTAATTATTTAGTGCACGTGCAAATTAAGGTATTGAGATTCTCGTCTTCGTGACGATCCTCTTCAGGAGGTTTTTGAAGTGATGTTATAGTTTAATCTATTTGTATTCCACGGATTTTATCTTTAATACCAATAAAGAATACGTCTCTCACGCTTCTGGCATCGAGGAGTATCAACAAATATATTTCACATTCGACTTTAATTCTTTATGGTATACAACTGGTATATGAGATTTCATCACTCCTTTGACAATCAATAACTTGTCGAACTTCGAGTTCATAGTGCGTAAATTTGAATATCCAACCCAACGAGAATTTCTGACTTTCTCTTATTTATATATCATATCTCCCCCTAATGTCGGAGAAAGTTGGAATTGGATTATAAAATCAATGCTCTTCAGGAGGTGCACTAATAACAGGGGGGTGACCCAAATATTGTATCTTTGATATGGATACTTGAATTTGAAATTCATCGCAATATGATCATTGGACAAAATAAGATATCGCTTATAATTAATTCGATGCTCATTGAATAAAGCTCCTTTTAGAGCCGACAATAAGCATATTGCCATATGAAATTATACCAATCCTTCAGGGATTGTCTTTCCATTCCTCAAGTAGAAATTGAACAAATCAATATGACATAAAGTTATGTATTTTTCATTTGAAATAAATACACGCAACTTCAAATGTAAATTGCTCTCGAAGAGCATGTATTTTTCTTCAAAAATATTAATTGTGCTAACTCAGGAACAATAATTTAAATAAAAAATAATCATATATTACCGAAAATATGAAGTACTCATCAAGAATAT
Organism: Orobanche coerulescens; assembly: GCA_033398695.1. NCBI lineage: Eukaryota > Viridiplantae > Streptophyta > Magnoliopsida > Lamiales > Orobanchaceae > Orobanche > Orobanche coerulescens. The sequence continues at coordinate 41,146,870 of CM065809.1, read as the reverse complement.
GTGATATTCTTCAAAAGTATCAATTATGTTACCTTGGGAGCAACAATTTATAAGCATATAACACCCAAAAGATAAAATAGTCTAAAGAGTATGTAAATATTAATTAAAAGTATTAATTGTGCTACATCATGAGCAATAATTTATATCAATATGGTGATAATAAAAGCAATTCAATAACACAAGGCCATATAGAAAATATTCCAAATAATGCCTTTTTTTTGTTTAATATTCTTCAGGAATATTAACTTAATTGATGTGTTTATCATAAATACTATCATAAAAATATAACTATATATCGTTGTGTTTTATCAAGAACATCAACAATTTCTTTTTAATAATCTTCTGGATTATTAAAATTACAAATTCATTTTTCTTCAGGAAACCATGAAAATATATTAATGTAATGTATTAAAAGAATCATTACGAATAATTTTATATCAATGATACAAGTATCATTATCAATATAATATGTAATAACTATCTGTAATACCCGAATTTTCAGTATAAATTTTTCGCGTTATTTTATCTGAGATATACTGTATAGTTTGGTATCTATACAGTATGGATAAAATAAATTGAGAACCGAGACAGTTATACTAGTGTGATTATTGTTTTTGGATTGACAGATATATTCAGGATATGTTGTATCAGGTTGAACTGATTTGGATATCAGGTATACCGTATGAGAATATTTTTGGATTCAGTATGTGTATTCAGTATGCCGTATGTTTGTATTTCGTACGTCGAGATGTCGGACAGGAACAGTTGGATTTTTGGCTAAGTATAAAAGCCATTACGTACGTTAAGCCTTGGAGCTTACGTACGTAAAATGTGTTAGCTTACGTACGTTATATAGTGTACATAACGTACGTAACAAGAGGAATCGGACAGTGGGGCCCGTGGTCGGCAGCTTTCGGCGCAGATGTGGACAGGTGAGTCAACGGATGGAGTTACGTCGTTATACAGGGTGTGTTACGTACGTAATACGAGTATTATATTGTAGCAAGTCAACGTATGTATTACGTACGCAACGGAAGAAGTGTTACGTACGTTACGGGGCGGCTGGCCGAGTCGTGGCCGAGATGACCTGGATGGCCGAGCATGGCCGGTCGTGACTCGTTGGAATGGCCGAGCATGGTCGACAGTGACTCGTGGGGGTGGCCGATCACGATCGGCGGTGACTCGCAGGATGGCTAGGATCGCCGATTACGTACGTAAGGCGGTGGCGATTCTGGCCGTAGGGGCGATTACGTACGTAAGCCAGTTGCCGGTTACGTACGTAAGGGTTCCGACAGAACTGGGCAGAGACTTCGGCCATGGCCGGTTACGTACGTAAGGGCCCGGCCGGTTACGTACGTAAGCGTCCGGCAGGTTCCGCCTATTTAAAGGCTTGGACCGAGTCATCCGGCCATTTTCATGTTTTCTCTTCGTTTTTTGGCGATTTCTTCATCAAAGTGGATGGATTCGAGTAATATCATCATCTAGCAACATGTTTTGGAAGTTGTAATCATGGATTAACATCATCTTCCACCCGGATCGAAGGTAAGAACACCTAAACACTTGGTTTTGGATATTTTTGAAGTTTCTTGATGTCTTGGCCGATTTGATTCGTTTTAACTTAGATTATTGATGGAATCTTGTTGTATTCTTGAGATCATTCATTATTCTTGAAGTTTTGTGGAAAGAATTCGAGTATTTCTTTGAATAATCGATTGAATTGGACTATGCCTTCAAAGTGTTCGATGAAATGTCTCAATGAGTAGAACTTGGAAAATTCTACACGTTTTCGTATGAATGATGGTGGAAATGATATTGTTGTGATGATTCTTGGTAATTATGGGAATTTTGTTAAAGGAAGATAATGAATTGGTGGTCAAATGATTCGATTATGTTGTTATGATTATGGAATCGTGGTATTCTCGATGTTCTTGGTGGTTTATTGCGAATCAAGATGTTATGAGAAGTATATGTTGAAGGACATGATTATATACACCTTGAATTATGATTAAGGGTTGTTTAGATGTTAGAAAACATCGGGTTATGTTATTTTATGGATTATGAACGTGAATTTGGATAATTCGTGTTCTTAAAGAACTCTTGAGTTACATGTTATGATTTTGGAAGGATTTCGGATAATTTTGGAATGTGATTATTCACGATATTAATCGGTAAATTGTTTTCTACGAATTTACAAGTATGAACAAGAAGGAGTTTTGTCTTCGTATTTGGAGTTGAAGTTGGAATCGAATATATAATAAAATCCTTAATGTGGAGATGAATTGATCATTGATTTGATGAATACGTGTTAAAGTGTTGGTGTTTTGGATATGAATATGGAATATTCACATTTAGAACTAAGTTATGTATTTGGTACAATATTCGTATAGGAATACGAATATGATTTCGAGTTTGATGAGAATTATTATTCATGTTTGAATTTGGAAATTCATACTTATTGAATAAGTGTTCAATTCGGATAATGGAATTATTTGAAACCTTTGGAATATGGTTATCTATATTGTTGAATTAATTAGATTGTCCGGATTGATGATGATAACCGGTAATTGGATTTTATTATGATTATACAAGGAGAAAACTTGTATCCGTATTTAAGATTGAATTTAGAATCGGTAATGTTAGACCCTTGATGGTTTAAATTGATTATTGATATGATCTTCGGATTTTGGAATCGTATTGTGGTTTTGAATTCGTGTTTGATTGGTTCGGGTTGTTTGGATATGTGTTTAATCGGGATATTGTAGAACCGTTGTTGATCGGTTATTGATTGTTATTTGTGATCATCGAATTACGGCTTGTATCGTGGATATGGGTTCGTATTTGTTGAGTTGGATTATTTGGTATTATGTATATGATCGAGGTTTCGTTGAACCGTTGAGTTTGTTGGTTGAGTATGTCGGTTATTGATTTTTATCGAATGTGTGTTAATCGGTTATTGCAATAGGTTGATATGTTTTGATCGTGGATTATGACCGTTGTGTTGCGGTTGAGGTCGAAGAGTTCGTATATTACTTTGTTCGGGGCTGAAGAGATCGTGGATGAAGGCAATGGATTTTGGTAAAGTCTTCGTGGTATCGGTATCGAGGCAAGTTTATACTTGTTCAGTTTATAATATTTGATGAATGGTTTCGTTTTCATTTCATTTATAATTCGTATAGCAATGTTGTTAGAAATGTAAGTTGTCGGGATAATGGTTTGTATATCATGCTCTGGTTGTATTAAATCATAAGGTATATGATTTAATTGTGTTCAGAGAAGACGTGAGTTATCTTTGGTCAAGGATATAGAATATCGGATATCGAGGATAGTTATCGTGATGACATAAATATCAGGATAAAGGGTTATTGGTATTGAATGGATGGTACCTTATTTGAGATTATTTGTATAACTATGTATTCGTTCTGGAATGTTGTTCGTGGAAAGGATGTTGTCTTCGGCTTTGAGGTAATTTATGTATTGTTCAGTTATGAGATAATTATTACGTTGAGTTGTTGTATATGTTGTATGTTGAGGCTTTGTATATTGAGATTAAATCTTGGTTGTTCGTTGAGGGATGTTGATCCAGGACTATTGTTGGTATTAATAGCTGTGTTTATCGTCTCATTCGGGTATGTTGATGGATATGGTCCTCGGCTTTGAGGTAATCTAAGTATTTGTTCAGTCATGTGGATAATTAGTATGTTGAGTTGTTGTATATGTTGAGGTTTCGTGTAATGAGTTTCGTATCGGTTATTCGTTGAGGGATGTTGATCCAAGGACTGTTGTATTGAGATCGTAGATCGTGTCGACTTTTCATTGTCAGTCTGTTGTTGTTCACTTCGATGAGTCTTTTGATCCTTATTGGATATGTAATTCTTGAGTTTCGTTGTCATGTTGCATCGTGACATATCTGGAGTCATATCTGCGTGCCGATTGGTTATTGTGTAGGATTTTTAGCCGGGCACATGATGGTTATGCGTGGATATTTCCGCATTGAACCGTGCACACGAGACGTAGTTCGTGAGGCTAATTAGGTACAAGACCACACGTGTATTTGATCGATACCCGGGGTGGCTTGTGCACGGACACATTTCCGGATCGGGCGTACTGTGACGTCCATCTTTTGAGCCATATTGTTGGGTCGTTCATAGTCCATGTATGATTGGATATGTTCGACGGTTTGCGACTGGTTGTTCATACGCCCGAGGGGTATGTTCGATCGAGTTATTTCTTGAGATCCATTATTGTTGATCATTTGGAGTCTACCTTGTTGAGGGTATTCTCGGTTATTGTTGGTCCTTTGTTGATCATTTGGAGTCTACCTTGTTGAGGGTATTCTCGGTTATTGTTGGTCTTTTGTTGATCATTTGGAGTCTACCTTGTTGAGGGTATTCTCGGTTATAGTTGATCCTTTGTTGATCGTGTTTGTAGTTTACCTTGTTGAGGGTACTCTCAGTCATCGTTGATCCTTCGTTGGTCATATTGGAGCTATCATGTCGATGATATTCTCAGTGATGTATTGGTTGATCATTGTTATTGATCGTATAAGCATTCGTATGCGTCGATGTTCGGGATTTGTTACCATCATCATATGGTAGTTGATCTACAGATATGTTGTGTACTGTTGGTTTATCCAGGTTGAGTTTTGATTGTGTAATCCGATGGACAGGATTTGGCACGGATGAATTATTTCATGATTATGAGTTATGATGATATTTTGAGGATTGTTGGTATTTTTGAAATTCAATACAGATAATTGTTGTTAAGTTCATTTCGTCATTCGAGGATGCGAAATGTGGATTATGGTAAGGATTGGATTATTATGGATTGGTAAGGTTATAACGGTAAGATTACGTTGGTAGTATTCTTACAGTATTATTACATTGGTATGTAATTATTTATGATGATGTGATCGGTACCATTATTGAGTATTGTGGCTGACCCCGTCGTGGGCTTTATTTTTAGGTACTAGGAGATCGAGCTAGTAGCGGTCGTGAAGGGATGAGCTTCCCGATGTGATACTGGCGGTGGCATATTTTGGAGTATCGAGTATTTCTTTTCTGGTTATTCATTTCCGCTGCAAATGTGTATTTTGAACTGCATTTATCCGCTGCGTGTGTATATTTCAAAATGGCTTTTCGGTATCTTTATCCGCTGCGTGTGGGTATTTTAAATGGCCCTTTTGGCACTTTGCGAACTTGGGTTATTTCGTTAAACCTTTTCCTAAACTATTTTATCGGTACATTTAAGCGGCGTCTTAACGTACATTTTGAACTATCGAGATTTGGCACTTCGCCTTGTATTTTCAAATGGTATTTTATGACGGTATTTCAAAATTATGTTTTTGAAAATATTTGAGTATTTGCAAAATATTACCGTCATCAGCCTTTTGGCGTTTTTGATTTGGTTTTGTAAATGGTTTTTAGCACAGTGGTTCAGCGCAGGACCCACAAATACTGTAATATCCCGGATGGTTTTGGGGGTGTTATAGAAGATGGTATCGGAGCTTGGGTTTTGTGAAACCCAGGCGTGTGTGTTATGTGGATCTACCAGTACGGTAGTAGCGTGACTTTTGAAAATGAGTTTATCTGACTTTTGAGTCAAACCGATTTTTGGAGTTTCCAAAATTTTTGAGATTCTTTTCAAACTGCTATGTGTGATATTGGTGTGTGTTGGTATTGTTTTGATACTTCATGTGGGAGTCGTGTGCTATTATCACGGGAGATCATCGGCTTCACGCACCTGTAAGTATATCGTTTTGGTTGTTCGTTTGTGGCGACGCTTGATTGTTTTTGTGATGAGTTGGAAAATTTTGGATTTATCTGTTGTTGGTAACGGGTTGCAAGTTTCGAGGACGAAACTTATTTTAAGGGGGGTAGTATGTAATACCCGAATTTTCAGTATAAATTTTTCGCGTTATTTTATCTGAGATATACTGTATAGTTTGGTATCTATACAGTATGGATAAAATAAATTGAGAACCGAGACAGTTATACTAGTGTGATTATCGTTTTTGGATTGACAGATATATTCAGGATATGTTGTATCAGGTTGAACTGATTTGGATATCAGGTATACCGTATGAGAATATTTTTGGATTCAGTATGTGTATTCAGTATGCCGTATGTTTGTATTTCGTACATCGAGATGTCGGACAGGAACAGTTGGATTTTTGGCTAAGTATAAAAGCCATTACGTACGTTAAGCCTTGGAGCTTACGTACGTAAAATGTGTTAGCTTACGTACGTTATATAGTGTACATAACGTACGTAACAAGAGGAATCGGATAGTGGGGCCCGTGGTCGGCAGCTTTCGGCGCAGATGTGGACAGGTGAGTCAACGGATGGAGTTACGTACGTTATACAGGGTGTGTTACGTACGTAATACGAGTATTATATTGTAGCAAGTCAACGTATGTATTACGTACGCAACGGAAGAAGTGTTACGTACGTTACGGGGCGGCTGGCCGAGTCGTGGCCGAGATGACCTGGATGGCCGAGCATGGCCGGTCGTGACTCGTTGGAATGGCCGAGCATGGTCGACAGTGACTCGTGGGGTGGCGATCACGGTCGGCGGTGACTTCGCGAGGATGGCTGGGGATCGCCGATTACGTCGTAAAGGCGGTGGCGATTACGGCCGTAAGGGCGATTACGTCGTAAGCGATTGCCGATTACGTGCGTAAGGGTTCCGGCGTAATCGGGCGAGACTTCGACCATGGCCGGTTACGTACATAAGGGCCCGGCCGGTTACGTACGTAAGCGTCCGGCAGGTTCCGCCTATTTAAAGGCCTGGACCGAGTCATCCGGCCATTTTCATGTTTTCTCTTCGTTTTTTGGCGATTTCTTCATCAAAGTGGATGGATTTGAGTAATATCATCATCTAGCAACATGTTTTGGAAGTTGGAATCATGGATTAACATCATCTTCCACCCGGATCGAAGGTAAGAACACCTAAACACTTGGTTTTGGATATTTTTGAAGTTTCTTGATGTCTTGGCCGATTTGATTCATTTTAACTCAGATTATTGATGGAATCTTGTTGTATTCTTGAGATCATTCATTATTCTTGAAGTTTTGTGGAAAGAATTCGAGTATTTCTTTGAATAATCGATTGAATTGGACTATGCCTAGTGTTCGATGAAATGTCTCAATGAGTAGAACTTGGAAAATTCTACATGTTTTCGTATGAATGATGGTGGAAATGATATTGTTGTGATGATTCTTGGTAATTATGGGAATTTTGTTAAAGGAAGATAATGAATTGGTGGTCAAATGATTCGATTATGTTGTTATGATTATGGAATCGTGGTATTCTCGATGTTCTTGGTGGTTTATTGCGAATCAAGATGTTATGAGAAGTATATGTTGAAGGACATGATTATATAAACCTTGAATTATGATTAAGGGTTGTTTAGATGTTAGAAAACATCGGGTTATGTTGTTTTATGGATTATGAACGTGAATTTGGATAATTCGTGTTCTTAAAGAACTCTTGAGTTACATGTTATGATTTTGGAAGGATTTCGGATAATTTTGGAATGTGATTATTCACGATATTAATCGGTAAATTGTTTTCTACGAATTTACAAGTATGAACAAGAAGGAGTTTTGTCTTCGTATTTGGAGTTGAAGTTGGAATCGAATATATTATAAAATCCTTAATGTGGAGATGAATTGATCATTGATTTGATGAATACGTTTTAAAGTGTTGGTGTTTTGGATATGAATATGGAATATTCACATTTAGAACTAAGTTATGTATTTGGTACAATATTCGTATAGGAATACGAATATGATTTCGAGTTTGATGAGAATTATTATTCATGTTTAAATTAGGAAATTCATACTTATTGAATAAGTGTTCAATTCGGATAATGGAATTATTTGAAACCTTTGGAATATGGTTATCTATATTGTTGAATTAATTGGATTGTCCGGATTGATGATGATAACCGGTAATTGGATTTTATTATGATTATACAAGGAGGAAACTTGTATCCGTATTTAAGATTGAATTTGGAATCGGTAATGTTAGACCATTGATGGTTTAAATTGATTATTGATATGATCTTCGGATTTTGGAATCGTATTGTGGTTTTGAATTCGTGTTTGATTGGTTCGGGTTGTTTGGATATGTGTTTAATCGGGATATTGTAGAACCGTTGTTGATCGGTTATTGATTGTTATTTGTGATCATCGAATTACGGCTTGTATCGTGGATATGGGTTCGTATTTTTTGAGTTGGATTATTTGGTATTATGTATATGATCGAGGTTTCGTTGAACCGTTGAGTTTGTTGGTTGAGTATGTCGGTTATTGATTTTTATCGAATGTGTGTTAATCGGTTATTGCAATAGGTTGATATGTTTTGATCGTGGATTATGACCGTTGTGTTGCGGTTGAGGTCGAAGAGTTCGTATATTGCTTTGTTCGGGGCTGAAGAGCTCGTGGATGAAGGCAATGGATTTTGGTAAAGTCTTCGTGGTATCGGTATCGAGGCAAGTTTATACTTGTTCAGTTTATAATATTTGATGAATGGTTTCGTTTTCATTTCATTTATAATTCGTATAGCAATGTTGTTAGAAATGTAATTTGTCGGGATAATGGTTTGTATATCGTGCTCTGGTTGTATTAAATCATAAGGTATATGATTTAATTGTGTTCAGGGAAGACGTGAGTTATCTTTGGTCAAGGATATAGAATATCGGATATCGAGGATAGTTATCGTGATGACATAAATATCAGGATAAAGGGTTATTGGTATTGAATGTATGGTACCTTATTTGAGATTATTTGTATAACTATGTATTCGTTCAGGAATGTTGTTCGTGGAAAGGATGTTGTCTTCGGCTTTGAGGTAATTTATGTATTTTTCAGTTATGAGATAATTATTACGTTGAGTTGTTGTATATGTTGTATGTTGAGGCTTTGTATATTGAGATTCGTACTGGTTGTTCGTTGAGGGATGTTGATCCCAGGACTATTGTTGGTATTAATGGTTGTGTTGATCGTCTCATTGGGGGATGTTGATGGATATGGTCCTCGGCTTTGAGGTAATCTAAGTATTTGTTCAGTCATGTGGATAATTAGTATGTTGAGTTGTTGTATATGTTGAGGTTTCGTGTAATGAGTTTCGTATCGGTTATTCGTTGAGGGATGTTGATCCCAGGACTGTTGTATTGAGATCGTAGATCGTGTTGGTCATTCATTTAGGGATGATGATCCCAGGATTGATGTTTTGGATATTGATTAGTCGTGTCGACTTTTCATTGTCAGTCTGTTGTTGTTCACTTCGATGAGTCTTTTGATCCTTATTGGATATGTAATTCTTGAGTTTCATTGTCATGTTGCATCGTGACATATCTGGAGTCATATCTGCGTGCCGATTGGTTATTGTGTAGGATTTTTAGCCGGGCACATGATGGTTATGCGTGGATATTTCCGCATTGAACTGTGCACACGAGACGTAGTTCGTGAGGCTAATTAGTTACAAGACCACACGTGTATTTGATCGATACCCGGGGAGGCTTGTGCACGGACACATTTCCGGATCGGGCGTACTGTGACGTCCATCTTTTGAGCCATATTGTTGGGTCGTTCATAGTCCATGTATGATTGGATATGTTCGACGGTTTGCGACTGGTTGTTCATACGCCCGAGGGGTATGTTCGACAGTCAGAGTTATTTCTTGAGATCCATTATTGTTGATCATTTGGAGTCTACCTTGTTGAGGGTATTCTCGGTTATTGTTGGTCCTTTGTTGATCATTTGGAGTCTACCTTGTTGAGGGTATTCTCGGTTATTGTTGGTCTTTTGTTGATCATTTGGAGTCTACCTTGTTGAGGGTATTCTCGGTTATAGTTGATCCTTTGTTGATCGTGTTTGTAGTTTACCTTGTTGAGGGTACTCTCAGTCATCGTTGATCCTTCGTTGGTCATATTGGAGCTATCATGTCGATGATATTCTCAGTGATGTATTGGTTGATCATTGTTATTGATCGTATAAGCATTCAGACTGTACGTCGATGTTCGGGATTTGTTACCATCATCATATGGTAGTTGATCTACAGATATGTTGTGTACTATTGGTTTATCCAGGTTGAGTTTTGATTGTGTAATCCGATGGACAGGATTTGGCACGGATGAATTATTTCATGATTATGAGTTATGATGATGTTTTGAGGATTGTTGGTATTTTTGAAATTCAATACAGATAATTGTTGTTAAGTTCATTTCGTCATTCGAGGATGCGAAATGTGGATTATGGTAAGGATTGGATTATTATGGATTGGTAAGGTTATAACGGTAAGATTACGTTGGTAGTATTCTTACAGTATTATTACATTGGTATGTAATTATTTATGATGATGTGATCGGTATCATTATTGAGTATTGTGGCTGACCCCATCGTGGGCTTTATTTTTAGGTACTCGGAGATCGAGCTCGTAGCGGTCGTGAAGGGATGAGCTTCCCGATGTGATACTGGCGGTGGCATATTTTGGAGTATCGAGTATTTCTTTTCTGGTTATTCATTTCCGCTGCAAATGTGTATTTTGAACTGCATTTATCCGCTGCGTGTGTATATTTCAAAATGGCTTTTCGGTATCTTTATCCGCTGCGTGTGGGTATTTTAAATGTGTAATACCCGGTTGTAATTCAGTAATTATCATTCAGTATTTATGATTCAGTAATTGATACTCAGTAATTTCATTCATTATTGATCATTTGTCACTCATATTGAGTCATGGTATTCATCATTCAGAGTAATTGTATCGTGTATCAATCGTCATTCATCACTAATCTGATTGGAGTTTCGTGCCGTGTTTATCATCATTGTCATTTTCGTTGCGAGCTGTGCGTGAGGAGTAGCGCACGCTACATACTCCTTTTAGCGTACGCTGATTGGGTATAGGTAGCGCACGCTACCACTCAGCTTTAGCGCACGCTAAGGTTACCCTGGCTGCAGTCCAGAAGGTACTGGACTGCAGGTGAGTTATAAGTAGCGCACGCTACGAATGGTAAGTAGCGCGCGCTAGTGGGTTGTAGTAGCGCACGCTAATATGAGGTGTAGCGCGCGCTAAGGACGGATGAGGTTGAGTCCAGTGGCTACTGGACTGCACTGGATTAATTCATAGTGCACGCTATGTGTTGTTGTTCGCGTACGCAACCAATATATTAGCGCACGCTAAACAATAGTTGTAGCGCACGCTATCGGGGTCAGATCAGAGGTCAAACAGTTTTCTGGACTCCAGTGCTGGGCATCAATATTTCGTTAGCGCACGCTAATAATGGGTCTTAGCGCACGCTAGTAGTATGGCCGTAGCGCACGCTACAAGAAGGTACGTAGCGCGCGCTACCGTGTTCGGACAGTGGGTACTGGACTACCCAAATTACTCGTTAGCGCACGCTAACCTGGACTGACTATAAATTGGACAGTTTAGTCAGAGTTCGTCATTTATTCATCTCATTTCATTCCTTCGGTAATCTTGGGCGATTTCGAGCGATTCGGAGAGTATTCTTCGAGGTGCAATCATCAATCATCATCTTCAAGCTCATCTTTCGGATTAATCATCATTTCATCATCTTCATCGCATCGAATCAATGGTATTAATCTCTTGGATCTAGAATTTCGGATTTTTGGGTTTTTCCTCCCGATTTCTTCATGTAAGCTTGGATTATCATTGGAATATGTTAGATATGGATTATCTACCTTGGATAAGTATATTCTTACGGATTTAAGGGTTATTTTCGGAATTATTTCAAGAACCCTTGGGGTTGACTTCGGTTATTTTGGGGATTTCCGATTGTCGTTATTATAAACTTGAATTGTGGATTTCTATGAGATTATTGATGTCATTGATAATGTTTTGCTGGTTTGAATCAATCATGTTGGAGTTGGTTCGATAATTCGGGTTTGGTTTTAACCAACGGGTATCTCAATGTTTTCGTGAGAGTTCATCTACGAGTTCGGATATTGTTGTATCGACGTTTGGGTCGGTTATGATCGTATTTGATTCGTGTATTGATCGGTTGTTGGTAATTATTGTTGTTCAAGGTTGTTCGAGCGACCGACATTTCATTTAGGAAGTTGTTCGTGGAAGGACATTCTTCATCGGTATTGCGTAAGTAAATTCTTACTCGGTTAAAAGGATATTCATTCCTTTTTGTCGTTGATCATTCATAATCGTAACTCATTCATCATTGTATTAACCGTATCAAAACTTGTCATTGTCAATTAATCACCTCAGTCATAAGGAACGACGGTTCCGATCATTTCATTGAGCTATCATTCATTTCACCATCATTTAATCTTGGTGAGTCATTATTCATTTTCGTTGTCACTTTTGTCATATTGTGGCATTCCGGGTCATACTGGCGTGCCGGTTGGTATGTGTAGGATTTTCATGTCGGGCACATTATAGTCGTGTGTTGGTTGGTGGCCTCACATTGGACTGTGCACACGAGTTGATGGCTTCGCGAGACTGATTAGGTACAAGACCACACGTGTATTCGATCGAGACTCGTTGGTGGCTTGTGCACGGACACATTTCCATCCCGGACGTAGTGTGGCGCCATTCCTTTGAGCCGTACTGATAGTCGATTCATATAGCATGTTTGATTGCGTATGCTTCGACAGGATAATTCATAATTTCAGATATATCATGATTGTGTATTTTCAACCCTTGAGGATTGTTGTTACGTATGGCGGCCGTTGGGGATCTGTTTTTGTGTCATGGCAAGGCTAAGGCACGGGAGAGCATGGTGACGGCGAGAGTCCAGTGATACTAGTAGGGGCCCCGATGTTTTGATCATTATGTTTCTTTTATTTATTCCAGCAGACATTCCGTTTGAATATTCATTTCACTCATTGTTGTATATTTTATCTCCATATAAAATATACTTGTATTGATATCATCCAGGTGTGTTGTATAAAACTCCTCATCGGAGTAATTGATGTTGTAATGTGGTTCGGTACTACATTTACCTGTGTAATTCATTCATTTTCATTCGCCTGGTGGGTCCCAGTCGGGGGTCCACGACACTGTCATATCCGCCTAGTTTGGGGTGTTACAGAGTTGGTATCGGAGAGTGGTTTTGAATACTACCCTCCAAGTCATGTCTCATTTGAAATCATCGTCATCGGACTAGTATCATTGGACTTTCGCGTCACGTGTGACCTGTGCAAATGCCGAGCCAATCAGACCAAGAACTGTAAGATTTCTAATGCCATGGTATAATTTCTGGCATTAATCATTCATTCGTAATTCATCAGTTAACAATCCTCAATCACCATTGTCACTTTGACCAGGACGGTCAGGTTAACTCATTAATCACTCAATTCATTTTATTATTCAGTTGTTGATCAGGAAGATCGAATCATTAATCTTGTTAACTCATTCAAGATAATCATTTCAATAATTCCATCATATAATCATGTCACGTCAATTAATCATTCATGTAATCGCTGTATTTGAGCGCGTATGCTCATTTTCATCATTTCATAATATAATCATAATGTGATACTCATGCGAGATATATAATCATCATATGACTTTCCACTTCAGTATGGAAAGGGCTGGCAGAGGACGTGGAGGACGAGGCCGTGGAGCGGGCCGAATCCCGAGAACTCGTGCGAATACACGCGCAAATGCCAGGAATAATGCTAATTCATCAAGCAGTGACGCTGCCACTCATTCACTTGGACGCAATCATTCACTGTCGGGGAGTCATACCCGGGACACGGCTCAGTCAGAGGGTGTCCGGGTTGACCCACTCGCTTTTATGCAGGGCATGATGGCCCAAATGACCCAGATGGCTCAGTTGATGGAGACGATGCATAACTCCGTCAATCAAAATCAGCAGGCTCCTCCGCCGCCACCTCATAGGCAAGAGAGGGGTGTAAGCAATATCATTAGCGATATCTCTCGCCAGCGACCACCTACCTTTGAGGGCTCATCTGAGCCGGCGGATATTGTTCATTGGCTTGAGCATTTAGAGAAGTTATTTGCTATGGTGGATTGCCCTGAAGGGCATAAAGTTTCAGTTGCGGCTTACTATCTCGGTAAGAGCGCTCATTCGTGGTGGTTATCGTTGAAGCCCACAGACGGATCATGTACTTGGGATCAGTTCAAGACTCTCATGATGGAGAGGTACTATCCGGCCCCACTCAGGGAGGCCAAGTTGTCGGAATTACTCACTCCCGACCTTTCGGCGGATGATGATGTTCTCACCATCGCCGAAAAATTTCAGGAACTTCTTCCATTCGCCTCATCTATCATTCACTCAGAAGCGGACAAGATCAAGTATTTCAGCAAGAGGTTGAAACCTCGTATGCGGCTACAGTTGCTTAATCATAACTGTACCACTCTGGCCGAGTTCATTGAGAAAGCTCTCACCTACGAGCTTACTGCTAAGGAAATTGCTAAGCAGCAACCTTCGTCTGCTAGCAAGAAGTCCAAGAATCGTAATCAGTCTGACGGGAGTCAGGCCACTTTCAAGAAACCACGTGCGGGCTCCACTTTTTCTGAGCGACCTCCCACGGCGTCTAAACCCGCGGAATCTCAGTCGCGAGCGGCCAGTTCGGCCATCACCTGTTTCAACTGTGAGGAATAGGGTCATTTCAGCACCAAATGTCCGAAGCAGTCTGTCACGTGCCACAACTGTGGGATTGCTGGGCATAGGGCCCGTTTTTTTCCGTAGGGACTCTAAACCCACTCCGGCGTCATCTCAAGCCCCAGGTCATTCAGCGGTGCAGAATCAGGCCACTCAGTCAGCATCGTTCAAGACGACAGGAGCTAAAGGCGGAGCCAAGAGCTATCAGATGGGAGCGTCCGGTTCTGGGGCCGGCAAGCCCCGAATTTATGAGATGAAGAATACCGATGATCCCGAGGCCCGAATGATCTCAGGTACACTCGACATTCTATCTCAACCTGTGTGTACCCTTTTTGATACTGGTGCATCTCATTCATTCATTTCCGAGTCATGTTTGAGTAGACTACGTCTGGGTAGTGCTACTAGTTGTGAGCCTTATGTCATTGGCCTACCTGATGGTAGACGAATTGTCGGAAGTCGTGAGATTCAGAATTGTCCGATTCAGATTTATGGTCGTGTATGGCCAGCGGACCTAATCGTAGTAGATTTGCCGAGGGACGACGTCATCTTGGGTATTGATTGGATGGATTGTCATGATGCCATCATTAGTGTCCGAAAGCGTTTGATCACTATCATTTCAGACGATGGAGTCGAATGTGTGTTTCAGGGAGGTAATCCCGGCTGTTCTGGTAAAGTCATTAATTTGATGAAAGCAGTAAGATTACTCAATCAGGGATGTGTCGGTTATTGGTGCTATATGACCAAAACCGAGAAATCATCAGTAATGTTGACGGACATTCCGGTAGTGAAGAAATATGCCGATGTTTTTCTAGACGAGTTACCTGGTTTGCCTCCGCAGAGGGATGTGGAATTCACGATTGAGTTGGAGCCTGGTACGTCCCCGATATCGAAGGCACCGTACCGGATGGCCCCGACCGAAATGCAGGAATTAAAGAACCAACTTGAGGAGTTGTTCGAGAAAGGTTATATCCGACCGAGTGCGTCCCCGTGGGGAGCACCGGTGTTGTTTGTCAAGAAGAAGGATGGTTCATTCCGCTTATGTATTGATTATCGGGAGTTGAACAGGGTGACGATCAAGAATAAGTATCCCTTACCCCGTATTGATGATCTCTTAGATCAACTTCAGGGAGCTTCAGTATTTTCCAGGATCGACTTAAGATCTGGATATCATCGATTCGGTCGAGTCGGATATCGCGAGGACGGCGTTTCGAACACGCTATGGTCATTATGAGTTTGTGGTTATGCCGTTCGGATTGACTAATGCACCTGCGGTATTCATGGAGTTAATGAATCGGGTCTTCATCGACTTTTTGGATCGGTTTGTTGTTGTCTTCATCGATGACATTTTGATTTATTCTCGTGACCGGGAGGAACACGAGTTTCACCTTCATCAAGTGCTCGACGTGTTGAGGCGAGAGCAACTTTATGGAAAGTTTTCCAAATGTGAGTTCTGGATGTCCGAGGTGACGTTTCTCGGACATGTAATTTCATCAGACGGAGTTCGTGTCGACCCTCAGAAGATGGAGGCTATTCGAGATTGGCAACCTCCGAAGAATGTTAAGGAAATCCGAACTTTTCTCGGATTAGCTGGTTATTATCGGCGATTTGTGGAAGGATTTTCTAAAATCGCTCAACCCATGACGAACCTTTTGCAGAAGGATAAGAAATACATGTGTTCTGATGCATGTCAGCGGAGTTTTTAGGAACTCAAGAGTTGTTAGATTTCATTTTGTCCTTTACTTGCCGCAAGGGATGGAGGGATTCGTGGTTTATAGTGACGCGTCCGGACACGGTCTTGGATGTGTATTAATGTAGAACAGAAAAGTTATTGCTTATGCTTCACGGTAATTGAGACCTTATGAGGTTAATTATCCGACCCACGACCTGGAGCTAGCAGCCGTGGTGTTCGCATTGAAGATTTGGCGTCATTATCTTTATGGCGTTACCTGTCAGATATTCACCGATCATAAGAGTTTAAAGTATATATTTACTCAGAAGGAGTTAAATATGCGCCAGAAACGGTGGTTGGAATTAATCAAAGATTATGATATCGAGATCCTCTACCACCCGGGCAAGGCGAACGTTGTCGCCGACGCCTTGAGTCGTAAGTCCGTTCAGGAACAGATGCTTGCCGTTTAACAGATTCGAAGGAGCTTGGCGGGAATTCCTTAGACCCGAGATCGAGTGCGGCCGGCGAGTTCGGGCGGCTTTGTATGTTAGAGATTTCATCGTCACTCGAGGAGGAAATCCGAGAGAATCGAGGTTCGGACCCATCATTGTTGCGCATCCGAGAGGATGTGGCTCAGGAAAGCCCCTGGATTTGTGGTCCACGAGGATGGAATTTTGAGGTTTAAGAATCGGTTGTGCGTCTCGCGAATGACGAGTTGAAAAACTCGATTTTGTGAGCTCATGCTACCCCTTATTCTGTTCATCCGGGGTCTAGTAAGATGTACAAGGACTTGAAACAAAATTACTGGTGGAGTAATATGAAGCGAGAAGTCGCAGAATTTGTTTCGAGATGCTTAACCTGTCAACAAGTTAAGATTGAACATCAGCGACCGGCGGGTATGCTGAAACCTCTTCCTATTCCCGAGTGGAAGTGGGAAGACATTTCTATGGATTTCATCACTAGTTTGCCGACGAGTCGTCGTGGCATGAACACGATCTGGGTGATCGTGGACCGCTTAACCAAATCAGCTCATTTCCTTGAGATCAAGGAAACGTGGGGTCCCGAGAGACTTTCTCAACTGTTCATCAAAGAGATAGTCAGACTGCACGGTACTCCTAAAAGTATCGTTTCCGATCGTGACGGACGGTTTGTGTCCCATTTTTGGACTCAGTTCATCATGCTATGGGAACTCAGCTTAACCTCAGTACCGCTTTTTATCCTCAGTCCGACGGACAATCAGAGAGGACCATTCAGACATTAGAGGACATGTTGAGGGCATGCATCCTCGATTGGAAAGACGATTGGGAAGCCCAACTACCATTGATCGAGTTCACATATAATAATAGTTGGCATGCTTCGATCAAGATGGCACCTTACGAGGCCTTGTATGGTCGTCGTTGTCGATCTCCGTTGTGTTGGGACGACTTATCAGAATCAATCGGCACCGAGCCCGATATGCTTATAGCCGCCCGTGAGAAGGTAGCTTTGATCAGAAGTCGTTTGTTGACCGCTCGAGTCGATGCAAATCTTATGCGAGATAGCGTAAATCGACCATTAGAGTTCGAGGCTGGTGACCATGTGTTGGTCAAGGTATCCCAGTCGTGGTATCTTCCGTTTTGGGAAGAGGGGAAAGTTGAGTCCTAGATTCATTGGGTGTTTGAGATTTTGGATCGAGTGGCGAGTTAGCTTATCGATTGGTTTTACCTCCGGCGTTGAGCCGAATTCATAATGTGTTTCATGTCTCTCGATTGCGGAAGTATGTTGCCGACCGAGTCACATACTTGATTCGATGAAATCGAGATTGCCGATGATCATTCATATGAGGAACGTCTATACGAGTTTTAGAGCGGCGAATCAAGCGGTTGAGGAATAAGACGATTCCTTTGGTTAAAATTCGGTGGTCTAGACACGGAGTCGAAGAGGCTACTTGGGAAACCGAGGATAGTATGCGGGAGTTATCCCGAATTGTTTGACCCTTAGTTTCGGGACGAAACTCTTTTAAGGGGGTGTATGTAATACCGGTTGTAATTCAAGAATTATCATTCGGTATTTATCATTCAAGAATTGATACTCATTAATTTCATTCATTATTGATCATTTGTCACTCATATTCATCATGGTATTCATCATTCGAGTAATTGTATCGTGTATCAATCGTCATTCATCACTAATCGATTGGAGTTTCGTCGTGTTTATCATCATTGTCATTTTCGTTGCGGTGTGCGTGAGGAGTAGCGCACGCTACATACTCCTTTTAGCGTCTGGCCCGATTGGGTATAGGTAGCGCACGCTACCACTCGGCTTTAGCGCACGCTAAGGTTACCACATTGCGATCCGGAAGATCTTGCAGTGAGTTATAAGTAGCGCACGCTACGAATGGTAAGTAGCGCGTGCTAGTGGGTTGTAGTAGCGCACGCTAATATGAGGTGTAGCGAGCGCTAAGGACGGATCAGGTTGAGTCCAGTGGCTACCGGATCGCATCGATTAATTCATAGCGCACGCTATGTGTTGTTGTTAGCGTACGCAACCAATATATTAGCGCACGCTAAACAATAGTTGTAGCGCACGCTATCGGGCCGAATCGAGGTCGACGTTTTACGGACTCCGGCCGGGCATCAATATTTCGTTAGCGCACGCTAATAATGGGTCTTAGCGCACGCTAGTAGTATGGCCGTAGCGCACGCTACAAGAAGGTACGTGGCGCGCTACCGTGTTCGGACGATGGGTACCGGACTACCCAAATTACTCGTTAGCGCACGCTACGCACAAGGGCTAGCGCACGCTAACACGGGTGACTATAAATTGGGCCGGTTTAGTCGAGTTCGTCATTTATTCATCTCATTTCATTCCTTCGGTAATCTTGGCGATTTCGAGCGATTCGGAGAGGATTCTTCGAGGTGCAATCATCAATCATCATCTTCAAGCTCATCTTTCGGATTAATCATCATTTCATCATCTTCATCGCATCGAATCAAAGGTATTAATCTCTTGGATCTAGAATTTCGGATTTTTGGGTTTTTCCTCCCGATTTCTTCGTGTAAGCTTGGATTATCATTGGAATATGTTAGATATGGATTATCTACCTTGGATAAGTATATTCTTACGGATTTAAGGGTTATTTTCGGAATTATTTCAAGAACCCTTGGGGTTGACTTCGGTTATTTTGGGGATTTCCGATTGTCGTTATTATAAACTTGAATTGTGGATTTCTATGAGATTATTGATGTCATTGATAATGTTTTGCTTGTTTGAATCAATCATGTTGGAGTTGGTTCGATAATTCGGGTTTGGTTTTAACCAACGGGTATCTCAATGTTTTCGTGAGAGTTCATCTACGAGTTCGGATATTGTTGTATCGACGTTTGGGTCGGTTATGATCATATTTGATTCGTGTATTGATTGGTTGTTGGTAATTATTGTTGTTCAAGGTTGTTCGAGCGACCGACATTTCATTTAGGACGTTGTTCGTGGAAGGACATTCTTCATCGGTATTGCGTAAGTAAATTCTTACTCGGTTAAAAGGATATTCATTCCTTTTTGTCGTTGATCATTCATAATCGTAACTCATTCATTATTGTATTAACCGTATCAAAACTTGTCATTGTCAATTAATCACCTCAGTCATAAGGAACGACGGTTCCGATCATTTCATTGAGCTATCATTCATTTCACCATCATTTAATCTCGGTGAGTCATTATTCATTTTCGTTGTCACTTTTGTCATATTGTGGCATTCCGGGTCATACTGGCGTGCCGGTTGGTATGTGTAGAATTTTCATGTCGGGCAAATTATAGTCGTGTGTTGGTTGGTGGCCTCACATTGGACTGTGCACACGAGTTGATGGATTCGTGAGACTGATTAGGTACAAGACCACACGTGTATTCGATCGATACTCGTTGGTGGCTTGTGCACGGACACATTTCCATCCCGGACGTAGTGTGGCGCCATTCCTTTGAGCCGTACTGATAGTCGATTCATATAGCATGTTTGATTGCGTATGCTTCGACAGGATAATTCATAATTTCAGATATATCATGATTGTGTATTTTCAACCCTTGAGGATTGTTGTTACGTATGGCGGCCCGTTGGGATACTGCTTGTGTCATGGCAAGGCTAAGGCACGGGAGAGCATGGTGACGGCGAGAGTCCTGTGATACTAGTAGGGGGCCCCAGTCTTTTCAGTCATTATGTTTCTTTTATTTATTCCGCTGCAGACATTCCGTTTGAATATTCATTTCACTCATTGTTGTATATTTTATCTCCATATAAAATATACTTGTATTCAGTATCATCCTGGGTGTGTTGTATAAAACTCCTCATCGGAGTAATTGATGTTGTAATGTGGTTCGGTACTACATTTACCTGTGTAATTCATTCATTTTCATTCGCCTGGTGGGTCCCAGTCGGGGGTCCACGGCACTGTAATATCCGCCTAGTTTGGGGTGTTACAAAATGGCCCTTTTGGCACTTTGCGAACTTGGGTTATTTCGTTAAACCTTTTCCTAAACTATTTTATCGGTACATTTAAGCGGCATCTTAACGTACATTGTGAACTATCGAGATTTGGCACTTCGCCTTGTATTTTCAAATGGTATTTTATGACGGTATTTCAAAATTATGTTTTTGAAAATATTTGAGTATTTGCAAAATATTACCGTCATCAGCCTTTTGGCGTTTTTGATTTGGTTTTGTAAATGGTTTTTAGCCTGGTGGGTTCTGGCGCGGGACCCACGGCGCTGTAATATCCCGGATGGTTTTGGGGGTGTTACACTATCGTTATTACTCTTCTTCCAGAAGAAAGTGCAATAATTATTATGCAATTAATCCAACATCTATAAGATGTTTATGAAAATTGGTCAACTCAAAATAATATATTTTTAAGTGTATAAATATATTTCATGATATTTAGTAGTAATTTGTGATATTTATCATACAAATGTGTGAATTTGTATTAATATATCTTCAGGATATATATCATAAATAAACATATAGTTAAATAATATATAAAAATGATATAAATAGACTTTAACACCAAACACGTAAATTTAAACATGTAAATATTGAAAGTATTGGGATTAGTAGACTTCTGGTCTAGTAAGTGGTGAATTTTATGTCATTTACATTGATATTTTCTCTAATACCAATTTCTTTTCTTCAGAAATTGTATATGTCATTTGTCTCACTTGTTATCGCGGAATCATACATATATCAAGCGATAGTTTAGAAATTCATAGATTTATCGATACTTAGAAGATAATAGTGCATAATCTTCGACCTTGTAGGAAGGAATTTAGTGGTTCTTCAGGAACTGTCAATAAATTTAGCAATACTTTTTTTTTCATACGAAAAGTATCATTTTAGAGATAGCATGCATATTTGCACTTTGATGAGACAATAAATCATGACCACTATTTAATCCCAATAACTTGACATTCTATTCACAAAAGGAAGAAATAAGATAAGCCAATAATTGAATGATACAAATATCTTCAGGATATTTGACCCTTTTATCACTAATTATATAGCAACGATCAATTCAAATCATACTTCAGGTATGACATCATATCTTATATTGATAAAAACTCACAATATATCATAAGAGATAATAAAATATTAAACTACACAATATATAAGATTAGATATTGATATATAATCTTAAGATTATCATTTTCGTGTCCTTATCATTAACAGTTGATATATCAACTCCACGAGATAAATTTATAAATAATTATCCCCTACAAGGATAAACTCTAAATTTTATCTACTCCAGGAGATAAAATTTGTGCAATGTAATATTGAAGTTTATAATTTAATATTGTTCACTTCCGGGAACAACTATCAGTACATATGATAGGAATATTCGACTACTCACTAATCTTGCTACCATTGGAGCACAATCGGATTATGATTGTGGAGTATATCATATCTTATAAAGATAGAGAATATTCTTAAACCATATTAATATTTTTTATTTGAATGATAAGTTATATTTTCCTTCAGGGATAATATCGTGCTACATCAAAAGCATAATGATTAATTATGCTATTATATTTATAAGTAAAAAATCAATATTCTTCAGGAATATTTTATTATCACATAATTCATGTATAAATAAGAATTATTCATTTAGAACAGTAATATTCTTCAAGAATACTACAATTAATTGTGCTATTTCGGGAGGAATAATTTTAAGATCCATGATTGAATATACAAAGGGAAAAAATAGTACGAGAATTAATCAAGGCTCGAAATAACTAAATTAAAATAGTTGCTTCTTCAAGAGCAGTTACAATATTCAGGAATATTATTTTGTATTTTTAATTAGGAATTGCACAACTTATTAAATTTCATAGTGTTCTTCATGAACACATCATATTCAACTGGAATATGACGAGATAACGTTGTCCTTGTTCAATAACTACAACAAATCTTTTATTTTAATAATCTTCTGGATTATTAAGTATTGTTGAATCATGTTTCTTCTGGAAACAAAGAGGAATATGATTTGATAATAAATTTTGAGGTCATCATATATATTATTTATATATGATGCACACAAAAATATAAAATTTAATAACTAAATATAATATATTTTTCCTCAAAATCATCATATGCAAGAAAGTTTTTGAAGGAGTAAATAGAATTAATACCGTTCACCAATATAAAAAAAAGACTATTTCTGCTCAGATTTTTTTTATGTATGCACTACATTTTAAAAGCCGATCTCCACCGTTGAATTTGTAGATCTGTTTGTCAGGAAGATACTGTAAAAATTTCCTGCGGATCCGACGGTTAACAAAGCGGAAATCGCGATTTTAGCGCGATATCGCAGTGTAGAAAAGCTGCTCGCTCTTTTTTTTTGGAATTTCGAAAATCGGAGAGTAAAAAATTTTTACTCGTAGAGTATCATGCTGATAACGTGTTATAAACTTGAGAGAAAAAGAGAGAAATTGGAAGAGAAGAAGAATAATGTGTGTATTCTTATGAGGGCCAAAAGCCTTTATTTATAGGTACACATCTAGGATTTGAGGGGTATAAAAGTCATTCATTAGTAAATACATTAATTACAAAAATATATTTATTATAAGTAAGCGCATTTTTTTCTTTGGTAGGTGAGGAGTGATAGGGCAACACCCTGAAGTACACCCCCAAATACACTCGTGATTTATGGGTGTTGTACCACGTGCTTTACTATTAATTTTATTATAATATTATTATGAATATTATTATGAATATTTTATCTCTTGGTAGGGATATGGGTAAGAGTATAATATAACATTTATCATTTGTATTTAGGAATATACATACATACATATATATATATATATATATGTATGAGTTAAAATAAAAAGTCTCTTATAATGAAAAGCGTAGGAAGGATTGTGGGAGTGACATGTGTCATCCCCATTCCACATCATATGACACATCATATGACATGTGTCACCCACCCCCAACCCCCCCGAAAAAAAAAAATTCCCGCGAAAAAAAAAAATTTGAGGGGCAAAATTTTTTTTTCCCGTCAAAAATTATTACTGCATCATAGTTATAAAGTTACTGCATCACAATTATGATTTAGTGCATTAAGGTTATAAGTTACTGCATCATACTTGATGCAATTAACTGTTAACTATGATGCAGTAACTTATAATTGTGATGCAGTAAAACTTATTACTGTGATGCACCAAAACTTATAACTGTGATGCACCAAAAAATGGTGCATCATACTTATAAACTTTTGGCGGGAAAAAAAAATTTTGGCCCCCCATATTTTTTTTTGGCGGGAATTTTTTTTTAGGGGGGGGGGGGAGTGCCACATGTCATATAATGTGGCATGATGATGTGGCAAGGTGACACATATCACTCCCACAATCATTCATACGCTTTTTATTATAAGAGACTTTTTAGAATAACCCCACCTTATATATATATATATATTAACACCCCAAAAAGGCGGCTATTACAGTGCCGTGGACCCATACTGGGACCCATCAGGCGATATCCAAAAATAGATTAAATAAGTATTATTTGTGATACCGAACCACAATAAATAGTCATTACTCCGATTAGGAGTTTATTAAAAATATGGCCAACGGCCTTATAATACACAGGATCCGAAAAACAAGTATAAACCATATGGAGATGGAAAATACTTCAAATGCCAATACAACCAGATAGTAATTTAAATGAAGCGGAAAATAAAATAACATAACACGGTTTAACATAACCGGACAACAAATGATTTGGGCCCCCGAACTAGTATCCTTCGAACCCTTCGCCGTCAACATACTCTTTCTGTGCCTTGCCTTTGCCTCGACCTAAAATACAATACAAGTATTTCGCCCATAACACAGGGTCAGATATACATGATAATTAATTCTTCCGACATTATACAATTCACATATATAGATATCAAGGAAAAACATCCCGACTATTAATCATACCCCTCGGGCGTATGAAACAATCAGTCACAAACCGTGGAACACATCCAATCATACATGGACTATGAACGATTAACAATATGGCTCAAGATGGACATCACAGTACGCCCGATCCGGAAATGTATCCGTGTACATGTCCACCCCGTATACGGAATCCAGAATATACGTGTGACGATGTACCTAATTAGCCTCACGAACTACGTCTCGTGTGCACAGTCTAATGCGGAATAATATCCACGCATGACTATATATGTGCCTGGCTAAAAATCCTACACAATAATCAATCGGAACGCAGATATGATTCCGGATATGTCACGATACAACATGACAACGAATTCAATAAATCACATATCCGATTAAGGATCAAGAAAACTCACCGAAGTGAAAATAAAGACCAACGAGATCAACAATTCAAAGCAACGTACTTGGGAATGCAACCCCATGATGAAAACGGAATAACGTCAAGGACAATGTCAAATCACGACAAACATTACATGAACAGTTCATACACATGAAATGTATAACCATCACAAGAATCTAATCATCATTATAACCAAGCAAGATAACTTGCCACAATACGGAGACAAGAATAGCCTCTTCTTGTCGAAACGAACGAACGATCCTCGACTAATATTGTTTACTCGAACAATCAACCTTAAACGAAATACATTTTACTCAATAACATATTCGTATAATTATCAATATAGGATTAGTAAGACGACATCCTACAATCCTTTAGAATAGTTTGCTATCTTCAATTATCGAAGCCTTATGTCAAGAGTTCTTTTTACATCATTACAACTATAAAATCGGTTCACAATACTTTTACCGAATGTTCACATGATTCTTCATAAATAAGAATTCTATCAAGAACATGTTAAATAACCATTTATGATGTTAAGATCACCTTATGTTGATTAAACTTTCCAAAACATTAAAATGTTGAAAGAACAAAATCTGCACATTTATGATCATCCTCCTCTCATCTAAGTTGAATATTAAGCTTACAACAAGGTTATTAGCTATGAGATTTCACCATATTCATGAAGATTATCAAAATCTTTCTTTACAAGGCTGTAAATATCCATTAACATCATGATGAATTCACCATCTATCTAGTATGATGATCCAAACATTCTAAGTCCTCAACACATTAGATTAATGAAAAGTTATTGTTGTTTTCACAAATATCCTTATCCATTTCAAAGTATTGTTGAGCTAAAACATAAGGAGATTATAATTCTTAAGAAATCTAAGCAAGAGGACATCCTTCTACTTCTAACATTGCCAAGTTCTTCCCAAGGTAAGTGAAAACTTAAAATGGATTTTAATCATTTTATGATAACAATTCTATTGGTTAAATCCAACTATGGTGAAGTTAACTGATTCAAAGATGTTCTACTGAGCTAAATTCGTCCAGTAAGATGAGTATGATAGTTACAACATGGTTAATATCACTATATCATCAAGAATACATCCACCTCAAACCCTCATTTATCATATTCATCAAGAAATGTGAAAAAGTTTAATTAAAACCATGTTTTACTTGATTAGTCTAACTCTAGTAGAAGTATAATTCGTTACTAACATCAACATATGAAAACAATACAGAGAAAAAGGTACACCTACCTCCAGAAACGAAGAACAACCTCAATGCTACGAGAAAGTACATGATAAGTGTCAGTTTTGTACACTTATCCATGGTTTGTATCGATAAAATTCACCCATAATTGAGCTAGTCTACTCGTTTTTTGCTTTTAATTTATTAGTTTTAATAATTTTATTTTTATCGGATGATGATCGGATTAAATAACTGAATTACTCAAGAAACAACATGTTTAATAAATATTCTCTTTATTGAATTTTGATATATTCATGTTGTAGGGCTTTCCGAGACGAATTCGGCAGTCTTTCCGGATTCAAAATCAGAGTTATATATCAAAAGTTATCATCCGAAGAAGATCTGGGGCAAAAACGTAAAGTCTGAGAAATTCTTGGCCGAAAACGTAACTATCCAAGCTTCAAATGAGCAAATTTATGAAGCCACGTTACGGCCGTAACATTCAGGAGTTACGGCCGTAAGTCACCCTTGTTACGGCCGTAACTCCTGAATGTTACGACCGTAACTCTTGACAGATTGCTATGATTTGTCTAATTTTTTATACGTTTGGTGTATTATTGAGGGGATGGCTGGCATTGATCCGATCTAATGTAATAATGCTGGAATTTTGGAGCTATTAGTTGACTTTAGGTGTATAAATAGACCCCTTAGATCCTTCATCATTCATCATTCATCTTATAATTTTCCATTTTTGTAAACTTTTCTTTTTGTGTGAAGAACACACTTGTGTTCTTGAGTGATCTTTGTAAGTGTGGTATAACATATGTTGTTCAGAGAGTTTATTGTTTCTATCTCCTTTATCTACTAAGGGAGCTGGATCAATTCTTTCTCTTGATTCAACTAATAATGACCACACAAGCTTGTAATATGTGTAATAAACCCTTCATGGGCTAAGTAATCTTTAGTTGGGATTATAAACAAGGTTAGTCATGTTATTTACATTTGTATAAAGATCTATTGTGAATTACTTATTATTTTGTGTGATTATCATTGTTTTAACAATCTTTATTTATTTGGCCAATAAATGACGATATTTATGGTCTTCATATGTTTCGAAAGAAAATATGTTTGATTAGATCAAATGATCTTCACTCTAAGTTGTTCTAGGGGATAGAAATATACCCCTAGTCCTTAGATGATTCTTTGAGTTATTTTCATAAATCCTAATGCTATGTATTGAAGCCAATCAACATAGAAATATAGTGGATTGATTCAATATGTAAGGGACGTTTTATAGTTCGAAAGAGAAACCGTCTTTTTAAGGAAAATCGAATCTACACAACATAATAAGTAAATTCATCTTATGATCTCCAATACATCTTTTATAACTAATGACGAACTAAGTTTGTAATCTCAACTATTTCATTTTATCATTTAATCAATCTATTATTATTATTACAATATTTTTATTTCTTTAAAATATTAGAACTATTATTGCATTTACTTTGCAACAATTAAACCAAACTCTTTAAATTGTGTGTTTCACTCATCTTAGTATCTATAAAAATAGACTAATAGTGTATAATTCAAATTATAAGAAAACTTCCTTGTGGGATCGATAAACCGGACTCAAAAAGTCCACTTTACTACTTGAGACGATATCGTGCACTTGCGATAGTTACACTAAAAGCGTGTTAAGTTTTTGGCGCCGTTGCCGGGGAAGTATAAGTTATATTTGAAATCTTACATTGTAAACTATTTTTATATGTACAAATTTCTCGACGTTGTAACTTAGTACTCAATTGTGTTTGTCCGGTCAAGTGGCGGATAACGGTACTCCGTGACTATTAAAGTCGGATTTTTCAGTTTCCCACAACAACTGATATTTGTAGATATTTTCTTCAATTATTTTCATTGTCATTTTATTTTTATTTTTTTTTATGGAAGAAACATTGTATAAAATCGAAAAAAGATTTCCCTTTCTAAGCAAAAATGCAATTTTAAAAATTTACAAGACAAGGCTTGAAAGGATGAGGTTGCTTATGAATAAAAGCATACCTTTTGACATAAGATTCATTATCGAAGCCAAAGTAAGAATAGAAGGTGAATTCACAGAAACACCGACTAGATTTTTACGAGGGCTTGGAAAAAGTTCATATGCCAAGAAACGACGAGCAAAGATGCTAGCCGTTTGCTATAAATGTGCTAGATGGAACTGTAATGTAAAATGTCGATCTTTAAGAATTCCATCTACAAACAGAGAAGATAAAATTCAGTTCATTAATGATGGTCTGAATAAGGAGAATTTAGATAATATCGAAATTTCTCTTGACACGCATCCTAGTGGACTTGTATATTACGGAATTCAATGTTTGTGGAATAAATTCAAACCAGAATATGAACAACGTCTTGGGAATCTGACGTTAAAAGACCCTGTTTGCCAATTTGTAAGAAAATTGGATGGGAAGCTTCTCCCCGACTCATAGAAGGCGTTTAGGCCATTTCTGAACGTAAAATCAGAGGAAGATGTGAGCCACAATCACAACTACTGTACATACGCGTAAGTATCTTTTATTTTTGTCGTGTGGTGAGATTTTCTGAATAAAAAAATGTGATACGCGATAAAAGCTTTCATTATTCTATTGAGTAGTTGAAGCACAATCAAACGCAATCACAGACTTGTTAAACAATTTTTACCTTCTTTTTCTTCTATAAATAAACTTTCTACTGGTTTCTTTCATTCATCCCACAAACTTTGAACTTTTCTCTGTTTTTCTCTAAAAAAAATTTCGTTTCAAAAATGGAGTCATCATCTTCAACAAAAAAATTTAACACGGTATGCATTTTTGGTGGAGCTAGTTCTGGAAAACATGCATGCTTTGCTGAAGCAGCCCACAACTTGGGTCGTACCTTAGGAGAAAAATGCATTCATGTAGTTTACGAAGGAGGAAGTCTAGGATTAATGGGACGAGCTGCTGCTTCTGCCTATATGGAAGGAGTAAGAGTGTTGGGAATAATCCCAAAACCTCTGGCTCAAAGTAAAATCACCGGGTCAACTATTGGAGATGAGTTTAGATCTGTGAATATGCAAGATCGCATAACTCACATGATAAATAATTCTGGCGCCTTTATCACCCTTCCCGGTGGTTTTGGCACCCTTGAGGAACTTTTTTATGTGGTTACCAGAGCCCAGCTAAATGTTCATCAAAAACCAATAGGTGTGCTTAATGTCAATGGTTTCTTTGATGGTTTACTGTCTTTCATCGACTACTCTGCTGAAAAGGGATTTATTTCCGAGCGTGCAAAATGAATCATAGTCGTTGCAACAACACCAGAAGAACTAATCAAAAAACTCAATGAATTTGTTCCTCAATGTAATACCCGGATTTTCAGTATAAATTTTTCGCGTTATTTTATCTGAGATATACTGTATGGTTTGGTATCTATACAGTATGGATAAAATAAATTGAGAACCGAGACAGCTATACTGGTGTGATTATCGTTTTTGATTGACAGATATATTCAGGATATGTTGTATCAGGTTAAACAGATTTGGATATCAGGTATACCGTATGAAAATATTTTTGGATTCAGTATGTGTATTCAGTATGCCGTATGTTTGTATTTTGTACGTCGAGACGTCGAACAGGAACAGTTGGATTTTTGGCTAAGTATAAAAGCCATTACGTACGTTAAGCCTTGGAGCTTACGTACGTAAAATGTGTTAGCCACGACGTTATATAGTGTACATAACGTACGTAACAAGAGGAATCGACTTGTGATCGGACGGTGGGGCCCGTGGTCGGCACTTTCGGCGCAGATGTGGACAGTGAGTCAACGGACGGAGTTACGTCGTTATACGGTGTATTACGTGCGTAATACGAGTATAATCTGTAGCAAGTCAACGTACGTATTACGTACGCAACGGATTAAGTGTTACGTACGTTACGGAGTAGCCGGTCGAGTCGTGGCCGAGATGACCTGGATGGCCGAGCATGGCCGGTCGTGACTCGTTGGTATGGCCGGGAATGGTCGGCAGTGATTCGTGGGGGTGGCCGATCACGGTCGGCGACTGACTCGGAGGCTAGGATCGCCGATTACGACGTAAGGCGGCTTGCCACGGCCGTAGGGCCGCACGACGTAAGCCACCGCCGATTACGTACGTAAGGGTTCCGCGAGACCGATGTGAGCAAAGCCATGGCCGATTACGTACGTAAGGCGGTGGCCGATTACGTGCGTAACGTGCCGGCAGGGTCCGCCTATTTAAAGGCCTGGACCGAGTCATCCGGGCATTTTCATGTTTTTCTTCGTTTTTGGCGATTTCTTCATCAAAGTGGATGGATTTGAGTAATATCATCATCTAGCAACATGTTTTGGAAGTTGGAATCATGGATTAACATCATCTTCCACCCGGATCGAAGGTAAGAACACCTAAACACTTGGTTTTGGATATTTTTGAAGTTTCTTGATGTCTTGACCGATTTGATTCGTTCTAACTCAGATTATTGATGGAATCTTGTTGTATTCTTGAGATTATTCGTTGTTCTTGAAGTTTTGTGGATCGGATTCGAGTATTCCTTTGAATAATCGATTGAATTGGACTATGCCTTCAAAGTGTTCGATGAAATGTCTCAATGAGTAGAACTTGGAAAATTCTACACGTTTTCGTATGAATGGTGATGGAAATGATATTGTTGTGATGATTCTTGGTAATTATGGGAATTTTGTTAAAGGAAGATAATGAATTGGTGATCAAATGCCTTGATTATGTCGTTATGATTATGGAATCGTAGTATTCTCGATGTTCTTGGTGGTTTGTTGCGATTCATGATCTTATAAGAAGTGTATATGTTTAAGGACATGATTATATACACCTTGAATGGTGAATAAGGATTGTTTAGATGTTAGGACACATCGGATTATGTCGTATTGGAGATTTTGAATATGATTTCGGAATTAGTTGTGTTCTTAAGGAACTCTTGGATTATATGAATTGTTGAACATGTTTAAGAAGTGTTGGTGTTTTGGATATGAATATGGAATATTCACATTTATAACTAAGTTATGTATTTGGTACAATATTCGTATAGGAATACGAACATGATTTCGGATTTGATAAGTTTATGATTCACTCTTGAGTTTGAGAATTCATAAGTATTTAACAAGTGTTCAATTCGGATAATGGAATTATTTGAAACCTTTGGAATATGGTTATCTATAATATTGAATTGATCGGATCGTCCGGATTGATGATGATAACCGTAATTGGTTTATATTATGAATTTACAAGGAGGAAACTTGTATCCATATTTAAGATTGAATTTGGAATCGGTAATGTTAGACCCTTGTTGGTTTAGATTGATTATTGATATGATCTTCGGATTGTGGAATCGTATTGTGGTTTTGAATTCGTGTTTGATTGGTTTGGGTTGTTTGGATATGTGTTTAATCGGGATATTGTAGAACCATTGTTGATCGGTTATTGATTGTTATTTGTAATCATCGAGTCACGGCTTGTATCGTGGATATGGGTTCGTATCGGTTGAGTTGGATTATTTGGTATTATGTATATGATCGAGGTTTCGTTGAACCGTTGAGTTTGTTGGTTGAGTATGTCGGTTATTGATTGTTATCGGATTGTTGTTGATTGATTACTTCAATAGGTTGTGATGTTTTGATCGTGGATTATGACCGTTGTGTTGCGGTTGAAGTCGAAGAGTTTGTAGATTGCTTTTGGTCGGGGCTGAGGAGCTCGTAGACAAAGGCAATGGATATTGGTAACGGCTTCGTGGTATCGGTATCGAGGCAAGTTTATACTTGTTCAGTTTATAATATTTGATAAATGGTTTCGTTTTCATTTCATTTATAATTCATATATCAATGTTGTTAGAAAGGTAAATTGTTGGTTAATGAGTTGTCTATCGTGCTCTGGTTTGTATTGAATCATAAGGTATATGATTTAATTGTGTTCAAGGAAGACGTGAGTTATCTTTGGTCAAGGATATAGAATATCGGATATCGAGGATAGTTATCGTGTCGATATTGATGTCGGGATGGTGGTTTGTTGGTATAAATGGACTATACCTATTTCGGGATTATTCGTATAACTGTGTATTCGTTCAGGGATGTTGTTCGTGGAAAGGATGTTGTCTCCGACTTTGAGATATTGTATGTATCGTTTAGTTATGAGATAATTATTATGTTGAGTTGTTGTATATGTTGAGGTTTCGTGTAACGAGTTTCATATCGGTCATTCGTTGAGGGATGTTGATCCCAGGACTGTTGTACTGAGATCGTAGATCGTGTTGGTCATTCATTTGGGGATGATGATCCCAGGATTGCTGTTTTGGATATTGATTAGTCGTGTCGACTTTTCATTGTCAGTCTGTTGTTTTTCACTTCGATGAGTCTTTTGATCCTTATTGAATATGTGTTTCTTTGAGTTTCGTTGTCATGTTGCATCGTGACATATCTGGAGTCATATCTGCGTTCCGATTGGATATTGTGTAGGATTTTTAGCCGGGCACATATATAGTCATGCGTGAATATTTTCCGTGAAAGGCTGTGCACACGAGACGTAGTTCGTTGAGGCTAATTAGGTACATTGTCCCACGTATATCCTGGATTCCGTATACGAGGTGGACATGTGCACTGACACATATTAGGATCGGGAGTACTATGACGTCCATCTTTGTGCCATCTTGTTTGGTCGTTCATCCTCCATTTATGGTTGGGTATGTTCGACGGTTTGTGACTGGTTGTTCATACGCCCGAGGGGTATGTTCGACAGTCAGAGTTATTCCTTGAGATCCATTATTGTTGATCATTTGGAGTCTACCTTGTTGAGGGTATTCTCGGTTATTGTTGGTCTTTTGTTGATCATTTGGAGTCTACCTTGTTGAGGGTGTTCTCAGTTATAGTTGATCCTTTGTTGATCGTGTTTGGAGTTTACCTTGTTGAGGGTACTCTCAGTCATCGTTGATCCTTCGTTGGTCGTATTGGAGTTATCATGTCGATGATATTCTCAGTTGATTTATCGGTTGATCTGGTTATTGATCGTATAAGCATTCGGACTATATGTCGATGTTTTCGGGATTTGTATTCATTGTCAAGTGGTAGTTGATCTTCAGATATGTTGTGTATTATTGGTTTATTCATGTAGATTTGATTGTGTAATTCGACGGACAGGAGTTTGCACAGATTGGATTATTCCCGCACTTATGAGTTTTGATGATCTTTTGAGGATTATTGGTATTTTTGGAATACGAGATGGATAATTAATGTTGAGTCCATTTCGCCATTCGAGGATGCGAAATGTGGATTATGGTAAGGATTGGATTATTATGGATTAGTAAGGTTATAACGGTAAGATTACTTTGGTAGTATTCTTACTATATTATTACATTGGTATGTAATTATTTATGATGATGTGATCGGTATCATTATTGAGTATTGTGGCTGACCCCGTCGTGGGCTTTATTTTTAGGTACTCGAAGATCGAGCTAGTAGCGGTCGTGAAGGGATGAGCTTCCCGATGTGATACTGGTTGTGGCTTGTTTTCGGAGAATTGAGTACTCTTTTCCGGTTATTTATTTCCGCTGCAAATGTGTATTTTGAACTGTATTTATCCGATGTGTGTGTATATCTCAAAATGGCTTTTCGGTATCTTTATCTGCTGCGTGTGTGTATTTTAAAAGGGCCTTTTTGACATTTTGTGAACTTGAGTTATTTCGTTAAATCTTTTCCTAAACTACTTTATCGGTACGTTTAAGCGGCGTCTTAACGTACATTTTAAACTGTCGAGATTTGGCACTTCGCCTTGTATTTTTCAAATGGTATTGTATGACGGTATTTCAAAATTATGTTTTTGAAAATATTTGAGTATTTAAGATATTACCGTCGTCGGCCTTTTGGCGCTTTTGAATTGGTTTTGTAAACGGTTTTTAGCACAGTGGGTTCGTAGCAGGACCACGGCTGTAATATCCGGATGGTTTTGGGGTGTTACGAGAAGATGGTATCGGAGCTTGGGTTTTGTGAAACCCGGGCGTGTGTGTTATGTGGCTCTACCGGCACGGTAGTAGCGTGATTTTTGAAAATGAGTTTTCGACTTTTGAGTCAAACCGATTTTGGAGTTTCCAAAATTTTGAGATTCTTTTCAAACCGCTATTTGTGATATTGGTGTGCGTTGGTTGTGTTGAGACTTCGTATGGGAGTCGTGTGCTAGTATCACGGAGATCATCGGCTTCACGCTTTGTAAGTATATTGGTTTGGTTATTTCGCTTGTGGCGACGCTTGATTGTTTTTGTGATGAGTTGGAAAATTTTGGACTTATCTGTTGTTGGCGACAGTTGCAAGTTTCGAGACGAAACTTATTTTAAGGGGGTAGTATGTAATACCCGGATTTTCGAGATAAATTTTTCGCGTTATTTTATCCGAGATATCCGTATGGTTTGGTATCTATACGGTATGGATAAAATAAATTGAGAACCGAGACTATCTTGGTGTGATTATCGCTTTTGATTGTGAGATATATTCGGGATATGTTGTATCGGGTTAAACAGATTTGGATATCGTATACCGTATGAAAATATTTTTGGATTCAGATGTGTATTCAGTATGCCGTATGTTTGTACTTGGTTCGTCGAGACGTCGATCAGGAACAGTTGGTTATTTTTCTAAGTATATAAGCCATTTAGTACGTTAAGCCTTTGAGCTTACGTCGTAAAATGTGTTAGCTTACGTCGTTATATAGTGTACATAACGTACGTAACAAGAGGAATCGGACTTGTGATCGGACGGTGGGGCCGTGGTGGCGGCTTTCGGCGCAGATGTGGACAGTGAGTCAACGGACGGAGTTACGTACGTTATACAGGGTGTATTACGACGTAATACGAGTATAATATTGTAGCAAGTCAACGTCGATTACGTGCGCAACGGATTAAGTGTTACGTGCGTTACGGAGTAGCCGGTCGAGTCGTGGCGAGATGACTGGATGGCCGAGCATGGCGGTCGTGACTCGTTGGAATGGCGGGAATGGTCGGCGGTGATTCGTGGGGTGGCCGATCACGGTCGCGGTGACTCGGCCGAGGCTAGGGCGGCCGATTACGTACGTAAGCGGTGGCGGATTCTGGCCGTAAGGAGCGATTACGTACGTAAGCGGTGCCGATTCGTACGTAAGGGTTCGGCGAGTGGGCGATGGCGAGGCCATAGCGATTACGTCGTAAGGCGGTGGCGATTACGTGCGTAACGTCGTGCGGCAGGTCCGCCTATTTAAAGGCCTGGACCGAGTCATCCGGCATTTTCATGTTTTTCTTCGTTTTTTGGCGATTTCTTCATCAAAGTGGATGGATTTGAGTAATATCATCATCTAGCAACATGTTTTGGAAGTTGGAATCATGGATTAACATCATCTTCCACCCGGATCGAAGGTAAGAACACCTAAACACTTGGTTTTGGATATTTTGAAGTTTCTTGATGTCTTGACCGATTTGATTCGTTCTAACTCAGATTATTGATGGAATCTTGTTGTATTCTTGAGATTATTCGTTGTTCTTGAAGTTTTGTGGATCGGATTCGAGTATTCCTTTGAATAATCGATTGAATTGGACTATGCCTTCAAAGTGTTCGATGAAATGTCTCAATGAGTAGAACTTGGAAAATTCTACACGTTTTCGTATGAATGGTGATGGAAATGATATTGTTGTGATGATTCTTGGTAATTATGGGAATTTTGTTAAAGGAAGATAATGAATTGGTGATCAAATGCCTTGATTATGTCGTGATGATTATGGAATCGTAGTATTCTCGATGTTCTTGGTGGTTTGTTGCGATTCATGATCTTATAAGAAGTGTATATGTTTAAGGACATGATTATATACACCTTGAATGGTGAATAAGGATTGTTTAGATGTTAGGACACATCGGATTATGTCGTATTGGAGATTTTGAATATGATTTCGAATTAGTTGTGTTCTTAAGGAACTCTTGGATTATATGAATTGTTGAACATGTTTAAGAAGTGTTGGTGTTTTGGATATGAATATGGAATATTCACATTTATAACTAAGTTATGTATTTGGTACAATATTCGTATAGGAATACGAACATGATTTCGGATTTGATAAGTTTATGATTCACTCTTGAGTTTGAGAATTCATAAGTATTTAACAAGTGTTCAATTCGGATAATGGAATTATTTGAAACCTTTGGAATATGGTTATCTATAATATTGAATTGATCGGATCGTCGGATTGATGATGATAACCGGTAATTGGTTTATATTATGAATTTACAAGGAGGAAACTTGTATCCATATTTAAGATTGAATTTGGAATCGGTAATGTTAGACCCTTGTTGGTTTAGATTGATTATTGATATGATCTTCGGATTGTGGAATCGTATTGTGGTTTTGAATTCGTGTTTGATTGGTTTGGGTTGTTTGGATATGTGTTTAATCGGGATATTGTAGAACCATTGTTGATCGGTTATTGATTGTTATTTGTAATCATCGAGTCACGGCTTGTATCGTGGATATGGGTTCGTATCGGTTGAGTTGGATTATTTGGTATTATGTATATGATCGAGGTTTCGTTGAACCGTTGAGTTTGTTGGTTGAGTATGTCGGTTATTGATTGTTATCGGATTGTTGTTGATTGATTACTTCAATAGGTTGTGATGTTTTGATCGTGGATTATGACCGTTGTGTTGCGGTTGAAGTCGAAGAGTTTGTAGATTGCTTTTGGTCGGGGCTGAGGAGCTCGTAGACAAAGGCAATGGATATTGGTAACGGCTTCGTGGTATCGGTATCGAGGCAAGTTTATACTTGTTCAGTTTATAATATTTGATAAATGGTTTCGTTTTCATTTCATTTATAATTCATATAGCAATGTTGTTAGAAAGGTAAATTGTTGGTTAATGAGTTGTCTATCGTGCTCTGGTTTGTATTGAATCATAAGGTATATGATTTAATTGTGTTCAAGGAAGACGTGAGTTATCTTTGGTCAAGGATATAGAATATCGGATATCGAGGATAGTTATCGTGTCGATATTGATGTCGGGATGGTGGTTTGTTGGTATAAATGGACTATACCTATTTCGGGATTATTCGTATAACTGTGTATTCGTTCAGGGATGTTGTTCGTGGAAAGGATGTTGTCTCCGACTTTGAGATATTGTATGTATCGTTTAGTTATGAGATAATTATTATGTTGAGTTGTTGTATATGTTGAGGTTTCGTGTAACGAGTTTCATATCGGTCATTCGTTGAGGGATGTTGATCCCAGGACTGTTGTACTGAGATCGTAGATCGTGTTGGTCATTCATTTGGGGATGATGATCCCAGGATTGCTGTTTTGGATATTGATTAGTCGTGTCGACTTTTCATTGTCAGTCTGTTGTTTTTCACTTCGATGAGTCTTTTGATCCTTATTGAATATGTGTTTCTTTGAGTTTCGTTGTCATGTTGCATCGTGACATATCTGGAGTCATATCTGCGTTCCGATTGGATATTGTGTAGGATTTTTAGCCGGGCACATATATAGTCATGCGTGAATATTTTCCGTGAAAGGCTGTGCACACGAGACGTAGTTCGTTGAGGCTAATTAGGTACATTGTCCCACGTATATCCTGGATTCCGTATACGGGGTGGACATGTGCACTGACACATATTCGGATCGGGCGTACTATGACGTCCATCTTTGAGCCATATTGTTTGGTCGTTCATCCTCCATTTATGGTTGGGTATGTTCGACGGTTTGTATTAGTTGTTCATACGCCCGAGGGTATGTTCGGATCGAGTTATTCCTTGAGATCCATTATTGTTGATCATTTGGAGTCTACCTTGTTGAGGGTATTCTCGGTTATTGTTGGTCTTTTGTTGATCATTTGGAGTCTACCTTGTTGAGGGTGTTCTCAGTTATAGTTGATCCTTTGTTGATCGTGTTTGGAGTTTACCTTGTTGAGGGTACTCTCAGTCATCGTTGATCCTTCGTTGGTCGTATTGGAGTTATCATGTCGATGATATTCTCAGTTGATTTATCGGTTGATCTGGTTATTGATCGTATAAGCATTCGGACTATATGTCGATGTTTTCGGGATTTGTATTCATTGTCAAGTGGTAGTTGATCTTCAGATATGTTGTGTATTATTGGTTTATTCATGTAGATTTGATTGTGTAATTCGACGGACAGGAGTTTGCACAGATTGGATTATTCCCACTTATGAGTTTTGATGATC
Source organism: Orobanche coerulescens (assembly GCA_033398695.1). Lineage (NCBI taxonomy): Eukaryota > Viridiplantae > Streptophyta > Magnoliopsida > Lamiales > Orobanchaceae > Orobanche > Orobanche coerulescens. The sequence continues at coordinate 41,108,359 of CM065809.1, read as the reverse complement.
TTTTGAGGATTATTGGTATTTTTGGAATACGATGTATAATTAATGTTGAGTCCATTTCGCCATTCGAGGATGCGAAATGTGGATTATGGTAAGGATTGGATTATTATGGATTAGTAAGGTTATAACGGTAAGATTACTTTGGTAGTATTCTTACTATATTATTACATTGGTATGTAATTATTTATGATGATGTGATCGGTATCATTATTGAGTATTGTGGCTGACCCCGTCGTGGGCTTTATTTTTAGGTACTCGAAGATCGAGCTAGTAGCGGTCGTGAAGGGATGAGCTTACCGATGTGATACTTGTTGGGGCATGTTTTCGGAGAATTGAGTACTCTTTTACTGTTATTTATTTCATTTGCAAATGTGTATTTTGAATCGTATTTATCCATTTGTGTGTGTATATCTCAAAATGGCTTTTCGGTATCTTTATCCGCTGCGTGTGTGTATTTTAAAAGGGCCTTTTTGACATTTTGTGAACTTGAGTTATTTCGTTAAATCTTTTCCTAAACTACTTTATCGGTACGTTTAAGCGGCGTCTTAACGTACATTTTAAACTGTCGAGATTTGGCACTTCGCCTTGTATTTTTCAAATGGTATTGTATGACGGTATTTCAAAATTATGTTTTTGAAAATATTTGAGTATTTAAGATTTTACCGTCGTCGGCCTTTTGGCGCTTTTGAATTGGTTTTGTAAACGGTTTTTAGCCTGGTGGGTTCCGGCGCGGGACCCACGGCGCTGTAATATCCCGGATGGTTTTGGGGGTGTTACACTCAACCAGATCCAGCTCTAGCTAAAATTGTCTGAGTAGAAGATTTGACCGTGAGAAAACGAAAAGTGGATTTATTCCTCTCCCTTTGATAACCCATGTCGGACCTCTTGTATTTTTACTTTCTGTCGTGTGTAATAATCGTGCTAAATGATGGCAGCTTAAGGAGTTTCTTCTTGATCTTGACGCGCATCTATTCGCAATTTATATATTGTTATTTTATTACTGTAATGTTTATTATTATTATTATTATTATTATTTTTAAAAACTTTGATGGCAGCGTAAGGCGACTCTTCGGACTTTCTTGATGCGCATCTTAAAAATTGTGTTATACTTACGAGTATATTTTATTTTCTTTTGTTGTGTGCCTCGTATATTTATTCTCTTGCAGATTCTAAAAGGCGTTAGCTCAGACATCAACTTTCTTAACAGGGAGTATTCTGCTTTTCTGCATTGATTTTTATTTTTTTTATTTTTAAACTGAGGACAGTTTTATTTTCAAGTTTGGGGGTGGTTTGTTTTAGTATTTTGGTGTGTTGTAATTTTGGTGTGTTTTGATTGATTTGGTTATTTGCCTTAATTTATATATATATATATATATATATATAGTATTTTGATTTATGAGACTTCTAGATATGGCCAAAACACCAATAAATTAGCTATATACAAGCTTCTAAAATCGTTTTAACCGGTAAAAAAAAAATTGTATATTCCAAAATTTTTGAGCCTTAATCTCTCTTTCCAAACCTTGTAATTATCATATAAAATCGAGTCATTCGTTACCTTGAGAAAAGAAGAATCAATTGGTTGATGAAAAATAAAACTGAAATTTACTTAATTTGTGGAGTTTTTGATTTTTCATGCTTAACTAAAAATGATTTTCTGCAAAAATTCTATTCCCTAAAAAAAAAGGAGTCATTGGTGAAAAGAGCTACACGTTAGCAAATAACGGTGTGAAAGCTATCACCTAAAAGAATAAATGACGAAAAGGAGAAGTGTTGAGCAGCAACAGCTGCCTAATTTTGGAAGTCTTAAATTTTGCGAAAAATAAAGGACTAACCATTGTTGGTGCGTAGCTGCCGTCTCAGAAAAATTGGTGAAAAGAGCTACACGTTAGCAAATAACGGTGTGAAAGCTATCACCTTTTTACAAATAAAAAAGAGAAAAATAATGAGATAAAAATTGTGTTAGTGAAAAGAGCTACACGTTAGCAAATAACGGTGTGAAAGCTATCACTAAAAGGGATGTAGTTTATGAGCAGATTTGAATTAATTAGCAGCTGAATTTCAATACACTCAATTTTGTGAAAATCACAATATTTGATGACGCCAATAAAATTCTTCTTCATATTGAGTCGAAAAATAAACGAGTGATCGAGAGCAACCATTAAAGGGAGTCGTGTGTATCAGAGTGGGAAAGAAATAATCAACCTATTGGGGGGAAACCTTACATTTTGGAATTACAAAATAAAAACCGTGTTTTAACTTCAAAAACATTAGTAGATTTATTTTGAATCTTGATTCATTTCTATCTACTGTATAAAGTCAAGTTGTTGTTTATTAATGGCATTTTGATCTCCTTTTCTCTTTTTATATTTTAATTTATGTGTGTATTAATTTTCTTATTTTTGTTTTATTTTTTATTTTATTTTTGGAGTATGAATAATAAAGAGTCTTGCTCGGGACTAGCAAGAATTCAAGTTTGGGGGTGTGATAAGTGTCAGTTTTGTACACTTATCCATGGTTTGTATCGATAAAATTCACCCATAATTGAGCTAATCTACTCGTTTTTTGCTTTTAATTTATTAGTTTTAATAATTTTATTTTTATCGAATGATGATCGGATTAAATAACTGAATTACTCAAGAAACAGCATGTTTAATAAATATTCTCTTTATTGAATTTTGATATCTTCATGTTGTAGGGCTTTCCGAGACGAATTCGGCAGTCTTTCCGGATTCAAAATCAGAGTTATATATCAAAAGTTATCATCCGAAGAAGATCTGGGGCAAAAACGCAAAGTCTGAGAAATTCTGGGCCGAAAACGTAACTATCCAAGCTTCAAATGAGAAAATTTACGAAGCCACGTTACGGCCGTAACATTCAGGAGTTACGGCCGTAAGTCACCTGTAACACCCCGAGATATTCGGAATAATTACAACGCCGTAAACCCTTTAGATAAGGATTTACAAGGCTAATTTTAAAAGAAGTATAAAAATAAACCAATCGAACAACTGGAATTCACATACAGATTTGAATCAAACGATCAAATGTGCTGACTTATACAACCATATCGAAAGGACTTTATTAATACACACATACTCGAGTACTTAAACGAACTAAGAAGACAAATCACAATAATAAGAACATCAACCACATCACTGAGCCATCTCATCGTCCTGTCGGTACTGTGGTTGCCTCCCCGCTCCTCGACTACCTGAACATAAAAAACAATGTCCACCCCCGAAGGGGTTAGCAAAACAATGCTAGTACAAGTATCATCATACAATAAATCATCAATGCATCATAAAACGCACAAAAACGGACTTCCGCCACCGGAATCCAACGATGCGAATCCTCACGATTCCATCAACACAATACATGGTAATCCAGCGATCCAGCGCCCTCAGCATAGATCCCCATGATGATCCCGTCGGACCAACGCATGGTGGAAAACCCGTCCAGCGATCCAGCGCCCTCAGCATAGATCCCCATGATGATCCCGTTGTTGGGTACAGGGTTCGGATATTTGCGCCGTTTGCGGAAGCATAAATAAAATTGCGGAAAATAAATGACGCAAGGATTTATAGAGGTTCGGATATAAACGAGCCTACGTCCTCTCTCGGTATCTTTTTCTATAGGATCAAGATAAAAACCTCTTTGCCTCTCTTCTATCGGTCGAGGTATAACCGTTTACAATCACGTCTTCTATTGGTCCGTGATAAACCACTCGTACTTGTCTTTGCGTCGGTCCAAGTTAAACCGTTTTCCTTTTCTATCGGACAAGGAATCAACCGCTCTAGCTTTCTATGGGTACTAGATAAACCTCACTTAGATATCGATTGTGATTCTAATAATGCCGGATCCTTGATCCTAATAACACCGAATCCAATCGTATCTTTTCTTTTACCACTCGTGTATGTTTTCGTGAATTCTCACTCAAACACTTACAATTAAGCTCAATATCAACAACAAGAATGTGTGTAATAATATCACAAGTATAGACAATTTGCTCAAGGTTGTTTTACTCAAACAATACCATAGGGATGGTATTTATAGGCTTCATGATCAAACTAGCCGTTAGCTGCCAGGACCTTCATTACGTACGCTATATTCTCTCCGTTACGTACGTAAGTACCTTTACGTACGTTAACCCTGCCTGGTTACGTACGTTAGCATCTTCACAAAACAGTCCAGTGAGTTTCGTCATTTTGGGTTACGTACGTTAGCCTTTCCTTTGTTACGTACGTTAACATTACGTCACTCATGACGTCATATATCCGTTGCATGCTTTTCTGACTTTGACTCCTCCAACGTTCACTTGTTTGAACTGCATTACGTACGTTATCTCTCATCTATTACGTACGTTAAGCTGCTTCCATTACGTACGTTAATGATCACATATTACGTACGTTAGCTTTGTGTTTTTCAGCTTTTTGCACTTCGTTTTCCTTCGATGCTTGCTTCGTCTCTTCGTTGTTTTGTTTTGCTTATCAACATTAATCATCAAAACACTTTTAATTTATGTATGGAACTAAATGTTCCAACAATCTCCCCCTTTTTGATGATTACAAAACAACAATACGCCAATGGGATTTTCCTGCAGAAATACAAATATATGTATATCTTTACAGACCAAAGTTTTCGACTTTGTCCGTTTTGTTAGAATCTTCTCCCATTTCTTTTTCGACTCCTTCTATTCTTTTCTCCATTTTTAAATTTTCATCGTCTTTTCGACGTCTCCGCATTTTTCTTTTTTTTTTTTGTCATTTTTCACTTCTCCTCTCCTCCTTTCAATTCCTTTGATTCTCCCATTTTTAGGGTAAATCCCATTTTTCTTATTTTCCTCCTTTCTCTCCCCCTTTTTGTTTTCATCAAAAAGTAAAAAAATAGCAATTGAATTTAATGATACCAAAATATAAAATATGCATGATAAAATTTATGAATAAATGCATAAAGGGTAAAAACTCCCCCTGAAAATATTATCTCCCCAAAAAAAATACTCCCCCTGAGTAAAATACAAAAATCAATTTTTGGGGATCCAACCTATAGTTGGTTTTTGTTTAGAAACGTAGACGATATTTGAAACAATTGTTCCTTTAGGAACCCAAATTTTCTTAATTTTTATCGTCCGCTTCGGGCTTTTGCAACTTGAAATATGATGCCCGATATTCAAACACTTTTCGCAATGGGGTATCTTGAAATTAACGGATTCATTTTTCAAACGAGTTTTGAATCCTAACCCCTCTTTATTCAAAGTAAATTTTTGAACACCAAGCATTTGTTCAAATTTCTCGTTTCCGCACGAGAATTTTCTTGTTAAAGATTTTAGTTCATCTTGAACTTTTAAAAGATCATTCTTCAAAATATTTTCATTTTCAATACACTTTGAATGATCGATTTCAACAAATTTTCCCTTCTCGATAATTTTAGAATTTTCAATTTCCAAGGATTTAATTTTAGACTTAAGGGATTTAATTTCCGATAAAGCATTTTGGAAATCCGTATGTAATAACTCAAATGCATCAAATAATTCATCACGGGAGGATGTACTAACCTGGCTTTCGACGTCGCTGTCGTCGAACGAACTTCGTGTAACACCCCCAGATCAAACCGGGAATATTACACGCCGCAGACCCTCTCCGTGAGGATCCACCAGGCTAGACATCAAAACAACACATTACATTACATACCGACGAATCAAAATAACGGACCAATAGACCGATTTGGTCTTTTCACAGAACTTACAAATCAAAATACATAAACTCATCCAGACTCATACCCACACAAGGGTAAAATACTTGCAACAACGAACAATAAGACAGCGGAAAAGACAATACAATGGACTCCGACTAACTGAACCCAAAACTGGCCTTCGTGTGATTAGTATCATTCATCTTTCATCATCCCTCGTGCCGATCCTGTGTCTTGCTCCCGAAAACCTGCATGTACCTGGACACAATACAGATATCCACCCCCCGATTACTCGGGGGTTAGCAAAACTCCACTGTTTCGCTAGTGCAAGTATAAAGTGCAAATACGAGCCATACACAGCACATTCCGAGAATATAACGAAAGACTTCCCGAGATATATTTAGATAAAAATAGTTCAAGTCTTGAAAGCAGGAACGAAGCAAGTAAGCATTGTGAAAACATATCCAAATCTCGGGAGTTTTGAAAACATCAGAAATTGAAAATGTTCTTAATTCCTCGAAAGTCATTTAGGGTCACAGCCCCAAAGTTCATTTTTCAAAATACAAATCCGTTTAACAAAACACGGGGTCCACGACCCAACCATTCCGGTCACAAAACACAGGGTCCATGACCCAACCATTCCGGTCACAAAACACAGGGTCCACGACCCGATCATCCACTTCAATTCACTTACAAGGACACATTACACATAACACATTAATCATATGCCATTCTAGCCAAGCACCAAGACTCGAAATATAATGTCTCTCGACCCCGAGCACAAAGCATTGTGATACTCCGGACAATATCACAATTAACGAAAATATCAACGTCATCCTCAAGATGTAAACCTGGCCCAGTAACCCGCGGCCGTACCCCTTAGTATCGACCCCGGACATCCGTCGGACACTCGGGTGGGAAACCACTTCGCGGCCGTACCCCTTAGTATCGACCCCGGACATCCCGTCGGACACTCGGTGGAAGTTCATCCACACACGCACCCAAGTCCACTTCCGTGGCCGTACCCCTTAGTATCGACCCCGGACATCCCGCGGACACTCCGGTGGAAGGAACAACACACACACACGTTCCAAAATCACAGCTTGCAAACCACAAGCCTCGAAGGTCAATCACAGTATATATAGTCGAGGTACCTTACTAGAATGGCCAGTTCATCCAACATATACTCACGACCAAGTAATGATACGATTCACAAGGAAGCACAAGATTTCAACAGCACCGAACGACACAACTAATATCACTCAAACTCACATATTCATCCATAAACACATGACTCCAAGCACATAATTTGACAAAAGAATTACACTTTACATTTACCAACGACATAATCATACGCAATGACATCACAAGAAAGTAAGGTGATTCTATACTCGACACTAGCTCGCATATTCAACTAAGCACATTACTTCCCGACACACACGGGTCACTTTACAAAAAGCATGATGGTAAATATTCCGATTTCTTTGGAAAATGGTTATTAATATTTATTTAGCACATATCGACGATTAACAATCATAATATCCACAAAACACGTAATGTATGGGCAAGATACTTGCCTCGAAATCAATTTGTGAATACTCCGACGAAAGCGGCTCGGCCGAAACAGCCCCAAAACAGTCCCGAAACAGCCCCAAAACAGTCCCGAAACAGCTCGGCCGAAACAGCCCCGAAACAGCTCGGCCAGAAGAGCCCCAAAACAGCCCCGAAACAGCCCCAAAAACCGACCACCTTCGCGAGAAATCAATAACAACACAATCACCACGAGAATAACACCGCTACGAATCAACAACACTAAACGAAATCTCAATCGACACTAAGAAACTACAAGGGTTCAAGGGTTCGTTCCAAGAAAGCCAAAATCATGTTCCGGGTGAAATAAAATCAATAAACGAGTTTCTAATCCGTAGATTACAACCAATACAACAAGAATTACATGACCAATTCATCATAATTGGCCCAGAATTGAAATCAAGAGGAAAACCCCAAAAATATCTCAAGAACATAAATCAACCCGATAAAAACATGAAAACCAAATTCCAAACCGGGGGTTAAGATAAACAAGACTAGATAACAACAAGGGAATCAACAATTTCGGATTGGAATCACGAAATCACGACAAACCCCAAATTATCCCGAAAGTAGGGTTTTAAGAAGAAAATACCTTGATTAAAATGGCGAAAGTTGTTGGGATGTTGTTAAATCCGTACTAGGAACTCAAAGATATTGATGGGTGATGATATCAGGCCAAAATCCATGCTTATAAGCCCTCAAGATCGTCTAGATCGCCGGAAGGAAGAAAGGGGAGGAAGAAATGACGAAAGTTGACCTCTGCAGCCTTATATATACTGTCAACAGTTAGCGCACGCTAAGGTATGTGTAGCGTGCGCTAACGGCTGTAAAATGCAGTCCAGAACCCTCTGCCAGACTCCGTTAGCGCGCGCTAACAGATATGTTTAGCGTGCGCTAATTACACATTGTGTAGTCTTTGCTATTTCGGCCATAACTCCTTCGTCCGGACTCCGATTGACTCGCCGTTTGAACCATTGGAAAGCTAATTTGATGCTCTATCATATTGTAAAGTTTCAGAATTTTTAGACTTAATAAGTGCCGGTGGTGATCTTACAAAGTCGACCAAATGCACAAAAACGATACTCCTCGACAAAACAATAATTATTCAACATGCAACGAAACACTAACGAACAACACCAACGATCCAAATCGAAAACGAACACATAACAAAGCAAGACATACTATTAGCTCGACTTACGCAACGATAAGTCGTACCCGACGAACACCACAACACGGTACATCGTGCCGTACCCAACATAGGGGAAATCTCAAGAAATCGCCAATGTAACAAAATGAACGGCGCAATCGACAAAAATTCAAAATAACCTAACCGAGAATCTCGGGTATTACATTCTACCCTCCTTAAAAGAAGTTTCGTCCCGAAACTTAAAACATGAAACTATCCAGGCAGAGCAACTCTAGATGACACATGATTCCGATAACTTGAAGATCGGGAAAGACGATACGAAGGCAACCACCCCAAAACTTTGGGAAATTACAAAATGGCCCAAACGCCTGAAACATCACGATAAGAAAACGTATAACCAAACCGAACTTCACAGAACGTCTAACAAGGTTAAACGGACTTACGAGGAAATACGAACAACAATTTGGAACGGGATTCGCAAGAATCGATCTCAAATGCGGAAAAGTCGTCAAAAAGCACGGAACTCAGCAAAACGACACCGAAACGAACTCGGATGTTAACAAGTGTAGAATGAAACATTCACAGAAGGACGAAACGGTCACAAACGATCCGTTAAAACGGACTCCTGCCAAAAAAAAAGAAATTTACCGAAAATCGAAAATTGCGGATATTACATCATATCACCTTTAAAAGAGGTTTCGTCCCCGAAACCTAAACAACGAGAATGAAGTGCTGGAGTAGCAACTTTCCCGGCCATATCCTCTTGGTCCCGTATCTGATCTCCACGACTAACTATACCGCGGTCACGACCGTATCCTATGTCCCTAGACATACTAAGTGGATTCTCACTCGATACGATGGCACAACTTCGCGAAAATAATATGCTAAAGTACCAACCCAGCACGACATAACACATAAGGTAACTACTAACAACTCGATAAGAAAATCCACGAGGTATTCTTTTAAATGATATCATTTGAAAATCCTTGGATTTGTGTGCTCTTCAAAGTAAAACTTTAAAAGTATTTTTTTTTTTGTACCTCAGGTTGCTTCATCAAAACTTTTAAACAACAGACTTTAACCGTCTCATTTTGAAATCATTGGCTAAATAATATTTTCTGTGCAACCGGCATTGTCAAAATCACCACGCCACTACACACCAGCATTACGTTAATAACAACAAGGTAGCCACGCAAGGTCATCAAACCATTCGTACATACTTTAATCAATACAGGAAACTTTCTCAAATTCGAGTTTGAAGTTTTCATCGAGTGAGATTTTTTTATCTTTCAATATATATTTTTGAATATAAAAATCGTATTGGTTTTTGAGATAAAATATTTTTATGATGTGAAAGATTTTTGAAAATCATGTACTCGAATTATCTGAAAATACAACAATACGTTAAAAATCATTTTCGAAAATTCTCCCAACACTTCACAAACATCAACGACAGTAATATTTTACAAAATGTCTACATGTACTTTAAAACAACTCTTTCAAATACCATCGAGGTTTTATTTGAGAATCCAAGACCGGCTTGCCAATTCCAAATAATTTTCAAAGTATACACGGAGCCGCCGATTAATCGAACCGTCAAAACTTTGTGAAGTTTCCAGGAAAGTGTTTTTGAACACACACGTGAGACATAATTTATCAATTCATCAAACACAATCAAATATCCCTAGCAATACGAAAAGTCTTAACACACATTCACGCACAACAGTTGTTATCACTAGACACCACGTAGAGAATACAACTACAAGTGATTGGCCGCAAAAGTTAGACTTAACGGCTATAATGCGGTTCCATAGACTCTGCTCAGGTTGATTAGCGCGCGTTACAACAAAGGTTAACGTGCGCTAAAACGCCACGTTAGCGCGCGTTAGGCTCGTATTTAAGCCTGTGCTAATCGCTCTAATCACCAACACGATTGCAAACATATATGAGGTAATACTAGAATCGAAGGTTACAAATAAGCAACAACATACGAGTCTAAATGTCATCGATTCACATAATTATAACATCTCACAAGCAACCATCAAAAGAAAATCATCCTACAGAAACGAAAATTTTACTTCTCAATAAGGAGGACTATCTCAACACATACATACCGATGGACTCAACATTCACGTTACTATTTTAATCATAAAGCGGCACCATTGCTCAACAACGAGCATCATCAATACTCATCTTCTGACCAACATTCATGAAACCGAAAAGTTACAAACGAGAGTCACGTCTTGAGTATATTTTGAAGACCTTATTTGAGTTAAAAACTCGAGTTTTGAAAACTTATAGTATGAGATGAGAATGAAATATCGGTAGTTTGAAGTCTAAAAATTTTCGACCTTGAGGTCATCATGCAAAAATCAAAATATCTCATCCCTTGGAGAACATTTTAAAAATTTACGTGGCTCCCCGGAAGCCTTCGAAACTAAAAAAAAATTCCAAGGTTGTTACTCTTGCAAGAAAAACAGTTCATACAAGGATACATTTGGCAATATCATTCTTCATTCTAGCACAAAACGGAAATTAACAAATATATGTCACTTACTCACGATGCACCTTCAAATACTACTACATAACACAGAATCATACATGCTCGTATAGCTCGTGGTACAACATGTAGTAGGGAGACTTACATCCACAGATCGCACGAAGATGATGGCTGCACCTTGATACTAATCACGGCCGACATCCCAGACGACGCGTCGCGACACGAATCAGTCAGACAAAATCTGACAATACAAGACTCAACAACACATAACTCGACCCGACAGCCTAGGTTTCCTCAACCTAAGCTCTGATACCATAAATGTAACACCCCCAGATCAAAGCGGGAATATTACACGCCGCAGACCCTCTCCGTGAGGATCCACCAGGCTAGACATTAAAACAACACATTACATTACATACCGACGAATCAAAATAACGGACCAATAGACCGATTTGGTCTTTCGTCACAGACTTACAAATCAAAATACATAAACTCATCCAGACTCATACCCACACAAGGGTAAAATACTTGCAACAACGAACAATAAGACAGCGGAAAAGACAATACAATGGACTCCGACTAATCAACCCAAAGCGCCTTCGTGTGATTAGTATCATTCGTCTTTCATCATCCCTCGTGCCGATCCTGTGTCTTGCTCCCGAAAACCTGCATGTACCTGGACACAATACAGATATCCACCCCCCGATTACTCGGGGGTTAGCAAAACTCCACTGTTTCGCTAGTGCAAGTATAAAGTGCAAATACGAGCCATACACAGCACATTCCGAGAATATAACGAAAGACTTCCCGAGATATATTTAGATAAAAATAGTTCAAGTCTTGAAAGCAGGAACGAAGCAAGTAAGCATTGTGAAAACATATCCAAATCTCGGGAGTTTTGAAAACATCAGAAATTGAAAATGTTCTTAATTCCTCGAAAGTCATTTAGGGTCACAGCCCCAAAGTTCATTTTTCAAAATACAAATCCGTTTAACAAAACACGGGGTCCACGACCTAACCATTCCGGTCACAAAACACAGGGTCCACGACCCAACCATTCCGGTCACAAAACACAGGGTCCACGACCCGATCATCCACTTCAATTTACTTACAAGGACACATTACACATAACACATTAATCATATGCCATTCTAGCCAAGCACCAAGACTCGAAATATAATGTCTCTCGACCCCGAGCACAAAGCATTGTGATACTCCGGACAATATCACAATTAACGAAAACATCAACGTCATCCTCAAGATGAAAACCACAATCAGTAACCGCGGCCGTACCCCTTAGTATCGACCCCGGACATCCGTCGGACACTCGGGTGGGAAACCACTTCGCGGCCGTACCCCTTAGTATCGACCCCGGACATCCCGTCGGACACTCCGGTGTAAGTTCATCCACACACGCACCCAAGTCCACTTCCGTGGCCGTACCCCTTAGTATCGACCCCGGACATCCCGTCGGACACTCCGGTGGAAGGAACAACACACACACACGTTCAAAATCACGATTTGCAAACCACAAGCCTCGAAGGTCAATCACGGTATATATAGTCGAGGTACCTTACTAGAATGGCAGTTCATCCAACATATACTCACGACCAAGTAATGATACGATTCACAAGGAAGCACAAGATTTCAACAAAGACCGAACGACACAACTAATATCACTCAAACTCACATATTCATCCATAAACACATGACTCCAAGCACATAATTTGACAAAAGAATTACACTTTACATTTACCAACGACATAATCATACGCAATGACATCACAAGAAAGTAAGGTGATTCTATACTCGACACTAGCTCGCATATTCAACTAAGCACATTACTTCCCGACACACACGGGTCACTTTACAAAAAGCATGATGGTAAATATTCCGATTTCTTTGGAAAATGGTTATTAATATTTATTTAGCACATATCGACGATTAACAATCATAATATCCACAAAACACGTAATGTATGGGCAAGATACTTGCCTCGAAATCAATTTGTGAATACTCCGACGAAAGCGGCTCGGCCGAAACAGCCCCAAAACAGTCCCGAAACAGCCCCAAAACAGTCCCGAAACAGCCCGGCCGAAACAGCCCCAAAACAGCCCCGAAACAGCCCCAAAATAGCCCCGAAACAGCCCCAAAAACCGACCACCTTCACGAGAAATCAATAACAACACAATCACCACGAGAATAACACCGCTACGAATCAACAACACTAAACGAAATCTCAATCGACACTAAGAAACTACAAGGGTTCAAGGGTTTGTTCCAAGAAAGCCAAAATCATGCTCCGGGTGAAATAAAATCAATAAACGAGTTTCTAATCCGTAGATTACAACCAATACAACAAGAATTACATGACCAATTCATCATAATTGGCCCAGAATTGAAATCAAGAGGAAAACCCCAAAAATATCTCAAGAACATAAATCAACCCGATAAAAACATGAAAACCAAATTCCAAACCGGGGGTTAAGATAAACAAGACTAGATAACAACAAGGGAATCAACAATTTCGGATTGGAATCACGAAATCACGACAAACCCCAAATTATCCCGAAAGTAGGGTTTTAAGAAGAAAATACCTTGATTAAAATGGCGAAAGTTGTTGGGATGTTGTTAAATCCGTACTAGGAACTCAAAGATATTGATGGGTGATGATATCAGGCCAAAATCCATGCTTATAAGCCCTCAAGATCGTCTAGATCGCCGGAAGGAAGAAAGGGGAGGAAGAAATGACGAAAGTTGACCTCTGCAGCCTTATATATACTGTCAACAGTTAGCGCACGCTAAGGTATGTGTAGCGTGCGCTAACGGCTGTAAAATGCAGTCCAGAACCCTCTGCCAGACTCCGTTAGCGCGCGCTAACAGATATGTTTAGCGTGCGCTAATTACACATTGTGTAGTCTTTGCTATTTCGGCCATAACTCCTTCGTCCGGACTCCGATTGACTCGCCGTTTGAACCATTGGAAAGCTAATTTGATGCTCTATCATATTGTAAAGTTTCAGAATTTTTAGACTTAATAAGTGCCGGTGGTGATCTTACAAAGTCGACCAAATGCACAAAAACGATACTCCTCGACAAAACAATAATTATTCAACATGCAACGAAACACTAACGAACAACACCAACGATCCAAATCGAAAACGAACACATAACAAAGCAAGACATACTATTAGCTCGACTTACGCAACGATAAGTCGTACCCGACGAACACCACAACACGGTACATCGTGCCGTACCCAACATAGGGGAAATCTCAAGAAATCGCCAACAGAACAAAATGAACGGCGCAATCGACAAAAATTCAAAAATAACCGGAACCGAGAATCTCGGGTATTACACTTCGGGCCATGAGAGCGAGATTATTTTGATTGATGAAATCATCGTCTTCATCTTCATCGCTCCAAGTAGCCACGAGAACCTCCTTCTTGGGTTTGACACGACAATGCTTAGCGAAGTGGCCTGGTTTTCCACATAATCGACAAGAGTTGTCGAATTTCTTAGATTCGCCCGAGATATCCTTCTTCCTCCGGTTTAATAAGGTTTGAAACTTATTAATGTTCTTGGCATAATATGCCGATTCTTCGTCGCTTTCCTCCACCGGAATTTCTTCTTTCTTCCTCGACATCTTAGCCTTCATGGCTAACGATCTTTCTTTCGGTTTCGGCTTGACACTTCGTGATTTTAACACGATCTCATAATTAATTAGCGAACCAACGAGGGCGCTAAAATCAAGCGTGTTGAGATCTTTAGATTCCATAATTGCGGTCACGGTGCCGTCCCATTCGCTAGGTAGTGATCGTAAAATTTTCTTAACTTTTTCACTACTAGATAATGGTTTGCCAAACGAAGCTAGTCCATTGGTGATGACCGAGAATCGGTCGAGCATATTGGTGATGGACTCGTCACCCTTCATCATGAATAACTCGTAGTCATGGAGAAGCATATTTATCTTCGTCTCCTTGACTTGAGTCGTCCCTTCGTGTGTGATTTCTAGAATTTTCCATATTTCTTTCGCACTCTCACATGATGAGATTCGATTGACCTCTTCCGGATTTAAGGCACAAAATAAGAGTTGAGTAGCCTTACAATTTAGATGGTCATTTTTCCAATCGGCATCGTCGTATTCTTCAAAGATTTGAGCGCATCGTCGGATTTGATTGGAACTTTCGCCAAGGCGTATAATCTTCCAAATTTCGATGTCGTATGCTCGGATGAATATCGACATCTTCTTCTTCCACGTCAAATAATTTGAGCCATCAAAGAATGGTGGTCGGTTGAGAGCAAGGCCTTCGACGGGAGCCATTTGAAAAGCCATTTTGGATCTTCTCCTCGGATGTTAAGCCGCGTATTGGAGTACTGCTCCGATACCAATTGTTGGGTACAGGGTTCGGATATTTGCGCCGTTTGCGGAAGCGTAAATAAAATTGCGGAAAATAAATGACGCAAGGATTTATAGAGGTTCGGCTATAAACGAGCCTACGTCCTCTCTCGGTATCTTTTTCTATAGGATCAAGATAAAAACCTCTTTGCCTCTCTTCTATCGGTCGAGGTATAACCGTTTACAATCACGTCTTCTATTGGTCCGTGATAAACCACTCGTACTTGTCTTTGCGTCGGTCCAAGTTAAACCGTTTTCCTTTTCTATCGGACAAGGAATCAACCGCTCTAGATTTCTATGGGTACTAGATAAACCTCACTTAGATATCGATTGTGATTCTAATAATGCCGGATCCTTGATCCTAATAACACCGAATCCAATCGTATCTTTTCTTTTACCACTCGTGTATTTTTTCGTGAATTCTCACTCAAACACTTACAATTAAGCTCAATATCAACAACAAGAATGTGTGTAATAATATCACAAGTATAGACAATTTGCTCAAGGTTGTTGTACTCAAACAATACCATAGGGATGGTATTTATAGGCTTCATGATCAAACTAGCCGTTAGCTGCCAGGACCTTCATTACGTACGCTATATTCTCTCCGTTACGTACGTAAGTACCTTTACGTACGTTAACCCTGCCTGGTTACGTACGTTAGCATCTTCACAAAACAGTCCAGTGAGTTTCGTCATTTTGGGTTACGTACGTTAGCCTTTCCTTTGTTACGTACGTTAACATTACGTCACTCATGACGTCATATATCCGTTGCATGCTTTTCTGACTTTGACTCCTCCAACGTTCACTTGTTTGAACTGCATTACGTACGTTATGTCTCATCCATTACGTACGTTAAGCTGCTTCCATTACGTACGTTAATGATCACATATTACGTACGTTAGCTTTGTGTTTTTCAGCTTTTTGCACTTCGTTTTCCTTCGATGCTTGCTTCGTCTCTTCGTTGTTTTGTTTTGCTTATCAACATTAATCATCAAAACACTTTTAATTTATGTATGGAACTAAATGTTCCAACACCCGTCGGACCAACGCATGGTGGACATTCGATCCAGCGCCCTCAGCATAGATCCTCATGACCCCCTCGGATCATTTATACCATAATCAAACAATTATGCATACACATATGCATTTCAATATGTTCATCAATACGAACAAACAACAACGAATATCACGAAAATTCTCAGAAATACATCTCATATTCAACAATATGAATAAAACCACAAGCATGATAAATCGAACTCGACATATGATACTTGCCTCGAAAATGGCAAGGACGAAACACTTCAATGATCTCGACACGCTCGAAGGCCACCTCCTTCGATCAACGTAACAAGCTCGAACCTTAACAAAAGGAACGATATACAAATCATCTCAAGTCGAACGATGGCCTAACAATTCGGTCTACGGCCGAAAAGCTCAAATATAACCAATCACTGAAGGCGTGCGCTACGTACTTACGTAACGCGGCGCTAAGCAGCTTGTTAGCGTACGCTATCGTGTAAGACTAGCGTGCGCTAGCCACGGTCCGCAACGACTGGCCTGGTCTCATAACGTACGCTACGTACGTTTCGGGCGTTAACTGACCCCGATAGCGCACGTTAACTCACACGTGTTAGCGTGCGCTAATACTGCATGGCAGAATACTGCAAACCGAAAACTGGGTTGAAGGGTGAAGAACTCATGAATTCTACCGTGATAATACAAGTTATCTTCGGGCAAATCATACTAATAAGGTTTGTGGAAGATTCCATTATCATGAGGTATACATATACGGATAATCCATTCAACATCATAATCTTATCGTCGGTCTTCAAGAAATATTCTAAGTTCCGATTATTCCAAGTCCCAAAACACATGATTCCAAAGTGTACAACGTAGCAAAAGGGGTAAAATCCGATTACTGATCATAAATTGATTTGAAAACGCTTAGGAGTCCTTATAATAAGATGGTTCAAAGGTTTATTCGATATATAGTACCGATACGTCAAAAGTATCCTTCTAACATGCGATGACCGATAAAAACGAAATACTTGCTATCCAAACATGATTCAAACTTCCTTAGGAACCTTACTAATCATTGGTGAAGAATCACCTACCTCAAAGTAGTGAAGAACATGGATGAAAATGAAGCAATCCAACACCGAAGGCTTGAACACCAATCTCCAATGATATAAGATCTTCAATCTCGAACTAGGTGGTTGATACGAAGTGTTTAGGACGAATGGAGTTATGTTTCAAGTGCAAGAGTTCGGGTTATGGGGGAATAAAGAACTGAAATCACGAATAGGATGCTGTCCTATTTATAATAAATGGCTATTAGTGCGCGCTATACCCTGTTCGTAGCGTGCGCTAACGGCTCACAGTCTAAACTGTACTCGGCACTTAGCGTGCGCTACGCATATACCTGTATCGTGCGCTAAGGCGTTGACCCCGCTTTTCCCGAAAGCCGTCCAGGTACATCCGACACGATCCGACAGGGGTCCCCCGGCCAGATCTCACCTACCGCATGTCTCAATCAATCTGACCATGCATAGCGTGCGCTAATTACACTCTGTAGCGTGCGCTATGAAACCATGCTAGCGTACGCTACCCTTAGCCTGTAGCGTGCGCTACATGCACAAAATTTCAACCTTTTAAATCACATACACGAAATTATATGCTCGACGACATCGGATTATGAAATACGGAGAATAGTATTCAGACAAAAGTACAATCATTACAACATCACAAGTTCCAATTACATAACAGAAATCTCGGGTATTACATCCTTCCTCCCTAAAAAGAAGTTTCGTCCCGAAACTTAAGATGAAAACAACTCCGGATATCTAGTCTTCATACTGTCCTCCGTTTCCCAAGTGGCCTCTTCGACTCCATGTCGTGACCATTGTACTTTAACCAAGTGTATTGGTTTATTCCTCAATTGTTTGATCCGGCTCTCAAGTATCTTGATTGGTCTTTCTTCGAAGGTGCCATCATTAGCTATTTCGATCTCGTCGAAATCAATGACGTGACTGGGGTCCGGTACATACTTCCGCAATTGGGATACGTGAAACACATTGTGAACGTGACTCAGCGATGGCGGTAAGGCCAACCTGTATGCTAAATCTCCCACTCTCTCGAGGATCTCGAAGGGTCCGATATATCTCGGACTAAGCTTACCTCTTCTTCCAAAACGGAAAATCCCTCGTGTAGGAGACACCTTCAAGAGTACGTGGTCCCCAACGTCGAACTCTAGAGGGCGACGACGTACATCTGCATAAGACTTCTGTCGACTCTGGGCAGTCAACAGTCTCTCTCGAATCAAGGCTATCTTCTCTTGAGTCTGAATAATCAATTCCGGTTCCGTCCCGATCAAATCCGAAGAATCATCCCAACACAGGGGTGATCGGCATCTCCTCCCGTACTAAGCTTCAAATGGTGCCATTCTAATAGAAGCATGCCAACTATTATTGTAAGTGAATTCGATCAAGGGCAAGTGAACTTCCCAATCAGTTGACCAATCCAACGCACAGGCTTTAAGCATGTCTTCTACAGTTTGAATAGTCCTTTCGGACTGACCATCTGTTTGGGGATGATAAGCTGTGCTAAAGTTGAGCTCAGTCCCCAAACCCTTGTGAACTTCTTTCCAGAAGTGCGACACGAAACGACCATCTCGATCCGAAATAATGGTCTTCGGTGTCCCATGCAATCTGACTATCTCCGCAATAAATACTCGCGCCAATCTTTCGGGTCCCCAAGTATATTTGATCCCTAGGAAATGAGCCGACTTGGTTAGTCGATCAACTATAACCCAAATCATGTTCATTCCCGTTCTAGTCCTTGGCATACTGGTGATGAAATCCATCGAGATGTCCTCCCACTTCCATTCAGGGATCGGAAGCGGCTTTAACATCCCGGCAGGTCGCTGATGCTCAATCTTGACCTGCTGACAAGTCAAACACTTCGAAACGTACTCTGCTACGTCCTTCTTCATATTCCCCCACTAGAAGTTTTGTTTTAAATCCTTATACATCTTACTACTGCCCGGGTGAATAGAATAGGGCGCGCTGTGAGCTTCCTTCAGAATAGTCCGTCTCAAATCATCATCATCGGGAACGCAAAGTCGACTCTGAAATCTCAGAACTCCATCATCTTGTATCACGAATCCTGGGGCTTTTCCTTTCTTTACTTCATCACATAATCGAAGGATCAGAGAATCGTCCAACTGCTTAGACTTGATCCCCTCGACTAGTGATGAAGTCAGTTCCATCACATTAAGTTGTCCTTGGATTCCTGGTGCCCATACTTCAATCCCCTCGCGGATCAGTTCCCGTTGAATACTGGTTTGGGACGTGAGAGTTTCCAACACTCGAAGAGAAATAGGTTTACGGCTCAACGCATCGGCTACTACATTTGCTTTCCCCGGATGATAGAGAATCTCTAAGTCGTAATCCTTGATCAATTCCAGCCACCTTCTCTGTCTCATGTTTAAATCTTTCTGACTGAAAATGTATTTGAGGCTCTTATGATCTGTAAAGATCTGACAATGAGTGCCGTACAAATAATGTCGCCAAATTTTCAAGGCAAAGACCACAGCTGCTAGCTCCAGATCATGAGTCGGATAATTAACTTCGTACGGTTTCAATTGCCGAGAAGCATAGGCAATCACTTTATCCTTCTGCATCAACACACAACCCAAACCCTGATTTGAAGCGTCGTTGTATACCATGAATCCATCAGTTCCCTCTGGCAGTGCTAAAATAGGTGCTATCGTCAGTCTCTTCTTAAGTTCATCAAAACCAGCCTGACATTTCCCATCCCACGTGAACTTTTGAGTTTTCTGTAACAGCTGAGTGAGCGGACGAGCAATTTTGGAAAATCCCTCTACAAAGCGGCGATAATATCCAGCAAGTCCTAAGAAGCTTCGGACTTCTTTCACGTTTTTAGGAGCTTCCCACTCCAAGATTGCTTCGACTTTCTTCGGGTCCACCTGAACTCCGTCAGATGATATCACATGCCCAAGGAAGGTTACTTCCTTAAGCCAGAATTCGCATTTAGAAAGCTTAGCATACAGCTGTTCCTTTCTCAAGATGCTCAAAACCACACGTAAATGTTCAGCATGTTCCTCTGCGTCCCTCGAATATATCAAGATGTCGTCAATGAAGACAACCGCAAATTTATCCAAGTACTCCAAGAATACCCGATTCATCAATTGCATGAATACCGCAGGAGCATTGGTAAGTCCAAATGGCATCACTACAAATTCATAATGCGCATCTTGGATCCAAAGCGCATTTCGGTATATCCGATTCCTTAATTCTCAATCGATGGTATCCTCGATCGCAAGTCAATCTTCGAGAATACCCTTGCCCTTGCGCTTGATCAAACAAGTCGTCGATCCGAGGTATAGGATACTTATTCTTGATCGTCATTTTGTTAAGCTCCCGTAATCAATACACAATGGAGGGATCCGTCTTTCTTCCGACAAAGAGAACAGGCGCTCCCAAGGAGAAACGCTAGGTTGAATATAGCCCTTCTCGTAACAATTCCTCCAGCTTGTTTCTTGAGTTCATACATCTCGGTTGGCGCCATGCGGTATGGTGCCACTGAAATAGGGGCCGCCTGGGCTCTAATTCGATGGTGAATTCCACTTCTCTTTGCGGAGGTAACCCTGGTAGTTCGTCAGGAAATACATCTGAGAACTCATTCACAACTGAAATAGACGAGAGCTCTACTCCTTCCTCTTTTCTCATGGCATAACACCAAAGTCCATGACATCCCTGCTTCAGTAATTTCACAGCTTTCATTGCCTTGATCAATTTCCCCGAGCTTCCCGGTCTCCATCCTCGGAATAAGTGTTCAGATCCGTCATCAGCAATGATGGAAATGACTCTCTCTCGTAATTCAAAGACACCTCCATAACGGTTGAGCCAATCATCTCCGAGAATTAAATCGTCACCGCATATGTCAACTACAATAAGATTCGATGGCCAATCTCTTCCCTCTATAGATACTGGGAAATCCCTAGCTTCTAGTGTTCCCACAATTTTCTCTCCGCTCGGTAATCCCACAACATAAGGTTCACAATTATACAAGCACGAGATGTTCAAACGATTAACACAGCTCAAAGATATAAAAGAATGTGTGGCTCCGGAATCGAATAAAACACTAACTGGTTGCAAAAAGATCTGAATCGTACCTGATGCAACAGCAGTGTTCTGATCGTCAGATCTCCTCATTTCGTACAGGCGCGGAGGAACGGACCCAGCACTGGATATCTCTCTCTTCCCAGCGTTCTGCTGCTGAAATCCACTTTGCTGCGTCTGGTTCACACTCGTCTCCTTCGGGACTGGAGCTGGAGCGCGAGTACCAAAAGATCGG
This sequence comes from Orobanche coerulescens, assembly GCA_033398695.1. Lineage (NCBI taxonomy): Eukaryota > Viridiplantae > Streptophyta > Magnoliopsida > Lamiales > Orobanchaceae > Orobanche > Orobanche coerulescens. The sequence goes on along the minus strand of CM065809.1, from coordinate 41,086,658 downwards.
GTCGCATTCCCACAAAATGTTGCGCGATGTCCTTCCTGTCCACACTCGAAACAGGTCACAGCAGGCGCGAAAAAATCACGTCGAACATGCCCCGCCTTGCCACAGTTGTAACACTTCTTTCCGGCATCAGAAACAGTCGGTGCTGCCCGGAACTTCTTTCCTCCCCGAGAAGGATGCGGAGGTCTCCTGGATGAGTGAAAAGAGGATTGACCCCGGCGGGGCCCGCTATTCTTATTCTCCGTGAAGTTGCCAGACACCTTCTGTTTCTTTGCTTCCGTCGATTTCTCTACTGCTGCTTCCTTCATATCGTAGGCCAACGCCTTGTCCTGATACTGCCTCAAGGTGGTACAATCAAATCCGGACATATATTGCTGAATTTCCGGCTTCATTCGCATGTCAAAATGGAAAATCCTTTCCGCCTCGGTCCGACTGTGGCGCACATAAGTCACCGGTGATTAAAAGTCTTAATCACTTCCGTCACGGATGCTTCAATTTTGTGGTGAGAAAAACTCCCGAACTCGGGCTTCTAAGCGGACGAGGACAATATTGTGCCTCCATCATCACTTTGAATTCCGTCCAGTCAACATTGTGCTCCTCTGGTCGAATGGCCTCCCACCAGTCGAAAGCCTCCCCGGTCAAAAGATACTGGGCGACCGGAACCTTCCTATCGTTGGGACAGTTAATCCCTGCAAAAATCTTTTCCAATTCCTTCAGCCAATGATCCCACGAAAGCGTCTCAGCGGAACCGTCAAATTTCGGAGGATGCAATTTGACCACCTCAGTAAGCCATTTATCTCCCCGATTATCCATGTTATTCTGCTGTCCCATCGCCGTCTGCATGCGATCCACAACTTGAGCAAATTGGTTTATCTGGGCAACCACCTGCTGAAGCACTCCCGGCACGTTAGGATCTGCATTATTATTTGCCGATCCCTGCTGTCCCCCGGAATGTGAATCCGTTTGGCTAGCGGCTATCTCAGGAGTAGATACCGACTCTTCTTGCCTCGCATTTCCACGTCCGCGTCCACGACCGCGTCCGCGTCCACGACCTCCTCTCAACATATAGTAAGCATAAATACTCAATATCCAGGACAAACGTTCTAAAAGTACATCCATCAATGTTTACAAGACATGAATTAAATAAAACAGTAGTATTCGAGATTAGGAAACTTACAACCACAGTCCAATTGGCGATCTTTGGCTCGGCGGTGATGTTACGAACGACCAATAATCAATAACGTAAACAGACCCAACTAACCCGACTGCCAAGATATCCATAAATCTTAGCTCCGATACCATATTCTGTAACACCCCGAGATATTCGGAATAATTACAGCGCCGTAAACCCTTTAGATAAGGATTTATAAGGCTAATTTTAAAAGAAGTATAAAAATAAACCAATCGAACAACTGGAATTCACATACAGATTTGAATCAAACGATCAAATGTGCTGAATTATACAACCATATCGAAAGGACTTTATTAATACAGACATACTCGAGTACTTAAACGAACTAAGAAGACAAATCACAATAATAAGAACATCAACCACATCACTGAGCCATCTCATCGTCCTGTCGGTACTGTGGTTGCCTCCCCGCTCCTCGACTACCTGAACATCAAAAACAATGTCCACCCCCGAAGGGGTTAGCAAAACAATGCTAGTACAAGTATCATCATACAATAAATCATCAATGCATCATAAAACGCACAAAAACGGACTTCCGCCACCGGAATCCAACGATTCGAATCCTCACGATTCCATCAACACAATAGATGGTAATCCAGCGATCCAGCGCCCTCAGCATAGATCCCCATGATGATCCCGTCGGACCAACGCATGGTGGAAAACCCGTCCAGCGATCCAGCGCCCTCAGCATAGATCCCCATGATGATCCCGTCGGACCAACGCATGGTGGACATTCGATCCAGCGCCCTCAACATAGATCCTCATGACCCCCGCGGATCATTTATACCATAATCAAACAATTATGCATACACATATGCATTTCAATATGTTCATCAATACGAACAAACAACAACGAATATCACGAAAATTCTCAGAAATACATCTCATATTCAACAATATGAATAAAACCACAAGCATGATAAATCGAACTCGACATATGATACTTGCCTCGAAAATGGCAAGGACGAAACACTTCAATGATCTCGACACGCTCGAAGGCCACCTCCTTCGATCAACGTAACAAGCTCGAACCTTAACAAAAGGAACGATATACAAATCATCTCAAGTCGAACGATGGCCTAACAATTCGGTCTACGGCCGAAAAGCTCAAATATAACCAATCTGCCTGTACTGCTTAGCGTGCGCTACGTACTCTACGTAACGTGCGCTAAGCAGGCTTGTTAGCGTACGCTATCGTGTAAGACTAGCGTGCGCTAGCCACGGCAGCGATCGACTCGGCTGGTCTCATAACGTACGCTACGTACGTTTCGGGCGTTAACTGACCCCGATAGCGCACGTTAACTCACACGTGTTAGCGTGCGCTAATACTGCATGGCAGAATACTGCAAACCGAAAACTGGGTTGAAGGGTGAAGAACTCATGAATTCTACCGTGATAATACAAGTTATCTTCGGGCAAATCATACTAATAAGGTTTGTGGAAGATTCCATTATCATGAGGTATACATATACGGATAATCCATTCAACATCATAATCTTATCGTCGATCTTCAAGAAATATTCTAAGTTCCGATTATTCCAAGTCCCAAAACACATGATTCCAAAGTGTACAACGTAGCAAAAGGGGTAAAATCCGATTACTGATCATAAATTGATTTGAAAACGCTTAGGAGTCCTTATAATAAGATGGTTCAAAGGTTTATTCGATATATAGTACCGATACGTCAAAAGTATCCTTCTAACATGCGATGACCGATAAAAACGAAATACTTGCTATCCAAACATGATTCAAACTTCCTTAGGAACCTTACTAATCATTGGTGAAGAATCACCTACCTCAAAGTAGTGAAGAACACGGATGAAAATGAAGCAATCCAACACCGAAGGCTTGAACACCAATCTCCAATGATATAAGATCTTCAATCTCGAACTAGGTGGTTGATACGAAGTGTTTAGGACGAATAGAGTTATGTTTCAAGTGCAAGAGTTCGGGTTATGGGGGAAGAAAGAACTGAAATCACGAATAGGATGCTGTCCTATTTATAATAAATGGCTATTAGCGCGTGCTATACCCTGTTCGTAGCGTGCGCTAACGGCTCACAGTCTAAACTGTACTCGGCACTTAGCGTGCGCTACGCATATACCTGTAGCGTGCGCTAAGGCGTTGACCCGGCTTTTCCCGAAAGCCGTCCAGGTACATCCGACACGATCCGACAGGGGTCCCCCGGCCAGATCTCACCTACCGCATGTCTCAATCAATCTGACCACGCATAGCGTGCGCTAATTACACTCTGTAGCGTGCGCTATGAAACCATGCTAGCGTACGCTACCCTTAGCCTGTAGCGTGCGCTACATGCACAAAATTTCAACCTTTTAAATCACATACACGAAATTATATGCTCGACGACATCGTATTATGAAATACAGAGAATAGTATTCAGACAAAAGTACAATCATTACAACATCACAAGTTCCAATTACATAACAGAAATCTCGGGTATTACATCACCCTTCTTACGGCCGTAACTCCTGAATGTTACGTGTAATACCCGTAATTTTTGTTCCCCGGAAATTTTCTATTTTTGGCGGAAGTCTATTTTGACGACTTTTTTGGGACCGTTTCGTCATCCTGAGAATGATTAATTCTACACTTTTTGTCATCCGAGTTCGTTTCGGTATCGTTCTGTTGAATTCCGTGTCCTTAATCGACTTTTTCACGTGGGAGTTCGACTTTGTTAGATCACCATTAATTTTTGGTAACTCCAAAAATTCTAAATCTTTGCAACATTATAGAGCATCGAGTTAGCTTTCCAATGGTTCAAACGGTGAGTCAATCGGAGTCCGGACGAGAGAGTTATGGTCGTTTTAGCTCACCCGCTCATTATTGGCCGATCACTGCCGGCCGAACTCGTCCGGAAATGCCGGAGTCTCTGCCTCAGGACCCGACCGTGTCGTCCGACACGGCCCGTGCCGAACCCTTCCGGATAAGCTGTAATCGTCGCCAGCAGCCCGACCGTGTCGCCCGCACGGCCGAGTCATGCCGAAGTCAGCCGGACGGAGTCATGTCGGAAGGCCCTCCGCGCCGCGACCGTGTCAAGCGGGCAGACACGGTCGAGTCCTGTCGGCCAGCCGTGCGACACGACCGTGCCGATCGGCACGGGCCGTGTCCGGCAGACATCAACCCCTATAAAAGGCCCCCGCAGACGTTTTCTTGCCATTTTTCACCATCTTTTACTTCTCTTCCGCGGTAGGTTGTTCCTATCATGGAGATATGTTGTTGGTCAATACATCCATGAAGTCTTGGAGTTCATATCATCAATCATTCGTCCGATAACATCCTTTGATCGAGCGAATCAGCCGATTTTCTAGAAATCTAATTTTGGGGATTTTGGGTATTTTGTTCGATTTCGTCCGTTTAATCCGATTTAACTTAGGATTGTGAAGGATTGATGATTATTTAGATGTATTGTATCATTTCCCTTGTTATCCCATGGTCGGATCGTATCGATTCGTTGTTTTGATCGAGTTCTTGACCGACGCCTTGAAGGTGTCCGGTAAAATGTCATAGAGGGGTTTTCGGGCGTTCTACGATTATTCTTCCTCGTATGATCGATGATTTATTGAATTTATGTTGTTAGGGTCGAATTCTTGTGAAGAACTCGAGTCGAAACCCTTCCGTTCGTTGTCTTTTTCGTGGTTCAAGCTTCCCGGTCGAACTGTGTTCTTCGGGATCTTCGGTAACGTTTATTAAGGCAAGTATACATTTATGATTGTACGTTCTCGACTTTGAAAGTAAGAGGAATTGATGGTATGATTATTTCTAGCCACTCCGGGATGGGCCTATGGTCCTCTGAGGGTTTCGTAGCCTCTGGTGCGATTCCATGGTTGATATGAACGAACCGATTCTACGGCATTCATATGAAATAATGTTGGCATGTAATGAACGAACCGTTTTGACGGCATTCCTACATGTATCGGCGTATGAGGTGAACGAACCGTTTCTACGGCATTCACATACGTCTTATGAGATTTTAGTTATTCCGGAATACTAGTCTTATATTGATGAATTGACGGATATTGATGAATTGACGGATTACATTTACTTTATTGTCGAGGAGTATCATGTTTCATATTGTTATACTTGCACTAGCTATTCGACGGCTAACCCCTTTATGGGGGAAATACGTTTCATGTATTTCAGGTTCCAGGAGAGCGGACAGACGGGTACCGGGTCGGCATGAAGATGATGGGCAAGAGTGATACTGTGTCTTGTCTCCGGTTATTTTCTTGGATTCCTCCATTCAGTGTTGTTGTACTGGAATGGATTTTTAATACTCGAGTATTGTATTTCAGTTCCTTGATGTTCCGGCCTGTGTTGCCGAGGTATTGATTTGTGCAGTGATGTATATGGTTTCATTGGTTATGGTTTTGAATACCATTTGTATCGTCTTTCATTCTATTGTATGTAGACCTTATCGGTCAAGTTTATAGTTCCGCGTATGTTTAGCCTTGTGGGTCCCACGGCGGGGCTCACGGCGCTGTAATATACCCTGAATAACTTGGGGGTGTTACAGAATATGGTATCAGAGCTTAGGTTTATGGATACCTAGGGCCGTCGGTCTTTGGGTCGATTGAGTCGGCATTTGCCCACGTATCACTACTCTGCCATCATCACGGCGACCGGTACTTGTAAGTCCTCTCACTCTTCTCGTATTTTTCTTAATCGTTTCGTTTATAGCTTGGTATTCTTGGGAATTGGTCACTTCGAGAATGTGCGATTCGGATTATACTTATGCACGTGTGTGCCTTTCAGAATGTTGGCTGAAAGTAGGAAGAATCGTGGCCGTGGTCACGGACGTGAACTCTTCCTTGAGATTTTGATAGGTTGCTAATTGCGATAATGGTGTGTATCGGTATTATGTTGAGACTTTGTTTAGGAGTCGCATGCTAGTATCACGGGAGATCTTCGACTTCGCAGACTTGTAAGTATGTTGTTCGGATTATTCGATAATTCTTGGTGAATTTGAATTCCCGTTGAAATGTTGTTTGTGCGAGTGTTTGCGAGTTTCGAGGACGAAACTTGTTTTTAAGGGGGGTAGAGTGTAATACCCCGATTTTTCGGATATATTTTTTTTCTTTTATATGTTGGATGTCGTTGATGGATAATTGTTCTTGAGGATGATGTGAACGTATGACAATGTTATTGAATGTGTTTATCTATTCTTTGTGCCGTATGATCGTTTGGTATGTCGAGATGTTGGTCGAGAATAGCGAAAAATGGCTAAGTACAGCTACGTTAGCGCACGCTACAAGGTATGCCTAGCGCGCGCTAAGATATATACTTAGCGTACGCTACGGTGCATACTTAGCGCACGCTAAGAGGTTCGGTTACGTACGCTAAGGAGGACCCCTAACGTACGTAACGACTTGCTGGGTTAGTTCGGAAGGCGACTGACAGGTAGGCCCAGGTTGATTTTTATATTCAGTTAGCGCACGCTAACGCATGTTGGTTAGCGCACGCTAACACCAGATCGCTATTAATGGAACCTTAACTTTCGGCGGAGGATGTTGACAGGTGAGTCAACGTACGTGTTACGTACGTTATACAAGACGTGTTACGTACGTGACACAACCATTGTACTGTAGCAAGTTAACTGGTATATTACGTACGTTGTATGGTATGGGTTACGTACGTAATGGATCTCACGGAATGAGACAGTGAGTTGGTTACGTACGTTATGGATTTTGGATTACGTACGTTAAAGTTGTTACGTACGTTAAGAAAGGACACCTACGTACGTAATGAGAGTGCAATTTATATATTGAAGTGTTGCCTTTCATTTCTCTCACGATCCTTTGAGATATTTCTCTCCAAAACTCGTCCCTCTTTACTTTTAAGAGTGTTCTAAACGCTTTTAACAGGATTGTGAGCTTGGAATCATGGAATTAGAGCTTGGTTATGGAACTATTGTTGATTCTTGAAGTGATTTCTTGTGTTATCCATATTTCATGAGGTTTATGTTGAAGGAAGATAATGATATGCTTTGAATATGTTGATTATGATTATGGAATCATAGAGATCTTGATGTTCTTGAGGCCATATGATGACTATGATGATTTAATTATTCTTGGAATGGAGTTCAATTATTCTTTCTTCGTGGTTTGTCCGTACAAGGTAATACTCGTATCCCTTTGATAGTGGCTCTTTTTTTTTCTTTTTGGATTACTACTTGGGAGGGAGTATGTTGGGAATCGTGTATTTTGATGTTCGTCTTATTTCAATGAAAATGCATAAATTGGACTGTACTTTTATCCGCGGCGTGAGTATTTTTGAAATGGATTTTTGGTATTTTGCCAACTGAAATTTTATTTTGTAAAACCGATTCCCTAAACTGAGTTTTTGGCATTTTAACCTTGATCGTTTTGACGGTACTTGGAAAATTATTTTTTTTAGTATTTGAAAAATATTACCGTTATCGGTCTTTTTGGCATTTTTGAAATAACGTGGAAAATTGTGCTTAGCCTGGTAAATCCTTGTGAGAAGGGCTTACGGCGTGTAATATTCCCAGGAGGATCTGGGGTGTTACAATTATGGTATCATGTGAGAATGTTATACGAGATTTATTGGAATTGTAATAAGAGATTTCGGATGTTGATATGATCATTGAGATCTTCTTCATATGGTGATAAGGGTTTTGTTGCGATTCTTGAGATTGTATGAATGACATGATGAAGAAAATGGTAACATGGAGATATATACCTCGGATATGTTGTTCTGAACGTGATTTCGGATATTTCATGTTCTTGAAGAACTCTTGAATTATACGAGGTGATAAAAAATTTTTTTTTTTTAGAAGTGTTGATGTTTTGAAAATGAATATGGAATATTCATATCTAGAGCTAAACTATGTGTTGGAAATAATATTCGTATAAGAATACGAATGTGATTACGAGTTTGATGAGACTATTATTCATCTCTGAATTTGGAAACCCATACGTATGGAGCAAATATTCTAATCGAATGATTGGATTGTTTGATAACCTTTTTAATATGATTATCTATTGTTTTGAACCAGTCGGATGATTCGAATTGATGACGGTCATAAGTAAATTTTAACGATGGATTTATGAGAAGGGAACCTTGTCAATTCGTATTTAAGAATTGAGTTTGGAACATTTAGACCCTTATTATTGGTCCGAATTGGTTGCTGATATGATCATCATATTTCGACTCGTATTGTGGACAGGATTTGTAAGTGTCTGAGTTGGATTGTTCAGACTGTGATTAGTCGAGATATGGTAAAACGATTGAGTTCGTGGTTTGGTGGTATTGATATTGGTCGTCATCGAACCGATTGATTATCAATCCTTCGTTTTACAGTAAGATATGATGTTTGATCATAGATTATGACTTTTGTGTTGCGGTTAAGGTTGAAGGGTTCGTAGATTAACTTGGTCGAGACTCGTAAGACGAAATCGACTGAATTGGTAACAGTTCGTTGTATTGATATCGAGGCGAGTTTTATACTCGTACTAATCAATGAGACTAATGTTATTGTGTAGGCGTACGAATGTGTGTATCATTTCGGGACTTGGCCTCTTTAAGATTGTATTGATATCAGGGGATCATTGATACGACGCCCGTCGGAAAATTATGCCAAATGTTACTGTTGGTTGTAAATGGCCGGTTCAAGGCATTACGATACTTGTTGGTAAAGTTGCTGTCGATAACCGGTTCGCGGTATTGATGTACCGATTATTATTGTTCGCGATTAATGTCGTTCTGAGACATCGTTGAATCTTTGTCGTCGAATTGGAACTGTTGCTATGATGTTGCGTTAACCGATTGGGGACGTTTGATATATCCTTTTGTCATCTCCGTTTCGGTGGTCGGTTTAAGACACCGGGACATCTATTCTATCGTATCATTGATTATCGATTGACCGTTCTAAGGTAATAGATATATTGAATTGGGATTATCAAAGATAATTCCCATCCGTTGTCAAAAATATTCTCATCCGTTGTATCATTGTTATCGATTGGCCATTCTACGGTAATCGAAGTATTGAATTGGGACTGTCGAGGATAGTTCCCATCCGTTGAATTATTATTGTCGTGTTGGCCAATTCAAGGCAGCACACTATTATTCTTGTAAACTCGGTAATTTTGTGATCGTTGAAGGTTGAGGATTTTCCCGAACTGTTGTGTTGTAATCGTTGCTCGTATTAATAGGTCCTTAGGGAATTCTGATCCCAGGATGGTTGTTTTGAATATCGTTGGTCGTGTCGATCTTTCATTATTCGTGTGTCATCGTTCACTTGGTGAGTCGTATGATCCATATTGGATGTTTTATCCCTTGAGTTTCGTTGTCATGTTGTATCGTGGCATATCTGGAATCACGTCTGCGTGCCAATTGGTTATGTGTAGAATTTTTAGCCGGGCACATGATGGTCATGCGTGGATATTTCCGCATTGGACCGTGCACACGAGACGTAGTTCTTGAGGCTAATTAGGTACATTGTCACACGTATATTCTGGATTCCGTATACGGGGTGGACATGTGCACGGACACATTTCCGGATCGGGCGTACTGTGATGTCCCTCTTGAGCTTTATTGATTGATCGTTCGTAGTCCATGTTGTATTGGATATGTCCGACGATTTGCGACTGGTTGTTCATACGCCGAGGGGTATGTCCGATAGTCAGGTTTGCTTCTTTGAGATCTGTATTGTGATGATTTACAGCTTTGGGCTCTTCGGCTTTCAGGCCATTGTGATGTATCGGTATTTCCGTTGGAGCCTTCGGGCATTGTGAATTCGTATCTTTTTCGGCATTGGCTTGGTTTACCTTCGGGTAATGTATTGTTGTGTTCTATATTGATGATTCACCGTTTGGGCGTATGTTTCGGTTCTTGTGCATCTCGTTGAGTTTTCCTGGCGAAATATTTCTTCCCCCTACCTGTTTTAAGTTTCGGGACGAAACTTCTTTTAAGGAGGGTAGAATGTAATACCCGTAATTTTTGTTCCCCGGAAATTTTCTATTTTTGGCGGAAGTCTATTTTGACGACTTGCTTGGGACCGTTTCGTCATCCTGAGAATGATTAATTCTACACTTTTTGTCATCCGAGTTCGTTTCGGTATCGTTCTGTTGAATTCCGTGTCCTTAATCGACTTTTTCACGTGGGAGTTCGACTTTGTTAGATCACCATTAATTTTTGGTAACTCCAAAAATTCTAAATCTTTGCAACATTATAGAGCATCGAGTTAGCTTTCCAATGGTTCAAACGGTGAGTCAATCGGAGTCCGGACGAGAGAGTTATGGTCGTTTTAGCTCACCCGCTCATTATTGGCCGATCACTGCCGGCCGAACCCGGCCGTGTCGTCCGACACGGCCCGTGCCGAACCCTTTCGGATAAGCCAGAATCGTCTGCCCAGCACGCCCGACCGTGTCGTCTGGCACGGTCGAGTCATGCCGAATCGCTGTCGGACGGGTCACTGTCGGAAGGCCCTCCGCGCCGCGACCGTGTCAAGCAGGACACGGTCGAGTCCCTGTCGGCGGTATGCGACACGGCCGTGCCGATCGGCCGCAGGCCGTGTCGGCAGACGATCAACCCCTATAAAAGGCCCTGCGAGGCGTTTTTCTTGCCATTTTTCACCATCTTTTACTTCTCTTCCGCGGCTGGGGTTGTTCCTATCATGGAGATATGTTGTTGGTCAATACATCCATGAAGTCTTGGAGTTCATATCATCAATCATTCGTCCGATAACATCCTTTGATCGAGCGAATCAGGTCATATTTTCTAGAAATCTAATTTTGGGGATTTTGGGTATTTTGTTCGATTTCGTCCGTTTAATCCGATTTAACTTAGGATTGTGAAGGATTGATGATTATTTAGATGTATTGTATCATTTCCCTTGTTATCCCATGGTTGGATCGTATCGATTCGTTGTTTTGATCGAGTTCTTGACCGACGCCTTGAAGGTGTCCGGTAAAATGTCATAGAGGGGTTTTCGGGCGTTCTACGATTATTCTTCCTCGTATGATCGATGATTTATTGAATTTATGTTGTTAGGGTCGAATTCTTGTGAAGAACTCGAGTCGAAACCCTTCCGTTCGTTGTCTTTTTCGTGGTTCAAGCTTCCCGGTCGAACCGTGTTCTTCGGGATCTTGATGCGTTTATTAAGGCAAGTATACATTTATGATTATGCGTTCTCGACTTTGAAAGTAAGAGGAATTGATGGTATGATTATTTCTAGCCACTCGGGGCCTATGGTCCTCTCGAGGGTTTCGTAGCCTGCAGTGCGATTCCATGGTTGATATGAACGAACCGTTTCTACGGCATTCATATGAAATAATGTTGGCATGTAATGAACGAACCGTTTTGACGGCATTCCTACATGTATCGGCGTATGAGGTGAACGAACCGTTTCTACGGCATTCACATACGTCTTATGAGATTTTAGTTATTCCGGAATACTAGTCTTATATTGATGAATTGACGGATATTGATGAATTGACGGATTACATTTACTTTATTGTCGAGGAGTATCATGTTTCATATTGTTATACTTGCACTAGCTATTCGACGGCTAACCCCTTTATGTGGGAAATACGTTTCATGTATTTCGAGTTCCAGGAGAGCGGACGAGGCCAGGTCGGCATGAAGATGATGGGCAAGAGTGATACTGTGTCTTGTCTCCGGTTATTTTCTTGGATTTCTCCATTCAGTGTTGTTGTACTGGAATGGATTTTTAATACTCGAGTATTGTATTTCAGTTCCTTGATGTTCCGGCCTGTGTTGCCGAGGTATTGATTTGTGCAGTGATGTATATGGTTTCATTGGTTATGGTTTTGAATACCATTTGTATCGTCTTTCATTCTATTGTATGTAGACCTTATCGGTCAAGTTTATAGTTTCGCGTATGTTTAGCCTTGTGGGTCCCACGGCGGGGCTCACGGCGCTGTAATATACCCTGAATAACTTGGGGGTGTTACATTACGGCCGTAACTCTTGACAGATTGCTATGATTTGTCTAAGTTTTTATACTTTTGGTGTATTATTGAGGGGATGGCTAGCATTGATCCGATCTAATGTAATAATGCTGGAGTTTTGGAGCTATTAGATGACTTTAGGTGTATAAATAGACCCCTTAGATCCTTCATCATTCATCATTCATCTTATAATTTTCCATTTTTGTAAACTTTTCTTTTTGTGTGAAGAACACACTTGTGTTCTTGAGTGATCTTTATAAGTGTGGTATAACATATGTTGTTCAGAGAGTTTATTGTTTCTATCTCCTTTATCTACTAAGGGAGCTGGATCAATTCTTTCTCTTGATTCAACTAATAATGACCACACAAGCTTGTAATATGTGTAATAAACCCTTCATGGGCTAAGTAGTCTTTAGTTGGGATTATAAACAAGGTTAGTCATGTTATTTATATTTGTATAAAGATCTATTGTAAATTACTTATTATTTTGTGTGATTTTCATTGTTTTAACAATCTTTATTTATTTGGCCAATAAATGACGATATTTATGGTCTTCATATGTTTCGAAAGAAAATATGTTTGATTAGATCAAATGATCTTCACTCTAAGTTGTTCTAGGGGATAGAAATATACCCCTAGTCCTTAGATGATTCTTTGAGTTATTTTCATAAATCCTAATGCTATGTATTGAAGCCAATCAACATAGAAATATAGTGGATTGATTCAATATGTAAGGGACGTTTTATAGTTCGAAAGAGAAACCGTCTTTTTAAGGAAAATCGAATCTACACAACATAATAAGTAAATTCATCTTATGATCTCCAATACATCTTTTATTACTAATGACGAACTAAGTTTGTAATCTCAACTATTTCATTTTATCATTTAATCAATCTATTATTATTATTACAATATTTTTATTTCTTTAAAATATTAGAACTATTATTGCATTTACTTTGCAACAATTAAACCAAACTCTTTAAATTGTGTGTTTCACTCATCTTAGTATCTATAAAAATAGACTAATAGTGTATAATTCAAATTATAACAAAACTTCCTTGTGGGATCGATAAACTGGACTCAAAAAGTCCACTTTACTACTTGAGACGATATCGTGCACTTGCGATAGTTACACTAAAAGCGTGTTAAGTTTTTGGCGCCGTTGCCGGGGAAGTATAAGTTATATTTGAAATCTTACATTGTAAACTATTTTTATATGTACAAATTTCTCGACTTTGTAACTTAGTACTCAATTGTGTTTGTCGGTCAAGTGGCGGATAACGGTACTCGTGACTATTAAAGTCGGATTTTTCGATTTCCCACAACAACTGATATTTGTAGATATTTTCTTCAATTATTTTCATTGTCATTTTATTTTTATTTTTTTTTTATGGAAGAAACATTGTATAAAATCGAAAAAAGATTTCCCTTTCTAAGCAAAAATGCAATTTTAAAAATTTACAAGACAAGGCTTGAAAGGATGAGGTTGCTTATGAATAAAAGCATACCTTTTGACATAAGATTCATTATCGAAGCCAAAGTAAGAATAGAAGGTGAATTCACAGAAACACCGACTAGATTTTTACCAGGGCTTGGAAAAAATTCATATGCCAAGAAACGACGAGCAAAGATGCTAGCCGTTTGCTATAAATGTGCTAGATGGAACTGTAATGTAAAATGTCGATCTTTAGGAATTCCATCTACAAACAGAGAAGATAAAATTCAGTTCATTAATGATGGTCTGAATAAGGAGAATTTAGATAATATCGAAATTTCTCTTGACACGCATCCTAGTGGACTTGTATATTACGGAATTCAATGTTTGTGGAATAAATTCAAACAGTAATATGAACAACGTCTTGGGAATCTGACGTTAAAAGACCCTGTTTGCCAATTTGTAAGAAAATTGGATGGGAAGCTTCTCCCCGACTCATAGAAGGCGTTTAGGCCATTTCTGAACGTAACATCAGAGGAAGATGTGAGCCACAATCACAACTACTGTACATACGCGTAAGTATCTTTTATTTTTGTCGTGTGGTGAGATTTTCTGAATAAAAAAATGTGATACGCGATAAAAGCTTTCATTATTCTATTGAGTAGTTGAAGCACAATCAAACGCAATCACAAACTTGTTAAACAATTTTTACCTTCTTTTTCTTCTATAAATAAACTTTCTACTGGTTTCTTTCATTCATCCCTCAAACTTTGAACTTTTCTCTGTTTCTCTCTAAAAAAATTTTCGTTTCAAAAATGGAGTCATCATCTTCAACAAAAAAATTTAACACGGTATGCATTTTTGGTGGAGCTAGTTCTGGAAAACAGGCATGCTTTGCTGAAGCAGCCCACAACTTGGGTCGTACCTTAGGAGAAAAATGCATTCATGTAGTGTACGGAGGAGGAAGTCTAGGATTAATGGGACGAGCTGCTGCTTCTGCCTATATGGAAGGAGTAAGAGTGTTGGGAATAATCCCAAAACCTCTGGCTGAAAGTAAAATCACCGGGTCAACTATTGGAGATGAGTTTAGATCTGTGAATATGCAAGATCGCATAACTCACATGATAAATAATTTTGGCGCCTTTATCACCCTTCCCGGTGGTTTTGGCACCCTTGAGGAACTTTTTCATGTGGTTACCAGAGCCCAGCTAAATGTTCATCAAAAACCAATAGGTGTGCTTAATGTCAATGGTTTCTTTGATGGTTTACTGTCTTTCATCGACTACTCTGCTGAAAAGGGCTTTATTTCCGAGCGTGCAAAACGAATCATAGTCGTTGCAACAACACCAGAAGAACTAATCAAAAAACTCAATGAATTTGTTCCTCAACCAGATCCAGCTCTAGCTAAAATTGTCTGAGTAGAAGATTTTACCGTGAGAAAATGAAAAGTGGATTTATTCCTCTCCCTTTGATAACCCATGTCGGACCTCTTGTATTTTTACTTTCTGTCGTGTGTAATAATCGTGCTAAATGATGGCAGCTTAAGGAGTTTCTTCTTGATCTCTTGACGCACATCTATTCGCGATTTATGTATTGTTATTTTATTACTGTAATGTTTATTATTATTATTATTTTTTTTAAAAACTTTGATGGCAGCGTAAGGCGACTCTTCGGACTTTCTTGATGCGCATCTTAAAAATTGTGTTATACTTACGAGTATATTTTATTTTCTTTTGTTGTGTGCCTCGTATATTTATTCTCTTGCAGATTCTAAAAGGCGTTAGCTCAGACATCAACTTTCTTAACAGGAGTATTACGCTTTACGCATTGATTTTTATTTTTATTTTTAAAGCGAGACAGTTTTATTTTAAGTTTGGGGTGGTTTGTTTTAGTATTTTGGTGTGTTGTAATTTTTGTGTGTTTTGATTTATTTGGTTATTTGCCTTAATTTATATATATATATATATATATATATATATATATATATATATATATATATATATATATAGTATTTTGATTTATGAGACTTCTAGATATGGCCAAAACACCAATAAATTAGTTATATACAAGCTTCTAAAATCGTTTTAACCGGTAAAAAAAATTGTATATTCCAAAATTTTTGAGCCTTAATCTCTCTTTCCAAACCTTGTAATTATCATATAAAATCGAGTCATTCGTTACCTTGAGAAAAGAATAATCAATTTTTTGATTAAAAATAAAACTGAAATTTACTTAATTTGTGGAGTTTTTGATTTTTCATGCTTAACTAAAAACTGATTTTCTGCAAAAATTCTATTCCCTAAAAAAAAGGAGTCATTGGTGAAAAGAGCTACACGTTAGCAAATAACGGTGTGAAAGCTATAACCTAAAAGAATAAATGACGAAAAGGAGAAGTGTTGAGCAGCAACAGCTGCCTAATTTTGGAAGTCTTAAATTTTGCGAAAAATAAAGGACTAACCATTGTTGGTGCGTAGCTGCCGTCTCAGAAAAATTGGTGAAAAGAGCTACACATTAGCAAATAACGGTGTGAAAGCTATCACCTTTTTACAAATAAAAAAGAGAAAAATAATGAGATAAAAATTGTGTTAGTGAAAAGAGCTACACGTTAGCAAATAACGGTGTGAAAGCTATCACTAAAAGGGATGTAGTTTATGAGCAGATTTGAATTAATTAGCAGCTGAATTTCAATACACTCAATTTTGTGAAAATCACAATATTTGATGACGCCAATAAAATTCTTCTTCATATTGAGTCTAAAAATAAACGAGTGATCGAGAGCAACCATTAAAGGGAGTCGTGTGTATCAGGAGTGGGAAAGAAATAATCAACATATTGGGGGGAAACCTTACATTTTGGAATTACAAAATAAAAACCGTGTTTTAACTTCAAAAACATTAGTAGATTTATTTTGAATCTTGATTCATTTCTATCTACCGTATAAAGTAGTTGTTGTTTATTAATGGCATTTTGATCTCCTTTTCTCTTTTTATATTTTAATTTATGTGTGTATTAATTTTCTTATTTTTGTTTTATTTTTTATTTTATTTTTGGAGTGTGAATAATAAAGAGTCTTGCTCGGGACTAGCAAGAATTCAAGTTTGGGGGTGTGATAAGTGTCAGTTTTGTACACTTATCCATGGTTTGTATCGATAAAATTCACCCATAATTGAGCTAGTCTACTCGTTTTTTGCTTTTAATTTATTAGTTTTAATAATTTTATTTTTATCGAATGATGATCGGATTAAATAATTGAATTACTCAAGAAACAACATGTTTAATAAATATTCTCTTTATTGAATTTTGATATCTTCATGTTGTAGGGCTTTCCGAGACGAATTCGGCAGTCTTTCCGGATTCAAAATCAGAGTTATATATCAAAAGTTATCATCCGAAGAAGATCTGGGGCAAAAACGCAAAGTCGAGAAATTCGGGCCGAACGTAACTATCCAAGCTTCAAATGAGCAAATTTATGAAGCCACGTTACGGCCGTAACATTCGGGAGTTACGGCGTAAGTCACCCTTGTTACGGCCGTAACTCACGAATGTTACTAGTAACTCTTGACAGATTTCTATGATTTGTCTAATTTTTTATACTTTTGGTGTATTATTGAGGGGATGGATGGCATTGATCCGATCTAATGTAATAATGCTGGAGTTTTGGAGCTATTAGATGACTTTAGGTGTATAAATAGACCCCTTAGATCCTTCATCATTCATCATTCATCTTATAATTTTCCATTTTTGTAAACTTTTCTTTTTGTGTGAAGAACACACTTGTGTTCTTGAGTGATCTTTGTAAGTGTGGTATAACATATGTTGTTCAGAGAGTTTATTGTTTCTATCTCCTTTATCTACTAAGGGAGCTGGATCAATTCTTTCTCTTGATTCAACTAATAATGACCACACAAGCTTGTAATATGTGTAATAAACCCTTCATGGGCTAAGTAATCTTTAGTTGGGATTATAAACAAGGTTAGTCATGTTATTTATATTTGTATAAAGATCTATTGTGAATTACTTATTATTTTGTGTGATTTTCATTGTTTTAACAATCTTTATTTATTTGGCCAATAAATGACGATATTTATGGTCTTCATATGTTTCGAAAGAAAATATGTTTGATTAGATCAAATGATCTTCACTCTAAGTTGTTCTAGGGGATAGAAATATACCCCTAGTCCTTAGATGATTCTTTGAGTTATTTTCATAAATCCTAATGCTATGTATTGAAGCCAATGAACATAGAAATATAGTGGATTGATTCAATATGTAAGGGACGTTTTATAGTTCGAAAGAGAAACCGTCTTTTTAAGGAAAATCGAATCTACACAACATAATAAGTAAATTCATCTTATGATCTCCAATACATCTTTTATAACTAATGACGAACTAAGTTTGTAATTCCAACTATTTCATTTTATCATTTAATCAATCTATTATTATTATTACAATATTTTTATTTCTGTAAAATATTAGAACTATTATTGCATTTACTTTGCAACAATTAAACCAAACTCTTTAAATTGTGTGTTTCACTCATCTTAGTATCTATAAAAATAGACTAATAGTGTATAATTCAAATTATAACAAAACTTCCTTGTGGGATCGATAAACCGGACTCAAAAAGTCCACTTTACTAGTTGAGACGATATCGTGCACTTGCGATAGTTACACTAAAAGCGTGTCAGTACACTCCAAGCTCAAGAACACATCCTAATCTTCAAGGAAATGAGCTCCACTCCAAGATTTAAGGCTTAAAGAGGAGGTTGATATCGGTTTGGGAGTGCAGAGGGATGAGATGAGGGGAGAGAATCGGTTTAGAGTTGTGAAGAAATGAAAAATAGGCTGGTCCTATAAATAGACTGTGCAGACTTAGCGCATGCTATCGGGAAGCTTTAGCGTACGCTAATACACTTACCTACGCTAACTGGTTAATATTACGTACGTAAGCGGCTTACAGTGGCTACTGTCTTGAATCCGCAGGCTGTTAGCGCACGCTAATGAAAAGGGGTTACGCACGCTAATAAAAGTTGACTCTGGCCGACACGACAACTCAGACATTACTCACATGCATGCCAATGGCTAAGAAGTTCACGTGCAGAAGTCAACTGATGCCAGATTCTCTCTTAGCGTACGCAACGGAGGAAACATTACGCACGCTAAGGCACAAGATTAACGTACGTTAATCATGCTACGTAGCGTACGATACATCAACAGAAAAGTTCAAGAAAATGCATCTCTCTAATTAACATTGAATCATCGAGTATGAAATGAAATAACAACGATATGAAGTTCAAATCTATAATACCTCAACATAATACTAAATGCAACGATTCATGATAATCAGATTATCCGAATAATACAATGACAGGTAAAAACGAAAAATTACAGTCGGATATTACATACTCCCCACCTTAAAAAGAGTTTCATCCTAGAAACTAAGGGGTAAATAACTCGGGGTATCTCACTCGCATACTATCCTCGGTTTCCCACGTAGCCTCCCCGACTCCGTGTCGTGACCACTGAATCTGCAGTAGGGGAATCGTCTTTTTCCGCAACTGCTTGATCCTCCCCTCGAGTATCCGCACAGGACGCTCCTCGTACGAATGATCCTCCGCTAATTCAATCTCTTCGAACTGAAGTACATGGATCGGATTAGCAACATATTTCCTCAACTGGGAGACATGAAACACATTGTGAATCTTACTCAAAGTCGGTGGCAAAGCTAGTCGATAGGCCAGATCACCTACACGCTCCAAAACCTCAAACGGCCCAATGTACCTCGGGCTCAGCTTGCCCCTCTTCCCGAAACGAAAAACACCTCGGGTAGGAGACACCTTCATTAACACATGGTCACCAACCTCGAACTTAAGCGGTTGTCGACGATGGTCAGCATAAGACTTCTGTCGACTTTTAGCCGTTAACAACCGACTCCTAATCAAAGTGATCTTCTCACGGGCTGCTAATAACATATCGGGTTCCGTACCCAGAGATTCTGACAGTTCGTCCCAACACAAAGGGGACCTACAGCGATGGCCATACAATGCCTCATACAGAGCCATCTGAATCGAAGCATGCCAACTATTATTATAAGTGAATTCCACCAAGGTAGCTGGGCTTCCCAATCATCTTTCCAATCAAGAGCACATGCCCTCAACATGTCTTCTAGAGTTTGGATGGTTCTTTCGGATTGGCCATCGGTCTGCGTATGAAAAGCCGTACTGAAATTCAACTGTGTGCCCATCGCACGATGAACTGCCTTCCAGAAATGGGACACGAATCGCCCGTCACGGTCCGATACAATACTCTTGGGGGTACCATGTAATCTCACAATTCCTTAATAAATAGCTAGGCCAATATCTCGGGACCCCACGTGTCCTTAATCTCCAAGAAGTGGGCTAATTTGGTCAGACGGTCCACAATCACCCAAATCGTATTCATTCCTCGACGACTCGTCGGCAAGCTAGTGATAAAATCCATAGATATATCCTCCCATTTCCACTCGGGAATCGAGAGCGGTTTCAGCATTCCTGTGGGTCGCTGGTGCTCAATCTTAACCTGCTGACAGGTTAAACATCTCGAAACGAATTTGGCAACCTCACATTTTATATTCCCCCACCAATAATTCTGTTTCAAATCCTTATACATCTTGCTAGATCCCGGGTGAATAGAGTACGGGGTAGCATGGGCTTCTCTCATGATAGAGTTCCTCAACTCTTCGTTTGCGGGTATGAAAACTCAATTTCTAAAGCGTATCAATCCATCCTCGTGGATCACGAATCCAGGGGCTTTCCCTTGGGTTACCTCATCCCGAACTCGAGATAAGAATGGGTCCGTAATTTGCTTCGATTTGATCATCAAGAGACGAAGAAATCTCAAGGGTGCAAATTGTCCCTGAACACGCTGTAACCAAACTTCAATTTCTGGCCTCATAAGGTCTAACTGCAACTCTCTATGTGCTGTCAAACGGCTCAGCATCTGCTCCTGCACTGTCTTACGGCTCAAAGCATTGGCAACCACATTTGTTTTACCCGGATGATAAAGGATCTCGATATCATAGTCCTTGATTAATTCTAGCCACCTTCTCTGCCTCATGTTCAACTCCTTCTGAATAAAAATTTACTTTAGGCTCTTGTGGTCTGTAAAGATCTGGCAGGTAACTCCATACAGATAGTGATGCCAAATTTTCAAAGCAAACACCACGACTGCTAACTCCAAGTCATGGGTCGGATAGTTAACTTCATAGGGTCGTAATTGTCTCGATTCATAGGCAATCACTTTCCCTTCCTGCATTAGTACACATCCAAGGCCCTGTCTCGACGCGTCACTATACACCACAAATCCTTCCGTTCCTTTTGGTAAGACCAAAACAGGTGCCGAAATCAATCGACTCTTTAGCTCATCAAAACTTTGCTGACATGCTTCTGACCACAAATACTTCTTATCCTTCCGCAGTAAGTTAGTCATCGGTTGCGCAATTTTAGAAAATCCTTCTATGAACCATCGGTAGTAACCTGCTAGGCCAAGGAAACTACGAACATCCTTCACGTTCTTCGGTGGTAGCCCGCTCGAATGGCTTCCATCTTTTGTGGGTCCACTCTCACCCCTTCAGCTGATATCACATGCCCAAGAAAGATAACCTCAGGCATCCAGAATTCACATTTAGAAAATTTCCCATAAAGCTGTTCCCGCCTCAATATATCGAGAACTTGTTGGAGATGACGATCGTGCTCCTCGTGGTCACGAGAGTAAATCAGAATGTCGTCAATAAAAATGACTACAAAGCGATCCAGATAGTTAATAAAAACTCGATTCATCAACTCCATGAATATCGCCGGTGCATTAGTCAATCCAAATGGCATTACCACGAACTCATAATGCCCATAGCAAGTACGAAAGGCTGTCTTTCAAATGTCAGACTCTCGAATTCTCAACTGATGATAACCAGACCTCAAGTCGATCTTAGAAAACATGGCAGCTCCCTGAAGTTGATCCAATAAATCATCAATACGAGGCAAAGGATATTTGTTCTTGATGGTTACTCTGTTCAACTCACGGTAATCAATACATAAACGCAGAGATCCGTCCTTTTTTCGTACAAATACATACAAGTATTTCGCCCATAGCACAGGGTCAGATATACATGATAATTAATTCTTCCGACATTATACAATTCATATATATATATTTCAAGGAAAAACATCCCAACTATTAATCATACCCCTCGGGCGTATGAAACAATCAGTCACAAACCGTCGAACACATCTAATCATACATGTACTATGAACGATTAACAATATGGCTCAAGATGGACATCACAGTACGCCCGATCCAGAAATGTGTCCGTGTACATGTAATACCCGAATTTTCAGTATAAATTTTTCGCGTTATTTTATCTGAGATATACTGTATAGTTTGGTATCTATACAGTATGGATAAAATAAATTGAGAACCGAGACAGTTATACTGGTGAGATTATCGTTTTTGATTGACAGATATATTCAGGATATGTTGCATCAGGTTGAACTGATTCGGATATCAGGTATACCGTATGAGAATATTTTTGGATTCAGTATGTGTATTCAGTATGCCGTATGTTTGTATTTTGTACGCCGAGACGTTGGACAGGAACAGTTGGATTTTTGGCTAAGTATAAAAGCCATTACGTACGTTAAGCCTTGGAGCTTACGTACGTAAAATGTGTTAGCTTACGTACGTTATATAGCGTACATAACGTACGTAACAAGAGGAATCAGACTTGTGATCGGATAGTGGGGCCCGTGGTCGGCAGCTTTCGGCGCGGATGTGGATAGGTGAGTCAACGGACGGAGTTACGTACGTTATACAAGGTGTATTACGTACGTAATACGAGTATTATACTGTAGCAAGTCAACGTACGTATTACGTACGCAACGGAATAAGTGTTACGTACGTTACGGGGCGGCTGGCCGAGTCATGGCTGAGATGACCTGGATGGCCGAGCATGGCCGGACGTGACTCGTTGGAATGGCCGAGCATGGTCGGCAGTGATTCGTGGGGGTGGCCGATCACGGTCGGCAGTGACTCGCAGGGATGGCTAGGGATCGGCGATTACGTCGTAAAGCGGTGGCGATTCTGGCCGTAAGGGCGATTACGTCGTAAGCGGTGCCGATTACGTACGTAAGGGTTACAGCGAAGCGGCGATGAGCACGCCATGGCGATTACGTACGTAAGGCGGTGGCGATTACGTGCGTAACGTGCGGCAGGTCCGCCTATTTAAAGGCACAGACCGAGTCATCCGCCATTTTCATGTTTTCTCTTCGTTTTTTGGCGATTTCTTCATCAAAGTGGATGGATTTGAGTAATATCATCATCTAGCAACATGTTTTGGAAGTTGGAATCATGGATTAACATCATCTTCCACCCGGATCGAAGGTAAGAACACCTAAACACTTGGTTTTGGATATTTTTGAAGTTTCTTGATGTCTTGGCCGATTTGATTCGTTTTAACTCAGATTATTGATGGAATCTTGTTGTATTCTTGAGATCATTCATTATTCTTGAAGTTTTGTGGAACGGATTCGAGTATTTCTTTGAATAATCGATTGAATTGGACTATGCCTTCAAAGTGTTCGATGAAATGTCTCAATGAGTAGAACTTGGAAAATTCTACACGTTTTCGTATGAATGATGGTTGAAATGATATTGTTATTATGATTCTTGGTATTTACGAGAATTTTGTTAAGGGAAGATAATGAATTGGTGATCAAATGATTCGATTATGTTGTTATGATTATGGAATCGTAGTATTCTCGATGTTCTTGGTGATTTGTTGCGATTCATGATGTTATGAGAAGTATATGTTGAAGAACATGATTATATACACCTTGAATTATGATTAAGGGTTGTTTAGATGTTAGAAAACATCGGGTTATGTTGTTTTATGGATTATGAACGTGAATTTGGATAATTCGTGTTCTTAAAGAACTCTTGAGTTACATGTTATGATTTTGGAAGGATTTCGGATAATTTTGGAATGTGATTATTCACGATAATAATCGGTAAATTGTTTTCTACGAATTTACAAGTATGAACAAGAAGGAGTTTTGTCTTCGTATTTGGAGTTGAAGTTGGAATCGAATATGTTATAAAATCCTTAATGTCGAGATGAATTGATCATTGATTTGATGAATACGTTTTAAGGTGTTGGTGTTTTAGATATGAATATGGAATATTCATATCTAGAACTAAGTTATGTGTTTTGGTACAATATTCGTATAGGAATACGAATATGATTCGGTTTTGATAAGTTTATGATTCACTTTTGAGTTTGAGAATTCATAGGTATTTAACAAATGTTCAATTCGGATAATGGAATTATTTGAGACCTTTGGAATATGGTTATCTATGATGTTGAATTAATCGGATCGTCTGAATTGATGATGATAATCGGTAATTGGATTTTATTATGAATTTACAAGGAGGAAACTTGTATCCGTATTTAAGATTGAATTTGGAATCGGTAATGTTAGACCCTTGTTGGTTTAAATAGATTATGGATATGATATTTGAATTGTGGAATCGTATTGTGGTTTTGAATTCGTGATCGATTGATTTGGTTGTTCGGATTTGTGTTTAATCGGGATATTGTAGAACCGTTGTGTTTGTTGATCGGTTATTGATTGTTATTTGTGATCATCGAGTTACGGCTTGTATCGTGGATATGGGTTCGTATTTGTTGAGTTGGATTATTTGGTATTATGTATATGATCGAGGTTTTGTTGAACCGTTGAGTTTGTTGGTTGAGTATGTCGGTTATTGATTTTTATCGAATGTGTGTTAATCGGTTATTGCAATAGGTTGATATGTTTTGATCGTGGATTATGACCGTTGAGTTGCGGTTGAGGCTAAAGAGTTCGTAGATTGCTTTTGGTCGGGGCTAAGGAGCTCGTAGACAAAGGCAATGGATTTTGGTAACGACTTCGTGGTATCGGTATCGAGGCAAGTTTATACTTGTTCAGTTTATAATATTTGATGAATGGTTTCGTTTTCATTTCATTTATAATTCGTATAGCGATGTTGTTAGAAATGTAAGTTGTCGGGATAATGGTTTGTATATCGTGCTCTGGTTGTATTAAATCATAAGGTATATGATTTAATTATGTTCAGGGAAGACGTGAGTTATTTTTGGTCAAGGATATAGAATATCGGATATCGAGGATAGTTATCGTGATGACATAAGTATCGGGATAAAGGTTTATTGGTATTGAATGGATGGTACCTTATTTGAGATTATTTGTATAACTATGTATTCGTTCAGGAATGTTGTTCGTGGAAAGGATGTTGTCTTCGGCTTCGAGGTAATCTAAGTATTTGTTCAGTTATGTGGATAATTAGCATGTTGAGTTGTTGTGTATGTTGAGGTTTCGTGTAATGAGTTTCGTATCGGTTATTCGTTGAGGGATGTTGATCCCAGGACTATTGTATTGAGATCGTAGATCGTGTTGGTCATTCATTTGGGGATGATGATCCCAGGATTGATGTTTTGGATATTGATTAGTCATGTCGACTTTTCATTGTCAGTCTGTTGTTGTTCACTTCGGTGAGTCTTTTGATCCTTATTGGATATGTATTTCTTTGAGTTTCGTTGTCATGTTGCATCGTGACATATCTGGAGTCATATCTGCGTGCCGATTGGTTATTGTGTAGGATTTTTAGCCGGGCACATGATGGTTATGTGTTGATATTTCCACATTGAACCGTGCACACGAGACATAGTTCGTGAGGCTAATTAGGTACAAGACCACACGTGTATTTGATCAATACCCGGGGTGGCTTGTGCACGGACACATTTCCGGATCGGGCGTACTATGACGTCCATCTTTGAGCCATATTGTTTGGTCGTTCATCCTCCATTTATGGTTGGGTATGTTCGACGGTTTGTGACTGGTTGTTCATACGCCCGAGGGGTATGTTCGACAGTCGGAGTTATTTTCTTTGAGATCCATTATTGTTGATCATTTAGAGTTTACCTTGTTGATGGTATTCTCGGGTATTGTTGGTCCTTTGTTGATCATTTGGAGTTTACCTTGTTGATGGTATTCTCGGGTATTGTTGGTCCTTTGTTGATCATTTGGAGTTTACCTTGTTGATGGTATTCTCGATTATTGTTGATCCTTTGTTGATCATGTCGGAGTTATCATGTTGATGGTACTCTCGGTTATCGTGATCCTTTATTGGTCGTATTGGAGTTATCATGTCGATGATATTCTCAGTTGATTTATCGGTTGATCTGGTTATTGATCGTATAAGCATTCGCACTATACGTCGATGTTCGGGATTTGTTATCATTATCATATGGTAGTTGATCTACAGATATGTTGAGTATTGTTGGTTTATCCAGGTTGAGTTTTGATTGTGTAATCTGATGGACAGGATTTGGCACGGATGAATTATTTCATGATTATGAGTTATGATGATGTTTTGAGGATTGTTGGTATTTTTGAAATTCAATACAGATAATTGTTGTTAAGTTCATTTCGTCATTCGAGGATGCGAAACGTGGATTATGGTAAAAGGATTGGATTATTATGGATTGGTAAGGTTATAACGGTAAGATTACGTTGGTAGTATTCTTACAGTATTATTACATTGGTATGTAATTATTTATGATGATGTGATCGGTATCATTATTGAGTATTGTGGCTGACCCCATCGTGGGCTTTATTTTTAGGTACTCAGAGATCGAGCTAGTAGCGGTCGTGAAGGGATGAGCTTCCCGATGTGATACTGGCGGTGGCATGTTTTGGAGTATTGAGTATTTCTTTTCTGGTTATTCATTTCCGCTGCAAATGTGTATTTTGAATTGCATTTATCCGCTGCGTGTGTATATTTCAAAATGGCTTTTTCGGTATCTTTATCCGCTGCGTGTGTGTATTTTTAAATGGCCCTTTTGGCACTTTGCGAACTTGGGTTATTTTCGTCAAATGCTTTTTCCCAATTATTTTTCGGTACGTTTAAGTGGCGGCTTAACGTACACTTTGAACTGTCGAGATTTGGCATTTCGCCTTGTATTTTCAAATGGTATTTTATGACGGTAATTCAGAATCATGTTTTTGAAAGTATTTGAGTAATTGCAAAATATTACCGTCATCAGCCTTTTGGCATTTTTGAATTGGTTTTGTAAACGGTTTTTAGCCTGGTGGGTTCCGGCGCGGGACCCACGGCGTGTAATACTCCCGTAAGGTTTTGGGGGTGTTACAAAGATGGTATCGGAGCTTGGGTTTTGTGAAACCCAGGCGTGTGTGTTATGTGGCTCTACCGGTACGGTAGTAGCGTGATTTTTGAAAATGAGCTTTTCTGACTTTTGAATCAAATCGATTTTTGGAGTTTCCAAAAATTTCGAGATTCTTTTCAAACTGCTATTTGTGATATTGGTGTGTGTTGGTTGTGTTGAGACTTCGTATGGGAGTCGTGTGCTAGTATCACGGGAGATCATCAGCTTCACGCACCTGTAAGTATATTGGTTTGGTTATTTCGCTTGTGGAAACACTTGATTGTTTTGTGATGAGTTGGAAAGTTTTGGATTTATCTGTTGTTGGTGACAGGTTGCAAGTTTCGAGGACGAAACTTATTTTAAGGGGGGTAGTATGTAATACCCGAATTTTCAGTATAAATTTTTCGCGTTATTTTATCTGAGATATACTGTATAGTTTGGTATCTATACAGTATGGATAAAATAAATTGAGAACCGAGACAGTTATACTGGTGTGATTATCGTTTTTGATTGACAGATATATTCAGGATATGTTGTATCAGGTTGAACTGATTCGGATATCAGGTATACCATATGAGAATATTTTTGGATTCAGTATGTGTATTCAGTATGCCGTATGTTTGTATTTTGTACGCCGAGATGTTGGTCAGGAACAGTTGGATTTTTGGCTAAGTATAAAAGCCATTACGTACGTTAAGCCTTGGAGCTTACGTACGTAAAATGTGTTAGCTTACGTACGTTATATAGCGTACATAACGTACGTAACAAGAGGAATCAGACTTGTGATCGGATAGTGGGGCCTGTGGTCGGAAGCTTTTGGCGCGGATGTGGACAGGTGAGTCAACGGACCGAGTTACGTACGTTATACAAGGTGTATTACGTACGTAATACGAGTATTATACTATAGCAAGTTAACGTACGTATTACGTACGCAACGGAATAAGTGTTACGTACGTTACGGGGCGTCTGGCCGAGTCGTGGCCGAGATGACCTGGATGGCCGAGCATGGCCGGACGTGACTCGTTGGAATGGCCGAGCATGGTCGGCAGTGATTCGTGGGGGTGGCCGATCACGGTCGGCAGTGACTCGCAGGGATGGCTAGGACTGGCCGATTACGTACGTAAGGCAGTGGCCGATTACGGCCGTAAGGGCGATTACGTCGTAAGCAGTGCCGATTACGTACGTAAGGGTTCCGCAGAATCGGGCGATGGCGAGCCATGGCGATTACGTCGTAAGCGGTGGCGATTACGTGCGTAACGTGCAGGTCCGCCTATTTAAAGGCCTGGACCGAGTCATCCGGCCATTTTCATGTTTTCTCTTCGTTTTTTGGCGATTTATTCATCAAAGTGGATGGATTTGAGTAATATCATCATCTAGCAACATGTTTTGGAAGTTGGAATCATGGATTAACATCATCTTCCACCCGGATCGAAGGTAAGAACACCTAAACACTTGGTTTTGGATATTTTTGAAGTTTCTTGATGTCTTGGCCGACTTGATTCGTTTTAACTCAGATTATTGATGGAATCTTGTTGTATTCTTGAGATCATTCATTATTCTTGAAGTTTTTTGGAACGGATTCGAGTATTTCTTTGAATAATCGATTGAATTGGACTATGCCTTCAAAGTGTTCGATGAAATGTCTCAATGAGTAGAACTTGGAAAATTCTACACGTTTTCGTATGAATGATGGTTGAAATGATATTGTTGTTATGATTCTTGGTATTTACGAGAATTTTTCTAAGGGAAGATAATGAATTGGTGATCAAATGATTCGATTATGTTGTTATGATTATGGAATCGTAGTATTCTCGATGTTCTTGGTGGTTTGTTGCGATTCATGATGTTATGAGAAGTATATGTTGAAGAACATGATTATATACACCTTGAATTATGATTAAGGGTTGTTTAGATGTTAGAAAACATCGGGTTATGTTGTTTTATGGATTATGGACGTGAATTTGGATAATTCGTGTTCTTAAAGAACTCTTGAGTTACATGTTATGATTTTGGAAGGATTTCGGATAATTTTGGAATGTGATTATTCACGATAATAATCGGTAAATTGTTTTCTACGAATTTACAAGTATGAACAAGAAGGAGTTTTGTCTTCGTATTTGGAGTTGAAGTTGGAATCGAATATGTTATAAAATCCTTAATGTCGAGATGAATTGATCATTGATTTGATGAATACGTTTTAAGGTGTTGGTGTTTTAGATATGAATATGGAATATTCATATCTAGAACTAAGTTATGTGTTTTGGTACAATATTCGTATAGGAATACGAATAAGATTTCGGTTTTGATAAGTTTATGATTCACTTTTGAGTTTGAGAATTCATAGGTATTTAACAAATGTTCAATTCGGATAATGGAATTATTTGAGACCTTTGGAATATGGTTATCTATGATGTTGAATTAATCGGATCGTCCGGATTGATGATGATAATCGGTAATTGGATTTTATTATGAATTTACAAGGAGGAAACTTGTATCCGTATTTAAGATTGAATTTGGAATCGGTAATGTTAGACCCTTGTTGGTTTAAATAGATTATGGATATGATATTCGGATTGTGGAATCGTATTGTGGTTTTGAATTCGTGATCGATTGATTTGGTTGTTCGGATTTGTGTTTAATCGGGATATTGTAGAACCGTTGTGTTTGTTGATCGGTTATTGATTGTTATTTGTGATCATCGAGTTACGGCTTGTATCGTGGATATGGGTTCGTATTTGTTGAGTTGGATTATTTGGTATTATGTATATGATCGAGGTTTCGTTGAACCGTTGAGTTTGTTGGTTGAGTATGTCGGTTATTGATTTTTATCGAATGTGTGTTAATCGGTTATTGCAATAGGTTGATATGTTTTGATCGTGGATTATGACCGTTGAGTTGCGGTTGAGGCTAAAGAGTTCGTAGATTGCTTTTGGTCGGGGCTAAGGAGCTCGTAGACAAAGGCAATGGATTTTGGTAACGGCTTCGTGGTATCGGTATCGAGGCAAGTTTATACTTGTTCAGTTTATAATATTTGATGAATGGTTTCGTTTTCATTTCATTTATAATTCGTATAACAATGTTGTTAGAAATGTAAGTTGTCGGGATAATGGTTTGTATATCGTGTTCTGGTTGTATTAAATCATAAGGTATATGATTTAATTGTGTTCAGGGAAGACGTGAGTTATTTTTGGTCAAGGATATAGAATATCGGATATCGAGGATAGTTATCGTGATGACATAAGTATCGGGATAAAGGTTTATTGGTATTGAATGGATGGTACCTTATTTGAGATTATTTGTATAACTATGTATTCGTTCAGGAATGTTGTTCGTGGAAAGGATGTTGTCTTCGGCTTCGAGGTAATCTAAGTATTTGTTCAGTTATGTGGATAATTAGCATGTTGAGTTGTTGTGTATGTTGAGGTTTCGTGTAATGAGTTTCGTATCGGTTATTCATTGAGGGATGTTGATCCCAGGACTATTGTATTGAGATCGTAGATCGTGTTGGTCATTCATTTGGGGATGATGATCCCAGGATTGATGTTTTGGATATTGATTAGTCATGTCGACTTTTCATTGTCAGTCTGTTGTTGTTCACTTCGGTGAGTCTTTTGATCCTTATTGGATTTATATTTCTTTGAGTTTCGTTGTCATGTTGCATCGTGACATATCTGGAGTCATATCTGCGTGCCGATTGGTTATTGTGTAGGATTTTTAGCCGGGCACATGATGGTTATGTGTTGATATTTCCACATTGAACCGTGCACACGATGTAACACCCCCAATCCGCTCAGGGATATTACACGCCGTAGAACCTTTCCTCAAGGATCTACCAGGCTGGTAACGACATATAACAACTCAAACATGCCTTTAAGGCTAAAATAACTCAGTAGACCGATTTGGTCTTTCAACGAATACATACAGCTCAAATACAACTCATGCCCACGCAGGGGTCAAAATACAACTACACCCGTACAACGGGAAAATATAGCAGCGGAAAAATAGAGTACAACTGAACCAATAAACAGAGTACGGTTCCTCATGTGATTAGTATCGATCATCTTTCATCATCCTTCGTGTCGTCCCTGTGTTATGCTCCAAAACCTGAATGCAAAAATAGACATCCACCCCCCGAATACTCGGGGGTTAGCAAAACTCCACTGTTTGCTAGTGCAAATACGAGCCATACAATTCACATTCCACGAATAACAATAACCAGGAATCCTCAAAGATCCAAACGAAACGAAAAGTACTTCTCGAGGCAAGGGTTTGAGAAAACCATTAAAAATCGAAATGCCATAATTCAATGGAAATAATTTATAAGACGGTTTAGAATGCCATCGAGAGTTTTAATAGAAAACCATTTAGGATTATCAAATCCTACTTTTCAAAATCCACAAGACAAAAGGGGTCGCCGCCCCAAATCTTTACTTTCCGAAAAATGACATTTACCAACCCGTTGGGATTTTAGCCCCAAATCTTATCAACTCACAGTACACAAGAACGACCACAAGGTGTAACACCCCCAAGTTATTCAGGGTATATTACAGCGCCGTGAGCCCCGCCGTGGGACCCACAAGGCTAAACATACGCGGAACTATAAACTTGACCGATAAGGTCTACATACAATAGAAAGAAAGACGATACAAATGGTATTCGAAACCATAAACAATGAAACCATATACATCACTGCACAAATCAATACCTCGGCAACACAGGCCGGAACATCAAGGAAACTGAAATACAATACTCGAGTATTTAAAAATCCATTCCAGTACAACAACACTGAATGGAGGAAACCAAAAGAGATAACCGGAGACAAGACACAGTATCACACTTGCCCATCATCTTCATGCCGACCTGGTACCCGCCTGTCCGCTCTCCTGGAACCTGAAATACATGAAACGTATTTCCCCCATAAAGGGGTTAGCCGTCGAATAGCTAGTGCAAGTATAACAATATGAAACATAATACTTCTCGACAATAAAGTAAATGTAATCCGTCAATTCATCAATATCCGTCAATTCATCAATTTAAGACTAGTATTCCGGAATAACTAAATCTCATAAGACGTATGTGAATGCCGTAGAAATGGTTCGTTCACCTCATACGCCGTTACGTATGTGAATGCCGTCAAAACGGTTCGTTCACCTCATACGCCGATACATGTAGGAATGCCGTCAAAACGGTTCGTTCATTACATGCCAATCAATATATCTATGAATGCCGTAAAAACGGTTCGTTCATGATATGCCATCAATATTTCTTACTTTCAAAGTCGAGAACGTACAATCATAAATGTATACTTGCCTTTGAGACATCGAGAAATCGAACGGAGGAAAGGTATGAGTTCGGTAGGTCCGAGAACGCGCTTTCGGCACCTAAACGATTCGCAAGGAATATGACAATTAATTATCCATACTCAAATTACACGAAGAGACTCCCGAAACTCGCCTACGATTCATATATATTCGTATATAAACCACAACGAGGGCGGACCACAACCAAACCCTCTCGATTCCGTAAAAATCACGAAATATACCATGAGTCCGTAGGGAAACTAAGAATACCAACAAGATTAATCATATTCATCAAGAATTAATCGACAAAACAGAACGAATCGGACAAAAACGTGAAAACCCCCAATTTTACCAAAAGTAGGGTTCTAAAGATCTAACCTTGATTCATTTGGATCAAGGGATGATATCGGACGAGCGATTGATTATATTAACCAAAGAACTCCATGGATATGTTGTTAAACAACATGGCTTCAAGCTTAGAACACACCCAGCTGCGGAAGAGGAGAAGAAGAAGGTGAAAAATGGCGATAAAAACGTCTGCAGGGCCTTTTATAGGGGTTGACTGCCCTGCCGGACACGGCCCGTGCCGATCGGCACGGTCGTGTCGCATACCTGGCCGACAGGACTCGACCGTGTCCTACTTGACACGGTCGCGGCGTGAGGGCCTTCCGATAGTGACCCGTCCGGCAATGACTTCGGCATGACTCGGCCGTGTCCGAACACGGTCGGGCGTGTCAGCGATCGGTTCGCTTATCCGGAAGAAATGCAGCACGGGCCGTGTCGGGACGACACGGCCGAGTTCGGTCGGCGAAACTCGGCATTTCGGGACGAAATGCAGCACGGCCGTGTCGGACGACACGACCAGTCCCGATCGGCGGTGATCGGCAATCCGAAAAAATGAGCGGGTGAGCTAAAACGACCATAACTCTCTCGTCCGGACTCCGATTGACTCACCGTTTGAACCATTGGAAAGCTAACTCGATGATCTATAATATTGCAAAGATTCAGAATTTTTAGAGTTTCCAAGAATTTATGGTGATTTAACAAAGTCGAACTCATACGTGGAAAACTCGCTAAAGAACACGGAATTCAACGAGCGATACAAAGCGAACTCGGATGACAAAAAGTGTAGAATTAATCATTTCTCAGGATGACGAAACGGTCCCAAGCAAGTCGTCAAAATAGATTTCCGCCAAAAATAGAAAATTTCTGGGGATCAAAATTACGGGTATTACATTCTACCCTCCTTAAAAGAAGTTTCGTCCCGAAACTTAAAACAGGTAGGGAGAAGAAATATTTTGCCAGGAAAAACTCAACGAGATACACAAGAACCGAAACTTACGCCCAAACGGCGAATCATCAATATAGAACACCACAATACATTACCCGAAGGCAAACCAAACTAATGCCGAAAAAGATACGAATTCACAATGCCCGAAGGCTCCAACGGGAATACCGATACATCACAATGGCACGAAAGCCGAGCAGTCAAAGTGTAAATCATCACAATACAGATCTCAAAGGAGCAAACTCATTGTCGGACATACCCTCGGCGTATGAACAACCGATCGCAATTAAATCGGACATATCTAATACAACATGGACTACGAGCGATCAATCAATAAAGCTCAAGAGGGACATCACAAGACGCCGATCCGGAAATGTGTCCGTGCACATGTCCACCCCGTATACGGAATCCAGAATATACGTGTGACAATGTACCTAATTAGCCTCAAGAACTACGTCTCGTGTGCACGGTCCAATGCGGAAATATCCACGCATGACCATCGGGTGCCTGGCTAAGAATTCTTACACATAACCAATCGGCACGCAGACATGATTCCAGATATGCCACGATACAACATGACAACGAAACTAAAGGGATAAAACATCCAACACGGATCATACGACTCACCAAGTGAACGATGACACACGAATAATGAAAGATCGACACGACAAACGATATTTAAAACAACCATCCTGGGATCAGAATTTCCTAAGGACCGATTAACACGGCAATAATCACAACACCACAATTCGGAAAATCCTCAACCCTCAACGATCACAAAATTACCGAGTTCACAAGAATAATAATGTGCTGCCTTGAATCGGTCAACACGACAATAATAATTCAACGGATGGGAATTATCATTGATAATCCCAATTCAATACTTCGATTACCGTAGAATGGCCAATCGATAACAATGATACAACAGATGAGAGTATCTTCGACAATGGATGGGAATTATCATCGATAATCCCAATTCAATACCTCGATTACCCTAGAACGGTCAATCGATAATCAATGATACGATAGAATAGATGTCCCGGTGTCTTAAACCGACCACCGAAACGGAGATGACAAAAGGATATATCAAACGTCCCCAATCGGTTAACGCAACATCATAGCAGATCGATTCGATGACAAAGATTCAACGATGTCTCAGAACGACATTAATCGCGAACAATAATAATCGATACATCGATACCGCGAACCGGCTATCGATAGCAACTTTACCAACAAGTATCGTAATGCCTTGAACCGGCCATTTACAAACAACAGTAACATTTGGCATAATTTGCCGACGGCGTCGTGTCAACCAATCCCTTGATATCAATACAATCATAAAGAGGCCAAGTCCCAAAATGATACACACAATCGATAAATGCGCCTACACGATAACATTAGTCTCATTGATTAGTACGAGTATAAAACTTGTCTCGATATCAATACAACGTACTGTTACCAATTCAGTTGATTTCGTCTTACGAATTCCCTCAGTCTCGACCAAGTTAATCTACGAACCCTTCAACCTTAACCGCAACACAACAGTCATAATTCACGATCAAATATCATACCTTATTGTAAAACGAAGGATTGATAATCAACCGGTTCGATGACGACCAATATCAATACCACCAAACCACGAACTCAATCGTTTTACCATATCTCGACTAATTACAGTCTGAACAATCCAACCCAGACACTTACAAATCCTGTCCACAATACGAGTCGAAATATGATGATCATATCAGCAACCAATTCGGACCAATAATAAGGGTCTAAATGTTCTAAACTCAATTCTTAAATACGAATTGACAAGGTTCCCTTCTCGTAAATCCATCGTTAAAATTTACTTATAACCGTCATCAATTCGAATCATCCGACTGGTTCAAAACAATAGATAATCATATTTAAAAAGGTTATCAAACAATCCAATCATTCGATTTGAATATTTGCTCCATACGTATGGGCTTCCAAATTCAGAGATGAATAATAGTATCATCAAACTCATAATCACATTCGTATTCCTATACGAATATTATTTCCAACACATAGTTTAGCTCTAGATATGAATATTCCATATTCATTTTCAAAACATCAACACTTCTAAAAAAAATTTTTCATCACCTCGTATAATTCAAGAGTTCTTCAAGAACATGAAATATCTGAAATCACGTTCAGAACAACATATCCGAGGTATATATCTCCATGTTACCATTTTCTTCATCATGTCATTCATACAATCTCAAGAATCACAACAAAACCCTTATCACCATATGAAGAAGATCTCAATGATCATATCAACATCCGAAATCTCTTATTACAATTCCAATAAATCTCGTATAACATTATCACATGATACCATAATTGTAACACCCCAGATCCTCCTGGGAATATTACACGCCGTAAACCCTTCTCACAAGGATTTACCAGGCTAAGCACAATTTTCCACGTCATTCCAAAAATGCCAAAAAGACCGATGACGGTAATATTTTTCAAATACTAAAAAAAAAAATTATTTTCCAAATACCGTCAAAACGATCAAGGTTAAAATGCCAAAAACTCAGTTTAGGGAATCGGTTTTACAAAATAAAATTTCAGTTGGCAAAATACCAAAATCCATTTCAAAAATACTCACGCAATGGATAAAAAATCTGATCAATTTATGCATTTTCATTAAAATAAGACGAACATCAAAATACACGATTCCCAACATACTCCCTCCCAAGTAGTAATCCAAAAAGAAAAAAAATGAGCCACTATGAAAGGGATATGAGGATTACCTTGTATGGACGAACCACGAAGAAAGAATAATTGAACTCCATTCCAAGAATCATTAAATCATCATAGTCATCATATGGCATCAAGAACATCAAGATCTCTATGATTCCATAATCATAATCAGCATATTCAAAGCATATCATTATCTTCCTTCAACATAAACCTCATAGAATATGGATAACACAAGGAATCACTTCAAGAATCAACAATAGTTCCATAACTAAGCTCTAATTCCATGATTCCAAGCTCACAATCATGTTAAAAGTGCTTAGAACACTCTTAAAAGTGAAGAGGGACGAGTTTTGGAGAGAAATATCTCAAAGGATCGTGAGAGAAATGAAAGGCAACACTTGATATATAAATTGCACTCTCATTACGTACGTAGGTGTCCTTTCTTAACGTACGTAACAACTTTAACGTCGTAATCCAAAATCCATAACGTCGTAACCAACTCACTGTCTCATTCCGTGCGATCCATTACGTCGTAACCCATACCATACAACGTCGTAATATACCGATTAACTTGCTACAAGATCTGATGGTTGTGTCACGTCGTAACACGTCTTGTATAACGTCGTAACACGTCGTTGACTCACTGTCAACATCCTCCGCCGAAAGTTAAGGTTCCATTAATAGCGATCTGGTGTTAGCGTGCGCTAACCAACATGCGTTAGCGTGCGCTAGCGAATATAAAAATCAACACGGGCCTACACAGCCGGTCGCCTTCCGAACTAACCCAGCAAGTCGTTACGTACGTTAGGGGTCCTCCTTAGCGTACGTAACCGAACCTATTAGCGTGCGCTAAGTATGCACCGTAGCGTACGCTAAGTATATATCTTAGCGCGTGCTAGGCATACCTTGTAGCGTGCGCTAACGTAGCTGTACTTAGCCATTTTTCGCTATTCTCGACCAATATCTCGACATACCAAACGATCATACGGCACAATGAATACATAAACACATTCAATAACATTGTCATACGTTCACATCATCCTCAAGAACAATTATCCATCAACGACATCCAACATATAAACGAAAAAAATATATCCGAAAAATCGGGGTATTACACTCTACCCCCCTTAAAAACAAGTTTCGTCCTCGAAACTCGCAATCACTCGCACAAACAACATTTCAACGGGAATTCAAATTCACCAAGAATTATCGAATAATCCGAACAACATACTTACAAGTCTGTGAAGTCGAAAATCTCCCGTGATACTAGCATGCGACTCCTAAACAAAGTCTCAACATAATACCGATACACACCAATATCGCAATTAGCAATTTAACAAAATCTCAAGGAAGAGTTCACGTCCGTGACCACGGTCACGATTCTTCCTACTTTCAGCCAACATTCTAAAAGGCACACACGTGCGTAAGTATAATCCGAATCGCACATTCTCGAAGTGACTAATTCCCAAGAATACCAAGCTATAAACGAAACGATTAAGAAAAATACGAGAAGAGTGAGAGGACTTACAAGTACCGGTCGCACTGTGATGATGGCAGAGTAGTGATACTGTGGGCAAATGCCGACTCAATCGACCCAAAAGACCGGCTGACCTAGGTATCCATAAACCTAAGCTCCGATACCATATTCTGTAACACCCCCAAGTTATTCAGGGTATATTACAGCGCCGTGAGCCCCGCCGTGGGACCCACAAGGCTAAACATACGCGGAACTATAAACTTGACCGATAAGGTCTACATACAATAGAAAGAAAGACGATACAAATGGTATTCGAAACCATAAACAATGAAACCATATACATCACTGCACAAATCAATACCTCAGCAACACAGGCCGGAACATCAAGGAAACTGAAATACAATACTCGAGTATTTAAAAATCCATTCCAGTACAACAACACTGAATGGAGGAAACCAAAAGAGATAACCGGAGACAAGACACAGTATCACACTTGCCCATCATCTTCATGCCGACCCGGTACCCGCCTGTCCGCTCTCCTGGAACCTGAAATACATGAAACGTATTTCCCCCATAAAGGGGTTAGCCGTCGAATAGCTAGTGCAAGTATAACAATATGAAACATAATACTTCTCGACAATAAAGTAAATGTAATCCGTCAATTCATCAATATCCGTCAATTCATCAATTTAAGACTAGTATTCTGGAATAACTAAATCTCATAAGACGTATGTGAATGCCGTAGAAACGGTTCGTTCACCTCATACGCCGTTACGTATGTGAATGCCGTCAAAACGGTTCGTTCACCTCATACGCCGATACATGTAGGAATGCCGTCAAAACGGTTCGTTCATTACATGCCAATCAATATATCTATGAATGCCGTAAAAACGGTTCGTTCATGATATGCCATCAATATTTCTTACTTTCAAAGTCGAGCGTCTAATCATAAATGTATACTTGCCTTTGAGACATCGAGAAATCGAACGGAGGAAAGGTATGAGTTCGGTAGGTCCGAGAACGCGCTTCCGGCACCTAAACGATTCGCAAGGAATATGACAATTAATTATCCATACTCAAATTACACGAAGAGACTCCCGAAACTCGCCTACGATTCATGTATATTCGTATATAAACCACAACGAGGGCGGACCACAACCAAACCCTCTCGATTCCGTAAAAATCACGAAATATACCATGAGTCCGTAGGGAAACTAAGAATACCAACAAGATTAATCATATTCATCAAGAATTAATCGACAAAAGCGAGCGAATCGGACAAAAACGTGAAAACCCCCAATTTTACCAAAAGTAGGGTTCTAAAGATCTAACCTTGATTCGCTGGATCAAGGGATGATATCGGACGAACGATTGATGATATAACCCAAAGAACTCCATGGATATGTTGTTAAACAACATGGCTTCAAGCTTAGAACACGCCCAGCTGCGGAAGAGGAGAAGAAGAAGGTGAAAAATGGCGATAAAAGCGTCTGCAGGGCCTTTTATAGGGGTTGACTGCCCTGCCGGACACGGCCCGTGCCGATCGGCACGGTCGTGTCGCACAGCTGGCCGACAGGGACTCGACCGTGTCCTACTTGACACGGTCGCGGCGTGGAGGGCCTTCCGATAGTGACCCGTCAAGCGGCGACTTCGGCATGACTCGGCCGTGTCCGAACACGGTCGGGCGTGTCAGCGATCGGTTAACTTAGGAAGAGTGCGGCCGCGGGCCGTGTCGGACGACACGGCGAGTTCGGTCGGCAGAAACTTCGGCATTTCGGACGAAGTACGGCACGGGCCGTGTCGGACGACACGACCGAGTCCGGTCGGCGGTGATCGGCCAATACTGAAAAAAATGAGCGGGTGAGCTAAAACGACCATAACTCTCTCGTCCGGACTCCGATTGACTCACCGTTTGAACCATTGGAAAGCTAACTCGATGATCTATAATATTGCAAAGATTCAGAATTTTTGGAGTTTCCAAGAATTTATGGTGATTTAACAAAGTCGAACTCATACGTGGAAAAGTCGCTAAAGAACACGGAATTCAATAGAACGATACCGAAACGAACTCGGATGACAAAAAGTGTAGAATTAATCATTTCTCAGGATGACGAAACGGTCCCAAGCAAGTCGTCAAAATAGATTTCCGCCAAAAATAGAAAATTTCCGGGGATCAAAATTACGGGTATTACACAAGGTTTGTCTCCCAACATCAAAATCCACAAATAAAGGATTTAAAACAAACAACAAAATACTCTAGTGCCATCCTAGCCAAGTAGGCCAAACGAACAACTTACCTCTTACACACTTAGTCAATGCATGCAATCATGAAAACCGTTCAAAAGCGCTCATTTCCGGAAATGCCAATATCAAATCACATTTGCAAAATTCACCACAATTAACCGTCGATCCACACCTCCGTGGACCCCTACCGAGACCCCATCGGATCTAACCCATAGTGGTTAAAAGCAAAGCTCGTCGATCCACACCTCCGTGGACCCCTACCGAGACCCCGTCGGATCTAACCCGTAGTGAGCATACACACACACACATTACTCATGCAAAACTAACATGCTAAGAATGTAAGTTCATTAAGAATACTCACTAGAGATGGCCTTTAACTCGACACCATTATCAAACTCTTCAAAACACAATAACAACATTAAATACGGAATACACGATTCCATAACTTTAAACAATAGGAGTATCATCATCAAATCCTTCAACGTTCAAAATAATCAAATCATAATCAATTCCCAAAACACACCGTTCACAAAACACATACGCATTTGAAAGAAAGCCTTCAACGAGGCCAAACCGAAATCTTTTGAAACTTCGTTTCAAACAACCAAACAAACACACTAATACGATCACCGATCATCATATCCACAAAATAAGAAAAGTATGGGCAAGGTACTTGCCTCGATACCACGAGCACGGAACCACGAACGGATACGGCTCAACCGGGAAGCTTCGGAACCCCGATGCTAACGAAAAGGGAGACGACAACGAACGGAACGGAAGAATCAAGCACGACCGCGAGGAACCGACGAAAATGAACCTAACGATTCGAATAGCACAATCACAACCACTTCTAAACGATTATGGAAATGGAATACACCCGGAAACCCGCCTACGATTCATGTATATTCGTACCAAAAATAACAACGAGGGCGGACCACAACCAAACCCTCTCGATTCCGTAAAAATCCACAAAATATTCATGAATCCGTAGGAAAACTAAAGATACTAACAATATTAATCGTATATACCATGAATCCACCAACAAAACGGAACGGATCGGAAGAAAATCCCAAAACCCCCAATTTAGTCGAAAATAGGGTTCTAGAAATATTACCTTTGGAGATTCAAGTACTAAGATCTGTAGAACACGCATTGGATTGATTGTCCGGGCTTCACAACTGAAGAAGAATGATGAAAATCGACTCCCTAATCGATAATAATGAGGAACTCTCCCCCTCTCTCTCACTCTCTCGCGTCGCAGGAAGAAGAAGGGAGGAAATGAGCAGATTACGCTCAAAACTACGCAATTATAGGGGGTTGACCGCATTGTGTGCCGCGACACGGTGAGGTGTGCCGCGGCACGTGCCAAAAATTACTCCTGTGGTTCGGCGGTGTGCCGCGGCCACGGCTGCGTGGGCCGCGGCACCGTCTGAGCGGGTTTTGATCGCAGATGTCACACGGGTGTGCCGCGGCACGGACGGGTGTGCGCGGCGCTGACTCGGCTCTTGTGCGCGGCACCGGATGGGTGTGCCGCGGCACAGTCTGGTCGCTCGACCAACAACTGAAGAAATTTGTGTGCCGCGGCACACACATCTTGTGTCGCGGCCCACACCCCCTTTTGGGCCCCAAAATGATGAAAATGATCCGGAAAGAGAATAAAACGATAGGAATCAATATGTGGGAACCAATAACATGAAATGGATCTGCGGCAACCCCGAAACGGCGGTTCCGCACAACAATAACGAGAATACAGTTCAACAGTTGACAGGAAGGACACACTGAAAGGTACACGAGGGTCACTACGATCGAGAAATACACCAAAAAAAGAAAATTACCGAAATTCGAAATTGCGGATATTACATTCTACCCTCCTTAAAAGAAGTTTCGTCCCGAAACTTAAAACAAGTAGGGAGAAGCAATATCCCCGCCAGGGAAAACTCAACGAGATACACAAGAAATGCATAACTTACGCCCATCGGCGAAACGTTACAAGCAACGCCAAGGAATAAACGGCGTGAAAACACGCTCCAGGGCGACCAACACAATGCCACTGGTAGAGACATAATAAAATCTGTAGGTCACAAGTCGTCCAGAAACAAGTCTAGAGGGGGGGTGAATAGACTTGTAGAAACTCTTGAACTCTTTTTCACGAAGAGTGAGTTTCTTCAGCTGATGATCAAACAAATGACTAGGAGTCGTTTGTTCTTGGATATGTGCGGAAGTCAGCTGATGACGAATATAAATTAACTTAATGAAACACTTAACAATGGATGCAAAGCTAGAGTATGATGCAAGAAACAAGAAATAACACAGTGCGATTATAGTGGTCTCAGAGGTGGGGTAATCCTCTACTAATCCACTTTTCTCCAAACCGATTGGAGATGAATTCACTATAATTTTCAACCAAAGGATAAAGATTACGGTGATTCACAACACACTACAATGACTTCCAACCTGGAATTCCGTGCCGTTGTACACACTGATCGCCTTGCACCTCTTGATCCTCGATCCTCGGATGCCTTTACAGTCACTTACTTCAACCAGTGAAGTACCCCGTACTCAAGATTTATAGACAAGAGTGTTTGTCTTCTCCAACTAAAGAGCTTCCTTGAATATGAACTTTTTGGATCTGCTCTTTTTCACGATGCTATTTGATTGCTTGAGATTGCTTTGATCGCTAGAGTATATGTTCGCACCGTTGTTTGCTCAGTTTCAAATCTCCGGGTATTTATAGATCACTATCTCTGAGCTTCTTCCTTGCAGCCGTTGCAAATCTGAACAAATCCGTCCGTTGGAGGGAGACTTCATTGTTTAATCTTTTCTGAACGTTGCAAGGCTGGATTCCCATTATTTTATTTTA
Source organism: Orobanche coerulescens (assembly GCA_033398695.1). Lineage (NCBI taxonomy): Eukaryota > Viridiplantae > Streptophyta > Magnoliopsida > Lamiales > Orobanchaceae > Orobanche > Orobanche coerulescens. The sequence continues at coordinate 41,043,928 of CM065809.1, read as the reverse complement.
TCTTCCGACCGTTGTGATGACTTATGCATGTGAGCGCCGAACCTTTTGAATATAAAAGGATTAAAGTCTTCACGGTGGCTCAGGATGATTTAAATAAATCATATCTCTTGCGGGAATCACTCCAATTTGTCTCTTCACGTTGCATGTGAGCTTTCCGTAATATTTGACTTTTCAAAGCATGCTGACGTGGACTTGGAGTACTAGGGTCAGAGTTGAGTAGGTCAGTGGTGCGCCTTACATCTTTGCGAGTAGGTCCTCTTGGTCAGATATCTTGTTTGAGACTTGTCTCGATCAGTGACTTCCCGAGGTTCCTCGGACCGATCTGGTCAAACTTCTCTCGACAAATTTTTAGTTGACTGTGGCTACTCGATTGAGTCACTGTATTTCTGATGAACTAGACTGTACTTTAGTACTTAGCCGATTTTCAGCCTAACTAACTTTAGCCTATAGAAGACACTCATTTGGTTCTTCTTTACATATTGCCAATTTTATACTTAACATATTTTGGCCTATGGAAGATACTCATTTGGTTCTTCCTTACATTTCGCCAATTAATAAACATTTGATTTTAAATTAATGACATCATCAAAATCTAACAAGTATTCCTAACAAATTCCCCCTATTTTGATGATGGCAAAACTAAGTAAGAAATCAAATGGCCAAGTCTGCACTTAAGTGCAAGACAAAACTGAAATCAGTCTAATATTGAGACAACTGGAAAATTGTCATTCAACAGACTGTTCATAAAATTTTCTGACTTATCATTGAAATTATACAAGATTGTTTTAAGTACAGAAAAATAAAATTACAAGTAAGAAAATAATTTAAGGTCATCTGCCTCTTCGAATAGGCTGCTTGGCAGGTCTGAATGGTTTGGCTCCGATAGGTCTTACCTTGACTGGAGCAAGGCCATACTTTCTCTTCACAACCAGTGCTGCGAAGTCCTGCTCCTGCTGAGATCTGAATTTGTTCTCAAGACAGACTAGCTTGATTTCCTCCTGAAGTTGTAGCTCATCAAGTTCACCATCCATGCGGATTGGTGCTTCTTCAGCTCTGAATTTAGGGATCATGGGAAATGCATTTTGCTCTTTTGCGTACTTCTTTAGAACAGCCCAAAGCTTAGGATGAACCTCTTCCATCCAGTTTATGAAAATCTCCTGTGGGGAGAGTTTGTCATCTTGAAGTAGTTCCCAGACATAAAAGTCTCTGATGAACTTCTTCCTAGCAGCTCCCCATATTTCAAGAGCTTCAAGTGGGCAGAAATCTTCAACATACCATAGCTCCAGACCTTCCCATTCAAGAGTAGGTTCAAAGCCGCCTCTGGTCCTTCTGCGCTTCCCTTCAGGCTGGTCAGCCTTGTCTTCTTGATCTACAGCTTCCTTCCTTTTTAGGCTAGAGGGTCCTTCAATCTGGGGGACATCCTGCTTTTTCTTACTTCTGATTTCTCTCTCTTCCCCCTGAATCCTCTCTTCCCCCTGAATCCTCTCTTCCCCCTGAATCCTCTCTTCCCCCAGAATCCTCTCTTCCCCCTGAATCCTCTCTTCCCCCTTTTTGCCAGCATCAATGAGTGTTGTCAACTGTTGCTCCATGCGGCTCATCCAATTAGACATGCCAAAAGGCATTCTGTTGTTTGTAGGAGGAGGAGGCTGAGGGATCTCTCTCTGAAGCAGGGTGTCAATCTTGGCATTAATGGTCTGAAGGTCAGGGGTGACCTGAGTTGATAGCAGCTCCCCAATGGTGTCTCTGACAATTTGCTTGATCAGCTCAGTCATGGTAGGGGATAACTGAGCTGATGGGGAGTGTTCTCCGATCCTTCAAAGAATGGAGCCACTAGATCTGTGCTCCCGGGCCGCAGCCGGTAGGTCGATTGAGTCTTCTCCGGTCCCCGACTGAGTCCTCTGCCACTCTGCGTCTAGCCGTGTACCGGGAGGTACAACAATCCTATCTCAGCCTTCGTTGGTAGGCCTGCCCTCTGCTCCGGCTCCTTTTCTCTTTCTTCCTCTTTCCCTTCTTCTTCTTCAGATTTCTCTTTTTATTCCTCCTCATCTTCTTCTTTTTCTTCTCCAGCCGCCACACCAGCTCCTCCTTCACCTCCATCATCATTATTATCATCATCATCATCATCATCATCATTTTTCTCATCATCATCCTTCTCCTTTTCTCTTTCATCATCTTCATCCTTCTCCTTATCTTCTTCTTCTTTTTCCTGCTCCACTTCTTCTCCTTCTTCTTCATCTTCTTCATCATCCACTTCTTCTGTTTTCTCAATCTCCTCTGTCTCCTTTTCAACTGGTATGTTTTCTTCAGATTCTTTTTCTTTTTCATCCTCTTCAACCAAATTGATAATTTCATTTTCTTCATCAACTTCTTCTATCCTAATTTCCTTTTCTACTTCCTCCTCTTCCTCCTCCTCTCCAAAACTACCATCAAAAATACTGAGCATTATAGAGTGGATAAAATGGTCCATGTTTGTCTCAAAATGTGACATGAACCAGTTGTCCTGGAGGAGTAAGGCTAAATCTGACTCTTTGCAAAAATCAGTCAGAACATCCTCCGTGGCTTGGGGGTATTCCCAACCACTAGTTTCAACAAAAATTTGAAAATTTGTAAAGGACATGGTTTTAAGAGTTTTCCACTCTTTAAAAATATTTAGAAAGGAATGTTTTTCTGCTTGTGGCTTGACATGCTGAAGTTGTTCAATGGAAAGATTAAAAGTATTATTTTCTAAAAGATTGAATGTGTAATCTGCTTCAGGGATAGATATAACAAGACCTGCTTCCTCTTCTTCGGTCATGTACACTGGAGGAGTAATAACAGGTACAATTCTAGTTTCGGTATCTGGTGCAGGCTCGTCCGGATGAACTGGTGACTGAACTGATGGGCTGGTATGATGCTCAGGCTGCTCTCCTTCGCTGAACTGCAGCTTCCTTGGCCTCTTTGGAGAGGGTTCAGGTGATGACTGCAGGTTGGAAGGTCCTTCTGGGTCTGGTCCCCTTCTCTTGAATCGGATGGCGATAGGTGTATCGTCAGACTCATTCTTGGACTCGACTGCAGTTCCGATCTCAGCTGCAGGTTGGTCCGAGTCTGATAGATCGTATCTTGGGCAAAAGCTTGAGTCTGGCAAATCCTTCAACAACCGGCCGCCTCCCGGTGACTCCAACCTTCTTCTTGTCATGGTCCATGTGACCAAGCCTCTTGTTTGGGTGGAAAGGGTCAATGTTTCCCTGCCACCCAAACCGCTTCCAAGAACCAACTAAGATGCGTTCCGAACGCCAACTTAGTGTTGAACTTCTTCTCTCCCTCGAGCCATTCGACCTTGTTCACCTCGCGAACAAGTTGCCTGAAAATGTAATCGGCCCAATCAACTTCTTCTCGTTGGATTAACGCACCCAATACCATGAATTTTGAAGATGATAGTTGGTCATAGCTTCCTGCCATTCCCATGACTATCTTGTTTGTGATGTCCAAAGCAACTCGATAGACCCTTTTCAACTCATTTCTCTTCGCTGTAAACTTCAATTTCTCAGGGAAATTTTCGAGCTTAATCGTCTTCCACGTTTCGGCGGGTGATTGTTTGAGCGCTTCGACCGCCAAACCGCGATGTTTCATCCCGAATACAGAGCGAATCTTCTCTGTATCTATGGTGACTGGTACTCCACCGACCTTGCTCTGAATCCCGTGCTGAATCAGGTAAGCGTTGCGATAAAATTCAACCACATCTTCCTTGAACAAGTGTTGCGGGTTGATGTCGAGAAACGGGTAGATTCCGTTCAGCTTCATCGCCCGGATTAAGTCGAGCATATCAAAGTCCTCTAGATTTGCTTCCAGTAATCCTTCGAAATCGACGACCATGGAGAAGATGACCTGGTCCTTCATCGCCTTCAAGTTTGCTCCGTCAAAAGATGCCATTTCTGCAAAAAGATTTTAGGACTTAGTGTATATTTTGCTCTGTAAATTTTTAGGGTTTCTGAACGCGTAAAGAGTAAAGTGAAAAGGTTTCTTCCTTATAAAGAAGATGAAAGGACGTTTGGATTAGTTTATTATAAATTTAAACGGTGGTACGCCTTTTCATATTCTTTTGAATTTCAAATTTGAATCGGTGGCCCCATTTAAAAGTTGACGGTTGATTCTGATTGGCCACCGTAGAGGTTAATTAAATAGGCATGTGACGCGTGTATTTAAAATTGCCACTTGGCTCATAAAATGTATATTTAAATGCTATTTCTTAAGCCAAAAATAATATTTTAAATATGACAGATAATAATTAAAAATTTAGAGATTAGTTTAGAGAACTTAGCCGGGTCCGATTCGCTGGCTGATCGTTGACCGCTCGCTACAGGTGAGTTTGACCTCTCGCCGGTATTCTCAGACAAAGTTGCTTCGTCCGGCCTTCGTCTTCGCCCGCATCGCCAGCCGATTCTCGGGGTTCGTCCTTCTTTCAACTTGCTTCAGAACTAGATTCCCAATCTAGTAATCCAAGGTCTCTGCTCAGCTCTAGGAATCTTTCTTCTGGCAGGGGTTTGGTGAAGATGTCAGCTATTTGGTAGTCTGTGCTGACTCTTTCAACTCTAATCCTTTTGTTAAGCACATGGTCTCGAATGAAATGGTGCTTAACGTCAATGTGCTTTGTCCTTGAGTGCAAAACCGGATTGTTGGTTATTGCAATAGCACTATTGTTGTCACACCATATAGGAACTTCGTTGGCAATAATATTGTAGTCCCTTAATTGTTGTCCGATCCATAGGATCTGGCACAACAACTACCGCAACAGGTATTCGACTCAGAGTGGAGATAGAGTTAGAAACTCGCTTCTTGCTAAACCAGATATCACCGGTTCCTAGGAATTGACACGCCCACTAGTGCTCTTCCTATTGATTTTGCATCCGGCGAAATCCGCATCCGAGTATCCCGATAGCTCAAGTTGTCATCTTTGGGGTACCACACCCAACATTAATTGTAGACTTTAAGTACTTAATTATTCTCTTGCGCATCTAGGTGTGATTGCTTCATTGGACTGAATCTTGCACAAACTCCAACCGCATATGATATGTCCGGCTCGCTGCGCTAGGTACAGAAGAGATCCGATGAGTCCTCTGTAGTGGGTTGAGTCCACTGATATGCCTGCCTCGTCTGCATCTAGGTGAGTGCTTGTGCTCATTGGAATTCTTGCGGGTTTGGCTGATTCCATTCCATATCTTTTGATAAGATCTCTAGTATACTTTGCTTGGTTGATGAAAATTCCTTTTTCCATCTGCTTAACTTGTAATCCAAGAAAGAAGTTAAGCTTTCCCATCATACTCATCTCAAATTCTCCTTGCATGAGGTTGGAGAATTTCTCACATAGTTCTGGATTGGTTGACCCGAATATGATGTCATCCACATAAATCTGAACTATTAGTATGTGGCCTTCGTGCTCCACTCTGAATAGGGTCTTGTCCACTTTTCCTTTGCAAAATCCATTTTTCTCAAGAAACACAGACAGTGTTTCATACCATGCTCTCGGTGCTTGCTTGAGTCCATACAGAGCCTTCAACAGCTTATAGACTTTGTCTCCTTTGACAAAACACGGGGTTGCTCTACATAGACTTCTTCTTCTAGGATTCCATTCAAACGCACTTTTACATCCATTTGGTAGACTTCAAAATCCTTGAATGCGGATCTCATGAGGAATAGTCTGATGGCTTCTAATCTTGCAACAGTGCATAAGTTTCATCAAAATCTATTCCCTCACATTGTGCATATCCTTTTGCTACGAGTCCGGCTTTATTCCTAACAACAAATCCGTCTTCATCACTTTTGTTTTTATACACCCATTTGGTGCCAATAACTTTCTTGTGATTGGGTCTGTCTGTTAGTTCCCAAACTTTGTTTCTCTCCATCTGCTCCAATTCCTCTTGCATGGCATTAATCCATGAATAATCTTCCAAGGCTTGTTCTGCTGCCTTGGGTTCAATTTGTGACATGAAACATGAGAACATTGCCATTCCCGCCGGTAGAGTTTGATCGTCTTGTCTTGACCGCATCACCAATTTTCCGATAATTTGTCAATTGGATGATCCTTGAGCCATTTGGGGATCTCGCCCTCTTCTCGGGTTTGTTCTCTGCTGATTGCTCGTGGTTGTCTGACCGCTGGATTCTGTTCCAGAATCGATCGGCTACCGCTTGTCATCTGCAGCTTGGTTCTCGAATCGCAGATGAGTCTTTATCTGCTCCTACTGGTCTTCTTCCGCAAAGAATCGGATCGATAGGTTTGGTGATCTGCCTGCTTCGCATTGGGTCTTCATCGGCCGCATTGGGTCATCAGCTGATCTGCAGTGAGTCCACCATTCCAAAGGTGTCATGTACAATGACTTCTTCAAGGGTTGCCGACTTGAGCTTGTTCTCAATTTGCTCAAGTTGTTTCTGTACTCAACGGTAGATTCATCAAAAACAACATGGGGTGTTTCCTCCACAACTAAGGTTCTTTTGTTGAAAACTCTATATGCCTTGCTTCTTTGGGAATATCCCATAAATAGACCATCATCGCTTTAGCATCAAAGGCATTTAGCCGTGTTTTACCGTTGTTGTGGATGAAACACTTACAACCAAAAACATGAAAGTAAGCAACATGAGGAGTTCTATTATTCCAAACCTCATAGGAGTTTTGCCATGTCTCCCTACTATCATACTCCTGCTCGGGTGTGGCAGGTGTGTTGACACTTTCAGCCCGTAACCTGGGTAGGTCTGCTTCGCAATCATGGACCTTGCCGCTTCTTTCGTGGTTCTGCCTTGTTTCAAAGAACACCATTCTCACAGGCGTCTGGCCGCAGAGCTCATGCCGGATCCCATTCTCGATCGCCAAATCGCTTATCGCCTTGTTGAGAAACTCTCCTCCTCTATCCGATCTGATCTTGATTATGGAGAGGGATTTCTCATTCGATCCTTCTCAGCCTCGGGTAACTTGGTCAAGGTTTCACTTTTCTTGTATAGAAAAATGATCCAAGTGTACCTTGAATAATCATCTACAATCACAAGAGCATGCTTTACGCCGCTCAAAGTCCTTGGCTTGATAGGACCAAATAGATCCATGTGGAGTAGATCTAAGATCCTTGTTGTGAGCGTTGTAGGCCGAATCGGCTTGAACGATGCCTTGGTCTCGCTTCCTTCGACATGCATCACGAGTGCTTCCTTCTTGAATGCTTCATTTGGAAGTCCTCCACCAGCCTTCCGAGAGCTAATCTTGTTGATGGCTTTGAAGTTCAGTGACATAGTCTTTTGTGCCACACCATCCATTCTCACTACAGTCTTGGATAGAAAACAGGAGTTAGGTGTTCCTGTGTTCCAATCAATCATGTATACATCTCTTCTTCGGAAACCTTGTAGCTTTATTTCTCCAGATAAAATGTCTATCACCATACACTTCAAGATGGTGAAGACTACTAGATTCTTCTCGTCACAGAACTGGCTTATGCTCAGGAGGTTGTATTTGAGACCTTTGACATAATGGACTTGGGATATGACAATGTTTCATCGGTGCAGCTCTCCAAAGCCTTTTGTCTGTCCTCTAGAGCTATCTCCAAAGGTTACATCGGGACCTCTTTCTTTGATATATTTGGTCAGCATCTTCTTGTTCCCGGTCATGTGCCTTGAGCATCCAGAGTCTACAAACCACTCTTCACCTCCAAAATTTGAGCTTGAGGAGATGTGGTTGTAGTCCTTCCACCTCTTCTGCAATTAAACAAGCAGAGATTTAGGTACCCAAATTTGTGTGGGTCCTTTGGGGTTAGTGGGTTTCCTGGAGAGTTGATTTCTCCTTGGATTATAGGAATTATTATTATAACCCTTAAAAGGTGCCTGTGGTCGAGGTCTAAATCTCCTGGTTGGATTGTGTACCGGATATTCCTCAAAATAGTGTGGGCCATTTCTAAATCTAGGCTGAGACCATTTGTTAAACCTTTGTGGTCTCCACACTTGTTCATTTTGGTAATTTGGATAACCTTGAGGTTTCCATCTGCCCCTCCCATTATGAAATCTATTTTTGGGGAGTTGTTGGTAATAGTGGGCATGTTGTCCGGCCGTTTTGCACCGCTTAGTCGCCTGTCTAGGTGGTCATGCAGTGTAACCCGACCGCAGCTTAGACGCTTGACTTGCCGTTGCCTGCTTTTGAATATTGGTTTATACGCAGCTCAGTGATCGAGACCATTGTTTCTCCCTTGATAAACTTTGTTTTAACTAGAGGGAGTGTGAGAATCATATCCAAGGCATAATTAGGTATATAATGACCTTTTATAAGTACACAATTCGCCCGAGTTGAAGACGCCTTCGAGGAGGTTATTTCGCGCTGAGTTTTATTTAATCGTGCACTTAGTAAACTCACTTTGGCATGAGCAAGTGCGGTGACTTTTCTTTAAGTAAAATATTTAGCCGGTCTATCTCAGCTGTATTGGCACTTGCCTGGTTTTCAAAATCAGCTGTATTTGTCTCAGCCTTATTTAAATCTAGGCTGAGTTTTTCGAAATCATTTTTCAGCTGCCTATTCTCATCTTGCAGCTTAGTCTTCTTTGCTGATACAGCTTGGTGTGGAGATTTAAGTGTTTCAAAATCCTTGAATAATTGATTTACCGATTCATGTAAATCCATATCTTGTGACATGGCTGAGCTATTATTTGAACCGGTAGGTTTAGAGGTTACCTCTTCATCAGCCAAGTTTGCCATCAGGCAATCATACTCCTCGTCGTCATCAGAAAAGAAACCGCCGCTTGATTCGACATGCTCCTGGTCTTCTCCGATGAGAGCTTTTCTTCTGTCTTCCTTTCTGCCCACCTCCTTCTTGGTTTCATCCTTCTTGAGCTCGGGACAATCCATTTGGATGTGTCCTATTTTATGACAGTTGTAGCATTCAACTTTCCAGCTTCCAGCCTTCTGGTTCCTTCTTGGGTTCTCCTTGTAGTTTTTCTTATACTTGGAGTAGTTCTTTCAAATTGAACCTTTGCATAATGAACGCCATTTCTTCCTCAAAATCTAGTGGATTTGGAGGTTTCACATCGGATAGGCTCTTAGCGGGGACTTGGCCGCAAATGCGATTCCCTTCTCTCGCAGCTCGATTGAGGATGAGCTTGGAAGCTCGAACTCATAAGCCTTTAGATCGAGAACAGCCTCCGAATCTTTATCTTATTCAGGTCTTTGGACTCTCTCATAGCTACAGCCTTCATGCTCCATTCTGGATTTAGAGATCTGAGGACCTTAAGTGCCATTTCCCTGTTGCCATAGGTTTTGCCCAGGGAGTTGATTTCATTGATAATTTCAGTGAACCTTGTGTCCACTTGGTCTACTGATTCTCCATTCTTCATTTTAAAGTTTTCAAACTTTTGGATAGCTATTGACAACTTGTTCTCCTTGATCAGCTCCGTTCCTTCACACACTAGAGCTAATGTGTCCCAAATCTCTTTGGCATTCTTACAATTTTTGATCTTGACCATTGTGGATTTGTCAAGAGTTTGGTATAGCACATCTCTGGCCCTGTTGTCAAGATTGGCCAGCTTTCTCTCTTCGGGGGTCAGCTCCGTTCTCTTCTTGGGAATCTTTTCGGGCCTCCCAGCTGCGATTTCCTCGGGTGTGTTGTCCTTCTCGAAAATGAATGGACCGTCTTCAATGATGCACCACATGTCGTCATGGATTGAAGATAAATGTGCCTGCATTCTTATCTTCCAGAGATCATACTCGTCAACTGAAAAGACAGGTAGTCTAGAGTGCATGTGTTCCATTATAACGTGAGAGATAAGATATATATCTTAATATAGATCTGGTTCGTGAAAAAAAAATGAACCAATCGCTCCGATACCACTTGTAGGTCACAAGTCGTCCAGAAACAAGTCTAGAGGGGGGGGTGAATAGACTTGTAGAAACTCTTGAACTCTTTTTCACGAAGAGTGAGTTTCTTCAGCTGATGATCAAACAAATGACTAGGAGTCGTTTGTTCTTGGATATGTGCGGAAGTCAGCTGATGACGAATATAAATTAACTTAATGAAACACTTAACAATGGATGCAAAGAATAGAGTATGATGCAAGAAACAAGAAATAACACAGTGCTTATAGTGGTCTCGCAGGTGGGGTAATCCTCTACTAATCCACTTTTCTCCAAACCAATTGGAGTTGAATTCACTATAATTTTCAACCAAATGATAAAGATTACAGTGATTCACAACACACTACAACAGCCTTCCAACCGTGGAATTCCGTGCCGTTGTACACACTGATCGCCTTGCACCTCTTGATCCTCGATCCTCGGATGCCTTTACGATCACTTACTTCAACCAAAGAAGTACCCCGTACTCAAGATTTATAGACAAGAGTGTTTGTCTTCCAACTAAAGAGCTTCCTTGAATATGAACTTTTTGGATCTGCTCTTTTCACGATGCTATTTGATTGCTTGAGATTGCTTTGTTTGCTTTGATCGCTAGAGTATATGTTCGCACCGTTGTTTGCCTGGGCCAAATCTCCGGTATTTATAGATCACGATCTCTGAGCTTCTTCCTTGTAGCCGTTGCAAATCTGAACAAATCCGTCCGTTGGAGGGAGACTTCATTGTTTAATCTTTTCTGAACGTTGCAAGGCTGGATTCCCATTATTTTATTTTATCTTCCGACCATTGTGATGACTTCTGCATGTGAGCGCCGAACCTTTTGAATATAAAAGGATTAAAGTCTTCACGGTGGGTCAGGATGATTTAAATAAATCATATCTCTGGCGGGAATCACTCCAATTTGTCTCTTCACGTTGCATGTGAGCTTTTCGTAATATTTGACTTTTCAAAGCATGCTGACGTGGACTTGGAGTACTAGGCTGTAGTTGAGTAGGCTGTGGTGCAGCTTACATCTTTGCAGGTAGGTCCTCTTGGCTGTATACTGTTTGAGACTTGTCTGATCAGGTGACTTCCCTGAGGTTCCTCGGCTGCAGTCTGGTCAAACTTCTCTGACAAATTTTTAGTTGACCAGGGCTACTCTGATTGGAGTCGGCTGTACTTCTCTGATGGACTAGACTGTACTTTAGTACTTAGCCGATTTTCAGCCTAACTAACTTTGGCCTATAGAAGACACTCATTTGGTTCTTCTTTACATATTGCCAATTTTATACTTAACATATTTTGGCCTATGGAAGATACTCATTTGGTTCTTCCTTACATTTCGCCAATTAATAAACATTTGATTTTAAATTAATGACATCATCAAAATCTAACAAGTATTCCTAACAAAATCAACAAGTGACAAGTGTCATCAAACAGATAATACAATCAAGTCGATTATCCGAACAATCCACAACCAATGAAAATCAATATGATTGACCAACCCAACGGTATATCAATCAAAACATGAGCCACACGCTGAACAAATACGGAATTCCACCGCCCAGGGGTTGGAAGATCGAAAACGAGACTAATTTCCCGAACTTAAGGAAATTTGGAAGGAGTCTGAATGTTCAACAATCACGAAACGGGATCAACAAAAACCGAACAATCAAACGATCGAACCAAAAAGATCGAGACAACAAAAATCGAACGATCATGTTCGGATCACGAAGAACAATAAGGTTCAACCGACCACTCCGAGGTTCACACCTCGACTCGAGACAAAACATGATCCGGTGAAAACAACAAGATGCACACTCGCATAAGATCCACATGAAAGGGAATAATGATTGAAAGGTCACAACGATGAACGAGTAATTCCAAAAAGTCGAAAACACAAGAGTTCCAAATCCGATCCACTTCGAATAAAAGAACTAATAGAACCAGATGAAGTCACTCCCGAACAAGGTTCACAAGAGTCGAACCGAACCCGAAAAAGTCACAGCGATAACCAGATCGACCCACAACAAGATCACGGTTCATTCAGACGATGAAATCGAAATACAGAACAAGTTCAGAAAGTATCAACGGACATGAGCGAATCGATAGTCTGGAGAAAGAGAAGATACTGAAGTCAAAATAGTACGGGCATTACCTCCGACCTCGTCCACGAAATTCACAAAAACAGGAGCAAGGTAACAAGACATTAAACAACCGACACATAACGGAACGATCACCGATGCACACGGTCATACCAAACCAAGCTCTAACAGCTCGCACATGCGCAACAACGCAGAAATCACCACGAGGCGACAACATTCAACACCAACATTCCACCTCTCACAGAGGGCTAACACAACAAATGTGTGGAAAACGACGCAACGCTCACACCGCCAATTCGGTCATACTCGGGAGCAAACATCAAAATGACAATCGCGAACATCATACATATATACCCAGCCCTAAAAGAGGAATGGATAGGTTTTAAAAACGAAAACCTCATTTTGAAAATAATTTAGAAGAACACCGGTTGATCTTGAGTATCACCTTTCAAAAAGTACAAACGTGAAACATTGTTATCGAGACTTTGGAGAACCATTTCGCATTTGATAAAAATGAGGACACTTTCTCTTAGTGAAAACTTTCAAAATATTCGACCCTTGGGTCTAAATAAAAGTGTTTCTAAAACATTGAAAATATCTCAAAACATTTTGGGTCCTCGCGGTAGAAGAATTTTGAAACATATTGTGGCATCTTGGATGTACCACGAGAAAATGATTCATTTTGAAAGTACGTCTCGAAATTTATTTCTAAGATACTCAAGTTTTCAAAATAATTCAATGCCAAAAAGGACGATGCCAAAAAGGCTAGAATGCCCAAAAATTTCAAGTAATCACACGGAACATCATAGCCTGTGGGTCCCGCCGGAACCCGTGCTAAAAACTATTTACAAAAATGCCAAAAAGGTCATGACGGTAATATTTCAAAACTCACGAAAGCCATTTACAAAATACTAAATACCGTCAAAAGAATTTCGCAAACGCGATCAAGGCCATAATGCCAAAAACTCGGTTAATGGAAGCGGTTATCGAAATAAAACTCGGTCGGGAAAATACCGAAAGTCAGTACAAAAGAACTCACGCAATGGATAAAAGAAATACGATTCAACATGCACAATCCAAAGAACACTACTCCTCATAAGAATAAAGTATTAGGGTCAAATAACCACATTCAGAACAAAACCACTGGGCCCATTCGAGGCCTCTAAAGACCCTACCGCACTGGCTAGTGAACAAGTCGAACGTGTATAAGCACAAAGCTTCCACAAGAGAACTTCTAAAACGTGCAAATCGATTCGAAAATCATCAGCAACGGACAAAAACAACAATAAAAAAAACATCACAAGTGACGACACTCCTCGTATAAATCAAATACGAGAGTCGATTAAATACATATCGTGAAATCAAAATCCACATAAAGATTCCATCACTTAACAAATAATCATAAAAATAGCTCGTGTCACACGAGGCACAACACAAAGAAGGGAGACTTACTTCCACAGGTCGCACGAAGATGATGATCGCCCCACGATACTAATCACGACCAACAAACTCAAACGACGCGTCGCGACACGACTCAGATAAAATCCGACGAAACAAGACTCAAACAACACGACTTGACCCGACAGCCTAGGTTTCCTCAACCTAAGCTCCGATACCATTTATGTAACACCCCCAATCCGCTCAGGGATATTACACGCCGTAGAACCTTTCCTCAAGGATCTACCAGGCTGGTAACGACATATAACAACTCAAACATGCCTTTAAGGCTAAAATAACTCAGTAGACCGATTTGGTCTTTCAACGAATACATACGGCTCAAATACAACTCATGCCCACGCAGGTCAAAATACAACTACACCCGCATAACGGAAAATATAGCAGCGGAAAAATAGAGTACAACTGAACCAATAAACAGAGTACGGTTCCTCATGTGATTAGTATCGATCATCTTTCATCATCCTTCGTGTCGTCCCTGTGTTATGCTCCAAAACCTGAATGCAAAAATAGACATCCACCCCCCGAATACTCGGGGGTTAGCAAAACTCCACTGTTTGCTAGTGCAAATACGAAGTGCAAATACGAGCCATACAATTCACATTCCACGAATAACAATAACCAGGAATCCTCAAAGATCCAAACGAAACGAAAAGTACTTCTCGAGGCAAGGGTTTGAGAAAACCTTTAAAAATCGAAATACCATAATTCAATGGAAATAATTTATAAGACGGTTTAGAATGCCATCGAGAGTTTTAATAGAAAACCATTTAGGATTATCAAATCCTACTTTTCAAAATCCACAAGACAAAAGGGGTCGCCGCCCCAAATCTTTACTTTCCGAAAAATGACATTTACCAACCCGTTGGGATTTTAGCCCCAAATCTTATCAACTCACAGTACACAAGAACGACCACAAGGTTCGTCTCCCAACATCAAAATCCACAAATAAAGGATTTAAAACAAACAACAAAATACTCTAGTGCCATCCTAGCCAAGTAGGCCAAACGAACAACTTACCTCTTACACACTTAGTCAATGCATGCAATCATGAAAACCGTTCAAAAGCGCTCATTTCCGGAAATGCCAATATCAAATCACATTTGCAAAATTCACCACAATTAACCGTCGATCCACACCTCCGTGGACCCCTACCGAGACCCCGTCGGATCTAACCCGTAGTGGTTAAAAGCAAAGCTCGTCGATCCACACCTCCGTGGACCCCTACCGAGACCCCGTCGGATCTAACCCGTAGTGAGCATACACACACACATTACTCATGCAAAACTAACATGCTAAGAATGTAAGTTCATTAAGAATACTCACTAGAGATGGCCTTTAACTCGACACCATTATCAAACTCTTCAAAACACAATAACAAGATTAAATACGGAATACACGATTCCATAACTTTAAACAATAGGAGTATCATCATCAAATCCTTCAACGTTCAAAATAATCAAATCATAATCAATTCCCAAAACACACCGTTCACAAAACACACACGCATTTGAAAGAAAGCCTTTAACGAGGCCAAACCGAAATCTTTTGAAACTTCGTTTCAAACAACCAAACAAACACACTAATACGATCACCGATCATCATATCCACAAAATAAGAAAAGTATGGGCAAGGTACTTGCCTCGATACCACGAGCACGGAACCACGAACGGATACGGCTCAATCGGGAAGCTTCAGAACGCCCGATGCTAACGAAAAGGGAGACGACAACGAACGGAACGGAAGAATCAAGCACGACCGCGAGGAACCGACGAAAATGAACCTAACGATTCGAATAGCACAATCACAACCACTTCTAAACGATTATGGAAATGGAATACACCTGGAAACCCGCCTACGATTCATGTATATTCGTACTAAAAATAACAACGAGGGCGGACCACAACCAAACCCTCTCGATTCCGTAAAAATCCACAAAATATCCATGAATCCGTAGGAAAACTAAACATACTAACAATATTAATCGTATATACCATGAATCCACCAACAAAACAGAACGGATCGGAAGAAAATCCCAAAACCCCCAATTTAGTCGAAAATAGGGTTCTAGAAATATTACCTTTGGAGATTCAAGTACTAAGATCCGTAGAACACGCATTGGATTGATTGTCCGGGCTTCACAACCGAAGAAGAATGATGAAAATCGACTCCTAATCGATAATAATGAGGAACTCTCCCCTCTCTCTCACTCTCTCGCCGCAGAAGAAGAAGGAGGAAATGAGCAGATTACGCTCAAAACAACGCAATTATAGGGGTTGACCGCATTGTGTGCCGCGCACGTGCCAAAAAATTACTCCTGTGGTTCGGCGGTGCCGCGGAATGGCTGCGTGTGCCGCGCACCCAGACAGCGGTTTTGATCGCAGATGTCACACGGTGTGCCGCGGCACCGGACGGGTGTGCCGCAGATCGACTCGACCGTGCCGCAAAGACGGGATGGGTGTGCCGCGCACACGCATACTTCGCTCGACCAACAACTGAAGAAATTTGTGTGCCGCGGCACACACATCTTGTGCCGCGGCCCACACCCCCTTTTTGGCCCAAAAATGATGAAAATGATCCGGAAAGAAAATAAAACGATAGGAATCAATATGTGGGAACCAATAACACGAAATGGATCTGCGGCAACCCCGAAACGGCGGTTCCGCACAACAATAACGAGAATACAGTTCAACAGTTGACAGGAAGGACACACTGAAAGGTACACGAGGGTCACTACGATCGAGAAATACACCAAAAAAAAGAAAATTACCGAAATTGGAAATTGCGGATATTACATTCTACCCTCCTTAAAAGAAGTTTCGTCCTGAAACTTAAAACAAGTAGGGAGAAGCAATATCCCCGCCAGGGAAAACTCAACGAGATACACAAGAAATGCGTAACTTACGCCCATCGGCGAAACGTTACAAGCAATGCCAAGGAATAAACGGCGTGAAAACACGCTCCAGGGCGACCAACACAATGCCATCGGTAGAGACATAATAAAATCAACAAGTGACAAGTGTCATCAAACAGATAATACAATCAAGTCGATTATCCGAACAATCACAAAACACAACCAACGAAAATCAATACGATTGACCAACCCAACAGTATATCAATCAAAACATGAGCCACACGCTGAACAAATACGGAATTCCACCGCCCAGGGGTTGGAAGATCGAAAGCGAGACTAATTTCCCGAACTTAAGGAAATTTGGAAGGAGTCTGAATGTTCAACAATCACGAAACGGGATCAACAAAAACCGAACAATCAAACGATCGAACCAAAAAGATCGAGACAACAAAAATCGAACGATCATGTTCGGATCACGAAGAACAATAAGGTTCAACCGACCACTCCGAGGTTCACACCTCGACTCGAGACAAAACATGATCCGGTGAAAACAACAAGATGCACACTCGCATAAGATCCACAGGAAAGGGAATAATGATTGAAAGGTCACAACGATGAACGAGTAATTCCGAAAAGTCGAAAACACAAGAGTTCCAAATCCGATCCACTTCGAATAAAAGAACTAATAGAACCAGATGAAGTCACTCCCGAACAAGGTTCACAAGAGTCGAACCGAACCCGAAAAAGTCACAGCGATAACCAGATCGACCCACAACAAGATCACGGTTCGTTCAGACGATGAAATCGAAATACAGAACAAGTTCAGAAAGTATCAACGGACATGAGCGAATCGATAGTCTGGAGAAAGAGAAGATACTGAAGTCAAAATAGTACGGGCATTACCTCCGACCTCGTCCACGAAATTCACAAAAACAGGAGCAAGGTAACAAGACATTAAACAACCGACACATAACGGAACGATCACCGATGCACACGGTCATACCAAACCAAGCTCTAACAGCTCGCACATGCGCAACAACGCAGAAATCACCACGAGGCGACAACATTCAACACCAACATTCCACCTCTCACAGAGGGCTAACACAACAAATGTGTGGAAAACGACGCAACGCTCACACCGCCAATTCGGTCATACTCGGGAGCAAACATCAAAATGACAATCGCGAACATCATACATATATACCCAGCTCTCAAACGGGAATGGATAGGTTTTAAAAACGAAAACCTCATTTTGAAAATAATTTAGAAGAACACCGGTTGATCTTGAGTATCACCTTTCAAAAAGTACAAACGTGAAACATTGTTATCGAGACTTTGGAGAACCATTTCGCATTTGATAAAAATGAGGACACTTTCTCTTAGTGAAAACTTTCAAAATATTCGACCCTTGGGTCTAAATAAAAGTGTTTCTAAAACATTGAAAATATCTCAAAACATTTTGGGTCCTCGCGGTAGAAGAATTTTGAAACATATTGTGGCATCTTGGATGTACCACGAGAAAATGATTCATTTTGAAAGTACGTCTCGAAATTTATTTCTAAGATACTCAAGTTTTCGAAAATAATTCAATGCCAAAAAGGACGATGCCAAAAAGGCTAGAATGCCCAAAAATTTCAAGTAATCACACGGAACATCATAGCGCTGTGGGTCCCGCGTCAACCCTGTGCTAAAACTATTTACAAAAATGCCAAAAAGGCTGTTGACGGTAATATTTCAAAAACTCACGAAAGCCATTTACAAAATACTAAATACCGTCAAAAGAATTTCGCCAACGCGATCAGGGCCATAATGCCAAAAACTCGGTTAAGGGAAGCGGTTATCGAAATAAAACTCGGTCGGTAAAATACCGAAAGTCATTACAAAAGAACTCACGCAGCGGATAAAAGAAATACAGTTCAACATGCACAATCCAGCAACACTACTCCTCATAAGAATAAAGTATTAGGGTCAAATAACCATATTCAGAACAAAACCACTTGCCCCATTCGAGGCCTCTAAAGACCCTACCGCACTGGCTAGTGAACAAGTCGAACGTGTATAAGCACAAAGCTTCCACAAGAGAACTTGTAAAACGTGCAAATCGATTCGAAAATCATCAGCAACGGACAAAAACAACAATAAAAAAAAACATCACAAGTGACGACACTCCTCGTATAAATCAAATACGAGAGTCGATTAAATACATATCGTGAAATCAAAATCCACATAAGGATTCCATCACTTAACTAATAATCATAAAAATAGCTCGTGTCACACGAGGCACAACACAAAGAAGGGAGACTTACTTCCACAGGTCGCACGAAGATGATGATCGCCCCACGATACTAATCACGACCAACAAACTCAAACGACGCGTCGCGACACGACTCAGATAAAATCCGACGAAACAAGACTCAAACAACACGACTTGACCCGACAGCCTAGGTTTCCTCAACCTAAGCTCCGATACCATTTATGTAACACCCCCAATCCGCTCAGGGATATTACACGCCGTAGAACCTTTCCTCAAGGATCTACCAGGCTGGTAACGACATATAACAACTCAAACATGCCTTTAAGGCTAAAATAACTCAGTAGACCGATTTGGTCTTTCAACGAATACATACAGCTCAAATACAACTCATGCCCACGCAGGGGTCAAAATACAACTACACCCGTACAACGGGAAAATATAGCAGCGGAAAAATAGAGTACAACTGAACCAATAAACAGAGTACGGTTCCTCATGTGATTAGTATCGATCATCTTTCATCATCCTTCGTGTCGTCCCTGTGTTATGCTCCAAAACCTGAATGCAAAAATAGACATCCACCCCCCGAATACTCGGGGGTTAGCAAAACTCCACTGTTTGCTAGTGCAAATACGAAGTGCAAATACGAGCCATACAATTCACATTCCACGAATAACAATAACCAGGAATCCTCAAAGATCCAAACGAAACGAAAAGTACTTCTCGAGGCAAGGGTTTGAGAAAACCTTTAAAAATCGAAATACCATAATTCAATGGAAATAATTTATAAGACGGTTTAGAATGACATCGAGATTTTTAATAGAAAACCATTTAGGATTATCAAATCCTACTTTTCAAAATCCACAAGACAAAAGGTGTCGCCGCCCCAAATCTTTACTTTCCGAAAAATGACATTTACCAACCCGTTGGGATTTTAGCCCCAAATCTTATCAACTCACAATACACAAGAACGACCACAAGGTTCGTCTCCCAACATCAAAATCCACAAATAAAGGATTTAAAACAAACAACAAAATACTCTAGTGCCATCCTAGCCAAGTAGGCCAAACGAACAACTTACCTCTTACACACTTAGTCAATGCATGCAATCATGAAAACCGTTCAAAAGCGCTCATTTCCGGAAATGCCAATATCAAATCACATTTGCAAAATTCACCATAATTAACTGTCGATCCACACCTCCGTGGACCCCTACCGAGACCCCGTCGGATCTAACCCGTAGTGGTTAAAAGCAAAACTCGTCGATCCACACCTCCGTGGACCCCTACCGAGACCCCGTCGGATCTAACCCGTAGTGAGCATACACACACACACATTACTCATGCAAAACTAACATGCTAAGAATGTAAGTTCATTAAGAATACTCACTAGAGATGGCCTTTAACTCGACACCATTATCAAACTCTTCAAAACACAATAACAAGATTAAATACGGAATACACGATTCCATAACTTTAAATAATAGGAGTATCATCATCAAATCCTTCAACGTTCAAAATAATCAAATCATAATCAATTCCTAAAACACACCGTTCACAAAACACACACGCATTTGAAAGAAAGCCTTTAACGAGGCCAAACCGAAATCTTTTGAAACTTCGTTTCAAACAACCAAACAAACACACTAATACGATCACCGATCATCATATCCACAAAATAAGAAAAGTATGGTCAAGGTACTTGCCTCGATACCACGAGCACGGAACCACGAACGGATACGGCTCAACCGGGAAGCTTCGGAACGCCCGATGCTAACGAAAAGGGAGACGACAACGAACGGAACGGAAGAATCAAGCACGACCACGAGGAACCGACGAAAATGAACCTAACGATTCGAATAGCACAATCACAACCACTTCTAAACGATTATGGAAATGGAATACACCCGGAAACCCGCCTACGATTCATGTATATTCGTACCAAAAATAACAACGAGGGCGGACCACAACCAAACCCTCTCGATTCCGTAAAAATCCACAAAATATCTATGAATCCGTAGGAAAACTAAAGATACTAACAATATTAATCGTATATACCATGAATCCACCAACAAAACGGAACGGATCGGAAGAAAATCCCAAAACCCCCAATTTAGTCGAAAATAGGGTTCTAGAAATATTACCTTTGGAGATTCAAGTACTAAGATCCGTAGAACACGCATTGGATTGATTGTCCGGGCTTCACAACCGAAGAAGAATGATGAAAATCGACTCCCTAATCGATAATAATGAGGAACTCTCCCCCTCTCTCTCACTCTCTCGCGTCGCAGGAAGAAGAAGGGAGGAAATGAGCAGATTACGCTCAAAACAACGCAATTATAGGGGGTTGACCGCATTGTGTGCCGCGGCATAGCTGAGGTGTGCCGCGGCACAGGCCAAAAAATTACTCCCAGGGTTCGGCAGCGGTGGCACGGCCTCGCAGCCGCGGCACCCAGACAGCGGGTTTTGATCGCAGATGTCACACGGGTGTGCCGCGCACGACGAGTGTGCCGCGGCACCGACTGATCGACGGCTTCGCGGCCGCGGCACCGGATGGGTGTGCCGCGGCACACGGTACAGTTCGCTCGACCAACAACTGAAGAAATTTGTGTGCCGCGGCCCACACCCCTTTTTGGGCCCCAAAATGATGAAAATGATCCGGAAAGAGAATAAAACGATAGGAATCAATATGTGGGAACCAATAACACGAAATGGATCTGCGGCAACCCCGAAACGGCGGTTCCGCACAACAATAACGAGAATACAGTTCAACAGTTGACAGGAAGGACACACTGAAAGGTACACGAGGGTCACTACGATCGAGAAATACACCAAAAAAAAGAAAATTACTGAAATTCGAAATTGCGGATATTACACACGATACGTAGTTCGTGAGGCTAATTAGGTACAAGACCACACGTGTATTTGATCAATACCCGGGGTGGCTTGTGCACGGACACATTTCCGGATCGGGCGTACTATGACGTCCATCTTTGAGCCATATTGTTTGGTCGTTCATCCTCCATTTATGGTTGGGTATGTTCGACGGTTTGTGACTGGTTGTTCATACGCCCGAGGGGTATGTTCGACAGTCGGAGTTATTTTCTTTGAGAT
Organism: Orobanche coerulescens; assembly: GCA_033398695.1. Classification (NCBI taxonomy): domain Eukaryota; kingdom Viridiplantae; phylum Streptophyta; class Magnoliopsida; order Lamiales; family Orobanchaceae; genus Orobanche; species Orobanche coerulescens. The sequence continues at coordinate 41,022,328 of CM065809.1, read as the reverse complement.
CCATTATTGTTGATCATTTGGAGTTTACCTTGTTGATGGTATTCTCGGGTATTGTTGGTCCTTTGTTGATCATTTGGAGTTTACCTTGTTGATGGTATTCTCGGGTATTGTTGGTCCTTTGTTGATCATTTGGAGTTTACCTTGTTGATGGTATTCTCGATTATTGTTGATCCTTTGTTGATTGTGTCGGAGTTATCATGTTGATGGTACTCTCGGTTATCGTGATCCTTTATTGGTCGTATTGGAGTTATCATGTCGATGATATTCTCAGTTGATTTATCGGTTGATCTGGTTATTGATCGTATAAGCATTCGCACTATACGTCGATGTTCGGGATTTGTTATCATTATCATATGGTAGTTGATCTACAGATATGTTGTGTATTGTTGGTTTATCCAGGTTGAGTTTTGATTGTGTAATCCGATGGACAGGATTTTGCACGGATGAATTATTTCATGATTATGAGTTATGATGATGTTTTGAGGATTGTTGGTATTTTTGAAATTCAATACAGATAATTGTTGTTAAGTTCATTTCGTCATTCGAGGATGCGAAACGTGGATTATGGTAAAAGGATTGGATTATTATGGATTGGTAAGGTTATAACGGTAAGATTACGTTGGTAGTATTCTTACAGTATTATTACATTGGTATGTAATTATTTATGATTATGTGATCGGTATCATTATTGAGTATTGTGGCTGACCCCGTCGTGGGCTTTATTTTTAGGTACTCGGAGATCGAGCTAGTAGCGGTCGTGAAGGGATGAGCTTCCCGATGTGATACTGGTGGTGGCATGTTTTGGAGTATCGAGTATTTCTTTTCTGGTTATTCATTTCCGCTGCAAATGTGTATTTTGAATTGCATTTATCCGCTGCGTGTGTATATTTCAAAATGGCTTTTTCGGTATCTTTATCCGCTGCGTGTGTGTATTTTTAAATGGCCCTTTTGGCACTTTGCGAACTTGGGTTATTTTCGTCAAATGCTTTTTCCCAATTATTTTTCGGTACGTTTAAGTGGCGGCTTAACGTACACTTTGAACTGTCGAGATTTGGCATTTCGCCTTGTATTTTCAAATGGTATTTTATGACGGTAATTCAGAATCATGTTTTTGAAAGTATTTGAGTAATTGCAAAATATTACCGTCATCAGCCTTTTGGCATTTTTGAATTGGTTTTGTAAAAGGTTTTTAGCCTGGTGGGTTCCGGCGCGGGACCCACGGCGCTGTAATATCCCGGATGGTTTTAGGGGTGTTACAGTACATGTCCACCCCGTATACGGAATCCAGAATATACGTGTGACGATGTACCTAATTAGCCTCACGAACTACGTCTCGTGTGCACAGTCCAATGCGGAATAATATCCACGCATGACTATATATGTGCCTCGCTAAAAATCCTACACAATAACCAATCAGAACGCAGATATGATTCCGGATATGTCACGATACAACATGACAACGAATTTAATAAATCACATATTCGATTAAGGATCAAGAAAACTCACCGAAGTGAAAATAATTACCAACGAGATCAACAATTCAAAACGACGTACTTGGGAATGCAACCCCATGATGAAAATGGAATAACGTCAAGGACAATGTCAAATCACGACAAACATTACATGAACAGTTCATACACATGAAATGTATAACCATCACAAGAATCTAATCATCATTATTGTAATACCCGAGATTTCTGATATGTACTTGGAACTTGTGATATTGTAATTGTTGCACTTTAATCCGAGTATTATTCTCCGTATCTCATAGTCCGGTGTTGTTGAGCGTATGATTTCATGAATGTGATGTAAGATTGTGATTTTGCGCATGTAGCGCACGCTATCGTCTATGTGTAGCGTACGCTAACATGGATCCATAGCGCACACTACAAAGGAACAGTAGCGCACGCTATACGTGGTCAATATGATTGAGACATGTGGTAGGTGAGATCAGGCCGGGGATCTTGGTCGGATTGTGTCGGGATGAACCTGGACGGCTTTCGGGAAAAGCCAGGTCAACTCTTTAGCGCACGCTACTGACATGAGAATAGCGCACGCTAAGTGCTGAGTACAGTGAAGTCAGTAAGCCGTTAGCGCACGCTAAGAGTAGGGACTAGCGCGCGCTAATAACCATTTCCTATAAATAGGACATCATCCTTTTCGTATTTTCAGTCCTTTCTCTTCCCACATCCGAATCCTTATACTTAGAGTATTGCTCTCTACATCCTAAACACTTCATATCAGCATCCTAGCTCGTGTTTAAGATTGTAGATCATTGAGGATTGGTGTTCAAGCCTTCGACGTTGGATTGCTTCGATTTCCTCCTTGTTCTTCACTACTTTGAGGTAGGTGATTCTTCACCAATATTAGTAGTGTTCTAAAGGACGTTTGATCATGCTTATCTAGTCAGTTAGATTCGTTAATAGTCGAACATCATGTGTTAGAAGGATATTTTCGACGTTTCGGCACTTATTCATCGTATGATCCTTTGAACCTTTTTAGTATGTGGACTCCTAAGCATATTATGTATCTTCAAAACCGATCATGACCAGTATATGAAGATTACCTAGTTCGTATGTTTTACGTGAGGAATCATATGTTTTGGGACTTGGAATGAACGGAACTTAGAATATTTTCTTGAAGATCAAGATGAATTATGGTGTAGTAATGATGATACGTATCCTTGTGTCTCGTAGTCATTTAATCCATAAAGGTCTTTCATAAACCGTATGAGCATGATATGCACGGAGTTGGCATGTATTAACATTGAGGATTTCATGAGTTTTTCATCACCTTTATCTCAGGTTTTACCCAGTAGTGACTGCCATGCACGATTAGCGCACGCTAAGATGTATATATTAACGTGCGCTATCGGGAACGAGTAACGTGCGCTACGTTGGATATGTAACGTACGTTATATCATCGGGCAGGGCAGTTGGCTGTTCAGAGAAGACTGTCAGTACACAGCTAGCGCATGCTAAACCTGGTCATTTACGTACGTTAACGGGCAGGCTTAGCGCACGTTACGTATAGTACGTAGCGCGCGCTAAGTAGTTCAGGCAGAATTCATTTTTAGAGCTTGCGGTCGTAAACCGGATTATTAGACGTTCGTACGACTTGAGAGGAATTCTTTATTATTTCTTAGGTCCGAGCCTTGCATAGGGGACGATCGAGGGACGGTGGCATACGGACGCGTGTCATTTGTTGGAGTATTTCCATTCTTGCCATTTTCGAGGCAAGTATCATATGTCGAGTTCGATTTATATTGAAACTTTGATCATGCTTATGGTTTTGTGCATGTTGTCGAATATGAAATGTATTTCCGTAATTTCTCGTGGTATTCGTTGTTAATTATTCGTATTGATGAACATATTGAAATACATAGATGTATGCATAATTGATTGATTTATGGTATAAATGATCCGAGGGGATCATGAGTGTAACACCCCCAGATCAAACCGGGAATATTACACGCCGCAGACCCTCTCCGTGAGGATCCACCAGGCTAGACATCAACACAACACATTACATTACATACTGATGAATCAAAATAACGAATCAATAGACCGATTTGGTCTTCCGTCACTGACTTACAAATCAAAATACATAAACTCATCCAGACTCATACACATGCAAGGGTAAAATACTTGCAACGACGAACAATAAGACAGCGGAAAAGACAATACAATGGACTCCGACTAACTGAAGTCAAAACTGGCCTTCATGTGATTAGTATCATTCGTCTTTCATCATCCCTCGTGCCGATCCTGTGTCTTGCTCCCGACAACCTGCATGTACCTGGACACAATACAGATATCCACCCCCGATTACTCGGGGGTTAGCAAAACTCCACTGTTTCGCTAGTGCAAGTATAAAGTGCAAATACGAGCCATACACAACACATTCCGAGAATACAACGAAAGACTTCCCGAGATATATTTAGAAAAAAAATAGTTCAAGTCTTGAAAGTAGTAACGAAGTAAGTAAGCACTTTGAAAACACTTCCAAATCTCGGGAGTTTTGAAAACATTTGAGATTGAAAAGTTCTTAATTCCTCGAAAGTCATTTAGGGTCACAGCCCCAAAGTTCATTTTTCAAAATACAAATCCGTTTAACAAAACACGGGGTCCACGACCCAACCATTCCGGTCACAAAACACAGGGTCCACAACCCGATCATCCACTTCAATTCACTTACAAGGACACATTACACATAACACATTAATCCTATGCCATTCTAGCCAAGCACCAAGACTCGATATACAATGTCTCTCAACCCCGAGCACAAAGCATTGTGATACTCCGGACAATATCACAATTAACGAAAACATCGTCATCCTCAAGATGAAAAACCACAACTGGTAACCCGCGGCCGTACCCCTTAGTATCGACCCCCAGACATCCCGTCGGACACTCCGGGTGGGAAACCACTTCCGCGGCCGCCCTTAGTATCGACCCCGGACATCCCGTCGGACACTCCGGGTGGAAGTTCATCCACACACGCACCCAAGTCCACTTCCGTGGCCGTACCCCTTAGTATCGACCCCCAGACATCCCGTCGGACACTCCGGGTGGAAGGAACAACACACACACACGTTCCAAAATCACAGTTGCAAACCACAAGCCTCGAAGGTCAATCACAGTATATATAGTCGAGGTACCTTACTAGAATGGCCAGTTCATCCAACATATACTCACATATTCAGAACTAATACTATCAACAAGAAAGCACACTATTCCAACAGCACCGAACGGCACAACCAATATCACATAAATTCACACAATTCATCGATAACGACATGTCTCCATGTACAGCTTAAACAAAGGATTAAACTTCAAAACTTACCGACGACGTAATCACACACAATGGCATCACACGAAAGTATTACGATCTTATACTCAACATTAATACATGTATTCAATTAAGCATATTAATTCTTGGAACACACGAGTCGTCTTTAAGAAAACCATGATGGTAAATATATCGATACTTTTGAAAAAGATGGTTATGAATATTTATTTAGCACATATCGACGATTAACAACCATTATATCCACAAAACACGTAATGTATGGGCAAGATACTTGCCTCGATAATCGATACGGACACTACAACAATCACGGCTCGGGACACCTCGAACACCTACGATTCTCCGTGAAGACAAAGAATACGCCCACGATCGAAAAGCTTTAAGAAAACGACGAACGGAAGGGTTCCGACTCGAGTTCTTCGCAAGAATTCGACCCTAACAACATATAATGATATAAAACCAATTTCAACACCATGAATACGAAGGAATTCATCCTAGTTCTACCCGTTTGGACAATTCATCGGACACCACGCGTGCATAAGGAAAAGAAATCGGTCAACGGTGGAATAACGGGATTTCATCCCAACCAATAACAAGAAAACCAAGGGTTACGAGTATACTATCAAAATCTAACAACAACATCGGTAAATTCGAATTAAAACACAAGATCACCACCAAACCCTCCCCAAAATCATACTAGGATTGAAGGAGTTCTTACCTCTTGAAGATTCAATCCCTATAATCCGAAGAACACATGCTAAATCCACAATCCGAGCTAAACGATCGAAGGAGGATGAAGAAAATAAAACACTCAAATGATTTGTGAAGGAAAAATCCTCCCTCAGGCTTTCTCTCGGATGCAGGTGGAGAAAAGGGAAAAAATGAGCTGGAAAGCCTAAAAAACGAATTTATAGGGCGGACAGACTCGACCGTGTCCGACATGACACGGTCGTGGCGCGCAATCGGCCGGCAGGGACTCGACCGTGTCCTGCATGACACGGTCGTGTCGCGAAGGGGCGCTCGGCATTGACTCGACCGTGTCCTGGAACACGGTCGGGCCTCTGGGCAGTAGCTTCCGGCTTATCCGGGCGAGTACGGCACGGGCCGTGTCGGACGACACGGCCGAGTCCGGTCGGCAGTGATCGGCCAACTGAGCGGGTGAGCTAAAACGACCATAACTCTCTCGTCCGGACTCCGATGGACTCACCGTTTGAACCATTGGAAAGCTAATTCGATGCTCTATAATATTGCAAAGATTTAGAATTTTTGGCTTTACCAAAAATTAATGGTGATCTAACAAAGTCGAACTCCCACGTGAAAAAGTCGATTAAGGACACGGAACTCAACAAAACGACACCGAAACGAACTCGGATGACAAAAAGTGCACAATTAATCATTCTCGGAATGACGAAACGGTCATGATAGAGTTGTCAAAACGAACTTCCTCCGAAAAAAAAGAAAATTACCGAAATTCGAAATTGCGGATATTACATTCTACCCTCCTTAAAAGAAGTTTCGTCCCGAAACTTAAAACAAGTAGGGAGAAGCAATATCCCGCCAGGAAAACTCAATGAGATACGCAAGAAACGCGTAACTAATGCCAAACGGCGAAACGTTACATACAACGCAACGGAATATACGGTGTGAAAACACGCTCCACGACGACCAACACAACGCCGCCGTTGGGGATATAATAAAACCAACAAGTGACAAGCGTCATCAAATGGATAATACAATCAAGTCAATTATCCGAACAATCACAAAACACAACGAACGAAAATCAATACGATTGACCAACCCAACGGTACATCAATCAAAACGCAAGCCAATCGCTGAACAAATACGGAATTCCACCGCCCAAGGGTTGGAAGATCGAAAACGAGACTAATTTTCCGAACTTGGAAAGGTCACAACGATATATAGATCAATTTGGGACAATATCAGAACTCGTTCGAATGACAAATGTGGGAAACAACACCAGGTCAGAAGCATCAACGAACACAGTCGAGTCGATATGGTTGGACGAAACAGAAAAGAAAGAAAGAAAAAATGTGGGTATTACATCATATCACCTTTAAAAGAGGTTTCGTCCCGAAACCTAAACAACGAGAACGAAGTGCTGGAATAGCAACCTTCCCGACCATAACCTCTTGGTCCTCATCCGATCTTCATGGCCATTAGTATCGTGGTCACGACTGCGTCCTCAGTCCATCGGCATACTAAGCGGATTCCCACTAACTACGATTGCACAACTTCGCAAAATATTATACTAAAGTACCAACTCAGCACGACATATCACATAAAGGTAGCCAATAACAACTCGAAAAGAAAATCCACGAGGTATCCTTTTAAAGGAAATCTTTTGAAAATCCTAGGATTTGTATGGTATTTAAAATAAACTTTAAAAGTACTTTTGGTACCTCGGGTTGTTTCATCAAAACTTGTAAACAAAATACTTTAACCGACTCATTTGAAATCATTTAAAGTCATCATGCCCCTACGTATCATCATCACCGTTAACAACTAACAAGTTAACCATGCAAGATCATCAAATCATTCTTACATACTCTAACATTTCCAAATCCGAGTTTGAACTTTACATCGAGTGAGATTTTTCATCTTTCACTATATATTTTTGAAAATAAAAATCGCATTGGTTGTTGAAATAAAATATTTTTATGGTGTGAATGATTTTTGAAAATCATTCACTCGAATTATTTGAAAATACAATAATACGTTAAAAATCATTTTCGAAAATTTTCCCAACACTTCACAAACATCAACGACGGTAATATTTTACAAAATGTCTACATGTACTTTAAAACAACTCTTTCAAATACCATCGAGGTTTTATTTGAGAATCCAAGGCCGGCTTGACAATTCCAAATAATTTTCAAAGTATACACGGAGCCGCCGATTAATCGAACCGTCAAAACTTTGTGAAGTTTCCAGGAAAGTGTTTTTGAACACACACAGCAGACATAATTTATCAATTCATCAACCACAATCAAATATCACCTAGCAATACGAAAAGTCTTAACACGCATTCACGCACAACTGTTGTTATCACTAGACACCACGTAGAGAATACAACTACAGGTGATTGGCCGCAAAAGTTAGACCTGACGGCTATAATGCGGCTCCATAGCCTCTGCCCAGGTTGATTAGCGTGCGTTACAACAAAGATTAACGTGCGCTAAACACGCCACGTTAGCGCGTGTTAGGCTCGTACTAAGCCTGTGCTAACTGCTCTAATCACCAACACGATTGCAAACATATATGAGGTAATACTAGACTCGAAGGTTACAAGTAAGCAACAACATACAAGTCTAAATGTCATCGACTCACATAATTATAACATCTCACAAGCAACCATCAAAAGAAAATCATCCTACAAAAATGAAAATTTTTCTTCTCAATATAGAGGACTATCTCAACACATACATACCGATGGACTCAACATTCACGTTACTATTTTAATTTTAAAACTGGCACCACTGCTCAACAACGAGGGCATCATCAATACGCATCTTTTGACCAACATTCATGAAACCGAAAAGTTACAAACGAGAGTCACGTCTTGAGTATATTTTGAAGACCTTATTTGAGTTAAAAACTCGAGTTTTGAAAACTTATAGTACACAGTGGAAAAGAATTATCAATAATTCGAGTTTTCAGAACGTTCATCCTTGTGGTCAACATACGAAAATCAACTTTTTCCTCCCTTGGAGGGCATTTTAAAAATTTTACGTGACTCCCCGAAAGGATTCGAAAACTTAAAATTCCAAGGTTTATACTCTTGTAAGAAAATGATTTATACAAGGATACATTCAGCAATATCATTCTACATTTAGCGCAAAACGGGAATCAACAAATATATGTCACTTACTCACGATGCATCTTCAAATATTAACTACATAACACAAAATCACACAGGCTCGTATAGCTCGTGGTACAACATGTAGTAGGAGACTTACATCCACAGATCGCACGAAGATGATGGCGCACCTTGATACTAATCACGGCCGACATCCCAGGATGACGCGACACGATTCGATCGGACAAAATCGACAAAACAAGACTCAACAACACATAACTCGACCTGACCTAGGTTTCTGAACCTAAGCTCCGATACCATAAATGTAACACCCCGCATCAAACCGGGAATATTACACGCCGCACCCTCTCCGTGAGGATCCACCAGCTAGACATCAACACAACACATTACATTACATCGATGAATCAAAATAACGAATCAATAGACCGATTTGGTCTTGTCACCGACTTACAAATCAAAATACATAAACTCATCCAGACTCATACACATGCAAGGGTAAAATACTTGCAACGACGAACAATAAGGCAATGGAAAAGACAATACAATGGACTCGACTAATCAAGTCAAAACGGCCTTCGTGTGATTAGTATCATTCGTCTTTCATCATCCCTCGTGCCGATCCTGTGTCTTGCTCCCGACAACCTGCATGTACCTGGACACAATACAGATATCCACCCCGATTACTGGGGGTTAGCAAACTCCACTGTTTCGCTAGTGCAAGTATAAAGTGCAAATACGAGCCATACACAACACATTCCGAGAATACAACGAAAGACTTCCCGAGATATATTTAGAAAAAAAATAGTTCAAGTCTTGAAAGTAGTAACGAAGTAAGTAAGCACTTTGAAAACACTTCCAAATCTCGGGAGTTTTGAAAACATTTGAGATTGAAAAGTTCTTAATTCCTCGAAAGTCATTTAGGGTCACAGCCCCAAAGTTCATTTTTCAAAATACAAATCCGTTTAACAAAACACGGGGTCCACGACCCAACCATTCCGGTCACAAAACACGGGGTCCACAACCCGATCATCCACTTCAATTCACTTACAAGGACACATTACACATAACACATTAATCCTATGCCATTCTAGCCAAGCACCAAGACTCGATATACAATGTCTCTCAACCCCGAGCACAAAGCATTGTGATACTCCGGACAATATCACAATTAACGAAAACATCGTCATCCTCAAGATGAAAACCACAATCGGTAACCCGCGGCCGTACCCTTAGTATCGACCCCGGACATCCCGTCGGACACTCCGGTGGAAACCACTTCCGCGGCCGTACCCTTAGTATCGACCCCGGACATCCGTCGGACACTCCGGTGGAAGTTCATCCACACACGCACCCAAGTCCACTTCCGTGGCCGTACCCTTAGTATCGACCCCGGACATCCCGTCGGACACTCCGGGTGGAAGGAACAACACACACACACGTTCCAAAATCACAATTGCAAACCACAAGCCTCGAAGGTCAATCACAGTATATATAGTCGAGGTACCTTACTAGAATGGCCAGTTCATCCAACATATACTCACATATTTAGAACTAATACTATCAACAAGAAAGCACACTATTCCAACAGCACCGAACGGCACAACCAATATCACATAAATTCACACAATTCATCGATAACGACATGTCTCCATGTACAGCTTAAACAAAGGATTAAACTTCAAAACTTACCGACGACGTAATCACACACAATGGCATCACACGAAAGTATTACGATCTTATACTCAACATTAATACATGTATTCAATTAAGCATATTAATTCTTGGAACACACGAGTCGTCTTTAAGAAAACCATGATGGTAAATATATCGATACTTTTGAAAAAGATGGTTATGAATATTTATTTAGCACATATCGACGATTAACAACCATTATATCCACAAAACACGTAATGTATGGGCAAGATACTTGCCTCGATAATCGATACCGGACACTACAACAATCACGGCTCAGTCGGGACACCTCGAACACGTACGATTCTCCGGCGAAGACAAAGAATACGCCCACGATCGAAAAGCTTTAAGAAAACGACGAACGGAAGGGTTCCGACTCGAGTTCTTCGCAAGAATTCGACCCTAACAACATATAATGATATAAAACCAATTTCAACACCATGAATACGAAGGAATTCATCCTAGTTCTACCCGTTGGGACAATTCATCGGACACCACGTGTGCATAAGGAAAAGAAATCGGTCAACGGTGGAATAACGGGATTTCATCCCAACCAATAACAAGAAAACCAAGGGTTACGAGTATACTATCAAAATCTAACAACAACATCGGTAAATTCGAATTAAAACACAAGATCACCACCAAACCCTCCCCAAAATCATACTAGGATTGAAGGAGTTCTTACCTCTTGAAGATTCAATCCCTATAATCCGAAGAACACGTGCTAAATCCACAATCCGAGCTAAACGATCGAAGGAGGATGAAGAAAATAAAACACTCAAATGATTTGTGAAGGAAAAATCCTCCCTCAGGCTTTCTCTCTCGGATGCAGGTGGAGAAAAGGGAAAAAATGAGCTGGAAAGCCTAAAAAACGAATTTATAGGGCGGACAGACTCGACCGTGTCCGACATGACACGGTCGTGGCGCGCAATCGGCCGGCAGGGACTCGACCGTGTCCTGCATGACACGGTCGTGTCGCGAAGGGGCGCTCGGCATTGACTCGACCGTGTCCTGGAACACGGTCGGGCCTCTGGGCAGTAGCTTCCGGCTTATCCGGGCGAGTACGGCACGGGCCGTGTCGGGCGACACGGCCGAGTCCGGTCGGCAGTGATCGGCCAACTGAGCGGGTGAGCTAAAACGACCATAACTCTCTCGTCCGGACTCCGATGGACTCACCGTTTGAACCATTGGAAAGCTAATTCGATGCTCTATAATATTGCAAAAATTTAGAATTTTTGGCTTTACCAAAAATTAATGGTGATCTAACAAAGTCGAACTCCCACGTGAAAAAGTCGATTAAGGACACGGAACTCAACAAAACGACACCGAAACGAACTCGAATGACAAAAAGTGCACAATTAATCATTCTCGGAATGACGAAACGGTCATGATAGAGTTGTCAAAACGAACTTCCTCCGAAAAAAAAAAGAAAATTACCGAAATTCGAAATTGCGGATATTACAATGAGGATCTATGCTGAGGGCGCTGGATCGAATGTGTAACACCCCCAAAACCATCCGGGATATTACAGGGCCGTGGGTCCCGCGCCGAAACCCACCAGGCTAAAAACCGTTTACAAAACCAATTCAAAAGCGCCAAAAGGCCGATGACGGTAATATTTTAAATACTCAAATATTTTCAAAAGCATAATTTTGAAATACCGTCATAAAATACCATTTGAAAATACAAGGCGAAGTGCCAAACCTCGATAGTTCAAAATGTACGTTAAGCTACCACTTAAACGTACCGATAAAATAGTTTAGGAAAGGGTTTAACGAAATGACTCAAGTTCACAAAATGCCAAAAAGGCCCTTTTAAAATACACACACGCAGCGGATAAAGATACCGAAAAGAATACTCAATACTCCAAAACATGCCACCACCAGTATCACATCGGGAAGCTCATCCCTTCACGACCGCTACTAGCTCGAGCTCCAAGTACCTAAAAATAAAGCCCACGACGATACTCAATAATGATACCGATCACATCATCATAAATAATCACATACCAATGTAATAATACTGTAAGAATACTACCAACGTAATCTTACCGTTATAACCTTACCAATCCATAATAATCAAATCCTTACCATAATCCACATTTCGCATCCTCGAATGACGAAATGAACTTAACAACAATTATCTGTATTGAATTTCAAAAATACCAACAATCCTCAAAACATCATCATAACTCATAATCATGAAATAATTCATCCGTGCCAAATCCTGTCCATCGGATTACACAATCAAAACTCAACCTGTATAAACCAATAATACACAGCATATCTGTAGATCAACTACCACATGATAATGATAACAAATCCCAAACATCGACGTACAGCCCGAATGCTTATACGATCAATAACAATGATCAACCAATACCTCAACTGAGAATATCATCAACATGATAACTCCAATACGTCCAACAAAGGATCAACGATAACCGAGATTACCATCAACATGATAACTCCGACACGATCAACAAATGATCAATAATAACCGAGAATACCATCAACAAGGTAAACTCCAAATGATCAACAAAAGACCAACAATAACCGAGAATACCCTCAACAAGGTAGACTCCAAATGATCAACAAAGGACCAACAATAACCGAGAATACCCTCAACAAGGTAGACTCCAAATGATCAACAATAATGGATCTCAAAAAAATAACTCCGACTGTCGAACATACCCCTCGGGCGTATGAACAACCAGTCACAAACCGTCGAACATACCCAACCATAAATGGAGGATGAACGACCAAACAATATAGCTCAAAGATGGAAATCATAGTACGCCCGATCCGGAAATGTGTCCGTGCACAAGCCACCCCGGGTATTGATCACATACACGTGTGGTCTTGTACCTAATTAGCCTCACGAACTACGTCTCGTGTGCACGGTTCAATGTGAAAATATCAACACATAACCATCATGTGCCCGGCTAAAAATCCTACACAATAACCAATCGGCACGCAGATATGACTCCAGATATGTCACGATGCAACATGACAACGAAACTCAAAGAAACACATATCCAATAAGGATCAAAAGACTCACCGAAGTGAACAACAACAGACTGACAATGAAAAGTCGACACGACTAATCAATATCAAAAACATCAATCCTGGGATCATCATCCCCAAATGAATGACCAACACGATCTACGATCTCAATACAACAGTCCTGGGATCAACATCCCTCAACGAATAACCGATATGAAACTCATTACACGAAACCTCAACATATACAACAACTCAACATACTAATTATCCACATGACTGAACAAATACTTAGATTACCTCAAAGCCGAAGACAACATCCTTTTCACGAACAACATCCCTGAACGAATACACAGTTATACAAATAATCTCAAATAAGGTACCATACATTCAATACCAATAAACCTTTATCCCGATACTTATGTCATCACGATAACTATCCTCGATATCCGATATTCTATATCCTTGACCAAAAATAAATCACGTCTTCCTTGAACACAATTAAATCATATACCTTATGATTTAATACAACCAGAGCACGATATACAAATCATTATCGAACAACTTACATTTCTAACAACATTGCTATATGAATTATAAATGAAATGAAAACGAAACCATTCATCAAATATTATAAACTGAACAAGTATAAACTTGCCTCGATACCGATACCACGAATCCGTTACCAAAATCCATTGCCTTTGTCTACGAGCTCCTCAGCCCCGACCAAAAGCAATCTACGAACTCTTTAGCCTCAACCGCAACACAACGGTCATAATCCACGATCAAAACATATCAACCTATTGCAATAACCGATTAACACACATTCGATAAAAATTAATAACCGACATACTCAACCAACAAACTCAACAGTTCAACGATATCCCGATTAAACACAAATCCGAACAACCAAATCAATCGATCACGAATTCAAAACCACAATACAATTCCACAATCCGAAGATCATATCAATAATCAATTTAAACCCACAAGTGTCTAACATTACCGATTCCAAATTCCATCTTAAATACGGATACAAGTTTCCTCCTTGTAAATTCATAATATAAACCAATTACCGGTTATCATCATCAATCCGGACAATCCGATTAATTCAACATCATAGATAACCATATTCTAAGGGTTTCAAATAATTCCATTATCCGAATTGAACACTTATTCAATAAGCATGAATTTCCAAATTCAAACATGAATAATAATTCTCATCAAACTCGAAATCATATTCGTATTCCTATACGAATATTGTACCAAGATACATAACTTAGTTCTAAATGTGAATATTCCATATTCATATCCAAAACACCAACACTTTAAAACGTATTCATCAAATCAATGATCAATTCATCTCGATATTAAGGATTTTATAACATATTCGACTCCAACTTCAAATCCAAATACGAAGACAAAACTCCTTCTTGTTCATACTTGTAAATTCGTAGAAAACAATTTACCGATTATTATCGTGAATAATCACATTCCAAAATTATCCGAAATCCTTCCAAAATCATAACATGTAACTCAAGAGTTCTTCAAGAACACGAATTATCCAAATTCACGTTCATAATCCATAAAACAACATAACCCGATGTTTTCTAACATCTAAACAACCCTTAATCATAATTCAAGGTGTATATAATCATGTTCTTCAACATATACTTCTCATAACATCATGAATCGCAACAAACCACCAAGAACATCGAGAATTCTAGGATTCCATAATCATAGCAACATAATCAAGACATAATCCAACATATCATCATCTTCCTTCAACATACACCTCATATAACCTCAAGAATCGAAACAACATCTTAATCATCTTCATACAAATCATTTATCAATAACAACATCAAAAAATCCGAAATGAAAAGGAGGATTATCCAACATACCTCTTAGAAGATGGAATACACAAGAAATCACTTCAAGAATCATCAATAACTCCATATCCAAACTCCAAATCCAAGCCTTCAAGCTCAAAATCGAATTAGGAGAGCCAAAATATCCCTCTCTCAATGTTTGGAGATGAAAAACGAAGAGAAATGCTGAAGTGAAATGAAAGACGTGCGTCCATTTATAAAACAATATGTTCGTTAAATGCGTAACCTTCCATAGTTAACGTCGTAACACACCATTACGTCGCTATCTCGACCTTGGTAGCGTGCGTAACGAAAGTCCAGAGTTAATCGACTCATTTTGGGCACTTCCTTACGACGTAAATCTTGTACCATAACGCATTTAATACATACGTTGACTTGCTACAAGATTACACCCACATTACGTACGTAATATGCCATACATAACGTACGTAATTGCCGAGGTTGACTCGCTGTCCACATCCTCCGCCGAAAGCATCCGACACAGGGTCCCACCTGCCGACCACGACTCGATCGTCTGATTCCCATGTTACGTACGTAATGTCTCGGCCATAACGTACGTAACTCTACCAATTTAACGTACGTAAGCTTTAACACATAACGTACGTAATGGCTTCCATACTTAGCCATTTACAGCAATTCCTGTCCAACGTCTCGACGTAACAAATACGAACATACGGCATACTGAATACACATATACTCAACCCAAAAATATTCTCATACGGTATACCTGATATCCAAATCAGTTCAACCTCATACAACATATCCTGAATATATCTGTCAATCAAAAACGATAATCACACCAGTATAGCTGTTTCGGTTCTCAATTTATTTTATCCATACTGTATAGATACCAAACTATATAGTATATCTCAGATAAAATAACGCGAAAAATTTATACTGAAAATCTGGGTATTACATACTACCCCCCTTAAAATAAGTTTCGTCCTCGAAACTTGCAACCTGTCGCCAACAACAGATAAGTCCAAAATTTTCCAACTCATCACAAAAACAATCAAGCGTCGCCACAAGCGAAATAACCAAACCAATATACTTACAGGTGCGTGAAGCCGATGATCTCCCGTGATACTAGCACACGACTCCCATACGAAGTCTCAACACAACCAACGCACACCAATATCACAAATAGCAGTTTGAAAAGAATCTCGAAAATTTTGGAAACTTCAAAAATCGATTCGACTCAAAAGTCAGAAAAACTCATTTTCAAAAATCACGTTACTACCGTAACGGTAGAGCCACACAACACACACGCCTGGGTTTCACAAAACCCAAGCTCCGATACCATCTTCTGTAACACCCCCAAAACCATCCGGGATATTACAGCGCCGTGGGTCCCGCGCCGGAACCCACCAGGCTAAAAACCGTTTACAAAACCAATTCAAAAGCGCCAAAAGGCCGATGATGGTAATATTTTAAATACTCAAATATTTTCAAAAGCATAATTTTGAAATACCGTCATAAAATACCATTTGAAAATACAAGGCGAAGTGCCAAACCTCGATAGTTCAAAATGTACGTTAAGCTACCACTTAAACGTACCAATAAAATAGTTTAGGAAAGGGTTTAACGAAATGACTCAAGTTCACAAAATGCCAAAAAGGCCCTTTTAAAATACACACACGCAGCGGATAAAGATACCGAAAAGAATACTCAATACTCCAAAACATGCCACCACCAGTATCACATCGGGAAGCTCATCCCTTCACGACCGCTACTAGCTCGATCTCCAAGTACCTAAAAATAAAGCCCACGATGGGGTCAGCCACAATACTCAATAATGATACCGATCACATCATCATAAATAATTACATACCAATGTAATAATACTGTAAGAATACTACCAACGTAATCTTACCGTTATAACCTTACCAATCCATAATAATCCAATCCTTACCATAATCCACATTTCGCATCCTCGAATGACGAAATGAACTTAACAACAATTATCTGTATTGAATTTCAAAAATACCAACAATCCTCAAAACATCATCATAACTCATAATCATGAAATAATTCATCCGTGCCAAATCATGTCCATCGGATTACACAATCAAAACTCAACCTGTATAAACCAATAATACACAGCATATCTGTAGATCAACTACCACATGATAATGATAACAAATCCCGAACATCGACGTACAGCCTGAATGCTTATACGATCAATAACAATGATCAACCAATACCTCAACTGAGAATATCATCAACATGATAACTCCAATACGTCCAACAAAGGATCAACGATAACCGAGATTACCATCAACATGATAACTCCGACATGATCAACAAATGATCAATAATAACCAAGAATACCATCAACAAGGTAAACTCCAAATGATCAACAAAAGACCAACAATAATCGAGAATACCCTCAACAAGGTAGACTCCAAATGATCAACAAAGGACCAACAATAACCGAGAATACCCTCAACAAGGTAGACTCCAAATGATCAACAATAATGGATCTCAAAAAAATAACTCCGACTGTCGAACATACCCCTCGGGCGTATGAACAACCAGTCACAAACCGTCGAACATACCCAACCATAAATGGAGGATGAACGACCAAACAATATGGCTCAAAGATGGAAATCATAGTACGCCCGATCCGGAAATGTGTCCGTACACAATCCACCCCGGGTATTGATCACATACACGTGTGGTCTTGTACCTAATTAGCCTCACGAACTACGTCTCGTGTGCACGGTTCAATGTGGAAACATCAACACATAACCATCATGTGCCCGGCTAAAAATCCTACACAATAACCAATCGGCACGCAGATATGACTCCAGATATGTCACGATGCAACATGACAACGAAACTCAAAGAAACACATATCCAATAAGGATCAAAAGACTCACCGAAGTGAACAACAACAGACTGACAATGAAAAGTCGACACGACTAATCAATATCCAAAACATCAATCCTGGGATCATCATCCCCAAATGAATGACCAACACGATCTACGATCTCAATACAACAGTCCTGGGATCAACATCCCTCAACGAATAACCGATACGAAACTCATTACACGAAACCTCAACATATACAACAACTCAACATACTAATTATCCACATGGTGAACAAATACTTAGATTACCTCAAAGCCGAAGACAACATCCTTTTCACGAACAACATCCCTGAACGAATACACAGTTATACAAATAATCTCAAATAAGGTACCATCCATTCAATACCAATAAACCTTTATCCCGATACTTATGCCATCACGATAACTATCCTCGATATCCGATATTCTATATCCTTGACCAAAAATAAATCACGTCTTCCTTGAACACAATTAAATCATATACCTTATGATTTAATACAACCAGAGCACGATATACAAACCATTATCGAACAACTTACATTTCTAACAACATTGCTATACGAATTATAAATGAAATGAAAACGAAATCATTCATCAAATATTATAAACTGAACAAGTATAAACTTGCCTCGATACCGATACCACGAAGCCGTTACCAAAATCCATTGCCTTTGTCTACGAGCTCCTCAGCCCCAACCAAAAGCAATCTACGAACTCTTTAGCCTCAACCGCAACACAACGGTCATAATCCACGATCAAAACATATCAACCTATTGCAATAACCGATTAACACACATTCGATAAAAATCAATAACCGATATACTCAACCAACAAACTCAACAGTTCAACGATATCCCGATTAAACACAAATCCGAACAACCAAATCAATCGATCACGAATTCAAAACCACAATACAATTCCACAATCCGAAGATCATATCAATAATCAATTTAAACCAACAAATGTCTAACATTACCGATTCCAAATTCCATCTTAAATACGGATACAAGTTTCCTCCTTGTAAATTCATAATATAAACCAATTACCGGTTATCATCATCAATCCGGACAATCCGATTAATTCAACATCATAGATAACCATATTCCAAGGGTTTCAAATAATTCCATTATCCGAATTGAACACTTATTCAATAAGCATGAATTTCCAAATTCAAACATGAATAATAATTCTCATCAAACTCGAAATCATATTCGTATTCCTATACGAATATTGTACCAAGATACATAACTTAGTTCTAAATGTGAATATTCCATATTCATATCCAAAACACCAACACTTTAAAACGTATTCATCAAATCAATGATCAATTCATCTCGATATTAAGGATTTTATAACATATTCGACTCCAACTTCAAATCCAAATACGAAGACAAAACTCCTTCTTGTTCATACTTGTAAATTCGTAGAAAACAATTTACCGATTATTATCGTGAATAATCACATTCCAAAATTATCCGAAATCCTTCTAAAATCATAACATGTACCTCAAGAGTTCTTCAAGAACACGAATTATCCAAATTCACGTTCATAATCCATAAAACAACATAACCCGATGTTTTCTAACATCTAAACAACCCTTAATCATAATTCAAGGTGTATATAATCATGTTCTTCAACATATACTTCTCATAACATCATGAATCGCAACAAACCACCAAGAACATCGAGAATTCTAGGATTCCATAATCATAGCAACATAATCAGGACATAATCCAACATATCATCATCTTCCTTCAACATACACCTCATATAACCTCAAGAATCAAAACAACATCTTAATCATCTTCATACAAATCATTTATCAATAACAACATCAAAAAATCCGAAATGAAAAGGAGGATTATCCAACATACCTCTTAGAAGATGGAATACACAAGAAATCACTTCAAGAATCATCAATAACTCCATATCCAAACTCCAAATCCAAGCCTTCAAGCTCAAAATCGAATTAGGAGAGCCAAAATATCCCTCTCTCAATGTTTGGAGATGAAAAACGAAGAGAAATGCTGAAGTGAAATGAAAGACGTGCGTCCATTTATAAAACAATATGTTTGTTACGTACGTAACCTTCCATAGTTAACGTACGTAACACACCATTACGTACACTATCTCGACCTTGGTAGCGCATTTAACGAAACTCGAGTTAATCGACTCATTTTGGGCACTTCCTTACGACGTAAATCTTGTACCATAACGTCGTAATACATACGTTGACTTGCTACAAGATCACCCACATTACGTCGTAATATGCCATACATAACGCACGTAATGGCCAAGGTTGACTCATTGTCCACATCCTCCGCCGAAAGCAGCCACGGTGGTCCCACCTGCCGACCACGACTCGATCGTCTGATTCCCATGTTACGTACGTAATGTCTCGGCCATAACGTACGTAACTCTACCAATTTAACGTACGTAAGCTTTAACACATAACGTACGTAATGGCTTCCATACTTAGCCATTTACAGCAATTCCTGTCCAACGTCTCGACGTAACAAATACGAACATACGACATACTGAATACACATATACTCAACCCAAAAATATTCTCATACGGTATACCTGATATCCAAATCAGTTCAACCTCATACAACATATCCTGAATATATCTGTCAATCAAAAACGATAATCACACCAGTATAGCTGTTTCGGTTCTCAATTTATTTTATCCATACTGTATAGATACCAAACTATATAGTATATCTCAGATAAAATAACGCGAAAAATTTATACTGAAAATCTGGGTATTACAGAATGTCCACCATGCGTTGGTCCGACGGGATCATCATGGGGATCTATGCTGAGGGCGCTGGATCGCTGGACGGGTTTTCCACCATGCATTGGTCCGACGGGATCATCATGGGGATCTATACCAAGGGCGCTGGATCGCTGGATTACCCTGTACTGTGTTGATGGAATCGTGAGGATTCGCATCGTTGGATTCCGGTGACGGAAGTCCGTTTTGCATGTTTTATGATGCACTGATGATTTATGTGTTATGATACTTGTACTAGCATTATTTTGCTAACCCCTTCGGGGGTGGACATTGTTTTGATGTTCAGGTAGCCGAGGAGTGGGGAAGCAACCACAAGATCGGCTGTGACGCTGAAATGGCTCAGTGATGTGGTTGATGTTTATTGTTATTGTGATTTGTCTTCTTGGTTCATTTAGTACTCGAGTACGTCCGTTTTAATAATGTTATTTCGATATGGTTGTATAAGTTAACTCATTTGATCGGTTGAATCAAATCTGCATTTTGAACTTCAGTTGTACGATTGGATTATATTTACATTTCTTTTAAATTAGCCTTGTAAATCCTTACTTAAAGGGTTTACGGCGCTATAATTATTCCAAATATCTCGGGGTGTTACAGAATATGGTATCAGAGCTAATATTCATGGATATCTTGGCAGTCGGGTTAGTTGGCTCTGTTTACGTTATTTGATTATTGTTCGTTCGTAACATCACTGCTGAGCCAGCATCGTCATGTGGACCGTGGTTGTAAGTTTCCTAAATCTCAAATACTACCGTTTTATTTAATTCATGTTTTGTGAACATTGATAGATGTACTTTTAGAAAGTTTGCCCTGGATATTGAGTATTTGTGTTTACAGTATGTTGAGAGGAGGTCGTGGACGCGGACGCGGTCGTGGACGCGGACGTGGAAACGCGAGACAAGAAGATTCGGTGTCTACCCCAGAAATAACCGCTAGCCGAACAGATTCTCATTCTGGGGGACAACAGGGATCAGCAAATAATAATGCAGATCCTAACGTGCCGGGAGTGCTTCAGCAGGTGGTTGCCCAGATAAACCAGTTTGCTCAAGTTGTGGATCGCATGCAGACGGCGATGGGACAACAGCATAACGTGGATAATCGAGGAGATAAATGGCTTACTGAGGTGATCAAACTGCATCCTCCGAAATTTGACGGTTCTGCTGAGACGCTTTCTTGGGATCACTGGATGAAGGAATTAGAAAAGATTTTTGCAGGGATTAACTGTCCCAACAACGAAGGTTCCTGGCCGCCCAAGATCTTCTCGACAGGAGGCTTTCGGCCGTGGGAGGCCATTCGACCGGAGGAGCATAATGTTGACTGGACGAAATTCAAATTAATGATGGAAGCGCAGTATTGTCCTCGCCCAGTTAGAGAGGCCCGAGTTCGGGAGTTTTTCTCACCACAAAATTCAGAAGCATCTGTGACGGACATGATTAAGACTTTTAATCACCAGCTGACTTATGTGCGCCACTTGGTCAGGACCGAGGTGGAGAGGATTTTCCATTTTGACATGCGAATGAAGCCGAAAATTCAGCAATTTATGTCCGGATTTGAATGTACCACTTTACGACAGTATCAGGACAAGGCGTTGGCCTATGATATGAAGGAGGCAGCAGTAGAGAAATCGACGGAAGCAAAGAAGCAGAGAGTGGCTGGCAACTTCACGGAGAATAAGAGTAGTGGGACTCGCAGGGGCCAGTCCACTTTTCATTCATCCAGGAGGCCTCCGCATCCTTCTCGAGGAGGAAAGAAGTTCCAGGCAGCACCAACCGTTTCAGATGCAGGGAAGAAATCTTATAACTGTGGCAAAGCGGGACATATTCGACGTGACTGTTTCGCACCTGCTGTGATCTGTTTCGAGTGTGGACAGGAAGGACATCGCGCAATAATTTGTGGGAATGCGACTAGATATTTTGGCACTCGCACTCCTGTACCGGATCCGAAGGACACCAGTGTAAACCAGACGCAGCAGAGCGGTTTCCCGAGCAGAATGTTGGGAAAAGAGAGGCATCCAGCGCTGGGTCCGTTCCTCCGCGTATTTACGAGATGAAGAAGGATGATCAAAACACACTGTGTTGCATCAGTGCGATCTGATCCTTTTGCAACCAGTTAGTGTCTTGTTCGATTCGGGAGCTACGCATTCTTTTATATCTTTGAACTGTGTTAATCATTTGAAAATCTCGTGCTTGTATAATTGTGAACCTTATGTTGTGGGTTTACCGAGCGGAGAGAAAATTGTGGGAACCCTAGAAGCTAGGGATTTTCCAGTGTCTATAGGAGGGAGAGATTGGCTATCGAATCTTATTGTAGTTGACATCTACGGTGACGATTTAATTCTCGGAGACGATTGGCTCAACCATTATGGAGCTATTCTGAATTACCGAAAGAGAGTTATTTCTATCATTGCTGATGACGGATCTGAACACTTATTCCGAGGATGGAGACCGGGAAGCTCGGGAAAATTGATCAAAGCAATGAAAGCCATGAAATTACTGAAGTAGGGATGTCATGGACTTTGGTGCTATGCCATGAGGAAAGAGGAAGGAATAGAGCTCTCATCGATTCCAGTTGTGAATGAATTCTCCGACGTATTTCCTGACGAACTACATGGGTTACCTCCGCAGAGAGAGGTGGAATTCACTATCGAATTAGAGCCTGGAGCCGCTCCTATTTCCAAAGCACCATACCGCATGGCGCCAACCGAGATGTATGAACTCAAGAAGCAACTGGAGGAATTGTCACAGAAGGGTTATATTCAACCTAGCATTTCTCCGTGGGGAGCGCCCGTTCTCTTTGTCCGGAAGAAAGACGGATCCCTCCGACTGTGTATTGATTACAGGGAGCTCAACAAGATGACGATCAAGAATAAGTATCATATACCTCGGATCGACAACTTGTTTGATCAACTGCAAGGGGCAAGGGTATTTTCGAAGATTGACTTGCGATCAGGATACCATCAGTTGAGAATTAAAGAATAGGATGTACTGAAATCTGCTTTCAGGTCCCGGTACGGGCATTATGAATTTGTAGTGATGCCATTTGGACTTACCAATTCTCCTGCGGTATTCATGCAATTGTTGAATCGGGTATTCTTAGAATACTTGGATAAATTTGTGGTCGTCTTCATTGATATATTCGAAGGACGCAGAGGAGCATGCCGAACATTTGCGTGTGGTTTTGAGCACCTTGAGGAAGGAACAGCTGTATGCAAAGCTTTCCAAATGCGAGTTCTGGCTTAGGGAAGTAACTTTCCTTGGGCATGTGATATCAGTTGACGGAGTTCAGGTGGACCCGAAGAAAGTCGAAGCAATCTTGGAATGGGAAGTTCCTAATAATGTGAAAGAAGTCCGGAGTTTCCTAGGACTCGCTGGATATTATCGCCGCTTTGTAGAGGGATTTTCCAAAATTGCTCGTCCGCTCACTCAGCTGTTGCAGAAAACTCAAAAGTTTACGTGGGATAAGAAGTGCCAGACTGGTTTTGATGAACTTAAGAAGATACTGACAACAGCACCTATATTAGCGTTACCAGATGGAACTGATGGATTCATGGTATACAGCGACGCTTCAAATCGAGTGCAGGATGTGTGTTGATGCAAGAGGATAAGGTGATTGCCTATGCTTCTCGGCAATTGAAACCATATGAGGTTAATTACCCGACTCATGATCTGGAGCTAGCAGCTGTGGTCTTTGCCTTGAAAATTTGGCGACACTATTTGTACGGCACTCGTTGCTAGATCTTTACAGATCATAAGAGCCTCAAGTACATTTTCAGTCAGAAAGAATTAAACATGAGGCAGAGACGGTGGCTGGAATTGATCAAGGATTACGACTTAGAGATTCTCTATCATCCGGGGAAAGCAAACGTAGTAGCCGATGCTTTGAGCCGTAAACCTGTTTCTCTTCGACTGTTGGAAGCACTTACTTCCCAAACCAGCATTCAGCGGGAACTGATCCGCGAAGGGATTGAAGTATGGGCACCAGGAATCCAAGGACAACTATATGTGATGGAACTGACTTCATCACTAGTCGAGGAGATCAAATCTAAGCAGTTGAACGATTCTCTGATCCTTCGGTTATGTGACGAAGTAAAGAAAGGAAAGGCCTCAGGATTCGTGATACAAGATGATGGAGTTATGAGATTTTAGAGTCGATTTTGCGTTCCCGATGATGATGATTTGAGACGGACAATTCTGAAGGAAGCTCACAGCGCACCCTATTCTATTCACCCGGGCAACAGTAAAATGTATAAAGATCTTAAACAAAACTTCTGGTGGGGGAATATGAAGAAGGACGTAGCAGAGTACGTTTCGAAGTGTTTGACGTGTCAGCAGGTTAAGATTGAACATCAGCGACCTGCCGGAATGTTAAAGCCGCTTCCGATCCCTGAGTGGAAGTGGGAGGATATCTCGATGGATTTCATCACCAGTATGCCAAGGACTAGAACGGGAATGAACATGATTTGGGTTATAGTTGATCGACTAACTAAGTCGTCTCATTTCCTAGGAATTAAAAATACATGGGGACTCGAGAGATTGGCATGAGTCTTTATTGCGGAGATAGTCAGATTGCATGGGACGCCGAAGACCATTATTTCGGATCGAGATGGTCGCTTCGTGTCGCACTTCTGGAAGGCAGTTCACAAGGCTTTGGGGACTGAGCTCAACTTTAGTACGGCTTATCATCCCCAAACGGACGGTCAGTCCGAAAGGACTATACAAACAGTAGAAGACATGGTTAGAGCCTGTGCTTTGGATTGGTCAACTGATTGGGAAGTTCATTTGCCATTGATTGAATTCACCTACAATAATAGTTGGCATGCTTCTATTAAGATGGCACCATTTGAAGCTTTGTACGGGAGAAGATGTCTATCACCTCTGTGCTGGGATGATTCTTCGGACTTGATCGGGACAGAACCAGAATTGATAGTTCAGACTCAAAAGAAGATAGCTTTGATCCGGGAAAGACTGTTGACTGCCCAGAGTCGACAGAAGTCTTATGCAGACGTACGTCGTCACCCTCTAGAGTTCGACGTTGGGGACCATGTACTATTGAAGGTGTCTCCTACACGAGGGATCTTCCGTTTTGGGAGGAGAGGTAAGCTAAGTCCGAGATACATCAGGCCATTTGAGGTCCTAGAGAGAGTTGGGGATTTAGCATACAGGTTGGCTTTACCACCATCGCTGAGTCACGTTCACAATGTGTTTCACGTATCCCAATTGCGGAAGTATGTACCGGACCCCAGTCACGTCATTGATTTCGACGAGATCGAGATAGATAATGATGGCACCTTCGAAGAGAGACCAATCAAGATACTTGAGAGTCGGATCAAACAATTGAGGAATAAACCCATACACTTGGTTAAAGTACAATGGTCACGACATGGAGCTGAAGAGGCCACTTGGGAAACAGAGGACAATATGAAGGCTAGATATCCAGAGTTGTTTTCATCTTAAGTTTCGGGACGAAACTTCTTTTTAGGGAGGAAGGATGTAATACCCGAGATTTCTGATATGTATTTGGAACTTGTGATATTGTAATTGTTGCACTTTAATCCGAGTATTATTCTCCGTATCTCATAGTCCGGTGTTGTTGAGCGTATGATTTCATGAATGTGATGTAAGATTTTGATTCTGCGCATGTAGCGCACGCTATCGTCTATGTGTAGCGTACGCTAACATGGATCCATAGCGCACGCTACAAAAAAACATTAGCGCACGCTATACGTGGTCAATATGATTGAGACGTGTGGTAGGTGAGATCAGGCCAGGGATCTTGGTCGGATTGTGTCGGGATGAACCTGGACGGCTTTCGGGAAAAGCCAAGTCAACGCCTTAGCGCATGCTACTGACATGAGAATAGCGCACGCTAAGTGCTGAGTATAGTGAAGTCAGTAAGCCGTTAGCGCACGCTAAGAGTAGGGACTAGCGCGCGCTAATAACCATTTCCTATAAATAGGACAACATCCTTTTCGTATTTTCAGTCCTTTCTCTTCCCACATCCGAATCCTTATACTTAGAGTATTGCTCTCTACATCCTAAACACTTCATATCAGCATCCTAGCTCGTGTTGAAGATTGTAGATCATTGAGGATTGGTGTTCAAGCCTTCAACGTTGGATTGCTTCGATTTCCTCCTTGTTCTCCACTACTTTGAGGTAGGTGATTCTTCACCAATATTAGTAGTGTTCTAAAGGACGTTTGATCATGCTTATCTAGTCAGTTAGATTCGTTAATAGTCGAACATCATGTGTTAGAAGGATATTTTCGACGTTTCGGCACTTATTCATCGTATGATCCTTTGAACCTTTTTAGTATGTGGACTCCTAAGCATATTATGTATCTTAAAAACCGATCATGACCAGTATATGAAGATTACCTAGTTCGTATGTTTTACATGAGGAATCATATGTTTTGGGACTTGGAATGAACGGAACTTAGAATATTTTCTTGAAGATCAAGATGAATTATGGTGTAGTAATGATGATACGTATCCTTGTGTCTCGTAGTCATTTAATCTATAAAGGTCTTTCATAAACCGTATGAGCGTGATATGCACGGAGTTGGCATGTATTAACACTGAGGATTTCATGAGTTTTTCATCACCTTTAGCTCAAGTTTTACCCAGTAGTGACTGCCATGCACGATTAGCGCACGCTAAGATGTATATATTAACGTGCGCTATCGGGAACGAGTAACGTGCGCTACGTTGGATACGTAACGTACGTTATATCATCGGCAGGCGATTGGTCGCTCGAGAAGATCCAAGATACACAGCTAGCGCACGCTAAACCTGGTCATTTGCGTACGTTAACGGGCAGGCTTAGCGCACGTTACGTATAGTACGTAGCGCGCGCTAAGTAGTTCAGGCAGAATTCATTTTTAGAGCTTGCGGTCGTAAACCGTATTATTAGATGTTCGTACGACTTGAGAGGAATTCTTTATTATTTCTTAGGTCCGAGCCTTGCATAGGGGACGATCGAGGGACGGTGGCATACGGACGCGTGTCATTTGTTGGAGTATTTCCATTCTTGCCATTTTCAAGGCAAGTATCATATGTCGAGTTCGATTTATATTGAAACTTTGATCATGCTTATGGTTTTGTGCATGTTGTCGAATATGAAATGTATTTCCATAATTTCTCGTGGTATTCGTTGTTAATTATTCGTATTGATGAACATATTGAAATGCATATATGTATGTTGATTGATTTATGGTATAAATGATCCGAGGGGATCATGAGGATCTATGCTGAGGGCGCTGGATCGAATGTCCACCATGCGTTGGTCCGATGGGATCATCATGGGATCTATGCTGAGGGCGCTGGATCACTGGATGGGTTTTCCACCATGCGTTGGTCCGACGGGATCATCATGGGGATCTATACCAAGGGCGCTGGATCGCTGGATTACCCTGTACTGTGTTGATGGAATCGTGAGGATTCGCATCGTTGGATTCTGGTGACGGAAGTCCGTTTTGCATGTTTTATGATGCACTGATGATTTATGTGTTATAATACTTGTACTAGCATTGTTATGCTAACCCCTTCGGGGGTGAACATTGTTTTGATGTTCAGGCAGCCGAGGAGCGGGGAAGCAACCACAGTACCGACAGGACGATGAAATGGCTCAGTGATGTGGTTGATGTTTATTGTTATTGTGATTTGTCTTCTTGGTTCATTTAGTACTCGAGTACGTCCATTTTAATAAAGTTATTTCGATATGGTTGTATAAGTTAACTCATTTGATCGGTTGAATCAAATCTGCATTTTGAACTTCAGTTGTATGATTGGATTATATTTACATTTCTTTTAAATTAGCCTTGTAAATCCTTACTTAAAGGGTTTACGGCGCTGTAATTATTCCAAATATCTCGGGGTGTTACAATTATAACCAAGCAAGATAACTTGCCTCAATACAGAGACGAGAATAGTCCTCTTCTTGTCGAAACGAAGGAACGGTCCTCGACTAATATTGTTTACTCGAACAATCAACCTTAAATGAAATACATTTTACTCAGTAACATATTCGTATAATTATCAATATAGGATTAGTAAGACGACATCCTACAATCCTTTAGAATAGTTTGCTATCTCCAATTATCGAAGCCTTATGTCAAGAGTTCTTTTTACATCATTACAACTATAAAATCGGTTCACAATACTTTTACCGAATGTTCACATGATTCTTCATAAATAAGAATTCTATCAAGAACATGTTAAATAACCATTTATGATGTTAAGATCACCTTATGTTGATTAAACTTTCCAAAACATTAAAATGTTGAAAGAACAAAATCTGCACATTTATGATCATCCTCCTCTCATCTAAGTTGAATATTAAGCTTACAACAAGGTTATTAGCTATGAGATTTCACCATATTCATGAAGATTATCAAAATCTTTCTTTACAAGGCTGGAAATATCCATTAACATCATGATGAATTCACCATCTATCTAGTATGATGATCCAAACATTCTAAGTCCTCAACACATTAGATTAATGAAAAGTTATTACTGTTTTCACAAATATCCTTATCCATTTCAAAGTCTTGCTGAGCTAAAACATAAGGAGATTATAATTCTTAAGAAATCTGAGCAAGAGGACATCCTTCTACTTCTAACATTGCCAAGTTCTTCCCAAGGTAAGTGAAAACTTAAAATGGTGTTTAATCATTTTATGATTACAATTCTATTGGTTAAATCCAACTATGGTGAAGTTAACTGATTCAAAGATGTTCTACTGAGCTAAATTCGTCCAGTAAGATGAGTATGATAGTTACAACATGGTTAATATCACTATATCATCAAGAATACATCCACCTCAAACCCTCATTTATCATATTCATCAAGAAATGTGAAAAGGTTTAAATAAAACCATGTTTTACTTGATTAATCTAACTCTAGGTGAAGTATAATTCGTTACTAACATCAACATATGAAAAAAATACAGAGAAAAAGGTACACCTACCTCCAGAAATAAAGAACAACCTCAATGCTACGAGAAAGTACACTCCAAGCTCAAGAACACCTCCTAATTATCAAGGAAATGAGCTCCACTCCAAGATTTAAGGCTTAAAAGTAAGTTGGAGGAGGTTGATATCGGTTTGGGAGTGCAGAGGGACGAGATGAGGGGAGAGAATCGGTTTAGAGTTGTGAAGAAATGAAAAACAGGCTGGTCCTATAAATAGACTGTGCAGACTTAGCGCACGCTATCGGGAAGCTTTAGCGTACGCTAACACACTTACGTACGCTAACTGGTTAATATTACGTACGTAAGCGGCTTACAGTGGCTACTGTCTTGAATCCGCAGGCCGTTAGCGCAAGCTAATGAAAAGGGTTTACGCACGCTAATAAAAGTTGACTCTGGCCGACACGACAGCTCAGACATTACTCACATGCATCCCAACGGCTAAGAAGTTCACGTGCAGAAGTCAACTGATGCCAGATTCTCTCTTAGCGTACGCAACAGAGGAAACATTACGCACGCTAAGGCACAAGATTAACGTACGTTAATCATGCTACGTAGCGTACGCTACATCAACAGAAAAGTTCAAAAAAATGCATCTCTCTAATTAACATTGAATCATCGAGTATGAAATGAAATAACAACGATATGAAGTTCAAATCTATAATACCTCAACATAATACTAAATGCAACGATTCATGATAATCAGATTATCCGAATAATACAATGACAGATAAAAATGAAAAATTACAGTCGGATATTACACATACACACACACACACATATATATATATATATATAATAGTACTCTCTCCGTCCAGTGTCCACGATATTTCTTTACATTTTGCCATTTTCGTCCGTCCACAATAGGGGTGGACTCGATTCCATTCGGTTCAGTTTTTGACCGAAACCAATAACCGAACCAAATATTCGGTTTCGGTTTGGTTCAGTTCTTTTTGAAGTTCGGTTCGGTTAAATTTGGTTTTATAAATATTTGGTTCGGTTTTGGTTTGGTTTGATATTTTTTCGGTTCTTCACAATATAAATTCAGATATTATATTCAATAGAATAAGTTATATATAACAACAAGCCAACAAAAGTTATATACATATATATATATATATATATATATATATATATGCTCAAGATAAGAGGTAGACTTGCACGACAATTTAAAAATATCTCAAAAGATATAACAATCACAAATCACAATATATCATTCTCTAAACCTAAATTAGTTGAATCACGAGATACACGAGCATATTATCGGTCCTCCTTGGATCCATGAGGGTCTTAAAAAAGAAAAACAAATTACATTAAAATCTCAAACACATAAAACTCACAAAAAGATGTCATTTTAGTATGTGATTTTGACTTTAGTCCATTTCGGTTCGGCTCTGTCCGACCCCGAACCGAGAACCGCACCAAACCAATTCGGTCCGGTTCTGTTTTTCTATTTTTTGGTTCGGTCTTTTTTGGTTTCGATTCTTCGGTTCTTTTTTCGGATTTTTTCGGTTTGGTTTTGAATTTTCGGTTCCAAAATGCCACCCCTAGTCCACAACCTTTCTTTACACTTGACTTTTGCTAAATAAGGAAACTTTTTAATTTCACCTTTATCCTTACACATCAACATTATTACTTTTTTAATTCCACTTTTATCTTCACACATCAAGATCATTACTTTATCTATACTAAATTACTAAGGGGTATGCTATTCCCCTCTCCTTTTACTAGCACCCCCTAAGTTGACAAAATAAGGGGAAAAAACCATTTTTATCCTTTTTTACATTTTTAAGTTTTTTCTTGTCAATTAAAAAAATTACATTATTTAATTTTTATTTTCAACTTAATACAAATAAAATTTTTATTTTTGTTGTAATCTTAATTTAATATTTTTATATTTTATATAATTATTTTAAATATAATTTTTCTCACATACGTGTTTTTTTTTTTTACATATTTTCATGATTTTTCTTTTCAAACTGAATTGTCATTTTAATTTTTTATATTAACATAATAGTTGTACTATCTATCAATTAGATTGTCATTTTAATATCTTTTATTGCGTCTTATATTTTTCATCTTAATTACTGCTTTTAATGTATTATTTTGTATAGATATATCAAACAGAGATGATATGCTAGATTGAGTGATGTCGATTGCACGGAAAAATAAATTTATTGTAGTTATTAATTTTAATAATGTATGTAAAAATATTATATTTTTTATATTATATTTTCTTATAATATATTTTTATATATATATATTTTTTGTTTATCTTATTTTCTAACAATATATTTTAAAATAATATATAAAATATGAAAAACCATTAATTTTAATAATAACAAAAAAAGAATATTAATGTTAAATATATTAAAATAAGTTAAAATTGATAAAAAAACAAAAACTAATAAAAAAGGATAAAAAATATTAAAATGGAGGGGGGGAGGCAGCGGGTGTCAGAAGGGGGATTAGCACCTCTCGTTACTAATAAATATACACTCAAGTAGGACCTAAATTTTACTCACTACATATCTCTACTCAAAATCAATAAATATTATTAAAACCCGTGCCGGGTCAAACTGTGAAGAAAGATAGTGGATCGAGTAAGTATCAAGTTTTTTTTTTTGAAGAAAAAGCGTCCAGTGAGAACGGGGGGTTGAGGCGGGACCCATCAACCTGTAGATAAGAGGAAATCAAGAAATACAAAGTATCAGCCCCGAATTATGACCAAAAATGGGCCATAATTCGGGTCCAAACATTGAAGAAATCTACGGCCCGCTTAAGAAATACAAAGTGCACCACAAACCGTGGGCTAATGTGCGGACCCATAGACTAAAATAACTCAACTCCGAATTATGACCAAAAATGGGCCTTTATCCGGAACCTAAAATCTAAAGTGCCCACGGCCCGCTAGATCAATACAAGGTGCACCACTAAAACTGTAGGCTAATGTGCGGACCAATAGGCAAGCAAGCAATCAAGAAAATAAAAACCTATCTAAATCTAAAAGACGGATAACCAAGATGATCCATCCGTATAAGGGAGAGAAGAAACAGAGGAGCAGTATCGTAAAGGCATATAAAGGCCAGCAAAGCAGTTTCTGCGGAGCATGAACTGCGCCCACAGAGATGTGCCCGCGCGAAGGCGCCACCAGAGCTTATAACTAAAAGCTCTCGCCATATCCGAAAGGCTCCGAATCCCGAGGCCTCCCTCAGAGACCGGACGACAAATCTGCCGCCAACTGACCCAGTGCGTCTTCCTCTTCAGACCAACAGCACCCCACAAGTATCTCGCAATGATCTGCTCGAGCTCCTGGATAATGTACTGTGGAGGGTCCAACACCTGAAGCAGGTGTAATATCCGCAATTTTCGATTTTCGGTAAATTTCTTTTTTTTCGGTCGGAGTCCGTTTTGACGACTCGCTCATGACCGTTTCGTCATTCTGAGAATGATTAATTCTACACTTTTTGACATCCGAGTTCGTTTCGGTGTCGTTTCGTTGAGTTCTGTGCTTTTTAGCGACTTTTCCGCACTTGAGTTCGATTCTTGCGAATCTCGTACGAAACTGTTGTTTCGAGTTTCCCGCAAGTCCGTTTAACTTTGTTGGACGTGTTGTGAACTTCGGTTTGGTTATTCGATCACGTATCGTGATTTCCGGGCGTTTTGGGCCATTTTGTAATTTCTTGAAAGTTACGGGTATCCGTATCTGTAATTGTTGTCTCGACCCGTTTCTTGGTCGCGTATGACTAATTATGGTATTACGCTTTCATTTCGAGTCGGTTATGTTGCCCGCGAACTTTCGCCGTGTTCGCCCGTGACGCTTTCGAAATCGGTCGCCGAGCCACGGCGTGGCGGATCGGGCCGACGGTGGCGGCACCGGACGGGTGCGGCAGAACCGTAGCGCACGCCACGGCCGGAAGGCCGCGCGCGCTAACCGGCAGTGTAGCGCACTGCCGCCGGTGGCCTAGCGACGCCATCGGCCCGGGCAGCTGGGGTTTCGAGGTTCTCGACTCGGCCAGATCGGCAGTAGCGCACGCTACGCCGAGCGTAGCGCGCTAGTCGGCAGCGTAGCGCACGCCGTCGGCCGGCTAGCGACGTTACTGGCCGGCGATTCACCCGGTGGCTACTCGGATGCCGCTGGGCGCGCGCAGTATCCGGCCGTAGCGCACGCTAGCGGGAGTCGGGTCGAGGTGTCGGCGGCAGGTTGGTCGGTGATGCCGGTGTTAGGCCCCGGCCGAGGGTACTGCCGATACCGCCGATAGCGCACGCTAGTCCGGAAGGCTAGCGCACGCTAGGTCAGGCGATATAAATATGGTCGAGCATCACATTTCACTTCGCTTTTCATTTCCTTCCTTCTCCATCCGCGAGTGGCGATTCATGGGCGACGAAGCCATGTTGTTTAACAACAAATCCATGAAGTCCTTGGGTTCATAACATCAATCGGTCGTCCTTTATCAACCTTTGATCCAAATAATCAAGGTAATCTTCCTTAGAACCCTAATTTCGTGAATTTGGGGATTTTTGCATTTTCGTCCGATTCGTTCCGTGTTGTTGATTAATTCATGATGGGTATGATTAATCTTGATAGTATTCTTGTGTTTAACATCATTTAATCCATTGTTCTTCGTCGAATCAAGTATATTTCTTGATTTCCTTGAATTGACTTTTTGGGGATTTGTCCCGATCTCGTTTTCATCCGTTTTCGGATCGATTATGGTTAAATGATGTTGTTAAACATATTCTATGGATTGTATATCCATATTTCAACTTGGAATTCCGTTTCGGGTTTTGACGAACGAATCGTGTTCTTGGCCGCTTGGGGAAATCCGTGAACTTTCGTCATTCGTTCTTTGAATTCAACGGCTTTGAGTCGTGTTATGGAATTCATTTCATTGTTATTATTTGTCCTTCGTAGTTTATGAACGTGAGTTGGCGTTCGGTGGAGTCGGCGGGTTCGTAGTCGGTTCGGGCCAACCTACTTCGGTCGATTCTCCGCGTTGTTCTTATTCGAGGCAAGTACCTTGCCCATACTTTTCTCGTTTATGGATATGATGATCGGTGGTCGTCTTGATGCGTTTGTTTGGTTATTTGAAATGAAGTTTCAAAGGATTTGATTTGGCCTCGTTAAAGGCTTTCTTTCAAAACGAGTGTGATTTGTGAACGGTGTTTTGAGAATTGATTATGATTTGATTATTTTGAACGTTGAAGGATTTTATGATGGTACTCCTATTGTTTAAGTTATGGAATCGTGTATTCCGTATTTAATCTTGTTATTTATTTTTGAAGAGTTTGATAATGGTGTCGAGTTAATGGCCATCTCTAGTGAGTATTCTTAATGAACTTGCATTCTTAGCATGTTAGTATTGCATGAGTAACGTGTGTGTGTGTGTGCTCACTACGGGTTAGATCCGACGGGGTCTCGGTAGGGGTCCACGGAGGTGTGGATCGACGAGCTTTGCTTTTAACCACTACGGGTTAGATCCGACGGGGTCTCGGTATGTGTCCACTGAGGTGTGGATCGACGGTTAATTGTGGTGCATTTTTGCAAATGTGATTTGATATTGGCATTTCCGGAAATGAGTGCTTTCGAACGGTTTTCATGATTGCATGCATTGACTAAGTGTGTAAGAGGTAAGTGTTCGTTTGGCTTACTTGGCTAGGATGGCACTGGAGTATTTTGTTGTTTGTTTTAAATCCTTTATTTGTGGATTTTGATGTTGGGATACGAACCTCGTGGTCGTTCTTGTGTATGTGAGTTGATGAGATTTGGGGCTAAAATCCCAATGGTTTTGTAAAAGTCGTTTTACGGATTTGGGGCTAAAATCCCAACGGTTGGTTAATGTCATTTTTCAGAAAGTAAACCCTTGGGCGGTGACCCCTTTTGTCTTTTGGTTTTCAAAAATAGGAAATCTGAATTGTTTTCTATTAAAACTCTCGATGGCCTTCTAAACCGCTTTATAAATTATTCCCATTGATTTATGATATTTCGCTTTTGAAATGTTTTCTCAAACCCTTGCCTCGGGAAGTACTTTTCGCTTCGTTTGGATCTTTGAGGATCCTCGGTTATTGTTATTCGTGGAATGTGAATTGTATGGCTCGTATTTGCACTTTGTATTTGCACTAGAAAAACAGTGGAGTTTTGCTAACCCACGAGTATTCGGGGTGGATGTCTGTTTTGCATTCGTGTTTTGGAGCATAACACCGGGTCGGCACGAAGGATGATGAAAGATGATCGATACTAATCACATGAGGAACCGTACATCGTGTGTTGGTTCGGTTGTACTTTATTTTCCGTCATTGTATTGTTCCGTTATGCGGGTGTAGTTGTATTTTGTCCCTGCGTGGGCATGAGTTGTATTTGAGTTGTATGTATTTGTGGAAAGACCAAATCGGTCTATCGAGTCATTGTAGCCTTGAAGGCATTGTCGAGATGTTAAATGTCGTTACCACCTGGTAGATCCTTGAGGAAAGGTTCTACGGCGTGTAATATCCCCGAGCGGATTGGGGTGTTACATAAATGGTATCGAGCTTAGGTTGAGGAAACCTAGCCGCCGGGTCAAGTCGTGTTGTTTGAGTCTTGTTTCGTTGGATTTTTATCCGATCGAGTCGTGTCGCGACGCGTCGCTTGAGTTTGTTGGTCGTGATTAGTATCGTGGGGCGATCATCATCTTCGTGCGACTGTGGAAGTAAGTCTCCTTCTTTGTGTTGTGCCTCGTGTGACACGAGCTATTTTTATGATTATTTGTTAAGTGGTGGAATCCTTATGTGAATTTTGATTTCACGATATGTATTTAGTCGACTCGTATTTGATTTATACGAGGAATGTCGTCGTTTGTGATGTCTTTTATTGTTGTTTTTGTCCGTTGTTGATGATTTTGAATCGATTTGCACGCTTTACAAGTCTCTTGTGGAAGCTTTGTGCTTATACGCGTTCGACTTGTTCACTAGCCAGCTGCGGGAGGGTATTTTATCGCTGGTTTTGTTTTGAATGTGGTATTTTATCGTTTATTTTCGTTTAAAGACATGTATTGTCTTGATTTTAAACGTTTTGATGCGTGTGCTAGGAGTTGTTTTAGTGAACGTCGGTATGTGTGAGTTTTGGGCATTCTGGCCTATTGGAATTTTGAAAACCTTGAGTATCTTAAAAAATAAACTTCGAGACATACTTTTCAAATGACTTATTTTCTTGTGGTACATCCTAGATGCCACAATATATTTCAAAAAATTTCTACCTCGAGGATCAAAATATTTTGAGATATTTTCAACACTTTTATTTAGACCCGAGGGTCGAATATTTTGAAAGTTTTCACTAAGAGAAAGTGTCCTCATTTTTATCAAATGTGATATGGTTCTCCAAAGTCTCGATAATGATGTTTCACGTTTGTACTTTTTGAAAGGTGATACTCAAGATCAACCAGTATTCTTCTAAATTATTTTCAAAATGAGGTTTCCATTTTTTTTAAAAAACCTATCCATTCCCGTTTGAGGGCTGGGTATGTACGTGTGATATTCGCGTTATCATTTTGATACTTTCTCCCGAGTATAATCGAATTGGCGGTGTGAGCGTTGAGTCGCTTTCCACACATTGGTTGTTCTAGCCCCTGTGAAAGGCGGGATGTTGGTGTTGAATATTATCGCCTCGTAGTGATTCCTGCGTTGTCGCGCATGTGCAAGCTGTTAGAGCTTGGTTTGGTATGGTCGTGTGCATCGGTGATGGTTCCGTTATGCGTCGATTGTTTAATGTCTTGTTACCTTGCTCCCGTTTTGTGAATTTCGTGGACGAGGCCGGAGGTAATGCCCGTACTATTTTGACTTCGTGTTTTCTCTTCCCGCCTATCGATTCGCTCATGTTCGTTGGTACTTTATGGACTTGTTCGGTATTTCGCCATCGTCCGAACGAGCTGTGATCTTGTTGTGGGCCGATCTGGTTATCGGTGTGACTTTTTCGAGTTCGGTTCGATTCTTGTGAACTTTGTTCGGGAGTAACATCATTTGGTTCTACTAGTCCTTTTATTCGAAGGGATCGGATTTTGAACTTCTGTATTTTCTACTTTGTCGACTCATTTATGTTCGTTGACATTTCTGAGCTTGTCCTGCCCTTGTTTCTGTTTATCGAACGAGTGTGATATCATTTCGGAATAACTTATTTGTCGTTGTGACATTTCAATCGCTATTCCCTTTCCTGTGGATCTTATGGGAATGCATGTCTTGTAGTTCTCACCAGATCATCCTCGGAGTTATTGTTGAATTTTATTATCCTTCGTGTTTCGGACATGATTGTTCGATTTTTGTTGTCTCGATCGTTTGTTTGTTCGGTTTTTGTTCTCGTTTCGTGATTATTGAGCATTCAGACTCCTTCGTAATTCCCTTCAGTTCGGGAAATTAGTTTCGTTTTCGATCTTCCATCCCTTAGGCGGTGGGATTCCGTGTTTGTTCAGCGGTTGGCTCGCGTTTTGATTGATGTACCGTTGGGTTGGTCAATCATATTGATTTTCGTTCGTTGTGTTTTGCGATTGTCGGATAATTGACTTGGCTATATTATCCGTTTGATGACGCTTGTCATTTGTTGGTTTTATTATATCCCTAACAGCGACGTTGTGTTAGTCGCCGTGGAGCGTGTTTTCACGCCGTATGTTCCTTTGCGTTGTTTGTAACATTTCGCCGTTGGGCGTTAGTTACGCATTCTTGTGTGTCTCGTTGAGTTTTTCCTGGCGGAATATTTCTTCTCCCTACTTGTTTTAAGTTTCGGGACGAAACTTCTTTTAAGAAGGGTAGAATGTAATATCCGCAATTTTCGATTTTCGGTAAATTTCTTTTTTCGGTCGGAGTCCGTTTGACGACTTCGCTCATGACCGCTTCGTCATTCCGAGAATGATTAATTCTACACTTTTGACATCCGAGTTCGCTTCGGTGTCGTTTCGTTGAGTTCTGTGCTTTTAGCGACTTTTCCGCACTTGAGTTCGATTCTTGCGAATCTCGTTTAAATCTGTTGTTTCGAGTTTCCCGCAAGTCCGCTTAACTTTGTTGGACGTGTTGTGAACTTCGGTTTGGTTATTCGATCACGTATCGTGATTTCCGGCGTTTTGGGCCATTTTGTAATTTCTTGAAAGTTACGTATCCGTATCTGTAATTGTTGTCTCGACCCGTTTCTTGGTCGCGTATGACTAATTATGGTATTACGCTTTCATTTCGAGTCGCTTATGTTGTCCGCGAACTTTTCGCCGTGTTCGCTCCGCACGCTTTCAAATCGGGTCGCCGAGCCCTGGCGGTGGCGGATCGCCGGACGGTGGCGGCACCGGCCGGACGGTGCGCAGAACCGGCGAGCGCACGCTATGGCCGGAAGGCTGCGCTAACCGGGCAGTGTAGCGCACGCCGCCGGTGGCCTAGCGACGCCATCGGCCCGGGCAGCGGGTTTCGAGGTTCTCGACTCGGCCAGATCGGCAGTAGCGCACGCTACGCTGGAAGCGTAGCGCTAGTCGGCAGCGTAGCGCACGCCGTCGGCCGGCTAGCGACGTTACTGCCGGCGATTCGACCCGATGGCTATCGATGCCAGGCTAGCGCGGCAGTATCCGGCCAGTAGCGCACGCTTAGCGGAGTCGGGTCGGCAGTGTCGGCCGGCAGGTTGGTCGGTGATGCCGGTGTTGGGCCCCGCCGAGGGTACTCGGCCGATACTGGCCGATAGCGCACGCTAGTCCTAAGGCTAGCGCACGCTAGGGTCGCCCAGATAAATATGGCCGAGCAATCACATTTCACTTCGTTTTCATTTCCTTCCTTCTCCATCCGCGAGTGGCGATTCATGGGCGACGAAGCCATGTTGTTTAACAACAAATCCATGAAGTCCTTGGGTTCATAACATCAATCGATCGTCCTTTATCAACCTTTGATCCAAATAATCAAGGTAATCTTCCTTAGAACCCTAATTTCGTGAATTTGGGGATTTTTGCATTTTCGTCCGATTCGTTCCGTGTTGTTGATTAATTCATGATGGGTATGATTAATCTTGATAGTATTCTTGTGTTTAACATCATTTAATCCATTGTTCTTCGTCGAATCAAGTATATTTCTTGATTTCCTTCAATTGACTTTTGGGGATTTGTCCCGATCTCGCTTTTCATCCGCTTTCGATGGATCGATTATGGTTAAATGATGTTGTTAAACATATTCTATGGATTGTATATCCATATTTCAACTTGGAATTCCGTTTTGGGTTTGTGAACGAATCGTGTTCTTGGCCGCTTGGGAAATCCGTGAACTTTCGTCATTCGTTCTTTGAATTCAACGGCTTTGAGTCGTGTTATGGAATTCATTTCATTGTTATTATTTGTCCTTCGTAGTTTATGAACGTGAGTTGGCGTTCGGTGGAGTCGGCGGGTTCGTAGTCGGTTCGGGCCAACCTACTTCGGTCGATTCTCCGCGTTGTTCTTATTCGAGGCAAGTACCTTGCCCATACTTTTCTCGTTTTATGGATATGATGATCGGTGATCGTCTTGATGCGTTTGTTTGGTTATTTGAAATGAAGTTTCAAAGGATTTCGGTTTGGCCTCGTTAAAGGCTTTCTTTCAAAACGAGTGTGATTTGTGAACGGTGTTTTGAGAATTGATTATGATTTGATTATTTTGAACGTTGAAGGATTTTATGATGGTACTCCTATTGTTTAAGTTATGGAATCGTGTATTCCGTATTTAATCTTGTTATTTATTTTGAAGAGTTTGATAATGGTGTCGAGTTAATGGCCATCTCTAGTGAGTATTCTTAATGAACTTGCATTCTTAGCATGTTAGTATTGCATGAGTAACGTGTGTGTGTGTGTGCTCACTACGGGTTAGATCCGACGGGGTCTCGGTAGGGGTCCACGGAGGTGTGGATCGACGAGCTTTGCTTTTAACCACTACGGGTTAGATCCGACGGGGTCTCGGTAGGGTCCACGGAGTGTGGATCGACGGTTAATTGTGGTGCATTTTTGCAAATGTGATTTGATATTGGCATTTCGAAATGAGTGCTTTGAACGGTTTTCATGATTGCATGCATTGACTAAGTGTGTAAGAGGTAAGTGTTCGTTTGGCTTACTTGGCTAGGATGGCACCGAGTATTTTGTTGTTTGTTTTAAATCCTTTATTTGTGGATTTTGATGTTGGGATACGAACCTCGTGGTCGTTCTTGTGTATGTGAGTTGATGAGATTTGGGGCTAAAATCCCAATGGTTTTGTAAAAGTCGTTTTACGGTTGGGGCTAAAATCCCAACGGTTGGTTAATGTCATTTTCGAAAGTAAA
Organism: Orobanche coerulescens; assembly: GCA_033398695.1. NCBI lineage: Eukaryota > Viridiplantae > Streptophyta > Magnoliopsida > Lamiales > Orobanchaceae > Orobanche > Orobanche coerulescens. Next base: position 40,981,210 of record CM065809.1, on the reverse strand, counting down.
CCCTTGGGCGGTGACCCCTTTTGTCTTTTGGTTTTCAAAAATAGGAAATCTGGTGTTTTCTATTAAAACTCTCGATGGCCTTCTAAACCGCTTTATAAATTATTCCCATTGATTTATGATATTTCGTTTTTGAAATGTTTTCTCAAACCCTTGCCTCGGGAAGTACTTTTCGTTTCGTTTGGATCTTTGAGGATCCTCGGTTATTGTTATTCGTGGAATGTGAATTGTATGGCTCGTATTTGCACTTTGTATTTGCACTAGCAAAACAGTGGAGTTTTGCTAACCCCCGAGTATTCGGGGGGTGGATGTCTGTTTTTGCATTCAGGTTTTGGAGCATAACACCGGGTCGGCACGAAGGATGATGAAAGATGATCGATACTAATCACATGAGGAACCGTACATCGTGTGTTGGTTCAGTTGTACTTTATTTTCATTTCTTGTATTGTTCCGTTATGCAGTGTAGTTGTATTTTGTCCCCTGCGTGGGCATGAGTTGTATTTGAGTTGTATGTATTTGTGGAAAGACCAAATCGGTCTACTGAGTCATTGTAGCCTTGAAGGCATTGTCGAGATGTTAAATGTCGTTACCAGCCTGGTAGATCCTTGAGGAAAGGTTCTACGGCGTGTAATATCCCTGAGCGGATTGGGGGTGTTACAGCAGGTGTAGAGGAATCGTGCAGAGAGAGTGCTCTTAATAAGAGCCAAGCGTCCCCCAAAAGCAAGGTGGCGATGGGACCAACCAGAGATCCTATCCAACAACCGTTGCTTCACCCCAGCAAAGAGCTCTCGTCTCATAAGGCCTTTGTAAAGGGGCACACCAAGATAGGTGATGGGGAGATCGCCCTGGCGAAAACCAGTAAGATCGTGAACTCTCTGATGCCAACGAGGCGCATGCTTAGGAGCAAGAATAAAAGTGCTTTTCTGGATACTAATCATTTGGCCCGAAGCCATAGAGTAGTGATCTAGGAGACGCATAAGATCAACAAGACCATCATCCACAGCCCGTGTGAATATAATGATGTCATCGGCGTAAGATAGGTGCGAGACGGGGAAAGACCGTCCAGCCGTCCTATACCTCATCCAAGGCCGTCCAGCCATCCTGTAGCACAAGTCCGCGTGTACATCTCTAGTCCAAACAAAGTGTACTGCACCTTTCCCTTCCTCCACCAAATAATTTTCAAATTTTAAAAGTGCCAATTAAAAAAAAAAAAAAAAAAAAAACTTACTAGCCGTTGAAACCTTGTCATCATCTCACCTCTCTCTCTCTCTCTCTCTTTTTTTTTTTTAATCAGCATCGGTCGATGAAAAAAGACCAAACAAAAGCTATCCTTTTTGCCCCAATTTCTGTCAAAATAATTAACTCCCATATTCTTCTTTACTCTTTCCCGGATCTCATTTTCTCTTGCAGCCACAATACATCGTTGAATTTTGTGAAACCAGATTTAGAGAGAGAAACAAGAGAGATGAAGGGAGTGAAAGGGAAGCTGCTGAAGAAACTCAAGACAATAAAGTCAATTGGGCACTTAAAACCCGAAAGAATTCTTCAGGTAAATGCATTAGATGGTTATTCTGAATACACTTCGCCCCAGAAATCGAGCGCCCCCATTTCTCGCCCTCCACTGTCTGCCATTCAGCAAGAATATCCCAAGAAGCACTCCAGTAACAGAATCTCTCCGGTTCCAGGACCTGAGATCATTGATGTGGCGGAGCTAATGAAGGACCTTGATGATCAAGATTCGGAGTTTGATGGTGATGTAAACGATAAAGAGAATGCCACGCAATATGAAAATATGAAACTTTTGATAGAAAAAGAAAATCTTGGAGTTGGAGAGAAAAACCATGTTCCTCTGTCGGAGTTGGATGTGTCTCCCTTTAGACGGCCTGATTTGAATTCGATAACCCTTTTCGATCCCAATCTTCTGTTGGCCTTCGAGCAGGCTGTTATGGAAGTCAAGGCAAGAGAGGCCGAGAGAAGATCAAGAAAGGTGATTGAGGATATAGACGAGCCGCCTCTAAAGTCAAGAAAGAAATCCTGCAACCCGCTGATGGAATTCGAAGAGAGGTGTCCGCCTGGAGGCAGTGATTCAGTTGTTCTCTACACGACCGGACTTAGAGGGATACGAAAGACGTTTGAGGATTGCCAAAAAATTAGATCCCTATTGGAGAATTTGAGAGTGTTGTTCTTTGAGAGGGATATTTCGATGCATTCGGAGTTTAAGGAAGAGATGTGGATGGCATTGGGACGGAAATTGATTCCTCCTAGGTTGTTTATTAAGGGAAGGTACATAGGCGGAGCGGAGGAGGTGTTGGGACTGCACGAGCAAGGAAAGCTTAAGCCGCTTTTCGAAGGGATTCCACTTGACAAAAATGAAGGGCCTTGTGAAGGGTGTGTTGGATTTAGGTTCGTTGTTTGTTTGAGTTGTAATGGTAGTCGGAAAATCTTGCCGGAGGGGGAAGGTCGGTTGCCGATGGATTGCTCGGAGTGTAATGAGAATGGTGTTCTCATCTGCCCATTTTGTTGCTGTTGATCTGATTCATTCAACTGTGTTTTGTGTTTGTGAAGTTATTTTTGCTTTGTGTAATTGGACTTATTTTGTTTGTGTGTAATGGATGATGGAGGAGGTTATAGTATATTTTTGTTTGTAGAGGTGGATTGTATTTCGCATGCATTTTTTTCATGTATTCTCCTATATTTATCCAACTCATATTCAATGTTATTTTGTAATTGACCTTTGACAGATTGGTTTCAAGAACCAAGTTTTTTAAGTTTGGAGTTCAAAATTCAGAATTAAGTGCGATTTAAAGTTTCTCCATGTGAGTTTAATGTTTCAACACAATGATAGGTATAGTTGTTGTAAGAAAACTCCAAAATATCACTTTTCTAGTACTCCATATCAAAAAGGGATGGAATCTTGCTAATTTATGTTAGGTCGAACTTTTAAAAACAATTTTTTTTTTTAAAAAGTAGAAAACAAATACTATGAGTAATATTAGAATATCCGCAGGAAATTATTTTTAAGGAAAAATGCAAGTGAAATAAAATCGAAAATTTGTATTATGCGTTAGCTAATATATCTAACACGTACATTTGAAATTTCAACATATGTAAGATCATCACAAATATTTAACAATTTCCGCTAATCAATCTATATATTTACATTTTACGTGTGAAAAAAAAAAATAATAAAAGCCAATTACTATTCCCTTCGGTACGTATGTTAAGTTGATGGAATCTTGCTAATTTATTCAGTACACAAAAGATATGATATACCTATCTTTAAACTATAATGAGAAAGCTAGCTAATTAAACTATATTTAGATAACTCATATCAATAACTTAAGCCATGCATGATATATTTGAGAAGATGGAACTACAATATATTTATGTGTCATTAACAACCTCGCATGATAATCTTCATAGGTTACAGTTAGCTTTTTTTTGGAACCATTCAATTCATGCCATTCTTGCCAATAAATGAGAATTAATCCAATACAAAGATATGATCAAGTAATCTGCTAAGCACCGGGAATCCATATCAAATAATTAAGAAAATAACCGGAACACGTACTTATACATAGTTGTACTTCAATAGGTAATTAAGTAAACTCCTAATGATTGAAGCCTGGGGACTATCATCATCAATGGTGGACAGTAACCGGAGGAGACGATCACTGAGGTCATCGACCTCCTTGTGCAACACAAATGATTGGTGCCTTCATGGAACCCGATCCTTCCCCACTATCGCCACCTCTACCTTTAGCTGAGCCGCACCACCTTTTCCACCACCACTACCACCACCACCTCCTTTGCTTCCACCTCCACCACCACCTTTGCCGCTACCTCCGCCACCTTTTCAGCCCATATTTAGTTTGGTTTTAAGAAAATATTTAGTTGGAATGAATTATATGGCATATCCCCATGCATGGTGTTTATACATGAAGTTTTACAATTGACAATAAATGAGATCATTATTAAGAGCCATCCAAAGGTTTTAATAACTCCATGTTTCTTTGTATACCTCCGATTAAAGATCACAGTGTAACTCCATGTCTCACTGTATACCTCCGATTAATGATCACACATGAATGTTGTAACTCAATCATACTTCACATTAAATTCCAGGACTTGATCTTGCTTGAGTAATCTTGAGTCTCTTGATTACTCCACATTAAATCAACGGACTCAATCTAATAATATAATATACTTTTGTTCGATTCATTAACCCACGAAGGATGCAAGATTTTCAGCTTCAAGATCGTGTAAGATAGTCTCGTTCTTCAGGTTCCTTTGTTGTGTTTTGATCGAAACAAAGAAACGGGTATAAACGTTACTTGAAAGTTATTATAGCGAAAGTTAAATAATGCATTAAATAATTACTTTCTGATAAAACTGTAATTTTGCAATATGTAAAAAGATAGTATTTTATTAGTTTGTGTATCTTTTGTTCGAGGCCATTTATTATAATTCGGATGGAGTAATTCACCAAGCTTTCTAACCCCATATTATTTACATCGCACATAAACTTGTCTGTAATGATTCACCACTGAATTACTAATCACTCACTTCTATTTCAAAGTATGTTATCTTTTTTTGTCTCATACATTAATCAATCACGGATATTTATTTTACTACGGATAAAACAATTAAGAAATGATCTCAATGCGTTGTTTAGGTATTTCACCTTTGAAGTAGAGATACAAAAAAGTTACATGTGAGTATACGTTAAAGCTTGAAAGGTCAAATTGATGTAGATATACTCTGTATACTTTTTTACGTACTAATAAATAGCTCAACTCATATGATCTGTTATGTTCTAAACTGAATTTAGTGAAGTAAGTTGGCAACATAAACATCTGCATTTAGTGAAGTAAATTGGCAACCATAAAAAGCCCATTAACTAAGCATTTTCGGATCCAAACATTTAGCCCAATCCAATAATTTTGGTTTAGACCAAAACGTGTTATAAAGTTCATTTATTTCAGCCCAAATTCACACACGAGTTATATAGTCCAACCCAATTCGAAATGATATAACACAAATCATAACACGGTCCAAAAAATAATATACCGGATCCAATCAATGAGCCTAAATCCAAATCTAAAAGACACACCCGGTTATTGATATAACCCTAATCTCTCATTTCACCTTAACCCTAGAACACACACTTCATTTTGTCCGCCCCCTTCTCACATCACCTCTCACCTAACTTTTCATCTCCTCACATCAAGACTCATCAAATCACATATCTCATCATCATCTTTCATCAACAATCGAATAATAACCCTACTGATTCAAACACCTTTCATCGCCATCAATTCATCCTTGCATACACCATCTAAGAAAGATGAACACGGCATCAAGATCTCATACTGAGGTCTCGGGTAGGTGCAATTTTTTGTGTGTTGATTTCGTATCTTTAACCGAAAGAAAAGAAAGAATGATAACAGATTTGTTATTGTTCTATCTTTATAATTTTCGGATATTAAAAATGAAGTTAAGCTTCAACACGATCTATGATGATGTTTCTTTTACTCGAATCTGCGAGTACATAAAGAAAAGAGCTGAGATCTTTGTTAATTTAGTTTTGAAAATGGGAATGAGATTAGGATTAGTTTTTGAATTTGTTTGTTTGAAAGTGCTGTGGTTCGAAGAGGTTTTTTTCTTTTTTTTTTTGTTTGAAAGTGTGGTTGATGGAAATAGTATTTTTCTTGGCCGATGTTGTTGTTGTTGTTAGATATGACGATGTGATTTAGCACACAGAATTGGTGTGATTTTTTGCTATGTTTTTTTTCATCTGTGGATCGTTTTTATACATGCTTCAAGCATTAATACTTCGGCAACCCTTCATATTCATCAATTATGAGGATGGTTTGTATACCTTCATTAACACAGGCCTAATAATGAGGAATAAGTGTACACTACAGACTAATCTTTTCGTTTTCTTAAGGCACTCATGATTCCATTCGAAGCACTAATTGTAGGCAATATGTACTTACCCTTAAGCATGGACATTAAACCAATGTACTCACTCTTGAAGCCTCCACATATATAAGAGAACTCAACCGTGTAACTCCATGTCTCTTTGTATACCTCCGAATATTAATGATCACACATGAATGTTGTAACTCAATCATACTTCATATTAAATTATGGGACTTGATCTTGAGTAATCTTGAGTCTCTTGATTACTCTACATTAAATCAGGGGACTCAATCTTATGATATAATAGATAAACGAATAATATAATAAAGGATAATACGCCACTTTTTTTGAGGCATTGGAGAACATATGGGGTGTACGTTCTACATGGAAGTTCATCCCACTTTGGTAAAATGTTTCTTTTAGCATTCAAAGCATTTTCTTGAGAAAAAAAATAGTATGGGTCCGAATACGGGTAGGATCCTTGCAAAGTCGATCTTTTGAGGTTGCAAGTTTAATTGAGTGTGTAGTACTTAATGACATAAGTTAATATGAAAATAGCATGTACCGCACGAACACCACTACATGATCATTCTCTTTCTAAAGATGTTGGCCATTTTGTGCTGGTCTTTTATAGAAATTGATATCATTAGCCCTTTGGAAATATGTGATGCCTTAACAAAAGAATTATTGTACTTTGATTTTGTTCTCGTACAAGAAATTGCCAAAATATTACAGTCACTGTCGAGTCATGGGTTATTCAAGTGCTAGTTGCATGGTGCCGACTAGTGTGGATTTTTGGCCGATAGACCTACAAAACTCTTCATCTCATCGTGGCCCTAAACCTCAAGGATAGTGTAGGCAATATGTGTCAAGATTAATTAATCAGATTGCAAGTGATGGTGAGGAACAAAGCAACAAGGATATAGCTATTTGTACCCCTATACAATGTGTCTAAGAATGTGAGTATTCTGACTTCAAATGCCAATCAACATTCAATAGAAAAAATCAATGTGGATAAAGATATAGTTTCATCTTCATCAGTTGTGCAAGTTAATACCTTTAGCTCGTTCAAAACTTTGAATGAAATGGTAGAACAAAGATTAAAGCTCACTCGAATTTGAAGAACTCATCGGATTAATGGTGGACACAAATATTAATTTGTATCGGTTGTGCAGTTCGATCATTTTTATCATTTTCTCCAGAAAACTACGATTCACGAACAATCAAGGGCACCGAAAAGCCAACTAATTTATATTTCAACCATAATATGTCCAATAAAAGATTCCAAGTACTGTAAGATTTGTGAGCATTTTTGTACCCTCATATTGTATGTTTTTTGAGATTTCGCACTCTTAGTCTATTTGCTCATTTTCACTCATTTTTCGACCGAAACATCATTTAAGTTTAATTATTCATCCCACTTATGCTCCAAATATCTATTAGGTCATATCTTTAACTTATTTCATATCAATGTATCTCAATTATACAAAAACATTACATATCTTCCTTCAAAACGAGCAAATACCGTTGGAATTTTGGAAATAAACAGGTCAAAATACAACTTTGACTAGACTTTTCAAATTTGGTGCACCGCAGAAATTGAAAACGGCCATAATAATCAGAATTTACGAGTAGATAATAACTATGTATCAATTTCCACAAATCCGAGTTCGGATTAGTGAGAAATTAATGCTCAAAGATTGAGCTTTGGAGTAGGAGTATTGAAAGAAAACTCCACTCCTTTGGAAAAAGCCAACCTATATAGGAAAATTTCCTTGTGGGAGGCACCTCATAATAGAAAGGTGGACTAGAGTGAGTACAAAACTCTTAAGGGATTGACTACACGCTCGCGTGTGCATCGCCTGTTCCCCGTCCCGGCTGGCCTGACCCTGTTCTGCTCTAAATTTAATTATTCTTAGAAATTAATTAATATTGGAACTCCTCTATTATGGAAACTTCCAGATTGATTAGGAAGCAAGCGAAGGAATCATATTTTAAGTAGGATCCCCCCATTGACATAAACTACACCTGTAAATATAACCCCCTACATAGAGCAAAATTGCACCTCATAAGCATCAAAAAATCGTGCTTCTCGGACCCTCTCTCCATCGACTTTCTATACTCTTCAAACTATATTTTTCAGGGTATGTTGCTCAATTATTCGGCTAGGACTTATTTGTCAAGGTGATAGGTTTCGAGACTCCGATCCAATATCGAGTCATTATATCTTGGGAGGTTCATTGCCTTAGACCATAAGATGTTGTACGGGAAAATAAGAATCTTAAAGAAAGAGTTTGCTCGCTTAGAATTTCCTTTAATTAATTTATTATATGTTATTTTAATTACACGATCTGCTGACTAGTTCAAATTTTCCCCGATTTGATCGCAACTAAATCAATTAGCATCAGTCTACACGCGTCAAAGGTTCTACGTCATAGATAAGCCCTTGCTGCTTCTAGCTAACCAATCCCACTACTTTAGGCTGAAAACATGTATCCAATATTTTTATCGTATCCCCAATAGTTTTTAGTTTCTTAATTGTAATTTGAACTGAAGGCTTCCTGCGAAATCATGATCGGATCTACCGCCGCCGCCATCTCTGCCACTGTTATTGCTGCCTCCACTAATGATGCTGTCGATGCCATTGCTGCCAGGTCAGCCACCGCCTCTGTCACCGCTGCATTCATGACTGCTATGATGCGAACAGTCTCCACAGGCCAATATTCTAAAACAGCCTACGTCTGTTGGCCATTCCTTCTCGGACCCTATTTCTGCATCTGTTGTTGCATATGCCGAGTGCTCGAAAAAGTTTTATAGGGTTAACTTTGGTTTGTGGATGCAAGAGATGACATTTTTATCTGATCATCTTAGGTCTAGATTGCTACATGGGGGATCATTCTCCAATTGTAAGAAATAATGATTACGACATGGATCAGAGGGCTACATTTGACTTATGTGGTCAATGTGACTATCTATGTAGGCATTATATCCTTAATTGACTTGATAATGCATTGGATAGTGTGCACGCCTCGATAAACGGGACGTCAAAAAGTCTTTAGATTTACTTGGAAATAAAGTATAAGGTTGAAGATACCGGCATATAGAAATTTATTATCGGTTGTTTCTTAAAGTTTTTGATGACGGATTCAAAGGCGGCCATGGATCAACATTGAAAATATCCTCACTTTCTACTTTTAGTAAATTTCTATTTTTGGTGTATTTTTATTTTGGACGACTAGCTTGTAATTGTTTTACTATTCTGAAACTATTTTGTTTTGCACTGTTGGCCATCCGAACGAGTTTCAGAGTTGTTTTACGAAAATCCGTATATTAGTGTAACTTTTCCTCGTTTAGGTTCAATTCTCATAAAACTTGTTCGAAACCAGCGTTTCGATGTTTCTACAAGTTCTTTGGATATATTTACTCATGTTATGAGTTTGTGTGTTGTTGTCTGGCCTCGAACCGTGATTTTTGGGTGGTTGGTCCGTTTTATAATTTTTCGAAGTATTTGCTGTTTGGTTTGTGTGTCTGGTTTTCCGTACTGTCGGATGGTTGGAATCATGTATTTGTTTAGCGCTTGATATAGTGTGTTGGTGTTCTTCACAGTCACTTCGTTGTTTATTTGTAACCATCGAGTTTTGTATGTTTTGGGATGTGTTCAAACTGATCAGGCTTCACAGCTGTACTGCTTACCACAGGAGCTAGCGCACGCTAATTGTATCATTAGTGGGCCCTAATGTGTTACAATAGCGTATGATAATCACATAATTAGCGTACGCTAAAGAGACTGGGCAAAAAACTCAGGTTTCTGGATTGAGTCAATTAGCGCACGCTAATATCCTCATTAGCGCATGCTAACGGGATTGGACAGAACATTCTCGATAGAACACTTGGTTATTTAAGCTCGTTAGTGCACTCTAATTATGCAACTAACGCGCGCTAAAAAGCACATATACACACACACACACACACATATATATATATATATAAATATATATATATATATATTTATATATATATATATATATATATAAGGGCAGCAGTCCACCCTTCGTCATTTCTTACCCTTCTTCCTTCATCCCAGCGACCGCGGGGATCGTAAGAGATCGAGTGGGTAATCCGACCAGATATCATCATCTATCAACTGTAACACTCCCGATCCACTCAGGGATATTACACACCATCGACCCTTTCCTCAAGGATCTATCTATAACACCCCAAACTAGGCGAATATAACAGTGCCGTGGACCCCCGACTGGGACCCACCAGACCAATGAAAATTAATGACTTAAATAATATAATTGCAGTACCGAACCATATTATATCATTAAGTACTACGATGAAGAGTTTCAAGTACAACACACCCAGGAAAATACAGAATACATGTATATTTTATATGAAGATAAAATATACAACACTGAATGAAAATGAATATCCAAACGGAAATCTGCAGCGGAAATATAAATGGAGAAACATGAATGACTGAAAAAGGACTGCGGCCCCCTACTAGTATCACTGGGACTCCTCTCCGTCCACGTTCTCTTCCCATGCTTTAGCCTTGCCATGACCTGAAAACAATATTCCCCAGCGGGGTTAGTTACACATAACAACAATCCTCAAGAGTTGAATAACCACAATCATGATATATTTTAATTATGAAATTAAGTTGAAGAGAAGCATCATAGTATGCCCGTAATGGTATGTGAAAGTGCACAAGATGAGAGTCCAGACATACCCATCCTTGTACCTAATTAGTCTTACGGAGGTACGTTACCGTGTGCACAGTCCATTGTGTCGGTGAACCCAAACACATGACCATCATGTGCCCGACTAAAAATTCCACACATCCCCACCCGGCCACGCAATATGAACCCAGAAGGTCATAAGAACAATAATGACCATGAAGAATATTAATGAATAACAATCCGACAAAGTCAAGAATGACTCACCGAGATGAAATAATAGTGAAATGAATGATAGCTCAATGAAATGATTGGAATCGTCATTCCTCGTGAATGAAGTGATTATTCGACAATTACAAGTCTCAATACGGTTAATACATTATGAATGAGTTATGATTATGAATGAACAACAACGAAAGGAATGAATATCCTTTTAACCAAGTAAGAATTAACTTACTCAATACCGGTGAAGAAAGTCCTTCCTCGAACAACGTCCTAAAGAAAGAGATGTCGGTCCCTCGAACAACCTTGAATAACACAATTACCAATAATCCGCTTAATAAACGACTCAAACATGATCACAACCCACTTCAAAAGTCGATACAACAATATCCAGACTCATTGGGACATTAAGACAAACACTTAGCAAACATTCATCCTTTGATTATAATCAACCCTAACTAAAAACTGATACACGAAACAAATTACTCTGAACGGTGAACACAATGATTGAATATGAATGATGAATGATTATTAATGAGTGAAAATTACTGAGTGGCAATTACTGAATGATAATTACTAAATGATAATGACTGAATTACAACCGGGTATTACATACTCTCCCCCTTAAAAAGAGTTTCGTCCTCGAAAATAAAGGTCAAACAACTCGGGATAACTCTCCTGCATACTATCCTCGGTTTCCCAAGTAGCCTCTTCGACTCCGTGTCTAGACCACTGAATTTTAACCAAAGGAATCGTATTGTTCCTCAACTGTTTGATTCGTCGCTCTAAAACTCGTATAGGATGCTCCTCATACGAATGATCATCCGCAATCTCGATTTCGTCGAACTGAAGTATGTGACTGGGATCGGAAACATACTTCCACAACTGAGACACGTGAAACATATTATGAATTCGGCTCAACGCTGGAGGTAAGGCCAATCGATAAGCCAGATTGCCTACTCGATCTAAAATCTCAAACAGTCCAATGAATCTTGGACTCAACTTCCTCCGTTTCCTGAAATGGAAGATACCTCGACTCAGGGATACCTTGACCAAAACGTGGTCACCCGTCTCGAACTCTAATGTCCGACGACGGTTATCTGCATATGATTTCTGTCGACTCTGAGCGGTCAACAAACAACTTCTGATCAAATCTACCTTCTCACGGGTGGCTATAAGCATATCGAGCTCGGTTTTGATTGATTCTGATAAGTCATCCCAACACAAAGGAGATCGACAATGACGACCGTACAAGGCCTCGAAATCTGCCATCTTAATCAAAGCATGCCAACTTTTATTGTACGTGAACTCGATCAATGGTAGTTGGGCTTCCCAATCGTCCTTCCAATCGAGAACACATGCCCTCAACATGTCCTACAACGTCTGAATAGTCCTCTCTGATTGTCCGTCAGACTGAGGATGAAAAGTTGTGCTGAGATTAAGCTGAGTTCCCATAGCATGTGAACTGATTTTTAAAAATGCGACACGAATCGCCCGTCACAATCGAAAACGATACTCTTAGGGGTACCGTACAGTCTCACTATCTCTTTGATGAACAAATAGGCAAGTCTCTCAGGACCCCACGTATCCTTAATCTCAAGGATATGAGCTGACTTAGTTAGACGATCCACAATTACCCAAATTGTATTCATGCCACGACGACTCGTCGGCAAACTCGTGATGAAGTCCATTGAAATATCCTCCCACTTCCACTTTGGAATAGGGAGCGGTTTCAGCATACCCGCCGGTCGCTGATGTTCTATCTTGACTTGCTGACAGGTTAAACATCTCGAAACAAATTTTGCGACTTCTCGCTTCATATTACTCCACCAGTAATTTTGTGTCAAGTCTTTGTACATCTTGCTAGACCCAAGATGAATGGAATAAGGGGTAGCATGAGCTTCTTTCAAAATCAAGTTTTTCAACTCGTCATTCGCCGGTAGGCATAATCGATTCTTAAATCGCAAAAGTCCATCCTCATGAACCACAAATCCAGGGGTTTTCCCCTGAGTCACATCATCTCGAATGTGCAACAAAAATGGGTCCGAACCCTGATTCACCCTGATCGCATTTTCAAGTGGCGATGAAATCTCTAACGTACAAAGTTGCCCTTGTACTCGTTGTAACCAAACCTCGACCTCGGATCTTAGGAATTCCTGTTGAAGTTCCTTCTGAACAGTCAAATAAGCAAGCATTTGCTCCTGAACGGACTTACGACTCAAGGCGTCGGCGATAACATTCGCCTTGCCTGGGTGGTATAGTATCTCAATATCATAATCTTTGATTAGTTCTAACCACCATCTCTGTCGTATATTTAACTCCTCCTGAGTTAATATATACTTCAAACTCTTATGATCGGTGAATATCTGATAGGTAACGCCATAAAGATAATGACGCCAAATCTTCAATGTGAACACCACGGCTGCTAGCTCGAGGTCGTGGGTCGGATAATTAACCTCGTAAGGTCTCAATTTCCGTGAAGCATAAGCAATAACTTTCCCGTTCTGCATTAATACACATCCAAGACCGTGTCCGGACGCGTCACTATAAACCAGGAATCCCTCCATCCATTGCGGCAAGGAAAGGATAGGTGCTGAAATCAAACAACTCTTGAGTTCCTCAAAACTCCGCTGACATGCGTTGGACCACATGTATTTCTTATCCTTCCACAAAAGGTTCGTCATGGGTTGAGAGATTTTATAAAATCCTTCCACAAATCGCCGATAATAACCAGCTAATCCGAGAAAAGTTCAGATTTCCTTAACATTCTTCAGAGGTTTCCAATCTCGGATAGCCTCCGTCTTCTGAGGGTCGACACGAACTCCGTCTGATGAAATTACATGTCCGAGAAATGTCACCTCGGACATCCAGAACTTACATTTGGAAAACTTTCCATAAAGTTGCTCTTGTCTCAACACGTCGAGAATCTGATGAAGGTGAAACTCGTGCTCCTCCCGGTCACGAGAATAATTAAAATGTCATCAATGAAGACAACCACGAACTAATCCAAATAGTCTATGAAAACCCAATTTATTAACTCCATGAATACCGCAGGTGCATTAGTTAATCCAAACGGCATTACCACAAACTCATAATGACTATAGCGTGTTCAGAACGCCGTCCTTGCGATATCCGACTCTCGAATTCGCAACTGATGATATCCAGATCTTAAGTCGATCTTGGAAAATACTGAAGCTACCTGAAGTTGATCCAAAAGATCATCAATATGGGGTAGAGGATATTTATTCTTGATCGTCACCCTGTTTAACTCCCAATAATCAATACACAAACAAAATGAACCGTCCTTCTTCTTGACAAATAACACTGGTGCTCTCCACGGGGACGCACTCAGTCGGATATAAACTTTCTCGGTTAAATCCTCCAATTGATTCTTCAGTTCCTGCATTTCGGTTGAGGCCATCCGATACGGTGCCTTCGATATTGGAGACGTACCAGGCTCCAACTCAATCGTGAATTCTACATCTCTTTGTGGAGTCAAACCAGGTAACTCGTCTGGAAATACATCGGTATATTCTCTCACTACCGGAATATCCTCCAACACTATTAATGATTTATCGGTTTTGGTCATATAGAACAAATAAAAAACACACCCCTGACTGAGTAATTTCACTGCTTGCATCAAGTTGATGACTCTCCCGGAACAGCTGGGATTACATCCCTGAAATACACATTCGACCCCATCGTCTAAAATGATAGTGACCATACGCTTACGGACACTAGTGATGGCATCGTGACGATCCATCCAATCAATACCCAAGATGAAGTTGTCTCTCGGTAAATCTACCATGATTAGGTCTGCTAACCAATCACGGCCATGAAGCTGAATCGGACAATCCTTAATCTCACGTTTCCCGATAATTCTTCTACCATCAGGTAGAACAATGACATAGGGCTCACAACTAGTAGCACTACCCAGACATAGTCTACTCAAACATGACTTGGAAATGAATGAATGCGATATCCCAGTATCAAAAAGGATACACACAGGTTGAGATAGAATTTCGAGTGTACCTGAGATCATCCGGGCCTCCGGATAGTGGGTCCTCTTCATCTTATAAATTCGGGGTTTGCCGGCCCCTGAACCGGATGCTCCCGTCTGATAGCTTTTGGCTCCACCTTTGTTTGCTCCTGTCGTCTTAAACGACGCAGACTAAGTGGCCTGATTATGAATAGCTGATTGATTCGGGGCCTCAGATAACGCCGGAGTAGGTTTGGAGTCCCTTCGGCAAAAATGGGCCTTATGCCCAGCAATCCCACAGTTATTGCACGTAATAGTCTGCCTCGGACACTTGGTGCTGGAATGACCAAGTTCTCCACAATTGAAAACAGGTGATGGCCGAACTGGCCGCTCGGGACTGAGATTTCGCGGGTCTGGGTGCCGCAGGAGGTCGCTCAGAAAAAGTAGAGCCCGCATGAGGCTTCTTGAAAGTTGCCTGACTGCCTTCAGACTGATTACTATTCTTTGACTTCTTGCTAGCAGATGAAGGTTGCTGCTTAGCAATCTCCTTAGCAGTAAGCTCATAAGTAAGAGCTTTCTCGATGAACTCGGCCAGAGTGGTGAAATTGTGATTAAGCAACTGCATCTGCATACAAGGTTTCAACCTCTTGCTGAAATACTTGATCTTGTCTGCCTCGGAGTGAATAATAGATGAGGCGAAAGGAAGAAGTTCCTGGAATTTCTTGGCGATGGCGAGAACATCATCGTCCGTTGAGAGGTCGGGAGTGAATAATTCTGATAACTTGGCCTCTCTGAGTGGGGCCGGATAATATCTCTCCATCATGAGAGTCTTGAATTGATCCCATGTACAAGATCCATCGGTGGGCTTCAATGATAACCACCATGAATGAGCGCTCTTACCCAGATAGTAAGCCGAAACTGAAACTTTGTGTCCTTCGGGGTACTCCACCATAGCAAACAACTTCTCGAAATGTTCAAGCCAGTAAACAATATCCGCCGGCTCCGATGAGCCCTCAAAAGTAGGTGGTCTCTGGCGAGAGATGTCGCCAATGATACTGCTCACACCCCTCTCCTGCCCCCAAGGTGGCGGCGGAGGAGCCTGCTGATTTTGAGCGGTCGAGTTCTGCATCGTCTCCATGAGGCGTGCCATCTGAGTCATTTGGGCCATCATGCCCTGCATGAAAGCGAGTGGATCAACCCGAACACCTTATGATTGAGCTGTGTCCGGGGTACGACTCCCAGACAGTGAATGATTGTTTCCGGGTGAATGAGTGGCAGTGTCGCTGCTCGATGAGTTTGCATTATTCCTCGCATTCGCGCGTGTATTCACACTAGGTCTTGGGTTTCATCCCGCACCGCGGCCTCTTCCCCCGCGTCCTCTGCCTGCTCTCTCCATACTGAAGTAGGAAAGTCACAAGATAATTATATATCTCGCATGAATATCGCATTATGATTACGTCATGAAATGATGAAAACGAGCATACATGCTCTAACACAATGATTACATGAATGATCCACTGAGGTGACATGATTATCCGATGAAAATCTTGAAATGATTATATTGAACAAGTTAACAAGATTAATGATACGATCCTCAAGATCAACAACTGAACAGTGAAATGAACTGAGTGATTAATGAGTTAACATGATCGACATGATCAAAAATGAAAATTATGTTTGAGGATTGTTGACTGTTGAATGATGAATGAGTGATTCTTATTGCCAGAAATTATACCATGGCGTCAGAAATCTTACTGTTCTTTGGTCTGAGGGGCTCGACTCTTGCACAGGTCACACGTGACGCGAAAGTCCAATGATACTAGTCTGATGAACGATGATTTCAAATGAGAAATGACTCGGAAGGTAGTATTCAAAACCACGGTCCGATACCAACTCTGTAACACCCTAATGTAGGCGAATATTACAGTGCCGTGGACCCCCAACTGGGACTCACGAGGCGAACGAAAATTAATGACTTAAATAATATAATTGTAGTACCGGACCACATTATATCATTAATTACTCCGATGAGGAGTTTCAAGTACAACACACCCAGGAAAATACAGAATACATGTATATTTTATATGAAGATAAAATATACAGCACTGAATGAAAATGAATATCCAAACGGAAATCTGCAACGGAAATATAAATGGAGAAACAAGAATGACTGAAAAAGGACTGGGGCCCCCTACTAGTATCACTGGGACTCCTCGCCGTCTATGTTCTCTTCCCGTGCTTTAGCCTTGCCATGACCTGAAAACAATATCCCCCAACGGGGTTAGTTACACAGAACAACAATCCTCAAGAGTTGAATAAACACAATCATGATATATTTTAATTATGAAATTAAGCTGAAGAGGAGTATCATAGTACGCCCGTAATGGTATGTGCAAGTGCACAAGACGAGTGTCCGGACACCCGTCCTTGTACCTAATTAGTCTCATGGAGGTATGTTACCGTGTGCACAGTCCATTGTGTCGGTGAACCCGAACACATGACAATCATGTGCCCTACTAAAAATTCCACACATCCCCACCCGGCCACGCAATATGAACCCAAAAGGTCATATGAACAAGAGTGACCATGAAGAATATTAATGAATAACAATCCGACAAAGTCAAGAATGACTCACCGAGATGAAATAATAGTGAAATGAATGATAGCTCAATGAAATGATTGGAACCATCGTTCATCGTGAATTAAGTGATTATTCGACAATTACAAGTCTCAATACGGTTAATACATTATGAATGAGTTATGATTATGAATGAACAACAACGAAAGGAATGAATATGCTTTTAACCGAGTAAGAATTAACTTACTCAATACCGGTGAAGAAAGTCCTTCCTCGAACAACGTCCTAAAGAAAGAGATGTCGGTCGCTCGAACAACCTTGAATAAGACAATTACCAATAATTTGCTTAATAAACAACTCAAACATGATCACAACCCACTTCAAAAGTCGATACAACAATATCCAAACTCATTGGGGCATTAAGACAAACACTTAGCAAACATTCATCCTTTGATTATAATCAACCCCAACTATATCGGAACCAAACTCCAAAATGAGTAGTTCAATCCAACAAAGCACCTCCGATGATATCAATAATCCAATAGGAATTCACAAATCGAGTTAACGACAACATCTAATCGAAACCCCCAAATATCAAAGTCAACTCTAAAGTGTTCTTGATTAATTCTCCAAATATTCATCAAATCCGAAAAACACATCAATAAATCCGTAGGAATACATGTATCCAAGGTAGATAATCCATATCTAACATATTCCAACATAATAACAAGCTTACACGAAGATATCAGAAGGAAAATACTCAAAATCCGAAATTCTAGATCCAAGAGATCATTACCTTGATTTGATGTGTTGGAGAGGATGAAATGATGATTAATCCCAATGATAAGCTTGAAGATGATGATAGATGGATTCAGCTCGAAGAAATCTCTCCAAAACGCATGAAATTGCCCAAAACCGATGAAGGAATGAAGTGGAAAGAAAAAATGACGATTCTGGACTGCACTGTCCAATATATACTGGTCCCAGCTTAGCGCACGCTATGACCTGATATATAGCGTGCGCTAACGGGTTAACCGGACAGTCCAGTGAGCTCTGACTGCCTTGTCAGCGTACGCTACGAACTTGGTAGCGTGCGCTAACGTCCTCCCGATAGCGTGCGTTAACCTAAAAAATTAGCGTGCGCTAACTGATATCTGATGCCCAGTGACTGAAGTCCAGAACTTCATGTTCTCTGATCTGCTCGCGATAGCATACGCTACACGCAAAACTCAGCGTGCGCTACTACACCATTAGCGTACGCTAATATCCATTCATAGCGTACGCTATTTATTATTCCAAATCAGTCCAGTACCTACTGGACTCCACCTGATCGACCTTAGCGTGCGCTATACTGCTAGCATAGCGTGCGCTATTCGAACTCACTAGCGCGTGCTACTTACCATTCGTAGCGTGTGCTACTACAACTCAACTTCATCCCAGTGCCTTATGGACTGTCTGCCTGAACCACGCTAGCGTGCGCTAATGCTGAGAGGTAGCGTGCGCTACCCGTACTCAATTAGCGCGCGCTAAAGGGAGTACATAGCCTGCGTTACTCCTCACACATAGCCCACTACGAAAAAGACAATGATGATAAACACGGCTCGATCCTCCAACCAGGTAGAAAGACGAATAAAAACTGATACACGAAACAAATTACTCTGAACGGTGAACACAATGATTGAATATGAATGATGAATGATTATTAATGAGTGAAAATTACTGAGTGGCAATTACTGAATGATAATTACTAAATGATAATGACTGAATTACAACCGGGTATTACATATTCCCCCCCTTAAAAAGAGTTTCGTCCTTGGAACTAAGGGTGAAACAACTCGGGATAACTCTCCCGCATACTATCCTCGGTTTCCCAAGTAGCCTCTTTGACTCCGTGTCTAGACCACTAAATTTTAACCAAAGAAATCGTATTGTTCCTCAACCGTTTGATTCGTCGCTCTAAAACTCGTATAGGATTCTCCTCATACGAATGATCATCCGCGATCTCGATTTTGTCGAACTGAAGTATGTGACTCGGATCGGCAACATACTTCCAAAACTGAGAGACGTGAAACACATTATGAATTCGGCTCAACGCCGGAGGTAAGGCCAATCGATAAGCCAGATTGCTTACTCGATCCAAAATCTCAAACGGTCCAATGAATATCGGACTCAACTTCCCCTATTTCCCGAAACGGAAGATACCTCGACTCGGGGATACCTTGACCAAAACGTGGTCACCCGTCTCGAACTCTAATGGCCGACGACGGGTATCTGCATATGATTTATGTTGACTCCTAGCGGTCAACAAACAACTTATGATCAAATCTACCTTCTCACGGGCGACTATAAGCATATCGGGATCCGTGCCGATTGATTCTGACAAGTCATCCCAACACAAAGGAGATCAACAACGACGACCATACAAGGCCTCGAAAGGTGACATCTTAATCGAAGCATGCCAACTTTTATTGTACGTGAACTCGATCAGTGGTAGTTGGGCTTCCCAATCGTCCTTCCAATCGAGAACACATGCCCTCAACATGTCCTCCAACGTCTGAATAGTCCTCTCTGATTGTCCGTCGGACTGAGGATGAAAAGTTGTGCTGAGATTAAGATGAGTTCCCATAGCACGATGAACTGATTTCTAAAAATGCGACACGAATCGCCCGTCACGATCGGAAACGATACTCTTAGGGGTACCGTGCAGTCTCACTATCTCTTTGATGAACAACTGGGCAAGTCTCTCAGGACCCCACGTCTCCTTAATCTCAAGGAAATGAGATGACTTAGTTAGACGATCCACAATTACCCAAATTGTATTCATGCCACGACGACTTGTCGGCAAACTCGTGATGAAGTCCATTGAAATATCTTCCCACTTCCACTCTGGAATAGGGAGCGGTTTCGGCATACCTGCCGGTCGCTGATGTTCTATCTTGACTTGCTGACAGGTTAAACATCTCGAAACAAATTCTGCGACTTCTCGCTTCATATTACTCCACCAGTAATTTTGTTTCAAGTCTTTGTACATCTTGCTAGACTCCAGATGAATGGAATAAAGGGTAGCATGAGCTTCTTTCAAAATCGAGTGTTTCAGCTCGTCATTCGCCGGTAGGCATAACCAATTCTTAAATCGCAAAAGTCCATCCTCGTGGACCACAAATCCAGGGGCTTTCCCCTGAGTCACATCATCTCGAATGCGCAACAAAAATGGGTTCGAACCCTGATTCACCCTGATCGCATCCTCAAGTGGCGATGAAATCTCTAACGTACAAAGTTTCCCTTGTACTCATTGTAACCAAACCTAGACCTCTGTTAGGCGTATTTTTATATGCTTATTTGTCATTATTTAGTATTATTTTGGCGAGTAAATTTGCATAAATGAGCTCTTAATGCCTTAATCTTGTATGTTTGTCAGGAGATTGGAGTCCGGAAGCTAAAACGAGGCAAAACGGGCAAAAACGGTGAATTTTGGCCGTGGGCCGCGACACAAGGCAAGTGGGCCGCGGCACATGAAGGCAACCAGCAGGCACCAAAGTAGACTGTACTCTGTGCCGCGGCACAGTCCAGGTGAGCCGCGGCCCAGACGTAACACCCAGCGTCCAGTTTTTAAATTACACGCCATGTGCCGCGGCACAGATTTAGTGAGCCGCGGCACACAAGGCGGTCTTGGTGTGCTCCGCGCGGATTTGGGCCGTTTTGAAGCCAGTTCTCGACCTACTCACACGAACGCGATTTGGAGACTGTTGCGAGCTATAAATAAGGGTTTAAGACCCTAATTAATCATCTTGGAATCTTGGAATCTTGGAATCTTTGGAGGCTTGGGAATAGAAGGATCACAGAAGACTATCACAGACGAGAGAAGCAGAAGACTTCAAGGGCAGAGGGCGGAAGCCAGAAGAACGGAGGAATCCGAGCTCTTCATCTGCGTCTGATTTTCATGCTTTTATTTATTAATTCTTTATTTTCATTATTCAGCATGTCAGGCTAAAACCCTAATCTAGGATTTTGATGAAACCTATGTTTTGACGGATTTGCTTGAGATTATCTATTTAATTCCTTTTTGTTGAGTTTTCCCAATCGTGTTTAATGCTTTCAATTATCTGGCCAATAGTTGTATTGTTTTAATCACTCAATTCGAATCGGGAGAGGAGAGTTGGTGAGGAACTATTGGTGAGGACCGTTTTATCTTGTGATATAGGAATATACTCATAGGAACTACGTGGCCTTTTGGAGATTTTATGCTTTTTGCCTATTGACGAATTAATTCACCTAGGGATAGAGTGCGTTATTCGCCTTTAGAAAAATCTATTGACCTCGGGAGAGGCGATAGAGTAAATTAGCAATCTTCGCCTTCAATAAATTGGGAAAATCATTAACTTCAGATAATCAGTAAATTCGGATAAACCGATGTGGATTCAGAATCCTAGACTTATTCATCATTTGATTCTCTTTATTCAAGCGATCGTTTTTACTGTTTAGTCTTTTATTAATTTTCTTTAGTAATTAATTGCTACCCAAAGTTCGATTGTTCAAATTAAACTAGAATACTTAAAAATTGGTAGTTAGTGATTCAGTCCTCGTGGGAACGATACTCACTCATCACTTTATTACTTGTATACGATAACGTGCACTGGCGTTCAAGAAAAATCGCAACAAGTTTTTGGCGCCGTTGCCGGGGAACTGAAATTTTAGCTAATATCAATTTCACTATTTCTAGTCTTAGTTTGAACGTTTTTATTTACTTATTTTCGTGTATTTAATTTTATTTATTTTATTTGTTCTTCCTTTCAGGATCTTTCGCGTAGTGCATGAGAAAATTCGGTAACGAAGGCCCACTACCTTTGGATACCGAACTCGAGCGCACTCTTCGAAGGAACAAGAAGGAGAAACGAGAGTTACAGACGACAGTGACCATGGCCGAAAATATCGAAATTCATGGAGGAAATAATATTGTGCAGCAAGCTCAACCGGAAATGGCTCTTCGAGATTATGCTATGCCGCAAATTAACGCAAACTTTTTGGGGATTCGGCGTCCAACAATCCAAGCCAACAATTTCGAAATCAATCCTGCGATCATTCAGATGGTGCAGGCTAGCCAGTTTTGTGGATTGCCGAACGATGACCCCAACGCACATATTGCTTCTTTTCTCGAGATTTGTGACACGTTCAAGAACAATGGTGTCACCGACGATGCTATCCGTTTAAGGCTTTTCCCTTTCTCTTTGAGGGATAAAGCGAAATTCTGGCTGAATTCCTTACCGCCAGGCTCAATCACGACATGGGCAGAGTTAGCGCAAGCCTTCCTTGCTAAATTCTTCCCACCTTCAAAGACGGCGAGACTGAGAAATGAGATCACTACCTTTGGTCAGTATGATATGGAATCACTCCACGAGGCGTGGGAGTGATACAAAGATTTGTTACGGAGATGCCCACATCACGGCCTTCCGGACTGGCTTCAGATTCAGACGTTCTACAATGGTTTGAGTGCTTCCACACACACTCTCGTGGATGCAGCCGCCGGTGGAGCTTTGATGGGAAAGACGATGGCTGAAGCACACTCGTTGTTGGAAGCTATGGCCGCTAATGCTTATCAATGGCCATCCGAACGAATAGTGCCGAAGCGAGTTATGGAAATTTCGAGTAATGACCCGATATCTACATTGTCAGCACAAGTCGCAGCATTAACGCAGCAGCTCCAAGCATTTTCGCAAGCTCCTTCCCCCGTTACCATTGAGTCTTGCAATTGGTGTAACGGATCTCACCCTAGCGCGGAGTGCCAAGTCGGAAACCCGTTCGAGCAGCCCCAAATTGAACAAGCTCAGTTCGTAGGAAACGGAAACTGGCAAAATAATCCGTACTCCAACACGTATAATCCGGGGTGGCGTAATCATCCCAACTTCTCGTGGAGAAACTGATAGAACTCGAACCAGCCTCCGCTCACTCAAAACCAACAGCAGCCTCCTCCCGCTCCAAAAGTTTCTCTCGAGGAAGCAATTGCGAAATTGGCAGCGAATACGAGTCAATTCATGACCCGTACTGAAGCAACATTGCAGAATCATTCCGCTTCCATTCGCAACTTGGAAGTCTAGATGGGCCAGATTGCTAACGTGTTGATAGCCCGCCCGGAGGGAGCATTGCCAAGTACGACCGAGACAAATCCTAGAGAAAGTCTAAATGCGATCAGTTTGAGAAGCGGGAAGGAGGTGTGTGACCATCCCGAGAGAAGTGAAAAGAGGAGTGAAATTGAGGAGAAGAAAAATTTAGCGACGGAGGAATCACAAGATTGGAGACCCTCGATAACGTTTCCAGATAATCCGAAAGCATATGTGCCACCCATCCCGTTTCCGCAGAGATTACAGCAGAAAAAGGCGGACAAGCAATTCTCTAAGTTCCTCGACGTGTTCAAAAAGCTTCATATTAACATTCCATTTGCCGACACGTTGGAACAAATGCCAAGCTACATTAAATTCATGAAGGAGATCTTGTCAAAGAAAAGAAAACTCGAGGAGTTTGAGACAGTCGCCTTAACGGAGGAGTGCAGCGCGATTCTTCAGAAGAAGCTTCCACCTTAATTGAAAGATCCGGGAAGTTTCAACATACCGTGCACCATGGGGAATCTCTCCTTTAATAAGGCGTTGTGCGATCTCGGTGCTAGTGTTAACATCATGCCTTTGTCTATTTTCAAAAAGCTGGGAATTGGAGAAGCAAAGCCGACGACGATCTCCTTGCAATTAGCGGATCGATCTATTAAGTACCCGAGGGGAGTGATTGAGGATGTGTTAGTAAAAGTGGATAAATTTATCTTTCCAGCGGATTTTATTGTTCTCGACATGGAGGAAGATCAAGATATCCCGATTATCTTGGGACGACCATTTTTAGCGACCGGCCGAACTCTTATAGACGTGGAAAAAGGTGAATTAACTCTGAGGGTTCAAGATGAGCATGTCACGTTCCAAGTGTTCAAATCTTTTCCATGTCCGGGAGGTGTTGATAAAAGCTCACAAATTGAAAGTGTAGATGTCGTTGCTAAAGAAAGACACCGAAAGAATCGTCGGTCGAAAGACTCATTTTCAGATGGTCCGACTTCTGAGAAAGATGTATAAAGAGTCGCATTTCTCAAGCATGTGATCATGCAATCATCGCCATATGACCAGCCACACTCGGACAAGTCTGCTGCTGTCATAAAGTCATTTTTGAAAGAGGGAAATAAGCAGGAAGTCAAACGGACGTCTAGTCATGAGAAAAACGGGTGTTTCGGAAATTTGTTCTCATCAAAACCTTTCCGCAACCAACATTGGGTGTCCGAACCGAAAATCAAATCGTTAACGACCGATGGTCAAAATTTTAAAAACCATATTAACGGTTCGATGAACGGGGCGGAAATCAAATGGAGTTTGCGAAAAGCGAACTAATTTTTAAATAGGTCCGACTGAAGACTATAAACTTAGCGCTTCTCGGGAGGCAATCTGAGTTCATAGTTGTAGATTTTTGCGTTTCTGTATTTTTCTTGCATTCTTGAATTTTTATTTTTCATCATTTTGTGCTTTGATTTGCTTTTACCTCTCTCTCTTGACGTGTTTTTCTCAAAATTCTGTGCAGGAAAAGTCCCAGGGGAGAAATTTATGCCTGAGCCGCGGCACAAGGGTTGTGAGCCGCGACACACACAAATCAAAAGGGAGAGCTAAACTTTCTGTACTCTGTGCCGCGGCACAACATTACTGAGCCGCAGCACAACTGAGCACTGAGCCGCGGCACAAGGAAGCTGAGCCGTGGCCCACGACAAGACATACGAGCAGGTAAAAAGGGACTGTACTCGGTTCCGCGGCTCACTTGAGCTGTGCCGCGGCACACCATGCGGAATTTCAAGAGCCCAGGTATCTTATAACTCTCATTCGGCCGACTACCCAGGTAAGTTTCCCATTTCTTCCTTTCCCTCCCTTTGCGCTCGCGATCGGCCAAGAAACCTTCTTCTTCTTCTCGTTCTCTTCTTGCAATTTTCTTGCACTTTTCACAATCCAAGCAAGGCATGTCCAAATCTCTAATCTCAAATTGTTCTATGAATTTAAATGTGAAGTTGTGTTGTGCATTTGATGGTTGAATATGTTGATTTCCTTCAAAAGTTATATGATGGTTAAGTGGAGGACATGATGTTTTGATCGATTTTTCATGATTATTTTGGATTATGAATGAATTGAATATGTCGTTTTTGATGGTGAATGATTCGTGTTGTTGTTCTTGGGGGTTTAATTGAGCTATTGTCATATTTGTTCTTCAATTGAACTCGTGCCCTTTAAGTGTTTGATGAAATGTCTAAATAAAAAATTTTCTTTGTTAAGTCACTATTGTGAATCTTTGTGCGATGTATTCGTTCTGAAATTACAACAAGCCCAACCCTTACGTCTAGTTTAAACATTAAAGTTCAAATTTAATTTTTATCCCACGACTGTGCTAGCCTGTTAAGTTCTGATTTACGGCCGGATATCCTTAGCCGAGTGATGATTATTCTCGTTATTGTTCGAGTAAGTAAACTCTGGTGTTTCATTTTTCAGGACTCGTTATGGCTAGGACTAAGAAGCTGAGCAAGAGGGCCAGGACTCAGTCATCCCCCACTCGAGGGGAAACTTCTCGTAGTCGCGCCAAGTCGGAGGCGCACCAGTTTTCTGACCCTGAGATCCACAAAATCTTCAACGAGAAGATTCGGCCGCGACCTCTTATCCCGGAGAGGGGATTTACTCTAGCCCCCCAAGACGGGGAACTGCTTGCTATGATAGACGAGATGGGGTGGGCCCGTTTCGCCGCACCCCCCGAGCCAGCAGTGATCTCGATAGTGCAGGAGTTCTATGCCAGCGTGCTATTGAAGCACATTCGGGCAGGCCAGATGTTGCAGCAGTCAGACACTCGGACTCAGGTCGATGTCCGAGGTATTACGGTTGATTATTCCACATATGCTATTCAGAGGTTGTTTCGGCTGCCGGTGGTAGATGAGACGCCTTATGACCGAGTTATCTCTAGCCTCACGAAGGAGGCTCTGCTCGAGACTATTACGCAGCCCGACTCCGACTGGGAGCGGCGCGCACCGGGTTCTTCCACTTTTCACTTCAAGAGCTCGCGCCTCAGTCGGCTCGAGCGTGCCTGGCTATATTTTATTTGCGCTCGTATAGACCCCACATCTCAGATCCGCACTGTTTTTCTCTCCCGCACCCGGACACTATATGCTATCACATCCGGGCTGCGATTCGATGTGGCCCCTCTCTTGGTCCGATCTATATTCCAGTGCATTCAGGGAGGGGCCAAGACGGGGCTGAAGCACCCCTCTCTTATCTGCGCTCTGTGCCGGTAGTCGGGGCTGACGTGGTCGGACGACGAGCCGATGCTAGCTCCCCAGGCCCGATCGACCACCGCATCATCTCACATTTTGACCAGTGGGGAGGAGCGCCGGCGCATGCTCGGGGGAGAGGATTTCTACTGGATGAGGCCCACGAGGGATCCCCCGAGCCTCTACTGCTGACACAGGGGTAGGCAGATGCCGGCCCGCCGCCCGACAGAGAGAGATTGCAGGCGATGTTCGACGGGCTGAGAGAGGATATGAGGAGAGAGAGAGAGGATCTGAGGGAGGATATGAGGAGAGAGAGAGGATATGAGGAGAGAGAGGGAGAGTATGCTGGCTGCCATGCGAGAGGAGCAGCGGACGGATAGAGAGAGCATTATTGCTGCCGTCAGGGGTGAGATGCGAGAGCAGGCCCGCCGGGCCAACCGACGAGAGGCGAGGCGTCTAGCAGCGAGGGACGCGTACCACCAGGAGCACCTTGCCGCATGGACGGCCCATATCATGCATCCAGACGGACCATTTATTGCACCTGCTCGGCCAGCCACACCACCCTCCTCACCGGATGATGCCAGCACCAGCTCATGAGAGGACTAGAGGGGAGTACTTGACCTTTCACTTTTATTACATATTATATTGTGTCCATTGAGGTCAATGTACGTCCTAAGTTTGGGGGGGCGGGGGTCTATTTCTGTTGCTACACTTACTGCTGTACTTATTTCGTTGCACTTTTCATTACTTTTCGTTATTTTTGTCGCTAGCCCTGCTTGTCTTGACTTTACTCTATTCGTGATTTTTTCGTGCTTCTATTTGTGTAATACTGATGTTACGACACTGTTTTTCTCTCTAAAGAAATGGTCGAGTTTTAGTCAAGTTGTAGTTAGTGATTTCTGTTTCTGCTAAGTCTTCATTTAGGTCCGAAATTTTTTCGTTTTTGTAGAGGTCTTGGCGGATAAGAGAGGATACGTACGTGTTTTAAAATCACCGTCGATACGTTTGGTTACATTTTTCGGTTAGCTAGTCGTCCAGTTACATAAGTCGTGTTGGCACTTAGATTGAGTTTAGAGTTGGTCAGTTTTTCCCAAAAGTCGAGATATTTTTGTTCTATGATGGGAAGTCTAGTAACCGGGGGTATTCACGTGACCCGTTGTTTACTCTCGCGTAAAACGACGACCCTGATTAGACTAGTGGTTTGGAAATTTCGCATGTGCCAATGATAGGGAGCCTAGTAACCGGGGGTATTCGCGTGACCCGTTGTTTACTCTCGCGTAAAACAGCGACCTTGATTCGGACATGCTGGAATTAGCTATTCGAGTTGTTTCTCCGCTGTGGAGGGGAACTTAGTAACTAGAAGCATCCATGTGCCCCATGAGTGTCTTTTACGTCAAACGGTTTCCCAATACATGAGAATGGAAGTTCCACCCTAGGATTATCCCGATGTAACATCCCGAGATCCGAACCTAGTGGTCAACTCGAATCAATTTCTTGAGCATATATATATAAGGGAATACTGTCCGAGGATTATTTTTTGATAAAACTCATGAAAATTTTGCCATTAGACTGTGGAACGGGGTGAATTTAGCTCGTTTATTTTAACCTTTCATATGGACAGTCGATTAGATTCATGTTTGTTAATCTTTGAGCTGGATTTTCTTCATGAATGAGTGATTAGGACTGAACTTGGTTACTTTATGGAATCAGTGTTCTGAGTGTAGCTCGCTATTACGATACTCGTATTATTCAGAGAGAAATTTCAGGATAGTATTGATTAGGTTGAGCACTATGAGTTGCACGATTATTCACAACATTCTTTTGTTGAAATTAATTCTTTTTTTACTTGAGGACAAGCAAAGGCTTAAGTTTGGGGGTATTTGTTAGGCGTATTTTTATACGCTTATTTATCACTATTTAGTATTATTTTGGCGAGTAAATTTGCATAAATGAGCTCTTAATGCCTTAATCTTGTATGTTTGTCAGGAGATTGGAGTCCGGAAGCTAAAACGAGGCAAAACGGGCGAAAACGGTGAATTTTGGTCGTGGGCCGCGACACAAGAAAGCAACCAGCGGGCACCAGAGTAGACTGTACTGTGTGCCGCGGCACAGTCCAGGTGAGCCGCGACCCAGACGTAACACCCAGCGCCCAGTTTTTAAATTACACGCCATGTGCCGCGGCACAGATTTAGTGAGCCGCGGCACACAAGGCGGTCTTGGTGTGCTCCGCGTGGATTTAGGCCGTTTTGAAGCCAGTTCTCGACCTACTCACACGGACGCGATTTGGAGACTGTTGAGAGCTATAAATAAGGGTTTAAGACCCTAATTAATCATCTTAGAATCTTGGAATCCTAGAATCTTTGGAGGCTTGGGAATAGAAGTATCACAGAAGACTATCACAAACGAGAGAAGCAGAAGACTTCAAGGGCAGAGGGCGGAAGCCAGAAGAACGGAGGAATCCGAGCTCTTCATCTGCGTTTGATTTTCATCCTTTTATTTATTAATTCTGTATTTTTATTATTCAGCATGTCAGGCTAAAACCCTAATCTAAGATTTTGATGAAACCTATGTTTTGACGGATTTGCTTGAGATTATCTATTTAATTCCATTTTTGTTGAGCTTTCCCAATCGTGTTTAATGCTTTGAATTATCTGGCCAATAGTTGTATTGTTTTAATCACTCAATTAGAATCGGGAGAGGAGAGTTGGTGAGGAACTATTGGTGAGGACCGTTTTATCTTGTGAGATAGGAATATACTCATAGGAACTACGTGGCCTTTTGGAGATTTTATGCTTTTTGCCTATTGACGAATTAATTCACCTAGGGATAGAGTTCGTTATTCGCCGTTAGAAAAATCTATTGACCTCGGGAGAGGCGGTAGAGTAAATTAGCAATCTTCGCCTTCAATAAATTGGGAAAATCATTAACTTCAGATAATCGAGAGTAAATTCGGATAAACCGAGGTGGATTCAGAATCCTAGACTTATTCATCATTTGATTCTCTTTCTTCAAGCGATCGTTTTTACTGTTTAGTCTTTTATTATTTTTCTTTAGTAATTAATTGCTACCCAAAATTCGATTGTTCAAATAAAACTAGAATACATAAAAATCGGTAGTCAGTGATTCAGTCCTCGTGGGAACGATACTCACTCATCGCTTTATTACTTGTATACGATAACGTGCACTTGCGTTCTAGAAAAATCGCAACAACCTCGGATCTTAGGAATTCATGTTGAAGTTCCTTCTGAACAGTCAAACAAGCAAGCATTTGCTCCTGAACGACTCAAGGCGTCGGCGACAACATTCGCCTTGCCTGGGTGGTATAATATCTCAATATCATAATCTTTTATTAGTTCTAACCACCGTCTCTGTCGCATATTTAACTCCTTCTGAGTAAATATATACTTCAAACTCTTATGATCGGTGAATATCTGACAGGTAACGCCATAAAGATAATGACGCCAAATCTTCAATGCGAACACCACGGCTGCTAGCTCCAGGTCGTGGGTCGGATAATTAACCTCATAAGGTCTCAATTACCGTGAAGCATAAGCAATAACTTTTCTGTTCTACATTAATACACATCCAAGACCGTGTCCGGACGCGTCACTATAAACCACGAATCCCTCCATCCCTTGCGGCAAGTAAAGGACAGGTGCTGAAATCTAACAACTCTTGAGTTCCTAAAAACTCCGCTGACATGCATCAGAACACATGTATTTCTTATCCTTCTGCAAAAGGCTCGTCATGGGTTGAGCGATTTTAGAAAATCCTTCCACAAATCGCCGATAATAACCAGCTAATCCGAGAAAAGTTCGGATTTCCTTAACATTCTTCGGAGGTTGCCAATCTCGGATAGCCTCCATCTTCTGAGGGTCGACACGAACTCCGTCTGATGAAATTACATGTCCGAGAAACGTCACCTCGGACATCCAGAACTCACATTTGGAAAACTTTCCATAAAGTTGCTCTCGTCTCAACACGTCGAGAACCTGATGAATGTGAAACTCGTGCTCCTCCCGATCACGAGAATAAATTAAAATGTCATCAATGAAGACAACCACGAACTGATCCAAATAGTCGATGAAAACCCAATTCATTAACTCCATGAATACCACAGGTGCATTAGTTAATCCGAACGGCATTACCACAAACTCATAATGACTATAGCGTGTTCCGAATGCCATCCTTCGATATCCGACTCTCGAATTCGCAACTGATGATATCCAGATCTTAAGTCGATCTTGGAAAATACTGAAGCTCCCTGAAGTTGATCCAAAAGATCATCAATATGGGGTAGAGGATATTTATTCTTGATCGTCACCGTGTTCAACTCCCGATAATCAATACACAAACGAAATGAACCGTCCTTCTTCTTGACAAATAACACTGGTGCTCTCCACGGGGACGCACTCGGTCGGATATAACCTTTCTCGGTCAAATCCTCCAATTGATTCTTCAGTTCATGCATTTCGGTCGGGGCCATCCGATACGGTGCCTTCGATATTGGAGACGTACCAGGCTCCAACTCAATCGTGAATTCTACGTCTCTTTGTGGAGGCAAACCAGGTAACTCGTCTGGAAATACATCGGCATATTCTCTCACTACCGGAATATCCTCCAACACTATTGATGATTTCTCGGTTTTGGTCATATAGCACTAATAACCAACACACCCCTGACTGAGTAATTTCACTACTTGCATCAAGTTGATGACTCTCCAAGAACAGCTGGGATTACCTCCCTGAAATACACATTCGACATTATTGTCTAAAATGATAGTGACCATACGCTTACGGACACTAATGATGGCATCGTGACAATCCATCCAATCAATACCCAAGATGAAGTTATCTCTCGGTAAATCTACCACGATTAGGTCTGCTAACCAATCACGGCCATGAAGCTGAATCGGACAATCCTTAATCTCACGATTCCCGATAATTCTTCTACCATCAGGTAGACCAATGACATAGGGCTCACAAGTAGTAGCACTACCCAGACGTAGTCTACTGAAACATGACTTGGAAATGAATGAATGCGATGAACCAGTATCAAAAAGGATACACACAGGTTGAGATAGAATTTCAAGTGTACCTGAGATCATCTGGGCCTCCGGATCATCGGTCCTCTTCATATCATAAATTCGGGGTTTGCCGTCCCCAGAACCGGATGCTCCCGTCTGATAGCTTTTGGCTCCACCTTTGTTTGCTCCTGTCGTCTTAAACGACGCAGACCGAGTGGCCTGATTATGAATAGCTGATTGATTTAGGGCCTGAGATGACGCCGGAGTAGGTTTGGAGTCCCATCGGAAAAAACGGGCCTTATGCCCAGCAATTCCACACTTATTGCACGTAATAGTCTGCCTCGGACACTTGGTGCTGGAATGACCAAGTTCTCCACAGTTGAATACAGGTGATGGCCGAACTGGCCGCTTGGGACTGAGATTTCGCGGGTCTGGGTGCCGCAGGAGGTCGCTCAGAAAAAGTAGAGCCCGCACGAGGCTTCTTGAAAGTTGCCTGACTGCCTTGAGACTGATTACTATTCTTTGACTTCTTGGTAGCAGATGAAGATTGTTGCTTAGCAATCTCCTTAGCAGTAAGCTCATAAGTAAGAGCTTTCTCGATGAACTCGGCCAGAGTGGTGCAATTGTGATTAAGCAACTGCATCCGCATACGAGGTTTCAACCTCTTGCTGAAATACTTGATCTTGTCCGCCTCGGAGTGAATAACAGATGAGGCGAAAGGAAGAAGTTCCTGGAATTTCTCGGCGATGGCGAGAACATCATCGTCCGCTGAGAGGTCGGGAGTGAATAATTCTGATAACTTGGCCTCTCTGAGTGGGGCCGAATAATATCTCTCCATCATGAGAGTCTTGAATTGATCCCACGTACAAGATCCATCGGTGGGCTTCAACGATAACCACCATAAATGATCGCTCTTACCCAGATAGTAAGCCGCAACTGAAACTTTGTGTCCTTCGGGGCACTCCACCATAGCAAACAACTTCTCGAAATGTTCAATACAGTAAACAATATCCGCCGGATCAGATGAGCCCTCAAAAGTAGGTGGTCTCTGGCGAGAGATGTCGCCAAGGATACTGCTCACACCCCTCTCCTGCCCCCAAGGTGGTCTCTTAGCGGTCGAGTTCTGCATCGTCTCAATGAGGCATGCCATCTGAGTCATCTGGGCCATCATACCCTGCATAAAAGTGAGTGGATCAACCTGAACACCTTCTGATTGAGCTGTGTCCCGGGTACGACTCCCTGACAGTGAATGATTATTTCCGGGTGAATGAGTGGCAGCGTCGCTGCTCGATGAGTTTGCATTATTCCTCGCATTCGCGCGTGTATTCACACTAGCTCTCGGGTTTCAGCCCGCACCGCGGCATCTTCCCCCGGGTCCTCTACCTGCTCTCTCCATACTTAAGTAGGAAAGTCAAAAGATAATAATAGATCTCGCATGAATATCGCATTATGATTACATCATGAAATGATGAAAACGAGCATACGTGCTCTAACACAATGATTACATGAATGATCCACTGAGGTGACATGATTATCCGATGAAAATCTTGAAATGATTATATTGAACAAGTTAACAAGATTAATGATACGATCCTCAAGATCAACAACTGAACAGTGAAATGAACTGAGTGATTAATGAGTTAACATGATCGACATGATCAAAAATGAAAATGATGATTGAGGATTGTTGACTGTTGAATGATGAATGAGTGATTCTTATTGCCAAAAATTATACCATGGCGTCAGAAATCTTACTGTTCTTTGGTCTGAGGGGCTCGGCTCTTGCACAGGTCACACATGACACGAAAGTCCAATGATACTAGTCTGATGAATGATGATTTCAAATGAGAAATAACTCGGAAGGTAGTATTCAAAACCACGCTCCGATACCAACTCTGTAACACCTTAATGTAGGCGAATATTACAATGCCGTGGACCCCCAACTGGGACCCACGAGGCGAATGAAAATTAATGACTTAAATAATATAATTGCAGTACCGGACCACATTATATCATTAATTACTCCGATGAGGAGTTTCAAGTACAACACACCCAGGAAAATACAGAACACATGTATATTTTATATGAAGATAAAATATACAACACTGAATGAAAATGAATATACAAACGGAAATCTGCAATGGAAATATAAATGGAGAAACATGAATGACTGAAAAAGGACTGGGACCCTTACTAGTATCACTGGCACTCATCGCTGTCCATGTTCTCTTCCCGTACTTTAGCCTTGCCATGACCTGAAAACAGTATCCCCCAACGGGGTCAGTTACACAGAACAACAATACTCAAGAGTTGAATAAACACAATCATGATATATTTTAATTATGAAATTAAGCTGTAGAGGAGCATCATAGTGCGCCCGTAATGGTATGTGCAAGTGCACAATATGAGTGTCCGGACACCCGTCCTTGTACCTAATTAGTCTCACGGAGGCACGTTACCGTGTGCACAGTCCATTGTGTCGGTGAACCCGAACACATGACAATCATGTGCCCTACTAAAAATTCCACACATCCCCACCCGGCCACACAATATGAACCCAAAAAGTCATATGAACAAGAATGACCATGAAGAATATTAATGAGTAACAATCCGACAAAGTCAAGAATGACTCACCGAGATGAAATAATAGTGAAATGAATGATACCTCAATGAAATGATTGGAACCATCGTTCATCGTGAATGAAGTGATTATTCGACAATTACAAGTCTCAATACGGTTAATACATTATGAATGAGTTATGATTATGAATGAACAACAACGAAAGGAATGAATATGCTTTTAACCGAGTAAGAATTAACTTACTCAATACCGGTGAAGAAAGTCCTTCCTCGAACAACGTCCTAAAGAAAGAGATGTCGATCGCTCGAACAACCTTGAATAACACAATTACCAATAATCTGCTTAATAAACGACTCAAACATGATCACAACCCACTTCAAAAGTCGATACAACAATATCCAAACTCATTGGGGCATTAAGACAAACACTTAGCAAACATTCATCCTTTGATTATAATCAACCCCAACTATATCGGAACCAAACTCCAAAATGAGTAGTTCAATCTAACAAAGCACCTCCGATGATATCAATAATCCAATAGGAATCCACAAATCGAGTTAACGACAACATCTAATCGAAACCCCCAAATATCAAAGTCAACTCTAAAGTGTTCTTGATTAATTCTCGAAATATTCATCAAATCCGAAAAACACATCAATAAATTCATAGGAATACATGTATCCAAGGTAGATAATCCATATCTAACATATTCCAACATAATAACAAGATTACATGAAGATATCAGAAATAAAATACTCAAAATCTAAAATTCTAGATCCAAGAGATCATTACCTTGATTTGATGTGTTGGACAGGATGAAATGATGATTAATCCCAATGATAAGCTTGAAGATGATGATAGATGGATTCAGCTCAAAGAAATCTCTCCAAAACGCCTGAAATTGCCCAAAACCGACGAAGGAATGAAGTGGAATGAAAAAATGACGATTCTGGACTGCACTGTCCAATATATACTGGTCCCAGCTTAGCGCACGCTATGACCTGATATGTAGCGTGCGATAACGGGTTAACCGAACAGTCCAGTGAGCTATGACTACCTCGTTAGCATACGCTACGTACTTGGTAGCGTGCACTAACGTCCTCCCGATAGCGTGCGTTAACCCAAAAAGTTAGTGTGCGCTAACTGATATCTGATGCCCAGTGACTGAAGTCCAGAACCTCCTGTTCTCTGATCTGCTCGCGATACCATACGCTGTTAGGAATATGCCCTCGAATTCCACTCAGAGGATGAGAGAATGAGAGCAATTGTATTGTAATTATGAATATTATATTTAATAAGGCAATTATTATTTCTATATTATTGTATATCACTGGCATTGTGATTTGGTATATAGAATAATAGTCCTTGCATTTGAGAGAGAACATTCTACTCCTTATGGAGATAAGGAGATAGGCACTAGAAGTGTTTGGAGCTCGAATGCTTAACTAGTTCGCAAGTCGATAAAACTTAACTGGGCAGTAAGTTTAGACAAGACTTGTATAACGTGTACTTTGACATGTAGAGTGCCTGTCTTCACTAACAGTTAGTGGGAGCACACGTTATAGGTATGCTAATGGGATTAGTATACTCGAACACGACTCAACTCGATTCGGTCACATGG
The DNA here is from genome assembly GCA_033398695.1 of Orobanche coerulescens. Lineage (NCBI taxonomy): Eukaryota > Viridiplantae > Streptophyta > Magnoliopsida > Lamiales > Orobanchaceae > Orobanche > Orobanche coerulescens. The sequence continues at coordinate 40,945,280 of CM065809.1, read as the reverse complement.
AAATCACTCAGGGATTGTCAATGATTGAATCGAAAGATTGTGATAGGTATACGTGGACCTTTGACTTGAGGTTTCAGTAGGAGATGTGCTTGTGACATTAAGTTAGTCATTAGAGTAGTTCGATCCAATCGCCGGTTGGTGGGGTCAACCTCGAAATGCAACTTAGTGGGCAAGTAGCAGTCTCTACTGAATACCAAGATAGGATTCTTTCTCCTGTTAGTGAGCAGGTAAATGTCCTATGCGGTTAATGGCAATTAAGATCATAAGTCTTTGGCCAAAGCATTCAGAGCTAGTTATATTTGATACACGAGAGCTCGATGATCTCAATTTGCATTAACAGAAAGCATAGAGTTAAGTTACAGTAGGGTTTGACTTTACCGTGACCCTAATACTTGACCGGGACATATGATTGAAGGGTTTATACGTATATGGTATTCACGACATAATGGTTTTGGAATGATCCTATCATTCGTTCTTAGTTAGGTTACGGTGTGGGCCACGAGACTGGCTAAGTAGTGCTAACACTCATTGGATCCTCCCAATGCTAACTAAGACGAACCTACAGAGTCGCGGCACAGGAATTGACGACGAATTATATTTAGCTTATTCTCTCTTGGTTAATATTGGACATTGGATGTCTAATTCAATTTATTGTATAAATTTAATCGGTCTCGTGAATTAAATAAATTACTGGGTAATTAATTTATTCATATTATTTCTTAGAGAATTTATTTTTAATATAATTAATTAATTAGATTAATTAATTATATTAATATTGAAACATACCAAGGTTTATCTATCGGATTAGATACACGAGGGTCCGTTTCACGGACCGAAACGAACCAACTTCTTTTTCTCCTCCCTTAGCCATCACCCCACTTTCATCAATTGACTTGGTGATTTTTTTTTTATAAATGTGGGGACTTAATAATACATTTGATGTATTATTACGTCATTATTTATTTTTGAAATAATTGATGAGGTGTGTGTTTTGTTTATAAAATAAACACCATCTCCCTCATTTATGATTGAAGTGATCATCCGTGAGTTGAGTAAGGGAGTGAGAGAAAAGTTTTCTAACTTTATACATTTTGAGTTCTAAGTGTATTTTGAGAGAAAATAATTTTTATAAAAATACTTAGAGTATTTATAAAAATATATATAAGTTAATTCTATCAATTTATAGCCGTATACTTTGAGTATAAATTGATAGAAATATTTTTCGGTCATCTTCCGACGTGTGATACGTAGAGGCACGGTGTTTTCGGTGCTCGGGAATTTCCAAAAGCTTGTTCGATTGGATTTGTGTTCGTACTCGGAACCAAGAAAATATTATCAAAGGTCTACGAGGGTATGATTTCTTAATTTATCTTCGTATATTTATATTCGTTTATACGATGCTTGATCGATCCGGTTTTGGGGTTTGGTTTTTATCCGGTTTGACCGGTTTATTTCCGCTGCGTAACTCGTTTTTAATCACCGAATTCCATCAGTGATATCGGAGCGAGGTCTATGCAATCGTATATTCGATATTTGCATTTGGAATGCTTGATTATTTTTTTATGATTTAGAATCATAATTGTTTTAATTGTTGATGTTTAATTGTTCATCTAAAAATTATTTTTCATGATTTTATGTTACAATATAAATCTATTTTTCTTTTGAAAAACTGATTTCATTGTGTAATATAAAAATTAGAAAAATATTATTTTTTAGATTCGGGACGAAAAAAATGAGCCGGAAAATTGGCCGGACCCGGCACTTGGGTCACGGGGTCATTGGCTGGGCAGCCTGTCGGGCCACGGGCTTGGCCCGGGCCTTGTGTTTTCCGACTCCGTTTTTATATTTCGTTCGGTAAATTAATTTTCCGCAAATTAAATTGGATTTAATTTGACTAAAATATAATTATGGTAATTTATTTTAAGGGAATTAATTTAATGAAATATTTATTTTGTCCGGAGCAAATTAAAATTAACGGTTAAGTGAATTAATTGGATTAATTCTAATTGTTGGATTATTTTTTGTTGATTAGATCAATTTTAGATTAATCATTATTGCTATTTATTTTAATGTAATTGTTGCATTAATTTTGAATGGGGATGTAGTTCATGGACCTAGTTTTGAATCGTTTGTTTTGTTCGATTGGGTTGTAAAGACCGTTTTGAGCCTATTTATTTTACTAGAAAATTTGTATAGGATGCAATTTTTCAAATGTAAAATTTATTTGTAATGAAGACCGGAGGAAGATCCGCTCGAGAAGACGAAGATTCATGACCGAAGATATGTAATTAGATTACGATGTTTTTGTTCTAGGAACGGTCCATGAACTGCATGTTGTTAGTTTTAGGTTGTGTATGTTTTCATATTGTATGACAAACAAACAAACCGACAAACCGCGCTTATAAACGGATTAATGTGCAAAGTGTAACATATAATCACGTTAATACTCCCACTTACAAACACTAAGTTATAAAGGTTACGAGGTTTCCTACCCTCCGTCAAACTCATGGAAAATTGAAATCTAAACCGGAATATTATTCTTCCGAGTATGTCGGGGTAATATGTTTGGGGAAAGTTGATAAATTCCTAGAGTGCATTAGATGCCTTTGGTTGTGACAAATCAAACCCCTATAAACCGTATGGGTTGCCGGGTAAGATTCAATTGTCAGACTAATAGGAGTTGACGGTTTAAACTTAGATAGTTCAGCGAGCCATAGAAACCGAATGGGTTGAGGGCAAGTGAACTAGGGGTAAAAGAAGATCGAATCATCCATTAGATGGGTTGGTATTAGACACCACTTTATAAAGAATAATAGAATATAAACTGTATGGTTGCCCTCTATTAAACTTTGTAAAGAAATTGATCACCACTTGTAATACCCGGTCGAAAGTCATGCCTTTTCAAACCTTTTCATATTCTTCGAATCGTGATTTGTTGAGCGAACCCTTGTAATCATTGCTTGGAACCACCGTTTTGGGGTTTCCGTACTTCTATTTCGTGTTATTGTTGCCCAGACATTGAATCCTATTACTTTTATTCTCTTCCCGGGTCGTTTTTCATCATTTTAGGACCCGAAGGGGGTGTGAGCCGCGGCACAAGGAGTGTGCGCCGCGGCACACACATTTCCTGAAATTGGCCGAGCGATCAGCACGGTGCCGCGGCACACTCGGCAGGCCGCTGCACACCGCTGAAGTCATTGCCGCGGCACACCTATGCTGAGCCGCGGCACACTGGTGTTGCATCCTCAGCCAAAAACCGCCTGTACCCGATGCCGCGGCACACCTGAGCTGAGCCGCGGCACACTGCCGAAATCTGGGAGCAATTTTTAGGCCTGTGCCGCGGCACACCTGGGCTGAGCCGCGGCACACAATGCGGTCAACTGCATAATTCGGCTTTTTAAGCGAGATTTCAGCCATTTTCCTCCATTTCCTTCTTCCACCGCGAGAGAGAGAGTTGAGGGAGGAGTTTTTTCCACATCTATCACTTGTGTGTTGGAGATTTACGACTTTCACTCGGTTGGGAAGCCCGGATAGTCGATCTAACGCGTATTCCTTGGATCATAGAGCTTGGATATTCAAGAGGTAATTTCTTCGACATCTTGACTTCTCGATTTTGTGTGGGTATTGACGTTTTGGATGATAAAATCATGGTGTATGATGTGGTATATGCGTGATTATGGACATGTTTGGGTATTCATCGGATTATTGAAAGATTATTCAAGAACACTTTGAATTTTGTGTTGGTTTTTGGGGGTTTTCGTAAATTCGTCCGTTTTGTCCGATTGAAGCTTGAGAACCTTGAGATTTTGATATATATATATACCGTATGAGTGGTTTTCTTCCGATTTTACGGGTTGGATTGTGCCGTTTTCGGACTTGTGGGAGTTTGGGCGATTTCCCAACCTTTAGTTATCCACTCGTATATTTTCTTGAATCGTAGACGAGTTTCGGGAGTCTCTTCGTATAATTTGAGTATGGATAATTAATTGTCATATTCCTTGCGAATCGTTTAGGTGCCGGAAGCGCGTTCTCGGACCTACCGAACTCATACCTTTCCTCCGTTCGATTTCTCGATGTCTCAAAGGCAAGTATACATTTATGATTGTACGTTCTCGACTTTGAAAGTAAGAAAATATTGATGGCGTATCATGAACGAACCGTTTTTACGGCATTCATAGATATATTGTTGGCATGTAATGAACGAACCTTTTTGACGGCATTCCTACATGTATCGGCGTATGAGGTGAACGAACCGTTTCTACGGCATTCACATACGTAACGACGTATGAGGTGAACGAACCGTTTCTACGGCATTCACATACGTCTTATGAGATTTTAGTTATTCCGGAATACTAGTCTTGAATTGATGAATTGACGGTTACATTTACTTTATTGTCGAGGAGTATTGTGTTTCATATTGATATACTTGCACTAGCTATTCGACGGCTAACCCCTTTACGGGGGAAATACGTTTCATGTATTTCAGATCCGTGAGGTCGGACAGCGTGTATCAGGTCGGCACGAGGATGGTGGGCAAGTGTGATACTGTGTCTTTCTTCCAGTTATGTTTGGAGTTCCGGTTCAGTGTTGTTGTAATGGATTGTCTTTTGAATACTCGAGTATTGTTTTCCTTTTTCCTTGATGTTCCGGCCTGTGTTTGCCGAAGTATTGAATTGAGTTGTGATGTCTGTGAATACATTGGTTATATTTCGAATACCTTTGTATCGTTTTTCATTCTATTGTGTGTAGACCTTATCGGTCAAAATTTATGGTTCCGCGTATGTATAGCCTTGTGGGTCCCACGGCGGGGCTTACGGCGCTGTAATATCCCTGAATAACTTGGGGGTGTTACAGAATATGGTATCAGATCTTAGGTCTATGGATACCTAGGCTGTCGGTCTTTTGGGTCGATCGAGTCGTTAATTGTCCATAGTATTACTACTCTGCCATCATCACAGTGCGACCGGTACTTGTAAGACCTCTCACTCTTCTAATGTTTCCTTATTCGTTTTGCTTCCTTTTATCGGTATTCTTGAGAATCGGACACTTTGTTGATTCGTGATTGAATTGTGCTTACGTGACTTGTGTGTTCTTCAGTATGTCAGCTGGTAGGGGCCGTGGCCGTGGTCGTGGCCGTGGGCGAGGAAGAGGTCGTGGCGCGGCCGTTTCCATCAGTTCAGTTGCGGGGTCGACCAACCCCAGTTTGTCGAACTCGGTGCATCCCGACAACGAGAGTCAGCACGACCAGTCAGATGGTCAGGGGAACAACGCAGACGTTGGAGTGGCGAATGCACTTCAACAATTGGCTACTCAGATGACTATTTTGGCCCAAACTGTTCAGCTGAATAACCCGAACCCAAACACGGATGCCCTGCTTCAAAACGTAATCCGTATGCACCCTCCACCGTTTGGCGGTGCCTCAGACCCGTTAGGCTGGGAGGATTGGCTAGCAGAATTGGAGAAGATTTTCGAGGCAGTTGATTGCCCCGAGGTGAGGAAAGTACCGATTGCTCAGTATTTCCTCACTAAGGAGGCCGCTACTTGGTGGAAGGTCATCAAGCCACAGGATCGTATTGCCTCATGGGATGAATTTAAGGAGCTCTTGGAGGCCGAGTCTTGTCCTTGGCCGGTACGAGAGAGCCGAATCCGAGCCTTCTTCGAGGCTAAACCACAAGATATTCCCGTTTCGCAGGCGATCGTGGAGTATAACCAACAATTAATCCATGTGGAGGATCAAGTACGTAATGAGCGTGATAAGATCCGTTATTTTGATATGCGGATGAATTTGGACTTACGGCGGTACATGGCCGGATTTGCTTGTACCACACTGAAAGAGTATCAGGACAGAGCTTTAGCCCATGATATGTTGAGCCCCGACAATGATACCGTTGAAGAACCGAAAAAGCAGAAAGTCGGAAATTTTTCGCTCTAAGGGTGGCAACTTTCGAAGTCACGCATTTACTAACCGTTTTGCCGGACAGTCGTCACGTTCTAATAAAGGGAAGAGGGGTTACCGTCCCACTCCGGTACCTCAAATCGTACGAGAACTTGCTATAATTGTGGTCGTCCGTGCCACTTTAGTTCGAATGCTACTTTCCACTATTAAAGTGTCACACGTGTGGTTAGATGGGGCATAGAGCGGTTTATTGTTCCGAGCCGAACCAGACTTTGGACACTCGGGCTTCGCCCAACACCCCTTGATCAAGGTGTTAATCGGCGGCAATCTTTCGGTCAACCTCGCTGGAATTTGGCGGGGTCGGGTCGGGAGTCGAACGCTGGAGGGGGAACTCTAGCGTCGGTTCGGTGCAACCACGGGTTTATGAGATGCGTCGAATGCATTTAACCCGATGCGGCGGTGGCTTCAGTACCATCCATATTCTATCCTATCCGGTCCGTGTACTTTTTGATTCGGTGCTACACATTCTTTTATTTCGTTGGAGTGTGTACGCCGTTTGAATATAACTTGTTTAAGCGCCTTGCGATCCCTTTATCGTGAGACTGCCTAGCGGGGATAGGATTGTGGGGAATCAGGAGATTAGAGAATTTCCGGTGGTTATATCCGGTATGGAATGGTTATCAAATTTAATTGTAGTTGATATGGAAGGCGAGGACGTAATCCTCGGCGAGGATTGGCTTAATAATCACCAAGCGATTATGAATTACCGTACCAAAGTTATCACTATGATGACTAAAGACGGATCTGAGTACTCATTTTTGGGACGTAAGTCGGGCCAATCCAAGTTACTTATCAGTGCCATGAAGGCCGTAAGACTTTTAAATAAAGGTTGTACGGGCTATTGGTGCTATGCTTTGAAAACGGAAGGAAGCGAAGTCGATTTCTCTTCAATTCCGGTTGTTAATGAGTATCCCGATGTTTTTCCGGATGATCTTCCGGGATTACCGCCAGATCGAGAGATAGAATTTACCGTAGACTTAGAGCCAGACGCGGCTCCGATTTCTAAAGCACCTTACCGGATGGCACCTTCCGAAATGCAAGAATTGAAGAATCAGTTGGGAGAACTTCTGGAAAGAGGGTACATCAGACCGAGCGCTTCGCCTTGGGGCGCGCCTGTTCTTTTCGTGAGGAAGAAAGATGGTTCACTACGTTTGTGCATCGACTACCGCGAGCTGAACAAAGTAACCATCAAGAACAAGTACCCTCTACCGCGTATAGACGATTTATTTGATCAATTGCAAGGAGCTGCGGTTTTCTTGAAGATTGACTTAAGATCCGGGTATTATCAACTCAGAGTGAGGGAGTCCGACGTTCCAAAGACGGCGTTCCGGACGAGATTTGGGGATTATGAATTTGTAGTTATGCCTTTGGGGTTGTGAATGCGCGGCAAAGATTCATGCGCTTAATGAATAAAATATTCATCGAGTACCTCGACAGGTGTGTAGTCGTCTTTATTGACGACATCTTGATCTATTCTCGGGATAAGGAGGAACATGCCCGACACTTGCGTTTGGTCTTAGACATTTTGAAAACCGAGCACCTCTACGCAAAATTCTCGAAATGTGAGTTTTGGTTGGAAGAAGTTATGTTTCTCGGCCATGTGATTTCGGTCGAAGGGGTTCGTGTAGACCCGCAGAAGATCGAGGCAGTGCTAGGCTGGGCACCGCCTAAAAATGTTAAGGAGGTTCGTAGCTTTTTGGGCCTTGCTGGGTATTACCGTCGGTTTGTCGAGGGGTTCTCGAAACTCGCTCGACCGCTTACGAAATTACTCCAGAAGACCGAAAAGTTTGTTTGGACGGATGAGAGACAGCAGAGCTTCGATGAACTAAAGAAACGATTGACTTCAGCGCCGATTCTAACTTTACCACATGGTAGCGAAGGCTTTGCAGTTTACAGTGACGCTTCGGGTCAAGGTCTGGACTGTGTTCTTATGCAGCATGATAAGACAATAGCTTTTGCGTCACGACAATTAAAGCCTTATGAGATGAATTATACTACTCACGATTTGGAATTGGCCGCAATTGTCTTCGCACTCAAGATTTGGCGGCATTATTTGTATGGTTCACCGTGCCAGATTTATACCGATCACAAGAGCCTGAAGTATATTTTCAGTCAGAAGGAGCTGAATATGAGACAGCGGCGTTGGTTAGAGTTGATAAAGGATTATGATTTGGAAATTCTCTACCACCCCGGGAAAGCCAATGTCGTTGCAGATGCTCTGAGCTGCAAATCGGCATCTCTTCAAATGCTCGAGGTTTTTACGTCCTGCATTTAAAAATTCGTCAAGATTTAATTGAGCAAGGGATAGAAGTTTGGCTTCAACGAGTACAGGACAGTTGTGTACTCTCGAAATTACTTCATCCTTAGTTGACGACATCAAAGGGAAGCAAGGAGTGACCCGATGATTTCTCAACCGAAGGAAGATGTGATAAAAGGAAAGGCTCGGCTTTATGGTACATGAGGATAGTATTACGAGATTTCAGTGAGACTTTGTGTTAGAGCGATTTAGAGTTGAGACAGAGAATCCTCCGAGAAGCCCATGCTACGCCTTACTCAATCCACCCAGGACGAGTAAGATGTACAAAGATTTGAAGCGAAATTTTTGGTGGAATAACATGAAGAAGGATGTTACGGAGTTTGTATTACGGTGCTTGACGTGTCAACAAGTCAAGATCGAACATCAACGACCGGCGGGGTTGTTGAAACTACTTCCCATTCCCGAGTGGAAGTGGGAAGATATCTCAATGGATTTTATCACTGGCATGCCGAGAACTCGGACTGGAATGAATATGATTTGGGTAATTGTCGATCGATTGACCAAGTCTGCACACTTCTTGGGTATTAAGGATACTTGGGGACCGGATAGATTGGCTCGAACCTTTATCGCTGAGATCGTGAGGTTACACGGTGACCCCAAGACCATTGTTTCTGATCGAGACGGCCGTTTCGTATCGCATTTTTGGCAGGCCGTTCATCAGGCTCTGGGTACTGAGTTGAGATTGAGCACTTCCTTTCATCCTCAGTCGGACGGTCAGACAGAGAGGACGATTCAGACGTTGGAGGATATGTTGCGGGCTTGTGCCTTAGACTGGAGTAATGATTGGGAGCTTCACTTGCCGTTGATCGAGTTTGCTTACAATAATAGTTGGCATGCGTCGATCAAAATGGCACCCTTCGAGGCACTCTATGGTAGGCGATGTAGGTCGCCATTATGTTGGGACGAGGCTTCTGAGCTAGTTGGGACGGAACCGGATATGTTGTTGGAGACCAAGGAAAAGATTTCTATTATCCGAGATCGACATCGATCGCCCAGTCGTCAGAAATCTTACGCCGATACTCGTCGTCGACCCTTAGAGTTTGAAGTGGGGGATCACGTCTTGCTCAAAGTATCGCCGACCAGAGGAGTTTTCCGCTTCGGGAAAAAGGGGAAACTCAGTCCAAGGTATATCGGACCTTCGAGATTTTGGACAGAGTTGGAGACTTAGCTTATCGCTTGGCATTACCTCCAGCTTTGAGTCACGTCCATAGTGTTTTTCATGTGTCCCAGTTGAGGAAGTACGTACCGGATCCGAGCCACATTATCGACTACAGTGAGATTGACGTAGCCGAGGATATTACCTTTCTGGAGAGACCCGTGAAGATTCTTGAGCGCCGTGAGAAACAACTTCGGCATAAGACCATTCCACTGGTTAAAGTACAATGGTCGAGGCATGGAGTCGAGGAGGCGACTTGGGAGACGGAAGAGAAGATGCGGGTGGAATACCCCGAACTATTTATTCCTTAAGTTTCGGGACGAAACTTCTTTTTAGAGGGGGAGAATGTAATACCCGCTCGAAAGTCATGTCTTTTCAAACCTTTTCATATTCTTCGAATCGTGATTTGTTGAGCGAACCCTTGTAATCATTGCTTGGAACCACCGTTTTGGGGTTTCCGTACTTCTATTTCGTGTTATTGTTGCCCAGATATTGAATCCTATTACTTTTATTCTCTTCCCGGGTCGTTTTTCATCATTTTAGGACCCGAAGGGGGTGTGAGCCGCGGCACAAGGAGTGTGCGCCGCGGCACACACATTTCCTAAATTTGGCCGAGCGGATCGCACGGTGCCGCGGCACACTCCGGCAGTGCCGCGACACACTGCCGAGTCATTGCCGCGGCACACCTACGCTGAGCCGCGGCACACTGGTGTTGCATCCTCAGCCAAAAACCGCCTGTACCCGGTGCCGCGGCACACCTGAGCTGAGCCGCGGCACACTGCCGAAACACAGGAGCAATTTTTAGGCTGTGCCGCGGCACACTGGCTGAGCCGCGGCACACAATGCGGTCAACTGCATAATTCGGCTTTTTAAGCGAGATTTCATCCATTTTCCTCCATTTCATTCTTCCACCGCGAGAGAGAGAGTTGAGGGAGGAGTTTTTTCCACATCTATCACTTGTGTGTTGGAGATTTACCACTTTCACTCGGTTGGGAAGCCCGGATAGTCGATCTAACGCGTATTCCTTGGATCATAGAGCTTGGATATTCAAGAGGTAATTTCTTCGACATCTTGACTTCTCGATTTTGTGTGGGTATTGACGTTTTGGATGATAAAATCATGGTGTATGATGTGGTATATGCGTGATTATGGACATGTTTGGGTATTCATCGGATTATTGAAAGATTATTCAAGAACACTTTGAATTTTGTGTTGGTTTTTGGGGGTTTTCGTAAATTCGTCCGTTTTGTCCGATTGAAGCTTGAGAACCTTGAGATTTTGATATATATATATACCGTATGAGTGGTTTTCTTCCGATTTTACGGGTTGGATTGTGCCGTTTTCGGACTTGTGGGAGTTTGGGCGATTTCCCAACCTTTAGTTATCGACTCGTATATTTTCTTGAATCGTAGACGAGTTTCGGGAGTCTCTTCGTATAATTTGAGTATGGATAATTAATTGTCATATTCCTTGCGAATCGTTTAGGTGCCGGAAGCGCGTACTCGGACCTACCGAACTCATACCTTTCCTCCGTTCGATTTCTCGATGTCTCAAAGGCAAGTATACATTTATGATTGTACGTTCTCGACTTTGAAAGTAAGAAAATATTGATGGCATATCATGAACGAACCGTTTTTACGACATTCATAGATATATTGTTGGCATGTAATGAACGAACCGTTTTGACGGCATTCCTACATGTATCGGCATATGAGGTGAACGAACCGTTTCTACGGCATTCACATACGTAACGACGTATGAGGTGAACGAACCGTTTCTACGGCATTCACATACGTCTTATGAGATTTTAGTTATTCCGGAATACTAGTCTTGAATTGATGAATTGACGGTTACATTTACTTTATTGTCGAGGAGTATTATGTTTCATATTGATATACTTGCACTAGCTATTCGACGGCTAACCCTTTTACGGGGGAAATACGTTTCATGTATTTCAGGATCCAGGAGGTTGGACAGGCAGGTATCGGGTCGGCACGAGGATGGTGGGCAAGTGTGATACTGTGTCTTTCTTCCAGTTATGTTTGGAGTTCCGGTTCAGTGTTGTTGTACTGGATTGTCTTTTGAATACTCGAGTATTGTTTTCCTTTTTCCTTGATGTTCCGGCCTGTGTTTGCCGAAGTATTGAATTGAGTTGTGATGTCTGTTAATACATTGGTTATATTTCGAATACCTTTGTATCGTTTTTCATTCTATTGTGTGTAGACCTTATCGGTCAAAATTTATGGTTCCGCGTATGTATAGCCTTGTGGGTCCCACGGCGGGGCTTACGGCGCTGTAATATCCCTGAATAACTTGGGGGTGTTACACCACTATGAAGTCACCTAAGACTTCCGGATTTAACATGGGAGTGTGTAAATGCCGATAAAATAGTGGGAGCCGAGTTATGAATAAAGAAAGTCCTTAAATTCTTTACTCGGATCATAATTAAACAATCACTAACGAATCTCAAATTATTCTCTCATAGCTAATGTAACTCTCAATATGACAATGAACCCACTCGCTATACTACTTGAAAAGAATGTCCTGACTGGTCCGAACTATGTGGACTGGCTTCGGAACTTGAGGATTGTTCTAACTATGGAAATGCTGGGATACGTCTTGGAGGCAGACATCCAAGCGGCTCCTGCAAGAACCCGAGCCAATCAGGAAGATGTCGATGCCCATGAGAAATGGGTAAAAGACGACATAAGAGTGCGAGGGTACATGTTAGGCTCAATGACCAATGAGCTTCAACGTGCCCATGAAAAGATGACGTCTTCAAGAGCCATCTTATCGCACTGGCCGAGCTCTATGGAGAGCATAGCCGAACCGCTAGATATGAGATATCGAAGCAATTATTCGGCGCCAGGATGAAGGAAGGAGAGAGGGTTGGGGACCATGTCCTCAAGATGATCTCGATGATTGAGAGATTGGAAGCTCTTGATTTTCAGATGCATGCATCTCTCCAAACTGACCTTATCCTGCAGTCACTTCCTGACTCCTTTTCACAATTTGTCATGAACTTCAACTGCAATGAGATTGCATGTAACTTAGCTGGGCTAATGAACAAACTGACGACTGCCCAGTCTCAGATGAAGACAAAGGGAAAAGAAGCTACACTTGTGATTTCTTCTGGGACTTGGAAGTCCAAGAATAAGAAGAAAAAGAACAAGAAGCAGTTAGGTCCAATAGCCAAGATCGATAAGGGAAAGGGCAAGGCCCCAATGGTTCAAAAGAGTAAGGGGGCCAAGAAAACGGATGTATGCCTCAACTGCGGTGAGCTAGGCCACTGGAAGAGGTACTGTCCAAAGCTTGACCGTAATGCGCCGTCAGGTACGGAACTATTAGTTTTAGAAATAAATTGTTTTGTAACTGTATATTCTACTTCTTGGATACTTGATTCCGGTGCGAGTTCTCACATTTATACAATGAATCAGGATCTGGAATGAAGTAGGAAGCTGGATTCAGGGGAGGTGATGGTCACCGTCGGAAGTGGGCATAGTGTCGAGGCTTCTGATATCGGATCCCTTATGTTGGATTTAGAATCTGGTTTTATTCTCACTTTAGAAGATGTACTTGTTTTGCCCAAGGGGCACAAGAATATTGTATCAATTCCGGTAATGGACCGAAAGGGATTTCACTTCTTTATTGGAGATGGGTCCTGTCGTATTTATTTCAGAAATAAATTGGTTGGTACTGCTACATTATTAAATGGTTTATACCATTTAAATTTAAAGAATAAGACAACTGTGAACACTATAACTAGGAAGCGTGGTAGGGATGAAACGAACCAAGCACTTAAGTGGCATCTTAGACTTGGTCATATCGGTCACACCAAGGTTCATAAAATGGAGAAAGATGGGCTTACGGGTCCATTGGGATCAGATCCCTATCCAACTTGTGAATCTTGCCTTCAAGGCAAAATGACTAAGTTACCCTTCGCAGGGACTTTTGAAAGAGTCTTGAAAAACTTGGATTGATCCATCCGACGTCTGGGCCCTTTGAAGTGGCACGAGATGGCTTTCGATTTCATTACATTCACCGATGACCATACTGTATGGATTCGTACTTAATGAAACATAAGTCTGAAGCTTTTGATAAATTCAAGGAATTTAAAGCCCTAGTTGAAAATCAAACAGGTAACCGTGTTAAGACTCTTCGGTCAGACTGGGGTGGTGAGTACATGAGTACCGAATTTGATGAGTTCTTAAAAGAACTAGGAATAGTGTCACAATTCACTCCTCTAGCTACTCCACAATTAAATGGTGTATCAGAAAGAAGGAACCGAACCTTGTTGGACATGGTTCGCTCCATGCTTAACTATACTGATCTACCGATTTATCTGTGGGGTTACGCGCTCCTTACTGCTGTGCATATCTTGAACAAATATCCTTCCAAATCCGTTCCTAAGACTCCCCATGAGATGTGGAGAGGTAGGAAACCAAGTCTTAATCACATTAGGATTTGGGGATGCCCTGCTTATGTCAAGAAGACTAAAGTAGAGAAATTGGAAGCTAGGTCTGTGAAAGGTCGTTTCATAGGATATCCAGGGAATTCCATGGGATATCTATTCTACATGGATGAAGATCATAGGATCATCGTTGCTATACAAGCACACTTCCTGGAAGATCAGTTTATTCAGGAAGGAGGGGCAGGTAGAAATATTTCTTTGGAAGAAATAAAAGAAACACCAAATGAGACACCTATGCAAGATATTAGAACCCAACATTTTGAAATACAAACACAACCTCGCAAGTCTAGTAGAATTTCTCAATTACCTGAGAGGTATGGCTATCTGCATCAAGAAGAACTGGGTGTCCATGAGATGACAGAAAGTAGTCAAGAGAATGATCCTTCTACATACGATCAAGCTATGGTAGATGTTGACTCCACAAAGTGGCAAGAAGCTATGGAAGCTGAGATAGACTCAATGCATGCTAATCAGGTCTGGACTTTAGTAGATCGTCCTAAAGGCATAGTGCCTATTGGAAACAAATGGATCTATAAAAGAAAGACTGATGGAGATGGCAAGGTTGATACCTATAAGGCCAGGCTTGTGGCAAAGGGTTATTCCCAAAGAGAAGGAATCGATTACTTCGAGACCTTCTCGCCTGTAGCTATGATTAAGTCTATTTGCATGATGCTTGCCATAGCAGCCCACTTAGATTATGAAATATGGCAAATGAATGTGAAAACGGCATTCCTAAATGGATTCCTCGAAGAGGAGATTTACATGGAACAACCTAAGGGATTCATATCTCAAACCAATATTCATAAAGTATGCAAACTTTAGCGTGCCATTTATGGACTGAAGCAAGCTTCACGGAGTTGGAATCTTCGTTTTAACGAGACAGTCAAAGAGTTTGATTTTGTCCAAAATGAAGAGGAGCCCTGTATTTACAAGAAGGTTAGTGGGAGCAAAATTGTGTTCTTAATACTGTATGTAGATGATATTCTACTTATAGGAAATGACGTAGGAATGCTCAGTTCTGTGAAAGCTTGGCTTTCTAAAGAGTTCTCAATGAAACACTTGGGAAAAGCTACCTATATTCTGGGTATTCGTCTCTACCGGGATAGAGCGAAAAGAATGTTAGGTCTTTCCCAAGCCCTCTACATAGAAAAGATCCTGAAGCGATTTAGGATGGAAGATTCTAAAAGAGGGTTTCTACCTATGCAACATGGTGCAAAACTTTCCTTAGAGATGTGTCCTCAAAGTGAGGAAGATAGAAAGGAAATGAGCAAGGTACCTTATGCTTCGGCACTAGGTAGCCTTATGTATGCAATGATTTGCACTAGACCGGACATTGCCTATGCTGTGAGCATAGTAAGTCGGTTTCAGTCAAATCCAGGACAGGAACATTGGACTGCTGTAAAGAACATTCTTAAGTACCTAAGGAGGACTAAAGACTTGGTTCTTATATACGGCGGTGGAGAACTAAGAGTGATGGGTTATACAGACTCAGATTTTTCGGGGGACATGGATGCTCAGATGTCCACATCAGGGTATATCTTTACTCTGAATGGTGGGGCAGTTTCTTGGAGAAGTGCCAAGCAAAGTTCGACTGCTATCTCTACATGTCAAGCCGACATCAGCAAACACGGAGGCTGCTAAAGAAGCTTTTTGGATAAAGAAGTTCACTGAGGAATTTCAAGTGGTTCCTAACACAGAGAAGCCCGTGACACTGTTTTGTGACAACGACGGAGCTGTTGCACAGGCTAAGGAGCCTAGGACTCACCACAACACCAAACATATTGCGAGAAAATATCATTTTGTTAGAGAAATGGTTTGGGATGGGAATGTTACACTGCAGAGAGTAGACACAGCAAATAACGTTGCTGATCCGCTTACCAAGCCACTATCTCAGAAGGTCTTATAGAAACAACTAGAGAGTATGGGTATTAGATACCATAGTTTGTGGCATTGAGTGCAAGTGGGAGATTGTTAGGAATATGCCCTCGAATGCCACTCAGAGGATGAGAGAATGAGAGCAATTGTATTGTAATTATGAATATTATATTTAATAAGGCAATTATTATTTCTATATTATTGTATATCACTAGCATTGTGTTTTGGTATATAGAATAATAGTCCTTGCATTTGAGAGAGAACATTCTACTCCTTATGGAGATAAGGATATAGGCACTAGAAGTGTTTGGAGCTCGAATGCTTAACTAGTTCGCAAGTCGATAAAACTTAACTGGGCAGTAAGTTTAGACAAGACTTGTATAACGTGTACTTTGACATATAGAGTGCCTGTCTTCACTAACAGTTAGTGGTAGCACACGTTATAGGTATGCTAATGGGATTAGTATACTCGAACACGACTCAACTCGATTCGGTCACATGGAAATCACTCAGGGATTGTCAATGATTGAATCGAAAGATTGTGATAGGTATACGTGGACCTTTGACTTGAGGTTTCAGTAGGAGATGTGCTTGTGACATTAAGTTAGTCATTAGAGTAGTTCGATCCAATCGCCGGTTGGTGGGGTCAACCTCGAAATGCAACTTAGTGGGCAAGTAGCAGTCTCTACTGAATACCAAGATAGGATTCTTTCTCCTGTTAGTGAGCAGGTAAATGTCCTATGCGGTTAATGGCAATGAAGATCATAAGTCTTTGGACAAAGCATTCAAAGCTAGTTATATTTGATACACGAGAGCTCGATGATCTCAGTTTGCATTAACAGAAAGCATAGAGTCAAGTTACAGTAGGGTTTGACTTTACCGTGACCCTAATACTTGACCGGGACATATGATTGAAGGGTTTATACGTATATGGTATTCACGACATAATGGTTTTGGAATGATCCTATCATTCGTTCTTAGTTAGGTTACGGTGTGGGCCACGAGACTGGCTAAGTGGTGCTAACACTCATTGGATCCTCCCAATGCTAACTAAGACGAACCTACAGAGTCGCGGCACAGGAATTGACGACGGATTATATTTAGCTTATTCTCTCTTGGTTAATATTGGACATTGGATGTCTAATTCAATTTATTGGATAAATTAAATCGGTCTCGTGAATTAAATAAATTACTGTGTAATTAATTTATTCATATTATTTCTTAGAGAATTTATTTTTAATATAATTAATTAATTAGATTAATTAATTATATTAATATTGAAACATACCAAGGTTTATCTATCGGATTAGATACACGAGGGTCCGTTTCAAGGACCGAAACGAACCAACTTCTTTTTCTCCTCCCTTAGCCATCACCCCACTTTCATCAATTGACTTGGTGATTTTTTTTTATAAATGTGGGGACTTAATAATACATTTGATGTATTATTACTTCATTATTTATTTTTGAAATAATTGATGAGGTGTGTGTTTTGTTTATAAAATAAACACCATCTCCCTCATTTATGATTGAAGTGATCATCCGTGAGTTGAGTAAGGGAGTGAGAGAAAAGTTTCTAACTTTATACATTTTGAGTTCTAAGTGTATTTTGAGAGAAAACAATTTTTATAAAAATACTTAGAGTATTTATAAAAATATATATAAGTTAATTCTATCAATTTCTAGCCGTATACTTAGAGTATAAATTGATAGAAATATTTTCCGGTCATCTTCCGACGCGTGATACGTAGAGGCACGGTGTTTTCGGTGCTCGGGAATTTCCAAAAGCTTGTTCGATTGGATTCGTGTTCGTACTCCGAATCAAGAAGATATTATCAAAGGTCTACGAGGGTATAATTTCTTAATTTATCTTCGTATATTTATATTCGTTTATACGATGCTTGATCGACCCGGTTTTGGGGTTTGGTTTTTATCCGGTTTGACCGGTTTATTTCCGCTGCGTAACTCGTTTTTAATCACCGAATTCCATCATACGCTACACCCAGAACTCAGCGTGCACTACTACACCATTAGCGTACGCTAATATCAATTCATAGCATACGCTATGAATTATTCCAAATCAGTCCAGTGCCCACAGGACTCCGCCTGATCGACCTTAGCGCACGCTATACTGCTAGCATAGCGTGCGCTATCCGAACTCAGTAGCGCGCGCTACTTACCATTCGTAGCGTGCGCTACTACAACTCAACTGCAGCCCAGTGCCTTATGGACTGTCTGCCTGAACCACGCTAGCGTGTGCTAATGCTGAGAGGTAGTGTGCGCTACCCGTACTCAATTAGTGCGCGCTAAAGGGAGTACGTAGCGTGCGTTACTCCTCACACATAGCCCACTAAGAAAAAGATAATGGTGATAAACACGGCTCGATCCTCGAACCAGGTAGAAAGATGAATAAAACCTGATACACGAAACAAATTACTCTGAACGGTGAACACAATGATTGAATATGAATGATGAATGATTATTAATGAGTGAAAATTACTGAGTGACAATTACTGAATGATAATTACTGAATGATAATGAATGAATTACTAGACTGGTAACTAAAATCAAACATCTCCACATCGCCTTAGGGGCTACAGTGACTCAGTAGACCGATTTGGTCTTTCAGTTAATACATACGACTTAATCTCAATACATTATCACGCAGGGGTCAAAATACAAAACACTCCCGTACAACGGGGAAAATACTGCAGCAGAAACAAAGTACAACTAAACCAATACAACTTCGTACGGGTCCTCATGTGTGTAGTATCGATCATCTTTCATCATCCTCCGTGTCAACCCTGTGTTATGCTCCCCAAAACCTGAATGCAAAACAGACATCCACCCCTCCATTACTCGGGGGTTACCAAAATTCCACTATTTTGCTAGTGCAAGTATAAGGTGCAAATACGAGTCATATAAATCATATTCCAAGAATAATAATAACCAGGAATCTTGAAAGATTCAAACATAGCGGAAAATACTTCCCTAGGAAAAGGGGTTTGAGTAAAACTTTCCAAATTCGATAGATCACCAATCAAGAGAACAATTTATAAAATGTTTTAAAAATGAAAGCCCTCGGGAGTTTTAACAGAAAACCATTAAGGAATAATGAATCCTTCTATTTTCGACGAAACCAAAGGGGGGTCACAATCCAAAGATTTTCTTTCTCAATTAAAAACCAACAATAATTCACAGGGTTCAAAGCCCATGTCACGTGTCCTCAACGGACATAAAGTCAACAGAATATAACCACCAAAGATATGAAATCTTGGTAACACGTCCAAGGTACTTGACCTGGCAAAACACATCCAAAATCATATCCATACGACCGTGATCACATGCCACTGATGGTTGGATCAATCACTTGTTGTCTCCTAACCACATGATCACATTGTAATACCCGGTTGTAATTCAGTCATTATCATTCAGTATTTATCATTCAGTAATTGTCACCCAGTATTTTTCACTCATTAATGATCATTTGTCACTCATATTCAATCATTGTGTTCATCGTTCAGAGTAATTGTATCGTGTATCAATCGTCATTCTTCATCAATCTAGTTGGAGAATCGTGCGGTGTTTACCATCGTTGTCATTGTTTACCATCGTTGTCATTTCATAGTGTGCTGTGTGTGAGGAGTAGCGCACGCTACGTACTCTCTTTAGCGTGCGCTAATTGAGTACGGGTAGCGCACGCTACCTCTCAACACTAGCGCACGCTAGTATGTTTCAAGCAGGCAGTCTAGAAGGCAATGGACTGTAGTTAGGTTGTAAGTAGCGCACGCTACGAATGGTAAGTAGCGGGCGCTAGTAGGCCGGAGTAGCGCACGCTATGCAGTCGGTATAGCACACGCTAAGGTCGGATCAGGTTGAGTCCAGTGGCTACTGGACTGCATTGTATTAATTCATAGCGCACGCTATGAGTGGTTTTTAGTGTACGCAATCGATGTTGTAGCGCACGCTAAATATTGATTGTAGTGCACGCTACCGCGATCAGATCAGAGGACAGAAGGTTCTGGACTCCAGTACTGGGCATCCGATAATTCGTTAGCGCACGCTAACATTTTGGGGTTAGCGCACGCTAAGTGTTCAGCTGTAGCGCACGCTACAAGAAGGTACGTAGCGCGCGCTACCGTTGTCGGACAGTGAGTTCTGGACTTACCAAAACACCCGTTAGTGCACGCTAAGTACTGGGGCTAGCGCGCGCTAAACTGGAATCTCTATAAATTGGACAGTGTAGCCCAGATTTTGGCATTTGCCATTTCTTCTCATTCTCTCATCAGTTCCGGACGATTTGGAGCGATTTGGAGAGTATTTTTCGAGGTGTAATCATCAATCATCATCTTCAAGTCTTTGAGTTGGATTCATCATCACTTCATCATCTCCAAACATCAAATAAAAGGTATTAATCTCTTGGATCTAGAATTTCAGATTTTTGGGTTTTTCCTTCCGATTTCTTCGTGTAAGCTTGGATTGTTGTTGGAATATGTTAGATATGGATTATCTACCTTGGATAAATATATTCCTACGGATTTAATGGCTATTTTGGGGATTTATTTCAAGAACCCTTGGGGTTGACTTCGGTTAATTTGGGGATTTCCGATTGATGTTGTTGTAATATTGAATTGTGGATTCCTATTGGATTATTTATGCCATTGATATTGTTTTGCTGCTTTGAATCAATCATTTGAAAGTTGGTTTCGATAATTTGGGTTTGGTTGTAACCAACGGGAAGGATATTTTCAACGTATTCATTAGAGTACATCTACGAGTTTGGATATTGTTGTATCGACGTTTGAGTTGGTCATAATCGTGTTTGATGCGTGTATTGATCGAATTATTGGTAATTGTGTTATTCAAGGTTGTTCGAGCGACCGACTTTTCATTTAGGACGTTGTTCGTGGACGGACATTCTTCATCGGTGTTGTGTAAGTTAATTCTTACTCAGTTAAAAGGATATTCATTCCTTTCGTTGTTGTTCATTCATAATCATAATTCATTCATAAGGTACTAACCATTTTAAAACTTGTAATTGTCACTTAATTACTTCATTCACGAGGAATGACGGTTCCAATCATTTCATTGAGATGTCATTCATTTCACCATCATTTCATCTTGGTGAGTCATTATTCATTTTCGATGTCACTTTTGTTATATCGTGGCATTCCGGGTCATACTGGCGTGCCGGTTGGTATGTGTAGGATTTTCATGTCAGGCACATTTAAGTCGTGTGTTGGTTATTGGCCTCACATTGGACTGTGCACACGAGTCGATTGCTTCATGAGATTGATTAGGTAAAAGACCACACGTGTATTCGATCGATACTCGTTGGTGGCTTGTGCACGGACACATTTCCATCCCGGACGTAGTGTGGTGCTATTCCTTTGAGCCGTACTGTTAGTTGATTCATATAGCATGTTTGATTGCGTATGTTTCGACAGGATTGTGTGTATTCAACTCTTGAGGATTGTTGTTCTCAGTAATCGATTATTGGGGATATTGTTTTTCAGGTCATGGCAAGGCAAAAGCACGGGGAGAGCACGTTGACGAGGAGGATTCCCAGTGATACTAGTAGGGGCCCCCAGTCTTTTCAGTCATTTATGTTTCCTTCATTTTATTCCGCTGCAGACATTCCGTTTGAATACTCATTTTACTCAGTGTTGTATATTTTATTTCCATATAAAATATACGTGTATTCTGTAATATCTTGGGTGTGTTGTATGAAATTCCTCATCGGAGTAATTACTCAATGATACTACATTTACCCTGTGTAATTCATTCATTTTCATTCGCCTGGTGGGTCCCAGTCGGGGGTCCACGACACTGTAATATCCGCCTAGTTTGGGGTGTTACAGAGTTGGTATCGGAGCGTGGTTTTGAATACTACCTTCCGAGTCATGTCTCATTTGAAATCATCGTTCATCAGACTAGTATCATTGGACTTTCGCGTCACGTGTGACCTGTGCCGAGCCCCTCAGACCAAAGAATAGTAAGATTTCCTCATCTATCATTTTCATTTGTGATCAAGTCGATCATGTGAATTCATTAATCACTCAGTTCATTTCATTGTTCAGTTGTTGATCTTGAGGATCATGTCATTAATCTTTTTAACTTGTTCAAGATATTCATTTCAAGAATTTCATCAGATAATCACGTCATTTCAGTTGATCATTCATGCAATCATTGTATTTGAGCACGTATGCTCATTTTCATCATTTCATAATATAATCATAATGTGATATTCATGCGAGATATATAATCATCATATGACTTTCCACTTCAGTATGAAAAGGGCTGGCAGAGGATGCGGGGGAAGAGGCCGTGGTGCAGGCCGGAACCCGAGAGCTCGTGTGAATACACGCGCGAATGCTAGGAATAATGCTAACTCATCAAGCAGTGACGCTGCCACTCATTCACCTGTAATATCCGCAATTTCGGATTTCCGATAAATTTCTTTTTTCGGCCGAAGTCCGTTTTGACGACTCTCTTTTGACCGTTTCGTCATTCGGAGAATATTTAATTCTGCACTTTTTGTCATCCGAGTTCGTTTCGGTGCTGCTTTGTTGAGTTCCATGCTTTTTAGCGACCTTTCCGCGCTTGAGTTCGGTTCTTGCGAATCTCGTTCAAATCGCTGCTTGGGGTTTTTCGTAAGTTCATTTAACGTTGTTATACGTGTTGTGAGCTTCGGTTTGATTATTCGTTGTCGTATGGTGATTTTCGGGCATTTGGGCCATTTTCGTAATTTCCCAAAGTTTGGGGTAATTACCTTCCGTTGTCGAATTTTGAGCCTTCGGGTGATCGGAATCGTATGTTCTACTAGCTCGTAGATTCGTCTTTGTGAGTACTTCGTAACCGTATCTTCGGTTCGTATTCAGGTTCGGGTTTCGGTGTCGTTTTGTTGAATTCAGGATTACTAAACGACTTTTCTAAGTATGAGTTCGACTTTGTTAGATCACCATTAATTTTTGGTAACTCCAAAAATTCTGAATCTTTGCAATATTATAGAGCATCGAGTTAGCTTTCCAATGGTTCAAACGGTGAGTCAATCGGAGTCCGGACGAGAGAGTTATGGTCGTTTTAGCTCACCCGCTCGTTATTGGCCGATCACTGCCGGCCGGACCCGACCGTGTCGTCCGACACGGCCCGTGCCGTACTCGTCCGGAAATGCCGAAGTTTCTGTCTCAGGACCCGACCGTGTCGTCCGACACGGCCCGTGCCGTACTCGTCCGGAAATGCCGGAACCGACTGCCGAGACGCCCGACCGTGTTCCAGGACACGGTCGAGTCGTGCCGAGTCGCTGTCGGACGGGTCACTATCGGGCGACGCGACCGTGTCTAGCAGGACACGGTCGAGTCCCTGCCGGACACGGTCGAGTCTGTCAGCCTATTTAAGGCCTGGCAGCGTTTTTCTTCAGCCATTTCTCATTCTTTCTCTTCCCGTACGCGGCTGAGGGTGTGTGAATCATCTATAGATGTTGTTGGACAATGAATCCATGAAGTGTTGAGGTTCATATCATCAATCATCCGTCCTATAACATCCTCCGATCTACCGAATCAGGTCAGATTTCTTAGAAATCTAGTTTTGGGGAATTTGGGTATTTTGGTTGTTTTCGTCCGATTAATCCGATTTAACTTAGGATTATGATGGATTGATGAATATTTAGATGTATTATATCATTTCCTTTATTATTCCATGGTTGGATCGTATCGATTCGTTGTTTGAATCGAGTTCTTGACCGACGCCTTGAAGGTGTCCGGTAAAATGTCTTAGAGGGGTTTTCGGGCGTTCTACGATTATTCTTCCTCGTATGATCGATGATTTATTGATTATATGTTGTTAGGGTCGAATTCTTGTGAAGAACTCGAGTCGGAACCCTTCATTCGTTGTCTTCTTCGGGGTCCGAGCTTCCCGATCGAACCGTGTTCTTCGGAGCGTTTGGTAGCGGTTATTAAGGCAAGTATCTTATTATACGACTTGTATCTTGTGAATAGTAATTACGTATGATTTGTATGACGATTTTGCTTGCCTCCGTAAATATGTTTCGTTGAGTTGGTTGTGTTTCCCGAAATTTGAAGGCTTTGTGATAATAGTGATATATTGGTATACGTGTTCGGCGTTGTGCCATTTGTGCAGGATTGCGATGTACATATGAGATGGTTGTACACGTGGTTGTGCAATGTATTGTGTACCGAATGTGTGTTATGTTGGTTAAGAGTCGTTGTGACGATCATGATATTCGTGTTGCTTTGGTTTACATGCTTGATTGTACATTTCGGCGTAATGTGGAATGACTTGACATTTAATGATTATGAATTGTGTCGAGTCGATGTGTGTGTGAACCAGGTAGGGTCTGACGAGGCCTCTGGAGTTCGGTACATGATGTGTACGAACAAAGTGTGTGAACCAGGTAGGGTCTGACGAGGCCTCTGGAGTCCGGTACATGACGTGTACGGACAAGGTGTGTGATCCAGGTAGGGTCTGACGAGACCTCTGGAGTTCGGTACATGATGTGTACGAACAATGTGTGTGGCCGGGTAGGGTCCGTTGAGGCCTCCGGAGTTCGGTACATGATGTGTACGAGCAAAGGTGTGTGGCCGGGTAGGGTCCGTTGAGGCCTCCGGAGTTCGGTACATGATGTGTACGAACAGTGTGTGTGGTCCGGGTAAGGTCCGTCGAGGCCTCCGGAGTTCGGTACATGATGTGTACGAACAATGATCGTGTAGCAGTGATTGTTCGGGTAACATTTTAAATATGGATCTCGGACTCATAATGATATATTATTTAGTATGCTTTGAAACGAGAATTGGGCTAAGGCCCTTATGTTTACGAAAAGGTTTTGTATTGGGACTCGAGATCCAAAAGAATTTCTGCTTTAAAAATCCCCGAGATGATGTGTTCCTTTTCAAATATCTCTTACTTGAGTTCGAAACTCTAAAACTTCTCGGGAACATTTTGATAATTGATTTGCGTATTAAATTCGTAGTTGCTATTTGCTTGTTACATTTCGTATGGTTTGATACTTGCACTAGTAAAACAGTGGAGTTTTACTAACCCCCGAGTATTCGGGGGGTGGATGTCTGTTCTGCGTCCAGGTACATGCGGAGTTCGGGAGCAGTCACGGGATTGGCACAAGGGGATGACGAGCTGCGATACTAATCAAGAGTTGAGAGTTGGTAGAGTTTAGTTGTATTGTTAGAGTTGATTCAGTCTTCCGTTGTATTGTATTTCGACCCCTGTGTGGGTAATGTTGTTAGTCAGTCCTGTTGATAGAGTTGTGTGACCTCATCGGTCTGTGTGTTTATGTGTAAGTGACCTTGACGGTCTGTATTATTATTTTGTTTGACCACAGACGGCAAGCATTTGGTTGTTTATGGACGTTTAGCTTGGTAGATCCTTGCGGAAAGGGTTTACGGCGTGTAATATTCCCATACGGTTTTGGGGGTGTTACATTTATGGTATCGGAGCTTAGGTTGCGGAAACCTAGGCTGTCGGGTCGAGTCAAGTCGTGATTTGTCGAGTAATGTGTTGTCATGTCGTTTGAGTCATCAGGTGACAAGTTGAGTTGTGCGTAGTCACAATGTGTCGGTTATGTTGTCGGACGAGATTAGTATCGTGGCGGCCGTCACCTCCGTGAGAACTGTGGATGTAAGTCTCCTCTTTTATGCGAAGTACCTGTGTATCTCGATTTTATCTTAGTGAGTTAATTGCGGTGCATGATTTTCTTTACACAGTATTGTGTAATATAATTGTGTTTAGTACTTGTGGCATATAGTATGTGTATAGAACTAGGCACATTATTGTTTTATCTTTGAACCACCAGGTGGTGTGGTATGGTGTGGAAGTTGTAAACCTTGATGGATTTCGAAAAGGTATCGGCGACTGAGTTTTATTTTGAAAACTGATTCCTTTAACCGAGTTTTTGGCGTTATGGCCTTGAACGTTTTGGCAAAATTCTTGTGACGGTACTTAGTATTTTGTAAATGGCTTTTGTGAGTTTTTGAAATATTACCGTCATCGGCCTTTTTAACGTTGTAAATAGTTTTTATCCTGGTGGGTTCCGGCGCGGGACCCACAACGCTATAATGTTCCGTGTAATTACCTGAGATTTTTGGGCATTCTAGCCCATTGAATTATCTTTGAAAACCTTGAGTATCCTAGAAATAAATTTCGAGACGTACGTTTAAAATGAATTGTTTTCTCATGGTACTTCCAAGGTGCCACGATATGTTTCCGAATTCTTCTACCTCGAGGACCAAAATGTTTTGAGATATTTTTCAATGTTTTATAAACACTTTTACTTAGACCCGAGGGTCGAATATTCTGAAAGTTTTCCACTAAGAGAAAGTGTCCTCATTTTTCTCAAATGCGAAATGGTTTTCCAAAGTCTCGATAACGATGTTTCACGTTTGTATTTTTTTTGAAAGGTGATACTCAAGATCAACCGGTGTTTTCCTAAATTATTTTCAAAAGGAGGTTTTCGTTTTTTTAAAAACCTACCCATTCCCGTTTGAGGGCTGGGTATGTATGTATGATGTTCACGTTGTCGTTATGATGTTTGCTCCCGAGTATGATCGAATTGGTGCCATGAACGTCGAGGCGTTGCCACGCATTTGCTGTACTAGCCCTCTGTGAGAGGTGTGAACCGGTGTTTATTGTTTATCGCCTTGTGGCGATTTGCGTGTTGTCGCACGAGTGTGAGATGTTGAAGCTTGGGTTTGTACGTTTGTGTACATGTGTGATTGTTTCATAATGTTTGTAATTATGTGCTGATTATCGTTCGGGCCGTTGATGTCGCGAGCAACGTCATCGTTGTTGTAGTGTTTGTGTGTGTATTACTTTACGATGGTAATCGTTGTATATGATATGTGTTATGATTCTTTAATATGCTGAGTTGGCATCTCCGGTATGTTGTTTTGCGGTGTTATGTTCCATTGTATCTAGCATCTGTATTTTCGATATGCCGAGCCGAGGCATTTCGAACGTATTGTGCCGGGGGCATGAACGTGCCAATTGTCCTTCTCATCAGTAACGCTTTTCAAGTGTGGACCCGAGAGACACAGGATCCAGTTTTGGGAGTTGGGTTCCGAGTCTTTCGGGGCGCGAACTTCAGTATAGATATGAGGATCGGATCTGAGAGGCCCTTGGGAGATATTTCTGTCGTTTGCTTTTTGTGTTGTCACCTTACTCCAGTTGTTGTGAGTTGCGGGAACGACATTTCTTTTATAAGAGGTCGAATGTAATGCATGTATCGTTTTGACTTCTGCATTTCCTCTTTCTCAGGTCTATCGACTCGTCGTGTTCGTTGATACTTTATGAACTTGTTCTGTATTTCGGTTTCATCGTTCGAACGAACTGTGATCTTGTTGTGGGTCGATCTGGTTATCGATGTGACTTTTTGGGTTCAGTTCGATTCTTGTGAACCTTGTTCGGGAGTGACCTCATCTGGTTCTATTAGTTCTTTTATTCGAAGTGGATCGGATTGGAACTCTTGTGTTTTCGACTCTGTCGACTCATTATGTTCGTTGACATTTCTGAGCTTGTCCTGCCCCTTGCTTTTGTTGATCGAACGAGTGTGGTATTGTTTTGGAATAACTCATTTGTCGTTGTGACTTTTCAATCGCTATTCCCTTTCCTGTGGATCTTATGGGAATGCACGTCTTGTTGTTCTCACCAGATCATCCTGGGAGTTGTTGTTTGAATTTTCTTATCCTTCGTGTTTCGAACATGATTGTTCAATTTTTGTTGTCTCGATCGTTGTGGTTCGATTGTTTGTTTGTTCGGTTTTGTTCTCGTTTCGTGATTGTTGAGCATTCAGGCTCCTTCCTAATTCCCTTAAGTTCGGGAAATTAGTCTCGTTTTCGATCTTCCAACCCTTGGGCGGTGGGATTCCGTATTTATTCAGCGGTTGGCTCGCGTTTTGATTGATGTACCGTTGGGTTGGTCAATCATATTGATTCGTTCGTTGTGTTTTGTGATTGTCGGATAATTGACTTGGCTATATTATCCGTTTGATGACGCTTGTCATTTGTTGGTTTTATTATATCCCTAACGGCGACGTTGTGTTGGTCGCCGTGGAGCGTGTTTTCACGCCATATATTCCTTTGCGTTGTTTGTAACATTTCGCCGTTGGGCGTTAGTTACGCATTCTTGTGTATCTTGTTGAGTTTTTCCTGGCGGAATATTTCTTCCCCCTACTTGTTTTAAGTTTCGGGACGAAACTTCTTTTAAGGAGGGTAGAATGTAATATCCGCAATTTCGGATTTCCGATAAATTTCTTTTTTCGGCCGAAGTCCGTTTTGACGACTCTCTTTTGACCGTTTCGTCATTCGGAGAATATTTAATTCTGCACTTTTTGTCATCCGAGTTCGTTTCGGTGCTGCTTTGTTGAGTTCCGTGCTTTTTAGCGACCTTTCCGCGCTTGAGTTCGGTTCTTGCGAATCTCGTTCGAAACTGTCGTTTGGGGTTTTTCGTAAGTTCATTTAACGTTGTTATACGTGTTGTGAGCTTCGGTTTGATTATTCGTTGTCGTATGGTGATTTTCGGGCATTTGGGCCATTTTCGTAATTTCCCAAAGTTTGGGGTAATTACCTTCCGTTGTCGAATTTCGAGCCTTCGGGTGATCGGAATCGTGTGTTCTACTAGCTCGTAGATTCGTCTTTGTGATTACTTCGTAACCGTATCTTCGGTTCGTATTCAGGTTCGGGTTTCGGTGTCGTTTTGTTGAATTCAGGATTACTAAACGACTTTTCTAAGTATGAGTTCGACTTTGTTAGATCACCATTAATTTTTGGTAACTCCAATAATTCTGAATCTTTGCATTATTATAGAGCATCGAGTTAGCTTTCCAATGGTTCAAACGGTGAGTCAATCGGAGTCCGGACGAGAGAGTTATGGTCGTTTTAGCTCACCCGCTCGTTATTGGCCGATCACTGCCGGCCGGACCCGACCGTGTCGTCCGACACGGCCCGTGCCGTACTCGTCCGGAAATGCCGGAACCGACTGCCGAGACGCCCGACCGTGTTCCAGGACACGGTCGAGTCGTGCCGAGTCGCTGTCGGACGGGTCACTATCGGGCGACGCGACCGTGTCTAGCAGGACACGGTCGAGTCCCTGCCGGACACGGTCGAGTCTGTCAGCCTATTTAAGGCCTGGCAGCGTTTTTCTTCAGCCATTTCTCATTCTTTCTCTTCCCGTACGCGGCTGAGGGTGTGTGAATCATCTAGAGATGTTGTTGGACAATGAATCCATGAAGTGTTGAGGTTCATATCATCAATCATCCGTCCTATAACATCCTCCGATCTACCGAATCAGGGCAGATTTCTTAGAAATCTAGTTTTGGGGAATTTGGGTATTTTGGTTGTTTTCGTCCGATTAATCCAATTTAACGTATGATTATGATGGATTGATGAATATTTAGATGTATTATATCATTTCCTTTATTATTCCATGGTTGGATCGCATCGATTCGTTGTTTGAATCGAGTTCTTGACCGACGCCTTGAAGGTGTCCGGTAAAATGTCTTAGAGGGGTTTTCGGGCGTTCTACGATTATTCTTCCTCATATCATCGATGATTTATTGATTATATGTTGTTAGGGTCGAATTATTGTGAAGAACTCGAGTCGGAACCCTTCCGTTCGTTGTCTTCTTCGGGGTCCGAGCTTCCCGATCGAACCGTGTTCTTCGGAGCGTTTGGTAGCGGTTATTAAGGCAAGTATCTTATTATACGACTTGTATCTTGTGAATAGTAATTACGTATGATTTGTATGACGATTTTGCTTGCCTCCGTAAATATGTTTCGTTGAGTTGGTTGTGTTTCCCGAAATTTGAAGGCTTTGTGATAATAGTGATATATTGGTATACGTGTTCGGCGTTGTGCCATTTGTGCAGGATTGCGATGTACATATGAGATGGTTGTACACGTGGTTGTGCAATGTATTGTGTACCGAATGTGTGTTATGTTGGTTAAGAGTCGTTGTGACGATCATGATATTCGTGTTGCTTTGGTTTACATGCTTGATTGTACATTTCGGCGTAATGTGGAATGACTTGACATTTAATGATTATGAATTGTGTCGAGTCGATGTGTGTGTGAACCGGGTAGGGTCCGACGAGGCCTCCGGAGTTCGGTACATGATGTGTACGAACAAAGTGTGTGAACCGAGGTTGGGTCGACGAGGCCTCGGAGTCCGATACATGGCGTGTACGGACAAGGTGTGTGATCCGGGTAGGGTCCACGAGACCTGCGGAGTTCGGTACATGATGTGTACGAACGATGTGTGTGGCCGGGTAGGGTCCGTTGAGGCCTCGGAGTTCGGTACATGATGTGTACGAGCAGTGTGTGTGGCCGGGTAGGGTCGTTGAGGCCTCGGAGTTCGGTACATGATGTGTACGAGCGGTGTGTGTGGTCCGGGTAAGGTCCGTCGAGGCCTCGGAGTTCGGTACATGATGTGTACGAACAATGATCATGTAGATGATTGTTCGGGTAACATTTTAAATATGGATCTCGGACTCATAATGATATATTATTTAGTATGCTTTGAAACGAGAATTGGGCTAAGGCCCTTATGTTTCTGAAAAGGTTTTGTATTGGGACTCGAGATCCAAAAGAATTTACCTTTAAAAATCCCCGAGATGATGTGTTCCTTTTCAAATATCTCTTACTTGAGTTCGAAACTCTAAAACTTCTCGGAACATTTTGATAATTGATTTGCGTATTAAATTCGTAGTTGCTATTTGCTTGTTACATTTCGTATGGTTTGATACTTGCACTAGTAAAGCGTGGAGTTTTACTAACCCCGAGTATTCGGGGGTGGATGTCTGCTACTGCGTCGGTACATGCGAGTTCGGGAGCGATCACGGGGATTGGCACAAGGGATGACGAGCTGCGATACTAATCAAGAGTTGAGAGTTGGTAGAGTTTAGTTGTATTGTTAGAGTTGATTCAGTCTTCCGCTGTATTGTATTTCGACCCCTGTGTGGGTAATGTTGTTAGTCAGTCCTGTTGATAGAGTTGTGTGACCTCATCGGTCTGTGTGTTTATGTGTAAGTGACCTTGATGGTTTGTATTATTATATTGTTTGACCCTGGACGGGCAAGCATTTGGTTGTTTATGGACGTTTAGCCTGGTAGATCCTTGCGGAAAGGGTTTACGGCGTGTAATATTCCCATACGGTTTTGGGGGTGTTACATCACCTGGGCGTAATCATTCACTATCAGGGAGTCGTACCCGGGACACAGCTCAGTCAGAGGGTGTTCGGGTTGACCCACTCGCTTTTATGCAGGGCATGATGGCCCAAATGACTCAGATGGCACAACTAATGGAGATGATGCATAACTCCACTACTCAGAATCAACAGGCTCCTCCGCCGCCACCTCAGAGGCAAGAGAGGGGTGTAAGCAGTATCATTGGAGATATCTCTCGCCAGCGACCACCTACCTTCGAGGGCTCATCTAAGCCGGCAGATATTGTTCATTGGCTTGAGCATTTCGAGAAGTTATTTGCTATGGTGGATTGCCCTGAAGGGCATAAAGTTTCAGTTGCGGCCTACTATCTTGGTAAGAGCGCTCATTCATTGTGGTTATCATTGAAGCCCACCGAAGGATCATGTACTTGGGATCAGTTCAAAACTCTCATGATGGAGAGGTATTATCCAGCCCCACCCAGGGAGGCTAAATTGTCAGAATTACTCACTCCCGACCTCTCAGCGGACGATGATGTTCTTGCCATCGCCGAAAAATTTCAGTAACTTCTTCCGTTCGCCTCATCTATCATTCACTCTGAGGCGGACAAGATCAAGTATTTCAGCAAGAGGCTGAAACCTCGTATGCGGCTACAGTTGCTTAATCATAATTGCACCACTCTGGCCAAATTCATCGAGAAAGCTCTTACTTACGAGCTTACTGCTAAGGAAATTGCTAAGCAACAACCTTCATCTGCTGGCAAGAAGTCTAAGAACCGTAATCAGTCTGACGGTAGTCAGGCCACTTTCAAGAAACCATGTGTGGGCTCTACTTGTTCTGAGCGACCACCTATGGCACTTAAACCCGCGGAATCTCAGTCTCGAGCGGCCAGTTCGGCCATCACCTGTTTCAATTGTGAGGAACAGGGTCATTTCAGCACCAAGTGTCCGAAACAGACTGTCACGTCCCACAACTGTGGGATTGCTGGGCATAGGGCCCGTTTTTGCCGAAGGGACTCTAAACCTACTCCAGCGTCATCTCAGGCCCCAGGACATTCAGCGGTGCAGAATCACTCAGTCAGCGTCGTTCAAGACGATAGGATCTAAAGGCGGAGCCAAGAGCTATCAGACGGGAGCATCCGGTTCGGGGGCCGGCAAGCCCCGAATTTATGAGATGAAGAAGACCGACGATCCAGAGGCCCGGATGATCTCAGGTACACACGATATTTTATCTCAACCTGTGTGTACCCTTTTTGATACTGGTGCATCGCATTTATTAATTTCTGAGTCATGCTTGAGTAGACTACGTCTGGGTAGTGCTACTAGTTGTGAGCCTTATATCATTGGCCTACCTGATGATAGAAGAATTATCGGTAATCATGAGATTAAGGATTGTCCGATTCAGCTTCATGGCCGTGTTTGGTTAGCAGACCTAATTGTGGTGGATCTATCGAGAGACGACGTCATCTTGGGTATAGATTGGATGGATCGTCAGGATGCCATCATTAATGTCCGTAAGCGTATGGTCACTATCATTTCAGACGATGGGGTTGAATGTGTTTTCAGGGAGGTAATCCCGGATGTTCGGGTAAAGTTATTAATTTGATGAAAGCAGTGAAATTACTCCGTCAGGGGTGTGTTGGTTATTGGTGATATATGACCAAAATCGAGAAATCATCAGTAATGTTGACGGATATTCCGGTAGTGAGGGAATATGCCGATGTTTTTCCAGACGAGTTACCTGGTTTGCCTCCACAGAGATATGTGGAATTCACGATTGAGTTGGAGCCCGGTAGGTCCCCGATATCGAAGGCACCGTACCGAATGGCCCCGACCGAAATGCAGGAATTAAAGAACCAACTTTAGGAGTTGTTCGAGAAAGGTTATATCCGACCGAGTGCGTCCCCGTGGGGAGCACCAGTGTTGTTTGTCAAGAAGAAGGATGGTTCGTTCCGCTTGTGTATTGATTACCGGGAATTGAACCGGGCGACGATCAAGAATAAGTATCCCTTACCCCGTATCGATGATCTTTTGGATCAACTTCAGGGAGCTTCAGTATTTTCCAAGATCGACTTGAGATCTGTATATCACCAGTTGCGGATTCGAGAGTCGGATATCGCGAGGACGGCGTTTCGAACACGCCATGGTAATTATGAGTTTGTGGTTATGCCATTTGGGTTGACTAATGCACCTGCGGTATTCATGGAGTTAATGAATCGGGTTTTCATCGACTATTTGGATCAGTTTGTGGTTGTATTCATTGATGACATTTTGATTTATTCTCGCAACTGGGAGGAACATGAGTTTCACCTTCATCAAGTGCTCGACGTGTTGAGACGAGAGCAACTTTTTGGAAAGTTTTCCAAATGTGAGTTCTGGATGTCCAAAGTGACGTTTCTTGGACATGTAATTTCATCAAATGGAGTTCGTGTCGACCCTCAAAAGACGGAGGCTATTCGATATTGGCTACCTCCTAAGAATGTTAAGGAGATCCGAAGCTTTCTCGAATTAGCCGGTTATTATCGGCGATTTGTTTCTGAAATCGCTCAGCCCATGACGAATCTTTTACAGAAGGATAAGAAATACATGTGGTCCGATGCGTGTCAACAGATTTTTGAGGAACTCAAGAGCCGATTAATTTTAGCACCTGTCCTTTCTTTACCGCAAGGGACGGAAGGATTTGTGGTCTATAGTGATGCATCCAGACAGGGTCTCGGATGTGTACTAATGCAGAACGGGAACGTCATTGCTTATGCTTCACGGCAATTGAGACCTTATGAGGTTAATTATCCGACCCACGACCTGGAGTTAGCAGCCGTGGTATTTGCATTGAAGATTTGGCATCATTACCTTTATGGCGTTACCTATCAGATATTCACCGATCAAAAGAGTTTAAAGTACATATTTACTCAGAAGGAGTTAAATATGCGACATCGACGGTGGTTGGATCTAATCAAAGATTATGATATCGAGATCCTTTACCACCTGGGCAAGGCGAACGTTGTCGCCGACGCCTTGAGTCGTAAGTCCGTTCAGGAGAAGATGCTTGCTCGATTAACAGTTCAGAAGGAACTTGAGAATTTACGAGACCGAGATCGAGTGCAGTTCTGGCCAGTACAAGGACAACTTTGTACGTTGGAGATTTCATCGCCACTTGAGGAGGCGATCAGGGAGAATCAGGGTTCGGACCCATTTTTGTTACAAATTCGAGAGGATGTGACTCAGGGGAAAGCCCCCGGGTTTGTGGTCCACGAGGATGGACTTTTGCGTTTTAAGAATTGGTTGTGCGTACCGGCGATTGACGAGTTGAAAAACTCGATTTTGAGAGAAGCTCATGCTACCCCTTATTCCGTTCATCCGGGGTCTAGCAAGATGTATAAAGACTTGAAACAGAATTACTGGTGGAGTAATATGAAGCGAGAAGTCGCGGAATTTGTTTCGAGATGTTTGACCTGTCAGCAAGTCAAGATTGAACATCAGCGGCCGTGGGTATCTTTGAAACCGCTCCCTATTCCAGAATGGAAGTGGGAAGATATTTCTATGGATTTCATCACGAGTTTTCCGACGAGTCGTCGTGGCATGAATACAATCTGGGTGATTGTGGACCGCTTAACTAAATCAGCTCATTTCCTTGAAATTAAGGATACGTGGGGTCCCGAGAGACTTGCCCAGTTATTTATCAAAGAGATAGTGAGATTGCACGGTACTCCTAAAAGTATCGTTCCTGATCGTGACGGACGATTCATGTCTCATTTTTGGAAATAAGTTCATCGTGCTATGGGAACTCAGCTTAATCTCAGTACAGCTTTTCATCCTCAGTCCGACGGAATCAGAGAGGACTATTCAGACTTTGGAGGACATGTTGAGGGCATGCGTCCTCAATTGGAAAAATGATTGGGAAGCCCAACTACCGTTGATCGAGTTCACGTATAATAATAGTTGGCATTCTTTGATTAATATGGCACCTTACGAGGCCTTGTACGGTCGTCGTTGTCGATCTCCTTTGTGTTGGGATGACTTATCATAATCAATCGGCACCGAGCCCGATATGCTTATAGCCGCCCGTGAGAAGGTAGTTTTGATTCGGAGTCGTTTGTTGACCACTCAGAGTCGACAGAAATCATATGCAGATAATCGTCGTCGACCATTAGAGTTCGAGACGGGTGACCATGTTTTGGTCAAGGTATCCCCTAGTCGTGGTATATTCCGTTTTGGGAAGAGGGTAAAGTTGAGTCCGAGATTCATTGGACCGTTTGAGATTTTGGATCGAGTAGGCGAGCTACCTTATCGATTGGCCTTACCTCCGGCGTTGAGCTGAATTCATAATGTGTTTCACGTCTCTCAGTTGCGGAAGTATGTTGCCGATCCGAGTCCCATACTTCAATTCGACGAAACAGAGATCTCCGATGATCATTCATATGAGGAACGTCCTATACGAGTTTTAGAGCGGCGAATCAAACAGTTGAGGAACAAGATGATTCCTTTGGTTAAAATTCAATGGTCTAGACACGGAGTCGAAGAGGCTACTTGGGAAACCGAGGATAGTATGCGGGAGAGTTATCCCGAGTTATTTGACCCTTAGTTTTAGGGACGAAACTCTTTTAAGGGGGGGTGTACATAATACCCGGTTGTAATTCAGTCATTATCATTCAGTAATTGTCACTCAGTATTTTTCACTCATTAGTGATCATTTGTCACTCATATTCAATCATTGTGTTCATCGTTCAGAGTAATTGTATCGTGTATCAATTGTCATTAATCATCAATCTAGTTGGAGAATCGTGCGGTGTTTACCAACGTTGTCATTTCATAGTGTGCTGTGTGTGAGGAGTAGCGCACACTAAGTATCCTCTTTAGCGTGCGCTAATTGAGTACGGGTAGGGCACGCTACCTCTCAACACTAGCGCACTGTCACGGCCGACAGTCGACAACGAGACATGTGTGCGCAGACGGTCGCACAGGGTGCCGAGGGACCGGCACGAGCAGGACGCCATGGATGGCATCGGGCTGCATGGGAATACCAAGCCTTCAGGACGGTGTGACCAGACGGAGAGTCACGCGTGGAAACCGTGGGAGGAGCACGGACGCCGCTATGGGAAGCGGATCTCCCAAGGGGCATTCCGGACTGGACATGTTCGGGACTGTCCGGCAGCGCAGGGGGCGCGGGCAAGGCCGGACGAGCAGCAGTCGTGTGGGACAAGGCACGACGGGATAAGGCCGAGTTTGGGAACAGGACTCGAGATGGGCGGCCGGACGTGGGCGTGGGATGCCGGGCGCGGCCGGCGTGCGCGGGCGCGCGCGCGCGAGGTGCGAGAGAGACCCTCCCCCCTATAATAGGCTTAGACGGAAAAAGCCTTGTGGGGGCAGTAGATATTGAAAAGCTGAGGAGCCACTCAGCAGGGAAGACTCGGCCAAGCGGCTAGAAGCGGACCGGATTGGTCCAGAGGTTCGGGAAGAGTCCGGAACATTACAGAGGCAGGCCGGATGTTCGGGCCGAGGCAGACGATGCGGGCCGGGACGGGCCGATGCGGGCCGGGACGGACAGAGACGGGCCGGGCGCCCGGGATGATGGAAGAACCTTCTAGGACCCTCCTAGAAGGATGTACTACTTGAAGATTGTAGAGTATTCTAGATTTGTACTTAGTATTATACTTGTAGAATACTCTAGAATGTTTGTAAGCCTTGTATGTGTAGATAAGTGTGGATGATTCTAGAGATAGGTTCTAGAATAGGATAGAAGTGTGTGGATTGTATAGGATGTTCTAGAGTCCTCCAAATGAGGAGGTGGCATAGAAAATTCTAGGTCCTAGGAGTAGTATAAATAGGCTTGAGGTTGGCTCATTTGCAACCAACCCTCAAAGACTCAACATTCTTGTATTGTGAAGTGTTTGTGAAATAGTGAAATTTTACTCTCAACTCCCAAGTGTTTAAACCCCTCTTTCATACTTAGCAACCGAGTGAGTTAGGCTTACTAGCTAGATCGAGACAATTCTAGTCTAGTGCCGCACGGGTCCGAAGAGCTTTCGAGTGCTCAAACCCAACCCCGTGACAAGTGGTATCGGAGCCACGCTAGTGGTTCAAGGAGCTTCCGCATTGAGACGTTGCTGAGAGGATTTGTGCAAGGAGGACCGATGGAGACTACGTCGAGCGTCACCAAAGTTCAAACCGGCCAGGAGAAGGACAAGTCCAGAAAAGGGTCTAGGGACAAGTCCGTGGAAAGAGGTGTTGCCATGGAAGCACGAGTGGCTCGGCTGGAGGAAACCATGGGCAGACACGAAGATGCTCTCGAGGCATGGAGCAGAGTGGCCGACCAGGTGACGGAGATGAGCGAGTCGTTGGAGGAGCTTGAGAACCGGGTGACGGGAACCCTTAACGCGTTGCGACGCGACTTGTGTGAAGAGATCCTTGAGGCTGTCAGAAAGGAGGTTCGGTCGACGATCGCAGCCTTTCGAGAGGAGATCGTGGGGAGGATCGAGACCATCGAAGTAAGGACAGCACTGTACGAGCGGGCGATGGCCCACGGCAGGGACCAGCGAGGTGCGACACCCCATCGAATCGACATCCCCCGGCCGTGTTCGTTCCAAGGATCGAGGAATGGTAGGGAAGTGGATGACTTCCTGTGGAACATGGAGCGTTACTTTGGTGCATCGGGGATAGTAGATGATGCGACCAAGTTGCAGACGGCTCCATTCTTCTTAGCAGATGTGGCGCTGCTATGGTGGAGAAGGCGCGAAACAGAGATCGCGCGTGGTACATGTCGGATGGAGACATGGGAGGATTTCAAGGCCGAGTTCAAGCGGCAGTTTTACCCGGAGAATGTTGAGTTTGAGGTCCGGGCTAGGTTGAAGGAGTTGACACACAGCAAGGCGATCAAGGACTATGTGAAGGAGTTCCAGGAGATCGTGCTGGAGTTGCCTAGCCTTAGTGAGCAGGAAGCTTTGTTCGCGTTCGTGGATGGGCTAAAACCGTGGGCAAAGTTGGAAGTGCAGAGGGCCAAGGCACAGAACGTGTCCGAGGCGATTGCGATAGCGGAACGGCTGATCGAGTTAAAACCAGCCGGGGAGATCCGGAAGTCCAGGAGGGACGAGGACGGCATCGGTACGCAGGACAAGTAGTACCAGGGTAATGCGGATAGGGGCGCGAGGATGGCCAGGCCCAAGGACGGCAAGCAGTCAGGATGGGCTCGGACTTGCCATGGGTGCGGGAGTGCAGACCATCTCGTAGCAGCGTGTCCGAAGAAAAAGAAATGTGAGATTTGCTGGAGCACGGAGCATTCGACGAGGCAATGCTCGAAGTTTCCGAGGGTAGCCGCCATGGAGTACACCAAGGCACGGGACGATGCCGAGGGTGATGGGACATCGATGGCGCTTCAAGTGTTGAACTCAGCCATAGGGATGGCATCGTGGGACGGAGCACCGCTTGAGGGAAACTTGTTGTATGCGACGGGGCTGATCAATGGGAAACCCGTCAAGGCGTTGGTCGACACAGGGGCCGATTACAACTACATTGACGAGGCTGAAGCACAGAGGTTGGGGCTTCAGGTCATTGAGGGATGGGGCTGGATGAAGTCGAATAATGCACCACCCGTTCGAGTTATAGGGGTCGCCAATGGGGTGCGACTAAAGATAGGCACGTGGGAACCGCGCGTGCACTTCAAGGTGACGAGCATGGATGATCGGGACATAATACTGGGCATGGACTTCCTGAGGAAGAATAATGTTGGCGTTGTTCCGCATAAGAGGGCACTGTACGTGTGTGATCAAGCCAAGCTGCAGGAAATACACTTGACCACAGAGCCTTCGAGACAAGCAATGTCGGCACTCAAGTACGTGAGGAAGCTTGAGGAGGAGACGAGTTACCACCTTGGAGCAGTTCGGTTCATCGAGGGGCCGCCACGTCGCCGAGGACGTCGACGAAATGGGCGGGGAAGAATGTCACGGCCGACAGTCGACAACGAGACATGTGTGCGCAGACGGTCGCACAGGGTGCCGAGGGACCGGCACAAGCAGGACGCCATGGATGGCATCGGGCTGCATGGGAATACCCAGCCTTCAGGACGGCGTGACCAGATGGAGAGTCACGCGTGGAAACCGTGGGAGGAGCACGGACGCCGCTATGGGAAGCGGATCGCCCAAGGGGCATTCCGGACTGGACATGTTCGGGACTGTCCGGCAGCGCAGGGGGCGCGGGCAAGGCCGGACGAGCAGCAGTCGTGTGGGACAAGGCACGACGGGACAAGGCCGAGTCTGGGAACAGGACTCGAGCTGGGCGGCCGGACGCGGGCGTGGGATGCCGGGCGCGGCCGGCGTGCGCGGGCGCGCGCGCGCGAGGTGCGAGAGAGACCCTCCCCCCCTATAATAGGCTTAGACGGAAAAAGCCTTGTGGGGGCAGTAGACATTGAAAAGCTGAGGAGCCACTCAGCAGGGAAGACTCGACCGGAAGCAGCTAGAAGCGGACCGGATTGGTCCAGGAGGTTCGGGAAGAGTCTGGAACATTACAGAGACGGGCCCAGATGTTCGGGCCGAGACGGGCCGATGCGGGCCGGGACGGGCCGATGCGGGCCGGGACGGACAGAGACGGGCCGGGCGCCCGGGATGATGGAAGAACCTTCTAGGACCCTCCTAGAAGGATGTACTACTTGAAGATTGTAGAGTATTCTAGATTTTTACTTAGTATTATACTTGTAGAATACTCTAGAATGTTTGTAAGCCTTGTATGTGTAGATATGTGTGGATGATTCTAGAGATAGGTTCTAGAATAGGATAGAAGTGTGTGGATTGTATAGGATGTTCTAGAGTCCTCCAAATGAGGAGGTGGCATAGAAAATTCTAGGTCCTAGGAGTAGTATAAATAGGCTTGAGGTTGGCTCATTTGCAACCAACCCTCAAAGACTCAACATTCTTGTATTGTGAAGTGTTTGTGAAATAGTGAAATTTTACTCTCAACTCCCAAGTGTTTAAACCCCTCTTTCATACTTAGCAACCGAGTGAGTTAGGCTTACTAGCTAGATCGAGACAATTCTAGTCTAGTGCCGCACGGGTCCGAAGAGCTTTCGAGTGCTCAAACCCAACCCCGTGACAGCACGCTAGTATGTTTCAAGCAGGCAGTCCAGAAGGCACTGGACTGCAGTTGGGTTGTAAGTAGCGCACGCTACGAATGGTAAGTAGCACGCGCTAGTAGGCCGGAGTAGCGCACGCTATGCAGTCGATATAGCGCGCGCTAAGGTCGGATCAGGTTGAGTCCAGTGGCTACTGGACTGCATTGGATTAATTCATAGCGCACGCTATGAGTGGTTCTTAGCGTACGCAATCGATGTTGTAGCGCACGCTAAATATTGATTGTAGCGCACGCTACCGCGATCAGATCTGAGGACAGAAGGTTCTGGACTCCAGTACTGGGCATCAGATAATTCGTTAGCGCACGCTAACATTTTGGGGTTAGCGCACGCTAAGTGTTCAGCTGTAGCACACGCTACAAGAAGGTACGTAGCGCGCGCTACCGTTGTCGGACAGTGAGTTCTGGACTTACCAAAACACCCGTTAGCGCACGCTAAGAACTGGGGCTAGCGCGCGCTAAACTGGAATCTCTATAAATTGGACAGTGTAGCCCAGATTTCGGGATTTGTCATTTCTTCTCATTCTCTCATCAGTTCCGGACGATTTGGAGCGATTTGGAGAGTATTTTTCGAGGTGTAATCATCAATCATCATCTTCAAGTCTTTGAGTTGGATTAATCATCACTTTATCATCTCCAAACATCAAATCAAAGGTATTAATCTCTTGGATCTAGAATTTCGGATTTTTGGGTTTTTCCTTCCGATTTCTTCGTGTAAGCTTGGATTGTTGTTGGAATATGTTAGATATGGATTATCTACCTTAGATAAATATATTCCTACGGATTTAATGGCTATTTTGGGGATTTATTTCAAGAACCCTTGGGGTTGACTTCGGTTAATTTGGGGATTTCCGATTGATGTTGTTGTAATCTTTAATTGTGGATTCCTATTGGATTATTGATGCCATTGATATTGTTTTGCTGCTTTGAATTAATCATTTGAAAGTTGGTTTTGATAATTTGGGTTTGGTTGTAACCAACGGGAAGGATATTTTCAACGTATTCATTAGAGTGCATCTACGAGTTTGGATATTGTTGTATCGACGTTTGAGATGGTCATAATCGTGTTTGATGCGTGTATTGATCGAATTATTGGTAATTGTGTTATTCAAGGTTGTTCGAGCGACCGACTTTTCATTTAGGACGTTGTTCGTGGATGGACATTCTTCATAGGTGTTGTGTAAGTTAGTTCTTACTCAGTTAAAAGGATATTCATTCCTTTCGTTGTTGTTCATTCATAATCATAATTCATTCATAAGGTACTAACCGTTTTAAAACTTGTAATTGTCACTTAATTACTTCATTCACGAGGAACGACGGTTCCAATCATTTCATTGAGCTGTTATTCATTTCACCATCATTTCATCTTGGTG
This sequence comes from Orobanche coerulescens, assembly GCA_033398695.1. Lineage (NCBI taxonomy): Eukaryota > Viridiplantae > Streptophyta > Magnoliopsida > Lamiales > Orobanchaceae > Orobanche > Orobanche coerulescens. Next base: position 40,903,832 of record CM065809.1, on the reverse strand, counting down.
AGTCATTATTCATTTTCGATGTCACTTTTGTTATATCGTGGCATTCTGGGTCATACTGGCGTGCCGGTTGGTATGTGTAGGATTTTCATGTCAGGCACATTTAAGTCGTGTGTTGGTTGTTGGCCTCACATTGGACTGTGCACACGAGTTGATTGCTTCTTGAGACTGATTAGGTACAAGACCACACGTGTATTCGATCGATACTCGTTGGTGGCTTGTGCACGGACACATTTCCATCCCGGACGTAGTGTGGTGCCATTCCTTTGAGCCGTACTGTTAGTTGATTCATATAGCATGTTTGATTGCGTATGTTTCGACAGGATTGTGTGTATTCAACTCTTGAGGATTGTTGTTCTGTGTAACTGACCCCGTTGGGGGATATTGTTTTTCAGGTCATGGAAAGGCAAAAGCACGGGGAGAGCACGTTGACGACGAGGAGTCCCAGTGATACTAGTAGGGGCCCCCAGTCTTTTCAGTCATTTATGTTTCCTTCATGTTATTCCGCTGCAGACATTCCGTTTGAATACTCATTTTACTCAGTGTTGTATATTTTATCTCCATATAAAATATACAAGTATTCTGTAATATCTTGGATGTGTTGTATCAAACTCCTCATTGGAGTAATTAATGTTGTAATGTGGTTCATTCATTTTCATTCGCCTGGTGGGTCCCAGTCGGGGGTCCACGGCACTGTAATATCCGCCTAGTTTGGGGTGTTACACACATGTCATGTGTCACCGTAGATTTTCTTATACCACCGTGATCACTCGCCACATCATCTCACGGTTGGATCAATCACTTGTTGTATCCTGACCACATGATCGCAAGCCATGTGTCACCGTAGGTATCCTTAGGTTCTCACGGTTGGATCAATCACTAGTTTCATCCTGACCACGTGATCACAAGCCATGTGTCACCGTAGACCCCGCCCATATCCACACATTCACACACAGAACACAGTATCCCAAGGATATCCAAACAGTTCACCCAAAGGCAACAAACACATAGCACAACACAATCACCGATGCACCGAAATGGGATAATATATGTATATTATCAAATCCCAACTCCAACATCGAACATATCCATAGGCTTCACATAACCATTCGTAGATACGACATTCACAAAATACACACGGTTTTGAAAGACATCCTTTAACGAGGCTAAACCGAATCTTTTGAAAGTTCATTTCAAACAACCAAACAAACACACCAAAACGATCACCAATCATCATATATACAAAATAAGAAATGTATCAACAAGGTACTTGCCTCGAATAATCGCAAACGCGGAGAATCGACCGAAGTAGGATGGCACGAACCGACTATGATGAACCCGCCGACTCTGCCGAACGCCTGTAACACCCCCAGATCAAACCGGGAATATTACACGCCGCAGACCCTCTCCGTGAGGATCCACCAGGCTAGACATCAAAACAACACATTACATTACATACCGACGAATCAAAATAACAGACCAATAGACCGATTTGGTCTTTCGTCACTGACTTAAAAATCAAAATACATAAACTCATCCAGACTCATACCCACGCAAGGGTAAAATACTTGCAACAACGAACAATAAGACAGCGGAAAAGACAATACAATGGACTCCGACTAACTGAACCCAAAACTGGCCTTCGTGTGATTAGTATCATTCGTCTTTCATCATCCCTCGTGCCGATCGTGTGTCTTGCTCCCGAAAACCTGCATGTACCTGGACACAATACAAATATCCACCCCCCGATTACTCGGGGGTTAGCAAAACTCCACTGTTTCGCTAGTGCAAGTATAAAGTGCAAATACGAGCCATACACAACACATTCCGAGAATATAACGAAAGACTTCCCGAGATATATTTAGTTAAAAATAGTTCAAGTCCTGAAAGCAGAAACGAAGCAAGTAAGCATTTTGAAAACATTTCCAAATCTCGGGAGTTTTGAAAACATCAAAAATTAAAAATGTTCTTAATTCCTCGAAAGCCATTTAGGTCACATGACCACAAAGTTCATTTTTCAAAATACAAATCCGTTTAACAAAACACGGGGTCCACGACCCAACCATTCCGGTCACAAAACACAGGGTCCACGACCCGACCATCCACTTCAATTCACTTACAAGGACACATTACACATAACACATTAATCATATGCCATTCTAGCCAAGCACCAAGACTCGAAATATAATGTCTCTCGACCCCGAGCACAAAGCATTGTGATACTCCGGACAATATCACAATTAACGAAAACATCAACGTCATCCTCAAGTTGAAAACCACAACTGGTAACCCGCGGCCGTACCCCTTAGTATCGACCCCCAGACATCCCGTCGGACACTCCGGGTGGGAAACCACTTCCGCGGCCGTACCCCTTAGTATCGACCCCCAGACATCCCGTCGGACACTCCGGGTGGAAGTTCATCCACACACGCACCCAAGTCCACTTCCGTGGCCGTACCCCTTAGTATCTATAACACCCCGAGATATTCGGAATAATTACAGCGACGTAAACCCTTTAAGTAAGGATTTACAAGGCTCGTTAAAAAGGGAAGTAAATCTAAGACATTAATACTGCGGAAATTCAAGTTTGTGAAAACGTACAACTGGTTCAACGAGTAATTAATACAACCATATCGAATTAAAATCAATAAGACACGCGTACTCGAGTACAGAAACCAAACCAAGAAAACAAATCTCCAATAACAATAAACATCACTGAACCCTTTCGTCGTCACGTCGGTACTGTGGCTGTTTCCCTGCTCCCTGGCTACCTGAACATCAAAACAAATGTCCACCCCCGAAGGGGTTAGCAAAACGATGCTAGTACAAGTATCATATTAAACAATTCGAATATGCATCAACAATACATAACAAGATACACCACACGGACTTCCGCTACCGGAATCCGACAATGCGAATCTACAAGATTCCATTACACAGCATGGGTATTCCAATGATCCAGCGCCCTCAGCATAGATCCCAAGATGATCCCGTCGGAACAACACGAGGTGGAAATAACCCGTCCAATGATCCAGCGCCCTCAGCCTAGATCCCAAGATGATCCCGTCGGACCAACACGAGGTGGACATCCGATCCAGCGCCCTCAGCATAGATCGTACAACGTATACAAATACAACTCATGCATACACATATGCCAAATCATTATGTTCATCAACATGAACATATAAACACTATATAACGAATACCATGGCAAATCAACGAAGTAAAATATCATGTTCAACATCATGAATAATCATACGCATGTTCCAAAAATACCAATATTAACATATCACGATACTTGCCTCGAAGATGGCAAGAACGATAAACTTCAATGATCTCAACCCACTCGAAGGTCGCCTCCTTCGATCAACGTAGCAAGCTCGAACCTTAACAAAAGGAATGATATACAAATCATCTCAAGTCGAACCATGGCCTAACAATTCAGCCTACGGCCGAAAAGCTCAAAATAAACAAGCTGCCTGGATTGCTTAGCGCGCGCTACGTACTCTACGTAACGTGCGCTAAGCTGGACTGTTAGCGTACGCTATCGTATAAGACTAGCGTGCGCTAGCCACGAACTGGCAGTCTGACTCGGATGTCTCATAACGTACGCTACGTACCTTTTTTTGCGAAAACCGAACCTCGATAGCGCACGTTAACTCACACATGTTAGCGTGCGCTAATCTTGCATGGCAGAATACTGCAAACCGAAAATTGGGTTGAATGGTGAAGAACTCATGAATCCTATGGTGATATTACAAGTTATCCTCGGGCATATCATGCTAATAAGGTTTGTGGAAGTTCTATGATCATGAGATACAAATATACGGATAGTTATCTCAATATCATAATTCCTCTACGATCTTCAAGAAATAATCTAAGTTCCATTCGTCCTACGTCCCAAAACACATGATTTCAACGTGTACAACGTAGCAACTGGGTAAAATCTGATTACTTATCATAAATTGATTAGAACATGCTTAGGAGTCCTCACAATAAGATGGTTCAAAGGTTCATACGATATATAGTGCCGATACGTCAAAAAGTATCCTTCTAACATGTGATGACCGATTATAAACGAAGTACTTGCTATCCAAACATGATTCAAACTTCCTTAGGAACATTACTAATCATTGGTGAAGAATCACCTACCTCAAAGTAGTGAAGAACACGGATGAAAATGAAGCAATCCAACACCGAAGCAGACACCAATCTCCTATTATATATGATCTTCAATCTCTAACTAGGAGGTTGATTATGAGTGTTTAGGACGAAAGTAGCTATGTTCTAAGTGTCAAAGTTCGGGTTGTGGGAGGAGAAGGAATCAAATCACGAATAGGATCTTTGTCCTATTTATAATAAATGGCTATTAGCGCGCGCTAGACCACATTCGTAGCGTGCGCTAACGGCTCATCTAAAGCGTACTCGGCACTTAGCGTGCGCTACGCATAGACACGTAGCATGCGCTAAGGCGTTGACTCGGCTTTTCCCGAAAGCCGTCAGTACATCCGACACGATCCGGACAGGGTCCCGGCCGAGATCTCACCTACCGCACGTCTCAATCAATCGACCGCGCATAACGTGCGCTAATTACACTCGGTAGCATGCGCTATGAAACCATGTTAGCGTCGCTACCCTTAGCTTTGTAGCGTGCGCTACATGCACAGAATTTCAACCTTTAAATCACAACCCTGAAATTAAACGCTTGGCAACGTCGGATTATGAAATACGGAGAATAATACTCAGGCAAAAGTACAATCATTACAATATCACAAGTTCCAATTACATAACAGAAATCTCGGGTATTACATCCTTCCTCCCTAAAAAGAAGTTTCGTCCCGAAACTTAGGATGAAAACAACTCCGGATATTTAGCCTTCATACCGTCCTCCGTTTCCCAAGTGGCCTCTTTGACTCCATATCGTGACCATTGTACTTTAACCAAATGTATTGGTTTATTCCTCAATTGTTTGATCCGGCTCTCAAGTATCTTGATTGGTCTCTCTTCGAAGGTGCCATCATTAGCTATCTCAATCTCGTCGAAATCAATGACGTGACTGGGGTCCGGTACATATTTCCGCAGTTGGGATACGTGAAATACATTGTGAACATGACTCAGCGATGGCGGTAAGGCCAATCTGTATGCTAACTCTCCAACTCTCTCGAGGATCTCGAATGGTCCGATATATCTCGGACTAAGCTTGCCTCTCCTCCCAAAACGGAAAATCCCTCGTGTAGGAGACACCTTCAATAGCACATGATCCCCAACGTCGAACTCTAGAGGACGACGACGTACATCGGCATAAGACTTCTGTCGACTCTGGGCAGTCAATAGTCTCTCTCGAATCAAAGCTATCTTCTCTTGAGTCTGAATAATCAATTCCGGTTCCGTCCCGATCAGATCCGAAGAATCATCCCAACATAGAGGTGATCGGCATCTCCTCCCGTACAAAGCTTCAAATGGTGCCATCTTAATAGAAGCATGCCAACTGTTATTGTAAGTGAATTCGATCAAGGGCAAGTGAACTTCCCAATCAGTTGACCAATCCAACGCACAAGCTCTAAGCATGTCTTCTACAGTTTGAATAGTCCTTTCGGACTGACCGTCTGTTTGGGGATGATAAGCTGTGCTAAAGTTGAGCTCAGTCCCCAAAGCCTTGTGAACTGCTTTCCAGAAGTGCGACACGAAACGACCATCTCGATCCGAAATAATGGTCTTCGGCGTCCCATGCAATCTGACTATCTCCGCAATAAATACTCGCGCCAATCTTTCGGGTCCCCATGTATCTTTGATTCCTAGGAAATGAGCCGACTTGGTTAGTCGATCAACTACGACCCAAATCATGTTCATTCCTGCTCTAGTCCTTGGCATACTGGTGATGAAATCCATCGAAATGTCCTCCCACTTCCATTCAGGGATCGGAAGCGGCTTTAACATCCCGGCAGGTCGCTGATGCTCAATCTTGACCTGCTGACAAGTCAAACACTTGAAGCGTGCTGCTACGTCCTTCTTCATATTCCCCCACCAGAAGTTTTGTTTTAGATCCTTATACATCTTACTGCTGCCCGGGTGAATAGAATAGGGCGCGCTATGAGCTTCTTTCAGAATAGTCCGTCTCAAATCATTATCATCGGGAACGCAAAGTCGACTTTGAAATCTCAGAACTCCATCATCTTGTATCACGAATCCTGGGGCTTTTCCTTTCTTTACTTCATCACATAATCGAAGGATCAGAGAATCGTCCAACTGCTTGGACTTGATCTTCTCGACTAGTGATGAAGTCAGTTCCATCACATAAAGTTGCCCTTGGATTCCTGGTGCCCATACTTCAATCCCTTCACGGATCAGTTCTCGTTGAATGCTGGTTTGGGGCGTAAGAGCTTCCAACACTCGAAGAGAAACAGGTTTACGGCTCAACGCATCAGCTACTACATTTGCTTTCCCCGGATGATAGAGAATCTCTAAGTCGTAATCCTTGATCAGTTCCAGCCACCTCCTCTGCCTCATGTTTAATTCTTTCTGACTGAAAATGTATTTGAGGCTCTTATGATCTGTAAAGATCTGACAATGAGTGCCGAACAAATAATGTCGCCAAATTTTCAAGGCAAAGACCACAGCTGCTAGCTCCAGATCATGGGTCGGATAATTAACTTAGTACGGTTTCAATTGCTGAGAAGCATAAGCAATCACTTTATCCTTCTGCATCAACACACAACCCAAACCCTGATTTGAAGCGTCGCTGTATACCATGAATCCATCAGTTCCTCTGGCAGTGCTAAAATAGGTGCTGTCGTCAGTCTCTTCTTAAGTTCATCAAAACCAGCCTGCCATTTTCCATCCCACGTGAACTTTCGAGTTTTCTGTAACAGCTGAGTGAGCGGACGAGCAATTTTGGAAAATCCCTCTACAAAGCGGCGATAATATCCATCAAGTCCTAAGAAGCTTCGGACTTCTTTCACGTTTTTAGGGGCTTCCCATTCCAAGATCGCTTCGACCTTCTTCGGGTCCACCTGAACTCCATCGGCTGATATCACATGCCCAAGGAAGGTTACTTCCTTAAGCCAGAACTCGCATTTAGAAAGCTTAGCATACAGCTGTTCCTTTCTCAAGATGCTCAAAACCACATGTAAATATTCAGCATGTTCCTCTGCGTCCCTCGAATATATCAAGATGTCGTCAATGAAGACGACCACAAATTTATCCAAGTATTCCAAGAATACCCGATTCATCAATTGCATGAATACCGCAGGAGCATTGGTAAGTCCAAATGGCATCACTACAAATTCATAATGCCCGTCTCGGATCTCAAAGCGATTTCGGTATATCCGATTCCTTAATTCTCAACTGGTGGTATCCTGATCGCAAGTCAATCTTCGAGAATACCCTCGCCCCTTGCAGTTGATCAAACAAGTCGTCGATCCGAGGTATAGGATACTTATTCTTGATCGTCATCTTGTTGAGTTCCCTGTAATCAATACACAGTCGGAGGGATCCGTCTTTCTTCCGGACAAAGAGAACGGGCGCTCCCCAAGGGGAAACGCTCGGTTGAATATAGCCCTTCTGTAACAATTCCTCCAGTTGCTTCTTGAGTTCATACATCTCGGTTGGCGCCATGCGGTATGGTGCCTTGGAAATAGGGGTTGCTCCAGGCTCTAATTCGATGGTGAATTCCACTTCTCTTTGTGGAGGTAACCCTGGTAGCTCGTCAGGAAATACATCTGAGAACTCATTCACAACTGAAATAGACGAGAGCTCTACTCCTTCCTCTTTCCTCATGGCATAACACCAAAGTCCATGACATCCCTGTTTCAGTAATTTTACGGCTTTCATTGCTTTGATCAATTTTCCCGAGCTCCCCGATCTCCATCCTCGGAATAAGTGTTCAGAGCCGTCATCAGCAATGATAGAAATGACTCTCTCTCGGTAATTCAGGATAGCTCCATAACGGTTGAGCCAATCGTCTCCGAGAATTAAATCGTCACCGTAGATGTCAACAACAATGAGGTTCGACGGCCAATCTCTCCCTCCTATAGATATTGGAAAATCTCTAACCTCTAGGGTTCCCACAATTCTCTCTCCACTCGGCAATCCCACAACATACGGTTCACAATCAATTAAGCACGAGATTTCTAAACGATTTACACAGTTCAAAGATACAAAAGAATGTGTAGCTCCGGAATCGAATAAAACACTAACTGGTTGCCAAAGGATCTGAATCGTACCTGATGCAACAGCAGTGTTCTGATCGTCAGATCTCCTCATTTCGTACAGGCGCGGAGGAACGGACCCAGCACTGGATGTCTCTCTCTTCCCAACGTTCTGCTGCTGAAATCCACTCTGCTGCGTCTGGTTCACACTTGTTTCCTTCGGAACTGGCGCTGGAGTGCGAGTACCAAAAGATCTAGTAGCGGCTCCACAGAAGGCCGCACGGTGCCCTTCTTGCCCACAATCGTAACAAGTCACAAGATGTGGGGCAATCACGTCGAATATGCCCTGCTCGACCACAATTGTAGCATTTCCTTGATGCGTCAAAGCTGCGATGTTGTCGGAACTTCTTTCCGCCTCTAGAAGGATGTGGAGGTTTCTAGTGAATAAAGGAAGGCGGCCCTTGCGGGCCCCACCACTCTTGTTTTACGCAAAGTGCCGGTCACCTTACGCTTCTTTGCCTCTCTTGATTTCTCCACCGCCGCCTCTTTCATGTCGTAGGCCGGCGCTTTGTCTTGATCTTTGCAACGTAGTACACTCGAATCCGGACATGTCTTCTGAATCTCGGCTTCATCCGCATATCAAAATGAAAAATCTTTTACGCCTCCGTTCGACCAAGTGTCGCACAAGTCGGTGATGATTAAAAGTTTTAATTACATCTGTCACAGATGCCTCCGAACTCTGTGGTGAGAAAAACTCTCGGATCTTTGCCTCTCTAACTGGACGAGGACAATACTGTGCTTCCATCATTAGTTTGAATTCCGTCCAATCCGCATTATGATTCTCGGGTCGAATAGCTTCCCACCAATCAAGGCCTCCCCAGTCAGAAAATACTGGGCAATGGGAACCTTTCGGTCCTCGGGACAGTTAAGACCCGCGAATATCTTCTCCAACTCCTTGATCCAGTGATCCCAAGTAAGTGCCTCAGCAGATCCGTCAAATTTTGGCGGCTGCAATTTAACCACCTCAGCAAGCCATCTGTCTCCCCGGTTATCCTCATGGTGCTGCTGTCCCATCGCCGTCTGCATGCGATCAACGACTTGAGCGAACTGGTTTATATGCGCCACCACCTGTTGAAGCACTCCCGGCATGTTAGGATTTGCGTCATCATTCGCTGATCCTTGCTGCCCTCCAGAATGGGAATCGGTTCGACTAGCCGATATTTCTGGGGTAGTTGCGGAATCCTCATGTCTCATGTTACCACGTCGCGTCCACGACGCGTCGCGTCCACGTCCTCCTCTCAACATACCGTAAACGCAATTTCTCAATATCCGAACAAAATTTTTGAAATAAAGTCCGTCAATACTCACAAAAGCAAGAATTAAGTAAAAGCGTAGTATAAGAGATTAAGAGACTTACAACCACGGTCCACATGACGACTTGGATGAGCGGTGATGTTACAAGCGACCGTAAATCAAATAACGTAAAGCAGACCCAAATAAAACCCATTGCCAAGATATCCATGAATCTTAGCTCCGATACCATATTCTATAACACCCGAGATATTCGGAATAATTACAATGCCGTAAACCCTTTAAGTAAGGATTTACAAGGCTAGTTAAAAAGGAAGTAAATCTAAGACATTAATATCTGCGGAAATTCAAGTTTGTGAAAAGCATAAGCTGGTTCAACGAGTAATTAATACAACCATATCGAATTAAAATCAATAAGACACGCGTACTCGAGTACAGAAACCAAACCAAGAAAACAAATCTCCAATAACAATAAACATCACTGAACCCTTTCGTCGTCACGTCGGTACTGTGGCTGTTTCCCTGCTCCCTGGCTACCTGAACATCAAAACAAATGTCCACCCCCGAAGGGGTTAGCAAAACGATGCTAGTACAAGTATCATATTAAACAATTCGAATATGCATCAACAATACATAACAAGATACACCACACGGACTTCCGCTACCGGAATCCGACAATGCGAATCTACAAGATTCCATTACACAGCATGGGTATTCCAATGATCCAGCGCCCTCAGCATAGATCCCAAGATGATCCCGTCGGACCAACACGAGGTGGAAATAACCCGTCCAATGATCCAGCGCCCTCAGCCTAGATCCCAAGATGATCCCGTCGGACCAACACGAGGTGGACATCCGATCCAGCGCCCTCAGCATAGATCGTACAACGTATACAAACACAACTCATGCATACACATATGCCAAATCATTATGTTCATCAACATGAACATATAAATACTATATAACGAATACCATGGCAAATCAACGAAGTAAAATATCATGTTCAACATCATGAATAATCATACGCATGTTCCAAAAATACCAATATTAACATATCACGATACTTGCCTCGAAGATGGCAAGAACGATAAACTTCAATGATCTCGACCCACTCGAAGGTCGCCTCCTTCGATCAACGTAGCAAGCTCGAACCTTAACAAAAGGAATGATATACAAATCATCTCAAGTCGAACCATGGCCTAACAATTCGGCCTACGGCCGAAAAGCTCAAAATAAACAAGCTGCCTGGATTGCTTAGCGCGCGCTACGTACTCTACGTAACGTGCGCTAAGGCCGGGCTTAGCGTCGCTATCGTATAAGACTAGCGTCGCTAGCCACGATCGCGATCGACTCATTGTCTCATAACGTCGCTCGTACATTTTGTGTGAAAACCGAACCTCGATAGCGCACGTTAACTCACACATGTTAGCGTGCGCTAATCTTGCATGGCGAATCGCAAACCGAAAGCTGGGTTGAATGGTGAAGAACTCATGAATCTATGGTGATATTACAAGTTATCCTCGGGCATATCATGCTAATAAGGTTTGTGGAAGTTCTATGATCATGAGATACAAATATACGGATAGTTATCTCAATATCATAATTCCTCTACGATCTTCAAGAAATAATCTAAGTTCCATTCGTCCTACGTCCCAAAACACATGATTTCAACGTGTACAACGTAGCAACTGGGTAATATCTGATTACTTATCATAAATCGATTAGAACATGCTTAGGAGTCCTCACAATAAGATGGTTCAAAGGTTCATACGATATATAGTGCCGATACGTCAAAAAGTATCCTTCTAACTTGTGATGACCGATTATAAACGAAGTACTTGCTATCCAAACATGATTCAAACTTCCTTAGGAACATTACTAATCATTGGTGAAGAATCATCTACCTCAAAGTAGTGAAGAACACGGATGAAAATGAAGCAATCCAACTCCGAAGGCTTGAACACCAATCTCCAATGATATATGATCTTCAATCTCGAACTAGGAGGTTGATACGGAGTGTTTAGGACGAAAGGAGCTATGTTCTAAGTGTCAAAGTTCGGGTTGTGGGAGGAGAAGGAACTGAAATCACGAATAGGATGCTGTCCTATTTATAATAAATGGCTATTAGCCCGCGCTAGACCCTGTTCGTAGCGTGCGCTAACGGCTCACAGTCTAAACTGTACTCGGCACTTAGCGTGCGCTACGCATAGACCTGTAGCGTGCGCTAAGGCGTTGACTCGGCTTTTCCCGAAAGCCGTCCAGGTACATCCGACACGATCCGACAGGGGTCCCCGGCAGATCTCACCTACCGCACGTCTCAATCAATCGACCACGCATAGCGTGCGCTAATTACACTCGGTAGCGTGCGCTATGAAACCATGTTAGCGTCGCTACCCTTAGCTTTGTAGCGTGCGCTACATGCCGCAATTTCAACCTTTAAATCACAACCCTGAAATTAAACGCTTGGCAACGTCGGATTATGAAATACGGAGAATAATACTCAGGCAAAAGTACAATCATTACAATATCACAAGTTCCAATTACATAACAGAAATCTCGGGTATTACAGTATCGACCCCCAGACATCCCGTCGGACACTCCGGGTGGAAGGAACAACACACACACACGTTCCAAAATCACAGTTGCAAACCACAAGCCTCGAAGGTCAATCACAGTATATATAGTCGAGGTACCTTACTAGAATGGCCAGTTCATCCAACATATACTCACAACCAAGTAATGATACGATTCACAAGGAAGCACAAGATTTCAACAGCACCGAACGACACAACTAATATCATTCAAACTCACATATTCATCCATAAACACGTGACTCCAAGCACATAATTTCACAAAAGAATTACACTTTACATTTACCAACGACATAATCATACGCAATGACATCACAAGAAAGTAAGGTGATTCTATACTCGACACTAGCTCGCATATTCAACTAAGCACATTACTTCCCGACACACACGGGTCACTTTACAAAAAGCATGATGGTAAATATTCCGATTTCTTTGGAAAATGGTTATTAATATTTATTTAGCACATATCGACGATTAACAATCATAATATCCACAAAACACGTAATGTATGGGCAAGATACTTGCCTCGATAATCGATACGGACACTCCCACAATCACGGATCAGTCGGGACACCTCGAACACCTACGATTCTCCGTGAAGACAATGAATACACCCACGATCGAAAAGCTTGAAGAAAGCAGCGAACGGAAGGGTTCCGACTCGAATTCTTTGCGAGAAATCTGACCCTAACATCATACCATCAATAAATTAACGAACGAACGAGGAATAATAATCATAGAACGCTCGAATCCTCTTTGTGACATTTTATCGGACACCTTCAAGGCGTCGATAAGAAACTCAATAAAACGACAAATCCTCGGCGATTCAACCGAGGAACAGCAAGGAATTCGCCATAATAATGTTTAACAATCATAAATACATCACTATTCTGAGTTAAAACGAATTAAACGGACAAATCGAGCAAAATCCCCAAAACTAGATTTTAAGAAAACTTGCCTTGATTCGCTGGATTGAAGGATGTTACGTGATGATCAATTGATGTTATGAACCTCAAAACTTCATGGATTCATTGTATAACAACATGCCTCCATGATTGAGCAAGTTCCAGCCGCGGAAGGAAGAAAGCGAGTGATAAAATGGGTGAAAAACCCGTCTGCATTACGCCATATTTATAGGCTGCCGGACACGGCAAAGAAAAGGCCAGACAGCGCCGTGTGTCTCGGCCGTGTCTCGGCAGGCTGCGATCTGGCGACCAGCGCGGAGACACGGCGCCTGTGAGGCCGTTTCGTGGCCGTGTTGCACGAGCACAGGCGAGGCCCCTCCCGATGCCAGAAAATTACGTCCGACGACCCGAAACCGAACTCGAATACGAATCGGATTACGGTTCTGAAGTACTCGCAAAGACGAATCTAAGAGCTAATAGAACACACGATTCCGACCACCCGAAGGCTCGGAATTCGACAACGGAAGTAATTACCCAAAACTTTGGGAAATTACGAAAATGGCCCAAAACGTCCGAAAATCACGATACGAAATCGAAACACCAAACCAAAGCTCGCAACATGAATAATAACATTAAATGAACTTACGAGAAACTCGAAACAACAGTTTCGGACGAGATTCGCAAGAATCGAACTCAAGTGCGGAAAAGTCGCTAAAAAGCTCGGAACTCAACAAAACGATACCGAAACGAACTCGGATGACAAAAATTGCAGAATTAATCATTCTCGAAATGACGAAACGGTCATGAGCGAGTCGTCAAAATGGACTCTGGCCGAAAATGAAATTTACCAAAAATCGAAAATTGCGGATATTACAACGCCAACCCGCAACAATAAACTACGAACAACAATAACAACAATGAAATTGAATTCCATAGCACGACCTAAAGCCGCTGACTTCAAGGAACAAACGACGAAAGTTCAAGAATTTCCCCCAAAACGGCCAAGAACGCTAATCGACCCGACAAAAACATGAAAACAGAATTCCAAACCGAAATATGGATATAAAATCCATAGGATATGTTTAACAATATCATTTAACAACATTCGATTCATCAAAATCGGATGGAATACGAAATCAGGAACAATACTCCCAAAAAGGTCAACTCTAGGGAACTAAGGAAAATACCTCGATCCGACGAAGAACAATAGATTAGATGATGTTATAATCACCTAGTATGTTCCAAAACACCTTGGATGGAGAATAAATTGGCCAGAAGTCCAAACCCTAGTCGCCCTCACCTCAACCCGCGGAGAGGAGAAGAAAATGAAGTGGAAATGGTGAAAAACGACTGCTGTCCAGTATATATACTGGACAGCTTAGCGTGCGCTAATATTCCCTGATTAACGTGCGCTATCGAAGCATCAAAGACAAACGTTCTGCTATAACACCCCCAAAATCACCCAGGGCATTACAGTGTCATGAATCCGGAGTGGGACCCACAAGGCTATTTTGGGAAATAGACATTTTAAAGAAATTATTATAAAATGATGAGTCCGCGGTTACATAGCATAAGATGGAATGTCCGAAAGAACATAATTCAAGGTGCGATTATTATATAAACAGAAGTTTCGAAAGTCATAATTAAATCATGAGGCGGCAAGACTTTATCCCAACACCATTCAAGCCTGACCGGACGCTTCGGGAATGTCCTGCACATATTCAACAAATTTACCTAGCACGACGAATCATGCCAGACAAACCGGGGTCAGAGAATGAATATCAACAATAATAATTTGCAATGATATATACAATTTATCAACACCGTGCCACATAACAGATAGAAGATAATTCATAGTATAACCGATGTTGTCTTTCTCTTTTTAACACATAAACCTCAAGGTCGCAACCAAGGGTCATGGAAGTATCCACACAGGAATACCCCAGAATGTGGGTTCCCTTTTTGGGTATAATCCATCAACACATTTCCATATGGGTAGCATTCAGGATTTATCCCCAACACATCGGCCCATTCATAACACATTTTCTAGAGAAAGACAATCGTCGGTATTCATCACACATTGACACATTCATGTATTACGAACATTGCAATAAGATTAACATTTCTCGAGCAAGACTTTACTTTCCTTAAATCCGATGGTAAGTGCCCTACGACCACTTGGATTCCCTCGACCGATCGAGCTCAACCTAGTCACATATTCCTCGATTAACATATCATACGAATAACGGCAAATAAAACTAGTTCCCATTCCCTCTCCCAACCGAATTCTTAACTTAGTTCGATTTCGCAAAATCTAATACCATGTTTCTAAGTTCAATAGCAATACTCATTATTACGTTGTTCAATTCCTCGATTAACGATTGTTCTAACAATTTACTCAACAATAATATCCTCAACATTATTCCGGTAACATCAATCGACTATAGCATCATTGAATTCCATGGCTAGTAATTAAATTCTCTATTTCGAGATTTCAATTCGGTGGGTTACCATTTCACAAAACGATAACAATGGTCGATTCCTAATGATGGTAATAATATCAAGCTTGATTCCACCTAGTTAATTAACATTCGAAGACTATACATTCAAGGTGGATTACAACGAGTTAGCATAAGGTGAACGGATTCTTAACACAATTTCCCTTGCAATTGATTTGTTAGGATTATATTTCCAAGTTTAATTGAAATGGGAATTCCACATATGATTAACACAACAAGATATAAGAATTAATAGTTCGGAAATGAAATATGCTTACATGATAGTTTTGATTACTACTAGTTCATCCGATTAAATTGTCTACGAGAGTTAACAAACTACCCCAAATACCCGTAATCCAATAGGCATAACAACAATATCGAAGAGTTAACCTCAAGGATGATAGACTTACCTTAATAGAGGACGAACAATGAGGAATGATGACGAATCAACAAGGAACAATGAGGAGGGACGAAGAACGGATTGATCAACCTAGATAATCTCCTCCGGAGCTTGAGTAAGCCTCTCCTTTGTGCTCAAACAAGTGTTTGGAAGGCTAGAAATTGCCTAAGGGGGCTGGGGAAGGTTTTTCAATGGGTTGCTCAAGTTTTTAGGCAGGAGGAAATGAAGGAGGGAGTGTTGATTTATAACATAAGATTGATTTTACGTACATTAACACCCATGATTTAACATGCGTAAATCTCATTACGTACGTAGCGATCACCGAATAAAGTACGTAATGGTCGCCCAGAGCCTACTGCATGTAATATCCCTACTCATTGCGTATGTAAGTGTATTAATCGTACGTAAGCTACCCTGCCATAATGTACGTTAGGCTTGACGTATAAGATATGTTATGGGCAGTTGACTCGTTTGTCTTCTAGCCCGCCGAAAGTACCTCGTCTGTGTCAGAAGGAAAGATCCTGGTCGGAAGACCAATTCCCCCTTTAAGTATGTAACCAAGTCGGGTTAACGTATGTAATATTACGAAGCTAACGTACATTATGCAGGTTATCTTGTAATATCCGCAATTTCGGATTTCCGGTAATTTTCATTTTTCGGCGGAGGTCCGTTTCGACAACTCGCTTTTGACCGTTTCGTCATTCTGAGAATATTTAATTCTGCACTTTTTGTCATCCGAGTTCGTTTCGGTATCGTTTTGCTGAGTTCCGAGCTTTTTAGACGCTTTTCCGCACTTGAGTTCGATTCTTGCGAATCTCGTCCGAAACTGTTGTTTCGAGTTTCTCGTAAGTTCATTTAATGTTATTATTCTTGTTGCAAGCTTTGGTTTGGTGTTTCGATCGCGTATCGTGATTTTCGGACGTTTTGGGCCATTTTCGTAATTTCCCAAAGTTTTGGGTAATTACTTCCGTTGTCGGATTCCGAGCCTTCGGGTGGTCGGAATTGTGTGTTCTCTTAGCTCTTAGATTCGTCCTTGCGAGTACGTCGTAACCGTATCATCGATTTGTATTCAGTTTCGGGGTCGTTCGGGCCGTTGGAGTTGGCCCCGGCCGACATGGCCGGGCAATCTGGGCCTGTGGCAGTGCGCCGAGTCACGGCGGTAGTGATCGGCAGCTCTGGCGAGTCACGGCCGGTAGTGATCGGCGGCTTCCCGGCCGAGCGAGCCGTCTGTAGGGCCGCGGCACATCTTTGGCGAGGCCGCGGCACACTCTGTGGCATTTTCGGCCAAACCGATCAGGGTGCCGCGGCACGCGGATGAGCCGCGGCACACCGCCGCCACTGGAGCCATTTTGGGCACGTGCGCGGCACACTCCCGCTGGGCCGCGGCACACCTGCGGCTATTTAAGGCCCAATGACGTTTTCTCGCCATTTTTCTCCTTCTTCCACTTCTCTTCCGCGGCTGGAGTTGTTCCTATCATGGAGAGATGTTGTTGGTCAACAAATCCATGAAGTTTTGGAGTTCATATCATCAATCATCCATCCTATAACATCCCTTGATCGAGCGAATCAGTCAGATTTTCTAGAAATCTAATTTTGGGGATTTTGGGTATTTTGTTCGATTTCGCCCGTTTAATCCGATTTAACTTAAGATTGTGATGGATTGATGATTATTTGGATGTATTGTATCATTTCCCTTGTTAACCCTGTAACACCCCCAATATATTCGGGAATATTACAGCGCCGTAAATCCTTTAAGTAAGGATTTACAAGGCTGAAGAATTGAACAAGTATAAAAAGGTACTGACGAATGGAAATAACGGAATTACAGTACATCGATTCGACCAAATACAGAAATAGTACAATTGTTCAACAGAACTCAATATTACATCACCAAATTCAAATCATCACAAACGACTTCGTACTCGAGTACTTATCGAAATAACGAATAAACAACAGATAAATAAACCCGGTCGGGACATCACTCTGCACCCTCGTCGTCATACAACTCCAGTGGTTGTTTTCCCGCTCTCCTGGATCCTGAACACAAACAAAATGTTCACCCCCGAAGGGGTTAGCACAACGATGCTAGTACAAGTACCACAATATATTATTCATATCTCACGGTGAATAATAATAACGTAAACGACAAAATACCAACGAGTCTTCTCCTACGAGAAACTCAAACATAACATACACAACTGATAATCACAACATGATATCAATACATACACATGGTAATTCCATCGATCCAGCGTTCACTGCCTAGAACCCACGATGATCCCGTCAGACCAACCCGTGGTGGAAAAACCGGTCCGATGATCCAGGTAGACGCTAGCATAGATCCCCCGATGATCCCGTCGGACCAACACGAGGTGGACACACAATAACGACATACATGCACGACAATATGTATAACAACAATACATAAAACAATTAAGGTACTTGCCTCGATTTGAAGACAATAATAACACTTCCACGAAAATGAATACTCGAAGATCGTCCTCCTCAATCAATCACGTAACGAGACCAAACCTTAACAAAAGAAGTGATATAGGATTTATCTCACGTCGTATGAATGTTTAACAATTCGATTAACGGTCAAAAGTTCAAAAACTGCAATCTGCCCGAATAGCTTAGCGCACGCTAAGTACTCTGTGTAGCGTGCGTTACGTCTGCCCGATAGCGCACGCAAACAACAAAGCCTAGCGCACGCTAACGACGCATGGTCGATTTCGCCGACCACCAATCGACTGCTCGATGGTCTAGCGTCGTTACGTACCAAACGTAGCGTCGCTAACTAGTGCTCGATAGCGCACGTTAAACCGCATAACATAGCGTGCGCTATCTTCGCATGGCGCCATCACGAGCAAGAATCGTTTCTTGCCATGACCGAACCACTGAACTCCTTCGTGATACTTCATGTTACTTCCATGAATACCCAGTTCTTACTCTTAGGAATAATCGCCCGTAGGATATCAACTTCAAGATACAAATATACGTATAATCGTCATGACACCATAATCCATCTTGATTACAATTCTCATGCAAAGTTGGTGATCCCCGGTTGATGTATTAGATTCTACTATCATTATACATATTCGGACTTCATCTTGAGGTGAACTAACAATTCCGACTTATACGAAAGAATATTTCCTAAGATGATTCTTCCTTTAAGTTCTTATAACATCTTTTCCAAATCATGATCACAAAGATAACATAAATCATATGGATTGTTAACTTCCGAATATTTCTCTCATCATTTGAAGTACTAGGATTCCAACTTCAAGGTTCCAACAATAATAACGTAATTGTAGACATCCCAATCTTCTAAACATGATGTTGTTGAAATAATTCACTAATGAAATTCAATATCTCGATAACATGATCATCATATCCATTGGAAATCCAAATCTAAGACTGGTGATTGGTTGAACATACCTTAATATGCCGAAATCACTGAACCACAAGGTGTAATCCGACTCCGGTTGGTTACGTGCCCCTCGAAGGTGTTACTTCTCTTCAAGGATCACTTCACAAGTAATACTCAATCATTCAATGATCACTCATACATGTTCTAAGTGTTTAGAAGGGAGATTATTGCTCTCTGGACTCTCAAAGATGAAGTATAGACGAAGGAAATGAAAGCCCAAGCGGTTGCTGTCCCATTTATAATATTCTGCATTATTGACAAGTTAGCGCACGCTCCTAAGCATCCCTTAGCGTGCGCTAATAATGGTTGACTTCAGAATTTGTCCGGCAAGGCCGGGAATCTTATCCGGACCCATGTCCCGCTGGCGCATGAGCTAGCTGTCCCGCTCAATAATTGAGTCCTTAGCGCACGTTACTCATACCTGCATAGCGTGCGCTAATAATGGCCCGATAGCGCGCGTTAAGATACATTCTTAGCGTGCGCTATCACGGGGTTGCTTGAACAATTTTGCAAGTTTCTATTCTTATGCATAATGGTATCAATACACTAAATATCATACTCCAATAATCAAAATCACCAATCCAAAATGATACATGGTTTGAATACAGATGAAATACACTGTAATAAATCCGGATATTACAAACCCATGGTCGGATCGTATCGATTCGTTATTTTGGTCGAGTTCTTGACCGACGCCTTGAAGGTGTCCGGTATAATGTCATAGAGGGGTTTTCGGGCGTTCTACGATTATTCTTCCTCGTATGATCGATGATTTATTGAATTTATGTTGTTAGGGTCGAATTCTTGTGAAGTACTCGAGTCGGAACCCTTCCGTTTGTTGTTGCCCAAAATATTTATCCGAAGATTAATACTGCTGGAAGACGGACAACAAACAACAATTGCGGGAGCACTTCCGAGAGAAGATAAATAATACAAGATTTGCCGGGTTTGTTAGGCCCGGGCTTGAATGCTCTCGCGAGATGTTATTAATACGAATATTCGTAGATACAAGTATTAATGAGAGAAATCTAAATACATTGAGTGTAAAAAGACTCTGTTAATCCAGCTCTTGAGCGAAGCTCGGTGTCCTTCGTCCCTGCCGGTGATCTGCTCGAGAAGAAAAGGCTGGGAGAAGTAAGACCGAAAGAAAGCTGTTGCCAAGAGTTGTAGATTAGCCAAGTGCTTGATGTTTGCTTCTGTATTGTATGAAATCCGTAGGGAGTAGAAGTAAGCTGAAGATGTATGCCAAAATCTCGGTTCAGTGCAGAAGAGTTTCGGTCCCTGGACAAGTGCTGGGAGCCTTGTTTATATAGGGACAGCCGGGTCCTGTCCTGTAGCGGCCGATCGCCTGCCGGCTAATATAATAAGGTGCCGATCGTCTGCCGTCCAATATTATAATGGGGCGATCTCCAGGGCTGTCAGGCTAAAGTCCAAGGAAGATGCTGGCTGTCGGGCTAAAGTCCAAGGAAGAGGCTGCCACAGCTGGGCGGTCCAATAAGGAGCCATCACGTGTCCGGAATCAGTCAACATGTGGCCCTACTGACAAGCTTTCGGCGGCTTGTCGGCTGGTGGAGAGAATCTGTCAGACTGTGGTCAATGGCCCGTGATTCGCGGATCTTGTCCCGGATCTTGCACGTGGTGCCAGTCCTGGTGCTCGGCCTTTGCCGACTGGATGGCCATCGGTGGAGATCGACATGAGGCGATCGTCTCTAGCTGATCATCCGAAGTCGCCATCGGCCAGTGGATGGAGGTCGCCAATGGTCGGTCACCAAGGGTAGGTCGGCAAGTACGAGAGATGATCGGTCATCAGGGGTCGATCGGCAAATGCCGAGAGAGGGTCGCCCGATTATCGGTTTCCAGAAGTAGGTCGCCGAGTACCGAGAGGCGATCGTCTCTGAGGTTGATCGCTCGATATCGGGACTTGTCCTGGGGCCTTCGGGCGGTCGATGCAGCTCGTCCACTGGGTTAAGGCTCGGTCGCCAGGTCGCTGATCGGCAGAACTGACTTGGCCGCTCGGCAGTAAGTCGGTCGCCAGTCCTCCTAGTCGATCGCCGGTCGGAAGGTGTTAATTCTTGACACAACAATTGCCCCCCAGCTTGCTCCTATGTTTAAGACATGGGGCGAGGTGGTTCTTGCTGGTGATCGTGTATGGATGAGGACAGGCGATCTGAGCTGACTTAGGATTCGGACTTGGGCTATCATAGTCGATTGGCTAGCTATCTTTCGGTCTTGTACCTGCAAAAACAACATTGGCCGATCCCACACGGAAACTTGGTGGTTTCGCTTGTTTGAGGAATCGTGCACAGTCGCGGAGATCGATGGACCGATTCCATGACCGTGTCTTGATGCGCGAAGACATTGAGTGTCTCGTGACTCACTTTATTATGAGGGTCCTCTGTTAGGCTGCGCCTCGCCTCGTATTTAAACGAAGGGCGTGCGGTCTCGGTCTAGAGGAGTCCTTGCGCGGGGCAGCGTCGGATGAATCAACTCCACGCCCGCGGCTTGTTAGCTCTGCTTCCACCTCGGCCAGCCATGGAGATGGCCGACCTCGACGGTGTACGTTGAGACGGGGTTGTGGCATGTGTCCACTGATTAATGTTGGAGAGCCCTCAGACTACGCCGGCCTCGTATTTAAACGAAGGGCGGGCGATCTCGGCGAAAGGACCTTGCATGGCCGAAGCAATGGTTCCATCGATTGCCAGGACCATGGCTTTATGATGTGCGGTGGAGGCGATCTTATGCCTTAGTCCGTCATGTTATATGGCCGGATCAGATGGCGATCGTGTCCACCGGGTTGCGATGATGTTGCGATCTGCCGAAGATCGCGATCGTCGCCGCGGCCGATCGCTTTATTCGTAGGTCGATATTGGCGATCGGGCGCGGCTAGTCCTCATTCAAAATGGATCAGGCGGGATCGAGTCCTCCGGCTCGCTGGTAGTAGCGATCGGGCCGAGATCGGAGGTCGTCTGACGGCGCCGATCGATCTACTCCTAGGCTGAGAAAAAGCCTTTGCCTGGACAGGAAATCAGCGGCTCTAGCCCGGAATGCTGCGTAGGTCGTCGGTAGGGTCTTCGTGAGATGCCTGAACATAGGCGAGAAGCCCTGAAAACCTCCTAGAACCGCGTAGAGGGCGGTCTCATCGCTTACGGGCTCGCCGTTGAGGATGATCACGTCTACCCGGTCGATGTAGTCCGAGTCGGACTCTTCTTCTCCCTGCCTGATTTGCATCATGCGATGGCGACCTTCTGGCCGGGCGACCCTGGTGGCGAAGTGTTCCGTGAAGACGTGCGCCAGCTCGTTAAAGGAGCCAATGGACCGAGGTGGCAATGAAGTGTACCACCGGTGGGCGAGGTCGTCTAGTGTCAGAGGGAATATTCGGCAACGGGTCGCGTCCGATGCCCCACACCCGGTCATGTAGATGTTGAACCTGCTCAGGTGTATTTGGGGGTCCGATCGCCCCTGGTACACGGGTGTCTGAGGAGGGGCGATCTTGTGCTGCACCGGGGCGAGCTCGATGTCGATCGCGAGCGGCTCGCTCGGCGCGACGATCGTCTTAGTGGCGCCTGCCCCGGATTGCAGGAGCGCCTTCATGTCGTTGAGTTGATGTTGCATTGCGGCAATCGCCGCGGCTCGGCTGCTTGCGGATCGGCTTTGGGAGCGGGGGCCGAGGCGATCGTGTACCGATCTCCGGACCCCGCTGCTGCCGACCTCGGGAATCTGGCGAGCGGGAGCCAGGCGGCTGGATCGCCTTGTGGGAGTCGGGTAGGCCGAGCTCCTAGTGACGGATTCGAACTCCGTCGTCTCGTAGCTGGGACCGGACTGCCCCGGTCGCCAGGTCGGGTCACTGCCCAGGCGATCGAAGACAGACGTGCCCCGGCTGCCGAGCGCCTCTTCTTGCGGGCGGGAGCCTCCTGGAGATCGCTCGGCCAGTAGTGCCTTGAGCTTCCGCTTGGTCTTCCGGCGAGAGACCGAGGGGGCGACGGCAGGAGGCGCGTCGAGAGCACTCCGTCGCTCCTGAAGGACGGCTATGGCCTCTTCGATCTGTTCATTGGTTCGGAACTGATCGAGCGAGAGGCTCGGGCCGCCTTCCCGGGACGGGGTCGAGCGTCTCTCGATCATGGCGGCTACCTTCCACCATCGGCCGCGCTGACCGGGACGGAAGAGGGGTCCGCCGATCGGGCGGCTTTCTTCGACGCGGATGCGGAAGACATGATTTCTGAAGGATTTCTTTGAAGTGCAGTGAGTGTCACTTCAAGTATCTGCCCCGAGAACAGTGAGTGTTCTTCGGAACGGTAGGTATAAAAAATCGAGGGTTGAATGCCCTTCTTCTAGCGCCAATTGTTGTTGCCCAAAATATTTATCCGAAGATTAATACTGCTGGAAGACGGACAACAAACAACAATTGCGGGAGCACTTCCGAGAGAAGATAAATAATACAAGATTTGCCGGGTTTGTTAGGCCCGGGCTTGAATGCTCTCGCGAGATGTTATTAATACGAATATTCGTGGATACAAGTATTAATGAGAGAAATCTAAATACAATGAGTGTAAAAAGACTTTGTTAATCCGGCTCTTGAGCGAAGCTCGGTGTCCTTCGTCCCTGCCGGTGATCTGCTCGAGGAGAAAAGGCTGGGAGAAGTAAGACCGAAAGAAAGCTGTTGCCAAGAGTTGGAGATTAGCCAAGTGCTTGATGTTTGCTTCTGTATTGTATGAAATCAGTAGGGAGTAGAAGTAAGCTGAAGATGTATGCCAAAATCTCGGTTCAGTGCAGAAGAGTTTCGGTCCCTGGACAAGTGCTGGGAGCCTTGTTTATATAGGGACAGCCGGGTCCTGTCCTGTAGCGGCCGATCGCCTGCCGGCTAATATAATAAGGTGTCGATCGTCTGCCGGCCAATATTATAATGGGGCGATCTCCAGGGCTGTCAGGCTAAAGTCCACGGAAGATGCTGTCTGTCGGGCTAAAGTCCAAGGAAGAGGCTGCCACAGCTGGGCGGTCCAATAAGGAGCCATCACATGTCCGGAATCAGTCAACATGTGGCCCTACTGACAAGCTTTCGGCGGCTTGTCGGCTGGTGGAGAGAATCTGTCAGACTGTGGTCAATGGCCCGTGATTCGCGGATCTTGTCCCGGATCTTGCACGTGGTGCCAGTCCTGGTGCTCGGCCTTTGCCGACTGGATGGCCATCGGTGGAGATCGACATGAGGCGATCGTCTCTAGCTGATCATCCGAAGTCGCCATCGGCCAGTGGATGGAGGTCGCCAATGGTCGGTCACCAAGGGTAGGTCGGCAAGTACGAGAGATGATCGGTCATCAGGGGTCGATCGGCAAATGCCGAGAGAGGGTCGCCCGATTATCGGTTGCCAGAAGTAGGTCGCCGATTACCGAGAGGCGATCGTCTCTGAGGTTGATCGCTCGATACCGGGACTTGTCCTGGGGCCTTCGGGCGGTCGATGCAGCTCGTCCACTGGGTTAAGGCTCGGTCGCCAGGTCGCTGATCGGCAGAACTGACTTGGCCGCTCGGCAGTAAGTCGGTCGCCAGTCCTCCTAGTCGATCGCCGGTCGGAAGGTGTTAATTCTTGACACAACACCGTTCATTGTCTTCTTCGGGGTCCGAGCTTCCCGGTCAAACCGTGTTCTTCGGAGCGTTTGGTAGCGGTTATTAAGGCAAGTATCTTACTATACGACTTGTATCTTGCGACTAGTAATTACGTATGAGATGTATGATGACTTTGCTTGCCTTCGTAAATATGTTCCGTTTGAGTTGGTTGTGTTTTCCGCAATTTGAAGGCTTTGTGATAATAGTGTTATATCAGTATACGTGTTAGGCGTTGTGCCATTTGTGCAGGAATGCGACGTACATATGGGATGGTTGTACACTTGGTTGTGCAATGTATTGTGTACCGAATGTATGTTATGTTGGTTAAATGTCGTTGATTGATGATAGTTGTTGCGAGTGTCGAGGTTGTCTTATGTGCGTGCAATGTACGATTTTGTGGTGATCAAGGTGATTGATTAA
Organism: Orobanche coerulescens; assembly: GCA_033398695.1. Classification (NCBI taxonomy): domain Eukaryota; kingdom Viridiplantae; phylum Streptophyta; class Magnoliopsida; order Lamiales; family Orobanchaceae; genus Orobanche; species Orobanche coerulescens. The sequence goes on along the minus strand of CM065809.1, from coordinate 40,878,538 downwards.
TTGCGCTCATTGTTGTATGTAATGTGAATGTGAATATGTGTGTGACCGCTAAGTTCACTCGTGTTGGTTCGACGGGACCTACGAGGATTCGTGGCAGTGGACTACGGGATCAGAACTTAGTGAGGTGCGAGGTCCAATCGTGGCCGGTCCGACGAGGCCTACGATAACGCATGGCAAGAGACCATGAGTTTCGGACATACGTCAAGGCCCAACCGGGTGAGCTCGACGGGCTTACGGTGACACGTGGCGGTGGACTACGGTGTCGGGATGTGTGTGATTGTTGTGATTGATATAGTCCGTGCGGGTTGTTATGCCTACGAGACACGTGATGTGGATCACGGTGTCGGAATTGGTTATGTTTGGTCAATAGTCCGTGCGGGTTGTTGAACCTACGGAGACACGTGATGTGGATCACGGTGTCGGAGTTGATTATGTTTGTTTAATTGTGCGTGATGTAGTCCGTGCGGGTTGTTGAACCTACGGAGACACGTGATGTGGATCACGGTGTCATGAGCATGATACTTTTCAAATCAAAGTTTTTAAAGGAAAAGTTTTAAGAAATAATGTTGGGCCGAGCCCCACGAGATTTATGGAAATGTTTCCGGTATTGTAAACTGTTGAATTATGAAACGAGTTTTGGGTTAAGGCCCTTAAGTTTTTCGAAAGGTTTTGTGAATCAGGACTTGAGGTCTTAAGGTTTTGAAATTCTAAAAATTCCCGAGATGATAATCTTATTTTCGAATGCTTCATAGCTTATCTTCCCTTGTAAAAACCTCACGGGAATATTTGATACTTGATTATTATATTTGATCACGATTATTAATTGCTTGTTACATTTCGTATGATTTGATACTTGCACTAGTAAAACAGTGGAGTTTTACTAACCCCCGAGTAATCGGGGGGTGGATGTCTGTTTTGCGTCCAGGTACATGCAAATTCAGGGGAGCAGTCACAGGATTGGCACAAGAGGATGACGAGCTACGATACTAATCATGAGTCGAGAGTTGTTCTTGTAATATCCGCAATTTTCGATTTTCGGTAAATTTCTTTTTTCGGCCGAAGTCCGTTTTGACGACTCGCTCATGACCGTTTCGTCATTTTGAGAATGATTAATTCTGCACTTTTTGTCATCCGAGCTCGTTTCGGTGTCGTTTTGTTGAGTTCCGTGCTTTTTAGACGCTTTTCCGCACTTGAGTTCGATTCTTGCGAATCTTGTCCGAAACTGCTGTTTCGAGTTTCCCGCAAGTCCGTTTAACTTTGTTGGACGTGTTGTGATCTTCGGTTTGGTTATTCGATCACGTATCGTGATTTCCGGGCGTTCTGGGTCATTTTGTAATTTGCCCAAAGTTACGGGTATCCGTATCTGTAATTGTTGTCTCTGTAATATCCGGTACTTTTCTTTCCCTTGTATTTTCATTTTTGGTATATTTCTCGGTCATAGTGACCCTCGTGTACCTTTCAGTGTGTCCTTCCTATCAACTGTTGAACTGTATTCTCGTTATTGTGGTGCGGAACCGCCGTTTCGGGGTTGCCGTGGATCCATTTCGTGTTATTGGTTCCCAAATATTGATTCCTATCGTTTTATTCTCTTTCCGGATCATTTTTATCATTTTGAAACCCATTAGGGGGTGTGGGCCGCGGCACAAGATGTGCGTGCCGCGGCACACAAATTCCTTCAGTTGTTGGTCGAACAAACTGTACTGTGTGCCGCGGCACACCCATCCGGTGCCGCAGCACAGTGCCAGGCCAGTGCCGCGGCACACTCGAGTGTCTTCTGCGACCTAAACCCGATTATGCGGGTGCGCGGCTGCACACGCAGTCGCCGCGCACAACGCGAAACACAGGAGTAAATTTTCGGCTGTGCCGCGGCACACTTTGGCCGCGGCTGCACACACTTGCGGCCGCTGCACACGGCGGTCAATCGTGCAAATTCGTCTTTATTAGACGAAATCGGCCGATTTCTTCTCCATTTTCACTGCGCGAGAGAGAGAGAGAGCTAAGGGGGGAGAACTCTCAAGCTTTCTTCATCCGGGGGGTCGATTTTCACCATTTTTCTTCGATTGTAAGGCTCGGGCTATCAATCTAACGCGTGTTCTACGGATCTTAGTACTTGAATCTCCAAAGGTATTATTTCTTGAAACCCTCCCTTTTGGATAATTGGGGATTTTGGGTATTTTGTTCGATTCCGCCCGGTTAATCCAATTTAACTTAAGATTTGTGATGGATTGATGATTATTAGGATGTATTGTATCATTTCCCTTGTTAACCCATGGTCGGATCGTATCGATTCGTTATTTTGGTCGAGTTCTTGACCGACGCCTTGAAGGTGTCCGGTAAAATGTCATAGAGGGGTTTTCGGGCGTTCTACGATTATTCTTCCACGTATGATCGATGATTTATTGAATTTATGTTGTTAGGGTCGAATTCTTGGGAAGAACTCGAGTCGGAACCCTTCCGTTCGTTGTCTCCTTCGGGGTCCGAGCTTCCCGGTCGAACGGTGTTCTTCGGAACGTTTGGTAGCGGTTATTAAGGCAAGTATCTTATTATACGACTTGTATCTTGTGACTAGTAATTACGTATGATATGTATGACGATTTTGCTTGCCTCCGTAAATATGTTCCGTTTGAGTTGGTTGTGTTTTCCGAAATTTGAAGGCTTTGTGATAATAGTGATATATTGGTATCCGTGTTAGGCGTCGTGCCATTTGTGCAGGATTGTGATGTACATATGAGATGGTTGTACACGTGGTTGTTCAATGTATTGTGTACCGTATGTGTGTTATGTTGGTTAAGAGTCGTTGTGATGATCATGATATTTGTGTTGTTTTGGTTTACATACTTGATTGAACATTTCAGTGTAATGTGGAATGGCTTGACATTTAATGATTATGAATTGTGTCGTGTCGATGTGTGTGTGTGTTCCAGGTAGGGTCTGACGAGGCCTCTGGAGTTCGGTACATGATGTGTACGAACAAAGTGTGTGATCCAGGTAGGGTCTGACGAGGCCTCTGGAGTCCGGTGCATGACGTGTACGGACAAGGTGTGTGAACCAGGTAGGGTCTGACGAGGCCTCTGGAGTTCGGTACATGATGTGTACGAACGATGTTGTGGCCGGGTAGGGTCCGTTGAGGCCTCCGGAGTTCGGTACATGATGTGTACGAACAGTGTGTGTGGCCGGGTAGGGTCCGTTGAGGCCTCCGGAGTTCGGTACATGATGTGTACGAACAATGTGTGTGGTCCGGGTAAGGTCCGTCGAGGCCTCCGGAGTTCGGTACATGATGTGTACGAACAATGATCGTGTAGCAGTGATTGTTCGGGTAACATTTTAAATATGGATCTCGGACTCATAATGATATATTATTTAGTATGCTTTGAATCGAGAATCGGGCTAAGGCCCTAATGTTTACGAAAAGGGTTTTGTAAATTGGGACTCGAGATCCAATAGAATTTCTGCTTTAAAAATCCCCGAGATGATGTGCTCCTTTTCAAGTATCTCTTACTTGAGTTCGAAATTCTAAAACTTCTCGGGAACATTTTGATAATTGATTTCCGTATTAAATTCGTAGTTGCTATTTGCTTGTTACATTTCGTATGGTTTGATACTTGCACTAGTAAAACAAAGGAGTTTTACTAACCCCAGTATTCGGGGGTGGATGTCTGCTTTGCGTCCGGTACATGCGAGTTCGGGGAGCAGTCACAGGATTGGCACAAGGGGATGACGAGCTGCGATACTAATCAAGAGTTGAGAGTTGGTAGAGTTTATTTGTATTGTTAGAGTTGATTCAGTCTTCCGTTGTATTGTATTTCAAACCCTGTGTGGGTAATGTTGTTAGTCAGTCCTGTTGATAGAGTTGTGTGACCTCATCGGTCTGTGTGTTTATGTGTAAGTGACCTTAACGGTCTGTATTATTATATTGTTTGACCCTGGCCGGGCAAGCATTTGGTTGTTTATGGACGTTTAGCCTGGTAGATCCTTGCGGAAAGGGTTTACGGCGTGTAATATTCCCATACGGTTTTGGGGGTGTTACATTTATGGTATCGGAGCCTTGGTTGCGGAAACCTAGGCTGTCGGGTCGAGTCAAGTCGTGATTGTCGAGTAATGTGTTGTCTTGTCATTCGAGTCGTCAGGTGACAAGTTGAGTTGGGCGTAGACACAACGTGTCGGTTATGTTGTCGGACGAGATTAGTATCGTGGGCGACCGTCACCTCCGTGCGACCTGTGGATGTAAGTCTCCTCTTTTATGCATAATATCTGTATTCATGATTTCATTTATGTGTGATAATTGCGGTGCATAATTTTATTTGTACGGTGTTGTGAATATAGTTGTATTTAATACGTGTGATATATAGTATATGTATAAAACTGGGCTTATTGTTGTTTTACCTTTGAACCACTGTGAGCGGTGGTATGGTGTAAAAAAATTGAGAACCTTGATGGGTTTCAAATAAGGTATCGACGATTGAGTTCGTGAGAAACTACGATGAATGGTTTTGTTGTATGTTTAAACTAGATGCTGTGAGATGCATTCAATTGGATTGTGCATGTTGGACTGTATTCCTTTTTCCGCTGCGTGACTTCTTTTGTAATGACTTTCGGTATTTTACCGGCTGAGTTTTATTTCGAAAACCGATTCCCTTAACCGAGTTTTTGGCATTATGGCCTTGATCATTTTGGCGAAATTCTTATGACGGTATTTAGTATTTTGTAAATGGCCTTTGTGAGTTTTGAAATATTACAGTCGTTGCCCTTTTTAGCATTTTTGTAAATGGTTTTATCCTGGTGGGTTCCGGCGTGGGACCCACGGCGCTATAAAGTTTTGTGTAATTACCTGAAATTTTTGGGCATTCTAGCCTTTTCGGCATCGTCTTTTTTCCTTGGCATTGAATTATTTTTGAAAACTTGAGTATCTTAGAAATAAATTTCGAGACGTATGTTTAAAATCAATTGTTTTCTCGCGGTACTTCCAGGGGCCACAATATGTTTCAAAATTCTTCTACCTCGAGGACCAAAATGTTTTGAGATATTTTCAATGTTTCATAAACACTTTTACTTAGACCCGAGGGTCGAATATTCTGAAAGCTTTTCACTAATAGAAAGTGTCCTCATTTTTTATCAAATGCGAAATGGTTTTCCAAAGTCTCGATAATGATGTTTTACATTTTTACTTTTTTGGAAATGTGATACTCAAGATCGACCGGTGTTTTTTTTCTAAATTATTTTTCGAATGAGGTTTTCGTTTTTAAAACCTATCCATTCCCGTTTGAGGGCTGGGTATGTATGTATGATGTTGGCTTTGTCGCTATGATGTTAACTCCCGAATATGATCGAGTTGGTGGCATGAACGTTGAGGTGTTGCCACGTATTTGTTGTACTAGCCCTCTGTGAGAGGTGTGAACTGGTACTTAATGGTTGTCGTCTCGTGGTGGATTGCGTGTCCCACACGAGTGTGAGATGTTGAAGCTTGGGTTTGTATGTTGGTGTACATATGTGATTGTTTCATGATGTTTGTATTACGTGCTGGTTATCGTTCGGGCCATTGAGATCGCCAAACGATACCGTCGTTGTTGTAGTGTTTGTGTATGTATTACTTTACGATGGAAATCGTTGTATATGCTATGTGTTAGGATTCCTTGTTGTGCTGAGTTGGCATCTCCGGTATGTTGTTTTGCGGTGTTATGTTCCATTGTATCTAGCATTTGTATTTTCGGTATGCCGAGCCGAGGCATTTCAACCGTGATGTGCCGGGGGAATGTACGTGCAATTTGTCCTTCTCGTCAGTAACACATTTCGAGTGTGGACTCGAGGGTCACCGAATTCAGTTTTGCGAATTGGCTACCGAGACTTTCGGAGTTCGCGCTTCAGCACAGATATCAGAATCGGCTTTGAGAGGCCATTAAAGGATGTTTCTGTCGATTGCCTGTTGTGTCGTCTCCTTGATTTCGTTATTGTGAGTATCGGGGACGACCTTCTTTTATAAGAGGTCGAATGTAATACCCGTATTGTTTTTGGACTTCTTCATTTTCTCTTTCTTCAGTCTATCGATTCGCTCGTGTTCGTTGATACTTTCTGAACTTGTTATGTATTCCGGTTTCATCGTTCGAACGAGCTGTGATCTTGTTGTGGGTCGATTTGGTTATCGCTGTGACTTTTTCGAGTTCGGTTCGATTCTTGTGAACCTTGTTCGGAAGTGACATCATCTGGTTTTATTAGTTCTTTTATTCGAAGTGGATTAGATTTTGAACCTGTGTATTTTCGACTCTGTTGACTCGTTTATATTCGTTGATATTTTCTGAGCTTGTCCTGCCCCTTGCTTTTGTTGATCGAACGAGTGTGGTATTGTTTCGGAATAACTCGTTTGCCATTGTGATTTTTCAATTGCTATTCCCTTTCCTGTGGATCTTATGTGGGTGCACATCTTGTTGTTTTCACCGGATCATATTTTGTCTCGAGTCGAGATGTGAACTTCGGAGTTTGTCGGTTGAACCTTATTGTTCTTCGTGATCCGAACATGATTATTCGATTTTTGTTGACTCGATCGTTATGGTTGATCATTGATTGTTCGTTTTTTTTGTTGATCTCGATTCATGACTGTTGAACGTTCAGACTCCTTCGTAATCTCCTTAAGTTCGAGAAATTAGTCTCGTTTCGATCTTCCAACCCTTGGGCGGTGGAATTCCGTATTTGTTCAGCGTTTGGCTCGCGTTTTGATTGATGAACCGTCGGGTTGGTCAATCGTATTGATTTTTGTTCGTCGTGTTTTATGATTGTTCAGATAATCGACTCGATTGTATTATCTGTTTGATGACGCTTGTCACTTGTTGATTTTTTTTATGTCTATACCGGTGGCGTCGTGTTGGTCGTCGTGGAGCGTGTTTTCACGCCGTATATTCCGTTGCGTTGCTTGCAACGTTTCGCCGTTGGGCATGAGTTACGCACTTCTTGTAATATCTGCAAATTTTCGATTTTCGGTAAATTTCTTTTTTCGGCCGAAGTCCGTTTTGATGACTCGCTTTTGACCGTTTCGTCATTCGGAGAATATTTAATTCTGCACTTTTTGTCATCCGAGTTCGTTTCGGTGCTGCTTTGTTGAGTTCCGTGCTTTTAGCGACTTTTCCGCGCTTGAGTTCGGTTCTTGCGAATCTCGTTCGAAACTGTCGTTTGGGGTTTTTCGTAAGTTCATTTAACGTTGTTATACGTGTTGTGAGCTTCGGTTTGATTATTCGTTGTCGTATGGTGATTTTCGAGCATTTGGGCCATTTTCGTAATTTCCCAAAGTTTGGGGTAATTACCTTCCGTTGTCGAATTTCGAGCCTTCGGGTGGTCGGAATCGTGTGTTCTACTAGCTCGTAGATTCGTCTTTGTGAGTACTTCGTAACCGTATCTTCGGTTCGTATTCAGGTTCGGGTTTCGGTGTCGTTTTGTTGAATTCAGGATTACTAAACGACTTTTCTAAGTATGAGTTCGACTTTGTTAGATCACCATTAATTTTTGGTAACTCCAAAAATTCTGAATCTTTGCAATATTATAGAGCATGGAGTTAGCTTTCAAATGGTTCGAACGGTGAGTCAATCGGAGTCCGGACGAGAGAGTTATGGTCGTTTTAGATCACCCGCTCGTTATTGGCGATCGCTGCCCGGCCGAACTTCGGCCGTGTCGTCCGACACGGCCCGTGCGTACTCGTCCGGATAAGCCGAAGTCTCGCCTCGAGACCCGACCGTGTCGTCGCGCACGGCCGAGCCGAAGGCCGACCGTGTTCGTGACACGGCCGAGTCAATGCCGAGCGCCGCGAGACAGTCACTATCGGTAGGCCCCTCGGCGCGCGACCGTGTCTTGCAGACACGGTCGAGTCCCTGCCGGCCAGTGCGCGCCACGACCGTGTCGAGCGGACACGGTCGAGTCTGTCGGCTATTTAAGGCCCGATCGGGTTTTTCTTCATTTTTCTCACTCGTTTCTTCCTCTTCCGCGCCGGAGCTTTGATGGTCATGGAGGGATGTTGTTAGAGGTTAAATCCATGAAGTTTTGAAGTTCATAACATCGATTAATCCTTCCATAACTTACTCCGATCGACCGAATCAAGGCAAGTTTTCCTAAAATATAGTTTTGGGGATTTTGTTCGATTTGTCCGTTTAATCCGTTTTAACTCAGAATATTGATGGATTGATGATTGTTAAGATATATTATATCTAATTCCTTGTTATTCCACGGTTGGATTGCCACGGATTTGTCGTTTTATTGAGTATTTTATCGACGCCTTGAAGGTGTTCGATAAAATGTCACAAAGAGAATTCGAGCGTTCTACGATTATTTCTTCCTCTTATGATCGATGATTTATTGATTATATGTAATTAGGGTCGAATTCTTGTGAAGAACTCGAGTCGGAACCCTTCCGTTCGTTGTCTCCTTCGGGGTCCGAGCTTCCCGATCGAACCGTGTTCATCGGAGCGTTTGGTAGCGGTTATTAAGGTAAGTATCTTATTATACGACTTGTATCTTGTGAATAGTAATTACGTATGATTTGTATGACGATTTTGCTTGCCTCCGTAAATATGTTCCGTTGAGTTGGTTGTGTTTTCCGAAATTTGAAGGCTTTGTGATAATAGTGATATATTGGTATACGTGTCCGGCGTTGTGCCATTTGTGCAGGATTGCGATATACATATGAGATGGTTGTACACGTGGTTGTGCAATGTATTGTGTACCGAATGTGTGTTATGTTGGTTAAGAGTTGTTGTGACGATCATGATATTCGTGTTGCTTTGGTTTACATGCTTGATTGTACATTTCGGCGTAATGTGGAATGACTTGACATTTAATGATTATGAATTGTGTCGAGACGATGTATGTGTGAACCAGGTAGGGTCTGACGAGGCCTCTGGAGTTCGGTACATGATGTGTACGAACAAAGTGTGTGAACCAGGTAGGGTCTGACGAGGCCTCTGGAGTCCGGTACATGACGTGTACGGACAAGGTGTGTGATCCAGGTAGGGTCTGACGAGACCGCTGGAGTTCGGTACATGATGTGTACGAATGATGTGTGTGGCCGGGTAGGGTCCGTTGAGGCCTCCGGAGTTCGGTACATGATGTGTACGAACAGTGTGTGTGGCCGGGTAGGGTCCGTTGAGGCCTCCGGAGTTCGGTACATGATGTGTACGAACAGTGTGTGTGGTCCGGGTAAGGTCCGTCGAGGCCTCCGGAGTTCGGTACATGATGTGTACGAACAGTGATCGTGTAGCAGTGATTGTTCGGGTAACATTTTAAATATGGATCTCGAACTCATAATGATATATTATTTAGTATGCTTTGAAACGAGAATCGGGCTAAGGCCCTAATGTTTATGAAAAGGTTTTGTAAATTGGGACTCGAGGTCCAAAAGAATTTCGCTTAAAAATCCCGAGATGATGTGTTTCTTTTCAAATATCTCTTACTTGAGTTCAAATTCTAAAACTTCTCGAACATTTTGATAATTGATTTGCGTATTAAATTCATAGTTGCTATTCGCTTGTTACATTTCGTATGGTTTGATACTTGCACTAGTAAAACAAAGGAGTTTTACTAACCCCGAGTATTCGGGGTGGATGTCTATTCTGCGTCCTGTACATGCAGTGCAGGGAGCAACACAGGATTGGCACAAGGGGATGACGAGCCGCGATACTAATCAAGAGTTGAGAGTTGGTAGAGTTTAGTTGTATTGTTAGAGTTGATTCAGTCTTCCGTCAGATTGTATTTCGACCCTGTGTGGGTAATGTTGTTAGTCGATCCGTTGATAGAGTTGTGTGACCTCATCGGTCTGTGTGTTTATGTGTAAGTGACCTTGACAATCAGTATTATTATATTGTTTGACCACAGACGGGCAAGCATTTGGTTGTTTATGGACGTTAGCTGGTAGATCCTTGCGGAAAGGGTTTACGGCGTGTAATATTCCCATACGGTTTTGGGGGTGTTACATTTATGGTATCGGAGCTTAGGTTGCGGAAACCTAGGTGTCGGGTCGAGTCAAGTCGTGATTTGTCGAGTAATGTGTTGTCATGTCGTTTGAGTCATCAGGTGACAAGTTGAGTTGTGCGTAGTCACAACGTGTCGGTTATGTTGTCGGACGAGATTAGTATCGTGGGCGACCGTCACCTCCGTGCGACCTGTCGATGTAAGTCTCCTCTTTTATGCGAAGTACCTGTGTATCTCGATTTTATCTTAGTGAGTTAATTGCGGTGCATGATTTTCTTTACACAGTATTGTGTAATATAATTGTGTTTAGTACTTGTGGCATATAGTATGTGTATAGAACTGAGCACATTATTGTTTTATCTTTGAACCACCGGGTGGTGTGGTATGGTGTGGAAGTTGTAAACCTTGATGGATTTCGAAAAGGTATCGGCGACAGAGTTTTATTTTGAAAACCGATTCCTTTAACCGAGTTTTGGCGTTATGGCCTTGAACGTTTTGGCAAAATTCTTGTGACGGTACTTAGTATTTTGTAAATGGCTTATGTGAGTTTTTGAAATATTACCGTCATCGGCCTTTTTAACGTTGTAAATGGTTTTAGCCTGGTGAGTTTCGGCGCGGGACCCACGGCGCTATAATATTTTGCGTAATTACCTGAAGTTTTTGGGCATTCTAGCCCATTGAATTATCTTTGAAAACCTTGAGTATCGTAGAAATAAATTTCGAGACGTACGTTTAAAATGAATTGTTTTCTCATGGTACTTCCAAGGTGCCACGATATGTTTCCGAATTCTTCTACCTCGAGGACCAAAATGTTTTGAGATATTTTTCAATGTTTTATAAACACTTTTACTTAGACCGAGGTCGAATATTTCCAAAGTTTTTCACGAAAAGAAAGTGTCCTCATTTTTATCGAATGCGAAATGGTTTTCCAAAGTCTCGATAACGATGTTTCACGTTTGTACTTTTTTGAAAGGTGATACTCAAGATCAACCGGTGTTTTTCTAAATTATTTTCAAAAGGAGGTTTTCGTTTTTTAAAAACCTATCCATTCCCGTTTGAGGGCTGGGTATGTATGTATGATGTTCACGTTGTCGTTATGATGTTTGCTCCGAGTATGATCGAATTGGTGCCATGAACGTCGAGGCGTAGCCACGCATTTCTTTGTACTAGCCCTCGTGAGAGGTGTGAACCGGTGTTTCTTGTTTATCGCCTCGTGGCGATTTGCGTGTTGTCACACGAGTGTGAGATGTTGAAGCTTGGGTTTGTACGCTTGTGTACATGTGTGATTGTTTCATAATGTTTGTAATTATGTGCGATTATCGTTCGGGCCGTTGGTGTCGCGAACGATACTGCGTTGTTGTAGTGTTTGTGTGTGTATTACTTTACGATGGTAATCGTTGTATATGATATGTGTTATGATTCTTTATTATGCCGAGTTGGCATCTCCGGTATGTTGTTTTGCGGTGTTATGTTCCATTGTATCTAGCATCTGTATTTTCGATATGCCGAGCGAGGCATTTGAACGTATTGTCTTGCGGGGCATGTGCGTGCCAATTGTCCTTCTCGTCGATGCGCTTTTCAAGTGTGGACCCGAGAGACACAGGATCGATTTTGCGAGTTGGGTTCCGAGTCTTTGGGCGCGAACTTCAAGATAGATATGAGGATCGGATCGAGAGGCCCATGGGATATATTTCGACGTTTGCTTTTGTGTTGTCACCTTACTCCGCTTGTTGTGAGTTGCGGGAACGACATTTCTTTTATAAGAGGTCGAATGTAATGCCCGTATCGCTTTGACTTCGCATTTCCTCTTTCTCGAGTCTATCGACTCGTCGTGTTCGTTGATACTTTATGAACTGTTCTGTATTTCGGTTTCATCGTTCGAACGAACTGTGATCTTGTTGTGGGTCGATCTGGTTATCGATGTGACTTTTTGGGTTCAGTTCGATTCTTGTGAACCTTGTTCGGGAGTGACCTCATCTGGTTCCATTAGTTCTTTTATTCGAAGTGGATCGGATTTGGAACTCTTGTGTTTTCGACTCTGTCGACTCATTATGTTCGTTGACATTTCTGAGCTTGTCCTGCCCCTTGCTTTTGTTGATCGAACGAGTGTGGTATTGTTTTGGAATAACTCATTTGTCGTTGTGACTTTTCAATCGCTATTCCCTTCCCTGTGGATCTTATGGGAATGCACGTCTTGTTGTTCTCACCAGATCATCCTGGGAGTTGTTGTTTGAATTTTCTTATCCTTCGTGTTTCGAACATGATTGTTCAATTTTTGTTGTCTCGATCGTTGTGGTTCGATCGTTTGTTTGTTCGGTTTTGTTCTCGTTTCGTGATTGTTGAGCATTCAGGCTCCTTCCTAATTCCCTTAAGTTCGGGAAATTAGTCTCGTTTTCGATCTTCCAACCCTTGGGCGGTGGGATTCCGTATTTGTTCAGCGGTTGGCTCGCGTTTTGATTGATGTACCGTTGGGTTGGTCAATCATATTGATTTTCGTTCGTTGTGTTTTGTGATTGTCGGATAATTGACTTGGCTATATTATCCGTTTGATGACGCTTGTCATTTGTTGGTTTTATTATATCCCTAACGGCGACGTTGTGTTGGTCGCCGTGGAGCGTGTTTTCACGCCGTATATTCCTTTGCGTTGTTAGTAACATTTCGCCGTTGGGCGTTAGTTACGCATTCTTGTGTATCTTGTTGAGTTTTTCCTGGCGGAATATTTCTTCCCCCTACTTGTTTTAAGTTTCGGGACGAAACTTCTTTTAAGGAGGGTAGAATGTAATATCTGCAAATTTTCGATTTTCGGTAAATTTCTTTTTTCGGCCGAAGTCCGTTTTGATGACTCGCTTTTGACCGTTTCGTCATTCGGAGAATATTTAATTCTGCACTTTTTGTCATCCGAGTTCGTTTCGGTGCTGCTTTGTTGAGTTCCGTGCTTTTAGCGACTTTTCCGCGCTTGAGTTCGGTTCTTGCGAATCTCGTTGGCCTGCTGTTTGGGGTTTTTCGTAAGTTCATTTAACGTTGTTATACGTGTTGTGAGCTTCGGTTTGATTATTCGTTGTCGTATGGTGATTTTCGAGCATTTGGGCCATTTTCGCAATTTCCCAAAGTTTGGGGTAATTACCTTCCGTTGTCGAATTTCGAGCCTTCGGGTGCTCGGAATCGTGTGTTCTACTAGCTCGTAGATTCGTCTTTGTGAGTACTTCGTAACCGTATCTTCGGTTCGTATTCAGGTTCGGGTTTCGGTGTCGTTTTGTTGAATTCAGGATTACTAAACGACTTTTCTAAGTATGAGTTCGACTTTGTTAGATCACCATTAATTTTTGGTAACTCCAATAATTCTGAATCTTTGCAATATTATAGAGCATCGAGTTATCTTTCAAATGGTTCGAACGGTGAGTCAATCGGAGTCCGAACGAGAGAGTTATGGTCGTTTTAGCTCACCCGCTCGTTATTGGCCGATCACTGCCGGCCGAACTCGGCCGTGTCGTCCGACACGGCCCGCGCCGTACTCGTCTGGATAAGCCGGAAGTCTCTGCCTCAGGACCCGACCGTGTCGTCTGGCACGGCCGAGCCCAGAGGCCCGACCGTGTTCCAGGACACGGTCGAGTCAATGCCGAGCGCCGCGGACAGGTCACTATCGGTAGGCCCCTCAGCGGCGCGACCGTGTCTTGCAGGACACGGTCGAGTCCCTGCCGGCCAGCAGCGCCACGACCGTGTCACGCGGACACGGTCGAGTCTGTCGACTATTTAAGGCCCAAAGATGGGTTTTTCTTCATTTTTCTCACTCGTTTCTTCCTCTTCCGCGGCTGGAGCTTTGATGGTCATGGAGGGATGTTGTTAGAGGTTAAATCCATGAAGTTTTGAAGTTCATAACATCGATTAATCCTTCCATAACTTGCTCCGATCGACCGAATCAAGGCAAGTTTTCCTAAAATATAGTTTTGGGGATTTTGTTCGATTTGTCCGTTTAATCCGTTTTAACTCAGAATATTGATGGATTGATGATTGTTAAGATATATTATATCTAATTCCTTGTTATTCCACGGTTGGATTGCCACGGATTTGTCGTTTTATTGAGTATTTTATCGACGCCTTGAAGGTGTTCGATAAAATGTCACAAAGAGAATTCGAGCGTTCTACGATTATTTCTTCCTCTTATGATCGATGATTTATTGATTATATGTAATTAGGGTCGAATTCTTGTGAAGAACTCGAGTCGGAACCCTTCCGTTCGTTGTCTCCTTCGGGGTCCGAGCTTCCCGATCGAACCGTGTTCATTGGAGCGTTTGGTAGCGGTTATTAAGGCAAGTATCTTATTATACGACTTGTATCTTGTGAATAGTAATTACGTATGATTTGTATGACGATTTTGCTTGCCTCCGTAAATATGTTCCGTTGAGTTGGTTGTGTTTTCCGAAATTTGAAGGCTTTGTGATAATAGTGATATATTGGTATACGTGTCCGGCGTTGTGCCATTTGTGCAGGATTGCGATATACATATGAGATGGTTGTACACGTGGTTGTGCAATGTATTGTGTACCGAATGTGTGTTATGTTGGTTAAGAGTCGTTGTGACGATCATGATATTCGTGTTGCTTAGGTTTACATGCTTGATTGTACATTTCGGCGTAATGTGGAATGACTTGACATTTAATGATTATGAATTGTGTCGAGTCGATGTGTGTGTGAACCAGGTAGGGTCTGAGGAGGCCTCTGGAGTTCGGTACATGATGTGTACGAACAAAGTGTGTGAACCAGGTAGGGTCTGACGAGGCCTCTGGAGTTCGGTACATGACGTGTACGGACAAGGTGTGTGATCCAGGTAGGGTCTGACGAGACCTCTGGAGTTCGGTACATGATGTGTACGAACGATGTGTGTGGCCGGGTAGGGTCCGTTGAGGCCTCCGGAGTTCGGTACATGATGTGTACGAACAGTGTGTGTGGCCGGGTAGGGTCCGTTGAGGCCTCCGGAGTTCGGTACATGATGTGTACGAACAGTGTGTGTGGTCCGGGTAAGGTCCGTCGAGGCCTCCGGAGTTCGGTACATGATGTGTACGAACAGTGATCGTGTAGCAGTGATTGTTCGGGTAACATTTTAAATATGGATCTCGAACTCATAATGATATATTATTTAGTATGCTTTGAAACGAGAATCGGGCTAAGGCCCTAATGTTTATGAAAAGGTTTTGTAAATTGGGACTCGAGGTCCAAAAGAATTTCTGCTTTAAAAATCCCCGAGATGATGTGTTTCTTTTCAAATATCTCTTACTTGAGTTCGAAATTCTAAAACTTCTCGGGAACATTTTGATAGTTGATTTGCGTATTAAATTCATAGTTGCTATTCGCTTGTTACATTTCGTATGGTTTGATACTTGCACTAGTAAAACAGTGGAGTTTTACTAACCTCCGAGTATTCGGGGGGTGGATGTCTATTCTGCGTCCAGGTACATGCAGGTGCAGGGGAGCAGTCACAGGATTGGCACAAGGGGATGACGAGCTGCGATACTAATCAAGAGTTGAGAGTTGGTAGAGTTTAGTTGTATTGTTAGCGTTGATTCAGTCTTCCGCTGTATTATATTTCGACCCCTGTGTGGGTAATGTTGTTAGTCAGTCCTGTTGATAGAGTTGTGTGACCTCATCGGTCTGTGTGTTTATGTGTAAGTGACCTTGGCCAGTGCAGTATTATTATATTGTTTGACCCTGGACGGGCAAGCATTTGGTTGTTTATGGACGTTTAGCCTGGTAGATCCTTGCGGAAAGGGTTTACGGCGTGTAATATTCCCATACGGTTTTGGGGGTGTTACACTTCTTGTGTATCTCGTTGAGTTTTTCCTGGCGGGATATTTCTTCTCCCTACTTGTTTTAAGTTTCGGGACGAAACTTCTTTTAAGGAGGGTAGAATGTAATATCCGCAATTTTCGATTTTCGGTAAATTTCTTTTTTCGGCCGAAGTCCGTTTTGACGACTCGGTCATGACCGTTTCGTCATTTCGAGAATGATTAATTCTGCACTTTTTGTCATCCGAGCTCGTTTCGGTGTCGTTTTGTTGAGTTCCGTGCTTTTTAGACGCTTTTCCGCACTTGAGTTCGATTCTTGCGAATCTTGTCCGAAACTGCTGTTTCGAGTTTCCCGCAAGTCCGTTTAACTTTGTTGGACGTGTTGTGATCTTCGGTTTGGTTATTCGATCACGTGTCGTGATTTCCGGGCGTTCTGGGCCATTTTGTAATTTGCCCAAAGTTACGGGTATCCGTATCTGTAATTGTTGTCTCTGTAATATCCGGTACTTTTCTTTCCCTTGTATTTTCATTTTTGGTATATTTCTCGGTCATAGTGACCCTCGTGTACCTTTCAGTGTGTCCTTCCTGTCAACTGTTGAACTGTATTCTCGTTATTGTGGTGCGGAACCGCCGTTTCGGGGTTGCCGTGGATCCATTTCGTGTTATTGGTTCCCAAATATTGATTCCTATCGTTTTATTCTCTTTCCGGATCATTTTTATCATTTTGAAACCCATTAGGGGGTGTGGGCCGCGGCACAAGATGTGCGTGCCGCGGCACACAAATTCCTTCAGTTGTTGGTCGAACAAACTGTACTGTGTGCCGCGGCACACCCATCCGGTGCCGCGGCACAGTGCCAGGCCAGTGCCGCGGCACACCTGTTCGGTGCCGCGGCACACTCGAGTGTCTTCGCGACCTAAACCCGATCAGACGGGTGCCGCGGCACGCAGCCGTGCCGCGGCACAACGCGGAAACCTGGGAGTAAATTTTCGGCCTGTGCCGCGGCACACGAAGCGGTCAACTGTGCAAATTCGTCTTTATTAGACGAAATCGGCCGATTTCTTCTCCATTTTCACTGCGCGAGAGAGAGAGAGCTAAGGGGGGGGGGGGAGAACTCTCAAGCTTTCTTCATCCGGGGGGTCGATTTTCACCATTTTTCTTCGGTTGTAAGGCTCGGGCAATCAATCTAACGCGTGTTCGACGGATCTTAGTACTTGAATCTCCAAAGGTATTATTTCTTGAAACCCTCCCTTTTGGATAATTGGGGATTTTGGGTATTTTGTTCGATTCCGCCCGGTTAATCCAATTTAACTTAAGATTTGTGATGGATTGATGATTATTAGGATGTATTGTATCATTTCCCTTGTTAACCCATGGTCGGATCATATCGATTCGTTATTTTGGTCGAGTTCTTGACCGACGCCTTGAAGGTGTCCGGTAAAATGTCATAGAGGGGTTTTCGGGCGTTCTACGATTATTCTTCCGCGTATGATCGATGATTTATTGAATTTATGTTGTTAGGGTCGAATTCTTGGGAAGAACTCGAGTCGGAACCCTTCCGTTCGTTGTGTCCTTCGGGGTCCGAGCTTCCCGGTCGAACGGTGTTCTTCGGAACGTTTGGTAGCGGTTATTAAGGCAAGTATCTTATTATACGACTTGTATCTTGTGACTAGTAATTACGTATGATATGTATGACGATTTTGCTTGCCTCCGTAAATATGTTCCGTTTGAGTTGGTTGTGTTTTCCGAAATTTGAAGGCTTTGTGATAATAGTGATATATTGGTATCCGTGTTAGGCGTCGTGCCATTTGTGCAGGATTGTGACGTACATATGAGATGGTTGTACACGTGGTTGTTCAATGTATTGTGTACCGTATGTGTGTTATGTTGGTTAAGAGTCGTTGTGATGATCATGATATTTGTGTTGTTTTGGTTTACATACTTGATTGAACATTTCAGTGTAATGTGGAATGGCTTGACATTTAATGTTTATGAATTGTGTCGTGTCGATGTGTGTGTGTGTTCCAGGTAGGGTCTGACGAGGCCTCTGGAGTTCGGTACATGATGTGTACGAACAAAGTGTGTGATCCAGGTAGGGTCTGACGAGGCCTCTGGAGTCCGGTACATGACGTGTACGGACAAGGTGTGTGAACCAGGTAGGGTCTGACGAGGCCTCTGGAGTTCGGTACATGATGTGTACGAACGATGTTGTGGCCGGGTAGGGTCCGTTGAGGCCTCCGGAGTTCGGTACATGATGTGTACGAACAGTGTGTGTGGCCGGGTAGGGTCCGTTGAGGCCTCCGGAGTTCGGTACATGATGTGTACGAACAATGTGTGTGGTCCGGGTAAGGTCCGTCGAGGCCTCCGGAGTTCGGTACATGATGTGTACGAACAATGATCGTGTAGCAGTGATTGTTCGGGTAACATTTTAAATATGGATCTCGGACTCATAATGATATATTATTTAGTATGCTTTGAAACGAGAATCGGGCTAAGGCCCTAATGTTTACGAAAAGGGTTTTGTAAATTGGGACTCGAGATCCAATAGAATTTCTGCTTTAAAAATCCCCGAGATGATGTGCTCCTTTTCAAGTATCTCTTACTTGAGTTCGAAATTCTAAAACTTCTCGGGAACATTTTGATAATTGATTTCCGTATTAAATTCGTAGTTGCTATTTGCTTGTTACATTTCGTATGGTTTGATACTTGCACTAGTAAAACAGTGGAGTTTTACTAACCCCCGAGTATTCGGGGGGTGGATGTCTGTTTTGCGTCCAGGTACATGCAGGTTCAGGGGAGTAGTCACAGGATTGGAACAAGGGGATGACGAGCTGCGATACTAATCAAGAGTTGAGAGTTGGTAGAGTTTATTTGTATTGTTAGAGTTGATTCAGTCTTCCGTTGTATTGTATTTCGAACCCTGTGTGGGTAATGTTGTTAGTCAGTCCTGTTGATAGAGTTGTGTGACCTCATCGGTCTGTGTGTTTATGTGTAAGTGACCTTAACGGTCTGTATTATTATATTGTTTGACCCTGGCCGGGCAAGCATTTGGTTGTTTATGGACGTTTAGCCTGGTAGATCCTTGCGGAAAGGGTTTACGGCGTGTAATATTCCCATACGGTTTTGGGGGTGTTACAGTTCTGATTTTTGTTGTGTTGTCAGAGTTGATTTCAGTCTTCCGCTGTATTGTATTTCGACCCCTGTGTGGGTAATGTCGTTTAAGTAAGTTTTGTTGATTGAGTTGTGTGACCTCATCGGTCTGTGTATTCACGTGTAAGTGACCATACAGTCTGTATTATTATATTGTTTGACCCTGGCCGGGCAAGCATTTGGTTATTTATGTATATTTAGCCTGGTAGATCCTTGTGGAAAGGGTCTACGGCGTGTAATATTCCCATACGGTTTTGGGGATGTTACAATTATGGTATCGGAGCTTAGGTTGCGGAAACCTAGGCTGTCGGGTCGAGTCAAGTCGTGATTTGTCGAGTAATGTGTTGTCTTGTCGTTCGAGTCGTCAGTGACAAATTGAGTTGTGCGTAGTCACAACGTGTCAGTTATATTTTCGGATGAGATTAGTATCGTGGGCGACTGTCACCTCCGTGCGACCTGTGGATGTAAGTCTCCTCCTTTATGCGTAATACCTGTGTATCTCGATTTTATCATAGTGAGTTAATTGCGGTGCATAATTTTGTTTACACAGTATTGTGTGATGTAGTTGTGTTTAATACTTGTGGTGCATGGTATGAGTATAGCTGGGCGTATTGTTGTTTTACTTTTGAACCACCGTGTGGGGTGGTATGGTGTGAAAGATGTAAACCTTGATGGGTTCTGTGAAGATATAAACGGTAGAGTTGTGAGAAACTCCGATGAATGATTTTGCTGTGTGTTTAAACTTGATACCACGAGATGCATTTGATTGAATTGGCGACCCTGGTTGCCATTTGAGTATGTGGTTTTAAATTCGACTGTTTTTGGAATGTTGTAATTTTTGTCCGCTATGGGTAACTTTAAGAATATTTTCTAAAGGACTTTACAATTTGAGAATTTTTGTAGAAATCGATTTTTGGAAAATATTTTGGTGGTTCGGTCAAACCACGGTTTATATGAATTTTTAAAATTTGTAAATTTTGACAAATGGGCCGTGTATTTTCAAATGACACCATCAGACGGTATTTGAAAAATGTGTTTTGAAGTACTTCGGACATTGTAAAATATTACCGTCGTTTTGTTTATGAACTAAAGGATTTCGGGAAATCTTTATTTTGCAGAACGATTTTTGGTTTTTTGGGATTTTGAACTTCTTATGTCCATGTGTTGGGGCTAAGTGGTTGTGATAAGTTTGTAGTGTTGTTGTGCTCGCCGGAGAATGTTTTAGTGTTTTCTAAATGTTGAGATACATGGTTTTGATTAAATGACCGAGGTATTAAACAAAGTGCTTTCAAAATTTCACCCCAGCAAAATATTTCGAACTCGCGAATTTTTTTTATATTATCATTCGAACAAGTACCTCGATAAACTTGTTTTTTTAAAATATTACCGGTGTTGGACCACAATGGTATGCTTAATATTTTAACCATGTATGCTGAGGTATAGGTCGTTCATCTTTGTCAATGTGAACGTGTGAATATTGCATTGTGCTGCTGATTGTGGGCTTATGTCGATTATGTGAGGTTTGTTCTATCTTGTTATTCTGATTGGTTGTCCGTTCAGTATGCTAAGGGGTCGAGGTCGAGGCCGTGGCCGTGGACGTGGTCGTGGTCGTAATCGGGAGCAGGAGAGGGCGACTCCCTCCTTGCCGAGTACCAATCAGCTCAGTACAGATCAGGGACATTCGACTAGCGTTAATGTTGACGTTGGCGCCGCCACCATCCTTCGCCGTGGTTGACCAGTTAGTGCGGATGAATCAGCCGTACGTCGGGATGAGAACCCAAATAGGGATAACGGAACTAGTAAGTGGTTGCGAGATGTGATGAAGATGCAGCCGCCCCGTTTTGTGGGTTCGTCTGACTTGTTAGGTTGGGAAAACTGGCTCTTCCAGTTGGACAAAATATTTGATGCTGTAGCTTGTCCGGATGATAGGAGGGTACCCATTGCTCAAGACCTACTCGACAAAGAAGCTGAGACCGGTGGCACGCCGTAGTGCTGCAGATCGTACACCCACATGGGCCGAGTTTAAGACCGCCATGGAGGCAGTATTGCCGTTGCACATTCGTGAACGCAGAATCGTTGAGTTTTTCGGCTCGCCCTGTGATGTGTCAATATCTCAGTGATAGTCGATTATAATCGGCAGTTGGCTTATGTTCGTGATCAAGTGAGAAGTGAAGCGGACAAGGTCCGATACTTCAATATGCGCATGAAACCCCATATCCGTGAGAGTATGGCTCCGCTCATGTGTACCACCCTGAAGGAATATCAGGACCGAGCTTTAGCCATTGAGATGGCCGTTTCTGTGACGGAATCTGGTTCAGAGAGTAAGAGACAGAAGACCTCGAGAAATTTTTCAAGAGGCCAGAGGAGTGAGATTCGTGAGCCTGTTGCTTCGCCGTTTCCTTCTGGGAGCACTCCTCGTTCGGTTGACCAGTCTAAGAACCTTACCGCAGAGGCGAGTAAGACGATCAGTGTGAAGACCTGCTTTAACTGCAGTCGTGTAGGCCATGCGAGACAGAATTGTCGTTCGCCACCGGTTAATTGCTTTAAGTGCGGCCAACTGGGGCACCAAGCGGTGCATTGTGTAACATCCCCAAAACCATATGGGAATATTACACGCCGTAGACCCTTTCCACAAGGATCTACCAGGCTAAACATCCGTAAACAACCAAATGCTTGCCCGACCAGGGTCAAACAATAAAATGATACAGACCGATGTGGTGACTTACACGTGAATACACAGACCGATGAGGTCACACAACCCAATTGATAAAACTGACTTAAGTAACATTACCCACACAGGGGTTGAAATACAATACAGCGGAAGACTGAAATCAACTCTGACAACACAACAAAAATCAAAATAACTCTCGACTCATGATTAGTATCGTAGCTCGTCATCCTCTTGTGCCAATCCTGTGATCGCTCCCTCGAACGCATGTACGGACGCAAACAGACATCCACCCCCCGATTACTCGGGGTTAGTAAAACTCCACTGTTTTACTAGTGCAAGTATCAAACCATACGAAATGTAACAAGCAAATAGCAACTACGAATTTAATACGGAAATCAATTATCAAAATGTTCCCGAGAAGTTTTAGAATTTCGAACTCAAATAAGAGATATTTGAAAAGGAACACATCATCTCGGGGATTTTTAAAGGTAAATTCTTTTGGACCTCGAGTCCCAATTTACAAAACCTTTTCGTAAACATTAAGGGCCTTAACCCAAAACTTGTTTCATAATTCAACAGCTTACAATACCGGAAACATTTCCATAAATCTCGTGGGGCTCGGCCCAACATTCTTTCTTAAAACTTTTCCTTTAAAAACTTTGATTTGAAAGTATCATGCTCATGACACCGTGATCCACTGTCACGTGTCTCCGTAGGTTCAACAACCCTCACGGACTACATCACGCACAATTAAACAAATATAATCAATTCCGACGCCGTGATCCACTGTCACGTGTCTCCGTAGGTTCAACAACCCACACGGACTATTAACCAAACATAACCAATCCCGACACCGTGATCCACTGTCACGTGTCTCCGTAGGCATAACAACCCGCACGGACTATATCAATCACAACAATCACACACACAGTCCTGACACCGTAGTCCACTGCCACGTGTCACCGTAAGCCCCGTCGAGCTCACCCGGTTGGACGCACTGTGTCCGAAACTCATGGTCCACTGCCATGCGTTATCGTAGGCCTCGCTGCATCAAAGACGATTGGACCTCGGCACCTCACTAAGTTCCGATCCCGTAGTCCACCGCCACGAATCCTCGTAGGTCCCGTCGAACCAACACGAGTGAACTTAGCGGTCACACACATATTCACATTCACATTACATACAACAATGAGCACAATTAATCAATCACCTTGATCACCACAAAATCGTACATTGCACGCACATAACACAACCTCGACACTCGCAACAACTATCATCAATCAACGACATTTAACCAACATAACACACATTCGGTACACAATACATTGAACAACCACGTGTACAACCATCTCATATGTACATCGCAATCCTGCACAAATGGCACAACGCCTAACACGGATACCAATATATCACTATTATCACAAAGCCTTCAAATTTCGGAAAACACAACCTACTCAAACGGAACATATTTACGGAGGCAAGCAAAATCGTCATACATATCATACGTAATTACTATTCACAAGATACAAGTCGTATAATAAGATACTTGCCTTAATAACCGCTACTAAACGCTCCGAAGAACACGGTTCGACGGGAAGCTCGGACCAAGAAGACAACGAACGGAAGGGTTCCGACTCGAGTTCTTCACAAGAATTCGACCCTAACAACATATAATCAATAAATCATCGATCATACAAGGAAGAATAATCGTAGAACGCCCGAAAACCCCTCTATGACATTTTATCGGACACCTTCAAGGCGTCGATCAAGAACTCGACCAAAACAACGAATCGATACGATACAACCATGGAATAACAAGGAAATGATATAATACATCTAAATATTCATCAATACATCATAATCCTAAGTTAAATCGGATTAATGGGACGAAAACAACCAAAACACCCAAATTCCCAAAACTAGATTTCTAGGAAATCGGCACGGTCGGTAGATCTGAGGATGTTATAGGATGGATGATTGATGATATGAAACTCAAAACTTCATGGATTAATTGTATAACAACATCCTTACATGATTCCAACACCTCCGGCCGCGGAAGAGAAGGAAAACCGAGTGAAATGGTCAAGAAAACGCCGGGCCTTAAATAGGCCATTGCCGGCCGTTACGTCGTAACGGCCATGGCAACAATTTGCTGGAAATGCCGGAAGCGTTAAATGCGTTATCGGCCAGGGCCTTACGTGCGTAATCGCCTTACGTACGTAACTGCCGATCACTACCGCACGTTACTCGGCCAGGGCTGGCCTGGCCCGAGCATGCCCGGCCATGACTCGGCCGGGACCAACTCCGACGGCCCAAACGACCCCGAAACCCGAACCTGAGTACGAATCGAAGATACGGTTACGAAGTACTCGCAAATACGAATCCGAGCACTAAGAGAACACACGATTCCGACCACCCGAAGGCTCGAAATTCGACAACGGAAAGTAATTACCCCAAACTTTGGGAAATTACGAAAATGGCCCAAAACGCCCGAAAATCACGATACATGATCGAAACACCAACCCAAAGCTCTCAACATGAATATTAACATTAAATGAACTTACGAGAAAGTCGAAACAACAGTTTCGGACGAGATTCGCAAGAATCGAACTCAAGTGCGGAAAAACCGCTAAAAAGCACGGAACTCAACAAAACGACACCGAAACGAACTCGGATGACAAAAAGTTCAGAATTAATCATTCTCAGAATGACGAAACGGTCATGAGCGAGTCGTCAAAATGGACTCCAGCCGAAAAAAGAAATTTACCGAAAATCGAAAATTGCGGATATTACACATTGTGAGACCGTTGCCAGGATGTTCGGGAATCGAGGTTTTGTTCCTACTCGGGGAGGGCCCGGTGGTGTCCAGTGATGTAGTTGTGTATCGTACTTTGTGCTGTAATTCGTGTAGAGATTGATATTTGTTGCCTGAACTTTTTGGTTTTGTTTCTATTCTATCATGATGTTTTATTTTAAGTTTCGGGACGAAACTTAATTTTAATAGGATAGAATGTAATATCCGGTATTCTCGTTTTCCGTTATCTTGAATTGTTTGTGTTTTTACGTCAGACATTTTCTTGTTGATGAGAATCGGAATGATTTCTATCGTAATACTCTATTTGTTTCTGTCACATAGCCGTTTTAGTCCGGTGCGACTTGTTGTCGCGTACGTTTCTTTGACTAAATGTGTGCATATGATGTGGTATGTGATGCGTCGTTAATTGATTGTTATTGTTTTGAATCATTGCCGGTGGCGTTGTTATGGTCGTCGTGGGGCGTGTTTTCACGCTGTATATTCTTTCGCATTTCTTGTAACGTTTCGCCAATGGGCGAAAGTTATGCGCTTCTTGTGTATCTCGTTGAGGTTTCCTGTTGGGATATTGCTTCTCCCTACTTATTTTAAGTTTCGGGACGAAACTTCTTTTAAGGAGGGTAGAATGTAATATCCGCAATTTCGGATTTCCGGTAATTTTCATTTTTCGGCGGAGGTCCGTTTCGACAACTTGCTTTTGACCGTTTCGTCATTCTGAGAATATTTAATTCTGCACTTTTTGTCATCCGAGTTCGTTTCGGTATCGTTTTGCTGAGTTCCGAGCTTTTTAGACGCTTTTCCGCACTTGAGTTCGATTCTTGCGAATCTCGTCCGAAACTGTTGTTTCGAGTTTCTCGTAAGTTCATTTAATGTTATTATTCTTGTTGCAAGCTTTGGTTTGGTGTTTCGATCTCGTATCGTGATTTTCGGACGTTTTGGGCCATTTTCGTAATTTCCCAAAGTTTTGGGTAATTACTTCCGTTGTCGGATTCCGAGCCTTCGGGTGGTCGGAATTGTGTGTTCTCTTAGCTCTTAGATTCGTCCTTGCGAGTACGTCGTAACCGTATCATCGATTCGTATTCAGGTTCGGGTTTCGGGGTCGTTTGGGCCGTTGGAGTTGGCCCCGACCGGGCAATCTGGGCCCAGGCCGGTACTGGCCGAGTCACGGCCGGTAGTGATCGGCAGCTTCCGGCCGAGCAGGCCGTACCGTAGGGCCGCGGCACATGCTGGCAGGGCCGCGGCACACTCTGTGGCATTTTTCGGCCAACTGATGACTGGTGCCGCGGCTGCGGATGAGCCGCGGCACCGCCGACCACCGGGAGCCATTTTTGGGCTCGTGCCGCGGCACACTCCCGGGCCGCGGCACCGTGCGGCTATTTAAGGCCCAAAGAGACGTTTTCTCGCCATTTTTCTCCTTCTTCCACTTCTCTTCCGCGGCTGGAGTTGTTCCTATCATGGAGAGATGTTGTTGGTCAACAAATCCATGAAGTTTTGGAGTTCATATCATCAATCATCCATCCTATAACATCCCTTGATCGAGCGAATCAGGTCAGATTTTCTAGAAATCTAATTTTGGGGATTTTGGGTATTTTGTTCGATTTCGCCCGTTTAATCCGATTTAACTTAAGATTGTGATGGATTGATGATTATTTGGATGTATTGTATCATTTCCCTTGTTAACCCTGTAACACCCCCGTGATTTACGGAGATATTACAGCGCCGTAGATCCTTTTTGGAGGACCTACCAGGCTTAGACCCAAATAAAACACATTAAATACGACAAACATAAATGTTCATACATTCAAAACCAACTTCAATTTCAACATGACATACATCACAATACCAAACAACAAATCATCCCGAGGAATCATAACCAATATGACCGTTCACCACGGGAATACAACAACATCATTAACCATTAATAATGACATGACATACAACACTGGACAGTACCCGCGCGAGTAGAAAACCAAAACACGACTTTGACCATGACCATACGACCACCAACACAAAATGATGTACGATATCAATGCTGCCCACCAAGCTCGTGTCCGTCCTGTGCTAGTCCTCCCACTTGGACTCGCACGAATACACAAAGTATATCCACCCCAAAAGGGGTCGGCAAGAAGCGGTGCAAGTACAATGATTCTAGAATATGTACAACAAGTGAATAATCAACAAAAACCACGAGAAAATCATAGTGCCATCACGTATATTCCTAATACCACATCACAATCATCATCACAAAACAACCTCCCGAGCTATACGGCCTGTACCTCTCAAGCAAGATACACACCCCAGAGACACCTCGTCAGGCCCTCCCTGGTGTATAGCCCAACCGAGTGATCCGTAGGGATACGCAGCCTACCGGACCCCAGGGGACCCTCACTGGTTTTACTCGGCTCACACACACTCGATCAACAATTGGCACAAATTCCATTTTTTTACATATTCACACGAAGTACATTAAACACAATCAAAGTACTTGCCTCAATTTGAACGACACGAGAAACGGCGAACGGATGAATGTACGGTCCGAATTTCCTTCAACGATTCGATCCTAACACATCGAAATACCGAATCAAAACACAACACCACGGAAATGAAAAGATTCACCCTAAGTTCTACCCTTAGGGACATTTATTCAAATATTACGAAGGAAACGTAGCTCGAACCCAAACTATGAAAGGTAACTTAGGGTTAAATCCGTGAATCTTGGAGAAAAATGAAGGATTATGATTACAACATCACAATCTAGCACAAATCGGAGCTAGGATAGATTAGAATCAAAGATCTCGACAAAAACCCCAAAATATGAAGAACTAGGGTTCCAACGGTTTTACCTTGATTCGATGGTGAAAGTTGATAAGATGTTGATAACTTGGTGTTAGGAGCTCAAAATTATCATTGGATGAAGAAATCCGACCAAAATCTGCACTCCCACGATCAAGTATGCCCAAATACCAAGAGAAGAGGAAGAGGTGAAAAATGACATTTCTAGAACCTACCCCCATATATATCGGGAGGTATTAGCGCACGCTACGGCTACATGCTTAGCGTGCGCTAACGAGCGAGGGTGGTGCACTGAAGAAAAAGGCGGTCGTAACTTTCGCCACACTCCGTAGCGTCTGGCCGAACTAATCTGAAGCGTGCGCTATCGATTGCTACTAGCGCGCGCTAACTCCATACAGTAGCGTGCGCTACTTGCAAGTACCTGCAGCCCAGAAACGTTTCTGTCCTCACTGACCTGACATCCTAGCGCACGCTATCATACAAGTAACGTGCGCTAGTAAGTCAAAATAGCGTACGTTAGTCCGTCCATAGCGTACGCTAACGCCTCATTCCAGAGTCCAGAAAGCTTACTGTCCAGCGGGCCTAACGCATGCTATTGCACAAGAGTAGCGTGCGCTACTCGACCCTGGTTAGCGTGCGCTAGACATACAGTCTTAGCGTGCGCTAACTGCTATTTTACAAATTTAAATCCGGCTAAAACGAGCACAATCCGAGAATCACAGAACCCAACAATTATCAGCCATGAATATGCCAAGGTCAATCATCAATATATACGGTCCAAATAACCACAATACCACAAAATACATCCGAAATAACACTCATAAAATACACGGGTATTACACCCTTACCCCCTAAAAAGAAGTTTCGTCCCGAAACTTAAGATACGAAAAGTTCAGTGTATCGGGCACGCATACTATCCTCGGTCTCCCACGTGGCCTCCTCAATTCCATGCTTAGACCATTGGACCTTTACTAACGGAATCACTTTCCGTCGCAATTGTTTCACTCGTCGCTCTAGTATGGTTACCGGTTGTTCTTCATACGTAACATCATCACTAACCTCAATCTCTTGATAATCAATAACATGGCTGGGATCGGGAACATACTTACGCAGTTGTGAAACATGAAACACATTATGAACATGACTAAGCGTCGGAGGTAATGCTAGTCGATAAGCTACATCGCCTACCTTGTCCAGGATCTCGAAGGGGCCAATATATCGAGGACTAAGCTTCCCCTTCTTACCAAATCGAAGAACTCCACGAGTCGGCGATACTTTTAACAACACATGGTCTCCCACCTGGAACTCTAACGGTCGGATTTAACGAGCGTGCATATGACTTTTGTCGACTCTGAGCAGTCAACAACCTTTGCCGAATAGTTGCGACTTTTTCCCGAGTTTGAACCACCAAGTCCGGTTCTACTCCAAGTAACTCGTACGGCTCGTCCCAACAGATTGGAGATCTACACCGTCTTCCATATAATGCTTCCAATGGAGCCATCCCAATCGAACTATGCCAACTGTTATTGTACGCAAATTCAATCAATGGTAAATGAGTCTCCCAGTCTTCTTTCCAGTCTAACGCACAAGCCCTCAACATGTCTTCTAGCGTTTGGATCGTCCTCTCCGACTGTCCGTCCGTCTGGGGATGATAAGCAGTGCGGAAGTTTAATTTGGTACCGAGTGCTCGATGTACTGCTTGCCAGAAATGTGACACAAAACGCCCATCGCGATCAGACACTATACTCTTTGGGGTACCATGGAGTCTCACAATCTCCGCAATGAATAACCGAGCTAACCTCTCCGGTCCCCAAGTATCTCTAATGCCCAGAAAGTGTGCGGATTTGGTTAGCCGATCAACAATTACCCAAATCATATTCACTCCAGTTCGCGTCTTTGGCATTCCCACAATAAAATCCATCGCTATATCTTCCCACTTCCATTCCGGAATTGGTAGTGGTTGCAATTTACCGGCGGGTCTCTGATGTTCCGCTTTAACCTATTGACAAGTCAAGCATTTCAACACGAACTCTGTTACATCTTTCTTCATGTTTGGCCACCAAAAATTTTTCTTCAAGTCCTTATACATTTTACTCATACCCGGATGAATCGAGTACGGAGTAGAATGTGCTTCATTCAAAATTACCTGTTTGAGATCATCACGATTAGGTACACAAGTTCTACCTCGGAATTGAAGAACTCCGTCTTCATCGATTAAGAATCCAGGAGCTTTTCCTCTAGCACTGTCTTCCCGAAGCTGCACAATTGAGAGATCATCTAATTGTTTGGACTTAATCTCTTCCATCACGGAGGACGTAATCTCAAGGAAACGCAACTGTCCTTGAGTTCTGTGAGGCCAAACTTCAATTTCCATATCAATCAACTCTCGTCTAAGCTTCGGTTGAATGGTAAGTAGTTCCAACTTCTGCAGCGCGACTGACTTGCGGCTTAACGCATCGGCAACGACATTCGCTTTACCTGGATGGTAAAGAATGTCAAGATCATAATCTTTAAGCAGTTCCAACCATCGCCGCTGGCGCATATTTAGCTCCTTCTGCGTAAATATGTACTTCAAGCTCTTATGATCCGTATACACTCTACAAGAAGAACCATACAAGTAATGCCTCCAAATTTTCAACGCAAACACCACAGCGGCTAACTCAAGATCATGAGTAGGATAATTCATCTCGTATGGCTTTAATTGTCGAGACGCATAAGCCACTACTCTCTCATTTTGCATCAATACACATCCCAATCCTTGTTTAGAAGCATCACTATAAATAACGAAACCTTCCATTCCTTGTGGTAAGGCTAGGATCGGAGACGTAGTCAAACGCTTTTTCAACTCGTCAAAACTCTTCTGACACTCATCACTCCACTCAAATTTCTGTGTCTTCTGCAATAATAAGGTGAGCGGTCGAGCAATTTTCGAGAATCCTTCAACAAATCGACGATAATAGCCCGCTAATCCTAGAAAACTCCGAACTTCCTTAACATTCCGTGGAGGCTCCCAAGCTAAGACTGCTTCAACCTTTTGAGGGTCTACTCGAATACCATCGGCTGAGATGATGTGTCCTTAAAAGAGACTTCTCTAAGCCAGAACTCGCACTTAGAAAATTTAGCATAAAGCTTATTAGCCCTCAAAATACTCAACGCGATCCTCAAGTGTTCAGCATGTTCCGTCTCACTTTTGGAATAGATTAATATATCGTCGATAAACACCACTACAAATTTATCGAGATATTCGATAAAAGTTTTGTTCATAAGTTGCATAAAGGCCTCCGGAGCATTTGTTAAACCGAATGGCATAACTACGAATTCGTAATGCCCATACCTCGTTCGAAATGCTGACCTGGGGATATCCGAATCTCGAATTCGCAGTTGGTAATATCCTGACCTCAAATCAATCTTGGAGAAAACCGTAGCCCCTTGTAATTGATCAAATAGATCATCGATTCTTGGCAACGGATACTTATTCTTAATAGTGAGTTTATTCAACTCACGATAGTCAATACATAACCTTAAGGACCCATCTTTCTTTCGTACAAACAATACCGGTGCACCCCACGGAGACACACTAGGCCGAATATAACCTTTGTCCAACAATTCACCCAATTGTTTCTTCAATTCTAACATTTCCGATGGGGCCATTCTGTACGGTGCCTTGGATATTGGCGCCGCATTGGGCTCTAGTTCGATGACGAACTCTACTTCACGATGTGGTGGCAATCCCGGCAAATCATCCGGAAATACGTCTGGAAATTCATTCACAACTGGAACAGAGGATAATTGTACCTCGTTAACTTCCGACTTCAACGCGTAACACCAATGACTGGTACAACCTTGTCGCAATAATTTCATCGCCTTCATAGCTCGAATAATCTTCCCAGAAGCACCAGGTTTCTGCCCTACAAAAACGTGTTCAGTACCATCCAGCGCGACTATTGAAATTGTTTTCCGACGATAATCTACTATCGCTCCATGCCGATTTAACCAATCATCACCGAGAATTAAATCCTCTCCCATCATATCGATCACAATCAAATCGGATGACCAATCTTTACTGCCAATGGTTACAGGACAATTGGCGATCTCTTGATCCCCAACTATTCTTTCCCCACTTGGCAACCCAACAATAAAAGGTTCACATGTAGAGAGACCGTCTAGGCCCAAACGATTCACACAAGACAATGATATAAAAGAATGAGTCGCTCCAGAATCAAACAATACATCTACCGGGTGCATCGAAATATAAACAATACCTGACGTAGTGGCAGTCCCTACGTTATCAGTCCGCTTCATCTCATACAATCGGGGTGGGGCTGATCCAATGCTAGGTGCATCCTTATGCTGCTCGGTTTACCTGCACATCGCCTCGTCCGACACTCGGAGTTGGCTGACCCGTAACTATGCCGGCCGGGGTAGGAGACTGTTTAGAAAATATTCTGCCCACTGACTCACAATATAATGCGCGATGACCCTGCTTCCCACACTTAAAACAATCAATGGGGCGAGAAGTGTGTTGTTGCCCAAAATATTTATCCGAAGATTAATACTGCTGGAAGACGGACAACAAACAACAATTGCGGGAGCACTTCCGAGAGTAGATAAATAATACAAGATTTGCCGGGTTTGTTAGGCCCGGGCTTGAATGCTCTCGCGAGATGTTATTAATACGAATATTCGTGGATACAAGTATTAATGAGAGAAATCTAAATACAATGAGTGTAAAAAGACTCTGTTAATCCGGCTCTTGAGCGAAGCTCGGTGTTCTTCGCCCCGCCGTAATCTGGATGAGATAGGCCGAGAAGTAAGACCGAAAGATAGCCGTTGCCAAGAGTCGATGTTAGCCAAGTCCGTATATTTGCTTCGTATTGTGTGCTTGAATCGCGATATTCCCGAGTGTTCGAGAGTTCCCGATGTGAAACCGAGTGCAGCCGCTCCTTTATATAGGGGTTGAGGTGCCTTGTCTCCTAGTGGGCGATCGCCTTTCGGCCATTAATGTAATGGGGCGATCGTCCCAAAGGGCACGTGGCCGCCCGCCAAAAGTCCATAGATCCAAATGGCACTAGCCGAGTGGCCCAATGAGGAGCCGGCACGCGTCCTAAGTACTCACAGGAGGTCCCACTTTGTTACTTTCGGCGGATTTTGTCGCAGGCGTGGTAGGTGACAGCCGTGGTCACCGCCTTGTCCGTCGCTCCTTTCGCAGCACAGGCCTGTTGGTAGGTGAGGTAGGTGACAGGTTTGTCAGCGCCTTTTGTGGATCTGCACGTGGGTGCTGCCCTGTTTGCTCGGCCTTGGCCGACTGGATGGCCATCGGCCCAGATCGTCATGGTGCGGTCTTCTCTAGCTGGACACCGAGGATCGTTCTCGGCCAGCCACGGAAGGTCGGCAATGGTCGGTCGCCAAGGGTCGGTCGGCAAAGCGCTGAGAGATGATCGTCCATAAGTCGGTCGCCAGAAGTCGGTCGCCAGGCGCCGACCGATGATCATTTTGGATGTCGATCGCTCGACACCGGGACTTGTCCTGGGACCTTCGGTTGGGCGATTCATGCTTGTCTTCCGGGCTAAGGCTAGGTCGTCTGGTCGCTGGTCGGCAGATCTGCCTTGGCCGCTCGGTGGTAAGTCGGTCGCTCGTCCTCCTAGGCGATCGCCGGTCGGAAGGTGTTAATTCTTGACACAACAATTGCCCCCCAGCTTGCTCCTATGTTGAAGACATGGGGCGAGGTGGCTCTTGCTGGCGATCGTGTAAGGATGAGGACGGGCAATTTTGCTGAGCTGACTTATGATTTCGGACTTGGGCTATCACGGTCGATTGGCTTTAGCTATCTTTCGGTCTTGTACCTGCAAAAACAACATTGGCCGATCCCCCATGGAAACTTGGTGGTTTCGCTTTGTTTGAGGAATCGTGCACAGTCGCGGAGATCGATGGACCGACTCCATGACCGTGTCTTGGTGCGCGAAGACATTGAGTGTCTCATGACTCATTTTATTATGAGGGTCCTCTGTTAGGCTGCGCCTCGCCTCGTATTTAAACGAAGGGCGTGCGGTCTTGGTCTAGAGGAGTCCTTGCGCGGGGCAGCGTCGGATGAATCAGCTCCACGCCTGCGGCTTGTTAGCTCTGCTTCCACCTCGGCCAGCCATGGAGATGGCCGACCTCGACGGTGTACGTTGAGACGGGGATTGTGGTATGTGTCCACTGATTAATGTTGGAGAGCCCTCAGACTACGCCGGCCTCGTATTTAAACGAAGGGCGGGCGATCTTGGCCGAAAGGGACCTTGCATGGCCGAAGCAGCCGGTTCCATCGACTGCCAGGACCATGGCTTTATGATGTGCGGTGGAGGCGATCTTATGCCTTAGTCCGTCATGTTATATGCTGGACTGTAGATGGCGATCGTGTCCTCCGGGTTGCGGATGATGTAGCATGATGATCGGCGATCGGGCCGGAAGACTGGCGATCGTCGCTCGGCTGCCGATCGCTTATTCGTAGGTCGATATTGGCGATCGGGCGGGAGATCGTCGTCCGGGTGCCGATCGCGCTGCTCACAGGCTAAGAAGAAACCTTTGCCTGGCCAGAAAATCTGCGGCTCTAGCCCGGAAGGCTGCGTAGGTCGTAGGTTGGGTCTTCGTGAGATGCCTGAACATAGGCGAAAAACCCTGAAATCCTCCTAGGACCGTGTAGAGGGCAGTCTCATCGCTTATGGGCTCGCCATTGAGGATGATTACGTCTACCCGGTCGATGTAGTCCGAGTCGGACTCTTCTTCTCCCTGCTTGATTTGCATCATGCGAAGGGGACCTTCGGGCCGGACGACCCTGGTGGCGAAGTACTCAGTGAAGACGTGCGCCAGCTCGTTAAAGGAGCCAATGGACCGAGGCGGCAATGAAGTGTACCACCGGTGGGCGAGGTCGTCCAGCGTCAGAGGGAACATTCGGCACCTGGTCGCGTCAGATGCCCCGCACCCGGTCATGTAGATGTTGAACTTCCTCAGGTGCACCTGGGGTCCGATCGCCCCTCGTACATGGGCGTTTGCGGGGGAGCGATCTTATGCTGCACGGGGGCGAGCTCGATGTCGATCGTGAGCGGCTCGCTTGGCCCGGCGATCGTCTTCTTGGCGCCTGCCCTGGATTCCAGGAGCGCCTTCATGTCGTTGAGTTGACGTTGCATTGCAGCCATCGCCGTGGCTTGGTCGCTTGCCGATCGGCTTTGGGAGCAGGAGCCGAGGCGATCGTGTACCGATCTCCGGCTCACGCCGCCGACCTCGGCAATTCGGCGAGGGGGAGCCAGACGGCTAGGCTGCCTTCTGGGAATAGGGTAGGCCGAGCTCCTGGTGACGGACTCAAACTCCGTCGTCTCGTAGCTGGGGCCGGACCGCCCGCAGCTGTGTCGGGTCACCGCCTGTGCGATCAAAGACAGAGGTGCCCCGGCGCGAGCGCCTCTTCCTGCGGACGGAGCCTCCTGGCGATCGCTCGGCCAGTGACGCCTTGAGCTTCCGCTGACTTCCGGCAGACGGCCGAGGGGGCGATAGCAGAGGCGCGTTGAGAGCACTCCGTCGCTCCCGTAGACGGCCAGGGCCCCTTCGATCTGTTCCTTGGTTTGGAACCGATCGAGCGAGAGGCTTGGGCCGCCGTCCAGGGACGGATCGAGCGTCTCGATCACGGCGGCTACCTTCCACCATCGGCCGTGGCTCGGACCGGGACGGAACAGGGGGTTTGGCCGGGCCGCTTTCTTCGACGCGAGGCTAAGACATGACTTCTGAAGGATTTCTTTGAAGTGCAGTAAGTGTCACTTCAAGTATCTGCCCCGAGAACAGTGAGTGTTCTTCGGGACGGTCGGTAAAAAATCGAGGGTCGGATGCCCTCCTTCTAGCGCCAATTGTTGTTGCCCAAAATATTTATCCGAAGATTAATACTGCTGGAAGACGGACAACAAACAACAATTGCGGGAGCAATTCCGAGAGTAGATAAATAATACAAGATTTGCCGGGTTTGTTAGGCCCGGGCTTGAATGCTCTCGCGATATATTATTAATACGAATATTCGTGGATACAAGTATTAATGAGAGAAATCTAAATACAATGAGTGTAAAAAGACTCTGTTAATCCGGCTCTTGAGCGAAGCTCGGTGTTCTTCGTCCCTGCCGGTAATCTGCTGGATGAGATAGGCCGAGAGAAGTAAGACCGAAAGATAGCTGTTGCCAAGAGTTGGATGTTAGCCAAGTGCTGTATATTTGCTTCTGTATTGTGTGCTTGAATCGCGATATTCCTGAGTGTTCAGAGAGTTCCCAGTGTGAAACCGAGTGCAGGCTGCCTCCTTTATATAGGGGTTGAGGTCCCTTGTCTCCTAGTGGGCGATCGCCTTTCGGCCATTAATGTAATGGGGCGATCGTCCTAAAGGGCACGTGGGCTGCCTGCCAAAAGTCCATAGATCCAGTCGGCAGCTAGCTGAGTGGCCCAATGAGGAGCCGGCACGCGTCCGGAAGTACTGTCACAAGAGGTCCCACTTTGTTACTTTCGGCGGATTTTGTCAGTAGGCAGGGTAGGTGACAGGCTGTGGTCACCAGTCTTGTCCGTCAGCTCCTTTCGCAGGCCTGGGCCCTGTTGGTAGGTGAGGTAGGTGACAGGTTTGTCAGCGCTTTTTGTGGATCTGCACGTGCCGCCTGCCTGTTTGCTCGGCCTTGGCCGACTGGATGGCCATCGGCCCAGATCGTCATGGTGCGGTCGTCTCTAGCTGGACACCGAGGATCGTTCTCGGCCAGCCACTGAAGGTCGGCAATGGTCGGTCGCCAAGGGTCGGTCGGCAAAGCGCTGAGAGATGATCGTCCATAAGTCGGTCGCCAGAAGTCGGTCGCCAGGCGCCGACCGATGATCGTTTTGGATGTCGATCGCTCGACACCGGGACTTGTCCTGGGACCTTCGGTTGGGCGATTCATGCTTGTCTTCCGGGCTAAGGCTAGGTCGCCTGGTCGCTGGTCGGCAGATCTGCCTTGGCCTCTCGGTGGTAAGTCGGTCGCTCGTCCTCCTAGGCGATCGCCGGTCGGAAGGTGTTAATTCTTGACACAACAAAGTGCAACGAGAAATGACATGTCCCGGATTTCCACAATTAAAACAAACTCTCGGCACTCCTCCACTAGGCTGAGGGGAACCGACAGAAGATTGCATAGAAGGTTGAGGCCTACGCGATCCACTGCCTCGGAAACTACCAGAAAATTTCTGTTTCTTCGAGCTCGAAACTGCTGGAACCGGAACTGACACCATTTCATAAGCAAGTGCTCTATCCTGATATTCCCTCAAAGTAGTACACCCAAGGCCCGCCATATATTTTCGGACCTCCGGTTTCATCCTTGCATCGAAATGAAGTATTTTGTCTATCTCATCCTTAACTCGATCTTGGACATACACTAACTGCTTATTGTATGTCCTGATTGCTTCAGAAATAGGAACATCTTCGGGTTGGGCTCTGAAGAACTCACTGACTCTTGCTAACTGAACCGGCGCTGGACAATATTGAGCTTCCATCAATTCTTTAAATTCGTCCCAAGTGACATCACGGTCCTTGGGCTTAACACCGCCACCATCAAGCGTCATCAATCGCCGATATTGAGCAATCGGAACTCTCTTGGCTTCAGGACAACCAATACCGTCAAAGATCTTCTCTAGCTCAACTAACCAAGGATCCCAATTGTTCGCATCACCGGAACCATCGAATCTGGGAGGGTTCATTTTCATAACCTCTTGAAGCCATCGATCCTCAACCGCTCGCCAAGATAATATTCTGCACCACTTGTGCCAGTTGGTGCACTTGTGTTACAACTTGTTGAAGAATGTTAGGCACTTCGGCCTCCGTATCTCCATCTGAACCTCCCGAAGGGATCGGGTCCGACCTAGTCGCAGAACGAGATGCCAATTCTGAAACGGACCTCTCGGACTCGGACACTACTACTCTGCCACGACCTCGACCACGGCCGCGTTGACGGAAAGCTCTACCTCTCGGCATACTGAAGAATAAGAATGGTTCAACAAGGAAACGATTACAATAATAGATTGCACAATATTAAGGTAATTATTTCCGAAGGGAAGAAATAACCAACATCCGAAGAGTCTTCCAGCACAAGCAACACGAGGTGGTAGCATGCCAATGATATCGTAGACAACAACTGACTCAATTTAATAGACCCAAAACACCGACAACCTAGGTATCCATAAACCTAGGCTCTGATACCATATTCTGTAACACCCCCGTGATTTACGGAGATATTACAGCGCCGTAGATCCTTTTTGGAGAACCTACCAGGCTTAGACCCAAATAAAACACATTAAATACGACAAACATAAATGTTCATACATCCAAAACCAACTTCAATTTCAACATGACATACATCACAATACCAAACAACATATCATCCCGAGGAATCATAACCAATATGACCGTTCACCACGGGAATACAACAACATCATTAACCATTAATAATGACATGACATACAACACTGGACAGTACCCGCGCGAGTACAAAACCAAAACACGACTTTGACCATGACCATACGACCACCAACACAAAATGATGTACGATATCAATGCTGCCCACCAAGCTCGTGTCCGTCCTGTGCTAGTCCTCCCACTGGACCTGTACCTGAATACACAAAAGTATATCCACCCCAAAAGGGGTCAGCAAGAAGCCGGTGCAAGTACAATGATTCTAGAATATGTACAACAAGTGAATAATCAACAAAAACCACAGAAAATCATAGTGCCATCACAGATATTCCGGAATACCACATCACAATCATCATCACAAAACAACCTCCCGAGCTATACCGGCCCCGTATCTCTCAAAGAAGATACACACCCTGCAGACACCTCGTCAGCCCTCCCCGGTGTATAGCCCAACCGAGTGATCCGTAGGGATACGCAGCCTCACCGACCCAGGGGACCCTCACTAGTTTTACTCGGCTCACACACACTCGATCAACAATTGGCACAAATTCCATTTTTTTACATATTCACACGAAGTACATTAAACACAATCAAAGTACTTGCCTCAATTTGAACGACACGAGAAACGGCGAACGGATGAATGTACGGTCCGAATTTCCTTCAACGATTCGATCCTAACACATCGAAATACCGAATCAAAACACAACACCACGGAAATGAAAAGATTCACCCTAAGTTCTACCCTTAGGGACATTTATTCAAATATTACGAAGGAAACGTAGCTCGAACCCAAACTATGAAAGGTAACTTAGGGTTAAATCCGTGAATCTTGGAGAAAAATGAAGGATTATGATTACAACATCACAATCTAGCACAAATCGGAGCTAGGATAGATTAGAATCAAAGATCTCGACAAAAACCCCAAAATATGAAGAACTAGGGTTCCAACGGTTTTACCTTGATTTGGATGGTGAAAGTTGATAAGATGTTGATAACTTGGTGTTAGGAGCTCAAAATTATCATTGGATGAAGAAATCCGACCAAAAATCTGCACTCCCACTGATCAAGTATGCCCAAATTACCAAGAGAAGAGGAAGAGGTGAAAAATGACATTTCTAGAACCTACCCCCCATATATATACTGGGAGGTATTAGCGCACGCTACGGCTACATGCTTAGCGTGCGCTAACGAGCCGAGGGCGGTGCATCAAGAAAAAGGCACCGTAACTTTCGCCAGACTCTAGCGTGACGCCGAACTAATCAAGAAGCGTGCGCTATCGATTGCTACTAGCGCGCGCTAACTCCATACAATAGCGTGCGCTACTTGCAAGTACCTGCAGCCCAGAAACGTTTCTGTCCTCACTGACCTGACATCCTAGCGCACGCTATCATACAAGTAACGTGCGCTAGTAAGTCAAAATAGCGTACGTTAGTCCGTCCATAGCGTACGCTAACGCCTCATTCCAGAGTCCAGAAAGCTTACTGTCCAGCGGGCCTAACGCACGCTATTGCACAAGAGTAGCGTGCGCTACTCGACCCTGGTTAGCGTGCGCTAGACATACAGTCTTAGCGTGCGCTAACTGCTATTTTCCAAATTTAAATCCGGCTAAAACGAGCACAATCCGAGAATCACAGAACCCAACAATTATCAGCCATGAATATGCCAAGGTCAATCATCAATATATACGGTCCAAATAACCACAATACCACAAAATACATCCGAAATAACACTCATAAAATACACGGGTATTACAAACCCATGGTCGGATCGTATCGATTCGTTATTTTGGTCGAGTTCTTGACCGACGCCTTGAAGGTGTCCGGTATAATGTCATAGAGGGGTTTTCGGGCGTTCTACGATTATTCTTCCTCGTATGATCGATGATTTATTGAATTTATGTTGTTAGGGTCGAATTCTTGTGAAGAACTCGAGTCGGAACCCTTCCGTTCATTGTCTTCTTCGGGGTCCGAGCTTCCCGGTCAAACCGTGTTCTTCGGAGCGTTTGGTAGCGGTTATTAAGGCAAGTATCTTACTATACGACTTGTATCTTGCGACTAGTAATTACGTATGAGATGTATGATGACTTTGCTTGCCTTCGTAAATATGTTCCGTTTGAGTTGGTTGTGTTTTCCGCAATTTGAAGGCTTTGTGATAATAGTGTTATATCAGTATACGTGTTAGGCGTTGTGCCATTTGTGCAGGAATGCGACGTACATATGGGATGGTTGTACACTTGGTTGTGCAATGTATTGTGTACCGAATGTGTGTTATGTTAGTTAAATGTCGTTGATTGATGATAGTTGTTGCGAGTGTCGAGGTTGTGTTATGTGCGTGCAATGTACGATTTTGTGGTGATCAAGGTGATTGATTAATTGCGCTCATTGTTGTATGTAATGTGAATGTGAATATGTGTGTGACCGCTAAGTTCACTCGTGTTGGTTCGACGGACCTACGAGGATTCGTGGCAGCCGACTATGGGATCGTAACTTAGTGAGGTACCGAGGTCCAATCGTGCCGGTCCGACGAGGCCTACGATAACGCATGGCAGTGGACCATGAGTTTCGGACACAGTCGCCCAACCGAGTGAGCTCGACGGGGCTTACGGTGACACGTGGCGGTGGACTACGTGTCGACCGTGTGTGTGATTGTTGTGATTGATATAGTCCGTGCGGGTTGTTATGTTTCATCGAGACACGTGATGTGGATCACGTGTCGGAATTGGTTATGTTTGGTTAATAGTCCGTGCGGGTTGTTGAACCTACGGAGACACGTGATGTGGATCACGGTGTCGGAGTTGATTATGTTTGTTTAATTGTGCGTGATGTAGTCCGTGCGGGTTGTTGAACCTACGGAGACACGTGACAGTGGATCACGGTGTCATGAGCATGATACTTTTCAAATCAAAGTTTTTAAAGGAAAAGTTTTAAGAAATAATGTTGGGCCGAGCCCCACGAGATTTATGGAAATGTTTCCGGTATTGTAAACTGTTTAATTATGAAACGAGTTTTGGGTTAAGGCCCTTAAGTTTTTCGAAAGGTTTTGTGAATCAGGACTTGAGGTCTTAAGGTTTTGAAATTCTAAAAATTCTCGAGATGATAATCTTATTTTCGAATGCTTCATAGCTTATCTTCCCTTGTGAAAAGCTCACGGGAATATTTGATACTTGATTATTATATTTGATCACGATTATTAATTGCTTGTCACATTTCGTATGATTTGATACTTGCACTAGTAAAACAGTGGAGTTTTACTAACCCCCGAGTAATCGGGGGGTGGATGTCTGCTTAAGGCCTGTACATGCAAATTCGGGGAGCAACACAGGATTGGCACAAGAGGATGACGAGCTACGATACTAATCATGAGTCGAGAGTTGTTCTGATTTTTGTTTTGTTGTCAGAGTTGATTTCAGTCTTCCGCTGTATTGTATTTCGACCCCTGTGTGGGTAATGTCGTTGAAGTAAGTTTTGTTGATTGAGTTGTGTGACCTCATCGGTCTGTGTATTCACGTGTAAGTGACCATACAGTCTGTATTATTATATTGTTTGACCCTGGCCGGGCAAGCATTTGGTTATTTATGGATGTTTAGCCTGGTAGATCCTTGTGGAAAGGGTCTACGGCGTGTAATATTCCCATACGGTTTTGGGGATGTTACAATTATGGTATCAGAGCTTAGGCTGCGGAAACCTAGGCTGTCGGGTCGAGTCAAGTCGTGATTTGTCGAGTAATGTGTTGTCTTGTCGTTCGAGTCGTCAGTGACAAATTGAGTTGTGCGTAGTCACAACGTCTCAGTTATATTGTCGGATGAGATTAGTATCGTGGGCGACTGTCACCTCCGTGCGACCTGTGGATGTAAGTCTCCTCCTTTATGCATAATACCTGTCTATCTCGATTTTATCATAGTGAGTTAATTGCGGTGCATAATTTTGTTTACACAGTATTGTGTGATGTAGTTGTGTTTAATACTTGTGGTGCATGGTATGAGTATAGCTGGGCGTATTGTTGTTTTACTTTTGAACCACCGTGTGGGGTGGTATGGTGTGAAAGATGTAAACCTTGATGGGTTCTGTGAAGATATCAACGGTAGAGTTGTGAGAAACTCCGATGAATGATTTTGCTGTGTGTTTAAACTTGATACCACGAGATGCATTTGATTGAATTGGCGACCCTGGTTGCCATTTGAGTATGTGGTTTTAAATTCGACTGTTTTTGGAATGTTGTAATTTTTGTCCGCTATGGGTAACTTTAAGAATATTTTCTGAAGGACTTTATAGTTTGAGAATTTTTGTAGAAATCGATTTTTGGAAAATATTTTGGTGGTTCGGTCAAACCACGGTTTATATGGATTTTTAAAATTTGTAAATTTTGACAAATGGGCCGTGTATTTTCAAATGACACCATCAGACGGTATTTGAAAAATGTGTTTTGAAGTACTTCGGACATTGTAAAATATTACCGTCGTTTTGTTTATGAACTAAAGGATTTCGGGAAATCTTTATTTTGCAGAACGATTTTTGGTTTTTTGGGATTTTGAACTTCTTATGTCCATGTGTTGGGGCTAAGTGGTTGTGATAAGTTTGTAGTGTTGTTGTGCTCGCCGGAGAATGTTTTAGTGTTTTCTAAATGTTGAGATACATGGTTTTGATTAAATGACCGAGGTATTAAACAAAGTGCTTTCAAAATTTCACCCCAGCAAAATATTTCGAACTCGCGAATTTTTTTTATATTATCATTCGAACAAGTACCTCGATAAACTTGTTTTTTTAAAATATTACCGGTGTTGGACCACAATGGTATGCTTAATGTTTTAACCATGTATGCTGAGGTATAGGTCGTTCATCTTTGTCAATGTGAACGTGTGAATATTGCATTGTGCTGCTGATGGTGGGCTTATGTCGATTATGTGAGGTTTGTTCTATCTTGTTATTCTTATTGGTTGTCCGTTCAGTATGCTAAGGGGTCGAGGTCGAGGCCGTGGCCGTGGACGTGGTCGTGGTCGTAATCGGGAGCAGGAGAGGGCGACTCCCTCCTTGCCGAGTACCAATCACCAAGATGCATCGTGGACATTCGACTAGCGTTAATGTTGACGTTGGCGCCGCCACCATCCTTCGCCGTGGTTGACCGATTAGTGCAGATGAATCAGCCGTACGTCGGGATGAGAACCCAAATAGGGATAACGGAACTAGTAAGTGGTTGCGAGATGTGATGAAGATGCACTCCGCTTTGTGGGTTCGTCGACTTGTTAGGTTGGGAAAACTGCTCTTCCACTGGACAAAATATTTGATGTTGTAGCTTGTCCGATGATAGGAGGGTACCCATTGCTCAAGACCTACTCGACAAAGAAGGCAGACCGGTGGCACGCCGTAGTGCTCGCAGATCGTACACCCACATGGGCTGAGTTTAAGACCGCCATGGAGGCAGATGTATTGCCCGTTGCCTGCTCGCTCGTGAACGCAGAATCGTTGAGTTTTTCTCGGCTACGCCTGTGATGTGTCAATATCCCAGCGATAGTCGATTATAATCGATACTGGCTTATGTTCGTGATCAAGTGAGAAGTGAAGCGGACAAGGTCCGATACTTCAATATGCGCATGAAACCCCATATCCGTGAGAGTATGGCTCCGCTCATGTGTACCACCCTGAAGGAATATCAGGACCGAGCTTTAGCCATTGAGATGGCCGTTTCTGTGACGGAATCTGGTTCAGAGAGTAAGAGACAGAAGACCTCGAGAAATTTTTCAAGAGGCCAGAGGAGTGAGATTCGTGAGCCTGTTGCTTCGCCGTTTCCTTCTGGGAGCACTCCTCGTTCGGTTGACCAGTCTAAGTGTAATACCCGTAATTTTGATCCCCGAAAATTTTCTATTTTTGGCGGAAGTCTATTTTGACGACTTGCTTGGGACCGTTTCGTCATCCTGAGAAATGATTAATTCTACACTTTTTGTCATCCGAGTTCGTTTCGGTATCGTTTTGTTGAGTTCCGTGTCCTTAATCGACTTTTCCACGTATGAGTTCGAATTTGTTAAATCACCATAAATTCTTGGAAGCTCCAAAAATTCTAAATCTTTGCAATATTATAGAGCATCGAGTTAGCTTTCCAATGGTTCAAACGGTGAGTCAATCGGAGTCCGGAGGAGAGAGTTATGGTCGTTTTAGCTCACCCGCTCGTTATTGGCCGATCACTGCCGGCCGAACCCGGCCGTGTCGTCCGACACGGCCCGGCTGCACTGTCCCGGAAATGCCGGAGTCTCGCCTCAAGACCCGACCGTGTCCCGACACGGCCCGGCCGAACCCTTCCGGATAAGCGAGAATCGTCGCCCAAGACGCCCGACCGTGTCGCCCGGCACGGCCGAGTAATGCCGAGTCGCCGCTTGGACGGTCATCGGAAGGCCCTCCGCACCGCGACCGTGTCGGGCAGAAACGGCCGAGTCCTGTCGCCGCCAGATGTGCGACACGACCGTGCCGATCGGCACGGGCCGTGTCCGGCAGGCGCCAACCCCATAAAAGGCCCTGCAGACGTTTTTCTTGCCATTTTTCACCTTCTTCTTCTCCTCTTCCGCAGCTGGGCGTGTTCTAAGCTTGAAGCCATGTTGTTTAGCAATATATCCATGGAGTTCCTTGGGTTATATCATCAATCATTCGTCCGATAACATCCTTTGATCGAGCGAATCAGGTCAGATTTTCTAGAAATCTAATTTTGGGGATTTTGGGTATTTTGTTCGATTTCGTCCGTTTAATCCGATTTAACTTAGGATTGTGAAGGATTGATGATTATTTAGATGTATTGTATCATTTACCTTATTATCCCATGGTTGGATCGTATCGATTCGTT
This sequence comes from Orobanche coerulescens, assembly GCA_033398695.1. Lineage (NCBI taxonomy): Eukaryota > Viridiplantae > Streptophyta > Magnoliopsida > Lamiales > Orobanchaceae > Orobanche > Orobanche coerulescens. The sequence goes on along the minus strand of CM065809.1, from coordinate 40,834,135 downwards.
GTTTTGGTCGAGTTCTTGACCGACGCCTTGAAGGTGTCCTAAAATGTCATAGAGGGGTTTTCGGCGTTCTTCGATTATTCTTCCCGTATGATCGATGATTTATTGAATTTATGTTGTTAGGGTCGAATTCTTGTGAAGAACTCGAGTCGAAACCTTCCGCTCGTTGTCTTCTTCGTGGTTCTAGCTTCCTACGAACCGTGTTCTTCGGATCTTCTAACGTTTATTAAGGCAAGTATACATTTATGATTGTACGTTCTCGACTTTGAAAGTATGAAATATTGATGATATGATTATTTCTAGCCACTCCGGGACGGGCCTATGGTCCTCTGAGGGTTTCGTAGCCTCTGGTGCGATTCCATGGTTGATATGAACGAACCGTTTCTACGGCATTCATATGAAATAATGTTGGCATGTAATGAAGGAACCGTTTTGATGGCATTCCTATATGTAACGGCGTATGATATGAACGAACCGTTTCTACGGCATTCACATACGTCTTGAGATTTTAGTTATTCCGGAATACTAGTCTTAAATTGATGAATTGACGGATATTGATGAATTGACGGATTACATTTACTTTATTGTCGAGAAGTATTATGTTTCATACTGTTATACTTGCACTAGCTATTCGACGGCTAACCCCTTTATGGGGGAAATACGTTTCATGTATTTCAGGTTCCAAGAGAGCGGACAGACGGGTACCGGGTCGGCATGAAGATGATGGGCAAGTGTGATACTGTCTTGTCTCCGGTTATTTTCTTGGATTCCTCCATTCAGTGTTGTAGTACTCGAATGGATTTTTAAATACTCGAGTATTGTATTTCAGTTTCCTTGATGTTCCGGCCTGTGTTGCCGAGGTATTGATTTGTGAAGTGATGTAAATGTTTTCGTTGGTTATGGTTTTGAATACCATTTGTATCGTCTTCCTTTCTTTTGTATGTAGACCTTATCGGTCAAGTTTATAGTTCCGCGTATGTTTAGCCTTGTGGGTCCCACGGCGGGGCTCACGGCGCTGTAATATACCCTGAATAACTTGGGGGTGTTACACTAAGAACCTTACCGCAGAGGCGAGTAAGAGGATCAGTGTGAAGACCTGCTTTAACTGCAGTCGTGTAGGCCATGCGAGACAGAATTGTCGTTCGCCACCGGTTAATTGCTTTAAGTGCGGCCAACTGGGGCACCAAGCGGTGCATTGTGAGACCGTTGCCAGGATGTTCGGGAATCGAGGTTTCGTTCCAACTCGGGGAGGGCCCGGTGGTGTCCAGTGATGTAGTTGTGTATCGTACTTTGTGCTGTAATTCGTGTAGAGATTGATATTTGTTGCGTGAACTTTTTGGTTTTGTTTCTATTCTATCATGATGTTTTATTTTAAGTTTCGGGACGAAACTTAATTTTAATAGGATAGAATGTAATATCCGGTATTCTCGTTTTCCGTTATCTTGAATTGTTTGTGTTTTGACGCGACATTTTCTTGTTGATGAGAATCGGAATGATTTCTATCGTAATACTCTATTTGTTTCTGTCACATAGCCGTTTTAGTCGGGTGCGACTTGTTGTCGCGTACGTTTCTTTGATTAAATGTGTGCATATGATGTGGTATGTGATGCGTCGTTAATTGATTGTTATTGTTTTGAATCATTGCCGGTGGCGTTGTTATGGTCGTCGTGGGGCGTGTTTTCACGCTGTATATTCTTTCGCATTTCTTGTAACGTTTCGCCAATGGGCGAAAGTTATGCGCTTCTTGTGTATCTCGTTGAGGTTTCCTATTGGGATATTGCTTCTCCCTACTTATTTTAAGTTTCGGGACGAAACTTCTTTTAAGGAGGGTAGAATGTAATATCCGCAATTTCGGATTTCCGGTAATTTTCATTTTTCGGCGCAGGTCCGTTTCGACAACTCGCTTTTGACCGTTTCGTCATTATGAGAATATTTAATTCTGCACTTTTTGTCATCCGAGTTCGTTTCGGTATCATTTTGCTGAGTTCCGAGCTTTTTAGACGCTTTTCCGCACTTGAGTTCGATTCTTGCGAATCTCGTCCGAAACTGTTGTTTCGAGTTTCTCGTAAGTTTATTTAATGTTATTATTCTTGTTGCAAGCTTTGGTTTGGTGTTTCGATCGCGTATCGTGATTTTCGGACGTTTTGGGCCATTTTCGTAATTTCCCAAAGTTTTGGGTAATTACTTCCGTTGTCGGATTCCGAGACTTCGGGTGGTCGGAATTGTGTGTTCTCTTAGCTGTTAGATTCGTCCTTGCGAGTACGTCGTAACCGTATCATCGATTCGTATTCAGGTTCGGGTTTCGGGGTCGTTCGCCGGAGTCGGAGTTGGCCGACATGGCCGGCAATGGGCCAGCCGCAGATCGCCGAGTCACGGCCGGTAGTGATCGGCAGCTCCTGGCCGAGTCACGGCCGGTAGTGATCGGCAGCTTCCGGCCGAGCAGCCGTACCGTAGGGCCGCGGCACATGCCGGGCAGTGGCTGCGCACACTCGTGGCATTTTTCGCCAAACCGATCCGTACGGTGCCGCGGCATACGCCGGCCGAGCCGCGGCACACTGCCGACCACTGGGAGCCATTTTTGGCCCTGTGCCGCGGCACACTCCCGCTGGGCCGCGGCACACTGTGCAGCCTATTTAAGGCCCAGCAGACGTTTTTCTCGCCATTTTTCTCCTTCTTCCACTTCTCTTCCGCGGCTGGAGTTGTTCCTATCATGGAGAGATGTTGTTGGTCAACAAATCCATGAAGTTTTGGAGTTCATATCATCAATCATCCATCCTATAACATCCCTTGATCGAGCGAATCAGGTCAGATTTTTTAGAAATCTAATTTTGGGGATTTTGGGTATTTTGTTCGATTTCGCCCGTTTAATCCGATTTAACTTAAGATTGTGATGGATTGATGATTATTTGGATGTATTGTATCATTTCCCTTGTTAACCCATGGTCGGATCGTATCGATTCGTTATTTTGGTCGAGTTCTTGACCGACGCCTTGAAGGTGTCCGGTATAATGTCATAGAGGGGTTTTCGGGCGTTCTACGATTATTCTTCCTCGTATGATCGATGATTTATTGAATTTATGTTGTTAGGGTCGAATTCTTGTGAAGAACTCGAGTCGGAACCCTTCCGTTCATTGTCTTCTTCAGGGTCCGAGCTTCCCGGTCAAACCGTGTTCTTCGGAGCGTTTGGTAGCGGTTATTAAGGCAAGTATCTTACTATACGACTTGTATCTTGTGACTAGTAATTACGTATGAGATGTATGATGACTTTGCTTGCCTTCGTAAATATGTTCCGTTTGAGTTGGTTGTGTTTTCCGCAATTTGAAGGCTTTGTGATAATAGTGTTATATCAGTATACGTGTTAGGCGTTGTGCCATTTGTGCAGGAATGCGACGTACATATGGGATGGTTGTACACTTGGTTGTGCAATGTGTTGCTGCCCAAAATATTTATCCGAAGATTAATACTGCTGGATGACGGGCAACAAACAACAATTGCGGGAGCACTTCCGAGAGAATATGAATAACACAAGATTTGCGGGTTTGTTAGGCCCGGGCTTGAATGCTCTCGCGAGATGTTATTAATACGAATATTCGTGGATACAAGTATTAATGAGAGAAATCTAAATAAAATGAGTGTAAAAAGACTCTGTTAATCCGGCTCTTGAGCGAAGCTCGGTGTTCTTCGTCCCGCCGATAATCTGCTCGAGGAGAAAGGCCGGGAGAAGTAAGACCGAATGATAGCTGTTGCCAAGAGTTGGAGATTTGCCAAGTGCTTGATGTTTTTCTTCTGTATTGCGTGAAATCCGAAGGGGGTTGAAGAAGTGTCCAAGTGCAGGGTGCCTTGCTTATATAGGGACAGTCGGGTCCTGTCCTTTAGTGGTCGATCGCCTGCCGGCCATTATAATAATGTGCCGATCGCCTCCCGGCCAATATTATAATGGGGCGATCTCCTGGGCTGTCGGGCTAAAGTCCAAGGAAGATGCTGGCTGTCGGGCTAAAGTCCAAGGAAGAGGTCAGCACACTGGCGGTCCAATAAGGAGCCATCACGTGTCCGGAATCAGTCAACATGCGGCCCTACTGACAAGCTTTCGGCGGCTTGTCGGCTGGTGGAGAGATTCTGCCACGCTGTGGTCAATGGCCCGAGATTCGCGGATCTTGTCTCGGCCCTTGCACGTGGTGCCAGTCTTGAGGCTCGGCCTTCGCCGACTGGATGGCCATCGGTGGTGATCGACATGAGGCGGTCGTCCCTGGATGGTCATCGGAGGTCGCCATTGGCCAGTTGTCGAGGGTCGGCATCGGTCGGTCACCAAGTGTAGGTCGGCAAGATGCCGAGAGAGGATCGCCCGCTCGTCGGTCGCCAGGAGTCGGTCGCTGAATACCGAGAGGAGATCGTCCATTAGTAGATCGCCAGGGGTCGGTTGCCGAGTATCGAGAGGTGATCGTATCTGAGGTTGATCGCTCGATACCGGGACTCGTCCTGGGGCCTTCGGTTGGCCAGTCTAGCATGTCCGCTGGGTTAAGGCTCGGTCGCCTGGTCGCTGGTCGGCCGATCTGGCTTGGACGATCGGCAGTGACTCGGTCGCCCGACCTCCGAGGCGATCGCCGGTCGGAAGGTGTTAATTCTTGACACAACAATTGCCCCCCAGCTTGCTCCTATGTTGAAGACATGGGGCGAGGTGGTTCTTGCTGGCGATCGTGCATGGATGAGGACGGGCGATCTGAGCTGACTTAGGACTCGGACTTGGGCTATCATGGTCGATTGGCTTAGCTATCTTTCGGTCTTGTACCTGCAAAAACAACATTGGCCGATCCCCCTTGGAAACTTGGTGGTTTCGCTTTGTTTGAGGAATCGTGCACAGTCGCGGAGATCGATGGACCGACTCCATGACCGTGTCTTGGTGCGCGAAGACATTGAGTGTCCCGTGACTCACTTTATTATGAGGGTCCTCTGTTAGGCTGCGCCTCGCCTCGTATTTAAACGAAGGGCGTGCGGTCTCGGTCTAGAGGAGTCCTTGCGCGGGGCAGCGTCGGATGAATCAACTCCACGCCCGCGACTTGTTAGCTCTGCTTCCACACCGGCCAGCCATAGAGATGGCCGACCTCGACGGTGTACGTTGAGACGGGGTTGTGGCATGTGTCCACTGATTAATGTTGGAGAGCCCTCAGACTACGCCGGCCTCGTATTTAAATGAAGGGCGGGCGATCTCGGCCGAAAGGGACCTTGCATGGCCGAAGCAGCCGGTTCCATCGACTGCTAGGACCATGGCTTTATGATGTGTGGTGGAGGCGATCTCGTGCCTTAGTCCGTCATGTTATATGCTGGACTGTAGATGGCGATCGTGTCCACCGGGTTGCTGATGATGTAGCGATCTGGCCGGAAGACTGGCGATCGCCGCTCGGCAGCCGATCGCTTTATTCGTAGGTCGATCTCGGCGATCGGGTGGCGGCTAGTCCCTCATTTAAAATGGACTGTAGGCGGGGATTGAGTCCTCCGGCTCTGCTGGGTAGTAGCGATCGGGCTGGGAGACTGGAGGTCGTCGTACGGGCGCCGATCGATCTACTCCTAGGCTAAGAAGAAGCCTTTGCCTGGACAGGAAGTCTGCGGCTCTAGCCCGGAAGGCTGCGTAGGTCGTCGGCAGGGTCTTCTTGAGATGCCTGAACATAGGCGAGAAGCCCTGAAACCTCCTAGGACCGCGTAGAGGGCGGTCTCATCGCTTACGGGCTCGCCGTTGAGGATGATCACGTCTACCCGGTCGATGTAGTCCGAGTCGGACTCTTCTTCTCCCTGCCTGATTTGCATCATGCGATGGCGACCTTCTGGCCGGGCGACCCTGGTGGCGAAGTGTTCCGTGAAGACGTGCGCCAGCTCGTTAAAGGAGCCAATGGACCAAGGTGGCAATGAGGTGTACCACCGGTGGGCGAGGTCGTCTAGCGTCAGAGGGAACATTCGGCACCGGGTCGCGTCCGATGCCCCACACCCGGTCATGTAGATGTTGAACTTGTGCAGGTGTGTTTGGGGGTCCGATCGCCCCTGGTACACGGGTGTCTGAGGAGGAGCGATCTTGTGCTGCACGAGGGCGAGCTCGATGTCGATCGCGAGCGGCTCGCTTGGCGCGGCGATCGTCTTCACGGTGCCTGCCCCGGATTGCAGGATCGCCTTCACGTCGTCGATATGACGTTGCATTGCGGCAATCGCCGCGGCTCGGCTGCTTGCGGATCGGCTTTGGGAGCGGGGGCCGAGGCGATCGTGTACCGACCTCCGGACTCGCCGCCGCGACCTTGGGAATCGGGCGAGCGGAGCCAGCGGCCGGATCGCCTTGTGGGAGCCGGGTAGGCCGAGCTCCCGGTGACGGACACAAACTCCGCTGCCTCGTAGCCGGGCCGGACGCCTTGGCCGCTCGTCGGGCCGCCGCCTGTGCGATTGAAGACAGAGGTGCCCCGGCTGCCGAGCGCCTCTTCTTGCGGGCGAGAGCCTCCTGGCGATCGCTCGGCCAGCAATGCCTTGAGCTTCCGCTTGGACTTCCGGCGGGAGACCGAGGGAGTGATAGCAGGAGGCGCGTCGAGAGCACTCCGTCGTTCCTGAAGGGCGGCTATGGCCTCTTCGATCTGTTCATTGGTTCGGAACTGATCGAGCGAGAGGCTCGGGCCGCCGTCCCGGGACGGGATCGAGCGTCTCTGACCGTGGCGGCTACCTCCCACCATCGGATGCGGCTCGGAATGGGACGGAACAGGGGGTCTGGCCGGCTGGTCAGCGGCTTTCTTCGACGCGGAGGCGGAAGACATGATTTCTGAAGGATTTATTTGAAGTGCAGTGAGTGTCACTTCAAGTATCTGCCCCGAGAACAGTGAGTGTTCTTCGGGACGGTAGGTATAAAAATTTGAGGGTTAGATCCCCTCCTTCTAGCGCCAATTGTTGCTGCCCAAAATATTTATCCGAAGATTAATACTGCTGGATGACGGGCAACAAACAACAATTGCGGGAGCACTTCCGAGAGAATATGAATAACACAAGATTTGCCGGGTTTGTTAGACCCGGGCTTGAATGCTCTCGCGAGATGTTATTAATACGAATATTCGTGGATACAAGTATTAATGAGAGAAATCTAAATACAATGAGTGTAAAAACACTCTGTTAATCCGGCTCTTGAGCGAAGCTCAGTGTTCTTCGTCCCGCCGATAATCTGCTCGAGGAGAAAGGCCGGGAGAAGTAAGACCGAATGATAGCTGTTGCCAAGATTTGGAGATTTGCCAAGTGCTTGATGTTTTTCTTCTGTATTGCGTGAAATCCAAAGGGGGTTGAAGAAGTGTCCAAGTGCAGGGTGCCTTGCTTATATAGGGACAGCCGGGTCCTGTCCTATAGTGGCCGATCGCCTGCCGGCCATTATAATAATGTGCCGATCGCCTGTCGGCCAATATTATAATGGGGCGATCTCCTGGGCTGTCGGGCTAAAGTCCAAGGAAGATGCTGGCTGTCGGGATAAAGTCCAAGGAAGAGGCTGGCACAGCTGGGCGGTCCAATAAGGAGCCATCACGTGTCCGGAATCAGTCAACATGCGGCCCTACTGACAAGCTTTCGGTGGCTTGTCGGCTGGTGGAGAGATTCTGCCAGGCTGTGGTCAATGGCCCGAGATTCGCGTATCTTGTCTCGGCCCTTGCACGTGGTTCCAGTCTTGAGGCTCGGCCTTCGCCGACTGGATGGCCATCGATGGTGATCGACATGAGGCGGTCGTCCCTGGATGGTCATCGGAGGTCGCCATTGGCCAGTTGTCGAGGGTCGGCATCGGTCGGTCACCAAGTGTAGGTCGGCAAGATGCCGAGAGAGGATCGGCCGCTCGTCGGTCGCCAGGAGTCGGTCGCTGAATACCGAGAGGAGATCGTCCATTAGTAGATCGCTAGGGGTCGGTCGCCGAGTATCGAGAGGCGATCGTATCTGAGGTTGATCGCTCGATACCGGGACTCGTCCTGGGGCCTTCGGTTGGCCAGTCTAGCATGTCCGCTGGGTTAAGGCTCGGTCGCCTGGTCGCTGGTCGGCCGATCTGGCTTGGACGATCGGCAGTGACTCGGTCGCCCGACCTCCGAGGCGATCGCCGGTCGGAAGGTGTTAATTCTTGACACAACACAATGTATTGTGTACCGAATGTGTGTTATGTTGGTTAAATGTCGTTGATTGATAGTTGTTGCGAGTGTCGAGGTTGTGTTATGTGCGTGTAATGTACGATTTTGTGGTGATCAAGGTGATTGATTAATTGCGCTCATTGTTGTATGTAATGTGAATGTGAATATGTGTGTGACCGCTAAGTTCACTCGTGTTGGTTCGACGGGACCTACGAGGATTCGTGGCAGTGGACTACGGGATCAGAACTTAGTGAGGTACTGAGGTCCAATCGTGGCCGTCCGACGAGGCCTACGATAATGCATGGCAATGGACCATGAGTTTTGGACACAAGGCGCCCAACCGGGTGAGCTCGACGGGCTTACGGTGACATGTGGCGTGGACTACGGTGTCGACTGTGTGTGTGATTGTTGTGATTGATATAGTCCGTGCGGGTTGTTATGCCTACGAGACACGTGATGTGGATCACGATGTCGGAATTGGTTATGTTTGGTTAATAGTCCGTGCGGGTTGTTGAACCCACGGAGACACGTGATGATGGATCACGGTGTCGGAGTTGATTATGTTGGTTTAATTGTGCGTGATGTAGTCCGTGCGGGTTGTTGAACCTACGGAGACACGTGATGGATCACGGTGTCATGAGCATGATACTTTTCAAATCAATGTTTTTAAAGGAAAAGTTTTAAGAAATAATGTTGGGCCGAGCCCCACGAGATTTATGGAAATGTTTCCTAGATTGTAAATCGTTGAATTATGAAACGAAGTTTTGGGTTAAGGCCCTTAAGTTTTTCGAAAGGTTTTGTGAATCAGACTTGAGGTCTTAAGGTTTTGAAATTCTAAAAATTCCTAGATGATAATCTTATTTTCGAATGCTTCATAGCTTATCTTCCCTTGTGAAACCTCACGGAATATTTGATACTTGATTATTATATTTGATCACGATTATTAATTGCTTGTTACATTTCGTATGATTTGATACTTGCACTAGTAAAACAAAGGAGTTTACTAACCCCCGTGCAATCGGGGTGGATGTCTGCTTTGCGTCCGTGTACATGCATATTCAGGGAGCAACACAGATTGGCACAAGAGGATGACGAGCTACGATACTAATCATGAGTCGAGAGTTGTTCTGATTGTTGTTGTGTTGTCAGAGTTGATTTCAGTCTTCCGCTGTATTGTATTTCGACCCCTGTGTGGGTAATGTCGTTTAAGTAAGTTTTGTTGATTGAGTTGTGTGACCTCATCGGTCTGTGTATTCACATGTAAGTGACCATACGGTCTGTATTATTATATTGTTTGACCCTGGCCGGGCAAGCATTTGGTTATTTATGGATGTTTAGCCTGGTAGATCCTTGTGGAAAGGGTCTACGGCGTGTAATATTCCCATACGGTTTTGGGGATGTTACATATCTAACGTATGTTGGTCATTCAGTCCCTTAGTCAATGATCACATTATAACCATCTCAGAGTGACCCTTTTCACTCGTCGAACAATTATTCGGGGAACAAGACGTTGGCCACTGTCATATTCACACCGACAATTATCTAACATCGTCAAGATACGTCACCTCCGCTCCATTCACGTCACACAATCACATCACAATAGCACTTTCATGTAACCACATAATATATGAAGACAACATCGCAATGATAGAAAAGGGTGCAACACGAGGACTTCCCAGGGGGTCACCCATCCTAGTACTACTCTCGCCCAAGCACGCTTGACTTCGGAGTTCTGATGGGATCTAGTGCATTAATGCTGGTATGATCACACCCATTTGTAACACTACATTCTAATCTCTTGTAGTTCATCTATACACAATAGAGTGCGAAATTGCAAGTGCTTCTGCCAAGGCTCTAATTGTAGTTCTTTTCTCAATAGGAATAGCTTGTAATAATTCTAAATCAAAACCTTTAGCTTTTCTACCACATCTACCTTTTTTTTGTTCGGAACATTGACCACATTTCCCTTAGCTAATTGGATTCTTGCATCTGCTCATATACTATGTATAGTACTTCTATTCACTTTATAATGTTTAGCTAAATTAGAAATAGCTCCTCTAGGGACTGATTTTCCCCCGCATGCAGTCTCTGACCCCCTAAAATGCTTAATGTTTGTGCAATGTGGGCTCTATCTTTGTTACTTAGCTCAAAGGTTTTGACACTTTTTTTTTGTGACTATGACCATATAAATTCCATCAGCAGTATTTTCAGTATCAAAATCATCAAAAAATGATACCGCATCATCTAGTGAGAAATCTTCAAAGTCACTGAAATATTCTTCATCCCAAGTTTGTGATTGCTCAATGTGATAAAGCTCATGAACATCCAAGTCTCTATCCATTTACTCGCATCTGCCTCTTTTTTCTTATAACAGGTGTTGTCCAAGGAAGAAGGAATTGTGTGACCCCTTGTTAATTCTGAAGAAAAAGTGTGATGAAGTGCTGTTTTTATGAAAAGTGGACTGAATAGAAAAATTTAGAGATTCAATCCCTTTATATAGCAGCATGTAAACCAACTTTGTAAATATTGGTGGGAGTTCTGAATATTTCAGGTAAAACTTTTGGAGGGAGAAAAGATCAATTCAGTCTTTAGCCAAAAAATCTACTGAATGATTAAAGTATTATTCATTTATTATCTCTCTCTTCCTTTACAAATGATGCATGTGGGTCTACAAAGTTCTAGTCATTTATATTCTCTCTCTTCCTTATTCCATGTGCCCACCCACATGTTGGAATATTAGTAGAACAGAGGAAGTATATATGAAAATCGGTTGTGTTGATACCTTACGTATGTGTTGATCACCATATTAATAAGTTGATAATGTTCTTAGGAAGATATTATTGATTATTGGTGATAATGTTAGTTCTCAACGATCCTTGTGTAATAAAGGACATAAATGTTAAAGAACTTGGTTAATCTGATTGTTAATGGTGAATTGAAGGTGTTTAATGTATAAACTTGGTTATAGTGATAACAAGAGTATTAAAATGACATTTTATTATAGTAATCCGATTTGTGGAAGACAAACCATATGTATTAAATTTCATCAATAGTCGATAGAATGTTCATTGTAATAATATTAATTGAACGAGTAGGTTTCGGGTGTCGTTTCCTACGAATTGATATCAATATTGTGTGGATGTATTATTGAATGAATTACGTTTCATTCAACGTTGCTTGTTCGATTGAGTATTTAATCGAGGATACCGTCCGTTTGATCGTTTGGAGAAAGACTATCGTTCACCTACAGAATTGAGGCAAGTTATCTTGCTTGGTTATAATGATGATTGAATTCTTGTGATGGTTATACATTTCATGTATATGAAACACTTATGAATATGTGATTCGTAGTTCGATATTATTCTTGATGATGTTCCGTTTTTCATCATGGGATTGCATTCCCAAGTGCATCACCATTGAATCGTTGATCTCGTTGATCCTTATTGTCACTTCGGTAAGTCTCTTGATGTTTAATCAGATATGTAATTTATTGAATACGTTCTCATGTTGTATCGTGAAATATCTGGAATCATATCTACGTGCCGATTGGTTATTGTGTAGGATTTTTAGCCAGGCACATATATAGTCATACGTGGATGTTTCCGTATTGGACTGTGCACACGAGACATAGTTCGTGAGGCTAATTAGGTACATTGTCACACGTATATTCTGGATTCCGTATACGGGGTGGACATGAGCACGGACACATTTCCGGATCGGGCGTACTGTGATGTCCATCTTGAGCTATATTGTTTGGTCGTTCATAGTCCATGTATGATTAGATATGTTCGACGGTTTGTGACTGATTGTTCATACGCCAGAGGGGTATGTTCAATAGTCGGGATGTTTCTTTGAGATCTAGTATATGTGAATTGTATAATGTCTAGAGAATAATTTATCATATATATCTGACCCTGTCTTTTGGGAGAAATACTTGTGTTGTATTTTAGGTCGAGGCAAAGGCAAGGGACGGGAAGAGCATGGTGATGGCAAAGGGTTCAAAGGATACTAGTTTGGGGAAATCTTTTGTTGTCCTGTTATGCTTGAAAACCGGGTAATGTTATTTTCCGCTTCATTTAAACTATTAATCGATTATATTGTTATTTTAAGATATTCCATCTCCACATAGTTTATACTCGTATTTGGATCCTGTGTATGTTAAGGCCATTGGCCATACTATTTATAAACTCCTGATCGGAGTAATGACTATTTATTGTGGTTCGGTATCACAAGGTAATATATATTTAATCCATATTTTGGTATCGCCTGGTGGGTCCTAGAGCGGGGTCCATGGCACTGTAATAGCTGCCTTTTGGGGTGTTACAACCAATTCCTCCATATGGTGTCATGTGGGGTATTAAGGTTGTGTGAATCATGAGCTTATTGCTCCACGACATATTCTTGGATCTTTAAAAGAGCGTGACCCAACAAACACTAGAAATAATACACGTGTTTACAATGAGCTTCATAAAGTAAGTAAGACAAAAAGAGGTTCATTGACTATCCAATATGCAATATATCAACTTCTTACTAAAGATAATTTCTTCATTTTAATAAATTTTCAAAATATATTGATTTTTATTATTTATTAATTAATTCTGTTTGTTACACGAAGGATATTTGCATACTTATCGTACGAATCCAGACACCCAAGAAGTTACCGATCTCTTTTGGATTCATCAAGTTAGCATGGACATATATGTCCAACTTCCTACCGTGTTAGTAATTGATGTCACCTACCGAACAAACGAGTACTCACTACACCAAAAATAGGATTTTGTGACATTGAAACTTGCTGGATTTGTGACTGCCAATGACAGTCACAACTTTGTGACTGTCAATAACAGTCACAAATACCGAACAGTGATAAATCCAAGTATTTGTGACTGTTAATGACTGTCACAATAATTTTGACTGCCTTGAGCAGTCATAAACTTTTTCAGGTTAAATGACAATAATTTTGCGAATCTTATTAACTGTCATAATTAAAAATTTTAGAAAATATTAATTAAGAAAGGTAGAAAAATTAAAACCCTATATCTATCTTCTTCTCCTGCGCTGCCAGCAGTTTTGCTTCGTTTCTAACTCTTCCCAAAATTTTGCTCCGAAAAACTCCTCCCAAAAATTTTGCTCCGAAAAACTCTCATTTTGGAACCCAATGTAATATCTGGAATTTCTACTACTGTTGTTTAATGTTATTTTATCCGAGTTATGTTGTACAACGTGGAATCTGTATAGTATGGATAAAATAAATGAAGGACTGAGACATCTGTATTGGTATAATTGTCGTACTTGGTCGACAATTGCATTTGAGGATATCGTGTATTAGATGTATCGTATGAGAATATATTCGGAAGGAGTATGTGTATTCAGTATGTCGTATGTTCGTATCTAGTATGTCGATACGGACAGGAAAAGTTGGATTTCGGTCAAGTGCAGAAGGCCATTACGTACGCTAAGTTTAAGGACTTACGTACGCTAAATTGCTAAGGTTTACGTACGTTATGCATAAGGCATTACGTACGTAACCAGGGGAATCGGACAGGACCGAGCTATGGTCGGCAGGTGGGGCCCAGTGTCGGCAACTTTCGGCGCGGATGTGGATAGGCGAGTCAACCTCGAGCATTACGTACGCTATGCAGGGTGCATTTCGTACGTTAAACAAGTATGGTACTGTAGCAAGTCAACGTACGTATTACGTATGCTATGGGGCAAGGGTCACGTACATAAGGTATTGAACCAAATGAGTTAGTGACCTCTGGACTGTCATTACGTACGCTACCCAGGTTAGATAGCGTACGTAAGAGGGTGTTACATACGTTAACTTTGGTATGTTACGTACGTAATGAGTTGGAAGTTTATATAAGTGGACGCTCGTCATTTTATTTCTCTTCAGAATTTCATTTCGTTTTCGCCTTCAAACACTCAGAGATGGAGTTTTCAGTCCTTATAAGTCGATTATGATCTTGGAAGCTGTAACACCCCCGATATATTCAGGAATATTACAGCGCCGTAAATCCTTTACATAAGGATTTACAAGGCTTAAGAATTGAATAGACATTAAAAGGTATTAACGAATGGAAATAACGGAATTAAGATACAACAGTTCTGACCAAATACTGAAAGTACAATTGTTCAACAGGAACTTAATAATACATCACCAAATTCAAATTCAGCATAAATGACGTCGTACTCGAGTACTTATTGAAATAACCAATAAACAACAGACAAATAAACCCGGCCGCGACATCACTCTGCACCCTCTTCGTCATGCAGCTCCAGTGGTTGTTTTCCCGCTCTCCTGGATCCTGAACATAAACAAAATGTTCACCCCCGAAGGGGTTAGCACAACGATGCTAGTACAAGTACCACAACATATTATTCAACGTCACACGCAGAATAATAATAATAACGTAAATGATAAAATGTCAAACGAGTCTTCTCCTGCGAGAAACTCAAACATAACATACACAATTGATAATCACAACATGATATCATAACATACACATGGTAATTCCGTCGATCCAGCGTTCACTGCCTAGAACACACGATGATCCCGTCAGACCAACCCGTGGTGGAAAAACCCGTCCGATGATCCAGCGCACGCTAGCATAGATCCCCCGATGATCCCGTCGGACCAACATGAGGTGGACATACAACAACGACATACATGCACGACAATATGTATAACATCAATACATAAAACAAATAAAGTACTTGCCTTGATTTGAAGACAAGAACAATACTTCCACGAAAACGAACAATCAAAGGTCGTCCTCCTCAATCAATCACGTAACAAGATCAAACCTTAACAAAAGAATTGATATAGGATTTATCTCACGTCGTACGAATGTTTAACAATTCGATTTACGGCCAAAAGTTCATAAAATGTAATCTGCCTGAATTGCTTAGCACACGCTAAGTACTCTGTGTAGCGTGCGTTAAGTCTGCTCGATAGCGCACGCAAACAACAAAGCGTAGCGTACGCTAACTATGCATGATCAGTACTTCACTGATCAGTCGACTGACTCGTCTGATGGCCTAGCGTACGTTACGTACCAAACGTAGCGTATGCTAACTCGTGCTCGATAGCGCACGTTAATCTTTATAGCTTAGCGTGCGCTATCTGTGCATGGCAGTTTACTGCTGGGCAGTAAACTGTTCTCATCACGATCAAAACAATGAAATCTTCCGTGATAATTCATGTTACCTCCATGAATATAATGTACATATGATTATGAATGATCTTACGGATAACAACAACTTCAGATTCAAGGATATGCATACCATTATAAAACCATATTCCATTTCGACTACAATTCTTCATATGACGATTCGAAAGGCTTAACGGTTGATATCAACACCTTATATCCATCGAAATTATCATGCTGTAGTTGTTTAACATTCCATCTATACTAGATAAATCCTTCCATGATCAATCCCTTAGATTCATCTAACAATAATGATGTTAAATTCAAGTCCATGATTGTTATGAAGTCATCTACTAGATTCGGATTACCAATGATAGAAGCTTCCTTTACTTGTTCAATGTAATAAGATTCGAATCATGATGATCATAATCAAGGTACTTAAGGCTTATTCATCTCAATATTCCAAACATGATGTACTTTGGATAATTCACTTATGAAAATCAATATCTCGTTAATATGATCATCCAATTCTTTAGAATCCAACTCTAAGTCTGGAGATAGGTTGAACATACCTTAATATGATGAAAATCACTGAACCGTAAGGTAGAATCCGACTCCGGTTGGTTGTATGCCACTCCAAGGTGTCATTCCACTTCAATGATTACTCCCAAGTGATAACCAATATACAAAGACCAACAAGATGTGTTCTAAGTGTGTAGAAGGATTATTACAGCTCTCTGGCCTCTCAAGAATGAAGAATGGACGAATAAAATGTAAGCCAAAATGGGTTGTTGTCCCATTTATAATATTCTGCATTTTAACAAGTTAGCGCACTGTCACGACCGACAGTCGACGATGAGACATGTGTGCGCAGACGGTCGCACAGGGTGCCGAGGGACCGGCACGAGCAGGACGCCAAGGATGGCATCGGGTTGCAAGTGAAGAGTCAGCCTTCAGGACGGCGTGACCGGACGGAGATTTACGCGAGTAAGCCGTGGGAGGAGCACGGATGCCGCTATGGGAAGCGAATCGCCCAAGGGGCATTACGGATGGGACATGTCCGGGACTGTCCGGCAGCGCAGGGGGCGCGGGCAAGGCCGGATGAGCATAGGTCGTGTGGGACGAGGCACGACGAGACAAGGCCGAGTCGGGGAACAAGACTCGAGCTGGGCGGCCGGACGCGGGCGTGGAATGCCGGGCGCGGCCGGCGTGCGCGGGCGCGTGCGCGCAAGGTGCGAGAGAGACCCTCCCCCCTATAATAGGCTTAGACGGAAAAAGCCTTGTGGGGGCACTAGACATTGAAAAGCTGAGGAGCCACTCAGCATGAAACACTCGACCGGAAGCAACTAGAAGCGGACCGTCTTGGTCCAGGAGGTTCGGGAAGAGTCTGGAATATTGTAGAGACGGGCCCAGGTGTTCGGGCCGAGACGAGCCGGTGCGGGCCGGGACGGGCCGATACGGGCCGGGACGGACAGAGACGGGGCGGGGCGCCCGGATGATGGGAGAACCTTCTAGGACCCTCCTAGAAGGATGTACTACTTGATGATCGTAGAGTATTCTAGATTTGTACTTAGTATTGTACTTGTAGAATACTCTAGAATGTTTGTAAGCCTTGTATGTGTAGATAAGTGTGGATGATTCTAGAGATAGGTTCTAGAATAGGATAGAAGTGTGTGGATTGTATAGGATGTTCTAGAGTCCTCCAAATGAGGAGGTAGATAGAAGTTTCTAGGTCCCTATGAGTAGTATAAATAGGCTTGAGGTTGGCTCATTTGCCCTCAACCCTCAAAGACTCAACATTCTTGTATTGTGAAGTGTTTGTGAAATAGTGAAGTTTTCTCTCAACTCCCAAGTGTTAAACCCCTCCTTTCATACTTAGCAACCGAGTGAGTTAGGCTTACTAGCTAGATCGAGGCAATTCTAGTCTAGTGCCGCACGGGTCCGAGGAGCTTTCGAGTGCTCAAACCCAACCCCGTGACAAGTGGTATCGGAGCCACGCTAGTGGTTCAAGGAGCTTCTGCATTGAGACGTTGCTGAGAGGTTTTGTGCAAGGAGGACCGATGGAGACTACGTCCAGCGTCACCAAAGTTCAACCCGGCCAGGAGAAGGACAAGTCCAGGAAAGGGTCTAGGGACAAGTCCGTGGAAAGAGGTGTTGCCATGGAAGCATGAGTGGCTCGGCTGGAAGAAACCATGGGCAGACACGCAGATGCTCTTGAGGTATGGAGCAATGTGGCCGACCAGGTGACGGAGATGAGCGAGTCGTTGGAGGAGCTTGAGAACCGGGTGACGGGCACCCTTAACGCGTTGCGACGCGACTTGTGTGAGGAGATCCTTGAAGCTGTCAGGAAAGATGTTCGGTCGACGATCGCAGCCTTTCGAGAGGAGATCGTAGGGAGGATCGAAACCATCGAAGGAAGGACAGCACTGTACGAGCGGGCGATGGCCCACGGTCGGGACCAGCGGGGTGCGGCACCCCATCGAATCGACATCCCCCGGCCGTGTTCGTTCCAAGGATCGCGGAATGGTAGGGAAGTGGATGACTTCCTGTGGAACATGGAGCGTTACTTTGGTGCATCGGGGATAGTAGATGATGCGACCAAGTTGCAGAGGGCTCCATTCTTTTTAGCAGATGTGGCGCTGCTATGGTGGAGAAGGCGCGAAACAGAGATCGCGCGTGGTACATGTCGGATGGAGACATGGGAGGATTTCAAGGCCGAGTTCAAGCGGCAGTTTTACCCGGAGAATGTTGAGTTTGAGGTTCGGGCTAGGTTGAAGGAGTTGACACACAGCAAGACGATCAAGGACTATGTGAAGGAGTTCCAGGAGATCGTGCTGGAGTTGCCTAGCCTTAGTGAGCAGGAAGCTTTGTTCGCGTTCGTGGATAGACTAAAACCGTGGGCAAAGTTAGAAGTGCAGAGGGCCAAGGCACAGAACGTGTCCGAGGCGATTACGATAGCGGAACGGCTGATCGAGTTAAAACCATCCGGGGAGAGCCGGAAGTCCAGGAGGGACGAGGACGGCATCGGTACGCAGGACAAGTCGTACCAGGGTAATGCGGATAGGGGCGCGAGGATGGCCAGGCCCAAGGACGGCAAGCAGTCAGGATGGGCTCGGACTTGCCATGGGTGCGGGAGTGCAGACCATCTCGTAGCAGCGTGTCCGAAGAAAAAGAAATGTGAGATTTGCTGGAGCACGGAGCATTCGACGAGGCAATGCTCGAAGTTTTCGAGGGTAGCCGCCATGGAGTACACCAAGGCACGGGACGATGCCGAGGGTGATGGGACATCGATGGCGCTTCAGGTGTTGAACTCAGCCATAGGGATGGCATCGCGGGACAGATCACCGCTTGAAGGAAACTTGTTGTATGCGACGGGGCTGATCAATGGGAAACCCGTCAAGGCGTTGGTCGACACAGGGGCCGATTACAACTATATTGACGAGGCTGAAGCACAGAGGTTGGGGCTTCAGGTCATCGAGGGACGGGGCTGGATGAAGTCGAATAATGCACCACCCGTTTGGGTTACAGGGGTCGCCAATGGGGTGCGACTAAAGATTGGCACGTGGGAACCGCGCGTGCACTTCAAGGTGACGAGCATGGATGATCGGGACATAATACTGGGCATGGACTTCCTGAGGAAAAATAATGTTGGCGTTGTTCCGCATAAGAGGGCACTGTATGTGTGTGATCAAGCCAAGCTGCAGGAAATACACTTGACCACAGAGCCTTCGAGACAAGCTATGTCGGCACTCAAGTACGTGAGGAAGCATGAGGAGGAGCCGAGTTACCACCTTGGAGCAGTCCGGTTCATCGAGGGACCGCCACGTCGCCGAGGACGTCGACGAAATGGGCGGGGGAGAATGTCACGGCCGACAGTCGACGACGAGACATGTGTGCGCAGACGGTCGCACAGGGTGCCGAGGGACCGGCACGAGCAGGACGCCAAGGATGGCATCGGGCTGCAAGTGAAGATTCAGCCTTCAGGACGGCGTGACCGGACGGAGAGTCACGCGAGTAAGCTGTGGGAGGAGCACGGACGCCGCTATGGGAAGCGGATCGCCCAAGGGGCATTACGGACGGGACATGTCTGGGACTGTCCGGCAGCGCAGGGGGCGCGGGCAAGGCCGGACGAGCACAGGTCGTGTGGGACAAGGCACGACGGGACAAGGCCGAGTCGGGGAACAAGACTCGAGTTGGGCGGCCGGACGTGGGTGTGGAATGCCGGGCGCGTCCGGCGTGCGCGGGTGCGTGCGCGCGAGGTGCGAGAGAGACCCTCCCCCCTATAATAGGCTTAGACGGAAAAAGCCTTGTGGGGGCAGTAGACATTGAAAAGCTGAGGATCCACTCAGCAGGAAAGACTCGACCGGAAGCAACTAGAAGCGGACCGGCTTGGTCCAGGAGGTTCGGGAAGAGTCTGGAACATTGTAGAGACGGGCCCAGGTGTTCGGGCCGAGACGGGCCGGTGCGGGCCGGGACGGGCCGATACGGGCCGGGACGGACAGAGACGGGGCGGGGCGCCCGGATGATGGGAGAACCTTCTAGGACCCTCCTAGAAGGATGTACTACTTGAAGATCGTAGAGTATTCTAGATTTGTACTTAGTATTGTACTTGTAGAATACTCTAGAATGTTTGTAAGCCTTGTATGTGTAGATAAGTGTGGATGATTCTAGAGATAGGTTCTAGAATAGGATAGAAGTGTGTGGATTGTATAGGATGTTCTAGAGTCCTCCAAATGAGGAGGTAGATAGAAGTTTCTAGGTCCCTAGGAGTAGTATAAATAGGCTTGAGGTTGGCTCATTTGCACTCAACCCTCAAAGACTCAACATTCTTGTATTGTGAAGTGTTTATGAAATAGTGAAGTTTTCTCTCAACTCCCAAGTGTTAATCCCCTCCTTTCATACTTAGCAACCGAGTGAGTTAGGCTTACTAGCTAGATCGAGGCAATTCTAGTCTAGTGCCGCACGGGTCCGAGGAGCTTTCGAGTGCTCAAACCCAACCCCGTGACAGCACGCTACTAAGCTTTCCTTAGCGCGCGCTAATAAGAGTTGACTTCAGAACTGTCCAGGTTCATCCGCGGGAATCTTATCCGGACCCATGTCCCGGCTGGCGCATGTGCTAGCCGTCCCGCTCAATAATTGAGTTCTTAGCGCACGCAACTCCTACATGCATAGCGTGCGCTAGTAGTAGCCTAATAGCGCGCGTTAAGCTACATTCTTAGCGTGCGCTATCACGAGTTTGCATGAGAAATTTTGCATGTTGTTATACTTATGTACAAAGATATCAATGCAAGAAATATCATACTCCAATAATCAAAACCGTAAATCCGAATAATACAGGGTTTGAATACAGATGAAATACACCGTAATAAATCTGGATATTACATACTCTCCTACTAAAAAGGAGTTTCGTCCCGAAACTCAAGACGAAAATAACTCGGGATATCTAGAATTCATATCAGCTTCCGTTTCCCACGTGGCTTCTTCCATTCCGTGACGTGACCATTGAACTTTGACCAAAACGATTGGTTTGTTCCTCAGCTGCTTAACTCGACTCTCGAGTATCTTGACCGGTCTTTCTTCAAACGTCCCATCCTGCGCGACTTCGATCTCGCCGAAATCAATTATATGACTGGGATCTGGTATATACCTCCGTAATGGGGATACGTGGAACACGTTATGAACATGGCACAATGACGGCGGCAATGCCATTCTGTATGCCAACTCCCCAACTCTCTCGAGGATCTCAAATGGTCTGATATATCTCGGACTAAGCTTTCTTTCCTTCCGAAACGAAAGATTCCCCGAGTAGGAGAAACCTTCAAAAGTACATGGTCTCCAGTATTGAACTCCAATGGGCGACGACGTACGTCCGCGTAAGATTTCTGGCGACTTTGGGCGGTCAACAGCCTTTCACGAATCAAGGCTATTTTTTCTCGAGTCTGCACGATCAACTCTGGTTCTATTCCGATCAAGTCTGACGAATCATCCCAACATAGGGGCGATCTACATCTCCTACCGTATAATGCCTCAAACGGTGCCATTTTAATGGAAGCATGCCAACTATTGTTGTAGGTAAATTCAATCAATGGTAGATGAACTTCCCAATCGTTTGACCAATCTAAGGCACAGGCCCTTAGCATGTCTTCCACCGTTTGTATAGTCCTCTCGGATTGTCCGTTAGTCTGCGGGTGATAAGCTGTGCTGAAGTTCAATTCGGTCCCCAAGGCCTTATGAACTGCTTTCCAGAAGTGAGACACAAAACGACCGTTTCGATCAGAAACAATGGTCTTCGGCGTACCATGCAATCGAACTATTTCCGAAATAAATACTCGTTCCAACCTCTCTGGTCCCCACGTATCCTTAATGCCTAGGAAATGAGCTGATTTGGTTAAAAGATCAACTATCACCCAAATCATGTTCATTCCTGTCTTGGTTCTCGGCATATTAGTGATAAAGTCCATCGATATGTCCTCCCACTTCCATTCAGGAATTGGGAGCGGCTTCAACATTCCGGCAGGCCGTTGATGCTCGATCTTAACCTGCTGACAAGTCAAGCATTTCGAAACATAGTCCGCTACATCTTTCTTCATGTTGCCCCACCGTAAATTCTCGCTTCAAGTCCTTATACATTTTACGGTGCCCGGGTGGATAGAATAGGCGAATCGCGAGCTTCCTTCATAATCGCTCTGCTTGAACATCATCATCGAGAACGCAGAGTCGGTTCTGAAATCTCAAAACTCCATCATCATGAATTATGAATCCGGGGGCCTTTCCTTTGATCACTTCATCACGTAACCGAATCATCAGAGGATCATCTGCCTGTCTAGATTTGATTCCTTCGGTTAATGATGAAGTTATCTCCATCAAGCACAGTTGTCCTTGGACTCTTTGTAACCACACTTCAATTCCTTCACGAATCATCTCTCGTTGAAGGCTAAGTTTGGAGGTGAGCATCTCCAGCATCTGAATAGAAACAGGCTTGCGGCTAAGTGCATCGGCCACTACATTTGCTTTACCTGGATGATACAAAATCTCCAAGTCATAGTCCTTGATCAGCTCTAACCATCTTCTTTGCCGCATGTTCAACTCTTTCTCACTGAATATGTACTTGAGACTCTTATGATCCGTAAAGATCTGACAGTGAGTCCCGTACAGATAATGCCTCCAGATCTTCAAAGCAAAACTACTGCTGCTAGCTCCAAATCATGTGTTGGGTAATTCACTTCATAAGGTTTCAGCTATCGCGACGCATAAGCGATCACCTTATCATTCTGCATCAATACGCACCTAAGTCCTTGGTTCGAAGCATCACTATAAACTATAAATCCTCCAGCTCCCTGTGGAAGTGATAGAATCGGTGCCGTCGTCAATCTCTTCTTCAATTCATCAAAGCTAATCTAACACAACTCATTCCACTCAAACTTTTGAGTTTTCTTTAGGAGTCGAGTAAGTGGGCGGGAGATTTTAGAAAACCCTTCCACGAATCGACGATAATATCCAGCAAGTCCTAAGAAGCTTCAGACTTCTTTCACGTTCTTTGGAGGCTTCCAATCCATAATTGCTTCGATCTTCTAAGTATCTACTCGGACTCCTTCAGCTGACACCACATGGCCGAAGAACATTACTTCTTTTATCCAGAATTCACACTTATAAAGTTTGGCGTACAATTGCTCGCTTCTCAAAAGTTCCAATACAATCCGCAAATGTTGCGCATGTTCTTCCGGGCTCTTAGAATACACTAGAATGTCATCAATGAACACGACCAAAAATTTATCCAAAAATTCAATGAACACTCTATTCATCAATTGCATAAATACAGCAGGTGCGTTAGTGAGACCAAACGGCATCACTACAAACTCATAATGTCCGTAGCGAGTTCTGAACGCTGATTTCAGAACATCAGATTCCTTAATCCTCAGCTGATGATACCCTGAACTCAGATCGATTTTAGAAAATACCGCGTTCCATGCAATCGTCAAACAGATCATCAATCCGTGGTAACGGATACTTGTTCTTAATCGTCATCTTGTTCACTCTCTCGATAGTCAATACACAATGGAGCGATCCATCCTTCTTTCGACAAAAGAATCGGCGCTCCTGTGGTGAAACGCTGTCAATATAGCCCTTGTCCAAGATCCTCCATCTCGCTTCTTCGATTCGTACATCTCAAGAGGTGCCATACGATACGGCGCCTTAGAAATTGGTGTAGCTCCGGTTCCACCAATGGTAAATTCTACATCCCTTCGTGTAGGTAATCCGTAACTCGTCAGAAATACATCCGAAATTCGTTCGCACAGGAATGGATGAAAGTTCCACAATTTCTTCTTCTTTCTTCATTGCATAACACCGATTCGATACATACTGTTTCAACAATTTGACAGCTTTCATCGCCTTGATCAATTTTCCTGAGCTTCCCGGTTTCCACCCCTCGAACAATATTTCGGATCCATCGTCAGCGATCAGCGAGATATTCCTCCTTCAGTAGTTTACAATTGCTCCATATCGATTAAGCCAATCGTCTCCGAGTATGAGGTCGTCTCCTTGCATTTCTATCACGATCAGATTTGAGAGCTAGTCTCTGCCTCCAAATGATACAGGGAAATTTCTAGTTTCTAAGTTTCCGACAATCCACGCTCCACTCGGTAAACCAACAATATAAGGTTCACAAGTATGAAAACCAGAAATATTCAAACGATTTACACAAGACAAAGATATAAAAGAATGCGTAGCTCCTGTATCGAATAAAACGCTAACTGGCTGGGAAAGGATCGGGACAGTACCTGATGCGACAGCAGCATCCTGATCATATGTCCTCCTCATCTCGTACAGACGTGGGGGAGTAGATCTGGCACTCGATGTCCCCTTTCGGTCCCATTGTCCTCTGCCTCGTCCGCGACCAAAATTCTGAGGCATCTGAACACTTTGCTGCGTCTGTTGGATACTGGCTTCCTTCTGGACTGGCTGTGGTGTACGGGCTCTAAAATACTTTGCAGCCTCTTCACAAAACACTGCCCGATGTCCTCTCGTCCACAATCAAAACAAGTCACGGCAGAAGGGGGCAATTCCGTCGATAGTGCCCGCCTCGGGCGCAGCTTAAAGCATTTCCTGGTAACATCGTAATAGTTGATGTCGCTCCGAAGTTCTTTCCGCTCCTAATCGGGTGCGGAGGTTTCTTGAAAGAGTGAAAGGATGACTGGGCCTTACGGACCCGCTGCTTGTGCTCGTAAAAGTACCAGAGACTTTCTGCTTGATTCCGAAAATTTCTCCATAGCCGCTTCCTTGATCTCATACGCCAACGCCTTATCCTGGTATTAACGGAGTGTGGTACATTCAAATCCGACATGTACCTCTGATTTCTCGGTTTCATCCTCATATCGAAATGGATCATCATTTCGCATCCTGCTCGACCGGATGTCGAACAAATGCCACCGGGTTAAACGCCTTAATTGCGGGATACTAGCACATCGGAAGGCCGAGCGGAGAAAAACTCCCGAATTTTGGCTTCCCTCACAGACGAGGGCAATACGAGCTTCCATCATCAATCTAAACTCTGTCCAATCGGCATCATGGTCTACAGCCGGATGGCTTCCCACCATTCGGACGCTTCCCCTATCGTAAAATATTGATCGATAGAGGCTCTCCTATTGCCCTGGCGCTTAATTCCGGCAAAGATTTTCTCCAGTTCCTTCAACCAATGGTCCCAGGTGGGAGTCTCATAAATACCGTCGAATTTGGGTGGTTGCATCTTCGCCACCTCTTGCAGCCACCGGTCACCTCGATTTCCCATGTCTGGGATCCCTTGCTGTCTTTCTCCCTGCTGTAGTCCCACCGCCACTTGCATTCGCTCCACGACTTGGGCGAACTGAGTCATCTGGTTCACCACTTGACGAAGGATCTCTGGTACAGTAGGATATGGTTCGTTATTAATAGATTGTTGCGGCTCGCCTGAGCTATGACTGGCCTGGTTATAAGGCGATGCTTCCCTTTCAGCATTTCTTCGTCCGCGTCCACGACCGCGACCACGTCCACGTCCGCCTCTCAACATACTGTAAGCATAAATACTCAATATACAGGAAACAACATCGTTCTAATATTCGAGTATAAAGATACACAACATGTAAAGAACGAGATAGAGTTTAGGAACTTACAACCACCGTTCGCATGAAGACGTAGGCAGTGCAGTGATGTCATTCACGGCCGGTTACCTCAAAAGACATAAATGACCCCTATTTTAACCCAACAGCCAAGATATCCATAATCTTAGCTCCGATACCATATTCCATAACACCCCCGATATATTCAAGAATATTACAGCGCTGTAAATCCTTTACATAAGGATTTACAAGGCTGAAGAATTGAACAGACATTAAAAGGTATTAACGAATGGAAATAACGGAATTAAGATACAACAGTTCTGACCAAATACTGAAAGTACAATTGATCAACATGAACTTAATAATACCTCACCAAATTCAAATTCAGCATAAATGACTTCGTACTCGAGTACTTATTGAAATAACCAATAAACAACAGACAAATAAACCCGGCCGGGACATCACTCTGCACCCTCGTCGTCATGCAGCTCCAGTGGTTGTTTTCCCGCTCTCCTGGATCCTGAACATAAACAAAATGTTCACCCCCCGAAGGGGTTAGCACAACGATGCTAGTACAAGTACCACAACATATTATTCAACGTCACACGCAGAATAATAAAAATAACGTAAATGATAAAATGTCAAACGAGTCTTCTCCTGCGAGAAACTCAAACATAACATACACAATTGATAATCACAACATGATATCATAACATACACATGGTAATTCCGTCGATCCAGCGTTCACTGCCTAGAACCCACGATGATCCCGTCAGACCAACCCGTGGTGGAAAAACCCGTCCGATGATCCAGCGCACACTAGCATAGATCCCCCGATGATCCCGTCGGACCTGTAACACCCCGAGATATTCGTAATAATTACAGCGCCGTAAACCCTTTAAGTAAGGATTTACAAGGCTAATTTAAAAGAAATGTAAATATAAGACATCAATACTGCGGAAATTCAAGTTTACAAAACCATTCAACTGGTTTAACGAGTAATTAATACAACCATATCGAAATAATATCATAAGACACGCGTACTCGAGTACTGAAATCAAAACAAGAAAAAAAATCACCAATCAACAACAAACATTACTGAACCTCTTCGTCGTCACGCTTCTGCATCGTGGTCGCTTTCCCCGCTTCCTCGGCTACCTGAACATCAAAACAAATGTCCACCCCCGAAGGGGTTAGCAAAACGATGCTAGTACAAGTATCATTTAAACGAATCAAATATGCATCAACAATACATAACAAGATACACCACATGGACTTCCGCTACCGGAATCCGATAATGTGAATCACAAGATTCCATTAACACAACAAGGGTATTCCAATGATCCAACGCCCTCAGCATAGATCCCAAGATGATCCCGTTGGACCAACACGAGGTGGAAATAACCCGTCCAATGATCCAGCGCCCTCATCCTAGATCCCAAGATGATCCCGTCGGACCAACACGAGGTGGACATCCGATCCAGCGCCCTCAGCATAGATCGTACAACGTACACAAACACAACTCATGCATACACATATGCCAAATCATTATGTTCATCAACATGAACATACAAACACTAGATAACGAATATCATGACAATTCAACACAAATAATTTCCATGTTCAACAACATGAATAAACCACAAACATGCTTAAAATACCAATTTTAACACATTACGATACTTGCCTCGAAGATGGCAAGAACGAAATACTTCAATGATCTCAACACACTCGAAGGCCGCCTCCTTCGATCAACGTAGCAAGCTCGAACCTTAACAAAAGAAATGATATACAAATCATCTCAAGTCGAACGATTGCCTAACAATTCGATCTACGGCCCAAAAGCTCAAAATATGCAATCTGCCTGAACCACTTAGCGTACGCTACGTACTCTATGTAGCGTGCGTTAAGCCTGCCTGTTAGCGTAGGTATCATCTAATCCTAGCGTACGCTAGCCACAGACTGACAGTTCTCTCTGATCAGCCAACTGACTCGGCTGATATCATAACGTACGTTACGTACCAAACGTAGCGTGCGTTAACTTATCCCTGATAGCGCACGTTAACTTACGTATGTTAGCGTGCGCTAACCGTGCATGGCAGATTACTACTGGTAGAAAACTGGATCTAATGGTGATGAACTCATGAATTCTATGGTGATAATACAAGTCATCCCCGAGCATATCATGCTAATAAGGTTTGTGAAAGTTCTATACGTACTAAATGACTATGAGATACAAAGATACGTATAATCATCTCAACACCATAATTCATCTTAAACCTTCAAGGGATATCCTGAGTTCAATCCTTTATATGCCCCAAAACGTATGATTCATTTATATAAACGCATAAGAACTTGAAAATCTCCATATACTGATCACAAATCGGTTTGAAAATGCTTAGGAGTCCATATACTAAAACGGTTCAAAGGTTTATACGATGAATAAGTGCCTAAATGTCGAAAATATCCTTCTAACACATGATGTTCGACTATTAATGAATCTAACTGACTAGATAAACATGATTAAACATCCTTTAGAACACTACTAGTATTGGTGAAGAATCACCTACCTCAAAGTAGTGAAGAACAAGGAGGAAATCGAAGCAAATCCAACGTCGAAGGCTTGAACACCAATCCTCAATGATCTATAATCTTCAACACGAGCTAGGATGCTGATATGAAGTGTTTAGGATGTTGAGAGTAATACTCTAAGTATAAGAGTTCGGATGTGGGAAAAGAAAGGACTGAAAACACGAAAAGGATGCTGTCCTATTTTTAGGAAATGGTTATTAGCGCGCGCTAGTCCATGCTCGTAGCGTGCGCTAATGGCTTACTGACTTCACTGTACTCGGTACTTAGCGTGCGCTATTCTCATGTCAGTAGCGTGCGCTAAGGCATTGACTTGGCTTTTCCCGAAAGCCGTCCAGGTTCATCCCGACACAATCCGACCAAGATCCCCGGCCTGACCTCACCTACCACACGTCTCAATCATATTGACCACCCATAGCGTGCGCTAATGCTCCTTTGTAGCATGCGCTGAGGATTCGTGTTAGCGTACGCTACATATAGCCGATAGCGTGCGCTACATGCGCAGAATTACAATTTTTAAATCACATACATGAAATCATATGCTCAACAACATCGGATTATGAAATACGAAGAATAATACTCAGATCAAAGTACAACAATTACAATGTCACAAGTTCCAAATACATATCAGAAATCTCGGGTATTACATCCTTCCTCCCTAAAAAGAAGTTTCGTCCCGAAACTTACGATGAAAACAACTCTGGATATCTAGCCTTCATACTGTCCTCCGTTTCCAAAGTGGCCTCTTCGACTCCGTGTCGTGACCATTGTACTTTAACCAAGTGTATTGGTTTATTCCTCAATTGTTTGATCCGACTCTCAAGTATCTTGATTGGTCTCTCTTCGAAGGTGCCATCATTAGCTATCTCGATCTCGTCGAAATCAATGACGTGACTGGGGTCCGGTACATACTTCCGCAATTGGGATACGTGAAACACATTCTGAATGTGACTCAGCGATGGCGGTAAGGCCAACATGTATGATAAATCTCCAACCCTCTTGAGGATCTCGAATGGTCCGATATATCTAGGACTGAGCTTGCCTCCCCTCCCAAAACGGAAAATCCCTCGTGTAGGAGACACCTTCAATAGTACATGGTCCCCAGCGTCGAACTCTAGAGGGCGACAACGTACGTCTGCATAAGACTTCTGTCGACTCTGGGCAGTCAACAGTCTTTCTCGAATCAAAGCTATCTTCTCTTGAGTATGAATTATCAATTCCGGTTCCGTCGCGATCAAATCCGAAGAATCATCCCAACACAGGGGTGATCGGCATCTTCTCCCGTACAAATCTTCAAATGGTGCCATCTTAATAGAAGCATGCCAACTATTATTGTAAGTGAATTCAATCAATGGCAAATGAACTTCCCAATCAGTTGACCAATCAAAAGCACAGGCTCTAAGCATGTCCTCTACTGTTTGTATAGTCCTTTCGGACTGACCGTCCGTTTGGGGATGATAAGCCGTGCTAAAGTTGAGCTCAGTCCCCAGAGCCCTGCGAACTGCTTCCCAGAAGTGCGACACGAAACGACCATCTCGATCCGAAATAATGGTCTTCGGCGTCCCATGCAATCTGACTATCTCTGCAATAAATACTCGCGCTAATCTCTCGGGTCCCCATGTATCTTTAATCCCTAGTAAATGAGCCGACTTGGTTAGTCGATCAACTACAACCCAAATCATGTTCATTCTCGTTCTAGTCCTTGACATACTGGTGATGAAATCCATCGAGATGTCCTCCCACTTCCATTCAGGGATCGGAAGCGGCTTTAACATTCCGGCAGGTCGCTGATGTTCAATCTTAACTTGATGACAAGTCAAGCACCTCGAAACGTACTCTGCTACGTCCTTCTTCATATTCCCCCACCACAAGTTTTGTTTTAAATCCTTATACATCTTACTGCTGCACGGGTGAATGGAATAGGGCGCGTTGTGAGCTTCCTTCAGAATAGTCCGTCTCAAATCATCATCATAGGGAACGCAAAGTTGACTCTGAAATCTCAGAACTCCATCGTCTTGTATCACGAATCCTGGGGCTTTTCCTTTCTTTACTTCGTCACATAACCGAAAGATCAGAGAGTCGTTCAACTGCTTAGATTTGATTTCCTCGACTAGTGACGAAGTCAGTTCCATCACATATAGTTGCCCTTGAATTCCTGGTGCCCATACTTCAATCCCTTCGCGGATCAGTTCTCGTTGAATGCTGGTTTGGGACGTAAGTGCTTCCAACACTCGAAGAGAAACAGGTTTACGGCTCAATGCATCAGCTACAACGTTTGCTTTCCCCGGATGATAGAGAATCTCTAAGTCGTAATCCTTGATCAATTCCAGCCACCTTCTCTGCCTCATGTTTAATTCTTTCTGACTGAAAATGTACTTGAGGCTCTTATGATCTGTAAAGATCTGACAATGAGTGCCGTACAAATAATGTCTCCAAATTTTCAAGGCAAAGACTACAGCCGCTAACTCCAGATCATGAGTCGGGTAATTTACTTCATACGGTTTCAACTGCCGAGAAGCATAGGCAATTACCTTATCCTTTTGCATCAACACACATCCTGCACTCGATTTGAAGCGTCGCTATAAACCATGAATCCATCAGTTCCATCTGGAAATGCTAAAATAGGTGCTGTCGTCAGTCTCTTCTTAAGTTCATCAAAACCAGCCTGGCATTTCTCATCCCACTTAAACTTTTGAGTTTTCTGTAATAGCTGAGTGAACGGACGAGAGATCTTGGAAAATCCCTCTACAAAGAGGCGATAATATCCAGCAAGTCATAGGAAACTCCGGACTTCTTTCACATTATTAGGAGCTTCCCATTCCAAGATTGCTTCGACTTTCTTCGGGTCCACCTGAACTCCGTCAGCTGATATCACATGCCCAAGGAAAGTTACTTCCCTAAGCCAGAACTCGCATTTTGAAAGCTTTGCATACAGCTGTTCCTTCCTCAAGGTGCTCAAAACCACACGTTAATGTTCGGCATGCTCCTCTGCGTCTGTCGAATATATCAAGATGTCATCAATGAAGACGACCACAAATTTATCCAAGTATTCCAAGAATACCCGATTCATCAATTGCATGAATACCGCAGGAGCATTGGTAAGTCCAAACGGCATCACTACGAATTCATAATGCCCATACTGGGACCTGAAAGCAGACTTCGGTATATCCGATTCCTTAATCTTCAACTGATGGTATCCTGATCGCAAGTCAATCTTCGAGAATACCCTTGCCCCTTGCAGTTGATCAAACAAGTCGTCGATCCGAGGTATAGGATACTTATTCTTGATCGTCATCTTGTTGAGCTCCCTGTAATCAATACACAGTCGGAGGGATCCGTCTTTCTTCCGGACAAAGAGAACGGGCGCTCCCCAAGGAGAAACGCTAGGTTGAATATAGCCCTTCTGTAACAATTCCTCCAGTTGCTTCTTGAGTTCATACATCTCGGTTGGCGCCATGCGGTATGGTGCTCTGGAAATAGGAGCTGCTCCAGGCTCTAATTCGATAGTGAATTCCACTTCTCTCTGCGGAGGTAACCCAGGTAGTTCGTTAGGGAATACATCTGAGAACTCATTCACAACTGAAATAGACGAGGGCTCTACTCCTACCTCATTCCTCATGGCATAACACCAAAGTCCATGACATCCTTGCTTCAGTAATTTCACGGCTTTCATTGCTTTTATCAATTTTCCCGAGCTTCCGAGTCTCCACCCTCGAAATAAGTGTTCAGATCCGTCATCAGCAATGATAGAAATGACTCTCTCTCGGTAATTCAGAATAGCTCCATAACGGTTGAGACAATCGTCTCCGAGAATTAAATCGTCACCGTAGATGTCAACTACAATAAGATTCGATGTCCAATCTCTCCCTCCTATAGATACCGGAAAATCTCTAGCCTCTAGGGTTCCCACAATTCTGTCTCCACTCGGCAAACCCACAACATATGGTTCACAATCAAATAAGCACGAGATTTTTAAACGATTTACACAGTTCAATGATACAAAAGAATGTGTAGCTCCGGAATCGAATAAAACACTAACTGGTTGCAAAAGGATCTGAATCGTACCTTATGCAACAGCAGTGTTCTGATCGTCAGATTTCCTCATCTCGTACAGGCGCGGAGGAACGGACCCAACACTGGATGTCTCTCTCTTCCCAACATTATGCTGCTGAAATCCACTCTGTTGTGTCTGGTTCACACTTATCTCCTTCGGAACTGGCGCTGGAGTGCGAGTACCAAAATATCTAGTAGCAACTCCACAAAAAGCCGCTCGGTGCCCTTCTTGTCCACAATCGTAGCAAGTCACAGAAGATGCGGGGCAGTCACGTCGAACATGCCCTGCTCGACCACAATTGTAGCATTTCTTTGATGCGTCCGGAACTGCTGATGTAGTCCGGAACTTCTTTCCACCTCTGGACTGATGTGGAGGTTTCCTAGCCGAATAAAAGGAAGACTGGCCCTTGCGGGGCCCACCGCTCTTGTTTTCTGAGAAGTTGCCGGTCACCTTCTGCTTCTTTGCCTCCACTGATTTCTCCACCGCCGCCTCTTTCATGTCGTAGGCCAACGCTTTGTCTTGATACTGTCGCAACGTAGTACACTCGAATCCGGACATGTACTGCTGAATCTCCGGCTTCATCCGCATATCGAAATGAAAAAACTTTTCTGCCTCCGTTCTGACCAAGTGTCGCACACAAGTCAGCTGATGATTAAAAGTTTTGATTACATCTGTCACAGATGTTTCCGAACTCTGTGGTGAGAAAAACTCTCGGATCTTTGCCTCTCTAACTGGACGAGGGCAATACTGTGCTTCCATCATTAGTTTGAATTCCGTCCAATCCGCATTATGATTCTCGGGTCGGATAGCTTCCCACCAATCAAAGGCCTCCCCAGTCAGAAAATACTGGGCAATAGGAACCTTTCGGTCCTCGGGACAGTTAAGACCGGCGAATATCTTCTCTAACTCCTTAAGCCAGTGATCCCAAGTAAGTGCCTCAGCAGATCCGTCAAATTTTGGCGGGTGCAATTTGACCACCTCAGCAAGCCATCTGTCTCCCCGGTTATCCTTGTGGTGCTGCTGTCCCATCGCCGTCTGCATGCGGTCGACTACCTGGGCGAACTGGTTTATCTGCGCCACCACCTGTTGAAGCACTCCCGGCATGTTATGATTTGCGTCGTCATTCGCTGATCCTTGCTGCCCTCTAGAATGGGAATCGGTTCGACTAGCTGATAATTCTGGGGTAGTAGCGGAATCCTCCTGTCTCATATTACCCCGTCCGCGTCCACGTCCTCCTCTCAACATACTGTAAACACAATTCCTCATTATTCAGGACAAAGTTTACGAAATAAAGCCCGTCAATACTCACAAAATAGTAATTAAGTAAAACGGTAGTATAAGAGATTAGGAGACTTACAACCACGGTCCACATGACGACTTTTGGCTGAACAGTGATGTTACAAACAACTCGTAAATCAATAACGTAAACAGACCCAACTTAAAACCCGACTGCCAAGATATCCATAAATCTTAGCTCCGATTCCATATTCTGTAACACCCCGAGATATTCGGAATAATTACAGCGCCGTAAACCCTTTAAGTAAGGATTTACAAGGCTAATTTAAAAGAAATGTAAATATAAGACATCAATACTGCGGAAATTCAAGTTTACAAAACCATTCAACTGGTTTAACGAGTAATTAATACAACCATATCGAAATAATATCATAAGACACGTGTACTCGAGTACTGGAATCAAAACAAGAAAACAAATCACCAATCAACAACAAACATCACTGAACCCCTTCGTCGTCACGTCGGTACTATGGCTGTTTCCCTGCTCCTCGGCTACCTGAACATCAAAACAAATGTCCACCCCCGAAGGGGTTAGCAAAACGATGCTAGTACAAGTATCATTTAAACGAATCAAATATGCATCAACAATACATAACAAGATACACCACACGGACTTCCGCTACCGGAATCCGATAATGCGAATCCACAAGATTCTGTTAACACAGCAAGGGTATTCCAATGATCCAGCGCCCTCAGCATAGATCCCAAGATGATCCCGTCGGACCAACACGAGGTGGAAATAACCCGTCCAATGATCCAGCGCCCTCAGCCTAGATCCCAAGATGATCCCGTCGGACCAACACGAGGTGGACATCCGATCCAGCGCCCTCAGCATAGATCGTACAACGTACACAAACACAACTCATGCATACACATATGCCAAATCATTATGTTCATCAACATGAACATACAAACACTAGATAACGAATATCATGACAATTCAACACAAATAATTTACATGTTCAACAACATGAATAAACCACAAACATGCTTAAAATACCAATTTTAACACATTACGATACTTGCCTCGAAGATGGCAAGAACGAAATACTTCAATGATCTCAACACACTCGAAGGCCGCCTCCTTCGATCAACGTAGCAAGCTCGAACCTTAACAAAAGAAATGATATACAAATCATCTCAAGTCGAACGATTGCCTAACAATTCGATCTACGGCCCAAAAGCTCAAAATATGCAATCTGCCTGAACCACTTAGCGTACGCTACGTACTCTATGTAGCGTGCGCTAAGCCTGCCTGTTAGCATACGCTATCGTCTAATCCTAGCGTACGCTAGCCACGGACTGACAGTTCTCTCTGATCAGCCAACTGACTCGGCTGATATCATAACGTACGTTACGTACCAAACGTAGCGTGCGTTAACTTATCCCCGATAGCGCACGTTAACTTACGTATGTTAGCATGCGCTAACCGTGCATGGCAGATTACTACTGGTAGAAAACTGGATCTAATGGTGATGAACTCATGAATTCTATGGTGATAATACAAGTCATCCCCGAGCATATCATGCTAATAAGGTTTGTGAAAGTTCTATACGTACTAAATGACTATGAGATACAAATATACGTATAATCATCTTAACACCATAATTCATCTTAGACCTTCAAGGGATATCCTGAGTTCAATCCGTTATATGCCTCAAAACGTATGATTCCTTTATATAAATGCATAAGAACTTGAAAATCTCCATATACTGATCACAAATCGGTTTGAAAATGCTTAGGAGTCCATATACTAAAACGGTTCAAAGGTTCATACGATGAATAAGTGCCGAAATGTCGAAAATATCCTTCTAACACATGATGTTCGACTATTAACGAATCTAACTGACTAGATAAACATGATTAAACGTCCTTTAGAACACTACTAGTATTGGTGAAGAATCACCTACCTCAAAGTAGTGAAGAACAAGGAGGAAATCGAAGCAAATCCAACGTCGAAGGCTTGAACACCAATCCTCAATGATCTATAATCTTCAACACGAGCTAGGATGCTGATATGAAGTGTTTAGGATGTTGAGAGTAATACTCTAAGTATAAGAGTTCGGATGTGGGAAAAGAAAGGACTAAAAACACGAAAAGGATGCTGTCCTATTTATAGGAAATGGTTATTAGCGCGCGCTAGTCCATGCTCATAGCGTGCGCTAACGGCTTACTGACTTCACTGTACTCGGTACTTAGCGTGCGCTATTCTCATGTTAGTAGCGTGCGCTAAGGCGTTGACTTGGCTTTTCCCGAAAGCCGTCCAGGTTCATCCCGACACAATCCGACCAAGATCCCCGGCCTGATCTGACCTACCACACGTCTCAATCATATTGACCATGCATAGCGTGCGCTAATGCTCCTTTGTAGCGTGCGCTAAGGATTTGTGTTAGCGTACGCTACACATAGCCGATATCGTGCGCTACGTGCGCAAAATTACAATTTTTAAATCACATACATGAAATCATACGCTCAACAACATCGGATTATGAAATACGAAGAATAATACTCAGATCAAAGTACAACAATTACAATATCACAAGTTCCAAATACATATCAGAAATCTCGGGTATTACAGGACCAACACGAGGTGGACATACAACAACGACATACATGCACGACAATATGTATAACATCAATACGTAAAACAAATAAAGTACTTGCCTTGATTTGAAGACAAGAACAATACTTCCACGAAAACGAACACTCGAAGGTCGTCCTCCTCAATCAATCACGTAACAAGATCAAACCTTAACAAAAGAAATGATATAGGATTTATCTCACGTCGTACGAATGTTTAACAATTCGATTTACGGCCAAAAGTTCATAAAATGTAATCTGCCTGAACTGATTAGCGCACGCTAAGTACTCTGTGTGGCGTGCGTTAAGTCTGCTCGATAGCGCAGGCAAACAACAAAGCGTAGCGTATGCTAACTATGCATGGTCAGTACTTCACTGATCAGTCGACTGACTCGTCTGATGGCCTAGCGTACGTTACGTACAAAACGTAGCGTATGCTAACTCGTGCTCGATAGCGCACGTTAATCTTTATAGCTTAGCGTGCGCTATCTGTGCATGGCAGTTTACTGCTGGGCAGTAAACTGTTCTCATCACGATCAAAACAATGAAATCTTCCATGATAATTCATGTTACCTTCACGAATATCATGTACATACGATTATGAATGATCTTACGGATAACAAAAACTTCGGATTCAAGGATATGCATACCATTATAAAACCATATTCCATTTCGACTACAATTCTTCATATGACGATTCGAAAGGCTTAACAGTTGATATCAACACCTTATATCCATCGAAATTATCATGCTGTAGTTGTTTAACATTCCATCTATACTAGATAAATCTTTCCATGATCAATCCCTTAGATTCATCTAACAATAATGATGTTAAAGTCAATCCATGATTGTTATGAAGTCATCTACTAGATTCGGATTACCAATGATAGAAGCTTCCTTTACTTGTTCAATGTAATAAGATTCGAATCATGATGATCATAATCAAGGTACTTAAGGCTTATTCATCTCAATATTCCAAACATGATGTACTTTGGATAATTCACTTATGAAAATCAATATCTCGTTAATATGATCATCCAATTATTTAGAATCCAACTCTAAGTCTGGAGATAGGTTGAACATACCTTAATATGATGAAAATCACTGAACCGTAAGGTAGAATCCGACTCCGGTTGGTTGTATGACACTCTAAGGTGCCATTCCACTTCAATGATTACTCCCAAGTGATAACCAATATACAAAGACCAACAAGATGTGTTCTAAGTGTGTAGAAGGATTATTACAGCTCTCTGACCTCTCAAGAATGAAGAATGGACGAATGAAATGTAAGCCAAAACGGGTTGTTGTCCCATTTATAATATTCTGCATTTTAACAAGTTAGCGCATGCTACTAAGCTTTCCTTAGCACGCGCTAATAAGAGTTGACTTCAGAACTGTTCAGGTTCATCCGCGGGAATCTTATCCGGACCCATGTCCCGGCTGGCGCATGTGCTAGCCGTCCCGCTCAATAATTGAGTTCTTAGCGCACGCAACTCCTACATGCATAGCGTGCGCTAGTAGTAGCCTGATAGCGCGCGTTAAGCTACATTCTTAGCGTGCGCTATCACGAGTTTGCATGAGTAATTTCGCATGTTGTTATACTTATGTACAAAGATATCAATGCAAGAAATATCATACTCCAATAATCAAAACCATAAATCCGAATAATACAAGATTTGAATACAGATGAAATACACCGTAATAAATCCGGATATTACAGAACCATGGATTAGAGGCTTAGATATGAAGATATCAAGGATCCTTGAAGAGTCTCATTGTGTTATTCATGTTCTTGAGGTATGTTAATGAACTCTACACCTTGAATTCGGATTTTGATGTTATTGTTGATGAATAATTCGTATGAAGATGATTATCGTATCGTTGTTAAGATTCTTGAGGATATGTGAATTGTATATTGGAAAGATACAATGATATATGTCTTCGATTATGTCATTTGTTATAATCATGATTATGAAATCATGGTGTTCTTGATGTTTGATGTTCTTGGTATATATATCACATCAAAGAGGGAAAATTGATAAGATATATGATGGTTTTTAAGTATAATCACGGAATTGATGATCTAGACCAATGCTATGTTGATTAGAATTCGTATGTTCTTGACGGAATACGAATCGTGATAACAATCTTGAATCCGGAAAGATGATAGTTAATCTTATAACAAGATTCTCAAAGGTATTCAACTCGTTGGGTAGTTTGAGTTGCCAATTATGCCGATAGTTTGTCCTGCTATGAAATTTACAATTATAAACAAGGAGCAATCGTGTTAATTCGTATGAATTCAGAATAGAGTGTGTTATGTAATCCTTGCTATCGAGATGAGTTGATCGTTGATATGATTATTGGAATATGGAAACGTACATGGTTATGAGTTCATGATTGATTGATTCGGGTTGTTCGGATTTATGTTTAATCGGAATATTGTGGAACCGTTGGGTTTATTGATCGGTTGTATTAACTGTTAAGTATGATCATCGAGTAGCAGTTTGTATTGTAGATATGCGTTTGTATTGGTTGAGTTGGATTATTTGGTTATGTATGTGATCGAGGAATTGTTGAGCTGTTGAGTTTGATTGATTGGTTATATCGGGAATTGATTATTATCGAATATGTATTAATTGATTACTTCATTAGGTTGAGATTATTGATCGGTGATTAGAACCTTGCTTTGCGGTCGTGTTCGAGAATGTTCATGAATTGCATTGATCGGGGTCGAGAAGCTTGTAGGCGACGGCAAGGAATTGGTAACGGCTTCATCAGTATCGAGGCAAGTTATTACTTACACAGTTTATAATATTTAATGAATGGTTTCCGTTTCATTCGTTTACAATTCGTATAGCAATGTTTATAATTGTAATCACAGGAGATTTGGGATTATAAGTTGTATTCGAGCTTTGCGAATTAAATCATAATGTATATGATTTATATTTGTTGGTATACTTGGTATCGAGGATACATTGTGGTATAGACGAAGATATGAATTATCTACCGTTTGTGATATTTTAGACCGTCGAGTATCGAGGATAATGCTTCGTGATGGTTTAGACATAGATATCGCTCTCGAAGGACTCGGGGCAAGTACTCTAATCATTTTTATCATTTGTATCGATCATCTTGTGATACATTCGTGTATCGTTGCTGTCATGCATTGTTTATCATTGTTATATGCATTTGTGCATTGTTGTCATATGTCCACCAAGGGTTGGTCCGACGGGATCATCTTGGGATCTATGCTAGCGTGCGCTGGATCATCGGACAAGTTTTTCCACCACGGTTGGTCTGACGGGATCATCGTGGGATCTAGGCAGTGAATGCTGGATCATCGGATTACCATGTGTTGTTGTTGTGCATATGTATATTATGGGTTCGCCATAAGTATACATTGTTGTTATTGATGTTAGCATATTGACGTTGTCATATGAGTACGCATTTGTAGGTGTTGTGTTAGGACAATGTCCATATGTTGTGTTGATCTGATCTTGGATTAGACTGACGTGATTTCGTCGTGGAATTTCATATCTTGAGGTATGGTCCATATTTCCTTTGTTATTTGTCTTTGATGGACAATCGATTATCGTGTTGAGATGTGATGATGTTACCCGATGGATTGGGTTTGACATAGTTAGTGAATTTCTTAACAGTGAGTTATTGATAAGTGGTAATTTTACCACATATTTCTAGGATTTTATACTAGGTTTTTATCTCGTTTCGTGATTAATGTGCTCGTATTTGGCTTATTTATGATTAGTCGAGCCGTATTACGCGTTTGGGTTGGTTTTAGTGTGTTTGCAGGTTTTTAGAGCCAAAAGGACCCAAAACGAGACAAAGGACCGAGAGTCGAGTCAAACGGACGAAGAAACGGATTTTTGCGCCAAACAGAAGACCCTATCGGCCAGCCTATCGGCCGAGAGGGCCGTCCGAAAGGAGCTCCTGCCTATCGAGTGAAGAAATCAACGAACCACCTATCGGCCAGCCTATCGGCCGATAGGCCAGGCCGAAAGGCTTCCCAGCGGGCTCTCGTTTTTGGACGGATTTTGACTCTTTTGGATATTATTTATTTCCTAGATTAGGGCTAATCGGGATTTTTACCCCCTTAGGCTATATAAACATGTTTTTAGACCTAGTTTTGATTATCTTGGATCATCTTCCATCAGCCTTTATCACTCTTAAGCAGATTTTTACACTTTTTAGCAAGATTTATTCCTTTGTTTCAAGAACTTTTTGGAGGAGAATTATTATTGAAGACTTGGAGTTCATACGAACGGGTTGTAAGCTCTCTTTTCATATTAATAATATGCATTCTTCATCAATTTCTTGTTTGATTTCAATTATGTCTGGCTAATTCATTGATTGATTCTAGGGTTAGTAATTTTAATTGATGTTCACATGATGTTCCTTTGATTACCTTTTGACCTTTCATCCTAGGCTCGTGTTCAAGTTGTGTTAAATCTCATGTTAGATTAAAGGGCCCTTAATCGATGCATGTTAGCTAATAGATATTGTCCTAAGGAGTAATTGATTAGTGGAAATACTTGACACACAATATGATTTTATCTTGAGACCTAGCGGAGAAAGATAAATCATAGATAAATAAGTTGGTGCTTTTTAAGTGATTTTAATTCTTTGAGCCCTGGCGGGGAAAAGGGTTTTAATTAACTATCTTTCTAGGTTGCCTTGACAGGAATTCTAGATCGACCGAGTGATTATTTCTAGGTTTGAATTAAATTTCGGGGAGAAGGAATCAAGTGAACGAATTGTGTGAACTCAATTAGATGATACTACCCTAGGATCAATTACCTTTCGACTTGTGATTTTATCTTGCTAATTTGCTTTATTTGCTTAATTTAGGTATTTCATCTTTTATTTAATTTTTGTTCTTCGATTTTTAAAATTAGATAATTAGAATCAAAACAATTTTTCGGATTCCTAAATAGCATAATTTTGAGTAGAGTTGATTCCTTTATTTTCGACACATCAAGTCCCTTGGGTTCGACACCTTGGAAATACTCCGAGGTTTTACAAATTTTAAAATTGATCGGATTTGAAAACCATACTACGCGAATCCAAGCGATCAATTTTTGGCGCCGTTCGGGAATTGATAGAAAATTTAAGGGAATAATTCGAAAAGAAGAGATTGTTACTTTAGGTAGTTTACTTTTATTATTAATATTCGATCTCGTTTCCTCACATCTTGTTTTCTTTTCCTTGTAGGCGGTGCATGATCACGAGATCCCAAGGAAAGAACTTATTTCCTTTGGACCCTAAATCGAGAAGTCTTTGAGGAGGAAGAAGCAAGAAGCGAGAACCGAGACTATTTCTATACCTTTCGTTGATACCATGGCGGCATTGTTGACCAACCACGAGAACTCGCTCGTCCCGAGAAGATCCCTTTGAATGCCCGCCGACCTAAGCCGGACGATTATCAAGAAGGAGGTTGGGGAAAGATTGATGCCAACAACTTCGAGCTTAAGCCGTCCCTCATTGCTACGGTGAAGTCTCAAACATACGGAGGGGGAGTTAATGAAGATCCAAACGCTCACCTTGAGTCGTTTTGGACATATGTGCCACTATCAAGCAAACGGAGTGCCTCCGGATGTCATTAAGCTCCGCCTATTCCGATTCTCCTTAGAAGACGATGCGCTAGATTGGTACAAGAGCCTAGATCGGAAGGAAATTGGTACTTGGAGAGAGATGACTCGGTTGTTCTTAGCACAGTTCTATCCTCCCTCCAAGGTGCAAAAACAAATCAACAGATATCTTGCGGTTCGAGCAATATGAGGATGAATATTTATACGAGGCATGGATCCGATTCAAGAAGCTACTTCGCAAATGCCCACAAAGATGGAATTGACAAAGAGGAGATCTATATTCGGTTTTATCGGGGTTTGACGAGGAAGGCTAGAAGAGAGTTGGACTATTCATCGAAAGGGGGATTTCTAGCTAACGATTATGAAGAGGCCAAGAATCTCATTGAGTGGCAATCAACAATGATTATGAGGAGGTGACCGATAGGAAGATGACCGTAAGAAAGGTTCCATCCGGTGACGAGGACGCCTACGGTGATTTGAAGGCGAAATTTGAAAAACAACAAAAAGAGCTTGAGATGCTAAAAAGAATACTTTGGGAGTCAATTCGCTTTTGAAGAGTTAAACGAGCCGATTGCGCTAAGGAGGATGTGAACTACATGCAAGGAGGAAACTTCCGGCAAGGGGGAAATTGGGGAACTCTTATCCGAACAATCGAAACCACCCTAATTTCTCCTATGCCAATCCGAACAATGCTCTCCACCACCAGGATTTAACGTGAAAAATGGGGTTATTCAAGAGCCGATTGCTAAGACACCTATGGAAGAGATGTTGGAACGGTTGGAGGCGAGTCAAAAAGAGTTTATTTATAAAGTAGACAAGAGGTTCGGGGCTCTCGAGCATAGTGTGACATCTATTGGAAACTCGGTGATAGCCTTGACAAAGCGGATGTCGATGGTGGAAACCCAAATGAGTCAAATGGCGAACGCCTGCCGGATTTCATAAGCCGGGCATTTTCCGAGCAAAGACTGAGACCAACCCGAAGACTCAACAATGCAACGCAATCGAGCTTCGGAGTGGAACGAGGTACGGTAATCATGGGGCTGAAGTT
Organism: Orobanche coerulescens; assembly: GCA_033398695.1. NCBI lineage: Eukaryota > Viridiplantae > Streptophyta > Magnoliopsida > Lamiales > Orobanchaceae > Orobanche > Orobanche coerulescens. The sequence goes on along the minus strand of CM065809.1, from coordinate 40,791,603 downwards.
GAGAAACACGGAAACAAAGATGTACTAGAAACGGAGCGTAAAAACGAGAAAGAAGATGGAATACGGAGAACCTATCGGCGGCTATCGGCCGATAGGCCCACCCAATACCCATACAGCATGCCGGCAGTGAAGCCTATCGACCCACCTATCGGCCGAAAGGCTCCTGGAAGTTCGAATATGAAAGATTTTGAAGGAAAAGCTCCATTTCCACAGCGTTTGGCCAAGTCGAGATATGATGAAAAGCTTCAACAATTTATCGACATGTTTCAAAAGGTGAATATCAACATTCCACTTCTAGACGCTTTGAGAGACATGCCGGGTTACGTGAAATTCTTGAAAGACGCTGTGGCAAGCAAGAGGAGGTTGAGGAAGTTTGAAACCATAAATTTGACAGAGGAGTGTAGCGCGATCATTCAAAACAAGCTCCCGCTCAAGCAGAAGGATCCGGGACGTTTTACTTTGACATGCATCATTGGCGACCAAACGTTCCGTAATGGGTTGTGTGATCTCGGGGCAAGCATCAATCTTATGCCTCTATCCATCTTTAAGAGGTTGAAGATTGGGGAGATAAAGCCGACTACCATTTCTCTACTCATGGCGGACCGGTCGATCACTTATCCGAGGGGAATTGTGGAGGATGTGCTCGTTAGAGTCCAACACTTGGTCTTCCCGGCCGATTTCGTAGTTCTTGATATGCCCGAGGACGAAAATCAACCATTGATCTTTGGGAGACCGTTTCTAGCGACGGGGAGAGCACTTATCGACGTCCAGGAGGGTGATCTTACCTTCCGGGTTAACGATCAAAATCTGAAAATTTCCATCTATGACGCGATGAAGAAGCCCGACGATGCGCCCGAGGAATGTTTTGAAATTGAGTCTATTATGCCGCCCCCGACCGACTTGTTGGAGCATTGTATTTCACACTCCATTTACTCACATTCTGAGGTTGATGAAATTTCCGAGGATTTGCCGGAGTATGTTCGAATGTTGGAGGCGAACGAGTCTCGACTTAATGAGAGGAGCGTATGCTATCTTGATATCAACAAACCCGTTCAAGGGGGAGTTGTCACTGAAGACCCGGAATGAATGAGGTATCGTCTAGCTAAAGACGTTAAACGTAGCACTTGTTGGGAGGTAACCCAACGTATGTATATTAGTTCGTTTTATTCGTTTATTTTCGATTTTTCGTTTGCGTGATTTTTGTAGTTTCTAGTTTCGTAGTAGCTTTGATAGTTTTTGTTAAGTTCTTATCCATGCATGCCGAGTTTTGAATACTTGCAGGTCTTTAATCGCCATATCCAAGCAAAAACGGGACCAAGTATGTGAAGTAGAACGAGCTGAAAAAATTTTTGAGACAGAAAATCCTATCGGGCGAGCCTATCGGCCGATAGGCCCGGCCGATAGGCTGAGAAAATAAACAAATTTTTATTGATTACAAGCAGTGGTCGATAGGGTATGCCTATCGACCGATATACCACCCGATATAAAGGTATGTAAGAGACAGAAGCTCCTATCGACCCAGCCTATCGGCCGATAGGCCTGGCCGATAGGAACATACCCGGCCCAGTATCCACTTCGACCCGGTTATTTTATACCCCTTTTAAACACTTCACACCCGATTTTCTCACACACTTACACAACTCTCGGCCGATAGAACACAAGAACGAAAGGGGCGAATTTTTTTTCTACTTTTCTTCCTTCAAACTCGATCAAGGTACGTAATTTCGACGCTTAATCCTCTTGTTTTTCAATTCTATACATGTTTTCAAGCACTTTGACGGATTCTTTTTGGAGTTTGGATGAAAATCGAATTGGGGATCCACTTTTTGGGGCTTTTGCTAAACTTTGATGTTCTTTGAATTTTATGCTCGATTGTTGATAGAATCTTGAGGGAATCATGTTATCTATGCTTAATTGTTCATGGGTACTTCGAATTGGGGGATTAATTGATGAAATTGAACGAATTTTGAAAAAACCCCCAAATTGGAAGAACCCTAATTTTGAAATTGTTGAAATTGGGGTAAATTTGTTGAATTAAATTGTTAATTGGGATTGATGTGAGTTGAATTGTTGATGAATTAGATTGGAATGGAGAGAATTTGCCCTAATATGATCATAGTGTGTTGTTTTGTTATTGTGGGTTGTGATTTTGATACTTTGAATATGAAATGGGGGAGACTATGTTTGGGGGAGGTTGAGTGATTTATTGATCGTAGTATATGGGATTATGGGATTATGTCGATGCTCGTTGAATGTTTGTATTATGAGTGTTTATTGGATTTTAATTGGATGGTTGTTTTGTAGGAACGTTGAAATGGGAAAGCAAAGCAAGAAGTCGAATCCGAGTACGGCCGGAAAATCTAAGGCAACCACAGAAAAGGAAAAGGCTCCGATGAAGGTAGTGCCGGCTATTCCGATCCATTGCACTCGACCGAAGAAGTTCAAGTGAGATTGACCGGCGAGTCTAAAAGAAGGTGGTCGCACCTTATCGGCATGTCACACAAGCATTGCCGATTTCTGCATGAGGAGACGGCTCGGGGTATGGGTGTTTACGATGATATTGTGCTACTAGCGAGGCAGTGCGGGTTTGAGCAAATCTTTCGGGCGAACTACCTCGCTACCACGTGCTCACTGTGGAGTTTCTGTCCACACTTGAGGTTTTTAGAGAGAACGGGACTCCGGCTTCTATTCGCTTCAATCTCGACAACATAGAAAGGGAGCTCTCGGCCGATGAAGTTAATGCCATTATCAACGGGGCCGAGGACGGATCATTCCAGCAGGGCGATCATGCCAAAGAAAACTTAGAGCTGTGGTCCAAGATGATTTCCCGCAGGGAGGAGACGCTTCTTATTTATAATCCGACATATGCCAAAGCCTCCTCGATCAGGAACCCAGTTCTCCGATATGTCCACCGCCTGTTCACATCGACGATTTTGAGCCGTACCGACTCGGGGACGTGCTTGTCCACGGATCTTCATCTTTTATGGTCGGCCTTGAACGGTACACGGAAGCACGCCGGATGTTTTCTGATCGAGCACATGGAGAAACAAGCCCGGCTGACCGGGAAGCAGAGGATTGGTATTGGGGCGTTCGTGACCCCTATTGCGGAGCATCTCGGGGTGCGCATTAGCGGAGAGCCGGTGTCCCGAGACATCTATTTGGATAAACCGACACTACAGAGGCAGGAGATGCTTGCCTTCACCGAGGGGTTCGACTGGAAATTGCACGGTCGGAACAAAACCGTATCCCTCTTCCGACTCCCCTCTCCGACCTTGACCACTGTGATGGGCGACGCGCCCGATGTATACGCGAGGTGGAGTATGAGCTCCGCGGCTCATGTGGCACTTATCCGACCGTTAGATGCGCCTCGTAAGAGGCAACGCCGGGAGGTGACCATTGATGAGCCGTTCTTAGAGGGAGCCGAGGAGGAGATGGATGATATACCCGAGGGGGGTAGCCGTGACGAGATTCCCACCGGTGGAGGTACTAGTTTTCAGATGAGGGCTCCGGAGTTTGATGCTTTTGAGACGAGATTTTTTGAGAGAGAGAGAGAGATGCACGACGAGAGTATGCAAGCGCAAGATAATTATCACTTGGCGAGTATGCGTTCTTTGTGACAAATGAGTTTGGTTCTTTGGGAACTCGGTTGGGCGAGGTTGAGACTCGGGTGGGTCTTGTGCCACTCGGGTCAATGAGTTGTACGAGCTCGTGGAGAGACGCGCCGAGGAGGACAGAGTGTGGCGACTAGAGGAGATTGCTTGGAGGGAGCAAGAGAGGAAGAGACAGAAGATAGGTGGGCACAGGAGGACCACTACCACCGAATGCTACATGAGATGTACCACTTTGCTCCTTTCCCCGATTCACATGCCCGCTATGATCCGAGCTCGCCGACAAACCCGCCATTTCCGCCACAGTGATCAGGTACTCCATTAACAAAGCCACTCCTTTCTCTTTTCAAACTTATTCCTCCTTTGGGATGCGAAATAAGTTTGGGGGGGGGAAGAAGTGCGGCTTTGTTAATTTCTTTACGTGTAAGTACCGTGTTTGCCTTGTATCTTTATTTGCTTGTGTTGGTGCCCGTTGTGTTTATTTGTGCTTATCATTTTGGTGTTGCATGGTTTTGGCTTTTGGTTGCTTAGTTTTTAGAATTTTTTTTATTCATTTTCGTTCGGTGTGTTTGCTAGTTTCTATTTTCTATTTTTTTGGTCGTAGTAGTTTTTTTTTAGATTTCATGTTTGCTTTTATTTGCTTTTCATTGTTTGTTTTAGATAGCCTTGCTTGTCTTTAGTTTTTCCTTATTAGTGAATTTTTCGTGCTTCTAATTGTGTGATACCGATGTTACGACACTGTTTTTCTCTCTGAAGAAACGGTCGAGTTTTAGTCGAGTTGTAGTCAGTTATTTCTGTTTTGCACAGTATTCATTTAGGTCCAAAGTTTTTTTGTGATTGTAGAGGTCTTGGCAAATAAGAGACGATACATACTTGTTTTAAAATCACCGTCAATACGTTTTGGTTACATCTTCCGGATAGTGAGTTGTACTGTTTCGTCAGTCGTGTTGGCACTTAGATAGAGTTTAGAGTCGGTCAGTTTTTCCCAAAAATTGAGATAATGTTGTTCTATGAAGGGAAGTCTAGTAACCGGGGGCATTCGCGCGACCCGTTGTTTACCCTCGCGTAAAAGCAGCGACTGATTAGACTAGTGATTTAGTTATTTCACATGTGCCAATGATAGGAACTTAGTAACCGGGGTATTCGCGTGACCCATTGTTTACTCTCGCGTAAAACGGCGACCTTGATTCGGACATGCGGAAATTATATATTCGAGTTGTTTCTCCGCGTAGACGGGAACTTAGTAACTAGAAGCATCCATGTGCCCCATGAGTGTCTTTTACGTCAAACGGTTTCCTAATACATGAGAATGGAAGTTCCACCCTAGGATTACCCGATGAAACATCCCGAGATCCTAACCTAGTGGTCAACTCGAATTAAATTCGTGAACATATATATAAGGGAATACCGACCGAGGTTTATTTGTTATGAAACTCGTGAAAAATGTGCCACTCGACCGTAACAGGCGAACTAGCTTGTTTATTTTGGCCTTTCATATTGACGGTCGATTTGACTCACGTTTTGTTAATCTTTGGTGGATTTTCTTCATGAACGAATGATTAGGTGAACTTGACTACTTTGTGGAATCATTATTCGAAAGTGCAGCTCGCTTTTACGACACTCGGATTATTTAGAGAGAATTACAGGGTAGTATTGATTAGGTTGAACACTATGAGTTGCACGATGATTCACGATTTTCTTTTTCTTTTCTTTTTGTTGTTCGGGACGAACAAGGTTTAAGTTTGGGGGGGTTTGATAAGTGGTAATTTTACCACATATTTCTAGGATTTTATACTAGGTTTTTATCTCGTTTCGTGATTAATGTGCTCGTATTTGGCTTATTTATGATTAGTCGAGCCGTATTACGCGTTTGGGTTGGTTTTAGTGTGTTTGCAGGTTTTTAGAGGCAAAAGGACCCAAAACGAGACAAAGAACCGAGAGTCGAGTCAAACGGACGAAGAAACGGATTTTTGCGCCAAACAGAAGACCCTATCGGCCAGCCTATCGGCCGAGAGGGCCGTCCGAAAGGAGCTCCTGCCTATCGAGTGAAGAAATCAACGAACCACCTATCGGCCAGCCTATCGGCCGATAGGCCAGGCCGAAAGGCTTCCCAGCGGGCTCTCGTTTTTGGACGGATTTTGACTCTTTTGGATATTATTTATTTCCTAGATTAGGGCTAATCGGGATTTTTACCCCCTTAGGCTATATAAACCTGTTTTTAGACCTAGTTTTGATTATCTTGGGTCATCTTCCATCAGCCTTTATCACTCTTAAGCAGATTTTTACACTTTTTAGCAAGATTTATTCCTTTGTTTCAAGAACTTTTTGGAGGAGAATTATTATTGAAGACTTGGAGTTCATACGAACGGGTTGTAAGCTCTCTTTTCATATTAATAATATGCATTCTTCATCAATTTCTTGTTTGATTTCAATTATGTCTGGCTAATTCATTGATTGATTCTAGGGTTAGTAATTTTAATTGATGTTCACATGATGTTCCTTTGATTACCTTTTGACCTTTCATCCTAGGCTCGTGTTCAAGTTGTGTTAAATCTCATGTTAGATTAAAGGGCCCTTAATCGATGCATGTTAGCTAATTGATTTTGTCCGGAAGGAGTAATTGATTAGTGGAAATACTTGACACACAATATGATTTTATCTTGAGACCTAGCGGAGAAAGATAAATCATAGATAAATAAGTTGGTGCTTTTTAAGTGATTTTAATTCTTTGAGCCCTGGCGGGGAAAAGGGTTTTAATTAACTATCTTTCTAGGTTGCCTTGACAGGAATTCTAGATCGACCGAGTGATTATTTCTAGGTTTGAATTAAATTTCGGGGAGAAGGAATCAAGTGAACGAATTGTGTGAACTCAATTAGATGATACTACCCTAGGATCAATTACCTTTCGACTTGTGATTTTATCTTGCTAATTTGCTTTATTTGCTTAATTTAGGTATTTCATCTTTTATTTAATTTTTGTTCTTCGATTTTTAAAATTAGATAATTAGAATCAAAACAATTTTTCGGATTCCTAAATAGCAGTCGAATTTTGAGTAGAGTTGATTCCTTTATTTTCGACACATCAATTCCCTTGGGTTCGACACCTTGGAAATACTCCGAGGTTTTACAAATTTTAAAATTGATCGGATTTGAAAACCATACTACGCGAATCCTAGCGATCAGTTATGATAATGTTTTGAGAACCTTGAGCATTGTTGAGATATAGTACAGATATTTCAATATTAGCTTATTTATTGTTAAGGATACGAATCGTGGACTTTCGTAAAGTTGTGGTGGTAAGATTACATTCGTAGTATTCTTACTTAGTATCTCATTGGTATGTAACTATTGATGTGATGTGATGGTTATCATTGTTGGATATTATGGCTGACCCCGTCGTGGGCTTTTTTTTAGGTTCTTGGAATATCAAGCTTGTAGCGGTCGTGGAGAGATCAGCTTCCTGGAGGATACTGGCTAGGGCATGTATTTGTGTATTGAGTTTCCTGATCAGTTCTTGTATTCCGCTGCTAGAGTATTTTAATTGTTTGTCTTTTTCCGCTGCATGAGTATTTTTAAATGGCCTTTTGGTATCTGGTAACTTAGGTTACTTTGGCAATCGTTTCCTAAACTATTTTGTTGGTACGTGTAAGTGATAGCTTAACGTATGTTTTTAAACTGTTAAGTTTTGGCATTTCGGGCCTTGTGGTTCCAAATGAGATTTTACGACGGTTTTGATAAACGGATTTTATTAAGTATTCGAATGTTCTTAAAGATAGTATCGCCGTTCGCCTCTTGGGCATTTGTATATATTTGCGAAAATTTCCTTTAGCCTTGTGAGTTCCATCTAGGGGCCCACGGCACTGTAATATTCCTGGATGGCTCTGGGGGTGTTATAGAATATGGTATCGGAGCTTAGGTTGAGAAAACCTAGGTAGTCGGGTCGAATTGGGTCTTGTTTTTGTCGCGTCATTCGAGTTGTCGATTTGACTATTGTTAGAGCCATGGGTTTTTGTTGTTCACTCGGGATTGTGCATTATGTGATTTACAAGTGTAGTACTGGGGTTGTTGTAAACTTTTCCAAATGGTGTTAACGTGTTCCTTCCACTACGCCATAAGTGCTCATAGGCAATGCTTTTAGCTAGTGTTGCCACCAAAGCGTTTCAATAGATTGCTGATTTTGATATTTTGAAACACTACTGAAACAGTATTGCACTAGATATACATTTGGTGTTGCGCGACGTGCAACACCTGTGATGATGTTGCATTATATCTAATTTTTTAATAATTTTTTCAAGTTATTGTCAAAAACAAGCACAATGAAATGAAATTTAAATTTTGATAATTTTTTACTCTTAAAGTTTGATATATAACATATGATAAATTTGATTTAAATTATTTATATTTAATATAAATACTTATTATATTTTTAATATTTTAATTAAAAATTAAAAATATTTTTTATAATTTTAAAGTTTAATATATTATCAATATATAATGAAATTTAAATTACGATATATGTTTTATTTTCAAAGTTTGATATATATAATATAATATAAATTATAACTTATATGTATAAATTTAAATTATTTAATATAAATACACATTATAAATTTTAATAATAAAATTTCAAAATTTTAAATTATAAAAAATAATACAATCCCTTTTAAAAATACTTATATAGCGTTTAATTAGAAAGCGCTATATAACAGTACACGTACATAGCGTTTTTAGAAAACGCTGTGGTAGGTTCCGTATTTTAAGTAATATTTCTTTGGTTCTCGATCCGTCAGTTAAAAAGGTATTTTGAACTTTTTATTTTGAATTTGATTTGAATGATTAAATTCTTTTTTTGTTTAGATCTGAATGTTTGCTCAATGGTTTCCTAGTTTTTTTCCCTATTTGATTGATTGCTAAGTGTATTTTGCTGGTGTGGTTATATTATGTCATCTGTTTTATTATAATATTTTAGCCCAACTCGACCCATTATAACATTTTTATTATCCCAGTCCGAACCCGACACATGGCAGCCTTTTTTAGTGGGAGCCGTCTGATTGAGATTATTAATCTCCCCTTCATCACCATCGTCCGATCCCCCCTTATAACACCCCAACCCTACTCCCTCTTCTCACCGCCTCCCTCATTCTCTCATCTTCTCGTTCTTCTTCTCCTCTCTCCCCTCACTGTTTTGTCACTCACTCAGTCGCTGTGAGTCCTCCCCTCCTCTCGGTTCAGCCGCCGCGATGCCCTCCCCTTCCCTCCGCGAATCGACACCCTCCCCTCCCCTCGGTTCAGCCGCCGCGACGCCCTCCCCTTCCCTCCGCGACGTGACGCCCTCCCCTCCCCTCAGTTTAGCCGCCGCGACGCCCTCCCCTTCCCTCTGCGAAGAGACGCCTTCCCCTCCCGTACGCGACACAATGCCCTCCCCTCCCTTCCGCGACGCGACCCTTCCCTCCCCGCCGGCGACGCCCTCCCCTCTGTGACGCCCTGCCGCAATAACCAACATGTATGTATTTTAATGTATTTTGAAGTGCGGCTAGAAGTTTGCGTAAAACATTATAAGATTCTTCCCCATTTCCAAATATATGTCCAATTGCCTTTTGTTTCACTGCCCAAACCTTCATATTATCATATACGATGTATTGTAGCCTAATTTATCAACTATTTCATCTCTCAATGTAGCAATGCTAATAGATGGTTGCTCCTTTATAAGATGTTGTGTTTCTTGAGCAATCAGATTTGCATCGAGATTGGGATGGTCTTGAGTAATCTTGTTGTGTAAACATGTATGTGGCCCTGTATATTATGTGATTTCAAAATTTCCACTACGTTTACGTTTACATGCACGAAGTTGCCATTACAACCACATTGTGAACTTAAACGACATCTTATTTTCCAAATAGTGGGACATGTTTCGACTACTTCATATTGCCTATGCTTCCGGATAGTGTAAAGCTTGATAGCTCTAATGAGTTCTTCCTTATCCTTGAATGAATCTTTTTTTAACTCCCATGTTAAATCATTTTTACTTTCAGAATACGATATCGTCCAGCTATCAATATTAGCCTTCTCTATTCCCTCCAAACTAGTAAAACAAGAGGGTACCTGTTTATTTGAGTCGATATCTTGTCCATCTACATGTGGTTCACAGGTTCCATTGTCAACACTAATATCCTGATCATCTCTGGTTCCATCACCATTTCCGGTTTCATCATCATCCTCAGAATCTTCATCATTTGATTCAAATCCACTGCTCATTTCATTATTCACAACAGCAATATGAGAGATCGTGTTGAAATCCTCATTCTCAGTCATTTTCGACACAACATTAGTAGGTAAAAACTCATTGGTACTTTCTTTTGATATATCATGAGGCAATGATGCGTCATTATCTATCAAACTTGATTCTTCAGGTCTGCACGTAGTGTAACAAACAAGTCTTATATAAGCAAATCAACTAACTACAAAAGTTATAAGTAAATGCTATAATAAGTAACAAAGAATACACCTGTAACAATCCTCATACACGACATTAGTAGGTGAAAACTAAGCTCAGATCATCTCCGCATAGTGTATAAAGTTTACTTGTTCAGATCATCTCCGCATAAGTTTACAAAAAGATAAATTAAGCTCATTACTTGTTCATTCTAAGACTTCTTATGAAATTATTTGTGTAGTAACATCTTTCCTGAATTACCAACATTTATGTTTGCATACATTGTTATACATGATTCAATGAAGAACTAAACCACATATCTGCTCTCTAGAGACTCCACTGATTCAATGCAAAGTCTATGTCCACGTGGACTGCATAGCTTTGAATGCTGCATAGAATAAATCTGGTAAAAAGATGAAAAAAGTCATCTTGTAGTTTTTCAAGTCAAGCTAGGAATGCTACAAAAGACTCCATTTGCACATCATCAAGCTTTGAATGCTTCATAGCTTTCCTTTGTTTAAATTCTTAGAAAAGAAGTCACCTAAGTATTAGATTCAAGATCAGGAAAAAAAGGAAAGAAATGTATACTTCCGCTCTCCGCTGATCTGAAGACTCTTTTTTAACCATTTTTCTATCTAGTTTGTTCGCCATTAATTGCTTCATAACAAGTATGCAATGACCTTGCTTAGATTCTGTTATTATGTGACTAACGGCCGGCGGAAGGCATTAAATATGATGGGGAACGGACAAAAACCCATCCGGCCGTCCCAGATACGTCCCCAAATTGCAGCCAAACCGTACCCAATTTGTGTGACCGAATCCACCAGCCTTGAAACGTCTCGGGGACGAATCCCAGCCGAACCCGTCCCGTCCCCGTCCCCGCAGCGTCCCCAGCACGGCAACGGCCTTGAAATAGGCGACCCCGTGCTTCATAGCTTGTTTATATATCTTAGTTGTCAGTTTACATATTTTTAGTCTTGGTTATATAGTTAGCTTACCATAATTGCTCTATACACGTCTTTATTTATGTAAATATGAGTCTTGCATCCCCTTCGCTTGAGAAATCATGTTTACGTGTTTCTGGCTTCTTGTTCTCATTGTCCCTATTATAGTCTCAAGCTTTTGAAGATTCTAAACCTGACATTAGCTTTTGTGCTAGTTATAATCGATTTTATTTTTATTCAAATACACACTGACGTGTATATATATATATAAAACATTATATATATATATAAAAAAATGGATTTTCTCCTTATTCATACACACAGATAGATTTTTGTGCATAGGAATTGGATTGATAAGAAATGGTGCAATGACAATTTTTGTGCTAGTTATAATCGATTTTATTTTTATTCAAATACACACACTGATACATATATATAAAACATTATATATATAAAAAAATTGATTTTCTCTTTATTCATACACACACAAATAGATTTTTGTGCATAGGAATTGGATTGGTAAGAACTGGTGCAATGACAATCTTTGTGCTAGTTATAATCGATTTTATTTTTATTCAAATACACACACCGACACATATATATAAAACATTATATATATATATAAATTGATTTTCTCTTTATTCATACACACACAGAGAGATTTTTACTCATATACGTGAAATTCATATATCATACTACCTCTGTTCCTTATTATCTGTCCGATTTTATCCAAAATAGTATTCCTAATTACTTGTCAATTTGTTAATACGGTAATACCAACAAAAATCATCTTTTTTTCCACCAATACCTTATAAATACTAAACACCTTATTGCAAGTATAAGCTTATTAATTTACCCCTTAGTAACAAATAAGGGTATAATAGTTTTTTGATAGTCTAACTTATGGGAAATTTTGGTTTGCTTAAATGGATAGAATTGGTTCATAATAAGGAATAAAGGTTGTAGTTATTTAATTTCAGGCCCGAATTGTTAGTTTATTCTATCTTTTACGACCTTCTTGATAAAAGTCCTACTAATTTCTTTCTGGACTTTCCACTACCACCATATGCATATAACAACAAATCTTCCAAATATGCACATTTCTTTCAATCAATCATCCTAATGTGCATTTTTTGAACAACATTTGGCAGAGTGGGAGAAGCTAATCCCAGCCTCAACTTGGATATTGGATAATTTTGTGTAACGATATCAAGTTATCAAGATGATAATGGTACTCCTATGACTCAAGGGGGCACCACTTATTAGTTATTTCAATATGTAACTTTCTATCACTTGTATTTAGACTTCGTAATTTTGTACTTTTAAGTTAGATTGGTGGTGTTATTTTGTTTTGGTACATTTGAAGTTAAATTGGTGGTTTGTTGCTTTGTATGAATTTAGGATTTTGTATTTTGTATTGACATCCTTGTTGGTTTTTGGTTGCCTTAGTTTATTTTAGATGGGTTGATGTAAGAATAAAATGGTTATTTCAAAATATTTGTATGAAGTGTTGCTTTTTACTTTAGCTGCTGTTGTATTTTATAAAAGTAGTATTACAAAAAATGATGATGTGGCATAGATGTGGGCCCATTGTTGATGTGGCACAAATGTAGAGCCACTGTTGACGTGGCATAAATGTGGCCCTGCTGCTGACGTGGCATCAAGATGGGACTCATTGCTGACGTGACATAGAGGTGGGACCCACTGATGACTTGGCACATGTGGATCCTATGTTTTTTTTGAAATCTTAGGCAACATCGTTTGTTGTTGCCTTACTTAGTTATGTTGTTGCATTAGAGGCGTAATGCAATACTTTTCCGTTGTTGCAGTAGAGACTAAAAGTGTTGCCTTAGGTGTCAAAGGCAATGGCCGTATTGGCAACAAGAGTTTGGTGTTGCCTTTGGCCTAAGGCAACATTTTTTTGTTTCTTCTGCAACAATAAACAGGCATTGCCTATGAGCACTTATGGTGTAGTTGTGTTGTGTTCTCGAGTTGAACTATGTTTGCAAAACATGTGTTTTGAAAATATCCGTGTCGAGTATTTCCTAGAGTTGAGACATGTGCCAGTATCACGGGGAATCGTCGGCAAAACAGGTATTTCAAAACAGGCACGATTGGAATGATATATGGGCTGAGACCCTAATGTTTCAAAAGGCGTTTTCATGGTTTCTAAAACTCCTGAGATTTGTAAAACACTTTACCAATCGTTTACCTATTTTATTACTACCTTTCGGGGTTTTGATTTATTTGTTCAAATGAGATTTCTCGGGTAGTCTTTCGTTGTGTTTGATTTATTGATTATTCAATGTTTTGTCATAGCATGGTTAAGGTGACCCAGGAGGGGTTAATGGTTGACGTTGCGAATCATAGGTAGAAGAGGAGTTTTTATCGGAGTCTATATATTGAGATTTTGGAACTCTATCGTGTGGTTTTCCGATGGAATGTCAGTGGAATTTGTGACGAGCTGAACTGGTATACAGGAGTATGGATGTGGTCAATCAATTGCATAGTTTTCATTTAAAAACTTCGAAATCGTGTAGATTCGAAGGAAATTGTTATCGAATACTTGGCATTAGCGAGACAGTTTAATTTTTCAAAAATTGATTTTGTGGTCTTACCAAAATTTATGTTTTGAGTTTTGAAATTCTTGAAAGAACTTTCGAAAATTTGTCTTCTTGACGAGACTATGTGATTTCAAACTGGTTTTGAAAACGTGATGGATATACATACGCATTTCGTGCATAGTGCATATCATGGTGAACTTATGAATGTGGCTCACAAACTGGATAAGACATCAGTATGGTACGATGAAAAGAGATTTGAACTTTATTATGGTAGTTTGGTTATCCAGAGATGATCGGTTGGTTGATCATGCAAGAGAAATATGTTCCGTGTTGTAGATACAAGCACAGAATATGATTTTGGAACTTTGGATTTTGTGCAACTAGGACATATGTGCTATTCCATTGGTATGGTAGTAGCGTGATTTTACGATAGTGATTTTTGAATGATTTCTTTGTAGTGTAGATTTGGGGATGGTGACCCCATAATGGTTGTTTTGGATATTGAGTGGTCGTTCCCACTCCATGTATGATTGGATATGTTCGTCGGTTTGTGATTGGTTGTTCGTATGCCGAGGGATATGTTCAACAGTCGGGTGTGTTTCTTTGAGATCCACTGTATGTGATTTGGTTAACGTTTTGAGAATTTTGTTCTTTTGCATATCGATTTTTGTGGTCCTGTATTCACCGTGTTGGAGCTTACCGTGTGAGGGTATCCTCGATGGTCTTTGATCGTTCGTTGATGATTTTGGAATTTATCATATTGATGATATACTCGGTTGTGTTTTGACCTTTGGATGGTCATATCAGAGTTTATCATTTTGATGATATACTCGATTGTGTTTTGACCTTTGGTCGGTCATATTGGAGTTATCATGTTGATGATATTCTCGGTCAATTTATTGGTTGATCATTGTTGGTGATCATCTGAGCGTTCGGATTTTGTGCCGATGTTTCGGGATTTGTGTCGTTGTTTTGGGCCGTTGTTTCACAGATGTATCGTGCATTATTGATTTTTTAGCAGATTGGGACTTGATTGTGCGATCAGGCAGACAGGATTTGACACGGATAGATTATTTCATCCGAAGATGATATAGTTTGTTGGGACTCATGGAATTGTGATTATAAGCGTATTGAGACTTTGCAGTGGGTCAGTTACTAGTATTTCAGGAGATCGTCGACTTTGCACATTTGTAAGTGTACTATTTTGGTTATTCGTTAGAGATGCTTAAACCATAATACTTACGGTTCTTCCTTTCAAATCTAGAGCTGAAGGATGAAAATGACATACTGAATTTTTTTTTCGAAAATATGTATTTAGACTGCGAAAACAACAAGGTCATCATGAAAAACTCATAGAAAGCAATCATCAACTTGCAACAAATACAGCGTGCTACATATAAAACTACTGTATCATCAACAAGCATCACAACAAAACCGCATATGAGGTATGGAATAAAAACTTCTATAGTTGCATATTTTCACATTTTTGGACGCAGGTTATGTTCTTAACAATGAGAAAGATCATCTCAAGACATTCGATGAAAAATCCGATGAGGGTATATTTGTTGGATACTCCCCTGTCACCAAGGCATTTAGGTTTTTCAACAAAAGGTAACTGAGAATAGAAGAGTGAGACCATGTGGTCTTCGATGAACCCTATTGCGATCCTACATGAATAGACAACCTAGCCCAAGCCGTCAAAATTTTATCTCTTGAGTAAATTCCACAGCCTCAAGAAGACCCTGTTGTCAATGTAGAGATCAATCCCGTTGCTGTAAGAACAGAAGAAGTAGTCGAAGCTAATGTTGTGGAAGAGAAATTGCGCATCTTGGCGATGTTGTCTAGATTCACACTCTTGCGATCATCAGTTGTCCATTGATCCA
Source organism: Orobanche coerulescens (assembly GCA_033398695.1). NCBI lineage: Eukaryota > Viridiplantae > Streptophyta > Magnoliopsida > Lamiales > Orobanchaceae > Orobanche > Orobanche coerulescens. The sequence goes on along the minus strand of CM065809.1, from coordinate 40,776,171 downwards.
TTTTCTTTTCAAGTATTTCTTCACGAGCTTGGCCTTCTATTGTAATATCCTAAATTTTAGAATAATATTTTATCGTTGACTTTGTTGGAAGATTGATGATGTGATTTTTTTCGGTAATAGATGTGATATTGAGTAGATGAGAGTAAGCTGTCGGGTAGTATTTTCTGATACCGTCAAATAATTATTAGTAAGAATGTGACGGTGGCGAACGTTGTATTCTTCGATAAATTATTCAACAAAAATTAGAGAAAATTATCCGGACTATATATGAGCTTGTGAATGTACTTGGATGTAGTTGAGATGCATTTGTGGTCTTAGACTATTTAAAAAAAGAGAGAAGCACCGAGAGTGTAAATAATAATAAAATTGGACATTTTCTTGTAAGTATCGCGGACATCTATAAACTTTGAAAAATCACCACAGGTTTTTGGGATGTTCGAAAACTCTTAAAATTAATAGTATTATATATAATTGAGCTAGCTTTCTAACAGTTCAAACGGAGAGCCAATCGGAGTCCGAACGAAGAAGTTATGATCAAATTAGTAGAGAATGTCGGATGCCGAGCACCGATGGAAGACCGCGCGCGCGAATCGCGCGTCAATGCCGGGCGGGCCCAACAGCGTGCTGGGCAGGTCAGCAAGTGGGCGCCAAAAGTGGCCGGCAGACTTTTGCTCCACGGGATTTTTGACTGACTAGCGGAATTTGAAACTATAAAGTGCGGCCTTATCGCTACGTTTATCTAATACCGTTTATCTATACATGTAGAAAACGTACTCCTATTCTGTCAAGTCTTCTTATATCATAGTGTTAAGATTTTAATGTCCTCAAAAATGCTCAAAATCCAGCAAATCTGAGCAGCCTTGTCCAGTAGGCGTCTGGTAGGTGTTTGACGAAATTCCCTAGAGAGTCTGTGAATTCCAGACTGGGTTGCCCTATTTCAACTCAATTATCCCACAATCGGTAAGTTATTTTAAAAATACACCTCGAGTATTTTGTAAATAAAATACATATGAGTATAAATGTTGGACCGTAGGTATTGAGTCATAATACTTGGATAATATGAACCGTTTTCTCACTACACCATAGATTACCTATTGCAACCACATTTCTAAAAAATTGTTAAAAACCATTGCCATTGAGAACCAAATCACATAAATTGCAATGCTTTTGAAAAGCATTGCAATTCCATTGAAAAATCTAAGAAAGTTAAAAACATGCATTCTATTGCAATACTTTTTAAAATCGTTGCAGTATCTATTCATTTTGGGGGCAAATGTTGGCGGGCTTGTAAAATGTGAGCGGGATTTCTTCCCGGGCTTACAAAAAATAACAAAAGAAAAAAGAAAAAAAAAACAAAATCCAGAACCCACACGGACACAACCCACACGGCACAACACAACACAAACACACGCAGACAAAATCAACTCGAATAATCAAGCTTGAAGAGGGTAAATCAAGCTCAAAAAAGATTAAAGCTCGATAAAGGTAAATCATCGATCCAAAATCCTTTTTGTTTTTTTTGTAGTTTTGAATCGAGTTTGTTACATGCCCAATGCTTCTTCCTTCGTCTTATATTGCTCTATTTTTGTGTTCTTAATTAGGGTTCCTATGTTTCTTGTGTAAATTCGAACTATGTAATCGAGTTTTTTGGGGGTTTATGTTTGTTTGTTTGTTTGTTTGTAATTGGGGGTTTATTTTTGTTTAATTTAAGTTTTTAATTTGATTTTAATTTTGATCTCTCTCCCTATCTCCATCTCTCTCAGAACCATCGGTAAAAGCTGTGCTGATTTGTGTTCGTTGAACATTTCGAACCTGGACAACTTGACTGATTTGGGGTTGGAGTATCTTGCCAATGGTTGTAGATTAATTCAAATGCTCAAACTTCGCCGCAATGAATTCAGGTTTCTATCAAGCCAAACATAATTCCTTGATTACGTCTTTTGATTCCATTTGTTTGTTATCTAGCAATTGTTAGGTTTTTGGCATCTCTTCTTTTTATCAATAATTGGATAATGGTTAATCTTCTCCATCTAGTGAAGAAGATGCGGCGGTATTTCTAGAAAGCTATGGAGAGTCTCTGTAGGAACTTTTACTGAATCATATGGCAAAGGTATTCTTAAGCGAGAACTCAGCCCTCCTTAGTCTGAGCATAGGTGATATATATATATATATATATATATATATATATATATATATATATATCAGTGTAATGAGACTTTCTATTGTAGATTCTCGTATTGACAATCTCATTGACCTCATTTAATATATTAGCATGATTATGCAATCCAAAGAGAATGAGGATATGGTACAATATCCCTGTATTATTATGATTAAATTCTCCGAATGTACATGTGAAGCAACCACAGGTTAACCTTCTGAGAATCTTCTTAATTATCATGCTTAATATTATCTACATTAAGCACCATATGGTGCTCACTTCTTTCTCTAGATTTTCTCTTCGGTGACTTAAGCTAAAGCATTTGTGTCATGAGTGTTACAAATTTGTTTACAGGAAGTCTGGGAATTATCATATTCTAGAAGAGAATCAAATACATGGTCCAGTAGATAAGGATAACGACGCGTTATTTGAGAAATGTATTGGCCATAAAATCCTATCAAAACCAGGCTGGGGTGCTGGCGAGGATCTACGTACTAGCAGATCCTTATATCCGTACATACATTCTTGGTGGCATCTTTGACGTGCAAGTTGGTATGTTTGAGCTTGAGCATTCTCATCTGCTTTCTAATTGTGCATCATCATTGGTCTTGAGAGATTTAAACAACTTCGTTGATAAATGGTTGAATTATAGTGATCTGATTTGGTACTCCCCTACTATTCTGTCTTATTTGATAATTTAGGAACTATCATACATTTTCTAGTTGAGGACTGCATGTAGCAAGTACAATCCTTTATATGGCAATGAAAAAGTGACACTCTATATTGATGAAATGCATGATGTCCATACTAATATTTTTTTCAAATTTGTTGTCTTCGAGACTTTCTTGAACGTTATTCACTCTTTGGCCATCTCAGTCTATGATCGACTCGGCTCATCAGCACTTTTTATTTCCAAGGTTATAATGGCCTTACCAAGATTCGTAGAATTGAGTGGAATAATCGGTAAACCACTTGCTAATAATTTTATCTTTTCCATTCATTTTTAGTTTATGATCTTGCACTAACATCTTTAATGAATTCTCTTGCGGTGGCGTTTCCACTCTTCATGCGCTTTTATTTCGGCAATGTCTTTGTACTTTGTGTTACATTACGATCTTTTCTATGATCACAATTCTGTATTTGGTTACATTCAGAAATTCACCTCTCTCCACCTTTGCATTAGGAGTACGTTTCTGATCTATCTTCCCTGAATTGAATTCTTAGAAGATGATGTGCTTTGAGTACACTATTCAAATGGCATTTTATATTGACTAATTCGACATTTTTCATCATATATTTTCAGATCCTCTACCCAACATATCTCTGGGAAGACAACCAAATTTTATATACAATTACTGGTTATGTTTATCTAATTAGATATCATTTATTTTCTTTATGAGGAAAAGGTTGCACGTGATCATTAAAAATTTGTGGTTCTATTGTATCACGGCTGGGAAGTAACGTGAATTAGCCATGTTGCCAACTGGAATCACGGAGTAGTTTTCATTTCCACTGTTCTCATTTTGTGTCTTCATCTTTTGAAGTTACTGAGATTAGTATATTCTTATTCTGGACAATCAAAGAGGATAGGATCACCATTATAAATTATAATCTTGCATATCTAAGAGTCTAAGACAGTTCTAGTCATGAAAAAAGGACACACACACGCACACACACTCTACAGTAACACCATAAGATGTGATGGCTATGTGAGGCCCTCGGATAATCAAGCATCTTTGCCGAGATTTCCTGCACTAAGTTCTTATATTCTAGTTTTATCTTAACTTATTGATAATTTTTGTGGTGATGGGTGCTCAAGGTATTCACTTTTTCTCTTTGGTCTTCTGAATTTTGGCAAATATCAGTTGGCTACTTCATTTCAGATCTTGGAATGATTTGTTGGCTGTATCCTTCTTTGGGTGGAATAGAGTATGCAAGTCAACTGTTGGAAACTTAGCATGCCTCTGTTTATGTTGATCCTGTGGTCCTATATTGATCCAGAGAGGTTCTTATGGGCAGCAAAATATGATTATGATGGTTAGGTTTTTGAGTAATCTTTACTGATTCAAGTGTATATGGTGCTATTTTACGGATGTGATGCTTCTGTAACTTCCACATAAGTAGTCATTCTCTTAAGTTGGAGTAGGGATTAGACTGATATTGTCACTCTATCTTCCGTAAAATAGTAGCTCCACATGTCCAGCAATCTTATTTTTGTAGTATATTTTGCTAGTTTCCTTCCGTTTTTAAAAGGAAGACTTTCATTTTTCTTCTGTTTGATAAATGAATTGTGGAGTGTCATTTTTTTTAAAAATGCCTTTGTGTAAGCTATGTGATTAGGTTGCTTTTGGATTTTCAGATTGTCCATCACTCTCTTTCGGGAATTGCAGTAGCATATTCCATGTTAACTGGGGAGGGGCAGCTTTACACTTTCATGGTCTTGATATCTGAGGTGACAACACCAGAGATCAATATGAGATAGTATGTTATCAGATTGTGGACGGAACACCTATGTCATATCTGACAAATGTTATAACCTGATAATTCTATCTGCAATCTGCACAGGTATCTTGATATATCTAGATTGAAGAGATCCAATGCTTATCTGATCAATGGTGTTGTGATATTTTTTGGTTGGTTGGTGTGTAATCTACATCTTTTTCTCTCACTTATGGTGCTTTGATGACTATACTTTATATAGTATAAGATTTATTCAGTTGGAACCTTTGTATGAACATGACACCGGTATTATATAAAAATTACATATTATTTTGCTTTCATTGTAATTACCTTAGTAGTGGGACATCATCATGATTTACGGCGATTACATGTCTTCTTTTATGTTTTACGAAGTTAAATATTGTTAATGTGGGTGGCAAGAATCCTTTTGTTTTTTTACATGTTTTACCATGTGTATCTCCACCATGCTCAGGTAATTTGCCGCCTCACTTTATAGTTTTATTAAGGACTCGCTAGTTGTCTCCTTTCACATTGGAAATAACATATCCTTCGTTAAAGCAGTAGTTTGATCTTATGTGGACTCATTTGTATTTTAGTCCATTTGATTGACATCCATATTATTGCTACGCACTTACTATCATGAACTTGGCGCCTGAGAGTTTTGTGATGGTTTCAAGAATGTGAGAATGAATTCAGTTCTTTTCTCTCATTTATCAGTTTCAAGTCGCGATGGCGAAGAGTCCGGGCTGTTATTACAACAGAATTACCCGATTTAATGTCTAGGGAATTCTCATCCAACCTAGAGAGAGATTCACAGCATGCTGCTAGATGGAGCACCATGTTTCGCCAGATGGATGAAGGGCTTTCCTAAGAAGAGTCTCATCTGGTGGGTTATAAACTACTTTTAGGCCGGGTTTTACATTAATTTCATCGTCTCTCCCGTTTGATCACTTCTTTTCTTTTTCTATTTTTTTCTTTTTCGTTTACCGATTACCGTTTTGTAATGTGGTGTAGCTAAGCATATTCCTTTCTATTGTTCTTATCAGGAAAGTTGGCTGAACCAAGTGAAGGAAATGCAACTGCATTGTGAAAGCGGTCTCCGTAATAGTTTGTGTAATGCTTCACATGAGTCGGATTCAACGGAAAATTTCACAAGGTAAAAGAATATCAATATAGAGTATCACAAGGCGTTGTTTTGATTTTGTCGAGGGCAATTATATCTCTTTGAAGCCATTGCATTATTTAATCTACTTTGTGATGAGCTAACTTTTTTTTTCTAATTTCAGATTGGGAGAAGTCCATAATGATTCGTAGAAGGATTTAGATGTGCTACTACTTCTATTGAGGACGGAGATGAGACGGATGAAGATGAAGATGAAGATAGATGAAGATGAAGATGAAGAGGAAGAGGAATAGGAAGAGGAAGAAGAGATGTTTATATAATGTTTAACTAAGATATTGGTCTATGTATTATTAAGTTAGATTGTGTGTCACTTGAACTTAGTTATTTTACTTCAACTTGGTCATTTTCCTAAACTTAGTCGAGTGAATTTATTGATGTTGGAGCAATGATAATATTGCCCGGTTGGATTGATGTTACGATATACCAATTGAAATAAATTTAATGGTCATGCCAGTTTTTTTATTTAGCATTGCAATAGAAGCTTAAATGTTGCCATATATGTCATATTCATTGATAAAATTAGATTGAATTTGATTCTAAATACGTTGCAATTGGGCATATTTATGTTGCCTTAGGGTTGCCTGAATCCATGTATTGCAACAATTAACACAAAAAAATCGTTGCAAAAAAATGTTGCCATAGGTAGTCCAAGATATTGCAATGGTGTTAAACATGTTGCTATAGCCATTAAATCGTTGCCATATACTATATTTGCAACGATAATATGCCGTTGCAATATGGTACCAAATTTGTTGCCATAAGGGCCCTATGGCAACCAGAGCAAAGTGCACGCTTGATTTTTGCATAATCGTTGCAATAGGCCCTATTGCAATGAATTTAGGGCATATTGCAACGTATTTTACACGTTGGTGTATGCAATCTATGGTGTAGTGTCTAGTGAGTCGGCCATGCTTTGAATACCTACGGTAGGTGTTTGGACCGTTTTCTATTGAGTCATAATATTTGGATAATATGAACCGTAGTTGATCGAGTTGCCTTCTTTGCATATGTATATCTTTTAACATGCAAGTTATGTTTCGATGAAATTTTGTGTATTTTGTAACTGAGTGACATATTTAAATAACTAAGTTTTTGTTTTGATATTTCCAGCCATTGAAATTACTGTATTTATCAAAGTATAATCGAGATAAGTTTTTCTAAAATCTTAGTTTTCGGAAATTTGGGGATTTTGAATGATGTTGTCCGTTTTCCAATTAACTTAGATTATTGAATGATCATCAATTGTCTAGATTATATATCCCCCCATTTTTGTTGTTTTTCTATGGTTTAATTGCTAGAAATTTGTCGGTTTATTGAGTTCCTATTTGACGCCATCAAGCTGTCCAGTAAAATATCGTAGAGGGAATTCGGGCGTTCTACGATGTTTTTTCCTTGTGTGATCATTGTTTGACTGATGATAGGATATTAGGATCGAGTTCCCTACGAAGAGCTAGTGTCGAACCCTTCCGTTCGTCATTTTAATTGGAGTTTCGGAGTTTTTCCGATCGACCGTATTCTTCGGAGTATTCGCGAGAAATTACCAAGGCGAGCACCTTGATATACGAATTATATCTACGTAAAATCATCATTGCTGAAGTGTATATATATATATATATGTTGTGAATGTTGAGTGATTGATGCTAATATTAGTTTGACGTACTTAATTTGGATTAAAGTATAAACTATATTTATAGAGATAATATAGTCAGGTATGTGTATTTGGTTGAATTACGATTCAAGGATATATGTGTGGTGTTGGTCTGTTTATATCTAAAGGTGTGTTGTGCCGAGTTTTTATTGGTAATGTGCGTGATGTTGTTTGTCCGTATAGTTGTTGATTGACAGATAATTTGTGTAAATTCGTGTAATGATTTTGATAATTTTGCGATGATTGACTGTGTGCTTGATGTTTGAAATAATGTGAATATTTGTTTGTGAGTGACGTCGTATCCGGGAGCCTCTGACGGAGGGGCGTGTACTTCGACCTGGTGTACGCTGCAATGAGCGGCGCTATATGGTTGGTGAACGCCGGTGTTACCTAATGCATGTGCAAGGAGCGGCTCTTGCGGGAGTGAGCACCGGCGCGGTGATATGTTCAAGGGGCGGCCAACATAGTGGAGTGAACGCCGGTGCATAGTTGTGCAAGGGAGGCGCCTTACAGGCTTATTGGTTATGGATATTCGAGTGACAGCTAAGACCCCGATACCGAGCAATTTTTATAGTTCAAAAGTTCTTTTCAACTCGTTTTAAATATTGGTCTCGATAAAGGCTGAGTTTTGTGCTTCTGAAAGTTTGTTTCAACTCGTTTTAAATGTTGGTATCAGGATTAAATAACCAAAGATATCTGATGAGATTTCCGAGAGTTAATTAATCAAGGGTCTTGAGCAGGATTTGTCGAAATGAGAGGTTGTGACATTGTTTATGCTACGATGATATTCTGTGGATTGGGTCGAGGACCCTGTGAGATGTTGATATGATTATTCTTGTGATGATGTTCTGTGGATTGGGTCGAGGACCCCATGAGATGTTGAGATGATTATTCTTGTGATGATGTTCTACGGATTGGGTCGAGGACCCCGTGAGATGCTGAGATGATTGCTCTTGAGATAATATTCTGTGGATTGGGTCGAGGACCCCGTGAGATGTTGAGATGATTGTTCTTGTGATAGTGTTCTGTAAATTAGGTAGAGACCCCGAATGACATTGAAATGATTTTCCTGTGAAATTGTTTTCCGCATAATGGGTCAAGGACCCGAGAAATTTTGAAGTTATTTTCTAAAGTATTTCCATTCGATTTTTCAAACCCCCCAAATCATTCAAAGTTGCCCGAGTCAACAATCGCATTTTCAAACCATATTATCAAAATGTTTTTCAAAATATTTATTTTAAAAGGGGTTTTCGAACTAGTTCTTTTGACTCATCGGAGCTCCCCCAAAGTTTCTTTGATTTTTATTTTTCGTGGAGAAAATGTGACTGTGTTGTAACACCCCGAGATGTTCGGAATGATTACAGCGCCGTAAACCCTTTAGATAAGGATTTACAAGGCTGATTTTAAAAGAAGTGTAAAGATAATATAATCGAACAACTGAAGTTCAAATACAGATTTGATTCAACCGATCAAATGAGTTAACTTATACAACCATATCGAATTGACCTTATTAAAACAGACGTACTCAAGTACTAAACGAACCAAGAAGACAAATCACAATAACAATAACAATAACATCAATCACATCACTGAGCCATTCCATCGTCCTGTCGGTACTGTGGTTGCCTCCCCGCTCCTCGGCTACCTGAACATCAAAACAATGTCCACCCCCGAAGGGGTTAGCAAAACAATGCTAGTACAAGTATCGTCAAACAATAAATCATCAATGCATCATAAACCATGCAAAACGGACTTCCGCCACCGGAATCCAACGATGCGAATCCTCACGATTCCATCAATACAATACAAGGTAATCCAGCGATCCAGCGCCCTCAGCATACATCCCCATGATGATCCCGTCGGACCAACGCATGGTGGAAAACCCGTCCAACGATCCAGCGCCCTCAGCATAGATCCCCATGATGATCCCGTCGGACCAACGCATGGTGGACATTCGATCCAGCGCCCTCAGCATAGATCCTCATGACCCCCCTCGGATCATTTATACCATAATCAATCAATTATGCATACACATATGCATTTTAATATGTTCATCAATACGAACAAACAACAACGAATATCACGAGAATTATTAGAAATACATCTCATATTCAACAATATGAACAAACCCACAAGCATTATAAATCGAACCCGACATATGATACTTGCCTCGAAAATGGCAAGGACGAAACACTTCAATGATCTCGACACACTCGAAGGCCGCCTCCTTCGATCAACGTAACAAGCTCGAACCTTAACAAAAGGAACGATATACAAATCATCTCAAGTCGAACGATGGCCTAACAATTCGGTCTACGGCCGAAAAGCTCAAAATAAACAATCTGCATGGACTGCTTAGCGTGCGCTACGTACTCTACGTAACGTGCGCTAAGCCGACCTGTTAGCGTACGCTGTCGTGTAAGACTAGCGTGCGCTAGCTACTGGCGCGATTCGAATCGGCTGATACATAACGTACGCTACGTACGTTCTGTGCGTTAACTGAACCCCGATAGCGCACGTTAACTCACATATGTTAGCGTGCGCTACTCTTGCATGGCAGAACACTGCTAACGGAAAAACTGGGTCGAAAGGTGGTGAATTCATGAATTCTATGATGATACAACAAGTTATCCTCAAGCATGTCATGCTAATAAGGTTTTGTGGAAGTTCCATGATCATGAGGTACAAATATACGGATAATCAACTCAACATCATAATCTTATCTTCGATTCCCAAGAAATATTCTAAGTTCCGATTATTCCAAGTCCCAAAACATATGATTCCTTACGTAAAACATACGAACTAGGTAATCTCCGATTACTGATCATAAATCGATTTGAAAATGCTTAGGAGTCCATACTACTAAGATGGTTCATACGATGAATAAGTGTCGAAACGTCGAAAATATCCTTCTAACATGTGATGACCGATCATAAACGAAATAGCTGGCTATCTAAACATGATCAGACGTCCTTAAGAACATTACTTACATCGGTGAAGAATCACCTACCTCCAGAAGTGAAGAACACGGAGGAAATCGAAGAAATCCAACAACGAAGGCTTGAACACCAATCTCCAAGTGATATACGATCTTCAATCACGAACTAGGGTGTTGATATGAAGTGTTTAGGATGAAGGAAGTTATGTTCTAAGTGTAAGAATTCGGGTAATGGGAGAAGAAGGAACTGAAATCACGAATAGGATGTTGTCCTATTTATAATAAATGGCTATTAGCGCGCGCTAGACCCTGTTCGTAGCGTGCGCTAACGGCTCACCGACTAATCTGTACTCAGCACTTAGCGTGCGCTACGCATGTACTTGTAGCGTGCGCTAAGGCGTTGACTCGGCTTTTCCCGAAAGCCGTCCAGGTACATCCCGACACGATCCGACAGGGGTCCCCCTGCCAGATCTCACCTACCGCACGTCTCAATCAAATTGACCACGCATAGCGTGCGCTAAAGACCCTCAGTAGCGTGCGCTATGAATCCACGTTAGCGCATGCTAAACATATCCGGTAGCGTGAGCTATATGCGCAGATTTACAATCTTTAAATCATAACCACGAAATTAAACGCTTGACAACATCGGATTATGAAATACGGAAAATAATACTCAGATCAAGTACAATCATTACAACATCACAAGTTCCAATTACATAAAAGAAATCTCGGGTATTACATCTTTCCTCCCTAAAAAGAAGTTTCGTCCCGAAACTTAAGATGAAAATAACTCCGGATATCTAGTCTTCATACTGTCCTCCGTTTCCCAAGTGGCCTCTTCGACTCCATGTCGTGACCATTGTACTTTAACCAAGTGTATTGGTTTATTCCTCAATTGTTTGATCCGGCTCTCAAGTATCTTGATTGGTCTTTCTTCGAAGGTGCCATAATTAGCTATTTCGATCTCGTCGAAATCAATGACGTGACTGGGGTCTGGTACATACTTCCGCAGTTGGGATACGTGAAACACATTATGAACGTGACTCAGCGATGGCGGTAAGGCCAACCTGTATGCTAAATCTCCCACTCTCTCGAGGATCTCGAATGGTCCAATATATCTCGGACTAAGCTTGCCTCTCCTCCCGAAACGGAAAATCCCTCGTGTAGGAGACACCTTCAACAGTACATGGTCCCCAGCGTCGAACTCTAGAGGGCGACGACGTACATCTGCATAAGACTTCTGTCGACTCTGGGCAGTCAACAATCTCTCTCGAATCAAAGCTATCTTCTCTTGAGTCTGAATAATCAATTCTGGTTCCGTCCCGATCAAATCCGAAGAATCATCCCAACATAGGGGTGATCGGCATCTTCTCCCGTACAAAGCTTCAAATGGTGCCATCTTAATTAAAGCATGCCAACTATTATTGTAGGTGAATTCAACTAATGGCAAATGGTCCTCCCAATTAGTTGACCAATCCAAAGCACAAGCTCTAAGCATGTCTTCTACAGTTTGAATAGTCCTTTCGGACTGACCGTCCGTTTGGGGATGATAAGCTGTGCTAAAGTTGAGCTCGATCCCAGCCACAGTGAATCGCTTTCGAAATGTGACACGAAGCGACCATCTCGATCCGAAATAATGGTCCTCGGCGTCCCATGCAATCTGACTATCTGTGCAATAAATATTCGTGCCAATCTCTCGGGTCCCCATGTATCTCTAATTCCCAGGAAATGAGACGATTTGGTTAGTCGATCAACTACAACCCAAATCATGTTCATTCCCGTTCTAGTTCTCGGCATACTAGTGATGAAATCCATCGAGATATCCTCCCACTTCCACTCAGGGATCGGAAGCGGTTTTAACATTCCGGCAGGTCGTTGATGTTCAATCTTAACCTGCTGACAAGTCAAACACTTCGAAACGTACTCCGCTACGTCCTTCTTCATATTCCCCCACCAGAAGTTTTGCTTTAAATCCTTATACATCTTACTACTGCCTGGGTGAATAGAATAGGGCGTGCTATGAGCTTCCTTCAAAATTGTCCGTCTCAAATCATCATCATCGGGAACGCAAAGTCGACTCTGAAATCTCAGAACTCCATCGTCTTGTATCACGAATCCTGGGGCTTTTCCTTCTTTTACTTCGTCACATAATCGAAGGATCAGAGAATCGTTCAATTGTTTAGACTTGATCTCCTCGACTAGTGATGAAGTCAGTTCCATCACATAAAGTTGCCCTTGGATTCCTGGTGCCCATACTTCAATCCCCTCGCGGATCAGTTCTCGTTGAATACTGGTTTGGGACGGAAGTGCTTCCAACACTCGAAGAGAAACAGGTTTACGGCTCAAAGCATCAGCTACTACGTTTGCTTTCCCCGGATGATAGAGAATCTCCAAGTCGTAATCCTTGATCAATTCCAGCCACCTTCTCTGCCTCATGTTTAATTCTTTCTAACTGAAGATGTACTTGAGGCTCTTATGATCTGTAAAGATCTGACAATGAGTGCCGTACAAATAATGTCGCCACATTTTCAAGGCAAAGACCACAGCTGCTAGCTCCAGATCATGAGTCGGGTAATTAATATCGTACGGTTTCAATTGCCGAGAGGCATAAGCAATCACTTTATCCTTCTGCATCAACACACAACCCAAACCCTGATTCGAAGCGTCAGATACCATGAATCCATCGTTCCTCTGGCGCTAATATAGGTGCTGTCGTCGTCTCCTCTTAAGTTCGTCACAAAACCACTGGCACTTCTCATTCCACATGAATTTTTGAGTTTTACCTTCAGAATTTGGGTGAGCGGACGAGCAATTTTGGAAAATCCTTCTACAAAGCGGCGATAATATCCTGCAAGTCCTAAGAAGCTTCGGACCTCTTTCACGTTTTTAGGAGCTTCCCAATCCAAGATTGCTTCGACTTTCTTTGGGTCCACCTGAACTCCGTCGGCTGATATCACGTGCCCAAGGAAAGTTACTTCCTTAAGCCAGAACTCGCATTTTGAAAATTTTGCATACAGCTGTTCCTTCCTCAAGGTGCTTAAAACCACACGTAAATGTTCAGCATGTTCCTCTGCGTCCCTCGAATATATCAGGATGTCGTCAATGAAGACAACCATAAATTTATCCAAGTATTCCAAGAATACCCGATTCATCAATTGCATGAATACCGCAGGAGCGTTGGTAAGTCCAAATGGCATTACTACAAATTCATAATGCCCGTACCGGGATCTGAAAGCAGATTTCGGTATATCCGATTCCTTAATTCTCAACTGGTGGTATCCTGATCGCAAGTCAATCTTCGAGAATACCCTTGCCCCTTGCAGTTGGTCAAACAAGTCATCGATCCGAGGTATATGATACTTGTTCTTGATTCTCATCTTATTGAGTTCCCTGTAATCAATACACAGTCGGAGGGATCCGTCTTTCTTTCGGACAAAAAGAACGGGCGCTCCCCAAGGAGAAACACTAGGTTGGATATAGCCCTTCTGTAACAATTCCTCCAGTTGCTTCTTGAGTTCATACATCTCGGTTGGCGCCATGCGGTATGGTGCTCTGGAAATAGGAGCTGCTCCAGGCTCTAATTCGATAGTGAATTCCACTCCCCTCTGCGGAGGTAACCCAGGTAGTTCATCAGGAAATACATCTGAGAACTCATTCACAACTGAAATGGACGAGAGCTCTACTCCTTCCTCTTTCCTCATGGCATAGCACCAAAGTCCGTGACATCCCTGCTTCAGTAATTTCACGGATTTCATCGCCTTGATCAATTTTCCCGAGCTTCCTGGTCTCCATCCTCAGAATAAGTGTTCAGATCCGTCATCAGCAATGATGGAAATGACTCTCTATCGGTAATTCAGAACAGCCCCATAACGGTTGAGCCAATCATCTCCGAGAATTAAATCGTCACCGCAGATGTCAACTACAATAAGATTCGATGGCCAATCTCTTCCTTCTATAGATACTGGGAAATCCCTAGCTTCTAGGGTTCCCACAATTTTCTCTCCGCTCGGTAATCCCACAACATAAGGTTCACAGTTATACAAGCACGAGATTTTCAAATGATTAATACAGTTCAAAGATATAAAAGAATGCGTGGCTCCCGAATCGAACAAGACACTAACTGGTTGCAAAAGGATCTGAATCGTACCTGATGCAACAGCTGTGTTCTGATCCTCAGATTTCCTCATTTCGTACAGGCGCGGAGGAACAGACCCAGCACTGGATGCCTCTCTCTTCCCAGCGTTCTGCTGCTGAAATCCACTTTGCTGCGTCTGGTTCACACTCGTCTCCTTCGGGACTGGAGCTGGAGTGCGAGTACCAAAAGATCGGGTCGCATTCCCACAAAATGTTGCGCGATGTCGTTCCTGTACACACTCGAAACAGGTCACAGCAGGCGCGAAACAATCACGTCGAACATGCCCCGCCTTGCCACAGTTGTAGACTTCTTTCCTGCGTCTGAAACAGTCGGTGCTGCCCGGAACTTCTTTCCACCTCGAGAAGGATGCGGAGGTCTCCTGGATGAATGAAAAGAGGACTGACCCTTGCGAGGTCCGCTACTCTTATCCTCCGTGAAGTAGCCAGACACCTTCTGTTTCTTTGCTTCCGTCGCTTTCTCTACTGCTGCCTCCTTCATATCATAGGCCAACGCCTTGTCCTGATACTGTCGCAAGGTGGTACATTCAAATCCAGACATATACTGCTGAATTTCCGGCTTCATTCGCATGTCAAAATGAAAAATCTTCTCCGCCTCGGTCCTGACCAAGTGGCGCACATAAGTCAGCTGGTCATTAAAAGTCTTAATCACGTCCGTAACAGATGCTTCCGAATTTTGTGGTGAGAAAAACTCCCGAACTCGGGCTTCTCTAACTGGACGAGGACAATACTGTGCCTCCATCATTACTTTGAATTCCGTCCAGTCAACATTGTGCTCCTCTGGTCGAATGGCCTCCCACCAGTCGAAAGCCTCCCCGGTCAAAAGATACTGGGCGACCGGAACCTTCCTATCGTTGGGACAGTTAATCCCCGCAAAAATCTTCTCTAATTCCTTCAGCCAATGATCCCACGAAAGCGTCTCAATGAACCGTCAAATTTCGGAGGATGCAATTTGACCACCTCGGTAAGCCATTTATCTCCCCGATTATCCACGTTATTCTGCTGTCCCATCGCCGTATGCATGCGATCCACAACTTGAGCAAACTGGTTTATCTGGGCAACCACCTGCTGAAGCACTCCCGGCACGTTAGGATCTGCATTATTATTTGCCGATCCCTGCTGTCCCCCGGAATGTGAATCCGTTTGACTAGCGGCTATCACTGGAGTAGATACCGACTCTTCTTTCCTCGCATTTCCACGTCCGCGTCCACGACCGCGTCCGCGTCCACGACCTCCTCTCAACATACTGTAAACATAAATACTCAATATCCAGGACAAACTTTCTCAAAGTACATCCATTAATGTTTACAAGACGTGAATTAAATAAAACAGTAGTATTCGAGATTAGGAAACTTACAACCACAGTCCACACGACGATGCTAGCTCAGCAGTGATGTTACGAACGACCAATAATCAAATAACGTAAACAGACCCAACCAACCCGACTGCCAAGATATCCATAAATCTTAGCTCTGATACCATATTCTGTAACACCCCGAGATGTTCGGAATGATTACAGCGCCGTAAACCCTTTAGATAAGGATTTACAAGGCTGATTTTAAAAGAAGTGTAAAGACAATATAATCGAACAACTGAAGTTCAAATACAGATTTGATTCAACCGATCAAATGAGTTAACTTATACAACCATATCGAATTGACCTTATTAAAACAGACGTACTCGAGTACTAAACGAACCAAGAAGACAAATCACAATAACAATAAAAATAACAATAACATCAATCACATCACTGAGCCATTCCATCGTCCTGTCGGTACTGTGGTTGCCTCCCCGCTCCTCGGCTACCTGAACATCAAAACAATGTCCACCCCCGAAGGGGTTAGCAAAACAATGCTAGTACAAGTATCGTCAAACAATAAATCATCAATGCATCATAAAGCATGCAAAACGGACTTCCGCCACCGGAATCCAACGATGCGAATCCTCACGATTCCATCAACACAATACAAGGTAATCCAGCGATCCAGCGCCCTCAGCATAGATCCCCATGATGATCCCGTCGGACCAACGCATCGTGGAAAACCCGTCCAACGATCCAGCGCCCTCAGCATAGATCCCCATGATGATCCCGTCGGACCAACGCATGGTGGGCATTCGATCCAGCGCCCTCAGCATAGATCCTCATGACCCCCCTCGGATCATTTATACCATAATCAATCAATTATGCATACACATATGCATTTTAATATGTTCATCAATACGAACAAACAACAACGAATATCACGAGAATTATCAGAAATACATCTCATATTCAACAATATGAACAAAACCACAAGCATGATAAATCGAACCCGACATATGATACTTGCCTCGAAAATGGCAAGGACGAAACACTTCAATGATCTCGACACACTCGAAGGCCGCCTCCTTCGATCACCGTAACAAGCTCGAACCTTAACAAAAGGAACGATATACAAATCATCTCAAGTCGAACGATGGCCGAACAATTCGGTCTACGGCCGAAAAGCTCAAAATAAACAATCTGCCTGGACTGCTTAGCGTGCGCTACGTACTCTACGTAACGTGCGCTAAGCCGACCTGTTAGCGTACGCTATCGTGTAAGACTAGCGTGCGCTAGCTACGAACTGACAGTTCGAATCGGCTGATACATAACGTACGCTACGTACGTTCTATGCGTTAACTGAACCCCGATAGCGCACGTTAACTCACATATGTTAGCGTGCGCTTCTCTTGCATGGCAGAACACTGCTAACGGAAAAACTGGGTCGAAAGGTGGTGAATTCATGAATTCTATGATGATACAACAAGTTATCCTCAAGCATGTCATGCTAATAAGGTTTTGTGGAAGTTCCATGATCATGAGGTACAAATATACGGATAATCAACTCAACATCATAATCTTATCTTCGATTCCAAAGATATATTCTAAGTTCCGATTATTCCAAGTCCCAAAACATATGATTCCTTACGTAAAACATACGAACTAGGTAATCTCCGATTACTGATCATAAATCGATTTGAAAACGCTTAGGAGTCCATACTACTAAGATGGTTCATACGATGAATAAGTGTTGAAACGTCGAAAATATCCTTCTAACATGTGATGACCGATCATAAACGAAATAACTGGCTATCTAAACATGATCAGACGTCCTTAAGAACATTGCTAACATCGGTGAAGAATCACCTACCTCAAGTAGTGAAGAACACGGAGGAAATCGAAGAAATCCAACAACGAAGGCTTGAACACCAATCTCCAAGTGATATACAATCTTCAATCACGAACTAGGGTGTTGATATGAAGTGTTTAGGATGAAGGAAGTTATGTTCTAAGTGTAAGAATTCGGGTAATGGGAGAAGAAGGAACTGAAATCACGAATAGGATGCTGTCCTATTTATAATAAATGGCTATTAGCGCGCGCTAGACCCTGTTCGTAGCGTGCGCTAACGGCTCACTGACTAATCTGTACTCAGCACTTAGCGTGCGCTACGCATGTACCTGTAGCGTGCGCTAAGGCGTTGACTCGGCTTTTCCCGAAAGCCGTCCAGGTACATCCCGACACGATCCGACAGGGGTCCCCCGGCCAGATCTCACCTACCGCACGTCTCAATCAAATTGACCACGCATAGCTTGCACTAAAGACCCTCAGTAGCGTGCGCTATGAATCCACGTTAGCGCACGCTAAACATATCCGGTAGCGTGCGCTATATGCGCAGATTTACAATCTTTAAATCATAACCACGAAATTAAATGCTTGACAACATCGGATTATGAAATACGGAAAATAATACTCAGATCAAGTACAATCATTACAACATCACAAGTTCCAATTACATAAAAGAAATCTCGGGTATTACATGTGTGAATGTCTTTCACCTTGTGTAAGTGAATGCTCTTCTGTGCTAGTTGTGAGAGTGTGTGATTCGTGTTAAGGCTTTGCGGTTGTTGGGTTTTGTGTTGATATTTTTTGTATGTCTTGCATATTATGTACTTGCACTAGCAAAATTTCAGTTTGCTAACCCCCAAGTTATCAGGGGTGGGTGCCTGTTATGCGCTCAGGTTTTGCAGCTCGGGAGCAATCATAGGATTGGATTGGAAGGATATGGAGGACAATGATGCTAATCACATAAGAGAGTCTTTTCTTTTGTTTTATTTTGGTCAGTATTTCCCCTTCAGTCGAGTAATCACCTTTGCATGGGTGTGGTTTGTAGTTGAGATGTCATTCTTTTCGGTTTTCAAGTTAAGTATTGTCATTGAGTTGTGGACTGTATTAGTTTTTGAATTGTTTAACAACCTTGTTGGTATGTTTTGTAATTAATTTGATCCCGGTCGGTCAATTATTGAGCAGTCTTTTGGAGTTTAGCCTGGTAGATTCTTGTGAGAAGGGTCTACGGCGTGTGACATTTCCCGGTTAAATTCTGGGGGTGTTACATTTATGGTATCAGAGCTTAGGTTTGCGAAAAACCTAGGCAGTTGGGTCAAGTCCATGTCCTGTGTAAGTCGCACACATCAGAGTTGTGATTAGTATCATGGTTCCGACATCATCTTCAGGCGATCCGTGATGGTCAGTCTCCCGATTGCAAGTCTCCTCATATGTGTATTTGATTATGTTGTGCTAATGTGTTTAATGTTGAACAAGTGGCTGGAACTTGTTTGTAATATTATTTTTTTAGGATATAACCTGCGTATACGGTCCAAGTGAAAATGGTTATGTAGTATGCTTCAGAAATTGAGTATAATTTATCGATTTCTACATTTCATTAGAATGATTTTTTAGGTGTTAATCTTATCCACTGTATGAACATTTTAAAATGACGTTTTGTAAAATTTTCAAACATTGTGAAAACCTATGATTTAATATCGTCGTAATGGTTACGTATTTCAGTGAAAAATAGTTTTCGATTAACATTTTGTAGAAGAGGAAAGACTTTAAAATTTTGGTATTTTAAATTCAAATAAAATTTCTGATATATTTCAAATTAGTTATGATGTATTTGAAATTTCGAAGACATAAATTATTTTGTGTATTATTCAAAAACAGTTTTAAAGTCGACATATGAAATAAAAACTTCCACTTCTAACTAAAGAATAGTATTTACAAGTTTTGGGCGAAACATGACTCGCCCTCTTAGTCTCGAATGATTGTTTTTCATAAAGTACAAACATAATATTATCGCCCTCGTCAGAAGACTAAAATCCAATTTCAATGTTTTGCACTATGCGAGCTCTAGTTATTTTGCGGCTCGTATAGTGTCATTTTCGGGTATGATAAGAACACTCAGACTCGTATATAGTACGCATACATTCCAAGTTCTTTTTGTTTTTTCATTTAGTATTGCCTACTTTGTGCATTCGGGGATGCTTACTGAATCATGTGACGATTGTGGTGTTACTAAGGGATTATTTTCTTAGTCTGTTCTGCTACTCTTTGTTTTAAGTTTTGAGGACGAAACTTATTTTAAGCGGGGTAGTATGTAATATCCTGAATTTTAGAATAATATTTTATCATTAACTTTGTTAGAAGATTGATGATGTGATTTTTTTCTTTAATAGATGTGATATTGAGCAGACGAGAGTAAGGTGTCGGGTAGTATTTTCTAATATCGTCGAATAATTATTAGTAAGAATGTGACGGTGGAGAACGTTGTATTCTCCGATAAATTATTCAACGAAAATTAGAGAAAATTATCCGGACTATATATATGAGCTTGTGAATTTACTTGGATGTAGTTGAGATGCATTTGTGGTCTTGGACCATTTAAAATAAGAGATAAACACTGAGAGTGTAAATAATAATAAAATTGGACATTTTCTCGGAAGTATCGCGGACAAGTATAAACATTAAAAAACCACCATGGGTTTTTTGGGATGTTCGAAAACTCTTAAAATTAACAGTATTATAGATAATTGAGCTAGCTTTCTAACGATTCAGACGGCGAGCCAATCGGAGTCCGAACAAAGAAGTTATGATCGACTTAGTAGAGACTGTCGGATGTCGAGCGCCGACTGAATACCGCGCGCGTGAATCATGCACCAATGTCGGGCCGGCCTAACAGCGTGCTGGGCAGATCAGCAAGCGGGCGCCGAAAGTGGCCGACAGACTTTTGCTCCACGCGGTTTTTGACTGACTAGCGGAGTTTGAAACCATAAAATGCGGCCTTATCGCTACGTTTATTTAATACCGTTTATCAATACCTGCAGAAAACGTACTCCTATTCCATCAGGTCTTTTTATATCATAGCATTAAGATTTTAATGTCCTCAAAAACGCTCAAAACCCAGCAAATCTGAGCAGCCTTGTCCAGGAGACGTCCGGTAGGTGTTTGACGAAATTCCGAGAGAGTGTGAATTCCAGACTGGGTTGCCCTCTTTCAACTCGATTATCCCACAATCGGTAAGTTATTTTACAAATACATATCGAGTATTTTGTAAATAAAATACATATGAGTATAAATGTTTTTTGGACCGTAGGTATTGAGTCATAATACTTGGATAATATGAACCGTTTTCTAGTGAGTCATACTGCTATTTTTCAGTCATTTCCAGCAACATTTCTTTTGAAGTTGATCGAGTTGCCTTCTTTGAATATGTATATCTTTTAACATGCAAATTATGTTTCGATGAAATATTATGTATTTTTTAAATGAGTGACATATTTAAATAAATCAGTTTTGTTTTGATATTTCCAGCAATTGAAATTACTGTATTTATCAAACTATAATCGGGATAAATTTTCCTAAAATCTTAGTTTTCGGAAA
This sequence comes from Orobanche coerulescens, assembly GCA_033398695.1. Lineage (NCBI taxonomy): Eukaryota > Viridiplantae > Streptophyta > Magnoliopsida > Lamiales > Orobanchaceae > Orobanche > Orobanche coerulescens. Next base: position 40,754,892 of record CM065809.1, on the reverse strand, counting down.
TTTGGGGATTTTGAATGATGTTGTACATTTTCCAATTAACTTAGATTATTGAATGAGCACCAATTGTCTAGATTGTATTTCCCCCCATTTTTGTTGTTTTTCCATGGTTTAATTGCTAGAAATCTGTCGGTTTATTGAGTTCCTATTTGACGCCTTCAAGCTGTCCGGTAAAATATCGTATAGGGAATTCGAGCATTCTACGATGTTTTTTCTCGTGTGATCATTGTTTTACTGATGATAGGATATTAGGATCGAGTTACATGCGAAGAGATAGTATCGAACCCTTCCGTTCGTCGTTTTCATCGGAGTTTCGGAGTTTTTCCGATCGAACGTATTCTTCGGAGTATTCGCGAGAAATTACCAAGGCAAGTACCTTGATATACGAATTATATCTACGTAAAATCATCGTTGCTGAAGTGTATATATTATTTTATACGGAAATATATATATATATATATATGTTTGGGTTATTCTAAAAAGGGTCTTATAATAAAAAGTGTAGGAAGGATTGTAGGAGTGACATGTGTCATCCCCCATTCCACATCATATGACATGTGTCACCCCCCACCCCACCCACCCCCCACGAAATTTTTTTTTCCTGCCAAAATTTTTTTTTTTGGTGCAAAAATTTTTTTTTTTCCCGCCAAAAAAATTCCCGCCAAAATTTATAAGTGCATCACAGTTATAAAGCTACTGCATCACAATTATGATTTAGTGCATTAAGGTTATAAGTTACTGGATCATAGTTGATGCACTTAACTTTTAACTATGATGCAGTAACTTATAACTGCGATGCAGTAAAACTAATTATTATTGTATCACAGTTATAAAGTTAATGCATCACAATTATGATTTAGTGCATTAAGGTTATAAGTTATTGCATCATAGTTGATGCACTTAACTGTTAACTATGATGCAGTAACTTATAACTGTGATGCAGTCAAACTTATTAGTGTGATGCACCAAAACTTATAACCATGATGCACCAAAAAAATGGTGCATCACACTTATAAGTTTTTGACCGGAAAAAAAATTTTTGGGCCCCTAAATTTTTTTTTTGGCGGGAAATTTTTTTTATGGGGGGTGGGTGGTGGGGGGTGGGTGGGTGGGGGGGGTGGGGGGTGCCACATGTCATATGATGTGGCATGATGATGTGGCAAGGTGACACATGTCACTCCCACAATCCTTCCTACACTTTTTATTATAAGACTCTTTCTAGAATAACCCCACCATATATATATGTATGTGTGTGTTAAATATATAGGCTAAAATGCTCCTGTGGTCCCTTAACTTAATTTCAGAAAACGATTTAGTCCTTTATCTTTTTTTGGTCCTAACTAAGTCCTGTATCTTTCTAATTTTAAGCAAAGTTAGTCTTTTCCGTTGGTCTCCGTTAACTCTTGTCCAGGTGGATGTATATATATACATATGTTGTGAATGTTGAGTGATTGATGCTAATATTAGTTTGACGTACTTAATTTGGATTAAAGAATAAACTACATTTATACAGATAATATAGTCACATATGTATATTTGGTTGAATTACGATTCAGGGATATATGTGTGGTGATGGTCTGTTTATGCCTGAATATATGTTATGCCGAGTTTTGATTGGTAACGTGCGTGGTGTTGTTTGTTCGTATAGTTTTTGATTGACTGATAATTTGTGTGAATTTGTGTACTGATTTTGATAATTTTGCAATGATTGATTGTGTGCTTGATGTTTGAAACAATGTGAATATTTGTTTGTGAAAGACGTCGTATCTGGGAGCCTCTGAGGGCGTGGCGTGGACTCTGGCCTGGTGCAATGAGCGGCTCCATATGGTTGGTGAACGTCGGTGTTACCTAATGCGTGTGCAAGGGGCGGGTCTTGCGGGAGTGAGCGCCAGCGCGGTGACATGTTCAAGGGGTGGCCAACATAGTGGAGTGAACACTGGTGCACAGGTGTGCAAGGGAGGCGCCTGGCAGGCTTATTGGTTACAGATATTCGAGTGTGACAGCTAAGACCCCGATACCGAACAATTTTCGTACTTCAAAAGTTCTTTTCAACTCGTTTTAAATATTGGTCTCGATAAAGGCTGAGTTTTGTGCTTCTGAAAGTTTGTTTCAACTCGTTTTAAATATTGGTATCATGATTAATTAACCAAAGATATCTGATGAGATTTCTGAGGGTTAATTAATCAAGGGACTTGATCAGGATATGTCAAAATGAGAGTAGTGACATTGATTGTGCTGCGATGATATTCTGTGGATTGGGTCGAGGACCCCGTGAGATGTTGAGATGATTATTCTTGTGATGATGTTCTGTGTATTGGGTCAAGGACCCCGTGAGATGTTGAGATGATTATTCTTGTAATGATGTTATGTGGATTGGGTCGAGGACCCCGTGAGATGTTGAGATGATTGTTCTTAAGATAATATTCTGTGGATTGGGTCGAGGACTCCGTGAGATGTTAAGATGATTGTTCTTGTGATAGTGTTCTATAAATTGGGTCGAGGACCCCGAATGACATTGAAATGATTTTCCTGTGAAATTGTTTTCCGCATACTCGATCAAGGACCCGAGAAATTTTGAAGTTATTTTCTAAGGTACTTCCATTCGATTTTTCAAACCCCCAAAATCATTCAAAGTGGCCCGAGTCAACAATAGTATTTTCAAACCATCTTATCAAAATTTTCTTAAAAATATTTATTTTAAAAGGGGTTTTCGAACTATTTCTTTTGATTCATCGGGGCTCCCCCAAAGTTTCTATGATTTTTATTTTTCATGGAATAAATGTGACTGTGTGAATGTCTTTCACCTTGTGTAAGTGAATGCTCTTCTGTGCTGGTTATGAGAGTGTGTGATTCGTGTTAAGGCCAATTGTTAGATTTTGTGTTGATATTTTTCGTATGTCTTGCATATTATGTAGTTGCACTAGAAAAATTACAGTTTGATAACCCCGAGTTATCGAGGGGTGGGTGCCTATTATGCGCTCAGGTTTTGTAGCTCGGGAGCAGTCATAGGATTGGCTTGGAAGGAGATAGAGGACAATGATGCTAATCACACAAGAGTGGGAGTCTTTTCTTTTGTTTTATTTTGGTCAGTATTTCCCCTTCAGTCGGGTAATCACCCCTGTATGGGTGTGGTTTGTAGTTGAGATGTCATTCTTTTTGGTTTTCAAGTTAAGTATTGTCGTTGAGTTGTGGACTGTATTGGGTTTTTAATTGTTTAACGACTTTCTTGGTATGTTTTGTAATTAATTTGACCCCGGTCGGTCAATTATTGAGAATTCTTTTGGAGTTTTGCCTCGTAGATTCTTGTGAAAAGGATTTATGGCGTGTGACATTTCTCGGTTTAGTTCTGGAGGTGTTACATCTATCCTGTCATCTGGGTTAACCATCATAATCTTGATAGGTCCTCCCTGTATAACAAAGATCATTATTTCGTGCATGGCTGCAGGATGGGCTTCTATCCTGATTCCCCAGTCATCAAACTCGTTAACATAAAATATGAAAACTTTATGGATCATTGATATATCCATGACAATGGTAGGATGAATGATACAACTAAAAAAATGGAGTGTTCAAAAGCTTGTGATTTAAATACGATTCATGTTAAAAATTGACTGATTCTTTAAAGAATCAACCTCTATGATACCACTTATTTGTAATATCCGCAATTTCGAATTTCGGTAATTTTATTTTTTCGGCGAAAGTTCGTTTTGACGACTCGCTCATGACCTTTCGTCATTTCGAGAATGATTAATTCTGCACTTTTTGTCATCCGAGTTCGTTTCGGTGTCGTTTTATTGAGTTCCGTGTCCTTAATCGACTTTTCTAAGTATGAGTTCGACTTTGTAAAGTCACAATTAATTTTTGGTAACCCCAAAAATTCTGAATCTTTGCAATATTATAGAGCATCGAGTTAGCTTTCCAATGGTTCAAACGGTGAGTCAATCGGAGTCCGGACGAGAGAGTTATGGTCGTTTTAGCTCACCCGCTCGTTATTGGCGATCACGCCGGCCGAACTCGGCCGTGTCGTCCGACACGGCCCGTGCCGTGCTCGTCCGGATAAGTCGGAAGTTTCGCCTCGTGGCCCGACCGTGTCGTCCGACACGGCCCGTGCCGAACTCTTCCGGATAAGCTCGAGATGATCGCTGACACGCCCGACCGTGTTCCAGACACGGCCGAGTCGTGCCGAAGTCGCTTTGACGGCCATCGTCGGAAGGCCCTCCGCGCCGCGACCGTGTCCGGCAGACACGGCCGAGTCTCGCCGGTCAATCTGCGCGCCACGACCGTGTCGCGGACACGGTCGAGTCTCTGTCTGTGCTATTTAAAGCCCAGCAGTCGTTTTTTCGCCATTTTTTCTCCTTCTTCCACTTCTCTTCAGCAGATGGGCGTGTGCCAAGATTGTAGCCATGTTGTTTAACAACATATACATGAAGTTTGGAGGTTCATATCATCAATCATCCGTCCTATAACATCCTTTGATCGAGCGACCAGCCGATTTCCTAGAAATCTAGTTTTGGGGAATTTGGGGGTTTTTGTTGTTTTCGTCCGATTAATCCGATTTAACTTAGGATTTTGATGGATTGATGATTATTTAGATGTATTATATCATTTCATTTATTATTCCATGGTTGGATCGTATCGATTCGTTGTTTGAGTTGAGTTCTTGACCGACGCCTTGAAGGTGTCCGGTAAAATGTCTTAGAGGGGTTTTCGGGCGTTCTACGATTATTCTTCCTCGTATGGTCGATAATTTATTGATTGTATGATGTTAGGGTCGTGTTTCTTGCGAAGAAACCGTGTTGAACCCTTTCGTTCGTCGTCGTCTTCCGTTTCGATAGCATTGGGCGTTTGAAGCTTTCCGCTGAGCCGTGTTCGTCGGAATACTTGCGTATCGATTTTGAGGCAAGTACCTTGCCCATACTTTTCTCGTTTTATGGATATGATGATCGGTGGTCATCTTGATGCGTTTGTTTGGTTAGTTGAAATGAAGTTTCAAAGGATTTCTTTGGCCTCGTTAAAGGCTTTCTTTCAAAACGAGTGTGATTTGTGAGCGGTGTTTTGAGAATTGATTATGATTTGGTTATTTTGAACGTTGAAGGATTTTATGATGATACTCCTATTGTTTAAGTTATGGAATCGTGTATTTCCTTATTTAATCTTGTTATCGTATTTTTGAAGAGTTTGGTAATGGTGTCGAGTTAATGGCCATCTCTAGTGGGTATTCTTAATGAACTTACATTCTTAGCATGTTAGTATTGCATGAGTAACGTGTTTTGTGTGTAACTCACCTCGTGTTGGCCCGACGGGGTCAAGGAGGGAAATCTATGCTGCCGCCCTGGATTTCACGAGTTTCGTACCGCTAGCCAACTCGTTAGGGTCCTTGCAAGGCCTCGAGTGAGAATGTATGCTGCCGCCCTGTTCTCACGGCTTAGCGTGTGCGTGGTTTGTTTTTCTGTAATTGTAGCCAACTCGGTAGGGTCCCTATGAGGCCTCGAGCGAGAATGTATCCGCCGCCCTGTTCTCGAGGCTAATTGTGAACTGCTCATTTCCTAAATGAGTGCTTTCGAACGGTTTTTCATGATTGCATGCATTGACTAAGTGTGTAAGAGGTAAGTGTTCGTTTGGCTTACTTGGCTAGGATGGCACTGGAGTATTTTGTTGTTTGTTTTAAATCCTTTATTGTGGATTTTGATGTTGGGATACGAACCTCGTGGTCGTTCTTGTGTACTGTGAATTGATGAGATCTGGGGCTAAAATCCCAATGGTTTTGTAAAACTTATTTTACCGGTTTGGGGCTAAAATCCCAACGGGTTGGTAAATGTCATTTTTCGGAAAGTAAACCTTTGGGGCGGTGACCCCTTTTGTCTTGTGGATTTTGAAAAGTAGGATTTGATAATCCTAAATTGTTTTCTATTAAAACTCTCGATGGCATTCTAAACCGTTTTATAAATTATTTCCATTGATTTATGATATTTCGATTTTGAAAGGTTTTCTCAAACTCTTGCCTCGGGAAGTACTCTTCGTTTTGTTTGGACCTTTGAGGATTCCTGGTTGTTGTTATTCGTGGAATGTGAATTGTATGGCTCGTATTTGCACTTTGTTCTTGCACTAGCAAAACAGTGGAGTTTTGCTAACCCCCGAGTATTCGGGGGGTGGATGTCTGTTTTTGCATTCAGGTTTTGGAGCATAACACAGGGTCGGCACGAAGGATGATGAAAGATGATCGATACTAATCACATGAGGAACCGTACATCGTGTGTTGGTTCAGTTGTACTTTATTTTCCGCTGCTGTATTGTTCCCGTTGTACGGGTGTAGTTGTATTTTGTCCCCTGCGTGGGCATGAGTTGTATTTGAGTTGTATGTATTTGTGGAAAGACCAAATCGGTATACTGAGTCATTGTAGCCTTGAAGGCATTGTCGAGATGTTAATTGTTGTTACCAGCCTGGTAGATCCTCGAGGAGAGGGTCTACGGCGTGTAATATCCCTGAGTGGATTGGGGGTGTTACATAAATGGTATCGGAGATTTAGGTTGAGGAAACCTAAGCTGTCGGGTTAGTGGTGTCTATTGAGTTTTGGTCTCGTCGGATTTTATCTGACTGAGTCGTGTCGCGACGCGTCGTTTGAGTTTGTTGGTCGTGATTAGTATCGTGGGGCGATCATCATCTTCGTGCGACCTGTGGAAGTAAGTCTCCCTTTTTTGTGTTGTGCCTCGTGTGACACGAGCTATTTTTATGATTATTTGTTAAGTGGTGGAATTCTTATGGGAATTTTGATTTCACGATATGTATTTAGTCGACTCTCGTATTTGATTTATACGAGGAGTGTCGTCACTTTTGATGTCTTTTTATTGTTGTTTTTGTCCGTGGCTGATGAATTTCGAATCGATCCGCACGTTTTACAAGTCTCTTGTGGAAGCTTTGTGCTTATACACGTTCGACTTGTTCACTAGCCAGTGCGGGAGGGTATTTTATCAGCGGTTTTGTTCTGAATGTGGTATTTTATCGTTTATTTTCGTTTAAAGACATGTATTGTCTTGATTTTAAACGTTTTGATGCGTGTGCTAGGAGTTGTTTTAGTGAACGTCGGTATGTGTGAGTTTTGGGCATTCTCGCCTATCGATTTTTGAAAACCTTGAGTATCTTAGAAAAATAAACTTCGAGACATACTTTTCAAATGACTTATTTTCTTGTGGTACATCCTAGGTGCCACAATGTATTTCAAAAATTTTCTACCCCGAGGACCAAAATATTTTGAGATATTTTCAACACTTTTATTTAGACCCGAGGGTCGAATATTTTGAAAGTTTTCACTAAGATAAAATGTCCTCATTTTTATCAAATATGATATGGTTCTCCAAAGTCTCGATAATGATGTTTCACGTTTGTACTTTTTGAAAGGTGATACTCAAGATCAATCGGTGTTCTTCTAAATTATTTTCAAAATGAGGTTTTCGTTTTTAAAACCTATCCATTCCCGTTTGAGGACTGGGTATGTATGTGTGATGTTCGCGTTGTCATTTTGATACTTTCTCACGAGTATGATCGAATTGGCGGTGTGAGCGTTGAGACGCTTTTCACACATTGGTTGTGCTAGCCCCTGTGAGAGGCGGAGTGTTGGTATTGAATGCTGTCGCCTCATGGCAATTTCTGCGTTGTCGCGCATGTGCGAGCTGTTAGAGCTTGGTTGGTATGACCGTGTGCATCGGTGATGGTTCCGTTATGTGTCCGCTGTTTAATGTCTTGTTACCTTGCTCCCGTTTTTTTTGTGAATTTCGTGGACGAGGTCGGAGGTAATGCCCGTACTATTTTGACTTCTGTATTTTCTCTTTCTCCAGTCTATCGATTCGCTCATGTTCGTTGGCACTTTACGAACTTGATCTGTAATTCGGTTTCATCGTCCGAACGAGCTACGACCTTGTTGTGGGTCGATCTGGTTATCGATGTTACTTTTTCGAGTTCGGTTCGATTCTTGTGAACCTTGTTCGGGAGTGGCGTCATCTGGTTCTATTAGTTCTTTTATTCGAAGTGGATCGGATTTAGAACTCTTGTGTTTTCGACTTTGTCGACTCATCATGTTCATTGACCTTTTCTGAGTTCGTCCTGCCCCTTGCCTTTGTTGATCGAACGAGGGTGGTATTATTTCGCAATTTCGTTCGTCGTTGTGACCTTTCAATCGTTACTCCCTTTTCTCGTGGATGCAGTGCAGTGTGCATCTTGTTGTTTTCTTCGGATCTTGTTTTGTCTCGTGTGGAGGTGTGTTCCTCGGTGTTTGCGTTTGTACCTTATTTTTCTTCGTGATCCGAACATGATCGTTCGATTTTTGTTGTCTCGATCTTTGTGGTTTGATCGTTTGATTGTTCGGTTTTTGTCAATCTCGTTTCGTTATTGTTGAACATTCGACTCCTTCAAATTTCCTTAAGTTCGGGAAATTAGTCTCGCTTTCGATCTTCCAACCTTTGGGCGGTGGAATTTCGTATTTGTTCGGCGTGTGGCTCATGTTTTGATCAATGTACCGTTAGGTTAGTCAATCGTATTGATTTTCGTCGTTGTGTTTTGTGATTGTCGGATAATTGACTTGGCTATATTATCCGCTTGTTGACGCTTGTCGCTTGTTGGTTTTATTATATCCATAACGGAGAAGTCGTGTTTTTCTCATAGGAGAGTGTTAACACGCCGTATATTCTTTCGAGTTGTTTGTAACATATCGCCGTTGGGCGTTGGTAGCGCATACTTCTGTATCTAGATCAGTATATCCTGGCTGAAAATTTCTTCACCCTACTAGATATAAGTTTCTGGACGAAAATTCTATTAAGGAGGCTAGAATGTAATATCCGCAATTCAATTTCGGTAATTTTATTTTTTCGCGAAAGTTCGTTTTGACGACTCGCTCATGACCTTTCGTCATTTCGAGAATGATTAATTCTGCACTTTTTGTCATCCGAGTTCGTTTCGGTGTCGTTTTATTGAGTTCCGTGTCCTTAATCGACTTTTCTAAGTATGAGTTCGACTTTGTAAAGTCACCATTAATTTTTGGTAACCCCAAAAATTCTGAATCTTTGCAATATTATAGAGCATCGAGTTAGCTTTCCAATGGTTCAAACGGTGAGTCAATCGGAGTCCTGACGAGAGAGTTATGGTCGCTTTAGCTCACCCGCCGTTATTGGCGATCACGCGGCCGAACTCGCCGTGTCGTCCGACACGGCCTGCGTGCCGTGCTCGTCCGGATAAGTCGGAAGTTTCGCCTCGTGGCCCGACCGTGTCGTCCGACACGGCCCGTGCCGAACTCTTCCGATAAGCTCGAGATGATCGCTGACACGCCCGACCGTGTTCCAGACACGGCCGAGTCGTGCCGAGTCGCTTTCGGACGGTCACCGTCGGAAGGCCCCTCCGGCCGCGACCGTGTCCGGCAGACACGGTCGAGTCCCTCGCCGTCAATCATGCGCCACGACCGTGTCGGGCGGACACGGTCGAGTCCCTGTGCTATTTAAAGCCCAGCAATGCTTTTTTCGCCATTTTTCTCCTTCTTCCACTTCTCTTCACAGATGGGCGTGTTCCAAGATTGTAGCCATGTTGTTTAACAACATATACATGAATTTTGGAGGTTCATATCATCAAACATCCGACCTATAACATCCTTTGATCGAGCGAATCAGGTCAGATTTACTAGAAATCGAGTTTTGGTGAATTTGGGTTTGTTTGTTGTTTTCGTCCGATTAATCCGATTTAACTTAGGATTTTGATGGATTGATGATTATTTAGATGTATTATATCATTTCCTTTATTATTCCATGGTTGGATCGTATCGATTCGTTGTTTGAGTTGAGTTCTTGACCGACGCCTTGAAGGTGTCCGGTAAAATGTCTTAGAGGGGTTTTCGGGCGTTCTACGATTATTCTTCCTCGTATGGTCGATAATTTATTGATTGTATGATGTTAGGGTCGTGTTTCTTGCGAAGAAACCGTGTTGAACCCTTTCGTTCGTCGTCGTCTTCCGTTTCGATAGCATTGGGCGTTTCGAAGCTTTCTGGTTGAGCCGTGTTCGTCGGAATACTTGCGTACCGATTTTGAGGCAAGTACCTTGCCCATACTTTTCTCGTTTTATGGATATGATGATCGGTGGTCATCTTGATGCGTTTGTTTGGTTAGTTGAAATGAAGTTTCAAAGGATTTCGGTTTGGCCTCGTTAAAGGCTTTCTTTCAAAACGAGTGTGATTTGTGAGCGGTGTTTTGAGAATTGATTATGATTTGGTTATTTTGAACGTTGAAGGATTTTATGATGATACTCCTATTGTTTAAGTTATGGAATCGTGTATTTCCTTATTTAATCTTGTTATCGTATTTTTGAAGAGTTTGGTAATGGTGTCGAGTTAATGGCCATCTCTAGTGGGTATTCTTAATGAACTTACATTCTTAGCATGTTAGTATTGCATGAGTAACGTGTTTTGTGTGTAACTCACCTCGTGTTGGCCCGACGGGGTCAAGGAGGGAAATCTATGCTGCCGCCCTGGATTTCACGAGTTTCGTACCGCTAGCCAACTCGTTAGGGTCCTTGCAAGGCCTCGAGTGAGAATGTATGCTGCCGCCCTGTTCTCACGGCTTAGCGTGTGCGTGGTTTGTTTTTCTGTAATTGTAGCCAACTCGGTAGGGTCCCTATGAGGCCTCGAGCGAGAATGTATGCTGCCGCCCTGTTCTCGAGGCTAATTGTGAACTGTTCATTTCCGGAAATGAGTGCTTTCGAACGGTTTTTCATGATTGCATGCATTGACTAAGTGTGTAAGAGGTAAGTGTTCGTTTGGCTTACTTGGCTAGGATGGCACTGGAGTATTTTGTTGTTTGTTTTAAATCCTTTATTGTGGATTTTGATGTTGGGATACGAACCTCGTGGTCGTTCTTGTGTACTGTGAATTGATGAGATTTGGGGCTAAAATCCCAATGGTTTTGTAAAACTTATTTTACCGGTTTGGGGCTAAAATCCCAACGGGTTGGTAAATGTCATTTTTCGGAAAGTAAACCTTTGGGGCGGTGACCCCTTTTGTCTTGTGGATTTTGAAAAGTAGGATTTGATAATCCTAAATTGTTTTCTATTAATACTCTCGATGGCATTCTAAACCGTTTTATAAATTATTTCAATTGATTTATGATATTTCGATTTTGAAAGGTTTTCTCAAACTCTTGCCTCGGGAAGTACTCTTCGTTTTGTTTGGACCTTTGAGGATTCCTGGTTGTTGTTATTCGTGGAATGTGAATTGTATGGCTCGTATTTGCACTTTGTTCTTGCACTAGCAAAACAGTGGAGTTTTGCTAACCCCCGAGTATTCGGGGGGTGGATGTCTGTTTTTGCATTCAGGTTTTGGAGCATAACACAGGGTCGGCACGAAGGATGTGTAACACCCCCAGATTTAACCGGAAATATTACAGCGCCGTGGGCCCCGAGATGGAACCCACAAGGCTAAAAAGAAATTTTCACAAACATTTACAAATGCCCAAGAGGCCAACGACGGTACTAACTTTAAAAATTCACAAAGACTTATAAAATCCATTTATCAAAAACCGTCGTAAAACTCATTTGAAATCGCAAGGCCAAACAGCCGATACTCAAAAGTTTAGAAAACGATTTCCAAAGTAACCTCAGCTACCAGATACCAAAAGAGCGTCTCAAAATACTCACGCAGCGGAAAAAGACCAACCAAAACGATACTCTAGCAGCGGAAAACAAGAACCAATCAAGAAACTCAATGTACGTAACATGTCCTAGCCAAGATCCTCCGAAGCTCATCTTTTCACGACCGCTACAAGCTCGATGCTCCGAGAACCTAAAAGAAATCCCACGACGGGTCACCATAATATCCAACAATGATAATCACACATCACATTAATAATAACATACCAATGAGAATACAACATAAGAATACGACCAATGTAATCTTACCGCCATAACTTTGCTTACTCAAGTGATTCTCATCGTAGTAGCCATTATCACATTTCACATCATGTACTCGATTTACCAATAAACTCGAACGCAATATAAGTACTGTACCTCAAACAATACTCAAGGTTCTCAAACTGTCATAACCAACTCACGATACGGAAATATACCATTTCTGACCAATACGATCCATCGAATAACATCATCAAATCACAAGACGATAACCAATTGTCAACCAAAGACAAGACCAAGGAAAATATGGAACATACCTCGAGATATGATGAGCCACTATAATCATATCATTCTAATCCGATATCGAACAATGCAATGCGGACAAGGTCCTAACACAAGACCTACAAATGCATACTCATATGACAACGTCAATATGCTCAAAAACAATAACAACTATGTATACTCAATGGAAATCCCATGATCCAAATGCTTCTCAAGATAGATCCCAAGATGATCCTACAAGATCAACACGAGGTGGATAACCAACAATATACATATGCACAACAATAACACAATACTGGGTAATCCAACGATCCAGCGCCCTCAGCATAGATCCCAAGATGATCCCGTCGGACCAACACGAGGTGGAAAAACCCGTCCAATGATCCAGCTTCTCAAAGATAGATCCCAAGATGATCCCGCTGACCAACACGAGGTGGACATCCGATCCAAGGCCAAGATAGATCGCGCGATCCCATCGGATCAACACAACATAAACAACACAATATGCATACACATGTGCAAAACAATATGTTCATCATCATGAACAACGCAACATGGACGACAATATGACAAATCAATTAAGACAACCTCATGTTCGACAACATGAATGATAATACGCATGATCAAATCACTAACTCTAATTGAATCGATATAAGATACTTGCCCCGAGTCCTTCGGGAGAAATCTCGATGTCCAATCATCACCGACGATTATCCTCAATGCTCGGCGATCCATACGAACAATGAACTATAGATACTCATATCCTCGTCTTTACCATAATGTAACCTTGATACTCGAACATACCAATAACTGAGATAAGCATATACATTATGATTTATCTCCCATAATCGAAAGAACGATATGCGATCCGAATACCCAGAGTTCACAATAATAATCATCGCTATATGCATTATAAACGAAATGAAACTGAAACCATTCATTAAATATTATAACTGAGCAAGTAATAACTTGCCTCGATACCGATACGATGATGATGAAGCCGCTACTACCACAATGCCTTCATCTACGGGCTCCTCGGTCCCGACCAAAGCAATTCACGAACATACTCGAACATGACCGCAACATACGATTATACTCACCGATCAATAATCTCAACCTATTGAAATAATCGATTAACATACAATCCGATAACAATCAATAACCGACATAGCCAACCAATCAAACTCAACGGCTCAACAATACCTCGATCATAAACAAAACCAAACAATACAACTCAAACCAATCAAACACGAATTCAAGACAACACTATGATTCCACATTCAATCTTAAATACTTACAAGTTTCCTCCTTGTATATTCGTAATAAAACCAATTACCGATTATCATCATCAATCCGGACAATCCAATTAATTATAGATAATCATATTCCAAGAGTTCCACAACTTATTCAAATCACATTCAAAGTCCCCAAACGACATAATCCGATGTGTTCTAACATCTAAACAATCCTTATTCACAATTCAAGGTGTATGTAATCATGTTCTTCAACATATACACTTCTCATAACATCATGGATTACAACAAACTATCAAGAACATCGAGATTACTACGATTCCATAATCATAACGACATAATCAAGGTATTTGATCATCAATTCATTATCTTCCCTTAACAAAATTCCCATAATGACCAAGAATACTCACAACACTATCAATTCCATCACCATTCATACGAAAACATGTCGAATTTCCCAAGTTCTACTCATTGAGGCATTTCATCGAACACTTTGAAGGCATAATCCAAATCAATCATTTTAACGAAGAAATACTCAATTTGTTCCACAAAACTTCAAGGATAATGTATAATCTCAAGAATACAACAAGGTTCCATCAATAACTGAGTTAAACGAATCCATTCGCCAAATCATCAAGAAACTCCAAAACTATCCAAAACCAAGTGTTTAGGTGTTCTTACCTTTGATCCGATGGAAGATGATGTTAATCCATGATTCCAACTTCCAAAACATGTTGCTACATGATGTTATTACTCAAATCCATCAACTTTGTCAAGAAATCGCGAGAGGAACGAAGAAAAATGAAAATGACAAGGGTGACTCGGTCCAGCCTTTTATAGGTCGAGACTGCCGCCGCTACGCACGTAACCGGCGGGTCCTTACGCACGTAGCCGACGCGCCTAACCTTCGCCCATTTCGCCGGCCTTTACGCACGTAATCGGAAGTCGCCACGCACGTAACGGCACTTACGGCCAGAATCGGACACGCCTTTACGACGTTATCGCCACCTTACGCCGAAGCGAAGTCACCGCCGACCGTGATCGCCACCCTGCGAGTCACCGCCGACCATGCTCGGCCATTCCAACGAATCACGACCGGTCATGCTCGGCCATCCAGTCATCTCGCCACGACTCGCCACCGCCCCGTAACGCACGTAACACTTATTCCGTTGCACGTATACGACGTTGACTTGCTACAAGATCTACTCGTATTACGTACGTAATACACCCTGTATAACGTACGTAACTCCATCCGTTGACTCACCTGTCCACATCTTCGCCGAAAGCTGCCGACACCGGGCCCAACTGTCTGATTCCTCTTGTTACGTACGTAATGTCTCGGCCATAACGTACGTAACTCTTGTAATTTAGCGTACGTAAGTCTTCAACATTAGCGTACGCTAAGTATTCTATACTTAGCCAATTTCAACTGCTACCTGCCTCTCGACATACCAAGACACATATACACTTACCGAATACATATATCAATCCAATAACATCCTTATACGATATACTCTATATCGAAAGTACGCTAACCCGATACACAATACCCTCAAATGCAAATCACAACCAGATACGACAATTATACCGATATCGACATCTCGGTCCTTTATTTATTTATTTTATCCATACTGCATGCATTCCACGCTGCATAATATAACTCGGATAAAATAATATCAAACAACAAAGCAGAGAAATTCGGATATTACATACTACACCACTTAAAATAAGTTTCGTCCTCGAAACTTGAAATCCGTCATAAAAGAAACAAACTGCTCAACTAAAATATCCCAAAACCATCACGACAACGATCAATCATTACCATTCTTCAATAATCAAAAGAGTACACTTACAAATACGCAGTCGACGATCTCCGAGATACTAGCAAGCGATCTCACCGCATACCCCAATACGCTTACAATCACAATTCCTTGAGTCTCAACAAAATTTTATCATCGTCGATGAAATAATCTATTCATGACAAATCCTCGTTTCGATCGCATGATCAAGTTCCAATTCTGATAAGACGAATAATATCCGATATATCTGTGAAACAACTGCTCAAAACAATGGCAACCAATCTCGAAACATCGACACAAAATCCGAACACTTATACGATCATCAACAATGATCAACCAACAAATTAACTGAGAATACCATCGACATGATAAATTCCAATACGACCAATCCAATGGTTAAAGCACAATCGAGTATATCATAAACATGATAACTCTAATATTACCAACGAAGGAACGATAATAATCAGGAATACCCTCACACGGTAAATTCCAACACGATACACACATAACCATAGAGACATATATACGGACGAATAAAGTTCTCAAAACGACAAACCAATCACATACCGTGGATCTCAATAAACATACTCGACTGGTGAACATACCCCTCGGCATATGAACAACCAATCACAAACTGACGAACATACCCAATCATACACGGAGTGGAAACGACCACTCACTATCTAAAACAACCAGTATGGGGTCACCATCCCCAAATCTACGCTTACAAGGAAATCATTCCAGAATCAGTAAGGTAAAATCGCGCTACTACCATACCAATGGAATCACATAGCACATATGTTCCGGTTTCACAAAATCCCAAGTTTCCAAAATAATATTGTGTGCATGAATCTACAACACGCAACATATTTCTCTTATCTGATAACTCAACCGATCATCACCGGATAATCAAACTAACATACTGAAGTTCGAATTCCTTTTCCATCGTACCATCAATATGATATGCACTATGCACTAAATGCGTATGTATATCAATCACATTTTCAAAACCAGTTTGAAATCATATATTCTTGTCAAAAGACAAATTTTCGAAAATTCCTTCAAGAGTTTGAAAACTCAAAACATAAATTTTGGTAAGACCACAAAATCAATTTTCGAAAAATTAACTTGGCTCGATGGTGCCAAGTATTTGATAATAGCTTCTTCGAATCCACACGATTTCAAGTTTTAAAATGAAAAGTATGCAAATGCTCGACTATATCCATACTCCGTATACCAATTCGGTTCACACCAATATCCACCGATATTCCATCGAAAACCACACGATCGAGTTCCAAAATCTCAATATATAAATTCCGACTAAACTCCTTTTCCACACATGACTTGCAACGTCACCATTAACCCATCCTGGATCACCTTAAATATGATATGACAAAATATTGAAACAAATCCACACAATAAAGACTTCCCGAGAGGTTCAATTTGAACAAGTAAACCAAAGCCTTGAAAGGCGGAAATAACATAGGTAAACGATTGGTAAAGTGTTTTACAAGTCTCGGGAGTTTTAAGAAAACAGAAAAGTCGTTTGAAACATTAGGGTCTTAGCCCGTAACTCGTTCCGCATTACAAAAAGTTTAAAAGGTAGAAAACCCCTTTTCGGACTTCAAGTCCTGAGTTATAAAACCATTTCAAAATCGATTGGGTCTCGGCCCAAAATCATTTTCCGTAAAACATCCGTAAAATATTCATTTTGAAAAGTATCATTTTCAAATGCTCAAAACAGTTCATGTATCTCAAATGAATTAACATGCTACATGTTCTTCTCAACAATCCATAGTCCTTCTCCCGATTACACAATTCCGTTCCAAAATCTAGCTGATATACTGATTTCCAAAATCATAACTTCTCAAGATCATCAATCCTATCCCAACTCATTCACCTTATATTGAAATGCATAATATCTGCTGAATCACAAAACATATCAACTTAGAACGCCAGTGAATCTCAATGAAATTCAAAAATCCGAATACTTACAGATCGTGAAGCCGACGATTCCCCGTGATACTGGCACATGTCTAGACTCAAGAAAATACTCGACACAGGTATTTTCAAAACTCACGCTTTGCAAACTCGGTGCAACTCAAGAACACAATATATCACGTAAACACCATTTGGAAAAGTTATAACAAGCCCAAGACGACATCGCAAATCCGATAACGCACAAGCCCGAGTGAACAACAAAGACTCACGGCTCTAGTATTTGTCAATCGACAACTCGAATGACGGAACAAAAACACGACCCAACTCGACCCAAATGCCTAGGTTTTCTCAACCTAAGCTCGATACCATATTCGTAACACCCTGCATTTAACCGAAATATTACGGGCCGTGGGCCCCGAGATGGAACCCACAAGGCTAAAAAGAAATTTTCACAAACATTTACAAATGCCCAAGAGGCCAACGACGGTACTAACTTTAAAAATTCACAAAGACTTATAAAATCCATTTATCAAAAACCGTCGTAAACTCATTTGAAATCGCAAGGCCAAACAATGATACTCAAAAGTTTAGAAAACCATTTCCAAAGTAACCTAAGAAACTAGATACCAAAAGAGCGTCTAAAACTACTCACGCAGCTGAAAAACACCAACCAAAACGATACTCTAGCAAATGAAAACAAGAACCAATCAAGAAACTCAATGTACAGAACATGTCCTAGCCAAGATCCTCCGAAGCTCATCTCTTCACGACCGCTACAAGCTCGATGCTCCGAGAACCTAAAAGAAATCCCACGACGGGGTCAGCCATAATATCCAACAATGATAACTGTCACATCACATTAATAATAACATACCAATGAGAATACAACATAAGAATACGACCAATGTAATCTTACCGCCATAACTTTGCTTACTCAAGTGATTCTCATCAGAGTAGCCATTATCACATTTCACATCATGTACTCGATTTACCAATAAACTCGAACGCAATATAAGTACTGTACCTCAAACAATACTCAAGGTTCTCAAACTGTCATAACCAACTCACGATACGGAAATATACCATTTCTGACCAATACGATCCATCGAATAACATCATCAAATCCCAAGACGATAACCAATTGTCCACCAAAGACAAGACCAAGGAAAATATGGAACATACCTCGAGATATGATGTGCCACGATAATCATATCACCTAATCCGATATCGTAACAATGCAATGCGGACAAGGTCCTAACACAAGACCTACAAATGCATAATCTTATGACAACGTCTATATGCTCAAAAACAATAACAACTATGTATACTCAATGGAAATCCCATGATCCAGCGCCTCAAAGATAGATCCCAAGATGATCCTACAAGATCAACACGAGGTGGATAACCAACAATATACATATGCACAACAATAACACAATACTGGGTAATCCAACGATCCAGGCTTCTCAAAGATAGATCCCAAGATGATCCTGCGGACCAACACGAGGTGGAAAACCCGTCCAATGATCCAGCCCTCAAGATAGATCCCAAGATGATCCCGCTGACCAACACGAGGTGGACATCCGATCCAGCGCCCTCAGCATAGATCGCGCGATCCCATCGGATCAACACAACATAAACAACACAATATGCATACACATGTGCAAAACAATATGTTCATCATCATGAACAACGCAACATGGACGACAATATGACAAATCAATTAAGACGACCTCATGTTCGACAACATGAATGATAATACGCATGATCAAATCACTAACTCTAATTGAATCGATATAAGATACTTGCCCCGAGTCCTTCGGGAGAAATCTCGATGTCCAATCATCACCGACGATTATCCTCAATGCTCGGCGATCCATACGAACAATGAACTATAGATACTCATATCCTCGTCTTTACCATAATGTAACCTTGATACTCGAACATACCAATAACTGAGATAAGCATATACATTATGATTTATCTCCCAGAATCGAAAGAACGATATGCGATCCGAATACCCAGAGTTCACAATAATAATCATCGCTATATGCATTATAAACGAAATGAAACTGAAACCATTCATTAAATATTATAACTGAGCAAGTAATAACTTGCCTCGATACCGATACGATGATGATTAAGCCGCTACCAGTCACAATGCCTTCATCTACGGGCTCCTCGGTCCCGACCAAAGCAATTCACGAACATACTCGAACATGACCGCAACATACGATTATACTCACCGATCAATAATCTCAACCTATTGAAATAATCGATTAACATACAATCCGATAACAATCAATAACCGACATAGCCAACCAATCAAACTCAACGGCTCAACAATACCTCGATCATAAACAAAACCAAACAATACAACTCAAACCAATCAAACACGAATTCAAGACAACACTATGATTCCACATTCAATCTTAAATACTTACAAGTTTCCTCCTTGTATATTCGTAATAAAACCAATTACCGATTATCATCATCAATCCGGACAATCCAATTAATTATAGATAATCATATTCCAAGAGTTCCACAACTTATTCCGAAATCACATTCAAAGTCCCCAAACGACATAATCCGATGTGTTCTAACATCTAAACAATCCTTATTCACAATTCAAGGTGTATGTAATCATGTTATTCAACATATACACTTCTCATAACATCATGGATTACAACAAACTATCAAGAACATCGAGATTACTACGATTCCATAATCATAACGACATAATCAAGGTATTTGATCATCAATTCATTATCTTCCCTTAACAAAATTCCCATAATGACCAAGAATACTCACAACACTATCAATTCCATCACCATTCATACGAAAACATGTCGAATTTCCCAAGTTCTACTCATTGAGGCATTTCATCGAACACTTTGAAGGCATAATCCAAATCAATCATTTTAACGAAGAAATACTCGAATTTGTTCCACAAAACTTCAAGGATAATGTATAATCTCAAGAATACAACAAGGTTCCATCAATAACTGAGTTAAAACGAATCCATTCGCCAAATCATCAAGAAACTCAAAACTATCCAAAACCAAGTGTTTAGGTGTTCTTACCTTTGATCCGGATGGAAGATGATGTTAATCCATGATTCCAACTTCCAAAACATGTTGCTACATGATGTTATTACTCAAATCCATCAACTTTGTCAAGAAATCGCGAGAGGAACGAAGAAAAATGAAAATGACAAGGGTGACTCGGTCTGTGCCTTTTATAGGTCGAGACTGCCGGCCGATTACGCACGTAATCGGCGGGTCCTTACGCACGAGCCGGACGCGCCTAACCTTCTGTCCATTTCGCCGGCACTTTACGTACGTAATCGGAAGCCGCTACGTGCGTAACGGGCACTTACGGCCGTAATCGGACACGCTTTACGTACGTTATCGGCCTCTACGCCCGAGTCACCGCGACCGTGATCGCCACCCTCGCAGTCACTGCCGACCATGCTCGGCCATTCCAACGAATCACGACCGGTCATGCTCGGCCATCCAGGTCATCTCGGCCACGACTCGGCCACCGCCCCGTAACGCACGTAACACTTATTCCGCTGCGCATTTAATACGTACGTTGACTTGCTACAGTATTATACTCGTATTACGTACGTAATACACCCTGTATAACGTACGTAACTCCATCCGTTGACTCACCTGTCCACATCTGCGCCGAAAGCCGCCGACACCGGGCCCCAACTGTCTGATTCCTCTTGTTACGTACGTAATGTCTCGGCCATAACGTACGTAACTCTTGTGATTTAGCGTACGTAAGTCTTCAACATTAGCGTACGCTAAGTATTCTATACTTAGCCAATTTCAACCGTTACCGCCTGTCTCGACATACCGAAGACACATATACACTTACTGAATACATATACTGAATCCAATAACATCCTTATACGATATACTCTATATCGAAAGTACGCTAACCTGATACACAATACCCTCAAATGCAACTGTCAACCAGATACGACAATTATACCGATACTGACATCTCAGTCCTTTATTTATTTATTTTATCCATACTGTACAGATTCCACGCTGTACAATATAACTCGGATAAAATAATATCAAACAACAGCAGTAGAAATTCCGGATATTACAGGATGATGAAAGATGATCGATACTAATCACATGAGGAACCGTACATCGTGTGTTGGTTCAGTTGTACTTTATTTTCCGCTGCTGTATTGTTCCCGTTGTACGGGTGTAGTTGTATTTTGTCCCCTGCGTGGGCATGAGTTGTATTTGAGTTGTATGTATTTGTGGAAAGACCAAATCGGTCTACTGAGTCATTGTAGCCTTGAAGGCATTGTCGAGATGTTAAATGTTGTTACCAGCCTGGTAGATCCTCGAGAAGAGGGTCTACGGCGTGTAATATCCCTGAGTGGATTGGGGGTGTTACATTATTGGCCACAGTATACTGTCTTATAATTTAGAAGAGGGGTTGAATAAGTTATACTCTTTTTAGAACTTTGATTTGCATAGTGGAAGTCATAGACTAAGTTGATGTAAGTACAACAATTTGAAAATCTCCTGTAGCTTGGTGCGTACAGGGTTTTCAAAGCAAGTATACTAAAATCACAGACAGTATGAAAATAATAAGTACAGAAAGTAATAATACACAAGCTTAATATGGTTCGAGGTAAACCCCTATACGTCCACAGATCCTCCACACAGGAGTACAAATTTTATTAAAATCGAGGCATACACAACTGTATGATTTTAACTAAAATGGTCACTGTATCATTCACACAGATTGATGCAGCTGACTGTAGCTTGAGCCATTCACACAGATTGGCTGTAGGCTTCTTCGACTTGATTCTTCTCACACAGATTGAACTTTCGTCCTTTGAGCTATATTCATCCCACATAGCTCGGAATAACTTGACCTAGTCCACACAGGTCTAAGGGTCTCAACAACAAGGTTTTTGAAATATCAGGAATGGAACAGCGGTTGTACGCTTTATAGGTTTTGCTGTTGTTGTGTTGTTCTCTACTAAGGATTTCAATATTCCCTCACTCAAGATATTCGTTGTATGCTTGAAGAAATATATTGCTCTTGGGTAATAAATTCGAGTATGAGCGACCATCCAGTAAGTTAGTAAGTGCGAAATGTCTTGCTTGGGCTATTTATAACCTTGGAAATAGATCCAATATAAATGTAGCGTTGGCCGGTTGGTGAGATTTAGACAGCTCTGATTGGTGGCTTCAGAGAGTTTGAATTAAAGATGTTTCGCATTTAATGCTTCATACATTCTCTTTGATTTGTATTAAATTCTCTATTATGTGTAGTCTTTTCGACCGCATTAAATATTATCCCATCAGCATTAAATACTGCTCTAAAAATGTGAATACTTTGTGAATAAAGAAATAATTATCTCACAATGATTTAAAATTCTAAGTCTTAGTCTTGTTGGGTTGTGTTTTACTTTTTCTAAGTAAAACACCAACAACTTTTTTGTTGTAGCCTACAGTTCTTTTTGCTGTGCTCTGTAACTTCTATAGAATATAGACTTCTTGGGCGTTGTATGAAGTTCCACTGTAGGGACAGACTGTAAGGTGCATTTATCAAAATACTTGGGGTATTATTTTCCCCAACAGACTATTTTATCTAACTACCAAAATAGTTGCAATTTGTTCTCATGGACTATTTTATGAAACTACGAAAATCTTGGTTGAAGAATAAATTCGACTTCTTACCGTAATATTCTCATGAGATTCCATTTTTTTTCTAAATTAAAAATTCCTCTAGTTTTTCTAAATCAAATAATCGATCAAAATTTATAATCATAACGATCCGTATAAATTTTCAAACAAGTATAGGTAATTTTTGAAGTTCCTTAAAATATTCTATGAGAATAAACTTTAAAATTGTACTTTTTGTAGTTCCATAAAATTAAATTGAAATAAGGGTAATTTTGGTATAGAGATGAATAATATCCAAATGAAAAACATATTTTGGGAAATGAAAAAAAAAAGTAAAACCCACTTAAATTGGAAAGGAAGGAGTACAAATTGTGGGGGGGGGGGGGGATAGAAAGTGTGAAAAAAATGAGTTAACCGCTAATTTTCGCTTCCTCCCTAGGTTTTTTTTTCTCAAACCAAACTCTTAGGATCTATTTGTTTCAAATGCGGTAAAGAGAGCGGAGGGATTCTTATCGAAGGAAGGGAAAGGGAGAGAACAAGATGTAAAATACTTATACCTTGATTGGAGGACTCCGTAGGAGGGAATGTGAGAGAAGTAGAAGCATATTATTTGGTAAAGAGAAGGGAGTGGAGGGAAAATAAGCCATTATTCAATATAAAGTGTGAATGTTAATCGATATTTAACTAACTTTACTCAGTATTTTATTATGAACTGCGGGTCAAATCACAAAATATTAATATTAAAATGAATCATATTAGATTATCTTGTTCATTTTAACTAAATATTTTATTTCCGACATTAATCAACCTAGATCATTATGATCTTTATTTATATTAAGTGCTATTGTTAAATCTCTTGATTTAGGCTCCAAATCTCACCGTAATAAAATTTGTTGAACGTTCTATAATTTAATCAACTTCAAGAGTATGCTCTTCAAGGGCGACGTCTTCATGATGCTGAATTTTATCACTAGTACATAGTTTGATCTCTAGAAATATATAATATATTTTTCATCATTTAAGTGGGCCTTTCTTAAAGTCAATTGTAGCACTTGCATATGTCTTTTAAGACATCAATTTCCAACATGATTTTGTAATATCCGCAATTTTCGATTTTCGGTAAATTTCTTTTTTCGGCCGGAGTCCGTTTTGACGACTCGCTCATGACCGTTTCGTCATTTCGAGAATGATTAATTCTGCACTTTTTATCATCCGAGTTCGTTTCGGTATCGTTTTGTTGAGTTCCGAGCTTTTTAGCGACTTTTCCGCACTTGAGTTCGATTCTTGCGAATCTCGTCTGAAATTGTTGTTTCGAGTTTCTCGTAAGTTCATTTAATGTTATTATTCATTTTGCGAGCTTTGGTTTGGTGTTTCGATCGCGTATCGTGATTTTCGGATGTTTTGGGCCATTTTCGTAATTTCCCAAAGTTTTGGGTAATTACTTCCGTTGTCGAATTCCGAGCCTTCGGGTGGTCGGAATTGTGTGTTCTCTTAGCTCTTAGATTCGTCTTTGCGAGTACGTCGTAACCGTATCATCGATTCGTATTCAGGTTCGGGTTTCGGGGTCGTTCGGCCGTCGGAGTTGGCTCCCCGACATGGCCGGCAACTGGGCCCAGCCGCATCGCCGAGTCACGGCCGGTAGTGCTCGGCAGATTCCGGCCAAGCAGGCAGTCCGTGGGCCTCGGCACATGCTGGCAGGGCCGCGGCACACTCTGTGGCATTTTTCGGCCAAACCGACTGTACCTGGTGCCGCGGCACACGCCGGCCGGGCCGCGGCACACTGCCGACCACTGGGAGCCATTTTTGGGCCTGTGCCGCGGCCCAGCGGGAGTGTGCCGTGGCACACTGTGCAGCCTATTTATGGCCCTGCAGACGGGTTTTTGGCCATTTTTCTCACTCGTTTTCTTCCTTTCCGCGGCTGGAGCTTGGTTAATCATGGAGAGATATTGTTGGACAATCAATCCATGAAGTTTTGTAGTTCATATCATCAATCATCCATCCTATAACACCCTCCGATCTACCGAATCAGGTCAGATTTCCTAGAAATCTAGTTTTGGGGAATTTGGGTGTTTTGGTTGTTTTCGTCCGATTAATCCGATTTAACTTAGGATTATGATGGATTGATGATTATTTAGATGTATTATATCATTTCCCTTGTTATTCCATGGTTGGATCGTATCGATTCGTTGTTTTGGTCAACTACTTGATCGACGCCTTGAAGGTGTCCGGTAGAATGTCATAGAGGGGTTTTCGGGCGTTCTACGATTATTCTTCATCGTATGATCGTTGATTAATTAATTGTATGATGTTAGGGTCGTGTTTCTTGCGAAGAAACCATGTTGAACCCTTCCGTTCATCGTCGTCTTCCTTTTCGATAGCATCGGGCGTTTCGAAGCTTTCCGGTTGAGCCGTGTTCGTCGGAATACTTGCGTGCCAATTTCGAGGCAAGTACCTTGCCCATACTTTTCTCGTTTTATGGATAGGATGATCGGTTGTCGTCTTAATGTGTTTGTTTGGTTATTTGAAATGAAGTTTCAAAGGATTTCGGTTTGGCCTCGTTAAAGGCTTTCTTTCAAAATGCGTGTGTTTTGTGAACAGTGTTTTGAGAATTGATTATGATTTGATTATTTTGAACGTTGAAGGATTTTATGATGATACTCCTATTGATTGTTTAAAGTTATGGAATCGTGTATTCCGTATTTAATCTTGTTATTGTATTTTTGAAGAGTTTGGTAAAGGTGTCGAGTTAATGGCCATCTCTAGTGAGTATTCTTAATGAACTTACATTCTTAGCATGTTAGTATTGCACGAGTAACGTGTGTGTGTGTATGCTCACTACGGGTTAGATCCGACGGGGTCTCGGTAGGGCTCCACGAAGCTGTGGAACCGCGAGCTTGCTTTTACCCACTGTGGGTTAGATCCGACGGGGTTTCGGCAGGGATCCACGAAGCTGTTGGTCCGCGGTTAATTGTGGTGCATTTTGCAAATGTGGTTTGATTATTGACATTTCTGGAAATGAGTGCTTGCGAATGGTTTTCATGATTGCATGCATCGACTAAGTGTGTAAGAGGTAAGTGTTCGTTTGGCTTACTTGGCTAGGATGGCACTAGAGTATTTTGTTGTTTGTGTTAAATCCTTTATTTGTGGATTTTGATGTTGGGAGACGAACCTTGTGGTCGTTCTTGTGTACTGTGAGTTGATGAGATTTGGGGCTAAAATCCCAATGGTTTTGTAAAAGTCATTTTACGGATTTGGGGCTAAAATACCAATGGTTTGGTAAATGTCATTTTTCAGAAAGTAAACTTTTGGGGCGGTGACCCCTTTCGTCTTTTGGATTTTGAAAAGCAGGATTTGATAATCCTAAATTGTTTTCTATTAAAACTCCCGATGGTATTTCAAATCATTTTACAAATTGTTTCCCTCGATATTTTGATCTTGAAATTTTGGAAAGTCTTTACTCAAACTCTTGCCTCGGGAAGTGTTCATCCTGTTGTATTTGAATCTTTGAGGATTCTTGGTTATTGTTATTCGTGGAATGTGAATTGTATGGCTCGTATTTTCACTTTGTTCTTGCACTACAAAACAGTGGAGTTTTGCTAACCCCCGAGTATTCGGGGGGTGGATGTCTATTTTTACATTCAGGTTTTGGAGCATAACACAGGGTCGGCACGAAGGATGATGAAAGATGATCGATACTAATCACATGAGGAACCGTATAATGTTTATTGGTTCAGTTGTACTTTATTTTCCGCTGCTATACTTTTCCCGTTGTACGGGTGTGGTTGTATTTTGACCCCTGCGTGGGCATGATTTGTATTTGAGTTGTATGTATTTATTGAAAGACCAAATCGGTCTACTGAGTCATTTTAGCCTTAAAGGCATGGTTGAGTTGTTATATGTTGTTACCAGCCTGGTAGATCCTTGAGGAAGGGTTCTACGGCGTGTAATATCCCTGAGCGGATTGGGGGTGTTACAGATTTATTGAAATCTTCTGGCGTATATACATAAATAATTGATTACAATCCCTAGAATGAATAATTATTTGAACTCCAAGTTCGTATTTTTTTTAAATAATTTTCTTGATCGATTTATACATTCTCCCTAATGTCGGGGATGATATTATACTATGATATCAATCTTATTAATATATAGATCAGGTCTTCTCATAAAAGGAGACCTTATCATATATAAATTTTTATATTCAATAGGAGTCATACAGAAGAGGGTATGTACATCGAATTACTTGTTGAATTTAAAATAATGCACTTTTGTCGATATTAAATCACAAATTTATTGAAATATGTAAACTTCCCGTTTACTATGATGATGATTCTGACCCAAAGTAAGATTAAAGCAGTTATATATATCGAATTTATTCTTGAATGAATTTACGAGAAAATCAACTTTTGATTTACTGAATTCATGATATCATATTGTACTTCAAGAGATATAAATAATATTCTATCCTTAAACATTAAAAGATAGTTGTCTTTCCTCCGGGGATAAATATTTTATCTTTTCAAGAGGATTTATTGTCCCAATTTTATATTTATGCATTATTTGCATTCATGATACAAATACCACCATCAATATCGAATGTAATAATTATTATTACTTTTTTGAATGAAAGTACTGTTAGGAGTATGCCCTCGAATGACCCTCAAGGGATGTATGACTGAGGGTATTGTACTTGTTATTATGTAATTCATTATCAGAAGGCAATTATATGTCTCTTTATTTAGTGATAGTCACTGGTACTCCTGGCTTATATATATATATATATATATATATATATATATATATATATAGAAACTAGTCCGTTTATTTGAGAGCAAAACATTTCACTCCTTATTGGATAAGGGGATCGGCACTGGAAAGGTTTATGGCTCAAATACTTAATCCTTCGCAAGTCGATGAAACTTGACTGGGCGTTAAGTTTATGTGAAGATTTGTATGACGTGTTCTTTGACTTGGAGAGTGCCCGTCGAACATTAATGGTTAGTGGGAGCACACATTATAGGTATGCTAATTAGATTAGTATACTCGAACCGACTCACCCTCGATTCGTCACATAGATTTCACTCCGGGATAGTCAATGATGGAATCGAAAGGTTGTGATAGGTATTCGTCAACCTTCGACTTGAGGATTTAGTAGGGATTTGCTTGTGATGTTAAGATTTTCATTAGAGTAGTTCGACCCAGAATATCGGAAGGTGGGGGTCAACCTCGACGTGCGTCTTGACGGGCAAGTAGCAGGTCCTACTGAATACCAAGATAGGATTTCTCCTGTAAGTGAACAGGTATATGTGCTATGCGGTTATTGGCAAATGAGATCATAAGTCTTTGGACAAAACATTGGAGCTAGTTGTATTGGATACATGAGTGCTCGATGATCTCGATTTGCATTAACTCATGCATAGCGTCAGGTATAGGTAGGGTTTGACTGACTGTGACCCTATAACTTGATCGGGACATTTGAAAGAAGGGATACGTATACTGGTATTCACGACAGAATGGTTTTTGAATAATCCCAATCATTCGTTCTCAGTTGGGGTACAGTGTAGACCGCCAGGCTGGCTAGGTGGTGCTACTGCTCTATGGTTCCTCCCATTGCTAACTGAGACGGACCTACCAAGTTGCGCGATAGGATTGACGATGGAATGAATCGAGCTTATTCTCTCTTTATAAATATTAGATATTGGATATCTAAATTATTGGACATTGGATGTCTAATTAATTTTGGGACATTGGATGTCTAAATTAATTTATTGGATAAATTAATTTACGGCCTAATGAATTAAATAAATTACAGGGTGATTAATTTAATTCATGAATATAATTATTTCTTGGAGAAATTAATTCTATTATTTTATATTTGATATGATTAATTAATTGGATTAATTAATTGATATAAATACATCAGAACGGAATTGGAGTTTATCTGTTTGCACTCACGAGAGTCCGAAACGAATCGAACTCATCCAATTACTTCTAGATTGTAACACCCCCAATCCACTCAGGGATATTACACACCGTAGAGCCTTTCCTCAAGGATCTACCAGGCTGGTAACTAAAATTAAACATCTCCACATCGCCTTTAAGGCTAAAATGACTCGGTAGACCGATTCGGTCTTTCAATTATTACGTACAACTCAATCTCAATACATGCCCAGATAGGGGTCAAAATACAACACACTCTCGTACAACGGGAAAAATACTGCAGCGGAAATAAAGTACAACCAAACCAATACGACATCATATGGATCTTCATGTGATTAGTATCGATCATCTTTCATCATCCTTCGTGCCGACCGTGTGTTATGCTCCCCAAAACCTGAATGCAATACAGACATCCACCCCCCGATTACTCGGGGGTTAGCAAAATCCCACTATTTTGCTAGTGCAAGTACATAATCATACGAAATGTAACAATCAATTAGAAATCACGAATCAGATACGACAAATAACCACCAAAGCCTTCCCGAGAGGTTTTATTAATTAGAAAGCAATCAATGAAGTGTTTGAAAATAAATTGCTCATCTCGGGGATTTTAAAAGTAGAAACCTTGATGGACCTCAAGTCCTTAGTTGAAAATAATCATTTCAAGACGAATGGGTCTTGGTCCAAAATCACTTTCCGTAAAATGACCTTTACAAAACCGTTGGTATCTCATCCCAAATCTCATCAAATCACAGTACCAGAGGACAATAGCAAGGTCCGTTTTCCAACATCAAAACCCCACAACTAAAGGATTAAACACATACCACAAAATACTCTAGTGCCATCCTAGCCAAGTAGGCCAAATGAACAACTTACCTCTTACACACTTAGTCAATGCATGCAAATCATGAAATCACCATTCAAAAACACTCGTTTCTAGAAACGCTATAAACCAAAACACATTTGTAAAATGCACCACAGTTAACCGCGGACCCACGCCTCTGTGGACCCCTACCGAGACTCTGTCGGATCTAACCCGTAGTGGTTAAAAGCAACTCGCGGACCCACGCCTCTGTGGACCCCTACCGAGACCTCATCGGATCTAACCCATAGTGAGCATACACACACATATCACTCATGCAATACTAATATGCTAAGAATGTAAGTTCATTAAGAACACTTGCTAGAGATGGCCACTTACCCGACACAATTATTATACTCATCACAATACCTCCATCATGAACAATCAATCACGACACAATTAACACGGAATACACGATTCCACAAAATTAAACAAGTAGGGATATCATTAAAGCCCCTCAACGTTCAAAATAATCAAATCATAATCATCTCACACGAATCGTTTTCACGAGGGTAAACCAACCATCGTAAACCCAACATGTAAAATCTATTTGCAGGACACAAATCATATAAGAAAATACTTGCCTCGAAACTACGATCGAAACGAGATGATGAACGGGATGCGGTTGGGCAGCCCAGAACTCCTGAACATAATCGAGAATACAATAGCACCGCGAACGCTATGAGAATAACACCACACGAATTACCAGCACCAAGCGGAGATCAACTCGGAATCCTCGAGCACCTATAATCCTCCGGAAGAATCAACAAAAACATGATTACGACGAGGATCAAGACCAAAATCAATGGAGACCACATCAAACTATCGAAGGAAAACTCATTCGAACATTTAATCGAACCTTAAATGTTCACTACACCTCAAGAACACCGAAATCACCCTTCGGGTTTAAACGAACCAAAGATATAGATATACAATCCATAAAAAAAGTTTAATAACATCATTTGACAATCGGTTTATCAAAACCGAAAGGAAAAAAATCAAGAATAAAACTCCCAAAAAGTCAACTTGAAGAAAATCAAGAATTTACCTTGATCCGCCGAAGATTGATGGATTTGATGATGTTAAGATCACCTAAAGACCTCCAAAACACCTTTGGATTGAGCAAAATCGGGCAAGATCGCGAACCCTAGTCGCCCTTGACTTACTCTCGTGGAGAGAAGAGGAAATGATGGTGAAAATGAGAAAAATGACTGCTGTCCAGTTAGCGTGCGCTAATCTTCCTGATTAGCGTGCGCTATAGAAGCATCAGAACAAAACGTTCTGCCAAAAAGTGCAGTTAGCGTGCACTAACTACAAAAGTTAGCGAGCGCTAACGAGACCCACAGACTCAGTCTAGTAGCTTCTGGACTGTCTCGAACTACCAGTTAGCGTGCGCTACCTCTACCATAGCGTGCGATAACGGGCCTGAATCCAACTACTGACCTCTGACCCTGCTGCTCGATAGCGTGCGCTAAGGAGATCCCTTAGCGTGCGCTAATGCATATAGAACTACAACAGTAGTGTTCTCAAAGCTGGTTACAACAATAGACTCCGCCGATCGAAATACCAAGTTCAAGATACGCACGGAAAGCTCCAGAATAAGATCATACTAAGATCTTGAGTTACAATCAAACTCACATGCGACCATGAAAAGGTCGAAACTGTAATACCCGGTTGTAATTCAGTCTTTATCATTCAGTAATTTCATTCGGTAATTGTCACTATGTAATTTTTCACTTGTTAATAATCATTCATCCGTGTTCACCGTTCGGAATAACTTCGAGTTGTGTATCGATATTGTTTAGTGTATCTACCTTATTCGGGAATCGAGACAAGAGTATTATCTTGATTGTTGTAATTGATTCATTAGTCGATGTTGACGTTGGAATTCATGTCATTTCAAATATCTTCATTGTTCAAATCGTGTTTTTGTTGGACGAACCCTTGTAATCATTGATTGGAACCACCGTTTTGGGGTTTTCGCACTTCCATTTCGTGTTATCGTTTCCCAAATATTGATTCCTATTGCTTATTTCCCTTCCCGAGTCATTTTTCTTCATTTTAGGACCCAAGGGGGGTGTGGGCCGCGGCACAAGGAGTGTGCACCGCGGCACACACATTTTCCAATTTTTGGCCGAGCAGCCTGTACCATGAGCCGCGGCTCATGCCGACAGGGCCGCGGCACACTGCCGAGTCACTGCCGAGGCACACCCATCCGGGCCGCGGCACACTCGTGTTGCAATTGTTTTGGCCGACCCGTCTGTACTGTGAGCCGCGGCTCATGTCAATAGGGCCGCGGCACACTGTCGAGTCACTGCCGCGGCACATTCGTCTGGGCCGCGGCAAACTGCCGATCACTGGTGTAATACCCGTGATTTCGATTTCCGGTAATTTCTTTTTTTCGGCGGAAGTCTGTTTTGACGACTCTTTCATGACCGTTTCATCATTCTGAGAATGATTAATTCTGCACTTTTTGTCATC
This sequence comes from Orobanche coerulescens, assembly GCA_033398695.1. Classification (NCBI taxonomy): domain Eukaryota; kingdom Viridiplantae; phylum Streptophyta; class Magnoliopsida; order Lamiales; family Orobanchaceae; genus Orobanche; species Orobanche coerulescens. Next base: position 40,722,793 of record CM065809.1, on the reverse strand, counting down.
CGAGTTCGTTTCAGTGTCGTTTTGTTGAGTTCCGTGCTTTTTAGCGGTTTTTCGGCACTTGAGTTCGATTCTTGCGAATCTCGTCCGAAACTGTTGTTTCGACTTTCTCGTAAGTTCATTTAATGTTAATATTCATGTTGCGAGCTTTGGCTTGGTGTTTCGATCACGTATCGTGATTTTCGGTCGTTTTGGGCCATTTTCGTAATTTCCCAAAGTTTGGGGTAATTACTTTCCGTTGTCGAATTTCGAGCCTTCGGGTGGTCGGAATCATGTGTCCTCTTAGTGCTCGGATTCGTATTTGCGAGTACTTCGTAACCGTATCTTCGATTCGTACTCAGGTTCGGGTTTCGGGGTCGTTCGGGCCGTCGGAGTTGGTCTCGGCCGAGTCATGGCCGGGCATGCTGGGGCCAGGCCAGCCCTGGCCGAGTAACGTACGGAAGTGATCGGCAGTTATGTACGTAAGGCCGGTTACGTACGTAAGGCCCTGGCCGGTAACGTACGTAACGCTTCCGGCATTTCCAGGCAGTGAGTTCGGCCATGGCCGGTTACGTACGTAAGCCATGGCCGGTTACGTACGTAAGCCATGGCCGGTTACGTACGTAACCCGGCCGGCAGTCGACCTATTTAAGGCCTGGCAGCATTTTTCTTCAGCCATTTGTCACTTGTTTTCTTCCCTTCCGCGGCTGGAGCTTGGGTAATCATGTAGAGATGTTGTTGGACAATGAATACATGAAGTTTTGAGGTTCATATCATCAATCATCCATCCAATAACATCCTTCGATCTACCGAATCAGGTCAGATTTCCTAGAAATCTAGTTTTGGGGAATTTGGGTATTTTGGTTGTTTTCGTCCGATTAATCCGATTTAACTTAGGATTATGATGGATTGATGATTATTTAGATGTTTTATATCTTTTCCCTTGTTATTCCATGGTTGGATCGTATCGATTTGTTATTTGGGTCGAGTTCTTGACCGACGCCTTAAAGGTGTCCGGTAAAATGTCATAGAGGGGTTTTCGGGCGTTCTACGATTATCCTTCCTTGTATGATTGTTGATTTATGGATTATATGTTGTTAGGGTCGAGTTTCTTGCGAAGAAACCAAGTTTAACCCTTCCGTTCGTTGTCGTTTTCCTTTTCAAAAACATCGAGCGTTTCGAAGCTTTCCGGTTGAGCCGTGTTCGTCGGGATACTTGCGTGCCGATTTTGAGGCAAGTACCTTGTCCATATAATTCTTGTTTTATGGATATGATAATTAGTGATCGTCTAAATGTGGTTGTTTGGTCGTTTGAATTGAACTTTCAAAAGATTCGGTTTAGCCTTCTTAAAGGCTTGCTTTCAAAACGCCTGTGTTTTGTGAATGGTGTGGTTTGTGAATGACTATGTGAATTCTATGGATATGTTTGGTGTTGATGTTGCACTTGGTATTGCGTGTGGACGTATATTATTTCATTTCGGTGCGTTGTGGTTTGACGTGGTGTTTTGCTATGTGTTTGATGCCTCTGGGTGAATTGTTTGAATATATGTGTTGTATTGTGCTGTATGTGATTGTGTGGATGTGGGCGGGGCCTACGGTGGCACATGGCATGCGATCATGTGGCCAGGATGCAACAAGTGATTGATCCAACCGTGAGAGCCTAAGAAAAACTACGGTGGCACATGGCATGTGATCATGTGGCCAGGATGCAACAAGTGATTGATCCAACCGTGAGCGCCAAAGTTAATCTACGGTGGCACATGGCATGCGATCATGTGGCCAGGATGCAACAAGTGACTGATCCAACCGTGAGATGTTGTGATTTGTTTCGCTAGCCAGCTCGGGAGGGTCCTTGGAGGCCTCGGGTGGGATGTCTGTGGTAGCGTCCCGGTCCTAGGCGATGCGCGTGCGTGCTTACGTTTCGTTGATTTTATGTCCGTTGAGGACACGTGATGTTGGGCTCTGGCCCTGTGAATTGTTGTCGGTTTTCTATTTGCGAAAATAAAACCTTTGGGTTGTGACCCTGTTGATTTTGGAAAGAGAAGGATTTGATAATCCTAATTTGTTTTCTATTAAAACTCCCGAGGGTATTTTAAACCATTTTGCAAACCATTCTCGTTATTTGTGATCTTTCGGATTTGGAAAGTTTTACTCAAATTCTTGCCTCGGGAAGTATTCGTTTTGTAGTATTTTAATCTTTAAGGATTCCTGGTTATTGTTATTCGTGGAACTTGAATTATATGGCTCGTATTTGCACTTTGTATTTGCACTAGCAAAACAGTGGAGTTTTGCTAACCCCCGAGTATTCGGGGGGTGGATGTCTGTTTTTGCATTCAGGTTTTGGAGCATAGCACAGGGTCGGCACGAAGGGTGATGAAAGATGAACGATACTAATCACACGAGGATCCGTATGATGTTATTGGTTTAGTTGTATTTTATTTCCGCTGCAGTATTCTTTCCCCGTTGTACGGGAGTGTGTTGTATTCGAACCCTGCGTGGGTATGTATTGTAATTGAGTTGTATGTATTTATTGAAAGGCCAAATCGGTCTACTGAGTCTTTTTAGCCTTAAAGGCATTGTCGAGTTGTTCGTTTGTTGTTACCAGCCTGGTAGATCCTTGAGGAAAGGTTCTACGGCGTGTAATATCCCTGAGCGGATTGGGGGTGTTACATAAATGGTATCGTAGCTTAGGTTGTGGAAACCTAGGCTGTCGGGTCAGTGGTGTCTATTGAGTTTTTGTCTCGTCGGATTTTGTCTGACTAAGTCGTGTCGCGACGCGTCATCTGAGTTTGTTGGTCGTGATTAGTATCGTGGGCGATCATCATCTTCGTGCGACCTGTGGATGTAAGTCTCCCTTCTTTGTGTTGTGCCCGTGTGACATGAGCTATTTATATGGTTATGAGTTAATTGACGGAATCCTCTTATGGATTTTGATTTCGTGATATGTGATTATTTGACTCCCATTTTTCGTTCATATGAGGAGTAGTGTTGCTGTCTTGTGCATGTTTGACTTTATTTCTTTTATCCGCTGCGTGAGTTCTTTTGTAATGGCTTTCGGTATTTTACCGACTGAGTTTTATTTCGAAAATCGATTCCCTTAACCGAGTTTGTGGCATTATGGCCTTGATCATTTTGACGAAATTCTTATGATGGAATTTAGTATTTTGTAAATGGATTTTGTGAGTTTTTGAAATATTACCGTCATCGGCCTTTTTGGCGTTTTTGTGAATGGTTTTTAGCCTGGTGGGTTCCGGCGCGGGACACACGGCGCTATAATGTTCCGTGTAAGTACCTAAACTTTTTGGGCATTCTAGCCCATTGAATTATTTTTGAAAACCTTGAGTATCTTAGAAAATTAAAATTCGAGACGTACTTTTAAAACGAATTATTTTCTTGCGGTGTTTTCAAGGTGTTTTCTAATGCCGCAATACATTTCAAAAAATTTCCGGTTGAGGACCAATAATATTTTGAAATATTTTCAAATGCAGTTGCTTAGACCCAAGGGTCGAATATTTTGAAAGTTTTTCACGAAAAGAAAGGTGTCCTCATTTTTGTTCAAACGCAAGATGATTTTCAAAGTCTCGATGATGGTGTTTGTACTACTTTTTGTAAAATGATACTCAAGATCAACTGTTGTTTCCAAACTGTTTTCAAAAGGTGGTTTTCGTTTTTAAAACCTATCATTCCAGTTTGCGGACCGGAAATGCGTGTATGGTTTTCGAACTTTCATTACGGTGTTAACCCCGAATTGTGATTGAATTGGTGGTGTGAGCGTCGAGTCGTTCGCCACGCATATATTTTGTTTGCCCTTGTGGGAGGTGTGATGACGATCCTTAATGTTGTCATTTCGTGATGGCTTGCGTTTTATCGCACCTGTGTGAGCTGTTAAAGCTTGGGTTTGTACGTTTGTGTACATATGTGATTGTTTCATAATGTTTGTAATTATGTGATGGTTATTGTTCGGGCCATTGAGGTCGCCGAACGATACCGTCGTTACTGTAGTGTTTGTGTGTATTATTTTACGATGATAATCGTTGTATATGATATGTATTATGATTCCTTGTTGTGCTGAGTTGGCATCTCCGCTATGTTGTTTTGCGACGTTATGCCCCATTGTATCTAGCATTTGTATTTTCGGTATGCGGAGCCGAGGCGTTTCAACCGTGATGTGCCGGGGCATGCACGTGTAAATTGTCCTTCTCGTCAGTAACACATTTCAAGTGTGGACTCGAGGGACACCAAATTCCGTTTTGCGAATTGGCTACCGAGACTTTCGGAGTTCGCGCTCAAAGACACCATCGGAATCGGCTTTGAGAGGCCTTTGAAAGATGTTTCGCGGTTGCTTGTTGTGTTGTCACCTTGATTTCGTGTTGTGAGTTTCGGGAACGACACTTCTTTTAGAAGGGTCGAATATAATACCCGTATTATTTTGGACTCCTGCATTTCCTCTTTCTCGTGTCTATCGACTCGCTCGTGTTCGTTGACACTTTCAACTTGTTCTCAGTATTTCGCCATCGTTCGAACGAGCTGTGATCTTGTTTTGGGTCGATCTGGTTATCGCTGTGACTTTTCCGAGTCCGGTTTGATACTTGTGAACCTTGTTCGGATGTAACATCTTTTGGTTCTACTAGTTCTTTTATTCGAAGTGGATCAGATTTTGAACTTCTATATTTTCGACTCTGTCGACTCGTTTATGTTCGTTAACATTTTCTGAGCTTGCCCTATCCCTTTCTTTTATTGATTGAACGAGTGTGGTGTTTTGAAATTACTCGTTTGTCGTTGTGACTTTTCAATTGCTATTCCCTTTCCTATGGATCTTATGCGAATCACATCTTGTTGCTTTTACCGGATCATATATTATCTCGAGCCGAGACGCGAACCTGGGAGTTGTTGTTTGAATTTTATTGTTCTTCGCGATTCGAACATGATTGTTCGATTTTTGTTGTCTCGACCGTTGTGGTTCGATCGTTTGATTGTTCGGTTTTTGTTGATCTCATTTCGTGATTGTTGAGTATTCAGACTCCTTCCTAATCTCCTTATATTCGGGAAATTTGTCTCGTTTTCGATCTTCCAACCCTTGAGCGGTGGAATTCCGTATTTCTTCACCGATTGGCTCGCGTTTTGATTGATGTACCGTTGGGTTGGTCAGTCGTATTGATTTTCGTTCGTTGTGTTTTGTGATTGTTCGGATAATCGACTTGGTTGTATTACCTGTTTGATGACGCTTGTCACTTGTTGGTTTTATTATTTCTCTATCGGTGGCGTTGTGTTGGTCGTCGTGGAGCGTGTTTTCACACCGTATGTTCCTTTGCATTTCTTGCAGCGTTTCGCCGTCGGGCGCGAGTTTTCGGTTTTTGGGTATCTCGTCGAGTTTTTCTGACAGTGGATAATGCTTCTCCCTACTTATTTTAAGTTTCGGGACGAAACTTCTTTTAAGGAGGGTAGAATGTAATACCCGTGATTTCGATTTCCGGTAATTTATTTTTTTCGGAGGAAGTCCGTTTTGACGACTCGTTCATGACCGTTTCGTCATTCTGAGAATGATTAATTCGGCACTTTTTGTCATCCGAGCTCGTTTCGGTGTCGTTTTGTTGAGTTCCGTGCTTTTTAGCGGTTTTTCGGCACTTGAGTTCGATTCTTGCGAATCTCGTCCGAAATTGTTGTTTCGACTTTCTCGTAAGTTCATTTAATGTTAATATTCATGTTGCGAGCTTTGGCTTGGTGTTTCGATCACGTATCGTGATTTTCGGGCGTTTTGGGCCATTTTCGTAATTTCCCAAAGTTTGGGGTAATTACTTTCCGTTGTCGAATTTCGAGCCTTCGGGTGGTCGGAATCGTGTGTCCTCTTAGTGCTCGGATTCGTCTTTGCGAGTACTTCGTAACCGTATCTTCGATTCGTACTCAGGTTCGGGTTTCGGGGTCGTTCGGGCCGTCGGAGTTGGTCCCGACCGAGTCATGGCCGGCATCTTGGGGCGAGCCCTGGCCGAGTAACGTACGGAAGTGATCGGCAGTTACGTACGTAAGGCCGGTTACGTACGTAAGGCCCTGGCCGGTAACGTACGTAACGCTTCCGGCATTTCTAGGCAGTGAGTTCGGCCATGGCCGGTTACGTACGTAACCCGGCCGGCAGTCGGCCTATTTAAGACCTGGCAGCGTTTTTCTTCGGCCATTTGTCACTTGTTTTCTTCCCTTCCGCGGCTGGAGCTTGGGTAATCATGTAGAGATGTTGTTGGACAATGAATACATGAAGTTTTGAGGTTCATATCATCAATCATCCATCCAATAACATCCTCCGATCTACCGAATCAGGTCAGATTTCCTAGAAATCTAGTTTTGGGGAATTTGGGTATTTTGGTTGTTTTCGTCCGATTAATCCGATTTAACTTAGGATTATGATGGATTGATGATTATCTAGATGTTTTATATCTTTTCCCTTGTTATTCCATGGTTGGATCGTATCGATTTGTTATTTGGGTCGAGTTCTTGACCGACGCCTTAAAGGTGTCCGGTAAAATGTCATAGAGGGTTTTTCGGGCGTTCTACGATTATCCTTCCTCGTATGATTGTTGATTTATGGATTATATGTTGTTAGGGTCGAGTTTCTTGCGAAGAAACCAAGTTGAACCCTTCCGTTCGTTGTCGTTTTCCTTTTCGAAAACATCGAGCGTTTCGAAGCTTTCCGGTTGAGCCGTGTTCGTCGGGATACTTGCGTGCCGATTTTGAGGCAAGTACCTTGTCCATATAATTCTTGTTTTATGGATATGATAATTAGTGATCGTCTAAATGTGGTTGTTTGGTCGTTTGAATTGAACTTTCAAAAGATTCGGTTTAGCCTTCTTAGAGGCTTGCTTTCAAAACGCGTGTGTTTTGTGAATGGTGTGGTTTGTGAATGACTATGTGAATTTTATGGATATGTTTGGTGTTGATGTTGCACTTGGTATTGCGTGTGGACGTATATTATTTCATTTCGGAGCGTTGTGGTTTGACGTGGTGTTTTGCTAAGTGTTTGATGCCTCTGGGTGAATTGTTTGAATATATGTGTTGTATTGTGCTGTATGTGATTGTGTGGATGTGGGCAGGGCCTATGGTGGCACATGGCATGCGATCATGTGGCCAGGCTGCAACAAGCGATTGATCCAACCGTGAGAGCCTAAGAAAAACTACGGTGGCACATGGCATGTGATCATGTGGCCAGGATGCAACAAGTGATTAATCCAACCGTGAGCGCCAAAGTTAATCTACGGTGGCACATGGCATGCGATCATGTGGCCAGGATGCAACAAGTGATTGATCCAACCGTGAGATGTTGTGATTTGTTTCGCTAGCCAGCTCGGGAGGGTCCTTCGAGGCCTCGGGTGGGATGTCTGTGGTAGCGTCCCGGTCCTAGGCGATGCGCGTGCGTGATTACGTTTCGTTGATTTTATGTCCGTTGAGGACACGTGATGTTGGGCTCTGGCCCTGTGAATTGTTGTCGGTTTTCTATTTGCGAAAATAAAACCTTTGGGCTGTGACCCTGTTGATTTTGGAAAGAGAAGGATTTGATAATCCTAATTTTATTTTCTATTAAAACTCCCGAGGGTATTTTAAACCATTTTGCAAACCATTCTCATTATTTGTGATCTTTCGGATTTGGAAAGTTTTACTCAAATTCTTGCCTCGGGAAGTATTCGTTTCGTGGTATTTTAATCTTTAAGGATTCCTGGTTATTGTTATTCGTGGAACTTGAATTATATGGCTCGTATTTGCACTTTGTATTTGCACTAGCAAAACAGTGGAGTTTTGCTAACCCCCGAGTATTCGGGGGGTGGATGTCTGTTTTTGCATTCAGGTTTTGGAGCATAGCACAGGGTCGGCACGAAGGGTGATGAAAGATGAACGATACTAATCACACGAGGATCCGTATGATGTTATTGGTTTAGTTGCATTTTATTTCCGCTGCAGTATTCTTTCCCCGTTGTACGGGAGTGTGTGGTATTCGACCCCTGCGTGGGCATGTATTATAATTGAGTTGTATGTATTTATTGAAAGGCCAAATCGGTCTACTGAGTCTTTTTAGCCTTAAAGGCATTGTCGAGTTGTTCGTTTGTTGTTACCAGCCTGGTAGATCCTTGAGGAAAGGTTCTACGGCGTGTAATATCCCTGAGCGGATTGAGGGTGTTACAACTGGGGGCAATTTTGGCCCTGTGCCACGGCACACTTCGGCCGGGCCGCGACACACAGTGCAGTCAGCACTACAATTGAGTTTTTTCAGCGAGATTCACTCATTTTTTTCATTTCATCCATCTTGTCCGAGAGAAAAGGCTTGAGGGAGAGAATTTTCATCATCTATCACTTGAGTGTTTGATTTTCTTCATCTCCTTTCGATCGTGAAGCTCGGATTGTGGATCTAATGCGATTTCATCGGATTTTAGTACTTGGATCTTCAAAGGTAATATTCATCAAACCTCTTGGATTTCGGTTTTGTATTGAGATATGATGTTTTGGATGTTAAGATCATGTAGTATGAAGTGATATACACATGATTATGGACATGTTTGATTATTCATTGGATTATTGAAGGATTATTCAAGAACACTTTGAATATTGTGTTGGATTTGGGGGTTTTCGATTAATTATTGTTGGAATCACGATTTTGGATATACATAATTGATTATTGATCGTATTGAAGATGTTTTGTTGGTTTGAAACACTTCTTGTGGATTTGATGTTGGTATTATTGAGGTTTGGTTATAAACAATCGAAGTTTGGGCACAAAGTGTTCGATATAATGCCCCAATGAACTTGGTTTAATCGTATCGACGTTTTGAGTTTGTTATATTCGTGTTTGATTCGTATATTGAACGGATTTTTGGTAATTATATTATTCAAGGTTGTTCTAGCGACCGATATCTCAATTAGGACGTTGTTCGTGGAAGGATAATTGTCACCGGTGTTGTGTAAGTTAATTCTTACTCGATTAAAAGTATATTCATTCCTTTTGTTGTTGTTGTTCATTCATAATCATAACTCATTCATCATTGTATTAACCGTATCAATACTTGTCATTGTCAATTAATCACTTCAGTCACGAGGAACGACGGTTCCAATCATTTCATTGAGCTGTCATTCATTTCACTATCATTTCATCTCGGTGAGTCATTATTGATTTCGATGTCACTTTGTTATCTCGTGGCATTCCGGGTCATACTGGCGTGCCGGTTGGTATGTGTAGGATTTTCATGTCGGGCATATTTAAGTCGTGTGTTGGTTGTTGGCTTCACATTGGACTGTGCACACGAGTCGATTGCTTCGTGAGACTGATTAGGTACAAGACCACACGTGTATTCGATCGATACTCGTTGGTGGCTTGTGCACGGACACATTTCCATCCCGGGCGTAGTGTGGCACCACCCTTTGAGCCGTACTGTTAGTTAATTCATACAGCATGTTTGATTGCGTATGTTTTCAACAAGATTAGGTTATAATATAACCGATTCATTTTTGATCGAACTTGTGGTTTATACAACATATATATATGGTTTTGTTTATTCAACTCTTGAGGATTGTTGTTCTGTGTAACTGACCCCGTTGGGGGATATTGTTTTTCAGGTCATGGCAAGGCAAAAGCACGGAGAGATCACGTTGACGGCGAGGAGTCCCAATGATACTAGAAAGGGGCCTCAGTCTTTTCAGTCATTTATGTTACCTTCATTTATTCCGCTACAGACATTCCGTTTGAATACTCATTTCACTCAGTGTTGTATATTTTATCTCCATATAAAATATACATGTATTCTGTATTATCCCGGATGTGTTGTATGAAACTCCTCATCGGAGTAATTATTGTTGTAATGTGGTTCGGTACTACATTTACCCTGTGTAATTCATTCATTTTCATTCGCCTAGTGGGTCCCACTCGGGGGTCCACGGCACTGTAATATCCGCCTAGTTTGGGGTGTTACAGAGTTTGTATCGGAGCGTGGTTTTGAATATTACCTTCCGAGTCATGTCTCATTTGAAATCATCGTCATCAGACTAGTATCATTGGACTTTCGCATCACGTGTGACCTGTGCAAATTCCGAGCCAATCAGACCAAGAACTGTAAGATTTCTAATGTCATTGTATAATTTCTGGCAATAATCATTCATTCATAATTCATCAATTAACAATCTTCAATCATTATTTTTATTTTGACCAGGACGGTCATGTTAACTCATTTATCACTCAATTCATTTCATTACTCAATTGTTGATCTGGAAGATCATATCATTAATCTTGTTAACTTGTTCAAGATAATCATTTCAAGAATTTCACCAGATAATCATGTCACCTCAGTTAATCATTCATGTAATCACTATGCTAGAGCGCGTGTGCTCATTTTCATCACTTCATGGCATAATCATAACGTGATATTCATGCGGGGAAATATAAGCATCATGTGACTTTCCTACTTCAGTATGGAGAGAGTAAGAAGAGGACGCGGAGGACAAGGCCGCGGTGCGGGCCGAATCCCGAGAGCTCGTGTGAATACACGTGCGAATACGAGAAATAATGTTAATTCATCGAGCAGCGACGCTGCCACTCATTCACCTGGACGTGATCATTTACTATCGGGGAGTCGTACCCAGGATACAGCTCAGTCAGAAGGTGTTCGGGTGGACCCACTCGCTTTTATGCAGGGCATGATGGCCCAAATGACTCAGATGGCTCAACTAATGGAGACAATGCATAACTCAACTACTCAGAATCAACAGGCTCCTCTGCCGCCACCTCAGAGGCAAGAGAGGGGTGTAAGCAGTATCATTGGTGACATCTCTCGCCAGCGACCACCTACCTTCGAGGGCTCATCTGAGACGGCGGATATTGTTCATTGGCTTGAGCATTTCGAGAAGTTATTTGCTATGGTGGATTGCCCGGAAGGGCATAAAGTTTCAGTTGCGGCCTACTATCTTGGTAAGAGCGCTCATTCATGGTGGTTATCGTTGAAGCCCACCGACGGATCATGTACTTGGGATCAGTTCAAAACTCTCATGATGGAGAGGTATTATCCAGCCCCACTCAGGGAGGCTAAATTGTCGGAATTACTCACTCCCGACCTCTCAACGGACGACGATGTTCTTGCCATCACCGAAAAATTTCAGGAACTTCTTCTGTTCGCCTCATCTATCATTCACTCTGAGGCGGACTAGATCAAGTATTTCAGCAAGAGGCTGAAACCTCGTATGCGGCTACAGTTGCTTAATCATAATTGCACCACTCTGGCCAAATTTATCGAGAAAGCTCTTACTTACGAGCTTACTGCTAAGGAGATTGCTAAGCAACAACCTTCATCTGCTGGCAAGAAGTCTAAGAACCGTAATCAGTCTGACGGCAGTCAGGCCACTTTCAAGAAACCTCGTGCAGGCTCTACCTTTTCTGAGCGACCTCGTATGGCGCCTAAACCCACGGAATCTCAGTCACGAGCGGCCAGTTCGGCCGTCGCCTGTTTCAACTGTGAAGAACAGGGTCATTTCAGCACCAAATGTCCGAAACAGTCTATCACGTGCCATAACTGTGGAATTGCTGGGCATAGGGCCCGTTTTTGCCGAAGGGACTCTAAACCCACTCCGGCATCATCTCATGCCCCAGGACATTCAGCGGTGCAGAATCAGGCCACCCAGCCAGCGTCATTCAAGACGACAGGAGCTAACAAAGGCGGAGCCAAGAGCTATCAAACGGGAGCGTCTGGTTCGGGGGCCGGCAAGCCCCGAATTTACGAGATGAAGAAGAATGACGATCCAGAGGCCCGAATGATCTCAGGTACACTCGATATTCTATATCAACTTGTGTGTACCCTTTTTGATTCTGGTGCATCGTATTCATTCGTTTTCGAGTCATGTTTGAGTAGACTACGTCTGGGTAGTGCTACTAGTTGTGAGCCTTATGTCATTGGTCTACCTGATGGTAGATGAATTATAGGAAATCGTGAGGTTCAGAATTGTCTGATTCAGCTTCAGGGCCGTGTATGGCTAGCAGACCTAATCGTGGTAGATTTACCGAGAGACGACATCATTTTGGGTATTGATTGGATAGATCGTCACGATGCCATCATTAGTGTCCGTAAGCGTATGGTCACTATCATTTCAGAAGATGGGGTTGAATGTGTTTTTCAGGGAGGTAATCCCGGCTGTTCTGGTAAGGTCATTAACTTGATGAAAGCAGTGAAATTACCTAGTCAGGGGTGTGTTGGTTATTGGTGCTATATGACCAAAATCGAGAAATCATCAGTAATGTTGACGGATATTCCGGTAGTGAGGGAATATGCCGATGTTTTTCCAGACGAGTTACCTGGTTTGCCTCCACAGAGAGATGTGGAATTCACGATTGAGTTGGAGCCCGGTACGTCCTAGATATCGAAGGCACCTACCGGATGGCCCCGACCGAAATGCAGGAATTAAAGAACCAACTTGAGGAGTTGTTCGAGAAAGGTTATATCCGTCCGAGTGCGTCCCCGTGGGGAGCACCAGTGTTGTTTGTCAAGAAGAAGGATGGTTCTTTCCGCTTGTGTATTGATTACCGGGAATTGAATCGGGTGACGATCAAGAATAAGTATCCTTTACCCTGTATCGATGATCTTTTGGATCAACTTCAGGGAGCTTCAGTATTTTTCAAGATCGACTTAAGATCTGGATATCATCAGTTGCGGATTCGAGAGTCGGATATCGCGAGGACGGCGTTTCGAACATGATATGGTCATTATGAGTTCGTGGTTATGCCGTTCGGGCTAACTAATGCACCTGCAGTATTCATGGAGTTAATGAATCGGGTTTTCATCGACTTTTTGGATAAGTTTGTTGTTGTCTTCATCGATGACATTTTGATTTATTCTCGTGATCGAGAGGAACACGAGGTTCATCTTCATCAGGTTCTCGACGTGTTAAGACGAGAGCAACTTTATGAAAAGTTTTCCAAGTATGAGTTCTGGATGTCCGAAGTGACTTTTCTCGGGCATGTAATTTCATCAGATGGAGTGCGTGTTGATCCTCAGAAGACGGAGGCTATCCAAGATTGGTTACCTCCGAAGAATGTTAAGGAAATCCGAAGCTTTCTCGGATTAGCCGGTTATTATCGGCGGTTTGTGGAAGGATTTTCTAAAATCGCTCAACCAATGACGAACCTTTTGCGAAAGGATAAGAAATACACGTGGTCCGATGCGTGTCAGTGGAGTTTTGAGGAACTCAAGAGCCGGTTAATTTCAGCACCTGTACTTTCCTTGCCGCAAGGGACGGAAGGATTTGTGGTTTATAGTGACGCATCCGGGCAGGGTCTCGGATGTGTACTCACGCAGAATGGGAAGGTTATTGCCTATGCTTCATGGCAATTGAGACCTTACGAGGTTAATTATCCGACCCACGAACTGGAGTTAGCAGCCGTGGTTTCCGCGTTGAAAATTTGGCGTCATTACCTTTATGGCGTTACCTGTCAGATCTTCACTGATCACAAGAGTTTGAAGTATATATTTACTCAGAAGGAGTTAAATATGTGACAAAGATGGTGGTTGGAACTAATCAAAGATTATGATATCGAGATCATTTACCACCCGGGCAAGGCGAACGTTGTCGCCGACGCCTTGAGTCGTAAGTCCGTTCAGGAGCAGATGCTTGCTCGTTTAACAGTTCAGAAAGAGCTTCAACAGGAATTGCTTAGACCCGAGATCGAGGTCTGGCTTTAGCGAGTGCAAGGGCAACTTTGCATGTTAGATATTTCATCACCACTTGAGGAGGCAATCAGAGAGAATCAAGGTTCGGACCCATTTTTGTTACGCATTCGAGAGGATGTGACTCAGGGGAAAGCCCCCATATTTGTGGTTCACGAGGATGGACTTTTGCGTTTTAAGAATCGGTTGTGCGTAGCGGCGAATGACGAGTTGAAAAACTCGATTTTGAGAGAAGCTCATGCTACCCCTTATTCCGTTCACCCGGGGTCTAGCAAGATGTATAAGACTTGAAACAAAATTACTGGTGGAGTAATATAAAGCGAGAAGTCGCGGAATTTGTTTCGAGATGCTTAACCTGTCAGCAAGTCAAGATAGAACATCAGCGACCGGCTGGTATGCTAAAACCTCTCCCTATTCCAGAATGGAAGTGGGAGGATATTTCAATGGACTTCATCACGAGTTTGCCGATGAGTCGTCGTGGCATGAACACAATCTGGGTAATTATGTATCGCCTAACAAAATCAGATCATTTCCTTGAGATTAAGGATACGTGGGGTCCCGAGAGACTTGCCCAGTTATTTATCAAAGAGATAGTGAGATTGCACGGTTCTCCTAAAAGTATCGTTTCCGATCGTGACGGACGATTCGTGCCTCACTTTTGGAAATCAGTTCATCGTGCTATGGGAACTCAGCTTAATCTCAGTACAACTTTTCATCCTCAGTCCGACGGACAATCAGAGAGGACTATTCAGACTTTGGAGGACATGTTGAGGGCATGTGTCCTCGATTGGAAAGATGATTGGGAAGCCCAACTACCGTTGATCGAGTTCACGTACAATAATAGTTGGCATTCTTCGATTAAGATGGCACCTTACGAAGCCTTGTACGGTCGTCATTGTCGATCTCCTTTGTGTTGGGATGATTTATCAGAATCAATCATCACCGAGCCCGATATGCTTATAACCACCCGTGAGAAGGTATCTTTGATCAGGAGTCGTTTGTTGACCACTCAGAGTCGATAGAAATCATATGCAGATAATCGTCGTCGACCATTAGAGTTCGAGACAGGTGACCACGTGTTAGTCAAGGTATCCACGAGTCGAGGTATCTTCCGTTTCGGGAAGCGGGGAAAGTTGAGTCCAAGATTTATTGGACCATTTGAGATTTTGGAACGAGTAGGCGAGCTAGCTTATCATTTGGCCTTACCTCCGGCATTGATCCGAATTCATAATGTATTTCACGTCTCTCAGCTACGGAAGTATGTTGCCGACCCGAGTCACATACTTCAGTTCGACGAAATTGAGATCGCGGATGATCATTCGTATGAGGAGCATCCCATACGAGTGTTAGAACGGCGAATCAAACAGTTGAGGAATAAGACGATTCCTTTGGTTAAAATTCAGTGGTCTAGACACGGAGTCGAAGAGGCTACTTGGAAAACCGAGGATAGTATGCGGGAGAGTTATCCCGATTTGTTTGACCCTTAGTTTCGGAGACGAAACTCTTTTAAGCGGGGGTGTATGTAATACCCGGTTGTAATTCAGTCTTTATCATTCAGTAATTTCATTCGGTAATTGTCACTATGTAATTTTTCACTTGTTAATAATCATTCATCCGTGTTCACCATTCGGAATAACTTCGAGTTGTGTATCGATATTGGTCAGTGTATCTATCTTATTCGGGAATCGAGACAAGAGTATTATCTTGATTGTTGTAATTGATTCATTAGTCGATGTTGATGTTGGAATTCATGTCATTTCAAATCTCTTCATTGTTCAAATCGTGTTTTTGTTGGACGAACCCTTGTAATCATTGCTTGGAACCACCGTTTTGGGGTTTTCGCACTTCCATTTCGTGTTATTGTTTTCCAAATATTGATTCATATTGCTTATTTCCCTTCCCGGGTCATTTTTCTTCATTTTAGGACCCAAGGGGGGTGTGGGCCGCGACACAAGGAATGTGCGCCGCGGCACACACATTTTCCAATTTTTGGCCGAGCAGCCTATACCGTGAGCCGCGGCTCATGCCGACAGGGCCGCAGCACACTGCCAAGTCACTCCCGCGGCACACCCGTCTGGGCCGCGGCACACTCGTGTTGCAATTGTTTTGGCCGACCCGTCTATACTGTGAGCTGCGGCTCATGTCGACAGGGCCGCGGCACACTGCCGAGTCACTGCCGCGGCACATTCGTCCGGGCCGCGGCACACTTCGGCCGGGCCGCGGCACACAGTGCAGTCAGCACTATAATTGCATTTTTTCAGCGAGATTCACTCATTTTTTTCATTTCATCCATCTTGTCTGAGAGAGAAGGCTTGAGGGAGAGAATTTTCATCATCTATCACTTGAGTGTTTGATTTTCTTCATCTCCTTTCGATCGTGAAGCTCGGATTGTGGATCTAACGCGATTTCATCGGATTTTAGTACTTGGATCTTCAAAGGTAATATTAAGCAAACCTCTTGGATTTCGATTTTGTATTGAGATATGATGTTTTGGATGTTAAGATCATGTAGTATGAAGTGATATACACATGATTATGGACATGTTTGATTATTCATTAGATTATTGAAGGATTATTCAAGAACACTTTGAATATTGTGTTGGATTTGGGGGTTTTCGATTAATTGTTGTTGGAATCACGATTTTGGATATTCATAATGGATTATTGATCGTATTGAAGATGTTTTGTTGGTTTGAAACACTTCTTGGGGATTTGATGTTCGTATTATTGAGGTTTGGTTATAAACAATCGAAGTTTGGCCACAAAGTGTTCGATATAATTCCCCAATGAACTTGGTTTAATCGTATCGACGTTTTGAGTTCGTTATATTCGTGTTTGATTCGTATATTGAACGTATTGTTGGTAATTGTATTATTCAAGGTTGTTCGAGCGACCGATATCTCAATTAGGACGTTGTTCGTGGAAGGATAATTGTCACCGGTGTTGTGTAACTTAATTCTTACTCGGTTAAAAGGATATTCATTCCTTTTGTTGTTGTTCATTCATAATCATAACTCATTCATCATTGTATTAACCGTATCAATACTTGTCATTGTCAATTAATCACTTCAGTCACAAGGAACGACGGTTCTAATCATTTCATTGAGCTGTCATTCATTTAACTATCATTTTATCTCGGTGAGTCATTATTGATTTATATGTCACTTTGTTATCTCGTGGCATTCCAGGTCATACTGGCGTGCCGGTTGGTATGTGTAGGATTTTCATGTCGGGCACATTTATGTCGTGTGTTGGTTGTTGGCCTCACATTGGACTGTGCACACGAGTCGATTGATTCGTGAGACTGATTAGGTACAAGACCACACGTGTATTTGATCGATACTCGTTGGTGGCTTGTGCACGGACACATTTCCATCCCGGGCGTAGTGTGGCGCCACCCTTTGAGCCGTACTGTTAGTTGATTCATACAGCATGTTTGATTGCGTATGTTTTCAACAAGATTGGGTTATAATCTAACCGATTCATTTTTGATCGAACTTGTAGTTTATACAGCATATATATATGGTTGTGTTTATTCAACTTTTGAGGATTGTTGTTCTGTATAACTGACCCCGTTGGGGATATTGTTTTTCAGGTCATGGCAAGGCGAAAGCACGGGGAGAGCACGTTGACGGCGAGGAGTCCCAATGATACTAGAAAGGGGCCTCAGTCTTTTCAGTCATTTATGTTTCCTTCATTTATTCCGCTGCAGACATTCCGTTTGAATATTCGTTTCACTCAGCGTTGTATATTTTATCTCCATATAAAATATACATGTATTCTGTATTATCCTGGATGTGTTGTATGAAACTCCTCATCGGAGTAATTATTGTTGTAAGGTGGTTCGGTACTATATTTACCCTGTGTAATTCATTCATTTTCATTCGCCTAGTGGGTGCCAGTCGGGGGTCCACGGCACTGTAATATCCGTCTAGTTTGGGGTGTTACAGAAACAATGAATACGAAGGCAGATACCCACAATTTTGGGAAATTACAAAATGGCCCAAAATGCCCAAAAATCACGATACATGATTGAATAACCAAACCAAAGCTCACAACATGTCTAACAAAGTTAAATGGACTTAAGGGGAACACGAAACAACAGCTTCGAACGAGATTCGCAAGAATCGAACTCAAATGAGGAAAAGTCACCAAAAAGCACGGAACTCAGCAAAACGACACCGAAACGAACTCGGATGTCAAAAAGTGTAGAAGTAATCATTCTCATAATGACGAAACGGTCACAGGCGAGCCGCTAAAACGGACTCCTGCCAAAAAAAGAAATTTAACGAAAACCGAAAGTTGCGGATATTACATTCTATCTTCCTTAAAAGATGTTTCATCCCGAAACTCAAAATAACTAAGGAGGAACAATATCCCACCAGGAACATCTCAACGAGACACACAGAAACCGAATAACTCATGCCCAATGGTGAAATGCTACAAGAATGCAAAGGAACATACGGCATGGGAACAGGCTCAACGACGACCATCATAATGCCACCAGCAAGGGCATAATGAAAACAACACGTATCAAGTACCACCATACAGATAACGGAATCAAGTCAATTATCCGAACTATCAAGAGACAAAAGGCATCTATTACAAGAAAACACGCACAGTCGAAAAAATAGAAATGAAGTGCACAACAATCCGCAAAGGTAACCACGGAAAACTCCGACCGCACCGAAATTATCGAAAACCACACTAGGCATCTCAGTATCCCTTCGGAGCAAAGACGCAAACTCGATCCTCCAACCTCTCAGCTACCATCTCACAGTACACGTCTTGGAGACCCACCTGGCCACACCCGAAACAGCTGACTAACGGGGAACGATAATTCTCCGCGGTACGAGATCAGGTAACAACAGTGAGACAACCACGATCGAACAATAATGATCGAACAACAACGATCAAATCAACAATGATCGAACAACAACGATCGAACAACAACGATCGAATCAACAACGATCGAACCACAATAATCGAACAACAACGATCGAACAATAACGATCAAAACACAATGATCGAACAACAACTCCGAAGTTCACACTTCAACTCAAGACATTAAAAGAGCTGGTAGAAATTATAAGATGTTACTTTCGAACAAGGTTCACAAGAATCGAACCGAACTCGAAAAAGTCACAGCGATAACCAGATCGATCCAAAACAAGATCACGGCTCATTCGAACGATAAAAACCGAAATACAGAACAAGTTCAGAAAGTATCAACAAACACGAGCGAGTCGATATAATTGAGAAAGAGAAAATGCAGAAGTTAAAATAATACGGGTATTATGTTCAACTTCTTATAAAAGAAATGTCATCCCCGAGACTCACAACAACGGAAGTAAGGTAGCAACACAACAATTAACTGATAGAAACATCTCTCAAGGGCCTCTCAAGGCGGATCCTGACACCGATGCTGAAGTTCGTACCCCGGAAGACTTGGTAATCAACTCGCAAAACTGGGTTCTGAGTCCCTCGAGTCCACACTTGTAACACGCTACTGGAGGGGAAGGACAATTTGTACGTACATGCCCCCGGCACATTACGGTTGAAGCACCTCGTCTCGGCATACCGAATACACAACTGCTAGGTACAATGGAATACAACATTGCAAAACAACATACCGGAGATGCCAACTCCGCATAACGCATCAACAAATACAAAAATCACAACAACGACGGCATCATTTGACGATTTCAGCGGCCCGAACGATAACTAGCATACAATTATCAAACATCACGAAACAACCCCGTATGTACATAATCATACAAACCCAAGCTCTAACAGTTCGCACAGGCGTGATTACACGCAAATCACCACGAAGCAACAACATTCAATACCAACCTCGCACCTCTCACAAAGGGCTAACACAACAAATGCGTGGCGAACGACTCAACGCTCACACCACCAATTCAATCACAACTCGGAGGGCTAACACCCTAACGACAATACTAACATCATACACACTTTCTCTGACCCCAAGCAGGAAGTGATAGGTTTTGAAAACGAAAACCACCTTTTGAAAATAATTTTGGAAACACCAGTTGATCTTGAGTATCCCTTTCAAAAGTAGTACAAACATCATTATTGCGTCTGATAAAAAAAATGAGGATACTTTTCTTTTAGTGAAAAACTTTCTGAAATATTCGACCCTCGGGTCTAAGCAAATGCGTTTCTAAATCGTTGAAAATATCTCAAAATATTTTGGTCCTCAAAGTGGAATAATTTTGAAACATACAGTGGCACCTTGAAAATACCGCGAGAAAATAATCCATTTGAAAGATACGTCTCGAAATTTATTTTCTAAGATACTCAAGGTTTTCAGAAATCCAATAGGCCAGAATGCCCAAAACTCGCACGTATCAACATTCGCTTAAACACATCATAGCATACACATCAAATCGTTCAAAATCAAGATAATACATGTCTTTTACCGGAAAACAAATAGTCTATAATACTTTAGCAGCGACTCCGCTCCTCATATAAACAAACTATGAGAGTCGGATAACTACATATTATGATATCAAAATCCACAGAAGGATTCCATCACTTAACAACTAATCATACAAGTAGCTCATGCCACACGAGGCACAACACAAAGAAGAGAGACTTACATCCACAGGTCGCACGAAGATGATGATTGCCCCACGATACTAATCACGACCAACCAACTCAGACGACGCGGCGCGACACGACTCAGTCAGATAAAATCCGACGAGACAAAACTCAATAGGCACAACTTGACCCGACAGCCTAGGTTTCCACAACCCGCTCTGATACCATTTACGTAACACCCCCAATCCACTCAGGGATATTTCACGCCATAGACCCTTTCCTCAAGGATCTACCAGGCTAGTAACTAAAATTAAACATCTCAACATCGCTTTTAAGGCTAAAATGACTCAGTATACTGATTTGGTTTTTCAATTAATATGTACAACTCAATCTCAATACATGCCCACACAGGGGTCAAAATATAACACACTCTCGTACAACGGGGAAAATACTGCATCGGAAATAAAGTACAACCAAACAAATACGACATCATATGGATCTCCATGTGACTAGTATCAATCATCTTTCATCATCCTTCGTGCCGACCGTTATGCTCCCCAAAACCTGAATGCAATACAGACATCCACCCCTCGATTACTCGGGGGTTAGCAAATCCCAATATTTTGCTAGTGCAAGTACATATCATATGAAATGTAACAAACAATTAGAAATCACGAATCAGATACGACAATTAACCACCAATGCCTTCCCGAGAGGTTTTATTAATTAGAAACAAATCAATGAAGTGTTTGAAAATAAATTCCTCATCTCGGGGATTTTAAAAGTAGAAACCTTGATGGACCTCAAGTCATAAGTTGAAAATAATAATTTCAAGATGAATGGGTCTCGTCCCAAAATCACTTTACGTAAAACGACTTTTACAAAACTGTTGGGATCTCATCCCAAATCTCATCAAATCACAGTACCAGAGGACAATAGCAAGGTCCATTTTCCAACATCAAAACCCCACAACTAAAGGACAAAAAACATACGACAAAATACTCTAGTGCCATCATAGCCAAGTAGGCCAAATGAACAACTTACCTCTTACACACTTAATCAATGCATGCAAATCATGAAATCACCGTTCAAAAACACTCGTTTCTAGAAACGCTATAAACCAAAACACATTTGTAAAATGCATTACAGTTAACCACGGACCCATGCCTCTGTGGACCCCTACCGAGACCCGTCGGATCTAACCCGTAGTGGTTAAAAGCAACTCGCGGACCCACGCCTCTGTGGATCCCTACCGAGACCCTGTCGGATCTAACCCATAGTGAGCATACACACACATGTCACTCATGCAATACTAATATGCGATGAATGTAAGTTCATTAAGAACACTTGCTAGATATGGCCACTAACCCGACACAATTATCATACTCATCACAATACCTCCATCATGAACAATCAATCACGACACAATTAACATGAAATACACGATTCCACAACATTAAACAAGTAGGGATATCATTAAAGCCCTTTAACAGACCCAAAATGCCGACAACCTAGGTATCCATAAACCTAAGCTCCGATACCATATTCTGTAACACCCCCGTGATTTACGGAGATATTACAGCACCGTAGATTCACTTTGGAGAACCTACCATGCTTAGACCAAAATAAAACACATTAAACCACAACAAAATCGGAACATTCATGCATTTAAAACCAACTTCAACTTCAACATGACATACATCATAGTACCGAACAACATATCGTCCCGTTGGATCACAACCAATACAACCATTCACAACTGGAATAAAATAACATCATCAACCATCAACAATGACACGACATACAACACTGGACAATACCCGCGGAGTACAAAACCAAAACACGACTGCGACCATGACCATACGACCACCAACTCAAAATGATGCATGATATCAATGCTGCCCACCAAGCTCGTGTCCGCCCTATGCTGGCTCTCCTACTGGACCTGTACCTGAATACACAAAAGTATATCCATCCCATAAGGGGTCAGCAAAAGCG
The DNA here is from genome assembly GCA_033398695.1 of Orobanche coerulescens. Classification (NCBI taxonomy): domain Eukaryota; kingdom Viridiplantae; phylum Streptophyta; class Magnoliopsida; order Lamiales; family Orobanchaceae; genus Orobanche; species Orobanche coerulescens. The sequence continues at coordinate 40,700,581 of CM065809.1, read as the reverse complement.
GGTGCAAGTATAATGATTCTAGAGTATGTACAACAAGTGAATAATCATCATAAATCACAAAATCACAGAAATGACAGTGCCATCACACTTATTCCGGAATATCATACCACAATCATTATCACAAAACAACCTCTCGAGCTATACTGGCCCTGTACATCTCGATCAAGATACACACCCCAGGGACACCTCGTCAGGCCCTCTCTGGTGTACAACCGAGTGATCCGTAGGGAAACGCAGCCTACCGGACCCCAGGGGACCCTCACTGGTTTTACTCGGATCGCACATACTCAATCAACACAATTCACAGTTTCTGAAATCATCATTTTTCACATATTCAGATGAAGTATATTAAACACAATCAAAGTACTTGCCTCAATTCGAACGACACGGGACACAACGAACGGATGAATGTATGGTACGAACTTCCTTTAACAAATCGATCATGACAAAACAAAATACCGAATCAAAACACATAACCATGGAAACGAAGGATTCACCCTATGTTCTATCCTTAGGAACATTTACTCGGACACTAAGGGGACAGAGTCGATTATACACAATTTAACGGATGAAAACTCGAAACAAATTCCGTAGACTTCAAGGAAAAGAAGGGATTATGACTTCATAATCATAATCTAACACAAGTCAAGGTTTACAACGGACTAGAGGGACGAGATCTAACCAACCCCCCCCCCCAAATTCCTAAAAACTAGGGATTGAACAACCTTACCTTGATTTGGATGATGAAATGGATGAAATCTTGTTAGATTGAGACTAGGAACTCAAAAATGTTGCTGGATGGTGAAATCTGGCCAAAATCCACACCTTCCTACTCTACAAATCGTTCAGCCGTCGGAGGAGAGGAAGAAGAAGTGAAAAAATGATAATTCTATAACCTGCCCCCCTATATATACTGGGTAGGATTAGCACACGCTACGACTCGAATTTATCATGCGCTAACGGGTTAAAGGCGGTGCACTGATGAGGAAATGGTAGTCCAGAACCTTCTGTCTGACTCTGATAGCTTGCGCTACCTAAACATTAGCGTGCACTATATTTTGCCACTAGCACGCGCTAGCTACACAATAGCGTGCGCTACCTGCTAGTACCTGCAGTCCAGAAACGTTTCTGCCCTCACTGACCTGCCGATTTAGCGCGCGCTACCTTACTAATAACGTGCGCTAGTCGATCAAAACAGCGTACGCTCTACCGTCCATAACGTGCGCTAACGCCCCACTCCAGAGTCCAGAAGGATCACTGTCCAGCAGGCTTAGCGCGCGCTACGCATAATAGTAGCGTGCGTTACTCACACATAGTTAGCGTGCGCTAAGAATACAGTCTAGCGTGCGCTAACTGCTACGTTCCAGAATTAAATTCGCAAAGTCAGGCAAAAACGAGCATGATCCGAAAATCACAAAACTCAATAATTACCAACCAAGAACATACCAAGGTCAATCATCAATACATACGGTCCAAATAATCACAATACCGCAAAATACATCCAAAACAACACTCATAAAATACACGGATATTACAATGGGTCACGGGGATGCCAGATCGCCCGACAAAGCAATTTCTTGGTCAGTTGGCCCCCTTCTTCCGGGCTGCGGGCTTGGCTCGGGCTTTATGTTTTCGGCTCCATTTTTTATATTTTGTTCGGTAATTAATTTCCCACAAATTAAATTAGATTTAATTTGACTAAGATATTATTATGGTAATTCTATTCTTAGGGAATTAATTTAATGAAATATTTTCTCGTCCGGAACAAGTTAAAATTAACGGTTGTTTGAATTAATTGGATTAATCCGTTTGGATGGATTAATTTATATTGATTGGATCAATATTTAGATTAATTATGAATGCCATTTATTTTAATGTGTTTGATGCATTAATTTTGGATGGTGATGTGGTTCATGGACCTAGTTTTGACTCGTTCGGTTTTATTCGATCGGGTTGTAAAGGCCGTTTTGAGCCTATTTTTACTAGAAATATTTGTATCTAGGATGCAATTTTTGAAATGTAAAATTTATATGTAATGACGAAGACCGGAGGAAGATCCGTTCGAGAAGATGAATATTCATGACCAAAAACTTGTAATTAGATTATTGAGTTTTTTATTCTAGGAACGGTCCATGAACTACATGTTGGTAGCAACTAGGTTGTGAATATTTATTCATATGGTATGAATGCTTAAAACGCGCTTAAATGAATTAATGTGCAAAGTGTAACATTAATCGCGAAAATTCTCCCACGATAAATTATTAAGTTTAAAAGGTTTCAAGGTTTTCCTTCCCTCCATCAAGCTTTCGGAAAACTGATATCCAAACCGGATGTGCTATGCTTCCGAGTTACCTAGGTTGTCATTCGGGGAGGATGGATAAATTACCGAGAGCACATTGGATGCCTTCGGTTGGAGCAAAGTTTATCCCTAGAAACTTGTTCGGTTACCGGATAAGATTCAATTGTGAAACTGATTTGCGTCGATGGTATAAACTTAACCTGTTCGTGAACCATAGAAACCGTATAGGTTGAGGGGAGTGAACTGTTAGGAATACCTATTAGATTTTGATAATGTCATCCTGTATTAAATTGATTTTTCAAATGTATGTTTAAGTACTTGGCAAAATGTAAAGAAGAACCAAATGATTATCTTCTATAGGCCTTAAGTTTTTAGGCTTAGTGATCAGTTGAGTACTAAACAGAGAACTTTAGAAGATCAGAGAAGTTCATTCCAGATCAGAAGACTTTATCTCAGAGAACTTCAAGTCAGAGAACTTTAAGTCAGAGAACTCCAGGACAAAGAACTTCACTTCAGATCAGAGAAGATCATCTCAGAGAAGTTTAGAATAGAGAAGTTCAGATCAGAGAAGTTCAGAGCAGAGACCTTCAGAGGACTTCACATCAGAGAAATTCACATCACATAAGGTTGACTACACTTCAGGCAGCTTTGACCAAGTTATTTCAGACAGGTTCTCAGTTCAGCCAAGATACTCAGTCTATATCAGCAAGCGTTGAAAAGTAAACAATCACGAAAAGTTGCATGCATGACGTCGGAGACAAATCAGAGAGATTCCCAAAAAGCAAGGAATTTATTATTCATCAAGATCCATGCTCTGAAGACTTTATACCTATTCTAATCAAGAATAACGGTGCTAAATCGAAGAAAGTCTTTCAAACGGTTGGAATTGAAAAAGGAATCAAGCCTTACAATGGATTGATAAGATAATCAAAGAAGTCCACTCTCCAACGAACGGATTTGTTACAGTAAGTGCAACGGCTATGAAGGAAGCTCATGGATCGTACTATAATTACTCGAAGATTTGAACTGAGCAAAGTACGATGTGAACAATACTTTTAAGCGAACAAAGCAATCAAAGCAATCAAAGCTAAAGGCAATCAAATAGCATCGTGAAGAGCAAAGCTTAAGCAGATCATATTCAAGAAGCTCTTTAGTTAGAGAAGACAAAAACTCTTGTCTTTAAAGTTGGAGTACGGGGTACTTCTGTGAACGAGGTTTTCAGAAGTTTCGTGACTAATAAGGCATCCACGGGTTCTTGATTGGAAGGTGATAGATATCTCGAGAAGTTGTTCACTAGTAGAATAAATATCAAAGACTTCGGTACGTCTCACTTCGGTAATATATATTAGCAAAGTAAAAACAAACAACAACTTCGCTTTTCAATTTACTGAAGTAAAAAATCCACATAGACTTCATTAAATGGTACCAAACAAAAAAGCAGGAGTTAGTTAAAAATTTTAAGGCATAAAGACTTTGCTAATTTGATAATTATTGAAGTAAAAAGTGTAAAATTTTACTTTTTACCAAAACAAACAACGTTTCTCTATCTTTATTTTCCTTTCCCCCTGAAAAGAAGAAGAAGAAAAGAACCAAACTCTCCTCACTCACTCTCTCTCTCTCTCTCTCTCTCCCTCTCTCTCTCTCTCTCTCTCTCTCTCTCTCTCTCTCTCTCTCTCTCTTCATCGCAACCATGCCCCAACCCCGTCCCCTATTCCTATTTCTCCTACTAGTCCGTGAGCAGCCGATATCGGAAAACTCCGACCGACCATGCTCTTCTGCAAAAGAGGGACTGCGACGTGGTTAGGTCTAACAAAAAGAACTGGTGGTGTGGCGGAGTTCTAACTGGATGGGGGAAGAAAAAGGCGGCGGCGAGCCGACTGGATGGGGAAGAAAGCGATGGCGACGGCTGGGGACTATAATAGGTAAGAAGCTTCAGTCGAACTCAAGGGTTAGCTTCTGTTCTTCTGATTTGATTTTAAATTATGTTTTATGGAAATTGTTTGTGGTCAGCGGACAAATTTGGTGGCGGCGAGTGTGAAGGCTGAAGATACCCCTACTGAAACTCCGGTAAGTTCTTGTTTCTAATTTGATTTTTAATTAGAAAAAGGGTTTCTGTATTGTGTGTTTATCCGGTGTGTTGCTTGGATTTGGATGACATTAACTGTGCTTTCTGTGAAAAGTGATCTGATTATCCTATACCTGCCTATATAAGTTTATTTTCTTGGACAGTTAATCGTAGACTTGATGAATGGGTAAAACCGGATCAACTTGATCTCAACTATGTAGAAGCAGATGTGGAGGAGAAGGTTGAGGACAAGGTAACATCTTCTTTATGTCATTTATGTTTATTTTCTTGGACAATTCTGCGTAGGCATAATGAATGGGCAAAATTGGATGAGGTTGACAGTACATATTCTAGATTCACATACATGTACTAGCAACAAATTTGTCTTTTTTTTTGTTTTAACTTTACATGATAAAAATAGTGCCATTTCCAATTTTTACTATTTGTACCTCATGCTTATTTTCCATGCGGTATAAGCTGACATTTGAAAATTTCAGGTAACTAGCTTGAAAATGACAAGACATCAAAAGTGTAAGATTGATGAGACACATGTGGAGGTAACCCTAGTTGATCTCGTATGCTAATCGACGAAAGTATGATTATTTGTTTCAGTTTTATCAGTATTATTTATTTAATACTTAGCAAATCATTGTTGCTAATTATGTAGACATTTTCAGGATAACGTAGCGTCTTGTATGTAAATTTTTTGGAAATGTGTGGATTGTATGTTCTCTTCCATACGTTAGTCAAAAATTTTCATAGGTGATTACTGTGGTGTTTGGAATTATACAGGGTCACGAGGAGCTTGCTGCTGCTAGTTTACGGGAACACGAAGAATTTACAAAAGTAAAAAATATTGCCACAATAGAACTTGGAAGATATGAGATTGAGACTTGGTATTTTTTGCCCTTTCCTCCGGAATACAATGACTGTACCAAGCTTTTCTTTTGTGAATTTTTCCTGAATTTCATGAAGCGCAAAGAACAACTTCAGAGGCATATGTTGAGCTTCTTTCTATGTTCATTTCATCCCCTTCTTTACATCTGGTGTTATATAAAGAAAGTTTACCAGCTGGATATCTGAACCAGGGCATGTTCACTCTTAAATGGATTGTTTTATCTGCCTTGTCAAATTGGCTGTAGTGCCCATTGTTCTAAGTATTTCTATTTTATCTGCAGAGAAAATGTGGTCTCAAGCATCCTCCTGGTGATGAGATATATCGAAATGGAACCTTGTCAATGTTTGAGGTAAATTTTTGGCATTCATTTGATTTTATTCAGTACTTAGCTGTATTTTTGTCTTCATCTGATTCGTTGTTGCAATGCCCCTTGGTTAATGTTTCGAGGGAAATTATCTGGATAAAGTTTCATTTTAATTTTTTGAAATCCATGGAAACAGGTTGATGGCAAAAAGAACAAGGTTTACGGGCAAAATCTTTGCTATCTAGCAAAGTTGTTTCTTGATCACAAGACCATTTACTATGATGTTGATCTCTTTCTGTTCTATGTGCTGTGTGAATGTGATGATCGAGGATGCCACATGGTCGGCTACTTCTCCAAGTTAATTATCATTTACGGTTTGTTGGAACTTTTACCATATGTTCCCTAGTTCTGAAAAAATATACTTGTTCAGAAAAATCCCTGTTCAGTTATAGTACCACATTTTCACTTTAGATCTTGCAGCATCACTTCCATACAAAATCATTTGATCTAACCATATTCAGATACAATAGTTTCTGTTATGAGATATTTTTGGTAATAAGTAATAACCAATGCCACTTAAGTATTTCTTTATACAAGCTTGATCTTATTGCCCTTGTATATTTATATCTTGTTCACTTGTCTGGACTTGCGGTTAAAAGACCTTTCAGTCGTTAGGATATGTAGGATTTTGGCATTCCTGATTTTACGTCAGTAAATACCTCCCGCCCCCCCATACCACACACTTCCATGCATTTTCCCCTTGACTTATCTTGGATTGATATGCAGGAGAAAGATTCAGAGGAGTCCTACAATTTAGCTTGCATTCTCACTCTTCCTCCATATCAAAGAAAAGGCTACGGAAAATTCCTGATCACTTTTTGTAAGTTTTTCATTACCATCATTCATTCAGCCATTATGTTCATGGTTTTAGTTGGAATAAATATATTTAAGACTCTATTTATATGTATTCAGTACAATTGCTCAACTTTTGCCTTTTCCTCGCGTGGAAAGATTGCTTGTAATTATGGAAGTTCCATTCATAAATGATCATTTATACACCAGTTACTGTTTATTTTTTCCTTGTGTGGATCCAATTTCAATGGGAACTTGATGAGTCGATCCACTTACATGTCTTGCTTTTATACTATATCGAGAGTTACTCGACGTATTGCTTGACGTAAAACAGATAGTGAATTTTTTGTTTTGTTGAATTTTTTCATGGCTCGATAGATAATTTGATAATCCAATGATTTTTTTCCGTGTTCTATAATACGATTAACCAACATGTTAACTAATCGATCATGATAAATTGGATCGGTTTTTGCTGTTTTTTCTTCTGTAGCACCTCGACGTGACATGAGCGTGAAAGGGGTGGACTTTTGTATGCTTGTTTCTATTGTGATTGTGAATACTGTAACTTTATCCATTGTAGTCATGTGACTATATCTCTTTGGCATACGATAAAAAAGTGACATATTTGTTATGATGTATACAGTCACAAAATTTATAATGTGGTATCTTAATATTTTACTTGCACAAGAGGAACTTGGCGCTCACTCTCTCTCTATATATACGTCTCTTGGTTTGTCATATGTTATTTAGTTTAGAAAGTAACTCTTTTCTGTTTGTGCATAGTTGTTGACAAGCTTGTTGATAGGTGCACAGGCTTGATAGGCACAACGGTGGCATCTTAGTGATGGGAAGGACACAGTTGAGCGCCACCATTCTGCATTCTATTTTTCGTGAGAAAACATCTAGAGCATCAAACAATGTGTGTAATTTTATATTCTCCTTGCAACGAGATTAGTTTTGGATGTGTGTTATTTTTGAACAGACAAGAAGGTGATCGTAAGGATTCTGGGATGCAGAAATGCAAACCATAATCGATAAACGTGCTGCCGAAATTTTGGATTGTGTCGATCATAATATTTCTATGGTTCATCACACTTTGTAGAAGTTATTTTTGACTGTTTGATAATGTTGTAGTATGTGTGTTACGACACATTATGCTAATATGTTTTGAATTGGTTGGAACGCATATTATTTTTTTTAAGATGGGATTATATGAAATTGTTGGTTCTTATATTATTGAGCTCTTGTGGTTGATGGTTAGTTATAGTTGAATGTAGATTTTGGTAATGAATTTTAAATTGAAAATATTAATATATATTACTGCAGAAAATACTAATATATATTATATAATAACTGAAGTAAAAAGTTCTTTATTTACTATGCCAATTATAAAATAACCGAAGTTAAAGGCATTCTTTACATCACTTACCTCCACACTTGGATCATAATTAGGAAAAAAACTGAGATAGACTTCGGTTATTAGGATATTAGTCTTCGCATAAAAAGCGAAGTCTAAAGTATACCTTTTACTACACGAACATAAATTTCGGTAATTATAATGTTTTTACTTCAGATATTATCCGAAGTCTTTGACGTTTATTCATATAGTGGTTGAGGCATCCGTGGGTTTTCAATCAGGAGGTGCTAGGCAGTCGAAGGAGTTGCAATGGCTACGGGTTTCTACTGGTTGGAAGCTGTTGTAACTAAGGAAAATTCATTGTAATATTTATCACTGGTTGACAGTTATAGTGAATTTATCTCCAACTGGTTTGGAGAGAAGTGGATTAGTAGAGGATTACCCCGCCTCTGAGACCACTATAAGTGCCTGCGTGTTTTTACTGCATTGAACATCATATATACCTACTGCATACATATTAACTGTTCCATTGATTAGTTATCTGCATAGAGCATTTAGTTATCTGTTATTGTCATCAGATGTCTTCCGCATACGTGTCTGCAGACGACTTTTAAGTCATCTGTACCTAATCAGCTGAGAAACTCACCTGACTTCAGGAAGGAAAGGGTAAAAGGTTTTAATAAGTCTATTCACCCCTCCCCCCTCTAGACTTATTCCTGACGACTTGTGACCTACATGACCAAGGGGAAAAAGAAGATCGAATCATCCATTTGATGGGTTGGTGTTGGACGCCACTTTATGAAGACTAATAGACTAGAAACCTGTTCGGTTGCCCGCTATTAAAATTTATAAAGAATTCGATCACCACTATGAAGTAATGCGAACAACACTTCTGGATTTCACCAGGGAGTGTGTTGTTCCGATAAAAATAGTGGGAGTTGGGTTAAAGAATAGAAAAGACCTTAATTCTATACTCAGATCATAATTGAACGAGTCACTAATAAATTTGTCGTACTTAATGCAGACGAACATAACTCTCAATATGACAATGAAACCACTCGCAATTCTACTCGAAAAAAACACCTTAATCGGACCAAACTTTGTGGATTGGCTCCGCAACCTGATGATAGTCCTCAGTATAGAGGCACTCGGATACGCCTTGAAGACGGACATTCCGGCGCCTCCAGTGCGGATAAAATCCAATCAGGAAGAGATTCAAAACCACGAAAAGTGGGTTAAGAATGACGTAAAAGTATGTGCTTATATGATGGCTTCTATGTATAATGAGCTTCAGAGAGCTCATGAGAAAATGACTTATGCTATGCAGATTTTATCTCACTTAACTGAGCTTTATGGTGAGCACATTCGAACTGCTAGATATGAGATATCCAAGCAACTGTTCGGTGCTAGGATGATGGAAGGTGATAAGGTTGGGGACCACGTACTCAAAATGATATCTATGATTTAACGATTAGAGGCTCTTGATTTTAAGATGGATACTTATCTTCAGACCGACCTTATCCTACAGTCTCTCCCTGATTCCTTCTCACAGTTTGTTATGAATTTCAACTGCAATGAGATTATATGCAACTTAGCAGGCTTGATGAACAAACTGGTGATCGCTCAGTCTCGGATAAAGACTCCGCGGATGAAGGAGTCTGCTGGACCTCGGAGGTCTTAGAATAAGAAGAAAAAGATCAAGAAGCAGACGAGACCACAAGTCAAGGACCTTAAGGGTAAGGGCAAGGCTCCGATGGTTCCAAAGAGCAAGAAGAAGGACGCTTGCTTCAAATGCGGTGAGCTGGGCCACTGGGCTAGAGACTATCCGATTCTTCATGGCACTTCAGGTACAGAACTTTTAGTTTTGGAAACAAATTGTTCTGCTACTGTATTTTATACTTCTTGGATACTGGATTCAGATGCTAGTTCTCATATTTGTACCGTGAATCAGGATCTGGAACAAAGTAGGAAGCTTGGAGCTGGGGAAGTGATGATTACTATCGGAAGAGGGCATAGTGTCGAGGCAATTGACATAGGATCACTTCTTTTGGGTTTAAAATCCGGCCTTGTTTTAACTTTAGATGATGTACATGTTTTGCCCAAGGGGCATAAAAACATTGTATCCATTCCGGTCATGGATCGGAAAGGCTTTTCATTTTTCATTGGTGATGGTTTCTGCAAAATTTATTTTAGAAATAAACTAGTAGGCAAGGGTTGTCTTTTGTGCTGTTTTCGACTTCTATCATGTTATTGAATGGATTGTATCATCTAAACCTAAGTAACAAAGTCGTTGTGAATACTATGACTAGGAAGCGTGGTAGGGATGAAACTAATCAAGTTTTGAAATGGCATCTTAGACTTGGTCATGTTGGTCAGACCAAGGTTTACAAAATGGATAAGGATGGACTTATGGGTCCATTGGGATTGGATCCCTTTCCTACTTGTGAATCTTGCCTTAAGGGCAAATTGACTAAGTCCCCCTTCACAGGGACTTTTGAAAGAGCCGCTGATAAACTAGGATTAATCCATACCGACGTATATGGTGCTTTGGAAGTAGCACGTGATGGATATCAGTATTTCATTACGTTTACAGATGATCATACGAGGTATGGTTATGTACATTTAATGAAACATAAATCCGAGGCCTTTGAGAAATTCCAGGAATCTAAGGCTCTAGTTGAAAAACAAACTGGAAATCATATCAAAGCACTTCGGTCGGATCGAGGTAGCGAGTATATGAGTATGGAGTTTGACGAGTTCCTTAAGGAACATGGAATAGTATCACAACTAACACCTACAGGTACTCCTCAGTTAAATGGTGTGTCAGAAAGAAGGAACCGGACCTTGTTAAACATGGTCCATTCTATGATAGGCTATACTGACTTACCGATTTACCTGTGGGGGTATGCACTCCTGACTGCTGGTTATATCTTGAATAGATGTCCTTCTAAATCTGTTCCTTAAAATCCACATGAGATGTGGGACGGTAGGAAACCAAGTCTTAATCACATTAGGATTTGGGGATGTCCCGCCTATTTCAAGAAGATTAAGGTGGAAAAGTTGGAAGCGAGGTCCGTGAAGGGAAGTTTCATTGGATTTCCATCTGGGACGGTGAGTTATCTATTCTACATGCCCAAAGATCGAAAGATTTTTGTTGCTTTGCAAGCATACTTCCTAGAAGATGAGTTCATTTAGGAAGGCAGAGGAGGTAGAAGTATTTCTTTGGAAGAATACAACGAAACTCCTCAGGAGACACCTGTACAAGAAATTAGAACCGAAACTTCTGAAACACAAGTACAACCACCTCGTAGGTCTAGTAGGGTGTCTCATTTACCTGAGAGGTATGGCCTTGTGCCCCTAGAGGAGCTGGGTCTCCATGAGGTTCCAGGTGACAGCCAAGAGACCGACCCAACGACCTATGACCAAGCGATGGTGAATGTAGACTCCATGAAATGGCATGAAGATATGGAAGCTGAGATAGACTCGATGCATGTCAATCAGGTCTGGACTCTAGTAGACCACCCCGAGGGCATAGTGCCTATTGGGAACAAGTGGATATACAAGAGAAAGACTGATGGGTATGGCAAGGTTGACACCTATAAGGCCAAGCTTGTGGCAAAGGGTTATACCCAGAGAGAAGGGATCAATTACCACGATACCTTCTTTCCCGTATCTATGATCAGGTCTATTCGAATGATGCTTGCTATAGCTGCCTACCACGATTATGAGATATGGCAGATGGATGTGAAGACGACTTTTCTTAATGGATTCCTCGAGGAGGAGATCTATATGGAGCAGCCTAAAGGCTTTGTGTCCGAGGTCAATATTCAGAAAGTGTTCAAGCTTCAGTGTTCCATTTATGGACTGAAGCAAGCTTCGCGTAGTTGGAACCTTTGTTTTGACGAGGCTGTCAAAGAGTTTGACTTCGTGCAAAATGAAGAGAAACCTTGTGTATACAAGAGGGTTAGTGGGATCAATATTGCATTCTTAGTACTATATGTAGATGACATTCTACTAATAGGAAATGATGTGGGAATGCTAAGTTCTATGAAAGCTTGGCTTTCGAGTAATTTCTCCATGAAAGACTTGGGAGAAGCTACCTATATTCTTGGTATTCGGCTCTACCGGGATATATCGAAGAGAATGATAGGTCTTTCCTAATCCCTCTATATAGATAAGTTCTTAAAGCGATTTAAGATGGATGATTCTAAAATAGGGTTCCTACCGATGCGACATGGAATAAAACTCTCCTCGAAGATGTGTCCTCAAAGTGAGGAACAATGAAAGGAAATGAGTAATATACCATATGCTTCGGCCTTGGGTAGCCTTATGTATGCTATGTTGTGTACGAGACCTGACATTGCGCATGCTGTGAGCGTGGTGAGTAGGTTTCAGGAAAACCCAGGTAGGGAACATTGAACTGCCGTAAAGAACGTTCTGAAGTACTTGATAAGGACAAGAGATCTGGTTCTTACGTATAGCGGTGGAGAACCGAATGTGATGGGCTGCACTGATTCAGACTTCCAAGGATAGAAGGACGATGCGATGTCCACTTCTGACGACATATTTACTCTTAATGGAGGAGCATTGTCTTGGCGTAGCATCAAGCAAAGCGCGACTGCTGATTCCACCAGTTAGGCTGAGTATCAAGCTGCCTCGGAGGCTTCCAAGGAAGGATTTTGGATTAAGAAGTTTCTGGGAGAACTTCAAGTGATACCATGTGATGAGCTGCCTGTTCCCCTTTTCTGTGACAATGACGGAGCTGTAGTGCAGGCCTAGGAGCCGAGGTTTCACAATAGTACCAAACACATTGAGAGGAAGTATCATCTCGTAAGAGAATTTGTTCGCAAGGGATACACTGAGCTGTATAGAGTAGACTCAGCCAACAACGTCGCTGATCCACTGACCAAGCCACTTCCTCAAATTAGCTTGGAGCGTCATCTGGAGAACATGGGTATTAGATACTATAGTGTGTGGTATTGAGTGCAAGTGGGATATTGTTAGGAGTATGCCCTCGAAAGCCACTCGGAGGATGTATGAGTGAGGGAATTGTACTTGTTATTATGTAATTCATTATCAGAAGGCAATTATATGTTTCTTTATTTACTGGTAGTCATTGGTATTCCTGACTCGTAAATATATATATATATATATATATATATATATATATATATAAACTAGTCCGTGTATTTGAGAGCACAACATTCCACTCCTTATTGGATAAGGGGATCGGCACTGGAAAGGTTTATGGCTCAAATACTTAATCGTTCGCAAGTCGATGAAACTTGAGTGGGCGTTAAGTTTATGTGAAGATTTGTATGACGTGTTCTTTGACTTGCAAAGTGCCTACCGAACACTAATGTTTAGTGGGAGCACACGTTATAGCTATGCTAATTAGATTAGTATACTCGAACCGACTCACCCTCATTTCGTCACACGGATTTCACTCTGGGACAGTCAATTATGGAATCGAAACGTTGTGATAGGTATTCGTTAACCTTCGACTTGAGGATTTAGTAGGGATGTGCTTGTGACGTTAAGATTTTCATTAGAGTAGTTCGACCCAAAAAACCGGAAGGTGGGGGTCAACCTCGACGTGCGTCTTGACGAGCAAGTAGCAGGTCCTACTGCATACCAAAATAGAATTCTTTCTCCTGTTAGTGAACAGGTTATATGTCCTATGAAATTATTAGCAGATGAGATCATAAGTCTTCGGCCAAAGCATTGGAGCTAATTGTATTGGATACACGAGAGCTCGTTGATCTCGATTTGCATTAACTCATGCATAGCATCAAGTACCGATAGGGTTTGACTGACCGTGACCATATAACCTGATCGGGACATTTAAAAGAAGGGTTTATACGTATACTAGTATTCACGACAAAATGGTTTTTGAATGATCCTAATCATTCGTTCTCAGTTGGGGTATAGTGTAGGCCGCCGGGCTGGATAGCTGGTGCTACTACTTTTTGGTTCCTCCCATTGCTAACTGAGACGGACCTACCGAGTCGCGCAATAGGATTGACGACGGAATGAATCGAGTTTATCCTCTCTTTATGAATATTAGATATTGGATATCTAAATTATTGGAAATTGGATGTCTAATTAATTTTGAGACATTGGATGTCTAAATTAAATTATTGGATAAATTAATTTACAGCCTAATGAATTAAATAAATTACTGGGTAATTAATTCAATTTATGAATATAATTATTTCTTGGAGAAATTAATTATATTATTTTGTATTTGATATGATTAATTAATTGGATTAATTAATTTATATAAATACATCCGAACGGAATTAAAGTTTATCTATTTGGACTCACGAGAGTCTGAAATGAACCAAACTCATCCAATTCCTTCTAGATGGCAGCCCCAACCTACTCCCTTTTTCATAGTCTTAGTCTTCACCTCAATAGGTGGAAGACAAAGATATAAACAGATTTGATATCTTTTTAGTAGATGAAAGGTGGTTTGGTGAGAGAAAGTGAAGAATATATTGTGAAGACCAACTCACTCTTGAAAAAAATGGGCATTCACGGTTCTGAGGAAGAGAGAGAGAGAGAGAAGACAAGAGTTTTTCAAGTCCTCACATTGTTCTCAATTTTAATCTTGAGTTTTTCTTGGAGAAAAATTGAGAGATAATTGAGAGATTATGAGTTATACACTTAGAGTATCATAATCACATAGAAAGCTTCCATCACTTGATTCTAGTGTAACCTTGGAGGTTAATTGGGTGGTCGTCATTCCGTTCATTTCTCCAGCGCGTGGCAAGTTGAGACGCGGTGATTTCAGCGTTGGATCGTTTAAGAGCTTGAAGAATCAGATTCATGGGAAGAGCATCTAAAGCTTGGGGAATTGTCTTAAAGGAGTGCGCCATTTAATCAATGGACTACAAGGGTATGATTTCGAATATTCTTTTGTTTCGTTTTAATATTCGGATATACGTAGCTTGGTCGATCCTCGTAGGGATACAGATCGAATTAGATTCGTTTATTGCTTCCACTGCGCCTTCGTTTTAGGCACCGAATCCCAACAAGTACAGTGACTGCTATGCAGTTATCCAACAACTATAGGATGTTTGAAGAAATTGGTCGACTCAAAAAATTATAATCTCAAGTATGTTAATGTAATTGAGAACATTTAAATTTTTTTTACCATTAAATTATAATATTATTATACAACATGTATGAATTGCGCTAATATATATTCATGTTATATCATAAATAAACAACATCTATACAAACATGATGTATATAAACTTTAACATCAAACAAATAATGTTAGGATTATTTTTTCTTGTACTTATCACTAAATGGATAATATCCACTTCACGGGATTATATCAAAATAGTTTACATAGTTATATTTTTCTTCATGGATAAACATTATGACAGTCCCCTTATGTCTTAAATATGTGCCACTTAGAAGTACAATAATTAAATTTTGCACTTAAGAATATTAGACAAATATTATTCAGGAATATGATATGAAATTATCACATAAGTTAAAATAAATATGATTTATTCTTAATATTCTTCAAGAATATTGAAATTAATATTCCTGAAGAATATAATTGGTTAAAATTAGAGACAATTGTATTTTAAGACCTTGAAAATTTGTTTCCTTATTGAGTGCAATTAAAACTTCAACGACCTAATGGATACGTTTTGTGTTATTAGTTGCAATTTTGGATCATTTTCCCTTAAAATAAATATGATTTATTCTTAATATTCTTCAAGAATATTGAGATTAATTGTGTTACTCCATGAGCAATAATTTATTTAAAAAAATAGTAACGCTATCCAGGATGGACGAGGATTGAGGCAGGACCTACTAACCTGTGAGATAGATAAGAAACGGGAAATACAAACAATCCGTCCCACATTATGACCACAAATGGACCATAATCTGGGTCCTAAAACTAAAGACACCTAAGGTCTGATAAATAACTACAAGATGCACCAGTGTAATGTGGGCTAAAGTAAAAGCCAGTAGGAGATATATCTAACTATGATAAAAAAAGTATTTCAAATTGAACAATATAATAAGATGAAGAATAAACTAATTTCAAAATAAAAATAAAGCATGATTAAAAATAATTTCATTGATAATATTCTTCTGAAATATTATTTTTGTGTTTCTCATCATGAACTTTCACAAATTTTAATCTTATAGTATTCTTCAGGAACGCACCATATTCAACTAGAATATGACTAGATAATATTGTGTTTCTTCAAGAACTATATGAATTTTTTATCTTAATAATATTCTAGACTATTAAATTTATATTATATCGTGTTTCTTCAGGAAACCGAGATAATTACTATTTGATAATAAATTTATCGATCATCAAATATATTATTTATATACAATGATAGAATAGAGAAAGATAAAAGAGGTTCTGACATAAGGGGTATCACGGAGTGGCATTTTAATTGGAGAAGGGAATTGTCTGGGCAAGAGCTGGACAGTTTTAACGGCTCGTAAGAGGTTTTAAACAAATACAGTCTGCACAAATCAAGACAGGAATTTCCCAAAGATTGTAATCTATACTACAAAATCAGCAAATGAAGTGTTGGTAAAGAAATTTAAATTAATTTGAAAATAAACTTAGTGCTATAAGAGTGGCGACACTCTAATATCCAGACAATTGTTGAGTATTTTCATCTGTATTTGAACAGTGTAATATTCCACTTTGTGGTATCTATAATCGAAGTGTGATTTTTCCCGTATTCGTATTCCAAACAGTCATGATCATATTAGGAAGAGTTTGCAAATTCATGCATGCAGCTACGTCATAATGTACGCTAGCAGATGAGCTTAACGTATGTTATGAGCTGGGGATAGCGTATGCTATGGACGAAGCATAGCGTACGTAACAGGCAGTCAAAAGGATCAGATTGGTAAGCGTATGGGCCAGCTTGGGATGGGGTCGGCGGATAAGATTCTACGTGATTTGGGCAGCTTTTCAATAAAGCAAGTCAACGAGGTTTAACGTACGCTAAAGGACTAAGATAGCGTACGCTAAACAGAGCTTATTACGTACGTAAAAGTGTATGGTTAGCGTACGTTAAGGAGGTCAGAAATGAGGCAGTAGCTACTGTTGGACGTTAGCGTACGCTAATGATTTCAGATAGCGTACGCTAAGAGAATAACATACGTAATGGTCTGAGGTTAACGTACGTAAAGGTCTGAGTTTTATAAATATGGCAGCACCCCATTTCATTTCAACTCGTTCCTTTCATCCTTTGGCTGATTTTTGGAAAGTCCAGAGAGCTTTCTCCCCCATATATTGTTAGGCGTATTTTTATACGCTTATTTATCATTATTTTGTATTCTTTTCATGATTAAATCTGCATAAATGAGCTTTTAATGCACTATTCTTATATGTTTGGCAGGAAATTGGAGTCCGGAAGCCGAAACGATGAAAAACGGGCCAAAACGGCGATTTCTGGTCATGAGCCGCGGCACAAGGAAAGCGGGCCGCGGCACACGAAGGCAACCAGCAAGCGCCGAGCACTCTGTACTGTGAGCCGCGGCACAAGGATGCTGAGCCGCGGCTCAGGAAGAAAAATAGGCGCCCAGGGGCCACGGCACAGATTAAGTGAGCCGCGGCCCACGGGGCAGTTTTGATAGAATTGGCCGCGGTTTTGGGCCGTTTTCGGAGCCTGTTCCCAACCTAATTCCCGGGCGCGTTTTTGAGGCTAAGGAGGGTTATATATAAGCATGAAAGGTCAGAATTGAAGGAGGAATCGATTGGAAGAAGATCATCGAGGAAAGAAGAAGAAGAAGAAAACACCAAGGAGCAGAGAGCGGAAGCTAGAGAATGGAGGAATCCAAGTTCTTCATCTGCGTTTGATATCAATGCTTTCTTTAATTATTTCTGTATTTTGATTCTTTAGCATGTCAGTCTAAAACCTTGTTCTAGGATTTTGATGAAACCAAGGTTTTGACGAATTCACTTTTGATTATCTATATAATTCCCTTTTCTGTTGAGTTTCCCAATTGTCTTTAATGCTTTCAATTGTGTGGCCTATAATTGAATTGTTTTAATTGCGTAACTCGAATCGGGAGAGGAGAGTTGGTGAGGAAATATTGGTGAGAACCGTTTTATCTTGTGAGATAGGAATATACTCATAAGAACTACGTGGCCTTTTTGAAGATTCCGTGCTTTTTGCCTATTGTCGAATTAATTCACCTAGGGATAGAGTGTATTATTCGCCTAAGAAAAATCTACTGACCTCGGGAGAGGCAGTAGAGTACTTTAGCAACCTTCGCCTTCAATAAATTGTGAAATCATTAACTTCATATAATCGAGAGTAAATTCGGATAAACCGGGGTGGATTCACAATCCTAGATTTATTCATTAGTTGATTTTCTTTCTTCGAGCGATCATTTTTACTGTTTATTCTTTTATTGGTTTTCTTTAATTTTACTTGCATCCCAAATTTCGATAGTTCAAATACAATTAGAATACGCATAAATCGGTAGTTGGTAAGTCAGTCCTCGTGGGAACGATATCTTACTCATCATTTTATTACTTATCTACGATAACGTGCACTTGCGTTCACCGAATCAAGCAACAAGTTTTTGGCACCGTTTCCGGGGACTGATTATTTTACTAATATCGATTTCAGTATTTCTAGTCTTAGTTTGAACATTTTTTTATTATTTTTGTGTAATTTTGTTTATTTGTTTTTCCTTTCAGGAGTTTCCAGTTAGTGCATGAGAAAATTCGGTAACGAAGGCCTACTACCTTTGGATACCGAACTCGAGCGCACTCTTCGGAGAAGCAAGAAGGAGAAACAAGAGCTACCAGCAAAAGTCACCATGGCCGATAACACGGGAAATCACGAAGCAGACAACCCCATTCAGCAAGCTTAACCGGCATTAGCACTCCGCGATTATGCTATGCCACAAATAAATGCAAACTTTTCGGGGATTCAGCGTCCAACCATCCAAGCAAACAACTTCGAAATCAAGTCGGCTATAATTCGGATGGTGCAAGCGAGCCAGTTTTGTGGTTTGGCAAACGATGACCCCAACGCACACATCGCGTCGTTTCTCGAGATTTGCGACACCTTCAAAAACAACGGTGTCACCGATGATGCTATTCATCTACGGCTTTTCCCTTTCTCTTTGAGGGACAAAGCAAAATTTTGGTTGAACTCTTTACCGCCGGGCTCTATCACGACTTGGGCAGAATTAGCACAAGCCTTTCTGGCTAAATTCTTCCCACCATCAAAGACGGCGAGACTGAGGAAAGAAATTACTACCTTTGGGCAATTTGATATGGAGTCGCTTCACGAAGCTTGGGAGCGATACAAGGACTTATTACGTAGATGCCCACACCACGGATTACCGGACTGGCTACAAATTCAGACGTTCTATAATGGATTGAGTGCCTCCACATGCACTCTTGTTGATGCAACCGCTGGAGGAGCGTTGATGGGAAAAACGATGGCCGAAGCACACTCTTTATTAGAGGCGATGGCTGCAAATGCATATCAGTGGCCTTCCGAACGAGTGATTCCGAAACGAGTAATGGAAATCTCCAATAACGATCCGATCTCTACATTATCAGCTCAAGTCGCCGCATTAACTCAGCAACTTCAAGCCTTTTCACATGCTCCTTCCCCCGTTACCATTGAATCGTGCAATTGGTGTAACAGATCTCATCCTAGAGCAGAGTGCCAAGTTGGAAACCATTTCGAGCAACCTCCGATGGAACAAGCCCAGTTCGTGGGGAACGGGAATCGGCAAAACAATCCGTACTCCAACATTTATAATCCAGGATGGCGTAATCATCCTAACTTCTCATGGAGAAATGGACAAAACTCGAACCAACCTCAGTTTGCTCAACACCAACAGCAACCTCCCCCCGCTCCAAAATTTCTCTAGAGGAAGCAATTGCGAAATTAGCAGCAAATACGAGTCAGTTCATGTCCCGTACGGAAGCAACACTGCAAAACCATTCCGCTTCTATTCGCAACTTGGAAGTTCAATTGGGCCAAATTGCTAATGTATTAACAGCCCGCCCGGAGGGTACCTTGCCAAGTACGACTGAAACGAATCCCAGAGAGAGTGCCAATGCCATCAGTTTGAGAAGCGGGAAAGAAGTGTGTGACCAGCCCGAGAGGAACGAAAAGAGAAGTGAGGATGAGGAAAAGAAAAACTCGGTGAGCGGGAAATCACAAAATCCGAGACCCTCGATACTGTTTCCTGATAATACGAAGGCATATGTACCACCCATCCCGTTTCTACAGCGTCTGCAAAAGCAGAAATTGGACAAGCAATTCTCCAAGTTTCTTGACGTTTTCAAGAAACTACATATAAATATCCCATTTGCTGATGCATTGGAACAAATTCCGAGCTATGTTAAGTTCATGAAAGAAATCCTATCTAACAAAAGGAAGCTCGAGGAATATGAGACAGTGGCATTGACGGAAGAGTGCAGCGCGATTCTACAGAAAAAGCTTCCGCCAAAATTGAAGGATCCAGGAAGCTTCAATATACCGTGCACCATAGGAAACCTCTCTTTTGATAGGGTGTTGTGCGATCTCGGCGCTAGTGTTAATCTCATGCCTCTTTCTATTTTCAAGAAGCTAGGAATTGGGAAAGCAAAACCTACTACGGTCTCCTTGCAATTAGCTAATCGATCTATCAAATATCCGAGGGGAGTAATAGAGGACGTCTTAGTAAAGGTAGATAAATTCATTTTTCCTGCCGATTTTATTGTGCTCCATATGGAGGAGGATCAAGACATCCCAATTATTTTGGAAAGACCATTCTTAGCTACTGGCCGAACTCTCATAGATGTAGAAAAAGGGAAACTCACTCTGCATGTTCAAGATGAGCAAGTCACTTTCCAAGTGTTTAAATCTTTTCCGTGTCCAAGTAGTGTTGAGAAGAGTTCACAAATTCAAAATGTAGATGCACGCACACCGGGATAGTTGTCGGTCGAAGTGTTCAGAATCCGTTTCAGATGCTCCGATGTCTGAGAAAAATGTAGAACGAGTCGCATATCTTAGGCATTTGGACATGTCGTCTTCATCAACCGTTCATACACCAATGAAAAATCCTAATGCTGTCATAAGTTCGTTCGAGAAAAAGGAGAATAAGTCGGAAGTAAAACGGATGCCAAGTCAGGTGCAAAATGGGTGTTTCGGAAAGTTGTTTTTATTAAAATCTTTTCGCAAAGAACATTAGGTGTCCAAACCGAAAATCGGATTGTTAAAGACCAATGGTCAAAAATTTAAAACACATATTAACGGTTCGATGGACAGGGCGGAGTTCAAATGGTGTTTGCGAAAAGCGAACTGATTTTCAATAAGTCCGGCTGAAGACTATAAACTTAGCGCTTCTCGGGAGGCAACCCGGGTTTACTTTCAATGGAGGAGCAGTATCTTGGAGAAGCTCCAAGCAAAGCGCTACTGCAGATTCCACCTGCCAAGTAGAGTACGAAGCTGCCTCAAAGGCTAGCAAGGAAGCATTTTGGATGCAGAAATTTGTGCAGGAACTTCAAGTGGTGCCTAATGCGGAGCTGCCTATATCACTATTCTCTGATAATGATGGAGCTGTTGCCCAAGCCAAGGATCCAACGGCTCACCACAACACCTATCATATAGAGAAAGTATCACATCATTCGATAGATGATTTAAAAATAATAAGTTTCCTTGCAAAGAGTAGACTTAGAAGACAATATCTCTGACTCGTTGACTAAGCCATTATCTTAGGCTGTCTTGGAAAGACATCTGAAGAACATAGGTATTGGATACCATGATGTGTGGCATTGAGTGCAAGTGGGATATTGTTCGGAATATGCCCTCGAATGCCACTCAAGGGATGAGAGAGAAGAGGCATTGTACTTGTAATTATGGAATTATCAATAAAAGGCAATATGATTCATTCAATGTTTATTGTATTTCAATTGCATTATTGATTTGGTAAACATTGAAGTGAAGTCCATATAAATAAGAGCGAACATTCCACTCTCGTTATCGGATAAGAGAGAAGTGCACTGGAAGTGTTTATGACTTATTTACGTGAACCGTTTGTAAGTCGATAAACTTAATAGGGCATTAAGTTTTTGAGTAAGACTTGTATAACTGATGTTAGGACAAGTGCATGTCTTGATAGCATAGTTATAGGTATGTTGGTGGGACCAGTATACTCGAACACGACTCATACTTAATTCAATCACACGGTATTCACTCTTGGAGAGTCGATGGCAAATCGAAAGGTTGTGATAGTATACGTGGACCTTTGACTTGAGGGTTCAGTAATAGATGTGCATGTGTCATTTAGTTTGCCATTAGAGTAGTTAGATCCATTTTCTTAATCGCTGGGTTAACCTCGAAGTGCAGACTATACGGGCATGTAGCAATATTTATTGTACGGCAAGAAAGGATTATATATCCTGTTAGTGAGTAGGAGAATGTCCTATACGTTTAATGGCAAATAAGATCATAAGCCTTTAGCCATAGCATTCTGATCTAGTCGTATTGGATACACTAGTAATCAGTCGGTCTTGATTTGCATTAACACATGTATAGTGTCTAGTCAATAGTAGGGTTTGACTTTACCGTAACCCGAAGACTTGACCGGGACATCTGATGAAGGGTCTATACGTATATGGTATTCACGACATAATGTTTCTAAAATGATCCCTTCATTCGTTCTCAATTGGGGTTTAGAGTGCGTCCCGGTAGACTGGTTAAGTGATGCCCGCACTCATTGGTTCCTTCATGTAATACCCGAGATCATCGTTTCGGTTTTGTTGAACTTTTCTTTGGTCGAGCGAATTATTGTCGTCCATGTCTTTGGAAACGTGTGCTTGTGCTGTGGTACATTAGGTTTCGTAGCCTGCTCGTTATTGCATTGAATTATAGATGATGCGTTAGTGTGATCAAGACGTCATCGAGCATCTAGCCGGATAGTCGGATGGTTGGCTAGGTCGAGTTACGGCCGTAAGGCATGGACGATTACGGCCGTAAGACATTCTCACATTTTGGGCACCATCCTTGGGGAACTTGATTACAGATGTAAGGAGTGTCCCGTTACGGTAATAATGACGCGTTATGGCCGCAAGGCATGGGCCGGTTACGGCCGTAATGCGCCAGCATATTTTGGGCAGTATCCCGAGAGCTTGGTTACAGCCGTAAGGGGGTGCCGGGTACAGCCGTAAGGGGGTGCCGGGTATATACGTAAGGCGTGGCCGAGTACGGACGTAAGGAGATTAGCCGAGTTATGGCCGTAAGGTGCTGCCGGTTACGGCCGTAACGTGATCGGCGATAAATAGGCGTGGGCTACGGGCTGACTTCATTTTTACCCCTTTCTTCACTTCTTCTTGCGGCTGTCGGATGGGAAGACGGGAAATTGGGTTCTTGGCCGATTCTACTCAATTCCTGGGTGTTTTGGAAGGCCTTTGTCGATTATATCAACATCAAGTCCTTGTTCTTCGTCGGATCGAGGTATTTTATTCCTTAGAACCCGAGTTGTGTAAATTTTGAGAGTTTTTTCGTGATTCTTTGATTTAATCCGAGGTTGATGGATTAATTATGGAATTCTTGTTTTCTTGGTCATGACCTTTGGATTTTGTAACTCGTTTATTGATTTTTATCACCCGGAACATGATTCTTGATTTCTTTGAAGAAACCCTCGGATCCTTGTTATTTTTAGGGTCGATTCGGATTCCGATTAGTGTTATTGATTTGTGGTGGTGTTATTTTCATAATATTCATGGGGTTGTCGACTTCTTGGTCGTTCTTGGAAGTTCATGGGCTACTCGACCGTGCCCGTTCGTTATTCTATTGCTCATGGTATCGAGGCAAGTATCTTGCCTATACATTTCATGTTTCGTAGACGTAATAGTCGGTAATTGATTATATGTGTAATCCGAATGTTTTAATGAACTTCCAAAGGATCAGTATATTCTCGATAAATGTTGTCATTCAAAAGATAACTCATACGTTTTGGGAGTAAATGTGCTCTCCAGTATATGTGTATTAGTGTTGCATGGTTGTGATTATAGAAGTCCATTTCCGCTGGTTGAAGATTGTGTATTGATGCGTGTACTCATTTGGTGAATATGTGGTGTTGGCTTAGTGTTGTTTGGTAATGGTATTTGTTTGTTGTTGTAAGTGATGTGCCCCAGGGTAAGATTTGTTGAATCTCTGGGGTCCGTCCTTGCTAGTACAGATCGGGAGTGACCATGGGGTTATCCAATCGGGTATGTCTTGCGGGGACTCCAAGGTTAGTAGATTTCTAGCCCAATGCCGGGATAACTTGTGGGGTTATCCAATCCGTGTATGTCTTGCGGGGACTCCAAGGTTCGTAGCTTGTTAGCGTGATGCCGGGATAACTTATGGTTGTGGGTTGGTTGTGTGACGTACGTGTCATGAGTTGTCCGATCGGGTATGTCTCCTCGAGGCTCTAAGGTATGTGGCTTGATAGCCCGATGCCGGGATAACTATGAACGTATGTTGTGGTTGTGGTTATGTGACCGTTGGCATGGTGATATGTGATATTATGGGGTTTCCCATTCGGTTGTTCACTCGGGTATGTTCTGTTGGAGCATCTGAGGTTCCTTGCTTGCTAGCACGGGATGCGAATAACCCTTGTGAATATGTTGATATGTATGATTGGGTCTTGGACCCCGTGTTTTGTGATCGGAATGGTATAATTAGGTCGTGGACACCGTGTTTTGTTATCGGTATTGTATTTTGAAAAAATGAACTTTGGGTTGTGTCCCCCGGTGGTTTCGATAAATGAGAATTCTCAAATACCTAGATCTTAAAATGTTTTCTGAAAATGTATATCGAGATACATTGCCAACTTTCGCGTTTCGAACTGTTTTATTGAAGCAAATTATCTGGGGAAGTATGTTGTTATTTATGTCTGGATGACTTCACGATCATTATGTTCCTGGAGTATGATGTGTATGGATTGTATTTGTGTTTTATATTTGCACTATCAAAACAGTGGAGTTTTGCTAACCCCCGAGTAATCGGGGGGTGGATGTCTGTATTGCGTCCTGGTACTTGCAGGTTATTGGGGAGCAAATCACAGGATCAGTACGAGGCATGATGGAATGACGACGATACTAATCACATGAAGACCAGTGTTGAGTATTTTGGTAATGTCTTGTTGTTTTGTCTTTCCGTTGTGGGATTTTTCCCTTCTTATGAGAGTGTTGATGTATTCTGACCCCTGCGTGGGTATGAGTTGTGAGAAAGAGTTATGTATAAGTGATGTGTACGTTGTGGTAAAAGACCAACTCGGTCTAACAGTTCATTATTTATCCATGTCGAATACAAAATAATCGGAGTAAAAACGCAGCGGAATAATAAATATAAAATCCCAATTTAGGATCTCTTGCAGTAATTTAATTTTTTAATTAAAGGGTTAATCGAATTACCTTAATCTGATTGAACAATTCTAGATCCGGACTAGAAGCAGATGAATATCTCCTTCCTCTTTTCGTGATCCACACACGAACAATTCCACAAGTCGGATTGCTAGATCCTTACGAATAATATTGATAAATAGTACAATACAAATTCCTTACTAGAAGGATTGTACTATTGATCAAGATCAACTAAGAGAAGAGGATTAGACGACCGACTTCGTTCTCCTACAGTACGAAGTAGAGGGCTGATTTTTATTGTTCTTGAAGGGCCGATTTTTAGGTCTTGTTTTCTTGTTTTAACTCCTTGTCCAAGACATTATATTTATACCAAGTAAACCCTAGAGTCAAACTCTAGTATTTGCTTAGTTGCCCCTCAACTTATTAAATAATATAATATATATAATATCTAATATTATATATTACTTATTATTTAATCTCCTTATAAATATAATATCCAATATTATATTTATTATTCCCAGTTGTTATTTATTCCTACTTGTCTATAATTATCGTACATGCGACCCAAAAGGCTTATATTATGTTGGCAATTATTTAATACCTTATTAAATAATAAATCATAAGCGGTCTCTAGCAAGACATTATGATTACCCAAATAATATAAGTTAATAGTCCATTAAACCTTTTAACGTGTCAAATCCCTTTGTCACGCGATATCATATTTGAAATAAGTTATGGAGTCTGTCATACTTATTTATGTTCAAATGCTTTCTCGATCTTAAGTAGACTGATTGAATCAAATGACTCTTCATTTGAGCATGGCCATGCATTTCCTTCAGTCCTGCTTATCGAGGGGCCCAGCAGATATCTCTCTCACTTAAGAGAGGGACAAATCCCCATCTTGATTATTCATTGCCCTCTATATGACTCCCACTTATCCCGATCGTTAACCTTTATGATCACCATATTTCAGATGACGTTGGATTACGTCAAGGCATAGGAGTTATCATGTTGGACTCTATGATAATCTCAGGTTCAAGTATTTATTGACATGCTATTATATTGAGATTCACTTATGATATTTCTATGCAGTGATCTCAATGCGGGTATGTCCAGTATTGGTTCTCTAACCAATACCCATATAATTGATCCGTACCATACGGATAATCATCTGATGATTATCAATCAAACTTATACTAGTATATTAATCATTTGAGTCTCTACTCAACGCGATTGTACCAGGGAGATTTGAATAATATTATTATTCGTGAATAACAGTTCTTCGATTATTATAATATTAAAACATGCACACATTATAATAATCAAAGAGAAATAAATGATATCATATAACTTTATTTATATGTGACAATTACAAATCTAGGCACATCGAATGTTCTAGGGCACATATCCTAACAATCTCCCACTTGCACTAGGACTATTCATTCATGACTTTTAGTCCTATCGCTCTAGCATGCTCAACATGCTTTTCTTGTGAGAGAGGCTTGGTAAGTGGATCTGCAACATTCTCTTCCGTTGCTACTTTGCATATTGCAATATCTCCTCGTCTGACGATCTCTCTGACTAGGTAATATTTTCTGAGTATATGTTTGGAATTATGATCGGTCCATGACTCTTTTGCTCGCGCAATAGCACCATTATTGTCGCAGTAAAGACTTATAGGGCCTAAAAGGTTCCACATATTATCCTTGGCTGCATCTGATGCTGCCAGGTACTCAGTCTTAAGTTATAGAATCTATGAGCGTGTTTACTTGGAACATTTCCAACTCACAGCATCTTCATTTTAAATAAAACAAAAACCATCTGCGATCTTAAATCGTCTCCATCAGTTTTGAAACTTGCATCGGCGTAACTATTTACAGCCAGCTCGTTTCCCACCCCTCCATAAACTAGGAAATCATCCTTAGTTCTTCTCAAGTACTTAAGGATGGTTTTCACTGCTGTCCAGTGACTTTCACCTGGATTCGATTGGTATCGACTTATCATGCTAAGGGTATCTTGCTGGTCGAGTACAAATCATGGCATACATGATTGATCCAATGGACGAAGCTTATGGTATCTTGCTCATGCGGGCTCGCTCATCAGGAGTCGAAGGACTTTGAGTCTCACTCAGATGAATGCCATGTGACATTGGCAAGAGTCCTCTCTTGGAGTCTTGCATATTGAACCTCTTCAATATTTTATTAATGTAGGTGCATTGACTCAGACCAATCAATCTTTTTGATCTATATCTATAGATCTTTATCCCAAGTATGTAAGCAGCTTCTCCTAAGTCTTTCATTGAGAAACAACTTCCCAACCAAGTCTTGACTATCTACAATGTGGGAATGTCATTTCCAATGAGTAATATGTCATCTACATATAAGACTAGGAAAATAACTATCCTCCCACTAACCTTCTTGTACACACATGGTTCATCTTCATTTTGAATGAACTCAAACTCTTTGGCAGTTTCATCAAAATGAAGATTCCAGCTCCGAGAAGCCTGCTTCAACCCATAAATGGATCTTTGAAGCTTGCAAACCTTTTTAGAATTTTCTAGATGAGCAAAACCTTCAGGTTGTGTCATGTACACATCCTCGAGTAAGTTTCCATTAAGGAATGCTGTTTTGACATCCATTTGCCATATTTCATAATCATAGTATGAGGCAATGACAAATAAAATTCTAATTGATTTAAGCATGACTACTGGCGAAAAGGTCTCATCATAGTCAACACCATGAATCTGTCTATAACCTTTTGCCACTAGTCTAGCTTTATAGGCTTGTAGATTATAATCCATGTCTTTCTTCTTTTTATAGACTCATTTGCACCCAATGGTTTTAACACCATCAGGTGGATCTATTAAGTTCCAAACTTGATTGTCATACATGGACTGCATCTCTGACTTCATGGCTTCTAGCCATTCCTTGGATTCTGGTCCTGAAGCAGCTTTTGTATAGCTACTAGGCTCATCATCTATGAGCGATGCATCATCATCCTCTGTTACGAGATAACCATATCTCTCAAGTTCATGTTGCATCCTATCATATCTGCGAGGGACTTGTGTGCTTTGAATGGGTTCTTTAACTGATTATTGAGCCTGTTCAATTTCCATCGGTGAAGAATGTCTTCTTGTGGTTTTCGAGTTTCCTAGAGAATTACTCTTCTCCCAGTGTCTCTTTTGGAAATAAATTCCCTTTCTAAGAATACAGCATTTCGAGCAACAAACACTTTGTTCTCAGCGGGCTTATAAAAGTAATATCCTTTAGTTTCCTTATGATATCCCACAAATAAACATCTTTCAGATCTGGATGCCATTTTGTCAAACACTTGGCGTCTTACAAATGCTTCGCAACCACAAATCATTAGAAAAGATAAGTTTGGTCTCTTACCAGCCCATTTCTCAAATGGTGTCCTTTCAACTGCTTTGGATGGAACACGGTTAAGCGTGAATGCTGCTGTTTCTAAGGCGTGACCCCAAAATGATAATGGAAGCTCTATTCGACTCATCATGAATCTAGCCATATCTAATAAAGTTCAATTCCTCCTCTCGGACACTCCGTTATACTGAGGTGTTCTGGGAGGAGTAAGTTGTGAAATAATTCCACAACTCCTAAGATGATCATCAAATTCTTGGCTCAAGTATTCGCCACCTCAATCCGATCGAAGGGCTTTAATTGTCTTGCCAATTTGATTTTGTACTTCATTCTGGAATATTTCGAACATTTCAAAAGATTCATGTTTATAATTCATAAGATAAACATATCCATATCGGCTAAAATCATCGGTAAATGTAGTGAAGTATTGGTATCCGCATCTGGCATGAGTGCTAAGAGATCCGCTTACATCAATATGTATTAGGCTTAATAGATCACTAGCCCTTTCTCCATGACCGGTGAAAGGATTCTTCGTCATCTTGCCTAATAAACAAGATTCACATGTCCCACATTATTCATAGTCAAAAGAGTCTAAAAGTCCATCATTATGGAGTTTAGAAATGTGTTTCTCATTTAAGTGACCAAGTCGACAATGCCATAAATAAGTCGGATTAGAATCATTGAGCTTAGGTTTCTTGGATGTAATGTTATAGACTTCCAAAGTGTCGGACTCATCTAGATCAATATTGTAAAGGTTAGTATATAACTTTGCAGTACCATAAAGCAATTCATCAAATAAAATACAAATAATCTTATTCTCAATAAGAAAACTGTAACCTTCACAATCTAATGTAGAAACTGAAATAATATTCCTATTCATAGCAGGAACATAAGAGCAATTGTTTCAAAACTAGCAAAAGCCCATTGGGTAAAACTAGATCATAAGTTCCAATGGCTAATGCACCGACTCTTGCTCCATTGCCGACTCTTAGATCCACTTCCCCTTTCCTCAGCTCTCTACTGCTTCTCAACCCCTGCACATTTGTACAAATGTGAGATCCACATCCAGTATCCAATACCTAGGAGTTAGAAGTAGATAAGTTAACTTCTATAACAAATATAACTGTGGTAGTCCCACTACCCTTGGTACGCTTTAGCTCTTTCAAGTAAACCTTGCAATTTCTTTTCCAGTGTCCTGGTTTATTGCAATGATAGCAATTTCCATCGTTGGGAGCTTTAGCCTTGAAAGATGGCTTAGCAGAGTCTTTAGATTTGGCAACTTTTGCCTTACCCTTGTCCTTGCCTTTGTTCTTAAAGGACTTCCTTTTGCTGAACATCAGCACATGGCTTGGTTTCTTCTTAATATTCTGCTTAGCCATTTTAAGCATCCCATGCAGCTCAGCAATGGACTTCTCCATCTCATTCATATTATAGTTCATAATGAACTGACCGAAACTTTTGGGTAATGAGTTTAGGATCACATCCGTGGATTGCTCCTTAGAAAGTGGAAAACCAAGCCTTTCAGGATGATCAATATATCCTTTCATCTTGAGCACATGAGCGCTGACAGATGTCCCCTCAACCATCTTGCAAGCATACAAGGCTTGAAAGGTCTCATACCTCTCTTGCTTAGAATGCTTCGAGAAAGTTTGCTTGAGGTGAGCATTTAACTCATAAGCTTCCATTTCCTCCAGATCCTTCTAAAGTTCTGGACAAATGGTGGCCAACATAAGACAACTTACATCAATGAAATCATCACAATGTTTCTTCCATTTGTCTTTTGTTGCTTTGTTTGCATTGTCATCCGGCTCATCGGGAATTTCTTCCTCAAGAACATACAACTTTCTTTATTGCTTGAGAACTATTCTCAGCCTCCGGATCCAATCCAGATAGTTGCTGCCGTTTTCTTTGAGCTTGTCCTTCTCAAGGACGGATCGCAGTGAAATGGTGGATGTGTTTTTTGATGCCATTCTACAAAATTCAATATGCAAAATATTTAGTCACATTATTTTATTTCTCGAAAAATACTCCCACTAAAACAAAGTACCCTCAATTCATAACATTTGTAATTTTAGTGGGCTAAGATCCCATTTCGCACAATCCTAAACTCAGCTTTGGCATGACGCCTAGAATTGAGCTACTTTAGGTGGATAACTCTTTACCGATTATATTATATGTAACTCTTAGATTATATCATGGGATTTGGCATCGTATGCCCAAGCATGTTATAATCCCATCTAATGCCTTAAGGTTCAAAACTATTTTGATTTCCAAATTCATTAAACATATATGTATCACCATTACCTATCCTACCTTACTAAGATAATCCAAGCGCCCAGCTTTGGCATGACCCACTTATGATGATCGAAGTCTTGATAGGTGTTTTTCAAATGAACGTCATTTTATAATTTTAACGAGGGATTTTTATCCTATGTTAATGTCTATGTTTGCTAACATACATCTAAACATACATAGCATCACATACATGCATAAATTTAAACATACATCGCATCACATGACAATTACAGCATTGGACCGTGTATAGCATGACCATAATCCTAACGTGATTTTCATGAGCCAACATGAAAATCACAAAGGTCAATCTATATGGTTAAATATGGTCTTCGTTGATCTTCCCAACTCCTTGGAACGTCATACGCGATCAATTTACTCCTCGAGTCCGTCCTTCTTGTCTTCATTACATTGATGAAATTTAATACTACACTAGTAAATTAAATTACAAGAAGTGCAAACGACACGCATGCCGTAAAATAATAAACAATTTAAATAGACGACTCGTAGGCCATAAAACCACTTATAATTAAACGACACGCAAGACGTAAATCTAACCCATAAGAAAATAAATTATCCAATCACATTGGTCAATTTATGGTCATGCCATACACCATACACATACCATAAATAATTATCAAATAATTAATATAAGCATGTAATCATAGAAATTAAAATCTGTCTGACTATAAACAAAATTTGAGTCATCACATGAACAAATCTGGACTATGGACGAGATGGCTGTCTGCGCTCTCTGGGCACGGGTCCGTCCGGGTTTGAAACCCAGCGGTAGCAGTTGCAACATTTTGCAATAAATATTTCCAAATTTACTTTTATATTAAAACACGCTTATAAAATTGGACTACCTGTAAACTACCAAAAATTGGTCCCAACTGAGATGGTAACTTGCACCTCTCAATGGCGGTGACCCGGGATCAAATCCCCAATCTCGCGAAAAAGATTTTACTCCATATTTAAAACAGATTTGATACCTTTTATAAGATATTCGTGTATTATTTCCAAAAAAAAAACGTATCCCGGTTGGTAAGTCGGCGAGGGTCCTGGGCGGACGACCAGGGTTCGAACCCATGGTAATGAAAAACAT
This sequence comes from Orobanche coerulescens, assembly GCA_033398695.1. Lineage (NCBI taxonomy): Eukaryota > Viridiplantae > Streptophyta > Magnoliopsida > Lamiales > Orobanchaceae > Orobanche > Orobanche coerulescens. The sequence continues at coordinate 40,668,661 of CM065809.1, read as the reverse complement.
TTTTGCTAATTAAAATGGCCCGCGGGTCGAGGTCCGACCCAGATCCAACCCGACCCGACCTGCCTCAGACCAGACCTGTTCCAGAACAATTCTGGAGTAGAAATTCGCGAAAATAGTCTAGAAAATTTATTTTTGACGATCCGATTTAATCAAATTAAACTAGAAAAATTATTTTATAAAATCTATATTTTATAAACATAATCAAGAACATAATTTATACATAAACATGTTCTACATAAACAATTAAATTACTTGCAAGTTGGCTCTGATACCACTGTTAGGATTTTCATTGCATCGAATACAAAATAATCGGAGTAAAAACGCAGCAGAATAATAAATATGAAAACTCAATTTAGGATCTCATGCAGTAATTTAATTGTTTAATTAAAAGGTTAATCGAAAAACCTTAATTCGATTGAACAAATCTAGATCCGAACTAGAAGCAGATGAATATCTCCTTCCTCTTTTGGTGATCCACACACGAACAATTACACAAGCCGGATTGCTAGATCCTTACAAATAATATTGATAAATAGTGTAACACAAATTCCTTACTAGAATGATTGTACTATTGATCAAGATCAACTAAGGGAAGAGGATTGACGACCGACTTCGTTCTCCTACAGTACGAAGTAGAGTGCCAATTTTTCTTGTTCTTGAAGGGCCGATTTTTAGGTCTTGTTTTCTTGTTTTAACTCCTTGTCCAAGACCTTATATTTATACTAAGTAAACTCTAGAGTCAAACTCTAGTATTTGCTTAGTTGCCCATCAACTTATTAAATAATACAATATATATAATATCTAATCTTATATATTACTTATTATTTAATCTCCTTATAAATATAATATCCAATATTATATTTATTATTCCCAGTTGATATTTATTCTTACTTGTCTATAATTGTCGTACGTGCTACCCAAAAGGCTTATATTATGTTGGCAATTATTTAATACCTTATTAAATAATAAATCATAAGCGTCCTCTAGCAAGACATTATGATTACCCAAATAATATAAATTAATAGTCCATTAAACCTTTTAACATGTCAATTCCCTTTGTCACACGATGTCATATTTGAACTAGGTCATGGAGTCTGTCATACTTATTTATGTTCAAATGCTTTCTCGATCGTAAGTAGACTGATTGAATCAAATGACTCTTCATTTGAGCATGGCCATGCATTTCCTTCAGTCCTACTTATCGAGGGGCCCATCAGATATCTCTCTCACTTAGGGACAAATCCCCATCTTGATTATTCATTTCCCTCTACATGACTCCCACTAATCCCGATCGCTAACCTTTATGATCACCGTGTTTCAGATGATGTTGGATTACGTCAAGGCATAGCAGTTATCATGTTGGACTCTATGATAATCTCAGGTTCAAGGATTTATTGACATACTGTTATATTGAGATTCACTTATGACATTTTCATGCAGTGATCTCAATGCGGGTTTGTCCAGTATTGGTTCTCCAATCAATACCCATAAGATTGATCCGTACCATACACATAATCATTCGATGATTATCAATCAAACTTATACTAGTATATTAATCATTTGAGTCTCTACTCAACACGATTGTACCAGGGACATTTGAATAATCTTATTATTCGTAAATAACTATTATTCAATTATTATAATATTAAAACATGCACACATTATAATAATCAACGAGAAATAAATGATATCAAATAACTTTATTTATATGTGACAATTACAAATCTAGGCACATCGAATGTCCTAGGGCACTTATCCTAACAGTTGTGATTTCTGTATTTAGCCTGGTAGATCCTCATGGAGAGGGTCTGCAGCGCTGTAATATTCTCGAGTGGCTTGGGGGTGTTACAGAATATGGTATCGGAGCTTAGGTTGTGGAAACCTAGGCTGTCGGGTTGAGTTGTGCATTCTTGTCGTGTCAAATTGTGTCTGACTGAGTCGTGTTGCGACGCGTCGTCTGGGATGTTGGTCGTGATTAGTATCAAGGCGCAGCCATCATCTTCGTGCGATCTGTGGATGTAAGTCTACCTACAATGTTGTGTCTCGTGTTATACAAGCTTTTGTGATTTTGTGTTATGATGTAGAGTTTAAATGTGAATTGTGAATACGTAATCTATACTTGTTGATTCTCGTATTGTGCTAGAATGAAGAGTGATGCCGGTGTATATGGATACATTTATATATATATATATATATCTTTGTATAAATCGTTTTTACAAGAGTAATGGCTTTGGTGTAGTTACGCAAGGAAAGTTTATCAATGTGATATTTAAAAGCTTTAAATGTTTTGGGAAGTCATGTAAATTTTATTTTAAAACATCCTTCAAGAGAGAAAAAAGTTTGATTTTCGTATGATGACCTCGAGGCCGAAAATTTTGAGAATTCAAACTTCTTATATTTTATTTTCATCTTGTATTGCAAGTTTTCAAAATTTTGATTTTAAAAACTCAAATGAGGTCTACCAAAAAATTAATTGAGATGTGACTTTCACTTTTAACTTTTTGGTTTCATGAATTTTGGTTAAAAGGTATGTGGTAATTGTAACACCCCCAAGTTATTCAGGGAATATTACAGCACCGTAAGCCCCACCGTGGGACCAACAAGGCTAAAGATACGCGGAACTATACATTTTTGACCGAGAAGGTCTACATACAATGGAATGAAGAACAATACAAAGGGTATTCAAAACATATCCAATGTATCTCAAAGTCATCACAACACACATCAATCCCTCGGCAAACACAGGCCGGAAAATCAAGGAAAATGGAAAACAATACTCGAGTATTCAATAACCATTCCAGTACAACAATACTGAATGGAGAAACACAAAACCAGAGGAAAGACACAGTATCACACTTGCCCATCATCTTCATGCCGACCCGATACCTGCCTGTCCGCTCTCCTGGAACCTGAAATACATAAAAAGTATTTCCCCCATAAGGGGTTAGCCGTCGAATAGCTAGTGCAAGTATATCAAGTATGAAACACAATACTACTCAACAATAAAGTAAAGGTAACCATCAATTCATCAATTCAAAGCTAGTATTTCGGAATAACTAAATCTCATAGCATCACATCAATACATATATGAATACCGTGGAACCGCACCAGAGGCTACGGAACCCTCAGAGGACTCGTCGTCCATCCCAGAGTGGTTCGTTCATATCATCTGTGGAATCGCACCAAGAGGCTACGAAATCCTAAGGGGACCCGTCGGCCCGCCCCAGAGTGGATATAAATAATCATGCCATTAATACACCTTACTTTCAAAGTCGAGAACATACAATCATAAATATACACTTGCCTTTGAGACATCGAGAAATTGAACGGAAAAAGGGTATGAGTTTGGTAGGTCCGAGAACGCGCTTCCGGAACCTAAATGATTTTAAAGGAATATGATAATCAATAATCCATACTCAAATTACTCAAAGAAACTCCCGAAACCCATCTACGATTCACGAAAATATACGGATAAACAACTAGAGGTTGGAAAATCGCCCAAACTCTCACAAGTCTGAAAATGGCACAATCCAATCCATAAAATTGTAGGAAAATCATGTATATGGAATAGATACATCATAATCTCAAGGTTCTCAAGCCTCAAAACTGATAAATCGGACGAATCTAGGGAAAACCCCAAAATTCCCAAAAATAGGTTCTAAGGATTTTTACCTTGATTTGGATGTTAGGATGGATTAGATGTTGTGAAATCCTTGATCTCCAACCAAATATGTTGATGTTAGAAGAAAAATCGCTTCCAATCACCCAAAATCGTCTCTCCCGAGCTGCTCCCGTTGAAAATGAGTGAAGAGGATGAAAAATGACGAAATGGAAGTCAACTGTCCAATATATATTTGCCCAGTCTAGCGCACGCTACACATCCTTCATTAGCGTGCGCTAGCGAGGTCACCGGGTAGTCTAGTGGCTTCTGCCGGCCCCGTTAGCGTGCGCTAATCGCCTTTCTCTAGCGTGCGCTAGCCAAAATGTGGCATCCAGTACTGGAGTCCAGAACCTACTGTCCACTGCTCCGCTCAAGCCTTAGCGTGCGTTATGCAACAAATTTAGCGTGCGCTAGCCGAAGACTAGCGTACGTTACCTGATAGTCCAGAAAACCTGACAACCTCACTGCCTCTGCCGACCATCCCGTTAGTGTGCGCTACGGACGGATGTTAGCGTGCGCTACTAACCACGAATAGCGTGCCCTAGCGAACTCCTAGCGCGCATTAACCGCCAGTCCAGAGAGCAGTATGAGTTACTGGTTCTGACCTGACTGGTCCCTTAGCGCGTGCTACGGCTCAAGGCTAGCGTGCGCTACTCAAGCAGAATTAGTGTGCGTTAGTCTAGGCCTAGCGTGCGCTATTTCTCTGACCCAGGACACTTCCACAAGGTCTAAACAACACGATTGTGATCTAAACAAGATATGAAGCTCTAAACAATATCGACAACATCACCAAGAGTTTACAGAGCGACGAAATAAGAAAAACGGCAAGGCCAAACAGTCAATAAAAGTACGGGTATTACATTCTTCCCCTCTAAAAAGAAGTTTCGTCCTGAAACTTAAGAAATAAACAGTTCGGGGTACTCCGACCGTATCGTCTCTTACGTTTCCCAAGTCGCCTCTTCGACTCCATGTCTCGACCATTGCACTTTAACCAGTGGAATGGTCTTATGCCGAAGTTGTTTCTTGCGATGCTCAAGGATCTTTATTGGACTCTCTGGAAAGGTAATATCCTCGGCTACGTCAATCTCACTGTAGTCGATAACGTGGCTCGGATCCGGCACGTATTTTCTCAACTGAGACACATGAAAAACACTATGGACATGACTCAAAGCTGGAGGCAACGCCAAGCGATAAGCTAAATCTCCAACTCTGTCCAAAATCTCGAAAGGTCCGATATACCTCGGACTAAGTTTCCCCTTTTTCCCGAAGCGGAAAACTCCTCTGGTCGGCGACACCTTGAGTAAGACATGATCCCCCACTTCGAACTCCAGGGGTCGACGACGAGTATCAGCATAAGATTTCTGATGACTCTGGGCAGTCAGCAATCGGTCCCGGATAATAGAAATCTTTTTCTTAGTTTCCATCAACATATCCGGTTCTGTCCCAATTAGTTCTGAAGCCTCGTCCCAACATAATGGCGATCTACATTGCCTGCCGTAATGTGCCTTGAACGGTGCCATCTTGATGGACGCATGCCAACTATTATTGTAGGCAAACTCGATCAACGGCAAGTGGAGCTCCAAATCATTACTCCAGTCTAAGGCACAAGGTCTCAACATATCTTCCAACATCTGAATCGTCCTCTCTGTTTGACCATCCGACTGAGGATGAAAGGAAGTGCTTAACCTCAACTCAGTACCCAAAGCCTGATGAACGGCCTGCCAAAAATGCGATACGAAATGACCATCTCGGTCAGAAGCAATGGTCTTGGGGGCACCGTGCAATCTTACGATCTCAGCTATAAAAGTTCGAGCCAATCTATCCGGTCCCCAAGTATCCTTAATATCCAAGAAGTGTGCAGACTTGGTCAACCGATCGACAATTACCCAAATCATATTCATTCCGGCCCGAGTTCTCGGCATGCCAGTGATGAAATCCATAGAGATGTCATCCTACTTCCACTCGGGAATGGGAAACAGTTTCAACAACCCCGCTGGTCATTAATGTTCGATCTTGACTTGTTGACACGTCAGACACCGCAGTACAAATTCCGAGAGATCCTTCTTCATGTTGTTCCAGCAAAAATTTCATTTCAAGTCCTTATACATCTTACTCTTCCTGGGGTGGATTGAGTAAGGCGTAGCATGGGCTTCTCGGAGAATTCTCTGCCTCAACTCCAGATCATTCGGAACACAAAGCTTGCCCTGAAATCTCAAAATACTATGCTCGTGAACCATAAAGCCAGGAGCTTTTCCTTTAATTACATCTTCCTTCAGTTGAGAAATCATCGGGTCACTTCACTGCTTCCCTTTGATGTCGTCAACCAAGGACGAAGTAATTTCGAGAGTACACAACTGTCCCTGTACTCGTTGAAGCCAAACTTCTAACCCTTGCTCAATTAAATCCTGACGATTTTTCGTCTGAGATGTAAAAACCTCGAGCATTTGAAGAGATGCCGATTTGCGGCTCAAAGCATCCGTGACGACATTGGCTTTTCCGGGGTGGTAAAGAATTTCCAAATTGTAATCCTTTATCAACTCTAACCAACGTCTCTGTCTCATATTCAGCTCCTTCTGACTGAAAATATACTTCAGGCTCTTTTGATCAGTATAAATCCGACACGGAGAACCATACAAATAATGCCGCCAAATCTTGAGTGCGAAGACAATTGCAGCCAACTCCAAATTGTGAGTATGATAATTCATTTCATAAGGCTTTAATTGTCGTGACGCAAAAGTTATCGTCTTATCATGCTGCATAAGTACACAGCCCAGACCTTGACCCGAAGCGTCACTATAAACTACAAATCCCTCACTACCATGTGGTAAAGTTAAAATCGGCGCTGAAGTTAAACATCTCTTCAGCTCATCGAAGCTTTGTTGTCTCTCATCCGACCAAACAAACTTTTCGGTCTTCTGGAGTAATTTCGTAAGCGGCTGAGTGAGTTTCGAGAACCCCTCGACAAATAGACGGTAATACCCAGCAAGGCCCAAAAAGCTACAAACTTCCTTAACATTTTGAGGCGGTGCCCAATCTGGCACTGCCTCAATCTTCTGCGGGTCTACATGAACCCCTTCGGCTGAAATCACATGGCCGAGAAACATAACTTCTTCCAACTAGAACTCACATTTTGAGAATTTTGCATAGAGGTGCTCGGTTCTCAAAATATGTAGTACCAAACGCAAGTGTCGGGCGTGTTCTTCTTTATCTAGAGAATAGATCAAAATGTCGTCAATAAAGACAACTACACACTTGTCTAGATATTCGATGAAAATCTTATTCATTAACTGCATGAATACTGCCGGTGCATTAGTCAACCCAAAAGGCATAACTATGTTAGGAATACTGGTTAGATTTTGATGATGTCATTAATGTAATTCAAATACTTATTACTTGGCAAAAATGTAAGGAAGAACCAAATGAGTATCTTCCATAGGCAAAAATTATGTTAAGTTTAATACTTGGCAAAATGTAAAGAAGAACCAAATGAGTATATTCTATAGGCCAATATAAGTTAGGCTCAAATCGGCTAAGTACAAAAGTACAGCTGAGTTCATTAGAGAAGTACAGCCGAGTCAAGTCAGAGAAGTTCTGGTCAACAAAAATCATCAGAGATGTTTGACCAGACTGCAGTCAATTGACTCTAGACAAAGTCATCTGATCAAACGAGTCCCAAACAACCACCATCAGAGAAGTCTAAAACTACAGTGAAGATGACTGTACATCAGTCAACTTGAGATCAGCCAAGTACTCCAAGTCCACGTCAACATGCGTTGAAAAGTCAAATATTACGGAAAGTCACATGCAATGTGAAAAGACAAATTGGAGAGATTCCCGCAAAGGATATGAATTGAATAATTCATCCAGGCCTACCACTGAAGACTTCAATCTTATTATATTCAAAGGATTCGGCGCCTCACATGCAAACTCTTCACAACGGTCGATCGATGGATTAAAATATGGGAATCCAGCCTTGCAACGTTCAGAAAAGAATAAACAAAGAAGTCTCTCTCCAACGGACTGATTTGTTACAGGATTTGCAACGGCTATGAAGATTGCTCAAGGATCAACACCTATATATATATATATCCGAATATTTGAAGTTGAGCAACTACCGGTGCGGACAAACTCTCAAGCAATCAAAGCATTCAAAGCAATCTAAAAGCGAACTATAGCTTCATGAAAAGAGCAGTTCTCAAAAGTTCATATTTGAAGAAGCTCTTAGTTGGAGAAGACAAATACTCGTGTCTTTAATCCTGAGTTCGGGGTACTTCACTGGTTGAAGTTCAAGACTGTAAAGGCATCCAAGGATCACGGATCAAATCAATCCAATCCATAAAATCGTAGGAAAAGCATGTATATGGAATAGATACATCATAATCTCAAGGTTCTCAAGCCTCAAAATAGATAAATCGGACGAATCTAGGAAAAACCCCAAAATTTCCAAAAAAATAGGGTTCTAAGGATTTTTACCTTGATTTGGACGTTAGGATGGATTAGATGTTGTGAAATCCTTGATCTCCAACCAAATATGTTGATGTTAGAAGAAACATCGCTTGCAATCGCCCAAAATCATCTCTCCCGAGCTGCTCCCGTCGGAAATGAGTGAAGAGGATGAAAAATGACGAAATGGAAGTCAACTGTCCAATATATATACGCCCAGTCTAGCGCACGCTATGCTTCCTTCATTGGCGTGCGCTAGCGAGGTCACCGGGTAGTCCAGTAGCTTCTGTCGGCCCCGTTAGCGTGCGCTAATCGCCTTTCTCTAGCGTGCGCTAGCCAAAAAGTGGCGTCCAGTAGTGGAGTCCAGAACCTACTGTCCACTGCCCCGCTCAAGCCTTAGCGTGCGCTACCGCTATGGCTTAGCGTGCATTATGCAACATATTTAGCGTCCACTAGCTGAAGCCTAGCGTATGTTACCTGATAGTCTAGAAAACCTGACAACCTCACTGCCTCTGCCGACCAGCCCGTTATCGTGCGCTATGGACGGATGTTAGCGTACGCTACTAACCACGAATAGCGTGCGCTAGCGAACTCCTAGCGCGCGTTAACCGCTAGTCCAGAGAGCAGTATGAGTTACTAGTTTTGACCTGACTGGTCCCTTAGTGCGCGCTACGGCTCATAGCTAGCGTGCGCTACTCGAGCATAATTAGCGTGCGTTAGTCTAGGCCTAGCGTGCGCTATTTCTCTGACCCAGGATACTTCCGCAAGGTCTAAACAACACGATTGTGATCCAAACAAGATATGAAGCTCTAAAACAATATCGACAACATCACCAAGAGTTTACAGAGAAACGAAATAAGAAAAACGGGAAGGCCAAACAATCAATAAAAGTACGGGTATTATATTAATGATGTTATTGTTATTTCGACTATAATGCTCAGAGTTGTGATTAAAATGGTGGTGTGAATGCTGAGTCGTTCGATATGCACTAGTTGAGATAGTCCTCTTGACTGAGAGGGGGAAATTCGGTTTTGAATGTTAATTAACTTCTGATGGCTACTTGTGCAATGTTATAATTATGCAAACCGTTGGCGTTTGGATTTGCACGCTGTTTTTTATTTGTAACCTCCGGTTTAGTACTGTTGGTAGGTGATTATGTTTTTCGTTGCGTTAGGTTGTTGCTTGTTAGTATTCCGAGGGGCAGAGGTCGTGGTCGTAACCGTGGTACTGATGGCCACAGGGAGCAGACACGGGATCGAGAGAATAGTGCCGGGAATGATATTGGTATTTGTGTTGCTACTATATTGCAACAAGTAGCAGCACAGATGACTCAGTTGACCGAGGCGGTTCAACGCAACACCGACGCCACTCAGAACGTCGGTGTAAATCAATGGCTTTGAGAGGTAATTAGTATGAATCCCTCCCGATTCGTTGGTGCTGTGGATGCATTGGGCTGGGATGGTTGGCTTCTTCCGTTGGGTAAGATATTCGAGGCAGTTGATTGCCCCAAAGAGCGGGAGGTGCCTATCGCTCAGTACCTTCTTGATAGAGATGCCGCTAATTGATGGGAATCTGTTAAACCTCGTGATAGTGATGTCACGTAGGCAGAGTTCCAAGAATTTATGGAAGCTGAGTTTTATACGAAACCGATTAGAGATCAGAGGATTCGTGATTTTTATTTGGCAGAACCGCATGATGTATCGGTGTCGCAAGCTATCATCGACTATAGCAAACAACTCAGTTATGTGCGAGATCCGGTGAGAACTGAAGAAGAGAAGATCCGTCATTTTAACATACGGATGAAGCTGGAGATTCACAAGTATATAGCGGGACTCACTTGCACTTTGTTGAGAGATTATTAGAATCGAGCCTTAGCCTATGAACTAGCTTCATTATTGTCGGAACGTGTGTCCGAGTCGAAGAATCAGAGGAGGTTCGATGACCTTATGGGAGTACATGATTTGTTTTTTCTAGATTGAAACGCCTTCATCATTCTGCTGTGAAGCTCCATCGCTCGATGAGTGGGACTAAGAGTTCTAAGTCATCAGCTTGACTCCTGGTAAAACCAGGAGGTGTTTTAACTGCAATGTGTCGGGTCATGTTCGTGCACATTGCCCTTCTCCACCAGTAACATGTTACAAGTGCGGACTCGAAGGACACCGAGTTCAGTTTTGCGAGTTGGTCACCGAGGCACGGACTTGAGCATTGATATCAGGATCGACTCTGAGAAGTCCCTGATAGGTGTAGTCTACTAGTTGTGTGTTATGTTATTTACTTGCTTTGTTTTGAATTTTGGGGATAAACTTCTTTTATTAGAAGTGGGTCGGATTTTTGAACTTCTGTATTTTCAACTCTATCGAATCGTTTGTGTTCGTTGATATTTTCTGAACTTGTTCTATTCTTCACTTTTGTTGTTTGAATGGGTTGTGGTATTGTTTCGGATTAATCCATTTGTTGTTGTGACTTTTTCCGAATTCGGTTCCATTCCCGTGAATCTTATGCAAATGAATATCTTGTAGTTTTTACCAGATCATCTATTGTCTTGAGTCAAGGTGTGAACTTCGGAATTTCTATTCGATTTTTGTTGTTCGTTGTGCTTCGAATCTGGTTGTTCGACCGTTGTTGTTATGATCGTTTGTTATCCGATTTTTGTTGATCTTATATCGAGATTTTTGAGCATTCGGATCACTTCGAAACTTACTTAAGTTCAGGAAATTAGCTTGGTATTCGAGCTTGCAAACCTTGGGTTGTTGGAATTTCGTATTTGTTCAGCGATTAACTAGTGTTTTGACTGCTATGCTGTTCGGGTTGGTCAACCATATTGATTTTTGTTCGTTACGTTTTGTTATCATTCTGGCGTAGCGATATGGATGGTAGCAGCTACGTAATGCATGTGATTCGTTGCAAATCGTTGGCAGCGGATATCGTGTGTTATCTGAGATTGTCTTGCGTTGATTGTTTCATGTTTTAAGTTTCGGGGACGAAACTTCTTATAAGAGGGGTAGAATGTAATACTCGAGATCTTCGTTTCGGTTTCATTGAACTTTTCTTCGATTGAGCGGATTGTTTTCGTCCATATCTTTGGAAACATGTGCTTGTGTTGTGGTACGTTAGGTTTCGTAGCCTGCTCGTTATTACTTTGAATCATAGACGATGCGTTAGTGTGATCGAGATGTCGTCGAGCATCTAGCCGGACAGTCGGATGGTTGGCTGGGTCGAGTTACGGCCGTAAGGCGTGGCCGATTACAGCCGTAATACGTTCACACATTTTGGGCTGCAGCCTTGGGGAACTCGGTTATGGCCGTAAGGAGTGTTCGATTACGACCGTAATGCCGTATTAAGGACGCAAGGCATGGGCCGATTGCGTCCGTAATGCGCTAGCATGTTTTGGACAGTATCCCGAGAGCTTGGTTACAGCCGTAAGGGGGTGCCGGGTACAGCCGTAAGGGGGTGCCGGGTATATACGTAAGGCGTGGCCGAGTACGGACGTAAGGAGATTAGCCGAGTTATGGCCGTAAGGTGCTGCCGGTTACGGCCGTAACGTGATCGGCGATAAATAGGCGTGGGCTACGGGCTGACTTCATTTTTACCCCTTTCTTCACTTCTTCTTGCGGCTGTCGGATGGGAAGACGGGAAATTGGGTTCTTGGTCGATTCTACTCAATTCTTGGGCCTTTTGGAAGGTCTTTGTCGATTATATCAACATCAAATCCGTGTTCTTCGTCGGATCGAGGTATTTGCTTCCTTAGAACCCTAGTTGTGTCATTTTTGGGGGTTTCTTCGTGATTCTTTGATTTAATCCGAGGTTGATAAATTGGTTATGGAATTCTTATTGTCTTGGTCATGACCTTCGGATTTGTAACTCGTTTATCGATTTTTATCACCCGAAACATGATTCTTGATTTCTTTGAAGAAACCCTCGGATCCTTATTATTTTTAGGGTCGATTCGGATTCCGATTAGTGTTATTGATTCATGGTGGTGTTATTTTTGTAGTATTCGTGGGGTTGTCGAGTTCTTGGTCGTTCTTGGAAGTTCAAGGGCTACCCGACCGTGTCTCGTTGTTCCGTTGCTCTTGGTATCGAGGCAAGTATCTTGCCCATACATTTCATGTTTCGTAGACGTAATAGTTGGTAATTGATTATATGTGCAATCCGAATGTTTTAATGAACTTTCTAAAGGATCGGTATATTCTCGATAAATGTTGTCTTTCAAAATATAACTCGTATGTTTTGGGAGTAAATGTGCTTTCCTGTATATGTGTTGCGTGTTGTGATTATATTATGTGATTACAGTAGACCTTTTCCACTGGTTGAAGATTGTGTATTGATGCGTGTACTCGTTTGGTGAATATGTGGCGTTGTGTGATATTAGTTGTTACTCCTTTGTAAGGAGGTTGTGATGCTTAGTGTTGTTTGGTAATGGTATTTGCTTGTTGTTGTGTGATTGTTGTAAGTGATGTGCCACCGGGTAAGATTTGTTGAATCTTCGAGGTCTATCTCCTTGCTAGTACGGATCGGGCGTGACCGTGCGGTTATCCAATCGGGTATGTCTTGCGGGAACTCCGAGGTTCTTGGCTTACTAGACCGATGCCGGGATAACTTGTGGGATTATCCAATCTGGGTATGTCTTGCGGGGACTCCGAGGTTCGTAGTTTGTTAGTGTGATGCCGGGATAACTTATGATTGTGGTTTGGTTGTGTGACATACGTGTCATGGGTTGTCCGATTGGGTATGTCTCGTGGAGGCTCCGAGGTTCATGGCTTGCTAGCCCGATGCCGGGATAACTATGAACGTATGTTGTGGTTGTGGTTATGTGACCGTTGTCACGGTGATATATGATATTATGGGGTTTCCCATTGGGTTATTCACTCGGGTATGTTATGTAGGAGCATCTGAGGTTCGTGGCTTGCTAGCACGGGACGCGAATAACCCTTGGGAATATGTTGATATGTATGATTGCGTCGTGGACCCCGTGTTTTTGTGATCGGAATGGTATGCTTGGGTCGTGGACTCCGTGTTTTGTGATCGGAATGGTATGCTTGGATTGTGGATCCCATGTTTTGTGATCGGAATGGTATGATTGGGTCGTGGACCCTGTATTTTGTTATCGGTATTGTATTTTGGAAAAATGATGTTTGGGCTGTGTCCCCCGGTGGTTTCGATAAGTGAAAATTCTCAAATGTTTTCAAAACTCCCGAGATCTTAAAATATTTTCTCAAAATGTATATCGAGCTACATTCCCAACTTTCGTTCTTCGAACTGTTTTATTCAAGCAAATTATTGGGGAAGTCCGTTGTTATTTATGTCTGGATGACAATTCACGATCATTATGTTCTTGGAGAATGATGTGTATGGCTTGTATTTGTATTTTATATTTGCACTAGCAAAACAGTGAAGTTTTGCTAACCCCCGAGTAATCGAGGGGTGGATGTCTGTATTGCGTCCTGGTACTTGCAGGTTATTGGGGAGCATATCACAGGATTGGTATGAAGGATGATGGAATGACGACGATACTAATCACATGAAGACCGGTGTTGAGTATTTTGGTAATGTCTTGTTGTTTTGTCTTTCCGTTGTGGTATTTTGCCGTCTTATGGGAGTGTTGATGTATTCTAACCCCTGCATGGGTATGAGTTGTGAGAAAGAGTTGTGTATAAGTTATGTGTATGTTGTGGTGAAAAACCGAATCGGTCTAACGGTTCGTTATTTAGCCATGTCGGCATGTGTTGTGTTGTTGTGATTTCTGTATTTAGCCTGGTAGATCCTCACGGAGAGGGTCTGCGGCGCTGTGATATTCCTGAGTGGCTTGGGGGTATTACACTCCCAATGCCGGCTGAGACGGACCCACAGAGTCGCGCATTAGGATTGTTGACGGATAAATCTGAATTTGTAATCTCTCAATTAAATTGGAGATTTGATATCTTATTATGATTTATTGGATAAATCATTTGCGGCATTGTGAATTGAAATTAAGTTACTGGGTAATTAATGTAATTCACAAATAATTATTTCTTAGAGAAATAATAATATATTTGATATAATTAATTAATTGGATTAATTAATTGATATAAATATATTGGAGAAAAACCGAAGTGTATTTAATGGAGTCATTTGACGAACTTCCAGTACACGAGCCAATTGGCTCGGCTCGTTTTCTCACCTGACCCCATGATGCCCCCCCATTTCCTCTCCATTTTCTTAGTGATTCCCTTTGTCCCTTGGTGATGTAGAGTGTGGTGTTTTTCTATACTAAAGGAGTAAAACTAGGAGATGATGGTGAATCGATTTTTGATCCATCATTTCACCTTGTCCTTAGTCTTTATTAACTCCACTCACTCCACTCCTAGATGAGACCATTCGGCTGAACCGAGAAGAAAGAGAGAAAATTTTTCTTGATTTTCTTCATCTTGGAGTTGAGAGAAAATAAGAAAACTAAAGAGAGAAAAATTCCTTTGAAACTTCCTACGTAGTTTCGGTGATTTTTTCGGGCATTTTTCCGACGTGTGTGAAGTAGGGACATCGTGCTTTCGGTGTTTGCGATGAAGGGTTTTCGTGTTCGTGTTTGGGTTCGTGATCATCATCATTTTACGAAAATATTATCAAAAGCTTCAAAGATATGGGGCTTCAAGGATATCCTTTGTCTTTGTTCGTTTTATTTTTCATTTATACGTACTTGATCGATCCTGTTTGGGATTCTTTATATTGAGTTTTATTATTCCGCTGCGTACTCGATTTTGTTCCAGAATCCCAACAGATTTCTCCTTGAATATTAATTCGAAGGGTGAAACTTCTTGATCAAATTCAGACAGTATATGAGGGTGGAGGGTCGGTTTCAGCATTTATCTAAGAGAGAGAGGCGGTTATGAAGGGGAAATTATAAAACTACTCCCTAGTAATCTCTAAAAACTATCTTATATGGTGTAGGCTGATTTGGGCATATCAGGTCCGGTTCTTGGACAACTTGGACCGGTTCTTAGCTTATAAGGTCCATATTATGATATTATGCACAGGTTCAATATTTTTGTGAAGGTATAATATGTGTTTCAACTATTTAAAGTCGGTTACTCGCGCAGATATGGTAAAATGCTAGCAGAGGAGTTTCTTGTCAAATCATCTAGGGCCTCGTACATAGAACACTATATATAAGAATGTAAGGACACATTTATCAATATGATATGGTTTTTACTATGATCTTGAAGATAAGTTTAAGAGTATTCGACCTCAATTTGGTCAAATCAAGCATCGACAAATTGAACTATTTAACAAGGTTACATGGTGACCCTATTAGTTGTGTCCTATATGGGGTTGATAACGATAATAATATTTGACATGCATTACTAGACTAGATTAGGTTTATTTGCTTTGACTATAATCTATATTTACTTAACATATATGGTGACTAAGACACCTTGATAAATCAGTTAACATAAAATAGACGCCTCAAAAGTATAACTACTACTTTTAGGTTCACCAGATAAACTTAGAGTTATGTACTATCTACACATGTATTTTATCCTTATATAAAGTTAATATTCTCTACATGTTAAAGTTTTCAGAATTATATTTACATGTTTCATATCATTAAAGACACTTAAATACAGTTTTAAGATGAAACAAACATTGAAATGTCAAAGTAAACATAACTAGCACACGATTGGTAAGTGTAATGCATGACGCTTATTGACGAAATGAGCAGTATTAGGCTCGGTTGTCATATTACCCTTTAAAAGGTACATACATGATTCAATTCTTACAGCAATTGATGATTAATACTATACTCTTAGGTCCTACTGTGTTCCCCCTTAATTAATGCACACTTAAGCTGTAGGAAGGTATATGTACCTTCTTCTTTCTACAGTAAGAATATGACTCATAGTTTCGAGTGTACGACTAATAAGATGGTCACTGTATTGATGGGTCTTATAGTATTAACCCTCAATTGATGAGTAAAACTTAAAAACTTGCATGGATTTTAATTGAGCTGTAGCATTTCTGTTGGTCACAAAGTATACAGTAAACAACTTAGAAGGTAAAAATACAATAAGCTGTACAATTTTCAAAATTAATTGCTGTAACACCCCCAAAACCGACCGGGAATATTACAGCGCTGTGGGCCCCTTATTGGAACCCACAAGGCTAAAATCATTTTCGCAAACGTTTAAAAATGTCAAAAAGCCCTTTGAAAGTACACACACACGCAGCGGATAAAAACACAGTTCAAAGAATACTGAAAGCCATTTTAAATATACACACGCAGCGGATAAAAACACAGTTCAAAGAATACTGAAAGCCATTTTAAATATACACACGCAGCGGATAAAAACACAATTAATTACATTTGCAGCGGAATTAGAAAACCAGAAAAGAATACATAATCCCAACAATCACGCCATGGCCAGTATCATCGGAAAGCTCATCCCTTCACGACCGCTACTAGCTCGCACTCCGAGTACCTAAAAGATAAAGCGCGCGACGGGGTCAGCCATAAGACTCAACAATGATAACGATCACATCACAAAAACAATACATATCAATGTAATTACAAGGTAAGAATCATTTCAATGTAATCTCACCGTAGTAACCTTACCAACCTGTCACAACCATAACAATCAATTCTTACCATATCCCACGCCTCGTGTCCTTAAGTGATGAACGAATTCAAAATTAACCACATGTATCCGAAACGATACCAAAATTCCCAAACTTATCATATCTCAATTATAAAATGATCTGGCCAAGACTAACTCTGTCGTCTGGGTCGCACAATCGGATCCCAATCCTGATAAAACTGATATCACATGGCACACCTGTAATCCAACTGTTCCGAGACAATAGCAAGTCCCGAATATCAATGCAACACATGAATGTTTACACAATCAATAATGATAAACAATTAATGCATCATAACGGAAATACCAATGACATGATATTTCAGCACAAGATCGACAAAGGATCAACCACGAATGAGAATACCATTATGTGGTAACTCCAACAAGATCAATGAAGAATCAATAACCGAGAATACCGGCAATACGGCAAATCCCAACAAGATCAATAAAAGGTCGACAACCGAGAATACCGACGACACGGTAAGGATCAATGAAGAATCAATAATCGAGAATACTGACGACATGGTAAACTCCAACAAGATCAATAATAGTCGACAACCATAAATACCAACGGTACGATGAACTCCAATAAGATCAACAAAGGGGCAACAACCGAGAATACTGACGACACAGTAAACTCTAACAAGATCAATAAGGACCAACATCTGGGAATACCAACGATACGGTAACTCCAACAAGAGCAATAATAAATCGACAACCGAAAACACCGACGACACGGTAAACTCCAATAGGAATAATAAGGGATCAACAACCGAGAATACCAACGGTAAGGCAAACTCCCAAACGGAATCAATAAGGATCAATAACGAACGAGACTACCAATGATAGGGGAAACTCCAAACGAGATTAACAAAGGATCGATAACAAACAATTTGACCATAGATAAGGTAACTCCAAACGAGATCAGAAAAGGATCAACGGGGACAGATACACAAGAGAATAAAATCGTCAACCATATAAAAATCATATATACAGGATTTCAAAGACAATCCGAATATCGAACAGATCCAATTATACATGGACTGTAAACGACCAATCAATAAGACTCAAGATGGACGTCACGATACGCTCGATCCTTACATGTGTCCGTGTATAAGCCAACCACGGGTATTGATCAATACACGTCTGGTCTCGTACCTAATCAGCCTCACGAAGTACATCTCGTGTGCACGGTTCAATATGAGGTCGAAACCAACATATGCTACACGTTCCCATCCCGAAAATCCTACACATGAACGATCAGAACGTATCTGACTACAAATATGCCAAGATACAACATGACAACCAATCTAGAAGAAACGTATATCCAACAAGGATCAGAAGATTTTCTAATAGGGCAACAATAACTCGATCATGAAGGACCGACACGACCACAATGTCGTATTCCGTCAGACAATAGTCTGCAGCATGCTCAACAATGCATATAATAATAGCACATAAACTCCCAAGGCAGCAGCCAAGGGTCACGGAAGCATCTACTCAGGAATACTCCGAACAATATCACATAAACTCCCAAGGCAGCAGCCGAGGGTCACGGAAGCATCTACTCAGGAATACTCCGGACAATATCACATAAACTCCCAAGGCAGCAGCCGAGGGTCACGGAAGCATCTACTCAGGAATACTCTGGACATAGGTGCCATTTAGGTCTTATCCCCTAACATATTTCCATTCGGGTACCATACAGGTTTTATCCCCAACACATCGGCCCCACAGATTACGGCTCAAAGAAAGAGCACATCACAAAACGCAACAAACGATGGTACACACTCACCACATGAAATATCAACACACACATGCAATAATGCAACATGATGATTATCATAATCTAACTATATTAATTTACCTCAAGCTGGAGACGCTAACATTTCCACGACCAACCGCCCTGAACGAATACACGGTTTATCTGACAATCCAAAATGATGTACAGTCCATAACAAATACCCAACCACCATCCCGAGTTCAACATCGACATGATAACTAACCTTGATATCCAACTTCTCATGCAATAGACCAAATTATAGTTTACGTTCCCATTTCCATTAGACATCCTTAAAATCATATACATTATGATTTATCTTAGTCCAAAAATACCATACATACCACTATCCCGACAATTCACATATTCCATAATACCATTGCTATATGAATCATAAATGAAATGAAAATGAAATCATTTATTAACATTATGAACTGAGTAAGCATAACTTGCCTGGATACCGATACGACGAAGCCACCATCAATCCTGCCATCTTCGTCTACAAGCTCCGCAGCCCCGACTCACCACAGCCCAACGGTTAATATCAACGATCATCTAATGCAACCTAATACAATAATCAATCAACGATACATTCGATAACAATCAACAACCGGTATAATCAACCAATCAAACTCAACGGTATCTCGATCGTACGAAATCAAACCATATCAACTCTTATCAATACGAATAAAAGCCGAACTTCGATAATCAATAGTTCTATCAACGTCTACAACATTCTTGGTTCTGACTTCAATCTTAAATTTGGATTAACACGGCTCATTCTTGCAAATTCATAGGAATACAATTATCGGCTATCATCATGAATAATCATATACCAAAATTAACCGTAATTCTTCCAATTTATGGACATATATCATTCAAGAATTCTTCAAGAACATGAATTAGTCCATAATCATGTTTGAAGCCAACAAAACGACGTAATTGGTTGTGTTCTAACATCTAATCATCATCTAATCCATAATCAAAGGCATGTATCATTTTGTTCTTCAATATACGATTCGTATAATCTCAAAATCATAACATCAACACCATAATCATCACTATACGGAGAAGAACATCAACGCTAACATCAAAATCCGAATTCAAGGAGTAGAGTTCATCAACATACCTTTTGAAGAAGAACCACAAGGATCAAACACTTCAAGAATCATTAACATGTTCATATCCAAGCCTCAAATTCATGCTCTCAAGCTCCTAGCCAAGATAAAATTGTCTAGAATACACTTAGAAGTGAAGAAGGACGAACCGGGGTGGGAGAAATGAGTTTCCTTCCGTGAACAAATGAAAGACCAGCTCTTATTATATAAACTGCGCATCTCGTTACGTACGTAAGTGTCCTTGCTTATCGTATGTAACAACTTTAACGTACGTAATCCAATATCCATAGCGTACGTAACAAACTCACTGTCTCATTCCGTGAAGTCCATTACGTACGTAACCCATACCATATAACGTACGTAATATACCAGTTGACTTGCTACAGTACAATGGTCATGTTACGTACGTAACACGTCCTGTATAACGTACGTAACACGTACGTTGACTCACCTGTCAACATCCTCCACCGAAAGTTGTCGACACATGGTCCCACCTGCTGACCACGACTCGATCGTCTGATTCCCATGTTACGTACGTAATGTCTCGGCCATAACGTACGTAACTCTACCAATTTAACGTACGTAAGATTCAACACATAACGTACGTAATGGCTTCCATACTTAGCCATTTCCAGCAATTCCTGTCCAACATCTCGACATAACAAATGTGAACATACGACAATACTGAACACATATACGAAATCCCGAAAATATTCTCGTATGGTACGTCTGATGCACGATATCCTCAATTACAACTGTCGACCAAGTACGACAATCATACAAATACCCATATGGTATATCCGACATCAAAAAACACACCAAGCATGTAATATCCTAGAATCAAAATAACCTCGATAGACATACTGGCACGACTGTCATGGTTCCCAAAATTATCCACTCATATCGTGTCGGTCCCACTCTGTACAGTACATCCCAGATAAAATAATGCGAAAAATTCATAGTGAAATTCTAGGATATTACAATTGCGTAGCGGAAGTCTGTTAGAGAGTTGCTATAAATACAACTGGGTATTCTCCTATTTGCATGATGTGTATTGGGTTTTCACAATGTATACTTATAAATCACAGTTAAATGAAAACAGTAAGGACTGAAAGCAAAAAACATAGATTTAAGTGGTTCGAGGTAAACCCCTCTACGTCCACTGGTCCTCCACACAGGAGTAAAGAGTTTATTAAAATCACTACGTACACAACTACGTGACTTTAACTAAACATGTCTCTGTATCGTTTACACAAATTGGCTTGAGATCATTCGACTCGCTTCTAATCACACAGATCGAAACTTCATCTTCAATGCTATTCTTCCCACACAGGTCAGGATACGCAAGGAACCTCAGTCCACACAGGGCTAATGATTAGCTCAACGGTAAAATCTAGAACGATTCTGAACAGCTGCTATATCTTTTATGAGCATTCGCTGTATGCTGTGCTGTTTGCGTAGAGGACTTAGTATATTTCTTCGCTCGAATACTGCTGTATGCTCACGAAATATACTACTCTTTAATAGCTAGATTGTCAGAGTAATCTGTTAGATGTATGCGCGATGATGAATAACTTCAGTCCGATTGATTGAATAATGTCCTCTTGCTTGGGGCTATTTATAATCTCGGAAATATATCCATTATAATATAGCCGTTGCTGGTTGGTGAGACATTGACGTCTCTAATTGGCAGCTGCTAAATGTTTGAATTAAAGCAGATCGCATTTAATGCTTCAGACATTCTTTTTGACTTCGCATTAAATGCTGTCCAATCAGAAATAAATGCTGCTTTAATCGTGAATGCTTTATGAATTAACAATGTTTATCTCACAACAGTTTAAAGCTTCTTCCATTCAGTCCTGTTGGATTATGTTTTACTTTTCCCAAGTAAAACACCTACAGTCTGACTGTTGTATCCAACGTATTATTACTTCTGCTGTATGATGCAAGTATCGTAGGATTGGACTCTATAGAAGATCTATTGCTGTATGGACGGGCTGTATGGATATTCCTAATAGCTTCCATACTTCGCGAAATTCTGACTTATTAAGACTTCTTTGATGTATGTTGACGATTATCAAAACAGGAATATTTATCCAAACAATTTCCCCCTTTTTGATAATGCCAAAACTTCCTCTAGATACTTTCTTCTAGATACGGAGAGGTTGTCTTCAAGTCTTTTGTCGATTAATCTGCTCTTCATTACTTAGTCTAGAAATTTGAACTGCTCACAGGCAAGTTCTAAAATGAAATTCCTATATGACTAAGTGTATTACAACTGATCTTATGATTAGCGCGTAGGCACAATCTTACAGAGTGAAATCTAAATTTTATACAACATAATCTATGAATTGTTTGCAGACAAGTTCTTACCGCTTTGAGTATTAACAAGTTTGTACTTTTTGGAATATAACAGAATTTCATAATCAATATAGTAAAAATAGTAAACGTAGATTATGAACTTTAATCTTTCAAGATATCAAATTTTATTGATGATAGAATTCTTACAAGATTTTACAGAAAGAAATTATAAGGATAAGTACTGCATCGGTAAGCATACAGTGGAAATAAATACAGTGAAAAGGCTAACAGGTTAACTCTTATACTGAGAATGCCTCCAAGGCCTCCAGTCATGATCATTTATAGTTCCTTTCCACCAGTTGACTAGGGAGTCATTTCCTCGATCCCTATAAATACTTCTTCCTTTAGGGGATTGATTGTAGACAAGGATCCAATCTTCCGGATAGGTGAGCCGTTCACCTTTCTGGTGCTTGAATTTCATCAAAATCTGTAAGGGGAGCCTTCCTTCTGCTAACAGCCTTGAGAATTCATTTGCGGCATCCTCCAGAGTCTTGAACATGTTGAAAAGGGAGACTCCCTGATGAGAGTACAAAAGTATCTCATCAGTTAATTCTTCTTCCAATTCTTCAGATCATAGGCTGAAGGCTGTCGGTCAGTAGGCAGCAAAATCTCAGATGGCGTTCGCACAGTATTATTCCACGGGAAGCTAGATCCTGAAACTCAGGTTGAGATCCAGTCGCCCTTTATCCCTTTGCAGCTTAACTAGGCCCGGGTGTGGCCCGACATCCAATGGCAGTAGCAAAACTCTCTTCCAGTGCTGCATCAAACTCTCACTCTATCTAGTCTCCATTTTCGAGCAGCATCTCTGGACTATTCCCTTTTTTTGCATCATCAAGTTCTGATACCTTGCTATGAATTTCCTGTAATAACTTCATGGACTCATCATGTTTGGTCTTAAGATTTTTGATGCTTTCAACCAGTATACCGACCACTAAACATAGATCATCGATCTTATGATCATGCTCAGTCAGTCTGGTGCCAGTATGTTGGAGGGCGGCAACTATTTTGACCTTGGCAACTCTGAGCTTCTCTTGTTATTGCCTCAGGATCCACTCCTGATGCTGTTTGAGTTGGGTGAGCGCCTTCCACAATGCTGTAGGCATCAGGCGGAATGCATCTTCCACATTGTTAATAGCGGATTTAATCTTAGGGAGATCGTCCTGTGCAGTCTCATGCATCTAGTTGAGTTATTTACCAACATCATACAGGGCCTTGACGGCGTCCTGCAGAAGCACTGTTTGGCAACCGATGGCGTGGAGTTGCTCTATGCAGGCTTCGGTGCGCGGGGAGCTAGGATGTGCAATCTTTGAATCCTCGGGTCTCCAAGTTGATGAAGAACCACATGATGATGGAGTCTTCATGTTCGGTCCTCAAGCAGAAAACCGTCATCAGAGTCTGATTTTGAGCTAATCAACATGGGAGATGCAGTGGCATCTAGAGAAGGAGAAGCAGGAGCTTCGGAAGGTTGTGCTGTGGGTTCAGTCTCGGAGACACAAGGGACTGATTCCTCCTATCTGGGTTATTCTTCTATAGTCGAAAGTACATGAGGGACTGAATCATACTGCCGACTCTCAGCTTTCGCTTGATCCGAAATATGGACTGAATCCTCTTGGCAAATAGCACAGGCGGCGTCTTCATTTTTTGATACAGGATGGGCTTGCTGCATGGGAGCGGCTTGCTCTTCAGTAATGACAGGAGGGACTGATTCCTCCTGTTGTTGTTTTGGATCAGCTTCCTATTGTTGGGGAGGGGACTGTTGTTTGTCAGATGTCCCCTGACCCTGTTGTGATTGAAGTTTGGCCACCATTTCTCCTTCCCTAGCCTCTTCGCTGCTGATCCGTAGACCTTCCTGTAGGGCATCATCGTCATCATCTGAGTCAGAGTCAGAGTAGTGGATGGTCAATGGAGCTTTGTCACCGGACTGTGACTTCCCTTTCAGACTAGCCTTCTCTTTTGCCATGTAGTAGTCGGAAATGAGCTCTCGGCAAAAGTAATCATCCCAGCGGATCAAGATTTCGACATTCTGGGTATCCGTGACCTCCAATGCGAATAATTCCTCTTCCTTCCAGTTGGCACAGAGATACAGGATGTCTTATGGGACGACCATATAGGACTTCCAGATCTTGAAATGTTCGTAAGCTTACTCGATTTGAACATATAGGAGAGTATTATTGGTAATTTCCATTGGGAAGGGACTCTGTACAGTAGTGTTTTACTATCCGGATGGAATCCTCAACAGGTATGGGAGCCTGTTGTGGAGAGGGATCCCAAACAGGGGATGATACCCTGTGGGGAGAGGGACTCCGTACAGGGCTGGGTACCCTATTTGGAGTAACCATTTTCGGCTCCGAAGGGGCAGCCGACTAACCGGAACCTTCCAACTTGGCAAACAGTTGTTCATCCGTCATAGCCGTCACAGGCTTAGGATATGCTGTTTTTGCAGTAACTGTTTCTTCCAAAGGTGTTGCACCCTGTGGGTTTGATATAGTGATAGGAATAGAGGGAACATATACAGTGACCGCTGCAGTCACTGTAGGCTAGGCGTTAGAAGACTTTTTGGTCTTATTCTTCTTCTACTCCTCTCGATGGCATGAGGAGAACGGCTGTCAGGAGTGCTTCTCTTCCTCTTCTTTTCCTCGCTCGATATCCTCACAGTGATGTCCATCTGGTCACTATAAATCTGCATTCTTCAAGGATGGGGCCTCTTAGCAAGCATTGGATATTTGTTGAACACAGTAGGTTTGATCCCCCCAATAAATTTCCCAGTGCCAATCTTCTTGGCATTTGAAGACTGCTTCACTCTGCAATGAGTGAGAATGTAATTCACGATGAGGCCAAATGATTTCTTGGCAGATTCAGGCTTAACAGCCTCTTCCTGAATTCTCTTCAACACAATCTGACACCAGTTCACTTATTCTCCGGATATGATAGCCACCATTATTCTGAAGCGGAGATTGGTGCACATCTCAAATGTGCCGGTCCGATTCTCAGCAACCCGGCAATAGAAATCGTGCAGATAAATGTACGACAGTGTAAAGTTTTTCTTGTAGCAAGAGGGGTAGACATTTTTAGCCATTTCATCCCCAGTGAACAGCTTCTAGTATGCTGTCAAAAGGCTTTCCGACCCGAAGGTCTCCAACTTCTCCATCTTCAGGCCATCAGATGGCAATCTATAGATATCCTCCAAAAGCTCTCTGTTCAGAGAGATCTCAATCCCTTAAACCATCACAGCGATGTCAGAAATCTCCTCTACTCTCCTCTGAGATGAGTATTTGAAAGAGGCATCCAAGTAGAACTTCTCCACGATCTGCTCATCATATAAACCAGCATGGTGACTATCAAGGCGGTACATCCCTTGCTGTTTCACAACCACTTCCATCCCGACATTGTCTTCTCCTTCAATCTTAATTCTTTCCATTACTAGGGACCTGGTGAAGATATGCCCATAAATGATAGTTTCCTTCTTCTTCATCGAAAGGGAATATGTTTATGAAGTCGACATTCTGCAGATGAAAAGGTGTGAAGTAAAGATAATTACACAGAAAAATGCAGAGAATTGCAGAAAATATCTAAACTGTTTGCTTAAGACTCGTTTAATTTTCTGAAAGCGTAAAGAGTCCAAGGGAGCAAAATACAGTCCTTTTATAGGGTGCAGGGAAGATTAGGGTTATACAGTGAACAGTCAGATTTAAGGGATGGGAACCATCATTTGAAGAACGCACAGGATGGATTCAGAGTAACTTGTACGTCTAATCCATCATTTTTTGAAATGATGACCGGTCCTACTTATGACAGTTCGTCTTCCCTTATTGCACGAAGCAACAGTTTGAAAATTTAAAATCGTGGTATTTGAAGCAATAAAGTCCAGTTGTCTTTAAAACCATTAAAGGATAAGACATTTGAAGATTAGAACATAGCACGTGGACTTAAAACAGTTTCAGTATGAATAGAATATTATAATAATATTAATTGATATCCTATAGTGTATGTAGTGGATCCGCAAAAATACACCATCCCCCCTTAAAAGGTACATACAAGATTCAATTCTTACAGCAATTTTTGGATTAATACTGTATTCATGGGTCGTACTGTATTCCCCATAATGAATGCACACGTCAGCTATAGGAAGGTTTCATGCTTTCTTTTTCCTGCAGTAAGATCTGACTTGTTCTGAGTGTACAATTAATCAAAGTGGATACTATATTGGTGGGTCTTACAGCATCCCCCCTCAGTTAATGAGCAAAATGTAAGAACTTACAGGGAGTCAGGCTGTAGCATTCCCAATTTTTGGCGAAGCATGCAGAATCTGGTTGTGCTGAGAGGTTTTGTAAAGATGTCGACTAACTGAATATCTGTACGAATTTTCTCGATCCAAACATCCTTATTCTCAACATGATTCCTGATGAAGTGATGCTTAATATCAATATGGTTAGTTCACGAGTGCAATACAGGGTTGTGCGTGATTGCAATTACACTCGTGCTATCGCACATGATTGGCGTCTCTCTGGCACCAATTCCATAATCTTGTAGCTACTGTTGCATCATGAGAATCTGCATACAGTAAGTTTCAGCGACATAATATTCCGACTTAGCTGTAGAAACGAGTTGGACAATTGCTTCTTACTGAACCATGACACAGGTCTAGGTCCAAGAAAGTGACAAATAGCCTGTACTCTTCCTATCCAACTTACAGCCTCCGATATCTGCATCGTTGTAGCCAACCAAATCGAATCCTCCTTTCTTAGGATACCATAATCTTTTACGTACTTCGGGATTCGTTTGGTTGTCGTGAAGTGTGACTCTTTAGGTGCTACCTGATACCGAGCACACACTCCTACAACAAACTGGATATCGGGCCCGCTAGCTATTAGGTACATGAGTGAGCCTATAAGATTCCTATATAGTGATTGATCAATCGGATTTCTAGCTTCGTCAGCACTTTGCGTGGAAGTTCTCATGGGGGTTTACGAGGATTTGGATTTGTTCACCCTATACTTATTGAGCACCTCCTTGTTGTACTTTTCATGGTTGATGAAGATTCTTGTAGGCAATTGCTTAACCTGCAATCCTAGGAAATAACTAAGTTCTCCAATCATACTCATTTCAAATTTACTTTATATGAGATGAGAGATCCTTTGACATAAAGCAAGGTTAGTGGAAACAAATATAATATCGTCTACATATATCTGTACCATTAACAGGTCATCACCTTCTTGTATCTTAAAGAGAGTCTTGACGACAACACCTTTCTCAAATCCATTGTTGGTTAGGTACAAGAATAGGGTTTCATATTATACTCTAGGCACTTGCTTAAGTCCATACAGAGCTTTCCGTAGCCTGTATACTAGGTTTCCGCCTTCAGTGTTGATAAACCTTGGTGGTTGTTCACCATAGACTTCTTTAGCGAGATTTACCTTCAGGAATGCGCTCTTAATGTCCATTTGGTATACTATAAAGCTTTTATGGGCGGCAAATGCTGGAAATATACTGATGGCTTCTAGTCTAGCTACAGGGGCAAACATCTCATCATAGTCTATGCCTTCTTCCTGTCTGTAGCCTTGTGGAACTAGACGGGATTTTTTCCTGATTACAAGTCCATTCTCATTTCTCTTGTTTCTAAATACCCATTTGGTTCCAGTTACAGCTTGATGTTCTGGCCTAGGTACCATACATTGTTTCTTCGAAATCATTAAGCTCTTCTTCCATAGAAGTGATAAAGTGAGAATTATTTAAAGCTTCATTGGTCGAAACAAGTTCGGATTGTGCTATGAATACATCTAGGGTGCACATAGATAGTCTCCTAAGTTTTGGTTGAGATTTCCATACAAGAAATGGAGACTTCTCAGAATCGGTTTCTTCTTGCACACACAGTACAGTTCCTTGCGTACTCTGTATTCTTCTACGGGTAGATACACCAGCATTAATATCACCTATAATCAACTCTTGGGGTGATCTCTCAGCCATTTTCTGTCAGGTTCTAGTTCAGCATCCCGTGCTGTATCTTGTGGTGTTGTAGTCTCAGCTTCAGCTTGTACATCATTAGCTTCAACTACTTCTAATCTTACAACTGCGGGATTGATTTCTAAGTCTACGAGAGGCTCTATTAGAGTTTGAGGATCATTAATAGAAATAGTTTGGATAGCCTGGGTTATGCCTTATACTCCTATAGGATCATGATGGGGTTCATCGAACACTACATGGACAGATTCCTCTATTGTCAGCTTCTTTTTATTAAAGATCCTAAAAGCTTTGCTAATAGAGGAATATCCTACGAATATCCCTTCATCCGGCTTTTCGTCGAAGGTCTTGAGTTGATCTTTCCTATTATTCAGAATATAATACCTGCATCTAAAAATGTGAAAGTATGTAACTAATGGAGTTTTATTGTTTCATACCTCATAGGCCATTTTGTTGTCAAGCTTGTTGATGATACAGCAGTTTTGTGTATAGTATGTTGTATTTGTTGCTTCTCCCCAGAACCATTGTCGCAACTTACTTGAAACGAACATGGTTCTTTTTGCTTCCATGAGCGTCTTACTCTTTCGCTCCACAATATCATTTTGCTGAGGAGTACGGGCTGCTGAGTATTCGTGTTGTATTCCACTGTCCAAAAAGTTTTGTTCTATAAAGTGATTTATGAATTCAGTACCTCTATCGAAACGAATGGACACAATACTCAACCTTTTCTCATTTTGTAGCTTTCTCAGGTGCTCTAGCAACTTCATTGTTTTTTCTTCTTGCTTAGAAAGATATTCCAAGCATACTTGGAAAAATCATCAACAATAACGAGATAATATTTCTTACCTCCCAAACTTACAGGGTCTATAGGGCCGTAGAGGTCCATATGTAGCATATCCAGAACCCTATGGGTGGACAGCTATGATTTTATTTTCAGGGTAGTTTTGACTTGTTTGCCTTTATGACAGGGTACACAGACGTTGCAAGCAAACCTCTAACAATTCCCTATCTCGCGAGTTTGTTGATTGTCTTGAAGTTGATATGAGACATCCTCTTGTGCCATAGCCAGCTCTGATCTGCAGTGCCTTTGGCAACAAAACATGGAATAGTGGAGCTCGTAGGCTTCCAGTCAGCAATATACATATTACCTGATCTTCTTCATGTGAGGACGATTTCTTTGGTCTTGATGTCCTTCACTCTATAGTGATCTATATAGAATTTGACCGAGAACTGTTTGTCACAGAACTGGATAATACTTAAGTAGATTGTACTGTAGGCCTTCAACATTGGCTACATTAGTGATTTTGAACTTTCCTATAAGCAGGGTTCCCTTCCCTCTTGTTCTTCCTTTGGATTTATCACCGAAATGCACATTTGGACCGCGGCCTTCTACATAACCTGCATTCACTATCAAAATACCAGATGTCCTTCTCTTTGATATCCTGTAAGCAAAGAATTTAAGTAGATTTAGGTCCCCTTTGATTATTGGGTCCATGTATGTTAGTGCCTTTAGGTACCCAAATTTGCCTGACAGTAATTGGTTTGTTGTAGGTTACTTTTGGTCTTGTCTTGTGATGTCTACGTGGGGCAGGCACGTAGTCGCTGTAACCTTGATTATTATGTATGTAAAATCTAGGGTTATTATTCCCGTACAATTGCCGTCTAGGGTTATTATTCCCGTAAAATCTTAGTTGATGATGTTATCAATCAAAGAAAACAACAATGAAATGAAGAAAAACAATAAAGAAGTCAAAGACACTCGAGCCGGACTGAAAAGCCAAGAAGTTCATTTTGACAAAGCTAACGTACGCTATGATCACTATATAATGTACGTAAGTAAAACCCAGCTGAAGGAAGATGAGCTTTTTAGATGTACAACATACGCAACAAACACAAAATAACGTACGCAATGGCGATAAGCTAACGTACGTAGTGAACATAACTTAACATAATAATAGTTTGAATAAGAATTCAGACAAGGAACCATTAAAGATGATGTCATGGACTAGGTCAGTATGCAACTATATTTTGACTGAAGATAACATACATAACGAGGTTTATATAATGTATGTAAGAAGTATACAGAAGCTACTGGACTGATTTACATGGAGCATAAAGTACGTAACGAATAAGCATTAACGTACGTAATACGGCTAACGTATGTAATGGATTGTACTTAACGTACGTAATTCAGGATGCAGGAGCTAATGGCTAGATGAATCTTTGAGCCTATAAATACCAAGGCATATGGTATTATTCATAACAACAACTACAAGCAAATCACATATTGATCAGATATCATTGTATACACTATCATTGTTGTAATTGTTCTTAATTGATAAGTGTTTGAGTGTTGATACACGATATCATACACGAGAGAAAAATATGGATTGTAGGTTGATTCAGTGTTATTAGGATCGTTGATCAGGAATTATTAGAATCATATCTAAATCCAAGAGAGGTTTGTCTACTACCAATAGAAAGCTAGATAGGTTGCTTCATTGTCCAATAGAAAAGGAAAATGGTTTATCTTGGACCGACATAAAGACAAGAGTGTAACGATTTATCTCGGATGGATAGAAGATGAGATTGTAACAGTTTACCTCAGACCGATAGAAGACAAGGCGGAAAAGGTTGACATTGAGCCTATAGAAAAAGATACGAAGAGAGAACATAGGTACGTTTGGCCGAACCTCTATAAAGCTTGTGTCATTTACTCTCGCAAGTTAATTATGCTTCTGCAATACAAAAGAGTTTGAAAACTCTGCTACGCAATATAATCCACCATTCTAAGTGGGGTGCCAATTTCCCAATAATTGGTATCGGAGCAGTTTGTCTTGAAAGCGGCTTAACATCCAAGGAGAAGAAGATTCTATGGCATTTCAATTTGCCCCGGTTTAAGGTCTTGCCTTAAATCGTCCTCCATTCTTTGATGAATCAAACTTCATGATGTAGAAGAAGAATATATCTATTTTCATCCAAGCTTACGACATCGAGCTTTGGAAAGTTATTTTCCTATGTCCGAAAATGTCTACAAAATCGGACGGCTCTCAAAAAAGCTTCGAAGATTATAATGATGAGGATTGAAAAATGACCACTATAATTGTAAAGAAACGTAATTATTATATTGTGATTAAATCCGGAAGAACACAATCGGATATCTTCGTGCGAAAGTGCCAAAGTGTAGGTCACAGGTCGTCAGGAATAAGTCTAGAGGGGGTGAATATACTTATTGAAACTCTTTTTCCAAGAAGGTTTAGGAGTTTCTCAGCTGATAGGTACAGATGACTTGAAGTCGTCTGTAGACAGGTATGCGGAAGTCAGCTGATAACGAAAGCAAATAACTAAACAATGGAATAGTTAAGTATGTATGCAGTAGGTAAATATGATGTTGAATGCAGTAAAACACGCAGGCAATTATAGTGGTCTCAGAGGTGGGGTAATCCTCTACTAATCCACTTTTATCCAAACCAGTTGGAGATGAATTCACTATAATTCTCAACCAGTGATAAATATTATAGTGATTCAACCAATTACAACGGCTTCCAACTAGTGGAATTCCTTGTCGTTGCAACTCCCTTTGGCTGCCTTGCACCTTTTGATCTACGATCCTTGGATGCCTTTACAGCCTCGCGAACTTGAACCAGTGAAGTATCCCGAACTCAGGTTTAAAGACACGAGTATTTTGTCTTGTCCAACTAAGACCTTCTTCAAATAAGAACTTTGAACTCTTTGCTCTTTCACGATGCTATTATTCGCTTTGTTTGCTTTGATTGCTTTGTTCGCTTGTAAGTGTTGTTCACATCGTACTTTGCTCAATTCAAATCTTCAGGTATTTATAGATGTTGATACTTGAGCTTTCTTCATAGCCGTTGCATTTCCTGTAACAAATCCGTCCATTGGAGAAATAGACTTCTTTGTTTTTCTTTCTGAATGTTGCAAGGCTGGATTCCCCTATTTTAATCCATTTTCGACCGTTTTGAAGACTTTCACATTGTAGCGCCGAATCTTTAGATTATAATATGCTTAAAGTCTTCAGAGGTGGGTCTCGATGAATATTAAATTCATTGCTTTCCAGGAATCTCTCCAGTCTGTCTCTTTACGCCTGCATGTGACTTTCCGTGATTATTGACTTTTCAACGCATGCTGATGTGGACTGGATTATTGACTCTTCACTTATCTGATCTTGTACAGTCATCCTTATTTGATGTCGGACTTCTCTGATGTAACTTCTCTAAGATGAAGTTCTCTGTCCCGACTGATCTTTTCTGATCTGAAGTCTTCTGACCTGATGAACTTATCTGATCTAATGGTCAAACTTCAGTTGACTTGGACTCCGTCTGGTCAAACTTCTCTGATAAATGAGTTGACCAGGACTTCTCTGATAAATCTCTTTCTGCAGAACGTTGTCTGATGATAAGTTGTGTGTGGTTAACCTTCTCTGATCAGTTGAGTTGACCAAGACTTCTCTGATTAAACTTGTCTACAACTCGGCTTTCTGTAGTGTTTGGTCAAACCCCTCTGATGTATTTGTTTGACCAAAACTCATCTGATATTGGACTTGCCTGAGATTTATACTAAGCCGATTTTCAAGCCTAACTTACATGGCCTACAGAAGATACTAATTTGGTTCTTCTTTACAATTTGCCAAGTATTCAACTATACATAATGTGGCCTATAGAAGATACTCAGTTGGTTCTTCTTTACATTTTGCCAAGTATTTTAAAACATACATTTGAATAATCAATAAAATACAGGGATGACATCATCAAAATCTGATAAGTATTCCTAACACAAAGATATTTGGAAAATGCTTGAGGTAACTCATGAAGGAACATCACAAGTCAAGGAGACGAAAATCAATATGCTTCTCCACGACTACGAGCTATTTATGATAAAAAGTGACGAGTCCATAACGAACATGATCGACCAATTTCCGGTCATTATTAATGGACTAGCTTGTTTTGGGAAACTATTAACAAGTAGTGAAAAAGTAAAGAAAATCCTACGATCAATACCTGTTGAATGGGACGGGACGGTTACGGCTATAATGGAATTAAAGGATCTCAATAATCTTGATTTTAGCGCCCGCATTGGATCGCTAATAAACTACGAGATAGTTCTTAAATCTCGAAATGCCAAACCGAAAGCGAAGGAAAGATCTATAGCTTTGAAACTAAGATGTCGAAGAAAGAAGAAATCCCAGTAGATAAAGACGATGAAGAATCGGCATATTATGCCAAGAATATAATTAAGTTTCAAAACTTATTGAACCGGAAAAGGAAAGACATCAAGATGAGCGAATCAAAGAAATTCGACAATAACTGTCGAAATTGTGTTAAACTAGGCCACTTTGCAAAAAATTGCGAGGCACGACTTCCAAGATGGAAGTTCTCATAGCAACATGGAGTGGCGAAGAGGATGATGATGAGTATACTCAAAATAACCTCGCACTCATGGCAAGGAGTTCATTCGACGAAAGCGACATCGAAAGACAGGTTAGTACCTCGTCTCACAATTATTTGAAGCATTCGAACTTTTACATACCGATTTTTAAAATGCTTTAATTGATAATAAATCCCTGAAAGCCAAAAATAAATTATTGGTAATCGAAATTTCCAAAATAAATGAAAAAGGGAATTTTTTTGAAATCGATCATTCTAAACGTCTTGAAATTGAAAATAAATTAAAGGATGATCTATTAAAAGTTCAAAACGAACTTAAGGTTTTGTCGAACAAATTTTCTTGCGAAAATGATAAATTTGAACAAATGCTTTCCGTTCAAAAATTTTCATTAAATAAACAGGGATTAGGATTCAAACCGAATAATAAAACTGAATCCTTATATTTTAAAATACCCCGATGTGAGAAATGTTTAAAACTTAGGCATTATATTTCGATTTGCAAAAGCCCAAGACGGACGATCAAAATTAAAAAAAATTAAATTCCAAAAGGGAACATTATACCGAATATCGTCTATGTTTCAAAAAAAAACAACTCTCGGTTGAATCCCCAAATATCAAAATTAATATATTTCCATCAATTGGTATTTTGATAATATATACTTTTAACAATTGATATTTAACTTAGGGGGAGTTATTTTTTTTAAATAAGGAGATCTATATTTCAAGGGGAGTTTCAGTCGTTAATTGTCATATTTAATGAATCATTTTTTTTATTATGCACTTTTTTATTATGACAAAAGAGGGAGAAGATGTTGAGAAAAATGATGGGAGAATATGAGTCATGGAAGAATGACGAGAAAAATAAAAACAATATCCCGATCATGAAAGGGGGAGAAAAGACGAAAGAGAAGAAAGTCGAAATTAAAAGAAGAAGTCGAAAAAGAAAAAAAAATTAGAAGCAGTTGAAAAGAAGAAAAGAAAAGATGAGGAGAAGAAACCTAATGAAACTAACAAAGCCAAAAACTTTAATTTGTAATTGTTTTAATTTTGCACGTATAAAAAATCCCATTAAAAGGTTGTTGTTTTGTCATCATCAAAAAGGGGGAGATTGTTGGAATATTCTATTCTACATAATCATATATTGGTTTTGATGATGAATTGATGATGAGTTAATGATGGGTTGATGATGCTATCAATCAAAGAAAACAACAATGAAATGAAGTAAAACAACAAAGAAGTCGAAGACACTCGAGCCGGACTGAAAAGCAAAGAAGTTCATTTTATCAAAGATAACGTACGCTATGATCAGTATATAACATATGTAAGTAAAACCCAGCTGAAGGAAGACGAGCTTTTTAGATGTACAACATACGCAACAAACACAGAATAACATACGCAATGGTGATAAGCTAACGTACGTAGTGAACATAACTTAAGGCAATAATGGTTTGAATACGAATTCAGACAAGGAACCGTTAAAGATGATGTCATGGAGTAGGTTAGTATGCAACTATATTTTGACTGAAGATAACATACGTAACGAGGTTTATATAACA
The DNA here is from genome assembly GCA_033398695.1 of Orobanche coerulescens. Classification (NCBI taxonomy): domain Eukaryota; kingdom Viridiplantae; phylum Streptophyta; class Magnoliopsida; order Lamiales; family Orobanchaceae; genus Orobanche; species Orobanche coerulescens. The sequence goes on along the minus strand of CM065809.1, from coordinate 40,633,770 downwards.
TATGTAAAGAAGTATACAGAAGCTACTGGGCTGATTTACATGGATCATAAAGTATGTAATGAATAAGCATTAACGTACGTAATACGGCTAACGTACGTAATGGATTGTACTTAATGTACGTAATGCAGGACGCAGGAGCTAATGGCTAGTTGAACCTTTAAGCCGATAAATACGAAGGCATATGGTATTATTCATAACAACAACTATAAGCAAATCACATATTGATCAGATATCATTGTATACACTATCGTTATTGTAATTGTGCTTAATTGATAAGTGTTTGAGTGTTCATACACGATAGCATACACGAGAGAAAAAATATGGATTGTAGGTTGATTCGTTGTTATTAGGATCGTTGATCAGGCATTATTAGAATCATATCTAAATCTAAGAGAGGTTTGTCTAGTACCGATAGAAAGCTAGATAGGTTGTTTCATTGTCCAATAGAAAAGGAAAATGGTTTATCTTGGACCGACATAAAGACAAGAGTGTAAAGATTTATCTTAGATAGATAGAAGACGAGATTGTAACAGTTTACCTCGGACCGATAGAAGACAAGGCAGAAAAGGTTGACATTGAGCCTATAGAAAAAGATACGGAGAGAGAACGTAGGCACGTTCGGCCGAACCTCTATAAATCTTGTGTCATTTACTCTCGCAATTTAATTATGCTTCTACAGCACAAAAGAGTTTGAAAACTCTACTACGCAATATAATCCACCATTATAAGTGGGGTGCCAATTTCCCAATAATTGGTATCGGAGCGGTTTGTTGTTAAGGCGGCTTAACATCCAAGGAGAAGAAGATCCTATGGCATTTCAATTTGCCCCGGTTGAAGGTCTTGCCTTAAATCAACTTCCATGCTTTGATGAATCAAACTTCATGACGTGGAAGAAGAAAATATCTATTTTCATCCGAGCTTACGACATCGAGCTTTGGAAAGTTATTTTCCTATGTCTGAAAATTTCTACAAAACCAGACGACTTTCAAAAATGCTTCGAAGATTATAATGATGAGGATTGGAAAAATGACCACTATAATTGTAAAGAAACGTAATTATTATATTGTGATATACATCCGGAAGAACACAACTGGATATCCTCGTGCGAAAGTGCCAAAGTGTAGGTCATAGGTCGTCAGGAATAAGTCTAGAGGGGGGGTGAATAGACTTATTGAAACTCTTTTTCCACGAAGACGATGAAGAATCCGCATATTATGCCAAGAATATAAATAAGTTTTAAAACTTATTGAACCGGAGAATGAAAGACATCAAGATGAGCGAATCAAAGAAATTCGACAATAACTGTCGAAATTGTGTTAAACCAGGCCACTTTGCAAAAAATTGCCGAGGCACGACTTCCAAGAAGAAAGTTCTCATAGTAACATGGAGTGAGAAAGAGGATGACGATGAGTATACTCAAAATAACCTCACACTCATGGCAAGGAGTTCATTCGACGAAAGCGACGTCGAAAGCCAGGTTAGTACCTCGTCTCACGATTATTTGAAGCATTCGAACTTTTACATACTAATTTTCAAAATGCTTTAATTGACAATAAATCCCTGAAAGCGAAAAATAAATTATTGGAAATCGAAATTTCCAAAATAAATGAAAAAGGGAAATTTTTTTAAATCGATAATTCTAAACATCGTGAAATTGAAATAAATTAAAGGATGATCTTTTAAAAGTTCAAAACGAACTTAAGGTTTTAACGAACAAATTTTCTTGCGGAAATGATAAATTTGAACAAATGCTTTCCATTCAAAAATTTTCATTAAATAAACAGGGATTAGGATTCAAACCGAATAATAAAACTGAATCCTTATATTTTAAAATACCTCGATGTGAGAAATGTTTAAAACTTGGGCATCATATTATGATTTTTAAAAGCCCAAGACGGACGATCAAAATTAAAAAAAATTAAATTCCAAAAGGAATCACTATACCGAATATCGCCTATGTTTCAAAAGAAAAACTAACTCTCGGTTGGATCCCCAAATATCAAAATTAATATATTTCCATCAATTGGTATTTTGATAATTTATACTTTTAACAATTGATATTTAACTCAGGGGGAGTTATTTTTTTAAATAGGGAGATCTATATTTCAGAAGGTGTTTCACCCGTTAATTGTCATATTTAATGAATCAATTTTTTTGTTATGCACTTTTTTATTATGACAAAAGAGGGAGATGATGTTGAGAAAAATGATGGGAGAATATGAGTCATGGAAGAATGACGAGAAAAATAAAAACAATATCCCGATCATGAAAGGGGGAGAAAAGACGAAAGAGAAGAAAGTCGAAATTACAAGAAGAAGTCAAAAAAGAAAAAAAATGAGAAGGAGTTGAAAAGAAGAAAAGAAAAGATGGGGAGAAGAAAACTAACAAAACGGACAAAGCCAAAATCTTTAATTTGTAATTGTTTTAATTTTGCACGTATAAAATCCCATTAAAAGGTTGTTGTTTTGTCATCATCAAAATGGGAGAGATTGTTGGAATATTCTATTCTACATAATTATATATTGGTATTGATGATGAATTGATGATGAGTTAATGATGAGTTGATGATGCTATCAATCAAAGAAAACAACAATGAAACTAAGTAAAACAACAAAGAAGTCAAAGACACTCGAGCCGGACTGAAAAGCAAAGAAGTTCATTTTAACAAAGATAACGTACGCTATGATCCGTATATAACATATCTAAGTAAAACCCAACTGAAGGCAGATGAGTTTGGTAGATGTATAACATGCGCAATAAACACAGAATAACGTACGCAAATGTGCTAAGCTAACATACGTATTTAACATAACGTAATAATGGTTTGAATACCAATTCAAATAAGGAACCGTTGAAGATGATGTCATTGAGTAGGTCAACATGCAACGGATATTTTGACTGAAGATAACGTACGTAACAAGGGTTATATAACGTACGTAAAGAAGTATACAGAAGCTACTGGACTGATTTACATAGAGCGTAACGTACGTAACGAAGAAACATTCACATACGTAATACGGCTAACATACATAATTGATTGTACTTAACGTACGTAATGCAGGATGCAGGAGCTAATGGCTAGTTGAGCCTTGGAGCCTATAAGTACCAAGGCATATGGTATTATTCATAACAACAACTACAAACAAATCACATATTGATCAGATATCATTGTATACACTATTGTTGTTGTAATTATGCTTAATTGATAAGTGTTTGAGTGTTCATACACGGTAACATACACGAGAGGAGTGATACGGATTGTAGATTTATTCGTTGTTATTAGGATCGTTGATCCGGCATTATATCTAAATCCAAGAGAGGTTGGTCTAGTGCCAATAGAAAGCTAGATAGGTTGCTTCCTTGTCCAATAGAAAAGGAAAATGGTTTATCTTGGACCGACATAAAGACAGGAGTGTAACGGTTTATCTCGGGCCAATAGAAGATGAGATTGTAATGGTTTACCTCGGAACGATAGAAAACAAGGCGAAAAAGGTTGATCTTGAGTCTATGGAAAAAGATACAGAGAGAGAACGTAGGCACGTTTGGCCGAACCTCTATAAATCTTGTGTCATTTAATTTCTGCAAGTTAATTACCCTTCCGCAATGCAAAAGAGGTTGAAAACTCTACTACGCAATATTATCCACTATTGTAAGTGTGGCGCCAATTTTCCAACAATTTCCGCTGTTTGTGATATGAATTTGGTGGTGGAATCGCAGCCTTCACTGTATGTGGGGCAGCTGTAACCTTTGCGGTGTAACACCCCCGATATATTCAGGAATATTACAGCGTCGTAAATCCTTTACATAAGAATTTACAAGGCTGATTAAAGGAAAAGACAATAACATATACCGATTTATGAAATTGCTGAAATAAAATACAACCGTCTGGTTCAAAACCGAGAATACAAATATCAGTGAAGAGTTATTATTACATCACTAAAATACAAACATTATAAACGGACGATGTACTCGAGTACTTATTGAAATAACCAACAAACAACAGACAGTAAACCCGGCCGGAACATCACTTTGCACCCTCGTCGTCATGCATCTCCAGTGGTTGTTTTCCTGCTCTTCTGGATCCTGAACATACACAAATGTTCACCCCCGAAGGGGTTAGCACAACGATGCTAGTACAAGTACAATAATCATACAACAGTATAATCAACAATTATATCGTAATAAGTTTCTCTAACGAGAAATATTCACAACACATATCATATCATAACAGTTTCAACATACTGTTGGTATTCCAACGATCCAGCGCACACAGCTATAGATTCCCATGATGATCCCGTCGGACCAACACATGGTGGAACTACCTGTCCAACGATCCAGCGCACACAGCTATAGATTCCCATGATGATTCCCGTCGGATCAACGCATGGTGGACATATAATCACAACATATTTACACGATACAATCACATTGTCATAATATAAACAATTCTAATTAGAGTACTTGCCTCGGTTCGTTGACAAGAATAAACTTCCACGAATATCAAAATACTCGAAGGTCGTCCCCTTCGATCAATCACGTGTTAAGCTCGAACCTTAACAAAAGAAATAGCATAGAATTCATTTCATGTCGAATGAACGTCTAACAATTCAACAATTACGGTAGAAAGTCCTTAATATGCAATATGTCTGGATAGCTTAACGCACGCTACGAATCCTATGTAGCGTACGTTAATGCTACTCGTTAGCGCACGCAGTACACACAGCCTAGCATACGCTAACCAGGCGTGGTCAGTGCCTCACTGATCAGCCGACTGAATCAGCTGATGACTTAACGTACGCTAAGTCCCAAACGTTGCGTACGCTAAACGTACTCGATAGCGCGCGTTAATTCTCGTAGCTTAGCGCACGCTAAGAGTGCATGGCAGTTCACTGGAGGGCAGCAAAATATACAAATGGTGATGAAGTAAGCGAATCCCTCAGTCATTAATGTTTGTTATCCGGCTTCATGTTATGATCATAACCTTTATGAATGATCTCATGGATACTAACAACTTCGAGGTGCAAGTATACGTATAATCATCATAAAACTATAATCCGTCTTGATTACAATTCTCATGCAAAGTTGGTGATCTCCGGTTGATGTATTAGATTCTACTATCATTATACATATTCAGACTTCATCTGGAGGTGAACTAACAATTCCCACTTATACGAAATAATATTTCCTAAGACGATTCTTCCCTTAAGTCCTTATAACCGAAATAATACCACCTCCAATTTATGATCACTAAGATGACATAAATCATACGGATAATAACTTCAGAATGTTCTCTTATCACTTGAAGTACTAGGATTCCAACTACGAGGTTCCAATGATAATATCATAAGCATAGACATTCCAATCTTTAAAACATGATGTTTGTTGAATAATTCACCAATGAAATCCAATATCACGTTAGCATGATCATCTAATCCCTTGGAATCCAAATCTAAGGCTGGTGATAGGTTGAACATACCTTAATATGCCGAAATCACTCAACCACAAGGTAGAATCCGACTCCGGTTGGTTATGTGCCACTCCAAGGTGTTACTTCTCTTCGATGACCACTCACAAGTGATAACCAATATTCAAGGATCACCAAGATACGTTCTAAGTGTGTTGTAGGGATGATTATAACTCTCTGGCCTCTCAAGAATGAAGAATGGACGAATGAAGTGTAAGCCAAAACGGGTTGTTGTCCCATTTATAATATTCTGCATTTTAGCCAATTAGCGCACGCTACTAAGCATTCCTTAGCGCGCGCTAATAAGAGTTGACTTAAAAAATGTCCAGGTTCGTCCGCGGGAATCTTACCCGGACCCATGTCCCGGCTGGCGCATGTGCTAACCACCTACCTCAATAATTCAGTGTCTAGCGCACGCAACTCCTACATACGTAGCGTGCGCTAGTAATAGCCGATAGCGCGCGTTAAGATACATTCTTAGCGTGCGCTATCACGAGTTTGCATGAGAAAATTTGCATGTTGTTATACTTAAGTACAAGGATGCCAATGCAAGAAATATCATACTCCAATAATCAAAACCACAAATCCGAATAATACAGGGTTGAATATAGATGAAATACACCGTAATAAATCCGGATATTACATACTCTCTTACTAAAAAGGAGTTTCGTCCCGAAACTCAAGACGAAAATAATTCGGGATATCTGGACTTGATACCATCTTTCGTTTCCTATGTGGCTTCTTCCACTCCGTGGCGTGACCATTGAACTTTGACCAAAACGATTGGTTTGTTCCTCAACTGCTTAACTCGACTCTCGAGTATCTTGACCGGTCTTTCTTCAAACGTTCCATCTTGAGCAACTTCGATCCCACCGAAATCAATGATATGACTAGGATCTTGTATATATCTCCGTAACTGGGATACGTGGAACACGTTATGAACATGGCTCAATGACGGCGGCAATGCTAATCTGTATGCCAACTCTCCAACTCTCTCAAGGATCTCAAATGGTCCGATATATCTCGGACTCAACTTTCCTTTCCTTCCGAAACGAAGTATTCCTCGAGTAGGAGAAACCTTTAAAAGTACGTGGTCTCCCGTACTGAACTCCAAAGGGCGACGACGTACGTCTGCATAAGATTTCTGGCGACTCTGGGCGGTCAACAGCCTTTCACGAATCAAGGCTATCTTCTCTCGAGTCTGCACGATCAACTCTGGTTCTATTCCGATCAAGTCTGATGAATCGTCCCAGCATAGGGGCGATCTGCATCTCCTCCCGTATAATGCCTCGAATGGTGCCATCTTAATGGAAGCATGCCAACTATTGTTGTAGGTAAATTCAATCAATGGTAGATGAATTTCCCAATCGTTTGACCAATCTAAGGCACAAGCCCTCAGCATATCTTCCACCGTTTGAATGGTCCTCTCGGATTGTCCGTTAGTCTGTGGGTGATAAGCTGTACTGAAGTTCAATTCGGTCCCTAAGGCCTTATGAACTGCTTTCCAAAAGTGAGACATAAAACGGCTATCTCGATCAGAAATGATGGTCTTCGGCGTACCATGCAATCGAACTATCTCCGATATAAATACTCGTGCCAACCTCTCTGGTCCCCATGTGTCCTTAATGCCTAGAAAATGAGCTGATTTGGTTAAACGATCAACTATCACCCAAATCATGTTCATTCCTGTCTTGGTTCTCGGCATACTGGTGATAAAGTCCATCGATATGTCCTCCCACTTCCATTCAGGGATTGGAAGCGGCTTCAACATTCTGGCAGGCCGTTGATGCTCGATCTTAACCTGCTGACAAGTCAAGAATTTCGAAACATAGTCCGCTACATCTTTCTTCATATTGCCCCACCAGAAATTCTGCTTCAAGTCCTGATACATTTTACTGGTGCCCGAGTGGATAGAATAGGGCGAACTGTGAGCTTCCTTCATAATCGTCTGTTTCAGAACATTGACATCGAGAACGCAGAGTCGGTCCTGAAATCTCAAAACTCCATCATCATGGATTACGAATCCGGGGGCCTTCCCCTTGATCACTTCGTCACGTAACCGAATCATCAGAGGATCATCTACCTGTCTAGATTTGATTTCTTCGATTAATGACGAAGTTATTTCCATCATGCACAGTTGTCCTTGGACTCTTTGTAACCACACTTCAATTCCTTCTCGAATCATCTCACATTGAAGGCTAAGTTGGGAGGTCAGAGTCTCCAGCATCTGAATAGAAACAGGCTTGCGGCTGAGTGCATCGGCCACTACATTCGCTTTGCCTGGGTGATACAAAATCTCCAAGTCATAGTCCTAAATCAATTCTAACCATCTTCTTTGCCGCATGTTCAATTCTTTCTGACTAAAGATGTATTTGAGACTCTTGTGATCCGTAAAGATCTGACAGTGAGTCCCGTACAGATAATGCCTCCAGATCTTCAAAGCAAAAACTACTGCTGCTAGCTCCAAATCATGTGTTGGGTAATTCACTTCATAAGGTTTCAACTGTCGTGAAGCATAAGCGATCACCTTGTCATTCTGCATTAATACGCATCCGAGTCCTTGGTTCGAAGCATCACTGTAAACTATGAATCCTCCAGTCCCCTGTGGAAGTGATAGAATCGGTGCCGTCGTCAATCTCTCTTTTAATTCGTCAAAACTAGTCTGACACGACTCGTTCCACTCAAACTTTTGAGTTTTCTGCAGGAGTCGAGTAAGTGGGCGGGAGATTTTGGAAAACCCTTCCACGAACCGACGATAATACCCAGCAAGTCCTAAGAAACTTCAGACTTCTTTCACGTTCTTTGGAGGTTTCCAATCCATAATTGCTTCGATTTTCTGCGGATCTACTCGGACTCCTTTCGCTGATACCACATGACCGAGGAACATTACTTCCTTTAGCCAGAATTCACACTTAGAGAGTTTGGCGTACAGTTGCTCGCTTCTCAAAAGTTCTAATATAATCCGCAAATGCTGTGCATGCTCTTCCGGGTTCTTAGAATACACCAGGATGTCATCAATGAACACGAGCACAAATTTATCTAAATATTCGATGAACACTCGGTTCATCAACTGCATGAATACAACATGTGCATTAGTGAGACCAAATGGCATCACTACAAACTCATATTGTCCGTAGCGAGTTCTGAATGCTTTCTTTGGAACATCAGATTCCTTAATCCTCAGCTGATGGTATCCTGATCTCAGATCGATTTTAGAAAATACTGTTGCCCCTTGCAACTGGTCAAACAGATCATCAATCCGTGGCAACGTATACTTGTTCTTAATCGTCATCTTGTTCAGCTCTCGATAGTCAATACACAGTCGAAGCGATCCATCTTTCTTTCGGACAAAAAGAACTGGCGCTCCCCAGGGTGAAACGCTTGGCTGAATATAGCCTTTGTCCAGTAACTCCTCCAGTTGCTTCTTTAGTTCGTACATCTCAGTAGGTACCATACGATACGGCGCCTTAGAAATTGGTGTAGCTCTGGGTTCCAGCTCAATAGTGAATTCCACATCCCGTCGTGGAGGTAGTCCAGGTAATTCATCAGGAAATACATCTGGAAATTCATTCACAACAGGAATGGATGAAAGTTTCATAATTTCATCTTCTTTCTTCATTGCATAGCACCAATACCCTGTACAGCCCTGTTTCAACAATTTGACAGCTTTCATTGCTTTGATTAACATTCCTGAGCTTCCTGGTTTCCATCCTTCAAACAGTACTTCGAAGTCATCATCAGTGATCAGCGAAATATTCCTCCTTCGGTAGTTTACAATTGCCCCATATCGATTAAGCCAATCGTCTCCGAGTATTAGGTCATCTCCTTGCATTTCTATCACAATTAGATTTGAGAGCCACTCCCTACCCCCAAATGATACAGGGAAATCTCTAGTCTCTAAGTTCCCAACAATCCTCTCTCCACTCGGTAAACCAACAACATAAGGTTCACAAGTATGAAAACCGGAAATATTCAAACGATTTACACAAGACAAAGATATAAAAGAATGCGTAGCTCCTGTATCGAATAAAACGCTAACTGGCTGGGTAAGGATTTGGACAGTACCTGATGCGACAGCAGCATCCTGATCGTCTGTCCTCCTCATCTCGTACAGACGTGGGGGAGCAGATCCGGTACTCGATATCCCCTTTCGGTCCCATTGTCCTCTGCCTCGTCCGCGGCCAAAATTTTGAGGCATCTGAACACTTTGCTGCGTCTGTTGGATACTAGCTTCCTTCTGAACTGGCTGCGATGAACGGGTTCCATTGTATTTTGTGGCGTCCTTGAAAAACGTCGCACGGTACCCTTCCTGTCCGCAGTCAAAACATGTAACTGGAGTGCGCAAACAATCACGCCAAAGGTGGCCTGGGCGACCACAATTAAAGCACTTCCTAGCTGTATCCGTCGTGTCTGACATTGTTCCGTAATTCTTTCCGCTCTTAGATGGGTGCGGAGGTTTCTTGGAGGAAAAAGAAGACTGGGCCTTGCGGGGCCCACTGCTCTTGTGCTCTGTAAAAGTACCAGAGACTTTCTGTTTCTTCGACTCCATAAACTTCTCCATTGCTGCTTCTTTTATTTCGTACGCCAATGCCTTATCCTGATATTGGCAGAGAGTGGTACATTCAAAACCGGACATGTACCTCTGGATTTCTGGTTTCATCCTCATTTCAAAATGAATCATCATCTGCATACATTACGACCGGATGTCGAACAAATGCTAACTTCCGGTTAAACATCTTAATAAATGCAGGATACGGGTTCGTCTGATGGTTGAGCGGAGAAAAATTCCCGAATTTTGGCTTCCTTCACAGGACGAGGGCAGTACTGATCTTCCATCATCATTTTAAATTCTGTCCAATCAGCATAATGATCTGCAGGTCGGATAGCTTCCCACCACTCGGATGCCTCCCCAATCAGAAAGTACTGGGCAATAGGAGCTCTCCTGTCGTCTGGGCAATTAATTCCAGCAAAAATTTTCTCCAATTCCTTCAACCAATGATCCCAAGTGGGAGTCTCGGAAAAGCCGTCAAATTTGGGTGGTTTCATTTTCGCTACCTCTTGCAACCACCGGTCACCTCGATTTCCCATGTCTGGGATCCCTTGCTGTCTCTCTCCGTGCTGTAGTCCCACCGCCACTTGCATTCGGTCCACGACTTGGGCAAATTGAGTCATCTGGTTCACCACTTGACGAAGGATCTCTGGTACAGCAGGTTCCGGTTCGTTATTGATGGATTGTTGCGGCTCGCCTGAGCTATGACTAGCCTGATTAGAAGGTGACACCTCCCTTTCAGCATTCCTTCGTCCGCGTCCACGACCGCGACCACGTCCACGTCCGCCTCTCAACATACTGTAAGCACAAGTACTTAATATACAGGAAACAACATCGTTCTAATGTTCAAGTATAAATAGGAACTTACCACCACCGTTCGCATGAAGATGTAGGCAGTACAGTGATGTTATTCACGGCCGGTTATCTCAAAAGACGTAAATGACCCCTATTTTAACCCAACGGCCAAGATATCCATAATCTTAGCTCTGATACCATATTTTGTAACACCCCAGATATATTCAGGAATATTACAGCGCCGTAAATCCTTTACATAAGAATTTACAAGGCTGATTAAAGGAAAAGACAATAACAGATACCGATTTATGAAATTGCTAAAATAAAATACAACCGTCTGGTTCAAAACCGAGAATACAAATATCCAATGAAGAGTTATTATTACATCACTAAAATCCAAACATTATAAACGGACGACGTACTCGAGTACTTATTGAAATAACCAACAAACAACAGACAGTAAACCTGGACGGAACATCACTTTGCACCCTCGTCGTCATGCATCTACAGTGGTTGTTTCCCTGCTCTTCTGGATCCTGAACATACACAAATGTTCACCCCCGAAGGGGTTAGCACAACGATGCTAGTACAAGTACAATAATCATACAACAGTGATATAATCAACAATTATATCGTAATAAGTTTCTCCAACGAGAAATATTCACAACACATATCATATCATAACAGTTTCAACATACTGTTAGTATTCCAACGATCCAGCGCACACAGCTATAGATTCCCATGATGATCCCGTCGGACCAACACATGGTGGAACTACCTGTCCAACGATCCAGCGCACACAGCTATAGATTCCCATGATGATTCCCGTCAGATCAACGCATGGTGGACATATAATCACAACATATTTACACGATACAATCACATTGTCATAATATAAACAATTCTAATTAGAGTACTTGCCTCGGTTCGTTGACAAGAATAAACTTCCACGAATATCAAAATACTCGAAGGTCGTCCCCTTCGATCAATCACGTGTTAAGCTCGAACCTTAACAAAAGAAATAGCATAGAATTCATTTCATGTCGAATGAACGTCTAACAATTCAACAATTACAGTAGAAAGTCCTTAATATGCAATCTATCTGGATAGCTTAACGCACGCTACGAATCCTATGTAGCGTACGTTAATGCTACTCGTTAGCGCACGCAGTACACACAGCCTAGCGTACGCTAACCAGGCGTGGTCAGTGCCTCACTGATCAGCCGACTGACTCAGCTGATGACTTAACATACGCTAAGTCCCAAACATTGCGTACGCTAAACGTACTCGATAGCGCGCGTTAATTCTCGTAGCTTAGCGCACGCTAAGAGTGCATGGCAGTTCACTGGAGGGCAGCAAAATATACAAATGGTGATGAAGTAAGCGAATCCCTCAGTCATTAATGTTTGTTATCCGGCTTCATGTTATGATCATAACCTTTATGAATGATCTCATGGATACTAACAACTTCGAGGTGCAAGTATACGTATAATCATCATAACACTATAATCCGTCTTGATTACAATTCTCATGCGAAGTTGGTGATCTCCGGTTGATGTATTAGATTCTACTATCATTATACATATTCAGACTTCATCTGGAGGTGAACTAACAATTCCCACTTATACGAAATAATATTTCCTAAGATGATTCTTCCCTTAAGATGACATAAATCATACGGATAATAACTTCACAATGTTCTCTTATCACTTGAAGTACTAGGATTCCAACTACGAGGTTCCAATGATAATATCATAAGCATAGACATTCCAATCTTTAAAACATGATGTTTGTTGAATAATTCACCAATGAAATTCAATATCACGTTAGCATGATCATCTAATCCCTTGGAATCCAAATCTAAGGCTGGTGATAGGTTGAACATACCTTAATATGCCGAAATCACTGAACCACAAGGTAGAATCCGACTCCGGTTGGTTATGTGCCACTCCAAGGTGTTACTTCTCTTCAATGACTACTCACAAGTGATAACCAATATTCAAGGATCACCAAGATACATTCTAAGTGTGTTGGAGGGATGATTATAGCTCTCTGGCCTCTCAAGAATGAAGAATGGACGAATGAAATGTAAGCAAAAATGGGTTGTTGTCCCATTTATAATATTCTGCATTTTAGCCAATTAGCGCACGCTACTAAGCATTCCTTAGCGCGCGCTAATAAGAGTTGACTTAAATATTGTCCAGGTTCGTCCGCGGGAATCTTACCCGGACCCATGTCCCGGCTGGCGCATGTGCTAACCACCTACCTCAATAATTCAGTGTCTAGCGCACGCAACTCATACATACGTAGCGTGCGCTAGTAATAGCCGATAGCGTGCGTTAAGCTACATTCTTAGCGTGCGCTATCACGAGTTTGCATGAGAAAATTTGCATGTTGTTATACTTAAGTACAAGGATGCCAATGCAAGAAATATCATACTCCAATAATCAAAACCACAAATCCGAATAATACAGGGTTGAATACAGATGAAATACACCGTAATAAATCGAGATATTACATGCGGGACTTGGGGTCTCTTCATGTACAGGAATGGGTTCCATACCCCTAACAAATATCGTACTAGTCTTTCCCTTATGGGGGAATGAGTCATATCTTAAGCCACGTTTATCGTAGGCATGCTTCCCAGTGCTTAGAATTTCTTCCATCCGTCTAGAAGATTTCTCAAATGATTTAGGATGGTCTCTAATTCTCCTTCTCGCTTTTCAAGAAATTTTACTTTAGCTTCGAGTGAAGCAAAATCATTTGTCTTGCTCTCATTATCAGACTTAGCCTCATTTAGATCTTTGGCAAGTTGATGATTGCTTTCCATAAGTTTTTCAAAAGTAACTCTGCTGTTTTCAAAATCAATAGACATATTTTCATAGTTATTTTTCAGCAAGTCATTTTCATCTTTCAGCTCTAAGTTTAAAATTTCAAGCTGTATGTTTTCTCGTTTTAGAGTCTCATGGGCCTTTTGAATGTTTTTGCATTCATTCATCATACTTTCAAATCTATGCGATGCATTTACAGGAATAGTTGAATTTGAACTTACTTCATCATCGCTGTCCTCATCATCCAGTATTTCTCTAGCCATAAAGCACATATATGCTTTATCCTCGATCTCATCTTTTGAGGAGTCACTGTCAGTAATTGCTTGAAGGCACTCCTAGGTCTTGTTCGACACAGGCAAGGCTTTTGATTGGCCAATCAGGGCCTTGAGCTTGTTTTTTCAGACACGTCTTCTTTTATCCTTTTCTTGTTGCTCAGCTTTTGGCAACTTTTGCACTTTCAGATGTGGACACTTATTTGCATAATGTCCGGGTTTCCTACAGTTATAGCATAAGTTAGAATCACTAGATGAATGAGATTCATAACTTACCTTGTGAAAAGGCTTGGGCCTATAGGGAGTCTTTCCAGACTGTTTGATGAACTTCTTGAACTTGCGCATGAGTAGGGCCATTTCATCTTGTGACAGGATGTCATCATCGTTGTCTGCAGTCTTGTGTTCTGATTTAGATATCCTGGGTGCAGAGTTGTGTCTCTTGTCAGATATAACATCCAGTGATGTAGTCTTGGTAGGTGACTCTTCAGCCTTTTCTCTCCTGTCAATATCATACTTAAAATCTTTGAGATCAGAGAAAATATAAAAAGTTAAAATATCATTAAGATTATAGGATACACGCATAGTTGTAGTCTTAATGTCCCATCAGGCAGGTATTGATCTAATGATTTTTAAATTTTTATCCTTTTGGGTATACACTTTACCCAATGCTTCAAGTTTACCGACAATGCTAGTGAATCTGAGGTCAAGCTCCTCAAGCGTTTTAGATTTCATTTCGAAAGATTCAAACTTCTGAGTAAGTTTAGAAATTTTGTTTTCTTTCGAGAGCTCAGTTCCCTTGCAAATAAGCTTGAGTTTCTCCCAGATTTGCTTGGCTGTCTGACATCTCTTTACCTTCGAGAATGTGCCTTTGTCAGGAGTGACAAATAGCACATTCTTGGTGACATTGTCCAGGCTATCTCGCTTGCACTCGTCAGTCATCCACTGGTCGCGCTCTTTCTCGACCATCTCAGCATAAGGGGGACCTTCCATCCTTGGGTCCGTGTTGACTTTCAAAATCTTGATAAGTCCTTCCTGGATGACATAAATCATTTCCTCGTTCATGACCGGAAGATGGGCTTCCATCCTGATTCTCTAGTGATCACACTCATTAATGGAAAACATAGAAACCTTATTTATCATAGATGAGCCCATTTTATACATAGAATGATGAAAGTATAAGACAGTTTTCAAAAGATAGTGATTTGCGAATCTGATTCAGTTAAAAATCAACTGATTCATTTTAGAATCAACTGCTTCGATACCACTTCTTGGCCATAGAGTATACAGTGAAGAGCTTAGAAGGTAAAAATACAATATGCTGTATGATTTTCGAAGTTAATTGCGTAGCGGAAATCTATTAGAGAGTTGCTGTAAATATAGCAACTGGGTGTTCTCCTATTTGCTTGATGCATACAGGGTTTTCACAATGTACACTTATAAATCACTGTTTAAATGAAAATAGTAAAGGCTGAAAGTAATTAATACAGATTTAAGTGGTTTGAGGTAAACCCCTCTACATCCACTAGTCCTCCACATGGGAGCAAAGAGTTTATTAAAATTACTATGTACACAACTACGTGACTTTAACTAAACCTATCTCTGTATCGTTCACACATATTGATTCAGGGACTGTAGCTTTGGGCCGTTCACATAGTTTGGCTTGAGCACTTTCGACTCGCTTCTTCTCACATAGATCGAAGCTTCGTATTTAATGCTATTCTTCCCACACAGGTCGGAATACGCAAGGAACCTTAGTCCACACAGGGTTAATGATTATCTCAATTGTAAAAGGTAAAACGATTCCAAACAGCAGCTATATCTTTTATGAGCATTCGCTGTATGCTGTGCTGTTTGTGTTGAGAAATTAGTATATCTCTTCTCTTGAATACTACTATATGCTCACGAAATATAGTGCTCTTTAATAGCTAGATTTTCAGAGTAATCTGCCAGATGTATGCGCGAGAATGAATAACTTTGGTCTGATTGAGTGAGCAATATCCTCTTGCTTGGGGCTATTTATAACCTCGGAAATATATCCATTATAAATGTAGCCGTTTCTGGTTGGTGAGATGTTGACGTCTCTGATTGGAGGCTGCTGAATGTTTGAATTAAAGAAGATTGCATATTTGAAGAGGGTTTTGTCGACAACACCTTTCTCAAATACACTGTTAATAAGATACATCGACAAGGTTTCATACCATGCCTTGGATACTTGCTTAATACTATACCATGCTTTTCTTAACATGTATACAAGATCTCCCTCCTTTGTGTTGGCAAACCCTAGTGATTTTTCAACATACACTTCTTCAGCTCAGTCTCCATTTAGAAATACGCTCTTAGCATCCATTTTATACGATAAAGTTCTTCTGAGCCGCAAAAGCTAGGAATATTCTAATGGCTTCTAGTCTGGCTGTAGAGGCAATGTTTCATCATAGTCTATGGCTTCTTCCTGTCTGTAGCCTTGGGCAACTAGTTTCGGCTTGTTCCATATAACAAAGCCATTCACGTCCTTCTTGTTTCGAAATACCTATTTGGTTCCAGTTACAGCTTGATGGGTTGGTCAGGGGACTAGGTACCAAATATTATTCCTTTCAAAACCATTGAGCTCTTCTTCAATATATGAGATCCAATGAGAATTCTTGAAGCTTCAGTGGTCGAGACAGATTCAAACTTTGCTAAAAATACAGCTACTATGCACATATTAAGTCTCCTAAGTTCAGCTTTGGATTTCCATACAGGGAATGGAGACTGTTTAGAATCGATTTCTGTATCCTCTTGTGCACAGAGTACAGTTCCTTGGGTACTCTGTATTCTTATTTTGGTAGAAATACCAGCATCAATATCACCAATTATTAATTCCTGAGAGTGATCTCTTAACCACCTCCTGTTAGGTTCTAGTTCAGCATCCCTTGTTGTGTTCTGTTGAGCTGCAGGTTCAACTTCAGCTTCCATAACATTAACTTTGATTACTTCTGTTCTGACAACAGCATGATTAATCTCTAGATTGACAACAAGGTCTTCTTTAGGCTGTGGAATTTTCTCAAAAGATAAAATTTGGACGGTTTGGGTTAGGTTGTCTACTCCTATAGGATCGCAATGGGGTTCATCGAAGACCACATGGACAAACTCATCTATTGTCAGTTTCCTTTTGTTGAAAATCCTAAATGCCTTGCTGAGAGAGGAGTAACCAATAAATATACCCTCATTGGGTATTTTATCGAAGGTCTTGAGCTTATCCTTCCCATTGTTAAGAATGTAACACCTGTATCAAAAAATATGAAAATATGCAACCATAAGAGTTTTATTATTCCACACCTCGTATGCGGTTTTGTTGTGATGCTTGTTGATGATACAACATTTTTGTGTGTAGCATGCTGTATTTTTTGCATGTTCATAATTTCTTTCTATAAGTTTTTCATGAGTGACCTTGCTATTTTCGCAGTCTCAAGATATTTTCAAAATTGTTTTTCACTAGGTCATTCAAAGGGTTAACTGAGGTTGAGCTTACCTCATCATCACTGTTATCACCATCCTATTTCTTTGCCATAATGCACATGTAGGCTTTATCTTCGATTTTATCATTGGAGGAGTCACTGTCAGTGACAGCCTATCGGCATTCCTCTGTTTTGACAGCCTATAGGCACATGCTCAGTTGATGATGAGGCTGGTTCGTAGGCTAATGCTCGATTCTGATATTCTTTCAACGTAGTACAAGTGAATCTCGCCATATGCTGGCGAATCTCCAGATTCATCTGCATGTCAATGTGACGAATCTTGTCTTCCTCTTTCCTCATTTGATAGCGCACATAGCTGAGCTGTTTGGTATAATCGATGATAGCTTGAGACTCTAGTACATCTAGCGGTTTGGCCAAATAAAAATCACGAATTCTCTGCTCTCTGATCGGTTCCGGACAAAACTGGGCTCCCATTAATTCATGGAATTCTGCCACGTGACCACATGATCCCGAGGCCTAACAACCTCCCACAAGTTGGTAGCATCTCTATCGAGAAGGTACTGAACAATAGGTACTCTCCATTCTTTGGGGCAATCAACTGCCTAGAATATCATTCCCATCTGGAAAATCCAACCATCCCAGCCCAATGCATCCGCGGCACCAAAACAACGAAGGGGAATCATACGAACCACTTCTCCTAGCCATTGGTTTGTGACGATATTATGGATCACATCTATGTTACGTTGAACCGCCTGGGTCAACTGAGTCATCTGTGTCTCTACTTGTTGCAATATAGTAGCAACACCAATTTCAATGCCATTCCCAAAAATATTCTCTTGGTCCCGCATCCGATCTCCATGACCATCTGTACCGCAGTCACGACCACGACCTCTGCCCCTCTTCATTCTAAGTAGATACGCACTCAACACGATGAAACACAACATCGCAAAACAATATACCAAAGTGCCAACTCAGCACAACATATCAACACAAGGCAACAAATAGCAACACGATAAAAATATTCACTCCGGGTAATTTCACGAATACAAAATTTACAATGTAACCATTGAAACTTACAGTCATAATCCACGGATCGCATGACCATATCAATAGAGAACTAACAACCATTATTGTCACAATCACGGCCATAATATACCACTCATTGTTAACATTCCTTTAAAAACTCCACGAGCTATCTATTTAAATAATATCATTTGAAAGTCTTTGAATCTGTATGTCAACAACAACAACATCTAAGCCTTAGTCCCAAAATGATTTGGGGTCGGCTAACATGAATCAAACTTTGAAACCGTTAATGATTGTTACATAAATAACATAAAAGGAGAAAAAGAGGGGAAAAGTAGAGAAAAAAGCAAATAAAAAAGAGAATGAATGTTAAAAAAAATAAAAAATAAAAAGAAAAGAAAAATCCTGAAAAATAAATTAAAAGATAACATGGAATAAAAGAAAATACGAATAAAAATACAAAAAAAGGAATCAGATTCCATCCACCATCCGTATTCTTTCCCGAAACGTTTGCCTCTCTATCGCCATACTTTCTCCAATTCCAAGAAACAAAAATTGAATCTGTATGTCTATTTGAAAGCACTTTTGGTACCTCAGGCTGTTTTATCAATACTAGAACCACAGTTCATAATCGTTTGTTTTGAAAACCTTTGCAAAAACCATAACTTGGAACAACAAGTTTCCTCCAAATCGACATCATCAAGATGACCAGGTTATCACTTATCATCATCTCAAATAAGAACACATAAGGTAACCACATGTTACCACGCAACATTCATAACAATGACCATACACAAAGTATCGCGTGGCCATGCCCTCTTAGCATCGACCATCGGAGGTTAAACTGAACCATTTCCATTTGGACAAACCATTCATATTAGTACTACTCACTTCCTCAACAAACAATCTCATCTGATGATATTACCTCGCCGACCCACACGGCTAAAAATCATTTTCGTAATCAATTCAAGTATGCCAAAATTGCCTATGACGGTAATATCTTTCTACTACTAAAATACTTCCCAAAACTCCCCTTTTAAAACTACCATCATCAAAATCCCAAAGTTCATGGAGAAAATGCCGAAATTCGTCAGTTTTCGAAATGTTCGTTAAGTCACCGCTTACATATACCAACAAAATAGTTTAGAGAATCGATTTTACGAAATAAACTCATGTTTGCAAAATACCAAAAGGCCATTTTTAAAGTAGACAAGCAGCGGATATAAACATAGTTAAAGATACACTTCAGCAGGAAATAATTAACAATCAGACAAAATACTCGATTCCCAAAAATATGCCATAGCCAGTATCATTCGAATAACATCATATAAGCTACAAACAGATCAAACCATGCTATCATAACATTCAAGTATACAACCATAATTCTCCAACGATAATCGTAACACGACAATAATTTAAATCACTCGGCCTCACAAGCAAACGCTTTAGTTTAATCTCTAGCCTCTAACTCTTAAGCGATGATTCCATGTTACGCACACATAGCATCTTAACGTGCGCTAAGTAATTCAATTCAGCCCAGGTTCATTAACGCAGGCTAACAATAAAATTAGTGTGCACCAACTGGTTCAATACAGGAAATTTTTCCAATCCAAATTTACAGTTTAAGTCGAGTTAGATTTGTCATCTTTCGCTATTTATTTTTTTGAAGTAAAAATCATGTTTTTATTTGGCATATAAAAATTTCATAGTGCGAAGGAATTGTAAAATCGTTTATTCGAATTATTTTAAAATAACAACGATACGTTTAAATATCATTTCCGAAAATCTTTCCAACGCGACAAAAAAATCAACGACGTTAACGATTTACAAAAATGTCCAAAATACTTCAAAACATATTTTTCAAATACCGTCGTAAGGTTTCATTTGAGAATACAAGATCGGCTCCCCAAATCCAAAAATTTTTAAAAATTCACACGAAACCGTCGCTTGACCATGTCTTCAAAACCTTTTGAACTTTTGATTTCCTACAAATATACTTAAGTCTATGAAATTTTTAGAAAAGCGTTCAGCAGACATGATTACCAACAAAAACACATTTGCAGAAAGTAACAACAATTTGTCAAACACAACTGGTTCTCAAACATATACCTGTACAATATTCAATATTATCAATTCATCAAACACCATCTATATGAGTTTTTCAACAAACTATACCATCGATATATATCCTGGAACACATTAATGCTCAAGGTTTCATATCACTCTACACCACTCCGTGTCCAATCCATCAATATCCAGTTTATTGCACACGTAATATGCCACCAGTATCTAATACGAATTCCATCTCCGTGACACGCATGTAAACAGAGTCATGAAACGAAGATAATACACATAAAAGAGGAGACTTACATCCACAGGTCGAACGAAGATGATGGCTGCACCACGATACTTATCATGATCGACAACCCAGACAACACATCGCGACACGATTCAGTCAGACAAAATCCGACAAGACAAGACTAAACAATACTCGACTTGACCTGACAGCCTCGGTTTTCACAACCTAAGCTCTGATACCATATTCTGTAACACCCCTAACCCGTACGGGAATATTACAGCGCCACAGAACCTCTTAAAGAGGATCTACTAGGCTATATACCAAAACAAGACATTACATCTCATGTTAGAATGGCTAAATATTGATTCAATAGACCGATTTGGTCTTTCATCGATAACATACAACTTAAACTTCATATAAATCTCTATTACAAAACTCATACCCGCACAGGGGTCAAAAATACAACAACACTCCTATAAGACGGGAGAACATAACAGCGGAAAGGATAATACAATTCGACCAACTAAACCTAATACTGGCCTTCATGTGATTGGTATCATTTGTCTTCCATCATCCTTCGTACCAATCCCGTGTTTTGCTCCTCAAGAGCCTGCACGAACCTAAATGCAATATAGACATCCAGCCCCCAATTTCTCGGGGGTTAGAAAAATTCCACTATTTTGCTAGTGCAAATACGAGCCATACACAATCATATTCCAAGAATATAATAATTTGAATGAAAGGATTGTAAATAACTGAGAGTCACATGTAGTCGATGGTAAATAAATGTAATCGTACGATTCAAGATCGATATTCCAGACTAACTAAATCTAATAGCCTTCCATTTCAATACATACGTGATTAACCATGGAACCGCACCAAAGGCAACAGAGCCCTCTGAGGACTCATCAGTCCGTCCCATAGTGGTTAACCCAAGAATATTCGTGGAACCGCACCAAAGGCAATTGAACCCTCTGAGGACTGTCAGTCCATCCCAGAGTGAATATATGCAATCAATTAAACTCAAGAATAGTATTCCGGAGTAACTAAGTCTCATTGTACGTCACATTTCATTTATATGCGTGGTTAACCATGGAACCGCACCAAAGGCAACGGAGCCCTCTGGGGCCCCGTCGGACCCTCCAAGAGTGGTTAACCCAAATATATCCCTGGAACCGCACCAAATGCAACGGAAAACAATGGATTAGATGATGTTATAATCACCTAGGACGCTCCAAAACACCTTTGAATAGAGTAAAATCGGCCAATATCACGAATCCTAGTTGCCCTTGACTCATACCCGCAGAGAGAAGATAAAGAAGTGAGAAAATGAGAAAAATAATTTGTTGTCCAGTTTATATACTAGACAGCTTAGCGTGCGCTAATCACCCCAGATTAGCATGCGCTATCGAAGCAACATCTTCCCAAAAAGCATAGTTAGCATTTGCTAATCATGAATATTAGCATATGCTAACGAATCCCAATTTCAGTCCAGTAGGTTCTGGACTGTCTAAGAACTATCAGTTAGCATGCACTACTCTCACCGTAGCATGCGCCAATTGCTACACCTTAGCGCACTCTATAGAGCTGCATAGCATGCGCTGCTGAACTCCCTAGTCGAATGCAGTAGCTCCTGGACTATCTCGGCCTATCCAGGTAGCGTGCGTTGCGTGCCACAATAACGTGCGCTATCACCCGGTACTAGCTCGCGCTACACTACTAAAATTAGCGTGCGCTATGCCTACCACAAAGGCAGCAGGGAAGTTCCAGAAATTCAACACAACAAAGGAACTCCTCAATAGGACAATGATTATATAACAAGAATGAAACGCTAACAGATACACCGACAATCTGAATTAAACACAAATACACGCCGAAGAGCGAACACATGATCTGTACGACTTACGCAACGACAAGTCACACATGACAAACAACACGACACGGTACATTATACTGTACACAACATAGGAAAAATTCCCAAATAATCGTCAACAAAACAAAATAACTGGTACAACTGACAAATAATTTAAAGTAACCGGAAACGGAAATCTCGGGTATTACATTCTACCCTCCTTAAAAGGAAGTTTCGTTCCCAAAACATAAAACATGAAAACAAGGCAGCAACATAACAGCAACTGATAGATTACATCTCTCAAGGATTTCAAGGAGCCAATCCTGATATCGATGTTGATGTCCGGGCCTCAGAAGAATCGATAACCAACTCGCAAAACTAGATTATGTGCCCCTCGAGCCCACACTTGTAACATGTTACTGGCGGGGAAGGACAATGTGCACGAACATGACCCGACACATTATAGTTGAAAAATCTTCTGGCCTTACCAAGAGTCGACGCTGATAACTTAGAACTCTCGGTTCCACTCGTCGAGCGATGGAGCTTCACGGCAGAAAGACCCTGGTTTGTAGTTTAGAAACTCCAACTCCTGACCTGATAGGAAAATCATCAACCGTCTTCTGATTCTTCGACTCGGGCACATGCTCAGTCGATAATGAGGCTAGTTCGTAGGCTAATGCTCGATTATGATATTCTTTCAACGTAGTACAAGTGAATATCTCCATATGTTGACGAATCTCCGGCTTCATCCGCATGTCAAAGTGACGGATCTTATCTTCCTCTTTCCTCATTTGATACCGCACATAGCTGAGTTGTTTGCTATAGTCGATGATAGATTGAGGCACCGGTACATCTAGCCGTTTGGACAAATAAAAATCACGAATTCTCAGCTCTCTGATCAGTTCCGGACAAAACTGGGCTCCTATTAATTCATGGAATTCCGTCTACATGATCACACTGTAATACCCGTAGTTTTGTAAATTTTCCGTTCTGGTGCTCCTGTATTTTAACACTCGTTGTAAGTGTTTAGTGAGTTGATGTTGATCTTGGAGTTCATATTATTCGGAATTTACTTCTTTTTGTTCGCATAGTTGCTTCATTGGATTTTTGATGCGATTTTATCACCTGTGCGTGAGGTGTAGTGCACGCTACTTTACCTTCATAGCGTATGTTATTTGAGTACTGATAGCGCACGCTATCCATCAGCAGTAACGCACGCTACTAGTGCATTTGAGGCAGACAGTCCAAAAAGGTACTGGACTGGAATTGAGATTCGTAGCGCACGCTATGTGCTGAAGATAGCGCACGCTATGTGCTGAAGATAGCGCACGCTAATCAACACAAGTAGTGCGTGCTAAGGCTTGAGCATGGCAGAGGATAGTAGATTCTGGACTTCAATTTCTGGGCACCAACTACGAGGTAACGCACGGTAACTCTAAGCTAGCGCACGCTAAGGGAGGGCATTAGCGCACACTAGAGTATTCGTAGCGCACGCTAACGATTCAGACTGAGGCCATTGAACTACCCGATAAACCCATTAGCACGCGCTATTCTCAGAAATTACCGCATGCTAAGCGGCCTTTTGTATAAATAGGACGTTTCAGCCCCAATTCATCATTTTTCCATTTCTTCTCCTCCCTTGGGCGACTTTGGGCGATTTGTGTAGATCTCCCCGAGATATCATCATCCATATATATCTTCAAGCTTCTAGGTTGGATTATTCAATGTTTAATCTTCTCTACCGCTACAAATCGAGGTAAACTCGCATAACCTTAGATTTTCGGGATTTGGGGGTTTTCTTTCCGATCTTTTCGATTTGGCTTGTTGTTATGGTGGAATATGTCGAGTATTAATTATCTACCTTGGATACATGTTTTCCTACGGATTTATTGTATATTTCCAGAATTATTGAGTATTTGGGATGGTTGATTTTGATTCACCATCCAAGAGCTTTATTGCTGGAATACATGTATCGTGGGTAGTGATTTCGGGTGGATTCCAACTTATTTTCATACCAATGGATTATTGATAGTTGATTACGAACGTGTCTAGGTTCGGAGTTGTCGATTCCTTCAACCTTGGTACCTTCTTTCCCGTACCCTTTTCTCCCATCCAGGCAAGTGATTCTTGTGAAAGTTATAGTCTTAAATGTGAAAAGTAATGCGTATGAGTGTGAGAGTTATATTCATTCACTTCGAGAGGGCCTGACGAGGCCGAGGAGGGATCCGCGCATTGTCGGGTCCGCGAACATTGGGTTAGCCACTCCGAGATGGCCAGACGGGGCCTAGGAGGGATTCGCGCATTGCCGGGTCCACGGTTAGTTAGGGAGAAATTGTCACTATTGAATATAGTTGGATAATTGCATTTTTTGGAAAATCATTATCATGTCATTGAAATTGGTGCATATGCTTCTGCGTGTAAGATATGACGTTTCACTTGTAATACTTGCTCTAACCCCTCTCGTGTGGGGAAAATTCTTTTCTTGTAATTCAGTTCGAAGGATCCAAACGAGCGAGCACAGGGCGGTACGATAATGAAGGCGAGGCGTGATACTGTGGGTAATCATGTTCTCTCTCTTTTGATCATGTCCATTTTGAACCGTTTTATACTTGTGTTAATAGTTGGTACTCGAGTACTATAGGAGTTCCTTTCCTAGTTGATGTATACGCTTCTTGTATTTCCTTATGATTTTTGATGTTGTTTGGTTGTCACTCCCTTGTATGTCCTCGATTTATTGATTCCGATGTGGATATTATGAATTTGGATGTGTCATGTGTGAAAATTAGCCCAGTGGGTCGCAAGCAGGATCCATGGCGCTATAATATTCTCCGAGAATCTCGGGGGTGTTACAGAATTTGGTATCAGAACTTAGGTTTGTGGATACCTAGGCTGTCGGTCTGTTGGGTATAATTGTATTTTTCTAAGAGCACGGTATCATCGCGCTGCTGTCGTTTCGTACGACCGGTGCTCGTAAGTTCCTTACCTCCTTTATCCTCTTTATTTCCTCATTATAATTTGACTACGGGACATAGGAAATCCATATCCATGATGGGTATGTTACGAGTTATACTTATGAGTTTACTTCCTCTTTCTCTCTCTAGAATGTCAACTGGCAGAGGACGTGGACGCGACCGTGGTCTTGGTCGAGGGCGTGGCGCAACCGGTGGGGTGGCCATATCCCTCAACTCTATAGAAGGCTCGGTTATGCCTAACTTGTTGGATTAAGTACAACCTAGTACCGGTAGCCATCAGGAGCCGTTGGCCAGTCTGGGAACTTCTGCAGGGAGTCACCCGGATGTGGGCGTTGCCACTATACTACAGCAAGTGGCAAATCAAATGGCTCTTTTAACCCAAGCGGTTCAGCACAACCAACTACCTCCTGCAACCGATACTGGGGCAGAGAATTGGTTACAAGATGTGATTCGTATGCACCCTCCCCAATTTATTGGTGCAAATGATTTGATTGGCTAGGAAGATTCGATTGATGAGATGAACAAAGTATTTGTGGCTGTAAATTGTCTAGAGGCACGTAAGGTGCCAGTTGCTTAGTATTTTCTAACGAGGGACACTGCTAGTTGGTGGTAGGCAGTCGCACCTCAAGATCGTGTGGTTTCGTGGAACGAGTTTAAGGAATTGATGGAGGCCGAGTTTAGCCCGTGGCCTGTTCAGGAGGCCAGGATTCGATCCTTTTACGAGGCTAAACCTCAGGATATCCCTGTATCTCATGCAATCGTTGAATACAACCATCATCTCAATTATGTGAAGAGTCAAGTGAAGGAAGAGAGAGATAAAATCCGTCATTTTGACATGCAGATGAAGCCGAAAGTTCGACACTATATGTCGGAATTTGCTTGCATCACCCTGAAAGAGTATCAAGACAAAGCACTAGCCTATGATATGTCCTTCACTACTACCGAAACAGCAAGTGAGAGTAAGAAGCAGAAGACCTCTAGAAAGTTTTCTAGCGATAGATGTGGCAACCAACGGGGGTCTCAGTGGGCAAATTATCCAGTCAGAGGGTCTTCCCGTGCGTTGGGAAGTAAATGGAATTTCAGGGCTGGTACGAGTGTGTCCAACCGGGTCGTGACATGTTTTAATTGTGGCCAGCAAGGTCATCTCAATCGTAATTGCAGTCTACCTCCTTTGAAGTGTTATAAATGCGGCCAGGAAGGCCACAGAGCTATGTATTGTACGGAAGATGAAAAGACACTTGGGGCTCAAGCGTCAGTTCCTACGCCTAGAGAACCGAGTGTTAATTAGAAATCATCTGTGGGTCACCCATCCTAGAGTTATGGTCGGGGCAGAGGCCGGGGTTAGTCTGTTAGAGGGGGAGCCCCCAGTGCTGGTTCGGTACAACCTCGTGTCTACGAGATGAGGAGAGCTGAAGATCCAGAGGCTACTGTGGTCACATGTATCGTTTATGCTTTATCTCATCCAGTTGGGGTTCTTTTTGATTCCAGTGCTTCTCATTCGTTCATCTCTTTAGGTTGTGCGCGTCTATTGAATATTGAGTGTTTGTTTGCTTGTGAGTATTTTGTGGTTAAACTGCCCAGTGGGGATAGAATCGTGGGGAATAAGGAAGTGAGATATTGCCCGGTGTTAATTGCGGAGAAAGTGTGGCGTTCGAATTTGATCATCATGGATATCGTTGATGAAGATTTAATCCTAGGTGATGACTGGCTTGATAGACACGAAGCGGTAATAAATTATCAAACGAAGGTCATATCAATGTTGGCCGAAGGCGGTACCGAGCATTCATTTACGGGGTACAAGAGGGGATGTCAGAAATTCATAATTGGTGCCTTGAAGGCGTCAAAGCTTATTATATAAGGCTGTGTTGGGTATTGGTGTTATGCCGTGAAAGTAGAGGATGGGAAAGTCGAGCTTTCCTCGATTTCTATAGTAAACGAATTCCTGGATGTTTTTCCAGATGACTTACCGGGTCTACCACCAGAGCATGAGGTTGAGTTTACAATTGATTTGGAATCAAGTGCAACCCCGATTTATAAGGCACAGTACCGTATGGCACCTTCCGAAATGCAGGAGTTGAAAAGACAATTGGGAGAGTTGCTGGATAAGGGGTATATTAGACCTAGTGCTTCACCTTGGGGTGCGCCGGTCTTGTTCGTAAGAAAGAAATATGGTTCACTACGATTGTGTATCGATTATCGGCAGCTAAACAAAGTGACCATTAAGAATAAATACCCTTTGCCATGTATCTTTGATTTGTTTGATCAATTACAGGGAGCTGCGGTGTTCTCAAAAATCGACTTAAGGTCTGGGTACTATCAGCTTCGAAAAAGAAATCCGATATTTCTAAAACCGCTTTCCGTACAAGGTACGAGCATTATGAGTTTGTGGTTATGCCTTTTGGATTAACCAGCACACCGGAGATATTTATTCAGTTGATGAACAAGATATTTATTGAGCACCTTGATAATTGTGTAGTCGTTTTCATCGATGATATTCTGGTCTATTCTCGTGATGATGAGGAACACGCTCGGCATTTGCGATTAGTGTTGGGAATCTTGAGGACTCAGCATCTCTATGCAAAGTTTCCTAAGTGCGAATTTTGGTTGAGGGAAGTTATGTTTCTCGGACATGTGATTTCAGCAGAAGGGATCTGAGTAGATCCCCCGAAGATCGAGGCAGTGTTAGATTGGTCAATGCCGAAGAACGTGAAGGAAGTTCGTAGCTTTTTGGGTCTGGCTAGGTATTATCGGAAGTTCGTCGAGGGGTTCTCTAAACTTGCTCGACCACTTACTCAATTACTCCATAAGTCTGAAAAGTTCGAATGGAATCATGAGAGACAACAAAGTTTCGAAGAACTGAAAAAGCATTTGACTACTGTGCCGGTTTTAACCCTTACCTAGGGAATCGGTGGGTATTCGGTTTATTGTGATGCATAAAGTCAAGGACTTGTGTGCGTACTCTTGCAGCATGATAAGACTATAGCCTATGGTTCACGGCAACTGAAGCCATATGAGTTGAATTATCCCACCCATGATTTGGAGATAGCCATCGTAGTGTTTGCATTGAAGATATGGCGTCACTATTTGTACGGTTCTTCATGTCGAATTTATACCGACCATAAGATCCTAAAGTACATTTTTGGACAGAAAGAACTGAATATGAGACAGCGTCGTTGGTTAGAGTTGATAAAGGATTATGACTTGGAGATCCTTTACCATCTAGGAAAGGCCAACATTGTAGCTGACGCGTTGAGCCGGAAATCAGTATCACTTCAAATGCTTGAGGCCCTCACACCTCAAGTGAAGGTCAGACAAGAGTTGATTGAGCAGGTAGTCGAAGTATGGATATAGTGAATTCAGGGTCAAATGTGTACTCTAGATATTACTTCGTCCTTGGTGGATGATATCAAGGAGAAACAGGAAAATGACCCCATGTTCGTCCAACTGAAGGTGGATGTGGAGAAATGGGAAGCCCCTGGTTTTATGATCCACGAGGATAGCATTTTGAGATTCCAAGGCAGGCTTTGTGTTCCGAATGTCTCCGAGTTGAGACAAAGAATACTACGAGAAGCCCATGCTACACCTTACTCAATCCGTCCTGGGACGAGTAAGATGTACAGAGATCTTAAGAGAAATTTTTGGTGGAATAATATGAAGAGAGATGTGACCGAGTTTGTATCAAGGTGTTTGACATGTCAACAAGTCAAAATTGAACATCAACTGCCAACCGGGCTGTTGAAGCCTCTCCCTATTCCCGAATGGAAGTGGGAAGATATTACCATGGACTTCATTACTGGGATGCCGAGGACTAAGACTGGAATGAATATGATTTGGGTCATTGTTGACCGATTGACTAAGTCGGCACATTTTCTTAGCATTAAGGATACGTGTGGATCGGAGCAACTGTCCCGGATATTTATATCGGAGATCGTGAGATTACACGGTACACTAAAGTCTATTGTTTCCGATCAGGATGGTCGTTTTGTGTCGCATTTTTGGAGATCGGTCCATCAGGATTTAGGCATCGAGTTGAGATTGAGTACTTCTTTCCATCCGCAGTCTCATGGTCAGACTTAGCGGACGATCCAGACATTGGAAGATATGTTGCGGGCGTGAGCCCTGGAC
Organism: Orobanche coerulescens; assembly: GCA_033398695.1. Lineage (NCBI taxonomy): Eukaryota > Viridiplantae > Streptophyta > Magnoliopsida > Lamiales > Orobanchaceae > Orobanche > Orobanche coerulescens. The sequence goes on along the minus strand of CM065809.1, from coordinate 40,604,130 downwards.
TGGACTAGCGATTGGGAAATGAACTTGCCATTGATCGAGTATACTTACAATAATAGTTGGCATGCGTCGATCAAAATGGCACCTTTCGAGGCATTATATGGTAGACGATGTAGATCCCCGCTTTGTTGGGATAAAGCTTCAGATTTAGTCGGGACGGAGCTCGATATGTTGATGGAAACCAAAGAAAAGATCTCTATCATCCGAGATAGATTGTTGACTGCTCAGAGTCGACAAAAATCCTACCACAACACCATAGATTGCATACATCAACGTGTAAAATACGTTGCAATATGCCCTAAATTCATTGCAATAGGGCCTATTGCAACGATTATGCAAAAATCAAGCGTGCACTTTGCTCTGGTTTCCATAGGAACCTTATGGCAACGAATTTGGTACCATATTGCAACGCCATATTATCGTTGCAAATATAGTATATGACAATGATTTAACGGCTATAGCAACTTGTTTAACACCATTGCAATATCTTGGACTACCTATGGCAACATTTTTTTGCAACAATTTTTTTTTGTTAATTGTTGCAATACATGGACTCAGGCAGCCCTAAGGCAACATATATATGCCCAATTGCAACGTATTTAGAATCAAATACAATCTAAATTTATTAATGAAAATGACATATATGGCAACATTTAAGCTTCTATTGCAATGCTAAATACAAAAACTGGCATGACCATTAGATTTATTTCGATTGGTATATCATAACATCAATCCAACCGAGCAATAATACTGTTGTTCCAACATCAATAAATCCACTCGGACTAAGTTTAGGAAAATGACCAAGTTGAAGCAAAATAACTAAGTTCAAGTGACACACAATCTAACTTAGTAATACATAGACCAAATTCTTAGTTAAACATTATATAAACATGAGTCATGGCTCTTCTTCCTCTTCCTATTCCTCTTCATCTTCATCTTTATCTTCATCTTCATCTTCATCTTCATCCTCATCCGTGTCATCTTCGTCCTCAATAGAAGTAGTAGCACACAATTCTTTTACAATAACTTTAATAATAGAAAACCAAAACATAGTTAATATTTGATCTCTTCATCTGCATCCTCATCAGAAATCTCTAATTGTTTGCACCCGTTGATGTCCCGGAATTCTTGATGATGTACCAGTAGTCCTCTTTGTCCATGGTAGTTACTGTTGAAACATCTTCTTGCCTGCATCATTGGAGTGTTTACCTTTGAATGCCTTAAAGGCAATGACAACACAAGATCGTAAAGTTATATGTTAACAAAAAGCAAAAGAAACCACTTGGGTACCATTTTAAGTTTTCAATTTTAAGCAATCAAAGCATGAAAGCATACGATCATTTCACAAAAGCATGGTAGCTTCAGGGCCTATGTATTACATATATGTAACTAGATGGATATTATAAGATGTTACTAATACATGAAACTTTTTTCTGATATTACCACTGAAAATATCCAAGGGAATCTGTTTATAACATCATATCATGCATGCAAAAGCTTACCTTAATGCTTTCACATAAGATAGACAGATTTCAACCAATCCAACCCCAAAACCAACCTGTTTATACATAGTAATCATAATTGCATTAATTGACATAAATTTCAACAGCAGAAAAAAATTAGAAACTCCTGAAGATAACCACTTAATAAATAAAAAACAACAAACCTAACCACACCTTATCGCAGAAAAAATGTTTGATGTGTGTTGTGTCCATTACTGGTTTGAGAACATTAACAAGTGGAAAACCAAGGGATAGGATATACCATAGCACCTTGAAAATTCATATCTCACATCAAAGCAACGTTTATTTGCGAAGGGACAGATTAGAGGCCGCGGGAAAATATCCACGGGAGGATTTCAATGCATCGACTCAAAGCTGTCAAATTATAAGTACAACCCAAAGACAAATTCCAGACCCCGTACATTACTAGAAAAATCACCAACTCAACCCCAGACAAAATACCACCCAGGGCAAGCTACGCAAAGTGAAGATACATCTTCAGCGAATTGATCGAATAACAACCAAAGGCAAACAAAACAATACCCGAGAATAATAAAATATAAAGAACAACTGGTGAATGGAACAGACCCGTTACTTGTGCTGCAAATCCAACCTCATGATGAAGTAGAAATTGGCATGCCAAGAGAAGCAGACGGATGAGCTATGTTCGGTACTGCACGAGAACATCACTCAGATTCAGGAAGCAGCAAGGAGTTCGATACGGGCCGGATGTAGTGACCCGAACTGTTATGGGATCTGGGACGGGTGAGAACCAACCAACCAGGTCGGATGCTAAGAAATCGATTGTGGTGAGAGCCGAGAAAACCCTGGATACACGCCACAAAAACGAGATCGGAATGGACTCACTGAGTTGGCTTCAGCGAGGTGAATCAGTAAAAGGGGCGGAAACCGCCGTTGTTGAACTCGGCAGCTGACCTGCAAACTCACGGTGAAGTCGTCGCCCAACGACCGACACAAAAGCAATCTGGTCAGGTACAGTTGTTGTAACCAGGCGGGCGCCGTGAAGAGGAAGAGCGGCTGAAATCGCGATGGAGGAAATCCAGAATCGGAGGATGATACTAAAATCTGGGCTGTAAAAAGCACGTGAAGTCGCGATTGCTATGTACAACAACGATTTCTTAAATTGTTGTAATAGAATGTAAATTTTACACTATTTCCAATTTTTTCGCTTCAATTGTAACACTTTATAAATGCATTGCAATATATCCAAGCTGGTCTATCAATAGCAACGTTTTCTCATGAAATTTTTGAAATCTGGTTGCTATAGCTAATCTATGGTGTAGTGTACGCTGACACTCGTCGTTGGCCCTTATAATTTGATGTGGGAGATAATGTCCTACTCAAGGTATCACCGACGAGAGGAGTCTACAGGTTCGGGAAGAAGGGCAAGCTTAGCCCGAGGTATATTGGACCATTTGAGATTCTCGACAGAGTTGGTGAGTTGGCCTATCGGTTCGCGTTACCTACAACCCTTAGCCACGTTCACAATGTATTTCATGTTGCTCAACTGAGAAAGTATGACCCAGACCCGAGCCATATCATTGATTACGGGGATATCGAGATAGTAGATGACGTCACGTTTGAAGAGAGGCCAGTGAAAGTCCTGGAGCATCGTATAAAGCAACTCCACCACAAAACCATTCCGTTGGTTAAAGTACAGTGGTCGAGGCACGGAATTGAGGAAGCAACATGGGAAACCGAAGAGAGCATGCGTGCTAGATATTCGGAGCTATTCAATTTTTAAGTTTTGGGAGGAAACTTTCTTTTAGAGGGAGAGGATGTAATACCCATACTTTTGTAAATTTTCCATTCTGGTGCTCCTATATTTTAACACTCGTTGTAAGTGTTTAGTGAGTTGATGTTGCTCTTGGAGTTCATATTATTTGGAATTTACTTATTTTTGTTCCGATAGTTGCTACATTAGATTTTTGATGCGATTCTATCACCAGTGCGTGAGGTGTAGCGCATGCTACGTTGCCTTCATAATGCATGCTATTTGAGTACTGATAGCGCACGCTATCCGTCAGCAGTAACGCACGCTACTAGTGCATTTGAGGCAGACAGTCCAGAAAGGTACTGGACTGGAATTGAGATCCATAGCGCACGCTATGTGCTGAATGTAACACCCCGAGATATTCGGAATAATTACGGCGCCGTAAACCCTTTAAGTAAGGATTTACAAGGCTAATTTAAAAGAAAGGTAAATATAAGACATCATCATCATCGGAAATTCAAGTTTGCAAAACCGAACAACTGGTTCAACGAGTAATTTATACAACCATATCGAAATAATTTTAATACGACACGCGTACTCGAGTACTGAACTCAAAACAAGAAAACAAATCACCAACAACAACAAACATCACTGAACCCCTTCGTCGTCACGTCGGTACTGTGGCTGTTTCCCTGCTCCTCGGCTTCCTGAACATCAAAACAATGTCCACCCCCGAAGGGGTTAGCAAAACGATGCTAGTACAAGTATCATATTAAACAATTCGAATATACATCAACAATACATAACAAGATACACCACACGGACTTCCACTACCGGAATCCGACAATGCGAATCCACAAGATTCCATTAACACAGCATGGGTATTCCAATGATCCAGCGCCCTCAGCATAGATCCCAAGATGATCCCGTCGGACCAACACGAGGTGGAAATAACCCGTCCAATGATCCAGCGCCCTCAGCCTAGATCCCAAGATGATCCCGTCGGACCAACACGAGGTGGACATCCGATCCATCGCCCTCAGCATAGATCGTACAACGTACACAAACACAACTCATGCATACACATATGCCAAATCATTATGTCCATCAACATGAACATACAAACACTAGATAACGAATATCATGACAATTCAACGAAATAAATCTCATGTTCAACAACATGAAAAATCACACGCATGCTAAAAATAGTAATATTAATATATTACGATACTTGCCTCGAAGATGGCAAGAACGAAATACTTCAATGATCTCAACACACTCGAAGGCCGCCTCTTTCGGTCAATGTAGCAAGCTCGAACCTTAACAAAAGGAATGATATACAAATCATCTCAATTCGAACGATGGCCTAACAATTCGGTCTACGGCCCAAAAGCTCAAAATAAACAATCTGCCTGGACTGCTTAGCGTGCGCTACGTACTCTACGTAACGTGCGCTAAGCTACTTTATTAGCGTACGCTATCGTATAAGCCTAGCGTACGCTAGCCACGGACTGACAGTTTGACTCGGCTGACATCATAACGTACGTTACGTACATATCGTGCGTTAACTTATCCCCGATAGCGCACGTTAACTTACGTATGTTAGCGTGCACTAACCTTGCATGGCAGATTACTACAGACAGACAACTGGATTGAATGGTGATGAACTCATAAATTCTATGGTGATAAAACCAGTCATCCTCGAGCATATCATGCTAATAAGGTTTGTGAAAGTTCTATACGTACTAAATGACCATGCGATGCAAAGATACGTATAATCATCACAACACCATAGTTTATCTTAGATCTTCAAGGTATATTCTGAGTTCAATCCGATATAAGTCTCAAAACATACGATCCTTCTATATAAACGCATAAGAACTTGAAAATCTCCATCTACTGATCACAAATCGGTTTGAAAATGCTAGGAGTCCAATTACTAAAAAGGTTCAAGGGTTCATACGATATATAGTGCCGATACGTCAAAAGTATCCTTCTAACATGTGATGACCGATTATAAACGAAATAACTGGCTATCAAAACATGATCAAATGTCCTTAAGAACATTACTAATATCGGTGAAGAATCACCTACCTCAAAGTAGTGAAGAACACGGAGGAAATCGAAGCAATCCAACACCGAAGGCTTGAACACCAATCTCCAACGATATACGATCTTCAATCACGAGCTAGGATGTTGATATGAAGTGTTTAGGATGAAGGAAGTTATGTTCTAAGTGTAAGAATTTGGGTATGGGAGAAGAAAGAACTGAAATCACGAATAGGATGCTGTCCTATTTATAAGAAATGGCTATTAGCGCGCGCTAGTCCCTGCTCGTAGCGTGCGCTAACGGATCACTGACTTAACTGTACTCAACGCTTAGCGCGCGCTATGCACATGCCTGTAGCGTGTGCTAAGGCATTGACTTGGCTTTTCCCAAAAGCCGTCCAGGTTCATCCCGACACAATCCGACAGGGGTCCCCGGCCAGATCTCACCTACCGCACGTCTCAATCAAATTGACCACGCATAGCGTGCGCTAATGTTCCTTTGTAGCGTGCGCTATGAATCCATGTTAGCGTGCGCTACACATAGCCGATAGCGTGCGCTACATGCGCAGAATTACAATTTTTAAATCACATACATGAAATCATACGCTCGACAACATCGTATTATGAAATACGAAGAATAATACTCAGATCAAGTACAATGATTACAATATCACAAGTTCCAAATATATATCAGAAATCTCGGGTATTACATCCTTCCTCCCTAAAAAGAAGTTTCGTCCCGAAACTTAAGATGAAAACAACTCTGGATATCTAGCCTTCATACTGTCCTCCGTTTCCCAAGTGGCCTCTTCGACTCCGTGTCGTGACCATTGTACTTTAACCAAGTGTATTGGTTTATTCCTCAATTGTTTGATCCGACTCTCAAGTATCCTGATTGGTCTCTCTTCGAAGGTGCCATCATTAGCTATCTCGATCTCGTTGAAATCAATGACGTGACTGGGTTCCTGTACATACTTCCGCAGTTGGGATACGTGAAACACATTGTGAACGTGACTCAGCGATGGCGGTAAGGCCAACCTGTATGCTAAATCTCCAACCCTCTCGAGGATCTCGAATGGTCCGATATATCTTGGACTAAGCTTGCCTCTCCTCCCAAAACGGAAAATCCCTCGTGTAGGAGACACCTTCAATAGCACATGTTCCCCAATGTCGAACTCTAGAGGACGACGACGTACGTATGCGTAAGACTTTTGTCGACTCTGGGCAGTCAACAGTCTTTCTCGAATCAAAGCTATCTTCTCTTGAGTCTGAATTATCAATTCTGGTTCCGTTCTGATCAAATCCGAAGAATCATCCAAACACAGGGGTGATCGGCATCTTCTCCCGTGCAAAGCTTCAAATGGTGCCATCTTAATAGAATCATGCCAACTATTATTATAGGTGAACTCGATCAAGGGCAAGTGAACTTCCCAATCAGTTGACCAATCTAATGCACAAGCTCTAAGCATGTCTTCTACTGTTTGTATAGTCTTTTCGGACTGACCGTCCATTTGGGATGATAAGCCGTACTAAAGTTGAGCTCAGTCCCCAAAGCCCTGTGAACTGCTTTCCAGAAGTGCGACACGAAGCGACCATCTCAATCCGAAATAATGGTCTTCGGCGTCCCATGCAATCTGACTATCTCCGCAATAAATACTCGTGCCAATCTCTCGGGTCCCCATGTATCTTTAATTCCTAGGAAATGAGCCGACTTGGTTAGTCGATCAACTACAACCCAAATCATGTTCATTCCCGTTCTAGTCCTTGGCATAATGGTGATGAAATCCATCGAGATGTCCTCCCACTTCCATTCAGGGATTGGAAGCGGCTTTAACATTCTGGTAGGTCGCTGATGTTCAATCTTAACTTGCTGACAATTCAAGCACCTCGAAACATACTCTGCTACGTCCTTCTTCATATTCCCCCACCAGAAGTTTTGTTTTAAATCCTTATACATCTTACTGCTGCCCGGGTGAATAGAATAGGGCGCGCTGTGAGCTTCCTTCAGAATAGTCCGTCTCAGATCATCATCATCGGGAACGCAAAGTCGGCTCTGAAATCTCAGAACTCCATCGTCTTGTAACACGAATCCTGGGGCTTTTCCTTTCTTTACTTCGTCACATAATCGAAGGATCAGAGAATCATTCAACTGCTTAGACTTGATCTCCTCGACTAGTGATGAAGTCAGTTCCATCACATAAAGTTGCCCTTGGATTCCTGGTGCCCATACTTCAATCCTCGCGGATCGGTTCGTTGAATACTTGGTTTGGGATGTAAGTGCTTCCAACACTCAAGAGAAAGCAGTTTCTTGCTCAATGCATCGGCTACTACGTTTGCTTTCCCCGGATGATAGAGAATCTCCAAGTCGTAATCCTTGATCAATTCCAGCCACCTTCTATGCCTCATGTTTAATTCTTTCTGACTGAAAATGTACTTGAGGCTCTTATGATCGGTAAAGATCTGACAATGAGTGCCGTACAAATAATGTCTCCAAATTTTCAATGCAAAGACCACAGCTGCTAACTCCAGATCATGAGTCGGGTAGTTAACTTCGTATGGTTTCAACTGCCGAGAAGCATAGGTAATCACCTTATCTCTTTGCATCAACACACATCCCAGACCCTGATTTGAAGCGTCGCTGTACACCATGAACCCATCAGTTCCATCTGGTAATGCTAATATAGGTGCTATCGTTAGTCTCTTCTTAAGCTCATCAAAACCAGCCTGGCATTTCTCATCCCACTTGAACTTTTGAGTTTTACCATAATTGAGTGAGCGGACGAGAAATCTTGGAAAATCCTTCTACAAAGCGGCGATAATATCCAGCAAGTCCTAAGAAACTCCGGACTTCTTTCAAGTTAATAGGATCCTCCCATTCCAAAATTGCTTCGACTTTCTTCGGGTCCACCTGAACTCCATCAGCTGATATCACATGCCCGAGGAAAGTTACCTCCCTGAGCCAGAACTCGCATTTAGAAAGCTTTGCATACAGGTGTTCCTTCCTCAAAGTGCTCAAAACCACACGCAAATGTTCGGCATGCTCCTCTGCGTCCCTCGAATATATCAAGATGTCATCAATGAAGACGACCACAAATTTATCCAAGTATTCCAAGAATACCCGATTCATCAATTGCATGAACACCGCAGGAGCATTGGTAAGTCCAAACGGCATCACTACGAATTCATAATGCCCGTACCGGGACCTGAAAGCAGACTTTGGTATATCCGATTCCTTAATTCTCAACTGGTGGTATCCTGATCGCAAGTCAATCTTAATGAATACCCTTGCCCCTTGCAGTTGATCAAACAAGTCGTCGATCTGAGGTAGAGGATACTTATTCTTGATCGTCATCTTATTGAGCTCCCTGTAATCAATACACAGTCGGAGGTATCCGTCTTTCTTCCGGACAAAGAGAACGGGCGCTCCCCAAGGAGAAATGCTAGGTTGAATATAGCCCTTCTGTAACAATTCCTCCAGTTGCTTCTTGAGTTCATACATCTCGGTTGGCGCCATGCGGTATGGTGCTCTGGAAATAGGAGCTGCTCCAGGCTCTAATTCAATAGTGAATTCCACTTCTCTCTGCGGAGGTAACCCAGGTAGTTCGTCAAGAAATACATCTGAGAACTCATTCACAACTGAAATAGACGAGAGCTTTACTCCTTCCTGTTTCCTCATGGCATAGCACCAAAGTCTGTGACATCCCTGCTTCAGTAATTTCACGACTTTCATTGCTTTGATCAATTTTCCTGAGCTTCCTGGTCTCCATCCTCAGAATAAGTGTTCAGATCCGTCATCAGCAATGATAGAAATGACTCTCTCTCGGTAATTCAAAATAGCTCCATAACGGTTGAGCCAATCGTCTCCGAGAATTAAATCGTCACCGTAGATGTCAACTACAATAAGATTCGATGGCCAATCTCTCCCTCCTATAGACATTGGAAAATCTCTAGCCTCTAGGGTTCCCATAATTCTCTCTCCACTCGGCAAACCCACAACATATGGTTCACAATCAGATAAGCACGAGATTTTTAAACGATTTACACAGTTCAATGATACAAAAGAATGTGTAGCTCCGGAATCGAATAAAACACTAACTGGTTGCAAAAGGATCTGAATCGTACCTGATGCAACAGCAGTGTTCTGATCGTCAGATGTCCTCATCTCGTACATGCGCGGAGGAACGGACCCAGCACTGGATGTCTCTCTCTTCCCGACGTTCTGCTGCTGAAATCCACTCTGCTGCGTCTGGTTCACACTTGTCTCCTTCGGAACTGGCGCTGGACTGCGAGTACCAAAAGATCTAGTAGCAACTCCACAGAAGGCCGCACGATACCCTTCTTGTCCACAATCGTAACAAGTCACAGAAGACGCGGGGCAATCACGTCGAATATGCCCTGCTCGACCACAGTTGTAGCATTTCTTTGATGCGTCCGGAACTGCTGATGTAGTCCCGAACTTCTTCCCACCTCTGGAAGGATGTGGAGGTTTCCTAGCTGAATAAAAGGAAGACTGCCCCTTCCGGGGCCCACCACTCTTGTTTTCTGAAAAGTCGCCGGTCACCTTCTGCTTCTTTGCCTCCACTGATTTCTCCACCGCCGCCTCTTTCATATCGTAGGCCAGTGCTTTGTCTTGATATTGTCGCAACGTAGTACATTCGAATCCGGACATGTACTGCTGAATCTCCGGCTTCATCCGCATATCGAAATGAAAAATCTTATCCGCCTCTGTTCTGACCAAGTGTCGCACACAAGTCAGCTGATGATTAAAAGTTTTGATTACATCTGTCACAGATGCTTCCGAACTCTGTGGTGAGAAAAACTCTCGGATCTTTGCCTCTCTAACTGGACGAGGACAATACTGTGCTTCCATCATTAATTTGAATTCCGTCCAGTCCGCATTATGATTCTCGGGTCGGATAGCTTCCCACCAATCAAAGGCCTCCCCAGTGAGAAAATACTGGGCAATGGGGACCTTCTGGTCCTCGGGACAGTTAAGACCTGCGAAAATCTTCTCTAACTCCTTGAGCCAGTGGTCCCAAGTAATTGCCTCCGCAGCTCCGTCAAATTTTGGCGGGTGTAATTTGACCACCTCAGCAAGCCATCTGTCTCCCCGGTTATCCTCGTGGTGCTGCTGTCCCATCGCCGTCTGCATGCGGTCGACTACCTGGGCAAACTGGTTTATCTGCGCCACCACCTGTTGAAGCACTCCCGGCATGTTAGGATTTGCGTCGTCATTCGTTGATCCTTGCTGCCCTCCAGAATGGGAATCGGTTCGACTAGCTGATAATTCTGGGGTAGTTGCGGAATCCTCCTGTCTCATGTTACCCCATCCGCGTCCACGACCGCGTCTGCGTCCACGTCCTCCTCTCAACATACTGTAAACACAATTCCTCAATATCCAGGACAAAGTTTTCGAAATAAAGTCCGTCAATACTCACAAAACAGTAATTAAGTAAAACGGTAGTATAAGAGATTAGGAGACTTACAACCACGGTCCACATGACGACTTTTGGCTGAACAGTGATGTTACGAACGACTCGTAAATCAATAACGTAAACAGACCCAACTTAAAACCCTACTGCCAAGATATCCATAAATCTTAGCTCCGATACCATATTCTGTAACACCCCGAGATATTCGGAATAATTACAGCGCCGTAAACCCTTTAAGTAAGAATTTACAAGGCTAATTTAAAAGAAAGGTAAATATAAGACATCATCATCATTGGAAATTCAAGTTTGCAAAACCGAACAACTGGTTCAACGAGTAATTTATACAACCATATCGAAATAATTTTAATACGACACGCGTACTCGAGTACTGAACTCAAAACAAGAAAACAAATCACCAACAACAACAAACATCACTGAACCCCTTCGTCGTCACGTCGGTACTGTGGTTGTTTCCCTGCTCCTCGGCTTCCTGAACATCAAAACAAATGTCCACCCCCGAAGGGGTTAGCAAAACGATGCTAGTACAAGTATCATATTAAACAATTCGAATATGCATCAACAATACATAACAAGATACACCACACGGACTTCCGCTACCGGAATCCGACAATGCAAACCCACAAGATTCCATTAACACAGCATGGGTATTCCAATGATCCAGCGCCCTCAGCATAGATCCCAAGATGATCCCGTCGGACCAACACGAGGTGGAAATAACCCGTCCAATGATCCAGCGCCCTCAGCCTAGATCCCAAGATGATCCCGTCGGACCAACACGAGGTGGACATCCGATCCAGCGCCCTCAGCATAGATCGTACAACGTACACAAACACAACTCATGCATACACATATGCCAAATCATTATGTCCATCAACATGAACATACAAACACTAGATAACGAATATCATGACAATTCAATGAAATAAATCTCATGTTCAACAACATGAAAAATCACACGCATGCTAAAAATAGTAATATTAATATATTACGATACTTGCCTCGAAGATGGAAAGAACGAAATACTTCAATGATCTCAACACACTCGAAGGCCGCCTCCTTCGGTCAATGTAGCAAGCTCGAACCTTAACAAAAGGAATGATATACAAATCATCTCAATTCGAACGATGGCCTAACAATTCGGTCTACGGCCCAAAAGCTCAAAATAAACAATCTGCCTGGACTGCTTAGTGTGCGCTACGTACTCTACGTAACGTTCGCTAAGCCTGCCTGTTAGCGTACGCTATCGTATAAGCCTAGCGTACGCTAGCCACGGACTGACAGTTTGACTCGGCTGACATCATAACGTACGTTACGTACATATCGTGCGTTAACTTATCCCCGATAGCGCACGTTAACTTACGTATGTTAGCGTGCGCTAACCTTGCATGGCAGATTACTACGCATGCACAACTGGATTGAATGGTGATGAACTCATAAATTCTATGGTGATAAAACCAGTCATCCTCGAGCATATCATGCTAATAAGGTTTGTGAAAGTTCTATACGTACTAAATGACCATGCGATGCAAAGATACGTATAATCATCACAACACCATAGTTCATCTTAGACCTTCAAGGTATATTCTGAGTTCAATCCGATATAAGTCTCAAAACGTACGATCCTTCTATATAAACGCATAAGAACTTGAAAATCTCCATCTACTGATCACAAATCGGTTTGAAAATGCTAGGAGTCCAATTACTAAAAAGGTTCAAGGGTTCATACGATATATAGTGCCGATACGTCAAAAGTATCCTTCTAACATGTGATGACCGATTATAAACGAAATAACTGGCTATCAAAACATGATCAAATGTCCTTAAGAACATTACTAATATCGGTGAAGAATCACCTACCTCAAAGTAGTGAAGAACACGGAGGAAACCGAAGCAATCCAACACCGAAGGCTTGAACACCAATCTCCAACGATATACGATCTTCAATCACGAGCTAGGATGTTGATATGAAGTGTTTAGGATGAAGGAAGTTATGTTCTAAGTGTAAGAATTTGGGTATGGGAGAAGAAAGAACTGAAATCACGAATAGGATGTTGTCCTATTTATAAGAAATGGCTATTAGCGCGCGCTAGTCCTCGCCGTAGCGTGCGCTAACGGCTCACCGACTTAATCAGATTTCAACGCTTAGCGCACGCTATGCACATGCCTGTAGCGTGCGCTAAGGTGTTGACTTGGCTTTTCCCGAAAGCCGTCCAGGTTCATCCCGACACAATCCGACAGGGGTCCCCGGCCAGATCTCACCTACCGCACGTCTCAATCAAATTGACCACGCATAGCGTGCGCTAATGTTCCTTTGTAGCGTGCGCTATGAATCCATGTTAGCGTGCGCTACACATAGCCGATAGCTTGCGCTACATGCGCAGAATTACAATTTTTAAATCACATACATGAAATCATACACTCGACAACATCGGATTATGAAATACGGAGAATAATACTCAGATCAAGTACAACGATTACAATATCACAAGTTCCAAATACATGTCAGAAATCTCGGGTATTACACTGAAGATAGCGACGCTAGCTGTATTAGTAACGCATGCTAATCAACGCAAGTAGCGTGCACTAAGGCTTGAACATGACAGATGACAGTAGGTTCTGGACTTCAATTTCTGGGCACCAACTACCAGGTAACACACGCTAACTCTAGGCTAGCACATGCTAAGGGAGAGGCATTAGCGAAAGCTAGAGTATTTGTAGCGCACGCTAACGATTCAGACTGGGGCCACTGAACTACCCGGTGAACCCATTAGCGCGTTGTTCTCAGAAATTAGTGCATGTTAAGCGGCCTTTTGTATAAATAGGACGCTTCAGCCCCAATTCGTTATTTTTCCATTTCTTCTCCTCCCTTGGGCAACTTTGGGTGATTTTCGGCGATTTGTGTAGATCCTTCCGAGATATCATCATCCATCGATATCTTCAAGCTTCTATGTTGGATTATTCAACGTTTAATCTTCTCCACCGCTCCAAATTGAGGTAAACTTCGCACTCTAGATTTTTGGGATTTGGTGGTATAATTTCTGATCTCTTCGATTCGGCTTTTTGTTATGGTGGAATATGTCGAGTATGAATTATCTACCTTGGATACATGTTTTCCTAAGGATTTATTGGTATATTTCCGGAATTACTGAGTATTTGGAATGGTTGATTTTGATTCACCATCTAAGAGTTTTATTGCCGGAATACATGTATCGTGGGTACTGATTTCGGGTGGATTCCAACTTATTTTCATACCGATGGATTATTGATAGATGATTACGAACTTGTCTAGGTTCGGAGTTGTCGATTCCTTCAACCTGGGTACCTTGTTGTTCGTACCCTTTTCTCCCATCTAGGCAAGTGATTCTTGTGAAAGTTATACTCTTAATGCATATGAGTGTGAGAGTTATATTCATTCACTCCGAGAGGGCGTGACGAGGCTATGGAGATATCCGCACATTGTCGGGTCCGCAAACATTGGGTTAGCCACTCCGAGATGGCCTGACGGGGCCGAGGAGGGATTCGCGCATTGTCGGGTCCACGGTTAGTCAGGGAGAAATTGTCACTATTGAAATATATTTGGATAATTGCATTTTCCGGAAAATCATTATCATGGCATTGAAATTGGTGCATATGCTTTTGCGTGTAAGATATGACGTTTCACTTGTAATACTTTCTCTAACCCCTCTCGTGTGGGGAAAACTCTTTTCTTATATTTCAGGTTCGAAGGATCTAAACGAGCGAGCACCGGGGCGGTATGATAATGAAGGCGAGGCGTGATACTATGGCTAATCATGTTCCCTCTATTTTGAACATTGTCCCTTTTGAACCGTTTTATCCTTGTATTAGTAGTTGGTACTCGAGTACTGTAAGAGTTCCTTTCCCGGTTGATGTATAACCTTCTTGTATTTCCTTATGATATTTGATGTTGTTTGGATGGTACTCCTTTATCTATCCCGGATTTATTGATTCCTGTGTGGATATTGTGAATTTGGATGTGTTATGTGTGAAAATTAGCGTAGTGGGTCCCACGCAGGAATCCACAACGCTGTAATATTCTCAAAAAATCTCAGGGGTGCTACACACACGATCCCGAGGCTTAATAGCCTCCCACCAGTTGGGGGCATCTCTGTAGAGAAGGTACTGAACAATAGGTACTCTCCGTTCTTCGGGGCAATCAACTGCCTCGAATATCTTTCCCATCTGGAAAAGCCAACCATCATAGCCCATTGCATTCGCGGCAACAGTAAAACGAGGGGGATTCATACGAACCACTTCTCATAGGCATTGGTTTGTGACGATATTCTGGATCACATTTGTGTTACGTTGAACTGCTTGGGTGAACTGAGTCATATGTGTCGCTACTTGTTGCAATATTGTAGCAACACCAATGTCAATGCCATTCCCGGCAATATTCTCTTGGTCCCGCATACGATCTCCATGACCATCTGTACCGCGGTCACGACCACGACCTCTGCCCCTCGGCATACTAAGCAGATACCTACTCAACATGATGAAACACAACATCGCAAAACAATATACCAAAGTGCCAACTCAGCACAACATATCAACACAAGGCAACAAATAGCAACACGATAAAAATATCCACTCTGGGTAATTTTACGGATACAAAATTTACAATGTAACAATTGAAACTTACGGTCGTAACTCACGGATCGCATGATCATATCAATAGAGAACTAACGACCATTATTGTCACAATCACGGCCATAATATACCACTCATTGTTAACATTCCTTTAAAAACTCCATGAGGTATCTGTTTAAATAATATCATTTGAAGGTCTTTGAATCTGTATGTCTATTTGAATTTTTTTTTTTTTGAAAACACTTTTGGTACCTCGGGCTGTTTTATCAATACTAGAACCACAGTTCACAATCGTTTGTTTTGAAAACCTCTGCAAAAGCCATAACTTGGAACAACAAGTTTCCTCGATTCTAATGGTAGCCGATCGTCTTACTTTCATTAGTTAAAAGAATAAGTGTTTCCAACTCTTGTAACCTTTTTCATTTCACTGTTTAATTTTAGTGAAATGTCTTCTGATCTTTATCTTTGCTCAAATCTAATAACGGTATAATATGGCAAGTCACGGTTCGAAATCATATAAACAAATGTGACTAGCTACTTTACCCAAGAAGGAATGTGTCTTTAGAACTGAAGGAGATAAATTTTTGATGGTAGGTGTGGAGGCAACTTACTGGGTCATGCTTGATGAGGGAAGGATCAACAAAACAACGACCAATCTTTTTATGTGATATGTGGATGAAACACTTGACCTGATATCTCATGAAGCTTTGTGTGATTGGAAGGGTTTAAAATCTTATGTGAAGATGCCAAATCACTATAAGTTTCTTTAATCGAGTGTTGTCCCTCCAAAGCTTGTGACATACTTCAGAGTTGACAGATTAGAGTCTGCGTGTTATATTGTGCTGCCTTTCTTCGTGCACACAGAATTACAAGACTGTAACTACATGACTTCATTGGTAAGAATTCCTGCAATCTTTAGTTTCTGGCAGAGCTAATTCTCCTAAAAATACATAAATTTCAGCTTGCACTCTCTAGTATATTGACCGTATTTCAGCATATTTGACCAAAATATTCTAACCCTTGCAAGGAAAATCAATCTTTCTGTGGTAGATATTATTTTATGTTTCTGGACTAAGGCCTAGATGTAGGGTAATTGCCAACCCTCGAAGCATCTTTTAGAGCTAAGGCAACATCTCTTCAGCAGGTATTTGCTGAATTTTTCTGAATAAATGGCTACATCTCTATAAAATAGCGCGAGTTGTCCTGAGTAGGACCAACCGATTGCTTAATTACCACCTCTGATCTTCATCATGGGTTTGTGTAATGTATTAACTTTGGTTGCACTTTACTGTTTCCTTTGCGAGTACCAGAGCCTAAATTTTCTTCATTTTCTGGAATTCTCTGATGTAGAAGATAAAACTATTTAGTATCTTTTTTAATATCCTAAATTCAACATTTTTCAACACTCTGTTTCTTGTTACATTGTCGTTTTTGTGTGATCACATGAATCTTCGCTCTTGGGGGGGGGATGGAGAAAGAACCAGTACATAGTGATAGTCAGCTATTTTCTCTAGGACCTCGTGTAGTATACAAGAATACACGTATCTTCCAGACTTTTATTTGACTAATAGTTGCATTTAGGACTTGCCTCCCATTGGTGCAAGTCATTAGGTCTATTTAGGTTTACCTGTTCCGTTTGGAGAGATTATGCAGTATTTATGTGCCTTATTCATGTGTTTTTTGAGGTTTATGTCCTCTTGTTATCTCTCTTGATTTCATATTGAAACTTATTTTCTTAACATAAAATTAATCAATTTGTTTGCTCACTTTTAGTGTTTTTTATTAAACCAATATGCCTTTTTTTTCTTGTTGCTTTAATAACGTGCGAAAGCAGAGCTCTCTTATTTTTTATCTTCTAAATCATCATTACAATCATGTTGAACTCTTGGCTTACGTATTCATTTAGTTGTTACAAAGTAGTGGTAGGTATGCATAAGATGTAGTTATATTATATTCTACACTATCTACAATGGTCAACAAAGATCTGTGTCCCTAAATTGATTTTCTTATTCGACTTGGCTTCTGTTTAATTTCCAAGGAGAGGTCAGTGGCCTTAGATCTCCAGTTGGTGAGCAGCAACAGTATTCAAGAGGAAAAGATGGTAAAAGTTCCGAGATGGAAACTGATAGGAGCAGCAGGTGCTAATCATATTAGATAACTTGATTTTATTACATTATGTTCAATCTTCATCTACTTTTATCATTTTTATTTTGATTATTCTCTTTGTTGAGTAGTGTCTTTCTTTTGGGTTAGCAGTTCTCGTGGATTATGGAGTTTCTTCGTACGTTGACCAAACAAATCATCTGGACTGAGCTCTTCAACTGAAAATAATAGCGTATGCCTTAATTGGTTGGACAATTCATTGATTACTGATACATGTATGATATTCGATTAATATTTCGATGAAGCCACTCAATTGCCACACTAGAACCTTATTTTATTGTTGATAAACTTTTTATGTATTAATCATGCATGTAGAAACTTCTAAATAAATCATGGGAAGGTTTTTCTAGTATTTACCAAGTATGAATCTGACTTTCCGTTCTTTTTATAGACTGATGTTAAGAACGCTCTGTAAAAAGAAGGCGTTGAGGCGGCTAATAAATTGGTTCATGGTGGCAAGGAACACAACCCATCTTATCTAATTGGGAGGCTTATTAAAAACAAGGAATCGAAGTCAAAGTCTTCTTCAACATCATATGCAACGTCCGTTTTAGATCAGTGCATGTCAGACTTAACTGCAAAGATTCGGGCTCAACTTCAGCAAGAGATGGATGAGAAACTTGACCAAAAAGTACGAGATATGATGAAAAATTTGGCTGGCCAGAATCCGAATTTAAGTCTTTCTTAGTATTTACGTTATCTTTAGGATTTTTTCGGATTGTGATGGTATTAATGCGGTGGTACTGAAGTTAGCTTTTGGATGATACTAAGTTATTCTATGGTACTTAAGTTAGCTTTTGACTGGTTTATTTATGTCAAATGATGATAATGTCGTGGTTTATTTGGATGGCTTGAAAAGCTTTGTTTATGTAAAACTTTGACAGGTTATTTGATTGTGGTTTATTTGAATGGTTTTATTATGGTTTAAACTATTACCAACACAAAAAAGTGTTCACAAAATAAATGTTACAATAATGAAAAAGGGTGTTGCCGAAAACAAAAATGTGTTTCAATAGCTGGTGTTACACTAGGGATTAGTGGTGTTGCCATTGGTCTACAGTAACACGTTTATGGGTGTTTCTACAGAGATATTTGTGTTGCCATTAGTCAATAGTAACAGTTTTATTGGTGTTGCTACAGAGGTAAAAAGTGTTGGCATTGGGGTCTGTAGCAACACATTTTCCCTGTGTTAACATAAAGTTAAAAAGTGTTGGCACAGACCCCTATGGTAGCGGCCGTTTTTGTAACACCACCAAATTTCGGAAAAGTGTTACCGTAGCATATTTTTATGCTTCCAGCAATACTTTTTATCCCTTTGAGCATACTTTTTTGGGTGTTGTTGAAGGCCATTTATGGCGTAGTGTCAACATCATCAAGATGACCAGGTTATCACTTATCATCATCTCAAATAACTACACATAAGGTAACCACATGTTACCACGCAACATTCATAACAATAACAATACACAAAGTATCACGTGGCCATTCCCTCTTAGCATCGACCCTCGGAGGTTACACAGAACCGTTTCCATTTGGACAAACCATTCATATTAGTACTACTCACTTCCTCAACCAACAATCTCATCCGATGATATTACAGTGCCGACCCACACGGCTAAAAATCATTTTCGTAATCATTTCAAGTATGCCGAAATTGCCGATGACAGTAATATCTTTCTATTACTCAAATACTTCCCAAAACTCCCTTTTTACATCTACCATCATCAAAATCGCAAAGTTCATGGAGAAAATGCCAAAATTTGGCAGTTTTCGAAATGTTCGTTAAGTCACCGCTTACATATACTAACAAAATAGTTTAGAGAATCGGTTTTACGAAATAAACTCATGTTTGCAAAATACCAAAAGGACATTTTTGACAAGCAACGGATATAAACATATTTAAAGATACATTTCAGCAGGAAATAATTAACAATTAGACAAAATACTCGATTCCCAAAAATATGTCATAGCAAGTATAATTCGAATAACATCATATAAGCTACAAACAGATCAAACCATGCCATCATAACATTCAAGTATACAACCATAATTCTCCAACGAGAATGGTAACACGACAATAATTTAAATCACTCGGCCTCACAAGCAAACGCTTTAGTTTAATCTCTAGCCTCTAACTCTTAAGCGATGATTCCATGTTACGCAAACATAGCATCTTATGTGCGCTAAGTAATTCAATTCAGTCCATAATTAATCTCATGTTCATTAACGCATGCTAACGATAAGATTAGCGCGCACCAATTGGTTCAATACAGGAAATTTTTCCAATCCGAATTTAAAGTTTAAGTCGAGTAAGATTTTTCATTTTTCGATATTTATTTTTTAAAGCAAAAATCATGCTTTTATTTGGAATATAAAAATTTCATGGTGCGAAGGAATTGTAAAATCGTGTATTCGAATTATTTGAAAATAAGAATGATACATTTAAATATCATTTCCAAAAAAATTTCCAACGTGACAAGAAAATCAACGACGGTAACGATTTGCAAAAATGTCCAAAATACTTCAAAACATATTTTTCAAATACCGTCGTAAGTTTTCATTAGAGAATACATGATCGGCTTGCTAAATCCAAACAATTTTAAAAATTCACACGAAACCGCCGCTTGACCATGTCTTTAAAACTTTTTGAACTTTTGATTTCCCACAAACATACTCAATTCTATGAAATTTTCAGAAAATCGTTCTCAAATGCACACGCAGCAGACATGATTACCAACGAAAACACATTTGCAGCAAGTAACAACAATTTGTCAAACACAACCGGTTCTCAAACATATGCCTGTACAGCATTCAAGATTATCAATTCATCAAATACCATCTATATGAGTTTTTCAACAAACTATATATATCCTGGAACACATTAATGCTCAAGGTTTCATATCACTCTACACCATTCGGTGTCCAATCCATCAATATCCAGTTCATTGCACACGTAATATGCCACCAGTATCTAATATGAATTCCATCTCCGTGACACGCATGTAAACAGAGTCATGAAACAGAGATAATACACATAAAAGAGGAGACTTACATCCATAGGTCGAAGAAGATGATGGCTGCACCACGATACTAATCACGACCGACAACTCAGATGATGCATCGTGACATGTGATAAGTGTCAGTTTTATACACTTATCCATAATTTGTATCGATATATTTCACCCATAATTGAGCTAGTCTACTCATTTTTGCTTAGAATTAATTAGCTTTTAATAATTTTATTATTTATCAGATGAAGTTGTAAATTTAGTCTTAATCGGATTGAATTACTGATTTACTCAAGGAATAACATGTTTATAAAATATTCTCTTTATTGAGTTTTTATGTATTCATGTTGTTGGTCTTTCTGAGACGAGTTCGGCAGTCTTTCTGGATTCAAAATCTGAGTTATATATCAAAAGTTATCATCCGAAGAAGATTTGGGGCAAAAACGCAAAGTCTAAAAAATTTCTGGGCTGAAAATGAAGTTTGAAACTCCATACGGGCATAACATCATATCATACGGGCGTAATTCAGAAAGCAAAAAGCTGTAGCCATGTTACGGCCGTAACTCATCAATGTTACGGCCGTAAGTCATCAAAGTTACGGCCGTAACTCCTCAATGTTACGGCCGTAACTCTTGGCAGATTATTGATCATTGCCTAATTTTTTATACTTTTGGTCTATTATTGAGGGGATGGCTGGCATTGATCCGATCTAATGTAATAATGCTGGAGTTTTGGAGCTATTAGATGACTTTAGGTGTATAAATAGACCCCTTAGATCCATCATCATTGATCATTCATCTTATTATTTTCTCACTTTGTAATACTTTTTCTTTTTGTGTGAAGAACACACTTGTGTTCTTGAGTGATTTGTGTAAGTATGGTTTAGTTTATGTTGTTGAGGGAGTTTATTGTTTCTTTCTCCTTTATCTACTAAGGGAGTTAGGACCAATTCTTTCCCTTTTTCAACTATTAATGACCACTCAAGCTTGTAATATGTTGAATAAACCTTTAATGGGCTAAGTTACTTAAGTTGGGATTATAAACAAGGTTAGTCATGTTATTTAAGTTTGTATAAAGATCTATTACGAATTACTTATTATTGTGTGTGATTTTCATTGTTTTACCTATCTTTATTTATTTGGCCAATAAATGACGATATTTATGGTCTTCATAGGTTTCGAAAGAAAATATGTTTGATTAGATCAAATGATCTTCACTCTAAGTTATTCTAGGGGATAGAAATATACCTCTAGACCTTAGATAATTATTTGAGTTATTTTCATAAAACCTAATGCTATGTATTGAAGCCAATCAACATAGAAATATAGTGGATTGATTCAATATATAAGGGGCGTTTTATAGTTCGAAAGAGAAACCGTCTTTTTTAAGAAAAATCGAATCTACACAACATAATAAGTAAATTCATCTTATGATCTCCTATACATCTTCTATAACTAATGATGAACTAAGTTTGTAATCCCAACTATTTCATTATATATTTTATTAATCTATTAGTAGTGTAATCTTTCATTTCCTTGAATATTAGAACTATTATTGCATTTTCTTTGCAATTGTCTAACCAAACTCTTAAATTGTGTGTTTCAATCATATAAATCTATATAACAAATAGTTAAATAGTATATAATTCAATATATAACCTAACTTCCTCGTAAGATCGATAAATCGGACTCAAAATGTCCACTTACTACTTGATACGATATCGTGCACTTACGACAGTTACACTAAAGACGTGTCAAGTTTTTGGCGCCGTTGCCGGGGAAGTATAAGTGTTATTTTTGAAATCTTACATTCTAAACTATTGTTATAGGATACAATCTCTCGACGTTGTAACCTAGTACTCAATTGTGTTTGTCCGGTCAAGTGGCGGACAACGGTACTCCGTGACTATTAAATTCGGATTCTTCAGTTTCCCACAACAACTGATATTTATAGATATTTTCTTCAATTATTTTCATTTTATTTTTTTTATCATGGAAGAAACTTTGAATAAAGTTGAAAAAAATTTCCCTTTCTGAGCAAAAATGTCATTTTAAAAATCTATAAGACGAGACTTGAAACGATGAGGTTGCTTATGAATAAAAGCATTCCTTTTGACATAAGATTCATTATTGAAGCCAAAGTGAGAATAGCAGGTGAATTCACAGAAATACCTACTAGATTTTTACTAGGTCTTGGAAAAAGTTCATATGCCAAGAAACGACGAGCAAAGATAATAGCCGTTTGCTATAAATGTGCTAGATGGAACTGTAATTTAAAATGTCGATCTTTAGGAATTCCATCTACAAACAGAGAAGATAAAATTCAGTTCATTAAGGATGGTTTGAATAAAGAGAATTTAGATAATATCGAAATTTCTCTTGACACGCATCCTAGTGGACTCGTACATTACGGAATTCGATGTTTGTGGAATAAATTCAAACCATAATATGAACAACATCTTGGGAATCTGACGTTAAAAGACCCTGTTTGCCAATTTGTAAGAAAATTGGATGGGAAGCTTATCCCCGACTCATAGAAGGCGTTTAGGCCATTTCTAAACGTAAAATCAGAGGAAGATGTGAGCCACAATCACAACTACTATACATACGCGTAAGTATCTTTTATTTTTGTCGTATGGTGAGATTTTCCTAATAAAAAAATGTGATACGCGATAAATGCATTTATTATTCTATTGAGTAGTTAAAGCGCAATCAACGCAATCACAAACTTGTTAAATAATTTTTTCCTCATTTTTATTCTATAAATAAGCATTGTGCTTGTTTTTTTATTCATCCCTCAAACTTGTACTTTTTCCTTTTTCTCTCAAATAAATTTCTTTTCAAAAATGGAGTCATCATCTTCCACAAAAAAATTTAGCACAGTCTGCATTTTTGGTGGAGCTAGTTATGGAAAAGAGGTATGCTTTACTGAAGTAGCCCACAACTTGGGTCATACCTTAGGAGAAAAATGCATTCATATAGTTTACGGAGGAGGAAGTCTAGGATTAATGGGATGAGCTGCTGCTTCTGCCTATATGGAAGGAGTAAAAGTGTTGGGAATAATTCCAAAAACCTCTAGCTGAAAGTAAAATCACCGGAGAACTATTGGAGATGAGTTTAGATCCGTAAATATGCAAGATTGCATAACTCACATGATAAATAATTATGGCGCCTTTATCACCCTTCCCGGTGATTTTGGCACCCTTGAGGAACATTTTCGTGTGGTTACCAGAGCCCATCTAAATGTTCATCAAAAACCAATAGGTCTGCTTAATGCCAATGGTTTCTTTGATGGTTTACTATCTTTCATCGACTACTCTGCTGAAAAGGGTTCTATTTCCAAGCGTGCTAAACGAATCATAGTCGTTGCAACAACACCAGAAGAACTAATCAAAAAACTCAATGAATTTGTTTCTCAACCAGATCCAACTCTAGCTAAAATTATCTGGGTGGAAGATTTTACCGTGAGAAAACGAAAAGTGGATTCATTCCTCTCCCTTTGATAACCCATGTCGGACCTCTTGTATTTTTACTTTCTGTCGTGTGTAATAATCGTGCTAAATGATGGCAGCTTAAGGAGTTTGTTATTGATCTCTTGACGCGCATCTATTCACGATTTATGTTTTGTTATATTTCTGTAATTTTTTTGTTTGTTTTTAATAAAAGCATTGATGGCAGCGTAAGGCGACTCTTCGGACTTTCTTGAAGCGCATCTTCAAAATTGTGTTATACTTCCGAGTGTATTTTATTTTCTTTTGTTATTTGCCTCGTATATTTATTCTCTTGCAGATTCTAAATATCGTTAGCGCAAGCATCAACCTTCATAACAGGGAGTATTCTGTTTTTCTCCTTGCTTTTTTTTTTAAACTGAAGACAGTTTTATTTTCAAGTTTGGGGGTGGTATGTTTTAATTATTTTGGTGTGTTTTGATTATTTTGGTTATTCGCCTTAATTTTTTTTTTAGTATATATATTATTTTTTTATTTTGTTTATTTTGATTTGTGAGATTTCTAGATCTGGCCATAATACCAATAAGTTAGCTACATACAAGCTTCTACAATCGCTTTAACCAGTTAAAAAATTGTATATTTCAAAAATTTTTGAGCCTTAGTCTCTCTTTCCAAGCCTTGTAATTATCATTTAAAATCGAGCCATTCGTTACCTTGAGAAAAGAAGAATTAGTCGGTTGATGAAAAATAGAACTGAAAATTTACTTAATTTGTGGAGTTTTTAATTTTTCATGCTTAACTAATAAATGATTTTCTGCAAAAATTCTATTCCCTAAAAAAAAAGTCATTAGTGAAAGGAGTTTAGTTGAAAAAGGGAGAGGTGTTGAGCAGCAACAGCTGCCTAATTTTGGGGGTCCTAAAATTTTGCGAAAAATAAAGGACTAACCATTGTTGGTGCGTAGCTGCCGTCTCACACGAGATGGAAGATGTGTTGGTGAAAAGAGCTACACGTTAGCAAATAACGGTGTGAAAGCTATCACCTAAAAAAATGGAAATTGTGTTGTGAAAAGAGCTACACGTTTGCAAATAACGGTGTGAATGCTATCACTAAAAGGGATGTAGTTTATGAACAGATTTGAATTAATTAGCGGCTGAATGTCAATACACTCAATTTCGTGAACAATTACAATATTTGATGACGCCAATGAAATTCTTCTTCATATTGAGTCAAAAAATAAACGAGTGATTGAGAGCAACCATTAAATGGAGTTGTGTGTATCACGAGTGGGAAAGAAATAATCAACCTTTTGGGGGGAAACCTTGCATTTTGAGATTACAAAATAAAACCGTGTTTTAACTTCAAAATCATTAGTAGATTTATTTTGAATCTTGATTCATTCTATCTATTGTATAAAGCTGGTTGTTATGTATTATTGGCATTTTGATCTCCTTTTCTCTTTTTTTTTTAATTTATGTGTGTATTATTATTTTTGACTTATTTTTATTTTTATTTTTGGAGTGTGATTAATAAAGAGTCTTGCTCGGGACTAGCAAGAATTTAAGTTTGGGGTGTGATAAGTGTCAGTTTTATACACTTATCTATGGTTTGTATCGATATATTTCACCCATAATTGAGCTAGTCTACTCGTTTTTGCTTAGAATTAATTAGCTTTTAATAATTTTATTACTTATCAGATGAAGTTATAATTTAGTCTTAGTCGGATTGAATTACTGATTTACTCAAGAAATAACATATTTATAAAATATTCTCTTTATTGAGTTTTTATGTATTCATGTTGTAGGGCTTTCCTAGATGAGTTCGGCAGTCTTTCCGGATTCAAAATCTGAGTTATATATCAAAAGTTATCATCCGAAGAAGATTTGGGGCAAAAACGCAAAGTCTAAGAAATTTCTGGGCTGAAAATGAAGCCTGAAAATCCATACGGGCGTAACATCATATCATACGGGCGTAATTCACAAAGCAAAAAGCCGTAGCCATGTTACGGCCGTAACTAATCAATGTTACGGCCGTAAGTCATCAAAGTTACGGCCGTAACTCCTCAATGTTACGGTCGTAACTCTTGCCAGATTGTTGATCATTGCCTAATTTTTTATACTTTTGGTCTATTATTGAGGGGACGGCTAGCATTGATCCGATCTAATGTAATAATGCTGGAGTTTTGGAGCTATTAGATGACTTTAGGTGTATAAATAGACCCCTTAGATCCATCATCATTGATCATTCATCTTATTATTTTCTCACTTTGTAATACTTTTTCTTTTTGTGTGAAGAACACACTTTTATTCTTGAGTGATTTGTGTAAGTGTGGTTTAGTTTATGTTTTTGAGGGAGTTTATTGTTTCTTTCTCCTTTATCTACTAAGGGAGTTAGGACCAATTCTTTCCCTTTTTCAACTATTAATGACCACTCAAGCTTGTAATATGTTGAATAAACCTTTAATGGGCTAAGTTACTTAAGTTGGGATTATAAACAAGGTTAGTCATGTTATTTAAGTTTGTATAAAGATCTATTATGAATTACTTATTATTATGTGTGATTTTCATTGTTTTACCTATCTTTATTTATTTGGCCAATAAATGACGATATTTATGGTCTTCATATGTTTCGAAAGAAAATATATTTGATTAGATCAAATGATCTTCGCTCTAAGTTGTTCTAGGGGATAGAAATATACCTCTAGGCCTTAGATGATTCTTTGAGTTATTTTTATAAAACCTAATGCTATGTATTGAAGCCAATCAACATAGAAATATAGTGGATTGATTCAATATATAAGGGGTGTTTTATAGTTCGAAAGAGAAACCGTCTTTTTTAAGGAAAATCGAATCTACACAACATAATAAGTAAATTCATATTATGATCTCCTATACATCTTCTATAACTAATGATGAACTAAGTTTGTAATCCCAACTATTTCATTATATATTTTATTAATCTATTATTAGTGTAATCTTTCATTTCCTTGAATATTAGAACTATTATTGCAATTTCTTTGCAATTGTCTAACCAAACTCTTAAATTGTGTGTTTCAATCATATAAATCTATATAACAAATAGTTAAATAGTTCATAATTCAATATATAACCTAACTTCCTCGTGGGATCGATAAACCGGACTCAAAAAGTCCACTTACTACTTGATACGATATCGTGCACTTGCGATAGTTACACTAAAGACGTGTCAACATGATTCAGTCAGATAAAATCCGACAAGACAAGACTCAACAATACTTAACTTGACCCGACAACCTAGGTTTCCACAACCTAAGCTCTGATACCAATTCTGTAACACCCCCAACCCGTTCGGGAATATTACAGCGCCGCAGACCCTCTTGAAGAGGATCTACTAGGCTAGATACCAAAACAAGACATTACATCTCTTGTCATAATGGCTAAATATTGATTCAATAGACCGATTTGGCCTTTCATCGATAACATACAACTTAAACTTCATATAAATTTCTATTACAAAACTCATACCCGCACAGGGGTCAAAAATACAACAACACTATCATAAGATGGGAGAACATTATAGTGGAAAGGATAATACAATTCGACCAACAAAACCCAATACTGGCCTTCATGTGATTAGTATCATTTGTCTTCCATCATCCTTCGTACCGATCCCGTGTTTTGCTCCTCAAGAGACTGCACGAACCTGAATTCAATACAGACATCCACCACCGATATCTCGGGGGTTAGAAAAATTCCACTATTTTGCTAGTGCAAATATAAAGTGCAAATACGAGCCATACATAATCATATTCCAAAAATATAATAATCTGAACCAAACGATGGTAAATAATTGAGAGTCACATGTAGTTGATGGTAAATAAATGCAATCGTACAATTCAAGATCAGTATTCCGGACTAACTAAATCTCATATCCTTCCATTTCAATACATATGTGATTAACCATGGTACCGCACCAAAGGCAACGGAACCCTACGAGGACTCGTCAGTCCGTCCCAGAGTGGTTAACCCAAGAATATTCGTGGAACCGCACCAAAGGCAACGGAACCCTCTAAGGACTCGTTAGTCCGTCCCAGAGTGAATATATACAATCAATCAAACTTAAGACTAGTATTCTGGAGTAACTAAGTCTCGTTGTACATCACATTTCATTTATATGTGTGGTTAACTATGGAACCGCACCAGAGGCAACGGAACCCTCTGAGGCCCCGTCGGACCCTCCCAGAGAGGTTAACCCAAATATATTCCTGGAACTGCACCAAAGGCAATGGAATTCTCTGAGGACTCGTCAGTCCATCCCAGAGTGAATATATATAATCGCACTCCATGAGGAGATATATTTCCCGAACAATGCCGAATATTATTACTTCCTTACAAAGGAGTCAACAACAATACAACACAACATTACACACTCACCCAGCTTATACACATTCCAGCATACAACCCTTAACAAGGGGAGAGAGAGAGAACTTTTATAACCACACAATACGAAGGCAACGTATTCCAGTTCACAACCACGATATAGCATATCCACAGCACTCATTCATTCTCAAAACACATAAGGGTATTAGTAAAGGACTCTTTTTTAATATATATTATTTCTCTTGAAGGTTCATGTTAGATAATAAAGTAAACACATATAGTCGATTACCAAGTCGTCATATCCATGAAACACAAAATGTATGGGCAAGATACTTGCCTCGATATATGCATGCAAATTCTCCGGAGAACACGACTCAACCGAAAAGCCTCAAAAACTTACAATCTCTGCAATAAAACAACAACGCCCTGATTACTACGCATATAAAAACCAAAAGCAACGGGAACGCGCCCAACACTCAAAGGGAAAGCCATTGAGACATTTAATCAAACGTTAAATGTTCACGGTTCCTCAAGACCACTAAAATCATCAATTGGGTCAAACGAATCGAAGGTATGGATATACAAGCCATAGAACATGCTTAAAAAAAACATTTAACAACAATCGATTCATCAAAATCGGATTGAATACGAAATCAAGAACAAATCTCCAAAAAGTCAACTCTAGGGAAATCAAGAAAAATACCTTGATCTGACGAAGAACAATGGATTAGATGATGTTATGATCACCTAGGATGCTCCAAAACACCTTTGAATAGATTAAAATTGGTTAATATCACGAACCCTAGTCGACCTTGACTCACACCCGCGGAGAGAAGAGAAAGAAGTGAGAAAATGAGAAAAATAATATGCTGTCCAGTTTATATACTGGATAGCTTAGCGTGCGCTAATCACCCCAGAATAGCGTGCACTATCGAAGCAACACCTTCCCAAAAGCATAGTTAGCGTGCGCTAACGATTCCCAATTTCAGTCCAGTAGTTTCTGAACTGTCTCATAACTACCAGTTAGCATGCGCTGCTCTCACCGTGGTGTGCGCCAACTGCTGCACCTTAGCGCGCGCTATAGAGCTGCATAGTGTTCGCTGCCGAACTCCCTAGTCGAATGCAGTAGCTTCTGGACTGTCTCGGCCTATCCAGGTAGCGTGCGCTACGTGCCACAATAGCGTGCGCTACCACCCGGTATTAGCACGCGCTACACTACTGAAATTAGCGTGCGTTATGCCTACCACAAAGGCAGCAGGGCTGTTCCAAAAATTCAACACAACAACAGAACTCCCCGACAGGACAACGATTATACAACAGGAATGAAACGTTAATAGATACACCAACTATCCGAATTAAACACAAATGTGTGATGAAACGCGAACACACGATCTGTACGACTTACGCAATGACAAGTCACACACGACAAACAACACGACACGGTACATCATACCGTACACAACATAGGGAAAATTCCCAAATAATAATCAACGAAACAAAATAACCGGTACAACCGACAAATAATTTAAAGTAACCAGAAATGGAAATCTCGGGTATTATAGTTGTTTCTACAGACACGTCTTTTCTCATCCTTATCTGTTGCTCAGCTTCAGACAGCTTCTGTACTTTAGGATGAGGACATCTATTTGCACAGTGTCCTAGTTTCCTGCAGTTATAATATAGATTAGAGTCTCCAGACAATGGTGACTCAGAGGTTACCTTGTTGAAAGGTTTAGGCTTGTGTGGAGCCTTTCCAAATTTCTTAATGAATTTTCGAAATTTAGGCATGAGCAAAGCCATTTCATCTTGTGGCAGGATGTCATCATCACTGTCAGCGACTTTGGATGTGCTGGGTTAAGAGCTGTGTCTCCTGTCAGATACATTATCCAGTGTTGTAGTCTTTGCAGGGGACTCTTCGATGTTTTCTCTCCTGTCAATGTCACACTCAAATGCTTTGAGGTCCGAGAAAAGGTCAAAGGTATATATGTCATTTAAACTGCAAGACACAAGCATAGTTGTGGTCTTGATGTCCATAGGGCGTTCTAAATATTTTAGGGATCACAAAATTTCTGTTATTGAACATTATATATATTCCAGTTATCAAGTACTTGCACCGGCTATTTGATGAACCCTTCGGGGGTGAATACCTTTTTGTGTATTCAGGTACAGATCCTCATGATGAGCATGTGCAGAAGGGGTACGAGGATGACGAGCAGCTGTGATATTGCCTCGGTTAGTCGTTGCCTTTTTATTCGTGTGTTTCGGTCTTGGTTTGTATATGTACACGCGAGTACTATTCTTGTTGATGTTATGTGTAACACCCCAAACTAGGCGGATATTACAGTGCCGTAGATCCCCAACTGGGACCCACCAGGCAAATGAAAATGAATGAATTACACAAGATAAATGTAGTACCGAACTACATTACAACAATAATTACTCCGATGAGGAGTTTAGTTACAACACACCAGGACAACACTGAATACTAGTGTATTTTATATGAAGATAAAATACACAACACTGAATGAAACGGAGTATTCAAATGAAAGTCTGCAGCGGAAAATGAAAGACAATAACATGAATAACTGAAAGATCGGGGCCCCCTACTAGTATCACTAGGACTCCTCGACATCAACATGATGTTCCCGTGCGTTTGCCTTGCCATGACCTGAAAAACAAAATCCCCAAACGGGGTCAGTTACAAAGAACAACAATCCTCAAGGGTTGAAAATACACAATCATGATATATCTGAAATTATGAATTATTCTGTTGAAACATACGCAATCAAACATGCTATATGAATCAACTATCAGTACGGCTCAAAGGAATGGCGCCACACTACGTCCGGGATGGAAATGTGTCCGTGCACAAGCCACCAACGATCAAACACGCGTGGTCTTGTACCTAATCAGTCTCACGAGCAATCGACTCGTGTGCACGATCAATGTGAGGCCACCAACCAACACACGACTATAATGTGCCCGACATGAAAATCCTACACATACCAACTGCACGCCAAGATGACCGGAATGCCACAATATGACTATAGTCACAATGAAAATGAATAATGACTAACAAATATTGAATGATTGTGAAATGTTTTTTTGTTCAATGAAATGATCGGAACCGTCGTTCCTTATGAGAGGTGATTAATTGACAATGACGAGATTTGATACGAATAATACAATGATGAATGACTAATGAATATGAAACAACAACGACAAAAGGAATTAAAATACTATTAACCGAGTAAGAAATAACTTACTCAATACCGATGAAGAATGTCCGTCCACGAACAACGCCCTAACCAAGATACCGATCGCTCGAACAACCTTGAATAACAATGATTACCAACAATCGCTCAATACACGCATCAAGTAACAAAACACGACTAACCCAACGGTCGAAACAACGATAATCAAACTCATAAGGCATTCCAACGAATACATAACCAACCACACAACTTCGAATTATCCAATCCGAATATGTCGAAACCAAACCAAAATGAGTATTTCGAACTAACAAAACACTTCAATGACATCAATAATCCATTAGGAATCCATAATTCATGGTTACAACAACATCAATCGGAAAATCCCCAATTAACCAAAGTCAACCCCAAGGGTTCTTGAAATAGTTCGAAAATAACCATTAAATCCGTAGGAATATATTTATCCAAGGTAGATAATCCATATCTAACATATTCCGATGATAATCCAAGCTTACGAAGAAATCGGAAGGAAAAACTCAAAAATCCGAAATCCAAGATCCAAGAAATTAATACCTTTGATTTGATGTATTGGAGATGATGAAGTGATGATAATCCAACTCAAAGACTTGAAGATGATGATTGATGATTACACCTTGAAGAATACCCTCAAAATCGCCCAAATCGCCAAGAACCGACGAGAGAAAGAGATTAGGATGATAAATGACGAACTCGACTAAAGCTGTCAATTTATAGTCGATGCAGGTTAGCGTGCGCTAGCCTAATGCGTAGCGTGCGCTAACGGGAAATTTGGGTATTCCGGTACCCATTGTCCGAACACGGTAGCGCGCTACGTACCTTTTGTAGCGTGCGCTACGACCATACCACTAGCGGGCGCTAAGAACCATTATTAGCGTGCGCTAACGAAATATTGACGCCCGATGGAGTCCAGAAAACTGTCTGCCCTCTGATCTGACCTCGATAGCGTGCGCTACAACCATAGTTTAGCGTGCGCTAATATATCGGTTGCGTACGCTAACAACAACACATAGCGTGCGCTATGAAATAATCCAGTGCAGTCCAGTAGCCACAGGACTCAACCTGATCCGTCCCTAGCGCGCGCTACTCCACACATATAGCGTGCGCTACTACAACCCGTTAGCGCGCGCTACTTACCACTCGTAGCGTGCGCTACAAATAATCTCACCTGCAGTCCAGTACCTTCTGGACTGCAGCCAGGACAACCTTAGCGTGCGCTAAAGCTGAGTGGTAGCGTGCGCTACCCATACCCAATTAGCGTACGCTAAAAGGATTATGTAGCGTGCGCTACTCCTCACGCATACTTAACGAAATGACAATGACGATAAACGCGTACGAAACTCCAATCCGATTAGTGATGAATGACGATTGATATACGATACAATTACTCGAATGATGAATACCATGGTGAATCGAGTGACAATTGATTAATAATGAGTGAAAATTCGAGTATCAATTCTTGAATGATAAATCTTGAATTACAACCGGGTATTACATACACCCCTTAAAAGAGTTTCGTCCTCGAAACTAAGGGTAAACAACTCGGGACATGAACTATCCATCACGATCGCAAACAATAATGTCCAAATAGTTCTCGGGACCAAATCAATCGCACGCCCAAGTCCCCAAGTCTTGACGTCTCGGATCACAATGAACGATTTCCCAAAATATCACGAAGTCTCGGTATGACACCAAAAGGAATGCATCAAACGATCTCAAAATCTCAAGATTCTCAAATACGATCATTATAAGATAGATCAACAATAAATGATCCACAACCATGACACATTAATACGGATTGAGTTATATAGTCATCCGAAAGACAAGGCTATATATCAAATGTACCCAACATCGATATCCTCCATACCATCGATCTCCTCGATCCCAACGATTCGACGAAGACCCAAACTGAACTCACCGCTTAAAATGACCCGAAAGGTTACCAAAAGCGAGTGACTAAGATGAATGATAAATGATTAGATATCCGACAAGGATCAAGAATAACTCGCCGAGGTGAACTAATAACGAAATGAGTGATAACTCAAATGAAATTATTGGAACCATTGTTCCCCGTGAAGTGAATGATTGGTTGATAAATATAAGTCTTAACGTGATTGATATATGATGAATGACCTATGCGAACAATTGAACGACGATGAAATGAATGATTATCCTATTACTGAGCAAGAATTAACTTGCTCAACACCGGTGATGAATGTCCCGTTGTATCACTGTTTAAGCAAACAACAGTCGAACTCGTTATGCGAGATGAAGATGCTCTCCCAGCATGAATACGACTAGAAACGATCTCTTGGACGTCGGAGTCCGATGTCCCTCGGAACTCCTTCCATACCGAGGCAGGAAAGTCACGTGATAATCACATATCTCGTATGAAGATTGCACTATGATTATGAGATGAAATGATAACAATGAGCATACATGCTCTAACAAAATGGATGCATTAATAATGCAATAAAACGATCGTCGACATGACGCCGTAATATGAGAAGATCGCATGAAAAATCAAGTGAGGTGACAAGCCTATCTGATGAAATTCCTGAAATGATTACCTTGAACAAGTTCACAAGATTGAAAAATTTGATTCACAAGATCAACAACTGAACCGTGAGATGGACTGGATGGTTAATAAATTAATCGAACAATGAGATTGACTCCGTGATGAATGAATTAATTGAACAATGAGATTAACTGAGTGATGAATGAATTGACTGAACAATGAGATTGACTGAGTGATGAATGAATTAATTGAACAATGAGATTAACTGAGTGATGAATGAATTGACTGAACAATGAGATTGACTGAGTGATGAATGAATTGACTGAACAATGAGATTGACTGAGTGATGAATGAATTGACTGAACAATGAGATTGACTGAGTGATGAATGAATTGATTGAACAATGAGATTGACTGAGTGATGAATGAATTAACTGAACAATTTTTAGAAAATCCTTCCGCAAACCGCCGATAATAGCCGGCTAATCCGAGAAAGCTTCGGATTTGCTTAACATTCTTCGGAGGTGACCAATCTTGGATAGCCTTCGTCTTCTGAGGATCAACATGCACTCCATCTGATGAAATTACAGGTCCGAGAAAAGTCACTTCGGACATCCAGCACTCACCTTTGGAAAACTTCCCATAAAGTTGCTCTCGTCTTAACACGTCGGAAACCTGATGAAAATGAACCTCGTGTTCCTCCCGGTCACGAGAATAATCAAAATGTCATCGATGAAGACAACAACAAAACTGATCCAAAAGTCGATGAAAACCCGATTCATTAACTCCATGAATACCGCAGGTGCAATAATCAACCCAACCGGCATAACCGCAAACTCATAACGACCATAGCGTGTTCGAAAAGCCGTCCTCGTGATATCCGACTCTCGAATCCGCAACTGATGATATCCAGATCTTAAGTCGATCTTGGGAGATACTGAAGCTCCCTGAAGTTGATCCAAAATATCGTCAATACGGGATAGAGAATACTAATCTTGATCCTCACCCTGTTCAACTCCTGATAATAATACACACACGAACGAACCATACCTCTCCTTGACAGATAACACTGGTGCTCCCCACGGGAACACACTCGGTCGGAAATAACCTTTCTCGAACTAATCCTCAAGTTGAATCTTCAACTCCTGCATTTGGTCGGGGCCATCCGATACGGTGTCTTCGATAATGGGGACGTACCGGCTCCAACTCACTCCTGAATTCCACTACTCTATGAGAAAGCAACCAGATAACTCGTCTGGAATACATCGTCAAACGATGACAATGATACCACGAATGGTTGAACATTTCGATTGCCCGAGAATGGTCAATCGATAAAAAGTGATACAATGAATGATTGAACATCTCGATTGCCTTAGAAATGCCAATCGATGAAAATGATGCAATGTATGATTGAATAACTCGATTGCCTTAGAAAGGCCAATCGATGAAAATGATACAATGAATGATTAAATAGCTCGATTGCCTTAGAAAGGCCAATCGATGAAAATGATACAATGAATGATTAAATAGCTCGATTGCCTTAGAAAGGCCAATCGATGAAAATGATACAATGAATGATTGAATAACTCGATTGCCTTAGAAAGGCCAATCGATGAAAATGATACAATGAATGACTGAATAACTCGATTGCCTTAGGAAGGCCAATCGATGAAAATGATACAATGAATGACTAAATAGCTCGATTGCCTTAGAAAGGCCAATCGATGAAAATGATACAATGAATGATTGAATAACTCGATTGCCTTAGGAAGGCCAATCGATGAAAATGATACAATGAATGACTAAATAGCTCGATTGCCTTAGAAAGGCCAATCGATGAAAATGATACAATGAATGATTGAATAACTCGATTGCCTTAGAAAGGCCAATCGATGAAAATGATACAATGAATGACTGAATAACTCGATTGCCTTAGGAAGGCCAATCGATGAAAATGATACAATGAATGACTGAACAACTTGCTTGTGGAATTTCTCTGCTTCCATCATAATAGTAATCCTTCTGGGACAACGGGGATTACCTCCCTGAAGTACACATTCGACGACCAACGACGAAAATGATAGTGACCATGCGTTTACGAACATTGAGAACGGCATCATGACAATCCATCTAATTAACACTCAATATTACATCGTCCTTAGATAAATTCACCACGATTAGGTCCACTGACCAATTGCGGTCATTAAGCTTACCCTGGGTATGATTTCCGAAAATCTTCTATCGTCAGGTACACCGATGGTATGAGGTCCACAAGCAATAGGACTATCCAAATTAAGTTTATTCAATCATGACTTGAAAATGAATGAATGCGGTGCACCAGTATCAAAAGGTACACACGGGCTGAAATAAAATTACGAGTATACCTGAGATCGTTCGGGCCACCGGATCGTCGATCCTCTTCATCACATGAATCCGGGACCTGCCGGCCCCCGAACCGGACGCTCCCGTCTGATAAATACGAGCTCCCACTCTATTTGCTTCCATTGTCTTAAACGCAGCGTTGACAAAGCGGTCGATTACGCGCTGGTTGCTTGGGGCCCGAGATGCCACCGAGCCGACTTGGAGTTCTTTCGGCAAAACGGGCCTTATGCCCAAAATTACCACAATTATGACATGTGATAGACGGCGTCGTACACCTAATCTTGAAATGGCCGCGCCCCACGGTTGAAAGCAGATGATGGCCAGGCCGCTCGGGATCGAGATCCGCGGGATTAGGTGCCGTAGGAGGGCGCTCGAAGCGGTAGGACCCGCACGAGGTTTCTTGGAGGTTGACCAACCGCCTTCGGACCGATTACGCGTTGATTTCTTTGAAAGATGAAGGTTGTTGTTCAGACTTTCCTTAGTAGTCATCTCATACGGAGAGTTCTCTCGATTAATCCGGTCAGTGGCGCAATGATGATTGAGCAACCGCATGGGTCATCATGGCTGCATAAAAGTGAGTGGATCAACCCGAACATCTTCTCGGTCGAGCCGAGTCCTGGCACGATTTCCGGCAACAGTGATTATTTCTCGGGTTTCGGTGCACCGCGGCCTCTCCCCGTGCATCCACGATAGCTCTCTCCATACTGAAGTAGGAAGGTCGCATAATGATTATATTTCCCGCATGATTAGCACGTTATGATTATGTCATGAGATGATGAAAATGAGTATACATGCTCTAACTTAGTGATTATATGAATGATTTACTGAAGTTACATGATTATCTGATGAAATTCTTGAAATGATTATCTTGAATAACTTAACAAGATTGATAATATGATCATCCAGATTGACAACTGAGTAATGAAATGAATTGAGTAATTAACGAGTTAACATGATCGTCCTCATTATTAACTGAGTAATGAAATGAATTGAGTGATTGATGAGTTAATATGATCGTGCCGATCATAATGAATGATGATATTTGAGTATTGTTAAATGATGAATGATGAATGAATGACTATTGCCAGAAATTATACCATGGCGTTAGAAGTCTTACAGTTCTTTCGGTCTGATTGGCTCGGCATCTGCACAGGTCACACGTGACGCGAAAGTCCAATGATACTAGTCCGATGACGATGATTTCAAATGAGACATGACTTGGAGAGTAGTATTCAAAACCTTGCTCCGATACCAACTCTGTAACACCCCAAACTAGGCGGATATTACAGTGCCGTAGATCCCCAACTGGGACCCACCAGGCAAATGAAAATGAATGAATTACACAAGATAAATGTAGTACCGAACTACATTACAACAATAATTACTCCGATGAGGAGTTTAGTTACAACACACCAGGACAACACTGAATACTAGTGTATTTTATATGAAGATAAAATACACAACACTGAATGAAACGGAGTATTCAAATGAAAGTCTGCAGCGGAAAATGAAAGACAATAACATGAATAACTGAAAGATCGGGGCCCCCTACTAGTATCACTAGGACTCCTCGACATCAACATGATGTTCCCGTGCGTTTGCCTTGCCATGACCTGAAAAACAAAATCCCCAAACGGGTCGATTCTACAAAGAACAACAATCCTCAAGGGTTGAAAATACACAATCATGATTATATCTGAAATTATGAATTATTCTGTTGAAACATACACAATCAAACATGCTATATGAATCAACTATCAGTACGGCTCAAAGGAATGGCGCCACACTACGTCCGGGATGGAAATGTGTCCGTGCACAAGCCACCAACGATCAAACACGCGTGGTCTTGTACCTAATCAGTCTCACGAGCAATCGACTCGTGTGCACAGTCCAATGTGAGGCCACCAACCAACACACGACTATAATGTGCCCGACATGAAAATCCTACACATACCAACCGGCACGCCAGTATGACCCGGAATGCCACAATATGACAAAAGTGACAATGAAAATGAATAATGACTCACCAAGATTGAATGATGGTGAAATGAATGATAGCTCAATGAAATGATCGGAACCGTCGTTCCTTATGACTGAGGTGATTAATTGACAATGACGAGTTTTGATACGATTAATACAATGATGAATGAGTTATGATTATGAATGAACAACGACAAAAGGAATGAATATCCTTTTAACCGAGTAAGAATTAACTTACTCAATACCGATGAAGAATGTCCGTCCACGAACAACGTCCTAACCAAGATACCGATCGCTCGAACAACCTTGAATAACAATGATTACCAACAATCGTTCAATACACGCATCAAGTAACAAAACACGACTAACCCAACGGTCGAAACAACGATAATCAAACTCATAAGGCATTCCAACGAATACATAACCAACCACACAACTTCGGAATTATCCAATCCCGAATATGTCGAAACCAAACCAAAATGAGTATTTCGAACTAACAAAACACTTCAATGACATCAATAATCCATTAGGAATCCATAATTCATGGTTACAACAACATCAATCGGAAAATCCCCAATTAACCAAAGTCAACCCCAAGGGTTCTTGAAATAGTTCCGAAAATAACCATTAAATCCGTAGGAATATATTTATCCAAGGTAGATAATCCATATCTAACATATTCCGATGATAATCCAAGCTTACAAGAAGAAATCGGAAGGAAAAACTCAAAAATCCGAAATCCAAGATCCAAGAAATTAATACCTTTGATTTGATGTATTGGAGATGATGAAGTGATGATAATCCAACTCAAAGACTTGAAGATGATGATTGATGATTACACCTTGAAGAATACCCTCAAAATCGCCCAAATCGCCAAGAACCGACGAGAGAAAGAGATTAGGATGATAAATGACGAACTCTGACTAAACTGTCCAATTTATAGTCAGTACAGGTTAGCGTGCGCTAGCCCTAATGCGTAGCGTGCGCTAACGGGAAATTTGGGTATTCCAGTACCCACTGTCCGAACACGGTAGCGCGCGCTACGTACCTTTTGTAGCGTGCGCTACGACCATACCACTAGCGTGCGCTAAGATCCATTATTAGCGTGCGCTAACGAAATATTGACGCCCAGTACTGGAGTCCAGAAAACTGTCTGCCCTCTGATATGACCTTGATAGCGTGCGCTACAACCATAGTTTAGCGTGCGCTAATATATCGGTTGCGTACGCTAACAACAACACATAGCGTGCGCTATGAAATAATCCAGTGCAGTCCAGTAGCCACTGGACTCAACCTGATCCGTCCCTAGCGCGCGCTACTCCACACATATAGCGTGCGCTACTACAACCCGTTAGCGCGCGCTACTTACCACTCGTAGCGTGCGCTACAAATAATCTCACCTGCAGTCCAGTACCTTCTGGACTGCAGCCAGGACAACCTTAGCGTGCGCTAAAGCTGAGTGGTAGCGTGCGCTACCTATACCCAATTAGCGTACGCTAAAAGGATTATGTAGCGTGCGCTACTCCTCACGCACAGCTCGCAACGAAATGACAATGACGATAAACGCGGCACGAAACTCCAATCCGATTAGTGATGAATGACGATTGATATACGATACAATTACTCTGAATGATGAATACCATGACTGAATCTGAGTGACAATTGATTAATAATGAGTGAAAATTACTGAGTATCAATTACTGAATGATAAATACTGAATTACAACCGGGTATTACATTATGCCCGTCTGTGGTCTTGGGTACTGTCTTGGAGTTGATATATGCTTGTTGAGTTGGATGTGGTGTATTGTCGACCTTTTCGGTTGACGTCTGTTGTTTTGGTTTTATGTTCGACCTAACTGGTTGTTGTGCATATGTATGTATGTTAAACAGGTCTTGCCTTGTGGATTCCCGAAATGAATCCACAGCTCTGTAACAGTTCCGACCGGGGACGGGGTTGTTATAGAGAGTGGTATTGGAGCATAGGTTTCTAAATACCTAGGTCGTCGGTTATTTGGTCTGTTTTATCGTGTCGTGTTGTCGATTGTTGTTGTATCGAGAAATATCACTGGCTGCCATTGTCTCGTGCAACCTGCGCTGTAAGTCTCGCTAATCCTTAATAGATACTATTTCCACGGTGGCATGAAGAACTTTTTTTTAAATTTTTTTAAAGGACGTGATCTTCAATTTTATTTTCAAAAATCAAACTTTGTCACCTAAATAATTTTAACCTTAATCGGACTTTTTGAAACTAAACCTTATAGTTAATCATGGAAAGTAAGGTTTGATCATTGAACTGCGGAACAATTATTTAGTCGGGACAGCGATATTGAAAATTCATTCATGATTTATCTTAGGAAATAATAGTAATATATGATAATAAATAAAGCATTTTTAGCACGACATTTTATTTTGGGAAATTGATGTTTGTGTTAGAAACTTTTCGAAAAGAACAAGTGGATAAAAACCTAAGGAGTGAATTCATAATTGGGATCTTGTTGCCTGATTGTTCAAGTGAAAATAATGTATTATTATTTAGACCCATTTTACTTGATATTCCCGTTTGTGCGTAGAATGTCTTTCTCGTTTTACATATGGAGCCAACAAAATTCTTATATCGGGCAGAACCTTTAATTTGAAATTTACTCTTATCATGATAATATTTATATTTCGTGTGCATGTCGAGTAAATCAATGATAGATCTGTTCGTGAGCCTTTAGAAGTAAGTGTGCCTAACAGAACTCAGACGTCGCCGCCAAGAGAGTCTTAGCGGATGTTTCAAACTCGACGTCATTGCTATAGTTATGAGAGCTCGACCCTTGTATTGTTAAATTTTTAACCTAGTGGGAATATCCCGAATCTACCTATTTAACCTTATAGATTACTTCTTCATTCGACCACTGCTCCAGAGCATTTATATCATTTTGAGAATTATTTGAACTCGAGAATCAAACCATGAACTGGCACGGACATGATTGTCGATGAAGTTGTCTATGAGATATGGTCATATACTATACCCAGCTTGAGGAGTCGACCCATACTGGGTGTAATATTCAAACTTGTTTTCAGCCTCGAAACCCCCCTCTATTACTTCCTTGTGATTTTACTTTGAATTGAGTTTGAAATTTGTTATCAATTAGTACGACACAGTTGTAACATTCTTCCTATTGCATCCCCAGATTTTTACCCCTAAATAACTTCTAATTTTTGACCCGTTTTATGAATTCTTTTGTCATTTTGTTGAACCTTTAATGGTTGCCATCTTCATTCTTGACTTATAGTTCGGGATTCTGAATATCGATACCTATCGTTGTACGACATCCTCCATGTTATCTTGAGATTAGTGATTGATTGGCACTATCTTCATTGCAAAACTCATGATCCCATATGTATTACTTTTATTAACCGTATATTTTGCTCTATAATTTTGACTGGTGATGAGAACCCGACCTGCAATTTCATTGAGGGTCATCTTAATAATGTCAGCTTCAATTGTACTCATTAGAATACTTTAACGTTGATTATGAGGCCATAAGAATTCACTTCAACGTCCCAATGACCTTTTCTTTGTTTCTCAATGTTTCGAGGAACATTCTGGACTCGCTGATCGAACTGTGACTAGATTGTTTGATTAGTCTCGAGTTTCACAATTCTTGTTTTGAGTATTATATACAATTCATAATATAAATGGGGTACCACACGGGAGTCAATAAAAATAAACGTGGACTTTTTTGGAAGGCGTTGTGCGCAAAACCGATCGGCGAGTCATTCCGAGCCCGAACGAACAAGTTATGGCTAAAATAAGACAAGGGTATCAGTCTGCCAAGAGGCAAATTAACATTTTGCCCTTAAAACCGACCTTTGGAGTTCTTCTTGATTAAATGGAGAATTTTCAGCCATTTTTAGCTGTGAAGAACAGAAGGCTTCGGCCCTCACCTTGAAGTTCCATTTCGTCCCGATTTCGAGCAGCTTAAATGCGTAATCAACACCTGAGAATAAAATTAGCAACTCATCTTCAGCCCTTTTCAGCTATTTTCGCCGGATTGGAGGTAATCTAGCCCTGAACCCTAAACTCATTTCTCTAGATTCTTGAGGAATTATTGTTTAGAATTCATAAATGATTATATATCGAGTATCTTGGGACTGTTCTTATCGATTCTAGTGGAACTTAAATCAAAACTTTCATTCAAATCATCATGATTGGAACCGTCCGCGAAGTATCCGATAAAAGTTCCCTAAAGGATTCAATTAAGATTTTAGATGTTATTTCAATTAGAATAAGTATCCCTAATGCCGGTGATCATGAATTCCATGTTGTAGGTCAGAAATTTCAGAGTTCGAATCTTAATTACGAACCGTTTGAAACATCCTTGTCCCTAAAGTTGACAGGCAAGTATTTGATCATGTTTTATGTATAAATTGCAATTGAATATGTATAAACTGATTTTCGTATGGTTTTGTTCATGCTATGAATTCAGCAATTCTATGTTGATATTTTGAAGTGATTCAAAAATGATTTTTCGATCAAATTAATGACTTTTAGTGTCTGAAAATGATTTTAAAATAAACTATGTTTCGAAAGGATTTCAAAAATATTTTTGAAAAGGATTTCGAAAATGTTTTTGAAAATGATTTGAGAATGATTTTCTGCAAATACTGGATGACTGATATTGATTACCGTTTTACAGAATGGTATCACTTTATAAATGATTTATCGAGGATGCCTCGAAAAGTTATTTCAAACGAGATTAAAAGGCAAAGTTGCTGAAAGTTTTGGATAATGATTTGAGACTTGCTTCGTCAAAGTTATGTGACAACATGCTCTGAAATATGAGAGATATGATTGGGGTGTGAACCTCGTATCACTCGACGGGTCGAGTAAAGCCGGGGACTGCCCTAACGAGGGCTCTAGGGTTCGTTGGGGTGCAAACCATGTACCACGCGATGGGTTATACAACCGAGGACTACCCTAACTAGGGTTGTGGGATACGATGGGGTGCGAACCTCGCATCGGTATAGCCCATGTGGTTTTTGAAATGTGATATACATATTATTCCGGAATAATGGCGTGACATGGTACTGCTTATGCTTTTGGATTGTGATATTGTTGATGTAATTTTGCACAATGCTGTCGTTGTCACAATATTGTTGAGGCGCTGGTACCGGGTGAGAATATCCTTCTTCTTGATATACTAATATAATCAGTTATCACAAAATTTCTTTTATTGCATGTTATACATATTCCTGTTATCAAGTACTTGCACCAGCTGTTTGCTGACCCCTTCGGAGGTGAATACCTTTTTGTGTATTCAGGTACAGATCCTCATGGCGGGTAGGTGTAAGAGGGGTACGAGGATGATGAGCAGCTGTGATATTTTCTCGGGTAGTCGTTGCCTTTTTATTCGTGTGTTTTGGTCTTGGTTTTGTATATGTATTTGCGAGTACTGTTATTGTAGATGTTATGCCCGTGTGTGGGCCTGGGTACTATATTGGAGTTGATATCTGCATGTTGAGTTAGATGTATTGCATTGTTGATCTTGCCCGTTGATGTCTGTTGTTTTGGTTTTATGTTCAACCTGATTGGTCGTTGTGCGTGTATATGTGTTGGCCACTAAGTATACAGGATACAACTTGGAAAGTGTTTTAAACAACAGGCTGTATGGTTTCAAATCTGAGTGCGTAGCGGAAGTCTTGTTAAAGTGAGTTGCTGTAAATACAGCAACTAGATATGAAGTGTATACTTAATTATAATCACAAATATTAAAACAGTAAATGCAGAAGGTAACTGACACGGTAATTAAAGTGGTTCGAGGTAAACCCCTCTACGTCCACTGGTCCTCCACACAGGAGTTAAAACATTTATTATAAATACTACGTACACAACTACGTATTTATAATCAAACCTAATCAATATATCGTTCACACAGATTGATATAATGATCTTAGCCTTCAACTATTCACACATATTGACTGGCTTCTTCACACACAGTTCTGAAGCTACGTCTCTTCAATGCAAGTCTGTCACACATAGTTCAAGAATAGCAAGGTTTCTCAGTCCACACAGGGTTGATGGGTTTTGTTCAAGGATAGAACAATGTTTGAACAACAGCTTTGACTTTCTGAGCTTTTAGCTGATAATATGTTGTTCACGGTTTGAGCACATGTATATCTCTTCTTTCAGAATAGCAGTATGCTTTGGGAGATATGTTTGCTCAGATGTATATGATTATAACTTCGTTTGTTGATTTCGTGCGTGCCTTGATCTTCAAAGTCTGGTGATATATATAGCCTTCTTGGATATATTCGTTGAGATAGATCCGTTGAGCAAAAG
Source organism: Orobanche coerulescens (assembly GCA_033398695.1). Lineage (NCBI taxonomy): Eukaryota > Viridiplantae > Streptophyta > Magnoliopsida > Lamiales > Orobanchaceae > Orobanche > Orobanche coerulescens. The sequence goes on along the minus strand of CM065809.1, from coordinate 40,559,357 downwards.
TCTATTCCAACGGGATAATGTGTTTGAATAAAACACGATCCAGATTTTGCATTTGATTGAAGATCTCTGATGGCTTAATATTTAAATACTTTATCCTTTAGTATTTAAATATATCTTCTTAAACGGGACTTTGACTTTAGAGAATAACAAAGATTCCTTCTTGTCCTATTTGGATACTGTATGGAATGATAGTTGTATTGTCGATTCGAGACAGCTTCCATACTTAGTCTTATGAGACTCCTTTGCTGTATGATTGATTCACTGTATGATGGGACTACGAGAAGTCTTCGATACAGGTTGACACCTTTGATCAGCATTTTGATATAGCTGTTTGTTGTATGCTGGATTGGCACATTGTCAAAACATTATGTCAGAACTTTCGATACAGGGATTGTTATCCCGACAATTTCGATACAGGGATTGTTAAGTCTTCCTTTTATAACCTTTTGATGTTATCCAAACACCCTTGATGATGCCAAAACTTTGACACTTAGCATCTTGAAGGAGGGCAGACTTCTTGGTCTTCTGTTCGAATGTTCTGGCCTTCAGCAATTATCCTAATACTAAGAACTGCTCGCAGGCAAGTTCAGCTTTTATCAAAAGAGTATTACATCTTTAAACTTATGATTGGCGCGCAGACACAATATTACATTGTATTTAAACTATGAACTGTTCGCAGACAAGTTATTACAACTTATGTATTAAAACAAGTTTCATACTTGTATACAGCAAGAATAAATTAAGTGTTTGTAAACATACAAGAACACAGTAGATTACGAGTTGTAATCTTCCAAGACAGGCAAATATTTTATTGATATTGAAACAGAGAGTACAATATTTTGCTGTTTTGAAAATAAAATTACAAAATAATACAACAAGGAATTCAACTCCTGTAATCTGAGAGTCTCCACAGCCTTTTGGGGTCATTCTTGGTATATTTCAACTAGTTCTCAAGAGCGTCCCTGTCTCGATTCCGATATAAGGCTCGTCCTTCATACGACTTATCGAAGACTAGGATCCAATCTTCTAGATGGGTAACCAAGTCACCTTGTCTATGCTAAGACTTCATCTGCTGCTGGAGCGGGAGCGTTCCTTCTTCCAACCTTTTCTTATATTCCTCAGCGGCTTCCTGTACTGTCCTGCATCTGTTGAATATGGAAGATTCCCTGATAAGAACTACAAAGTATCTTAGCAGTTCATTCTTCCTCCAGTTTTTTATTTATTCTGCAGTAGGCTGTCGGTTGGCCGGGAGATTCATAGCTTGCGGTTTTCGAACGAGGTTCTTCCAAGGAAACTTAGGGTCCTGGAATTCTGGGCGATCTCTCTGTATCCTAACGTTTGGAGATGAAATACAGGCAATATCAGCAGTGATGCTGTCTTCAAAAAGGGCTAGGATTTCCTCCTCTTGCTCAAGCCTTGTTCTCCTTCCAGCTTCCCTCGCTTCTTCCCCCTTTTTGGCGTCGTCAAAGTATGACACCTTCTCATCAAGGCGTTCCAGGATTTGCATAGAAGCATCCTGTTTCGTCTCAAAACTTGTCATTTTCTAAACCATGGAGGTGAGCACCTGCGACATATCTTAAATTTTCTTATCGTGGGCTCGGAGCTGGGAACCGGATTCAATCATAGCTGATGCTATCTTGGCCTCGGACACGTGTAGCTTAGATTGTTCTTCTCTCAGGATCTGCTCCTGTCGTTATTGAAATTGGCTTAGGGCCTGCTTGAAGACTGATGGCAAGATTCTGAAGGCTTCTTCCACTCAGGAAACTTCGTGCCTTAGACCTGTCATCTCTTCAATGTCTGATTGGTGCATCCAATCAATACCTTTTTCGACAGAATATAGAGCGTTGACGGCGTCCTGGATGAAAACTGTTTGAAGGCCAAGAGCATGTAATCGCTCTTTCTTTGTGGCAGTCCTTGGAGAATCTGGATGGGCGAAATCTTCAACTCCATTCAACCGTCTCAAGTTCACATTGGGAGGTTAATTGAGTTGGACATCCTCGAGTATTATACCATCGTCGGATTCCAAGATAGTTGAGGTTTCGGGAGCATCAGAGGCAGGCTCGGAAACAGGGGTTGTTGTTTTCTCTTGTTCGGCAGTGGGTTCTGAAGACAAAGGTACATGAGGTACTGATTCCTCCTGCTGTCTCTCAGCTTCCGCCTGCTCCGGCATAGGGACTGATTCCTCGTGCGGGATGGCATTGGGTTCTTCTTCGGCTTGGGCGGTGATAGGCTTGGGTGCCTGTTGGGTAGCCGGTTGTTCCTACGCTACAGGAGGGGCTGAATCCTCGCTGTTGGGAACATAGTCTTGCTGTTGCGAAGGAGACAGATTATGACTTGATGTCCCTTCACCTTTTTGTTGTTGAAGCTGGGAGAATTCTTTTTCTCTAGCTTCCTCACGACTCATTCTCAGACCTGCCTGAAAGGCGGCGGCGGCGTCATCTGAGTCATGGTCTGATTTTGGACTTTTGGGAGATTCCTGGACTTAGCTTTTCCTTACTTTTGTGCTTCGGCTTTATCCAAAAGATGGCTCTCAATTAGCTCTCTATAGCATAAGTTGTCCCATTAGATCAGGACTGCAATATCTTGAGCGTCCATCACTTCCAAAATAAATCTTTCTTCTTTGCTCCATTCGCTCCAGTTGTACAGGGTGTCGTACTGAGCAAGTCTGTAATTCTTCCATTGGACAAACCGTTCATATGCTTGTTCAATTTGCACAGAAAGTAGGGTTTTGTTAATAATTGTGTCCGGGGAGGGGCTGCGTGCAATGCCTGGGTCCATTGTAGGCATGGGTTCCTCTACAGATATGGGATCCTGTATCAGGGAGGGATACCTTACAGGGGTTGGGACCCTGATGGGAGATGGATCCTTAACGGGTGTGGAATCCCGCATAGGAGAAGTAGCTTTTGGCTCCAAAGTGGCAGCCGACTCGCCAAAGTCTTGTAAGTTGGCAGATGGCTGAATATCCATCGTAGCCGCCAAAGGCTCGGGATCTACTATCGCGATAGTAGTAGTCATCTCTTCCACAGGGGTTGCACTCTGGGGTGTCGATACAGTAGGTTGGGTCGTTGAAGGAGCATCTTTGGAGATTTATGTAGTTTTAACTTTTGAAAGCCTCATTAGCTTCCTTTTCGGCTTCTCAACAACAACGGGAGTTTTTCTGTGAGATCTTTTTCTCTTCCTTGAAGTCTCCTCGCTCTGAGACTTCGAAGACACGTCCCTAGGATCGGCAGAAAGAGAGAATTTTTGGACGAAGGGTCTGTTTGCAATCAGAGGTCCTTTGTTCACTACACCATATATGGCTTTCAACAACATTTTTTTTGATGTTACAAGCAAAAATGTAGCCTTAGATGCCTTAAAGTTGGTCAAATTTGATTTAAGGCTACACATTTTTCTAATGTTATTATTGATATAAATTAGTGTTACCGTAGACTAAATTGAATATCTACGCTAACACAAAATTTTGGTGTAGCCGTTGCTATTTAAAAAAGTGTAACTAAACACTAAACGAAATAGGCGGACTTGCTAAAATATATTAGGCGGTCCAAATAAATTACTCTCAAAACGACCCGATTTTTTTAAGTTATTTTATGAATATACTTTTTTATAATAAAGAAAACTTGTAGAAATTTCAAGTTTTTACGAAACATACATTTTCTAAAATATTTGCGGAATTTAAAACGATTTCAAACCTCCAATACAACCGTAAAATCCAGCAGCGGAAAATAATTATAAAAAACAAGCTTAAATTGGAATGCTTATGAATCGTCCTAACCGTGATCTTGATTATCGTATCCTACAATTGGAATATAAACATATGCGTAAAATCTAGCTAAAATTAGAGATGTTAAACTGGCCCGGGTCCGTCGGGCCAGCCCGTTTAACCCTTTAGAAAACGAGATTAAGGCTGATATATCGCAGCCCGTTTAAATCCGGGCCCTTTTCACCAGGTGGACAGTGGACTGACTTACCTTAAGAGTCTAATATATCCTAATACGGTTCGGTCCAATTTTACACTTAATATCTTGCCTTACGAGTCTAACCCTAATATCTCATTAATATCTTATCCGTCGTTGATTGTGAAAGAAAATACTATTGACGGAGATGGAGCGGCGAACCATCTCAATCTCAGTGAAGGTGACAGTGTTGGTGGTAATACTGGCTATGGGGGTTTGTCGTGCTGCTGTCGTAAATAAGTCAGTGTCGGTAGGTTCCATTCGATCCACTGCGAAAGAGGCACGCGATCTCTTGAGATTGAAACCAGAAGCCGATGGTCGTGATTTGAGGGAGGAGGAGGAGAAACACCATTTGGACGGCGGCTTCTCTTCCATGGAAGGAATGTTACACTGGGCTATTGGTATTTTCTTCGCTCTTTCTAAGTTCTCGTTTCTTTGGTTAGAATTAATATGTTGTCGCGTTAAAAACCTTCTATGAGGTTCTAAGGTGTGGGTTTGGTACACTCATCTAGAAAGATTAAAGTATTCTTTGGATTAGATAAGCTTGAAAAATACTCGATTGAGGTTTAACGATTAAAGCTACTCAAGGATCAAAATCTAAAATAATTCGCAAGCTTTAAGCGAGTTCCGTCTGACTACCGCTCTTCCAAATGTGATTCAAGGTTTTTTCTAGCTTTTAACCATCAATGTGTTAAAAATTTGAGAAATGTTGAGCTGTGCATTCTTGATAGCCATATAATTGGGTATTCGTTGGTGGGGCTTAATTTGTGCTATGTTGTGAATGTGCTAGATAGGGAAAACACAGTCGTGAAAGTATTTTTGGAACTCGGTGATTATTAACCAAGAATTAAATTCAATTTGGGGAATATAGGTAACACAAACTAATAAAGTAATTAGATAGCTGTTAGTAGAAGAGGGAAAATGTATTACATTTTAACTTTTTAGCTTGCTAGAGTGTCTGAATAAAAAATTGCCAGCATAATGAAACATTCAACAGAGGAATCCTCATGTTCGAGTATTGGGAAAAAATGAGACTCACGTAGCAGCATTTACGAAAAGCAAGTATATAACAATGTGTGTTTGCTGGTCTGAGCACCTTCTTATTTTCTCAACTTCTTTTGTCTTTTATATCCACTACACCTCTTTGCTTAATTTAGCCATTTAGGTCAGACATTGGTGCTTTGGATCGTTTGAATTCTTTGTTACTAACATTTTTGTCGTCCTCCTTGTCACCTAGAACTTCTCATCAGAGCTTCTAGCTTGATTGAAGAGATTTAATTCCTGATTTGCTTGGACATACTTTTGTGTATCTATTTACTTCTTTTCTGTCACTTGTGCGTTATTGTGGATATATGTTCTTCACCAGTGTTCAGTTGTTATTTATGCATAGTTGTTATGAGTTTCCTTTTGTTTTTTGAGCAGGTCGGGCATTACTTCTTGATGTTCCAAGAGACAAATATTACCGGTATGCAATAGAACAAAATTTCCCGTATAACCACATGTTATCTGTTTTCAGAATTCTATTAACTGTGTGTGTGTGTGTGTATATATATATATATATAAATGCGCTAAATGATATTATACCGGCTACACCTGCTGCAGTTGAGCATTAAATATATATAATCACTTTATGTTTGTCCAAAGACACAAGTGCCAAAATATTCGGTACTTGCTATTATTTTTTATGAACTGTGCCATTATTTGCAATTAATGCGAAAATATAGCTCATTCAGACCTCGATATATGACCAGGCTAGCTTTTCATTGTGCATTTAATTGTACGTGTTGTGTATGTTCGTGAGGCATGAGTTTCTAACGTAGACTAGCTTAGCGAATATGTGGGTGGTATTATAGGTCGTGGAATGAGTACGTGTTTGCTGGTTGATTGAGATAGGTTTTTATATGCTTTACTTCATGCCTGTATACATGTTCACTCACTCCTTTTTTTTGTTTCATTTCTTATGTTTTCAGCTGATGTTATGAAGTCCTTGAACATTCCTAAGGGAGTAGAAAGAGTACTTTTTAGTACACTTAATACGGAGAGGTAATTATATCAACAATGATCTTCTTATAGCTTGCATTTGTAATCGGTTCAAGAACAAGATGTACATGCTGTTAACGGTGCTCGTTTGTCGATTCAAGCTTAAAGTTATGGTAGAATTTTGATTGAGCATAGGGATATTAGGAATCTATAGATAATGCTTTATGGATATGCTTTGTCTAAGAGCCCGAATCGAACGCTAATCAATCGTAATGTTATAACGTTAATGCATCGCTCAATGACATGAAATTATGGAGACTTGAGACTCGTCATCGATCAAAATTCCATCAAATGCAAAAGATAATGTAATCTCCTACCTAAAATGAAAGCTAATCGCGCTCAGCTAAACATGACTTATGTTGGCATGACACGGTTATTTCGAATCACTTTTTGGTGTAAAGACAATAATTCTTTGGTTGAATCAATTTAAGTCTGCTATGTTAGTAGTTTTGAGTATACGACGTTCCCAATGGTCTGCTTTAGATAGAATAAAATTAATGTATCTGTGAGAGACTTTCGTATTGTGAATATCTTATACTCCTACAAATCAATTTCGGGGATCTCATGTATAAGAAGGCATTTGACACAAGTTATGTGGGATTCATGAAAGATGGGGCCCATGGCTTGTAGAGAACACCGACATCAAATTCGTTCGTAAGACGTAAAGTATTGTGTTGATTCTTGTGTTTTGATAGCTTATAATGTCATTAAGTAGGTTGTCCGATAAAACATGCCATTATAACCAAAGCAGCAATAATTTGTGACATTTTTGCTCAAATTCGATGCTAATTTGCTATGAACATTTTTAACATTTTGATGCTTCTTGTCTGTGTGTGCTTAGTTTTTCCACCCCCATCTGTTTATCCTTTTTGTTTTTTGCAGGAGTTGATTACTTGTCTGTTGTCGCTTTTGATGATTTAATTCCTTCTCATCTTGTTTTTCTTGAAGGCAGGGTAAGAATTTCCCTTATTATCGCTTTAAATCTCTGCACCAATATATGAACTGAAAGTTTTGTTCTGAAGCAGAAGGTACAAATTCAAATAGATGATGAGAAAACTTTCTGGAACATAAAGGAAAAACTTCAGTAGGCAACTTCATATGAAATGCAACCACATTATGTAATGAATCATGTACCATATTTTAGTATTTTGGCATATACGAGAGCTATAGATTTATCATGTCTGCCACTTAACAAGCTTCACAGATGATTGTTTCTCATTGCAGCATTTCTACTGATTGATTTATTGTACATATAAATGCAACGTTAGACTTGAAATTCAGATCACATTGGTTGAATTTAGATAACTAATTAGTTCATCGAGCTACCGAAAGAGATCGATCGTAACCACATTATCTTTTCCTTCTTTTTTTGGGGGTTATATTTTATGTGGTCCTCTATGATATCCGGAAAAAAATTAGGCTCGATTCCGCGTATTCCTTCTTTGTATACCTATGTCGCGACCACGCCACCGTTTGACATCATATTGTTATAACTTGATAAAGCCGTTTTGCATGCTGACAGGATATAATGGAGAAGCTAAAGGCACCGTCAGATGCAAAGTTGATGAAAATTGCAATAGATGATTTGATTAACTTATCTCTAGCTCTGGAGGATCTCCATTGTGCACTTCAGGATCTCCTGATACTTGTTGAGCCAATCGACAACGCAAATGGTATGTGTAGTTTGCAGTTTTCGGCCATTGATTTATCTTGGGGATACTTTCTGTTCAAGGTGACTAGTGATATTATGTGTGGATTATTTAATTTTATTTTAATAATGTTATTTTATTGTTCATAAGAATAGATTAGGTCTTTGACTGAAACTCAGTGGATTTGTACTATTGATTTTACTCTTATCTTTACACGAAGGAACAAATCCAAGCACTCTTGATTAATGTCCTATTGATCTTTCTCACTTTCCATTTCTATGCTTATAATCTACTTGTTTCTCCTTTTTTCAGTCGATGCTTGCTGCTGCTAGAGTCGGAGACGCAAAACGTTCTGCTCGACGTAGACCATGAGGCAACTAGAGCTGTCATTTTGGGGGAGGGGGGGCTGAGATGATGAAATTTTTCTAAGTGACTCAAGTAGTTTTGTTGTATTTATGGATTGTGATGGTAACTTGTATTTAGATGTTTGGTTATGTAAGTGCATTTGGCTGTTTGATTATGGATTGAATATTTGGCAGTCATGTATTTTGGATGTTGTTATGGTTGACAATATTTTAATGGTATTATCGCTTTATGGTAATATTTATTTTCCAATATAACTGCATTTTACCATGAAAAATGTTGGTGAAAACCTACAAAAATGTAGCCATATACACTAATTTATAATTCTTCATGTTGGCAAAATATAAAAATTGTGTTGGCAAAGATTAAAAGTGTGTTGGCAAAAGTTAGAATTGTTCATATATAAGTGTAGCCATAGTGTTAAAGTTGTTGGTAAAGATGTCAAAGTGTTTCACAATTTAATATTACACTATACCTCATGAGTGTTAGCATAGGTCTATAGCTACGCAAATATTTGTGTCACTAAATATATAAGAGTGTGGCCTTAAGTCTACAACACAAAATCTAGTGTAGGCACAGACAAGAAATGTGTTGGCATAGGGGTCTGTTGTTACACTTTTTTCGTATGTTACCAAAAACTAGCAAAGTGTTACCTTAGACCCCTATGGTTGCGGCCGTTTTTGTAACACTTTCAAATTTGGTCAAAGTGTAGCCGTAGCTTGTTTTTTTGCCTTCAGCAACACTTTTTGGACTTTTGAACACAGTTTTTCAGGTGTTGCAGAAACCCATATATGGTGTAGTGGTTGAACACGGTGGGTCTGACGCTTCCCATATAAATCCGAGAAGTGATTTTCTTTGCTCTTTTGTCTTGCGGAACACCGTATTTCATCAGAATGTAATTCAGAAGCAAACCAAAAGATTTCTTCTGCGAGGTAGGCTTAGAAATTTCTTCCTACAACCTCTTAAGAATAATTTGGCACCAATTGACCTTTTCACATGCCATAATTGCAACCATCATCCGGAATCTTAAATTGGTGCACATCTCGAATGCACCTATTCCGTTCCCAATAACACGGCAACAGAAATCGTGTAAATAAACAAAAGGTAAACAAAAGAGGTTCTTATGGCAAGAGGTGTGAACCATTTCAACCGATGCTGAATCGGTGAACAACCCATAGTATTCGGTCAAGAGTTCTTGGGACCCAAAGGTTTCAAGATCTTTCATTGTCAGGCCATCAGCAGGAAGCCTGTAGATATTCTGAAGCGGCTCTTGGTCCACACGGGTCTCGAATCCGCGAATGACAGCTGTGATGTCAGCAACATGTCCTCCCTGAGCCAGCAAAAGGAAACGAACAGCAGCATTGAGGTAGAATTCCTCAACCAGGTGAACATCAAAACGTTAAGCAGTGTGACTTCCAAGGCGATAAAGGCCTTGCTGACGTATCCTCGTAATGACGAACTCCATTGATTCGACATCATCACCTTCGGAATGAACACGTTCAAGCACGACAGATCTAGAAAAGATCCGTATGTCGATGATGTTGGAGGATTTCTTGAGAGAGATGGAAGAGGTCTGAGAAGATGCCATTGATGATTCTCGAAGAAAAGTAAGGAGATTTCAAAGAGAAATGCAGTAAAAGCCAAAAAGACTTGTAGGATGTATGCTCAAGAACTCATTTAATGTGCAAAAAGTGTAAAGAGTCTCAAATGGCATTTACAGTCCTTTTATAGTGGGCGGCGAAGAAGGGTTTTCAGAGGATGAACGGTCAGATTTAAGGGATGGGAACCGTTGTTTAAAATGGACGACTATGATGTACTAAGTGTAACCGGTACAACTTATCCATCTAATTTTGAAATAAGAGCGGGTCCTACTTTTGACTTATCAAATTACCCTTATTGCCCGAAACGGCGGTGTAAAATTAATAAAATAATATGAAACATCGCGGCTTTGAAGATACCAATGTCCATATGTCGTGTAAAGTATTTAATGCAAAAGACTTTTAATTATGACAGGGCATGTGGACACAAACATCATTTAAAAATATAAATAGCATTATAATTAATTTCCCATAGTAAGTGTTGTATCCGTGAAATTACAGTGTTTCCCCCTTAAAAGGTACATAGGGGTTTTAATTCGATACAGCAGCTTTTGGATGAATGTTGTATTCTTGGGTCGTACTGTATTCCCCCTTAATTATTGCACACGTCAACTGTAGGATAATTCATGTCGCTTTGTTCCTACAGTGCTGTTACGATAGGCTGAGTGTACAGATAATTAATGGTGGATACTGTATTCTTGGGTCTTACAGCATTCCCCCTCAATTTGCTGAGTAAAAGCATTAAGAACTTACAGGGAGTTAGGCTGTAGCAATCCCAATTCATGTCGAAGCATGCAGAATCTTGCTGTGTCGAGAGGCTTGGTGAAGATGTCGGCTAACTGGATATCTGTATAAACTTTTTCCAGCCGAACATCCTTGTTCTCAACATGATTCCTAATGAAGTGATGCTTCATGTGAATATGCTTGGTGCGCGAGTGCAATACAGGGTTGTGTGTGATTGCAATTGCCCTCGTGCTATCGCACATAATCGGCATTTCTTTGGATTCAATTCCATAGTCTGACAGCTGTTGTTACATCCAAAAGATCTGCATACAGCAACTACCAGCAGCATAGTATTCTGATTCAGCTGTTGAAAGCGAGTTTGCCAATTGTTTCTTGCTAAACCAAGACACAAGTCTAGGTCCAAGAAAGTGAAAAGTTCCACTTGTACTCTTCCTATATATCTTGCAGCCTCGAAGATCTGAGTCGCTGTAGCCAACTAAATCGAATCCGCCTTCTTGAGGATACCACAGTCCTACATCGACTGTTCCTTTGATGTACTTCAGGATTCGTTTGGCTGTTGCGATGTGTGATTATTTAGGTGCTACTTGATATCGCGCACACACTCTTACAACAAACTGGATATTGGGCCTGCTAGCTGTTAGGAATAGGAGTGAGACAATAATCTTCCTGTAGAGTGTGATCAACCGGCTTTCCAGCTTCATCAGCACTAGTTTGCACGGAAGTGCTCATGGGGGTTGACGATGATTTGGAAGTATTCATTTCAAACTTGTTGAGAAGCTCCTTGCTGTATTTTTCCTGGTTGATGAAAATCCCTGTGGACAACTGTTTTACCTAGAATCCTAGGAAATAACTAAGTTCTCCCATCGTACTCATTTCAAATTTACTTTGCATGAGATGAGAGAACCTTTGACATAAAGCAAGGTTAGTTGAACCAAATATTATATCGTCTACATATATTTGAACAATTAGAAGGTCATCACCTTCCTGTATTTTGAATAAGGTCTTGTCCACAACACCTTTCTCGAATCCATTATCGGTTACATACTGGGACAAAGTCTCATACCATGCTCTAGGGGCTTGCCTAAGTCCATACATCGATTTTATTAGCTTGTATACTAGGTCTTCGTCTTATGGATTGACAAACCCTGGTGGTTGTTTAACATATACTTCTTAAGCAAGGTCTCCATTCAGGAATGCACTTTTGATGTCCATTTGATATACAATGAAGCTCTTATGGGCGGCAAAGTCTAGAAATATCCTAATAGCTTCTAGTCTGGCTATAGGGGCAAATGTCTCATCGTAGTCTATGCCTTATTCCTGTCTATAGCCTTGAGTGACTAGTCGGGATTTATTCCACATAATGAGTCCATTTCCATCCTTGTTGTTTCTAAATACCCATTTGGTTCCAATTACGGATTGATGAGTAGGTCTGGGTACAAGATACCATACGTTGTTTCTTTCAAAACCGTTAAGCTCTTCTTCGATAGAAGTAATCCAATAAGAGATGTTGAGAGCTTCTTTGGTAGAAACAGGTTCGGATTGGGCTAAGAATACATCAATAGTGCACATATTAAGTCTTCTAAGCTCGGATAGAGATTTCCATTCAGGAAATGGAGATATCTGTGACTCGGGATCTTCTTGTTCACATAGTACATTTCCTTGTGTACTCTGTATTCTCCTACGGGTAGAAACACCAGCATCAATGTTTTCAATGATCAGCTCTTGCGGGTGATCTCTCAACCATCTTCTGTTAGGTTCTAATTCGGGGTCCCGTACTGTATCTTGAGTTGCTATAGTTTCGGCTTTAGTTTGTACAGCATCGGCTTCATCTACGTCAGTTCTTACAGCTGCGGGGTTGATTTCTAGGTCAACGACATGTTCTAATGGAGTTGGTGGATCTATAATGGACAGTTGTTGGATGTTCTGAGAAATGTCTTCTACTCCTATAGGATCATGGTGAGGTTCATCGAACACTACATGAACTGATTCCTTAATTGTTAGCTTTCTTTTATTGAAGATCCTATAAGCTTTGCTAACAGAGGAATATCCAACAAATATCCCTTCATCCGATTTCTCATCGAAGATTCTAAGTTGATCTTACCGTTGTTCAAGACGTAACACCTGCATCCAAAAATGTGAAAGTACGAAACTGATGGAGTTTTGTTGTTCCATACCTCATATGCTGTTTTGTTGTGATGCGTGTTGATGATACAGCGGTTTTGTGTATAGCACGTTGTATTGGTGGCTTCGCCCCAGAAATACTGTGGCAGCTTGCTTGTGGCAATTATTGTCCTTGTTGCTTTCTTCAACGTCCTGTTCTTTCGTTCGGCAACACCATTTTGTTGAGGTGTACGGACAGTATCCGTGTTGTATCCCATTTTCCGAACAGTATTGCTCAATAAAGAGGTTAGTGAATTCTGTACCTCTATCGGAACGAATGGACACGATACTCGACCCCTTTTCATTTTGAAGCTTTCTCAGGTGCTCGGGCAGTTTTGATGTTGTTTTCTTCTTCTTGCTTAGGAAAATTGTCCAATCATACCTGGAATAATCATCAAAAATAACGAGACAGTATTTCTTACCTCCCAAACTTATCAGTTCTACAGGACCATAGAGATCCATATGTAGCATTTCCAAAACTCTGTGGTTGGAAAGGTAGGATTTGGTTTTTAGGGTGGTCTTGATTTGCTTGCCTTTCTGACAGGGTCCACATACGATGTCTTTTTTTAGTGAAACGTTTGGCAATCCTCTAACCATTCCCTGTCTGGAGAGTTTGTTGATAGTCTTGAAGTTGACGTGTGACATCCTCTTGTGCCATAGCCAGCTTAGATCTGCAGTGCCTTTGGCAACAAAACAAGGAATTGTAGAGCTCGTAGGCATCCAGTCAGCAATATACATATTACCTGATCTGCTTCCTGTGAGCACTTCTTTGGTTAGGATGTTCTTAACTCTACAGTGATCTATATAGAACTTCACCGAGAACTGTTTGTCACAGAACTGGCTAATACTAAGTAGATTGTACTGTAAGCCTTCAACATAAGCTATATCGGTGACTTTGAATTTTCCTACAAGTAGGGTTACCTTCCCTCTTGTTCTTCCTTTCGATTTATCACCGAAGCGCACTTTTGGACCGCGACCTTCTACGTAATCTGATAGCTTGCTTTTATCTCCTGTCATGTTCCGGGAACATCCACTATCGAAGTACCATATGTCCTTCTCCAAGATGTCCTGTATTCAAACAAATTAGGTAGATTTAGGTCCCCTTTGATTGTTGGGTCCATGGATGTTAGTGCCTTTAGGTACCCAGATTTTCCTGACAGTAATAGGTTTAATGTAGGATGGTTTAGGTTCGTAATTGTGATTTGTACGTGGGCCATGTACGTAGTTTCTATAACCATGATAATTATTATGCATGTAAAATTCAGGGTTATTATTAGTCCAGTACAAATGCCGTCTTGAAGGTGGAGCCATGTTCTTCGGCCTTACAACTTGCCTTCTGGGTCTCCAGTTGGATTCCCAAAGTTGTTGTTGATACTGTGAGGATACTTGCTTTCGCGAGGGATACCGAGGCTCTTGTATCTAATACCTAGGCGTGCTGTACTGAAAGTACTGCCGTGCGGGCCTTTGAGATTTGGATACAGCCTTCTTTCTGAACGGCTGTTGGCGCTGCTGATATGCTCGGGGAGCATGCTGTGGGGTACGCCTTACATGTCTGAATGGCTGGTGATTCCACTGTATGGAATATGGCTGTGGTGGCGGAATGGCAGCTTTTGCTTTTCGCGGTGCAACAGGTTCCTTCACATGACTCGGAACTTCTTCCGATACAGAAATGGGTTCCACACCCCTGACGAACAAAGTACTAGTTTTCCCTTTGTTGAAAAATGAGTTGTATCCTAATCCACGTTTATCATAAGCATGTTGCCTAGTGCTTATAATTTCTTCCATTCTTTTGGATGATTTCTCGAAAGATTTCAGAAGGGTCTCAAGTTCTCCGTCTCGTTTTTTGAGAGTTTTTACTTTGGCTTGAAGCAGAACAAAATCATTTGTATTGCTTTCACTATGAGATTTAGTCTCACTTAATTCATGAGCAAGTTGATGATTGCTCTCCATGAGTTTTTCATACTCGACTTTGCTGTTTTCACAATCTACAGACATATTTTCGTAATTAACTTTCAGCAAGTTGTTTTATTCTTTCAGCTCTAAGTTAGAAAGTTGGAGCTGTATATTTTCATTTTTCAATGTCTAATGGGACATTTGAATATTCTTAAACTCATTTATCATGTTTGCAAAAGTATGTGATACATTGGAGGGAATAGCTGAGGTTGAGCTTACCTCATCATCGCTATCTTCATCTTCCGGAATGTCCTTGGCCATAAAGCAAATATAGGCTTTATCTTCGAAATCATCATCAGATGAATCACTGTCAGTGACTACCTGAAGACATTCTTCGGACTTTTATGGTGCGGGTGAGGCTTCTGATTCACCAATTAGGGCCTTGAGCTTGTTTTTCCAGGCACGTCTTCTTTCATCCTTTTCTTGTTGCTCGGCTTCCGGCAACTTTTGAACTTTGGGATGAGGACATTTATTTGCATAATGTCCTGGTTTCCTGCAATTATAGCACAGGTTAGCATCACCAGAGGAAGTTTCAGTACTTACCTTGTGTACAGGCTTGGGCCTGTATGGAGTCTTTCCCGACTGCTTGATAAACTTCTTGAACTTATGCATGGGGAGCGCCATTTCATCTTGCGACAGGATGTCATCGTTGCTGTCAGCATTCTTATGAATAGGCTTTGATGAACTCGGCATGTGTGTCTTCGGTTGGATACAGCGGCTAAGGCTGTAGTCCTGGCAAGAGATTCTTCAGTTTTCTCTCTCCTATCTATATCGTACTTAAATGCTTTGAGGTCAGAGAAGAGATCAAAAGTAAATATTTCACTAAGATTGCACGACATACGCATAGATGTGGTCTTAATGTCCCATCGGGCAGGGAGTGATCTGAAAATTTTTAGGTTTTTCTCCCTTTAGGTATAAATCTTGCCTAATGCTTCAAGTTCACCAACAATGCCAGTGAATCTGAGGTCAAGTTCCTCAAGTGTTTCAGTTGGTTTCATTTCAAAAGATTCAAATTGCTGAGTTAATTTTGAAATCTTGTTTTCTTTTGAGAGCTCAGTTCCCTTACAATTAACTTGAGTTTATCCCAGATATCCTTGGCTGATTTGCAGCTCTTTACCTAAGAGAACGTGCCTTTGTCAAGAGTGACAAATAGCGCATTCTTCGCGACATTGTTGAGGTTGGCACGCTTTCTTTCGTCGGAAGTCCATTGTTCGCGCTCTTTCTCGAGCATCTCTGCATGAGCCTGGCCTTCAATTCTTGGGGCCGGATTTACCTTCATGATCTTTATGGGGCCATCCTGTACGACAAAAATCATCTCTTCGTGCATTGCTGCAAGATGAGCCTCCATCCTAATTCTCCAATCATCAAATTTGTTAATAGAAAACATAGGAACTTTATTGATCATTGATGTATCCAAATGAGAATAATGAAGAAAAAGACTGTTTTTCAAAAATAAGTGATGTAAGGATCTGATTCAATCAAAAATACGACTGATTCTTTTTAGAATCAACCGCTCCGATACCACTTGTTGGCCACTAAGTATACAGGATACAGCTTGGAAAGTGTTTTAAACAACAAGCTGTATGGTTTTCAAATCTGAGTGCGTAGCGGAAGTCTTGTTAAAGTGAGTTGCTGTAAATACAGCAACTAGATATGAAGTGTATACTTCAAAATAATCACAAATATTAAAATAGTAAATGTAGAAGGTAACTGACACGGTAATTAAAGTGGTTCGAGGTAAACCCCTCTACGTCCACTGGTCCTCCACACAGGAGTTAAAATGTTTATTATAAATACTACGTACACAACTATGTATTTGTAATCAAACCTAATCAATATATCGTTCACACAGATTGATATAATGATCTTAGCCTTCAACCATTCACACAGGTTGGTTTAAGATTTCACTTTGACTGGCTTCTTCACACACAGTTCTGAAGCTTCGTCTCTTCAATGCAAGTATTACTTACGCTATACAGGAAGCATAATGCACACTAAAGCAAGACAAGGATCAACAGCTAGTTTGGCTCTCAAGCCTATAAATACCAATGCATTTGGTATTATCCTAAAAAAACTTCAAGCAAAGTTCGTCAGATATCATTATATACATTATTGTTGTTGTAATTGAGCTTAATTGATAAGAGTTCAAGTGTTTTAGTTTATATATGATGATAACTTCGTTTGTTGATTTCGTGCGTGCCTTGATCTTCAAAGTCTGGGGATATATATAGCCTTCTTGGATATATCCGTTGAGATAGATCCGTTGAGTAAAAGTCCGTTCCAACGGGATGATGTGTTTGAATAAAACACGATCCGGATTTTGCGTTTGATTGAAGATCTCTGACGGCTTAATATTTAAATACTATATCCTTTAGTATTTAAATTATCTTCTTAAACGGGACTTTGACTTTAGCGAATACAAAGATTTCTTCTTGTCCTGTTTGGATACTATATGGAATGATAGCTGTATTGTCGATTCGAGACAGCTTCCATACTTAGTCTTATGAGACTCCTTTGCTGTATGATTGTTTCACTGTATGCTGGGACTACGAGAAGTCTTCGATACAGGTTGACACCTTCGATCAGCATTTCGATACAGCTGTTTGTTGTATGCTGGATTGGCACATTGTCAAAATATTCTGTCAAAACTTTCGATACAGGGATTGTTATCCCGACAATTTCGATACAGGGATTGTTATCCCAACAGTATGTATGTTAAACAGGTCTTGCCTTGTGGATTCCCAAAATGGATCCACTGTGTTGTACAGTTCTGAACCAGGACGGAGTTGTTACATAACATACGTAAAGTTTGAATATCATCCCGTTGGAGGATCTTTGAAGGTCAAACATCACAACAGTCACATGCAGATAACGCTCCATGAAGTTAACATATGCTATGAGTATTCAAATTCAAACTTGGATCGATTAGCTCATCATTACAATGGCTTTCTGAGGTTCATATAACGTATGCAAACATCTTCATTAACATACGCTAAGGAAGAGGCAGTAGCTACTGGACTGAAATGGACATGCAATAACGTACGCTACAAAGAATCCTTACGTATCTTAAGAGCATTATGTACACTATACAGGAAGCATAACAAACAGAAAGAGTATTACGTACGCTATACAGGAAGCATAACGCACGCTAAAGCAGAACAAGGATCAACAGCTAGTTTGGCTCTCAAGCCTATAAATACCAATGCATTTGGTATTATCCTAACAACAACTTCAAGCAATGTTCGTCAGATATCATTATATACATTATTGTTGTAGTAATCGAGCTTAATTGATAAGAGTTCGAGTGTTTAATTCACTCAACCATACACGAGAGAAAAGAAAGGATTATAGATTTGATTCGGTGTTATTAGGATCTTTGATCCGGTATTGTTAGAATCATAATCTAAATCCAAGTGAGGTTTTAGTACTGATAGAAATCTAGAAAGGTTGATACCTTATCCATGTTGGATCAAGATCGGAATATGCACCGTGTTGCGGATGCGTAAAATAAAGTGCGGAAATTAAACGACACGCAGATTTATAGAGGTTTGGCTATAAACGAGCCTACGTCCTCTCTCGGTATCTTTTTCTATAGGTTCAAGATAAAAACCTCTGCACCTCTCTTCTATCGGTCGAGGGATAACCGTTACAATCACGTCTTCTATTGGTCCGTGATAAACCACTCGTACTTGTCTTTGTGTCGGTCCAAGTTAAACAGTTTTCCTTTTCTATCGGACAAGAAATCAACCGCTCTAGCTTTCTATGGGTACTAGATAAACCTCACTAAGATAGCGATTGCGATTCTAATAATGCCGGATCCTTGATCCTAATAACACCGAATCCAATCGTATCTTTTCTTTTACCTCTCGTTTATATGTTGAATGTATAAACACTCAAACTAACAATATAAGCTCAATATCACAACAACAATATAAGTATATCAATATCTGATGAATGAATCGTTTGCTTGAAGTTGTTGTATGGATGACTACCAAGGATGTGGTATTTATAGGCTCCAAAGCCTCAACTAGCTGCTAGTTTCCTATTCCACCATTACGTACGTTATCACACAAATATTACATACGCTATAGATGTTGCGTACGTTAACCTCAAATGGTTACGTACGTTAGCTTAGTCCAGTTTCAGTCCAGTAACATTCGTTTCTTTCCTTACGTATGTTATCAGCAATCCATTACGTACGTTAAGACTACGTCATTGCTACCGTCATATATCCGTTGCCGCCTTTTTGACTTTGACACGTCCAACGTTCTTCTGGTTTGAACTCTGAACACTCCATTACGTACGTTAGCCATCCTTGCTTACGTAGGTTAATCTCCATGGTTTACGTATGCTATATAGTTTTATTTACGTATGTTAAGCTTGCATAAATCCAGCTTTTTGCACTTCGTTTTCTTCGATGCTTTGCTTCATCTTTTTGTTGTTTTGTTTTGTGTAACAACTTAATCATCAAAACATTATTAATACATATATGGAACAAAATGTTCCAACAATCTCCTCCTTTTTGATGATTACAAAACAACTCTTCGTCAATGGGATTTACCTATAAAAATACAAATATATGTATATGTGTGCAGACCAAAGGTTTTGACTTTGTCCGTTACGTTAGTTTCTTCTCCCATTTATTTTTCGATTCCTTCTTTCCTTTTCTTTTTCTTTTCGAATTTTCAAATTTTCATCATCTTTTCGACGTCTCCTCATTTTTCTTTTCAACTTCATCTTTTCGACTTTTCTTCGATTTTTCTCCCCCTTTCAGGGTTAATCCCATTCTCCTTTCTTTTCTCCTTTCTCCCCCTTTTTATTTTCATCAAAAAGTGTAAAAAAAATAAATATAATGATACCAATTGATAAATATAATTATATGCATGAATGGGGTATAAACTCCCCCTGAAAATATTATCTCCCCTTTAAAAAATTATTACTCCCCCTAAGTAAAATATTTTGATAAAAAATCAATTTTTGGGGATCCAACCGAGAGTTGGTTTTTCATTTGAAACATAGACGATATTTGAAATAATATTTCCTTTAGGAACCCAAATATTTTTAATTTTAATCGTCCGGCGTGGGCTTTTACAGTTCGAAATATGATACCCAATTTTCAAACATTTTTCACACCGCGGTATTTTTAAATTTAAGGATTCATTTTTAGAACGAGGTGTGAATCCCAACCCCTGTTTATTTAAAGTAAACTTTTGCATCGAGAGCATATTTTCAAATTTCTCGTTTCCGAGATAAAATTTCTTCGTTAAATTTTTGAGCTCGATTTGAATTTTAACAAGATCATTCTTTAAAGTATTTTCGTTTTCAAGGCATTTTGAATGATCGATCTCGACAAATTTTCCCTTTTCAAGAATTTTGGAATATTCAATTTCCAATGATTTATTTTTAAATTGAAGGGATTTAATTTCGGATAAAGTATTTTGATAATCCGTATGCAATAATTCAAATGCTTCAAAAAGTTCGTCGTAAGAATTACTTACTTGGCTTTCAACGTCGCTATCGTCGAATGAACTTCGTGCCATGAGAGCGAGATTATTTTGATTGATAAAATCATCATCTTCGTCGTCATCGCTCCATGTTGCAACGAGAACCTCCTTCTTGGGTTTAGCTCGGCAGTTCTTGGCAAAGTGGCCTGGTTTACCACATAATCGACAATTATTGTCGAATTTCTTAGATTCACCCAGGATGTCTTTCTTTCTCTGGTTTAATAAAGTTTGAAACTTATTAATATTTTTGGCATAATATGCCGATTCTTCGTCGCTTTCATCAACCGGGATTTCTTCTCTCTTTGACATCTTACCCTTGAAGGCTATCGATCTTTCCTTCGGTTTCGGCTTTGCATTTCGAGATTTAAGGACAATATCGTAATTTATTAGTGAACCAACGAGGGCACTAAAATCAAGATTATTGAGATCTTTCAATTCCATAATCGCTGTCACCGTTCCGTCCCATTCAATAGGTAGTGATCTTAAGATTTTCTTGACTTTCTCACTACTTGATAATCGTTTACCGAACGAACCAAGTCCATTAGTGATGACCGAAAATCGGTCGAGCATGTTGGTGATGGACTCGTCACCTTTCATCATGAATAACTCGTAGTCATGGAGAAGCATCTTGATCTTCGTCTCCTTGACTTGAGTTGTCCCTTCGTGTGTGATTTCAAGAATTTTCCATATCTCTTTAGCACTTTCACACAATGACATTCGATTGACCTCTTATGGATTTAAGGCACAATATAGAAGTTGAGTAGCCTTACAATTTAGATGGTCGTTCTTCCAATCCTCGTCATTATATTCTTCGAAACTCTTAAGAGATCCGTCAGGTTTGATTGGAACTCTAGGGCCAAGACAAATGATCTTCCAAATCTCGATGTCATATGCTCGGATGAATATTGACATCTTTTTCTTCCATGTCATGAAATTTGCGCCATCAAAAAATGGTGGTCGGTTAAGAGCAAGGCCTTCGACTGGAGCAAATTGAAACGCCATTTGGATCGACTCCTCGGATGTTAAGCCGTGTATTGGAGGTACCGCTCCGATACCAATTGCTGGATCAAGATCGGAATATGCACCATGTCGCGGAAGCGTAAAATAAAGTGCGGAAATTAAACGACACACAGATTTATAGAGGTTCGGCTATAAACGAGTCAACGTCCTCTCTCGGTATCTTTTTCTATAGGTTCAAGATAAAAACCTCTGCACCTATCTTCTATCGGTTGAGGGATAACCATTACAATCACGTCTTCTATTG
Organism: Orobanche coerulescens; assembly: GCA_033398695.1. Taxonomy (NCBI): domain Eukaryota; kingdom Viridiplantae; phylum Streptophyta; class Magnoliopsida; order Lamiales; family Orobanchaceae; genus Orobanche; species Orobanche coerulescens. The sequence goes on along the minus strand of CM065809.1, from coordinate 40,538,129 downwards.
GCCCATGATAAACCACTCGTACTTGTCTTTGTGTCGGTCCAAGTTAAACCGTTTTCCTTTTCTATCACACAAGAAATAAACCGCTCTAGCTATCTATGGGTACTATATAAACCTCACTAAGATAGCGATTGCGATTCTAATAATGCCGGATCCTTGATCCTAATAACACCGAATCCAATCGTATCTTTTCTTTTACCTCTCGTGTATATGTTGAATGTATAAACACTCAAACTAACAATATAAGCTCAATATCACAACAACAATATAAGTATATTAATATATGATGAATGAATCGTTTGCTTGAAGTTGTTGTATGGATGAATACCAAGGATGTGGTATTTATAGGCTCCAAAGCCTCAACTACCCGTTAGCTTCCTGTTCCACCATTACATACGTTATCACACAAATATTACGTACGCTATAGATGTTACGTACGTTAACCTCAAATGGTTACGTATGTGAGCTTAGTCCAGTTTCAGTCCAGTAACATTCATTTCTTTCCTTACGTATGTTATCAGCAATCCATTACGTATGTTAAGTCTACGTCATTGCTGACGTCATATATCCGTTGCCGCCTTTTTTACTTTGACACGTCCAATGTTCTTCTGGTTTGAACTATGAACACTCCATTACGTACGTTAGCTATCCTTGATTACGTATGTTAATCTCCATGGTTTATGTACGCTATATATGTAACACCCTCAAGATATTCGAGGTATATTACAGCGCTGTGAATCCCTATATGGGACCCACCAGGCTGGACGGCATCATACTCATCGACTCTCATAAACGACAGAACAATACCATGTCATAAAGACGCAAAGCAGAATAATCCACCCGGTTCAACCGGTCAATATAACATCATCATCCAACACAACATAATAAGTAACAATACAATCCGAACGAACAAGAACCCCTTAAGTACTCGAGTACAACTATTAGTTCAAAACCACATAAGATGAAAAGGTAAAAGACACTAAAACGTCACTCGTGCACAATCATCACGCATGGCCATCATCCGTGTACTGGTCGAGCGCCCGCTCGTCTCGATGAACCTGACCTGAAATTCATAAAACGAATTTCCCCAAAACGGGTCCCCAGAGGGGTTAGCAATTACGCTAGTACAAGTAACCAGATGAACAACTTACATCTTACACATATAGTAATGCATGCAATAGAGAAAACCGTTCGAAAACACTCATTTCGGGAAATGCCAATATCAAATCACATTTGTAAAATTCACCACAATTAACCGTCGATCCACACCTCCGTGGACCCCTACCGAGACCCCGTCGGATCTAACCCGTAGTGGTTAAAAGCAAAGCTCGTCGATCCACACCTCCGTGGACCCCTACCGAGACCCCGTCGAGTCTAACCCGTAGTGAGCATAGACACGCACACAATTTCTCATACAAAACTACTATGTCAAGATTGTAAGTTCATAAGGATACTTGCCTCGATTAATTAGACGATGACACGAACGGAACGGAACAGTTGAACACGACCGCAAGGAACCGGCGGAAATGAACCTAACGATTCGAATAACACAATCACAACCAACTCTAGACGATTATGGAAATGGAATACACCCGAAACCCGCCTACGATTCATGTATATTCGTATATAAACAACAACGAGGGCGGACCACAACCAAACCCTCTCGATTCCGTAAAAATCACGAAATATACCATGAATCCGTAGGGAAACTAAGAATACCAACAAGATTAATCATATTCATCATCAATCCATCAACGAAACGGAACGGATCGGAAGAAAATCCCAAAACCCCAAATTATCCAAAAGTAGGGTTCTAAGAGATTACCTTGGATTTAGGATGAGAAACACAAGTAGATGATGTTAGTCTACACCAAGAACTCAAGCAAAAGAATCTCTGAAGTGATTGGAAGAAGAAAATCGCCTCAAATCGTCTCTGGAGTCGCTCGGCCGCGGAAAGAGGAAGAAATGAGATTTTGTGATTATCTCGGTCAACTCCCTGGTTTATATAGCCAGGGAGTGTTAGCGCACGCTAAAACCTCAAGGTTAGCGTGCGCTAACGGGATAGGATTACAAACCCTCCTGTTAGCATCCCAGCAGCCGGGTTTTTGGCCGTTAGCGTGCGCTACTATACATGCGTAGCGTGCGCTAATAACCTCTCGGTAGCGCGCGCTATCGACCAATAGCGTGCGCTACCTGAACATCAGCCGAGTCCAGTAGCCAAATGCCCAAACTCACCTGACCCGTTAGCGTGCGCTACCATACAAGCGTAGCGTGCGCTAACTAGCATCTGATTGAGTTCAGTAGTAAACTGCCCAGTACTGGACAGTCACACTAGCGCGCGCTACTGAACAACTTAACGTGCGCTAGTCTCCCGACATTAGCGTGCGCTAGACAAGATAGCGTGCACTAATCCGATAGTCCGCAGGGTCGAGGCTGATCGCCACTCCCGTGGCTAAATCGTTAGCGTGCGCTACGAATTAAACGTAGCGTGCGCTACTAATGGATTTCTAGCGTCGCTATACAGGAAATTTAGCGTGCGCTAGATACAGAATATAAATGACCCAAAATACCGAATTATGAACGAAACGTCAAACGGAACACCTCAAAACGCATCATAGCATAGAATGAATCCACGGCAACCCCGAAACGGCGGTTCCGCACAACAATTACGAGAATCGGATCAAAAGATAACGGAAAAGTTACACTGAAGGATACACGAGGGTCACTAAAATCGAGAATTACACCGGAAATACAATTACAAGGGAAAGAAAAATGCGGATATTACATTCTACCCCTCTAAAAATAAGTTTCGTCCCGAAACTTAAGGAACAAACAACTCGGGGTACCTACCACGCATGCTATCCTCGGTTTCCCAAGTTGCCTCCTTGACACCGTGTCTCGACCACTGCACCTTGACCAAAGGTATGGTCTTATGCCTCAATCGTTTCTCACGATACTCCAAAATCTTCAAAGGGCGCTCTTCGAAAGTAACATCTTCGGCGACATCAATCTCTCCATAATCGATGATGTGACTAGGATCCGGGACATATTTCCTCAACTGGGAAACATGGAAAACGCTATGAACATGACTCAAGGCCGGAGGTAACGCCAAACGGTATGCCAACCCACATACTCGCTCAAGGATCTCGAAGGGGCCGATAAATCTCGGACTCAACTTCCCTTTCTTCCCGAAACGAAAAACTCCCTTCATCGGCGACACCTTTAGCAAAACATGGTCTCCCACCTCGAATTCCAAAGGTCGACGACGGACGTCGGCATACGACTTCTGTCGACTCTGGGCAGTTAACATCCGTTCCCGAATTAACTCTATCTTCCGCCTCGTCTCTAAAACGACATCCGGTTCTGTCCCGACCAAATCGGACGCCTCATTCCAACAAATCGGTGATCGACATCGCCGCCCGTAAAGTGCCTCATACGGTGCCATCCGAATCGACGCGTGCCAACTGTTGTTGTACGTGAATTCGATCAGCGGCAAATGTTCCTCCCAGTCACTACTCCAATCGAGAGCACAGGCACGCAACAAGTCCTCGAACGTCTGGATAGTGCGTTCCGATTGTCCATCTGACTGGGGATAAAAAGAGGTACTCAAATGTAAACGGGTACCCAACGCCTTATGCACCGCCTGCCAGAAGTGCGATACAAAACGGCCGTCGCGATCCGAAACAATAGACTTCGGAGTACCATGAAGTCTCACAATCTGCGCGATAAACACACGAGCTAACTTCTCCGGGCCCCAAGTGTCCTTGATGCCCAGAAAATGTGCCGACTTGGTCAGACGATCAACAATCACCCATACCATATTCATGCCCGACCTCGATCTCGGCAAACTCGTAACGAAATCCATCGATATATCTTCCCATTTCCATTCCGGAATGGGAAGTGACAGCAATAACTTGGCCGGTCTCGATGCTCGATTTTGACTGACAAGTCAAACATCTCGCTACAAACCGTGCGACCTCATCCTTCATATCATTCCACGAAATTTCTTCTCAAGTCCTTGTACATCTTACTCGAACCAGATGAACGGAATAAGGTGTAGCATGGGCCTCCCGTAAAATACTCTGCCTCAATTCCGAGTCGTTCGGCACACAAAGCCGACTGAATCTCAAAATACCATCCTCGTGAATCACAAACCCAGGAGACTTTCCCTTAAGAACGTTCTCTCGGATTTGAGTAATCATCGGATCCTCGATTGCTTGACTTAATTTCATCGATCAAAGGTGATGAAATCTCTAAAGCACAAAGTTGCCCGGCTCACGGCAACGAGACCTCAACGTCTAGCTCGATCAAAGCCCTCCGAAGCTCGGAGGCGAGGCGTAAGGATCTCAAGCGTTCGCAACGCAAGCTGGTTTCGACTCAAGGCGTCGGCCACGACGTTCGCCTTACCGGATGATAAAGGATTTCGAGGTCATAATCCTTAATCAACTCTAACCACCTCCTCTGCCTCATATTCAACTCTCACGAGTAAATATGTATTTGGACTTTTATGATCGGTAAAAATCGACATGTAGAGCCGAACAGAAAGTGACGCCAAAACTTGAGCGCAAAAGCATTGCCGCTAATTCCAAATCATGAGTAGGGTAGTTCGGCTCATACGGCCTCAAGCGTCTCGGACAAGATAGGCAATGGTCTTGCCGTGCTGCATTAATACACACCCAAGACCCTAACCCGAAGCATCGCTTTAAACGGCAAAACCCTCGTTGCCACATGGCAACGCCAAAACTGGGGCTGAAGTCAAACGCTTCTTCAGTTCCTCAAAACTCGACTGCCTCTCGTCATTCCAGACGAACCTCTCGGATTTCTGGAGCAACTGCGTAAGTGGTCGAGCTAGTTTCGAGAAACCCTCGACGAACCTACGATAGTAGCCAGCTAAACCCAAGAAACTACGGAGCTCCTTCACATTCTTGGGCGGTGCCCAATCCAACACGGCCTCAATCTTCTGCGGATCCACACGAACCCCTACCGAAATCACGTGACCTAAAACATCACTTCCTTGACCGAACTCACATTTCGAGAACTTTGCATAGAGTTGCTCGGTCCTCAAAATGTCTAATACTACCCGCAAATGATGGGCATGCTCTTCCTCATTCCTCGAATAAATAAGAATATCGTCAATAAAGACGACAACGCACTTATCCAAATACTCGATAAAAACTTTGTTCATCAACTGCATGAACACCGCCGGCGCATTAGTTAACCCGAAGGGCATGACTACGAACTCATAATGTCCGTACCTCATCCGAAAAGCTGTTTTCGGCACATCAGACTCTCTCACCCGGAGCTGATAGTACCCCGATTTCAATTCAATTTTCGAGAATACCGCAGCTCCCTGCAACTGATCGAACAAGTCATCAATTCTCGGCAAAGGATACTTGTTCTTGATGGTCACCTTGTTTAGTTCGCGATAGTCGATACACAATCGTAGTGAGCCATCCTTCTTCCGCACAAACAGGACCGGTGCGCCCCAAGGCGAGGCGCTCGGTCGAATATACCCCGACTCAAGAAGCTCGCTCAACTGCTTCTTCAACTCTGCCATCTCTGAAGGTGCCATGCGATACGTCGCCTTCGAAATAGGAGCCGCGCCCGGCTCTAACTCTATAGCAAACTCAACCTCACGATCCGGTGGCAATCCCGGTAACTCGTCAGGGAATACATCAGGAAACTCACTAACGACTGGAATCGACGAAAGCTCGACTCCACCATCCTCCGCCTTCAAGGCGTAGCACCAATATCCAGTACACCCCTTTCGCAGGAGTCTCATCGCCTTCAAGGCGTTAATAACGAATTTCTGGTTTCCCCTCTTTCGCCCCGCGAAAGAGTGCTCGGTGCCGTCCTCGGCTAACATAGTGATGATTCTCGTGCGGTAGTTCATGATCGCACCATGCCGCTCGAGCCAATCATCACCAAGAATCAAATCCTCACCCTCGATACTCACAACAATAAGATTAGAGGGCCAAGTCCTCTCACAAATAAGTACAGAGCAGTCTCGAACCTCCTGATCACCAACGATCCTATCGCCGCTAGGAAGCTTAACGATGAAGGGCTCACAAGGCGTCAAACGGTCGAGACTCAAACGACGCACACAATCCAGAGATATGAACGAATGCGTAGCACCGGAATCGAAAAGCACACTGACAGGATGAGAAAGAATATAAACGGTACCTGTCGCCACGGTAGCCGCTGGATCATCGGCTCTCCGCATCTCATAGACACGCGGGTGGGCTGAGCCGACACTGGAAGCTCCCCCCTTAGAGGGCTGACCCCGACCTCTCCCCCGACTAGCACTCGGCGGAGATTGAGGAGTAAACGATCCCTGATTCACACTTGGTTCCCTAGGCGCTGGAATGGAAGCCCGGGCACCAAGAATTTTCTCCCTCTCAAAGCCAGAAGACCTTGTGGCCCGGCTGGCCACACTGATTACACGTCAGCAAAGGGCTCAAACAAGTACGACTGATGTGGCCCGTACGACCACAATTGAAACACTTCACATCACGAAAAGGAGCACTGGTAGTTCCACGAGGACCCCCAGCGGAACGAGCTGGACCACCGCCGGCGGGGAAGTTAGCAGATTGGGATCTCTGCTGACCCCCACTCTTGTGGCCCGAAAAGTTCCCAGCGGACTTCTGCTTCTTACTCTCGCGGGCCGCCTCACTCGCCGTCACCGACATATCATAAGCAAGGGCCCTACTCTGATAATCCTTCAATGTAGTGCATACGAGCCCCGACATATAGTCCCGAATCGGCAACTTCATCCGTCTGGAGAAATGGAAAATCTTGTCACTCTCCTCGACAACTTGGGTCTTCACATAACCCAACTCTTTGTTAAAATCAGCAATAGCTTGAGCTACGGGGATATCCCGTGGTTGAGCATCATAAAAAGCATGTACCCGAGCCTCGATCGCCACTGCAATATTCGATCTCCATCAACTCTTGAAACTCACCACGAAGCATGGTCTTTGGGCCCAACGGCCTCCCACCACCCGTAGCGTCCCGGTGAGAAAATATTGAGCAATAGGGACTTTACGGTCCTCGGGACGATTAGTGGCAACGAAGACTTTAGATATCTCCTTGATCCACCCTTCCCGGCCAATCGGGTCCAAGCTCCCGGCGAGGAGGATGCATCTTGATGACATCTTGGAGCCATCGCTCCGCCCGATTAGCATGGGCACGATCGGGTTACGAACCGCTGAGCTATTGCCGCCATTTGGTTCACCATCTGTTGCATAACGGCCGCAATACCAAGATCGGCACGCTCCCGAGAAGAAGCATGGCTATGACGGTCGGTCTTGCCGGCTCCAAGATCGTGGCGTGGCCGCCCCACCGGCCCCACGTCCCGGACGCGTCCACGACCAAGACCGCGACCACGACCTCTTCCAAGCATCCATCGGAGTTAAATAAGTAGCAAAAGCCATACGAGGATCGATACAAGAAAAGAACAATCACAAGTCAAGAATCAAAGTACGATACAAGGAATTAATGAACAGAGGAAGGAAAACTTACGGACACTGGTAGTACTGGAATCATGGCAGCGTGACGATGATGTGCAAAACAAAACACCACACGACCCAATAAACCGACAAGCCTAGGTATCCATAAACCTAGTGCTCTGATACCATTTTCTGTAACACCCTCAAGATATTCGAGGTATATTACAGCGCCGTGAATCCCTATATGGGACCCACCAGGCTGGACGGCATCATACTCATCGACTCTCATAAACGACAGAACAATACCATGTCATAAAGACGCAAAACAGAATAATCCACCCGGTTCAACCGGTCAATATAACGTCATCATCCAACACAACATAATAAGTAACAATACAATCCGAACGAACAAGAACCCCTTAAGTACTCGAGTACAACTATTAGTTCAAAACCACATAAGATGAAAAGGTAAAAGACACTAAAACGTCACTCGTGCACAATCATCACGCATGGCCATCATCCGTGTACTGGTCCAGCGCCCGCTCGTCTCGATGAACCTGACCTGAAATTCATAAAACGAATTTCCCCAAAACGGGTCCCCAGAGGGGTTAGCAATTACGCTAGTACAAGTAACCAGATGAACAACTTACATCTTACACATATAGTAATGCATGCAATAGAGAAAACCGTTCGAAAACACTCATTTCCGGAAATGCCAATATCAAATCACATTTGTAAAATTCACCACAATTAACCGTCGATCCACACCTCCGTGGACCCCTACCGAGACCCCGTCGGATCTAACCCGTAGTGGTTAAAAGCAAAGCTCGTCGATCCACACCTCCGTGGACCCCTACCGAGACCCCGTCGAGTCTAACCCGTAGTGAGCATACACACGCACACAATTTCTCATACAAAACTACTATGTCAAGATTGTAAGTTCATAAGGATACTTGCCTCGATTAATTAGACGATGACACGAACGGAACGGAACAGTTGAACACGACCGCAAGGAACCGGCGGAAATGAACCTAACGATTCGAATAACACAATCACAACCAACTCTAGACGATTATGGAAATGGAATACACCCGAAACCCGCCTACGATTCATGTATATTCGTATATAAACAACAACGAGGGCGGACCACAACCAAACCCTCTCGATTCCGTAAAAATCACGAAATATACCATTAATCCATAGGGAAACTAAGAATACCAACAAGATTAATCATATTCATCATCAATCCATCAACGAAACGGAACGGATCGGAAGAAAATCCCAAAACCCCAAATTATCCAAAAGTAGGGTTCTAAGAGATTACCTTGGATTTAGGATGAGAAACACAAGTAGATGATGTTAGTCTACACCAAGAACTCAAGCAAAAGAATCTCTGAAGTGATTGGAAGAAGAAAATCGCCTCAAATCGTCTCTAGAGTCGCTCGGCCGCGGAAAGAGGAAGAAATGAGATTTTGTGATTATCTCGGTCAACTCCCTGGTTTATATAGCCAGGGAGTGTTAGCGCACGCTAAAACCTCAAGGTTAGCGTGCGCTAACGGGATAGGATTACAAACCCTCCTGTTAGCGTCCCAGTCCAGCAGCCGGGTTTTTGGCCGTTAGCGTGCGCTACTATACATGCGTAGCGTGCGCTAATAACCTCTCGGTAGCGCGCGCTATCGACCAATAGCGTGCGCTACCTGAACATCAGCCGAGTCCAGTAGCCAAATGCCCAAACTCACCTGACCCGTTAGCGTGCGCTACCATACAAGCGTAGCGTGCGCTAACTAGCATCTGATTGAGTTCAGTAGTAAACTGCCCAGTACTGGACAGTCACACTAGCGCGCGCTACTGAACAACTTAACGTGCGCTAGTCTCCCGACATTAGCGTGCGCTAGACAAGATAGCGTGCGCTAATCCGATAGTCCAGAGGGCTGGGAGCTGAACTGCCACTCCCAGGGCTAAATCGTTAGCGTGCGCTACGAATTAAACGTAGCGTGCGCTACTAATGGATTTCTAGCGTGCGCTATACAGGAAATTTAGCGTGCACTAGATACAGAATATAAATGACCCAAAATACCGGATTATGAACGAAACGTCAAACGGAACACCTCAAAACGCATCATAGCATAGAATGAATCCACGGCAACCCCGAAACGGCGGTTCCGCACAACAATTACGAGAATCAGATCAAAAGATAACGGAAAAGTTACACTGAAGGATACACGAGGGTCACTAAAATCGAGAATTACACCGGAAATACAATTACAAGGGAAAGAAAAATGCGGATATTACAATATAGTTTTATTTACGTACGTTAAGCTTGCATAAATCCAGCTTTTTGCACTTCGTTTTCTTCGATGCTTTGTTTCGTCTTTTTGTTGTTTTGTTTTGTCTAACAACTTAATCATCAAAACATTATTAATACATATATGGAACAAAATGTTCCAACAATCCGATATAAAAAAGCGGTTTATCTTGGACCGATATAAAGACAAGATTGTAACGGTTTATCTTGGACTGATTGTAGACATGATTGTAACGGTTTACCTTGGACCGGTCGAAGACAAGGCGGGAAGGTTTATCTTGAACATATAGAAAAAGATAACAAGAGAGGACATAGGCACATTGCCGAACCTCTATATATCGCTGTGTCATTTGCATTCCGCACTTTATCGCTTCCGTAATCGAAAAAGAATTCTATATTCATAACCGCACTATCCAACCCCCTTCAAGTGGCGGTACCAACCCAACAATTGGTATCAGAGCGGGTATCTATTATAGTCAGCTTAACATCCAAGGATAAAAAAATCTAACAGCGCTTCATTTTGCCTTGGTCGAAGGCCTCGCCTTAAATCGACCTCTATTCTTTGATGGATCAAATTTCATGACATGGAAGAGAAAGATGTCAATCTTCATTCGAGCCTATGATATTGAACTTTTGAAGGTAATATGCCTTGGCCTAAAGATTCCTACAAAATTCGACGGCTTTCTCAAAAGCTTCGAAGAATACGATGATATGGATTGGAAAAACGATCATTACAATACCAAAGGAACACAATTGCTCTATTGTGCTTTAAATCCGGAAGAACACGATCGTATTTCCTCGTGTGATAGAGTCAAAAAAAATTGGAAAATGCTAGAGGTAACTCACGAAGGAACAAATCAAGCAGACGAAGACTAAAATGCATCTCCACGACTATGAATTATTTACGATGAAGAATGACAAGTCCATAACAAATATTCTCGATCGATTCTTGGTCATTATAAATAGACTAGCTTGTTTTGGGAAATCATTACCAAGTAGTGAAAAAGTAAAGAAAATATTACAATCAATACCTTGTGAATGGGACGGGATAGTTAAGGCTATCATGGAGTAGAAATATCTCAACACGCTTGATTTTATCACCCTTTTCGGTTCGCTAATAAACTACGAGATCATCTTAAAATCTTAAAATGTCAAACCGAAGCTCAAGGAAAAATCTATAGCTTTGAAAGCTAAAAAGATGTTTAGAAATGAAGAAGAAATCCCGGTTGATGATAATGATGAAGAATCGGCAATTATGCCAAAAACATCAATAAGTATCAAAACTTATTAAACTGTAGAAGAAGAGACTTCAACTCGCAAGTAAGGAACGAGTCAAATCAGTTCGACAATAATTGTCGAAATTATGGAAAACCCAGCCACTTTGCGAAAAATTGCCATGGCTCGACTTCTAAGAAGAACCGCTAATAGTCACATGAAGTGACGAAGAATATAAAGATGAAAATATTCAAAATAATCTCACACTCATGGCAAGGAGCTCGTTTGACGATAGTGACGATCAAAGCGATCTCAAGATGAACTTTTTAATGCTTTCTAACAATTACGTACGCATTTTCAAAATTCCCTGAAAGATTATAAATCCCTTAAAATTAAAAATAAAATATTGGAAGATGAATCTCTAAAATACATGAAAAAGGGAAAATTATTGAAAATAATCATTCCCTATTTTATAAAAAGAGAATAAATTGAAAAATGATTTATTAAAAGTTCAAAACGAACTTAAAGATATAACGAATGAATTTTCTCACGGAAATGAGAAATTTGAAAAATTACTTTCTGTTCAAAAATGCCCGTTAATAAACAAGGATTAGGATTCAAACAAAGTAATAAAAATGAATCCATAAATTTGAAAATAACCAATTATGATAAATATTTAAAAATCGGGCATCATATTACTAATTATAAAAACCCAAGACGAACGACAAAAATTAAGAAAATATAGATTCCAAAGAGAACGATAATACCAAATATCGTCTACTTTCCAAACGAAAAATGACCAAGAGTCGGATGGATCCCCAAAATTCAAAATTAGTTATCCAAATAAATTGGTATTTAACTTAGGGGGAGTTAATATATTCAGGGGGAGTTTTACCCATTTCTTGTCATAATAATTTATCATCGATTATATGCAAAATAATTAGTATCATGATAATGATTAAATAAGCTTTTTTCTAATGACAGGGGGAATGAGGAGATATAATGGGAAAAATAATAAAGTGGGAGAAGACTAAGAAGGCATGATGGGGATAAAAAAACTAACGAAATAGACAAAATCGAAAACTTTGATCTGTATATAGTTTACTGTCTTTTTGTAGGTATAAATACTATCAAGGATTGTTGTTTTGTCATCACCAAAAAAGGGAAGATTGTTGGAACATTTTATTCCACACATTCATATTAAAGGTTTTAATGATAAGTTGATAAATAAAGAAAAACAACAATTAATCAAGAAGAATTCGAAGACGCAAAAACTGGGCAGAAGAGCAGTTAACGCATGCTATGGAACAAGTTAAGGCACGCTAAAAAGCACGATATAACATACGCTATGAAGAACAAATAACGTACGCTAGGTTTGAACATCAGCCTGGTGGAGGTTCTTTGAAGGTCAAATGTCACAACGGTCACATGCAGATAACGCTCGCTATTGTGCAAAGTTAACGCACGCTAAACAGAGAGCATAACGTACGCAAGACCATGAAGTTAACATACGCTGTGAGTATTGAAATTCAGACTTGGATCAATGACGTCATGGAGTAGGTCATCATTACAACGTCTTTTTGAGGTTCATATAATGTACGCAAACATCTTCATTAACGTACGCTAAGGAAAAGGCAGTAGCTACTGGACTGAAATGGACATGCAATAACGTGTGCTACAAAGAAGCCTTACGTACACTAAGAGCATTATGTACTCTATACAGGAAGCATAACGTATGCTAAGAGCATTACATACAATATATATGAATCATAAGGTACGCTAAAGCAGAATAGGGAGCAACGGGTAGTTTGGCTCTCAAGCCTATAAATACCAATGCATTTGGTATTATTCCTAACAACTTCAAGTAAAGTTTATATATGTCAGACATCATTACATTATTGTTGTTGTAATCAAGCTTAATTGATAAGAGTTTGAGTGTTTAATTCACTCAACCATACACAAGAGAAAATAAAGGATTGTAGATTTGATCCGGTGTTATTAGGATCTTGGATCCGGCATTGTTAGAATCATAATCTAAATCCAAGTGAGGTTCTTCTAGTACCGATAGAAATCAAGAAAGGTTGATTTCTTATCCAATAGAAAAGGAAAACGGTATATCTTGGACCGATATAAAGACAAGATTGTAATGCATGCTGTGGTACAAGTTAATGCATGCTAAAAAGCACGATATAACATATGCTATGCAGAATAGTTAACATACACTAAGTTTGAATATCAGCTCTATGGAGGATCTTTGAAGGTCAAACATCACAACGGTCACATGTAGATAACGCTCTCTATTGTGCAAAGTTAACGCACGCTAAACATAGGGCATAACATACGCAAGACCGTGAAGTTAACGTGTAATACCCAAATATCTGATGTGTATTTTTATCTGTATTTGAACCTTGTGACATCGCATATGTTGTATTTTTGATCTAAGTATAATCCTCCGTATTTCATGATCCTGTATCGATGAGTGTATGATTTCATAGTTGTTGTTTCATGTATGTACTTATGTACATTTAGTGCACGCTAACGTTTAAGTGTAGTGCCCGCTAAATGTGTAAGCTAGCGCATGCTACAGATAAGGCTTAGCGCGCGCTATACGTGGTCAGCATGATTGAGACAGGTTGGTAGGTGAGATCGGACCACGGATATTGTTGGTGACATGTGGGGATGAATATGGGTGGCTTTTGGAAAAAGAGAGTCAACGGCGATTAGAGCGCGTTACGTGAGCGATGCTAGCGCGCACTAAATTTAGTATAGTAAGGTCAGTGAGCTTTCGTAAAACCGATAGCACACATTACGATGTGTGTTAGCATATACTAACTATCGTTTTTAGCGCACGTAAAGTCTATTTAGCATATGTTAAACCGAGGACAGTTTGATACAGTGGGCTGGGATCCCGTTAGTGCATGCTAAAATGGATCGGTAGCGCGCGCTAATAACCATTTTCTATAAATAGGACAGCACCTCTTTTCATTTTTCAATCTCCACTTCGCCCCTCGCTCAATTTCCGAGACCTAGAGAGTTACCCTCCCCATCTTGAATCTTCATATCAGCCTCTAATGGTATAATTGAAGGTAAGGAGCCTTGAGGATTGGTGTTCTAGCGTTTGGCGTGGAGTTCATCAAGTAATCTCATCTTTTCCTTCCGTGTAAGGTATGTAGCGATTCATCAATCTGGACTATGTGTTTTTGTTGTCATATATGAACATGCTATGGAAGTTGTTGAGTTTATCATCGAGATTATTAAGTTTCTTACGTACAACTTGAACAAGCAACGCGTATAGGCGAACCTAGTGGACTTGAACTTAGAGTTTTTACTTGGAGAAGTAGATGATAATCTTGTGAACCTATTAACCAAGTTTTATGGTGTTCTTCAAGATGTTTCTGAAATCTTGCTGCGTTGGATTAATAGAAGTTTTGGTTGTTGGGATTCCGGAAAAATAAAACGAAATACGCAACGGAAAATAAAAAACAAATCCCAAACAGAATCGATCAAGTAACACATACGAAAATAAATATGAAGATAAAAATCATACCCTTGAAGCCTTTGAAATAAATCTTCGTAAAAATGGATGATGATCACGAACCCCATCACGAACGCGAAATTCCTTCGTTCCAAGCACCAAAAATTCAAAGCCTCTACTTCACACGCGTCGGAAGTTGCCCGAAAAAAATCGACGAGACTCCGTTCTCCAAGAACACGGCTAGGGAACTCGTAGGAATTTTTCTCTCTCAATGTATCTCTTATTTTTCTTAAACTCAAAGTGAAAGAAAATAAGATGTAAATTTCTCCCTTACTCTCTCAAACTCTCTCGGCAGGCAGCTCCAAGCATGAAGATGGAGAGTTGAAATCAATATATATATATATATATATGTGAGAGTTTGTCTTGTCTTTCCATTTTAATAACCAAATGATAATAATGAAGAGATATAAAATATCACCAAATCATGACATGAAAACATGCATGATGTTATTAAAAAAATATCAAGACATGTGAAAATGAGGGAGGGGGCGGCCCATAAGAAGTTTCCTAGAAACGAATCGAGCCACCCGGCTCGTATATCGGACGTTCGTCAAACGACTCCGTTAAATACACTCCGTTTATTTACCAATGCATTTATATAAATTAATTAATCCAATTAATTAATTATATCAAATACAAATATATTTCTCTAAGAAATATAATTTATGAATTAAATTAATTACCCGGTAACTTAATTTTAATTCATAAGACCGCCATTTGATTTATCCAATAAATCATAATTAGATATCCAATATCTAATATTAATTAGAGAGATAATAAATTCATATTTATCCATCAACTTTCTTGATGCGCGACTCCGTAGGTCCATCTCAGTCGGCATTGGGAGGAACCAATGAGTGCGGGCAGCACTTAGCCAGCCTAGCGGGCCGCACAGTAAACCCCGACTGAGAACGAATGAAGGGATCATTCCAGAACCATGACCGCTCAGAGTCGACAAAAGTCATATGCCGACGTTCGTCGTCGACTGTTAGAGTTCCAGGCGGGAGACCACGTGTTGTTGAAAGTATCGCCGACTCGTGGAGTTCTTCGGTTTGGTAAGAAGGGGAAGCTTAGTCCTCGTTATATTGGCCCCTTCGAGATCCTGGACAAGGTAGGTGATGTAGCTTATCGACTAGCGTTGCCTACGATGCTTAGCCATGTTCATAATGTATTCCATGTTTCGAAACTACGCAAGTATGTTCCCGATCCCAGCTATGTTATTGACTATCAAGAGATTGAAGTTTATGAGGATGTCACATATGAAGAACAATCGGTATCCATATTGGAGCGCCGAGTGAAACAGTTGCGACGGAAAGTGATTGCGTTGGTTAAGGTCTAATAGTCTAAACATGGAGTTGAGGAAGCCACATGGGAGACTGAAGAAAATATGTGTGCCCGTTACCCTAAGCTTTTCGAATCTTAAGTTTCGGGACGAAACTTCTTTTTAGGGGGTAAGGGTGTAATAACCGTGTATTTTACGTGTGTCGTTTTGGATTTATCCTGTTGTATTGTGGCTAGTTGAATTTGAGGGACATGAGGACTAATATTGGTATATTCATGGTTGATAATCATTGAATTTGTTGATTTTTGGATTGCATTCGTTTTGGCCGATCTTCGTGAATTTTATGCTGGAAGTAACAGTAGCGGGTGCTAGACTGTATTTCTAGCGCACGCTATCAGCGGGTGAGTAACGCACGCTACCCTTGTGAGTAGCGTACGCTAGGCCTGATGGGCAGTGAGGCCTGGAGAGTTTTCTGGACTCTGGAATGGGACGTTAGCGCACGCTATTGTCAGACTAACGTACGATATTTCATCACACTAGCGCACGTTATTAGTGGGCTAGCGCGCACTGAGTCGGCAGGGCAGTGAGGGCAGATTGTTCTGGACTACGGGCGATAGCAGGTAGCGCATGCTATGTTTCGGGTTTAGCACGCGCTAGTCATGTTTGATAATGCACGCTAATATTTCTGAGTAGCGCGCGCTACCGAAGTCAGACAGTGGGTTCTGTACTACCTGTCTAGACCGTTAAAGCACGCTATTTTTTAGCCTTCGCGCGCGCTAGTTTCTCCCCAGTATATATATGCTGGGCAGGCTCAGATTCGTCATTTCTTCCCTTCCTTCTCCCCCTCCGGCGGCTGAGTATTCTTGAGCATACAAGAGTGCAGATTTTGGTCAGATTTCTTCATCCAACAATATTTTTGAGTTCCTAACACCACGTTATCAACATCTCATCAACTTTCACCGTCCAAATCAAGGTAAAATCCGCTGGAACCCTAGTTCTTCATATTTTGGGGTTTTTGTTGAGATCTTCGATTTTAATCCATTAGCTCAGATTTGTGCTAGATTATGATGTTGTAATCATAATCCTTCATTTTTCTCCAAGATTCACGGATTAAATCCCTAGTTACCCTAGTTTGGATTCGAGCTATGTTGTCTTCGTAGTGTTTGAATAAAGGTACTTAAGGGAAAAACTTCGGGTGAATCCTTCCATTTTCATAGTATGGTATTTGATTCGGTATTTTGTTGAACTATGATAGAATCGTTGAAGGGGTTTGGACCGTACATCTTTCCGTTCATTATTCTCATATCGTTTCCAACCAAGGCAAGTACTTGATTACGTTTATTGTACTTCATGTGAATGTGTGAAAATTGTAATTTTAAGAAAATATACGATTGGTGCCATGTATTTATTGAGCTTGTGTGAGCCGAGTAAAACCAGCAAGGGTCCCCTGGGATCCTGTTAGACTTCGAGTTCTACGGATCACTCGGTTGGGTTCTACACCGGGGAGGGCCTAACGAGGACTCTCTGGGTGTGTATTCCGTATGAGTACAAGGCTAGTACAACTCGGGAGGTTATCTTGTGATGATGATTAGAGCATTGTATTCCGGAATATTTGTGATGGCATTGTGATTTCTGTTGAATATTCATTGGTTACATTTTCTGTAATCGTTGTACTTGCACCGGCATTTTTGCTGACCCCTTCGGGGGTGGATATACTTGTTGTGTATTTAGGTTCAGGTCCAGTAAGGGAGCCAGCACAGGGTGGATACGAGCTTGGTGGGCAGCCTTGCTATCGCGTATTATTCTGAGTTGATGGTCGTATTGTTAAAGTCATGTTTGTGTTTTGGTTTTATACTCGTGCGGGTACTGTCATGTGTTGTCATTGAGTTATTTTTATTGTGGACGGTGCGGTTATATCTGCTGTGGACTGTTGTATCAGTTGTGATCCTACAGGACAATATGTTATTTGGTTTTGTAATTTATGTCGTGTTGAAGACAGTTTGTCCTTTTAACTAAGTGAATGTTGTGGTTTGTTGATTTTAATGAGTTTTATGTACATCAACCTGGTAGGTTATTCAAAAGAGAATGTACGGCGCAGTAATGTCACCGTATATCACGGGGGTGTTACACTGGTGGGTTCCGGCGCGGGGCTCACGGCGTTGTAATATCACGAACATTTTAAAGTGGTGCTTTAAAATTTTCTAATATTGTGAAAACCCATGATTTAATGTCGTCATGTCAAATAGTCACGTATCTCGGTGAAAAATCCTTTCGACTAAGCATTTTGGTAGAAGAGGAAATATTTTCAAATTGTGGTATTTGGAACTCAACACTTTTGAAATATTTCAAATTAGTTACGATTTATAAAAGAATTTCTTTTATACATTATTCGAAAAGAATTTTTAAAGTCGGTTTATAAACTTCCTCTTCCAAAATAAAGGACAGAATCTACAGGTTTTGGGCGTAACGTGACTAGCTCTCTTTTTCAAAACCTTGTTTTCATTAAGTGCATACATATAATGATTGTCCTCGTCGAAGGACTCGAAATTGACTTCAGAAAACTTTGTGCTTTACGATATTACCGTTATTATAACGATGCTAACTAAACCTCATGTTGATAATTGTGGTATATTGTATGACTGATAAATCAATATTGTTGGACGGTATTATCTACATTAGTATGTCGAGCCTCGACGGACATAGATGTGATGATGGAAATGGAAGCGGCGAGATGGTTCGTACGACCACGATTCATGCTACGGTGAAGGAGTATCAAGATCAGATGATATCCTATGAAATCTCCTCACTGGTGGAGCCCACGAGCGAAGCAAAGAGACCGAGGACATCTGGGAAATTTTTAGGCGGTGAAGAGTTTAAGGCTCCCAAACCCCCACGTCGTTCGAACGCGTCGTCTTCGCGGTAGGGGGTGAGCGCGGGGAATCCCAATCCAACATCAGTGACTCTCGGTAAGAAGGGAGGGTGCTTCAACTGCAACCGTCGGGGACATGTTCATGCAAATTGTCCCTTTCAACTATTGACTTGTTACCGGTGCGGGTGTGAAGGTCATCGGGAGAAACATTGTGACATAATTTCCGAATTGGCAAAGAATGCTACCCTGTTGGCGAACAGAGCAAGTGACCAAAGAATGTCCCGAAACACTATGTCTCCTTCTGAAGAGCCCAACATGGGAGAATGAATATTTTGTAATATGTCTTAATCGTTGCTGTTTCCAACAATCGTGACTTTGATCGTTTTTCATTTCATTGCTTTACGTTTCCAGCTCTTGTTGTTCTAAGTTTTGGGATCGAAATGTCGTTTTAGTATGAGGGAGTGTATTACCCATACTTTTTTTAGTATTTTTGGTATTGTGTGACTTTTCATTGTTGGTAATTCAATTGTGATCCTCTCGACGATTTTAAACTACCTCGTTCTACTTAGCCTACCGTCCTCCGAACGAATTTCGGAGCTGTTTTAATAAGTCCTGTGGATTATTGTGGCTTTTCCACATCCGAATTTGATTCTTGCAAATTTTGTTTGAAACTATTGTTCCCACATGTACAATAAACGTTTCCAAATGTGTTATGAACTTGGATGCGATTGGTCGAGCTCGAAACATGGTTTCAGGATGTCTGAGCCGTTTTGTGATTTTCTTTAACTCTTGGAGCTTTTATCTCCAAACTCATACTCCTCCACCACGACTTCTCATGTTCACATATATTTTATTGCCTCGACTCACGTACCAGATGCTTGCTGAGTCAGTTCATTGTATTTCAAGAATTCTCGCATTCGCGCATTGCTCGTGATGTTTTAAGGCTGAGCAAGTAGTTATTTTTTTCCTTGATTGTTCCGCCGCTCTCTATTTTAAGTTTCGGGAAGAAACTTATTTTAAGGGGTGGAGAATGTAATACCTAGGATTTTCGTTCCGGTTATTTTGGATTTTTCTGGATATTTCCCGGTTGCCGAGTATCGGTATTATTTTTCTCGATGATTGATTTTATGTTTATTGTAATACCCGAGACTTTTATTCCGGTTGCCTTGAACTATTTATCGGTTGGTGTCGGTGATTTCGCATCGTTATAATTATGTGGGATTTGTTTTTTCTGTTATGAACGGTATGTTGTGTTTTGTAATTTGCTCGTTATTGTTTTGAATCTTAACTGGTGCGTTAGTTGACCGAAACGTGGTCGAATGCCTAACCGGACTATCGGAATTGGCCACGGCCGAGTCACGGCCGCATGTTTTGGGCTAGAGACCCGCCTGGACGAGTTACGGCTGTAAGGTGCCGGATACGGCCATACGTGCTCGGCAGGGTCTGGGCAGCTTTTGGACGAAGGCCGGTTACGGCCGTAAGTCGTGATCGGGTACGGCCGTAAGGGCGCTCGGCAGCTTCCGGATGAAGGCCGGTTACGGCCGTAAGTTGTGATCGGGTACGGCCGTAAGGGCGCTGGGCAGCTTCCGGACGAAGGCCGGTTACGACCGTAAGTCGTGATCGGGTACGGCTGTAAGGGTGTTGGGCTGTATCTGGACGAAGGCCGGTTACGGCCATAAGTGATCGGCACACACTGGGCAGTATAAATATGACCGAGCAACCTTGTTTTCACCCATTCTTCACTTCTCTCCTTTCCCTTCCGCGGCCAGGGCTTTGGTGGCCAAAGAGACATGTTGTTAAACAACAAATCCATGAAGCTCTTGAGTTCATATCATTGATTGATCGTCCTATAACCTTCTCCGATCCATCGAATCAAGGTATGATTTCCTAAAAATTTAGTTTTGGGGATTTTAGTTGACTTCGTCCGATTTAATTGTATTAACTCAGATTACTGATGGATAATCGAAGATTAAGTTGTGTCCTATCATTTTCAACATCTTTCCACGGTTTTGTCATGTCCGATTCGTCGTTTATATGAGTTTTCAATTGATGCCTTCAAGGTGTTTGGGAAAATGCCGCAGTAGGAGATTCGGTCATTTTGTGATGTTTTTCCTCATGTGATTGATTGTTTATTTGATGATAGGATATTAGGGATGAATTCCCGACGAAAATCTGGTGTTGAGCCTTTCCGATCGTCGTTTTCATTGGAGTTCCGGATTTTTCCAATCAACTGTATTTTCGGAGTATTCGCGAGGGATTACCAAGGCAAGTACCTTGATATACGAATTGTAACTATGTGAAATCATAGTTGTCGAAGTGTATGAATTTATACGGATGTATATATGTGTATATATATATATGTATGTATATACATATATTGATATATATGCCTATGTCGGTGAATGCCGAGTGATGAATGCTAACACTAGTTGACATACTCAACTTGGATTGATGGATGAACTATACTTATAGATATAATATAGTAAGGTTATATATATATATATTCGGTTGAGTCGTAATATAGGGATATATGTGCGGCGTTGGTTGTTTATGCCTGAAGGCTTACTGTGATTGAGTTTTGATTGATAACATGCGTAATATTGTTTAGATGTGTGGTTATGGACTGACGGATAATTTGTGTGACTTGGTGTACTGAGTTGATAATTGTTGTAACGTTTGTCTGTGTGCTTGATGATTGAAATAATGTGGATACTTGTTATGAGAAACGTCGTATCCGGGAACCTCTGAGGGCGGGGCGTGTACTTCGGCCTGGTGTACGCTGCATTGTGCGGCTCCATATGGTTGGTGAAAACCGGTGTTACCTAATGCGCGTGCAAGGGGTGGTTCTTGCGGGAGTGATCGCCGGCGCGGTGACATGTTCAAGGGGCGGCCAACATAGTGGATTGAATGCCGGTGCACAGGTGTGCAAGGGAGGTGCCTGGCAGGCTTATTGGTTACAGATATTCGAGTGATAGCTAAGACCCCAATACCGAATGATGTTCGTAATTCAAAATTCTTTCAACTCGCTTTAAAATGTCGGTCTTGATATAGACCGCGATTCGTGTTTCTGAAAGTTTGTTTTAACTTGTTTTAAATGTTGGTATCAGGGTTAATTAACCAAGGATATTTGACGAGATCTCCGAGGGTTAATTAATCAGGGGTCTTGAGCAGGATTTGTCGAATGAGAGGCTCTGTCCTTGATTTTATTGTGATGATATTATTTGGATTGGGTCGAGAACCCCGTGAGATGTTGTAATGACTCGCTTGTGACAGTGTTTCATAAACTCGGCCAAGGACCCCGAATAACGTTGTAATGGTTTTCTTGCAAATTGTTTTCCACATGCTGGGTCGAGGACCCGAGAGCTTTTGAAGTTATTTTCTAAAAGTATTCCCATTCGATTTTCAAAACCTAAAGACGGCCCGAGTCAATAATAATGTTTTCAAACTATCTTATCAAAATGCTTTTCATTTTATAAAAGGGGTTTTTCAAGCTAGATCTTTTAACTCATTGGGCTTGCTTAAAGTTTCACTGGTGTTATGATCTGTAAAGAGAATATGGATATGTGATTACCTTTCACCTTGTGTAAACGAATGTTTTGATGTGCTGCTTGTGTGAATGTGTGGTTTGTGTTAAGGCTTCATGGCTATTGAGTTTGTGTTGATACTTTTCGTATATCTCGTACACTATGTACTTGCACTAGCAAAATTCCAGTTTACTAACCCCCGAGTTTTCGGGGGGTGGATGCCTATAATGCGCTCAGGTTTTGGAAACTCGGGAGCAGTCACACGATTAGCTTAGAAAAAGATGGAGGACAATGATTCTAATCACACCAGAGTCAGAGTCCTTTCTTTTGTTTCATTTTGGTCGGTATTTCTCTATCGGTCGAGTATTCACCCTTGCATGGGTGTAGTTTTCATTTATTAAATTGAGATGTCATTCTTTTCTGTGTTCAATTTTATTATTGTCATTGAAATGTGAATGTCGTTAGTTTATGAATTGGTTAATAACCTTGTCGGTCTGCTTTGTAATTATTTTGACCTCGGTCGGTCAATCATTGAGTAGTCTTTTGGAGTTTAGCCTGGTAGATCCTTGTGATAAGGGTCTACGAAATGTAACATTCCCGGTCGGATTCTGGGGGTATTACAGATATGGTATCAGAGCCCAGGTTTGCGAAAAACCTAGGCCTTGGGTCAAGTCCATGTCCGGTGTAAGTCGCGCGCATCAGAGTTGTGATTAGTATCGTGGTTGCGACATCATCTTCAGGCAATCCGTGATGGTAAGTCTCCCGATCGTAAGTCCCCTTATATACGTATTTGATTATATCGTGCTAATGTGTTTAATGTGAACAAGGGTTGGAACTTGTTGGTGATATTATTGTTTTAGGATATAACATGCGTATACGGTCCGAGTGAAAATGGTTATGTAGTATGTTTCGAAAGTCGAGCATATTTATCGGTTTCTACATTCCATTAGAATAAATTTTTGAGTGTTAATTTTATTCGCCGCATGAGTATTCCGAAATGGCTTTTGGTATCTTGCAAACTGAGATTTATTTCGTAAAACTGATTCCATAAACCGAGTTTTGGCATTTTGGCCTTGAATGTTATGACGGTATTCTTATGACGGTATTTGATATTTTATAAATGACTTTTGTGAGTTCGAAAATATTACCGTCATCGGCCTTGTTGGCGTTTTGAACGCTTTTTAAAAAAATAGTTTTTAGCCTGGTGGGTTCCGGCGCGTGGCCCACGGCGTTGTAATATCACGAACATTTTAAAGTGGTGCTTTAAAATTTTCTAATATTGTGAAAACCCATGATTTAATGTCGTCATGTCAAATGGTCACGTATCTCGGTGAAAAATCCTTTCGAGCCTCGACGGACATAGATGTGATGATGGAAATGGAAGCGGCGAGGTGGTTCGTACGACCATGATTCATGCTACAGTGAAGGAGTATCAAGATCAAACGATATCCTATGAAATCTCCTTAGTGGTCGAGCCCACGAGCGAAGCAAAGAGACCGAGGACATCTGGGAAATTTTTGGGTGGTGAAGAGTTTAAGGCTCCCAAACCCCCACGTCGTTCGAACGCGTCGTCTTCGCGGTCGGGAGTGAGCGCTGGGAATCCCAAGCCAGAATCAGTGACTCTCGGTAAGAAGGGAGGGTGCTTCAACTGCAACCATCGGGGACATATTCGTGCAAATTGTCCCTTTACACTCTTGACTTGTTACCGGTGCGGGTGTGAAGGTCATCGGGAGAAACATTGTGACATAATCTCCGAATTAGCAAAGAGTGCTACCCTATTGGCAAACAGAGCAAGTGACCGGAGAATGTCCCGAAACCCTATTTCTCCTTCTGAAGAGCCTAACATGGGAGAATGAATATTTTGTAATATGTCCTAATCGTGGCTGTTTCCAACAATCGTGACTTTGATCGTTTTTCATTTCATTTCTTTACGTTTCCAACTCTTGTTGTTCTAAGTTTTGGGATCGAAATGTCTTTTTAGTATGAGGGAGTGTATTACCCGTACTTTTCTTAGTATTTCCGGTATTTTGTGACTTTTCATTGTTGGTAATTCAATTGTGATCCTCTCGACGATTTTAAACTACCTCGTTCTACTTAGCCTACCATCCTCCGAACGAATTTCGGAGCTGTTTTGATAAATCCCATGGATTATTGTGGCTTTTCCACATCCAAATTTTATTCCTACAAATTTTGTTTGAATCTATTGTTCCCACATGTACAATTAACTTTTCCAAATGTGTTATGAACTTGGATGCGGTTGGTCGAGCTCGACTTTTATCTTGGAGCCATTTTGTGATTTTCCTTAACTCTTGGAGCTTTTATCTCCAAACTCATACTCCTCCACCTCGACTTCTCATGTTCACATATATTTTATCGCCTCGACTCACGTACCAGATGCTTGCTTAGTCAGTTCATTGTATTTCAAGAATTCTCGCATTCGCGCATTGCTCGTGATGTTTTAAGACTGAGCAAGTAGTTATTTTTTTCCTTGATTGTTCCGCCGCTCTCTATTTTAAGTTTCGGGACGAAACTTATTTTAAGGGGTGGAGAATGTAATACCCGGGATTTTCATTCCAGTTATTTTGGATTTTTCCGGATATTTCTCGGTTGCTGAGTATAGGTATTATTTTTCTCGATGATTGATTTTGTGTTTATTGTAATACTCGACACTTTTATTCCGGTTGCCTTGAACTATTTGTCGGTTGGTGTCGGTGATTTTGTGTCGTTATAATTATGTGGGATTCGTTTTTTCTGTTATGAATGGTATGTTGTGTTTCATAATTTGCTCGTTATTGTTTTGAATCTTAACCGTTGCGTTAGTGTGACCAAAACGTGGTCGAACGCCTAACCGGACTATCGGAATTGGCCACGGCGGAGTCACGGCCGCACGTTTTGGGCCAGAGAGCCGCCTGGCCGAGTTACGGCCGTACGTGCTCGGCAGGGTCTGGGCAGCTTCCGGACGAAGGCCGGTTACCGCCGTAAGTCGTGATCGGGTACGGCCGTAAGGGCGCTGGGCAGCTTCTGGACGAAGGCCGGTTACGGCCGTAAGTCGTGATCGGGTACGGCCGTAAGGGCGCTGGTCAGCTTCCGGATGAAGGCCGGTTACGGCCGTAAGGATGCCGGTTACGGCTGTAAGTGATCGACACACACTAGGCAGTATAAATATGACCGAGCAGCCCTGTTTCCACCCATTCTTCACTTCTCTCCTTTCCCTTCCGCGGCCAGGGCTTTGTTCGCCAAAGATACATGTTGTTAAACAACAAATCCATAAAGCTCTTGAGTTTGTATCACTGATTGATCGTCCTATAACCTTCTCCGATCCATCGAATCACGGTATGATTTCCTAAAAATTTAGTTTTGGGGATTTTAGTTGACTTCATCCGGTTTAATTGTATTAACTCAGATTATTGATGGATAATCGAAGATTAAGTTTTGCCCTATCATTTTCATCATCTTTCCACGGTTTTGTCATGTCCGATTCGTCGTTTATATGAGTTTTCAATTGACGCCTTCAAGGTGTCTAGGAAAATGCCGCAGAGGGAGATTCGGTCATTTTGTGATGTTTTTCCTCGTGTGATTTATTGTTTATTTGATGATAGGATATTAGGGAAGAATTCCCTACGAAAATATGGTGTTGAGCCTTTCCGATCGTCGTTTTCATTGGAGTTCCGGATTTTTCCAATAAATCGTATTTTTGGAGTATTCGCGAGAGATTACCAAGGCAAGTACCTTGATATACGAATTGTAACTATGTGAAATCATTGTTGTCGAAGTGTCTGAATTTATACGGATGTATATATATATATATATATATATATATATATATATATATATATGTGTGTGTGTGTGTGTGTGTGTTTATATATATTTATATGTATGTATATACGTATATTGATATATATGCCTATGTCGGTGAATGCCGAGAGATGAATGCTAACACTAGTTGACGTACTCAACTTGGATTGATGGATGAACTATACTTATTGATATAATATAGTAAGGTTATATATATATATATTTATATTTATATATATTCGGTTTAGTCGTAATATAGGGATATATGTGCGGCGTTGGTTGGTTTTGCCTAAAGGCTTATTGTGATTGAGTTTTGATTGATAACGTGCGTAATATTGTTTAGCTGTGTGGTTATGGACTGACGGATAATTTGTGTGACTTGGTGTACTGAGTTGATAATTGTTGTAACGTTTGCCTGTGTGCTTGGTGTTTGAAACAATGTGGATACTTGTTGTAAGAAACGTCGTATCCGGGAACCTCTAAGGGCGGGGCGTGTACTCCGGCCTGGTGTACGCTGCAATTTGCGGCTCCATATGGTTGGTGAACACCGGTGTTACCTAATGCGCGTGCAAGGGGCGGCTCTTGCGGGAGTGATCACCGGCACGGTGACATGTTCAAGTGGCGGCCAACATAGTGGAGTGAACGCCGGTGCATAGGTGTGCAAGGGAGGCGCCTGACAGGCTTATTGGTTACGGATATTCAAGTGACAGCTAAGACCCCGATACCGAACGATATTCGTAATTCAAAATTCTTTCAACTCGCTTTAAAATGTCGGTCTTGATATAGACCGCGATTCGTGTTTCTGAAATTTTGTTTCAACTTGTTTTAAATGTTGGTATCAGGGTTAATTAACCAAGGATATTTGACGAGATCTCTGAGGGTTAATTAATCAGTGGTCTTGAGCAGGATTTGTCGAATGAGAGGCTGTGTCCTTGATTTTATTGTGATGATATTATTTGGATTGGGTCGAGAACCCCATGAGATGTTGTAATGACTCGCTTGTGATAGTGTTTCATAAACTCGGCCAAGGACCCCGAATAACGTTGTAATGGTTTTCTTGCAAATTGTTTTCCACATGCTGGGTCGAGGACCCGAGAGCTTTTGAAGTTATTTTCTAAAAGTATTCCCATTCGATTTTCAAAACCCAAAGACGGCCCGAGTCAATAATAATGTTTTCAAACTATCTTATCAAATTGCTTTTCCTTTTATAAAAGTGGTTTTTCAAGCTAGATCTTTTAACTCATTGGGCTTGCTTAAAGTCTCACTGGTGTTATGATCCGTAAAGAGAATATGGCTATGTGATTACCTTTCACCTTGTGTAAACGAATGTTTTGATGTGCTGTTTGTGTGAATGTGTGGTTTGTGTTAAGGCTTCGTGGCTGTCGAGTTTGTGTTGATACTTCTCATATATCTTGTGTACTTGCACTAGCAAAATTCCAGTTTGCTAACCCCCGAGTTTTCGGGGGGTGGGTGCCTATTATGCGCTCAGGTTTTGGCAGCTCGGGAGCAGTCACAGGATTGGCTTGGAAGAAGATAGAGGACAATGATGCTAATCACACCAGAGTCAGAGTCTTTTATTTTGTTTCATTTTGGTCGGTATTTCTTTGTCGTTCGAGTATTCACCCATGCATGGGTGTAGTTTTCATTTATTAAATTGAGTTGTCATTCTTTTCTGTGTTCAAGTTTATTATTGTCATTGAAATGTGAATGTCGTTAGTTTCTGAATTGGTTAATGACCTTATCAGTCTGCTTTGTAATTATTTTGACCCCGGTCGGTCAATCATTGAGTAGTCTTTTGGAGTTTATCCTGGTAGATCCTTGTGATAAGGGTCTACGGCATATAACATTCCCGGTCGAATTCTGGAGGTGTTACATATAACCGATCAAAAAACCCAATGGTTCCACAATCCGATAATCATATCGATAATCAAATTAAATCAATAACAAGGGTCTAAACGTTACCGGTTCCAAATTCAATCTTAAATACGAATACAAGTTCCCTCCTTGTAATTTCATAATTAAAACCGATTACCGATTATCATCATCAATCCGAACAATTCGATTAGTTCAACATATAGATGATCATATTCCAAGGGTGTCAAATAATTCAATCATTCGATTTGAACACTTATTCAATACGTATGAACTTCCCAACTAAAAGATGCATAATAATCTCATCAAACTCAGAATCATATTCGTATTCCTATACGAAAATTGTACCAAACACATAACTTAGTTCTAGATATGAATATTCCATGTTTATATCCAAAACACCAACGTCTCTTAAACATATTCATCAAATCATATAATCCAAGAGTTCCTTAAGAATACGATTTATTCCGAAATCGCATTCAAAATCTCCAAGACGACATAATCCGATGTGTTCTAACATCTAAAAAATCCTCATTTATAATTCAATATGTATATTACCAAACTCTTCAATATACAATTCGCATAACCTCAGGAATCACAATAACACCACTATAACCATCGTCATATGAAGAAAAACATCAACAATCAAACCAACAAGGATTGTATCATACTTAATCTGGAATTATCCTCATATCATGATTCATACGAAATTAACATAATCCAGAATTCCATCTCTTCATCGGTTTAAATGAATCACAATCCTTACAACAGGAAGAATCCTAATTAACATCTGAAATCTCTTATCACAATTCCATTAGATCTCCTATAACATCCAGAATCGCAACAATACTACCAAGAACATCAAGAACACTATGATTCCACAATCATAACCAACATAATCAAGACATAGATCATCATATCATCATCATCCTTAACAAATTTTCCGTAAATACCAAGAATCATCACAACAACTCCATAAACTATCATCATACGAACTAATCATCAACAACAACCTCAAAAATCCGAATTTAACAAGAGGATTATCCAGCATACCTCTTAGAAGATGAAATACACAAGTAACCACCTCAAGAATCATCAGTATCTTCATATCAAAGCCTCAAATCCATGCCCTTAAGCTCATAATCAACTTAGAAGAACTAAAACTCCATCTCTGAGTGTTGAAGGGCGAAAAACGAAGTGAAGTTCTGAAGAAAGACGAAGTGACGGGCATCCCACTTATAAAAACTTCCAGAGTTAACGTACGTAATAAACTTTACATACGTTATCTATCCTTGATAGCGTACATAATGCTGACCCAAAGGCAACTGTCTCAATTCGTTCAAAGCCTTACGTACGGAATCCTTGCTCCATAGCATACGTAATACGTACGTTGACTTGCTACAGTACCATACCTGTTTATGTATGTAATGATCTGTCCTTAATGCACGTAAAGCTCGAGGTTGACTTGCCTGCCCACATCCGTGATGAAAGTTGCCGACCACGGGGCCACTAGCCGATCACAGCTCGGTCCTGTCTGATTCTCCTCATAACGTACGTAATGTGTGATACATAATGTACGTTATGCTTACCAGTTTAGCGTACGTATGTCCCTAAGCTTAACGTACGTAATGGCCTTCTGTACTTAGCCAAATCCAACTGTTCATGTCCGTCTCGACATATTGGATACGTATACTCACATACTGAATATATATAGTCATCCCAAAATATTCTCATACGATACCTATGATACACGATATCCTCAAATACAATTGTCGACCAAGTACGACAATTATACAAATACAGTTGTCTCAGTCTTCAATTTATTTTATCCATACTGTATAGACACCAAGCTATGCAGTATATCTCAGATAAAATAATGCGAAAAAATTTATACTGAAAATTCGGGTATTACATAGATGTCCTCTTTGATGTCATGTAAGCAAGGAAAATAAGTAGATTTAGGTCCCCTTTGCTTGTTGGGTGTAACACCCCAAACTAGGCGGATATTACAGTGCCGTGGACCCCCGACTGGGACCCACCAGGCGAATGAAAATGAATGAATTACACAGGTAAATGTAGTACCGAACCACATTACAACATCAATTACTCCGACGAGGAGTTTTATACAACACACCCAGGATAAAATAGAATACATGTGTATTTTATGTGACGATAAAATACACAACACTGAATGAAATGAGCATTCAAACGGAATGTCTGCAGCGGAATAAGTAAAGGAAACACAAATGACTGAATAAATGATCAGCATCGGGGCCCCTACTAGTATCATGGGACTCGTCGCCGTCAACATGCTCTTCCGTGCCTTTGCCTTGCCGTGACACACGAAAACAAAATCCCCAACGGTCGATTTACGTAACAACAATCCTCAAGGGTTGAAAATACACAATCATGATATATCGAAATTATGAATTATTCTCCAAAACATACGCAATCAAACATGCTATATGAATCGACTAATCAAGATCGGCTCAAAGGAATGGCGCCACACTACGCCCGGATGGAAATGTGTCCGTGCACAAGCCACCAACGATCAAACACGCGTGGTCTTGTACCTAATCGCCTCACGAGCAATCGACTCGTGTGCACACCCAATGTGAGGCCGCCAACCAACACACGACTATAATGTGCCCGACATGAAAATCCTACACATACCAACTGCACGCCAAGATGACCGAATGCCACAATATGACAAAAGTGACAATGAAAATGAATAATGACTCACCAAGATTGAATGATGGTGAAATGAATGATAGCTCAATGAAATGATCGGAACCGTCGTTCCTTATGACTGAGGTGATTAATTGACAATGACGAGCTTTGATACGATTAATACAATGATGAATGAGTTATGATTATGAATGAACAACGACAAAAGGAATGAATATCCTTTTAACCGAGTAAGAATTAACTTACACAATACCGATGATGAATGTCCGTCCACGAACAACGTCCTAAATGAAATATCGGTCGCTCGAACAACCTTGAATAACACAATTACCAATAATCCGATCATTACGCAAATCAAAAACGATCATAAACGACTCAAACATCGACACAACGATATCCGAGTTCGAATGAATCGAAACCAACTCCAAGATGAGTATTTCAAACCATCAAAACACTTTCAAGGATATCAATAATCCATTAGGAATCCATAACTCATGATTACAACAACATCAATCGGAAAATCCCCAATTAACCGAAGTCAACCCCAAGGTTTCTTGGAATAATTCCGAAAATAACCGTTAAAATCCGTAGGAATATATTTATCCAAGTTAGATAATCCATAACTAACATATTCCAATGATAATCCAAGCTTACGAAGAAATCGGAAGGAAAACCCAAAATCCAAATTCTAGATCCAAGAGTTTAATACCTTTGATTCGATGTGATGAAGATGATGAAATGATGATCAATCCGAAAGATGAGCTTGAAAATGATGATTGATGATTACACCTCGAAGAATCCTCTCAAACGCTCGAAATCGCCCAAAACTACCGAAGGAATGAAATGAGATGGGAAATGACGAACTCGACTAAAGCTGTCAATTTATACTCGACCCATGTTAGCGTGCGCTAGCCTTGTGCATAGCGTGCGCTAACGTGTAATTTGGGTAGTCCAGTAACCCCTGTCCGAACACGGTAGCGCGCTACGTACCTATTTGTAGCGTGCGCTACGGCCATATTACTAGCGTGCGCTAATATCCATTGTTAGCGTGCGCTAGCGAAATATTCGACGCCCGATCGAGTCCAGAAAACCGTCGCCCTCGATCTAACCTCGATAGCGTGCGCTACAACAACCGATTAGCGTGCGCTATAATATTGATTGCGTCGCTAAATATAACTCATAGCGTGCGCTATGAATTAATCCGGTGCGATCCGGTAGCCCGGACTCAACTCGATCCGTCCCTAGCGCGCTACTCCACACATATAGCGTGCGCTACTACAACCGTTAGCGCGCTACTTACCACTCGTAGCGTGCGCTACAATTATTCTCACTGCATCCGGTACCTTCCGGATCGCGGCCAATAGCCTTAGCGTGCGCTAAAGCTGAGCGGTAGCGTGCGCTACCTATACCCAATTAGCGTACGCTAAAAGGAGTATGTAGCGTGCGCTACCCTCAAGCACAGCTTGCAACGAAAAGGACAATGATGATAAACACGGCACGAAACTCCAATCAGATTAGTGATGAATGACGATTGATACACGATACAATTACTCTGAATGATGAATACCATGACTGAATCTGAGTGATAAATGATCAATAATGAAATTACTGAGTACCAATTACTGATTGATAAATACTGAATGATAATTACTGAGTGATAATCACTGAATGATAATTACTGGGTATTACATACACCCCCCCTTAAAAGAGTTTCGTCCCCGAAACTAAGGGTCAAACAACTCGGGATAACTCTCCCGCATACAATCCTCGGTTTCCCAAGTAGCCTCTTCGACTCCGTGTCTAGACCACTGAATTTTAACCAAAGGAATCGTCTTATTCCTCAACTGTTTGATTCGCCGCTCTAAAACTCGTATAGGACGTTCCTCATATGAATGATCGTCGGCGATCTCGATTTCGTCGAACTGAAGTATGTGACTCGGGTCGGCAACATACTTCCGCAACTGAGAGACATGAAACACATTATGAATTCGGCTCAACGCCGGGGGTAAAGCCAATCGATAAGCTAACTCGCCTACCCGATCCAAAATCTCAAACGGTCCAATGAATCTCGGACTCAATTTCCCCCTCTTCCCAAAACGGAAGATACCACGACTCGGGGATACCTTGACCAACACGTGGTCACCCGTCTAGAACTCTACTGGTCGACGCCGGTTATCCGCTTATGATTTCTATCGACTCGAGCGGTCAACAAACGACTCGATCAAAGCTACCTTCTCACGGGCGGCTATAAGCATATCGGGCTCGGTGCCGATTGATTCGATAAGTCGTCCCAACACAACGGAGATCGACAACGACCATACAAGGCCTCGTAAGGTGCCATCTTGATCGAAGCATGCCAACTATTATTATACGTGAACTCGATCAATGGTAGTTGGGCTTCCCAATCGTCTTTCCAATCGAGGACGCATGCCCTCAACATGTCCTCTAATGTCTGAATGGTCCTCTCTGATTGTCCGTCGGACTGAGGATGAAAAGCGGTACTGAGATTAAGCTGAGTTCCCATAGCGCGATGAACTGATTTCCAAAAGTGCGACACAAACCGTCCGTCACGATCGGAAACGATACTTTTAGGAGTACCGTGCAGTCTGACTATCTCTTTAATGAACAACTGGGCAAGTCTCTTGGGACCCCACGTATCCTTGATCTCAAGGAAATGAGCTGATTTGGTTAAGCGGTCCACGATCACCCAGATCGTGTTCATGCCACGACGACTCGTCGGCAAACTCGTGATGAAATCCATAGAAATGTCTTCCCATTTCCACTCGGGAATAGGAAGAGGTTTTCAGATACCCGCCGGTCGCCGATGTTCAATCTTAACTTGTTGTGAGTTAAGCATCTCGAAACAAATTCGCGACTTCTCGCTTCATATTACTCCACCGGTAATTTTGTTTCAAGTCCTTGTACATCTTGCTAGACCCGGATGAGCAGAATAAGGGGTAGCATGAGCTTCTCTCAAAATAGAGTTTTTCAACTCGTCAATCGCGATACGCACAACCGATTCTTAAACCTCAAAAGTCCATCCTCGTGGACCACAAATCCGAGGCTTTCCCTGAGCCACATCCTCTCGGATGCGCAACAATGATGGGTCCGAACCACGATTCTCTCGAATTTCCTCCTCGAGTGACGATGAAATCTCTAACATACAAAGCCGCCCGAACTCGCTGACGGACCTCGATCTCGGGTCTAAGGAATTCCTATGAAGCTCCTTCGAATCTGTTAAGCGGGCAAGCATCTGTTCTGAACGGACTTACGACTCAAGGCGTCGGCGACAACATTCGCCTTGCCCGGTGATAAAGGATCTCGATATCATAATCTTTGATTAATTCCAACCACCGCCTCTGGCGCATATTTAACTCCTTCTGAGTAAATATATACTTTAAGCTCTTATGATCGGTGAATATCTGACAGGTAACGCCATAAAGATAATGACGCCAAATTTTCAAAGCGAACACCACGGCTGCTAGCTCCAGGTCGTGGGTCGGATAATTAACCTCGTAAGGTCTCAATTGCCGTGAAGCATAGGCAATAACCTTCCCGTTCTGCATGAGCACACATCCGAGACCCTGTCCGGACGCATCACTATAGACCACAAATCCTTCCGTCCCCTGCGGCAAGGAAAGTACAGGTGCTGACATCAACCGGCTCTTGAGTTCCTCAAAACTCCGTTGACACGCGTCGGACCACGTGTATTTCTTATCCTTCCGCAAAAGGTTCGTTAAGGGTTGAGCGATTCGAGAAAATCCCTCTACAAATCGCCGATAATAACCCGCTAATCCGAGGAAACTTCGGATTTCCTTGACGTTCTTCAGAGGTAGCCAATCTCGAATAGCCTCCGTCTTCTGAGGATCGACACGAACTCCGTCTGATGAAATTACATGTCCGAGAAAAGTCACTTCGGACATCCAGAACTCACATTTAGAAAACTTCCCATAAAGTTGTTCTCGCCTCAACACGTCGAGAACTAGATGAAGGTGAGACTCGTGTTCCTCCCGGTCACGAGAATAAATCAAAATGTCATCGATGAAGACAACAACAAATCGATCCAAAAAGTCGATGAAGACCCGATTCATTAACTCCATGAATACCGCAGGTGCATTAGTCAATCCAAACGGCATAACCACAAACTCATAATGACCATAGCGTGTTCGAAACGCCGTCCTCGCGATGTCCGACTCTCGAATCCATGGCGATGATATCCGGATCTTAAGTCGATCTTGGAAAATATCAAGCTCCACTGAAGTTGATCTAAGAGATCATCAATACGGGGTAAGGGATACTTATTCTTGATCGTCACCTGTTCAACTCCCGATAATCAATACATAAGCGGAATGAACCATCCTTCTTCTTGACAAACAACAACTGGTGCTCCCCACGGGACGCACTCGGTCGGATATAACCTTTCTCGAACAACTCCTCAAGTTGGTTCTTTAATTCTGCATTTGGTCGGGGCCATCCGGACGGTGCCTTCGATATCGGGGACGTGCAGGCTCCAACTCAATCGTGAATTCCACATCCCTCGTGGAGGCAAACCAGTAACTCGTGCGGAAAAACATCGGCATATTCCTTCACCACCGAATATCCGTTAACATTCTTGATGATTTCTCGGTTTTGGCCATAAAGCACCAATAACCGACACATCCCCGATTGAGTAATCTTGCTTTCATCAAATTAATGACTTTGCGAGCAGTAGGGATTACCTCCCGAAACACATATTCAACTCCATCGTGCGAAATGATAGTGACCAAACGCTTTCGGACACTAATGATGGCATCATGACGATCCATCCAATCAATACCCAAGATGATGTCGTCCCTCGGTAAATCTACTACGATTAGGTCCGCTGGCCATACCACGACCATGAAACCAGATCGGACAATTACAATCTCACGGATTCCGATAATGCGTCTACCATCGGGTAGGCCAATGACATATGGCTCACAACTAGTAGCACTACCCGCACGTAGTCTACTCAAACATGACTCGGAAATGAATGAATGAGATGCACCGGTATCAAAAGGGTACACAAAGTTGAGATAGAATATCGAGTGTACGAGATCATCCGAGCCTCGGGATCATCGGTCTTCTTCATCTCATAAATTCGGGGCTTGGCCCCGAACCGGATGCTCCGTCGATAGCTCTTGGCTCCGCCTTTAGCTCCTGTCGTTTTGAGCAGCCCGAGTGAGTGGCCCGATTACGCACCCTGAATGACACAGGGCTTGAGATGACGCCGGAGTGGGTTTAGAGTCCCTACGGCAAAACGGGCCCTATGCCCGGCAATCCCACGATTGTGGCACGTGATGC
Source organism: Orobanche coerulescens (assembly GCA_033398695.1). Lineage (NCBI taxonomy): Eukaryota > Viridiplantae > Streptophyta > Magnoliopsida > Lamiales > Orobanchaceae > Orobanche > Orobanche coerulescens. The sequence continues at coordinate 40,502,277 of CM065809.1, read as the reverse complement.
ATCGTTCGGACACTTGGTCGAAATGACCACTGTTCCTCACAGTTGAAACAAGTGATGGCCAGGCCATTGCTCGCGGCGAGATTCCACGGGTTTAGACGCCGGGGGAGGTCGCTCAGAAAAAGTAGAGCCCGCACGTGGTTTCTTGAAAGTGGCCTGACTCCCGTCAGACTGATTACGATTCTTGGACTTCTTGCTAGCAAACGAAGGTTGCTGCTTAGCAATTTCCTTAGCAGTAAGCTCGTAGGTGAGGGCTTTCTCGATGAACTCGGCCAGAGTGGTACAGTTATGATTAAGCAACTGAAGTCTCATACGGGGTTTCAGCCTCTTGCTGAAATACTTGATCTTGTCCGCTTCTGAGTGAATGATAGATGAGGCGAACGGAAGAAGTTCCTGAAATTTTTCGGCGATGGCGAGAACGTCATCATCCGCCGAAAGGTCGGGAGTGAGTAATTCCGACAACTTGGCCTCCCTGAGTGGGGCCGGATAGTACCTCTCCATCATGAGAGTCTTGAACTGATCCCAAGTACATGTTCCGTCGGTGGGCCTCAACGATAACCACCATGAATGAGCGCTCTTACCGAGATAGTAAGCCGCAACTGAAACTTTATGCCCTTCGGGGCAATCCACCATAGCAAATAACTTCTCAAAATGCTCAAGCCAGTGAACAATATCCGCCGGCTCAGATGAGCCCTCAAAAGTAGGTGGTCGCTGGCGAGAGATATCGCTGATGATATTACTCACGTTCCTCTCTTGCCTCTGAGGTGGCGGCGGAGGAGCTGCGGTCGATTGACGGAGTTATGCATCGTCTCCATCAACCGAGCCATCGGGTCATTTGGGCCATCATGCCCTGCATAAATGCGAGTGGGTCGGCCGAACACCCTCGACCGAGCCATGTCCGGGTACGACTCCTGACGGTGAATGATCGCGTCGTGTGAGTGAGTGGCAGCGTCGCTGCTCGATGAGTTAGCATTATTCCTGGCATTTGCACGGGTATTCGCACGAGTTCTCGGGATTCGGCCCGTTCCACGGCCTCGTCCTCCACGTCCTCTGCCAGCCCTTTCCATACTGAAGTGGAAAGTCATATGATGATTATATATCTCGCATGAGTATCACATTATGATTATATTATGAAATGATGAAAATGAGCATACGCGCTCAAATACAGCGATTACATGAATGATTGATTGACGTGACATGATTATCTGATGAAGTTACTGAAATGATTATCTTGGATGAGTTAACAAGATTAATGATCCGATCTTCCTGATCAACAACTGAACAATGAAATGAATTGACTAATTAATGAGTTAACCTGACCGTCCCGGTCAAAATGACAATGATGATTGAGGATTGTTAACTGATGAATTATGAATGAATGATTTATGCCAGAAATTATACCGTGGCATTAGAAATCTTACAGTTCTTGGTCTGATTGGCTCGGCTTTTGCACAGGTCACACGTGGCGCGAGAGTCCAATGATACTAGTCCGATGACGATGATTTCAAATGAGACATGACTTGGAGGGTAGTATTCAAAACCACGCTCCGATACCAACTCTGCAACACCCCAAACTAGGCGGATATTACAGTGCCGTGGACCCCCGACTGGGACCCACCAGGCGAATGAAAGTGAATGAATTACACGAGTAAATGTAGTACCGAACCACATTACAACATCAATTACTCCGACGAGGAGTTTTATACAACACACCCAGGATAAAATAGAATACATGTGTATTTTATGTGACGATAAAATACACAACACTGAATGAAATGAGCATTCAAACGGAATGTCTGCGTGGAATAAGTAAAGGAAACACAAATGATCAATAAATGGTGAGCAGATGGGGCCCCTACTAGTATCAGGACTCGTCGCGTCAACATGCTCTTCCCGTGCCTTTGCCTTGCCGTGACACGAAAACAAAATCCCCAACGGGCCGATTACACGTAACAACAATCCTCAAGGGTTGAAAATACACAATCATGATATATCCAAATTATGAATTATTCTCAAAACATACGCAATCAAACATGCTATATGAATCGACTAATCGATGCGGCTCAAAGGAATGGCGCCACACTACGCCCGGATGGAAATGTGTCGGTGCACAAGCCACATAAGATCATACACTCGTGGTCTTGTACCTAATCGGCCTCACGAGCAATCGACTCGTGTGCACACCCAATGTGAGGCCGCCAACCAACACACGACTATAATGTGCCCGACATGAAAATCCTACACATACCAATCGGCACGCCAAGATGACCCGGAATGCCACAATATGACAAAAGTGACAATGAAAATGAATAATGACTCACCAAGATTGAATGATGGTGAAATGAATGATAGCTCAATGAAATGATCGGAACCGTCGTTCCTTATGACTGAGGTGATTAATTGACAATGACGAGCTTTGATACGATTAATACAATGATGAATGAGTTATGATTATGAATGAACAACGACAAAAGGAATGAATATCCTTTTAACCGAGTAAGAATTAACTTACACAATACCGATGATGAATGTCCGTCCACGAACAACGTCCTAAATGAAATATCGGTCGCTCGAACAACCTTGAATAACACAATTACCAATAATCCGATCATTACGCAAATCAAAAACGATCATAAACGACTCAAACATCGACACAACGATATCCGAGTTCGAATGAATCGAAACCAACTCCAAGATGAGTATTTCAAACCATCAAAACACTTTCAAGGATATCAATAATCCATTAGGAATCCATAACTCATGATTACAACAACATCAATCGGAAAATCCCCAATTAACCGAAGTCAACCCCAAGGTTTCTTGGAATAATTCAGAAAATAACCGTTAAAATCCGTAGGAATATATTTATCCAAGTTAGATAATCCATAACTAACATATTCCAATGATAATCCAAGCTTACGAAGAAATCGGAAGGAAAACCCAAAAATCGAAATTCTAGATCCAAGAGTTTAATACCTTTGATTCGATGTGATGAAGATGATGAAATGATGATCAATCCGAAAGATGAGCTTGAAAATGATGATTGATGATTACACCTCGAAGAATCCTCTCCAAACGCTCGAAATCGCCCAAAACTACCGAAGGAATGAAATGAGATGGGAAATGACGAACTCGACTAAACTGTCCAATTTATACTCGATCCATGTTAGCGTCGCTAGCCCATGCATAGCGTGCGCTAACGTGTAATTTGGGTAGTCCAGTAACCCCTGTCCGAACACGGTAGCGCGCGCTACGTACCTATTTGTAGCGTGCGCTACGGCCATATTACTAGCGTGCGCTAATATCCATTGTTAGCGTGCGCTAGCGAAATATTCGACGCCCGATCGGAGTCGTAAAACCGTCTGCCCTCTGATATAACCTCGATAGCGTGCGCTACAAGAACCGATTAGCGTGCGCTATAATATTGATTGCGTACGCTAAATATAACTCATAGCGTGCTCTATGAATTAATCCGGTGCAGTCCAGTAGCCACTGGACTCAACCTGATCTGTCCCTAGCGCGCGCTACTCCACACATATAGCGTGCGCTACTACAACCCGTTAGCGCGCGCTACTTACCACTCGTAGCGTGCGCTACAATTATTCTCACCTGCAGTCCAGTACCTTCTGGACTGCAGCCAAGGTAGCCTTAGCGTGCGCTAAAGCTGAGCGGTAGCGTGCGCTACCTATACCCAATTAGCGTACGCTAAAAGGAGTATGTAGCGTGCGCTACCCTCAAGCACAGCTTGCAACGAAAAGGACAATGATGATAAACACGGCACGAAACTCCAATCAGATTAGTGATGAATGACGATTGATACACGATACAATTACTCTGAATGATGAATACCATGACTGAATCTGAGTGATAAATGATCAATAATGAAATTACTGAGTACCAATTACTGATTGATAAATACTGAATGATAATTACTGAGTGATAATCACTGAATGATAATTACTGGGTATTACATTGGGTCCATGAATGTTAGTGCCTTTAGGTACCCATATTTGCCTGACAGCAATTGGCTTGTTATAGGTTACTTTTGGTCCATGCTTGCGATGTGTACGTGGGGCAGACACGTAGTCGCTGTAACCTTGATAATTATGATGCACGTAAAAATGAGGGTTATTATTATTAATCCAGTATGAATGCCGTCTTGGAGGTGCAGTCATTTTCTTCGGCCTTGCAGCTTGCCTCCTGGGTCTCTAGTTGGATTCCCAAAGCTGTTGCTGGTATTGCGCTGCGACCTGCTTTCTCGATGGATATCGGGGCTCTTGTATCCAATATCTAGGCGCGCTATACTGTTGGAAGTACTGCTGTGCAGGCTTTTGATATTTAGATACAACCTTCTTTCTGAATGGCTGTTGGCGCTTCTGATATGATCGAGGATATGTTGTTGGTTATGCCTTACAGGTCTTTGGGGCTGAGGATTCCGCTGTCTGTGATATGAATTAGGTGGCGAATTGGCAGCCTTTGCTGTACGCGGGTCAGCTGTAACCTTAGCGGACTCGAGGTCTCTTCAGGTACAGGAATGGGTTCCACACCCCTAACGAACACTGTACTAGTTTTCCCTTTATTGAAGAATGAGTTGTATCCTAAGCCACTTTTATCATGAGCAGGTTGCCCTGTGCTTAGAATTTCTTCCATCATTTTAGATAATTTCTCGAAAGATTTCAATATGGTCTCTAGTTCTCCTTCTCGTTTCTCGAGAGTTTTTACTTTAGCTTCTAGTAGAGCGAAATCATTTGTCTTGTCCTCATTATGAGACTTGGTCTCATTTAGATCTTGGACAAGTTGATGATTGATCTCCATGAGTTTTTTCCAATGTGATTTTGCTGTTTTCGCAATCGATGGACATATTTTCTTAATTATTTCTCAGCAAGTCATTTTTATCTTTCAACTCTAAATTAGAAATTTTGAGCTATATGTTTTCTCGTTTCAATGTCTCATGGGCCTTTTGAATGTTTTTAAATTCAGTCATCAAATTTTCGAAATTATGAGATGCAATTATAGGAATATTGGATGTTGAGCTTACCTCATCATCGCTATCTTCATCGTCCTCTATATTTTTGGCCATAAAGCACATGTATGCTTTATATTCGAAATCATCATCGGTCGAGTCACTGTCAGTGACTGCCTGAAGACATTACTCGGTCTTGGTTGGTGCGAGCGAGGCTTCTGATTTGCCGATCAGGGCCATGAGATTGTTCTTCCTAGCACGTCTCCTTTCGTATTTTTCTTGTTGCTCGGCTTCCGGAAACTTTTGGAGTTTAGGATGCGGACATTTATTTGCATAATGTCCTAGTTTCCTACAGATTAGAATTACCATATGAAGAAGATTCAGAACTTGCCTTGTGAAAAGGCTTGGGCCTGTATGGAGTCTTTCCAGACTGTTTGATGAATTTCTTGAATTTGTGCATGAGCAGAGCTATTTCATATTGTGACAGGATATCATCGTCACTATCAGCATTCTTATAGGAAGATTTGGATGTGCTGGGCATGCTGTGTCTCCTGTTAGATACAACGGCTAATGCTGTAGTCCTAGTAGGTGACTCTTCGGCCTTCTCTCTCCTGTCAATATCATACTCGAAAGCTTTGAGATCATAGAAGAGGTCGAAAGTAGAACTGTCATTGAGATTACATGATACACGCATAGCTATGATTTTTATGTCCCATCGGGTAGGGAGTGATCTAAAGATTTTAAGATTTTCCTCCTTTTGGGTATACACTTTACCCAAGTTCACCGACAATGCCAATGAATCTGAGGTCAAGCTCCTTAAGAGTTTCAGATGATTTCATTTCAAATGATTCAAATTGATGAGTGAGTTTTGAAATTTTATTTTCTTTTGAGAGCTTAGTTCCCTCACAAATCATCTTGAGTTTATTCCAGATTTCCTTGGTTGTCTTACAGCTTTTTGCCTTCGAGAATATGTCTTTGTCAAGAGTGACAAATAGCGCATTCTTAGCAACATTGTCTAGGTTAGCACGCTTGCGCTCATCGGTCGTCCATTGCTCATGCTCTTTCTCGAGCATCTCTGCATGAGGTTGTCCCTCTATCCTTGCGGCGGGATTAACCTTCATTATCTTGATGGGGCTATCTTGGATGACAAAACTCATCTCTTCGTGCATGGATGCAAGATGTGCTTCCATCCTAATTCTCAAATCATCAAATTCGTTAATCGAGAACATAGGAACCTTGTTTATCATAGAAGTATCCATGTAGAAGAATAGGAAAGACAAAGAATGTTTTAAAACAAATGTGTGATTATTGGATCTGATTCGGTGAAAAATACGATAGATTCTTTTTAGAATCAACCTCTACGATACCACTTGTTGGCCACTAAGTATACAGAATACAGCTTGAAAAAGTGTTAGTACATCAAGCTGTACGATTTCAAATGAGAGTGTGTAGCAGAAGTTTGTTTAAGTGGGTTGCTGTAAATACAGCAACTAGGCTTTCTCCTGTTGGCTTGGAGCATACAGGGTTTTGTAATGTATACTGTAAATAATCACAGTTATGAAAACAATAAAAGCAGAAAGTAAATAACACGCAATAAAAAATGGTTCGAGATAAACCCCTCTACGTCCACTGGTCCTCCACACAGGAGTAAAATGTTTATTAAAAATCACTACGTACACAACTACATGACTTTAATCAAACATATCCTTGTATCGTTCACACATATTGATACAAAGACTGTAGCTTTTAACCGTTCACACAGATTGGTTGTTGGCATCTTTGACTTGCTTCTTCTCACACAGATTGAATCTTCGTCCTATTCGTCCCCCACAATTCATAATATCTTTTCTTAGTCCACACAGGGCTAAGTATTACTCAAAGTAAAAATGGTGAAATAACTGGTTTGAACATCAGCTTGAACACTTGATGATCTTAGGCTGATGATGTGCTGTTCTTGTTGACTGAGTATATTTATTCTCTCGGATATTGATATATGCTCAAAGAAATATATTTGATCTTGTAAGCTTTGATTGACGATAATGAATATTCAGTCGTTCTTCGTATATTCGTGAATATCGTTGAGTGCCTTGCAATGTCTTCTTGCGTGGACTATTTATAACTTTGGAATAGATCCGTTGTAAATATAGTGAGCAAAGATCCATTCTGATTAGTTGATTGAATTTCAAGGTGCTAGATCCGGATTTTGCTCCTTGTCTGAAGATCCTTGTCGGTTGGTATTTAAATATTTTATCCGAACAGTATTTAAATACTTCTTTCAAATGGCGTTTTGACTTTAATGAATAAAGTAGATTCCTTCACAATGGTATTCAGCCCTGTTAGATAAGTGTTTATTTTCCTAACACTTTCATCCTGTCAGCTGTATCCAACATGTTACATCTTTAATGCTGTAGCTGTAGACTTCAACGCTGTAGGCTATCTCCAATGCTGTATGGAAAGGTGCTGTATGGAGATTCTAGACAGTTTCGATACTTAGTGGTATTTCGAATCCTTTGTTGTATGATGACTAATCTTGCTGTATGATGGCTAGACAACTTGCTGTATGATGGTAATTATCAAAACAAGGTACATGATTGTTTATCCCAACAAGTCCTTAGATCAATGTCTATATGTGCTTATCATGTGGATATAACCGGAAGTTATGTTATATATCTTTTGAATAATCAACGGAGTAAAATGAATCTAGCTTTCATTTTGGAGGTCTTCCCCATATAGTTGCAGTGGAGTTAGTCTGGGTGGACGTATAGTTAGTATTTCCTATTTTCTATGTTGAAGCTTGATTTGATCATATGTAATAGAACTTCGTCTCTCTTGATTTATATTTCCATTGATAACTTATTATGAATTGGTGTTGACTTTGCTAAGAATAGTGATCTTAGATGTGATTATGAGTTTCAAATTGGGTGACATATTTATATCCTTGTCGGACAAACCACCACAGAATCCAACGTCATGATTCTTCATTGGGATTCTTCAATAAAGATTAGAATTGTTAGTCAAATTGGAGCTAGTGAGATATGCATGTAGAGATAGCGAACTTAGACGTTGATGTTAGGATCCCCCCTGGACAAAATTTGATGACTAATGAGAATACTAAGAACATTATGTCATATTTGGGAGGAAGGAGCTTGTAGTAGACTTGTACACCCTGGAGATGTCAGACCTTGATCTGATTTCACGTAATGGATTGGTGGAGCAAAAACCCAATATTCAGTGCTATGGGAGATAGGTAGTGTTCCAGAATCCTGGAGAGGATGGGATGGTGCCTTATGGCACTAAAAGTAAGTTCGTACTATATATTGTGTTAGCTCAGAAGGCGAAAAAGGTGTTGAAGAAGGCAACTGCCAAGATTACTTGGTGAGTATTTTGGACGCTCGAACTGCGAATGCATCCCCAGCAGATGTGCCAAAAGTGCAGGAATTTAAAGATTTGTTTTCCCGAGGACTTGACGGTAGCCCCTCCGAATAGACAGGTTGAGTTTACCATTAATTTATTACCCGAAGCTGCTGCAATATCTAAACCTCCATATATGATGGTGCCTAAGGAATTGCGAGAACTGAAGGAATAGTTGCAAGTGCTTTTAGATAAAGGACTCATTCGACCAAGTGTATCGCCTTGGGGTGCTTCAGTCTTATTCGTGAAGAAAATGATGGTATCCTGAGGATGTGCATCGATTATAGAGATTTGAATCCCCTCACTATCAACAATAAGTACCCGTTATCCAGAATTGATGACCTTTTTCATAAATTAGCGGGAGCAAGTGTATTCTTGAAAATTGATCTTAGATGAGTCTATCATCAATTAAAGTTTAAGGAGTCTGATATTTCTAAGACGGCATTTATAACTCGATACGAGAACTATGAATTCACAGTGACGCCTTTTGGGTTGTCATATGCACCAACAGTCTTTATGAATCTGATGAACTGAGTTTTTCAGCGATACCTTGGTTAGTTTGTGATTATCTTTATATAGATGATATCTTGGTGTACTCGAGTAACAAGGCACTGCATGAAGAGCACGTGAGAGTTGTACATGGTAACTTGACAAATGAAAAGTTGTATCCCAAGTTCTCAAAGTGATTGGCTAAACCTCGTGAGTTTTCTTGTACACGCGGTTACAACCCAAGGTATTGAAATCGACCCAGTGAAGGTTGAAGGTGTAAATAATTGGATTGCACCTAGTAATGTAAGTGAAGTACGTAGCTTCTTAGGATTGGTCGGCTACTATCAGAGATTTATTGAAGGTTTATCTAAGATTAACATATCGTTGATGTAATTTTCGAGAATTTTAAATTAGAATTTTGGTGGAATTATTCTTTTTTATAAATTTTTATTAATTGATGAATTAATGTTTAGATCGATTCGTGGGAAATTAGAGTTGCTTAACAGATATTGGGCCCATCTACGGAATAAATCCCCATTTACAAAGGTTGGCCAAGAGGCTCAACTCCTTTTTAAGTGTAGGGTAAATTACACATTATAATTACAAGAATAACGACTTGCGTTGGTATCCAAATATAATATTCAGGTAATCAAATTATTAATAATATTATCCAACTACATTTTCACTTAATTAGATACTGAACATTGGATATCCAAATAACTGGTGCAAATGCAATATTTCAGTAAACAAACTACCAATTATAGGTATCTAATGCGTCAATTCTGTAATTATTTTCCTTATATCAGATTTATATAATTAATTTATTAATATTGTATAGATATGTAAATAACTCTCAAGTGTATTGATCGACCCCTCAGGGGCTGTTTACTTGTGACTTAATCAGCTTAATGAGTAAAATGTTTTATTCGCTCAGACGTTTGGAGGTGTTTACTTGTGGCTTAATGGCTTATTCTTCCAGACAAAAATGGATTATTCATTAAACATGAAAAGGGGTGTTGTCCCCATTAAGACAGAAAAATGACTCCCCTACCCCTAATAGAAAACCACATATTTATATATACAATATAAATAATTTAAGACAAAAAAATGACTCTCCCGCCCCATTATATATACTCATTTATATATACAATATAAAAAATTTAGGTTTTAATATAAATGAATGTAATATATATTATTCAAATATAAATGATATATATTATTAATTTATATATAATATTTGTTACTATATATTATTGTATAAATAAACTTTTGGATCTATGAAATATAATATATATAATGAATATATAAATAAATATTATATATTACATATATATTAACATTTATTCATATGTATAATATTTATTATATATGTTCTTATCTATTTAAAATATATTTCTATATATAAATATATATTGTATATTATACGTGTTATATTTATACGTATTAAATATTTTATATATTACTTACATACAAAATTGTATCATTTATGTATAATATTTTGTTTAAATTTAAATAATATATATAGAAGATGAGTCAAATTTGATTTTAATGTTTAAATTTGTCTACTTTGTATTTGAATTTGCTTACTTTGTGTATGAACTTGACTTCCCTGTGTTTGAAATTGGATTTTTAAGTACTTTATGAATTTATGTTTTGATTTTTGGATTATATCATTTATATTGCTTAAAAAAATAAACAATAATTTATAAAACAGCTTATAATTCATATTCAGGGGGTAGATGATATGCTGGAATGGACGAGTAACAAACAAAATGCGAGAGCACGTCCGTGGGGAGGTAATTAACACAGGATTTGCCGGGGTTGTTATACTCGGGCTTGAATGCTCTCGCGAGATATTATTAATACGAATACTTGGGAGTACAAATATTAATGTTAGAGTACAATTACAATGAGTGTAAAGACCCTAGTTATATAGCTCTTGAGTGCTGCTCTGTGAGTTCTTGAACTGTGAGGAGTTCTCATTTCAGCCGACCGTCTTTTGCTTAAGAGGTTATGAGAGAGAAATCCTAGATAGAGTCGAGAGAAAAGCCGAGAGATTTCCAAGTGCAGGAAGCCTTCTATTTATAGGAGAGGAGGTAGCTGGGATGCCTTGATCTCGAGCGGGCGATCGTCTCAGCACGTGGGTCGGTTCCCTTAAAGTCCGCAGCTGCTACTGACAGCCAGCTGTGCGGACTAGTGAGAAGACGCCATGTGCCTTACGTCGCTGTCTTGGAAGGTCCACTTTGGACCTTTCGGCGGGTCTGCCGGTAGGTGATGTTTGTCCTTGTCGTTGACAGCTCTTGATGGGCTGGAGTCAAAGGCCTTTTCCTATGGCGCCTTTTCGGGATCTGCACGTGGGTCTTTACTCCGAGATCCGGTCTTGATAGATACGACGGATGTTGGTTTTACACGTGGCATAAGGCGGTCGTCCTTGGCCGGGCACCAGAGTCGATCGCTATGTGCCAAGAGACGATCGCCCTGGATGTCGATCGCTCGGCACTTGGACTTGATATGGGATCTTCGTTTGGTAGGTGTGTCGTGGCTCATTTGACGCTGAATCGGTCGCTCGGCCCTTACGTCGATCGCCATCGAGATGTGTTAATCGCGACACAACAATTGCCCCCAGCTCGCTCTGATGCTGAAGGCATTGGGTGAAGTGGTGTTACCGGCGATCGTTTCACTTACAGACGAGCGACTCAACTCTTTATGGACCAGACGACCGTTTTTTTTGAGCGGACTGATTCTTGGTTCACCTCTTTGCGGTCTTCAATTTTGCAGATTCCTCGAGGAAAGCCGATCATCTCGGTCTTGAGGAACCGTGCATGGTCGCGGAGTTCGATGGACCGACCTCCATGACCATGTCTTGTGCGCGGGCGACATTCCACCTGTAGGTTTCTCTTGCGACTCACTTTATTGTGAGGGTCCTCCGTTAAACTGCACCCGCCTCGTATTTAAACAAAGGGCGAGCGGTCTTGGTCTGGAGGAGTCCTTGCACGGGGCGTCGTCGGATTAATCAACTCCACGACCGCGGCTTGTTAGAACTTTTATACCTCGGATCATCATGTTAGATGGCGGTCCTCGACGGTATACATTGTGCCGCGGGGCGGGACGCGTCGCATCGTCCGGGTCCACCATGTTAGATGATGAGCCTTTGAGGGCGGGCGAGCGTGTCCACAGATTTGTTTGGAGGGTCCTTCGGCTACGCCCGCCTCGTATTTAAACGAAGGGCGAGCGATCGCAGCCCAAAGGAACCTTGCATGGACAAAGTTGTCGGTTCCATTGACCTCCAGGACCATGGCTGCACTCTTCTACCTCGGATCGTCATGTTAGATGGCGATCCTCGACGGTATACGTTGTGCTGAGGGAGGCGATCTCGTGCCTAGGTCCATCATGTTTGATGATGAACTTTAGACGGTGAGCGAGTCCTCCATTTTTTAGAGACGTTGCTTTGGGCAGTGGCCTTTCGTTTGACATGGTGGAAACTGGGGAAAGACCTCCGAAGTTTCCACCTCTTGATTGAAGCATAAAGATCTGGCCGCCAGGGTTGATCGGGACGATCGACTCGTATGAATACTCTGGCTCGCCGTGTTTGATTCTGGCGATCGAATTGGGAGACTGGTGATCGTCGTTTTGACGCCGATCGCATCACTTGATCCTTTCCGCCCGGGGCTCCAGCTAAGTTACTAGACTGTCCAGCTTGCCCTCCTGGAACAATCTCCAGAGTTGTCTGAGGAGGTCGCGCCATTGATCGGTGTTGTGGCCGGGACTCTTGTGGTAAGCACACAATTTGTTGCGGTCTAGATGACCGTGGTCCATTACCGCCTTCGGCTTGCTTAGCCGCTCGCGCCCCTGGATGGCGTAGAAAATATGAGCCGGAGATAGATTGAGGTTGTGGTAGAGATGGTATTCCACATCCTCGAAGGTCCTGAAATCACCGGGCGGCTTGGCGACCGCCTTATTGGACTTGGCGATCGCCGTCTCTGCCCCATCGCCTTGGCGAAGGGCGAGCAACCTCCGCCTGGCCAAAAAGTCTGCGGCCTTGGTGCGGAAGATTGTGTAGGTCGGGGGGATGTCCTTCGTAAGGTGCCTGAATATGGGCGAAAGACCATTGAATCCCCCTAGGACCGAGTAGAGGGCGATCTCGTCGCTTACGGGCTCGCCGTTGAGGATTATCTCATCCACCCGGTCGATGTAGTCTTCGTCGGAATCGTCTTCCCCCTGCCTGATTTTTATCATGCGGCGGGGACCTTCTGGTCGAGCGACCTTGGCGGTGAAGTACGATGTAAATTCGCTCGCCAGTTGTTCAAAGGAACTGATAGATCGCGGTGGCAATGAGATGTACCACATATGGGCCAGATCGCCTAGTGTTAATGGGAACATTCGGTACCTGGTCGCGTCTGATGCCCCGCATCTGGTCATGTCGATCCGGAACTTGATCAGGTGAGTCTCGAGGTCCGACCTCCCCTCGTACAAAGGTGTTTGAGGAGGAGCGATCCTTGGCTGCACGGGGGCAAGTTCGATCTGGACAGCGAGCGGATCGCTCGGCCCAGCGATCTTTCTCTTGGCGCCAGCCCTAGTTTCTAGGAGCGCCTTCATGCCATCGAGCTGGCGTTGCATTGCGGCCATCGCTGTGGAGCGGGAGCCGAGGCGATCCAGTACTGATCCCCTGGCTCCGTTGTCGATGATGTCCTTGCCGCGCGGCTCGATTCTTCGGCGGATGGGGGCCAAACGGTTGACCTGCCTTTTGGGAGTTGGATATGCCGAACTCCTGGTGACGGATTCGGGCTCCGTCGTCTCATGGCTGGGGCCAGAATGCCCCGGTCGCCATGATGGGTCGCTTCCTAGGCGGCTGAAAACGGAACCGTCCCGCCTCGCGAGTGCTTCTTCTCGTGAATCGGGGCTTCCGAACGATTGCTCGACAAGTAACCCCTTGATCTTCCGTTTGCCCGCGCGGCGGATGGCTGATGGGGTAATTGCGGGCGTACCGCATGCTCTCCGTCGCTCCCGTAGGATGGCCATGGCCTCCTCGATCTGTTCCGCTGTTTGGAACTGATCGAGCGAGAGGTTAGGGCCGTCCCTCGGGGGCGGGATCGAGAGTCTCGCGCCGCCGCGGCTACCCTCCGCCGTAGGTTGGGGCTCGGATTGAGCCGGAATAAGGCGTCCGGCGGATCGGAGAGTGGCTCTATTCGATGTGGTTGCATACGTCATGATTATGAAGGTTTTGCTTTGAAGAATAGTGAGTGTTTCTTCAAGTATATGCTTCGGAGAACAGTGAGTGTTCTTCGAAACGGTCGGAAAGAAAATGAAGGTAGATCCCCTTCCTCTAGCGCTAATTGTTGTTACCCAAAATATTATCCGGAGATGATATGCTGGAATGGACGAGTAACAAACAAAATGCGAGAGCACGTCCGTGTGGAAGCAATTAACATAGGATTTGCCGGGGTTGTTAGTCCCGGGCTTGAATGCTCTCGCGAGATATTATTAATACGAATACTTAGGAGTACAAATATTAATGTTAGAGTACAATTACAATGAGTGTAAAGACCCTAGTTATCTAGCTCTTGAGTGATGCTCAGTGAGTTCTTGAACTGTGAGGAGTTCTCGTTTCAACCGACCGTCTTTTGGTTAAGAGGTTCTGACAGAGAAATCCTAGATAGAGTCGAGAGAAAAGCCGAGAGATTTCCATGTGCAGGAAGCCTTCTATTTATAGGAGAGGAGGTAGCTGGGATGTCTTGATCCCGAGTGGGCGATCGTCTCAGCACGTGGGTCGGTTCCCTTAAAGTCCGCGGCTGCTACTGACAGCCAGCTGTGCGGACCAGTGAGAAGACGCCATGTGCCTTACGTCGCTGTCTTGGGAGGTCCACTTTGGACTTTTCGGCGGGTCTGTCGGTAGGTGTGGTTTGTCCTTGTCGTTGACAGCTGTTGATGGGCTGGAGTCAAAGGCCTTTTCCTATGGCGCCTTTTCCGGATCTGCACGTGGGTATTTACTACGAGATCCGGTCTTGATAGATACGACGGATGTTGGTTTTACACGTGGCATGAGGCGGTCGTCCTTGGCCGGGCACCAGAGTCGATCGCTATGTGCCAAGAGACGATCGCCCTGGAAGTCGATCGCTCGGCACTTGGACTTGATCTGGGATCTTCGTTTGGTAGGTGTGTCGTGGCTCATTTGACGCTGACTCGGTCGCTCAGCCCTTACGTCGATCGCCGTCGAGATGTGTTAATCGCGACATAACACTTACATACAAAATTGTATCATTTATGTATAATATTTTGTTTAAATTTAAATAATATATATATATATATAGAAGATGAGTCAAATTTGATTTTAATGTTTAAATTTGTCTACTTTGTATTTGAATTTGCTTACTTTGTGAATGAACTTGACTTCTTTGTGTTTGAAATTGAATTTTTAAGTACTTTATGAATTTATGTTTTGATTTTTGGATTATATCATCTATATTGCTTAAAAAAATAAACAATAATTTATAAAACAGCTTATAATTCATATTCAGTGGTAAATCGGTCATTTTTGTTATTCAGACAGTTTATTCAGATGAGAAAGTAAACAATAATAACATCAAATTACCCAGACAGACACATTTATCCACACAGATAAATTTACCCAGATAGACAGAATTTACCCAGACGGACAAATTTGTAAAAAGCTCCCTTATTTGCGTTAGGAAGATTTATTTTTCCCTTCTCCACACTCCAGCCGCTCTCTTTTTCCATCTCACCAGTAAACACCCACACACACACTTGATGGATCGAGGCGACGGAGGACGATGATGTTGGTGACCACCAGGCGATGATGAGAAAGGCAACAATGACCGATGATGGTAGAGGTAATCTCACGGCGGACAGCCGATCGAGGAATATGGATGGAATTTCGAAAAGGGCGGCGTACGGTGGGTTTGGCCGCTCTGGTGTGGCTCCGACGGAGTTTAGTGGTGCTGGAAGGTCGAGCCTCAGGCTGCGACGGAAGGAACCAATTTTTCTCAGGTGGAGGTGATGAAAGTAGGCGACGGCGAGATGGGGTTCCGGGTGACTCGATTTGATTTCTGGCAGGGGTGCGTTTTCCATCTGACTGGGCTTGCGGGTTTGAACCTTAGCTCGATGGGTCTGGTTAGGGTGGGGTCAATGCGGAGGCTCCAGTTTGATCTCCAGTCGGTACGACGGAGAATCGGATGGCCGAAGTTGGAGCTGGGCGAGGTTCAGCGGGGTGGGTTCCAGCGCCGGCGCATCTGCTGTTGTGTTGTTCGGTATATTTTTGGTAGTATATATATATATATATATATATGTGTGTGTATGTGTGTGTGTGTATGTGTGTGTGTGTGTTTTATGTGATAACTTATGATATTTTATTGTGTATTTGTATTATTTTCTTCGGTATAATTTTAAGTAATTTTATGTAATTTTTGCATAATGAATCGAAATTAAATTTTATTTGTAGATTAGCAAATCGGTACACGATATATTTATCGTTTTGAGGGTGATTTGTTGTAGAATGCAAACATCTTCATGAGAGTCTCATTTTATTCGTTTTGTTGAGCCAATCATTTTAGAAAACAATTTATTTGAATCCGAGTTCGTATGAAGAAGTTATGACGGTTCGAAGTTGGAGGGTATTTAAAATATTGATCAATATTATCGAGACAAATGGAGGCATCGGATTGGAGAGGGATGACGTTAGCATGACATTACCATGCCGTCAACGATGATTTCCGTGCTTTTTCTCTTCTCACGCTGACGATCTATATTATTGACACTAGAATAAGATAAGATAAGATATTAACACACATTTTTGTGCACCGCATTTTTTTTTTGTAATTATATTGTATTTCACAGAAATAAATACTATACTTGTTGGAATTGTTAATGATTTTAATTTTATTTTGTAAAATTAAATATCATAGTATCGATCCACATTCCGAGTAGATGATCGTGATATATTCACTTTCTCTAAACCGATTCCCGGTGAGTGAGAAATAGTGAATTAAAGTTTGTCACTTAATTATGAATTAATAAGTGATGATATCCCACATTGAATAATGAACCATCATTATTCTAGTATATTATACACCCCAAATCACGTTGGAGTGCATTCTGATCTTAGTGGGCCACACGGAAGATCCACCAGGCGAACACGACTGACATTACATCAAATTAGCCAACAAGAGCAACCACAGTCCTTACTATGATAACTGACACAATATTCCGATAAGAAATTTCAACGACAATGATGGGCCTACATGGCCATAAATGAAAATGAAAATACAACGACATCCACGAGCCTTACTCGGGTAATACAAAATGACAATAACTGACAAAACTGGAGTACTCCAACTGACCGACCGACATGAACATCTCGGACTAGTATCGCTCGAATGCCTCGTCGCCATCGTCATGCCCCTGTGTCTCAACTCTCTCCTCGCAAGTACCTAAAACATGAAAACATGTTCCACCCCCACGGGGTCAGTCATCCAGATAATGAATATCAAATACATGTATAACATGATATGCAACCAAAGTAGAATGAAACGGTGCGATGATAATAATAATAATAATAATAATAATAATAATAATAATAATAATACGAGATTGCTCACAAATCAAGGTAAGAACCGAGCATTCGTGAAACACTATGCCCACGACATACTATTAATACCTGCTCAACATAGTAGAACATAAACGCCCAACGGCGAATCATCGATATAGAACACCACAATGAATTACACGAAGATGAAACAAACCAGAATTGAATTAAATATGAATCACAATGCCAGCAGGCTCCAATGAAATACCAAAACATCACAAAGGTATGAAAGTCACTCAGCCGAAGCTGTAAATCAACAAAATCACCTGAAAGTTACTCAACCGAAACTGTAAATCATCACGATGGCCCGAAGCCAAAAAAGCCCGAAGTTGTACCAATGAGGGCCGAAGCCACGACATGAAGCTGTATCACAATGAGGGCCGAAGCCACGGCACGAAGCCGTATCACAATGAAACCATCCAATGGCCGTGACCTACTGAACTGTAGGTGTTGGGAACCAACCGCGAAGGTTCAAACACCAAACTTACCCATAATGAAATCACCCAGTGACCGTGACCTGCTGAATTGCAGGTGCTGGGAAACCAACCACGAAAGTTCAAGCCCCAGACTTACCCATAATGAGCACTAGCCGAGACTAGGCTCCAAAACACAATTAATCAGAAACGGCAATGATTCAAAGATTACCGAATTCACGAGAATGATAGTGTGCTGCCTTGAGTCGGCCAACACGGCAATAATGACTCACGGATGGGCACCGTCCTCGGCGGTCCCAATTTAATACCTCGATTACCTTAGAATGGTCAATCGATAACAATGACACAACGGATGAGAACTATCCTCAACAGTCCCAATTCAACACCTCGATTGCCTTAGAATGGCCAATCGATGACAATGATGCAGCGGATGAATCAATACCTCAATTGCCTTAGAACGTCCAACCGAGAACAATGATACAATGAATGATTCAATACCTTGATTGCCTTAGAACGGCCAATCGATAACGATGATACAATGAATGATTTAAAACCTCGATTGCCTTAGAATCGGCCAATACAATATCAATGATAAAACACCAACATCAATAACAATGATTACAATAATGTCTTAGGTCGACATCAATATCAACAACAACAATCGATACATTGACAACGCGAACCGGCTATCGACAATAATATTAACAACGAGTATCACAAGTTGTAATACCCATGATTTTTGTTCCGGTTATTTTGGATTTCTTTTTTCGGATATTTCCCGGTTGTCGAGTGCCGGTATTATTTTCTCGACAACTAATTTTGGTGTTTATGACCGTATGTGATGATTTGTTATCCGTTGTTTTCATTTTGGATTGATGATGTTGTCCCCGAGCATTTTGTCGTGTTCGTTCGTGCGATTTCAGAAAATCGAGTCATCGGGTCATGGCGGTTGGGCACTGGCCGGACGGGTGCGGGCACTGGCCGGACAGGTGCGGCAGGAACCGGCATAGCGCACGCTACTGCCGGAAGGCTGCGCACGCTACGGTCGGAAGGTTGTGCACGCTAGTCGGCCGAGGCAGCAGGGACATAGAGGTTCTGGACTCGGGGAGGATCGGCAGGTAGCGCACGCTGTAATATCCGCAATTTCGATTTTTGGTAATTTTCTTTTTTGGCGAGAGTCCGTTTTGACAACTCGCTTGGGACCATTTCATCATTCTCAGAATGATTAATTCTGCACTTTTTGACATCCGAGTTCGTTTCGGTACCGTTTTGTTGAGTTTCGTGCTTTTTGACGACTTTTCCGCACTTGAGTTCGATTCTTGCGAATCTCGTTCGAAACTGTGGTTTCGAGTTTCCCGTAAGTCCGTTTAACTTTGTTATACGTGTTGTGAACTTCGGTTTGGTTATTCGATCACGTATCGTGATTTTCGGGCGTTTTGGGCCATTTTATAATTTACCCAAAGTTATGGGTATCCGTATCTGTATTTGTTGTCTCGACCCTTTTCTTGGTCGCGTATGATTAATTATTGCATTATGTTTTCATTTCGGGTTGTCCATGTTGTCCACGAGCTTTTCGTCGTGTTCGTTCCGTACGTTTTCGGAAATCGAGTCGTCGGATCATGGTAGTGGCGGTGGCAGACAGTGCGGCCTTGTCGGAAATCTTGAGCAGCCGGCGAGCACGGCGAGAACCGCGTAGCGGATGCTACGGCCGGAAGAGGCTGCGCGCTAGCTCGGCAGTGTAAGCGCCTGCTGTCGGCCGGCCCGGCTGTGCTCGGAGTGCAGGCGGAGAGGGTTACGAGGTTACGGACTCGGTTAGGATCGGTAGGTAGCGCACGCTACTGTCGGTCGTGGCGCATGCTAACCGACAGGGGTAGCGCACGCTGTTGGCCGACTAGCATACGTTACCTGGGCGAGCTTTTTAGTCCAGAGGTTACTAGACAGGTCGGCTAGCGCTAGCGCTAGTGTCCGCGCAGCGCACGCTAGCGGGGGTCGGACGGGCAGGTCACGGTCGGCAGGATTGGTCGGTGGTGCTAGGTCGTACGGGCCCTGGCCGAGGGTGCTGGGCCGATACTGGCCGATAGCGCACGCTAGTCCGGGAAGGCTAGCGCACGCTAGTTCCGGCCCAGTATATATGACAGAGCAGCCTCATTTTCACTCGTTTTTCATTTCCTTTCTTTTCTGTCCGCGGCTGGAGGTTCGGAGGAGGCGAAGACATGTTGTTAGACAACGAATCCACGAAGTTCTAGAGGTTATATCATTGATCAATCATCATATAACATCACTTGATCTAGCGAATCAAGGTTAGATCTTTAGAACCCTACTTTTGGGTAGATTTGGGGGTTTTTGCGTTTTTGTCCGATTCGTTCCGTTTTGTTGATTAATTCATGATGAATATGATTAATCTTGTTAGTATTCTTAGTTTCCCTATGGATTCATGGTATATTTTGTGGTTTTTATGGAATCGAGAGGGTTTGGTTGTGGTCCGCCCTCGTTGTTGTTTATATACGAATATACATGAATCGTAGGCGGGTTTTCGGGTGTATTCCAATTCCTTATTTGTTTAGAAATGGTTGTGATTGTATTCTTCAAATCATTAGGTTCAGTTTCGTTGGTTCCTAGCGTTCTTCGGTGACTTTCCTTTCCGTTCGTTGCGTCATAAATTATTCAAGGCAAGTATTTTTGGAAACCTTTATGTTTAACGTGAAATGGTAATGTATTTTGTGTGTGATTTGCTCACCTCGGGAGAGTCCGACGGGGCCTCGAGGGAATCTATAGCTTCGTCCTGGATTCATGAGTTTGTTTCGCGGCCAGCTCGGGAGGGTCCTTAGAGGCCTCGAGTGGGATTCGTGGCTTCGTCCCGGTCCTAGGTGACGTGTGTGCTTGATTTGGTTTATGAATATGGCCAGCTCGGGAGGGTCCTTAGAGGCCTCGAGTGGGATTCGTGTCTTAAATGCGATCTAGGCAAATTTGATTGTATTTGTTTGTTTAGGAAAAGACATGTCTGGTTTTGGTTTTTGAAATGATATTGGTGCATGTACTATGAAATGTGTAAGCGATTGGTTTGCCTTGAATACTTGTACTAGCGTAATTGCTAACCCCTTTGGGGACCCGTTTTGGGGAAATTCTTGTTATGGATTTCAGGTTATGTTCAGCCAGACGAGCGGGCGTTGGGATGGTACGAGGATGTCAGGCAAGGTTGTTGACATGTGCGATTGAGTCTTATTATTTCTAATGTCTCTTTTGATATGGTTGTTTTCCAATTTGTAAACTTATAGATTGTACTCGCGAGTACTTAGGCTTTTTCTTTCGGATTGTGATTGGTCTTCGTTGAAGTTACTATATTTGTCGGTTGATGTTTATTATGCCGGTTGTCCGGACGTGTTATTTTATGTTCTTGTTGTTAATAATTGTTTCCTTGCTAACCGAGACGGTTAGTCGAGTAGTGTTTTCTTGTTTTAGCCTGGTGGGTCCCATATAGGGGTTCACGGCATTGTAATACACCTCGAATATCTCAGGGGTGTTACAGAAAATGGTATCAGAGCTCTAGGTTTATGGATACCTAGGCTTGTCGGTTATTTGGGTCTAGTTGTGTTTTGTTTTGCACATTGTCACACCGCTGCCGGCATCTCAGTACATCCAGTGCTCGTAAGTTTTCCTTACTCGATTCTCTTGTTTTCTCGTATTGTATTTCCACCTCTTGAACTGTGATTGTCTCTCTCGTACTTATCGTCGAGTTGTTTTTCGATCCATCCGGTCCGTGTACTTTTTGATTCTAGTATTGCGCAGTCGTTTATCTCTCTGGAGTATGTGCGCCGTTCTGGGCTTGACCGTTTGTCGTCTTGTGAGCCTTCCATCGCTAAACTCCCTAGCGTTGGTAGGATCGTTGGTGATCGGAAGATCCGAGATTTGCTCCGTGGTATATTGTGATAGGGCTTGACTCTCTAATCTTTTGTTGTATGATGGAATCTGTGTTTGGTAATTGCGATATACTAAATGTATGTTGAGCCGAATATACTGATGATTTGGACACCGAAGGGTGCAGTATGATGTAGAAGTTTTGAACATTGATATGTTCTGGGAAAGGTGTTGATGGCAGAGTTTGTTGAGAAACTCACATAGATGGTTTCGACATATGTCCAAATCGGTGTTCTTTGGTTATGCTGTTAAACTTGAAGAGATAGTTTGACATATGTTTGAAATTAGTGTTTCCGAGTTGCGCTTGTTGAACTGGTGATTTTTGAATGCCGTATATGCGTGTGTTCGGGAATTGATGGTACTTGGCTAATTGTTGTTAATTACAACCAATGTGTCTCTATTAATAATAATACATGCGGCGTGCATGCTTGAAAATTTCTTAGACTTGATCGTACTGTGGGTTTTTGAAAAGTGACATGAATTTGGGCGAGCCAGCCTAGTATTTTCAAATAAAACCTTGTGTCGGTATTTGAAAGTTGTGTTTAAAAGTGTTTTAGAACATTTTATAAAATGCTACCGCTGTTAAACCCTTATCGTGTTTGAAAGGGTCTTGAAAACAATTTTTAACTTATTGGTTTTATTTTCGAATAACTAGAGTATACGATTTTAAAAATCGGATTAGCTTGGGGAAACCTAGGTTGTCGAGTCAAGTTGTGTTTGTTGAGTTTTGTCTCGTCGGATTTTGTCTGACTTAGTCGCGTCGCGATGCATCGTCTGAGTTCGTTGGTCGTGATTAGTATCGAGGGGCGATCGTCATTTACGTGCGACCCACGAATGTAAGACTCCCTTCCTTGTGTTGTGCCTCGTGTGACACGAGTTATTTGTATGATTAGTTGTTAAATGATGGAATCCTTCTGGGGATTTTGATTTCACGATATGTGTTAATTCAACTCTCGTATTTGCTTTATACGAAGGGTGTCGTCCCTGCTGATGTATTTTTGAACCGCACTTTACCCGCTGCGTGAGTTCTTTCAAAATGACTTTCGGTATTTTGCAAACTGAGTTTTATTTCGTAAAACCGATTCCCTAAATCGAGTTTTGGCATTCTGGCCTTGAACATTTTATGACGGTTTGATAAACGATTTTGTGAGTTTTGGAAAATATTACCGTCATCGATCTTTTTGGCATTTTTGAAATGACGTGGGAATTTGTTCTTAGCCTGGTAAATCCTTGTGAGAAGGGTTTACGGCGTGTAATATTCCCAGGAGGATCTGGGGGTGTTACAATTTTCTGAGATGTTCTGTTGTTGTCTCTCTGAGTCGTTAGCGCACGCTATGCTTTGCGGCTAGCGGCGTAAGAGTGCGTTGGTAGCACGCTAATGGTAAGATAGCGCACGCTACAGTAGTTGAAGCGATCCGGGAGCTACCGGGTAGTGCGAAGTTCTCGTTAGCGCACGCTAACAGTGTATTTTGGTCAGGAGTTTTGTCTGGTGCCGTGATAGCGCATGCTAACCTTAATGATTAGCGCACGCTAATTATGTCCAGTATAAATACTGGACACCAGTCTAGAATCTGCATCTTTCTTCATTTCTTCTTCTTCCTCCGTGAGTTTGAGACGTAGCGACTATGGTTCGCATCTGGGCTGATTTTTCTTCGATCTAAATGTGTTTTGGAGTATCCTAGGTGATTATAACATCATCTAATCCATTGTTCTTCGCCGGATCTAGGGAACGAGATTCATTTAATGATCTATGGATTGTAACATCCTAGAGTTGACTCTTTGGAGTTTTGTTCTTGTTTTCGTTTTCCATCCGGTTTTGATAAACCGATTGTTGTTTAAAGATGTTGTTAAACATATCCTAGGGATTGTATATCACTGTCTTGATTTTGAACGATTTGATGCGTGTACTATAATGTGTTTAAGTGAATGTTGACACGTGTGAATTTTGGGCATTTTGGCCTATTGTACTTCTGAAAAACCTCGAGTATCTTAGAAAATAAACCTCGAGACGTACTTTTAAAATAGATTATTTTCTCGCAGTGTTCTCAAGATGCCTACTACCGCCACGCTATGTTTCAAAATTATTCTACTTTGAGGATCAAATATTTTGAGATATTTCTAATGATTTAGAAACGCATTTGCTTAGACCCGAAGGTCGAATATTGCTGAAAAGTTTTAATTTAAAGAAAGGTGTCCTCATTTTTTTTGTTTATCAAACGCAAGATGATTTTTTTTCAAAGTCTCGATGACGATGTTGGTACTACTTTTTTTTTTTGATATATGATACTCAAGATCAACTGGTGCTTCCAAATTATCTTCAAAAGGTGGTTTTCGTTTTAAAACCTATCGTTCCTGTTTGCGGTCCGGGAATATATATGTGATGTTCGTACTCTCGTTAGGGTGTTAACCCTGCATTGTGATTGAATTGGTGGTATGAGCATTGAGTCGTTCGTCACACGGTTGTTGTGGTAGCCCTCTGTGAGAGGTGTGATGTTGGTATTGAATGTTGTCGCCTCATAGTGATTTATGCGTTATCACATATATGCGAGCTGTTAGAGCTTGGGTTGGCATGGTTGTGTGCATCGGTGATTGTTCCGCATTGTGTCGGTTGCTTGTTGTATTGTTACCTTGGTTCCGTTGTTGTGAGTTTTGGGGGCGAGGTCGAAGGTAATACTCGTATTATTTTTGACTTCTACATTTTATCTTTCCTATTCTATCGACTCGCTCGCGTTCGTTGATACTCTTTGAACTTGTTCTGTATTTCGATTTTTATCATTCGAACAAGCCGTGACCTTGTTTTGGTTTGACCTGGTTATTGCTGTGACTTTTCTGAACTTGGTTCGACTCTTGTGAATCTTGTTCGAAAGTAACATCTTTTAGTTCCTACCAGCTCTTTTAACGTCTTGAGTCGAAGTGTGAACTTCGGAGTTATTTTTCGATCGTTGTTGTCCAATCATTATTGTTGGATCATTGTTGTTCGATCATTGTTGATTCGATCGTAGTCACCTTTGCAGATTGTTGTACGTATCATTTTTATTTTTTCGACTGTTCGTGTTTTCTTGTAATAGGTGCCTGGTGTTTTGCGACTGGTCAGATAATTGACTTGATGATATTACCTATTTGATGACGCTTGTCACCTGTTGATTTTATTATGTCTCTCCCTGTAACATTGTGTTGGTCGTCGTGGAGCGCGTTTTCACGCCGTATGTTTCCTTCCGTTGTTCGTAACGTTTCGCCATTTGGGCGTTAGTTTTCGGTTCCTGTGTACTTCGTTGAGTTTTCCTGGCGGGATATTGCGTCTCCCTACTTGTTTTAAGTTTCAGGACGAAACTTCTTTTTTTTTTTAAACGAAAAAGCGTCCAGTGAGGACGGGGGGTTGAGGCGGGACCCAGCAACCTGTAGATAAGAAGAAATCAAGAAATACAAAGTATCAGACCTGAATTATGACCAAAATGGGCCATAATTCGGGTCCAAACATCGAAGAAATCTACGGCCCGCTAAAGAAATACAAAGTGCACCACAAACCGTGGGCTAATGTGTGGACCCGTAGACTAAAATAACTCAACTCCGAATTATGACAAAAAAAAGGCCATAATCCGGAACCTAAAATCTAAAGTGCCTACGGCCCGCTAGATCAATACAAGGTGCACCACTAAAACTGTGGGCTAATGTGCGGACCAATAGGCAAGCAAGCAATCAATTAAATAAAAACCTATCTAAATCTAAAAGACGGATAACCAAGCTGATCCATCCGTATAAGGGAGAGAAGAAACGGAGGAACAGTATCGTAAGTATAAGTCTGAATGTCGAGGGACGACATGCCGAGCTCAGAAAGAAAGTCGGCCGGCCTGTTGCCCTCCCGGAAAATGTGAGTGACTCTGAACTGAATATCTCTGAGAATGTGTCGGATACGCATAAGAGTGTGACGAACCTGCCAAGACCCCCGATGGCCAGATGATAGCAGGGTCACCACAGCAGTATCATCAAGCTCAATCCAAACATGTCTCAATCTCCGGGAAGCTAGAATCAATCCAATCGCCAACGCCTGGACCTCAGCATCAAAACTCGAAGAGGCCTGAAAAGAGGAATGGAAAGCAAGAAGGAGCTCTACGTGGTGATCTCTAATCAGACCTCCCCCACCTGCAATTTGTGTGTCTCTATCGAACGAACCATCTGTGTTCAGCTTGATCCAAGGGGTCTCGGGTCGAAGCCAAACCACCAGGACGGGGCGACGAGTCTGAGCGGGGGAAGATGTAGCTCGGCTGGAAAGCGATCGGGCGCGCGCAGCCACCCACGAACTCAGATGAAATAAGCCCCGCAGAAGCCAATAAAGCAACATGGCGCTCCACCTGCACAATAACATGAGACGAAAGAAAAGTAACCGCCCTATGCTTTGCACTATTCCTTTCTGTCCAGATGAACTAAAGGATCATACAAGGAATAATGAAAGTCACGTGCCTAAAGTGTGTGCCGTGTGCGAAAAAACTCAGGAGCTCAAAGATATTCTGAGTATGAGGTAGGGATAAATGAATCCATGTGCCAAAATACTCCTACACGTCACGAGCCACATCACTATCCAAGAAAATGTGGGCAATGATCTCGGTATGGTAGGTCTGGCTAAGGGTATGCGAGCAGCACAAACATCTAGAAGCCAGTGAAACGCCCCTCCTCTGTAGAATGTCATCAGTCGGTATCCGTCGCATGAGAAGTCGCCAAATAAACACCGAAATGGTCGGTGTAAGTAAGGCAGTCCAAATGGCCCCGTAAGCAAGATTAGCCTGACCCCTCACCCTAATGTGAGACCAAGCCGACGACAAACAGAACGCACCCGAAGAGGTAAGAGTCCAGCACATACTATCCGAATCGTCCTCGGAGATGGGAATCGCACAGATCTCCTGGATGAACTGAGGGGTAAATCCTAGATCCTCTCCAACAATAGACTCTAATCTACCCATGTCCCACGTCCCATCAACGCATAACTCATGAATCCTAAGATGGGGTCTACCAGTAACCTGATGAAAAGAAGAAATAGGCCTATCCCCAATCCAAGTATCGTCCCAAAAGCTGACCTCCCCGCAGCCACGACCAAGAGTCCAGCGAATGAACTCCTGAGCCGAAATACCCACACGGAGGAGACGGCGCCAAGGGTGGCTGGCACGAGCTTTAAGAGCGGTACGCATAGGCGTATAAAGGCCAGCAAAGCAGTTTCTGCGGAGCATAAACTGCGCCCACAAAGACGTGCCCACGCGAAGGCGCCACTAAAGCTTATAACTAAAAGCTCTCGCCATATCCGAAAGGCTCCGAACCCCGAGGCCTCCCTCAGAGACCGGACGACAAATCTGCCGCCAACTGACCCAGTGCGTCTTCCTCTTCAGACCAACAGCACCCTAGAAGTATCTCGCAATGATCTGCTCGAGCTCCTGGATAATGTACTGAGGAGGGTCCAACACCTGAAGCAGGTGTAGAGGAATCGTGCAGAGAGTGCTCTTAATAAGAGCCAAGCATCCGCCAAAAGCAAGGTGGCGATGGGACCAACCACATATCCTATCCAACATCCGTTGCTTCACCCAAGCAAAGAGCTCTCGTCTCATAAAGCCTTTGTAAAAGGGCACACCAAGATAGGTGATGGGGAGATCGCCCTGGCGAAAACCAGTAAGATCGTGAACTCTCTGATGCCAACGAGGCGCATGCTTAGGAGCAAGAATAAAAGAGCTTTTCTGGATACTAATCATTTGGCCCGAAGCCATAGAGTAGTGATCCAGGAGACGCATAAGATCAACGAGACCATCATCCATAGCCCGTGTGAATATAATGATGTCATCGGCGTAGGATAGGTGCGAGACGGGGAAAGGCCGTCCAGCCGTCCTATACCTCATCAAAGGATGGTCTCGAATGAAACGGTCCAAGCAGCGCGATAAATAATCAGCGGCAAGCACAAAGAGCGACAGAGAGATAGGGTCGCCCTGACGCAAACCCCGACTAGAGGCAAAAAAGCCGGCCGGACTGCCGTTCACCAAAATGGAGAACGTGCAACTCTCGACGCAATGACGGATGAACAAAATCCATCTAGCCGGGAATTCCATTCTCACCAGGACCTCACGTAAAAACTGCCAGTGAACCCTATCATACGCCTTAGCCATATCAAGCTTCAGCGCAAGGTTCGGGACACCATGAATGTCCGCGACGTGGAGGTCGTGAATAAGTTCTTGGGCCAGAAGGATATTATC
Source organism: Orobanche coerulescens (assembly GCA_033398695.1). Taxonomy (NCBI): domain Eukaryota; kingdom Viridiplantae; phylum Streptophyta; class Magnoliopsida; order Lamiales; family Orobanchaceae; genus Orobanche; species Orobanche coerulescens. The sequence goes on along the minus strand of CM065809.1, from coordinate 40,474,242 downwards.
AGTAATAACCCGCCCGTGAACAAATCCACTCTGGTTCGGAGATATAATCAGAGGGAGGAGAGGAGCAAGCCGAGCGTTAAGGATTTTCGTGATAATCTTATTGGTCACATTACACAGACTAATAGGCCGGTAATCTGACCAACTGCTCGGAACAGGCTTCTTCGGGATCAAGATGACCGTAGTCGCTGTGAAAGACGGAGGCATAGGATGACCCTAAAAAAACTCGAGAACAGCCCCCTCCACGTCGGAAGAGACAATCTCCCAACAATGCTGAAAAAACAAAGACGAGAACCCGTAAGGCCCAGAAGCGCTGTGAGGACCGATATCAAATACCGCAGCATGAATCTCCTGGGGAGAGGGTGGGACACACAAACTATCAGAATCAAAAGAACAGGGGATAGAGGGAAAACAAGTGTCATCCGGGGGGACGAGAACATCACCATCAGATGTAAGCAGAGTCCTAAAGAAATTTACAGCGGATGATCGGATGTCCGACTCGACAGCGATCGTCGTACCACCATCCTCAATGCTATGAATATGCAACTGACAATGCTTCTGCTTTGCAAAACCCTGAAAGAACCGGGTGTTGCACTCGCCCTCAGTAACCCAACGAATTGCGGCTTTCTGTTTCCAGAAATCTTCCTCCATATAGAGACGAAGATGGTACTCAGCACGAAAACGGTGCATAGTGGTTCTATTCTCTGGAGAAGGATCCGAATCATATCGTCGCTCAGCCTTGTCAGCAGCCCTCAAGGCCTCACCAACTTCGTATGAAGATTTCCAAAAACAGACCAGTTCCACTGTTTCAGCCTGCGCTTAACCCTAATGAGTTTGGCCTGTAGGTTACACATGCCAGATAATCCAGTCGAGGTAAGCCAGACCTCCCTAACAGTGTCCAGGAATGTGTGATGCCGTATCCACATACTCTGGAAACGGAATGACGACTTGTGACGAGTCGCGGAGAAGCGACACTGGATAAGAAGAGGCGTATGGTCTGACCGAAGTCTAGGCAGGTGGTTACGGTAGAAACCGCAAACACGTTCGACCATGATTCATTAAATAAAGCACGCTCTAGCCTTTCCCTCAAACCATTGCGCTCCCAAGTGAAAATATCGCCCTCGCAGCCCGCATCAATCAACTCACAGTCAGCAATAGCCTGTGGGAAGTCAAGAATCTCAGGAGAACGGTCTGGGATACTACCCTCGCGCTCATGTGAATGCAAGAAGATGTTGAAGTCACCGCTGACTAGCCACGGCAACCCCTCTACTTCCAAAGCAATCTCACGGAGGGGGGACGAAACTTCTTTTAAGGAGGGTAGTATGTAATATCCGCAATTTCGATTTCCGATAATTTTCGTTTTTGGCGAGAGTACATTTTGACAACTCGTTTGGGACCATTTCATCATTCTGAGAATGATTAATTCTGCACTTTTTGACATCCAAGTTCGTTTCGGTGCCGTTTTGTTGAGTTCCATGCTTTTTGATGACTTTTCCGCACTTGAGTTCGATTCTTGCGAATCTCGTTCGAAACTGTGGTTTCGAGTTTCCCGTAAGTCCGTTTAACTTTGTTATACGTGTTGTGAACTTCGGTTTGGTTATTCGATCACGTATCGTGATTTTCGGGCGTTTTGGGCTATTTTGTAATTTACCCAAAGTTATGGGTATCCGTATCTGTATTTGTTGTCTCGACCCTTTCTTGGTCGCGTATGATTAATTATTGCATTATGTTTTCATTTCGGGTCGTCGATGTTGTCCGCGAGCTTTTCTTCGTGTTCGTTCCGTATGTTTTCGGAAATCGAGTCGTCGGATCATGGCGGCTGAGCAAGCGGCAGACAGTGCGGCCATCGAAATCTTGAGCCGGCAGCGAGCCTGGCCGAGAACGGCGTAAGCGCCGCTGGCCGGAAAGGCTGTGGCGCTAGCTCGGCAGTGTAGCGCCACGTCGGCCAAACGCCAGTCTGTTCTCCGAGTGCAGGCAGAGGGGTTCTAAGGTTCTGGACTCAGTTAGGATTGGCATGTAGTGCACACTACTGTCGGTCGTGGCGCACGCTAACCGGCAGGGGTAGCGCACACTGTCGGCCGACTAGCGTACGTTACCTGGGCGAGCTTTTTAGTCCAGAGGTTACTGGACAGGTCGGCTAGCGCGCGCTGGTGTCCGCGCAGCGCACGCTAGCGGGGGTCGGACAGGCAGGTCACGGTCGACAGGATTGGTCGGTGGTGTTGGGTCGTACGGGCCCTGGCCGAGGGTGCTGGGCCAATACTGGCCGATAGCGCACGCTAGTCCGGGAAGGCTAGCGCACACTAGTTCCGGCCCAGTATATATGACAGAGTAGCCTCATTTTCACTCGTTTTTCATTTCCTTTCTTTTCTGTCCGCGGCTGGAGGTTCGTAGGAGGCGAATCCATGTTGTTAGACAATGAATCCACGAAGTTCTAGAGGTTATATCATTGATCAATCATCCTATAACATCACTTGATCCAAAGAATCAAGTTTAGATCTTTAGAACCCTACTTTTGGGTAGATTTGGGGGTTTTCGCGTTTTTGTCCGATTCGTTCCGTTTTGTTGATTATTTCATGATGAATATGATTAATCTTGTTGGTATTCTTAGTTTTCCTATGGACTCATGGTACATTTCGTGGTTTTTACGGAATCGAGAGGGTTTGGTTGTGGTCCGCCCTCGTTGTTGTTTATATACTAATATACATGAATCGTAGGTGGGTTTTCGGGTGTATTCCAATTCCTTATTCGTTTAGAAATTGTTGTGATTGTATTCTTCGAATTGTTAGGTTCGGTTTCATTGGTTCCTAGCATTCGTCGGTGACTTTCCTTTTCGTTCGTTGCGTCGTCAATTATTCAAGGCAAGTATTTTTGGAAACCTTTATGCTTAACGTGAAATGGTAATGTATTTTGTGTGTGATTTTCTCACCTCGGGAGGGTCCGACGGGGCCTCGCGGGAATCTATGGCTTCGTCCTGGATTCATGAGTTTGTTTCGCAGCCAGCTCGGGAGGGTCCTTAGAGGCCTCGAGTGGGATTCGTGGCTTCGTCCCGGTCCTAGGTGACGTGTGTGCTTGATTTGGTTTATCAATGTGGCCAGCTTGGGAGGGTCCTTAGAGGCCTCGAGTGGGATTCGTGTCTTCGTACCGGTCCTAGGCAAATTTGATTGTGACTGTTTGTTTCCGGAAAAGACATGTCTGGTTTTGGTTTTTGAAATGATATTGGTGCATGTACTATGAAATGTGTAAGCGATTCGTTTGCCTTGAATACTTGTACTAGCATAATTGCTAACCCCTTTGGGGAAATTCTTGTTATGGATTTCAGGTTATGTTCAGCCAGACGAGCGGGCGTTGGGATGGTACGAGGATGTCGGCCAAGGTTGTTGACATGTGCGATTGAGTCTTATTATTTCTACTGTCTCTTTTGATATGGTTTTTCCAAATTGTAAACTTATAGATTGTACTCGCGAGTACTTATGCTTTTTCTTTCGGATTGTGATTGGTCTTCGTTGAAGTTACTATATTTGTCGGTTGATGTTTATTATGTCGGTTGTCCGGACGTGTTATTTTATGTTCTTGTTGTTAATAATTGTTTCCTTGCTAACCGAGACGGTTAGTTGAGTGGTGTTTTCTTGTTTTATACTGGTGGGTCCCATGTAGGGATTCACGGCGCTGTAATACACCTCAAATATCTCGGGGGTGTTACACACGCCACTATCGGACACTGCGCGCGCTAATCGGCCGACCCAGCGCACGCTACGGCCGGAAGGCTGCGCACGTTACCTGGCCGAGCAGATTAGTCCAGAAAACCTCTGGATTGCAGCACAGGCCGACAGCTCACATGTCCAATGCGTGATGGCGGGCCCCGACCGAACATTCTCGACCATCACCGCCCGTTAGCGCACGCTATCTCAGCAGCTAGCGCACGTTAGGCTGCACCAGTATAAATATGGTCGAGCAGTCCACTTTCATTCATTTTTCCCATTTCTCTCTCTCTCTCTTCCGCGGCTAGATCCTTGGTGAACTTGAAGGCATGATGTTAAACAATTAATCCATGATGTTCCTGAGCCTATATCATCGATTGATCATCTAATAACATCCTTTAATCCAGCGAATCAAGGTTAGTTTTCCTAAAATCCTAGTTTTGGGAAAATTAGGGATTTTGTTTGATTTCATCCATTTGATTCGTTATAACTTAGAATAGTGATGGATCGATGATTATTAAGTTATATTATATCGAATCCCTTGTTGTTCCACGGTTGGATTGCCGAAAATCCGTCGTTTTGTTGAATTCTTAATCGACTCCTTGAAGGTGTTCGATAAAATGTCACAAAGAGGATTCGGGCGTTCTACGATCATTCTTTCTCATACGATCATTAATTTATTGATGTTATGATGTTACGGTCAGGTTCCTTGCGAAGAACTCGAGTTGCAACCCTTCCGTTCGCCATTTCCCGATCAGTTGTGTTACCGTCGTTTCTGCCGGAGAGTTGTGGGCGTTCTAGGTTTCCTGGTTGAGCCATGTTCGTCGGAGTGTCCGGTAAAGACTATCGAGGGAATTATATTGCCCATACATTACGTGTTTTGTAGATATAATGGTTGGTAATCAACGATATACGCTAAATGAATGTTACAACTATTTTTCAAAAGAATCGATATATTTACAATCATGGTTTTCTTTTAAAGATGATTCTCGTGTTCGGAAATTAATGTGCTTAATTGACTATATGTGTTAGCATCGAGTATAGTATCGTCCTACCTCGGGTGATGCCATTATGTGTGAATATGTTGTCCGTAAATTTAAAGTTCAATCCTTTCGTTAAGATTGTGTTTGGAGTCATACGGATGTGTGTGAATATGTGAGCTTGTGTGATATTGGTTGTGCCGTTCGGTGCTGTTTGGACGGTGTGCTTCTTGTTGATTGTATTAGCTCTGGGTCATGAGTATGTGTCAGATAATTTGGCCATTCTAGAAAAATACCTCGACTATATATATTGTGATTGACTCTTGAGGATTGTGGGTTTGGAAATGTGAATTGATGAGAGTTGTAAGGTTGTTCTCGGGTACTCTCACTTGGGGATTGACTCGACGGGGTCACACGGGGACCTGGTGGCTTAGTGGCTGGACCGGGTCGCGAGGGTTACTTCGAGTGGGTATTCTCACCTGGGTATTGCTCGACGGGGCACACAGGGACTTTGTGGCTTGAGGGTCGGACCGGGTTACGAGAATTGCCAGAGTGTTTCTACTGATGATTAATTATGATATGTCCGGAGTATCACAATGCTTGGTGCTCGGGGTCGAGAGACATTATATATCGAGTCTTGGTGTTTGGCTAAAATGGCATAAGAATAATGTATTATGTGTAATGTGTCTTTGGAAGTGAATTGAAGTTGATGATCGGGTCGTGGACCCTGTGTTTTGTGACGGGAATGGTTGGGTCGTGGACCCCGTGTTTTGCATTTTGGAAAATGAACTTTGGGGCTGTGACCCTAAGTGGCTTTCGAGGAATTAAGAACTTTTCAATCACAAATGTTTGAAAAACTCCCGAGATTTGGTAGTGTTTTTCAAAGTGCTTACTTGTTTCGTTTTACTTTCAAGACTTGAACTATTTTAATTAAAGAAAATATCTCGGGAAGTCTTTCATTGTATTCTCGGAATGTGTTATGTATGGCTCATAATTGCACTTTATACTTGTACTAGAAAAACAGTGGAGTTTTGCTAACCACCGAGTATTCGGGGGGGGGGGGTGGATGTCTGTTTTGCATCCAGGTACATGCAAGTTTGGGAGCAAAACACAGGATCGGCGCGAAGGATGATGAAAGGCGAATGATACTAATCACATGAAGGCCAGTTTTGGATACAGTTATTCAGAGTTCGTGTATGGTCTTTTCCGCTGTCATACTTTTTGTTTGTGAGTGTATTTTACCCTTGCATGGGTATGAGTCGAGGTAGAAATGTGTATTTTTGACTTGTATGTTAGTGACGAAAGACCAAGTTGGTCTACGGATTTGGTATTTCATCATGTCGGTATGTAATTTATTGTGTGGTTTCGATGTCTAGCCTGGTGGATCCTCACGGAGAGGGTCTGCGGCGTGTAATATTCCCGGTTTGATTCTGGGGGTGTTACATTTATGGTATCGGAGAAAGGTTGTGGAAACCTAGACTGTCGGGTCCAGTCAGGTATTGTCGTGTCTTGTCCTGTCAGATTGTGTCTGTCTAAGTCGTGTCGTGACGCATCTTTTGATATGTCGGCCGTGATTAGTATCAAGATGCAGCCACCATCTTCGTGCGATCTGTGGATGTAAGTCTCCCGACTATATTGTGCCTTGCGTTATGTAACACCCCAAACTAGGCGGATATTACAGTGCCGTGAATCCCCGACTGGGACCCACCAGGCAAATGAAAATGATGAATTAAATAATATAATTGTAGTACCGAACCACATTATATTACCAAGTACTCCGATGAGGAGTTTAAGTACATTACACCAGGACAAAACAGAATACTAGTATATTTTATATGGAGATAAAATACACCACCCTGAATAAATAAGCATCTCAAACGGAATTTGCAGCGGAAAATACAAATGACGGAAATGGTGAAATGATGAAATAAACGGAATGGTGGGGCCCCTACTAGTATCACGGGACTCGTCGCCGTCAACATGCTCTTCCGTGCCTTTGCCTTGCCGTGACTAAAACAAAATCCCCCAACGAAGTCGATTACAGAACAACAATCCTCAAGAGTTGAAATTACACAATCATGAATTAAGCGAAGTTATGAAATATTCTTAATTATGAATTACGGCGAAGAGGAGTATCATGAAGTACGCCCGTAGTGTTACGTGCAAGTGTACAAGACGGATGACCGGACACACCCGTCCTTGTACCTAATTAGTCTCACGGAGGTAATCGTTACCGTGTGCACACCCAATGTATCACTCCCAATACATGGCCATCACGTGCCCGACTAAAAATTCCACACATCCGCACCCGCCACGCAATATGAACCCGGAAGGTCATATGAACAAGAATGACCATAATGAATATCAATGAATAATAATAATCCGTCAAAGTCAAGAATGACTCACCGATACGAAAGTGATAATGAAGTGATTGATAGTTTTCAATGAAATGATTGGAACCGCCGTTCCTCGCTAATGAAATGATTATCCGACAATTACAAGTCTCAAAATGATTAATACAATGATGAATGAGTTATGATTATGAATGATCAACAACAAAAGGAATGAATATCCTTTTAACCGAGTAAGAATCAACTTACACAACACCGCGACAATTATCCTTCCACGAACAACGTCCTAATTGAGATATCGGTCGCTCGAACAACCTTAAATAATACAATTACCAACAATCCGTTCAATATACGAATCAAACACGAATATAACGAACTCAAAACGTCGATACGATTAAACCAAGTCCATTGAGGTATTAAATCAAACACGTTGCGTCCAAACTCCGATTGTTTACAATCAAACTTCAAAAACCAATATCAAATCCCCGAAGAAGTGTTTCAAACCAACAAAACATCTTCCAAATGATCAATAATCCGAAATGAATATCCGAAAACGTGATTATAACGACAATTAATCGAAAACCCCCAATTTCAACTCGATATTCAAAGTGTTCTTGAATAATCCCTCAATAATCAATGAATCCTTATACAAACTCATAATCATATACATATCCCTTTATATAACATGATTATAACGTCCAAAACATCATATCTCAACATAAAATCGAAGTCCAAGGTGTCGAAGAAATTACCTCTTGAATATCCAACCAATTCGATCCGATGAAAACGTGTAAAATCGACTATCCAAGCTTCCCAAATGATTGAAGGTGATGAAAAATACACACTCAAATGATAATTGATGAAGAAATCTCTCCCTCAAGTTATTCTCTCTCGGTTGCGGGTGAAGAAGATGGAAAAAATGAGTGAAATGCTCAAAAACCAATTTATAGGGTTGACTCGGCCAGGCTCGGCCGTGCCCGCTGACACGGTCGTGGCGCGCAGCGAGGACTCGACCGTGTCTGCGCTTGACACGGTCGAGGCGCGAAGGCCTACCGACAGTGACCCGTCGCGGCGCTCGACAATGACTCGGCCGTGTCCCGAACACGGTCGGGCCTGGCGTCGCTACGAGCTAATCCGGAAGAGCTCGACTCGGCCGTGCGAGCGACACGGTCGGGTCCTGAGGCAGACGCTTCGGCACTTTCCGGACGAGTACGGCACGGGCCGTGTCGGACGACACGGCCGAGTTCGTTCGGCAGTGATCGGCCAATACTGAAAAATGAGCGGTTGAGCTAAAACGACCATAACTCTCTCGTCCGGACTCCGATTGACTCACCGTTTGAACCATTGGAAAGCTAACTCGATGCTCTATAATATTACAAAGATTTAGAATTTTTGGAATTACCAAAAATTAATGGGGATCTAACAAAGTCGAACTCATATGAGGAAAGTTGGAACAATGAACAATAACGATACACAACTCGAAGTTTTTCCGAACGGTGAACACGGTGAAAGAACATGATTGATGAATGATTATAATTGAGTGAAAATACACTGAGTGACAATTACAGACTGATAATTACTGAATGATAATGACTGAATTACAACCGGGTATTACATACACCCCCCCTTAAAAGAGTTTCGTCCCCGAAACTAAGGGTCAAACAACTCGGGATAACTCTCCCGCATACTATCCTCGGTTTCCCAAGTAGCCTCTTCGACTCCGTGTCTAGACCACTGAATTTTAACCAAAGGAATCGTCTTATTCCTCAACTGTTTGATTCGCCGCTCTAAAACTCGCACAGGACGCTCCTCATATGAATGATCGTCGGCGATCTCGATCTCATCGAACTGAAGTATGTGACTCGGGTCGGCAACATACTTCCGCAACTGAGAGACATGAAACACATTATGAATTCGGCTCAACGCCGGAGGTAAAGCCAAACGATAAGCTAACTCGCCCACTCGATCCAAAATCTCAAACGGTCCAATGAATCTCGGACTCAACTTCCCCCTCTTCCCGAAACGGAAGATACCACAACTCGGGGATACCTTGACCAACACGTGGTCACCTATCTCGAACTCTAATGGTCGACGACGGTTATCTGCATATGATTTCTGTCGACTCTGAGCGGTCAACAAATGATTCCTGATCAAAGTTACCTTCTCACGGGCGGCTATAAGCATATCGGGCTCGGTGCCGATTGATTCTGATAAGTCATCCCAACACAACGGAGATCGACAACGACGACCATACAAGGCCTCGTAAGGTGCCATCTTGATCGAAGCATGCCAGCTATTATTATATGTGAACTCGATCAAAGGTAGCTGGGCTTCCCAATTGTCTTTCCAATCGAGGACGCATGCCCTCAACATGTCCTCTAATGTCTGAATGGTCCTCTCTGATTGTCCGTCGGACTGAGGATGAAAAGCGGTCGAGATTAAGCCGGGTTCCCATAGCACGATGAACTGATTTCCAAAAATGCGACACAAACCGTCCGTCACGATCAGAAACGATACTCTTAGGAGTACCGTGCAGTCTCACTATCTCTTTGATGAAAAGTTGGGCAAGTCTCTCGGGACCCCACGTATCCTTGATATCAAGGAAATGAGCTGATTTAGTTAAGCGGTCCACGATCACCCAGATCGTATTCATGCCACGACGACTCGTCGGCAAACTCGTGATGAAATCCATAGAAATGTCTTCCCACTTCCATTCGGGAATAGGAAGAGGTTTCAGCATACCCACGGCCGCCGATGTTCAATCTTAACTTGTTGAGTTAAGCATCTCGAAACAAATTCTGCGACTTCTCGCTTCATATTACTCCACCAGTAATTTTGTTTCAAGTCCTTATACATCTTGCTAGACCCCGGATGAACAGAATAAGGGGTAGCATGAGCTTCTCTCAAAATCGAGTTTTTCAACTCGTCATTCGCCGGCACGCACAACCGGTTCTTAAACCTCAAAAGTCCATCCTCGTGGACCACGAATCCAGGGGCTTTCCCCTGAGCCACATCCTCACGGATGCGTAACAATGATGGGTCCGAACCCTGATTCTCTCGAATTGTCTCCTCTAGTGACGATGAAATCTCTAACATACAAAGCTGCCCCTGAACTCGCTGAAGCCAGACCTCGATCTCGGGTCTAAGGAATTCCCGCCAAGCTCCTTCGAATCAAGTAAACAGTGCAAGCATCTGCTCCTGAACGGACTTACGACTCAAGGCGTCGGCGGCAGCGTTCGCCTTGCCCGGGTGATAGAGGATCTCGATATCATAATCTTTGATTAATTCCAACCACCGTCTCTCGACGCATATTTAACTCATACGAGTAAATATATACTTTAAACTCTTATGATCGGTGAATATCGACGGTGACGCCATAAAGGTAATGACGCCAAATCTTCAAAGCGAACACCACTACCGCTAGCTCCGTGTCGTGGGTCGGATAATTAACCTCGTAAGGTCTCAATTGCCGTGAAGCATAGGCAATAACTTTCCCTGCTCGCATGAGTACACATCCGAGACCGTCCGACGCATCACTAAAAACCACAAATCCTTCCGTTCCCTGCGGCAAGGAAAGTACAGGTGCTGACATTAACCGGCTCTTGAGTTCCTCAAAACTCCGCTGACACGCGTCGGACCACGTGTATTTCTTATCCTTCCTCAATAAGTTCGTCAAGGGTTGAGCGATTTTAGAAAATCCTTCCACAAATCGCCGATAATAACCCGCTAATCCGAGAAAACTTCGGATTTTCTTAACGCTTTTCGGAGGTAGCCAATCTCGAATAGCCTCCGTCTTCTGAGGATCGACACGAACTCCGTCTGATGAAATTACGTGTCCGAGAAACGTCACTTCGGACATCCAGAACTCACATTTGGAGAACTTCCCATAAAGTTGTTCTCGTCTCAACACGTCGAGCACTCGATGAAGGTGAGACTCGTGTTCCTCCCGGTCACGAGAATAAATCAAAATGTCATCGATGAAGACAACAACAAACCGATCCAAAAAGTCGATGAAAACCCGATTCATTAACTCCATGAATACCGCAGGTGCATTAGTCAATCCGAACGGCATAACCACAAACTCATAATGACCATAGCGTGTTCAAACGCGTCCTCGCGATGTCCGACTCTCGGATCCGCAATCGATGATATCCGGACCTTAAGTCGATCTTGGAAAATCTTGAAGCTCCTGCGGTTGATCTAAGAGATCATCAATACGGGTAAGGGATACTTATTCTTGATTGTCACCTGCTCAACTCCCGATAATCAATACATAAGCGAAATGAACCATCCTTCTTCTTGACAAACAATACCGGTGCTCCCCACGGGGACGCACTCGGTCGGATGTAACCTTTCTCGAACAACTCCTCAAGTTGGTTCTTTAACTCCCGCATTTCGGTCGGGGCCATCCGGTCACGGTGCCTTCGATATCGGGGGCGTACCAGGCTCCAACTCAATCGTGAATTCCACATCCCTCTGTGGAGGCAAACCAGTAACTCGCGGAAAACATCGGCATATTCCCTCACCACCGGAATATCCGTCAACATTATCTTGACTTCTCGGTTTGGCCATATAGCACCAATAACCGACACATCCTGATTGAGTAATCTTACCGCTTTCATCAAATTAATGACCTTACGCAAGCAGTAAGGATTACCTCCCTGAAACACACATTCAACCCCATCGTCTGAAATGATAGTGACCATACGCTTACGGACACTAATGATGGCATCATGACGATCCATCCAATCAATACCCAAGATGACGTCGTCTCTCGGCAAATCTACCACGATTAGGTCCGCTGGCCATACACGACCATGAAACTGAATCGGACAATTCTGAATCTCACGATTGCCGATAATTCGTCTACCATCAGGTAGGCCAATGACATAAGGCTCACAACTAGTAGCACTACCCAGACGTAGTCTACTCAAACATGACTCGGAAATGAATGAATGCGATGCACCAGTATCAAAAAGGGTACACACAGGTTGAGATAGAATATCGAGTATACCTGAGATCATTCGGGCCTCGGGATCATCGGTCTTCTTCATCTCATAAATCCGGGGCTTGCTAGTCCCGGCACCGGACGCTCCCGTCTGATGGCTAAAAGCTCCACCTTTAGTCGCTCCCGTCGTTTTAAACGACGCTGATTGAGTGGTCTGATTCTGAACGGCTGACTGCTTAGGTGCCTGAGATGACGTCTGAGTAGGTTTGGAGTCCCTACGGCAAAAACGGGCCTTATGTCCCACAATTCCACAGTTATGACACGTGACAGACTGTCTCGGACACTTGGTGCTGACATGACCAAGATCCCCACAGTTGTAACAGTGATGGCCGAATCGCCGCTCGGATCGAGATTCCGCGGGTTTAGACGACCGGAGGTCGCTCGGAAAAGCAGAGCCCGCACGGGGTTTCTTGAAGGTTGTCTGACCACCTTCAGACTGATTACGATTATTCGATTTCTTTCTAGCGATTTAAGGTTGCCGCTTAGCAATTTCCTTAGCAAGAAGCTCGTAGGTGAGAGCTTTCTCAATGAATTCGCCAACGTGGTGCAATTATGATTAAATGGCGAAGTCTCATACGAGGTTTCACCTCTTGTGAAATACTTGATCTTATCCGCCTCCGAATGAATGATGGATGAGGCGAAAGGAAGAAGTTCTGAAATTTCTCGGCAATGGCGAGAACATCCTCGTCTGGCGAGGGGTCGGGGTGAGCAATTCCGACACTTGGCCTCTCTGAGTGGGGCCGGATAATACCTCTCCATCATGAGAGTCTTGAACTGATCCCAAGTACAAAATCCTTCGGTGGGCTTCAACGATAACCACCAAGAATGTGCGCTCTTACCCAGGTAGTAAGCCGCAACAGAAACTTTGTGTCCTTCGGGACACTCTACCATAGCAAACAACTTCTCGAAATGCTCGAGCCAATGAATGATATCCCGGCTCGACGAGCCCTCAAAAGTAGGTGGCCTCCGCGAGAGATATCTCCGATGATATTACTCACATTCCTCTCTTGCCTCTGAGGTGGCGGCGGAGGAGCCTGCTGATTTTGATTGACGGAGTTATGCATTGTCTCCATCAACTGAGCCATCTGGGTCATTTGGGCCATCATGCCCTGCATAAAAGCGAGTGGGTCAACCCGGACACCCTCTGACTGAGCCGTGTCCAGTGCGACTCCGTGATAGTGAATGATCGCGTCCTGGTGAATGAGTGGCGCGTCGCCGCACGATGAATTAGCATTAGTCCTCGCGATTGCACGTGTATTCACATGAGCTCTCGGGATTCGGCCCGCTCCACGGCCTCGTCCTCCACGTCCTCTACTTGCCCTCTCCATACAGAAGTAGGAAAGTCACATGATGATTATATTCACCGCATGAAATATACGTTATGATTATGACATGAGATTATGAAAATGAGCATACGCGCTCTAACACGGTGATTACATGAATGATTAAGCGAGGTGACATGATTATCGATGAAATTATTGAAATGATTATCTTGAATGAGTTAACAAGATTAATGATTCGATCTTCACGATCAACAATCAACAATGAAATGAATTGGTGATTAATGAGTTAACCTGGCCGTCTGGTCAAAATGACAATGATGATTGAGGATTGTTAACTGATGAATTATGAATGAATGACTATTGCCAGAAATTATACCATGGCATTAGAAATCTTACAGTTCTTGGTCTGATTGGCTCGGCATTTGCACAGGTCACACGTGACGCGAAAGTCCAATGATACTAGTCTGATGACGATGATTTCAAATGAGACATGACTTGGAGGGTAGTATTCAAAACCACGAGCTCCGATACCAACTCTGTAACACCCCAAACTAGGCGGATATTACAGTGCCGTGAATCCCCGACTGGGACCCACCATGCAAATTAAAATGATGAATTAAATAATATAATTGTAGTACCGAACCACATTATATTACCAAGTACTCCGATGAGGAGTTTAAGTACATTACACCAGGACAAAACAGAATACTAGTATATTTTATATGGAGATAAAATACACCACCCTGAATAAATAAGCATCTCAAACGGAATTTGCAGCGGAAAATACAAATGACGGAAATGACTGAAATGACTGAAATAAACGGAATGACCGGGGCCCCTACTAGTATCATCGACTCGTCGCCGTCAACATGCTCTTCCCGTGCCTTTGCCTTGCCGTGACGAAAACAAAATCCCAACGAAGGCCATACGTAACAACAATCCTCAAGAGTTGAAATTACACAATCATGAATTAAGCAAGTTATGAAATATTCTTAATTATGAATTACGCCAAGAGGAGTATCATAGTACGCCCGTAGTGTTCGTGCAAGTGTACAAGACGGATGACCGGACACACCCGTCCTTGTACCTAATTAGTCTCACGGAGGTAATCGTACCGTGCACGACCCAATGTATCACTCCCAATACATGGCCATCACGTGCCCGACTAAAAATTCCACACATCCGCACCCGGCCACGCAATATGAACCCAGAAGGTCATATGAACAAGAATGACCATAATGAATATCAATGAATAATAATAATCCGTCAAAGTCAAGAATGACTCACCGATACGAAAGTGATAATGAAGTGATTGATAGTTTTCAATGAAATGATTGGAACCGCCGTTCCTCGCTAATGAAATGATTATCCGACAATTACAAGTCTCAAAATGATTAATACAATGATGAATGAGTTATGATTATGAATGATCAACAACAAAAGGAATGAATATCCTTTTAACCGAGTAAGAATCAACTTACACAACACCGGCGACAATTATCCTTCCACGAACAACGTCCTAATTGAGATATCGGTCGCTCGAACAACCTTAAATAATACAATTACCAACAATCCGTTCAATATACGAATCAAACACGAATATAACGAACTCAAAACGTCGATACGATTAAACCAAGTCCATTGAGGTATTAAATCAAACACGTTGCGTCCAAACTCCGATTGTTTACAATCAAACTTCAAAAACCAATATCAAATCCCCGAAGAAGTGTTTCAAACCAACAAAACATCTTCCAAATGATCAATAATCCGAAATGAATATCCGAAAACGTGATTATAACGACAATTAATCGAAAACCCCCAATTTCAACTCGATATTCAAAGTGTTCTTGAATAATCCCTCAATAATCCAATGAATCCTTATACAAACTCATAATCATATACATATCCCTTTATATAACATGATTATAACGTCCAAAACATCATATCTCAACATAAAATCGAAGTCCAAGGTGTCGAAGAAATTACCTCTTGAATATCCAACCAATTCGATCCGATGAAAACGTGTAAAATCGACTATCCAAGCTTCCCAAATGATTGAAGGTGATGAAAAATACACACTCAAATGATAATTGATGAAGAAATCTCTCCCTCAAGTTATTCTCTCTCGGTTGCAGGTGAAGAAGATGGAAAAAATGAGCTGAAATGCTCAAAAAACCAATTTATAGGGGTTGACTCGGCCAACAGGCTCGACCGTGCCCGCCTGACACGGTCGTGGCGCGCATCTGGCCGGCAGGGACTCGACCGTGTCCTGCATGACACGGTCGCGGCGCGAAGGGGCCTACCGACAGTGACCCGTCCGCGGCGCTCGGCATTGACTCGACCGTGTCCCGAACACGGTCGGGCCTGCAAGCGATCGCTACGAGCTAATCCGGAAGAGCTCGACTGGCCGTGCTGCGACACGGTGGGTCTGAGGCGGCACGCGGCACTTTCCGGACGAGTGCGGCCGCGGGCCGTGTCGGACGACACGGCCGAGTTCGTTCGGCGTGATCGGCAATCTTGAAAAATGAGCGGTTGAGCTAAAACGACCATAACTCTCTCGTCCGGACTCCGATTGACTCACCGTTTGAACCATTGGAAAGCTAACTCGATGCTCTATAATATTACAAAGATTTAGAATTTTTGGAATTACCAAAAATTAATGGGGATCTAACAAAATCGAACTCATATGAGGAAAGTTGGAACAATGAACAATAACGATACACAACTCGAAGTTTTTCCGAACGGTGAACACGGTGAAAGAACATGATTGATGAATGATTATAATTGAGTGAAAATACACTGAGTGACAATTACAGAC
Organism: Orobanche coerulescens; assembly: GCA_033398695.1. Taxonomy (NCBI): domain Eukaryota; kingdom Viridiplantae; phylum Streptophyta; class Magnoliopsida; order Lamiales; family Orobanchaceae; genus Orobanche; species Orobanche coerulescens. The sequence goes on along the minus strand of CM065809.1, from coordinate 40,458,107 downwards.
TGATAATTACTGAATGATAATGACTGAATTACAACCGGGTATTACACGTTATACGAGCTTGTATGATTTTGTGGTATGACGTGGAGTTTAAAGGTGATTTGTGATTATGCGGCCTATGCTTGTTTTGTAACACCCCAAACTAGGCAGATATTACAGTGCCGTGGACCCCCGACTGGGACCCACCAGGCGAATGAAAACGGATGAATTACACAGGGTAAATGTAGTACCGAACCACATTACAACATCAATTACTCCGATTAGGAGTTTCATACACCACACCCAGGATAAAATAGAATACATGTGTATTTTATGTGACGATAAAATATACAACACTGAATGAAATGAGTATTCAAACGGAATGTCTGCAGCGGAATAAATAAAGGAAACATAAATGACTGGATAAATGACTGAACAGACTGGGGCCCCTTTCTAGTATCATTGGGACTCCTCGCCGTCAACGTGCTCTCCGTGTGCCTTTGCCTTGCCATGACCTGAGAAACAAATATCCCCAAACGGTCGATTATCTGAGAACAACAATCCTCCAGAGTTGAATAAACACAATCATATAAATATGTAGTATAAACCACAAGTTCGATTAAAATGAAGCGGTTAGATTAAAACCCAATCTTGTTGAAAACATACGCAATCAAACATGCTGTATGAATCAACTAACAGTACGGCTCAAAGGGTGGCGCCACACTACGCCCGGGATGGAAATGTGTCCGTGCACAAGCCACCAACGAGTATCGATCGAATACCCGCGTGGTCTTGTACCTAATCAGTCTCACGAAGCAATCGACTCGTGTGCACAGTCCAATGTGAGGCCAACAACCAACACACGACATAAATGTGCCCGACATGAAAATCCTGCACATACCAACTGGCACGCCAGTATGACCTGGAATGCCACGATATAACAAAAGTGACATCGGAAACGAATAATGACTCACCGAGATAAAATGATAGTGAAATGAATGATAGCTCAACAAAATGATTGGAACCGTCGTTCCTTGTGACTGAAGTGATTAATTGACAATGACAAGTTTTAATACGGTTAACACAATGATGAATGAGTTACGATTATGAATGAACAACAACAAAAGGAAATGAATATCCTTATAACTGAGTAAGAATCAACTTACACAATACCGGTGACAATTATCCTTCCACGAACAACGTCCTAATTGAGATATCGGTCGCTCGAAAAAACCTTGAATTATACAATATCCAACAACTCGTTCAATATACGAATCAAACACGAATATAACGAACTCAAAACGTCGATACGATTAAACTAAGTTCATTGGGGCATTATATCGAATACGTTGTGGCCAAACTCCGGTTGTTTACAATCAAATCTCAATAAGCCACTATCAATTCCCCCAAGAAGTGTTTCAAACCAACAAACATCTTCCGAATGATCAATAATCCAAAATGAATATCCGAAAACGTGATTATAACGACAATTAATCGAAAACCCCCAATTACAACTCGATAATCAAAGTGTTCTTGAATAATCCTTCAATAATCCAATGAATCCTTATACAAACTCATAATCATATACATATCCCTTCATATAACATGATTATAATGTCCAAAACATCATATCTCAACATAGAATCGAAATCCAAGGTGTTGAAGAAATTACCTCTTGAAGATCCAATCACTTCGATCCGAAGAACACGAGTTTAAACGAGTATCCAAGCTTCCCAAATGAATGAAGATGATGAAAATTACACACTCAAGTGATTGATGATTGCAAAATCTCTCCCTCAACCCTCTCTCTCGGATGAAGATGGAAAAATGAAGAAGTTAGGAAAAATGACACGGCCAAGTCCTTAAATCTGCCGGAAGTTACGGCCGTAACTCGGCCCTCTTACGGCCGTAACATTCCAAGTCAACGGCCTTACGGCCGTAATCGCCAACTCGTGCGGCCGTAACTCGGCTTCGTCCGAAAGCTCGCCGACAGACTTACGGCCAGAATCGCTCTCGAGTTACGGCGTAACCCGCTCGTCAAAAACACCCGTCGGCATCCTTACGGCCGTACCGCACACCTTACGGCCGTAACTCGGATGATACGGCCGTATCCGGCCAACCTTACGGCGTAACCCGCCTTCGTCAAAAATGGCCGGACATCACGCTGCGGCAGACGGCCGTATCCGGCCAAGCCTTATGGCCGTATCGCCTCGACTTACGGCCGTATGCCGCAACCCTTACGGCCGTAAGTCACCCTTGGTCGACAACACCCGAAATTTACGAACACCACTTACGGCCGTATCCAACCCACCTTACGGCCGTAACTCACCTTCGGCCAAAATGCAGAATTCTTTGGACCACTTATCGCCGTAATCGCCAGACCTTACGGCCGTACCCGGCCGAACTTACGGCCGTATCCCGAACCTACGGTAGTAACTCAATGCTGGCCAAGGTGGATTAATCCGATAACTCCGATTCCTCGTTACGACTGATGAATGATCCGACATACCAAACGAATGTGGAAGTGAGCAAGTCTAACACGAGCCAAAGATGATACTCCCAGTACAAGGCTATCAATCACAATGAAAATGATAATACTCCCGTCTCGATCTAAAAACGGAGATAAAATGACGATCGGTAACTGATATACGATTACAACATGCCAACATGAACGCAAATGAGTGATTCATGAATGATGAGTGATTATTAATGAGTGAGAATTATTGAGTGACAATTACAGACTGATAATTACTGAATGAAAATGAATGAATTACAACCGGGTATTACATACTCCCCCCCTTAAAAACAGTTTCGTCCCCGAAACTAAGGGTCAAACAACTCGGGATAACTCTCCCGCATATTCTCCTCGGTTTCCCAAGTGGCCTCTTCGACTCCGTGTCTAGACCACTGAATCTTGACCAAAGGGATCGACTTGTTCCTCAACTGTTTGATTCGCCGCTCTAACACTCGTACAGGACGCTCCTCGTACGAATGATCATCTGCGATCTCGATTTACGAATCAAGTATGTGACTCGGGTCGGCAACATACTTCCGCAACTGAGAGACGTGAAACACATTATGAATCCTGCTCAAAGTCGGAGGTAAAGCCAATCGATAAGCTAACTCGCCTACTCGATCCAAAATTTCAAACGGTCCAATGAATCTCGGACTCAACTTCCCCCGTTTTCCGAAACGGAAAATACCTCGACTCGGGGATACCTTGACCAAAACATGGTCACCCGTCTCGAACTCTAGTGGTCAACGACGATTATCCGCATACGATTTCTGTCGACTCTGAGCTGTCAACATAGGACTCTTGATCAAAGCTACCTTCTCCCGGGCGGCTATAAGCATATCGGGCTCGGTGCCGATTGATTCTGACAAGTCATCCCAACACAAAGAAGAGCGACAACGACGACCGTACAAGGCCTCGTAAGGTGCCATCTTAATGGAAGCATGCCAACTATTATTATACGTGAACTCGATCAATGGTAGTTGGGCTTCCCAATCGTCCTTCCAATCGAGGACGCATGCCCTCAACATGTCCTCTAATGTCTGAATAGTCCTCTCTGATTGTCCGTCGGATCGAGGATGAAAGGCGATCGAGATTGAGCCGAGTTCCCATAGCACGATGAATCGATTTCCAAAATGAGACACAAATCGTCCGTCACGATCGGAAACGATACTCTTAGGAGTACCGTGCAGTCTCACTATCTCCTTGATGAACAACTGAGCCAGTCTCTCGGGACCCCACGTATCCTTGATCTCAAGGAAATGAGCTGATTTAGTTAAGCGGTCCACAATCACCCAGATCGTATTCATGCCACGACGACTCGTCGGCAAACTCGTGATGAAGTCCATAGAAATGTCTTCCCACTTCCACTCCGGAATAGGGAGAGGTTTCAGCATACCCGCCGGTCGCTGATGTTCAATCTTAACTTGTTGACAGGTTAAGCATATTGAAACAAATTCTGCGACTTCTCACTTCATATTACTCCACCAGAAATTTTGTTTCAAGTCCTTGTACATCTTGCTGGACCCCGGATGAACAGAATAAGGGGTAGCATGAGCTTCTCTCAAAATCGAGTTTTTCAACTCGTCATTCGCTGGTACGCACAACCGATTCTTAAATCTCAAAAGTCCATCCCCGTGGACCACGAATCCAGGGGCTTTCCCCTGAGCCACATCCTCACGGATGCGCAATAATGAAGGGTCTGAACTCTGATTCTCTCTGATTACCTCCTCAAGTGACGATGAAATCTCCAACATACAAAGCTGTCCCTGAACTCGCTGGAGCCAGACCTCGATCTCGGGTCTAAGGAATTCCTGCTGAAGCTCCTTCTGAACTGTTAAACGAGCAAGCATCTGCTCCCGCACGGACTTACGACTCAAGGCGTCGGCGACAACGTTCGCCTTGCCCGGGTGGTAAAAGATCTCGATATCATAATCTTTGATTAGTTCTAACCACCGCCTCTGTCGCATATTTAACTCCTTCTGAGTGAATATATACTTTAAACTCTTATGATCGGTGAATATCTGACAGGTAACGCCATAAAGATAATGACGCCAAATTTTCAAAGCGAACACCACGGCTGCTAGCTCCAGATCGTGAGTCGGATAATTAACCTCGTAAGGTCTCAATTGCCGTGAAGCATAGGTAATAACCTTTCCATTCTGCATGAGCACATATCCGAGACCCTGTCCGGAGGCATCACTATAAACCACAAATCCCTCCGTCCCCTGCGGCAAGGAAAGTACAGGTGCTGACATTAACCGGCTCTTGAGTTCCTCAAAACTCCGTTGACACGCGTCGGACCACGTGTATTTCTTATCCTTTCGTAAAAGGTTCGTCAAGGGTTGAGCGATTTTAGAAAATCCTTCCACAAACCGCCGATTATAACCCGCTAATCCGAGAAAACTTCGGATTTCCTTAACATTCTTCGGAGGTAACCAATCTCGGATAGCCTCCGTCTTCTGAGGGTCGACACGAACTCCGTCTGATGAAACTACATGTCCGAGAAAAGTCACTTCGGACATCCAGAACTCGCATTTGGAAAACTTTCCATAAAGTTTCTCTCGTCTCAACACATCGAGAACCTGATGAAGATGAACTTCGTGCTCCTCTCGGTTACGAGAATAAATCAAAATGTCATCGATGAAGACAACAACAAGCTGATCCAAAAAGTCGATGAAAACCCGATTCTTTAACTCCATGAATACCGCAGGTGCATTAGTTAGACCGAACGGCATAACTACGAACTCATAATGACCATAGCGTGTTCGAAACGCCGTCCTCGCGATATCCGACTCTCGAATCCGCAACTGGTGATATCCAGATCTTAAGTCGATCTTGGAAAATACTGAAGCTCCCTGAAGTTGATCTAAGAGATCATCAATGCGGGGTAAAGGATACTTATTCTTGATCGTCACCCAGTTCAATTCCCGGTAATCAATACACAACCGGAACGAACCATCCTTCTTCTTGAAAAACAGCACTGGTGCTCCCCACGGGGACGCACTGGGTCGGATATAACCTTTCTCGAACAACTCCTCAAGTTGGTTCTTTAATTCCTGCATTTCGGTCGGGGCCATCCGGTACGGTGCCTTCGATATCGGGGACATACCGGGCTCCAACTCAATCGTGAATTCCACATATCTCTGTGGAGGCAAGCCAGGTAACTCGTCTGGAAAAACGTCGGCATATTCCCATACTACCGGAATATCCGACAACAATACTGATGATTTCTCGGTTTTGGTCATATAGCACCAATAACCAACACATCCCTGACTGAGTAATCGTACTGCTTTCATCAAATTAATGACCTTACCAGAACAGCCGGGATTACCTCCCTGAAACACACATTCAACCCCATCGTCTGCAATGATAGTGATCATACGCTTACGGACACTAATGGTGGCATCATGACGATCCATCCAATCAATACCCAAGATGACGTCGTCCCTCGGCAAATCTACTACGATTAGGTCCACCGCCATACACGACCATGGCCCGAATCGGACAATTACGAATCTCACGACACGATAATTCGTCTACCATCAGGTAGGCCAATGACATAAGGCTCACAACTAGTAGCACTACCCAGACGTAGTCTACTCAAACATGACTCGAAAATGAATGAATGTGATGCACCAGTATCAAAAAGGGTACACACAGGCTGGGATAGAATATCGAGTGTACCTGAGATCATTCGGGCCTCTGGATCATCGGTCTTCTTCATCTCGTAAATTCGGGGCTTGCCGGCCCCCGAACCAGATGCTCCCGTCTGATAGCTCTTGGCTCCGCCCTTGCTAGCTCCTGTCGTCTTAAACGACGCTGACTGAGTGGCCTGATTCTGCATCTTTGAATGTCCTGGGGCCTGAGATGACGCCGGAGTGGGTTTAGAGTCCCTTCGGCAAAAACGGGCCCTGTGCCCAGCAATCCCACAGTTGTGGCACGTGACAGACTGCTTCGGACATTTGGTGCTGAAATGGCCCTGTTCCTCACAGTTGAAACAGGTGATGGCCGAACTGGCCGCTCGTGACTGAGATTCCGCGGGTTTAGACGCCAGGGGAGGTCGCTCAGAAAAAGTAGAGCCCGCACGTGGTTTCTTGAAAGTGGCACGACTCCGTCGGTGATTCTGGTTCTTAGACTTCTTGCCCGAGATGAAGGTTGTTGCTTAGCAATCTCCTTAGCGATGGCTCGTAAGTAAGAGCTTTCTCAATGAATTCGGCCAACGTGGTGCAATTATGATTAAGCAGTTGTAGCCGCATACGAGGTTTCAGCCTCTTGCTGAAATACTTGATCTTGTCCGCCTCAGAGTGAATGATAGATGAGGCGAACGGAAGAAGTTCCTGAAATTTCTCGGCAATGGCGAGAACATCCGCGTCTGATGAGGGGTCGGGAGTGATTAACTCTGACAGCTTGGCCTCTCCGAGTGGGGCCGGATAGTACCTCTCCATCATGAGAGTTTTGAACTTATCCCAAGTACATGATCCGTCTGTGGGCTTCAACGATAACCACCATGAATTAGCACTCTTACCAAGATAGTAAGCCGCAACTGAAACTTTATGCCCTTCTGGGCAATTCACCATAGCAAATAACTTCTCGTTGTGTTCGAGCCAATGAACAATATCCGCCGACTCAGATGAGCCTTCAAAGATAGGTGGTCGCTGGCGAGAGATATCGCTAATGATATTGCTTACACCCCTCTCTTGCCTCTGAGGCGGCGGCGGAGGAGCTTGTTGATTTTGATTGACTGAATTGTGCATCGTCTCCATAAGTTGTGCCATATGCGTCATTTGGGCCATCATGCCCTGCATAAAAGCAAGTGGGTCCACCCGAACACCTTCTGACTGAGCCGTGTCCCGGGTACGACTCCCCAATAGTGAATGATCACGCCCAGGTGAATGAGTGGCAGCGTCGCTGCTCGATGAATTGGCATTGTTTCTCGCATTCGCACGTGTATTCACACGAGCTCTCGGGATTCGGCCCGCACCACGGCCTCATCCTCCCCGTCCTCTGCCAGCTCTTTCCATACTGAAGTGGAAAGTTACATGATGATTATATCTCTCGCATGAATATCACATTATGACTATGACATGAGGTGATGAAAATGAGCATACGCTCTAACACAGTGATTACATGAATGATTAACCGAGATGACATGATTTCTGATGAAATTATTGAAATGATTATCTTGAACAAGTTAACAAGATTAATTATATGATCTTCCAGATCAACAACCGAGTAATGAAATGAATTGAGTGATTAATGAGTTAAAATGACCGTCCTGGTCAAAATGAAAATGATGTTTGAGGATTGTTAACTGATAATTTATGAATGAATGATAATTGCCAGAAATTATACCATGGCGTTAGAAGTCTTACAGTTCTTTCGGTCTGATTGGCTCGGCATCTGCACAGGTCACACGTGACGTGAAAGTCCAATGATACTAGCCCGATGACGATGATTTCAAATGAGACATGACTCGGAAGGTATTATTCAAAACCACGCTCCGATACCAACTCTGTAACACCCCAAACTAGGCGGATATTACAGTGCCGTGGACCCCCGACTGGGACCCACCAGGCGAATGAAAATGGATGAATTACACAGGGTAAATGTAGTACCGAACCACATTACAACATCAATTACTCCGATTAGGAGTTTCATACACCACACCCAGGATAAAATAGAATACATGTGTATTTTATATGACGATAAAATACACAACACTGAATGAAATGAGTATTCAAACGGAATGTCTGCAGCGGAATAAATAAAGGAAACATAAATGACTGGATAAATGACTGAACAGACTGGGGCCCCTTTCTAGTATCATTGGGACTCCTCGCCGTCAACGTGCTCTCCGTGTGCCTTTGCCTTGCCATGACCTGAGAAACAAATATCCCCAAACGGGGTCAGTTATATAGAACAACAATCCTCCAGAGTTGAATAAACACAATCATATAAATATGTAGTATAAACCACAAGTTCGATTAAAATGAAGCGGTTAGATTATAACCCAATCTTGTTGAAAACATACGCAATCAAACATGCTGTATGACTCAACTAACAGTACGGCTCAAAGGGTGGCGCCACACTACGCCCGGGATGGAAATGTGTCCGTGCACAAGCCACCAACGAGTATCGATCGAATACCCGCGTGGTCTTGTACCTAATCAGTCTCACGAAGCAATCGACTCATGTGCACAGTCCAATGTGAGGCCAACAACCAACACACGACATAAATGTGCCCGACATGAAAATCCTACACATACCAACCGGCACGCCAATATGACCCGGAATGCCACGATATAACAAAAGTGACATCGGAAACGAATAATTACTCACCGAGATAAAATGATAGTGAAATGAATGATAGCTCAACAAAATGATTGGAACCGTCGTTCCTTGTGACTGAAGTGATTAATTGACAATGACAAGTTTTAATACGGTTAACACAATGATGAATGAGTTACGATTATGAATGAACAACAACAAAAGGAAATGAATATCCTTATAACTGAGTAAGAACCAACTTACACAATATCGGTGACAATTATCCTTCCACGAACAACGTCCTAATTGAGATATCGGTCGCTCGAACAACCTTGAATTATACAATATCCAACAACTCGTTCAATATACGAATCAAACACGAATATAACGAACTCAAAACGTCGATACAATTAAACTAAGTTCATTGGGGCATTATATCGAATACGTTGTGGCCAAACTCCGGTTGTTTACAATCAAATCTCAATAAGCCACTATCAATTCCCCCAAGAAGTGTTTCAAACCAACAAACATCTTCCGAATGATCAATAATCCAAAATGATTATCCGAAAACGTGATTATAACGACAATTAATCGAAAACCCCCAATTACAACTCGATAATCAAAGTGTTCTTGAATAATCCTTCAATAATCCAATGAATCCTTATACAAACTCATAATCATATACATATCCCTTCATATAACATGATTATAATGTCCAAAACATCATATCTCAACATAAAATCGAAATCCAAGGTGTTGAAGAAATTACCTCTTCAAGATCCAATCACTTTGATCCGAAGAACACGAGTTTAAACGAGTATCCAAGCTTCCCAAATGAATGAAGATGATGAAAATTACACACGCAAGTGATTGATGATTGCAAAATCTCTCCCTCAACCCTCTCTCTCGGATGAAGATGGAAAAATGAAGAAGTGAGGAAAAATGACCCGGCCAAGTCCTTAAATACTGCCGGAAGTTACGGCCGTAACTCGGCCCTCTTACGGCCGTAACATTCCAAGTCAACGGCCTTACGGCCGTAACCGGCCAACTCGTACGGCCGTAACTCGGCTTCGTCCGAAAGCCTGCCGACAGACTTACAGCCGTAACCGCTCCTGAGTTACGGGCGTAACCCGCCTTCGTCAAAAACACCCGTCGGCATCCTTACGGCCGTACCGCACACCTTACGGCCGTAACTCGGATGATACGGCCGTATCCGGCCAACCTTACGGGCGTAACCCACCTTCGTCAAAAATGGCCAGACATCCTGCCTGCAGCGTACGACCGTATCCGACCAAGCCTTACGGCCGTACCTGCCTCGACTTACGGCCGTATGCTGCAACCCTTACGGCCGTAAGTCACCCTTGGTCGACAACACCCGAAATTTACGAACACCACTTACGGCCGTATCCAACCCACCTTACGGCCGTAACTCACCTTCGGCCAAAATGCCTGGGCAGCCTGCTGGACCACTTACGGCCGTAACCGGCCAGCCTTACGGCCGTACCCGCTGAACTTACGGCCGTATCCCAGAACCTTACGGCCGTAACTCAATGCTGGCCAAGGTGGATTAATCCGATAACTCCGATTCCTCGTTACGACTGATGAATGATCCGACATACCAAATGGATGTGGAAGTGAGCAAGTCTAACACGAGCCAAAGATGATACTCCCAGTACAAGGCTATCAATCACAATGAAAATGATAATACTCCCGTCTCGATCTAAAAACGGAGATAAAATGACGATCGGTAACTGATATACGATTACAACATGCCAGCATGAACGCAAATGAGTGATTCATGAATGATGAGTGATTATTAATGAGTGAGAATTACTGAGTGACAATTACAGACTGATAATTACTGAATGAAAATGAATGAATTACAACCGGGTATTACATGTTTGATCTTCGTATGGTGCTAGAATGAAAGTGGTGCCAGCGTATATTTATATATACACACATCCTGGTATAAGTCGTTTTTATAAGAGTAATGGCCTTGGTGTGGTTACGCAAAGAAAAATTCATCAATGTGATATTTTAAAACTTTACATGTTTTTGGGGAGTCACGTATATTTTGTTTGAAAACAACCTCCAAAGGGAGGAAAAAGTTTGATTTTCGTATGATGACCTCAAGGCCAAATTTTTTTGAGAACTCCAACTACCGATATTTTATTTTCATTTTGTATTATAAGTTTTCAAAACACTATTTTTGAACTCAAATGAGGTCTACAAAATGTAATCAAGACGTGACTCTCGCTTTCAACTTATCAATTTTATGGTTGTTAGTCGAGAGATACGTGATGGTGTTCTTGTTGTTTAAGCAGTGTTGCCAGTTTTAGATTGATGTGAATGCTAAGTCATTCGGTATAAGTTAAGATAGTTCTCTTTATTAATAGACGAGATTTCTATTTTGGATGACAGTTGTCTTTTGATGGTTGCTCGCAAGGTGTTGTAATTATGTGATTCGATGACAATTAGGTTCATATGTTGTGTTGTTGTTTAATTGTGACCTTCGATTCTAGTAATGTCGCATATATGTTCGTGATCATGTTGCTGAGTTGGAGCAGCTAGCGCATGCTAAGTGCGAGGCTAGCGCGTGCTAATGCAGCATGGGTAGCGCACGCTAAATAATTATTGTAGTGCGTGCTAGTTAGCCGAGACAGAGGCTAGAGACCTGCATTTTTTTTACTGTTAGGCCTAACCTTGGCAGTCGATCACCCGTAACTGTATTCTACGTGTGTTGTCTAGTGATGACAACTGTTTTGTGTGAACATGTGATATAGCTTTTCATTGCGCTAAGTGATAATTGATTTTGTTCAGTGAGTTGATAAATTATGTCTGCTGTGTGTGTGTGTTCGAAAATGTTTTTCCTGAAACTTTCATAAGTTTGTGCAAATCGTGGAAAATCAATTTTTGAAACTAATTTGACGTTGCGATTAAGTCGGCGGCTTCGTATAAACTTTGAAAATTGTTTGAAATTTGCGAGCCGGCCTAGGATTCTCAAATAAAACCTCGACGGTATTGAAAGAGTTGTTTTAAAGTACCTTGAACATTTTGTTAAATGTTACCGTCGTTGATTTTTGTGTAGTGTTGGGAGAAGCTTCGGAAATGATTTTTAACGTACTATTGTATTTTCAAATAATTCGAGTACATGATTTTCAAAAATCTTTCATACCAAATTTTTCAAAAACCAACGATTTTTTTTCAAAAATATATAGTGAAAGATGGAAAATCGTACTTGAGTTAAATTTCAAACTCGGATTTGGGAATGTTAGTGTAGAATGGTTTGATGATCTTGCATGTTTACCTTGTTTGTTGTCAACGGTGACGATGATGCATAGTGGCATGGTGATTTTGATAACTTCGGTTACAAAAGAATTATTGTTTTGCAAATAATTTGAAAATGAGTCGGTTAAAGTCTTTTGTTTACAAGTTTTGATAAAACAGCCCGAGGCACCAAAATTACTTTCAAAGTTTTATTTTGAATAACATCCAAATCCAAAGATTTTCAAAAGGATACCTTGTGGATTTTCTTATCGGGTTGTTATTAGTTAACTTATGTGGTATGTCGTGCTGAGTTGGCACTTTAGTATGTGGTTTTGCAAAGTTGTGCCATCGTATTGAGTGAGAATCCACTTAGTATGCCGAGGGACAGAGGGCGCGATCGTGACCACGGTACAATTGGTCATGGAAATCAGATGCGGGACCAAGAGGATATGGCCGGGAAGGTTGCTATTCCAGCACTTTGTTCTCGTTGTTTAAGTTTCGGGGACAAAACCTCTTTTAAAGGTGATATGATGTAATACCCATATGTTTTCGCTTCCGTTTCACTCGACTGTATCGATTTGATTGTGTTCGTTGATGCTTCTGACCTTGTGTTGTTCTCACCCTTGTCATTCGAGCGAGTTCGCATATTGTTCCAAATTGATGTGTATATCGTTGTGATATTTCAAAGTTCGGATCGATTTCCTATGAACAGTGTGCAAAATTAACACCTCGCGGTTCCCACAAGTTATTGATGTCTTGATTTGAGGTGTGAACTTCAGAGTTTATCGTTGTTGTTCGATCATTGCTATTCGTTCGTCGTTGTCCAATCATTATTGTTTGATCTCGCAATCGTGATTATTGAACATCTGGTCCACTTCGTAATTTCCATAAGTGTTGGGAAATTGTCTTCATATTTGATCTTCCAAATCCTTGAGTCATTGAGATTTCATATTTTTTTAGCGTTAAACTTGTGATTTGATTGTTCTAGTACTCAGTTTTTTTATCAACCGCAGTGACTCATGCTCGTTGCTTTTCGTAAGCATTCTTGCGCGTTGATTCGGAGCGTAGTAGCTTTATACTACATGGAGCTCTGGTGTGTTGTCAAGAGTCGCCTTGCTTTTATTTTAAGTTTCGGGACGAAACTTATTTTTAGAGGGATAGAATGTAATACCCATGATTTTTGTTCCGGTTATTTTGGATTTTTCTCAGATATTTCCCGTTTGTCGAGAGCCGGTATTATTTTCTCGACAACTGATTTTGGTGTTTATGACCGTATGTGATGATTTGTTATCCGTTGTTTTCATTTCGGATCGATGATGTTGTCCCCGAGCGTTTTGTCGTGTTCGTTCCGTGCGATTTCAGAAAATCGAGTCATCGGGTCATGGCGGCTGGGCACTGGCCGGACGGGTACGTGCACTGGCCGGACGGGTGCGGGCACTGGCCGGACGGGTGCGGGCACTGGCCGTACGGGTGCGGGCACTGTCCGGATAGGTTCGGCAGGAACCGGCATAGCTGACACGTCTTTAGTGTAACTATCGCAAGTGCACGATATCGTATCAAGTAGTAAGTGGACTTTTTGAGTCGGGTTTATCGATCCCACGAGGAAGTTAGGTTATATATTGAATTATACACTATTTAACTATTTGTTATAGAGATTTATATGATTGAAACACACAATTTAAGAGTTTGGTTTGACAATTACAAAGAAAATGCAATAATACTTCTAATATTCAAGGAAATGAAAGATTGCACTAATAATAGATTAATAAAAGATAAAATGAAACAGTTGGGATTACAAACTTAGTTCATAATTAGTTATAGAAGATGTATAGGAGATCATAAGATGAATTTACTTATTATGTTGTGTAGATTCGATTTTCCTTAAAAACACGGTTCCTCTTTCGAATGTCAAAACGCCCGTTATATATTGAATCAATCCACTATATTTCTATGTTGATTGGCTTCAATACATAGCATTAGGTTTTATGAAAATAACTCAAAGAATCATCTAAGGTCTAGAGGTATATTTATATCCCCTAGAACAACTTAGAGTGAAGATCATTTGATCTAATCAAACATATTTTCTCTCGAAACATATGAAGACTATAAATATCGTCATTTATTGGCCAAATAAATAAAGATTGGTAAAACAATGAAAATCACACACAATAATAAGTAATTCATAATAGATCTTTATACAAACTTAAATAACATGACTAACCTTGTTTATAATCCCAACTTAAGTAACTTAGCCCATTAAGGGTTTATTTAACATATTACAAGCTTGAGTGGTCATTAATAGTTGAAAAAGAGAAAGAATTGATCCTAACTCCCTTAATAGATAAAGGAGAAAGAAGCAATAAACTCCCTCAACAACATAAGCGAAAACACACTTACACAAATCACTTAAGAACACAAGTGTGTTCTTCACACAAAAAGAAAAAGTATTACAAAGTGAGAAAATAAATAAGATGAATGAATATTAATGATGGATCTAAGGGGTCTATTTATACACCTAAAGTCATCTAATAGTTCCAAAACTCCAGCATTATTACAATAGATCGGATCAATGCCAGCCATCCCCTCAATAATAGACCAAAAGTATAAAAAATTAGATAATGATCACAATCTGACAAGAGTTACGGCCGTAACATTGAGGAGTTACGGCCGTAACTATGATGACTTACGACCGTAACATTGAGGAGTTACGGCCGTAACATGGCTTCATAAATTTTCATTTGTGAGTTACGCCCGTACACGCCCGTATGGAGTTTCAGACTTCATTTTCAGCCCAGAATTTCTTAGACTTTGCGTTTTTGCCCCAAATCTTCTTCGGATGATAACTTTTGATATATAACTCTGATTTTGAATCCGGAAAGACTGCCGAACTCGTCTCGGAAAGCCATACAACATGAATACATAAAAATTCAACAAAGAGTATTTTATACACATGTTATTTCTTGAGTAAATCAGTAATTCAATCCGATTAAGACTAAATTTACATCTTCATCTGATAAATAATAAAATTATTAAAAGCTAATTAATTCAAAGCAAAAACGAGTAGACTAGCTCAATTATGGGTGAAATATATCGATACAAACTATGGATAAGTGTATACAACTGACACTTATCACACTCCCAAACTTGAATTCTTGCTAGTCCTGAGCAAGACTCTTTATTAATCACACTCCAAAAATAAAAATAAAAATAAGACACAAAAATAATAATACACACATAAATTAAGAAAAATAATCATATAAAAAAAAGAAAAGGAGATCAAAATGCCATTAATACACAACAACCAGCTTTATACAGTAGATAGAAATGAATCACGATTCAAAATAAATCTACTAATGATTTTAAAGTTAAAATATGGTTTTATTTTGTAATTCCAAAATGCAAGGTTTTCCCCCCAAAAGGTTGATTATTTCTTTCCCACTTGTGACACACACAACTCCCTTTAATGGTTGATCTCGATCACTCGTTTATTTTTCGACTCAATATGAAGAAGAATTTCATCGGCGTCATCAAATATTGTGATTGTTCACAAAATTGAGTGTATTGAAATTCAACCGCTAATTAATTCAAATCTGCTCATAAACTACATCCCTTTTAGTGATAGCTTTTACATCGTTATTTGCTAACGTGTAGCTCTTTTTACCAACACAATTTCCATTTTTTTAGGTGATAGCTTTCACACCGTTATTTGCTAACGTGTATCTCTTTTCACCAACACAATTTTTTCCATCTCTTTTTTTAGGTGATAGCTTTCACACCATTATTTGCTAACGTGTAGCTCTTTTCACCAATACATATTCTATCTTTTTTTATGTGATAGCTTTCACAATATTATTTGCTAACGTGTAGCTCTTTTCACCAATGACTCCCTTTTTTTTAGGGAATAGAATTTTTGCCAAAAATCATTTATTAGCTAAGCATGAAAAATCAAAAACTCCACAAATTAAGTAAATTTCAGTTCTATTTTTCATCAACCAACTGATTCTTTTTTTCTCAAGGTAACGAATGACTCGATTTTAAATGATAACTACAAGTCTTGGAAAGAGAGATTAAGGCTAAAAAATTTTGGAATGTACAAATTTTTAACCGGTTAAAATGATTTTAGAAGTTTGTATATAGCTAACTTATTGGTGTTATGGCCATATCTAGAAATCTCATATATATATATATATATATATATATATATATATATATATATATATATATATATATATATATATATATATATAAATATACACTAAACCTAAGAAATCAATGCCAAATAATAAAAACACACCACACACTACACATCATTAAGATAATCATACGATTCAAAACAAAATAAACACCACAGTTATAAAAAAACAAAATAAACACAAAAGTTCCAAAACACCCCCAAACTTGAAAATAAAACTGTCCCGAGTTTTTAGAAATGAAAAGCAAGTGAGAAAAAGAACATAATACACCCTGTTATGAAAGTTGATTCTTGAGCTAACGCCTTTTAGAATCTGCAAAAGATACGAGGCAAATAACAAAAGAAAATAAAATATACTCGGAATTATAACACAATTTTTAAGATGCGCTTCAAAAAAGTCCTAAGAGTCGCCTTACGCTGCCATCAATGATTTTATAAAAAAACCAATAGAAATTACAGCAATAAAATAACAATACATAAATCGTGAATAGATGCGCATCAAGAGTTTAAAAAGAAACTGTAACACCCCCAGATCGAACCGGGAATATTACACGCCGCAGACCCTCTCCTCGAGGATCCACTAGGCTAGAGATCAAAACAACACATTACATTACATACCGACGAATCAAAATAACGAACCAATAGACCGATTTGGTCTTTCGACACTGACTTGCAAATAAAAATAAATAAACTCATCCAGACTCATATCCACGCAAGGGTAAAATAATTACCACCACAAAACAGCGGAAAAGACAATACAATGGACTCCGACTAACTGAACCCAAAACTGGCCTTCGTGTGATTAGTATCATTCGTCTTTCATCATCCCTCGTACCGATCCTGTCTTGCTCCCGAAAACCTGCGTGTACCTGGACACAATACAGATATCCACCCCCCGATTACTCGGGGGTTAGCAAAACTCCACTGTTTCGCTAGTGCAAGTATAAAGTGCAAATACGAGCCATACACAACACATTCCGAGAATACAACGAAATACTTCCCAAGATATATTTAGTTAAAAATAGTTCAAGTGTTGAAAGTACAAACGAAGCAAGTAAGCACTTTGAAAACATTTCCAAATCTCGGGAGTTTTGAAAACATTAGAAATTGAAAAGTTCTTAATTCCTCGAAAGCCATTTAGGGTCACAGCCCCAAAGTTCATTTTCCAAAATACAAATCCGTTTAACAAAACACGGGGTCCACGACCCAATTATTCCGGTCACAAAACACAGGGTCCACGACCCGATCATCCACTTCAATTCACTTACAAGGACACATTACACATAACACATTATTCTTATGCCATTCTAGCCAAGCACCAAGACTCGATATATAATGTCTCTCGACCCCGAGCACAAAGTATTGTGATACTCCGGACAATATCACAATTAACGAAAACATCAACGTCATCCTCAAGATGAAAACCACAACTGGTAACCCGCGGCCGTACCCCTTAGTATCGACCCCCAGACATCCCGTCGGACACTCCGGGTGGGAAACCACTTCCGCGGCCGTACCCCTTAGTATCGACCCCCAGACATCCTGTCGGACACTCCGGGTGGAAGTTCATCCACACACGCACCAAAGTCCACTTCCGTGGCCGTACCCCTTAGTATCGACCCCCAGACATCCCGTCGGACACTCTGGGTGGAAGGAACAACACACACACACACGTTCCAAAACCACAGTTGCAAACCACAAGCTTCGAAGGTCATTCACAGTATATATAGTCGAGGTACCTTACTAGAATGGCCAGTTCATCCAACATATACTCACGACCAAGTAATGATACAATTCATGCTAGAATTTCAACGATGCAGCTAGTATAAATAACATAGCAACGAGGGAAAATACCTATCCAACCACGCCGAACGACACAATGAGACAGGATCATCAATAGGCATACATTCCATACACATCTCAAGGAAAGGTTAGGCTATAAATCCACAACGTCATAATCACACAAAACGATACCCCACACATACTTAGACAAGCATATTTAACAACGAAATCATACGAGTCATCTTTTAAGGAAGTATTGAAAAGCATATCAATTCCTTTGAAAGTTAGTTATAGACATTCATAATTCACGTATCGTAAATGACTAACTAATATATCCACAAAACACGTAATGTATGGGCAAGATACTTGCCTCGATAATCGATACCGGACACTCCTACAATCACGGCTCAGTCGGGACACCTCGAACACCTACGATTCCCCGGCGAAGGAAAAGAATACACCCACGATCGAGAAGCTTGAAGAAAACGACGAACGGAAGGGTTCCGACTCGAGTTCTTCACAAGAATTCGACCCTAACAACATATAATCAATAAATCATCGATCATACGAGGAAGAATAATCGTAGAACGCCCGAAAACCCCTCTATGACATTTTACCGGACACCTCCAAGGCATCGATCAAGAACTCGACCAAAACAACGAATCGATACGATCCAACCATGGAATAACAAGGGAAACAATACAATACATCTAAGTAATCATCAATCCATCAAAATCCTAAGTTAAATCGGATCAAACGGACGAAAACGAACAAAATACCCAAAATCCCCAAAATTAGATTTCTAGAAAATCTGACCTGATTCGGTAGATCGGAGGATGTTATAGGATGGATGATTGATGATATGAACTCCAAAACTTCATGGATTGAATGTCCAACAACATCTCTCCATGATTAACCAAGCTCCACCATGAAGGGAAGAAAACAAATGAGAAAAATGGCCAAAACCCGTCTGCGGGGCCATAAATAGGTTGCACTGGTGTGCCGCGCCAGGAGTGTGCCGCGGCACGAGCTCAAAAATGGCTCCCGGTGGCAGCGGTGCCGCGGCTCGGCCGGAGTGTGCCGCGGCACCGGCTGATCAGTTTGGCGAAAAATGCCACAGAGTGTGCCGCGGCCTGCCGCCATGTGCCGCGCCCACGGATCGCTCGGCGGAAGCCGCTGAGCACTGCCGGCCGTGACTCGGCCAGAAGCTGCCGAGCACTACCGGCCGTGACTCGTCCAGTGCCGGCCTGGGCCCAGGTTGCCCGGCCATGACTCGGCCGGGGCCAACTCCGACGGCCCGAACGACCCCGAAACCCGAACCTGAATACGAATCGATGATACGGTTACGACGTACTCGCAAAGACGAATCTAAGAGCTAAGAGAACACACAATTCAGACCACCCGAAGGCTCGGAATTCAACAACGGAACTAATTACCCAAAACTTTGGGAAATTACGAAAATGGCCCAAAACGGCCTCCTTTCAAGGGAAAGCTATTGAATCCCAACTACTTTTGGCGTCTCCATGAATGTTCCTGTTCATACGCGATCGAAACACCAAACCAAAGCTCGCAACATGAATAATATCATTAAATGAATTTACGAGAAACTCGAAACGACAGTTTCGGACGAGATTCGCAAGAATCGCACTCAAGTGCGGAAAAGTCGCTAAAAAGCTCGGAACTCAACAAAACGATACCGAAACGAACTCGGATGACAAAAAGTGCAGAATTAATCATTCTCGAAATGACGAAACGGTCATGAGCGAGTCGTCAAAACGGACTCCGGCTGAAAAATAAATTTACCGAAAAATCGAAAATTGCGGATATTACATTCTACCCTCCTTAAAAGAAGTTTCGTCCCGAAACTTAAAACAAGTAGGGAGAAGCAATATCCCGCCAGGAAAACTCAACGAGATACGCAAGGAAACGCGTAACTTATGCCCATCGGCGAAACGTTACAAGCAACGCAAAGGAATATACGGCGTGAAAACACGCTCCACGACGACCAACACAACGCCGCCGTTAGGGATATAATAAAACCAACAAGTGACAAGCGTCATCAATCGATAATACAATCAAGTCAATTATTCGAACAAACACAAAACACAACGGACGAAAATCGACGATTGACCAACCCAACGGTACATCAATCAAAACGCGAGCCAATCGCCGAACAAATACGAATTCCACCGCCCAAGGGTTGGAAGATCGAAAACGAGACTAATTTTCCGAACTTGAAAAGGTCACAACGATATATAGATCAATTTGGGACAATATCGAACTCGCTCGAATGACAAAGGTGAGAAACAAGACTGTGTCAAGCATCAACGAACACAGTCGAGTCGATACGGTTGGACGAAACAGAAGAGAAAGAAAGAAAAATGCGGGTATTACATCATATCACCTTTAAAAGAGGTTTCGTCCCGAAACCTAAACAACGAGAACGAAGTGCTGGAATAGCAACCTTCCCGACCATATCCTCTTGGTCCACATCCTATCTTCATGGCCATCAGTATCGTGGTCACGACTGTGTCCTCTGCCCAACGGCATACGAAGTGGATTCCCACTCAATACGATTGCACAACTTCGCAAAATATTATACTAAAGTACCAACTCAGCACGACATATCACATAAGGTAACCAATAACAACTCGAAAAGAAAGTCCACGAGGTATCCTTTTAAAGGAAATCTTTTGAAAATCCTTGGATTTGTATGCTATTTAAAATAAACTTTAAAAGTACTTTTGGTACCTCGGGATGTTTCATCAAAACTTGTAAACAACATACTTTAACCGTCTCATTTGAAATCATTTGAAGTCATCATGCCTCTACGTATCATCATCACCGTTAACAACTAACAGGTTAACCATGCAAGATCATCAAATCATTCTTACATACTCTAACATTTCCAAATCCGAGTTTGAACTTTACATCGAGTGAGATTTTTCATCTTTCACTATATATTTTTGAAAATAAAAATCGCATTGGTTTTTGAAATAAAATATTTTTATGGTGTGAAAGATTTTTGAAAATCATTCACTCGAATTATTTGAAAATGCAACAATACATTAAAATTATTTTCAAAATTCTCCCAACACTTCACAAACATCAACGACGGTAATATTTTACAAAATGTTCAAGGTACTTGAAAACAACTCTTTCAAATACTGTCGAGGTTTTATTTGAGAATCCTAGGCCGGCTCGCAAATTTCAAACAATTTCCAAAGTTCATACGAAGCCGCCGGCTAATCGCACTTGTACAAACTTATGAAAGTTTTAGAAAAGCGTGTTCGAACACACTCGCAGCAGACATAATTTATCAATTTGCCGAACCCAATCAATTATCACTTAGCGCAACGAAAAAAATCATAACGCACATTCATACAAAACAGTTGTCATTACTTGACAACACACATAGAATACAGTCCCGGGTGATTGACTGCTAAGGTTAGGCCTAACGGCTAAAAGAAATGTAGTTCCCTAGCCCCTGTCTAGACCGAGTAACGCGCTACAACACATATTTAGCGTGCGCTACCCATGCTGCATTAGCGCGCTAGCCTTACTCTTAGCGTGTGCTAACGGTTCTATTTTAGCAACATGATTGCGAACATATATACGACATTACTGGAATCGAAGGTCACAAATAAACAACAACGATATTCGAATCTCAAAAGCCATCGATTCACATAATTACCACACATCATGAGCAACCATCAAAAGGCAATTGTCATTCAAAACCGAAAAGTTAAAAGCAAGGGTCACGTCTTGAGTATATTTTGTAGAACTCATTTGAGTTCAAAACTCGTGTTTTGAAAACTTATAGTACACAGTGGAAAAGAATTATCAATAATTCGAGTTTTCAGAACTTACAGCCTTGTGGTCAACATACGAAAATCAACTTTTTCCTCCCTTGGAGGGCATTTTAAAAATTTTACGTGACTCTCCGAAAGGATTCGAAAACTTAAAATTCCAAGGTTTATACTCTTGCAAGAAAAATGATTTATACAAAGATACATTCAGCAATATCATTCTACATTTTAGCGCAAGACGGGAATCAACAAATATATGTCACTTACTCACGATGCACCTTCCAATATTAACTACATAACACAAAATCACACAGGCTCGTATAGCTCGTGGTACAACCTGTAGTAGGGAGACTTACATCCACAGATCGCACGAAGATGATGGCTGCACCCTGATACTAATCACGGTCGACATTCCAAACGACGCGTCGCGACACGACATCAGTCAGACTCAATCTGACAAGACAAGACCCAACAATACACGACTGGACCCGACAGCCTAGGTTTCCGCAACCTAAGCTCCGATACCATAAATGTAACACCCCCAGATCGAACCGGGAATATTACACGCCGCAGACCCTCTCCTCGAGGATCCACTAGGCTATAGATCAAAACAACACATTACATTACATACCGACGAATCAAAATAACGAACCAATAGACCGATTTGGTCTTTCGACACTGACTTGCAAATAAAAATACATAAACTCATCCAGACTCATATCCACGCAAGGGTAAAATAATTACCACCACAAACAATAAGACAGCGGAAAAGACAATACAATGGACTCCGACTAACTGAACCCAAAACTGGCCTTCGTGTGATTAGTATCATTCGTCTTTCATCATCCCTCGTACCGATCCTGTCTTGCTCCCGAAAACCTGCGTGTACCTGGACACAATACAGATATCCACCCCCCGATTACTCGGGGGTTAGCAAAACTCCACTGTTTCGCTAGTGCAAGTATAAAGTGCAAATACAAGCCATACACAACACATTCCGAGAATACAACGAAAGACTTCCCAATATATATTTAGTTAAAAATAGTTCAAGTGTTGAAAGTAGAAACGAAGCAAGTAAGCACTTTGAAAACATTTCCAAATCTCGGGAGTTTTGAAAACATTAGAAATTGAAAAGTTCCTAATTCCTCGAAAGCCATTTAGGGTCACAGCCCCAAAGTTCATTTTCCAAAATACAAATCCGTTTAACAAAACACGGGGTCCACGACCCAATTATTCCGGTCACAAAACACAGGGTCCACGACCCGATCATCCACTTCAATTCACTTACAAGGACACATTACACATAACACATTATTCTTATGCCATTCTAGCCAAGCACCAAGACTCGATATATAATGTCTCTCGACCCCGAGCACAAAGCATTGTGATACTCCTGACAATATCACAATTAACGAAAACATCAACGTCATCCTCAAGATGAAAACCACAATCGTAACCCGCGCCGTACCCCTTAGTATCGACCCCGGACATCCCGTCGGACACTCGGTGGGAAACCACTCGCGGCCGTACCCCTTAGTATCGACCCCGGACATATCCCGTCGGACACTCCGGTGGAAGTTCATCCACACACGCACCAAAGTCCACTTCCGTGGCCGTACCCCTTAGTATCGACCCCGGACATCCCGTCGGACACTGCAGGTGGAAGGAACAACACACACACACACGTTCCAAAACCACATTGCAAACCACAAGCTTCAAGGTCATTCACAGATATATAGTCGAGGTACCTTACTAGAATGGCCAGTTCATCCAACATATACTCACGACCAAGTAATGATACAATTCATGCTAGAATTTCAACGATGCAGCTAGTACAAATAACATAGCAACGAGGGAAAATACCTATCCAACCACGCCGAACGACACAATGAGACAGGATCATCAATAGGCATACATTCCATACACATCTCAAGGAAAGGTTAAGCTATAAATCCACAACGTCATAATCACACAAAACGATACCCCACACATACTTAGACAAGCATATTTAACAACGAAATCATACGAGTCATCTTTTAAGGAAGTATTGAAAAGCATATCAATTCCTTTGAAAGTTAGTTATAGACATTCATAATTCACGATCGTAAATGACTAACTAATATATCCACAAAACACTTAATGTATGGGCAAGATACTTGCCTCGATAATCGATACCGACACTCCTACAATCACGGCTCGGTCGGGACACCTCGAACACCTACGATTCCCCGCCAAGGAAAAGAATACACCCACGATCGAGAAGCTTGAAGAAAACGACGAACGGAAGGGTTCCGACTCGAGTTCTTCACAAGAATTCGACCCTAACAACATATAATCAATAAATCATCGATCATACGAGGAAGAATAATCGTAGAACGCCCGAAAACCCTCTATGACATTTTACCGACACCTCCAAGGCATCGATCAAGAACTCGACCAAAACAACGAATCGATACGATCCAACCATGGAATAACAAGGGAAACAATACAATACATCTAAGTAATCATCAATCCATCAAAATCCTAAGTTAAATCGGATCAAACGGATTTAAAACGAACAAAATACCCAAAATCCCCAAAATTAGATTTCTAGAAAATCTGACCTGATTCGGTAGATCGGAGGATGTTATAGGATGGATGATTGATGATATGAACTCCAAAACTTCATGGATTGAATGTCCAACAACATCTCTCCATGATTAACCAAGCTCCACCGGAAGGGAAGAAAACAAATGAGAAAAATGGCCAAAACCCGTCTCGGGGCCATAAATAGGTTGCACAGTGTGCCGCGCCCACAGGAGTGTGCCGCGGCACGTGCTCAAAAATGGCTCCCAGTGGTCGGCGGTGTG
The DNA here is from genome assembly GCA_033398695.1 of Orobanche coerulescens. Lineage (NCBI taxonomy): Eukaryota > Viridiplantae > Streptophyta > Magnoliopsida > Lamiales > Orobanchaceae > Orobanche > Orobanche coerulescens. Next base: position 40,433,450 of record CM065809.1, on the reverse strand, counting down.
CCGCGGCTCGGCCGGAGTGTGCCGCGGCACCCGGCATCAGTTTGGCGAAAAATGCCACAGAGTGTGCCGCGGCCTGCCAAAGATGTGCCGCGCCCACTGACCGCTCGGCCAGAGCCGCTGAGCACCGCGGCCGTGACTCGGCCGTAAGCCGCCGAGCACTACCGGCCGTGACTCGTCCAAAGGCCGGCCTGGGCCCAGTTGCCCGGCCATGACTCGCCGGCCAACTCCGACGGCCCGAACGACCCCGAAACCCGAACCTGAATACGAATCGATGATACGGTTACGACGTACTCGCAAAGACGAATCTAAGAGCTAAGAGAACACACAATTCAGACCACCCGAAGGCTCGGAATTCAACAACGGAACTAATTACCCAAAACTTTGGGAAATTACGAAAATGGCCCAAAACGGCCTCCTTTCAAGGGAAAGCTATTGAATCCCAACTACTTTTGGCGTCTCCATGAATGTTCCTGTTCATACGCGATCGAAACACCAAACCAAAGCTCGCAACATGAATAATATCATTAAATGAATTTACGAGAAACTCGAAACGACAGTTTCGGACGAGATTCGCAAGAATCGCACTCAAGTGCGGAAAAGTCGCTAAAAAGCTCGGAACTCAACAAAACGATACCGAAACGAACTCGGATGACAAAAAGTGCAGAATTAATCATTCTCGAAATGACGAAACGGTCATGAGCGAGTCGTCAAAACGGACTCCGGCTGAAAAATAAATTTACCGAAAAATCGAAAATTGCGGATATTACATTCTACCCTCCTTAAAAGAAGTTTCGTCCCGAAACTTAAAACAAGTAGGGAGAAGCAATATCCCGCCAGGAAAACTCAACGAGATACGCAAGGAAACGCGTAACTTATGCCCATCGGCGAAACGTTACAAGCAACGCAAAGGAATATACGGCGTGAAAACACGCTCCACGACGACCAACACAACGCCGCCGTTAGGGATATAATAAAACCAACAAGTGACAAGCGTCATCAACTGGATAATACAATCAAGTCAATTATTCGAACAAACACAAAACACAACGGATTTAAAATCAAGACGATTGACCAACCCAACGGTACATCAATCAAAACGCGAGCCAATCGCCGAACAAATACTAATTCCACCGCCCAAGGGTTGGAAGATCGAAAACGAGACTAATTTTCCGAACTTGAAAAGGTCACAACGATATATAGATCAATTTGGGACAATATCGAACTCGCTCGAATGACAAAGGTGAGAAACAAAGACTGTGTCAAGCATCAACGAACACAATGAGTCGATACGGTTGACGAAACAGAAGAGAAAGAAAGAAAAATGCGGGTATTACATCATATCACCTTTAAAAGAGGTTTCGTCCCGAAACCTAAACAACGAGAACGAAGTGCTGGAATAGCAACCTTCCCGACCATATCCTCTTGGTCCACATCCTATCTTCATGGCCATCAGTATCGTGGTCACGACTGTGTCCTCTGCCCAACGGCATACGAAGTGGATTCCCACTCAATACGATTGCACAACTTCGCAAAATATTATACTAAAGTACCAACTCAGCACGACATATCACATAAGGTAACCAATAACAACTCGAAAAGAAAGTCCACGAGGTATCCTTTTAAAGGAAATCTTTTGAAAATCCTTGGATTTGTATGCTATTTAAAATAAACTTTAAAAGTACTTTTGGTACCTCGGGATGTTTCATCAAAACTTGTAAACAACATACTTTAACCGTCTCATTTGAAATCATTTGAAGTCATCATGCCTCTACGTATCATCATCACCGTTAACAACTAACAGGTTAACCATGCAAGATCATCAAATCATTCTTACATACTCTAACATTTCCAAATCCGAGTTTGAACTTTACATCGAGTGAGATTTTTCATCTTTCACTATATATTTTTGAAAATAAAAATCGCATTGGTTTTTGAAATAAAATATTTTTATGGTGTGAAAGATTTTTGAAAATCATTCACTCGAATTATTTGAAAATGCAACAATACATTAAAATTATTTTCGAAAATTCTCCCAACACTTCACAAACATCAACGACGGTAATATTTTACAAAATGTTCAAGGTACTTGAAAACAACTCTTTCAAATACTGTCGAGGTTTTATTTGAGAATCCTAGGCCGGCTCGCAAATTTCAAACAATTTCCAAAGTTCATACGAAGCCGCCGGCTAATCGCACTTGTACAAACTTATGAAAGTTTTAGAAAAGCGTGTTCGAACACACTCGCAGCAGACATAATTTATCAATTTGCCGAACCCAATCAATTATCACTTAGCGCAACGAAAAAAAATCATAACGCACATTCATACAATACAGTTGTCATTACTTGACAACACACATAGAATACAGTCCCGGGTGATTGACTGCTAAGGTTAGGCCTAACGGCTAAAAGAAATGTAGTTCCCTAGCCCCTGTCTAGACTGAGTAACGCGCGCTACAACACATATTTAGCGTGCGCTACCCATGCTGCATTAGCGCGCGCTAGCCTTACTCTTAGCGTGTGCTAACGGTTCTATTTTAGCAACATGATTGCGAACATATATACGACATTACTGGAATCGAAGGTCACAAATAAACAACAACGATATTCGAATCTCAAAAGCCATCGATTCACATAATTACCACACATCATGAGCAACCATCAAAAGGCAATTGTCATTCAAAACCGAAAAGTTAAAAGCAAGGGTCACGTCTTGAGTATATTTTGTAGAACTCATTTGAGTTCAAAACTCGTGTTTTGAAAACTTATAGTACACAGTGGAAAAGAATTATCAATAATTCGAGTTTTCAGAACTTACAGCCTTGTGGTCAACATACGAAAATCAACTTTTTCCTCCCTCGAGGGCATTTTAAAAATATTACGTGACTCTCCGAAAGGATTCGAAAACTTAAAATTCCAAGGTTTATACTCTTGCAAGAAAAATGATTTATACAAAGATACATTCAGCAATATCATTCTACATTTTAGCGCAAGACGGGAATCAACAAATATATGTCACTTACTCACGATGCACCTTCCAATATTAACTACATAACACAAAATCACACAAAGCTCGTATAGCTCGTGGTACAACCCGTAGTAGGGAGACTTACATCCACAGATCGCACGAAGATGATGGCCGCACCCGATACTAATCACGGCCGACATTCCAAACGACGCGTCGCGACACGACATCATCCGACTCAATCGACAAGACAAGACCCAACAATACACGATCGACCCGACACCTAGGTTTCCGCATCCTAAGCTCCGATACCATAAATGTAACACCCCCAGATCGAACCGGGAATATTACACGCCGCAGACCCTCTCCTCGAGGATCCACTAGGCTATAGATCAAAACAACACATTACATTACATACCGACGAATCAAAATAATGAACCAATAGACCGATTTGGTCTTTCGACACTGACTTGCAAATAAAAATACATAAACTCATCCAGACTCATATCCACGCAAGGGTAAAATAATTACCACCACAAACAATAAGACAGCGGAAAAGACAATACAATGGACTCCGACTAACTGAACCCAAAACTGGCCTTCGTGTGATTAGTATCATTCGTCTTTCATCATCCCTCGTACCGATCCTGTCTTGCTCCCGAAAACCTGCGTGTACCTGGACACAATACAGATATCCACCCCCGACATCGGGGTTAGCAAACTCCACTGTTTCGCTAGTGCAAGTATAAAGTGCAAATACAAGCCATACACAACACATTCCGAGAATACAACGAAAGACTTCCCAATATATATTTAGTTAAAAATAGTTCAAGTGTTGAAAGTAGAAACGAAGCAAGTAAGCACTTTGAAAACATTTCCAAATCTCGGGAGTTTTGAAAACATTAGAAATTGAAAAGTTCCTAATTCCTCGAAAGCCATTTAGGGTCACAAATTTCAAAGTTCATTTTCCAAAATACAAATCCGTTTAACAAAACACGGGTCCACGACCCAATTATTCCGGTCACAAAACACAGGTCCACGACCCGATCATCCACTTCAATTCACTTACAAGGACACATTACACATAACACATTATTCTTATGCCATTCTAGCCAAGCACCAAGACTCGATATATAATGTCTCTCGACCCCGAGCACAAAGCATTGTGATACTCCGGACAATATCACAATTAACGAAAACATCAACGTCATCCTCAAGATGAAAACCACAACTGGTAACCCGCGGCCGTACCCCTTAGTATCGACCCCCAGACATCCCGTCGGACACTCCGGGTGGGAAACCACTCGCGGCCGCATTAAGATCGACCCCCAGACATCCTGTCGGACACTCCGGGTGGAAGTTCATCCACACACGCACCAAAGTCCACTTCCGTGGCCGTACCCCTTAGTATCGACCCCCAGACATCCCGTCGGACACTCTGGGTGGAAGGAACAACACACACACACACGTTCCAAAACCACAGTTGCAAACCACAAGCTTCGAAGGTCATTCACAGTATATATAGTCGAGGTACCTTACTAGAATGGCCAGTTCATCCAACATATACTCACGACCAAGTAATGATACAATTCATGCTAGAATTTCAACGATGCAGCTAGTACAAATAACATAGCAACGAGGGAAAATACCTATCCAACCACGCCGAACGACACAATGAGACAGGATCATCAATAGGCATACATTCCATACACATCTCAAGGAAAGGTTAAGCTATAAATCCACAACGTCATAATCACACAAAACGATACCCCACACATACTTAGACAAGCATATTTAACAACGAAATCATACGAGTCATCTTTTAAGGAAGTATTGAAAAGCATATCAATTCCTTTGAAAGTTAGTTATAGACATTCATAATTCACGTATCGTAAATGACTAACTAATATATCCACAAAACACTTAATGTATGGGCAAGATACTTGCCTCGATAATCGATACCGGACACTCCTACAATCACGGCTCAGTCGGGACACCTCGAACACCTACGATTCCCCGGCGAAGGAAAAGAATACACCCACGATCGAGAAGCTTGAAGAAAACGACGAACGGAAGGGTTCCGACTCGAGTTCTTCACAAGAATTCGACCCTAACAACATATAATCAATAAATCATCGATCATACGAGGAAGAATAATCGTAGAACGCCCGAAAACCCCTCTATGACATTTTACCGGACACCTCCAAGGCATCGATCAAGAACTCGACCAAAACAACGAATCGATACGATCCAACCATGGAATAACAAGGGAAACAATACAATACATCTAAGTAATCATCAATCCATCAAAATCCTAAGTTAAATCGGATTAAACGGACGAAAACGAACAAAATACCCAAAATCCCCAAAATTAGATTTCTAGAAAATCTGACCTGATTCGGTAGATCGGAGGATGTTATAGGATGGATGATTGATGATATGAACTCCAAAACTTCATGGATTGAATGCCCAACAACATCTCTCCATGATTAACCAAGCTCCAGCCGCGGAAGGGAAGAAAACAAATGAGAAAAATGGCCTAAAACCCGTCTGCAGGCCATAATAACAGCCGCACAGTGCCGCGGCCAACAGAGTGTGCGCCAAGACAGCCCAAAAATGGCTCCCGGTGGTCGGCAGTGCCGCGGCTCGGCCGGAGTGTGCCGCGGCACCCGGTCACAATGGTTTGGCCAAAAATGCCACAGAGTGTGCCGCGCCCTGCCAAAGATGTGCCGCCCACTTGACCGCTCGCCGAAGTCGCTGAGCACCGCGGCCGTGACTCGCCGAGTCGCCGAGCACCGCCGGCCGTGACTCGCCGGGAGCCGCCGAGCACTACCGCCGTGACTCGCCGGCTGCCTGCCCAGTTGCCCGCCATGACTCGGCGGGGCCAACTCCGACGGCCCGAACGACCCCGAAACCCGAACCTGAATACGAATCGATGATACGGTTACGACGTACTCGCAAAGACGAATCTAAGAGCTAAGAGAACACACAATTCAGACCACCCGAAGGCTCGTAATTCAACAACGGAAGTAATTACCCAAAACTTTGGGAAATTACGAAAATGGCCCAAAACGGCCTCCTTTCAAGGGAAAGCTATTGAATCCCAACTACTTTTGGCGTCTCCATGAATGTTCCTGTTCATACGCGATCGAAACACCAAACCAAAGCTCGCAACATGAATAATATCATTAAATGAATTTACGAGAAACTCGAAACGACAGTTTCGGACGAGATTCGCAAGAATCGCACTCAAGTGCGGAAAAGTCGCTAAAAAGCTCGGAACTCAACAAAACGATACCGAAACGAACTCGGATGACAAAAAGTGCAGAATTAATCATTCTCGAAATGACGAAACGGTCATGAGCGAGTCGTCAAAACGGACTCCGGCTGAAAAAGAAATTTACCGAAAAATCGAAAATTGCGGATATTACATTCTACCCTCCTTAAAAGAAGTTTCGTCCCGAAACTTAAAACAAGTAGGGAGAAGCAATATCCCGCCAGGAAAACTCAACGAGATACGCAAGGAAACGCGTAACTTATGCCCATCAGCGGAACGTTACAAGCAACGCAAAGGAATATACGGCGTGAAAACACGCTCCACGACGACCAACACAACGCCGCCGTTAGGGATATAATAAAACCAACAAGTGACAAGCGTCATCAACTGGATAATACAATCAAGTCAATTATCCGAACAAACACAAAACACAACGGACGGAAATCAGTACGATTGACCAACCCAACGGTACATCAATCAAAACGCGAGCCAATCGCTGAACAAATACGGAATTCCACCGCCCAAGGGTTGGAAGATCGAAAACGAGACTAATTTTCCGAACTTGAAAAGGTCACAATGATATATAGATCAATTTGGGACAATATCAGAACTCGCTCGAATGATAAAGGTGAGAAACAGCACCAGGTCAGAAGCATCAACGAACACAGTCGAGTCGATACGGTTGGACGAAACAGAAGAGAAAGAAAGAAAAATGCGGGTATTACAGAAACTCCTTAATCCGCCATCATTTAGCACGATTTTTACACACAACAGAAAGTAAAAATACAAGAGGTCCGACATGGGTTATCAAAGGGAGAGGAATGAATCCACTTTTCATTTTCTCACGGTAAAATCTTCCATCCAGACAATTTTAGCTAGAGCTGGATCTGGTTGAGGAAAAAATTCAATGAGTTTTTTGATTAGTTCTTCTGGTGTTGCTGCAACGACTATGATTCGTTTAGCACGCTCGGAAATAAAACACTTTTCAGCAGAGTAGTTGATGAATGATAGTAAACCATCAAAGAAACCATTGACATTAAGCAGACCTATTGGTTTTTGATGAACATTTAGCTGGGCTCTGGTAACCACATGAAAAAGTTCCTCAAGAGTGCCAAAACCACCGGGAAGGGTGATAAAGGCGCCAGAATTATTTATCATGTGAGTTATGCGATCTTGTATATTTATAGCTCTAAACTCATCTCCAATAGTTGCCCCGGTGATTTTACTTTCAGCTAGAGGTTTTGGGATTATTCCCAACACTCTTACTCCTTCCATATAGGCAGAAGCAGCAACTCGTCCCATTAATCCTAGACTTCCTCCTCCGTAAACTATATGAATGCATTTTTCTCCTAAGGTACGACCCAAGTTGTGGGCTACTTCAGTAAAGCATGCCTCTTTTCCATAACTATCTCCACCAAAAATGCAGACTGTGCTAAATTTTTTTGTGGAAGATGATGACTCCATTTTTGAAAAGAAATTTATTTGAGAGAAAAAGAGAAAAGTACAAGTTTGAGGGATGAATAAAAGAAACAAGCACAATATTTATTTATAGAAGAAAAAATGAGGTAAAATTGTTTAACAAGTTTGTGATTGCGTTGATTGCGCTTCAACTACTCAATAGAATAATAAATGCATTTATTGCGTATGACCCATTTTTTATTCAGAAAATCTCACCTTACGACAAAAATAAAAGACACTCACGTGTATGTACAGTAGTTGTGATTGTGGCTCACATCTTCCTCTGATTTTACGTTCAGAAACGGCCTAAATGCCTTCTATGAGTCGGGGAGAAGCTTCCCATCCAATCTCCTTACAAATTGGCAAATAGGGTCTTTTAACGTCAGATTCTCAAGACGTTGTTCATATTCTGGTTTGAATTTATTCCACAAACATCGAATTCCTTATGTAATACCCGGATTTTCAGTATAAATTTTTCGCGTTATTTTATCTGAGATTTACTGTATAGTTTGGTATCTATACAGTATGGATAAAATAAATTGAGAACCGAGATAGTTATACTAGTGTGATTATCGTTTTTGGATTGACAGATATATTCAGGATATGTTGTATGAGGTTGAACTGATTCGGATATCAGGTATACCGTATGAGAATATTTTTGGATTCAGTATGTGTATTCAGTATGCCGTATGTTCGTATTCTGCATGTCGAGACGTTGGAGAAGAGTAGATGATAATGGCTAAACATAGCCTTATTAGCGCACGCTAATACTCATTCATAACGCACGCTAACGTGCAGGTGTAGCGCACGTTAAAGGTATAATAATAGCGCGCGCTAGTGCATGCATCGAGAGGAATCTACGTGTGGACCAGGCCACTTTCGGCGCACGTTCTGATAAGTCAACGGATGCTTGTAATGTAGTACTAGCGCACGCTAATCCCTAAAGGTTAGCACACGCTAATGATATATCGGACAAAAAGGAATCTTATCCTCGTCAGCACTTTCGGCGTGTGGACCAGTCTTTGGAGCATATAGACAAACGAGTCAACTGCGTATAGCGCACGCTAAGGTTAAGGACTTGCGTACGCTAGACAGGATGTTTTACGACGTTAATACCTGGGCATTACGTACGCAAGCTAGTTTACGAAGCAAAACAGTCGCCTCTGGACTGCGATAGCGCACGCTAACAAAGGACAGTTAGCGCACGCTAAGTTTGTAACGTACGTTAATTAAAGATGTTAGCGTACGTTAATAATGTACAGTATATATATATATATATATGTGCAGTTGGCCATTATTCGTCATTTCCGTCCATTTCTTCATGTGAACCGATAGAGAGAGGTCTTAGAGAGAAGCTGAGGTTCCAAACACTCGAGTTGATCATTCCTAACAACATTTGAAACTTGGAAGTGATTGAAAACGGATTCAACCTTGGGATTCAATCCATTCCTTCAAAGAGGTAATTACTCTCCACTTTGGGATTTCATTTTGGATTGTATATGATGTTCTTGAGTTGATGATCGTCATGTTTATGAGTTGATGAGTATGGTTATGAGATGGATTACTGAGTTATGTTGATAATATGGTTGATATGCGGATATTGATATGATTCGTGTGGTTTTGAACGGTGTTGTTTTTCTTCAAGAGATATGTTGGTTAATATCTACCTTCATTTCGAGATTTTAATGTTGTTGTTATTGTTTACTTCGTATGATGATGAACATGCAAGTGATTATGATTCTTGGTGTATATGATATGATTAAGAAGACTATATGTCGAAATGTTAGTGGAAACAAGATTTGGACACTTATTTGGAAAGTAATGTGTATAAGGTTCGACTTTGGAAAATCACCACCGATTCTTGAAAACTCCAAAAATTCTGAAACACAACAGTATCATAGAGCATTGAGTTAGCTTTCTAGTGGATCAAACAGTGAGTTAATCGGAGTCCGGATGAGTGAGTTATGCTCAAAATGGCAAAAACTATACTGTCTGTATTCTGGGAACAGGTAGCGCACGCTATTGATGAAGTTAGCGTACGCTAGCATGCCTGGGCATATAAAAACGTAAAGCAGTCGGGAATTTCATTTCCCAACCCATCCTACACGATCCCCTTTCGTCCCAAATCACCCAAACTCGGTTTTTAACCCCTAAACATCAGCTTTTGAGTTGGTTTATCAAGTGATAACATCTAGGAAAGCTTGGAACAAGGATTATAACATCATATTCCACCCGAATCGAAGGTAAGAACACCTAAACACTTGGTTTTGTATATTTTTGAAGTTTCTTGATGTCTTGGCCGATTTGATTCGTTTTAACTCAGATTATTGATGGAATCTTGTTGTATTCTTGAGATTATTCGTTGTTCTTGAAGTTTTGTGGATCGAAATCGAGTATTCCTTTGAATAATCTATTGAATTGGACTACGCCTTCAAAGTGTTCGATGAAATGTCTCAATGAGTAGAACTTGGAAAATTCTACACGTTTTCGTATGAATAATGGTTGAATTGATATTGTTGTGATGATTCTTGGTATTTACGAGAATTTTGTTAAGGGAAGATAATGAATTCGTGATCAAATGATTCGATTATGTTTTTATGATTATGGAATCGTAGTATTATCGATGTTCTTGGTGGGTTGTTGCGATTCATGATGTTATGAGAAGTATATATGTTTAAGAACATGATTATATACACCTTGAATTGCGAATAAGGATTGTTTAGATGTTAGAACACATCGGATTATGTCGTATTGGAGATTTTGAATATGATTTCGGAATTAGTTGTGTTCTTAAGGAACTCTTGGATTATATGAATTGTTGAACATGTTTAAGAGGTGTTGGTGTTTTAGATATGAATATGGAATATCCATATCTAGAACTAAGTTATGTGTTTTGGTACAATATTCGTATAGGAATACGAATATGATTCCGGATTTGATAAGGTTATGATTCAATTTTGAGTTTGAGAATTCATAGGTATTTAACAAGTGTTCAATTCGGATAATGGAATTATTTGAAACCTTTGGAATATGGTTATCTATAATGTTGAATTGATCGGATTGTCTGGATTGATGATGATAACCGGTAATTGGTTTATATTATGAATTTACAAGGAGGAATCTTGTATCCGTATTTAAGATTGAATTTGGAATCGGTAATGTTAGACCCTTGTTGGTTTAAATTGATTATTGATATGATCTTCGGATTTTGGAATCGTACTGTGGTTTTGAATTCGTGTTTGATTGGTTCGGGTTGTTTGGATATGTGTTTAATCGGGATATTGTAGAACCGTTGTTGATCGGTTATTGCAATAGGTTGATATGTTTTGATCGTGGATTATGACCGTTGAGTTGCGGTTGAGGCTAAAGAGTTCGTAGATTGCTTTTGGTCGGGATTGAGGAGCTTGTAGACAAAGGCAATGGATTTTGGTAACGGCTTCGTGGTATCGGTATCGAGGCAAGTTTATACTTGTTCAGTTTATAATATTTGATGAATGGTTTCATTTTCATTTCATTTATAATTCGTATAGCAATGTTGTTAGAAATGTAAGTTGTCGGGATAATGGTTTGTATATCGTGCTCGTTGTAATAAGTCATAAGGTATATGATTTAATTGTGTTCAAGGAAGGCGTGATTTATTTTTGGTCAAGGATATAGAATATCGGATATCGAGGATAGTTATCGTGATGACATAAGTATCGGGATAAAAGGTTATTGGTATTGAATGGATGGTACCTTATTTGAGATTATTTGTATAACTGTGTATTCGTTCAGGGATGTTGTTCGTGGAAAGGATGTTGTCTTCGGCTTTGAGGTAATTTATGTATTGTTCAGTTATGAGATAACTGTTATGTTGAGTTGTTGTATATGTTGTATGTTGAGGCTTCATATATTGAGATTTGTACTGGTTGTTCGTTGAGGGATGTTGATCCCAGGACTATTGTTGGTATTAATGGTTATGTTTATCGTCTCATTGGGGGATGTTGATGGATATGGTCCTCGGCTTTGAGGTTCTAAGTATTTGTTCAGTCATGTGGATAATTAGTATGTTGAGTTGTTGTATATGTTGAGGTTTCGTGTAATGAGTTTCATATCGGTTATTCGTTAAGGGATGTTGATCCCAGGACTGTTGTATTGAGATCGTAGATCATGTTGGTCATTCATTTGGGGATGATGATCCTAGGACTGATATTTTGGATATTGATTAGTCGTGTCGACTTTTCATTGTCAGTCTGTTGTTGTTAACTTTGGTGAGTCTTTTGATCCTTATTGGATATGTATTTCTTTGAGTTTCGTTGTCATGTTGTATCGTGACATATCTGGAGTCATATCTGCGTGCCGATTGGTTATTGTGTAGGATTTTTAGCCGGGCACATGATGGTTATGTGTTGATATTTCCACATTAAACCGTGCACACGAGACGTAGTTCATGAGGCTAATTAGGTACAAGACCACACGTGTATTTGATCGATACCCGGGGTGGCTTGTGCACGGACACATTTCCGGATCGGGCGTACTGTGACGTCCATCTTTTGAGCCATATTGTTGGGTCGTTCATAGTCCATGTATGATTGGATATGTTCGACGGTTTGCGACTGGTTGTTCATACGCCCGAGGGGTATTTTCGATAGTCAGAGTTATTTCTTGAGATCCATTATTGTTGATCATTTGGAGTCTACCTTGTTGAGGGTATTCTCGGTTATTGTTGGTCCTTTGTTGATCATTTGGAGTCTACCTCGTTGAGGGTATTCTCGGTTATTGTTGATCCTTTGTTGATCGTGTTGGGAGTTTACCATGTTGAGGGTACTCTCAGTTATCGTTGATCCTTTGTTGATCGTGTCGGAGTTATCATGTTGATGGTATTCTAAGTTATCGTGATCCTTTATTGGTCGTATTGGAGTTATCATGTCGATGATATTCTCAGTTGATTTATCGGTTGATCTGGTTATTGATCGTATAAGCATTCGGACTATATGTCGATATTTCAGGATTTGTTATCATTATCATGTGGTAGTTGATCTACAGATATGTTGTGTACTGTTGGTTTATCCAGGTTGAGTTTTGATTGTGTAATCCGATGTGTAATCCGATGGACAGGATTTGGCACGGATGAATTATTTCATGATTATGAGTTATGATGATGTTTTGAGGATTGTTGGTATTTTGAAATTCAATACAGATAATTGTTGTTAAGTTCATTTCGTCATTCGAGGATGCGAAATGTGGATTATGGTAAGGATTGGATTATTATGGATTGGTAAGGTTATAACGGTAAGAATACGTTGGTAGTATTCTTACAGTATTATTACATTGGTATGTAATTATTTATGATGATGTGATCGGTATCATTATTGAGTATTGTGGCTGACCCCGTCGTGGGCTTTATTTTTAGGTACTCGGAGATCGAGCTAGTAGCGGTCGTGAAGGGATGAGCTTCCCGATGTGATACTGGCGGTGGCATGTTTTGGAGTATCGAGTATTTCTTTTCTTGTTATTCATTTCCGCTGCAAATGTGTATTTTGAACTGCATTTATCCGCTGCGTGTGTATATTTCAAAATGGCTTTTCGGTATCTTTATCCGCTGCGTATGTATATCTTAAATGGCCCTTTTGGCACTTTGCGAACTTGGGTTATTTCGTTAAACCTTTTCCTAAACTATTTTATCGGTACGTTTAAGCGACGTCTTAACGTACATTTTGAACTATCGAGATTTGGCACTTCGCCTTGTATTTTGAAATGGTATTTTATGACGGTATTTCAAAATTATGCTTTTGAAACGTCATCGGCCTTTTGGTGTTTTTGAATTGGTTTTGTAAACGGTTTTTAGCCTGGTGGGTTCCGGCGTGGGACCCACGGCGCTGTAATATCCCGGACGGTTTTGGGGGTGTTACAGAAGATGGTATCAGAGCTTGGGTTTTGTGAAACCCAGGCGTGTGTGTTATGTGGCTCTACCGGTACGGTAGTAGCGTGGCTTTTGAAAATGAGTTTTTCTGACTTTTGAGACGAATCGATTTTTGGAGTTTCCAAAATTTTCGTGATTCTTTTCAAACTGCTATTTTTGATATTGGTGTGCGTTGGTTGTGTTGAGACTTCGTATGGGAGTCGTGTGCTAGTATCACGGGAGATCATCGGCTTCACGCACCTGTAAGTACATTGGTTTGGTTATTCGCCAGGCTTGTGACGATTGATTGTTTTCGTGATGAGTTGGAAATTTTGGATTTATCTGTTGTTGGTGACTGGTTGCAAGTTTCGAGGACGAAACTTATTTTAAGGGGGGTAGTATGTAATACCCGGATTTTCAGTATAAATTTTTCGCGTTATTTTATCTGAGATATACTGTATAGTTTGGTATCTATACAGTATGGATAAAATAAATTGAGAACCGAGATAGTTATACTAGTGTGATTATCGTTTTTGGATTGACAGATATATTCAGGATATGTTGTATGAGGTTAAACTGATTCAGATATCAGGTATACCGTATGAGAATATTTTTGGATTCAGTATGGGTATTCAGTATGCCATATGTTCGTATTCTGCATGTCGAGACATTGGAGAAGAGTAGATGATAATGGCTAAACATAGCCTTATTAACGCACGCTAATACTCATTCATAACGCACGCTAACGTGCAGGTGTGGCGCACGTTAAAGGTAAAATAATAGCGCGCGCTAGTGCAGATAGATCAGAGGGAATCTACGTGTGGACCAGGCCACTTTCGGCGCCCGTTCTGATAAGTCAACGGATGTTTGTAATGTAGTACTAGCGCACGCTAATCCCTAAAGGTTAGCGCACGCTAATGATATATCGGACAAAAAGGAATCTTATCCTCGTCAGCACTTTCGGCGTGTGGACCACTCTTCGGAGCATATAGACAAACGAGTCAACTGCGTATAGCGCACGCTAAGGTTAAGGACTTGCGTACGCTAGACAAGATGTTTTACGTACGTTAATACCTGGGCATTACGTACGCAAGCTAGTTCTGAAGCAAAAGCGATCGCCTGATTTGCGATAGCGCACGCTAACAAAGGGCGATTAGCGCCGCGCTAAGTTTGTAACGTACGTTAATTAAAGATGTTAGCGTACGTTAATAATGTACAGTATATATATATGTGCAGTTGGCCATTATTCGTCATTTCCGTCCATTTCTTCATGTGAACCGATAGAGAGAGGTCTTAGAGAGAAGTTGAGGTTCCAAACACTCGATTTGATCATTCCTAACAACATTTGAAACTTGGAAGTGATTGAAAACGGATTCAACCTTGGGATTCAATCCATTCCTTCAAAGAGGTAATTACTCTCCACTTTGGGATTTCATTTTGGATTGTATATGATGTTCTTGAGTTGATGATCGTCATGTTTATGAGTTGATGAGTATGGTTATGAGATGGATTACTGAGTTATGTTGATAATATGGTTGATATGCGGATATTGATATGATTCGTGTGGTTTTGAACGGTGTTGTTTTTCTTCAAGAGATATATTGGTTAATATCTCCCTTCATTTCGAGTTTTTAATGTTGTTGTTATTGTTTACTTCGTATGATGATGAACATGCAAGTGATTATGATTCTTGGTGTATATGATATGATTAAGAAGACTATATATTGAAATGTTAGTGGAAACAAGATTTGGACACTTATTTGGAAAGTAATGTGTATAAGGTTCGACTTTGGAAAATCACCACAGATTCTTGAAAACTCCAAAAATTCTGAAACATAACAGTATCATAGAGCATTGAGTTAACTTTCTAGTGGTTCAAACGGTGAGTTAATCGGAGTCCGGATGAGTGAGTTATGCTCAAAATCGCAAAAACTATACTGTCTGTATTCTGGGAACAGGTAGCGCACGCTATTGATGAAGTTAGCTTACGCTAACATGCCTGGGCGTATAAAAACGTAAAGCAGTCGGGAATTTCATTTCCCAACCCATCCTACACGATCCCCTTTCGTCCCAAATCACCCAAACTCGGTTTTTAACCCCTAAACATCAGCTTTTGAGTTGGTTTATCAAGTGATAACATCTAGGAAAGCTTGGAACAAGGATTATAACATCATATTCCACCCGAATCGAAGGTAAGAACACCTAAACACTTGGTTTTGTATATTTTTGAAGTTTCTTGATGTCTTGGCCGATTTGATTCGTTTTAACTCAGATTATTGATGGAATCTTGTTGTATTCTTGAGATTATTCGTTGTTCTTGAAGTTTTGTGGATCGAAATCGAGTATTCCTTTGAATAATCTATTGAATTGGACTACGCCTTCAAAGTGTTCGATGAAATCTCTCAATGAGTAGAACTTGGAAAATTCTACATGTTTTCGTATGAATAATGGTTGAATTGATATTGTTGTGATGATTCTTGGTATTTACGAGAATTTTGTTAAGGGAAGATAATGAATTCGTGATCAAATGATTCGATTATGTTGTTATGATTATGGAATCGTAGTATTCTCGATGTTCTTGGTGGGTTGTTGCGATTCATGATGTTATGAGAAGTATATATGTTTAAGAACATGATTATATACACCTTGAATTGTGAATAAGGATTGTTTAGATGTTAGAACACATCGGATTATGTCGTATTGGAGATTTTGAATATGATTTCGGAATTAGTTGTGTTCTTAAGGAACTCTTGGATTATATGAATTGTTGAACATGTTTAAGAGGTGTTGGTGTTTTAGATATGAATATGGAATATCCATATCTAGAACTAAGTTATGTGTTTTGGTACAATATTCGTATAGGAATACGAATATGATTCCGGATTTGATAAGGTTATGATTCAATTTTGAGTTTGAGAATTCATAGGTATTTAACAAGTGTTCAATTCGGATAATGGAATTATTTGAAACCTTTGGAATATGGTTATCTATAATGTTGAATTGATCGGATTGTCTGGATTGATGATGATAACCGGTAATTGGTTTATATTATGAATTTACAAGGAGGAAACTTGTATCCGTATTTAAGATTGAATTTGGAATCGGTAATGTTAGACCCTTGTTGGTTTAAATTGATTATTGATATGATCTTCGGATTTTGGAATCGTACTGTGGTTTTGAATTCGTGTTTGATTGGTTCGGGTTGTTTGGATATGTGTTTAATCGGGATATTATAGAACCGTTGTTGATCGGTTATTGCAATAGGTTGATATGTTTTGATCGTGGATTATGACCTTTGAGTTGCGGTTGAGGCTAAAGAGTTCGTAGATTGCTTTTGGTCGGGATTGAGGAGCTTGTAGACAAAGGCAATGGATTTTGGTAACGGCTTCGTGGTATCGGTATCGAGGCAAGTTTATACTTGTTCAGTTTATAATATTTGATGAATGGTTTCATTTTCATTTCATTTATAATTCGTATAGCAATGTTGTTAGAAATGTAAGTTGTCGGGATAATGGTTTGTATATCGTGCTCTGGTTGTAATAAGTCATAAGGTATATGATTTAATTGTGTTCAAGGAAGGCGTGATTTATTTTTGGTCAAGGATATAGAATATCGGATATCGAGGATAGTTATCGTGATGACATAAGTATCGGGATAAAAGGTTATTGGTATTGAATGGATGGTACCTTATTTGAGATTATTTGTATAACTGTATTCGCTCGTGGATGTTGTTCGTGGAAAGGATGTTGTCTTCGGCTTTGAGGTAATTTATGTATTGTTCAGTTATGAGATAACTGTTATGTTGAGTTGTTGTATATGTTGTATGTTGAGGCTTCATATATTGAGATTTGTACTGGTTGTTCGTTGAGGGATGTTGATCCCAGGACTATTGTTGGTATTAATGGTTATGTTGATCGTCTCATTGGGGGATGTTGATGGATATGGTCCTCGGCTTTGAGGTTCTAAGTATTTGTTCAGTCATGTGGATAATTAGTATGTTGAGTTGTTGTATATGTTGAGGTTTCGTGTAATGAGTTTCATATCGGTTATTCGTTGAGGGATGTTGATCCCAGGACTGTTGTATTGAGATCGTAGATCATGTTGGTCATTCATTTGGGGATGATGATCCCAGGACTGATATTTTGGATATTGATTAGTCGTGTCGACTTTTCATTGTCAGTCTGTTGTTGTTCACTTTGGTGAGTCTTTTGATCCTTATTGGATATGTATTTCTTTGAGTTTCGTTGTCATGTTGTATCGTGACATATCTGGAGTCATATCTGCGTGCCGATTGGTTATTGTGTAGGATTTTTAGCCGGGCACATGATGGTTATGTGTTGATATTTCCACATTGAACCGTGCACACGAGACGTAGTTCATGAGGCTAATTAGGTACAAGACCACACGTGTATTTGATCGATACCCGGGGTGGCTTGTGCACGGACACATTTCCGGATCGGGCGTACTGTGACGTCCATCTTTTGAGCCATATTGTTGGGTCGTTCATAGTCCATGTATGATTGGATATGTTCGACGGTTTGCGACTGGTTGTTCATACGCCCGAGGGGTATGTTCGATAGTCAGAGTTATTTCTTGAGATCCATTATTGTTGATCATTTGGAGTCTACCTTGTTGAGGGTATTCTCGGTTATTGTTGGTCCTTTGTTGATCATTTGGAGTCTACCTCGTTGAGGGTATTCTCGGTTATTGTTGATCCTTTGTTGATCGTGTTGGGAGTTTACCATGTTGAGGGTACTCTCAGTTATCGTTGATCCTTTGTTGATCGTGTCGGAGTTATCATGTTGATGGTATTCTAAGTTATCGTGATCCTTTATTGGTCGTATTGGAGTTATCATGTCGATGATATTCTCAGTTGATTTATCGGTTGATCTGGTTATTGATCGTATAAGCATTCGGACTATATGTCGATATTTCAAGATTTGTTATCATTATCATGTGGTAGTTGATCTACAGATATGTTGTGTACTGTTGGTTTATCCATGTTGAGTTTTGATTGTGTAATCCGATGTGTAATCCGATGGACAGGATTTGGCACGGATGAATTATTTCATGATTATGAGTTATGATGATGTTTTGAGGATTGTTGGTATTTTGAAATTCAATACAGATAATTGTTGTTAAGTTCATTTCGTCATTCGAGGATGCGAAATGTGGATTATGGTAAGGATTGGATTATTATGGATTGGTAAGGTTATAACGGTAAGAATACGTTGGTAGTATTCTTACTATGTTATTACATTGGTATGTAATTATTTATTATGATGTGATCGATATCATTGTTGAGTATTGTGGTCGACTGCCGTGGGCTTTATTTTTAGGTACTCGGAGATCGAGCTAGTAGCGGTCGTGAAGGGATGAGCTTCCCGATGTGATACTGGCGGTGGCATGTTTTGGAGTATCGAGTATTTCTTTTCTTGTTATTCATTTCCGCTGCAAATGTGTATTTTGAACTGCATTTATCCGCTGCGTGTGTATATTTCAAAATGGCTTTTCGGTATCTTTATCCGCTGCGTATGTGTATCTTAAATGGCCCTTTTGGCACTTTGCGAACTTGGGTTATTTCGTTAAACCTTTTCCTAAACTATTTTATCAGTACGTTTAAGCGACGTCTTAACGTACATTTTGAACTATCGAGATTTGGCACTTCGCCTTGTATTTTGAAATGGTATTTTATGACGGTATTTCAAAATTATGATTTTGAAAATATTTGAGTATTTAAAATATTACCGTCATCGGCCTTTTGGTGTTTTTGAATTGGTTTTGTAAACGGTTTTTAGCCTGGTGGGTTCCGGCGTGGGACCCACGGCGCTGTAATATCCCGGACGGTTTTGGGGGTGTTACAGTAATGTACGAGTCCACTAGGATGCGTGTCAAGAGAAATTTCGATATTATCTAAATTCTCTTTATTCAGACCATCCTTAATGAACTGAATTTTATCTTCTCTGTTTATAGATGGAATTCCTAAAGATCGATATTTTAATTTCAAGTTCCATCTAGAACATTTATAGCAAATGGCTATTATCTTTGCTCGTTGTTTCTTGGCATATGAACTTTTTTCAAGCCCTGATAAAAATCTAGTAGGTATTTCTGTGAATTCACCTGCTATTCTCACTTTGGCTTCAATAATGAATCTTATGTCAAAAGCTATGCTTTTATTCATAAGCAACCTTATCCTTTCAAGTCTCGTCTTATAAATTTTTAAAATGACATTTTTGCTGAGAAAGGGAAATCTCTTTTCAATTTTATTCAAAGTTTCTTTCATGATAAAAAAAAATAAAAATAAAAGAGAAAATATCTACAAATATCAGTTGTTGTGGGAAACTGAAGAATCCGACTTTAATAGTCACGGAGTACCGTTATCCGCCACTTGACCGGACAAATGAGTATTAAGTTACAACGTTGAGAAAATGTATCCTATAACAATAGTTCACAATGTAAGATTTCAAATATAACACTTATACTTCCCCGGCAACGGCGCCAAAAACTTGACAGTTCTTTAGTGTAACTATCGCAAGTGCACGATATCGTATCAAGTAGTAAGTGGACTTTTTGAGTCCAGTTTATCGATCCCACAAGGAAGTTAGGTTATATATTGAATTATACACTATTTAACTATTTGTTATAGAGATTTATATGATTGAAACACATAATTTAAGAGTTTGGTTTGACAATTACAAAGAAAATGCAATAATAGTTCTAATATTCAAGGAAATGAAAGATTGCACTAATAATAGAATAATAAAAGATAAAATGAAATAGTTGGGATTACAAACTTAGTTCATCATTAGTTATAGAAGATGTATAGGAGATCATAAGATGAATTTACTTATTATATTGTGTAGATTCGATTTTCCTTAAAAAGACGGTTCCTCTTTCGAATGTCAAAACGCCCCTTATATATTGAATCAATCCACTATATTTCTATATTGATTGGCTTCAATACATAGAAATATGTTTTATGAAAATAACTCAAAGAATCATCTAAGGTCTAGAGGTATATTTCTATCCCCTAGAACAACTTAGAGTGAAGATCATTTGATCTAATCAAACATATTTTCTTTCGAAACATATGAAGACCATAAATATCGTCATTTATTGGCCAAATAAATAAAGATAGGTAAAACAATGAAAACCACACACAATAATAAGTAATTCATAATAGATCTTTATACAAACTTAAATAACATGACTAACCTTGTTTATAATCCCAACTTAAGTAACTTAGCCCATTAAGGGTTTATTCAACATATACAAGCTTGAGTGGTCATTAATAGTTGAAAAAGGGAAAGAATTGATCCTAACTCCCTTAGTAGATAAAGAAGAAAGAAGCAATAAACTCCCTCAACAACAAAAGCTAAACCACACTCACACAAATCACTCAAGAACACAAGTGTGTTCTTCACACAAAAAGAAAAAGTATTACAAAGTGAGAAAATAAATAAGATGAATGAATATTAATGATGGATCTAAGGGGTCTATTTATACACCTTAAGTCATCTAATAGTTCCAAAACTCCAGCATTATTACAATAGATCGGATCAATGCTAGCCATCCCCTCAATAATAGACCAAAAGTATAAAAAATTAGACAATGATCACAATCTGACAAGAGTTACGGCCGTAACATTGAGGAGATACGGTCGTAACATGGCTTCGTAAATGTGTATTTGTGAGTTACCCCCGTACACGGCCGTATGGAGTTTTAGACTTTATTTTCAGCCCAGAATTTCTTAGACTTTGCGTTTTTGCCCCAAATCTTCTTCGGATGATAACTTTTGATATATAACTCTGATTTTGAATCCGGAACGACTGCCAAACTCGTCTCGGAAAGCCCTACAACATGAGTACATTAAAATTCAACAAAGAGAATATTTTATACACATGTTATTTCTTGAGTAAATCAGTAATTCAATCCGATTAAGACTAAGTTTACATCTTCATCTGATAAATAATAAAATTATTAAAATCTAATTAATTCAAAGCAAAAACGAGTAGAATAGCTCAATTATGGGTGAAATATATCGATACAAACCATGGATAAGTGTATAAAACTGACACTTATCAATAGCGCATGCTACTGCCGGAAGGCAGCACACGCTACGACCGGAAGGCTGCTTACGCTAGTCGGCCCAGGCAGCAGGGACAGAGAGGTTCTGGACTCGGGGAGGATCGGAAGGTAGCGCACGCCACTATCGGACACTGCACAAGCTATTCGGCCAGCCCAGTGCACCCTACGACTGGAAGGCTGCGCACGCTACTTGGCCGATCAGATTAGTCTAGGAAACCTCTGGATTGCGGCACAGGCCGACAGCGCACATTTACAACGCATGATGCGGGACCCGGCCGAACATTCTCGACCATGACCGCCCGTTCGCATGCTAGGCTGCACCAGTATAAATATGGTCGAGCAGTCGAGTTTCATTCATTTTTCCCATTTCTCTCTCTCTCTTCCGCGGCTGGATCCTTGGGGAACTTAAAGGCATGATGTTAAACAATTCATCCATGAAGTTCCTGAGCCTATATCATCGATTGATCATCCAATAACATCCTTCAATCGAGCGAATCAAGATTAGTTTTCCTAAAATCCTAGTTTTGGGAAAATTGGGGATTTTGTTTGATTTCGTCCATTTGATTCGTTAAAACTTAGAATAATGATGGATCGATGATTATTAAGTTGTATTATATCGAATCCCTTGTTTTTCCACGGTTGGATTGCCGAAAATCTGTCGTTTTTTTGAAATCTTAATCGACGCCTTGAAGGTGTTCGATAAAATGTCACAAAGAGGATTCGGGAGTTCTACGATCATTCTTTCTCGTACGATCGTTAATTTATTGATGGTATGATGGTAGGGTCAGGTTCCTTGCGAAGAAATCGAGTCGGAACCCTTCCGTTCGCCATTTCCGATCGGTTGTGTTACCATCGTTTCCTCCGGAGAGTTATGGGCGTTCGAGGTTTCCTGGTTGAGCCATGTTCGTCGGAGTGTCCGGTATCGACTATCGAGGCAAGTATCTTGCCCATACATTATGTGTTTTGTGGATATAATGGTTGGTAATCGACGATCTACGCTAAATGAATGTTACAACTATTTTTCAAAAGAATCGATATATTTACAATCATGGTTTTCTTTTAAAGATGATTCTCGTGTTCGGGAATTAATGTGCTTAGTTGACTATGTGTGTTAGCGTCGAGTATAGGATCGCCCTACTTCGGGTGATGCCATTATGTGTGAATATGTTGTCGGTAAATTTAAAGTTCAATCCTTTCGTTAAGATTATGCTTGGAGTCATACGGATGTGTGTGAATATGTGAGATTGTGTGATATTGGTTGTGCCGTTCAGTGCTGTTTGGACGGTGTGCTTCTTGTTGATTGTATTGGCTCTGGATCGTGAGTATGTGTCAGATAATTTGGCCATTCTAGCAAAATACCTCGACTATATATATTGTGATTGACTCTTGAGGATTGTGGTTTTGGAAATGTGGATTGATGAGAGTTGTAAGGTTGTTCTCGGGCACTCTCACTCGGGGATTGACTCGACGGGGTCACACGGGGACCTGGTGGTTTAGCGGCTGGACCGGGTCGCGATGGTTACTACGAGTGGGCATTCTCACATGGGGATTGCTCGATGGGGCACACAGGGACTTGGTGGCTTGAGGTCCGGACCGGGTCGCGAGAATTGCCAGAGTGTTTGTACTGATGATTAATTGTGATATGTTCGGAGTATCACAATGCTTGGTGCTCGGGGTCGAGAGACATTATATATCGAGTCTTGGTGTTTGGCTAAAATGGCATAAGAATAATGTATTATGTGTAATGTGTCTTTGGAAGTGAATTGAAGTTGATGATCGGGTCGTGGAACCTGTGTTTTGTGACGGGAATGGTTGGGTCGTGGACCCCGTGTTTTGTATTTTGGAAAATGAACTTTGGGGCTGTGACCCTAAGTGGTTTTCGAGGAATTAAGAACTTTTCAATCACAAATGTTTGAAAAACTCTCGAGATTTGATAGTGTTTTTCAAAGTGCTTACTTGTTTCGTTTTACTTTCAAGACTTGAACTATTTTAATTAAACAAAATATCTCGGGAAGTCTTTCGTTGTATTCTCGAAATGTGTTATGTATGGCTCGTATTTGCACTTTGTACTTGTACTAGCAAAACAGTGGAGTTTTGCTAACCCCCGAGTATTCGGGGGGTGGATGTCTGTTTTGCATCCAGGTACATGCAGTTTTGGGAGCAAAACACAGGATCGGCGCGAAGGATGATGGAAGGCGAATGATACTAATCACATGAAGTCCAGTTTTGGATACAGTTATTCAGAGTTCGTGTATGGTCTTTTCAGCTGTCATATTTTTTGTTTGTGAGTGTATTTTACCCTTGCATGGGTATGAGTCGAGATAGAAATGTGTATTTTTGACTTGTATGTTAGTGACGAAAGACCAAGTTGGTCTACGGATTTGGTATTTCATCATGTCGGTATGTTTTATTATGTGGTTTCGATGTCTAGCCTGGTGGATCCTCACGGAGAGGGTCTGCAGCGTGTAATATTCCCGGTTGATTCTGGGGGTGTTACAAATGCCTTGAACCGGCTATTAACGAACAATAATAATCATTTGGCATAATTTGCCGAAGAGTACCGTATCAAACGATCCCTTAATAACAATGAACTCATGAAGAGACTAGATCTCGGAATGATACAACACATTCATACACATATATGATAACATTAATCTCATTGACTAGTACAAGTATAAAACTTGCCTCAAACCGACGGCGAGAAAGTCCTTCCACGATCAACGTCCTTTATGAAATTATCGGTCGCTCGAACAACCTTAGATTTGGGATGAAGAATCCAAAAAGATGTTGTTAATCCACACCAAGAACTCAAGAAGGATGAAATCTCTGAGATTGATGATGATAAACCGCCCAAGAATTCGCCCAAATATCGCCCAAGAATTCGCCCAAAAATCGCCCAAGGAGAGGAGAAATGAAGAGGAGAATGAAATGAGCTTTCTTCCTCCAAAAATCCGCTGAAAAAGGTGATCTGACTCTCGTGCCGCAGCCCGGACTGAGTGTACCGAAAAAAAAGCTCCCAGCCCAGCTTAGTGTCGCGGCCCGGCCAGCAGAGGGCCGCGGCCCGCAGTATAGCCACGCCAGGCGCACTGTGTAGTCTTAGCTATTTCAACCATAACCCCTTCGTCCGGACTCCGATTGACTCACCGTTTGAACCATTGAAAATATAACTTGATGCTCTATAATTCTCAAAATATTAAGAACTTTTGGATTTTCCAAGAATTGATGGTGATTTTACAAAGTCGAACTCATGCGTTGAAAAGTCGCTTAAGAACACGGAACTCAACAGAACGACACCGAGATGAACTCGGATGACAAAAAGTGTAGAATTAATCATTATCGTAATGACGAAACGATCACAATAGAGTCACTAAGATGGACTTCCGCCAAAAAAAATTACCGAAAATCGAAATTGCGGATATTACATACTACCCTCCTTAAAAGGAGTTTCGTCCCAAAACTTAAAACAAGTAGGGAGAAGCAATATCCTGCCAGACAAACTCAACGAGATACACAAGAACCAAAAACTCGCTTCTCATCGGCATCAGATGCCCATACAAACACTGATTCACGCCTCCAAAGAAAAACAGCAATGCACATATAGTCCTCGGGACCATATCAATCGCACGCCCAAGTCCCAATGACTTGACGTCTCGAATCACAATGAACCATTACCCAGATTATCATGAAATCTTGGGTACAACACAAAGAAAGAAAATACATCAAATGACCTAAATCTCAAGATTAAATACGATCATTATAAAATAGATCAACAATAATGCTCCACTACCATGATACATTATTACAGATTAAGTTACACATTAATCCGAAAATAGAGAAAGGAAAATACAAAAATTGAGGCTACATCTCAAATATACCCAACATCGATATCCTCCAGATAATCGATCTCCTGGATCTCATCGATTTAAGGAGACCCAAATCTGAACTCATTGCTCAATATGATCCCGGGAGGTCACAAGAACAAGAATGATCACAATGAATGATAATGAATCGAAATCCGACAAGGATCAAGAATGACTCACCGAGGTGAATAATGACGCAATGAATGATAGCTCGATGAAATGATGGGGACCGTCCTCCCTCGTGAATTGAATGATTAGTTTGATAATTACAACACTCAACAAGATTGATATATTATGAATGAATTACATGCACGAATGAACAACAACGAACGGAATGATAATCCTCTAACACTGGTGATGAATGTCCTTACCTATGGCTCTCGAAGCCTTATAGGACCCCTTGAATGAAGTACAGGTTGGAGTAACAAAATCTCTAGAGGCTTGCGAGCTCTCTCTAAATCTACTGGCACTAGAACTCCTGCAGTATTTCTGAAGGTGTCCCTGCCTCCCACACAGAAAACAAACAATAGCGGGCACCATACAACGAGTGCTAACGTAACCCGCTGAATCACAGTTAAAGCAAACAACAGTCGAACTCGTCGCCTGAGAAGAAAAGGCTTTCTTAGTACGAAGACGACTAGAAAACGACCTCTTGGACGTCGGATCCCGATGTCTCTTAGATCGAACCGACATCCTAGTCCTCTCACCAGAAGAAACTGAAAGGTGCTTCCGAGCAAGCTCCTTAATCAAAAGATATGCTCCAAGAGCCTTCTCAATGAATTCACCAAGTGAATTACAATTATGATTGAACAACTTCATCCTTAACTGCGGATTTAGCCTCTTACTAAAATATTGGATCTTATCCGCCTCAGTACGGATAACAAACGAATCAAATTGAAGAAGTCCCTGAAACTTCTCAGCAATGAGAATAACACCCTTGTCCTCGATGGATTCGGGGTTCAAAACCTCTGACAACTTGGCTTCATGAAGTGGAGCCGGATAATACCTCTCTAACATGAGAGTCTTGAACTCGCTCCAAGTACAATCACGATCGGTGGGTTTGACGGAAAGCCACCAAGAATAAGCGCCCTTACTCAAGTAGTAAGCCGCTACTGCCACCTTACTTTCTCCCGTACACTGAATCATGTCGAAGAGTTTATCAAAATGCTCAAGCCAATGAACAATATTAGCTAGTTTCGACGAACCCTCAAAAGTAGGCGGCCTTTGACGAGAGATATCGCCAACAATCTGACTCACTCCTCTAGTCTGTCCATGAAACAGCACCTGGAATCCCTGCTGCGGTGGACCACGAACCACCGAGGTCTGCATGGTCTTCATCAGACGTGCCATCTGAGTCATCTGGGCCATCATGCCCTGTATACATATGAATGGGTACACCCGAACACCTTCAGATTGAGCTGCATCTCGGGTACGACTCCCGGACAGTGAATGATTACCTGTCGGTGAATGAGTGGCATCGCTACATGTTATCCCTCGCGTTCGCGCGGTTATTCACACGAGATATCGGGTTTCGGCCCGCACCCCGGCCTCTTCCCCTGCGTCCTCTGACAGCTCTATCCATTCTGAAGCAGGAAAGTCACATTGTAGCGACCACTTTTCTAAAACATAATTCTTCAAATTTTAGGAAGAATAAATAGAAATTTTGCAGCGAAAATGCATTTTAAAAAGACGAACTTAATAATCGCAAGTAATAATCCCAAGTCACCATTAAATAAAAACATACTTCGACGTGAAATTAAAACAAGTCGAACATTGTTTAAAAATATAATCTTAGAGAAATAACATTTAACAAATAAATATTTGATCATCAGCTTGATCATCCCACACTCAAGCGCATGCCACATCGAGCTCCTCAACCTAAAACGGGATAAATAGTGGGGTGAGCTTCCAACTCGCTCAGTGTGGAGAGTACACAATATGTCTATATTAATTACTAAATATATTAGCAAGTATAAACAACATGACTGATAAATTCTGAAGCCCGTCGGCTAGCCCGAAGGCTTTATGCACAATTAAGTGCTTCTGACTGATTTGCACATTTAAGTGCTTCTGACTGATTGCACATTTAAGTGCTTCTGACTGATTTCACGTGCACATACGAGACAATATATAAAGTAATTAAAATAAAGAAAAGCGTAATAAATCCCCACACATGGATAAAATGCAGTTCTGAACTTGAATGTGATGAAGATGCTTGACTCGACAATTCTAGGCCCGTAAATTCTTGTTATTATCTACAGTTAATAATAATAGAGAATCATTATTATTATTATATGACTGAGAATTAAATTGTAAGTGAATAATAATAGTAATTAAAATGTCAACATGTTAAAAGCTTGGCCGAAAAGGACTGATTATTAAAATATTGAATTTGGCTGATGGGAATTAAAAGGATTGGGAATTTAGGGACTGAAATTGAATATTTGGGTTCAAATTGAAAGGTCTGGAACTATGGGGCTTAAAACAAATTTGACCAAAAATCAGGAATATAAAAATCCACTTTCTCACTAAAGTCGGCCAAGACTCCTTTGAACATCAGATCCCCTTTTCTCATCTCTCTCTCTGCTACTCTCTGTGACTCACACACACACACACATCAACACAGAAGAAAAAAAAGGGCTTCGCATGTATTGAAAGGAAAAAAAAATAGAAAAAAATCGGTGAAGCGGTCGTGGAGCGGCGGCAACATAAACAGGAGGGGATGGTTTCGTGGATGGCGTTCGAGGTGGTTTTGGGTCCATCCGGTGGCAATGGTTGGGACTCTACGAGCGGCGTTGTTCTCGGCTTTGGGTTTTTCTGATCCAAGTTTGTTGTATGTGGGTTCCAGTTTTAAAGTGGTGAGTTTCTTGTTCGAGTCAGGCTGATTGAACGGGACTTGAAGCTGGTTTTAATCATTCTGGTTTCTCGCTCATGGATTTTTGGTTTGAGGTTTTGGTTGGATTCAGATTGGGACTTGAAATTGGGAGATTTGCTTCGGCGTTCTGGCCGTGAGCGGGGTTGAGATGGTGGGCGGGCGTTCCCATCACTCTCACGATAAGTTTTCAGAATATAAAATTTCAGACAACTAAGGGGGTGGCGAGGTATCTGGGAGTTTGGTTTTTTGACGGGTTGATGAAGTTTGAGTAGATAAATTTTTGGTTGATATTTGTAATACGGTCGACAAAAGGGTTGGGCGTATGGAATTTGTAAATTTGATTTTTTTGGATTTGAAGATCTAACATACACAGGAGATGAAAGTCACGAAAATATGAAAAGGAGATCGATTACCTTCTGTTGGAAGAGAACTAGAGCCGTAGAGATGAAGTCACGGAGATATGCAGGAGATGGTTTTGGGCAGCCAATTCTTAACGAGGAGAAAGAAGATATGTACTTTGTATTGTGTATTCTAGGGTTTGTATGTGTATGAAATACATTATTTATACTGTATTAGGAATTAGGTATAGGGTATTATGGGTTTAGGAGAATCTCAATTGGGCTGGGGAAAATATTTTGGGCCAACTCAAAATTCCAAATCATTATTAATGGGCCACAATGAAAGTGAATAATAATCAGGCTGAATTAAATAATGATAATAATAATAATAATAATATTACTACTACTAATAATAAATAATTAGGATAATATTAATAATAGTAATAATAATAATAAATAATATTATTATTTATCTTATAAAATCTTTTGGTAACAATTAATATTATTTAAAAAATTTGGCTCGGGCCTAAAAATGACGAGATGAGACACAATGAATAAAATAAGAAATGCAACGAACGAATCACATGACTTGACATGAGTTATAATGACGTAAATGGATTTGCATGATTATGAAAATGAGATGAATTAAATGATAAAATTATTCAGGCATTGATTTAATAAAATTGAACATGTTTTCTATAATTCACAATAAATGTGTATGCGAAATCGGGGCCACAAATTTTCGTCCTCGAAAATTAAGTTATGTACCTAGAAAAATGAATGTTGGATACTTAGAACGGATCTCCTCTTCACGTTCCCAAGTTGCCTCATTTGGTCCATGACGACTCCATTGAACTTTTACCAACTTAATCTCTTTGTTTCGTAACTGATGTACCTTACGCTCCAAAATAGCTGTAGGTACCTCCTCATAAGTCAGGTTCTTGGCTACGTGCAACTCTTTGAAATTGCAAACGTGACTAGGATCATGTACATATTTTCTCAGCATGAAACGTGAAAGACATTGTGCACTCCTGATAACTCTAATGCCTATGCCAAACTATAAGCAAGGTCACCAACACGACCCAAAATCTCAAAAGGTCCGATATAGCGAGGTTGTAGCTTTCTCTTTTTACCGAATCGATTACTCCTTTCATCGGCGCTACCTTCAGGAACACCTTCTCTCCAATCTCAAATTGGATATCTTTCCTTCGTTTATCAGCATAAGACTTCTGCCGATCCTGGACAGTCTTAATTATGCTTCTGATCTCGGCTATCTTCTCTACAGTCTGCTCGATCAATTCTGGACCCAAAATCTTTTCTTCTCCAACCTCTCTCCAATAAAGAGGCAATCGACATTTCCTTCCGTAGAGAGCCTCGTACGGGGCCATTTGTATAGTTGCTTGGTAACTATTGTTATAAGCAAACTCTACTAACGGCAAAATATTCTCCCAATTCTCACCAGTATTAAGAACACACGCCCTCAACAAATCTTCGAGTGTTTTGATAGTCCTTTCAGAATGACCATCAGTTTGCGGATGGTGTGCCGTACTGAAATTTAACTTAGTGCCCAACGCACTCTGAAGACTCTTCCAAAATTTCGACGTAAATCGCGGATCTCTATCCGAGACGATCGACACTGGAACAACATGTAACCTCACAATCTCCTGAATATAAATCCTTGCATACTGTTCCATACTGTAAGTCATCCTCACCGGTAGAAAATGAGATGACTTCGTCAAACAATCCACTATCACCCAGATAGCATCGTTCTTCCTCACTGTTCTTGGTAGACCAACTATGAAATCGATTGTGATATGCTCCCATTTCCATTCTGGGATTTCCAATGGTTGAAGTAAACCTCCTGGCCGGTGTTGTTCTGCCTTCACTTGCTGACATATCATACATCTCTCCACAAATACACCAATGTCCCATTTCATTCCTCTCCACCAAAATAACTTCTTTAGGTCGTGGTACATCTTTGTACCTCCCGGGTGAGCGGAGTATGGTGCACTGTGAGCTTCTTCAAGAATTTGCTTCCTAAGGGATGGATCCTTAGGAACACATAACCTCCCATCATAAGTCAAAACATCATCTGCAGCAATGACAAATTTCTCAATACTCCCATCTTGTGCCCGATCTTTCATCTTGCACAAGAACTTATCACGTGGTTGAGACTCCTTAATCTTATCCCTCAAGTTTGGTTGCAAGACCAAGATGATAAGATTGCTTTTGCACTCTTTGGAGACTCAACTACCTCAATCCTCAACTCGGAGAACTCCTTTATCCAGCTCTCCTGATCGGTCAAGCAAGCTAACTCGCCTCTAGTATTTCGACTCAAAGCATCAGCTACCACATTAGCCTTACCGGGATGGTAATGGATGGTACAATCATAGTCCTTCACCAGTTCTAACCATCACCTTTGCCTCATGTTAAGATCCTTCTGTGTGAAAAGATATTTCAAACTTTTATGGTCCGTGTATATCTCACACTTCCCTCCGTAGAGATAGTGGCGCCAAATCTTCAGCGCATGAACTACAGCAGCCAACTCCAGATCATGCGTTGGATAGTTCAACTCATGCGGTTTAAGATGTCTCGATGCATAGTCTACTACTTTACCATGTTGCATCAAAACACAACCCAAACCCTGCTTTGAAGCATCACTATAAATAACAAAGTCATCCGTCGGATCAGGAATCGTTAATACTGGTGCCGAGGTTAGTCTCCTGTTCAACTCTTGAAAACTTTTCTCGCACCTCTCACTCCATTCAAACCTCACGCCCTTCCTTGTTAATTGGATCATAGGAGTGGTGATTTTAGAAAATCCTTCAATAAATCTTCTATAATAGCATCTACCTCAATTCCTTTTGAGGTCACCACATGTCCAAGGAATCCAACTCTGTTTAAGCAAAACTCACATTTCTTGAACTTGGCGTACAACTTCTCCTTGCGAAGCGTCTCCAATGTAATCCTCAAATGATCTTGGTGTTGTTCCTTGTCCTTAGAATAGACCAAGATATCATATATGAATACGATCACGAACTTATCCAAGTAGGGTTGGAACACCCTATTCATCAAATCTATAAAGACTGCCAGTGCATTACTCAGACCAAATGGCATCACTACAAATTCAAAATGTCCATAACGGGTCCTGAAAGCCGTCATGGAAATGTCACACACCCTAATCTTCAATTGGTAGTACCCCGACCACAAATCGATCTTTGAAAAGGTTCCAGCTTCCCTCAACTGATCGAATAGATCCTCGATTCTCGGCAACGGGTATTTATTCTTCACCGTGAGTCGATCCAACTCTCGGTAATCTATACACATCCTAAGTGACCCATCCTTCTTTCTTACAAACAGCACTGGTGTATCCCTTGGTGACACACTAGGACGAACAAACCCGAGCTCCAGCAACTCTTGAATTTGGAGCTTTAATTCTTGAAGTTCCCTCGGAGCCATTCTATATGGCACTTTGGATGTTGGGGCCGCCCCAGGGACCAAATCAATACTAAACTCCACTTGTCGGTCGGGTGGGACTCCCGACAAATCTTCTGGAAATACATCCAAAAACTCCTGTACTATAGGTACATCGGTAGGGGACATCTCATTAGTACGAGTGTCGACCAAACTTACCAAGTAACCCTGACATTCCTCCTTCCTTAAACTTCTCAGTGCCTTCATGGCAGTGATTACTCTGGGTATTGTCCTACTCTTAGTACCATAAAAGGTGATCGACTCGTCGTCCGAACACCTCAATGTTACCATCTTCTCACGACACCTTATATCGGCATCATGTCTATCGAGCCAGTCCATACCAAGGATCACATCAAAATCCATCGAGTTAATTAAATACAGGCTAGCGTCAAATTCTTTACCTCCTATCTCAATATTCTCGTCAATCATTGTATTAGTGAGGATCGTATTTCCTGACGGTAAGCTAACCTCCAGAGACTCAACAGTTCGAACGCTTCTATGACCAATAACATGATAAAACTTTGCAGACATAAAAGAGTATGTGGCACCAGTGTCAAATAAAGCAAAAGCAGGCACATTAGAGATCATAAGCATACCTGACACCGTACCGGGATTTTCATCTGCGTCCTTTTGGGTCAAAGAATAAATACGAGATTTTCCTCCAGAACCTTGACCTTTGGCCCTTTGGAGATGATAGTTCGAAGATGCATGTCCTGGCTCCTTACATCTCTAGCAGACACCTTTTCCATACAAACACTCCCCGCCATGATTCTTAACACACTTCGAGCACTCTGGCTTACTGGTTTGAGGCTTAGGTCCCGACCTTTGATCAACCTTTTCTTACTTATTAGAAACCACGGCCTTATTTTGGTTCCCATTCCAATGCCTTTTACCGGTACTAGGCTTCGTAGATTGTTGTTGATCCAGATTATGGCTAGCCTCAACCTCTAGGGCTCGAAACACTGTCTCGGTATAGGGTAGCACCCCATGACCAGCCACGATGTGATGAATACTCGGGCATAGACTACTCCGGAACTTAAGGCCCCTCTTTCGATCGATATCCACCATGTGCTCCACAAAGAAGCTACTTTGGTTGAATTTCCTCTCATATTCTTCAACCGTCATCCCTCCTTGTTCGAGATTCCAAAACTCTCTCTCCATCTTCTCTCGCTAATGCTGTGGGTAGTACTGTTCCATCACTATTTCCTTGAATCGATCCCAAGTCAATGCAGCACGCTCGGCCTCTGGCCTCAAACGCCAATAGCTTATCCACCAGCATCCAGCATCCTCCACCATTTGGTATTGGCCACAAAGAATTCTCTGCGCATCAGTGCACCCAATGAGCTCGAAGGTGCGCTCGAGTGACATGAACCATTCATCAACGAAAGCTGGTCCTTCTCGACCGTTGCATGTTGGTGGGGTGAAACGCCGGAACTGTTGCACAACTTGTGCCTGAGTAGGAGCTGGCACATTATTGTTGTGGTTATCCTGACCTCCGTCACCACCACCAAGGTTGGCATTCTGACCATCGAGATTATCTGCACCTCGGTTAGCTGGGCGTCCACGTCTACGAGTTGCCATTATCCTAAGGCATATCATACTCAATGATCTCTCAGTACTTGCCCAACGAGATAGATGAATAAGATGAAGAACTACATTGCATCTATGGGTTGAGAACCAGAGATTTCTAGCAATGATGATTTACGCATGTCACACATATAGTTATGAATTTATAAGAAAACAATTCCATGCCCAAATACTTTATCCTAAAATTCTTATATACAAAATATACTGAAGATGCATCTTTAATGCATGAATCATGGTTGGATATGGAAAACTGCATTTATCACATAATGAATAATCATAACTTAATGTACATTGGAGTCGACGTGGAGCGTCAGAGGTGGATGATCATATTTGCTAAAAATATTTGACTACTTGCGAAAATAAAATTTCAGTTTAGAAAAAGACTATTTTAACGAGTCTACAGAACCGTAGACCCGCTCCGATACCACTTATATAGCGACCACTTTTCTAAAATATAATTCTTCAAATTTTAGGAAGAATAAATAGAAATTTTGCAGCGGAAATGCATTTTAAAAAGATGAAGTTAATAATCGCAAGTAATAATCCCAAGTCACCATTAAATAAAAACATACTTCGACGTGAAATTAAAACAAGTCGAACATTGTTTAAAAATATAATCTTAGAGAAATAACATTTAACAAATAAATATTTGATCATCAACTTGATCATCCCACACTCAAGCGCATGCCACAACGAGCTCCTCAACCTGAAAGGGGGTAAATAGTGGGGTGAGCTTCCAACTCGCTCAGTGTGGAGAGTACGGAATATGTCTACGTTAATTAATAAATATATTAGCAAGTATAAACAATATGACTGATAAATTTTGAAGCCCGTCGGCTAGCCCGAAGGCTTTATGCACAATTAAGTGCTTCTGACTGATTTGCACATTTAAGTGCTTCTGACTGATTGCATATTTAAGTGCTTCTGACTGATTGCACATTTAAATGCTTCTGACTGATTTCACGTGCACATACGAGACAATATATAAAGCAATTAAAATAAAGAAAAGCGTAATAAATCCCCACACCTGGATAAAATGCAGTTCTGAACTTGAATGTGATGAAGATGCTTGACTCGACAATTCTAGGCCCGTAAATTCTTGTTATTATCTACAATTAATAATAATAGAGAATTATTATTATTATTATATGACTGAGAATTAAATTGTAAGTGAATAATAATAGTAATTAAAATGTCAACATGTTAAAAGCTTGACCGAAAAGGACTGATTATTAGAATATTGAATTTGGCTGGTGGGAATTAAAAGGATTGGGAATTTAGGGACTGAAATTGAATATTTGGGTTCAAATTAAAAGGTCTGGAACTATGGAGGCTTAAAACAAATTTGACCAAAAATCAGGAATATAAAAATACACTTTCTCACTAAAGTCGGCAAAGACTCAGATCCCCTTTTCTCATCTCTCTCTGCTACTCTCTGTGACACACACACACACACACACACACACACACACACACACACACACACACACACACACACACACACATCAACAGAGAATAAAAAAGGGCTTCACAGGTATTGAAAGGGAAAAAAAACAGAAAACAACCGGCGAAGCGGTCGTGGAGCAGCGGCAAGATGAACAGGAGGGGACAGATTCATTGATGGCGTTCGAGGTAGTTTTGGGTCCATCCGGTGGCAATGGTTGGGACCCTACGAGCAACGTTGTTCTCGGCTTTGGGTTTTTCTGATCCAGGTTTGTTGTATGTGGGTTCCAGTTTTAAAGTGGTGAGTTTCTTGTTCGAGTCAGGCTGATTGAACGGGACTTGAAGCTGGTTTTAATCATTCTGGTTTCTCGCTCATGGATTTTTGGTTTGAGGTTTTGGTTGGATTCAGATTGGGACTTGAAATTGGGAGATTTGCTTCGGCGTTCTGGCCGTGAGCGGGGTTGAGGTGGTGGGCGGGCGTTCCCATCACTCTCACGATAAGTTTTCAGAATATAAAATTTCAGACAACTAAGGGGGCGGCGAGGTATCTGGGAGTTTGTTTTTTTGACGGGTTGATGAAGTTTGAGTAGATAAATTTTTGGTTGATATTTGTAATACGGTCGACAAAAGGGTTGGGCGTATGGAATTTGTAAATTTGATTTTTTTTGGATTTGAAGATCTAACATACACAGGAGATGAAAGTCACGAAGATATGAAAAGGAGATCGATTACCTTCTGTTGGAAGAGAACTAGAGCCGTAGAGATGAAGTCACGGAGATTTGCAGGAGATGGTTTTGGGCAGCCAATTCTTAACGAGGAGAAAGAAGATATGTACTGTGTATTGTGTATTCTAGGGTTTGTATGTGTATGAAATACATTATTTATACTGTATTAGGAATTAGGTATAGGGTATTATGGGTTTAGGAGAATCTCAATTGGGCTGGGGAAAATAGTTTGGGCCAACTCAAAATTCCAAATCATTATTAATGGGCCACAATGAAAGTGAATAAAATAATGATAATAATAATAATAATATTAGTACTAATAATAATAAATAATTAGGATAATATAAATAATAGTAATAATAATAATAAATA
The DNA here is from genome assembly GCA_033398695.1 of Orobanche coerulescens. Classification (NCBI taxonomy): domain Eukaryota; kingdom Viridiplantae; phylum Streptophyta; class Magnoliopsida; order Lamiales; family Orobanchaceae; genus Orobanche; species Orobanche coerulescens. The sequence continues at coordinate 40,397,109 of CM065809.1, read as the reverse complement.
ATATTATTATTTATCTTATAAAATCTTTTGGTAACAATTAATATTATTTAAAAAATTTGGCTCGGGCCTAAAAATAACGAGATAAGACACAATAAATAAAATAAGAAATGCAACGAACGAATCACATGACTTGACATGAATTACAATGACGTAAATGGATTTGCATGATCATCAAAATGAGATGAATTAAATGATAAAATTATTTAGGCATTAATTTAATAAAATTGAACATGTTTTCTATAATTCACAATAAATGTATATGCGAAATCGGAGCGTTACACACATGATAATTATAGATCCAGTATGAAGATCGCATTATGATTACGTTACGGAATAATAATAATGAGCATACACACTTTATCACAATGAATGCATTAATAATGCGATAAAATGATCGTTAACATGGCGCCGAAATATGATAAGATCGCATGAAAGATCAAGTGAGGTAACATGATTATCTGATGAAATTTATGAAATGATTATCTTGAACAAGTTAACAAGATTGATAATTCGATCACCAAGATCAACAACTGAGTAATGAGGTTTACTGAGTGATTAATGAATTAACATGATCGACAAGATCAAAAATAATGACTGAGGATTGTTGACTGATGAATGAGTTTTTTTTTTTGTGACTGATGAATGAGTTGATTCTTATCGCTTGCACATGTCACACGTGCTCCAAAACAGTTAGTCATGAATCAATCGTAACACTAATATCACATATAGTTTTCAATCAATATAATCAATGACATAATGAATGTATGAACATAAAGAGAATCGAGTCCTTACACAGGTCATACAAAGCTCCAAGGTCTTGCGATACTAGTCTTCATTGACGACGACTCGATGAATGAATGACTCATGCAGTCGTACAAATATCACGACTCACAAAACCCGACCGTCCAGATTGTCATAACCTGACAGTCCCACTACTACGGCGCCGGTAGAGCCACATAACTCACATATCAGGGTGTCTCACAACCCAACTCTCTGATACCATCTTCTATACACCTCCAAATCCCATGGGTCATTACAGTGCCGTGGACCCCACACCGGAGGATCCACAAGATGAACACGACTGACATTACATTAAATTAATCTACAAGGGCAACCACAGTCCTTACTATGATAACTGGCACAATATTTCATTAAGGAATTTCAACGACAATGATGGGCCTACATGGCCAAAAATGAAAATGAAAATACAACAACATCCACGAGCCTTGCTAGGGTAATACAAAATGACAATAACTGACAAAACTGGAGTACTCCAACTGACTGACCGACATGAACATCTCGGAGTAGTATCGCTCGAATGCCTCGTCGCCATCGTCATGCCCCTGTGTCTCAACTCTCTCCTCGCAAGCACCTAAAACATGAAAACATCTTTCGCCCCCACGGGGTCAGTCATCTAGATAATGATTATCGAATACATGTATAACATGAGATGCATCCAAAGTAGAATGAAACTGTGTGATAATAATAATAATACGAGATTGCTCACAAAGCAAGGTAAGAACCGAGCATTCGTGAAACACTATGCCCACGGCATACTATTAATACCTGCTCAACATGTTAGAACATAAGTACCGAACGGCGAATCATCGATATAGAACACCATAATGAATTACACGAAGATGAAACAAACCAGAATTGAATAAAATATGAATCACAATGATAGCAGGGTCCAATGAAATACCAAGACATCACAAAGGTCTGAAAGTCACTCAGCCGAAGCTGTAAATCAACAAAATCACCTGAAAGTTACTCAGCCGAAACTGTAAATCATCACGATGGCCCGAAGCCAAAAAAGCCCGAAGCTATACTAATGAGGGCCGAAGCCACTGCAGGAAGCCGTATCACAATGAGGGCCAAAGCCATGGCATGAAGCCGTATCACAATTAGGGCCTAAGCCACGGCACGAAGCCGTATCACAATGAGGGTCGAAGCCACGGCACGAAGCCGTATCACAATGAAACCATCCAATGGCTGTGACCTACTGAACTGTAGATGTTTGGAACCAACCGCGAAGGTTCAAGCCCCAAACTTATCCATAATGAAATCACCCAGTGACCGTGACCAGCTGAATTGCAGGTGCTGGGAAACCAACCGCGAAGGTTCAAGCCCCATACTTACCCATAATGATCACTATCCGAGACTAGCCTCCAAAACACAATTAATCACAAACGGAAACGATCCAAAGATTACCGAATTCACGAGAATGATAGTGTGCTGCCTTGAGTCGGCTAAAACGACAATAATGACTCATGGATGGGCACCGTCCTCGGTGGTCCCAATTCAATACCTCAATTACCTTAGAATGGTCAATCGATAACGACACAACAGATGGGAACCATCGTCAACAGTACCAATTCAACACCTCGATTGCCTTAGAATGGCCAATCAATGAAAATGATGCAGCGGATGAATCAATACCTCGATTACCTTAGAACGGCCAACCGAGAACAATGATAAAATGAATGATTCAATACCTCGATTGCCTTAGAACGGACAATCGATAACGATGATACAATGAATGATTTAATACCTCAATTGCCTTAGAACGGCCAATCGATAATAATGATACAACGGATGCCTCGGCACCTTTAATCGGTTACCGATGATGGAGGTGAGAAACGAATACACCAATGCCTTCAATCGGCCAATACAATATCAATGATAAAACACCAACATCAATAACAATGATTACAACATTGTCTTAGGTCGACATCAATATCAACAACAACAATCGATACATCAACACCGTGAACCGGCTATCGACAATAACATTAACAACGAGTATTACAATGCCTTGAACCGGCCATTAACGAACAATAATAATCATTTGGCATTATTTTCCGAAGAGTATCGTATCAAACGATCCCTTAATAATAATGAACTCATGAAGAGACTAGGTCTCGAAATGATACAACACATTCATACACATATATGATAACATTAATATCATTGACTAGTATAAGTATAAACTTGCCTCAAACCGACGGCGAGAAAGTCCTTCCACGATCAACGTCCTTTATGGAATTATCGGTCGCTCGAACAACCTTAGATTTGGGATGAAGAATCCAAAAAGATGTTGTTAATCCACACCAAGAACTCAAGAAAAATGAAATCTCTGAGATTGATGATGATAAATCGCCCAAGAATTCGCCCAAAAATCGCCCAAGGAGAGGAGAAATGAAGAGGAGAATGAAATGAGCTTCCTTCGTCCAAAAATCCGCTGAAAAAGGGTGATCTGACTCACGTGCCGCGGCCCGGACTGAGTGTGCCAAAAAGCTCCTCCAGGACTTAGTGCCGCGGCCCGGCAGAGAGGCCGCGTCTGCAAAGACCGCGCCGTGCTCACTGTGTAGTCTTAGCTATTTCAACCAAAACTCCTTCGTCCGGACTCCGATTGACTCACCGTTTTAACCATTGGAAAGATAACTTGATGCTCTATAATATTGAAAAGATTCATAACTTTAGGAGTTTCCAACAATTGATGGTAATTTTACAAAGTCGAACTCATACGTTGAAGAGTCGCTTAAGAACACGGAACTCAACAGAACGACACCGAGACGAACTTGGATGACAAAAAGTGTAGAATTTACCATTCTCGGAATGACGAAACGTTCACAATATAGTCACTAAGATGGACTTCCACAAAAAAAGAAAATGACTCGAAATCGAAATTGCGGATATTACATATATAAGGAGTTACCTTTACTCATGTAATAATTAATGGCACATGTATATGGGCTTAAATTCCACACGCGCGCTGCCGCCGCCATCCGCACGCCTCGCCTCGGCCTCGGCCGCGGCCGCGAGCCATCTTGGCAATTAGTGTTTGAGTGGTCTTTGGGCTGTTCTTTGGGCCTGGTCGTGGGCTTGGTCTTGGGCTTGCCTAAGGAATTTTTTGGACTAGCTCAAAAATGTAGTTGGGCTCGTATGTGCACATAAGGATGTCCAGATACATCCCTCGAGCGGTTAAGGAGCTGAATACAGTCCAGCTGCGTCCTGACTGTTCAAATTCAGTCCAACCCGGAAGTAACCTCCCAGGTGTTATGAGGAGGAGTAATTTTTAGCTCTGAATTATGTATCTCCTGCCAACTTTTGAAATTCGAAACTCCTATGTTCAATGCAGGCATGAATGCCTGCATTATGACAGCCATAAGGGCTTTGTTTAAAACCTCCTGCAAGTGTGAATGGTCCATAAATAGGCATGCATTCCTTTGCTTCTGGACATGCAATTTTCGAAACTCTGGCATACAACATAAAGCATACAGTTCATAGTTCATAGTAAAAGCTTCGTCCTCACCTCATTCAAGTTCGCCGGAGCTCGTAGGTCTTGTGGTGCTACTACCTTCGAGACGTTGCCATTTTATCTTTGGGGGCGATACATCAGAACCGAGAGCACTACTGGGGCATATTTCGTCTTGCGGATAGAGGATTCCTCGACTCGGCATTAGTTTATGGTTTTATAGTTTATTTTCTTGTATTTTTAATTCTATTTCGAGTTTTGTATTTTCATTTCCGTAAGAGTTTGTATTTTCTGTTTTCGAGTTGTAATTTTTGTATTCCAGTTGTAATTTATTTTTCTTCCCAACAAGGTTCTACGACCGAATTTCCAACAAGTGCAAGACGAAATATACTTGCTAAATCCTACAACTGGAAATGACGACTGCTGCTTCCACCAACTCGAACACCACTGTTGCCTTTGCCTCTGCGACCGCCGCTTCGACCGTGGCAAACACCTTTGCCTCAACCATGTCCAACATGATGAGCTCTACTACCTCATCAACAACTCCATGGGTGTTTTCAAACCCCTTTCTGACAATCGGTGGATCCACCTCGAGTGGCACCATTGGTTCCACTTTTAGTGGTACCGTAGGATCCATGTTAGGATCCAGTGTTGGAGCCTACATGTTCAACATGAGTGGTTCCTTTTTTGGAACAACCTCGGGGCCTAGGATGATGCCTACCGCCGAGAAGCCACCAAAGTTTGGTGGAGCCGACTTTAAAATGTGGCAACAAAAGATGTTGCTCTATTTGACAACATTGGGCTTTGGAAACTTCCTTAAGGAAGATGCGCCACCGACACCAAGTGCTCAAGAGAGTAGTTTTACAGTCCGAGCTGCCTATGACAACTGGCACAATGGAGACTATCTTTGTAAAAACTTTATTCTAAATTCTTTAGAAGATAGTTTGTACAATGTATATACTCTGTTGTAAACACATCAAAAGAGATATGGGATGCACTTGAAAATAAGTACCGTAGTGATGATGCAATTACAAAGAAGTTTGTAGTCGCCAAATATTTGGACTACAAAATGGTTGACTCAAAACCAATCATGGAACAAGTGCAAGAGTTCTAACTCATCATTCATGATGTAAATGCTGAGAGAATGGTCCTGCCAGACACTTTTACTGTTGCAACTGTGATCGAGAAGTTGCCCCCAGTTGGAAAGACTTCAAGAGCTACCTCAAGCACAAGCGAAAGGAGATTACTCTTGAAGACTTGATTGTGAAATTGCGCATCGAGTCTGACGTGCGCAAGAATGATCATAAACCAAAAGGCCTGATTGATGCTAAGGTCAATCTATTGGAGCAGGGCAGTCCCTCCAATAAAAGAGCTCGCTCAAGTGTCCAAAACAAGAAAAAAGGGAAGCAACCAGTCAAGAAGTTTGATAGCGATTGCTTCAACTGTGGCAAACATGGGCACGCGGCGAAGGACTGCCGGAAGCCGAAGGCCAACAAAAAGAAGAAACATGTTGCCAACATCACCGAATTAACAGCGAATGGAAAGAGGATGACCTTGCTGTTGTGGTTACCGAAGAGGTCAACCACGTTGAGAACCAAGGTGGTTGGTACGTGGACGCCAGTGCAACTGCCCACGTTGGTACCAATAGGAGCCAGTTTAAGAACTATCAAGCTGTTGAGGGGAGGAAGATCAACATGGGGAATCCAGCTTCCTCTGAAATTATCGGAGTTGGATAAGTGGACCTCAAACTTACATCTGGACAGACACTCACCTTGAAGAATGTGCTTCATGTTCCGGATATGAGGAAGAACTTGATCTCATGCTCTATACTAGTTAAAAAGGGGTTTAAACTAGTGTTTGAGTCAGATAGAATTATTATAAAAAAGTTTGATAGGTTTCTTGGTAAGAGTTACCTCACGGAGGGACTCTTTAAACTTAATGCTTTGGCTAAGCACAATGTAACCAAGTCTACTAATGCTAATGAAAATGCTACTACTTCCTCACATTTGCTAAGCACAATGTTTAGGCATTGTCGATTAGGTCATGTAAATCTAAATGCTATAAAAAGATTAGTAAACTTAGATTTACTAAATTTAAATTAAGTCAATACTCAAAACAAATGTGAGATTTGTTTTGAAGCAAAAATGACGAAACTTCCGTTTCATTCGGTAAAATGGGACTCAAAACCCCTTGAATTAATTCACACAGACGTGTGTGATTTAAAGTTTGTGCAAACTAGAGGTGGTAAGAAGTACTTTATCACTTTCATCGATGACTGCACAATATATTGTAATCTTTATCTTTTGAGAAGTAAAGATGAGGCTATTGAAGCTTTTAGGAACTTCAAGAATGAAGCCGAGAATCAATTAGACTGTCGTATTAAGATGGTTTGAAGCGATAGAGATGGTAAATATTATCCCCATTTGAGGAATTATGCAACGAAAGTGGTATAATTCATTAAACAACAGTTCCATATGCACCACAATCTAATGGCGTTGCTGAACATAAGAATTGAACACTTAAAGATATGATGAATGCCTTATTGATTAGTTCAGGGTTGCCCCAGAACATGTGGGGGGAAGCTGTCTTGACAGCCAACTACATATTGAACAAGATTCCACACAAAGGTAACGATATTACCCCTTATGAGTTGTGGAAAGGTAGAAAACCTTCATACAAATATCTCAAAGTGTGGGGGTGTTTGGCTAAGGTTGAGGTACCTCTACCTAAACAAGTTAAAATTGGACCTAAGACAATCGATTGTGTCTTCATTGGGTATGCACTGAACAGTAGTGCCTATCAGTTTGTTATCCACAAGTCAGAAGTACCTGAAATGACTGTGGGGACAACAATTGAATCATGTAATGCTGTATTCTTTGAAAACATTTATCCTTGTAAGGACAATGATAAAGTTGAGAACAATTCTAGCAATAGAGTTGAAGATGAAGAAACAAGTTCAAAACCTGTGGATGTAGATCCAAAGTCACGTAAGCGATCGAGATATAATCTGGAAGATGTAGAACCGAGTCGTGGTAGTAGGGTTAGGACACCAAAGACATTTGGTCCTGACTACATAGCATTCATGTTGGATGAAGAACCAACATCGATCAAAGTATCTTATGCTAGACCAGACGGGTTGTTCTGGAAATAAGCCGTTCAGAGTGAAATTGACTCAATTTTACAAAACCAAACTTGGGTTTTGGTTGATTTACCTGAAGGTTGTAAACCCTTAGGATGCAAATGAATCCTTAAAAGAAAGTACAAGGCTGATGGGTCAATTGATAAGTATAAAGCTCGTTTAGTAGTCAAAGGTTTCAAACAGAAGGAAGGGTATGATTTTTTCGATACATATTCACCTGTAACATGAATTACATCTATTCGAGTGCTTCTCGTGATTGATGCTTTGCACGATCTTGAGATTCATCAAATAGATGTTAAGACTGCTTTTTTGAATGGTGATATGGATGAAGAGATCTATATGGAACAACCTGAAGGGTTTGTAGTAACTGGACAAGAGAAAAAGGTATGAAAACGGGTTAAGTCTTTATATGGATTGAAACAAGCTCCACTACAGTGGCACTTGAAATTTGATAATGTAATGTTATAAAATGGTTTTAAAATAAACGAGTGTGATAAATGTGTTTATATTAAGAACACTAATAACGGCTCTGTTATTGTGTGTCTTTATATAGCTGACATGTTAATCATCGGTAACAATATAAAAGTTATTAACGATACTAAAAACATGTTAAAAAGAAATTTTGACATGAAAGACATGGGGCCAGCCGATGTGATTCTTGGAATGAAAATTTTGAGAAAATCAGATGGAATCATTTTGAAACAATCTCACTATGCCAAGAAAGTTCTCAAGAAGTTTAATGCTTTTGATAGCTTCCCGGCTAAGACTCTAATAGAGTTAAATGTTTACTTGAGCAAAAATCGAGGGGAGCCCATTACACAAGAAGAATATGCATGAGTCATTAGGTGTTTAATGTATCTTACAAATTGCACTCGACTCGATTTAGCTTGCGCTGTGAACAAATTGAGTCGTTGTACGAGCAATCCAAGCAAAGAGCATTGGAAAGCTCTCGTTAGAGTTTTGAGGTACTTAAAGTATACTCAAAACCTTGGGTTACACTATTCGAAATACCCCCCGATACTTGTAAGGTACTGTGATGCGAATTGGATATCCGATACGAAAAGTTCCTTTTCTACAAGTGGTTACCTGTTTACCATTGGGGGTGGAACTGTCTCGTGGAAGTCTGCGAAACAAACATGTATAGCCCGATCCACCATGGAATCGGAATTCATAGCTTTGGACAAAGCTGGTGAAGAAGCTGAATGGCTCAGGTACTTTCTAAAAGATATTCCATGTTGGTCAAAGCCAGTACCCGCGGTGATGATGCACTGCGATAGCCAAGATGCTATGGGTAGGGTAAGAAGTAACGTGTATAATGGAAAGTCTCGACATATTCATCGATGCCATAATACCGCGAGACATTTGATCAAAAGTGGTGTTATCTATATTGACTATGTGAGGTCATTGGATAATCTAGCGGATCCGCTAACCAAAGGGTTAAACCGTGATCAAATGAATAAATTGCAAGAGGGAATGAGTTTAAAATCCACAAATTGAGAATTATCATAATGGTAACCCAACTAAGATGACTGGAGATCCCAGGAACTTGTTTCAATGGGAGAACTAAGCTATGAGAGTTCGTGTGAAACACTCATCTAAGATTATTCCCTATAAAGCAATTGAGTGTTGAAAGATTGCCTAGTGGTGAGGTTAAGTCTATGACTTTTAATGATTCCTAAAGACCTCGAGGAGGTTGAGTATGGCAAGATACTCAATAAAGAATCACCTATATAAGTGGGAAGTGTGGGCCGCTTCATTATATACACTTATGAATCCAAAGGGTTGTCCAAGGCCCGCAAAGGACACAAAATGTGAGAACGAATGAGGTTGAGGTGTTCAAGTGCTAGCACCATTGTCTTGGTGCACGCCGTGGGGGAATAGTTCAAAGCATCAAGCCACTAATCCACTTGTGTACCCAATGTTGTTAACTATGGAAGGTTCAAAGTCACGAACTACCCATCCTTATATTTTAACGCCTCTTGAGGACTGAGCTTGAGTCTGCATATTGCATTTGGGCTATTTTCACTCATGTGGGAGATTGTTGGAATCGTTAATGATTTTAATTTTATTTTGTAAAATTAAATATCATGAGATCGATCTACGTTCCGAGTAGATGATCGTGGTATATTCACTTTCTCTAAACCGATTCCCGGTGAGTGAGAAATAGTGAATTAAAGTTTGTCACTTAATTCTGAATTAATAAGGGATGATATCCCACATTGAATAATGAACCATCATTATTCTAGTATATAAGGAGTTACCTTTATTCATGTAAAAATTAATGGCACATGTGTATGGGCTTAAAGCCCACACGCGCGCACACGCGCGCCGCCACTGCCGCCTGCCCGCCTCGCCTCGGCCTCAGTTACGGCCACGTGCCGCGAGCCGCATGCCATGGACCTTGGACCTTGGACCTTGATCTTGATCTTGGACTTGGATCTTGGATCTTGGATCTTGGAAATTGGTCTTTGAGTGGTCTTTGGGCTATTATTTGGGCCTGGTCGTGGGCTTGGTCTTGGACATGCCTAAGGATTTTTTTGGACTAGCTCAACAATATAGTTGGGATCGTATGTGCACATAAGGATGTCCAGATACATCCCTCGAGCGGTTAAGGAGCTGAATACAGTCCAGGTGCGTCCTGACTGTTCAAATTCAGTCCAACCTGGAAGTAACCTCCCAGGTGTTATGAGGAGGAGTAATTGACAGGTCTGAATTATGTAACTCCTGTGCCTGCATTATGACAGCCATAAGGGCTGTGTTTAAAACCCCCTCCAGGTGTGAATGGCCTATAAATAGGAATGCATTCCTTTGCTTCTCGACATGCAATTTTCGAAACTCTGGCATACAGCATAAAGCATACAGTTCATAGTTCATAGTAACAGCTTCGTCCTCACCTCATTCAAGTTCGCCGGAGCTCGTAGGTCTTGTGGTGCTACTACCTTCGAGATGTTGCCGTTTTATCTTTGGGGCGATACGTCAGAACCGAGAGCACTACCGGGGCGTATTTCGTCTTGCGAATAGAGGATTCCTCGGCTCGGCATTAGTTTACAGTTTTATAATTTATTTTCTTGTATTTTCAATTCTGTTTTGAGTTTTGTATTTTCATTTCCGTAAGAGTTTGTAGTTTCTGTTTTCGAGTTGTAATTTTTGTATTCCAGTTGTAATTTATTTTTCCGCCCAGCAAGTTTCTACGATCGAATTTCCAACAGCACCTTATTTAATATTTCAGTTCATGTTTAGTTGATCTTGTTTTTATTAGATGAAATTATTTTTTATGTTTTTATTTATTACTGTAATTTTGTAATTTAAGTTCGCACGTTACTTCAAGCTGTTTGGATCATTTGGAACACTAGAATGAATCTCTCTACCAGTTTCACCACTTTACTTTCAATTTAATTGCCGTATTTCTACACCACGTAAGTTCTTCTAATTTTTATTGTATTTATTATATATATGTTAATATTTATCTGTCTCGTATTTGTATCTATTAATATGAATATGGTCTAAATTTTATGTTCTACAGTTAGGATGACTTAAATTAAATACTCAAACTTATATTAAATTTATTAATGTGCATCTTTAATTTAAATTGATATAATTCATAAATGTAAAAGTAAAGACCGAAAGGAAATATTTTTACAAATCTAAATTTAATTAAGAAGGCTAATTATCAATCTGAAAGACACTATTTAGCTCAAGTGACTAAAAATGAATCCGAAAGGTATTATTTAGTTGGATTAAGTAATTAGATTATTTAAATATAGATTTCTATTAAAGTGATTTGTGAATACGAAAGTTATCAAATCATTTTTCCTGAAGAGATAACATTTATCTAATTACTAAATCTCAAAGTTAACAACTTGATATATTGCTCGAGTTATTTATTCAGTAATCCGAATCCCTAGAATATTTATTATCAAAAAATAGTATAATTCCACATTAAGACGTTTTTATTCTTATTGCCTTGTATTATTAAAATCATTGTATTTAAAATTTTCGTTTATGACTTATTTCCTGCATTTGTATTTCTACAAACTAGCTAAAATCAAAAGCTCAAATTTGTAAAACGTTTAAGAGTTATTTTGTGAATCTATAATTATTGTAATTTTAACAAACAAAAATGATCCTCAAGTGAAACAACCTTTGTAAACTCATCAAACTACAGACACCTTGTATACTTGCGAGTCGCTAATTTATTTACAAGTACATGTTGAGAGACCAAGTTTTCGGCGCCATTTCCGGGAATCAGTGTTAAAATTATAATTTTTGTAATATTATTTTCTTTTTTTTCCTTCTATTTTCCTAGTTTTATTACTCTTGTACGAGTGTTCGTTTCATTAAATGCAAGGACATAGATCTCCTAAAGAAGATCTCCAACTATATATTGATAATATTAATCGAATTCAACAGAGATCGAGAGAGGAACCAAAAATAGAAGAAAATAAAAAATACCTCTCGAAGTAATACCTGAAGAACTTGATATGGCGAACAAACCACATCCAAGAGTAACTTATATGTGTGATTTTGCATGGCAGTAATAAGTACGTGTACATCTTGTATTGTATTAGGAGAAGCTGCTAGAAATTATGAATTAAAACATCTTCACTCTAATCAATTGCGCTCATTTTACGGAATGTCAAATGAAGATCATTTGAACTTCATTCGCGAATTTTATTCCGTAACTCAAACTTTGCCTTTACAAAATCTAAATAAGATCAATTGAGAATGCAATGCTTCTCCTATATTCTAAAAAACCGAGTTAAAACTTGGTTGATGTCCTTGGCACCTAATTCATTATCAACGAGGGAAGTTGCATATAATTAAATTTATGGGAAATATTATTCTACTTAGAAGACTAAAGATTTTCGAACTAAAATTGCATCCTTTAATCAAATAGACGGAAATGAAGCTTGGTAAAGATTCAAAGGTCTTGCACAATGTCCTCATCATCATTATTCTCCTGAACTATTAAACCAGCATTTCTATGATAGATTGGGACAAACTTTTCAGTACATGATAGACAATGTTGTGGGTGGAGATGTTGGTACACTTACTACATAAGAAGTGTATGATCTATTTGAAGTGATAGGGAACAATTCACAATAGAAAAGTGCATGAGCTAAAAAGACTCAAGAAAATAGAAGTATCCCTAATGGTGATATTTCACAAAAAATAGAAGACTTGACCAGGAAAATTCAACATCTTAGAAGTAATTCTCATACAAAACTATCCGCTGAAACATGTGGTGTATGTGGTTTCTACGGTCATGGAGCTCATAATATGTGTAACGCAATATTTGGAATGACACGATCTGATGAACAGTTGAATGTTATTCAAAACTACCAGCCTCGCCAACCTCCCCGAAATGATCCTTATTCAAACACTTATAATCCTTGACGGAAAAATCATCCAAACTTTGGATGTACAAACACTAAAGCTTCTCCACCAAAATCAAATTTTCAGTTTTTTACCAAGGCCTAACTATCCTTCAAATCAACCACCAAACCAAATTATATATCCAATGAATCAAGTCCCTAATTCACCAACTTATCAAATGAACCAACCTCCAAACCCACCACATCAACCATCTCTTGAAGAAACTTTGAACAACTTTATGCAATCTACATCCGATGTTTTGAAATGATAGAATCAAACTCGACCAAATTCTTTGAGAGATTAGATACAGCAGTGATACGATTAGAAACTTCAATAAGATAATTGGCAACACATGTTGGAGATTTCACTAGAAAATTTGAAAAAGGAAAACTTCCAAGTCAATCAGAACAAGCTCAAGCCATCACAGTGTTAAGAAGTGGAAAGAAATTAATAACAAAGTAGAATCTCCAGAACAACTGGATGACCAAGTTAAGCTTTATGTTGATAATCTAGAAAAAGATATTTGCAAAATAAATATTTCTCTTCATAAATCTCCCAATCCTTACAAACCACCAATTCCTTTTTCTAGTCGACTATGAAATGAAAAACAAGAAAAATATATCCATGCTCTGTATCAAATACTTTCAGAAATAAATATTAATTTTTCTTTAATTGATGTTATACAAAATATTCCTTCCTTTAATTTTTCTTTTAAGGAACTATTTTCCCCTCAAAACCATTTTGAAAAAGAAACAGTAATTATTTCAGAAATTACAAGAGAAATTCCTCAACCTAACCTTCCCCTTAAATAAAATGGTCGAGGAAGTTTTACTATAAAAATTACTTTGGAGAATGGTAAAGAAATATACTGCTTACCTAATCTTGGAGCAGGAATTAACATAATGCCATATTCGATTTTTAAACAATTGGAACTTGAAGACTTAACCCCTACTAGAATGTGTTTACAAGTTTCAGACAGATACATTCGATACTCCAAGGGAATCATTGAAGACATTTTAGTAAAAGTAGGTGGTTTGATAGTATCAGTTGATTTTATTATACTTGAAGTCGGTGAAGTACCCAATAGTAATAAAGAACATACCATTCTATTAGGATGACCATTTATGGCAACCAGAAATAAATTAATAGAAGTAAGAAAAAGGCGTGTTACTATGGAGGTTTTAGGTGAAATAGTTATTTTTACCACACGAGACATTAATCCTATACCTACCACCTCCTTCACTGAAAGTTTTTCTTTCATCGATACAATTGACCTTGCCATTGAAAATATGTTAAATGAAGAATCAAATCACGAACAACTAAATAAAGGCATCATAGAAGATGTAATATCCGACGGTAATTTCTTATCTACTGTTGTATTATTTGGATAATATGAGTATCGTTGTTGTTGGAATATTTTATTCCAAATATTCATTAATCGAGTTTTGATGATTAAGTTGTTAACAAAGTAAAATAACAAAGAATTGAAACAAAACAACGAAGGAGTCGAAGACACAAAAAGTCGCGCAATTCGGAAAAGCCATCTGTACAAGATCAGTCAAGATGACCAACCTACCTGCATATCAGACGAGATCAACCTACCTGATCATACGGGACAGAAAGTTACCGGATCAGACAAGAAGGAAGATACCTGACCAAGCTTAACGTACGTAATGAACAAAGCATAACGTACGTAACAGAGCAAGCTTAACGTACGTAACACGATGTGCTTAACGTACGTAATGAAGTGTTTCCGAATTCAAACAAGTAGAACATTGGAGATGACGTCACGGATTACATCTGCAAGCAACGGATATGTTGACAATGGTTAACGTACGTAACATGAAGATATAACGTACGTAACGGAAGAAACGAAGCCACCGGACTAAACTGTGAAGATCTTAACGTATGTAACAGGATGAGGTTAACGTACGTAATACATATAATGTACGTAATGATATGCAATAACGTACGTAATGGAGGCTTCAGAGTCTAACGGCTAGTTGGAAGAGAAATGCCTATAAATACCACTTCTAATGGTATTCATCTCACAACAACGCAAAGCAAACGATTCATTAATCAGATATTGATATTGATATTCTTGTTGTTGTAATTGTGCTTATATTGATAGTTTGAGTGTTTATACATTTAACACATACACGAGAGGTAAAAGAAAAGATACGATTGGATTCGGTGTTATTAGGATCAAGGATCCGACATTGTTAGAATCGCAATCGATATCTATGTCAGGTTTATCTAGTACCCATAGAAAGCTAGAGTGGTTGATTCCTTGCCCAATAGAAAAGGAAAACGGTTTAACTTAGACCGACATAAAGACAAGTGATTGAACGGTTTACTCGGATCGATAGAAGACGAGCTTGTAAAGGTTATCCATTGATCGATAAAAGAGAGGTGCAGAGGTTTATCTTTAGCCTATAGAAAAAGATACTGAAGAGAGGACGTAGGCACGTTTGGCCGAACCTCTACAAATCCTTCTGTCGATTTATTTTCCGCACCTTTATTTAACTCGCTTTCGCAATGCGAAAGAGTTTTATAACTCCATCTCCAAACGGCGATACCAACCAATCTTGCCCCAACAATTGGTATCAGAGAGGTTCCTATGAGAAACGGATTAACATCCAAGGAGTCGATCCAAATGGCATTTCAACTTGCCCCAATCGAAGGTCTTGCTCATAACCGACCACCATTCTTCGATGGATCAAATTATATGACGTGGAAGAAAAAGATGTCGATCTTCATTCATGCCTATGATATAGAAATATGGAAGATCATTTGTCTTGGCCCAAAAACTCCAATCAAATTCGAAGGATCTCTTAAGAGTTTCGAAGAATATAATGACGAGGATTGGAAGAACGACCATCTGAATTGTAAGGCTACTCAACTGTTATATTGCGCCTTAAATCCAGAAGAAGTCAATCATATCTAATCGTGTGAAACTGCTAAAGAGATGGAAAATTCTTGAAATCACACACCAGGGAACAACTCTAGTCAAGCAGACGAAGATCAATATGCATCTCCATGACTACGAGTTATTCATGATGAAGGGTGACAAGTCCATCACCAACATACTCGACCGATTTGCGGTCATCACCAATGGACTAGCTTCGTTTGGGAAACTGCTATCTAGTATTGAGAAAGTCAAGAAAACTTTAAGATCACTACCTAGCAAATGAGACGGCACCGTGACGGGGATAATGGAATCTAAAGATCTCAACTCACTCGATTTTAGCGCCCTTGTTGGTTCGCTAATTAATTTTGAGATTGTTTTAAAATCACGAAGTGTCAAGCTAAAGCCGAAGGAACGATCAATATCCATGAAGGCTAAGATGTCTAGAAAAGAGGAAATTCCGGTGGATGATAGTGAGGAAGAATCGGAATATTATGGCAAAAATATTAATAAGTTCCAACACTCATTAAACCGGAGAAAAAAGGACATCCAATCAAGCAGAATGAAGAAATTTGACAACAACTGTCGATTATTTGGTAAACCAGGCCATTTCGCGAAGAATTGCCGAGCAAATCTCAAGAAGGAGGTTCTAATTGCAACATGGAGCGATGAAGATGAAGATGATGATTTTATCAATCAAAATAATCTCACTCTCATGGCTCGAAGTTCATTCGATGATAGCATCGCCGAAAGCCACGTTAGTTCATCTTTTCACGATGAATTATTTGAAGCATTTGAACTTTTACATACGGATTTTCAAAATGCTTTATCTGAGATTAAATCCCTTTAGGCGAAAAATAAATTATTGAAAAATGAAATTTCCAAAATTCTTGAAAAGGGAAAAATTGTCGAATCCGATCATTCTAAATGTATTGAAAACAAAAATATTTTGAAGAATGATCCTTTGAAAATTCAAACCGCGCTCAAAATTTTAATGAAGAAATTTTCGTGTGGAAACGATAAATTTGAACAAATGCTCTCGGTTCAAAAATTTACTTTGAACAAACAGGGGTTGGGATTCAAACCACATTCTAAAAACGAATCCTTAAATTTCAAAATACCCCGATGCGGAAAATATTTTAAAATTGGGCATCATATTGCAAACTGTAAAAGCCCAAGACGGACGATTAAAATAAAAAAGATTTGAATTCCAAAAGGAACCGTTATTCCGAATATCGTCCGTGTATCTAAACAAAAACTGTCTGTTGAATCCCCAAAAATTGATTTTTATCAAATTGGTATTTTTCTCAGGGGGGGTAAGTTTTTAAAATGGATATTTTTGTCAGGGGGAATTATACCCGTTTCATGCATGTTTTATACATCAATTGGTATTTTATACGTTTTTATTACACTTTTTGCTGATAACAAAAGGGGGAGAGAAAAAATATGAATGAGATAAAAAGCGTCATGGAAGAATGACGATAAAAATAAAATGCAAAAAGGGAGAAAAGAAAAGACGAAGAAAAGTCGAAAATATGAAATCCCGAAGAAATTCGAAGAAGTCGAAAAATCAAAAAGAACCGAAGAAGTTGAAAACTAAATCGAAGAAGTCGAAAAAGAGAAAAAGAAAAGATGGGAGAACTAATGAAACGATCAAAGCCGAAAACTTTGATTCGTACAAATATACATATATTTTATTTTTGCAGGTTCTATCCATTCAAGGCGTTGTTTTCTAATCATCAAAAATGGGGAGATTGTTGGAATATTTTATTCTAAATATTTATAATCGAGTTTTGATGATTAAGTTGTTAAACAAAGTAAAACAACAAAGAAGCGAAACAAAATAACGAAGGAGTTGAATACACAAAAAGTCGCGCAATCCGGAAAAGGCATCTGTACAAGATCAGTCAAGATGACCAAGCTACCTGCTTATCAGAAGAGATCAACTTACCTGATCAGACGGGATAGAAAGTTACCTGATCAGACAAGAAGGAAGCTACCTGACCAAGCTGAACGTACGTAACGAACAAAGCATAAAGTACATAAACGAGCAAGCTTAACATACGTAACACGATGTGCTTAACGTATATAATGAAGTGTTTCAGAATTCAAACAAGAAGAATGTTGGAGATGACGTCACGGCTTACATCAGCAAGCAACGAATATGTTGACAATGGTTAACGTACGTAACATGAAGATATAATGTACGTAACGGAAGAAACGAAGACACTGGACTAAACTGTGAAGATCTTAACGTACGTAACAGGACGAGGGTAACATACGTAATACATCTAATGTACGTAATGAGATGTCAATAACATACGTAATGGAGGCTTCAGAGGCTAACGGCTAGTTGGAAGATAAATGCTTATAAATACCACTTCTAATGGTATTCATCTCACAACAACGCAAAGCAAACGATTCATTAATATGATATTGATATTGACAACATATTGTTGTAATTGTGCTTATATTGATAGTTTGAGTGTTTATACATTCAACACATACACGAGAGGTAAAAGAAAAGATACGATTGGATTTGGTGTTATTAGGATCAAGGATCCGGTATTGTTAGAATCACAATCAATATCTATGTGAGGTTTATCTAGTACCCAAAGAAAGCTGGAGTGGTTGATTCCTTGCCCAATAGAAAAGGAAAACGGTTTAACTTGGACCGCCATAAATACAAGTGATTGAACGGTTTACTCGGACCGATAGAAGACAAGCTTGTAACGGTTATCCCTCGATCGATAGAAGAGAGGTGCAGAGGTTTATCTTTAGCCTATAGAAAAAGATACTTAAGAGAGGACGTAGGCACGTTTGGCCGAACCTCTATAAATCCTTGTGTCGATTTATTTTCCGCACCTTTATTTAAATCGCTTCCGCAACGCGAAAGAGTTTTATAACTCCATCTCCAAACGGTGATACCGACCAATCTTGCCCTAACAATTGGTATCAGAGAGGTTCCTCCGAGAAACGGCTTAACATCCGAGGAGTCGATCCAAATGGCGTTTGAACTTGCCCCAGTCGAAGGTCTTGCTCTTAACCAACCACCATTCTTCGATGGATCAAATTATATAACATGTAAGAAAAAGATGTCGATCTTCATTCGTGCCTATGATATAGATGTAATACCCGTAATTTCGATTTTCGGTAATTTCTTTTTTTTCAACAGAAGTCCGTTTTGACGACTCTCTCATGACCGTTTCGTCATTCTGAGAATGATTAATTCTACACTTTTTGTCATCCGAGTTTGTTTCGGTGTCGTTCTGTTGAATTCCGTGTTCTTTAGCGACTTTTCCGCGTATGAGTTCGACTTTGTTGGATCGCCATTAATTTTTGGAAACTCCAAATATTCTGAATCTTTGCAATATTATAAATCATCGAGTTAGCTTTCCAATGGTTCAAACGGTGAGTCAATCGGAGTCCGGACGAGGGAGTTATGGTCGAAATAGCTAAGTCACTCTCATTCCCAGTTTTTGGCCGAGCACTCTGTACCTTGTGCCGCGGCACATGCCGGCAGGGCCGCGGCACACTGCCGAGTCACTGCCGGCAGATTTGGCCCTGTGCCGCGGCACACTCCCGCTGGGCCGCGGCACACTGTGCAGCCTATTTATGGCCCTGCAGACGGGTTTTTGGCCATTTTTCTCCTTCTTCTCCTTCTCTTCCGCGGCTGAGGGTGTGCTTATCATGGAGCCATGTTGTTTAACAACAAATCCACGAAGTTCTTGAGTTCATAACATCAATCAATCATCCTATATCGTCCTTTGATCCAGCGAATCAAGGTAATCTTCCTTAGAACCCTAATTTCGTGAATTTAGGGCTTTTTGCATTTTTGTCCGATTCGTTCCGTGTTGTTGATTAATTCATGATGGGTATGATTAATCTTGGTAATATTATTGTGTTTAACATCATTTAATCCATTGTTCTTCGTCGAATCGAAGTATATTTCTTGATTTCCTTCGAATCGACTTTTTGGGGGATTTGTCCTCGATCTCGTTTTCCATCCATTTTTGTTGGATAGATTGTGGTTAAATGATGTTGTTAAACATATTCTATGGATTGTATATCCATATTTCAACTTGGAATTCCGTTTTCATATTTTGTCGGGACAAATCGTGTTCTTGGCCGTTTTGGGGAAAAACACTTGAACATTCGTCGTTCGTTCTTTGAATTCAACGGCTTTGAGTCATGCTATGGAATTCATTTTAATTGTTGTTATTGTCCTCCGTAGTTTATTATCGCGAGTTGGCATTCGGTGGAGTCGACGGGTTCGTAGTCGGTTTGTGCCAACCTACTCTGGTCGATTCTCCGCGTTGTGGTTGTTCAAGGCAAGTATCTTGCCCATACATTTCATGTTTCGTTGATACAATTCTTGATAAATGATTTTATGCGAAATCCAATGTTTAATGAACGTAAAAAGGGATTGGTATGTTCTCGATAAATGTTGTCTTTCAACGATAATTCGTATACTTCGTGAATATGTATTCTCAGAATATGTGTGTTGGTTTGGTATGTTGAAAGATGACATGATCTCTTCGAGTGAGTTAATAGACCATAATCCTTTGCCGGGGATTACATATTGTTATTGTGTACTTGTTCAAAAGTCGGAGGTCGCTGACGTGATATGTCGCTAATAATCTGGCTCACGATCCCGCCAGGCACCAGAGGCGGAGGCTGTTGTCCCTGCTGCTGACCAGTAGTATTCCTTTGCATAGTTTCCATCAGCCGACCCATTTGGGTCATCTGGGCCATCATGCCCTGCATCACGGTGTAAGGATCGGCACGTGCATTCTCTCCGGTGTGGTGCGATTGGTCCCGAGAAGGCGAATCACTGCCTGCGGAACTCTGTTCCACATTCGCGCGTCTGTTAGCTCGTGGTATCGGAATTCGGCCTCTTCCGCGGCCTCGTCCCCCTCTGCCACGGCCTCTAAGGTTCCTTTCCATACTGAAAGAATCAAGTCACAAGTACAGTTTGATTTATCAATCATAATTCATGCTAAGTTAATAACAACAGGGAATTTCCTATCCAACAAAGCAGTTGTAAAGAATCACTGGCACTACAAGTGTTACATACTTAATATCATATCAACATTAAGTCGAAACATCACATAATTAATTTAGGTTTTCTTCAAACAGATGAATTTTGCCTCATGGTAGTAAGATGCCAAGGTAAGTAAGGAGACCAATACATCGTCAATATCATGCCAGTAATCAAATTATGGTTCATGAGAACATACCGCATTCGACGGTCGCGCTTGCACAGTTACACGTGGCACGAAGTTTTCTTGATGCTATTTCGATTCTACAATGACTCAAAATAAAACACACTCTACGATACCATCTTCTAATGTACCCAAAAACAATGGCCATTACAAAGGCCGTGGATCCCTCCCAGGACCCACTGTGCAATATCACAATATACACTTAAAATCGACAATGTGGCACCGTACCACAATATTAATAAAAACACCGGTGTTGAGTATGAGTTATTCATGTTATTAAATACAAGCAAACATACACAGGATCCAAACACTGATGCACCATATGACGATGGGCGTACCTAACAAGTTTTAGTACATTCATCCGACACAAAAATAAAACGAAAGTCACGCTTAAAACATAACCGAACAACCAAAAGACTCGGGGCCCCCGAAATAGCATACATCAGAATCCTCCGTCGCCATTGTGCTCCTCCTGTGCCTTGCCCTTTCCTCGCCCTGAAATACAAGTATTTCGCCCCAAACCACAGGGTCAGCTATACATGATAATAATTCTTATGACATTATACAATTCATATATATTGATTTCAAAGAAATTCACCGACTACTGAATATACCCCGAAGGCGTATAAACAGTCAGTCCCAAACTGTCGAAGATAACCACATATACGAACGACCATATACTATGGCTCAAGACGGATGTCACAGTATGCCCGATCCGGAAATGTGTCCGTGCACATGTCCACCCCGTATACGGAATCCAGAATATACGTGGGACAATGTACCTAATTAGCCTCACGAACTGCGTCTCGTGTGCACGATCTAAATGCGGAAAAACCTCCACGCATGATCATCAAGTGCCCGGCTAAAAATCCTACACATAACCAATCGGCGCGCAGATATGACTCCAGAGATGTCACGATACAACATGACAACGAAACTCAACGAATTACACTTTTTCCAAGAAAGCGAACAACTCACCGAAGTGTCAACAAAGCTCAACGATATCAAGGGTCCAAAAGTACGAATTTGGGTATACAATCCCATGATGAAAACGGAACATCATCAAGAACAACCTCAAGTCACAAGACACAAGTTTATAGGTGTTTCATATACACGAAATGCATAATCATCATAAGAATCCACACATCATTATAACCAAGCAAGATAACTTGCCTCAATTCCGTAGACGAATAATCCTTCCTCGAATGGTCAAACGAACGGTATCCTCGTCTAACAATACTCACGTGAACAAGCAACCTTGAATGAAATATAATTCATTCAACAACACATTCGTACGATAATGGTATTATCGCGTAAACAATATTCATAAATTTACTTGAATAAATCGATTATCCCATCGATCATTTTAATGTTCTTATTACAAATCATCGTATGTTTATCATGATCATTACATATTCTAACCTTAATGTCAAATTCTTGATGTCTAGTTTATCATTAATGCAATATCGTGAAAATATCTTTTTCAAATCATCGACACTTCCAATTACGATATAAGTTGTGTTTAATTACATTCTTCATTATTTACCAACGATTTCATTCAAAACTTGATTACTATATGAAACATAAGTTTAAGTTTTTAGTGAATTAAGAACATCATCTTAATTTACGCCTCTTGACATGCATGGATTAATGAAATGGGATTCGGCTATTCATCTACCGCATTTGTATCATCATATTCAACACAATTCTCTTAAGAACATTATCAACCTATCAATGTAGCGATTAACGCCCTTTAACGAAATCGATAGATTCGAACATATGAAGATTACAACTTCCTTCTATCAACATTCATTGTTTTACTTTGAAGAATTTGTTAAAAGCCTAGTTATATCATTGAATACTTGAGATTTTTGAAGTAACTTCATTCATCTAACAAAGATCATCTACAAAGGGTTAATATCATCTTTCCAACAATTTTATTACAAAGGTTTTAGAGGCCAAGAATCAATAGAATGTTCAAGACAAATGTAACATTTCTCACTTTTAATCATTAAGGATATCATCCCTAACATGTTCCTAGTGTTGAGACTAAAATCAACTTCCGATTATCATGCTATACCTCAGGTTTTATGTATATCATTATCAACACAATCACATTATGAAGTTATTTACATCAAGAAGTAACACTAATACCTTCAAAGTTAATCTTTACTTGGTTTGAGTATGATTCAATTAACTT
Source organism: Orobanche coerulescens (assembly GCA_033398695.1). Lineage (NCBI taxonomy): Eukaryota > Viridiplantae > Streptophyta > Magnoliopsida > Lamiales > Orobanchaceae > Orobanche > Orobanche coerulescens. The sequence goes on along the minus strand of CM065809.1, from coordinate 40,374,003 downwards.
ATCATGTTTACACTAGTTTAAACTAACATTATGTGAAGTATTTATCTACTAACATCATCATAAGCATGGAATTGATATGAGTTAAAGAAAGACCAACCTTAAAATGAAGAACAACACCAACACTCCAAGGAATACACTTCAATCTCTAGCTCTCCAAGTCATCAATCAAGTGTTGAAGCTCCAACACAAGTTAGGAAGGCTTAGAAATGAAGTTGGAAAGGAAAGGAATCGTTCCTAAGCTGGGAGATTGAAAGAGGTCGAGTAGGAAGTGAATGTCAAGTCATACATTTATAATCTGAACTTGACATTACGTACGTTAACGAACGAGGTTAACGTACGTTACAGCCTTTACGTACGTAATCTCATGATCATTACGTACGTAACCAATTTCATCAAATCTCCCTGTCTAAAAACACGCAGTTCGCTACGTACGTAACAAGGCAGATATTACATACGTAATAGCCGTTGACTTGGCTGTCGCGATCGACTCCCGACCACCTACCCTTGCTCGACCCCACCCGCCGAAAGGCGGATTGCCGGAGGATCTTCCGCATTACGTACGTTAACGTACTGATATTACGTACGTAAGGCGGCCTATATAGCGTACGTTAAGAATACATGTTAACGTACGTTAAGTGTAATATCCGCAATTTTCGATTTTCGGTAAATTTCTTTTTTCGGTCGGAGTCCGTTTTGACGACTCGCTCATGACCGTTTCGTCATTCTGAGAATGATTAATTCTACACTTTTTGACATCCGAGTTCGTTTCGGTGTCGTTTCGTTGAGTTCTGTGCTTTTTAGCGACTTTTCCGCACTTGAGTTCGATTCTTGCGAATCTCGACCAGCTGCTTTGAGTTTCCCGCAAGTCCGTTTAACTTTGTTAGACGTGTTGTGAACTTCGGTTTGGTTATTCGATCACGTATGGTGATTTTCGGGCATTTGGGCCATTTTCGTAATTTCCCAAAGTTTGGGGTAATTACCTTCCGTTGTCGAATTTCGAGCCTTCGGGTGGTCGGAATTGTGTGTTCTACTAGCTCTTAGATTCGTCTTTGTGAGTACTTCGTAACCGTATCTTCGGTTCGTATTCAGGTTCGGGTTTCGGTGTCGTTTTGTTGAATTCAGGATTACTAAACGACTTTTCTAAGTATGAGTTCGTCTTTGTTAGATCACCATTAATTTTTGGTAACTCCAAAAATTATAAATCTTTGCAATATTATAGAACATCGAGTTAGCTTTCCAATGGTTCAAATGGTGAGCCAATCGGAGTCCGGACGAGAGAGTTATGGTCGTTTCAGTTTTTGGCCGAGCACTTCCAGGAGCCTTTCGGCCGATAGGGGGGGTCGATAGACTCTACTGCCGGCATTCTGTATGGGTATCGGTTGGGCCTATCGGCCGATAGGCTGGCCGATATGTAAATTTCTTCACCTTCGAACTTCGAGGAGCCTTTCGGCCGATAAGGGGGGTCGATAGACTCTACTGCCGGCATTCCGTATGGGTATCGGTTGGGCCTATCGGCCGATACGCTGGCCGATAGGTTCTGCTGTGTTACACTATAAATGTGTTGTTTTGAGCGTGAACAGCTCATTTCCCATTTTTCTACTGCGTCGCGAGAGAGAGGATATAGAGGGGGAGAGTTCTTCATCCGGGGGTCGGTTTTCATCATTTCTTTTCGGTTGTGAGGCTCGGATAATCAATCTAACGCGTGTTCTACGGATCTTAATACTTGAATCACTCAAGGTAATATCTCTTGAAACCCTACCTTTTTGGATAATTGGGGATTTTGGGGTTTTGTCCGATTCTTTCCGTTTCGTTGATGGATTCATGATGAATATGATTATTCTTGTTGGTATTCTTAGTTTCCCTACGGATTCATGGTATATTTCGTGATTTTTACGGAATCGAGAGGGTTTGGTTGTGGTCCGCCCTCGTTGTTATTTTTGTGCGAATATACATGAATCGTAGGCGGGTTTCCGGGTGTATTCCATTTCCGTAATCGTTTAGAAGTGGTTGTGATTGTGCTATTCGAATCGTTAGGTTCATTTCCGCCGGTTCCTTGCGGTCGTGTTCAACTCTTCCGTTCCGCTCGTGTCATCGTCTAATTATTCGAGGCAAGTACCTTGCCCATACTTTTCTCGTTTTATGGATATGATGATCGGTGGTCGCCTTAACGTGTTTGTTTGGTTATTTGAAATGAAGTTTCAAAGGATTTCGGTTTGGCCTCGTTAAAGGCTTTCTTTCAAAACGAGTGTGATTTGTGAACGGTGTTTTGAGAATTAATTATGATTTGGTTATTATGAACATTGAAGGATTTTAGGATAATACTCCTATTGTTTCAGTTATGGAATCGTGTATTCCTTATTTAAACTTGTTATTGTATTTTTGAAGAGTTTGGTAATGGTGTCGAGTTAATGGCCATCTCTAGTAAGTATTCTTAATGAACTTACATTCTTAGCATGTTAGTATTGCATGAGTAACGTGTGTGTGTGTATGCTCACTACGGGTTAGATCCGACGGGGTCTCGGTAGGGCTCCACGAAGCTGTGGACCGCGAGCTTGCTTTTAACCACTGTGGGTTAGATCCGACGGGGTCTCGGCAGGGATCCACGAAGCTGTGGGTCCGCGGTTAATTGTGGTGCATTTTTGCAAATGTGATTCGATATTGGCATTTCCGGAAATGAGTGCTTTTGAACGGTTTTCATGATTGCATGCATTGACTAAGTGTGTAAGAGGTAAGTTGTTCGTTTGGCTTACTTGGCTAGGATGGCACTAGAGTATTTTGTTGTTTGTTTTAAATCATTTATTTGTGTATTTTGACGTTGGAAGACGAACCTTGTTGACGTTCTCGTGTACTGTGAGTTGATGAGATTTGGGGCTAAAATCCCAATGGTTTATAAAAGTCGTTTTACGGATTTGGGGCTAAAATCCCAACGATTTGGTTAATGTCATTTTCGTAAAGTAAACCTTTGGGCGGTGACCCCTTCGTCTTTTGGTTTTCGAAAAGTAGGATTTGATAATCCTAAATTGTTTCCTATTAAAACTCTCGATGGCATTCTAAACCGTTTTATAAATTATTCCCATTGATTTATGATATTTCGTTTTTGAAATGTTTTCTCAAACCCTTGCCTCGGGAAGTACTTTTCGTTTCGTTTGGATCTTTGAGGATCCTCGGTTATTGTTATTCGTGGAATGTGAAGTGTATGGCTCGTATTTGCACTTTGTATTTGCACTAGCAAAAGCAGTGGAGTTTTGCTAACCCCAGTATTCGGGGTGGATGTCTGTTTTGCATTCGGGTTTTGGAGCATAATACGTGGTCGGCCTGAAGGATGATGAAAGATGATCGATACTAATCACATGAAGAACCGTACATCGTGTGTTGGTTCGGATTGTACTTTATTTTCATTTCTTTGTATTGTTCCCGTTGTGCGGGTGTAGTTGTATTTTGTCCCCTGCGTGGGCATGAGTTGTATTTGAGTTGTATGTATTTGTGGAAAGACCAAATCGGTCTCTCGAGTCATTGTAGCCTTGAAGGCATGGTCGAGATGTTAAATATTGTTACCGGCTGGTAGATCCTCGAGGAGAGGGTCTACGGCGTGTAATATCCCTGAGTGGATTGGGGTGTTACATAAATGGTATCGGAGATTAGGTTGAGGAAACCTAGGTGTCGGGACAAGTCGTGTTGTTTGAGTCTTGTTTCGTTGGATTTTTATCCTGGGAGTCGTGTCGCGGCCGCGTCGTTTGAGTTTGTTGGTCGTGATTAGTATCGTGGGCGATCATCATCTTCGTGCGACCTGTGGAAGTAAGTCTCCCTTCTTTGTGTTGTGCCTCGTGTGACACGAGCTATTTTTATGATTATTTGTTAAGTGGTGGAATCCTTATGTGAATTTTGATTTCACGATATATATTTAGTCGACTCTCGTATTTGATTTATACGAGGAATGTAAATCGTTGTGATGTCTTTTTATTGCTGTTTTTGTCCGTTGTTGATGATTTCCGAATTGATTTGCACGTTTTACAAACCTCTTGTGGAAGCTTTGTGCTTATACGCGTTCGACTTGTTCACTAGCCAGTGCGGGAGGGTATTTTATCAGTGGTTTTGTTCTGAATATGGTATTTTATCGTTTATTTTCGTTTAAAGACATGTATTGTCTTGATTTTAAACGTTTTGATGCGTGTGCTAGGAGTTGTTTTAGTGAACGTCGGTATGTGTGAGTTTTGGGCATTACGGCTATTGGATTTTTGAAAACCTTGAGTATCTTAGAAAAATAAATTCGAGACATACTTTTCAAATGGGTTATTTTCTTGTGGTACATCCAAGGTGCCACAATATATTTCAAAAATTTTCTACCTCGAGGACCAAAATGCTTTGAGATATTTTCAATATTTTAGAAACACTTTTATTTAGACCCGAGGGTCGAATATTTTGAAAGTTTTCATTAAGAGAAAGTATCTTCATTCTTATCAAATGCGAAATGGTTCTCCAGTGTCTCGATAACGATGTTTCACGTTTATACTTTTTGAAAGGTGATACTCAAGATCAACCAGTATTCTTCTAAATTATTTTCAAAATGAGGTTTTCGTTTTTAAAACCTATCCATTCCCGTTTGAGGGCTGGGTATGTATGTGTGATGTTCGCGTTGTCATTTTGATACTTTCTCCCGAGTATGATCGAATTGGCGGTGTGAGCGTTGAGACGCTTTCCACACATTGGTTGTGCTAGCCCCTGTGAGAGGCGGAGTGTTGGTATTGAATGTTGTCGCCTCATGGCAATCTCTGCGTTGTCGCGCATGTGCGAGCTGTTATAGCTTGGTTTGGTATGACCGTGTGCATCGGTGATGGTTCCGTTATGCGTCGATTGTTTAATGTCTTGTTACCTTGCTCCCGTTTTTTTTTTGTGAATTTCGTGGACGAGGTCGGAGGTAATGCCCGTACTATTTGGACTTCTGTATTTTCTCTTTCTCCAGTCTATCGATTCGCTCATGTTCGTTGGTACTTTATGAACTTGTTCGGTATTTCAGTTTCATCGTCCGAACGAACTGTGATCTTGTTTTGAGTTGATCTGGTTATCGATGTTACTTTTTCGGGTTCAGTTCGATTCTTGTGACCCTTGTTTGGGAAGTGACATCATCTGGTTCTACTAGTTCTTTTATTCGAAGTGGATCGGATTTGGAACTCTTATGTTTTCGACTCTGTCGACTCATTTATGTTTGTTGACATTTCTGAGATTGGCCGCCCCTTGTTTTTGTTTACCGAACGAGTGTGGTATCGTTTCGGAATAACTCGTTCGTCGTTGTGACTTTTCAATCGCTATTCCCTTTCCTGTGGATCTTCGGCAATGCATGTCTTGTAGTTCTCACCAGATCATCCTGGGAGTTGTTGTTTGAACTTTATTGTTCTTTGTGATTCGAACATGATTCTTCGATTTTTGTTGTCTCGATCGTTGTGGTTTGATCGTTTGATTGTTCGGTTTTTATTGACCCCGTTCCGTGATTGGCGAACATTCAGGCTCCTTCGTAATTCCCTTCAGTTCGGGAAGTTAGTTTCGTTTTCGATCTTCCAGCCCTTAGGCGATGGGGTTCCGTGTTTGTTCAGCGGTTGACTCGCGTTTTGATTGATGTACCGTTGGGTTGGTCAATCATATTGGTTTTCGTTCGTTGTGTTTTGTGATTGTCGGATAATTGACTTGGCTATATTATCCGTTTGATGACGCTTGTCATTTGTTGGTTTTATTATATCCCTAACGGCGACGTTGTGTTGGTCGCCGTGGAGCGCGTTTTCACGCCGTATATTCCTTTGCGTTGTTTGTGACATTTCGCCGTTGGGCGTTAGTTACGCATTCTTGTGCGTCTCATTGAGTTTTTCCTGGCGGAATATTTCTTCTCCCTACTTGTTTTAAGTTTCGGGACGAAACTTCTTTTAAGGTAGAATGTAATATCGCAATTTTCGATTTTCGGTAAATTTCTTTTTGGTCAGTCCGTTTTGACGACTCGCTCATGACCGCTTCGTCATTCGAGAATGATTAATTCTACACTTTTGACATCCGAGTTCGTTTGGTGTCGTTTCGTTGAGTTACGTGCTTTTAGCGACTTTTCCGCACTTGAGTTCGATTCTTGCGAATCTCGAAGCTAACTGTTTGAGTTTCCGCAAGTCCGTTTAACTTTGTTAGACGTGTTGTGAACTTCGGTTTGGTTATTCGATCACGTATGGTGATTTTCGGCATTTGGGCCATTTTCGTAATTTCCCAAAGTTTGGGGTAATTACCTTCCGTTGTCGAATTTCGAGCCTTCGGGTGGTCGGAATTGTGTGTTCTACTAGCTCTTAGATTCGTCTTTGTGAGTACTTCGTAACCGTATCTTCGGTTCGTATTCGAGTTCGGGTTTCGGTGTCGTTTTGTTGAATTCGGGATTACTAAACGACTTTTCTAAGTATGAGTTCGTCTTTGTTAGATCACCATTAATTTTTGGTAACTCCAAAATTATAAATCTTGCAATATTATAGAACATCGAGTTAGCTTTCCAATGGTTCAAATGGTGAGCCAATCGAGTCCGGACGAGAGAGTTATGGTCGTTTGATTTTGGCCGAGCACTTCCAGAGCCTTTCGGCCGATAGGGGGTCGATAGACTCTCTACCGCCGGCATTCGTATGGGTATCGGTTGGGCCTATCGGCCGATAGGCTGGCCGATATGTAAATTTCTTCACCTTCGAACTTCCAGAGCCTTTCGGCCGATAAGGGGGTCGATAGACTCTCTTAGGCATTCCGTATGGGTATCGGTTGGGCTATCGGCCGATAGCCGGCCGATAGTTCTCACGTGTTACACTATAAATGTGTTGTTTTGAGCGTGAACAGCTCATTTCCCATTTTCTCTTTGCGTCGAGAGAGAGGATATAGAGGGGAGAGTTCTTCATCCGGGTCGGTTTTCATCATTTCTTTTCGGTTGTGAGGCTCGGATAATCAATCTAACGCGTGTTCTACGGATCTTAATACTTGAATCACTCAAGGTAATATCTCTTGAAACCCTACCTTTTTGGATAATTGGGGATTTTGGGGTTTTGTCCGATTCTTTCCGTTTCGTTGATGGATTCATGATGAATATGATTATTCTTGTTGGTATTCTTAGTTTCCCTACGGATTCATGGTATATTTCGTGATTTTTACGGAATCGAGAGGGTTTGGTTGTGGTCCGCCCTCGTTGTTATTTTTGTGCGAATATACATGAATCGTAGGCGGGTTTCCGTGTATTCCATTTCCGTAATCGTTTAGAAGTGGTTGTGATTGTGCTATTCGAATCGTTAGGTTCATTTCCGCCGGTTCCTTGCGGTCGTGTTCAACTCTTCCGTTCCGTTCGTGTCATCGTCTAATTATTCGAGGCAAGTACCTTGCCCATACTTTTCTCGTTTTATGGATATGATGATCGGTGGTCGTCTTAACGTGTTTGTTTGGTTATTTGAAATGAAGTTTCAAAGGATTTCGGTTTGGCCTCGTTAAAGGCTTTCTTTCAAAACGAGTGTGATTTGTGAACGGTGTTTTGAGAATTAATTATGATTTGGTTATTATGAACATTGAAGGATTTTAGGATAATACTCCTATTGTTTCAGTTATGGAATCGTGTATTCCTTATTTAAACTTGTTATTGTATTTTTGAAGAGTTTGGTAATGGTGTCGAGTTAATGGCCATCTCTAGTAAGTATTCTTAATGAACTTACATTCTTAGCATGTTAGTATTGCATGAGTAACGTGTGTGTGTGTGTATGCTCACTACGGGTTAGATCCGACGGGGTCTCGGTAGGGCTCCACGAAGCTGTGGACCGCGAGCTTGCTTTTAACCACTGTGGGTTAGATCCGACGGGGTCTCGGCGAGGATCCACGAAGCCGTGGGTCCGCGGTTAATTGTGGTGCATTTTTGCAAATGTGATTCGATATTGGCATTTCCTAAATGAGTGCTTTTGAACGGTTTTCATGATTGCATGCATTGACTAAGTGTGTAAGAGGTAAGTTGTTCGTTTGGCTTACTTGGCTAGGATGGCACTAGAGTATTTTGTTGTTTGTTTTAAATCATTTATTTGTGTATTTTGACGTTGGAAGACGAACCTTGTTGACGTTCTCGTGTACTGTGAGTTGATGAGATTTGGGGCTAAAATCTCAATGGTTTATAAAAGTCGTTTTACGGATTTGGGGCTAAAATCCCAACGATTTGGTTAATGTCATTTTCGTAAAGTAAACCTTTGGGCGGTGACCCCTTGTCTTTTGGTTTTCGAAAAGTAGGATTTGATAATCCTAAATTGTTTCCTATTAAAACTCTCGATGGCATTCTAAACCGCTTTATAAATTATTCCCATTGATTTATGATATTTCGTTTTGAAATGTTTTCTCAAACCCTTGCCTCGGGAAGTACTTTTCGTTTCGTTTGGATCTTTGAGGAGCGTCGGTTTTTGTTTTTCGTGGCATGTGTAGTGTATGGGTCGTATTTGCACGTTGTATGTGCACTAGCACATCTGTGGAGTTTTGCTTACCCCAGTATTCGGGGGTGGATGTCTGTTTTTGCATTCAGGTTTTGGAGCATAATACAGGGTCGTCACGAAGGATGATGAAAGATGATCGATACTAATCACATGAAGAACCGTACATCGTGTGTTGGTTCAGTTGTACTTTATTTTCATTCTTTGTATTGTTCCGTTGTATGCAGTGTAGTTGTATTTTGTCCCCTGCGTGGGCATGAGTTGTATTTGAGTTGTATGTATTTGTGGAAAGACCAAATCGGTCTACTGAGTCATTGTAGCCTTGAAGGCATGGTCGAGATGTTAAATATTGTTACCAGCCTGGTAGATCCTCGAGGAGAGGGTCTACGGCGTGTAATATCCCTGAGTGGATTGGGGGTGTTACATAAATGGTATCAGAGATTAGGTTGAGGAAACCTAGGCTGTCGGGACAAGTCGTGTTGTTTGAGTCTTGTTTCGTTGGATTTTTATCTGACTGAGTCGTGTCGCGACGCGTCGTTTGAGTTTGTTGGTCGTGATTAGTATCGTGGGGCGATCATCATCTTCGTGCGACCTGTGGAAGTAAGTCTCCCTTCTTTGTGTTGTGCCTCGTGTGACACGAGCTATTTTTATGATTATTTGTTAAGTGGTGGAATCCTTATGTGAATTTTGATTTCACGATATATATTTAGTCGACTCTCGTATTTGATTTATACGAGGAATGTCGTCGTTTGTGATGTCTTTTTATTGCTGTTTTTGTCCGTTGTTGATGATTTCCGAATTGATTTGCACGTTTTACAAACCTCTTGTGGAAGCTTTGTGCTTATACGCGTTCGACTTGTTCACTAGCCAGTGCGGGAGGGTATTTTATCAGTGGTTTTGTTCTGAATATGGTATTTTATCGTTTATTTTCGTTTAAAGACATGTATTGTCTTGATTTTAAACGTTTTGATGCGTGTGCTAGGAGTTGTTTTAGTGAACGTCGGTATGTGTGAGTTTTGGGCATTCTGGCCTATTGGATTTTTGAAAACCTTGAGTATCTTAGAAAAATAAATTTCGAGACATACTTTTCAAATGGGTTATTTTCTTGTGGTACATCCAAGGTGCCACAATATATTTCAAAAATTTTCTACCTCGAGGACCAAAATGCTTTGAGATATTTTCAATATTTTAGAAACACTTTTATTTAGACCCGAGGGTCGAATATTTTGAAAGTTTTCATTAAGAGAAAGTATCTTCATTCTTATCAAATGCGAAATGGTTCTCCGAGTGTCTCGATAACGATGTTTCACGTTTATACTTTTGAAAGGAGATACTCAAGATCAACCACTATTCTTCTAAATTATTTTCAAAATGAGGTTTTCGTTTTTAAAACCTATCCATTCCCGTTTGAGGGCTGGGTATGTATGTGTGATGTTCGCGTTGTCATTTTGATACTTTCTCCCGAGTATGATCGAATTGGCGGTGTGAGCGTTGAGACGCTTTCCACACATTGGTTGTGCTAGCCCCTGTGAGAGGCGGAGTGTTGGTATTGAATGTTGTCGCCTCATGGCAATCTCTGCGTTGTCGCGCATGTGCGAGCTGTTAGAGCTTGGTTTGGTATGACCGTGTGCATCGGTGATGGTTCCGTTATGCGTCGATTGTTTAATGTCTTGTTACCTTGCTCCCGTTTTTTTTTGTGAATTTCGTGGACGAGGTCGGAGGTAATGCCCGTACTATTTGGACTTCTGTATTTTCTCTTTCTCCAGTCTATCGATTCGCTCATGTTCGTTGGTACTTTATGAACTTGTTCGGTATTTCAGTTTCATCGTCCGAACGAACTGTGATCTTGTTTTGAGTTGATCTGGTTATCGATGTTACTTTTTCTGTTCGATTCGATTCTTGTGACCCTTGTTTGGGAAGTGACATCATCTGGTTCTACTAGTTCTTTTATTCGAAGTGGATCGGATTTGGAACTCTTATGTTTTCGACTCTGTCGACTCATTTATGTTTGTTGACATTTCTGAGATTGGCCGCCCCTTGTTTTTGTTTACCGAACGAGTGTGGTATCGTTTCGGAATAACTCGTTCGTCGTTGTGACTTTTCAATCGCTATTCCCTTTCCTGTGGATCTTCGGCAATGCATGTCTTGTAGTTCTCACCAGATCATCCTGGGAGTTGTTGTTTGAACTTTATTGTTCTTTGTGATTCGAACATGATTCTTCGATTTTTGTTGTCTCGATCGTTGTGGTTTGATCGTTTGATTGTTTGGTTTTATTGACCCGTTCCGTGATTGGCGAACATTCGGGCTCCTTCGTAATTCCCTTGATTCGGGAAGTTAGTTTCGTTTTCGATCTTCCACCCTTAGGCGATGGGGTTCCGTGTTTGTTCGGTTGACTCGCGTTTTGATTGATGTACCGTTGGGTTGGTCAATCATATTGGTTTTCGTTCGTTGTGTTTTGTGATTGTCGGATAATTGACTTGGCTATATTATCCGTTTGATGACGCTTGTCATTTGTTGGTTTTATTATATCCCTAACGGCGACGTTGTGTTGGTCGCCGTGGAGCGCGTTTTCACGCCGTATATTCCTTTGCGTTGTTTGTGACATTTCGCCGTTGGGCGTTAGTTACGCATTCTTGTGCGTCTCATTGAGTTTTTCCTGGCGGAATATTTCTTCTCCCTACTTGTTTTAAGTTTCGGGACGAAACTTCTTTTAAGGAGGGTAGAATGTAATATCCGCAATTTTCGATTTTCGGTAAATTTCTTTTTTTGGTCGGAGTCCGTTTTGACGACTCGCTCATGTCCGTTTCGTCATTCTGAGAATGATTAATTCTACACTTTTTGACATCCGAGTTCGTTTCGGTGTCGTTTCGTTGAGTTCTGTGCTTTTTAGCGACTTTTCCGCACTTGAGTTCGATTCTTGCGAATCTCGACCGAAACTGCTGTTTCGAGTTTCCCGCAAGTCCGTTTAACTTTGTTAGACGTGTTGTGAACTTCGGTTTGGTTATTCGATCACGTATGGTGATTTTCGGGCATTTGGGCCATTTTCGTAATTTCCCAAAGTTTGGTGTAATTACCTTCCGTTGTCGAATTTCGAGCCTTCGGGTGGTCGGAATTGTGTGTTCTACTAGCTCTTAGATTCGTCTTTGTGAGTACTTCGTAACCGTATCTTCGGTTCGTATTCGTGTTCGGGTTTCGGTGTCGTTTTGTTGAATTCGGGATTACTAAACGACTTTTCTAAGTATGAGTTCGTCTTTGTTAGATCACCATTAATTTTTGGTAACTCCAAAAATTATAAATCTTTGCAATATTATAGAACATCGAGTTAGCTTTCCAATGGTTCAAATGGTGAGTCAATCGGAGTCCGGACGAGAGAGTTATGGTCGTTTCAGATTTTGGCCGAGCACTTCAAGGAGCCTTTCGGCCGATGTGGGGGGTCGATAGACTCTCCGCCGGCATTCGTATGGGTATCGGTTGGGCCTATCGGCCGATAGGCTGGCCGATATGTAAATTTCTTCACCTTCGAACTTCCAGGAGCCTTTCGGCCGATAAGGGGGGTCGATAGACTCTACTGCCGGCATTCCGTATGGGTATCGGTTGGGCCTATCGGCCGATAGGCTGGCCGATAGGTTCTGCTGTGTTACACTATAAATGTGTTGTTTTGAGCATGAACAGCTCATTTCCCATTTTTCCACTGCGAGAGAGAGGATATAGAGGGGGAGAGTTCTTCATCCGGGGGTCGGTTTTCATCATTTCTTTTCGGTTGTGAGGCTCGGATAATCAATCTAACGCGTGTTCTACGGATCTTAATACTTGAATCACTCAAGGTAATATCTCTTGAAACCCTACCTTTTTGGATAATTGGGGATTTTGGGGTTTTGTCCGATTCTTTCCGTTTCGTTGATGGATTCATGATGAATATGATTATTCTTGTTGGTATTCTTAGTTTCCCTACGGATTCATGGTATATTTCGTGATTTTTACGGAATCGAGAGGGTTTGGTTGTGGTCCGCCCTCGTTGTTATTTTTGTGCGAATATACATGAATCGTAGGCGGGTTTTCGGGTGTATTCCATTTCCGTAATCGTTTAGAAGTGGTTGTGATTGTGCTATTCGAATCGTTAGGTTCATTTCCGCCGGTTCCTTGCGGTCGTGTTCAACTCTTCCGTTCCGTTCGTGTCATCGTCTAATTATTCGAGGCAAGTACCTTGCCCATACTTTTCTCGTTTTATGGATATGATGATCGGTGGTCGTCTTAACGTGTTTGTTTGGTTATTTGAAATGAAGTTTCAAAGGATTTCGGTTTGGCCTCGTTAAAGGCTTTCTTTCAAAACGAGTGTGATTTGTGAACGGTGTTTTGAGAATTAATTATGATTTGGTTATTATGAACATTGAAGGATTTTAGGATAATACTCCTATTGTTTGATTATGGAATCGTGTATTCCTTATTTAAACTTGTTATTGTATTTTTGAAGAGTTTGGTAATGGTGTCGAGTTAATGGCCATCTCTAGTAAGTATTCTTAATGAACTTACATTCTTAGCATGTTAGTATTGCATGAGTAACGTGTGTGTGTGTATGCTCACTACGGGTTAGATCCGACGGGGTCTCGGTAGGGCTCCACGAAGCTGTGGACCGCGAGCTTGCTTTTAACCACATGGGTTAGATCCGACGGGGTCTCGCGAGGATCCACGAAGCCGTGGGTCCGCGGTTAATTGTGGTGCATTTTTGCAAATGTGATTCGATATTGGCATTTCCGGAAATGAGTGCTTTTGAACGGTTTTCATGATTGCATGCATTGACTAAGTGTGTAAGAGGTAAGTTGTTCGTTTGGCTTACTTGGCTAGGATGGCACTAGAGTATTTTGTTGTTTGTTTTAAATCATTTATTTGTGTATTTTGACGTTGGAAGACGAACCTTGTTGACGTTCTCGTGTACTGTGAGTTGATGAGATTTGGGGCTAAAATCCCAATGGTTTATAAAAGTCGTTTTACGGATTTGGGGCTAAAATCCCAACGATTTGGTTAATGTCATTTTCCGTAAAGTAAACCTTTGGGGCGGTGACCCCTTCTGTCTTTTGGTTTTCGAAAAGTAGGATTTGATAATCCTAAATTGTTTCCTATTAAAACTCTCGATGGCATTCTAAACCGTTTTATAAATTATTCCCATTGATTTATGATATTTCGTTTTGAAATGTTTTCTCAAACCCTTGCCTCGGGAAGTACTTTTCGCTTCGTTTGGATCTTTGAGGATCCTCGGTTATTGTTATTCGTGGAATGTGAAGTGTATGGCTCGTATTTGCACTTTGTATTTGCACTAGCAAAACAGTGGAGTTTTGCTAACCCCCGAGTATTCGGGGTGGATGTCTGTTTTGCATTCGGGTTTTGGAGCATAACACGGAGTCGGCACGAAGGATGATGAAAGATGATCGATACTAATCACATGAAGAACCGTACATCGTGTGTTGGTTCGATTGTACTTTATTTTCCGCTGCTGTATTGTTCCCGTTGTACGGGTGTAGTTGTATTTTGTCCCCTGCGTGGGCATGAGTTGTATTTGAGTTGTATGTATTTGTGGAAAGACCAAATCGGTCTACTGAGTCATTGTAGCCTTGAAGGCATGGTCGAGATGTTAAATATTGTTACCAGCCTGGTAGATCCTCGAGGAGAGGGTCTACGGCGTGTAATATCCCTGAGTGGATTGGGGGTGTTACATTAAGTACTATAACAAGCATAAATGGAATTCTCGCAATATCACCCAACAACTAATATAGTATGAATGACCATGAATCCAATTTAACATAATTCGTCGGTACTTGCTACAACATCACAGATATGGTGCGAAAATACTTAACTTAAATCATGAAATACAATATTAAAGGTGAGGGTATTACATACTCCCCCCCTTAAAAGGAGTTTCGTCCCCGAAACTAAGGGGTAAACATGGGGTATCTCTCTCGCATGCTATCTTCGCCTCCCACGTAGCGTCCTCGACTCCATGTCTTGACCACTGAATTTTTAATAAGGGAATTGTCTTGTTCCTCAGCTGTTTAATTCTTCTCTCGAGTATCTGCACAGGCTGTTCCTCATACGAATGGTCGTCGGATATTTCGACCTCGTCGAATTGAATAACGTGACTTGGATCAGAACATACTTCCTTAATCGAGATACATGGAATACGTTGTGAATCCGACTCAAAGTGGTGGTAATGCTAAACGATAGGCTAGGTCGCCTACTCGTTCCGGGATCTCAAACGGACCAATATACCTTGGGCTCAATTTGCCTCTCTTCCCGAATCGGAAACGCCTCTAGTAGGAGATACTTTGACCAGTACATGGTCACCAACTTCAAACTCGAGTGGTCGTCGACGATTATCTGCATATGATTTCTGGCGGCTTTGGGCCGTTAATAGACGGCTCTTGATCAGGGAAATCTTCTCGCGGGCTGCCAATAACATATCAGGTTCCGTACCAATATATTCAAATAATTCGTCCCAGCACAAAGGGGACCTACAACGACGACCATATAATGCCTCATAAGGTGCCATCATGATCGAGGCGTGCCAGCTGTTATTGTATGTGAATTCTACCAACGGCAGTTGGGTTTTCCAGTCAGGCTTCCAATCGAGAGCACATGCCCTCAACATATCCTCTAGAGTTTGAATTGTCCTCTCGGATCGACCGGCTTGGTCTGAGGATGAAAAGCCGTACTGAAGTTCAACTGTGTACCCATAGCACGATGAACCGCCTTCCAGAAGTGCGACACGAACCGTCCGTCCCGATCTGATACAATACTCTTAGGGGTGCCATGCAGTCTCACAATCTCTTTGATGAATATTTGGGCCAATTTCTCAGGGCCCCAAGTATCCTTGATCTCCAAAAAGTGGGCTGATTTAGTCAATCGATCCACAACCACCCAAATCGCATTCATGCCTCGACGGCTCGTCGGCAAACTAGTAATAAAGTCCATCGATATGTCTTCCCACTTCCACTCGGGAATCGGAAGCGGTTTCATCATGCCAGCTGGTCGTTGATGCTCAATCTTGACCTGCTGACAGGTCAAACATTTCGAAACGAATTCGGCAACTTCCCGTTTCATGTTACCCCACCAATAATACGACTTCAAATCCTTATACATTTTGTTTGATCCCGGGTGTATGGAATACGGGGTAGCATGAGCCTCCTTCAGATTAGTATTCCTCAATTCTTCGTCTGCTGGTACACACACTCGATTTTTAAAGCGTAACAGTCCATCCTCGTGAACCACAAATCCAGGGGCCTTCCCCTAATCGATTTCTCCTCGAATTCTCGATAAGAATGGGTCCGACATCTGTTTTGTCCTGATCGTCTCATCAATGGATGGTGAAATCTCAAGCATGCACAGTTGTCCCTGAATGCATTGTATCCAGACCTCAATCTCTGGTCTCATGAACTCTAATTGCAACTCCCTCTGGGCGGTCAAACGAGCTAGCATCTGCTCCTGCACCGTCTTGCGGCTCAAGGCATCGGCAACCACGTTTGCCTTGCCTGGATGATAAAGGATCTCGATATCATAGTCTTTGATTAGCTCTAACCACCTCCTTTGTCTCATATTCAACTCCTTCTGTGTAAAAATATACTTCAGGCTCTTGTGGTCCGTAAAAATCTGGCAGGTAACTCCATACAGATAGTGGCGCCAGATTTTTTAAAGCAAACACTACGGCTGCTAACTCCAAGTCATGAGTCGGGTAATTGACCTCGTAAGGACGCAACTGTCTGGATGCATAGGCGATCACTTTCCCGTCCTGCATTAACACGCAGCCAAGGCCCTGCCTCGATGCATCGCTGTATACTGCGAATCCTTCCGTCCCTCTAGGTAGTACTAAAACAGGTGCTGAAATTAATCGACCTTTGAGTTCATCAAAACTTTGCTGACATGCTTCCGACCACAAGTACTTCTTATCTTTTCTCAACAGATTAGTCATCGGTTGAGCAATTTTTGAAAATCCTTCCACGAATCGTCTGTAATAGCCTGCTAGACCCAGAAAACTACGAACTTCCTTCACGTTCTTCGGGGGTAGCCAGTCTCGGATAGCTTCCGTCTTCTGTAGGTCTACTCTTACTCCCTCTGCTGATATCACATGACCCAGAAAAATAACTTCAGACATCCAGAATTCACACTTAGAAAATTTTCCATAGAGTTGTTCTCGCCTTAACGCATCGAGAACCTGGCGGAGGTGACACTCATGCTCCTCATGATCACGAGAGTAGACCAAGATATCGTCAATAAAAACGACTACAAAACGATCCAGATAATTAATAAAAACCCGATTCATCAATTCCATGAATACTGCAGGTGCATTAGTCATCCAATGGCATGACAACGAACTCATAATGCCCATAGCGAGTGCGAAAAGTCGTCTTCGGACGTCGGACTCTCGAATCCGCAATTGGTGGTACCGGACCTCAAGTCAATCTTGGAAAATACAATGCTCCTCGAGCTGATCCAATAGATCATCGATGCGAGGTAAAGGATACTTGTTCTTAATTGTTACTTTGTTCACCTCCGTGTCGATACACAAACGCAGCGATCCGTCCTTCTTCCGCATTTAATAACACCGGCTCCCCAAGGGGATGCACCGGGCCGAACATATCCTTTCTCGCTAATTCTTCGAGTTGTCTTTTCAATTCTCGCATCTCGCCGGGGCCATACGGTGCGGTGCTTTTGAAAGCGGACGCCCTCGGCTCCAACTCAATGGTGAATTCCACCTCTCATTGTGGGGGTATTCCTGGAAGCTCGTCTGGGAATACATCCGGATAGTCTCGAACTACTGGAATATCAATCAATTTGGTAGCCGGTCACTGCCTTAGTCATGTAACACCAATAACCAATGCATCCCTGGTTCAAGAATCTCATAGCCTTCATAAGCGATGACTCTCCCAGAATGATTGGGATTATCACCCCGAAAAATACACTCGACGCCATCATCCGATGTGACGGTCACCATTCGCTTACGGACGCTAAGGACGGCATCGTGACGATTCATCCAGTCAATACCCAAGATTACATCATCTTTAGGTAAATCCACCACAATCAAGTCAGACAACCACTCACGGTTGTTCATGCTAATCGGACAGTTCTGTACTTCACGACTCCCAATAATTCTTCTACCATCGGGTATACCAATTACATAAGGTTCACAATTGATAACACGATTCAAATGCAAACGACTCAAACAAGAACTAGACAAAAAGGAGTGTGAAGCACCAGTATCAAAAAGAACACAAACGGGCTGAGAGTGGATCTCGAGAGTACCTGCAATCATGCTGGCTTCGGGATCATCGGCTTTCTTCATCTCGTAAACTCTGGGTTTTGCAACCCCGGAAGCAGGTGTACCAACTTGATTCCCACGGCCCATCCCTTTGTTAGCCCCGGTAGTCTGGTAAGAAGCGGATGGAGGAGCACGTTCCTGAACAGAAGACTGTACTGGAGCAAGGGATGCTGCTGGGGCACGCCCGAGTCCACCCCGGCAATAGCGAGCGCGATGACCGTTCTTCCCGCAAGTGTGACAGGCAACGGCCGGCTTCGGACACTTGGAGCTGATATGCCCCTGGTCCCCACAGTTATAACACACGACAGGTGAGCTGATTGCCCGAGAGTGCGTTCTTGCCGGTTTCGGTGCCATAGGTGGCCGCTCAGAAGGATTTGGTACGGGCTGGGGTTGCTTGAATACCCCCCGGTTGCTGTCTCCTTGGGTCTGGTTCCTGGATCTCTTGTTGGAAAACTGAGGCTGCTTCTTAGAAATCTCCTTCGCGGTAAGTTCATACTCCAAAGCCTTCTCAATAAACTCCGGAAAGGTCGTACAATGGTGATTGAGTAATTGCATCCTCATTCGGGGTTTAAGCCTCTTCAGAAAATATTTGATTTTATCAGCTTCCGAACGGACAACTGACGTAGCAAAAGGGAGAAGTGCTTGGAATTTTTCAGCAATTGCTAACACATCCTCATCTTCCGATGGGTCGGGGTTTAGTAATTCGGACAGTTTAGCTTCACGGAGGGGTGCAGGATAGTAACGATCTAGCATAAGATTCTTGAATTCCTCCCAAGTACTCGCGCCTTCGGCAGGCCTCACAGAAAGCCACTAAGTATGGGCACTCTTACTGAGGTAGTAGTCGCCACAAAGAACTCGATTTTCCTCTGGGCACTCCACCATCTCGAACAGTTTCTCGAAATGCTCTATCCAAAGGTACAATGTCGGCAGGCTCGATGAGCCTTCAAAAGTCGGAGGTCGCTGACGTGATATGTCGCTAATAATCCGGCTCACGATCCCGCCAGCACCGGAGGTGGAGGCCGTTGTCCCCGCCGCCGACCGCAGTATTCCTTTGCATAGTTTCCATCACCGACCCATTTGGGTCATCCGGGCCATCATGCCCTCGCATCACGGTGTAAGGATCGCACGTGCATTCTCTCCGGTGTGGTGCGATTGGTCCCGAGAAGGCGAATCCGTCAGCGGAACTCGCTCCACATTCGCGCGTCTGTTAGCTCGTGGTATCGGAATTCGGCCTCTTCCGCGGACTCGTCCCCCTCTGCCACGGCCTCTAAGGTTCCTTTCCATACTGAAAGAATCAAGTCACAAGTACAGTTTGATTTATCAATCATAATTCATGCTAAGTTAATAACAACAGGGAATTTTCTATCCAACAAAGCAGTTGTAAAGAATCACTGGCACTACAAGTGTTACATACTTAATATCATATCAACATTAAGTCGAAACATCACATAATTAATTTAGGTTTTCTTCAAACAGATGAATTTTGCCTCATGGTAGTAAGATTCCAAGGTAAGTAAGGAGACCAATACATCGTCAATATCATGCCAGTAATCAAATTATGGTTCATGAGAACATACCGCATTCGACGGGTCAGGCGCTTGCACAGATTACACGTGGCACGAAGTTTTCTTGATGCTATTTCGATTCTACAATGACTCAAAATAAAACACACTCTCTGATACCATCTTCTGTAACAGCCCAAAAACAGTGGCCATTATAGTGCCTTGGATCCCTCCTGGGACCCACCAGGCAATATCACAATATACACTTAAAATCTGACAACGTGGCACCGTACCACAATATTTAACAAAACCCCGGTGTGGAGTATGAGTTATTCATATTTTTAAATACAAGCAAACATACACAGGATCCAAACACGGTACAGACCATATGACGATGGGTAGTACCTAACAAGTTTTAGTACATTCATCCGACACAAAAATAAAACGAAAGTCACGCTTAAAACATAACCGAACAACCAAAAGACTCGGGGCCCCCGAAATAGCATACATCAGAATCCTCCGTCGCCATTGTGCTCCTCCTGTGCCTTGCCCTTTCCTCGCCCTGAAATACAAGTATTTCGCCCTAAAACACAGGGTCAGCTATACATGATAATAATTCTCATGACATTATACAATTCATATATATTTATTTCAAAGAAATTCACCGACTACTGAATATACCCCGAAGGCGAATAAACAGTCAGTCCCAAACTGTCGAAGATAACCACATATACGAACGACCATATACTATGGCTCAATACGGACGTCACAGTACGCCCGATCCGGAAATGTGTCCGTGCACATGTCCACCCCGTATACGGAATCCAAAATATACGTGGGACAATGTACCTAATTAGCCTCACGAACTGCGTCTCGTGTGCACGATCTAAATGCGGAAAAACCTCCATGCATGATCATCAAGTGCCCGGCTAAAAATCCTACACATAACCAATCGGCGCGCAGATATGACTCCAGAGATGTCACGATACAACATGACAACGAAACTCAACGAATTACACTTTTTCCAAGAAAGCGAACAACTCACCTAAGTGTCAACAAAGCTCAACGATATCAAGGGTCCAAAAGTACGAATTTGGGTATACAATCCCATGATGAAAACGGAACATCATCAAGAACAACCTCAAGTCACAAGACACAAGTTTATAGGTGTTTCATATACACGAAATGCATAATCATCATAAAAATCCACACATCATTATAACCAAGCAAGATAACTTGCCTCAATTCCGTAGACGAATAATCCTTCCTCGAATGGTCAAACGAACGGTATCCTCGTCTAACAATACTCACGTGAACAAGCAACCTTGAATGAAATATAATTCATTCAACAACACATTCGTACGATAATGGTATTATCGCGTAAACAATATTCATAAATTTACTTGAATAAATCGATTATCCCATCGATCATTTTAATGTTCTTATTACAAATCATCGTATGTTTATCATGATCATTACATATTCTAACCTTAATGTCAAATTCTTGATGTCTAGTTTATCATTAATGCAATATCGTGAAAATATCTTTTTCAAATCATCGACACTTCCAATTACGATATAAGTTGTGTTTAATTACATTCTTCATTATTTACCAACGATTTCATTCAAAACTTGATTACTATATGAAACATAAGTTTAAGTTTTTAGTGAATTAAGAACATCATCTTAATTTACGCCTCTTGACATGCATGGATTAATGAAATGGGATTCGGCTATTCATCTACCGCATTTGTATCATCATATTCAACACAATTCTCTTAAGAACATTATCAACCTATCAATGTAGCGATTAACGCCCTTTAACGAAATCGATAGATTCGAACATATGAAGATTACAACTTCCTTCTATCAACATTCATTGTTTTACTTTCAAGAATTTGTTAAAAGCCTAGTTATATCATTGAATACTTGAGATTTTTGAAGTAACTTCATTCATCTAACAAAGATCATCTACAAAGGGTTAATATCATCTTTCCAATAATTTTATTACAAAGGTTTTAGAGGCCAAGAATCAATAGAATGTTCAAGACAAATGTAACATTTCTCACTTTTAATCATTAAGGATATCATCCCTAACATGTTCCTAGTGTTGAGACTAAAATCAACTTCCGATTATCATGCTATACCTCAGGTTTTATGTATATCATTATCAACACAATCACATTATGAAGTTATTTACATCAAGAAGTAACACTAATACCTTCAAAGTTAATCTTTACTTGGTTTGAGTATGATTCAATTAACTTATCATGTTTACACTAGTTTAAACTAACATTATGTGAAGTATTTATCTACTAACATCATCATAAGCATGGAATTGATATGAGTTAAAGAAAGACCAACCTTAAAATGAAGAACAACACCAACACTCCAAGGAATACACTTCAATCTCTAGCTCTCCAAGTCATCAATCAAGTGTTGAAGCTCCAACACAAGTTAGGAAGGCTTAGAAATGAAGTTGGAAAGGAAAGGAATCGTTCCTAAGCTGGGAGATTGAAAGAGGTCGAGTAGGAAGTGAATGTCAAGTCATACATTTATAATCTGAACTTGACATTACGTACGTTAACGAACGAGGTAACGTACGTTACAGCCTTTACGTACGTAATCTCATGATCATTACGTACGTAACCAATTTCATCAAATCTCCCTGTCTAAAAACACGCAGTTCGCTACGTACGTAACAAGGCAGATATTACGTACGTAATAGCTGTTGACTTGGCTGTCGCGATCGACTCCCGACCACCTACCCTTGCTCGACCCCACCCGCCGAAAGGCGGATTGCCGGAGGATCTTCCGCATTACGTACGTTAACGTACTGATATTACGTACGTAAGGCGGCCTATATAGCGTACGTTAAGTACTATAACAAGCATAAATGGAATTCTCGCAATATCACCCAACAACTAATATAGTATGAATGACCATGAATCCAATTTAACATAATTCGTCGGTACTTGCTACAACATCACAGATATGGTGCGAAAATACTTAACTTAAATCATGAAATACAATATTAAAGGTGAGGGTATTACAATCTTTTCCCCGTTGTACGGGAGTTTATTGTATTTTGACCCCTGCGTGGGTATGTGTTTGTAATTAAGTTGTATATTTTTATTGAAAGACCAAATCGATCTACTGAGTCATTTTAGCCTTAATGGCATTGTCGAGATATTAAATGTTGTTACCAGCCTGGTAGATCCTCGAGGAGAGGGTCTACGGCGTGTAATATCCCTGAGTGGATTGGGGGTGTTACAATAGAAATCTGGAAGATCATTTGTCTTGGCCCGAAAATTCCAATCAAATCCGAAGGATCTCTTAAGAGTTCTGAAGAATATAATGACGAGGATTGGAAGAACGACCATCTGAATTGTAAGGCTACTCAACTGTTATATTGCGCCTTAAATCCAGAAGAAGTCAATCATATCTCATCGTGTGAAAGTGCTAAAGAGATATGGAAAATTCTTGAAATCACACGCGAGGGAACAACTCAAGTCAAGGAGTCGAAGATCAATATGCTTATCCATGACTATGAGTTATTCATGATGAAGGGTGATGAGTCCATCACCAACATACTCGACCGATTTGCGGTCATCACCAATGGACTAGTTTCGTTCGGGAAACCGCTATCTAGTAGTGAGAAAGTCAAGAAAATTTTAAGACCACTACCTAGCGAATGGAACGGCACCGTGATGGCGATAATGGAATCTAAAGATCTCAACTCACTCGATTTTAGCGCCCTTGTTAGGTTGCTAATTAATTATGAGATTGTTTTAAAATCACGAAGTGTCAAGCCAAAGCCGAAGGAACGATCAATAGCCATGAAGGCTAAGATGTCCAGAAAAAAGGAAATTCCGATGGATGATAGTGACGAAGGGTCCGCATCTTATGCCAAAAATATTAATAAATTCCAACACTTATTAAATCGGAGAAAAAAGGACATCCAATCAAGCGGAATGAAGAAATTCGACAACAACTGTCGATTATGTGGTAAACTAGGCCATTTCGCGAAGAATTGCCGAGTAAATCTCAAGAAGGAGGTTCTAATTGTAATATCGAGCAATGAAGACCAAGATGATGATTTTATGAATCAAAATAATCTCGCTCTCATGGCTCGAAGTTCATTCGACGATAGCGATGTCGAAAGCCAGGTTAGTTCATCCTCTCGCGATGAATTATTTGAAGCATTTGAACTTTTACATACGGATTTCCAAAATGCCTTATCTGAGATTAAATCCCTTCAGGCGAAAAATATATTATTGGAAATTGAGATTTCCAAAATTCTTGAAAAGGGAAAAATTATCGAATATGATCATTCTAAATGTATTGAAAACAAAAATATTTTGAAGAATGATCTTTTGAAAATTAAAACCGAGCTCAAAAATTTAACGAAGAAATTTTCGTGTGAAACGAAAAATTTGAACAAATGCTCTCGGTTCAAAAATTTACTTTGAACAAATAGGGGTTGGGATTCAATCCACATTCTAAAAACGAATCCTTAAATTTCAAAATACCCCGATACGGAAAATGTTTAAAAATTGGGCATCATATTTCAAACTGTAAAAGCCCAAGATGGTCAATTAAAATAAAAAAGATTTGGATTCCAAAAGGAACCGTTATTCCGAATATCGTCCATGTATCTAAACAAAAACCAACTATCGGTTGGATCCCCAAAAATTGATTTTTATCAAATTGGTATTTTTCTCAGATGGAGTAATTTTTTAAAACGGATATTTTTGTCAGGGGGAATTATACCCGTTTCATGCATGTTTTATACATCAACTGGTATTTTTATTCGTTTTTATTACACTTTTTGCTGATAACAAAAAGGGGGAGAGAAAAAATATGAATGAGATAAAAAGCGTCATGGAAGAATGACAAGAAAAATAAAATGCAAAAAGGGGGAGAAAAGAAAAGACGAAGAAAATTCGAAAATATGAAATCCCGAAAAAATTCGAAGAAGTCGAAAAATAAAAAAGAAACGAACAAGTTGAAAAGTGAAATCGAAGAAGTCGAGAAGGAGAAAAAGAAAAGATCGGAGAACTAACGAAACGATCAAAGCCGAAAACTTTGATTCGTACAAATATACATATATTGTATTGTTGCAGGTTCTATCCATTCAAGACGTTGTTTTGTAATCATCAAAAAGGGGGAGATTGTTGGAATATTTAATTCCAAATATTTATTAATCGAGTTTTGATGATTTAGTTGTTAAACAAAGTAAAACAACAAAGAAGCGAAACAAAACAACGAAGGAGTCGAAGACACAAAAAGTCGCGCAATCCGGAAAAGCCATATGTACAAGATCAGTCAAGATGACCAACCTACCTGCATGAGACAAGATCAACCTACCTGATCAGACGGGACATAAAGTTACCTGATCAGACAAGAAGGAAGCTACCTGACCAAGCTTAACGTACGTAACAAACAAAGCATAACGTACGTAACAGAGCAAGCTTAACGTATGTAACACGATGTGTAAGGATGGGAATGTGGCGGGGCGGGGCGGGGCCGGGTATTGCCTACCCAGACCCGGACCCGCGGTTAAAAATTGGCCCCAGACCCGCCAATTTTTTTCGGGTCCGCCCCAGATCCGCCCCGCTCGGTTCTAGGTACCCAGCGGGTACCGGCGGATTTACAATTTTTTCATTTTTTCATTTTGAATTATTAAAAAAATCAAAACAACCTATTAAAAATGAGTTACAACACATTTAAAAAGATAAACATAAAACATGATATTACATAAACAAACTTATCCCACCATCAATCAATCTTCCTTACACGAAAACACATATAGCTTACAAAAAAAACTCGTCCTAATAAATTCAAAGTACAAATCCAAGCTTAAAATATCACAAAACAAACTTGTCCAAATGTAAAATATAAAAACACACTTCCATCTCATGATCAAGTAGCCCCAATTACACAACTTTCATCCTATAAAAAAACAAGATAAATTGATCAAGTTAGAGTACCAAGTTAGTAATCCACATAATCCAAGTTAGTACAGAAACACACCAGACATTAATAGAAATGGCAGAACCCACAGTAGTAACCTTGAAACTCCTGATTAACACCCAAGGCAAGAGAGTCCTATTTGCCATTTGCAGTCACATTACTCTTACCCTCCAAATATAAGGACACAAACACAAAAAATAAATAAATAAAACAATCTATAAATAAAATCATCAAAACACGTTCATACTTCATAGACCACTAACGTCCAATTTAAGCTCATTCCAGAGGCAGTCGGACACTCAGCATCCATTCAAACAAAAGAGGATTCAACAAAAAGAATGAACTGGGGGAACTAAATCTTCCTAATCTCAGCACAATAAAGGAACAAAATGAAAGAAGTCGTACTTATAAATCCAGTTAAATTAGCTCGTAAGAGGAAAAATCACACGAAATCACATGCACAACTTTAAATCAAAATCAGATCGGAGAAGACAAAGAGGAAACTGGAGATAGTACGGAGAGGAAACCGGAGAACCGCTGTTGATCGGATCGAAGACAGAGAGTCGGAGTGTTCAACCACTGTTGAGTGTTGATCGGAGATGGAGATAGTGAGAAAGGGAGATACCGTGAGGTGAGAGAGAGAGGCAGAGAGGGAGAGGTATCTTATTCCCCGGAACCGAACCGGACCCGATTTTTTTTTTCTACCTGACCCAGACCCGGACCCGGATTTAGTTACCCGAATTTAGTTACCTGAATTGGAACCATTCGGGTAAAAACCCATGGGTACCCGAACCCGTGGTTTTTTTGCCATCCCTAACGATGTGCTTAAAGTACGTAATGAAGTGTTTCAGAATTCAAACAAGAAGAACGTTGGAGATAACGTCACGACTTACATCAGTAAGCAAAATATATGTTGACAATGGTTAACGTACGTAACATGAAGATATAACGTACGTAACAGAAGAAACGAAGCCACTGGACTAAACTGTGAAGATCTTAACGTATGTAACAGGACGAGGTTAACGTAACGTACGTAATGAGATGTCAATAACGTACGTAATGGAGGCTTCAGAGGCTAACGGCTAGTTGGAAGAGAAATGCCTATAAATACCACATCTAATGGTATTCATCTCACAACAACAGAAAGCAAACGATTCATTGATCAGATATTGATATTGATATTCTTGTTGTTGTAATTGTGCTTATATTGATAGTTTGAGTGTTTATACATTCAACACATACATGAGAGGTAAAAGAAAAGATATGATTGGATTCGGTGTTATTAGGATGAAGGATCTAGCATTGTTAGAATCGCAATTAATATCTATGTGAGGTTTATCTAGTACCCATAGAAAGCTAGAGTGGTTGATTCCTTGTCCAATAGAAAAGGAAAACGGTTTAACTTGGACCGACATAAAGACAAGTGATTGAATGGTTTACTCGGACCGATAGAAGACGAGCTTGTAACGGTTATCCCTCGACCGATAGAAGAGAGGTGCAGAGGTTTATCTTCAGCCTATCGAAAAATATACTGAAGAGAAGACGTAGGCACGTTTGGCCGAACCTCTATAAATCCTTGTGTCGATTTATTTTTTGCACCTTTATTTAAATCGCTTCCGCAACGCGAAAGAGTTTTATAACTCTATCTCCAAACGGAAATACCAACCAATCTTGCCCCAACAGTTGTAATCATGTTACATTTAGTTAATGTTTATTGATGTCGGGATATATTAGAATAGACTTGATTATAACTGTCATCCGCATTGTGGTTGATTTCTTGACGTTGTGTAGATTGTTTCATTTTTGGGCTTAGTGTTCTGTGGTTAACGTACGCTAAGGCTTTAACCTAACGTATGCTATTTCGTTCACTTTACGTACGTAATGGAATGTTGGTTACGTACGAAATGTTTGGAATCTTATCTGATCTCACTTTCGGCGTGGGGGGCCGGACATGATCCGGATAAGTGGCCTTTTCAAGGCAGCCAAGTTGACATACATTGCGTACGTAATATTGAGGCCATAACATACGTAATGATGATGGCGTTTTGAGGCAGTAGCCTCTGGAGGCAGATTACGTACGTAATATTTTCAGTGTAGCGTATGTAAAGGGGTTAACGTACGTTATCTTCATACGATAACGTACGTAACAAGCTGTGCAGTTTATAAAAAGACAGCTTGTGTCTTTCATTTGCACGTCCAAACTCCGATTTTTCTCTCCAACAATCGTCCCTCTGCCTCACTAGACAGACTTTACTCTCTTCCAACTTGTGTTTGAGCCTTGCATCTTGGATTGGAGCTTGTTGATTGGAAGTTTAGAGTTGTTTTTAAAGCTTGGAGTGTGTTCTTGTGGTTTTGGTGATTTGTTCTTCGTTTATGAAGGTATGTTGTGCGATTATACTCTATATTTTCATAGTTATGATGTTAATGTTATGGTATACTACACATAGTGTTGAACTAATCAAATACAACATGTTTGTAGTTAAGCTTTTTAACACTTATTGATGAATATGGTAAATAAGGGTTTGGAATGAAGATATTCTTGATGTTTTAATAGTAATGATCATGTTTATAAGAATCATACTCTTCTTGCTGGACTATTTGTAATACCCCCAGAATTCGACCGGGAATGTCACATGTTGTAGACTCTTCTCACAAGGATCTACCAGGCTAAAGTCCAAAAGACTACTCAATGATTGACCGATCGGGGTCAAATTAATTACAAAACAGACCGATAAGGTCATTAAACAATTCAAAAACCAACGTAATTCACAGCTCAACGACAATAATAAACTTGAATACATAAAGAAATGACAACTCAATTTAATAAATGAAAACTACACCCGTGCAAGGGTGGATACTCGACAAAAGAGAAATAGCGACCAAAATGAAACAAAAGAAAAGACTCTGAATCTTATGTGATTAACATCATTGTCCTCCATCTCCTTCCAAGCCAATCCCATGTCTGCCCCCGAGCTGCCAAAACCTGAGCACATAACAGGCACCCACCCCCTGAAAACTCGGAGGTTAGAAAACTGGAATTTTTCTAGTGCAAGTACATAATATACAAGATATACGAAAAATATCAACACAAAACTCAACAACCACGAAGCCTTAACACAAACCACGCATTCCCATAGTCAGCACAGAATAGCACTCGCTTACATAAGGGGAAGATAATCACATAGTCATATTCTCTTTATGGAACATAACACCAATGAAACTTTAAACGAGCCTAATGAGTCAAAAGATCTAGTTTGAAAACCCTCTTTTTAAAAGGAAAATATTTTGAAGAATATGTTGATAAGATAGTTTGAAAACGTTATTGTTGACTCGGTCCGTCTTGGGGTTTTGAAAATCGAATAGAAATACTTT
This sequence comes from Orobanche coerulescens, assembly GCA_033398695.1. Lineage (NCBI taxonomy): Eukaryota > Viridiplantae > Streptophyta > Magnoliopsida > Lamiales > Orobanchaceae > Orobanche > Orobanche coerulescens. The sequence goes on along the minus strand of CM065809.1, from coordinate 40,345,396 downwards.
TAGAAAATAACTTCCAAAATTTCTCGGGTCTTTGACCCAGCATGTGGAAAGCAATTTTTGAAGAAAACCATTTCAACGTTATTCGGGGTCCTCGACCCAATTCCAAGAATATCATCAAAAGCATAATCAATCACACTATCACGAGTGAATCATTACAACATCTCATGGGGCTCTCGACCCAATCCCAAGAATAATATCACAAGATCAATCATCTCAACATATTACGCGGTCCTCGACCCAATCTACAGAATATTATCACAGCACAATCAATGGCACAGCCTCTCATTTCGACAAATCCTGCTCAAGACCCTTGATTAATTAACTCTCGGAGATCTTGTCAAATGTCCTTGGTTAATTAACCCTGATACCAACATTTAAAACAAGTTGAAACAAACTTTAGGAAACACGAACCTCGGTTTATATCGAGATTAATATTTTAAAACGAGTTGAAAGAACTTTAAATTATGAAAATCATTCGGTAACGGGGTCTTAGCTATCACTCAAATATCCGTTACCAATAAGCCTGCCAGGTGCCTCCATTGCACACTTGTGCATCGGCGTTCACTCCACTATGTTGGACGCCCCTTGAACATGCCACCACCCTGGTGTTCACTCCCGCAAGAGCCGCCCCTTGAACATGCCAACTCGCCGGCATTCACTCCCGCAAGAGCCGCCCCTTTAACACGCATCAGGTTAAACATCGGCGTTCACCATGTAATACCCGATTGTAAATTCATTCATTATCATTAAGTTGATTGTCATTCAGTGAATTTTCACTTAATAATAATCATTCTTCATTCATGTTCATTCACTTGTGTTCACCGTTTGGCATATTTGGAATCCTGGACCAGTTATCATTCGTCTTTGAACCTTGTTTGAGTTTTGAGCCGAGTATATCATCATCGTCATCTTTGTGGTGGGCAGTGTGTGAGGAGTAGCGCACGCTACGTACTCTTTTTAGCACGCGCTAATTGAGTACTGGTAGCGCACGCTACCTCTTAATATTAGCGCACGCTAGTGCATTTTGGCAAACAATCCAGAAGGCACTGGACTGAAATTGAGTTTCAGTAGCGCACGTTATCGCCTTTTGTTAGTGCACGCTACATGTGTAATTGTGTCAGACAGTCCAGTAGGTACTGGACTGAATTGGTAATTTATGGCGCACGCTACGAGTGCAGCATAACGTAGGCTAATGGTGTTCGTAGCGCACGCTAAGTTTTCAGTGTAGCACGCGCTAAGGCTCGGTCAGACTTTGGACAGTAGGTTCTGGACTCTAGTTACTGGGCATCAACTATAAGGTAGCGCACGCTAACGCAAGGTTAACGTACACTAAGGAGGAGGCATTAGCGCACACTACCAAGTACGTAGCGCACGCTAACGATGCAGGCAGTGGGTATTGAACTACCCGGTGAACCCACTAGCACACGCTAAACATCAGGGGCTAGCGTGCGCTAAGCTGGCTCAGGTATAAATAGGACAGTTCAGCCCTTCTTCGTCATTTTTACATCTCACCTCCTTCCTTGGGCGATTTTGGGCAACTTTAGGCGATTTGTGAAGATCTTTTCGAGCTGTTATAATCTATCATCATCTCCAAGCTCCTAGTGCGGATTAATCACCCTTTAATCCTCTCCAACACACCAATCAAGGTAAACATTTCTTGAATCTAGAATTTTGGTATTTGTGTGTTTTCATTCCGATCTCTTCAAGTTAGCTTGATATTATGTTGGAATATATTGGATATGGATTACTTACCTTGGATATATGCATTCCTATTGATTTATTGGTGTAATTGTCGGATTTTTTGAATATTTGGGGAATTATTCAAGAACCCTTGAGGGTTGATTTTGGAAATTTGGGGGTTTCCGATTAGATGTTGTTGTAATCTCGAGTTGTGTCTTCCTAATGGATTGTCGATGTCATTGAAGATGTTTTGTTGGATTAAATCATTAGTTGGGATATTGGTATTAGATATATTCGAGATTAATTGTAATCAATGGGGTGATGTTGCAACGTATTCGTTAGAATGCCCAAATGAGTTTGGTTATTGTTATATCGACCTTTGAGTTGGTTGTGATCATACTTGATATGTATATTAAGCGTTTGTTGTTAATTATGTTATTCAAGGTTGTTCGAGCAACCGATAATTCCATTAAGGACGTTTGTTCGAGGAAGGACATTTCATCACCGGTATTGAGTAAGTTAATTCTTACTCGGTTGAAAGGATACTCATTCCTTTCGTTGTTGTTCATTCATATTCATAATTCATTCATGGTATATTAATCATGTTGAGACTTGTAATTATCAAATGAACCATTCAATTCACGGGGAACTGCAGTTCCAATCATTTCAGTGAGCTATCATTTATTTCATTATTATTTCATCTCGGTGAGTCATTCTTGACACTTGTAGGATTGTTATTCATGTGACCTTCTGGGCTCATATTGCGTGGCCGGGTGGTTATTCGTGGAATTTTTAGTTGGGCACACGATAGTCATGTGATCGGGTTAACCTACACAATGGACTGTGCATACGGTAACATGCCTCCGTGAGACTAATTAGGTACAAGTGCGGGTGTGTCCGGACACTCGTCTTGTGCACTTGCACGTCCCATTATGGGCGTACTATGATGCCCCTCTTCAGCTTGATTTCATAACTAAGATATGTAATTATTGTGGTTGTTCAACTCTTGAGGATTATTGTTCTGTGTAACTGACCCCGTTGGGGATGTTGTTTTTAGGTCATGGCAAGGCGAAAGCACGGGAAGAGAACATTGTCGGAGAGTAGTTCCAATGATACTAGTAGGGGCCCCAGTCTCTTCATTCGTTCATGTTTCTTTGTCATGTATTTTCCGCTGCAGTTCCATTTGGATTTTTATTTCATTAAGTGTTGTATATTTTATCTTCATATGAAATATACATGTATTCCGTATTCCCTGGGTGTGTTGTGTTTGAAACTCCTCATTGGAGTAATTGATGACATAATCTGGTTCAGTACTACATTTGTATTGTGTAATTCATTAATTAGCATTCGCCTGGTGGGTCCTAGTCGGGGGTCCATGACATTGTAATTTCCGCCTAGTTTGGGGTGTTACAGAGTTGGTATCGGAGCGTGGCTTTGAATACTACCTTCCATGCCATGTCTCATTTGAAATCATCATTCATCAGACTAGTATCATTGGACTTTCGTGTCACGTGTGACCTGTGCAAGCGCCAAGCCCCTCAGACCAAGGAAACGGTATGATTTCTGACGCCATGGTATAATTTCTGGCAATAAGAATCACTCATTCATCATTCATCAGTCAACAATCCTCAATCATAATTTTAATTTTGATCAGGTCGATCATGTTAATTCATTCATCACTCAGTCAATCTCATTGTTCAGTTGTCGATCTTGTGGATCGTATTATCAATTTTGTAAAATTTGTTCAAGATAATCACTTCAAGAATTTCATCAGATAATCATGTCACCTCAGTCGATCCTACATGCAATCATGGTGTTAGAGCACGTATGCTCATTATTATCATTTCATAACTTAATCATAATGTAATATTCATACAAGATCTATAATTATCATGTGTTCCCTACGTCTGGCAGAGGACGCAGGGGAAGAGGCCGCGGTGCGGGCCGAAACCCGGGACCTCGAATGAATACTCGTTCGAACGCGAGGAATAAGTCAATTCGATGAGCAGCGACGCTGCCACTCACTCACCTGGAGATAATCATTCACCGTCAAGAAGTCGTACCCGAGACACAGCTCAATCGAAAGGTGTCCGAGTTGACCCTCTCGCTTTTATGCAGGGCATGATGGCCCAAATGACTCATATGGCACGTCTGATAGAGACGATGCAAAACTCAGCCACTCAGGTTCAACAAGCCCCTCCGCCGCCACCTCAGAGGCAAGAGATAAGTGTGAGCAGTATCATCAACGACATCTCTGGCCAGAGGCCACCTACATTCGAGGGCTCATCTGAGCCGACGGAAATTATTCACTGGATTGAGCATTTCGAGAAGTTATTTGCTATGGTGGAGTGTCCCGAAGGGCACAAAGTCTCAGTTGCGTCTTACTATCTGGGTAAGAGCGCTCACTCTTGGTGGCTATCTTTGAAGACCACCGATGGATCTTGCACATGGGACCAGTTCAAGACTCTCATTATGGAAAGATATTATCCGGCCCCACTCAGGGATGCCAAATTGTCGGAGTTACTCAGTCCCGACCCCTCAACGGAAGAAGACGTTCTCGCCATTGTCGAGAAATTTCAGGAGCTACTTCCATTCACCTCATCTATTATCCACTCCGAGACGGATAAGATCAAGTACTTCAGCAAGAGGTCGAAACCTCGTATGCAGCTACAATTGCTTAATCATCATTGCACCACTTTGGCCGAATTCATCGAGAAAGCTCTCGCCTATGAGCTTACTGCTAAGGAAATTTATAAGAATCAGACTTCATCTTCTGGCAAGAAATCGAAGAAGCATAATCAGTCCGAAGACAGTCAGGCAACCTTTAAGAAGCCTCGTGCGGGCTCTACTTTTTCTGGCAACCTCCTACGACACCTAAACCTGCAGAATCTCAGTCCCGAGCGGCCAGTTCAGCCATCACCTGTTACAATTATGGAGAACAGGGTCATTTCAGCACTAAGTGTCCGAAACCGATCCTCACGTGTAATAGCTGTGGGATTGAGGGGCATAAGGCTCGTTTCTGCCGAGAGACTCCAAACCTACTCCAGCGGCATCTCAGGCCCTGAAGCAGTCAGCGGTTTAGAATCAGGCCACTCAGTCCGCATCGTTTGAGATGACGGGAGCTAATAAAGGCGGAGCCCACAGCTATCAGACAGGAGCATCCGGTTCCGAGGCTGGCAAGCCCCAAATTTATGAGATGAAGAGAGCCGATGATCCGAAGGCCCGAATGATCTCAGGTACACTCGAAATTTTATCTCAACCTGTGTGTACCCTTTTTGATACTGGTGCATCGCATTCATTCATTTCCGAGTCATGCTTGAGTAGACTTCATATGGATAGTGCTACTAGTTGTGAACCTTATATCATTGGACTACCTGACGGTAGAAGAATTATCGGAGATCGTGAGATTAAGAATTGTCCGATTCAGCTTCATAGCCGTGATTGGTTGGTAGACCTGATCGTGGTATATTTACCTAGAGACGACGTTATTTTGGGTATTGATTGGATGGATCGTCACGATGCCATCCTTAGTGTACGTAAGCGTATGGTCACTATTATTTCAGACGATGGAATCGAGTATGTATTTCAGGCGAGTAATCACAGCTATTCCGGAAGGGCTATCAATGTGATGAAAGCAGTGAAATTACTCAATTAAGGATGTGTTGGTTATTGGTGCTATATGACTAAGACCGAGAAATCATCAGTGTCATTGGCGGATATCCCAATAGTGAGAGAATACGCCGATGTATTTCTAGACGAGTTACCTGGTTTACCTCCACAGAGAGTTGTGGAATTCACGATTGAGTTGGAGCCTGATACTTCTCCTATATCGAAAGCACTATATCGTATGGACCCACCCAAAATGCGGAAACTGAAGAATCAACTAGAGGAACTGACCGAGAAGGGTTATATCTGACCAAGTGCGTCCCCGTGGGGAGCACCAGTGTTATTTGTCAAGAAAAAGGATGGTTCATTTCGCTTGTGTATTGATTATCGAGAGCTGAACAGGGTGACGATCAAGAATAAATATCCCCTACCCCGCATCGATGATCTTTTGGATCAATTTCAAGGAGTTTCAGTATTTTCCAAGATCGATTTGAGATCTGGGTATCATCATTTGCGAATTTGAGCGTCGGATATTGCTAGAACGGCGTTTCGAACACGCTATGGTCATTACGAGTTTGTGGGGATGCCATTTGGGTTAACTAACACACCTGCTTTATTCATGGAGTTGATGAACTGAGTTTTCATCTACTATTTAGACCGGTTCGTGGTTGTTTTCATCGATGACATTTTGATTTATTCTCGTGACCGAGAGGAGCACGAATTTCACCTTCATCAGGTTCTTGACGTGTTGAGACGAGAGAAGCTTTATGGAAAGTTTTTCAAATGTGAATTCTGGATGTCCGAGGTGACGTTTCTCGGACATGTAATTTCATCAGACGGAGTACGTGTCGACCCTCAGAATACGGAGGCTATCCGAGATTGGCAACCTCCGAAGAATGTTAAGGAAATCCAAAGCTTTCTCGCATTAGCTGGCTATTACCGGAGATTTGTGGAAGTATTTTCTAAAATCGCTCAACCCATGACGAACATTTTGCAGAAGGATAAGAGATACATGTGGTCTGACGCGTGTCAGTGGAGTTTTGAGGAACTCAAGAGTCTTTTAATTTCAGCACCTGTTCTTTCCTTACCACAAGGGACAGAGGGATTCGTGAGTTATAGTGACGCGTCCCGACAAGGTCTCGGATGTGTATTAATGCAGAACGGGAAAGTGATTGCCTATGCTTCGCGGCAACTGAGACCCTATGAAGTCAACTATCCGACCCATGACCTAGAGTTAGCGGTTGTAAGACCCCAAACTAGGCGAATATTACAGTGCCGTGGACCCCCGACTGGGACCCACTAGGCGAATGAGAATTAATTAATTAAGTAATATAATTGTAGTACCGAACCACATTATATAATTAATTACTCCGATGAGAAGTTTCATTACAACACACCCAAGATCATACAGAACACATGCATATTTTATATGAAGATAAAATATACAACACTAAATAAAATGAGTATTCAAACGGAAGTCTGCAGCGGAAATATAATGAAGTAAACATGAATAACTGAAAAGGACTGGGGCCCCCTACTAGTATCACTGTGACTCCTCGCCGTCAACGTTCTCTTCCCGTGCCTTAGCCTTGCCATGACCTAAAAACAACATCCCCCAACGGGGTCAGTTACACAGAACAACAATCCTCAAGAGTTGAATAGTATACAACAATCACATAAATGAATTAATGAATTAAGTTGAATGATGAGCATCAATGAATGCCCGAATGAAATGCATAAGGGCACAAGTAGCCGAGTGTTCGGAGTCCCACATATACACCCACTATTGGCCTAATTAGTCTCACGGTCTAATGTGTCCGGAGTCCCGCGTACACACATTACCATGCGCACAGTCCAATCCGGAGTCCTGCGTATACACATGACCATAGTCTGCCCGACTAAAATTCCACACATGCGCCAACCGGCCATGCAATATAATTCCGGAAGATCACCAGAACAAAAATGACCAAGGTGAGGAGTAATGAATAGAATCCGATAAGGATCAAGAACGACTCATCGAGATGAAATAATGACACAACGTGTGATAGCTTCAATGAAATTATTTGGAACCATCGTTACTTGTGAGTTACATGATGAGTTGATAAATACGAGTCTCGACATGAACGATATATTAAGAGTGAACTACTTGTATGAATGAACAACAACGTAAGGAATGAATATCCTTTTAACCGAGTAAGAATTTACTTTCACAATACCGGTGTTGAAATGTCCTTCCTCGAACAACGTCCTAAAAAGAGATGTCGGTCGCTCGAACAACCTTGAATAACACAATTACCAATAATCCACTCAATATACATATCAAGCATGAATTACAACTAACTCAAAGGTCGATACAACAATATCCAAACTCATTGAGGCATTCAAACAACCACTTAGCGAACATCAACCCTTGATCATAACCAAAACCTAAATATATCGAAACCAACTCCAAAATGAGTAGTTCAGCCCAACAAAACATCTTCAATAATATCAATATTCCAATAGGAAACCACAACTCGAAGTTACGACAACTATAATCGGAAACCCCCCAAAAAAACCAAAGTCAACATCAAGGGTTCTTGATTAATTCTCCAAATGTTCATCAAATCCGAAAAACATATCAATAAATCCGTAGGAATACATTATCCAAGGTAGATAATCCATATCTAACATGTTCCAACATAAATCCAAGCTTACACGAATAAATCGGAAGGAAAATACCCAAAATCCGAAATTCTAGATCCAAGAAATAAGTACCTTGATTTGATGTGTTGGAGAGGATGAAAGGATGATAAATCCAAATAATAAGATTGAAGATGATGATGGATGAGTGCAGCTCGAATCGCCCAAAATCGCCTGGAATCGAAGTGAGAAGTGAAAATGATGAATCTAAGCCGGACTGTCCTATTTATAGTAATTCCAGTTTAGCGCACGCTACGACCTGATATTTAGCATGCGCTAACGGGTTAACCGGACAGTCCAGTGAACTCTGACTGCCTCGTTAGCGTACGCTACGAACTTGATAGCGTGCGCTAACGCCCTACCGATAGCGTGTGTTAACTCCACAGGTAAGCGTGCGCCATCTAAATACCTGATGTCCAGTGACTGAAGTCCAGAACCTCCTGTCCTCTGACCTGCTCGCGATAGCGCGTGCTACGCCCAATAATCAGCGTGTGCTACTGCCCCATTAGCGTACGCTAAAATTTACTCGTAGCGTGCGCTAGGAATTATTCCAAAATCAGTCCAGTACCCAATGGACTCTGCCTGATCGGCCTTAGCGCGTGCTACACTGACTGCATAGCGGGCGCTATCCAAACTTACTAGCGTGTGCTACTTACCATCCGTAGCGTGCTCTACTGCAACTCGGCTGTAGTCCAGTGCCTTCTGGACTGCAGGCCTGAACCACATTAGCGTGCGCTAATATGGAGAGGTAGCGTGAGCTACCCGTACTCAATTAGCGCGCGCTAAAGAGAGTATGTAGCGTGCGCTACTCCTCACACACAGCCCACCATGAAGATGACAATGATGATGACCACGGTTCGATCCTCCAACTAGGTAGGACGATGGATAATAACTGAAGTACGATACAATTACTCTAATCGGTGAATACAATGAATGAATATAAACGATGAATGATCACTAATGAGTGAATAATTACTGAGTGACACTTACTGAATTATAATTACTGAATGATAATTACTGAATGATAATGACTGAATAATAACAGGGTATTGCATACACCCCCCTTAAAAGAGTTTCGTCCCCGAAACTAAGGGTCAAACAAGTCGGGATAACTCTCCTGCATACTATCCTCGGTTTCCCAAGTAGCCTCTTCGAATTCGTGTCTAGACCACTGAATTTTAACCAAAGGAATCGTCTTGTTCCTCAACTGTTTGATTCGCCGGTCTAAGACTCGTACGGGACGCTCCTCATACAAATGATCGTCCGCGAACTTGATCTCGTCGAACTGAAGTATGTGACTCGGATCGGAAACATACTTCCACAACTGAGAGACGTGAAACACATTATGAATTAGGCTCAACGCCGGAGGTAAGGCCAATCGATAAGCTAGCTCGCCTACTCGATCCAAAATCTCAAACGGTCCAATGAATCTCGGACTCAACTTTTCCCTCTTCCCAAAATGAAAGATACCTCAACTCGAGGATACCTTGACCAAAACATGGTTACCCGCCTCGAACTCTAATGGCCGACGATGGTTATCTACGTATGATTTTTGTCGACTCTGAGCGGTCAACAAATGACTCCTGATCAAAGCTACCTTCTCACGGGCGCCTATAAGCATATCGGGCTCGGTGCCGATTGATTCTGATAAGTCATCCCAACACAAAGGAGATCGACAACGACGACCGTACAAGGCCTCGTAAGGTGCCATCTTGATCGAAGCATGCCAACTATTATTATACGTGAACTCAATCAACGACAGTTAGGCTTCCCAATCATCTTTCCAATCGAGGACACATGCTATCAACATGTCCTCCAATGTCTGAATAGTCCTCTCTGATTGTCCGTCGGACTGAGGATGAAAAGCTGTGCTGAGATTAAGCTGAGTTCCCATAGCATGATGAACTGATTTCCAAAAATGTCACACGAATCGCCCGTCACGATCAGAAACGATACTCTTAGAAGTACCATGCAATCTCACTATCTCTTTGATGAACAACTAGGCAAGTCTCTCGGGACCCCACGTATCCTTAATATCAAGGAAATGGGTTGACTTAGTTAAACGATCCACAATTAGCGTGCGCTAACGCCCTCCTGATAGCGTGCGTTAACTCCAAATGTTAGCGTGCGCCAGCTAAATACCTGATGTCCAGTGACTGAAGTCCAGAACCTCCTGTCCTCTGACCTGCTCGCGATAGCGCGTGCTACACCCAATAATAAGCGTGTGCTACTACCCCATTAGCGTATGCTAAAATTCACTCGTGGCGTGCGCTAGGAATTATTCCAAAATCAGTCTAGTACCCACTGGACTCTGCCTGATCGGCCTTAGCGCGCGCTACACTGACTGCATAGCGGGCGCTATCCAAACTTACTAGCGTGCGCTACTTACCATATGTAGCGTGCGCTACTCCAACTCGGCTGCAGTCCAGTGCCTTCTGGACTACAGGCCTGAACCACATTAGCGTGCGCTAATACGGAGAGGTAGCGTGAGCTACCCGTACTCAATTAGCGTGCGCTAAAAAGAGTATGTAGCGTGCGCTACTCCTCACACACAACCCACCATGAAGATGACAATGATGATGACCACGGTTCGATCCTCCAACTAGGTATGACGACGGATAATAACTGATATACGATACAATTACTCTAATCGGTGAATACAATGAATGAATATGAACGATGAATGATCATTAATGAGTGAATAATTACTGAGTGACAATTACTGAATGATAATTACTGAATGATAATAACTGAATAACAACCGGATATTAGATACACCCCCCTCTTAAAAGAGTTTCTTACCCGAAACTAAGGGTCAAACAAGTCGGGATACTCGGTTTTCCATGTAGCCTCTTCGACTCCATGTCTAGACCACTGAATTTTAACCAAAGGAATCGTCTTGTTCCTCAACTGTTTGATTCGCCGCTCTAAGACTCGTACGGGACGCTCCCCATACAAATGATCGTCCGCGATCTTGATCTCGTCGAACTGAAGTATGTGACTCGGATCGACAACATACTTTCGCAATTGAGAGACGTGAAACACATTATGAATTAGGCTCAACGCCGGAGGTAAGGCCAATCGATAAGCTAGCTCGCCTACTCGATCCAAAATCTCAAACGGTCCAATGAATCTCAGACTCAACTTTTCCCTCTTCCCAAAATGGAAGATACCTCGACTCGGGGATACCTTGACCAAAACATGGTTACCCGCCTCGAACTCTGATGGCCGACGACGGTTATCTACGTATGATTTTTGTCGACTCTGAGCGGTCAACAAATAACTCCTGATCAAAGCTACCTTCTCACGGGCGGCTATAAGCATATCGGGCTCGGTGCCGATTGATTCTGATAAGTCATCCCAACACAAAGGAGATCGACAACAACGACCGTACAAGGCCTCGTAAGGTGCCATCTTGATCGAAGCATGCCAACTATTATTATACGTGAACTCAATCAACGGTAGTTGGGCTTCCCAATCATCTTTCCAATCGAGGACACATGCTCTCAACATGTCCTCCAATGTCTGAATAGTCCTCTCTGATTGTCCGTCGGACTGAGGATGAAAAGTTGTGCTGAGATTAAGCTGAGTTCCCATAGCATGATGAACTAATTTCCAAAAATGTGACACGAATAGCCCGTCACGATCAGAAACGATACTCTTAGAAGTACCATGCAATCTCACTATCTCTTTGATGAACAACTAGGCAAGTCTCTCGGGACCCCACGTATCCTTAATATCAAGGAAATGGGTTGACTTAGTTAGACGATCCACAATTACCCAAATTGTATTCATGCCACGATGACTCGTCGGCAAACTCGTGATGAAGTCCATTGAAATATCTTCCCACTTTCACTCTGTAATAGGGAGAGGTTTCAGCATACCCGCCGGTCGCTGATGTTCTATCTTGACTTGCTGACAGGTTAAACATCTCGAAACAAATTCCGCGACTTCTCGCTTCATATTACTCCACCAATAATTTTGTTTTAAGTCTTTGTACATCTTGCTAGACCCCGGATGAATGGAATAAGGGGTAGCATGAGCTTCTCTCAAAATCGAGTTTTTAAACTCGTCGTTCGCCGGTACGCATAATCGATTCTTAAATTGCAAAAGTCCATCCTCGTGGACCACAAATACAGGGGCTTTCCCCTGAGCCACATCATCTCGAATGCGTAACAAAAATGGGTCCGAACCCTGATTCTCCCTGATCGCCTCCTCAAGTGGCGATGAAATCTCTAACGTACAAAGTTGCCCTTGTACTCATTGTAACCCGACATCGATCTCGGGTCTTAGAAATTCCTGCTAAAGTTCCCTCTGAACTGTTAATCGAGCAAGCATCTGCTCCTGAACGGACTTATGACTCAAGGCGTCGGCGACAACGTTCGTCTTGCCCGGGTGGTATAGTATCTCAATATCATAATCTTTGATTAGTTCCAACCACCGCCTCTGCCATATATTTAACTCCTTCTGAGTAAATATATACTTTAAACTCTTATAATCGGTGAATATCTGACAGGTAACGCCATAAAGATAATGACGCCAAATCTTCAGTGCGAATACCACGGCTGCTAGCTCCAGGTCGTGGGTCGGATAATTAACCTCGTAAGTTCTCAATTGCCATGAAGCATAAGCAATAAATTTCCCGTTCGGCATTAGTACACATCCGAGACCCTGTCCGGACGCATCACTATAAACCACAAATCCTTCCGTCCTTCACGGTAAAGAAAGGACAGGTGCTGAAATTAACCGGCTCTTGAGTTCCTCAAAACTCCGCTGACACGCGTCAGACCACAAGTATTTCTTATCCTTCCGTAAAAGGTTCATCATGGGTTGAGCAATTTTATAAAATCCTTCCACAAATCACCGTTAATAACCAGCTAATCCGAGGAAACTTCGGATTTCCTTAACATTCTTCGGAGGTTGCGAATCTCGGATCGCCTCCGTCTTCTGAGGGTCGACACGAACTCCGTCTGATGAGATTACTTGTCCTAGAAATGTCACTTCATACATCCAGAACTCACATTTGGAAAACTTTCCATAAATTTGCTCTCGTCTCAACACGTCGAGCACCTGATGAAGGTTAAACTCTTGCTCCTCCCGATCACGAGAATAAATTAGAATGTCATCAATAAAGACAACCATGAACTGATCCAAGTAGTCGATGAAAACCCGATTCATTAATTCCATGAATACCGAAGGTGCATTAGTTAACCCAAATGGCATTACCACAAACTCATAATGACCATAGCGTGTTCGGAACGCCTTCCTTGCGAAATACGACTCTCGAATTCGTAACTGATGATATCCAGGTCTTAAGTCGATCTTGGAAAATACTAAAGCTCCTTGAAGTTGATCCAAAAGATCATCGATACGGGTTAGAGGATATTTATTCTTGATCGTCACCCAGTTCAATTCCCGGTAATCGATACACAAGCGAAACGAACCATCATTCTTCTTGACAAACAACACAGGTGCTCCCCATGGGGACGCACTCGGCCGGATATAACCCTTTTCGGTTAGATCCTCTAATTGATTCTTCAACTCCTGCATTTCGGTCGGGGCCATCCGGTACGGTACCTTCGATATTGGGGACGTACCAGGCTCCAACTCAATCGTGAATTTCACATCTCTTTGTGGAGGCAACCAAGGTAACTCGTCTGGAAATACATCGACATATTCTCTCACTACAGGAATATCCGTCAACATTACTGATGGTTTCTCGGTCTTGGTCATATAGCACAAATAACCGACACACCCCTGATTGAGTAATTTCACTGCTTTCATCAAGTTGATGACTCTACCGGAACAGCTGGGATTACCTCCCTGAAAAACACATTCGACTCCATCGTCTGAAATGATAGTGACCATATGCTTACGGACACTAATGATGGCATCGTGACGATCCATCCAATCAATACCCAAGATGACGTCGTCTCTCAGTAAAACTACCACGATTAGGTTTGCTAACCAATCACGGCCATGAAACTGAATCGGGCAATCCTTAATCTCACGATTCCCGATAATTCTTCTACCATCAGGTAGACCAATGACATAAGGCTCACAACTAGTAGCACTACCCAGACGTAGTCTACTCAAACATGACTCGGAAATGAATGAATGCGATGCACCAGTATCAAAAAGGGTACACATAGGTTGAGATAGAATTTCGAGTGTACCTGAGATCATTTGGGCTTCCAGATCATCAGCTCTCTTCATATCATAAATTCGGGGCTTGCCAGCCCTGGAACCGGATGCTCCCGTCTGATAGCTGTGGGATCCGCCTTTGTTAGCTCCCGTCATCATAAACGACGCTGACTGAGTAGCCTGAATCAGAACTGCTGAATGTTTCGGGGCCTGAGATGACGCCGTAGTAGGTTTGGAGTCCTTTCTGCAAAAACGAGCCCTATGCCCCGCCATTCCACAGTTATTGCACGTGACGGTTTGCCTCAAACACTTTGTGCTGTAATGACCATGTTCTCCACAGTTGAAACAGGTAATGGCCGAACTGGCCGCTCGTGACTGAGATTCTGCGGGTCTGTACGCCATAGGAGGTCACTCAGTGAAAGTAGAGCCCGCTCGAGGATTCTTGAAAGTTGCCTGACTGCCCTCAGACTGATTATGATTCTTTGACTTTTTGCTAGCAGATGAAGGTTGTTGCTTAGCAATCTCCTTAGCAGTAAGCTCATAATAAAGAGCTTTCTCGATGAATTCGGCCAGAGTGGTGTAATTGTGATTAAGCAACTGCATCCGCATACGAGGTTTCAACCTCTTGCTGAAATACTTGATCTTGTCTGCCTCGGAGTGAATAATAGATGAGGCGAAAGGAAGAAGCTACTGAAATTTCTCGGTGATGGCGAGAACATCATCGTCCGCTGAGAGGTCAGGAGTGAGTAATTCCGATAACTTGGCCTCTCTGAGTGGGGCCGTATAATACCTCTCCATCATGAGGGTCTTGAATTGATCCCAAGTACAAGATCCATCGGTGGGCTTCAACGATAACCACCATGAATGAGCGCTCTTACCCAGATAGTAAGCCACGACTGAAACTTTGTGCCCTTCGGGACACTCCACTATGGCAAACAAATTCTCAAAATGCTCGAGCCAGTGAACAATATCCGCCGGCTCAGATGAGCCCTCAAAAGTAGGTGGTCTTTGGCGAGAGATGTCGCCAATAATACTGCTCACACCCCTCTCCTGCCCCTTAGGTGGCGGCGGAGGAGCCTGTTGATTCTGAGTAGCTGAGTTCTGCATCGTGTCCATGAGGCATGCCATTTGAGTCATCTGGGCCATCATGCCCTGCATAAAAGAGAGTCGGTCAACCCGAACACCCTCTGAATCAGCTGTGTCCCGGGTACGACTCCCTAACAGTGAATGATCATTTCTAGGAAAATGAGTGGCGGCGTTGCTGCTCGATGAATTAGAATTATTCCTCGTGTTTGCACGTGTATTCACATGAGTTCTCGGAATTCGGCCCGCACCGCGGCCTCTTCCCCCGCGTCCTCTGCCAGCTCTTTCCATACTGAAGTGGGAAAGTCATAAGATGATTATATATCTCGCATGAATATTACATTATGATTACGTTATGAAATGATGAAAATGATCACACGCGCTCAAACACAATGATTACATGAATGATCAACTGAAGTGACGAGATTATCTGATGAAATTCTTGAAATGATTATCTTGAACAAGTTAACAAGATTAATGATCGATCCTCAAGATCAAAAACTTAATAGTGAAATGAACTGAGTGATTAATGAGTTAGCATGATCGACATGATTGTTGTGTCACGATTTATTCATCCCGACAGGCGATCGACTATAAGGCCGAGCGACCAAGTCAACTCCAGTCAAACTATGGCTAGCTCGCCAAGTCGAAGATATCAGACCACCATCAGGTACCTAGCGATCGACTCCCAAGGCGATCGCCCTTCGGTATCTGGCGATCGACTCTAGTGTCCGACTAAGGATGGTCGACCTGTGCCCTGAGCAGAGATGATCGCCCGTCAAAGTCATCAAGGACTGGGTCTCAGAAAAGCACCCACGTGCAGATCCACCAAAGGCGCTGACATACGAGATCTTCGCTGACAGACAAGATCTTTTGCTGACAGACAAGACCTTTGACCACAGCCTGTCACCTACCTCACCTACCGGCAGGCGCGCCGAAAGTTGTCAGTGGGACCGCCCGTGACAGCAACTCTGGACGCGTGTAAGCTCCCCATTGGACCGCATCTGATCGCCAAAGAACTCCCTGCAGACTTTAAGGGAACAAGCCCATGTGCTAAAGAACGATCGCCCGATTATTATAATGCAGAAAAGGCGATCGCCCGGCATACCCAAGTCCTATAAATAGAGAACCTCCTCCTACTGGAAAAAGGTTCCCAATTCATTTGACCTACGGTTCGGAATTCATTTCACCAACAGTTGAGAACTCGTTCACTTGCGTTCAGAACTCATTCTCTTATATTCCGACTTCATTCACGGAAATACAGTAGAACTCACATATCATCAAGCTCCCGGCTATCTCACCGGAATCCATCTCAGGATTTCTCTCTCCAAATCTCTCGTCCAGAAGATGATCGGCAGAAGCAACAAGTCTCCACTAGACAGATTCCAAGGGATTCATAAGCCCAGGAGCCCAAGCATCCACCTAAATACTCACCGTGAGAGACTGTCGATCTCTCACCGCCGCGACTGTTCATCTCCTTTGTTACAAGAACTCACAGAGCATCAAATCTGGTTCTTCCGGAAATCTACACGCTCACTAGCTAAGATAACAAGAATCTTTACACTCATTGTAATTGTATTCTTACAGTAGTACTTGTATCCCCGAATATTAGTATTAATAATATCTCGCGAGAGCATTCAAGCCCGGGACTAACAACCCCGGCAAATCTTGTGTTATTTATCTTTCTCACGGAAGTGCTCTTGCATTTGTTTGCTATCCCATCCATTCCAGCAATATCTATCTCCGGTTAATATTTCGGGTAGCAACAATTGGCGCTAGAAGGAGGGCCATCTAACCCTCACATTTTTATTCCTACCGTCCCGAAGAACACTCACTGTTCTCGGGGCATATACTTGAAGTGACACTCACTGCACTTCAAAGAAAACCTTCAGAATCATGACATCCGCCGGTACATCGAAAAAAGCCACTCTCCGAACCGCCGGATACCATATCCCGGCTCAATCCGAACCCAGCCGACGACCGGGGGAAGCCGCGGCAACGCGAGACTCTGGATCCCGCGCCCGAGAGATGGCCCCAACCTCTCACTCGATCAGTTCCAAACCGAGGAACAGATCGAGGAGGCTATGGCCATCCTAGAGGAGCGACGGAGAGCATGCGCGTCGCCTGCGATAACTCCCTCGATCATCCACCGCATGGGAAAACGGAAATTCAGCGGGCTACTAAACGAGCGATCGTCAGAGAGCCCCAATTCGCGAGGAAAGGCTCTCGCACGACCGGACGGATCCATATTCAATCGCTTGGGGCGCGACCCATCCTGGCGACCGGGGCATTCTGTTTCCAACCTTGAAAAGACGGAATCCGAATCCGTCACCAGGAGTTCGGCCTACCCACCTCACAACTGAACGCAGGTCAGCCATCTGACTCCCGCCCCGATCGCCAGGGGATCAGTACTCAATCGCCTCGGCTCCCGCTCCAAGCGTCGAGCCGCTAGCAATCAGGCCACGGCGATGGCCGCCATACAACGCCAGCTCGACGAGATGAAAGCACTCTTGGACACTGGGGCAAGCGCCAGCAAAAAGATCGCCGGGCCGACCGAGCCACTCGCGGTCCACATCGAGCTTGCCCCCATACAACCAACGATCGCTCCTCCCAAAACACCTCTATATGAGGGGAGATCGGACCCCGAAACCCACCTGAGTAAATTCCGAATCTACATGACTGGGTGTGGGGCATCTGATGCAACCAAGTGCCGGATCTTCCCGTAACATTGGGCGAGCTGGCCCATAGGTGGTACGTCTCACTACCACCACGATCAATCACCTCCTTTAAGAAACTGGCGAATGACTTCACGTCATACTTCGCCATCAAGGTCGCCAGACCAGAAGGCCCCCACCGCGTGATAAAAATCAAGCAGGGGAAAGACGAGTCAGACGCAGATTACATCGACCGAGTAGACGAAATCATCCTCACCGGCGAACCCGTCAGTGACGAGCTCGCTCTCTATTCGGTCATGGGGTGATTCCACGGACACTCTCCCATGTTTAGACATCTCTCCAAGGATATTCCCCCAACTTACGCGATCTTCCGCGCTAAAGCTGCCAACTTTCTGGCCAGGCAAAGGCTACTCACCCTCCACCTAGGCGAGGAAACGCCACCTCCGGCCCAGAAGATATCGATCGCCAAAGCAAAGAAGGCGATCGCCAAGCCACCCGGAGATCTCAAGGCCTTCGAGGACATGGAAGCCCATCTCCTCCACACGTTCAACCGAACTCCGGCACATATTTTCTATGCCATCAAGGGGCACGAAGAGCTCAAAAAGCCAAAAGCGATAAGGGACCACGGTCATCTGGACAACAATCAATACTGTGCCTACCACAAGAGTCCCGGCCACAGCACCAACCAATGTCGCGACCTCCTCAAACAGCTCTGGAGATTGTTCGAGGAAGGCAAGTTGGACAGCTTATTGGCCTAGCCAAAGCCCCTACCAACCTCTAGACACGATCGTCCGAGTCGAACACAAAGCAAGGTCCCTTTGCGCCAAGATCGCCCGCCCTTCGTTTAAATACGAGGCCGGCGTAGTCTGAGGGCCCTCCAAAATTAATCAGTGGACACGATCGCTCGCCCTCAAAGGTTCATCATCTAACATGGTGAACCCGGACAATGCGACGTGCCACAACCCCCGTCTCAACGTACACCGTCGAGGTTCGCCATCTTCATGGTGGGCCGAGGTGGAAGCAGAGCTAAACGAGCCGCGGGCGTGGTGTTGAATCATCCGATGCTGCCCCGCGCAAGGACTCCTCTAGACCGAGACCGCACGCCCTTCGTTTAAATACGAGGCGAGGCGCAGCCTAACAGAGGACCCTCATAATAAAGTGAGTCACAAGGCACTCAATGTCTTCGCGCATCAAGACATGATCAGGGAGTCGGTCCATCGAACTCCGCGATCGTGCACGGTTCCTCAAGACGAACGACCGTCCTCGAGGATTCGACAAAGTTGAAGACTGCTCACTCAACAAATTATTTTCATCCCCTTACTTCCGCTAAGTGAATAAAAACAAGGGGCAATAAGAGTGCGGACTATCTATACGACGATCGACCCTATTCAATAACATACGGAGGTCGTCATTTTCAGCAAGTGGTGCAGCGATCGAATTTGTTGTAAAAGTTATCTTTATGAGTTTATCAATTCATTTGGAACTACCCTCGCAATGATCTCTCCTCACACATTTGTACAAAGTCAAACAAAGACTCAAAAATAACCATTCATTCAAGTGATAAGTTAGAAATCCAAACGTTCATTGCATTACTTGAAAAATCAGAGTACATGGTCGCCCGAAGGCCCAAATGCTACAAAAGAAAACTACAAAACTACAAGGAAATAAGCTAAAACATCAAAAATGAAGTGCCTCAGGCCCCTGCCCGGCCTTCGCCATCAGCATCCGGCGCGGTCCCCTCACCTTCCGGAGCATCGGGATGAGCAAGATTGGCCGGAGACGGATACCAGTTCAAATCCACGCCGATGTCCGCAAGGTCCAAGATCGGCAAGGAGAAAGCTGAATGGAGAGGATGCTCCAACGCGTACGCCTTTAAGTTCTCGGCAAGAGGCCCGACCTCCAAACCTCCCTTCTTAGCTGCTCGGATCGAGTCGGCGAACGCCAAATAATAGGCGAACTCGCTGACAAACTCCAAGTTTTGAAAGGGGTCAGCCTTGGTCGCCTCAACCTCTCCTTTCAGCTCCGCCATCGCCTGTTGCGACCCTGAGCTCGGCCTCCTCGCAAAGAACTTTTTCCCTCGCCTCCGTCAGCTCGCTGGTCAACCGAGCGATCGTCACCTTCTGGCGATCGGCCTCCTCTTCAGCAACCTTCTGCGCCTGGACGGAATTCTGCATCTGGTCCCGAAATCGGTCAACCGCCAGACGATATTGCTCAGTTTCCTTCTTCTCCAGCTCAAGCTCATGGCTCGCCCGCTTGGCCGCCTCCAGAGAGTCCTTCTCCATCGCCGCGATCTTATCAACAAACTCGGCGTTCTCTTTCCGAGCCGCCTCGAGATCCGCCTGCATGCGAATAGTGGAAGGCCACCCCTCAAACTCCTGAGCAGCCTGGACAGCCATGGTCGCCGTCTGGAGAGAAAGGGCGAGAACAGCCTGCATCGAACTCCCCGATCGCTGACGAGCGATCGCATCCAGATCGGTCGTCCATGCCTTCGGCAGAGCAGAAGCAGCCTTGCTAACGTATGGAGGAATGTCGCAGGAATGGCGAGGAGATCGGCTCGCTAGGAAATCCACGACCATCGGCGGGCAAGACGGATCTGCGCGACGGATCCTGCATCAAAACAACCAAGTTAATATAACTCCTACGCAGATGCAATTTTCAACAAAAAAATGCAATCTACCTCTCAGCCTTCGCGGGGTCCCGACCGAAATACGGTTTCCCTCGAGGTGTCTCAGCATCCGCGATCGCCATCTCCCGCATAAAAGCCGCAGAGGGCGGCTCATTCTCCGGAGCAACGATGGTGATCGGAGGCGCGGCGATCGTCACTTCATCGCCCGGGGCAGGAACTGAAGTTTCTTCCGGCCTCGGCCTCCTGCGATTCGCTCGAAGCCCCTCCTCCGGAACTTCCTCCTCAGCCACGACCAGCTCCACGCGAGGCTCCGCCTCCGGAACTATAGGCAACGCAATGGGTGGGGCCCAAGACGACCGCTTGTGGCGGAGACGGCCTAGAACTCCAGGATTCGACATGGCGATCTCCGTCGGGGGCTCCAAGAAGCGAGGAAAGCGAACCTCTACAGTTAAGACAATCGACCAACAGTCAGACATTTTCCTCAAGTAAGGCGATTGCCTAGAAATTGATGGTCGCAGAAACTCATACCTGGCACCGAGAGATGTCTCGGGAAACGGAATAGTGGAGCCGACAACCAACGACTCTCCTTATTGATCCGAGTGGCGTCAAGGTCGTCGTCCGACAAGCTCCTTATCCGCTCCTGCACAACGAAAGTCAAAAGGCGCCTCCGATCGCGAATGTGAAAACCTGCAAAACCGAAATCAAATTAGATCAGTCCAAAACGCATCCGAACGAAGGGAGAGTCTAAACCCTTACCGGGATTCCTCTCCCGAAACTCAGTGGGGATCTCCAGCTCGCCCGAAGGATTGTCGCTCGCGGAAGCCCTCCACTTGCCGGTGACCCAGAACCACTTCGTCTGATCGCCCTGCATCTTATTCGGGACTCCGTGAATCACCCGATCGGATCGGCCCTGAATATGGTAACCGCCGACCAACCCTTTATGAGCCGTCAGTTTGAACAAATGGTTCATCTCCAACGGCGATGGGAGGCGGTACAGGCGGTGACCGCCGAAAAGGGTGAGAGTGCAGTTAATTCGGAGCCAGGCGTTCGGCGTTAGCTGAAGTGGCGCCACATTCCAAGCGGCCAACAGATGGGAGACAGCAAAGGATAGAGGGAAGTGCAGCCCGGCCTCCATAATCGCCTCATTCACAGCGACCATACCCATCGGAGGCTGGTCGGCTCGTTCATTCTCCGCCGGCGCGAGCATGTCCACATCTGAAGGAACATGGAATCTTGTCCTCCAGACGGCCAGATCTTTCCTGGTCGTCGAACTCCGTATCTGTCCCAGCGACCACAACGATCGCTGCGCAACCCGGTACTGCGACCGTTTGGGAAGCACATAGGGGTAGGCGACCGAATATCCCCGGAAATCGAATCTCGGAGTAGGACCGGCCAACTTCTCCATTATCTCAGCAAAAGCCTTATAGGCCCGGCCGAAAGCACTATGCTGCTCCCAGTAGGCCCTAATCGCCAGATCTCTCTCAATCTGTGATCGTCTTTCTTCAGCAGCCGTCTCCTTAGCAACATCAGCCTCATTGAATAAAGCCTCCACTTCAGCAGGGTCGATTCCGGCCCGAATAGCTTCAGCCGCCGTCTCCAGGTGGAAGACGGAAGAAGTTTCTCCTGACGATCGATGTCCCGCGGCGAACCGGTACCCGCTCCAAGTGATGATGAGGTTCCGGCCATTCTCGGAGATACAAAAGGAGAAAAGGATTTTTCTTACCCGAAAGTGAAATCGAACGACGATCGGCACTAAGATCTTCGAAAATTCGACAAAGAAGTCCTTCTTTCTCCAATAAGTACGCGTGAGTATGAAATCACAAAGACCGCGCCCCTTTTATAGGAGAAGGCAGGGACTCATTTGCAATAAGGGAAAACCTCAGGGGTTGGATCTCAAACGACGCATTAATTGACCCCCTCGAGACCAGCGTACGCGTCTTTTCAAGGACGCGTCAGCCGAGGAGTCATTAATGACCGTTGGCGTCCTCCAATAGAAGCCCGACACGTGCGCGGAGACTTTTCCACACCCATTGTTTTTTCCCGCGCAGTTTAGCGGCCAACCAGGTCGTCCGAACACAGAGTATATCAGCTCAAAGACGATCGCCAGTTCAATAAAACGCAAAGTCGCTCGTCAAAAGTTCAGCGATCGCCAAGAGAGCCACCTCACCCCACGTTTCCAACGTATGAGCGAGCTGGGGGGCAATTGTTGTGTCACGATTTATTCATCCCGACAGGCGATCAACTATAAGGCCGAGCGACCAAGTCAACTCCAGTCAAACTATGGCTAGCTCGCTAAGTCGAAGATATCAGACCACCATCAGGTACCTAGCGATCGACTCCCAAGGCGATCGCCCTTCGGCATCTGGCGATCGACTCTAGTGTCCGGCTAAGGACGGTCGACCAGCGACCTGAGCAGAGATGATCGCCCGTCAAAGTCATCAAGGACTGGATCTCAGAAAAGCACCCACGTGCAGATCCACCAAAGGCGTTGACATACGAGATCTTCGCTGACAGACAAGATCTTTTGCTGACAGACAAGACCTTTGACCACAGCCTGTCACCTACCTCACCTACCGGCAGGCGCGCCGAAAGTTGTCAGTGGGACCGCCCGTCACAGCAACTCAGGACGCGTGTAAGCTCCCATCGACCGCATGATTGATCGCCAAAGAACTCCAGACTTTAAGGGAACAAGCCCATGTGCTAAAGGACGATCGCCCGATTATTATAATGCAGAAAAGGCGATCGCCCGGCATACCCAAGTCCTATAAATAGAGAACCTCCTCCTACTAGAAAAAGGTTCCCAATTCATTTGACCTACGGTTCGGAATTCATTTCACCAACAGTTGAGAACTCGTTCACTTGCGTTCAGAACTCATTCTCTTATATTCCGACTTCATTCACGGAAATACAGTAGAACTCACATATCATCAAGCTCCCGGCTATCTCACCGGAATCCATCTCAGGACTTCTCTCTCCAAATCTCTCGTCCAGAAGATGATCGGCAGAAGCAGCAAGTCTCCACTAGATAGATTCCAAGGGATTCATAAGCCCAGGAGCCCAAGCATCCAGCTAAATACTCGCCGGGAGAGACTGTCGATCTCTCACCGCCGCGACTGTTCATCTCCTTTGTTACAAGAACTCACAAAGCATCAAATCTGGTTCTTCCGGCAATCTACACGCTAAACAGCTAAGATAACAAGAATCTTTACACTCATTGTAATTGTATTCTTACATTAGTACTTGTATCCCTGAATATTAGTATTAATAATATCTCGCGAGAGCATTCAAGCCCGGGACTAACAACCCCGGCAAATCTTGTGTTATTTATCTTTCTCACGGAAGTGCTCTTGCATTTGTTTGCTATCCCATCCATTCCATCAATATCTATCTCCGGATAATATTTTGGGTAGCAACAATGATCACAAATGAAAATGATAATTGAGGATTGTTGACTGTTGAATGATGAATGAGTGATTTTTATTGCCAGAAATTATACCATGGCGTCAGAAATCTTACTGTTCTTTGGTCTGAGGGGCTCGGCTCTTGCACGGGTCACACGTGACGCGAAAGTCCAATGATACTAGTCTGATGAACGATGATTTCAATGAGACATGACTCGGAAGGTAGTATTCAAAACCACGCTCTGATACCAACTCTGTAACACCCCAAACTAGGCGAATATTACAGTGTCGTGGACCCCCGACTGGGACCCACTAGGCGAATGAGAATTAATGAATTAAGTAATATAATTGTAGTACCGAACCACATTATATCATTAATTACTCCGATGAGAAGTTTCATTACAATACACCCAAGATCATACAGAACACATGCATATTTTATATGAAGATAAAATATACAACACTAAATAAAATGAGTATTCAAACGGAAGTCTGCAGCGGAAATATAATGAAGTAAACACGAATGACTGAAAAGGACTGGGGACCTCTACTAGTATCACTGGGACTCCTCGCCGTCAACATTCTCTTCCCGTGCCTTAGCCTTGCCATGACCTGAAAACAACATCCCCCAACAGGGTCAGTTAGATAGAACAACAATCCTCAAGAGTTGAACAGTATACAACAATCACATAAATGAATTAATGAATTAAGTTGAATGATTAACATCAATGAATGCCCGAATGAAATGCGGGCACAAGTAGCCGAGTGTCCGGAGTCCCGCATATACAACCGCTATTGGCCTAACTAGTCTCATGGTCTAATGTGTCCCGAGTCCCGTGTATACATATTACCATGCGCACAGTCTAATGTGTTCGGAGTCCCGCGTATACACATGACCATAGTGTTCCCGACTAAAATTCCACACATGCGCCAATCGGCCATGCAATATAATTCCGGAAGATCACCAGAACAAAAATGACCAAGGTGAGGAGTAATGAATAGAATCCGATAAGGATCAAGAACGACTCGCCGAGATGAAATAATGACACAACGTGTGATAGCTTCAATGAAATGATTTGGAAACGTCGTTACTTGTGAGTTACATGATGAGTTGATAAATACGAGTCTCGACATGAATGATATATTATGAATGAATTACTTGTATGAATGAACAACAACGTAAGGATTGAATATCCTTTTAACCGAGTAAGAATTTACTTACACAATACCGGTGTTGAAATGTCCTTCCTCGAACAACGTCGTAAAAAGAGATGTCGGTCGCTCGAACAACCTTGAATAACACAATTACCAATAATGCGCTCAATATACGTATCAAGCATGAATTACGACTAACTCAAAGGTCGATACAACAATATCCAAACTCATTGAGGCATTCAAACAACCACTTAGCGAACATCAACCCTTGATCATAACCAAAACCTAAATATATCGAAACCAACTCCAAAACGAGTACTTCAATCCAACAAAACACCTTCAATAATATTAATATTCCAATAGGAAACCACAATTCGAAGTTACGACAACTATAATCGGAAACCTCCCAAAATAACCAAAGTCAACATCAAGGGTTCTTTCTTAATTCTGCAAATGTTCATAAAATCTGAAAAGCATATCAATAAATCCGTAGGAATACATTATCCAAGGTAGATAATCCATATCTAACATGTTCCAACATAAATTCAAGCTTACACGAAGAAATCGGAAGGAAATACCCAAAATCTGAAATTCTAGATCCAAGAAATAAGTACCTTGATTTGATGTGTTGGAGAGGATGAAATGATGATAAATCCAAATGATAAGCTTGAAGATGATGATGGATGAGTTCAGCTTGAAAAGATCTCTCCGAATCGCCCAAAACGCCCGGAATCGAAGTGAGAAGTGAAAATGATGAATCTGAGCCGGACTGTCCTATTTATAGTAATTCCAGTTTAGCGCACGCTATGACCTGATATTTAGCGTGCGCTAACGGGTTAACCGGATTGTCCAGTGAACTCTTATTGCCTCATTAGCGTACGCTACGAACTTAATAGCGTATGCTACGAACTTAATAGCGTGCGCTAACGCCCCCCGATAGTGTGCGTTAACTCCAAATGTTAGCGTACGCCAGCTAAATACCTGATGTCCAGTAACTGAAGTCCAGAACCTCCTGTCCTCTGACCTGCTCGCGATAGCGCGTGCTACGCCCAATAATCAGCATGCGCTACTGCCCCACTAGCGTACGCTAAAATTCATTCGTAGCGTGCGCTAGGAATTATTCCAAAATCAGTCCAGTACCCACTGGACTCTGCCTGATCGGCCTTAGTGCGCGCTACACTGACTGCATAGCGGGCGCTATCCAAACTTACTAGCGTGCTCTACTTACCATTTGTAGCATGCGCTACTCCAACTCGGCTGCAGTCCAGTGCCTTCTGGACTGCAGGCCAGAACCACATTAGCGTGCGCTAATACGGAGAGGTAGCGTGCGCTACCCGTACTCAATTAGCGCGTGCTAAAGAGAGTACGTAGCGTGCGCTACTCCTCACACACAGCCCACCATGAAGATGACAATGATGATGACCACGGTTCGATCCTCCAACTAGGTAGGACGACGGATAATAAATGATGTACGATACAATTACTCTGATCGGTGAATACAATGAATGAATATGAACGATGAATGGTCATTAATGAGTGAATAATTACTGAGTGACAATTACTGAATGATAATTACTAAATGATAATTACTGAATGATAATGACTGAATTATAATCGGGTATTACAGCAGCCGTGGTATTCGCGTTGAAGATTTGGCGTCATTATCTTTATGACGTCAACTGTCAGATTTTCATCGATCATAAGAGTTTGAAGTATATATTTACTCAGAAGGAGTTAAATATGCGTCAGAGACGGTGGTTATAACTAATTAAAGATTAT
The DNA here is from genome assembly GCA_033398695.1 of Orobanche coerulescens. Taxonomy (NCBI): domain Eukaryota; kingdom Viridiplantae; phylum Streptophyta; class Magnoliopsida; order Lamiales; family Orobanchaceae; genus Orobanche; species Orobanche coerulescens. Next base: position 40,318,565 of record CM065809.1, on the reverse strand, counting down.
GATATCAAGATATAATATCACCCGAGTAAGGCAATTGTTGTCGCCGATGCTTTGAGCCGTAAGTCCGTTCAAGAGCAAATGCTTGCTCGTTTAACTGTTTAGGAGGAACTTAAACAGAAATTCCTAAGGCATGACATCGAGGTTTGGTTATAGCGTGTACAAGGACACAACAGTGAGTCCTGCATTCCTTTTTCCATAGGAGCAGAGAAGGAACACAGGTACTCGCTTTTGTATGTTGGAGATTTCATCGCCACTTGAGGAGGCGATCAGACTGAAATAGGGTTCAGACTCATTTTGGTTACGTATTCGAGATGATGTGGATCAGGGGAAAGCCCCTGGATTTGTTGTCCACGAGGATGGACTTTTGCGATTTAAGAATCAGTTATACATTCCGGCGGATGATGAGTTGAAAAACTTGATTTTGAGAGAGGCTCATGCTACCCCTTATTCTAGTCATCCAGGTCTAGCAAGATATACAAAGACTTGAAATAAAATTACTGGTGGAGTAATATGAAGTGAGAAGTCGCAGAATTTGTTTCAAGATGTCTGACTTGTCAGCCAGTCAAGATAGAACATCAACGACCGGCGGGTATTCTGAAACCGCTTGCTATCCCAGAATGGAAGTGGGAGGATATTTCAATGGACTTCATCACGAGTTTGCCGGCAAGTCATCGTGGCATGAATATAATTTGGGTCATTGTGGACCGTTTAACTAAGTCAGCTCATTTCCTCGAGATTAAGGATATGTGGGGTCCTAAGAGACTTGCCCAGTTATTCATTAAAGAGATCGTGAGATTGCACGGTACCCCTAAGAGTATTGTTTCGGATCATGACGGGCGGTTTGTGTCGCATTTTGGGAAATCTATTCATCATGCCATAAGAACTCAGCTCAATTTCAGCACAGCTTTTCGCCCTCAGTCCAATGGACAATCAGAGAGAACTATTCAGATGTTGGAGGACATGTTGAGGGAAAGCGTCCTCGATTGGAAAGATGATTGGGAAGCCCAACTACCGTTGATCTAATTCACGTATAACAACATTTGGCATGCTTCGATTCAGATGGCACCTTACGAGGCCTTATACGGTCGTCGTTGTCGTCTCCCTTATGTTGGTATGACTTATCAGAATCGATCGGCACTGAACCCGATATGCTAATAGATGCCGTGAGAAGGTAGCATTGATCCGGAGTCGTTTTTTGACCGCTCAGAGTCGATAGAAATCTTATGCAGATAATCGTCGTCGACCTTTAGAGTTCGAGGCGGGCGACCACGTTTTGGTTAAGATATCCCCGAGTCGAGGTATTTTCCATTTCGAGTAGGAGATCTGGCTTATCGACTGGCTTTACCTCCAGCCTTGAGATGAATTCGTAACAGGTTTCATGTCTCTCAGTTGCGGAAGTATCTTGCCGACCCTAGTCACATACTTCAGTTTGATGAAATCGAGATCGCGAATGATCATACATATGAGGAGCGTCCTTTACGAGTCTTAGAGCGGCGAATCAAACAATTAAGGAACAAGACAATTCCTTTGGTAAAGATTCAGTGGTCTAGACACGGAGTCGAAGAGGCTACTTGGGAAACCGAGGATAGTATACGGGAGAGTTCTCCCAATTTGTTTGACCCTTAGTTTCAAGGACGAAACTCTTCTTAAGGGGGGAGTATGTAATACTCGATTGTAAATTCTTTCATTATCATTCAGTTAATTGTCATTCAGTAATTTTTCACTCAGTAATAATCATTCTTCATTCATGTTCATTCACTTGTGTTCACCTTTTGGCGTATTTGGAATCTTGGACCAGTTATCATTCTTCTTTGAACCTTGTTTGAGTTTTGAGCCGAGTATATCATCATCGTTATCTTTGTGGTGGGCTGTGTGTGAGGAGTAGCGTATGCTACGTACTCTTTTTAGCGTGCGCTAATTGAGTACTGGTAGCGCACACTATCTCTTAGTATTAGCGCACGGTAGTGCATTTAGGCAGACAGTCCAGAAGGCACTGGACTTAAATTGAGTTTTAGTAGCACACGCAATCGGATTTTGTTAGCGCATGCTACATGTGTAATTGTGTCAGACAGTCAAGTAGGTACTGGACTGAATTGGTAATTTATGGCGCACGCTACGAGTGGAGCATAACGTACGCTAATGGTGTTCGTAGCGCACGCTAAGTTTTTAGTGTAGCGCGCGCTAAGGATCGGTCAGAGTTTGGACAGTAGGTTCTGGACTCCAGTTACTGGGCATCAACTATAAGGTAGCGCACACTAACGCAAGGTTAATGTACGTTAAGAAGGAGGCGTTAGCGCACTCTACCAAGTACGTAGTGCATGCTAATGATGCAGGCAATGGGTACTGAACTACCCGGTGAACCCGCTAGCACACGCTAAACATTAGGGGCTACCATGCGCTAAGCTGGCTCATGTATAAATAAGATAGTTCAGCCCTTCTTCGTCATTTTTACATCTCACCTCCTTCCTTGCGCGATTTTGGGCAACTTTGGGCGATTTGTGAAGATCTTTTCGAGCTATTATCATCTATCATCATCTCTAAGCTCCAAGTGCGGATTAATCACCCTTTAATCCTCTCCAACACACCAATCAAGGTAAACATTTCTTGAATCTAGAATTTTGAGATTTGAGTGTTTTCATTCCGATCTCTTCAAGTTAGCTTGATATTATGTTGGAATATATTGGATATGGATTACTTACCTTGGATATATGAATTCCTATGGATTTATTGGTGTAATTGTCGGATTTGTTGAATATTTGGGAAATTATTCAAGAACCCTTGAGGGTTGACTTTGGAAATTTGGGGGTTTCCGATTAGATGTTGTTGTAATCTCGAGTTGTGTCTTCCTAATGGATTGTTGATGTCATTGAAGATGTTTTGTTCGATTAAATCATTAGTTGGGTGATTGGTATTAGATATATTCGAGATTAATCGTAATCAATGGGGTGATGTTGCAACCTATTCGTTAGAATGCCCCAATGAGTTTGGTTATTGTTGTATCGACCTTTGAGTTGGTTGTGATCATGCTTGATACGTATATTAAGCGTTTGTTGGTAATTATGTTATTAAATGTTGTTCGAGCGACCGATAATTCCATTAAGGACGTTTGTTCGAGGAAGGACATTTCATCACCGGTATTGAGTAAGTTAATTCTTACTCGGTTAAAAGGATACTCATTCCTTTCGTTGTTGTTCATTCATATTCATAATTCATTCATGGTATATTAATCATGTTGAGACTTGTAATTATCAAACGAACCATTTAATTCACGGTAACGACGGTTCCAATCATTTCAGTGAGCTATCATTCATTTCATTATTATTTCATCTCAGTGAGTTATTCTTGACACTTGTCGGATTGTTATTCATTAATATTCATCATGGTCATTTTTGTTCGTGTGACCTTCTCGGCTCATATTGCGTGGCTGGGTGGTTATGTGTGGATTTTTTAGTCGGGCACATGATAGTCATGTGATCGGGTTCACCGACACAATGGACTGTGCACACGGTAACGTGCTTCCGTGAGACTAATTAGGTACAAGTGCGGGTGTGTCCGGACACTCGTCTTGTGCACTTGCACGTCCCATTACGGGCGTACTATGATGCCCCTCTTCAACTTGATTTCATAACTAAGATATGTAATTATTGTGGCTGTTCAACTCTTGAGGATTGTTGTTCTGTGTAACTGACCCCGTTGGGGATGTTGTTTTAAGGTCATGGCAAGGCGAAAGCACGGGAAGAGAACGTTGACGGCGAGGAGTCCCATTGATACTAGTAGGGGGCCCCAGTCTCTTCATTTGTTCATGTTTCTTTGTCATGTATTTTCCACTGCAGTTCCATTTGGATTTTTATTTCATTTAGTGTTGTATATTTTATCTTCATATGAAATATACATGTATTCCCTACTCCCTGGGTATGTTGTATTTGAAACTCCTCATCGGAGTAATTGATGACATAATGTGGTTCGGTACTACATTTTTATTGTGTAATTCATTAATTATCATTGGCCTGGTGGGTCCCAGTCGGGGGTCCACGGCACTGTAATATCCGCCTAGTTTGGGGTGTTACACACAAACCATATGGAGCCGCTCATTACAGCGTACACCAGGCCGGAGTGCACGTTCCGCCCTCGGAGGCTCTCGGATACGACGTCTCTCACAACAGGTATTCACATTGTTACAAACATCAAGCATACAGTCAATCGTTGCAACAATTATCAAATAAGTACACTAATTCACACAATTTATCCGTCAGTCCACAACCACAAAAATAAACAACAACACACATGTTACCAATAAAAACTCAACACAATAAGTCTTCGGCATAGCCAGCCAATGCCACACATATATCCTTATATCGTAACTCAACCGAATACATAAACCTTACTATATTATCTCTATAAATATGGTTCGTACTTTAATCCAAGTTGAGTACGTCAACTAGTATCGGTATTAATCACCCGACATTCACTGACATATGTATATATATCTATATACATATATACATACATATATATGTACGTATATCTATATCTCTCTCTATATATAATTATATATATATTCGTAAAATAATTCACACACTTGTGCAACAATGATTTCACGTAGTTATAATTCGTATATCAAGGTACTTGCCTTGGTAATCTCTTGCGAATATTCCGAAAAATACGATCGATCGGAAAAATCCAAAACTCCAATGAAAATGACGATTGGAAAGGTTCAACGCCAGATCTTCGTAGGGAATTCATCCCTAATATCCTATCATCAAATAAACAATCAATCACACGAGGAAAAATGTGGCAAAACGACCGAATCTCCCTCTGTGGCATTTTCCCGGACACCTTGAAGGCGTCAATCGGGAACTCATCTAAACGACGAATCGGTAATGATAAAACCATGGAAACATGATGAAATTTATATAATACAACTTAATCTACGATTATCCATCAGAAATCTGAGTTAATATAGCTCGAACGGACCAGATCTATCAAGATCCCCAAATTTCCTAAAATTAAGATTTTAGGAAAAACTAACCTTGATTCGGTCGATCGGAGGAGGTTATGGGATGATCAATCAATGATATGAACTCAGGAACTTCATGGATTAGTTGTTTAACAACATGTCTCCTAGATCACCGAAGCTCTAGCCGCGGAAGGGAAAGAATAGATGTGAAAAATAGGTGGAAACATGACTGCTCGATCAGATATATAGGCAGGCGCCTTAGCATGCGCTAGAGTACCGGCAGCGTGCGCTAACGGGCCGGCCCTGGTCCAGTCAACCCCTTTCCAGAGCCTCCTGGACTGATTCCCTCGCCCAGGTAGCCTGTGCTGGCTGCCGAGTAGCGTGCGCTATGCCTGTCGGTTAGCGCGCACAGTGACCGGCAGTAGCGTGCGTTACCTGCCGATCCTACCGGAGTCCAGAACCTCAGAAGCCCCTATGCCCAGCCAGGTAGCGTGCGCTGGCTGCTGAACAGCGTGCGCTATGCCTGCCGGTTAGCGCGCGCAGCCTTCCGGCAGTAGCGTGCGCTATGCCGGTCCTTGCCGCACCCGTCCGGCTAGTGCCCAGCCGTAGTGCCTGTTCTTGCCGCACCTGTCCGGCGAGCTCCCAGCTGCCATGGCCCGACGACTCGATTCCCAAAAACGCACGGAACGAACACGAAGAAATGCTCGGGGACAACAAAATCGATCCGAAATGAAAATAATATACAACAAATCACCACATATGGCCATAAACACAAAATCGATCTTCGAGAAAAATAATACCAATGCTCGACAACCGAGAAATTTCTGGTCTAAAAAGAAAAATTTAAAATTAATCGGATTGAAAATCTCAGGCATTACATTCTACCCCCCTTAAAATAAGTTTTGTCCCAAAACTTATAATAGAGAGCGGTGAAACAATCAAGGAAAAGAAATAACTACTTGCTCAGGCCCAAAACATCACGAGCAATGCGCAAATGCGAGGTTCTAGAAATACAATGAACAGACCTAGCAAGTATCTGATACGTGAGTCGAAGCGATAAAATGTATGTGAACACGAGAAGTCGAGGTGGAGGAGTACGAGTTTGGAGATAAAAGCTAAGATCTTTATATCAATCTGTGTGAACGATATATTGATTAAGCGTTGTTATAATTACGTAGTTGTGTACGCAGTAATTATAATAAACTTTTTACTCCTGTGTGGAGGACTAGTGGACGTAGAGGGGTTTACCTCCAACCACTTTAAATACTGTGTTATTTACCTTCTGCTTTTATTGTTTTATTTAACTATGATTATTTAAGTATACACTGCACATCGAGTTGCTGTATTCACAGCAACTTACTGTATTTAAGACTTCCGCTACGCACTCAGATTTAAAATAGTATAGCTTGTTGTTTAAAACACTTTCCAAGCTGTATCCAGTATACTTGGTGGCCAACAAGTGGTATCGGAGAGGTTGATTCTAAAAAGAATTAGTCGTATTTTTAACCGAGTCAGATCCAAAATCACTTATTTTATAAAACAGTCTTTTTCATTCCTACATTCTCATATGGATACATCAATGATCAACAAAGTTCCTATGTTCTCTATTAATGAATTTGATGATTGGAGAATCAGGATGGAGGCTCATCTTGCAGCAATGCACAAAGAAATGATTTTAGTTATACAGGATGGCCCCATTAAGATCATGAAGGTAAATACGGCCGCAAGGATTGAAGGCCAAGCCCATGCTGAGATGCTCGATAAGGAGCGCGAACAATGGACCACAGATGAAAGAAAGCGCGCCAACCTCGACAATGCTACGAAGAATGCATTGTTTGTCACTCTCGACAAAGGCACATTCTCGAAGGTAAAGAGTTGTAAAACAGCAAAGGATATCTGGGATAAACTCAAGTTAATTTGTGAGGGAACTGAGCTCTCCAAAGAAAATAAAATTTCAAAATTAACTCAGCAATTTGAATCTTTTGAAATGAAACCAACTGAAACACTTGAGGAACTTGACCTCAGATTCACTGGAATTGTTGATGAACTTGAAGCTTTGGGCAAAATTTATACTCAAAGGGAGAAAAACTTAAAGATTTTCAGATCTCTCCCTGCCCGATGGGACATTAAGACCACAGATATGCGTGTGTCGTGTAAACTTAGTGAAATATCTACCTTTGATCTCTTTTCTGATCTCAAAGCTTTCGAGTATGATATAGACAGGAGGGAGAAAGATGAAGAATCTCCAGCTAGGACTACAGCCTTAGCCGCTGTATCTAACCGTCGACACAGCATCCCCAGCCCATCAAAGCCAAATTACAAAAATGCTGAGAGTGACGACGATATCCTGTCACAAGATGAAATGGCGCTCCTCATGCACAAATTCAAAAAGTTCATCAAACAGTCTGGAAAGACTCCGTACAGGCCCAAGCCTGTTCACAAGGTAAGTACTGAAACTTCCTCTGGTGACGCTAACCTATGTTATAATTGCAGGAAACCAGGACATTATGCAAACCAATGTCCTCATCCCAAAGTTCAAAGGTTGCCAGAAGCCGAGCAACAAGAGAGGGATGAATGAAGACGTGCTTTGAAAAACAAGCTCAAGGCACTGATAGGAGAATCAGAAGCCTCCCCCACACCATCCAAATCCGAAGAATGTCTTCAGGTGGTCACTGAAAGTGACTCATCTGACGATGAGTTCGAAGATAAGGCATACATGTGCTTTATGGCAAAGGACATTCCGGAAGAAGAAGATAGCGATGATGAGGTAAGCTCAACCTCAGCTATTCCAGTAAATGCATCGCATACTTTCGAAAACATGATGAATGAATTTAAAAATATTTAAAAAGCCCACGAGACTTTGAAGAATGAAAACATTCAGCTCCAACTTTCCAACATATAGTTGAAAGAAGAAAACGACTTGCTAAAGATAAATTATGAAAATATGTCTATTGATTGTGAAAACAGCAAGGTCGATCATGAAGACTCGTGGAGAGCAATCATCAACTTGCTCATAAACTAAGTGAGACTAAGTCTCAAAATGGAAGCAAGACAAATGATTTTGTTCTACTTCAAGCTAAATTAAATACTCTCGAGAAACGAGAAAGCGAACTTGAGACCATTCTAAAATCTTTCGAGAAATCATCCAAACGAATGGAAGAAATTCTAAGGATACAGCTCATTTTCCAACAAAGGGAAAACTAGTATTGTGTTCATCAAGAGTATGGAACACATTCCTGTATCGGAAGATACTCCTAGTCCTGTGAAGGAACCTGCTGCACCGCCAAAAGCAAAGGCTGCCATTCCGCCCCCGCAATCCTATTCAAGACAGTGGAATCATAAGCCGTTCCAAACTGTATGGCGCACGCAACAGCATGCTCCCTGAGCATATCAACAGCGCCAATAGCCGTTCAGAAAGAAGGCTGTATCCAAATACCAAAGGCCTGCACGGCAGTACCTTCAGTACAACACGCCTAGGTATTGGATACAGGATCCTCGTCATTCATCGAGACAGCAAGTGTCCGCACAATATCAATAATAGCGTTGGGAATCCAACTGGAGACCCAGAAGGCCAGATGTAAGGCCAAAGAAAATGGCTCCACCTCCGAGATGGCATATGTACTGGATTAATAATAATAACCCTGATTTTTACATGCATAATGATTATCATGGATACAGTAACTATGTACATGCCCCACGTAGATACCGCAAGTCTGTACCAAATATTACCTACACTAAACCAATTGCTATCAGGAAAGTTTGGGTACCTAAAGGCACTAACATTAACGAACCCAACAATCAAAGGGGACCTAAATCTACATAATTTATGTGCTACAGGACATTTTTGAGAAGGACATATGGTACTTCGACAGCGGATGCTCCCGGCACATGACAGGAGATAGAAGCAAGCTATTAGATTTCATAGAAGGTCGCGGTCCAAAAGTGCGCTTCGGTGATAAATCTAAAGGAAGAACAAGAGGAAAAGGAAACCTTCTTGTCGGAAAATTCAAAGTCACTGATGTAGCTCATGTTGAAGGCTTACAGTACAATCTACTTAGTATTAGCTAGTTCTGTGACAAATAGTTCTCGGTGAAATTCTATATAGATCACTGTAGAGTCAAGAACATTCCGACCAAAGAAGTTGTGCTCACAGGAAGCAGATCAGGTAATATGTATTTTGCTAACTCGATGCCTACGAGCTCCACTATTCCTTCTTTAGTTGCCAAAGGCACTGCAGATCTAAGCTGCCTATGGCACAAGAGGATGTCACACGTCAACTTCAAGACGATCAACAAGCTCTCAAGATAGGGACTGGTTAGAGGATTGCCGAATGTATCATTCCAAAAAGACAGTGTCTGTGGACCATGTCAAAAAGGCAAGCAAATCAAGTCCACCCTGAAGAGCAAATCCTACCTTTCAACCCACAAAGTGTTGGAGATGCTACACATGGATCTTTTTGGTCCTGTAGACCCGGTAAGTTTGGGAGGTAAGAAATAGTGTCTTGTTGTTGTTGATGATTACTCCAGGTATGCTTGGACAATTTTCCTAAGCAAGAAGAAGGAAACAACATCAAAGTTGCCCGAGCTCCTGAGAAAGCTTCAAAATGAAAAGGTATCGAGTATCGTCTCCATTCGTTCCGATAGAGGTACAGAATTTACTAATCGCTTTATAGAACAATACTGTTCGGAAAATGGGATACAACACGAATACTCAGCTACCCATACACCTCAACAAAATGGTGTTGCCGAGCGAAAGAATAGGACGCTGAAAGAAGCAACAAGGACAATGATTGACGCAAGCAAGTTGCCACAGCATTTCTGGGGTGAAGCAACCAATACAGCATGCTACACTCAAAACCGTTGTATCGTCAACAAACACCACAACAAAACAGCATACGAGGTATGGAACAACAAAACTTTGTTAGTTTCGTATTTTCACATTTTTGGATGCAGGTGCTATGTGTTGAATAATGGGAAGGATCAACTTAGAACCTTTGATGAGAAGCCAGATGAAGGAATTTTTGTAGGATATTCCTCCATCAGCAAATCTTACAGGATTTTTAATAAAAGGAAGCTGACGATCGAGGAATCAGTTCATGTAGTGTTCGAAAAACCTCACCATGACCCTACAGGAGTAGAAGCTGTTACTCAGAACATCCAACAACTTTCCATTTTAGAACCACCAACTCCCATAGAACCTGTTGTTGACCTAGAAATCAACCTCGCAGCTGTAAGAATCGACATAGATGAAGCCGATGTTGTACAAGCTGAAGCTGAAACTACAGCAACTCTCGATACAGTATAGGACCCCGAATTAGAACCCGTCCGAAGATGGTTGAGAAATCACCCGCAAGAGATGATCATTGGAAACATTAATGCTGGTGTTTCTACCCGTAGGAGAATATAGAGTACACAAGGAAATGTACTGTGTGCACAAGAAGAACTAGATATTGAGATATCACCATTCCCTGAATGGAAATCTCAATCTGAGCTTAGAAGACTCAATATGTGCACTATTGCTGTATTCTTAGCCCAGTCCGAACCTGTTTCTACCATAGAAGCTCTTAACAATTCTCATTGGATAACATCTATGGAAGAAGAGCTTAACAGTTTCGAAAGAAACAATGTATAGTATCTTGTACCCAGACCTACGCATCAATCGGTTATAGGAATCAAATGGGTATTTAGAAACAAGAAGGATCGAAATGGACTAATTATAAGGAATAAATCCAGACTAGTCGCACAAGGCTATAGACAGGAAGAAGGCGTAGACTATGATGAAACTTTTGACCCTATAGCCAGACTAGAAGCCATTAGGATATTTTTAGCCTTTGCCGCCCATAAGAGCTTCATTGTATACCAAATGGACGTCAAAAGTGCATTCCTAAATGGAGACCTTGCCGAAGAAGTTTATGTTGAACAACCACCAGGGTTTGCCAACACAGACGGCATCGATCTAGTATACAGGCGGAGGAAAACACTGTATGGACTTAAGCAAGCCCCTAGAGCATGGTATGAGACCCTTTCCCAGTATCTAACCGATAATGGATTTGAGAAAGGTGATGTGGACAAAACCTTGTTCAAAATACAGGAAGGTGATGACCTTCTAATGGTTAAAATCTATGTAGATGACATTATATTTGGTTCAACTAACCTTGCTTTATGTCAAAGGTTCTCTCATCTCATGCAAAGTAAATTTGAAATGAGTATGATGGGAGAACTTAGTTATTTCCTAGGTTTGTAGGTAAAGCAGTTGCCTACATGAATTTTCATCAACCAGGAAAAATACAGCAAGGAGCTTCTCAACAAATTTGGAATGAACACTTCCAAATCATCAACCCCCATGAGCACTTCCGTGCAAATTAGTGCTGATGAAGACGGAAAGCCGGTTGACCAATCACTCTACAGGAAGATTATTGGCTCTCTCCTGTACCTAATGTCTAGCAGGCCCGATATCCAGTTTGCTGTAGGAGTGTGTGCGAGATATCAAGTAGCACCCAAAGAATCACACTTCAATACAGCTAAATGAATCCTTAAGTATATTAAAGGAACAGTCGATGTAGGACTATGGTATCCTAATGAAGGCGGATTCTATTTAGTTGGATACAGCGACTCGGATCTCGGAGGCTGCAAGCTAGATAGGAAGAGTAAAAGTGGAACTTGTCACTTTCTTGGTCTGAGGGGCTCGGCTCTTGCACGGGTCACACGTGACGCGAAAGTCCAATGATACTAGTCTGATGAACGATGATTTCAATGAGACATGACTCGGAAGGTAGTATTCAAAACCACGCTCTGATACCAACTCTGTAACACCCCAAACTAGGCGAATATTACAGTGCCGTGGACCCCCGAATGGGACCCACTAGGTGAATGAGAATTAATGAATTAAGTAATATAATTGTAGTACCGAACCACATTATATCATTAATTACTCCGATGAGGAGTTTCATTACAACACACCTAAGATCATACAGAACACATGCATATTTTATATGAAGATAAAATATACAACACTAAATAAAATGAGTATTCTAACGGAAGTCTGCAGCGGAAATATAATGAAGTAAACACGAATGACTGAAAAGGACTGGGGACCCCTACTAGTATCACTGGGACTCCTCGCCATCAACGTTCTCTTCCCGTGCCTTAGCCTTGCCATAACCTGAAAACAACATCCCCCAACAGGGTCAGTTACATAGAACAACAATCCTCAAGAGTTGAACAGTATACAACAATCACATAAATGAATTAATGAATTAAGTTGAATGATTCACATCAATGAATGCCCGAATGAAATGCATAAGGGCACAAGTAGCTGAGTGTCCGGAGTCCCGCATATACAGCCGATATTGGCCTAACTAGTCTCACGGTCTAATATGTCCGGAGTCCCGTGTATACACATTACCATGCGCACAGTCTAATGTGTCCGGAGTCCCGCGTATACACATGACCATAGTGTGCGCGACTAAAATTCCACACATGCGCCAACCGGCCATGCAATATAATTCCGGAATATCACCAGAACAAAAATGACCGAGGTGAGGAGTAATGAATAGAATTCGATAAAGATCAAGAACGACTCACCGAGATGAAATAATGACACAACGTGTGATAGCTTCAATGAAATGATTTGGAACCGTCGTTACTTGTGAGTTACATGATGAGTTGATAAATACGAGTCTCGACATGAATGATATATTATGAATGAATTACTTGTATGAATGAACAACAACGTAAGGAATGAATATTCTTTTAACCGAGTAATAATTTACTTACACAATACTGGTGTTGAAATGTCCTTCCTCGAACAACGTCCTAAAAAGAGATTTCGGTCGCTTGAACAACCTTGAATAACACAATTACCAATAATGCGCTCAATATACGTATCAAGCATGAATTACGACTAACTCAAAAGTCGATACAATAATATCCAAACTCATTGAGGCATTCAAACAACCACTTAGCGAACATCAACCCTTGATCATAACCAAAACCTAAATATATCGAAACCAACTCCAAAATGAGTAGTTCAATCTAACAAAACACCTTCAATAATATCAATATTCCAATAGGAAACCACAACTCGAATTTACGACAACTATAATCGGAAACCCCCCAAAATAACCGAAGTCAACATCAAGGGTTCTTTATTAATTCTCCAAATGTTCAACAAATCTGAAAAACATATCAATAAATCCGTAGGAATACATTATCCAAGGTAGATAATTCATATCTAACATGTTCCAACATAAATCCAAGCTTACACGAAGAAATCGGAAGGAAAATACCCAAAATCCGAAATTCTAGATCCAAGAAATAAGTACCTTGACTTGATGTGTTGGAGAGGATGAAATGATGATAAATCCAAATGATAAGCTTGAAGATGATGATGGATGAGTGCAGCTCGAAAAGATCTCTCTGAATCGCCCAAAATCGCCCGGAATCAAAGTGAGAAGTGAAAATGATGAATCTGAGCCGGACTGTCCTATTTATAGTAATTCCAGTTTAGCGCATGCTACGACCTGATATTTAGCGTGCGCTAACGGGTTAACCGGATTGTCCAGTGAACTCTGACTGCCTCGTTAGCGTACGCTACGAACTTGATAGCGTGCGCTAACGCCCTCCCAATAGCGTGCGTTAACTCCAAATGTTAGCGTACGCCAGCTAAATACCTGATGTCCAGTGACTGAAGTCCAGAACCTCCTGTCCTCTGACCTGCTCGCGATAGCGCATGCTACGCCCAATAATCAGCGTGCGCTACTGCCCCATTAGCGTACGCTAAAATTCACTCGTAGCGTGCGCTAGGAATTATTCCAAAACCAGTCCAGTACCCACTGGACTCTGCCTGATCGGCCTTAGCGCGCGCTACACTGAATGCATAGTGGGTGCTATCCAAAATTACTAGCGTGCGCTACTTACCATTCGTAGCGTGCGCTACTCCAACTCGGCTGCAGTCCAGTGCCTTCTGGACTGCAGGCCAGAACCACATTAGCGTGCGCTAATACGGAGAGGTAGCGTGCGCTACCCGTACTCAATTAGCGCGCGCTAAAGAGAGTACGTAGCGTGCGCTACTCCTCACACACAGCCCACCATGAAGATGACAATGATGATGACCACGGTTCGATCCTCCAACTAGGTAGGACGACGAATAATAAATGATGTATGATACAATTACTCTGATCGGTGAATACAATGAATGAATATGAACGATGAATGATCATTAATGAGTGAATAATTACTGAGTGACAATTACTGAATGATAATTACTAAATGATAATTACTGAATGATAATGATTGAATTATAACTGGGTATTACAGTGGCCGTGGTATTCGCGTTGAAGATTTGGCGTCATTATCTTTATGGCGTCAACTGTCAGATTTTCATCGATCATAAGAGTTTAAGGTATATATTTACTCCGAAGGAGTTAAATATGCGTCATAGACGGTGGTTAGAACTAATTAAAGATTATGATATCGAGATATAACATCACCCGAGTAAGGAAAATGTTGTCGCCGATGCTTTGAGCCGTAAGTCTGTTCAGGAGCAAATGCTTGCTCGTTTAACTGTTTAGGAGGAATTTAAACAGAAATTCCTAAGGCATGATATCGAGGTTTGGTTATAGCGTGTACAAGGACACAACAGTGAGTCCTGCATTCCTTTTCCCATAGGAGTAGAGGAGGAGCACAGGTACTCGCTTTTGTATGCTGGAGATTTCATCGCCACTTGAGGAGGCGATCAGACTGAAACAGGGTTCAGACTCATTTTGGTTACGCATTCGAGATGATGTGGATCAGGGGAAGCCCCTGGATTTGTTGTCCACGAGGATGGACTTTTGCGATTTAAGAATCGGTTATACGTTCCGGCGGATGATGAGTTGAAAAACTTGATTTTGAGAGAGGCTCATGCTACCCCTTATTCTAGTCATCCGGGGTCTAGCAAGATATACAAAGACTTGAAACAAAATTACTGGTGGAGTAATATGAAGTGAGAAGTCGCAGAATTTGTTTCAAGATGTCTGACTTGTCAGCAAGTCAAGATAGAACACCAACGACCGGCGGGTATGCTGAAACTGCTTGCTATCCCAGAATGGAAGTGGGAGGATATTTCAATAGACTTCATCACGAGTTTGCCGGCGAGTCGTCATGGCATGAATACAATTTGGGTCATTGTGGACCGTTTAACTAAGTCAGCTCATTTCCTCGAGATTAAGGATATGTGGGGTCCTAAGAGACTTGCCCAGTTATTCATTAAAGAGATCGTGAGATTGCACGGTACCCCTAAGAGTATTGTTTCGGATCATGACGGGTGGTTTGTGTCGCATTTTGGGAAATCTATTCATCGTGCCATAGGAACTCAACTCAATTTCAGCACAGCTTTTCGCCCTCAGTCCAATGGACAATCAAAGAGAACTATTCAGACGTTGGAGGACATGTTGAGGGAAAGCGTCCTTGATTGGAAAGATGATTGGGAAACCCAACTACCGTTGATCGAATTCACGTATAACAACATTTGGCATGCTTCGATTCAGATGGCACCTTACGAGGCCTTATACGGTCGTCGTTGTCGATCTCCCTTATGTTGGTATGACTTATCAGAATCGATCGGCACTGAACCCGATATGTTAATAGATGCCCGTGAGAAGGTAGCGTTGATCCGGAGTCGTTTGTTGATCGCTCATAGTCGACAGAAATCTTATGCAGATAATCGTCGTCGACCTTTAGAGTTCGAGGCGGGTGACCACGTTTTGGTTAAGATATCCCCGAGTCGAGGTATTTTCCGTTTCGAGTAGGAGATCTGGCTTATCTACTGGCTTTACCTCCAGCCTTGAGATGAATTCGTAACGTGTTTCATGTCTCTCAGTTGCGGAAGTATCTTGCCGACCCTAGTCACATACTTCAGTTTGATGAAATCGAGATTGCGAATGATCATACATATGAGGAGCGTCCTTTACGAGTCTTAGAGCGGCGAATCAAATAATTAAGGAACAAGACAATTCCTTTGGTAAAGATTCAGTGGTCTAGACACGGAGTCGAAGAGGCTACTTGGGAAACCGAGGATAGTATACATGAGAGTTCTCCCGATTTGTTTGACCCTTAGTTTCAAGGACGAAACTCTTTTTAAGGGGGGGAGTATGTAATACTCGATTGTAAATTCATTCATTATCATTCAGTTAATTGTCATTCAGTAATTTTTCACTCAGTAATAATCATTCTTCATTCATGTTCATTCACTTGTGTTCACCGTTTGGCGTATTTGGAATCCTGGACCAGTTATCATTCTTCTTTGAACCTTGTTTGAGTTTTGAGCCGAGTATATCATCATCTCATCTTTGTGGTGGGCTGTGTGTGAGGAGTAGCGCATACTACGTACTCTTTTTAGCGCGCGCTAATTGAGTACTGGTAGCGCATGCTATCTTTTAGTATTAGCACGGTAGTGCATTTAGGCAGACAGTCCAGAAGGCACTGGACTTAAATTGAGTTTTAGCAGCGCACGCTATCGGATTTTGTTAGCGCATGCTACATGTGTATCAGGTCGCATACCAAGTAGGTACTGGACTGAATTGGTAATTTATGGCGCACGCTACGAGTGGAGCATAACGTACGCTGATGGTGTTCGTAGCGCACGCTAAGTTTTCAGTGTAGCGCGCACTAAGGATCGGTCAGAGTTTGGACAGTAGGTTCTGGACTCCAGTTACTGGGCATCAACTATAAGGTAGCGCATCCTAACGCAAGGTTAATGTATGCTAAGAAGGAGGCGTTAGCGCACTCTACCAAGTACGTTGTGCATGCTAATGATGCAGGCAATGGGTACTGAACTACCCGGTGAACCCGCTAGCACACGCTAAACATTAGGGGCTAGCATGCGCTAAGCTGGCTCACGTATAAATAAGACAGTTCAGCCCTTCTTCGTCATTTTTACATCTCACCTCCTTCCTTGGGCGATTTTGGGCAACTTTGGGCGATTTGTGAAGATCTTTTCGAGCTATTATCATCTATCATCATCTCTAAGCTCCTAGTGTGGATTAATCACCCTTTAATCCTCTCCAACACACCAATCAAGGTAAACATTTCTTGAATCTAGAATTTTGAGATTTGAGTGTTTTCATTCCGATCTCTTCAAGTTAGCTTGATATTATGTTGGAATATATTGGATATGATTACTTACCTTGGATATATGAATTCCTATGGATTTATTGGTGTAATTGTCGGATTTGTTGAATATTTGGGGAACTATTCAAGAACCCTTGAGGGTTGACTTTGGAAATTTGGGGGTTTCCGATTGGATGTTGTTGTAATCTCGAGTTGTGTCTTCCTAATGGATTGTTGATGTCATTTAAGATGTTTTGTTGGATTAAATCATTAGTTGGGTGATTGGTATTAGATATATTCGAGATTAATCGTAATCAATGGGGTGATGTTGCAACCTATTCGTTAGAATGCCCCAATGAGTTTGGTTATTGTTGTATCGACCTTTGAGTTGGTTGTGATCATGCTTGATACGTATATTAAGCGTTTGTTGGTAATTATGTTATTAAATGTTGTTCGAGCGACCGATAATTCCATTAAGGACGTTTGTTCGAGGAAGGACATTTCATCACTGGTATTGAGTAAGTTAATTCTTACTCGGTTAAAAGGATACTCATTCCTTTCATTGTTGTTCATTCATATTAATAATTCATTCATGGTATATTAATCATGTTGAGACTTGTAATTATCATACGAACCATTCAATTCACGGGGAACGACGGTTCCAATCATTTCAGTGAGCTATCATTCATTTCATTATTATTTCATCTCAGTGAGTTATTCTTGACACTTGTCGGATTGTTATTCATTAATATTCATCATGGTCATTTTTGTTCGTGTTACCTTCTGGGCTCATATTGCGTGGCTGGGTGGTTATGTGTGGATTTTTTAGTCGGGCACACGATAGTCATGTGATCGGGTTCACCGACACAATGGACTGTGCACACGGTAACATGCCTCCGTGAGACTAATTAGGTACAAGTGCGGGTGTGTCTGGACACTCGTCTTGTGCACTTTCACGTCCCATTACGGGCGTACTATGATGCCCCTCTTCAACTTGATTTCATAACTAAGATATGTAATTATTGTGGTTGTTCAACTCTTGAGGATTGTTGTTCTGTATAACTGACCCCGTTGGGGATGTTGTTTTAAGGTCATGGCAAGGCGAAAGCACGGGAAGAGAACGTTGATGGCGAGGAATCCCATTGGTACTAGTAGGGGGCCCAATCTCTTAATTCGTTCATGTTTCTTTGTCATGTATTTTCCACTGCAGTTCCGTTTGGATTTTTATTTCATTCAGTGTTGTATATTTTATCTTCAAATGAAATATACATGTATTCCCTACTCCCTGGGTATGTTGTATTTGAAACTCCTCATCGGAGTAATTGATGACATAACGTGGTTCGGTACTACATTTGTATTGTGTAATTCATTAATTATCATTCACCTGGTGGGTCCCAGTCGGGAGTCCATGGCACTGTAATATCCGCCTAGTTTGGGGTGTTACACACAA
This sequence comes from Orobanche coerulescens, assembly GCA_033398695.1. Classification (NCBI taxonomy): domain Eukaryota; kingdom Viridiplantae; phylum Streptophyta; class Magnoliopsida; order Lamiales; family Orobanchaceae; genus Orobanche; species Orobanche coerulescens. Next base: position 40,300,069 of record CM065809.1, on the reverse strand, counting down.
ACCATATGGAGCCGCTCATTGCAGCGTACACCAGGCCGGAGTGCACGCCCCGCCCTCAGAGGCTCCCGGATAGGACGCCTCTCACAACAGGTATTCACATTGTTACAAACATCAAGCACACAGTCAATCGTTGCAACAATTATCAAATCAGTACACTAATTCACACAATTTATCCGTCAGTCCACAACCACACAAATAAACAACACACATGTTACCAATAAAAACTCAACACAATAAGCCTTCGGCATAGCCAACCAATGCCACACATATATCCTTATATCATAACTCAACCGAATACATAAACCTTACTATATTATCTCTATAAATATGGTCCGTACTTTAATCCAAGTTGATTACGTCAACTAGTATCGGTATTAATCAACCGACATTCACCGACATATGTATATATATCTATATACATATATACATACATATATATATATATATATGTACGTATATCTATATCTCTCTATATATATAATTATATATATATATATATTCGTAAAATAATTCACACACTTGGGCAACAATGATTTCACGTAGTTATAATTCGTATATCAAGGTACTTGCCTTGGTAATATCTTTTGCGAATATTCCGAAAAATACGATCGATCGGAAAAATCCGAAACTCCAATGAAAATGACGATTGGAAAGGTTCAACGCCAGATCTTTGTAGGGAATTCATCCCTAATATCCTATCATCAAATAAACAATCAATCACACGAGGAAAAACGTGGCAAAACGACTGAATCTCCCTCTGTGGCATTTTCCCGGACACCTTGAAGGCGTCAATCGGGAACTCATCTAAACGACGAATCGGTAATGATAAAACCATGGAAACATGATGAAATTTATATAATACAACTTAATCTATGATTATCCATCAGAAATCTGAGTTAATATAGCTCGAACGGACCAATTCTATCAAGATCCCCAAATTTCCTAAAATTAAGATTTTAGGAAAAACTAACCTTGATTCGGTCGATCGGAGGAGGTTATGGGATGATCAATCAATGATATGAACTCAGGAACTTCATGGATTAGTTGTTTAACAACATGTCTCCTAGATCGCCGAAGCTCTAGCCGCGGAAGGGAAATAAGAGAAGTGAAAAATAGGTGGAAACATGACGGCTCGATCATATATATAGGCAGGCACCTTAGCATGCGCTAGAGTACCGGCAGCATGCGCTAACGGGCCGTCCCTGGTCCAGTGAACCCCTTTCCAGAGCCTCCTCGACTGATTCCCTCGCCCAGGTAGCGTGCGCTGGCTGCCGAGTAGCGTGCGCTATGCCTGTCGGTCAGCGCGCGCAGTTACCGGCAGTAGCGTGCGTTACCTGCCGATCCTACCGGAGTCCAGAAACCCAGAAGCCCCTATGCCCAGCCAGGTAGCATGCGCTGGCTGCTGAACAGCGTGCGCTATGCCTGACGGTTAGCGCGCACAGCCTTCCGGCAGTAGCGTGCGCTATGCCGGTCCTTGCCGCACCCGTCCGGCCAGTGCCCAGCCGTAGTGCCGGTTCCTGCCGCATCTGTCCGGCCAGTGCCCAGCTGCCACGGCCTGACGACTCGATTCCCAATAACGCATGGAACGAACACGAAGAAATGCTCGGGGACAACAAAATCGATTCGAAATGAAAATAATATACAACAAATCACCACATATGGCCATAAACACAAAATCGATCTTCGAGAAAAATAATACCAATGCTCGACAACCGAGAAATTTCTGGTCCAAAAAGAAAAATTTAAAATTAATCGGATTGAAAATCGCAGGCATTACATTCTACCCCCCTTAAAATAAGTTTTGTCCCGAAACTTATAATAGAGAGCGGTGGAACAATCAAGGAAAAGAAATAACTACCTGCTCAGCCCCAAAACATCACGAGCAATGCGCAAATGCGAGGTTCTAGAAATACAATGAATAGACCTAGCAAGTATCTGATACGTGAGTCGAAGCGATAAAACGTATGTGAACACGAGAAGTCGAGGTGGAGGAGTATGAGTTTGGAGATAAAAGCTAAGATCTTTATATCAATCTGTGTGAACGATATATTGATTAAGCGTTGTTATAATTACGTAGTTGTGTACGCAGTAATTATAATAAACTTTTTACTCCTGTGTGGAGGACCAGTGGACGTAGAGGGATTTACCTCCAACCACTTTAAATAATGTGTTATTTACCTTCTGCTTTTATTGTTTTAAATAATGCGCAAATGCGAGGTTCTAGAAATACTTTTATTGTTTTATTTTACTGTGATTATTTAAGTATACACTGTACATCGAGTTGCTATATTCACAGCAACTTACTGTATTTAAGACTTCCGCTACGCACTCAGATTTAAAATAGTATAGCTTGTTGTTTAAAACAGTTTCCAAGCTGTATCCAGTATACTTAGTGGCCAACAAGTGGTATCGGAGAGGTTGATTCTAAAAAGAATCAGTCGTATTTTTAACCGAGTCAGATCCAAAATCACTTATTTTATAAAACAGTCTTTTTCATTCCTACATTCTCATATGGTTACATCAATGATCAACAAAGTTCCTATGTTCTCTATTAATGAATTTGATGATTGGAGAATCAGGATGGAGGCTCATCTTGCAGCAATGCACAAAGAAATGATTTTTGTTATACAAGATAGCCCCATTAAGATCATGAAGGTAAATACGGCCGCAAGGATTGAAGGCTAAGCCCATGCTGAGATGCTCGAGAAGGAGCGCGAACAATGGACCACAGATGAAAGAAAGCGCGCCAACCTCGACAATTCTGCGAAGAATGTATTGTTTGTCACTCTCGACAAAGGCACATTCTCGAAGGTAAAGAGCTGTAAAACAGCAAAGGATATCTGGGATAAACTCAAGTTAATTTGTGAGGGAACTGAGCTCTCCAAAGAAAATAAAATTTCAAAGTTAACTCAGCAATTTGAATGTTTTGAAATGAAACCAACTGAAACACTTGAGGAACTTGACCTCAGATTCACTGGAATTGTTGATGAACTTGAAGCTTTGGGCAAAATTTATACTCAAAGGGAGAAAAACTTAAAGATTTTCAGATCTCTCCCTGCCCGATGGGACATTAAGACCACAGATATGCATGTGTCGTGTAACCTTAGTGAAATATCTACCTTTGATCTCTTTTCTGATCTCAAAGCTTTTGAGTATGATATAGACATGAGAGAGAAAGATGAAGAATCTCCAGCTAGGACTACAGCCTTAGCCGCTGTATCTAACCGTCGACACAGCATGCCCATCCCATCAAAGCCAAATTACAAAACTGCTGAGAGTGACGACGATATCCTGTCACAAGATGAAATGGCGCTCCTCGTGCACAAATTCAAAAAGTTCATCAAACAGTCTGGAAAGACTCCGTACAGGCCCAAGCCTGTTCACAAGGTAAGTACTGAAACTTCCTCTGGTGACGCTAACATATGCTATAATTGCAGGAAACCAGGACATTATGCAAACCAATGTCCTCATCCCAAAGTTCAAAGGTTGCCAGAAGCCGAGCAACAAGAGAGGGATGAATGAAGACATGCTTGGAAAAACAAGCTCAAGGCACTGGTAGGAGAATCAGAAGCCTCCCCCACACCATCCAAATCCGAAGAATGTCTTCAGGTGGTCACTGAAAGTGATTCATCTGACGATGAGTTCGAAGATAAGGCATACATGTGCTTTATGGCAAAGGACATTCTGGAAGAAGAAGATAGCGATGATGAGGTAAGCTCAACCTCAGCTATTCCAGTAAATGCATCGCATACTTTCGAAAATATGAATAATGAATTTAAAAATATTCAAAAAGCCCACGAGACTTTGAAGAATGAAAACATTCTGCTCCAACTTTCCAACATATAGCTGAAAGAAGAAAACGACTTGCTAAAGATAAATTATGAAAATATGTCTATTGATTGTAAAAACAGCAAGGTCGATCATGAAAAACTCGTGGAGAGCAATCATCAACTTGCTCATGAACTAAGTGAGAGTAAGTCTCAAAATGGAAGCAAGACAAATGATTTTGTTCTACTTCAAGCTAAATTTAATACTCTCGAGAAACGAGAAAGCGAACTTGAGAACATTCTGAAATCTTTCGAGAAATCATCCAAACGAATGGAAGAAATTCTAAGCACTGGGCAACATGCTCATGATAAAAGTGGCTTAGGATACAGCTCATTTTCCAACAAAGGGAAAACTAGTATTGTGTTTATCAAGAGTGTGGAACACATTCCTGTATCGGAAGATACTCCTAGTCCTGTGAAGGAACCTGCTGCACCGCGAAAAGCAAAGGCTGCCATTCTGCCCCTGCAATCCTATTCAAGACAGTGGAATCATAAGCCGTTCCAACCTGTATGGCGCACGCAACAGCATGCTCCCCGGGCATATCAACAGCGCCAACAGCCGTTCAGAAAGAAGGTTGTATCCAAATACCAAAGGCCTGCACGGCAGTACTTTCAGTACAGCACGCCTAGGTATTGGATAAAGGAGTCTCGTCATTCATCGAGACAGCAAGTGTCCACACAATATCAACAACAGCGTTGGGAATCCAACTGGAGACCCAGAAGGCAAGCTGTAAGGCCAAAGAAAATGGCTCCACCTCTGAGATGGCATATGTACTGGATTAATAATAATAACCCTGATTTTTACATGCATAATGATTATCATGGATACAGTAACTATGTACATGCCCCACGTAGATACCGCAAGTCTGTACCAAATATTACCTACACTAAACCAATTGATATCAGGAATGTTTGGGTACCTAAAGGCACTAACATTCACGGACCGAACAATCAAAGGAGACCTAAATCTACATAATTTATGTGCTACAGGACATTTTTAAGAAGGACATATGGTACTTCAACAGCGGATGCTCCCGGCACATGACAGGAGATAGAAGCAAGCTATTAGATTTCGTAGAAGGTCGCGGTCCAAAAGTGCGCTTCGGTGATAAATCTAAAGGAAGAACAAGAGGAAAAGGAAACCTTCTTATCGGAAAATTCAAAGTCACTGATGTAGCTCATGTTGAAGGCTTACAGTACTATCTACTTAGTATTAGCTAGTTCTTTGACAAACAGTTCTCAGTGAAATTCTATATAGATCATTGTAGAGTCAAGAACATTCTGACCAAAGAAGTTGTGCTCACAGGAAGCAGATCAGGTAATATATATTTTGCTGACTCGATACCTACGAGCTCCACTATTCCTTGTTTAGTTGCCAAAGGCACTGCAGATCTAAGCTGGCTATGGAACAATAGGATATCACATGTCAACTTCAAGACGATCAACAAGATCCCAAGATAGGGACTGGTTAGAGGATTGCCGAATGTATCATTTCAAAAAGACAGTGTCTGTGGACCATGTCAAAAAGGCAAGCAAATCAAGTCCACCCTGAAGAGCAAATCCTACCTTTCAACCCACAGAGTGTTGGAGATGCTACACATGGATCTTTTTGGTCCTGTAGACCCGGTAAGTTTGGGAGGTAAGAAATAGTGTCTTGTTGTTGTTGATGATTACTCCAGGTATGCTTGGACAATTTTCCTAAGCAAGAAGAAGAAAACAACATCAAAGCTGCCCGAGCTCCTGAGAAAGCTTCAAAATGAAAAGGGGTCGAGTATCGTGTCCATTCGTTCCGACAGAGGTACAGAATTTACTAATCGCTTTATAGAGCAACACTGTTCGGAAAATGGGATACAGCATGAATACTCAGCTGCCCATACACCTCAACAAAATGGTGTTGCCGAGCGAAAGAATAGGACGCTGAAAGAAGCAACAAGGACAATTATTGCCGCAAGCAAGTTGCCACAGCATTTCTGGGGTGAAGCAACCAATACAGCATGCTACACTCAATACTGCTGTATCGTCAACAAACACCACAACAAAACAGCATACGAGGTATGGAACAACAAAAATCTGTTAGTTTCGTATTTTCACATTTTTGGATGCAGGTGCTATGTGTTGAATAATGGGAAGGATCAACTTAGAACCTTTGATGAGAAGTCAGATGAAGGAATTTTTGTAGGATATTCCTCCATCAGCAAATCTTACAGGATTTTTAATAAAAGGAAGCTGACGATCGAGGAATCAGTTCATGTAGTGTTCGACAAACCTCACCATGACCCTACAGGAGTAGAAGCAGTTACTCAGAACATCCAACAACTTTCCATTTTAGAACCACCAACTCCCATAGAACCTGTTGTTGACCTAGAAATCAACCCCGCAGCTGTAAGAATCGACGTAGATGAAGCCGATGTTGTACAAGCTGAAGCTGAAACTACAGCAACTCTCGATACAGTACAGGACCCCGAATTAGAACCTGTCCGAAGATGGTTGAGAAATCACCCACAAGAGATGATCATTGGAAACATTAATGCTGGTGTTTCTACCCGTAGGAGAATATAGAGTACTCAAGGAAATGTACTGTGTGCACAAGAAGAACTAGATATTGAGATATCACCATTCCCTGAATGGAAATCTCAATCCGAGCTTAGAAGACTCAATATGTGCACTATTGATGTATTCTTAGCCCAGTCCGAACCTGTTTCTACCATAGAAGCTCTTAACAATTCTCATTGGATAACATCTATGGAAGAAGAGCTTAACGGTTTCGAAAGAAACAATGTATAGTATCTTGTACCCAGACCTACGCATCAATCAGTTATAGGAACCAAATAGGTATTTAGAAACAAGAAGGATCGAAATGGACTAATTATAAGGAATAAATCCGGACTAGTCGCACAAGGCTATAGACAGGAAGAAGGCATAGACTATGATGAAACTTTTGCCCCTATAGCCAGACTAGAAGCCATTAGGATATTTTTAGCCTTTGCCGCCCATAAGAGCTTCATTGTATACCAAATGGACGTCAAAAGTGCATTCCTAAATGGAGACCTTGACGAAGAAGTTTATGTTGAACAACCACCAGGGTTTGCCAACACAGACGGCATCGATCTAGTATACAGGCGGAGAAAGCACTGTATGGACTTAAGCAAGCCCCTAGAGCATGGTATGAGACCCTGTCCCAGTATCTAACCGATAGTGGATTTGAGAAAGGTGATGTGGACAAAACCTTGTTCAAAATACAGGAAGGTGATGACCTTCTAATGGTTCAAATCTATGTAGATGACATTATATTTGGTTCAACTAACCTTGCTTCATGTCAAAGGTTTTCTCATCTCATGCAAAGTAAATTTGAAATGAGTATGATGGGAGAACTTAGTTATTTCCTAGGTTTGCAGGTAAAGCAGTTGCCTACAGGAATTTTCATCAACCAGGAAAAATACAGCAAGGAGCTTCTCAACAAATTTGGAATGAACACTTCCAAATCATCGTCAACCCCCATGAGCACTTCCGTGCAAATTAGTGCTGATGAAGCCGGAAAGCCGGTTGACCAATCACTCTACAGGAAGCTTATTGGCTCTCTCCTGTACCTAATGGCTAGGAGGCCTGATATCCAGTTTGCTATAGGAGTGTGTGCGAGATATCAAGTAGCACCCAAAGAATCACACTTCAATACAGCTAAATGAATCCTTAAGTATCTTAAAGGAACAGTCGATGTAGGACTATGGTATCCTAATGAAGGCGGATTCGATTTAGTTGGATACAGGGACTCGGATCTCGGAGGCTGCAAGCTAGATAGGAAGAGTAAAAGTGGAACTTGTCACTTTCTTGGACCTAGACTTGTCTCTTAGTTCAGTAAGAAGCAATTGGCAAACTCACTTTCCACGGCTGAATCAGAATACTATGCTGCTTGTAGTTGTTGTATGCAAATCCTTTGGATGCAGCAACAGTTGTCAGATTATGGGATTGAAGCCAAAGAAACGCCAATCATGTGTGATAGCACGAGTACAATTGCAATAACGCACAACCCTGTATTGCACTCGCGCACTAAGCATATCAACATGAAGCATCATTTCATAAGGAATCATATCGAGAACAAGGATGTTCGGCTCGAAAAGGTTCATACAAATATTCAGTTGGCCGACATCTTCACCAAGCCTCTCGACACAGCAAGATTCAACATGCTTCGACAAAAATTGGGATTGCTACAGCCTGACTCCCTGTAAGTATTTACTGTTTTTACTCAACAATTGAGGGGGAATGCTGTAAGAACCAAGAATACAGTATCCACCATTAATTATCTGTACACTCAGAACCTTCAATACAGCACTGTAGGGAACAAAGCAATATGAATCATCCTACATCTGACGTGTGCAATAATTAAGGGGGAATACAGTATGACCCATGAATACAACATTAATCCAAAAGTTGTTGTATGGAATTGAAACCTATATGTACCTTTTAAGGGGGAACGCTATATCATCGCGGATATAGCATATACTATGGGATTTCGATTCATTATATATTATAATATTTCATTTTAAAAATAATTTTTGTCCACGTGCCCTGTTTAACAAACATCGTTTACATTAAATGCCTTACACGACATCTGGACAATCAAATCTCAAAAGCCGTGATGGTTTCAAATTGTTTAAAATTTAATACCGCCGTTTCAGGCATTAAGGGTAACAACAAATGTCAGAAGTGGGACCCACTCCTATTTTAAAATTCAATGGATAAGTGTACCAATTACACTCAGTCCATCGTGACCGTTCATTTCAAACGCCGGTTCCCATCCCTTAAATCTGACCATTCATTCTCTGAAAACCCTTCTTCGTCGCCTACTATAAAAGGACTGCAAATGCCATTTGAGACACTTTACGCCTTCTGCATATTTTAAGAGCACTCAAGCAATTCAGCCTACAAGTTTTTCTGTGTTTACTGCATATTCTTCTTGAATCTTTTTCATCTTTTCTTGAAATTCATCAATGGCGTCCACTCAGACATCTTCCACCTCTCTGAAGAAAGCTTCGAACATCATTGATGGACGGATCTTCTCCAGATCTATCGTCATCGAGCGAATTCACGCTGAAACTGATGACGTTGAATCCATAGAGTTCATCATCACCAGTCAGCAAGGCCTTTACCGCCTTGGGAGCCACACTGCCGAGAAATACGATGTACATTTGGTTGAGGACTTCTACCTCAACGCTGCCGTCCGCTTTCTGTCGCTGGCCCAGGGAGGCCACGTCGCTGATATCACTGCTGTCATCTGCGGAGTGGAGATCCGCGTCGACCAAGAACTTCTCCAGAACATCTTCAGGCTGCCCGCTGATGGCTTGACCATGGAAGACCTTGAGACTTTTGGGTCTCAAGCGCTGTTGACCAAGTAGTATGTCATGTTCACCGGGTCAGCTTCGGTGGAATCTGTTCACACTACCTATCACAAGAAAAATTTTTGTTTGACGTTCGTATACTTGCATGACTTTTATTGCCGTATCATCGAAAATCGCACAGGTGCCTTTGAGATGTGCACAAATCTTAGGTTTAGGATGATGGTAGTAATTATGACCTATCAAAAGGTCAATTGGTGTCAGATTATTCTGAAGCGTCTGCAGGAAGAGGTGTCAAAACCTGCGTCGCAATAGAAATCATTTGGTTTGTTTCTAAACCACATTTTGACGAAGTGCAGACTTCCACAATCTGCAGAGGCGAAGAAAATAAGTTCCCGGATCTATTTAGGAGGCGTCAAGCCTTTGGCTTTTAACCAGAGCACCCTGATCGCCAACCGACCATACGTCCGAAGAATGCCCTTGTCTGAAGATCCAAGGGACGTTTCTTCTAAGTCCCAGAGTGTTGAATCTTCAAAGAAAAGAAAAAGATCTCACACCAAGACACCAGTTGCTGCTGAGAAGCCGAAAAGGAAGCTAAGAAGGATCACGAAAGTTAAATCTACAGAACCCTCCGAGGATGCTCCTACCGTGGCGCAACCCACTGATCAACTACCCCAGGGCCCAACCCCTGTGGAAGAGATGCCCGCTACTGTATCGACAGTAGATCCCGAGCCTTTGGTGGCAACGCCGGATACAAGGACATCTGCCAACTCAAAAGACTCTAGCGAGTCGGATGCCTATTTGGAGCCAACAGCTACCTCTCCTATATGGGATTCCACACCCGTTCAGGATCCACCTTCCTTCGGGGTACCATCCCCTGTAAGGAATCCCTATCCAATACAGGATCCCACACCTGTAGAGGAACCCCTTCCTACAGCAAACCTAGACGATGTACGGAGTCCCTCCCCTAACACAATAATTTCCAAGACTCTGCTTTCCGTGCAGATTGAGCAGTCATTCGAGCGATTTCTCCAATGTAAGAATTTTATACTTGCTCCATATGAAACCTTGTGCAACTGGAGTGAGTGGAGTGATGAAGACAAGTTCGTTTTGGAAGTAACGGAAACCCAAGAAATTGCTGTCCTGATCTAATGGGACAACTTATTCGTCAAGGAGCTAATTGAGAGTTATCTGGTTGATAAGGATGAGGCCAATAGGAAAGGAAAAGCTTTGTCAATGGAAGTACCCGACCGTCCAAAATCTGATCCTGATTCCGACGATGATGACGATGCACTCCAAACTGGTTTGCGGATGAGTCGAGAGGAAGCTCAAGCCAAGAAGGATGAAGGGACATCCACCCATCAATCGTCCCCTTCGCCACAGCAAGACAATGTTCCTGACAATGAGGATTCAGACCCTTATGTCGAGGAAGAAGAAAATGTTTCGCAACAGGCACCCAAGCCTGCTATCACCGCCAAAGAAGAAGAATCACACGCCTTCCAGTAAGAGGAATCAGTCCCTCTGTCGGAACAGGCAGACGCTGAGAGACACCAGGAGGATTTGGTCCCTCCTGTATCCATGTCTACAGATACCTCTTCGAAACAGGAGGATGCCGCACCTCCTGCCGCCGAACCCGCAACAGCTGCTCCCGCACAATCAACTGCCTTGGAATCCGACGACGGTACTATACCTGAGGATGTACAACTCACTTCGCGCCCAAACGTGAACTTGAGAAGGTTGAATAGAGTAGAAGACTTTGCCTAGCCAGATTCTCCCTGCACTGAAATAAGGAAAGAGCGCTTACGTGCTCTTGGAATCCAAACTGTATTTATTGAGGACGCAGTCAATGCTTTACACTCAGTAGAAAAGGCTCTGGATTGGCTTTGCACATTTGCTGTTGAAGAAATGACTGGATTAAAGAATGAAGTCTCTCGAGTAGTCGAAGCCTTCACTGTCTTGCCAGAAGTCTTCAAGCAAGCCCTGAGCAATCTGCAAGAGAAGCAAGAATCGATCCTGAGAGAAGAGCAATCGAAACTACGCGTATCTGAGGCCAAGACCACATCTGCTCTAATCGAAACCGGTTCCCAAATGCGAGCTCATGACAAGAACATTAAGGATATGTCGCAGGTGCTCTCCTCCCTTGTTGAGAGAATATCAAATATAGAGACAAAACAGGATACCGCTCTGGAAATCCTGGCACGTCTTGATGAAAAGGTACCATACCTTGATGATGCCAAAAGGGGGGAAGAAGCACGGGAATCTGCCAGGAGAACGAGGTTGGAGCAAGAAAAAGAGTACTTAGCTCCATTTGAAGACTCAATCACTGCTGATATAGCCCGTATCTCAACACCAAACGTGATGATACAGGGAGATAGATCAGAATTCCAGGATCCTAAGTATCCTTGGAAAAGATTCGTTCAAAAGCCTCATTCTATGAACTTCCCGACTGACCGACAGTTGACTGCTGCAGAAATCAAAAATTGGAGGAAAAATGAACTGCAAAGATACTTCGTTGTACTTATCAGGGATTCCACCTTATTCAATAGATGCAGAACGGTACAGGAAGCCGCCGAGGAATTCAAGAAGAAGCTAGAAGAAGGAACGCTCCCACTACAGCAGCAGATGAAGTCAAAGCATCGAAATGGTGACTTGGTGATCCATCCAGAGGACTGGATCCTAGTCTTTGATAAATCTTATGAAGGACGTGCAATTTATCAGAATCGAGACAAGGACGCTCATCAGAACTGGTGGCTAAACACCAAGAATGATCCAAAGCGACCATGGAGACACTCTGACTTTAGGAGCTGAATACCTTAGCATATTATTCGATTGTAATTTTACTTTCAAAACAGCAATCCTTGTACTCTATTTGAATATCAATAAAATGTTTGCCTGTCTTGAAAGATTACAACTCGTAATCTACTGTGTTCATATTTGTTTACAGTCACTTTATTTATTCTTACTGTATTCATATTATGAAATCTATTTCATACACAAGCTGTAAGAACTTGTCTACGAACAGTTCATAGTTTAAGTTGTATGCATCTAGAAAACAATGTAAGATTGTGCCTGCGTGCCAATCATAAGTTTTCAATGTAACTTTCTTTTGATAAAAGCTGAACTTTCTTGCGAGCAGTTCTTAGTGTTAATCCAAAAATCGAAGGCCAGAACATTCAAAAGAAGACCAAGAAGTCTGCCCTACTTGAAACCGCTAAAGTGCCAAAGTTTTGGCATCATCAAGGATGTTTGGATAAACATCATATGGTTTCAAAAAGGAAGACTCGAAAGGACTTGGCAAATTATCAAAAAGGGGGAAATTGTTGGGATAACAAATCACTGTATCGATGCTGCCCTGTATCGATCGTATTGTCAGAGTGTTTGACAATATGCCAAATCCTGAATACCGCCTCTAGCTGTATCGAAAAGCTGATCAAGTGTCAAACCTGTATCAAAGACTTCTCGCAGTCCCTACAATACAATATAGTGATCATACAGCAAAGAGTCCCGCAAAGTAAAGTATGGAAGCTGTCTCGAATATCAATACAGTGATACCTTCCATACAGCTCTCAACAGGACAAGAAGGAATCTTCAGTATTCGCTAGAAGTCAAGTCCTGTTGATAAAGAAGTATTTAAATACTAAAGGATAAAGTATTTAAATACTGTAAGTCAAAAGATCTTCAAAATCCCGCAATATCCGGATCTCAGTCAAATATTAGTTGTCGCAGAATCTTGCCTCAACGGATAGATTTCAAACGGATATATTTCAGATGGCTATATATATCTCCAGAGTTTGAAGATCATAAACTACTGAAAAACTACTGAACGACTGAACGACTTACAAATGATCAAGCTTACAAGAAATATTCAGAGCAAAACATATCTCCTCAAGCTTTCTGCTATTCAGATATAAAAGATATATAGTGCTCAAACCTTGAACAACACATCATCAGCTAATAGCCCAGAAAGTCATAGCTGTTGTTCAACCCTGTTCTATCTTTGAACAAACTCATATTAGCCCTGTGTGGACTGAGGAATCTTTGCTTCTCCCGAACTGTGTGTGAAGGACTTGCATTGAAGAAGATGAAGCTGCAGAACTGTGTGTGAAGAAGCCAGTCAAAGTGTTAGCTCAAACCAATCTGTGTGAACGGTTGAAAGCTAAGATCTTTATATCAATATGTGTGAACGATATATTGATTAAGTGTTGTTATAATTACGTAGTTGTGTACGCAGTAATTATAATAAACTTTTTACTACTGTGTGGAGGAACAGTGGACGTAGAGGGGTTTACATCGAACCACTTTAAATATTGTGTTATTTACCTTCTGCTTTTATTGTTTTATTTAACTGTGATTATTTAAGTATACACTGCACATCGAGTTGCTGTATTCACAACAACTTACTATATTTAAGACTTCCGCTACGCACTCAAATTTAAAACAGTACAGCTTGTTGTTTAAAACACTTTCCAAGCTATATCCAGTATACTTAGTGGCCAACAGTGTATATACTTGGGAGGAATTTAAAAACCTCATGTTAGAACGTTACTATCCAGGGCCACTCCGTGAGGCCAAGCTGTCAGAATTGATGAACCCAGACTCATCTGAAGACGATGATGTACTATCTGTTGCCAAGAAATTTTAGGTGCTTCTTCCTTTCGCCTCGTCGATTGTCTGAACGGAGGCCGATAAGATCAAATATTTTCTCAAGAGGCTTAAACCCCGAATGAGAATGCAGTTGTTGAATCACCATTGTACGAGCCTATCGGAGTTCATCGAGAAAGCTCTGGAATATGAACTTACCGCAAAAGAGATTTCCAAGAAGCAACCACAGTCCAATAACAAGAGATCCAGGAACCAGAACCAGACTGACAGCAACCGGGGGATGTTCAGGAATCCCCAGTCATTACCAAACCCTTTTGCATGACCACCCATGGCATCGAAGCCAGCCGGATCGCACTCTAGAGCGGTCAAGTCATCTATCGTGTGCTATAACTCTGGGGACCAGGGGCACATCAGCTCCAAATGCCCAAAGCCGGTCATTGCATGCCATACTTGTGGGAAGAATGGGCATCGTGCTCGTTATTGCAGGAATGAACCGGGACGTGATCCAATACCATATCATGCTCCAGTTCAGTCTTCTGTCTATGACCATGTACCTCCGTCCGCTTCTTATCAGACTACCGGGGCAAACAGATGGATGGGCTGTGGAAACCAAGCGGGTACATTTGGTGTCGGAGCTGTGAAACCTAGGATTTACGAGATAAAGAAGGCCGACGATACCGAAGCCAGCATGATTGCAGGTACTCTCGAGATCCGATCTCAGCCTGTCTGTGTTCTTTTTGATACTGGTGCTTCACACTCCTTTTTATCTGCTTCTTGTTTGAGTCGTTTGCAATTAGATCATGTTACCAATTGTGAGCCTTATGTAATTTGTCTACCTGATGGTAGAAGATTTGTTGGGAATCATGAAGTGCAGAACTGTCCGATTCTCATGAACGACCTTGAGTGGTTGTCAAACTTAATTGTGGTCGATTTACCTAAAGATGATGTAATCTTGGGTATCGATTGGATGGATCGTCATGATGCCATACTTAGCGTCTGCAAGCGGATAGTGATCGTTACATCTAACGATGGTGTTGAGTATATTTTTCAGGGTGATAATCTCAGCCGTTCCGGGAGAGTCATCAGCGCTATGAAAGTAGTGAAACTGCTTAATTAAGGGTGTATTGGTTATTGGTGTTACATGACCAAAACAGCGGATCGACCAGCTTCATTGGGCGATATTCCGGTAGTCTGAGACTACCCAGATGTATTTCCAGATGAGTTGCCAGGCTTATCTCCACATCGAGAGGTAGAATTTACTATTGAATTAGAGCCAGGTATGTCCCCACTTTCGAAAGCACCGTATCATATGGCTCCGACCGAGATGCAGGAGTTGAAGAACCAGCTTGAGGAGTTGACTGAGAAAGGTTATATTCGACCTAGTGCGTCCCCTTGGGTGTAACACCCCCAAACCACTCGGGAATATTACATCACCGTGGGCCCCGCGCCGGAACCCACCAGGCTAAAAACCATTTTCAAAAACATTCAAAAACGCCCAAAAGGCTGATGACGGTAATATTTTTAAATACTCACAAAGTCATTTATAAAGTACCCAATACCGTCATAAGAATACCGTCAAAACGTTCAAGGCCAAAATGCCAAAACTCGGTTTAGGGAATCGGTTTTACGAAATAAAACTCAGTTTGCAAGATACCAAAAGCCATTTCAAAAACTCACGCAGCGGATAAAAGTACAGTCCAAAGTATACATTCAACATCGAAATAAAATGAACAATCAAAATGCACGATTCCCCAACATAAGCCATAGCCAGTATCATCCGGGATCCTCGTCTCTTCATGACCGCTGCCTATCGAAAATCATCACTGCCCGAAAAACAAGTCCCACAACGAGGTCAACCATAATGCCCGACAAATAACCACAAATACATAAACATAAACATTCACATGTCATGCATCATGAGAATGATAACCACAACTATAACCTTACCACTTCCCGATGATCCAATGACAATTCGATTCTCACTAAGATATCAACTATCATCTTAATATCCCATAAATACTGTACAATACCTCGATTCAAATTCCTTCCAAAACGCATACCACAAACCAAGAATATCCAAATATCCTCAACACCATCTGAATACTACAATCCTTACAGAAACTCCATTATTCATTCATCAATATGCAATACAACACAACATACTTATGAAATGCAATTGAAATTACTTATCAAAACACTACAACCGAACAAGTAACAACTTTCCTTGATACCAATATAACAAAGCCATCACTGAACCCATCGCCCTCGTCTACGAGCTCTTCAGCCCTGACCAAAGCGAATCTATGGTCCTTCATCGCGGCACATCGGTTATACCTATTGATTAATAAACCTAAAGCAATAATCTAATCAACAATCGAACTAACTTGGTAATAAGGATCATAACATTAGAATTCAACCTCATCGGGTTAAACGAATCACAATCCTTACAACATGAAGAATCTTAATTAACATCTGAAATCTCTTATCACAATTCCATTAAATCTCATATAACATCATCACATAATTATCCAACATGCTCCCTTACAAGTAATCATCCTTAAAAAACGAACCACTATCGAAGGGATATGAAAATTACCTTGTATAGACGAACCAAGAAGAACAATTGAATTCCATTCCAAGAATCATCAATAACTTCAAGAACAAGGCTTTAATCCATGCTCTCCATCTTAATTTTGTTAAAGAGGATCATCTCAATGTTTTGGAACCTCAAGTATCCTCCCAAGGCTCTCTCTATCGAGTGAAGGGAAGAAAATGTACGAAATGCCTCTTAACACCTGTCTGCCCCTTTTTATACTGTACATTACTAGCGTGCGCTAAACCTTGTATTTAGCGTGCGCTAGAGCCCTAACGTGCGCTATACTTTCTTGATAGCATGCGCTATCGAAGTCCAAAGGCTACTGCCTTTCTTCGCACATTATCTTACGTATGTAAAGCCCATGCAATAGCGTACGCAAACAGGCGTTGACTTGCTACAGTGAAATGCTCAGTAGCGTGCGCTATTCTCCAACAATAGCGTGCGCTATTCTTCGTTGACCCGACAATCTGCACCTTCCCCGATGCCTGGGTCCACACGCCGAAAGTAACCTGACAAAGCCAAGATTCCCTTTTGACTGATCTGCTATTAGCGTACGCTAACCATATGCATTAGCATGCACTAAATGCCGATAATAATCAGCCTGGGCCTACCTATCGGCCACCTTTCGAACCTTATCCAGAATGCCTTACGTACGTTAGGGGTCCTCCTTCGTAATTCAAACCTCTTAGCGTGCACTAAGTATACATCGTAGAGTGCGCTAAGTATACTTCGTAGCGTGCGCTAACGTGGATGTACTTAGCCATTTTCAGCTATTCTCATCCAACATCTCGACATATAGAATACGAACATACGGCATACTGAATACATATACTCAATTCGATAACATTATCATACGTCTCACAACATCCTCGAGCATAATTATCCATCAACGACATCCAATATATACTAAAAATCGGTGTATTACACTCTACCCCCCTTAAAATAAGTTTCGTCCTCAAAACTTGCAATTACTCGTACAAACAACAATTCAACAGAAAATCCAAAACCATCAAGGTAACCAATAATTATCGAATAATCTGAACAATATACTTACAGGTCTGTGAAGTTGATGACCTCCCGTGATACTAGCATATGACTCCATTTCAAAAATCTCGACACAGTAAGATGCCAAAACCAAATTAATCACAATTTGAAAACGACTGGTCTCTGCCAAGGCCGCAATTAAGTTTAGAGAACTGTTGAGTTTTATCTGGAATTTCTGACGTTGTGTATTCCTCACCTAGAGTGCATGAGACGCTCCTTGACACATGCCCGTATCACCGGCGTTCCACTCCACATCGAAAGCCGCTCATTGCACGTGCCTTGCACCGGCATTCACTTCCCGATTGGATCAGTCCATTGCACATGACTACGGCACCGGCGACACTCCCTGCCTCGTCGGTCTCAGAAACACCAACAATCCTCAAACCCACACATCACTATGACAGTACTCAAAAATCACACAGTTCCAAAACATCACACTACTACCACACCGGTAGAGCCACATAACACACATGCCCAGTTTTCACAAAACTTTGGGCTCCGATACCATATTATGTAACGCCCCCAAATCCCATTGGGTTATATTACAGCGCCGTGGGTCCCACGCCGGAACCCACCAGGCTAAAAACCATTTCAAAAACGTTCAAAAACGCCCAAAAGGCCGATGACAGTAATATTTTCCATACTCACAAAGTCATTTGTAAAGTATCCAATACCGTCATAAGAATACCGTCAAAATGTTCAAGGCTAAAATGCCAAAACTCGGTTTAGGGAATCGGTTTTACGAAATAAAACCCAGTTTGCAAGATACCAAAAGCCATTTCAAAATACCCATGCAGGGGATAAAAGTACAGTCCAAAGTATACATTCAACATCGAATAAAATGAACAATCAAAATGCACGATTCACCAACATAAGCCATAGCCAGTATCGTCCGGGATTCTCGTCTCTTCACGACCGCTGCCCATTGAAAATCAACACTACCTGAAAAATAAGTCCCACAACGGGGTCAGCCATAATGCTCGACAAATAACAACAAATACATAAACATAAACATTCACATGTCATGCATCATGAGGATGATAACCACAACTATAACCTTACCACTTCCCAGTGATCCAATGACAATTCGATTATCACTAAGATATCAACTATTATCTCAATATCCCATCAATACTGTACAATACCTCAATTCAGATTCCTTCCAAAAGCATACCACAGATCAAGAATATCCAAATATCCTCAACACCATCTGAATACTACAATACTTACAGAAACTCCATTATTCATTCATCAATATGCAATACAACACAAAATACTTGTGAAATGCAATTGAAATTACTTATCAAAACACTACAACTGAACAAGTAACAACTTGCCGTGATACCAATATGAAAAATTCATCACCAAACCCATCACCCTCTTCTACGAGCTCTTCAGCCCTGACAAAAATGAATCTACGATCCTTCCTCGTGGCACATCGGTTATACCTATTGATTAATCAACCTAAAGCAATAATCCAATCAATAATTGAACTAACTCGGTAACAAGGATCATAACATATTCAATCTGGAATTCAACCTAATCTGGTTAAACGAATCACAATCCTCACAACATGAAGAATCTTAATTAACACCCAAAAACTCTTATCACAATTCCATTAAATCTCATATAACATCATCACATGATTATCCAACTTGCTCCCTCACAAGTAATCATCCTTCAAAAATGAACCACTTAAAGGGATACGAAAATTACCTTGTATAGATGAACTAAGAAGAAGGACAATTGAACTCCATTCCAAGAACAAGGCTTTAAATCTTCAAGAACAAGGCTTTAATCGATGCTCTCCATCTTAATCTTGTTAAAAAGGATCATCTCTCAATGTTCCGGAACCTCAAGTATCCTCCCAAGGCTCTCTCTATCGAGTGAAGGGAATAAAATGGACAAAATGCCTCTTAACACTTGTCTGCCCTATTTATACTGTACATTACTAGCATGCGCTAAACCTTGTACTTAGCGTGTGCTAGAACCCTAACGTGCGCTATCCTTCCTTGATAGCATGCGCTATCGAAGTCCAAAGGCTACTGCCTTGCTTCACACATCATCTTACGTACGTAATGCCTATGCAATAGCGTACGCAAACAGGCGTTGACTTGCTACAGTGAAATGCTCAGTGGCGTGCGCTATTCTCCAACAATAGGGTGTGCTATTCTTCATTGACCCAACAATCTGCACGAAGATGCCTGGGTCCACACGTCGAAAGTAACCTTATCAATCCAAGATTCCCTTTTAACCGATCTGCTATTAGCGTACGCTAACCATATGCATTAGCTTGCGCTAAATGCCGCTAATAATCAGCCTGGGCCTACCTATTGGCCACCTTCCGAACCTTATCCAGAATGCCTTACATACGTTAGGGGTCCTCCTTAGCATACGTAATTCAAACCTCTTAGCATGCGCTAAGTATGCATCGTAGCGTGCGCTATGTATACTTCGTAGCGTGTGCTAACGTGGCTGTACTTTGCCATTTTCAGCTATTCTCATCTAACGTCTCGACATATAGAATACGAACATACGGCATACTGAATACATATACTCAATTCGATAATATTATCATACGTCTCACAACATCCCCGAGCATAATTATCCATCAACAACAGCTAATATATACTAAAAATCGGGGTATTACATTGGGGAGCACAAGTGCTATTTGTACGGAAGAAAGACGGATCTCTACGTTTGTGTATTGATTACCGTGAGCTAACAGGGTAACCATCAAGAACAAATATGCATTAACTCATATTTATGATTTATTGGATCAACTTCAGGGAGCTGCTGTGTTGTCTAAGATCGACTTGAGATCCGGATATCATCAGTTGAGGATTCGAGAGTCTGACATTTCGAAGACCGCTTTTCGCTCGCTATGGGCATTATGAGTTCATAGTGATGCCTTTTGGACTGACTAATGCACTGGCTGTATTCATGGAGTTTATGAATCGGATTTTTATTAATTATCTGTATCACTTTGTAGTCGTTTTTATTGACGACATTCTGATTCACTCTCGTGACCATGAAGAGCATGAACGTCATCTCCATCAATTTCTTGATGCGTTGAAGCGGGAACAGCTTTATGGGAAGTTTTCCAAATGTGAGTTCTGGATGCCTGAGGTTATCTTTCTTGGTCATGTGTTATCAGCCGAAGGGGTGAGAGTAGACCCACAGAAGACAGAAGCTATCCGAGACTGGCTACCTCCGAAGAACGTGAAGGAAGTTTGCAGTTTCCTGGGTCTAGCAGGTTATTACCAACGGTTCGTGGAAGGTTTTTCCAAGATTGCTCAACCGATGACTAACCTGTTGAGAAAGGATAAGAAGTATTTCTGGTCACAGGCATGTCAGCAAAGTTTTGATGAACTCAAGAGTCGATTGATTTCAGCACCTGTTTTGGTTCTACCGAAAGGAATGGGAGGATTTGTGGTGTATAGTGATGCGTCGAGACAGGGCCTTAGATATGTGCTGATGCAGGATGGGAAAGTGTTTGCCTATGAATGGAGAAAATTGCAACCCTATGAAGTTAACTATCTGACCTATGATTTGGAGCTAGCAGCCATGGTGTTTGCTTTGAAAATCTGGGGTCACTATCTGTATGGAGTTACCTGTCAGATCTTTACTGATCACAAGAGCCTGAAGTACATCTTTACTCAGAAGGAGTTGAACATGAGGCAGAGAAGGTGGGTAGAACTAATCAAAGACTATGATATCGAGATCTTTTATCATCCGGGCAAAGCAAATGTGCTTGCCGACGCCTTGAGTCGTAAGACAGTACAGGAGCAAATGCTTGCCTGCATGATAGTTCAGAGAGAATTAGAGTTGGAGTTCGTGAGACCAAAAATTGAAACCTGGTTGCAGCGTATTCAGGGACAACTATGCACACTTGAGATTTCATCATCCCTTGATGATAGAATCAGATCGAAGCAGGTTACGAACCCATTCTCATCTCAAGTTCGGGATGAAGTAACTCAAGGGAAAGCCCCTGGATTTGTGATCCACAAGGATGGATTGATACGCTCCAGGAATCGAGTTTGTGTACCCACAGACGAAGAGTTGAGGAACTCTATCCTGAGAGAGGCCCATGCTACCCTGTACTCCATTCACCCGGGGTCTAGCAAGATGTACAAGGACTTGAAGCAATGTTATTTGTGGGGGAATATGAAACGTGAAGTTGCAGAGTTCGTTTCGAGATGTTTAACCTGTGATCAGGTTAAGATTGAGCATCAGCGACCCGCTGGAATGCTGAAACCGCTCCCGATTCCTGAGTGGAAATGGGAGGAAATATCGATGGATTTTATCACTAGCTTGCGGACGAGTCGTCGAGGTATGAATACGATTTGGGTGATTGTGGACCGTCTAACCAAATCAGCCCACTTTTTAGAGATGAAAGACACATGGGGACCCGAGAGATTGGCCCAGTTATTTATTAAAGAGATTGTAAGGTTACACGGTACCCCCAAGAATATTTTATCGGACCGTGATGGGCGATTCGTGTCACACTTCCTGAAAGCAGTTCATCGTGCGATGGGTACGCAGTTGAACTTCAGTACGGCATTTCATCTGCAGACTGATGGTCAGTCTAAAAGGACTATCTAAACTCTAGAGGATATGTTGAGGGCGTGCGCTCTTGATTGGAAGGACAATTGGGAAGCCCAACTACCTTTGGTAGAATTCACTTACAATAATAGTTGGCACGCTTCGATTCAGATGGCACCTTATGAAGCATTGTATGGCCGTCGTTGTAGGTCTCCTTTGTGTTGGAACGACATGTCTGAATCTCTAGGTACGGAACCTGATATGTTGTTAGCAGCCCGTGAGAACATCGCCCTGATTAGGAGTCATTTGTTAATGGCTCAAAGCCGACAGAAGTCTTATGCAGACAACCGTCGACGACCACTTGAGTTTGAGGTTGGCAACCATGTGCTAATAAAGGTATCCCCTACTCGAGGTGTTCTTCATTTTGGGAAGAGAGGCAAGCTGAGTCCGAGGTTTATCGGGCCGTTTGAGATTTTGGAATGAGTAGGCGATCTGGCATATCGTCTGGCATTGCCACCAGCTCTGAGTCGGATCCATAATGTGTTTTATGTTTCCCAGTTGAGGAAATATGTTGCTGATCCGAGTTATGTACTTCAGTTCGATGAGATCGAGATAGCGGAGGATCATTCGTACGAGGAGCATCCCGTACAGATACTTGAGAGGAGGATCAAATAATTGCGGAACAAGACGATTCCCCTACTGAAGGTTCAGTGGTCTCGATACGGAGTCGAGGAGTCTTCATGGGAGACGGAGAGCAGCATGCGAGAGAGGTATCCCAAGTTGTTTACCCCTTAGTTTTGAGGACGGAACTCCTTTTAAGGGGGGAGTATGTAATATCCGACGGTAATTTCTTATCTCCTATTGTATTATTCAGATAATTTGAGTATCGTTGTAATCATGTTACATTTAGTTAATGTTTATTGATGCCGGGATATATCATAATAGACTTGATTATAACTGTCATTCGTATTGTGGTTGATTTCTTGACGTTGTGTAGATTATTTCATTTTTGGCTTAGTGTTCTGTGGTTAACGTACGCTAAGGCTTTAAGCCAACGTATGCTATTTCATTCACTTTACGTACGTAATGAAATCCTGGTTACGTATGTAATGCTTGGAATCTTATCTTATCTCACTTTCGGCGTGGGGGGCCAAACATGATCCGGATAACTGGCCTTTTCGAGGAAGCCAAGTTGACATACATTACGTACGTAATGCTGAGGCCATAACATACGTAATGATGATGGTGTTTTGAGGCAGTAGCCTCTGGAGGAAGATTACGTACGTAACATTTTCGGTGTAGCGTATGTAAAGGGGTTAACGTACGTTATCTTCATGCGATAACGTACGTAATGAGCTGTGCAGTTTATAAAAAGACAGCTTGTGTCTTTCATTTGCACGTCTAAAATCTGATTTTTCTCTCCAACAATCGTCCCTCTGCCTCACTAGACCGACTTTACTCCCTTCCAACTTGTGTTTGAGCCTTGCATCTTGGATTGGAGCTTGTTGATTAGAAGTTTAGAGTTTTTCTTAAAGCTTGGAGTGTGTTCTTGTGGTTTTGGTGATTTGTTCTTCATTTCTGAAGGTATGTTGTGCGATTATACTCAATATTTTCGTAGTTATGATGTTAGTGTTATGGTATACTACACCTAGTGTTTAATTAATCAAGTAAAACATGTTTGTAGTTAAGCTTTTTAACACTTATTGATGAATATGGTAAATAAGGGTTTGGAATGAAGATATTCTTGATGTTATAATGGTAATGATCATGTTTATAAGAATCATAATCTTCTTGCTGGACTATTAACATCATTAGGACAATAATAATCATTAGCTTCTTCGTAGTTAAGTTTAATTGATGAAATTGTTGTCATAAAATGTATTAGAACACCTTGATGAATGTTATAAGATTAGAGTGATGTTCTTGAACCTAAGCTAGGTAAATTCATAGATGATGATAGTTGATTCTCCAAGTTAGTAAGTGGTTGTAAGGATGGTGTTAATTTGAGATAATCTTCATGATTATGATATGGTCTTGTAACTAAATGAATTTGAGTATAACCTTATTGTAGCTTACTACATTCAATCTAAAATTGATGTAATGATGAAACAAGGTTGTTTAGATTATCACTTTGTAACATTGGTGATGTTCTTGGAAGGTTAAATGATATAAAATGATATGAACGAACATAAATGATTGTTTAACATGTTCTTGATAAATCCTCATTCATAAAGAACCATGCGAGTATTTGAGAATATCTTGTAAACCGATCATAAGAATGAATTGAGGTAAAATAGAGTTCTTGGTATAGAATTTTGATATCTTGAGATAGCTGGACTATTCATATTGAATTTAGGGTGTCGTCTCACTGAATTCGATATCGATGATTATATAGATGTGTTATTGAGTGAAATGTATTTCATTTAAGGTCGATTGTTCGAGTAACCGATATTTGTCGAGGACCGTCTGTTCGTTCGACAAGTGAGGATTATTCTCGTCTCTGTATTGATGCAAGTTATCTTGCTTGGTTATAATGATGATTGAATTCATGTTATGGTTATACGTTTCGTGTATATGAAACACTTATTTAATCTGTGACTCGTAGTTCGATATTATTCTTCATGATGTTCCATTTCTCACCATGGGATTACATTCCCAAGTTCATCACCTTTGAATCATTGATCTCGTTGATCCTTATTGTCACTTCGGTGAGTTTCTTTATCCTTGATCGGATATGTGATTTGTTGAATTCATTGTCATGTTGTATCGTGACATATCTGGAATCATATTTGCATGCCGATTGGTTATTGTGTAGGATTTTTAGCCAGGCATATATATAGTCATACGTGGATGTTTCCGTATTGGACTGTGCACACGAGACGTAGTTCGTGAGGCTAATTAGGTACATTGTCACACATATATTCTGGATTCCGTATACGGGGTGGACATGTACACGGACACATTTTCGGATTGGGCGTACTGTGATGTCCATCTTGAGCCATATTGTTTGATCGTTCATAGTTCATATATGATTGGACATGTTCGACGATTTGTGACTGATTGTTCATACGCCGGAGGGGTATGTTCAGTAGTCGGGATGTTTCTTTGAGATCTAATTTATGTGAATAGTATAATGTATGGAGAATCATTTATCATGTTATCTGACCCTGTGTTTTGGGCGAAATACTTGTGTTGTATTTTTGGTCGAGGCAAAGGCAAGGTATGGGAAGAGCATGGTGACGGCGAAGGGTTCGAAGGATACTGGTTGGGGGCACCAAGTATTTTGTTGTGCGGTCATGTTCAAACCGTGTAATGTTATTTTTTTCTGCTTCATTTAAACTATTATCCGATTGTATTGTTGTTTGAAGTATATTCCATCTCCACATGGTTTATACTTGTATTTTGGATCGTGTGTATGTTTAGGCCGTTGGCCATACTATTTATAAACTCCTAATTGGAGTTATGACTAATTATTGTGGTTCAGTATCACACATTTAATTTGTATTTTGGTATCGCCTGGTGGGTCCCAGTGTGGGGTCCACGGCACTGTAATATTCGTCTTTTGGGGTGTTACAAAAGATAGTTCCAAAATAGAGGAAGAAGTGGACTTATGTGAACAAACTGAAGAAAAAGTTGAATCCCCTAAGAAATTAGAACTAAAAGAACTACCTAAACATCTTAAATATATGTTTTTAGAGGATGAAGAGAACAAACCTGTCATTATTAATGCAAAACTTTCTCAAACTGAAAAAGATGCTTTAGTCGAAGTTCGTAAAAAAATTAAAAATGCAATTGGATGGGGATTAAGCGGCATAAAAGGAATTAGTCCATCTGTAATATCTAAGCTTTTCATTTCCATTTACTCCAACCGTTGTGATCCATTTGTACTCGGTACGACTTTTGCGTATCTCATATCGTATATTGTACTCATTCTATAATCGTGATTCTTGAGCAATCTATTGATATTCGTATTTGAGTTATATCATATTGGATGGATAATTGTATGTCTCGTCATGTCACTATGGGTTAGAACAGTACTACTGATTGCTGGACATAACGTACGATATGCTTAACATTTAGCGTACGTTAGTTCTTCTGTGAAGTTGGGACATTAGCCTCTGGAGACATCTTTGCATACTCTACCTGTAGGAATTAACGTATGTAAAAGTTCATTATGTACATTATCTGAACTCATCAACATACGTAAAAATACCTGGGCATCAAGTCAGTAAGCACTGGACATTCTATTACGTACGTAACATTAGACCGTAGCGTATGCTAGTACCTTTCACATACGCTAAGCCTGCCATGCAACATACATAATGTAACCTGTGCATCGAGGCAGTGAGCTCTGTGGGGTTCGCTGCGTACGCAATGCAGATGCTTCAATGTACGTTAAGATCTTAACCTATGTAATGCTTAGGGTATTGCGTAAGTAACGATATTCACCTATATAAGCGGACTTCAGTCCTGATTTCGCCATTTTTCAACTCTTCCTTCTCTTCCTGGGCGATTTGCGATGGTTTGGTCATCGTAGTGCGGATTTCGGTCGATTGTCATCATCTATCAATATTTTCGAGTTCACAACACAGATTTAGAAACATTTCAACATCTTCCACCGTTCTAGTCGAGGTATTATTATTAGAACCCTAGTTTTTGGGGATTTGGGGGGTTTGTGATGATTTCGTCCTTCTAGTCCATTTTAGCCTAGATTTATGTTAGATTATGATTGTATAATCGTAAACCCTTGATTTCCTTGACGTTTTGTGGACTGAGTTTTTGTGATTTCCACCGTTAGTTGATTATGATCGGTTAAGCCCTCGTAGTGTACGATGAATTGTTCCTAAGGGTAGAATCTAGGGTGATTCTTTATATTATAGTAGTGTTGTAGTTGATTAAGTATCATTGTCTTCTAGTTTCGAAACTTTGGAGTGAGTTTAGATGGAAGCCCTCTCCGTTCACTGTTTCTTCACGTCATAATAATCAAGGCAAGGATATGTATGACATAATGTTATGTGTGTTACGAGTTCAACATGAATGATGAATTATGATAATGTGTGTGTTGTTGTTCTTACACCATGGGATGGTTCGACGGGACCTCTGGGGGCCGATCCTAATGGGTACGGCCGCGGAAGTGGTTTCCCACCTGGGGACGGTCCGGGGGGATCTCTGGGGATTGATACTAATGGGTATGGCCACAGGTTACCAAGTGTGGATTATTGTTATTTTGAGATATGATGATATGGTTTTCATGATAATGATGTTTTGATACAAATGTGATATTCCGAAATATTGTTTTCTAAAATGCTTTCTAAATGTGATGATATTATTGAATCGTATCTGTATATAATGTCGTGTAATTGTGTACTTGCAGTAGCTATACGAATGCTAACCCCTTAAATGGGGGAAATTCATTTCATGCATTTCAGGTATCGGGCAAGCTGAGGAGCCAGTACGGGAACACATACAAAGGATGGCCAGGCATGATGTTATGAGGCTCGAGTCTGGATTATTTATTTTATTATGTTTATATGGTCCATCGGGGTCAGTCGATTTTTTCTGTTTTAAAGATATTGTGGAATTCCCACGCATGGGCAATGGATTCATTTTATATTCTATTTTCCTGCGTTCCAACCAAAATGTTTTGGCCTTGGCCACGACCTTATTTATATTATTAAATATTGTCATTATGGGATTACTGTAAATTGTGTGAATGTCGTAGCCTGGTAGACCTTGATGAAGGCTCTATGGCTTGTAATGACCCTTACGAGAATTAGGGTGTT
This sequence comes from Orobanche coerulescens, assembly GCA_033398695.1. Lineage (NCBI taxonomy): Eukaryota > Viridiplantae > Streptophyta > Magnoliopsida > Lamiales > Orobanchaceae > Orobanche > Orobanche coerulescens. The sequence continues at coordinate 40,272,342 of CM065809.1, read as the reverse complement.
ACATTTATGGTATCAGAGCTTTAGGTTGTAAATACCTAGTCTGTCGGTCAAGGGTCTGTCAGTTGTGTCGTAAGAGTCAGTTATTGAGCCTAACATCATCGTGCTACCATCTCTCCGTGCGACCCGTGGCTGTGAGTCTCCTCAAACTATTACGATTCTGTATTACTTTTCTTATGTGAACTGGAATTGTGAGATTGGGGTACCGATGATGTAAAATGTGAACTGTGTTGATCTTGTCTCGTTTCATTTCTTATTCTGTAGTATGTTGAGAGGTTGCGGTATACCAGCTCGGGGATGTGGCCGACACCGTGGTGCTGATGATGAGGGAGTTCTGCTATCCTAGTAATCCGCAAATTCGGCTTCACATTCAGTGTCGAACACTCTGCCCTTGAGTTCTGACAGATCTCAGGACTTATCAGTCATCCAGGGCCAACTGTCGGGTAATAACGCCGATGCAGGAGCTACTGTTGTACTTCAGCAGTTGGTGGCTCAACTGGCTCAGATTGCTCAAGCGGTCACCATAATCCGCCCCCGATCGTGGAGGACGTAGCCAGCAAATTGCTTCAGAAAGTGACAAAAATGCAGCCCCCTCCTTTTGCTGGCTCTACTGACTCCTTAGGTTAGGATAATTGGCTCTTTTGGTTGTGAAGGACTTTCGATGTCGTAGCTTGTCCTGATGACAAGAGGTTACTTATTGCTCAATACCTCCTGGATTAGGAAGCTATGGAATGGTGGGATGCAGTGGTGCCCAGAGATCATGTAGCCACTTGGGATGAGTTTAAGACTGCAATGGAGGTAGAGTATTGTCCGCCACCAGTTCGGAAGCACAGGATCGCATCTACGCTGCAGGACGTAGCGATATCCTAGGCCATCATTACTTATAATCAGCAGTTGGGATATGTGAAAGATCAAGTGAGAATGGAGGCCGATAAGATCCGTTATTTTAATATGCGCATGAAGCCGCATATCAGGCATAGCATGGCACCACTCATGTGTGCTACGTTGAAAGAATACCAGGATCGCACTTTAACGATTGAGATGGCAGTTTCGGAGTTAGAGTCTGTTTTCGAGGCTAAGAAGCAGAAAACTACTGGCAATTTCTCAACTGGTAAGAGTGGTTGGTTTTCGAAATTGTAATCTGCTCCCGCATCTGGTAGAAGGTAATTTCACCAAGATGGAGGCTCGCACGGTAACCACTCAGTTCAGTCTACCATACTTGGTGGCAGATTTTGTTTCAAATGCAGTCAAAGTGAGCATGTGGTGAAGGATTGCCCATTTCCATTAGTTAATTATTTTTCATGCGGACAGAGTGGGCATTGTGCAGCTCATTGTGAGAGGGCTACCAGAGCATCCAGAGATTCAACATTATTACGGTACAGAAGGAACTTATTGTCGATCAGAAGACCCCAGTTGCGCAGACCCCTTAGAGTTCGGGTTGTGGCAAGGGTCGGGGTCAACCGGACGGTCGTGCAGTGTCGAGTTTGGGGTCAGTGCACCCCTTATATACCAGATGAGATGCACAGAGAAGACAGACATTCCGATGGCATCAGGTACCACTCAGATCATTTCTCATCCAGTTTCGGTGCTATTTGATTCGAGTGCTACTCATTTTTTTATTGCATGGGATTGCATATGTCGTATTGGTATTGATTGTTTATTTGAGTGTGAGCCATTCGTAGTGGGTACTCCTAGTGGGGATCATATGGATGGGAATCGGGAAGTCAGAGACTACCCAGTGAAGATTGGGAACCGGGATTCACTCTCGAACCTCATTGTTGTAGACTTAAAGGGTGAGGATTTGATCCCCGGGGATGATTGGATGGATCATCATGGTGCTATCATGGACTATCGGACTCGTACTATCTCGATAGTGGCTGAGGATGGCACAGAACATTCTCTTGTGGGTTGTAAATCGGGTAGATTGGGGAGTTTGATCAATGCCTTGAAGGCAATGAAACTCTTGAACCAGGGTTGCTTAGGCTATTTGTGCTACGCTTTGAAGGCATAAGATGATGGAGTTGAGATGTCTTCGATTCGAGTCGTTAGTGAATATTCCGATGTATTTTCGGACGACTTACCTAGATTACCACCACATCGAGAAATCGAGTTTCCTATTAATCTAGAGCCATATGCAGCTCCTGTTTCTCGTGCACCGTCTCGTATGGCACCGTCAGAGATGTTGGAGTTGAATAAACAGTTGGGGCAATTGTTGGATAAAGGATACATTCGACCGAGCGCATCAACCTGGGGTGCGCCAGTGCTTTTTTTTAAAAAGAATGATGGATTGCTTTGTTTATGCATTGACTATCGAGAATTAAACAAGCTGACCATCAAAAATAAGTACCCTTTGCCCTAGATTGATGACTTATTTGATCATCTTCAGGGAGCGACAATCTTCTCGAAAATTGATTTACGGTCAGGTTATTATCAATTAAGGATTCAGGATAGCGATATTCCAAAAGCTGCCTTTTGGACAAGAGATGGCCATTACGAGTTTGTGGTTATGCCTTTCGGGCTAGCCAATGCCCCAGCAGTATTCATACAGTTGATGAACAAGGTTTTTATCGAATATCTGGACAAATTCGTAGTCATTTTTATTGGTGATATCCTTATCTATTCCCGGGTCCAGGAGGAGCACGATGAACATCTTCGTGTTGTGTTAGATATTTTGAAAGCTGAATAGTTATATGTAAAGTTTTACAAATGTGAGTTTTGACTCCAGGAAGTAACATTCTTCGGGCATGTGATTTCAGCAGATGGGGTTCGGGTTGACCCACATAAGATAGAGGCGGTACTGGCATGGGAACCACCTAAGAATGTGAAGGGAGTGAGGAGTTTCCTAGGACTTATGGGTTACTATCATAGGTTCGTCGAAGTATTTTCCAATATCGCTCGACCACTTATGCAGTTGCTTCAGAAAACTCAGAATTTCGAGTGGAATGTTGATATGCAGAATAGTTTCGAGGAGTTGAAGAGGCGGTTGACTACCGCATCAGTTCTAGACTTGCCATAGGGGAACGATGATTTTGTAGTTTATAGTGATGCTTCAGGCCTTGTACTTGGATGTGTTTTCATGCAGAGAGATATGGTTATGCATCTCGACAGTTGAAACCATATGAATCAAATTACCCTACTCATGATTTGGATCTAGTTGCGGTCATTTTCGCTTTAAAAATTTAGAGGCATTACCTCTACGGATCATCGTGTAAGATTTACATGGATCACAAGAGTCTAAATTATATCTTCAGCCAGAAGGAATTGAACATGAGGCAACGTAGGTGGCTAGAATTAATTAAGGACTATGATCTTGAGATTCTTTATCATCCGGTCAAGTCTAATGTAGTAGCGGATGCATTGAGTCGTAAGCCGATGGCTCTTTAGATATTAGAAGTACTTACACCTCAAAGCAAGATCCATTGGGATTTAATTTGTCAGAATATCAAGGTTTGGTTTCATAGAGTTCAGGGTCAGTTGTGTGCGTTATAAATCACTTCATCTTTGATCGATGACATCAAAGCGAGACAGTATGATGACCCGTTTTTAGTTCAGTTGCGGGAGGATGTGAAGAAAGGGAAAGCCCCTGGGTTTGTAATATAGGAGGACGGAATTTTGAGATTTCGAGGAAGATTGTGTGTACCATGTGATGTTGAGTTGAGACAGAAAATTTTGAGAGAAGTTCATACTACACCTTATTCCATACATCCTGGTACAAGTAAAATGTACAAGGATGTAAGGAGTAATTTCTGGTGGAGTAACTTGAAGACGGCGTTAGCGAGTTTGTATCGAAGTGTTTTACCTGCCAGTAGCTTAAGATCGAACATCAGCAACACGCGGGATTATTGAGACCACTTCTATTCCATAATGGAAGTGGGATGATATTTCTATGGATTTCATTACCAGCATGCCTAGAACTTGGACCGGAATAAACATGATTTGGGTCATTGTCGATCGGCTAACCATATCTACTCATTTTTTGGGTATTAAGGATACTTGGGGACTAGAGAGACTAGCACAAGTGTCATTGCAGAAATAGTGAGGTTGCATGGGACTCCTTAGAGTATTATTTATGATCGAGATGGTCGATTCATATCGCATTTTTGGCAGGCCGTTCATCGAGCTTTGGGGACTGAGTTGAGACTCAGTATATCTTACCATCCCCAGACAGATAGACAGTTAGAGCAGACGATTTAGACACTTGAGGATATGTTGAGAGCCTATGCCTTAGACTAGAAATGTGATTGGGAGTCGCACCTGTCGTTGATTGAGTTTACGTACAATAATAGTTAGCATGGCTCGATCAAAATGGCACAATTTGAGGCTTTATATGGAAGGAGGTGCAGATCGCCATTGTGTTAGGACGATGCATCTGAATTGATTGTTACCGAACCGGGTTTATTAGTTGAGCATAGACTGTTAAATGCTCAGAGTCGATAGAAGTCTTATTCTAATACACGTCATCACCTGTTAGAGTTTGAGGTTGGGGACCATGTGTTGCTGAAGGTATCGCCGACTCGGGGAGTTTAGCGCTTTGGTCGGAAGGGTAAACTTAGCCCGAGGTACATTGGACCCTTTGAGATTTTAGAGCGAGTCAGAGATCTTGCATATCGTTTAGGGTTGCCAACCTCTCTGAGTCATGTGCATAACGTATTTCATGTCTCCCAGCTCAGAAAGTACATACCGGATCCTAGCCATGTTATTGATTTTGGAGAGATTGAGCTTGGACCCGACATCACATTTGAGGAGAGACTGATTCAGATTTTGGAGCGTCAGATAAAGCAACTTAGGCACAAAACCATTCCTTTGGTTAAAGTGCAATGGTCGAGGCATGGAAAGGAAGAGTCTACATGGGAAACCAAAGATAATAAGAAGGCTAGATACCCCTAATTATTCACCTTGTAAGTTTCAGGACGAAACTTCTTTTTAGAGGGAGAGAATGTAATATCCACGCTTTTCATTTTCATTTATTCCAGCTATTTTGATCTATTCATACTCGGTACGACTTTTATGTATTTCATATAGTATATTGTACTCATTCTATAATCGTGATTCTTGAGCTATCTATTAATGTTCGTATTTGGGGTATATCATATTAGATGGATAATTATATGTCTCGTCATGTCACTATTGGTTAGAACATTTATCATATGTTACTTCTTCTGTGTAGTTGGGACAGTAGCCTCTGGATACATCTTTGCGTATGCTACCTGTAGGAATTATCGTACGTAAAAGTTCATTACATACGTTATCTGAACTTCTCAACATATGTAAACATACCTGGGCATCAGGTCAGTAAGCACTGGACATTCTATTACGTACGTAACATTAGACCGTAGCGTATGCTAGTACCTTTCACGTACGCTAAGCCTGTCATGCAATGCACGTAATGCAACATGTGCATCGAGGCAGTGAGCTCTATTGGGTTCATTGCATACGCAATGCAGATGCCTTAACGTACGTAATCTTAACGTACATAATGCTTTGGGTATTGCGTACGTAACAATATTCACCTATATAAGTGGACTCCAGTCCTGATTTCGCTATTTTTCATCTCTTCCTTCTCTTCCTGGGCGATTTGCGATGGTTTGGTCAGGGTAGTGCGTATTTCGGTCGATTGTCATCATCTATCAATATTTTCGAGTTCACAACTCAGATTTAGCAACATTTCAACATCTTCCACCATTCTAATTGAGGTATTATTGCTAGAACCCTACTTTTTGGGGATTTGGGGGGTTTTGTGATGATTTCATCCTTCTAGTCCGTTTTAGCCTAGATTTATGTTAGATTATGATTGTATAATTGTAAATCCTCGATTTCCTTAATGTTTTGCGGACTGAATTTCTGTGATTTCCACCGTTAGTTGATAATGATCGGTTAAGCCCTCGTAGTGTACGATGAATTGTTCATAAGGATAAAATTTAGGGTGATTCTTTATATTCCAATAGTGTTGTAGTTGATTAAGTATCATTGTGTGCTAGGAAGGAAACTTTGGAGTGAGTTTGGATTGAAGCCCTCTCCGTTCACCGTTTCTTCACGTCATAATAATCAAGGCAAGTACATGTATTACATAATGTTATGTGTGTTATGAGTTCGACATGAATGATGAATTATGACAACGTGTATGTGTGTTGTTGTTCTTCCATCCGGTGATGGTTCGACGGGACCTCTGGGGGCCGATACTAATGAGTACATCCGCGAAAGTGGTTTCCCACCTAGAGACAGTCCGACGGGACCTCTGTGGATCGATACTAATGGGTACGGTTACCAAGTGTGGATTATCGTGATGTTGAGATGTGATGATATAGTTTTCATGATAATAATGTTTTGATTCAAATGTGATATTCCAAGATATTATTTTCTAAAATGCTTTCTAAATGTGATGATATTGTTGAATCGTATCTGTATATAATGTCGTGTAATTGTGTACTTGCACTAGCTATTCGAATGCTAACCCCTTAAATGGGGGAAATGCGTTTCACGCATTTCAGGTATCAGGCAAGCTGAGGAGCCAGCACGGGAACGCATGCAAAGGATGGTCAGCCATGATGTTATGAGGCTCGAGTCTGGATTATTTATTTTATTATGTTTATGTTGTCCGTTGCGGTCAGTCGAGTAAACGTTTTTCTGTTTTAATGATATTGTGGAAGTCCCCTGCGTGGACAATGGATTCACTTTACATTCCATTTCTCTGCGTTCAAACTAAAATGTTTTGGCCTTGACCACGATCTTATTTATGTTATTAGATATTGTCATTATGGGATTATTGTAAATTGTGTGAATGTCCTAGCCTGGTAGATATTGATGAAGGTTCTACGGCGTATAATGACCCTTATGAGAATTGGGGTGTTACACCATCGACATGTATGTATAAATTATTCTGGAAGAAGGTACAAAACCTGTTAGAGAAGCAAAAAGGCGTTTAAACCCAAATATGATGGAGGTATTTAAGAAAGAAATTTTAAAACTTATTGCAGAAGATATGATCTACCCCAGTGCAGATAGTGAATGGGTTAGTCCTGTACATGATTTTTCTAAAAGGTGGGATTAATGTAGTAGAAAATGATAAAGGAGACCTGGTTCCTACTGGAGTAACTATAAGGTGGCGTATGTGTACCAACTATGGCAAACTTAACGCCTCCGCTAAAAAGGACCATTTTTCTCTGTCTTTTATTGATCAATTGCTTGATAAACTTGCTGAGAGTAAATTCTACTGTTTTCTTGATGGTTTATCACGATACTATCAAGTAGCGATTGCAACTTGGGATTAACCAAAACAACTTTTACCTGTCCATTAGAAACTTTTGCTTTATGAAGAATTCAATTGGGACTTTGTAATGCACCTGGAACTTTTCAAAGGGCATGCTCTCTATTTTCTGCGATATGGTACAAAAGATTTTATTCTGGTATGCACAGATGATTTCTCAATTTTTGGATCATCATTTTCTGATTGCCTCAATAAATTATCTAGTCCTACAAAGACATGTAGAAAGTAATTTAACCTTAAGCTCTGAGAAAAGCTATTTCATGGTGACTAGTGGGATCGTCTTAGGATATTAGAAGTTTTCTTAGTAATTAAGGTTGGTAAAGCTAAAATTGATGTAATAAAAAATTTCTCTCCTCCAACCAATATTAAGGATATTAGAAGTTTTCTTGGGAATGCCGGATGAAGGATTGTCTTAGGATTAGATGCATATATTTGTTGGTATTTTTATTGATGTTATATATATATATATATATATATGTGTGTGTGTGTGTGTGTGTGTGCGCGCGTGTGTGTGGGTGTGTTTTATGTGATAATTTATAATAGTTTATGTGTTTTTATATTACTTTACTTCCGAATAATTTTAATAATTTTATGTAATTATTGAATAATTATTCAGAATTAAATTTTATCTGCACAGCAAATCGGTAGAAGACATATCTGTAGTTCTGAGGGTGATATCTTTACGGAATTCAAACATATTCCTGAGGGTCTCATTTTAGTCATCTCGTCGAGGCGATCATTTTAAAAAAAACTCATTCGAATCCGAGTTCGTATGAAAGAGTTATGCCCGTTCGAAGTTTGGAGGACATTTAAAATATTGACGAAAAATATCGAGACAAGTCGCGACATCAGATGGGAAATGGATGATGGTAGTATGACATCAGCATGCCGTCAGCTATGATGTGGCAGATCAGATTGAAAAAAGGAGTAATTTCCGTGCATTTTCTCTTCTCACGCGGACGAGCTGCATTATTGACACTGAGATAAGATAAGATAAGATAGATGTATTATTACAAACCAAACCAAGCCAAACCAAACATACCCAGTATATCCCGCTCAGAGCAGGGTCTGGGGAGGGTAAGATGTACGCAGACCATGCCCCTACCTATTACAGTAGAAAGGCTGTTTCCGTGAAGACCCTCAGCTTAGTGCACAACAACATATTGAGTGAAAAATACAAAGGGAAGCATATGATACGAAAAAAAAACTCAATACCATACCTGAGCCCATGGCTTAATCCACATGGGACTTACCTAAGAGGAATTTTGCTACATCACTCCCGATGAACGCTGCTCAAATAGAAGAGAGGTTGACTCCGCGCACAGCTCCCTGTCAAAAATACAACACACGCAAAAGGCAATAGGATAAAATATACAATAAATGTAAAAATGCAATGCTCTAGGTCAAAACTAACAGAGACAACCCAACCCTGAGGCTCTCAACTACAGCACCGCTCCCAACTAAAGAATCCACAACTCTGATCTGGCGCCTCCAAGCGCATCTATGAACAGTCATGGTCTCGGAAAGGTTTAAGGCCTTCAAATCTAATCTCAGCTGCTCCTCCCACGTCCTCCTCAGTCTGCTTCTCCTCCTCTCCCCTGTAATATCCGTAACTTTCTATTTTTAGCAGTTTCCATTTTTGGTATATGTGTACTTTTATCAACTCGCTTGTAACTGTTTCGACATTTTGAATCTACTTTATTCTTGGACTTTTTCCATTTGGACGAGTTTTGGTGATGTTTTCACGTAATTTCATTTTATGATATGTTTTGCCGTATGAACGTTCAATTCTCGTAAAACTAATTCGTTTTCATGGTTTCTTGGTTTGTACAAGTTCGTATGATTGAGTTGGTCGTGTTGAGACTTTCGGTTTGCAAATCCGACGTCGTATCGTGATTTTCGGACACTTGGGTCATTTTCGTAAATTCCTATAAGTTTAGAGAATTTCATATTCGTTGTCGTATTTCGGATTCCCGGGTAGTCGGATTGATGTTTTCTTGTGATGGTTAGACTCGTCATCGAATATTCTTCGTAGTCGTATTTTTGGTTCGATAGCAGGTCCGGGTTTCGGAGGTCGTCCGGAATCGTTTGGACAGCAGCTGCCAGTACTGTTGTCCAATAGGGTGTTACGGCCGTAACACCCAGAAGTTACGGACGTAAGTTGGCCATGTTACGGCCGTAAGTGTCCCCTGTTACGGCCGTAACATCTCGCTGTTTTAAAACAGCGGGCAGAGGTCCAAGACCTCATTTTCTATCCTTTCTTTCGTTTTTCTTCACGGGGCGACTCCAGAGGCGATTCCTTCAGTTTTGATCGAAGAATTTTTCGTGTTCCATCACCGTAGAATCGTAGTAGCATATCACCATCAGCGTAATCATCCTCCATCATCCGAATCCGATGTATTTTCTTCAAGAACCCTAACTTGTATAAATTGGGGGTTTTTCGGGTTTTTCGTGATTGATTCCGAATTGTTCATGTATGTTGCGAAACTTCTTACCGATTGTTGTTATTGGATGATTCCCAATCCGTTTTCTTTGACTTAATCCGTGAATTATCAATACGGGGAGATTTTTGCATAAACCCTCGCCCGTATCGATTGAACGTCTATTGTCGTGAATTGTAATCGGGGTTATGGGTGTATTCCTTTCGTTATTGATGTCTGTTGGGACTGAGTTATGTTAATTCTTCGTTAGGAACCGTCGTCTTCCACTCGGATCATTCGTAGTCGTTTTTCACTTCTGATCCTTCGAAGATGTCACAAAGGCAAGTACTTTACATTTGTTTACATGTTCTAGTATTTGAATTATGGCTGTATCGTGGTTGTTGTGGATGGATATGTGTATGTTCACCTAGGGACGGTCCGACGGGGCCTCTAGGGATACGTTGTCGTGAGTTTCGTATCGCGAACTATGGTTAACCACCCAGGGATGTCCGACGGGGCTCTGCGGGGTACGGTGGCCGTGAGTCTCGTACCAAGGTTAACTTTGAATTGTGATTTGTTGGAGATAATGTGTTTTGTGATTGTACATCGTAAATATTCCGGAATATAAAATGATTTCTAAAATGATTTTTTTGGCGCATATATTCATCTGATTAGAATGTAGTTCAAATGGATTATACTTGCACTAGCAGTTGTCGCTAACCCCTTAAATAGGGGAAATACTTTTTGTGTTTCAGGTATTAATCGTGGGGACAAGCGAGAACTCGAGCCGTATGAGGATGATGGGCAAGCATGATATGGTCCAGTAGTCGTTTATCGGTGTTTTATTCTGTCGGTTATTTGTTGATGTATTGTTCTGGGATTTATGTACCTTAAAATTGGTTTAAGTACTCGAGTACTTCCTGTTTGAATTTGTTAATGTTGTGTTTCCCCTTTAGGAAATGGACTTGATGTCAGATTTTATTTGTCAATTGTAGCCTTTTATTTGAATTGTCGTTTTTGTTAATGATTTTTGGTCGTCGTCGAATGTCTTGTTTGGTATGTTAGCCTGGTGGATTCCACAGGGTGGGGTCCACGGCGCTGTAATATGCCCTGAATGTCTTGGGGGTGTTACAGAATATGGTATCAGAGCTTAGATTATGGATACCTAGGCTGTCGGTTGTTTGGGTCTAGTCAAGTGTCGTTTTTTGGGACAGTATCACTGCTATGCCATCATCTCAGTACGCCGGTGCTCGTAAGTGTCTCCTAACTTGACTCGTTTCACCGTTCTGTTCTATTACTGTCTTGGTATCTTGTTGCGTTTTACGTTTGAATTGTACTTACCCGCTACTTCTTCAGAATTCCTGCTGGTAGAGGACGCGGACGCGGTAGAGGACGTGGCGCAACCGGTGGGGCGGCCATGTCCGATCACTCAGGAACTGATTCGGCGATGCCTTCCTTGTCGAACAGTGTTCCCCCTAGTTCCGGAGGTCAGCAGGACCAGTCTGCTAGCTCCGGTAATGCACATGAGAATGTTGGAGTGGCCAACATTTTGCAGCAAGTAGCGAACCAGATGACGCTACTGACTCAGCCGTTCTGGTCGGCCAAGCTAATGCCAACCCGGTTCCGCCTACTGGATCCGGCAATGATAAGTTACTTCAGGACGTGATTCGTATGCGTCCTCCACAGTTTGATGGTGCTTCCGACCCTTCCGGTTGGGAGAATTGGCTATTCGAGATGGAGAAAGTATTTGAGGCTGCTAATTGTTCCGAAGAGAGGAAAGTGCCCATTGCTCAGTACTTCCTCGCCAAGGAGGCAGCAACGTGGTGGCAAGCGGTGAAACCGCGTGATCGGGAAGCTACGTGGGCAGAGTTTCAGGATCTGATGGAAGATGAATTCTGTCCTTGGCCAGTGAAAGAGGGGAGGATCCGAGCCTTCTTTGAGGCTAAGCCCCAAGATGTTCCTATTTCTCAAGCTATCAAAGACTACAATCAACAGCTGCATTATGTGAGAAACCAAGTCCGAGATGAGCTTGATAAGATCCGCCACTTTGATATGCGGATGAAACCGAGGGTGCGCCACTACATGTCTGGTCTGGGGTGCACGACTTTGAAAGAATATCAGAATAAAGCGATGGCTTATGAGATGTCGTTTTCTGCAACAGAGACGGCAACCGAAGGAAAGAAGCAGAAGACCTCCAGTCAGTTTTCGGGAGGCAAGTCAGGAGGGTACCCGAAGGCTCAGTCTGGTTCGCGAGTCTTTGGGAGTCAGTCGCCATCAGTTGGGCGAGGAAACAGTTCTAGGTCTGCTCCTGCTGGTTCCGTCTGTGGCCCTACGTGCTTCAACTGTAGTCGCCCGGGCCACATAATGAATGAGTGTGATAGGCCTCTGATTCAGTGTCTTGCTTGTGGTCGGATGGGTCATCGTGCTAAGTTTTGTACGGATGCGGATCGAACTCCAGTTACTCAGATATCAGCCCCAGCTGCGGGAGAACCGAGCGTGAATCAGGCACCGACAGTTCCTCAACCGCAGCAGAGTTTTGGTAGAGGTCGAGGACATGGGCAGCCTTCTAGAGGGGGAGCTTCTAGTGCGGGGTCTGTTCCGCCCCGAGTGTACGAGATGAGACGAGCAGGAGATCCTGACGCGACGGTGGCTACAGGTACCGTCCACATCCTTGATCATCCTGTTTCCGTATTGTTCGATTCTGGTGCTACGCATTCTTTTATATCTATGGATTGTGTGCGTCGTCTGCATGTTGATTGCCTTGTTGCTTGTGAGCCTTTTGTTTTTAAACTTCCTAGTGGGGATAGCATCGTGGGGGATCGTGAGGTTAGATATTTTCCAGTGAGTATCGCGGGGAGGGTTTGGCCTTCCAATCTGATTGCGGTAGATATTAGAGATGAGGATTTGATTCTGGGTGAGGATTGGCTGGACCGTCATGGGGCGATCATGAATTATAGAACGAGGACTATTTCGATGTTAGCCTCTGACGGTACCGAGCATTCTTTCGTGGGGCGTAAGCGGAGTGGCCAGAGACTCCTGATCAGCGCCTTGAGGGCGGTGAGACTTCTTCGAGGAGGTTGTACGGGCTATTGGTGTTACGCTTTGAGATCGGAAGAAGGGGGAGTCGAGCTCTTGTCTATCCCGGTAGTGTGTGAGTATCCTGATGTTTTTCCAGACGAGTTGCCGGGTTTGCCGCCGGACCGAGAAGTTGAGTTTACCGTCGATTTAGAGCCGGGTGCAGCACCTATCTCTAAGACGCCATACCGTATGGCGCCCGCCGAGATGCTGGATCTAAAGAAACAGTTGGGAGAGTTGCTAGACATGGGGTATATTCGACCGAGCGCTTCACCTTGGGGCGCACCGGTCCTGTTTGTGAAGAAGAAGGATGGGTCACTTCGTTTGTGTATCGACTACCGAGAGTTGAACAAAGTGACCATCAAAAACAAGTACCCGCTCCTGAGGATTGATGACTTGTTTGATCAGTTGCAAGGGGCAACTGTGTTTTCAAAGATTGATTTGAGATCGGGGTATTATCAGCTCCGAGTGAAGGATACCGATATTCCGAAGACGGCCTTTCGGATGAGATATGGTCACTACGAGTTTGTGGTTATGCCTTTTGGGCTAACCAACGCCCCAGTCGTGTTCATGCAGCTTATGAACAAAGTCTTTATCGAGTACCTCGATAAATGTGTAGTCGTCTTTATAGATGACATCCTGATTTACTCGAGGAGCGAGGAGGAGCACGCCCGTCATTTGCATATCGTGTTAGACATTTTGAGAACTCAGCACCTTTTTGCGAAGTTCTCAAAGTGTGAGTTTTGGTTACGGGAGGTTATGTTTCTCGGTCATGTAATCTCGGCCGAGGGTGTTTGTGTGGACCCACATAAGGTAGAGGCAGTGTTGGATTGGGCACCGTCCAAGAACGTGAAGGAGGTCCGCAGTTTTCTGGGATTAGCCGGGTATTACCGTAGATTCGTCGAGGGGTTCTCTAAGCTCGCTCGGCCGCTGACTCAGTTGTTACAGACGTCAGAAAAGTTTGTGTGGACCGATGAGAGGTAGAATAGTTTTGAGGAGTTGAAGAAGCGGTTGACGACCGCTCCTGTTTTGGCTTTACCGAGTGGTAATGAGGGTTTCTCAGTTTTCAGTGATGCTTCGGGCCAAGGGCTCGGATGTGTACTTATGCAGCACGGGAGGACGATTGCCTATGCTTCCCGTCAGTTGAAACTGTACGAGTTGAATTACCCTACGCACGATCTTGAGTTTGGCCGCAGTTGTATTTGCGCTAAAGATCTGGCGTCATTACTTGTACGGCTCGTCATGTCATATTTTCACCGATCACAACAGCCTGAAGTACATTTTTACGCAGAAAGAGCTTAATATGAGACAGAGGAGATGGTTGGAGTTGATTAAGGACTACGATATCGAGATCCTTTATCATCCGGGCAAGGCTAATGTGGTGGCAGATGCCTTGAGCCGGAAATCGGTAGTGCTTCGGGCGCTTGAGTTGCTTACGGACCAGTCGGGACTTCAGCGAGAGTTTATGAGGTTGAGCATTGAGGTTGTACTACCATAGAGTTCCGGGCAGTTGCGTACTCTTGAAGTTTCTTCATCTCTGGTCGATGACATTAAATTGGGACAGTTGGGGGACTCGATGTGTATTCAGCTCCGAGAGAGTGTAGGAAAAGGGAAAGCCCCGGGATTCGTTATTCATGAGGATGGTGTGTTGAGATTCCGAGGTCGGTTGTGTGTTCTGAACGACCCGGGATTGAGACAGAGTATTATGCAAGAGGCTCATGCGTCACCTTACTCAGTCCATCCAGGCTCGAGTAAAATGTATAAAGATTTGAGGAAAATCTCTAGTGGAACGACATGAAGAATGAGGTAGTTCAGTTTGTGGATAAGTGTTTGACTTGTCAACAAGTCAAGATTGAGCATCAGCGGCCAGCCGGGCTGTTGAAGCCACTTCCCGTCCCGGAGTGGAAGTGGGAGGATATCTCTATGGATTTTGTCACGGGTTTACCGAGGACGAAGACTGGTATGAATATGGTGTGGGTGATTGTAGACCGACTGACTAAGTCGGCACATTTTTTAGGCATCAAGGATACTTGGGGCCCAGAAAAATTGGCTCGTATTTTTATCGCGCAGATAGTGAGACTTCATGGTATGCCGAAGACCATTATTTCGGACAGAGATGGCCGATTTGTATCGCATTTTTGGCAGCGGTACATAAGGCATTGGGGACACAGTTACGTTTGAGCACTTCGTTCCATCCCCAGACCGATGGGCAGTCCGAGCGTACTATTCAGATGTTCGAGGATATATTGCGCGCGTGTGCGTTAGATTGGAGTAGTGACTCGGAGGAGCATTTGGCCTTGATTGAGTTTACGTATAATAATAGCTGGCACGCGTCGATTAAGATGGCACCGTATGAGGCACTTTATGGCAGACGTTGCCGATCACCGATATGTTGGGATGAGCCGTCCGATTTAGTTGGCACTGAACCAGACCTCGTGTTAGAGACGAGGTAGAAGTTGAGTTGATTAGGAAGAGAATGTTAGCTGCTCAGAGTCGACAAAAGTCTTATGCGGATGTTAGGCGTCGACCTTTGGAGTTCGATGTGGGAGATCATGTTCTGTTGAGGGTATCCCCGACGAAGGGAGTTTTCCGTTTTGGAAAAAAGGGAAAGCTCAGTCCGAGGTATATTGGGCCCTTCGAGATATTGGAGAGAGTCGGTGAGTTGGCATACCGTTTAGCTTTGCCTCCGTCGTTGAGTCATGTTCATAGCGTATTTCACGTCTCCCAGCTGAGGAAGTATGTTCCGGACCCGTCCCACATTATTGATTTTGGAGACGTGGAGATCGAGAAGGATGTTACGCTTGAGGAGAGACCCGTCAAGATTTTGGAGCGTCGAGACAAACAGTTAAGGCACAAAACCATTCCTTTGGTTAAGGTGCAATGGTCGAGGCACGGAGTAGAAGAAGCGACGTGGGAGTTAGAGGAGGATATGCGT
Organism: Orobanche coerulescens; assembly: GCA_033398695.1. Classification (NCBI taxonomy): domain Eukaryota; kingdom Viridiplantae; phylum Streptophyta; class Magnoliopsida; order Lamiales; family Orobanchaceae; genus Orobanche; species Orobanche coerulescens. The sequence goes on along the minus strand of CM065809.1, from coordinate 40,256,651 downwards.
TCGAGGCACCCCGAGCTTTTCGATTCTTAAGTTTCAGGACGAAACTTTATTTTAGAGGGGGAGAATGTAATATCCGTAACTTTTTATTTTTAGCAGTTTCCATTTTTGGTATATGTGTACTTTTAGCGACTCGCTTGTAACCATTTCGACATTTTGAATCTACTTTATTCTTGGAGTTTTTCCATTTGGACGAGTTTTGGTGATGTTTTCACATAATTTCATTTTATGATATGTTTTGCCGTATGAACGTTCGATTCTCGTAAAACTCGTTCGTTTTCGTGGTTTCTTGGTTTGTACAAGTTCGTATGATTGAGTTGGTCATGTTGAGACTTTCGGTTTGCAAATCCGACGTCGTATCATGATTTTCGGACACTTGGGTCATTTTCGTAAATTTCTATAAGTTTAGGGAATTTCATATTCATTGTCGTATTTTGGATTCCCGGGTAGTCGGATTGATGTTTTCTTGTGATGGTTAGACTCGTCATCGAATATTCTTCGTAGTCGTATTTTTGGTTCGATAGCAGGTCCGGGTTTCGGGGTCGTCCGGAATCGCTTGACAAGAAATGCCAAGATCGGCCCAAGAGGTGTTACGGCCGTAACAACTAGAAGTTACGGACGTAAGTTGGCCATGTTATGGCCGTAAGTGTCCCCTGTTACGGCCGTAACAGCCCGCTGTTTTAAAACAGCGGGCAGAGGTCCAAGACCTCATTTTCTATCCTTTCTTTTGTTTTTCTTCACGGGGCGACTCCAGAGGCGATTCCTTCAGTTTTGATCGAAGAATTTTTCGTGTTCCATCACCGTAGAATCGTAGTAGCATAACACCATCAGCGTAATCATCTTCCATCATCCGAATCCGAGGTATTTTCTTCAGGAACCCTAACTTGTATAAATTGGGGGTTTTTCGAGTTTTTCGTGATTGATTCCGAATTGTTCATGTATGTTGCGAAACTTCTAACCGATTGTTGTTATTGGATGATTCCCAATCCGTTTTCTTTGACTTAATCCGTGAATTATCAATACGGGGAGATTTTTGCGTAAACGCTCGCCCGTATCGATCAACGCTCATTGTCGTGAATTGTAATCGGGGTTATGGGTGTATTCCTTTCGTTATTGATGTCCGTTGGGACTGAGTTATGTTAATTCTTCGTTAGGAACCGTCGTCTTCCACTCGGATCATCCGTAGTCGTTTTTCACTTCCGATCCTTCGAAGATGTCACAAAGGCAAGTACTTTACATTTGTTTACATGTTCTAGTATTTGAATTATGGCTGTATCGTGGTTGTTGTGGATGGATATGTGTATGTTCACCTAGGGATGGTCCGAAGAGGCCTCTAGGGATATGTTGTCGTGAGTTTCGTATCGCGAACTATGGATAACCACCCAGGGATGTCCGACGGGGCTCTGCGGGGTACGGTGGCTGTGAGTCTCGTACCAAGGTTAACTTTGAATTGTGATTTGTTGGAGATAATGTGTTTTGTGATTGTACATCGTAAATATTCCGGAATATAAAATGATTTCTAAAATGATTTTTTTGGCGCATATATTCATCTGATTAGAATGTAGTTCAAATGGATTGTACTTGCACTAGCAGTTATCGCTAACCCCTTAAATGGGGGAAATACTTTTTGTATTTCAGGTATTGATCGTGGGGACAAGCGAGCACTCGAGCCGTATGAGGATGATGGGCAAGCATGATATGGTCCAGTAGTCGTTTATCGGTGTTTTATTCTGTCGGTTATTTGTTGATGTATTGTTCTGGGATTTCTGTACCTTAAAATTGGTTTAAGTACTCGAGTACTTCCTGTTTGAATTTGTTAATGTTGTGTTTCCCCTTTAGGAAATGGACTTGATGTCAGATTTTATTTGTCAATTGTAGTCTTTTATTTGAATTGTCGTTTTTGTTAATGATTGTTGGTCGTCGTCGAATGTCTTGTTTGGTATGTTAGCCTAGTGGATTCCACAGGGTGGGGTCCACGGCGCTGTAATATGCCCTGAATGTCTTGGGGGTGTTACATCCCCGCCAACTACTAAACTCTCGACCCTCCTCACCGGAGCAGATGCCTGCCTCCTGCGGACTGTTGGAACATTTTGTTCCATACATAAATTAAAAGTGTTTTGATGATTAATGTTGATAAGCAAAACAAAACAACAAAGAGGCGAAGCCAAGAATCGAAGAAAACGAAGCTGGAAAATAGTGTTCTGCACAAGCTTAACGTACGTAACTCAGCATGATTAACGACGAATGAAGCGACCTTACGCATTTAATGGGAGTAATATAACGCATTTAATGTAGTTCAAACCAGATGAACGCTGGAGGAGTCAAAGTCGTAAAAGCATGCAACGGACATATGACGCCAAGAAGGACGTAAGGCTTAACGTACGTAACCAATGAAATGTTAACGTACGTAATCAAAAATGACGAAACTCCCTGAACTGATTTGTGAATAGGCTTACGTACGTAACCTATAGAGGTTAACGTACGTAATGGAGCTTACGTACATAATGGAATGGATATAACGTACGTAAAGAAGGTTCAGCAGCTAACGGCTAGTTTGATGATGAAGCCTATAAATACCATCCCTATGGTATTGTTTGAGCACAACAACCTTGAGCAAATAGTCTATTCTTGTGATATTATTATACACATTCTTGTTGTTGATATTGAGCTTAATTGTAAGTGTTTGAGTGAGAATTCACGAAAACATACACGAGTGGTAAAAGAAAAGATACGATTGGATTCGGTGTTATTAGGATCAAGGATCCGCCATTATTAGAATCGCAATCGCTATCGAGTGAGGTTTATCTAGTAACCATAGAAAGCTAAAAAGGTTGATTTCTTGTCCTACGAAAAGGAAAACGGTTTAACTTGGACCGACACAAAGACAAGTACGAGTGGTTTATCACGGACCAATAGAAGACGTGATTGTAACGGTTATACCTCGACCGATAGAAGAGAGGCGTAGAGGTTTTTATCTTGATCCTATAGAAAAAGATACCTAGAGAGGACGTAGGCTCGTTTATAGCCGAACCTCTATATATCCTCGTGTCCTTTATTTTCCGCACTTATATTTACGCTTCCGCAAAAGGCGCAAATATCCGACCCCGTACCCAACAATTTGTATCGGAGAGGTACTCCAATACGTGGCTTAACATCCGAGGAGAAAAGATCCAAAAATGGCGTTTCAATTCTCTCCAGTCGAAGGCCTTGCTCTCAACCGACCACCATTCTTTGATGGCTCAAATTATTTGATGTGGAAGAAGAAGATGTCAATATTCATCCGAGCATACGACATCGAGATTTGGAAGATTATTTGCCTTGGCCCAAAAATTCCAATCAAATCCGACGGTACGCTCAAATCTTTCGAAGAATACGACGATGCCGATTGGAAAAATGACCATCTAAACTGTAAGGCTACTCAACTCTTATTTTGTGCCTTAAATCCGGAAGAGGTCAATCGAATCTCATCGTGTGAGAGTGCGAAAGAAATATGGAAAATTCTAGAAATCACACACGAAGGGACGACTCAAGTCAAGGAGACGAAGATAAATATGCTTCTCCATGACTACGAGTTATTCATGATGAAGGGTGACGAGTCCATCACCAATATGCTCGATCGATTCTCGGTCATCACCAATGGACTAGCTTCGTTTGGCAAACCATTATCTAGTAGTGAAAAAGTCAAGAAAATCTTAAGATCACTACCTAGCGAATGGGACGGCACCGTGACCGCAATTATGGAATCCAAAGATCTCAACACGCTCGATTTTAGTGCCCTTGTTGGTTCACTAATCAATTATGAGATTGTTTTAAAATCACGAAGTGTCAAGCCGAAGCCGGAGGAACAATCGTTAGCCATGAAGGCTAAGATTTCGAGGAAGAAAGAAGAAACCCCGGTGGAGGAAAGCGACGAAGAAGCGGCATATTATGCCAAGAATATTAATAAATTCCAAACATTATTAAACCGGAGGAAGAAGGATATCTCAAGCGAATCTAAGAAATTCGACAACTCTTGTCGATTATGTGGTAAACCAGGTCACTTTGCTAAAAATTGCCGTGTCAAACCCAAGAAGGAGGTTCTCGTAGCAACATGGAGCGATGACGACGAAGATGATGAGTTCATCAATCAAAATAATCTCGCTCTCATGGCCCGGAGTTCGTTCGACGACAGCGACGTCGAAAGCCAAATAAGTACATCCTCCCGTGATGAACTTTTTGATGCATTTGAGTTATTACATACGGATTTCCAAAATGCTTTATCCGAAATAAAATCCCTTAAGTCTAAAATTAAATCTTTGGAAATTGAAAATTCCAAAATTATCGAAAAGGGAAAATTTGTTGAAATCGATCATTCAAAGTGTATTGAAAATGAAAATATTTTGAAGAATGATCTCGTTAAAATCTAAACCGAGCTTAAATCTTTGACAAAGAAATTTTCGTGTGGAAACGAGAAATTTGAACAAATATTATGTGTTCAAAAATATACTTTAAATAAAGAGGGGTTAGGATTCAAACCACGTTCGAAAAATGAATCCGTTAATTTTAAAATACCCCATTGCGAAAAGTGTTTAAAAATCGGGCATCATATTTCAAGTTGCAAAAGCCCGAGACGGACGATAAAAATTAAGAAAATTTGGGTTCCTAAAGGAACAATCGTTTCAAATACCGTCTATGTTTCCAAACAAAAACCAACTATAGGTTGGATCCCCAAAAATTGATTTTTGTATCTTACTCAGGGGGAGTCTTTTTTAAAAAGGGGAGATAATATTTTCAGGGGGAGTTTTTACCCTTTATGCATTTATTTATCATAAATTGATATCGTGCATATTCTACATTTTGGTATCACATATTTCAATTGCTATTTTTTTACTTTTTGATGAAAACAAAAAGGGGGAGAGAAAGGAGGAAAATAAGAAAAATGGGATTTACCCTAAAAGGGGGAGAAACGAAGGAGTTGAAAAATGAAAAGGAGAAGTCGAAAAAATGACAGAAAAAGAAAAATGAGGAGACGTCGACAAGACGATGAAAAAATAATGAAAGTGAGAAAATAAAAAGAGAAAAGAAAAGAAGGAGTCGAAAAAGAAATGGGAGAAGATTCTAACGAAACGGACAAAGCCGAAAACTTTGGTCTGTACACATATACATATACTTGTATTTTTTCAGGAAAATCCCATTGACGAAGGGTTGTTTTGTAATCATCAAAAAGGGGGAGATTGTTGGAACATTTTGTTCCATACATAAATTAAAAGTGTTTTGATGATTAATGTTGATAAGCAAAACAAAACAACGAAGAGGCGAAGCCAAGAATCGAAGAAAACGAAGTTGGAAAATAGGGTTCTGCACAAGCTTAAGGTACGTAACTCAGCATGATTAATGTACGTAAATGAAGCAGCCTTACGTACGTAATGGGAGTAATATAACGTACGTAATGTAGTTCAAACCAGATGAACGTTGGAGGAGTCAAAGTCAGAAAAGCATGCAACGGACATATGACGTCAGCAGTGACGTAAGGCTTAACGTACGTAACCAATGAAATGTTAACGTACGTAATCAAAAATGACGAAACTCCCTGAACTGATTTGTGAATAGGCTTACGTACGTAACCTATAGAGGTTAACGTACGTAATGGAGCTTACGTACGTAATGGAATGGATATAACGTACGTAAAGAAGGTTCAGCAGCTAACGGCTAGTTTGATGATGAAGCCTATAAATACCATCCCTATGGTATTGTTTGAGCACAACAACCTTGAGCAAATAGTCTATTCTTGTGATATTATTATACACATTCTTGTTGTTGATATTGAGCTTAATTGTAAGTGTTTGAGTGAGAATTCACGAAAACATACACGAGTGGTAAAAGAAAAGATATGATTGGATTCGGTGTTATTAGGATCAAGGATCCGGCATTATTAGAATCGCAATCGCTATCGAGTGAGGTTTATCTAGTACCCATAGAAAGCTAGAGAGGTTGATTTCTTGTCCTACGAAAAGGAAAACGGTTTAACTTGGACCGACACAAAGACAAGTACGAGTGGTTTATCACGGACCAATAGAAGACGTGATTGTAACGGTTATACCTCGACCGATAGAAGAGAGGCGTAGAGGTTTTTATCTTGATCCTATAGAAAAAGATACCTAGAGAGGACGTAGGCTCGTTTATAGCCGAACCTCTATAAATCCTCGTGTCCTTTATTTTCCGCACTTATATTTACGCTTCCGCAAACGGCGCAAATATCCGACCCCGTACCCAACACGGACGTGGCCAAACCATCTCAATCTCCCTTCCCTAACTTTCGCTGAAATGGGCGCCACTTCTAGCGCGTTCCTGAAGACCCCATTCGAGATTCTATCTAACATTGTGCGACCATATGACCAGCGTAACATTCTCATTTCAGCCGCTTCCAACTTGCTCTCAAGCGACTTCTTGGTTCCTGGCTTTTTAATATAAATTTTTTTTATTTTTTTCCACTGCTACGCACTTTCAGACACACACACATGGCACACATGCATTAACACACACTTTTGTGCACTGCAATTTATTTTGATTCTTTTTTCTTGTAATTATATTGTATTACATAGATATAAATACTACATCCTGTTTAATATTTCAATTAACATTGAATTGGTCTTGTATTTATCAGATAAAATTCTTCTTTATATTTTATTTATTACTGTAATTTAGTAATCTAAGTTCGTACGTGACTTTCAAGCTGTTTGGATCATTTAGAGCACTGGAATTAATCTCTCTATTAATTTGAGCATTTTTCTTTCAATTTAATTTATTTTATTCCTATACCAAGTAAGTTCTTTTAATTTTTACTGTAGTTATTATGTATATATTAATATTTATCTGTCTCGTATGTGTAATATGAATATGGGCTAAATTTTTTATTCTATGTTAAAATGGCTTAAATTAAATACTAGAGCTTATATTAAATTTATTAATGTGCATTCTTTAATTTAAATTGATACAATTCATGAATTTAAAAATAAAGACTGGAAGAAATATTTTTACAAATCTAAATTTAATTAAAAATCCTAATTATTAATCTGAAAGGCACTATTTAGCCCAAGGGACTAGATATAAATCCAAAAGTATCATTTAATTAGATTACGTAATTAGATTATTTAAATATAAACTTCTGTTAAAGTAATTTATGAATACGAGAGTTATCTAATTATTTTTCCTGATGATATAATATTTATATAATTCTTAAATCTCACAATTAATAAATTGATATATTGCTCGAGTAATTTATTAAATAATCGAATCCCTAGAATCTTATTACCAAAAAAATAATATAATTATGCATCAAGACTTTTTTATACTTATTTCCTTGTCTTATTAAAATCATTGTATTTAAAATTCTCGTTTAAAATTTATTTCACATATTTGTATTTCTAGAAACTAGATAAAACTAGAAATTCAAATTATTTAGAATGTTTAGGAATTTTTTGTGAATCTATTTAACAAACAAAAATAATCCTCAAGTGAAACGACCTTGGTAAACTCATCAAACAATAAACATCTTGTATCCTTGCGGGTCACTAATTTATTTACAAGTACATTTTGAGAGAACGTGTGTGCGTTCGTGTAACGCCCGGTTTTTTTTTTTTTTTCGGTGAAGTTTTGGCATTTGCTCAAGTGTGGTAGCCAGTTTTGATTTAGCAATCTCCCTTAAGTATTCAAGGTGAGTTCTCTCACTCCATTTTCTCAATATTTATGATTGCTAGGTTAGCACGTGAGTGTTAAATTATTATTATGGTATGATAATGTGGATGCATGCTTAAATTGTTAATCATACATGTGCACTGTATGTTTATTGTTGAGGGGATCATAGCAATTATCCGGCTTTTGTCCGGTGCGCGTGGTTAGGTATAATTACTCCAATACCCTCCGGGATGTGAGGTGAGGGTAAGATTAACCCAATACTCTTCGGTTTGTGAGATGCGGGTAACCTACTAGCCCTCCTTATAAGCCTTGATTTGTTCTTGGCTTATGTTTAAATGTTATAACGATATATTTTAATCTAGGTCTAGTGATTGTGGATATTGGTATAATGTTGTGTTTGAATTCACTAAGCTTTGTGCTTACGGTTTTACTTAACATTTTCGTATTACGATTAAGGAGGCTAAGGACTGACGGAGCATTCGTGACACATCGTGATTTATTTTAAGTCAATGAACATTTTTAGTACTTCCGCTTTTGACATTTCTATATTAGAAAGTTTTACTTATGTTGTTTTCTTTAGAAGTTTGATAACTTGACTGCCATTATTGGCTTATTAAATTAAATAAATGAAGTTCCTTTATGAATTGGTGTCAAACTTTATATTATTTCCGCAAAAAAAAAAAAAAAAAAAAATTGGGTGTTACAAGTTGGTATCGGAGCTTTTCATTTGAGTGAACTAGGCCTTCTTAGGGATGTCTAGACTCAAATTTAAAACATTTTATTTCTCTTGTACAAAGTTTATTAAAAACTAGCAGTGAAGATGTCACGGTGCGCCGGTCAGCCAGCCAAGTAAGTTTTATTTACTAATTGAGTTTAAATTTTATTACTTATCAAACACAATAGTATGCTCCATTTATGACATATCCCAAAGACTAGCCTAGGAGGATAATTATATGCCTTTAGTGCTACTATCTACCATGCGAGAATTTAGGCCTTTTAGATCTACCATGAGTGTGAATTAAATCACATTACGGCTAGGAGCAAGTCAAATTTTGAAACTAGACTGAAACCGAAATTGGAACTTCTATATTGAATAATAGAAGGGCCCCTATTATTCAATATATGGGAGCCGGTTTTGGGGACGGGCAAGGTTGAAAAGTTTTCAGAAGTGAGTGTTTTCGATCTCTTAGACATGCATAGGTTGAATCGCTTTTTTTTCTTTTCTTATCAATTTTAGATGGCTCACTGCTCGCCTCAATGCAATTCAAATAGCTCAAGTTAGGGAACTCGTTCGAGGAGTTCAATAATGCTTTTAACGAGATCATTCCGAATGTCATGGCTAACATCATTGATCAAGTTCGTGCTCGCTAGATGAGCGTATGGCGAGATGAACCTCCGCTGGGGGCCTCGATCCTCCCGTTCGTGATTTAATGTACTACTACGAGAAGTTCGGCAAGTGCACCACCTCATTGGGATGGGGAGGACGATCCAGTGGAAGCTAAGCCTTGGTTATCCGACGTGGAGGGCGCCTTTATGACTATAGGGTGCCTGGACCGGTTAGGGTGTTGGTAGCAAAGAACCACCGAGGAAGCGGGGTAAGACATGGTGGAACACCACCACGGGAAGAATGATCAAGAAGGCTGTAGAGGCGATTACTTGGGCCCAGGTTGTGGAGGGTTCGAGGCACGGTATGTGCCTAGGGTGGAGCAACAAAGAATGATGCAGAGTTCATGGCGTTACAATGCACCACCGAGTCTCATAGTGATCCGAACGCCAAGTTCATGGAGATGCTTTCTTTGTCCTACTTTGCCGGAGATGAAGCATGGCTTGTTAGTCGGTACATCTCGATTTTACGTACCGACATCCGGGAATTTGTGAGCATGCAAGACTTTACGACTTTGGGTGCGATCATGGGGCAAATGAAAGAGAGAGATTGAGCCGCAAACTCAATCTAAGAGGAAAGCTGAGAGCACTTTTTCTAAAACTTCTAATGAGGCTCATAAGAAGACAAAGTTTGGGGATAAACCAAGATATGAATACAAGCCATCTGCTGGTGGTGATCGACCCCCATTGGTGTGTTATAACCGTAAGAAGGAAGGGCATCACCGGAAGAATTGCAAGGCTCCAAAAGCCATTACCATTCTGACCTCCTGTGTTACTACTATGCGCGGTACGCTTGTTACAATTGCCAAGAGAAGGGGCACAAGAAGCCCGATTGCCCAAAGTCAAGAAGGATGGGAATGCAAATCCCAATACCGCCCGACCTCTAACGGACCAACTATGTTGACACGAGGACGTGTCCACCGGCTACGAGGGAGGAGCTGCGAAGCTGCGACCGTAGCAGTGAACATCTCTTCCTTATCTTTTATCTTATGCTATGCCATAGAGTAATTGTTTTATTGCTTAAATATTATGAATCGTGCACTTATCATTAGATTCTCAACCCGCCTGTTATGTTTGATTCTCGCGCTACTCACTCCTTCGTGTCACGCACGTTCATAAATCGTTTGGGGCGTGGTGTCGGAAACTAGCACGACCCAAGGTTATCGAAGTATACGACAATCGAACTATCTTCATATCGATGTTTATCGGGGTTGTACCCTTGAATTTTCGGGAGTTGAATTCCCCATTGATCTTATCCCTATTGCTATGAGGGAACTTTGCGTTATTGTGGGTATGGATTGGCTCGATGCATTCGATGCAGAAATTCTTTGTCGCAAGAGACAAGTTCGTGTTCAAAACCTTAGGGGTGGAGAACTTATTATTCAAGGAGATATTCCCCATTTGGATATTGCTTCTTGTACCTCTGCTATTGCGCTCGATAATGTTCCAGTTGTTTCCGACTTTGGTGACGTCTTTCTGAGGAACTCCGGGTTTGCCACCTATTAGGCAAGTGGAGTTTCGCATTGATTTAGTACTGGCGCTGCTCCGATCGCCAAATCTCCTTATCGTTTGGCGCCACCTCGAGATGAAAGAGCTTCAAGATCGATTACAGGAGCTTAGTGATAAGGGTTTTATACTGCCAAGTTTTCAGCAGTTGGGTGCTCATATACTTTTCGCTAAAAAGAAGGACGGTTCTCAAAGAATGTGCATAGATTATCGGAAGTTGAATAAACTCACGATAAAGAACCGTTATCCTTTACATCGTATCGACGATCTTTTCGACCAACTCCAAGGAGCGTCTTGGTTTTCCAAGATTGATTTGCGTTCCGGTTATCATCAGATGCGAGTTCGTGACTGTGACATTGAGAAAATGGCGTTTCGAACCCGATACGGACACTTTGAATTTGTGGTGATGCCTTCGGACTCACTAATGCACCCGCCGCTTTATGGATCTTATGAATCGGGTGTGTGGTCCGATGCTCGACCGCTCGGTCATTGTGTTTATTGACGATATTTTGGTCTATTCTAAGACTGTGGAGGAGCATGAAAAGCACATTCGGGAACTTCTAGAGACACTACGGAGAGAACGGCTTTATGCTAAATTTTCTAAGTGTGAATTTTGGTTAGAAGAGGTTCAATTCTTGGGCCACGTGGTGAACAAGGAAGGTATCAAGGTCGATCCGGCCAAGATTGATGCGGTTAAGAAATGGGAAGCTCCTAAATCGCCTTCGGAGATTCGTAGTTTCTTAGGTTTGGCCGGTTACTATCGTAGGTTTATTGAAAATTTCTCAAAGATTGCTCTACCTCTTACGCGATTGACCAAGAAGTCGGAGAAATTTGTTTGGGGTCCGAACAACAGTTTGCATTTGAAGATCTTAAGACGCGGTTGTGTAATGCCCGGTTTTGAGTTTACTGAAGGAGTGGAGGACATGGTAGTGTATCGCGACGCATCCCTCCCGGGTTTTGGTGCCGTGTTGATGCAACGGGGTAAGGTGATAGCTTATGCGTCTCGCGGCTAAAACCTCACGAAAGGAACTACCCCACTCATGACCTCGGAATTAGGAGCCGTTGTTTTTGCTCTCAAGATATGGAGGCACTACCTTTACGGGGTTAAGTGTATCATTTACACCGACCATAAAAGTTTGAAGTACCTTTTCGATCGCGGGATTTGAATATGAGGCAAAGTTAGATGGTTAGATGTGGTGAAAGATTACGACCGTGAGATTCACTACCACCCCTTAAAGCAAATGTGGTAGCCGACGCACTCACCGTAAGCAACTGTCGAACCGATTCGAGCTAAATGTCTTCGGATGACTATGGAGACATCATTATTAGGTATGATTCGAGATGCTCAAGATGTGGCGACTCAAGAGGGGAACCCAAATCGTGAAAGGATTGTGAATGAGTTACCTAAGATGGAGCGAGATGGGCGTGGATTACTAACTCGTTATGGTAGGGTTTGGGTTCCATTGATCGTGGGAACCGGAAAACTCTTATGGAAGAAGCTCACAGTCCAAGTTTTCTATTCATCCAAGGCGTAAATGTACCGAGATCTTCGTGAGGGTTATTGGTGGCACGGGATGAAGAATGATGTGGCTCGATATGTAGAAGAATGCCTAACATGCCGGAAGGTCAAGGCCGAACACCAGAAACCTCATGGGAAATTGCAACCTTTGGAGATTCCTGAGTGGAAATGGGAGCACTTAACCATGTACTTTATTACAAAACTTCCTAAGACTGCAAAGGGAGCGGATACGATATGGGTGGTTGTGGATCGATTGACGAAGAGTGCTCATTTCCTGGCCATCAAGGAAAGTTCTTCAAATTGAAAAATTGGCGAGATTTTTGTTCGGAGATAGTTTCATTGCAGACGGTGCCCGTATCTATTGTCTCGATCGAGATACTCGATTCACCTCTCGATTTTGGCGAAATTCCAAGAAGAATTGGGTACCCGATTGCATTTCAAGATCTGCTCCATCCGCAAACCGATGGGCGAGTGAGCGGACGATACAGACTTTGGAGGACATGCTTCGGGCATGTGCAATTGATTTTGGAGGCGATTGGGATGATCATCTTCATTTAGCCGAGTTTTCATATAACAAGCTTATCATTCAAGCATCGACATGCCCCGTATGAAGCACGTATGGTAGGAAGTGTAGAACCCCAAAGTGTGTTGGGGTGAGGTTGTACAGAGGGTGCTCGGTAGCACCGATATTGTTTTTGATACTAAGTAGAAAATCAAAATGAGCATGGATCATTTGGTCACCGCTAGAGTCGTCCAAGAGTTATGCGAGATAAGCGACGCTCCGATCTTGAGTTTCGTGTTGGGGATCATGTGCTATTAAAGGTCTCCCCTTGGAAGGGTGTGATTAGGTTCAAGCGTGGGAAGCCGGGACCTCGGTTTATTGGACCTTATAAGATCATAGCTCGCGTTGGTAAAGTAGCATACCACTGAGCCGCTCGACGAGCTTAGTTTGATTCATAACACCTTCCACGTGTCTCAGTTGAGGAAGTGCATTGTTGACGATACCGCCGTAGTACCTCTGGAAGACATCCAAATTGACGAACGGCTCAACTATGTTGAGAAACCTATCGCGGTTGTTGATCGAAAGTCAAAGACCCTTCGGAGCGGTAAGACTGTTTATTCTGTTAAGGTTCAGTGGCAGCATAGGAAGGGATCTGAGTGTACATGGGAACCTGAAGACGAGATGAGGGCGCATTATCCCGAGTTATTCAGAAGGACTGACTTCGAGGCCGAAGTCCCTTCTTAGTAGGGGAGAGTTGTAACGCCCGGTTTTTTTTTTTTTTTCGGTGAAGTTTTGGCATTTGCTCAAGTGTGGTAGCCAGTTTTGATTTAGCAATCTCCCTTAAGTATTCAAGGTGAGTTCTCTCACTCCATTGTCTCAATATTTATGATTGCTAGGTTAGCACGTGAGTGTTAAATTATTATTATGGTATGATAATGTGGATGCATGCTTAAATTGTTAATCATACATGTGCACTGTATGTTTATTGTTGAGGGGATCATAGCAATTATCCGGATTTTGTCCGGTGCGCGTGGTTAGGTATAATTACTCCAATACCCTCCGGGATGTGAGGTGAGGGTAAGATTAACCCAATACTCTTCGGTTTGTGAGATGCGGGTAACCTACTAGCCCTCCTTATAAGCCTTGATTTGTTCTTGGCTTATGTTTAAATGTTATAACGATATATTTTAATCTAGGTCTAGTGATTGTGGATATTGGTATAATGTTGTGTTTGAATTCACTAAGCTTTGTGCTTACGGTTTTACTTAACATTTTCATGTATTACGATTAAGGAGGCTAAGGACCTGACGGAGCATTCGTGACACACCGTGATTTATTTTAAGTCAATGAACATTTTTAGTACTTCCGCTTTTGACATTTCTATATTAGAAAGTTTTACTTATGTTGTTTTCTTTAGAAGTTTGATAACTTGACTGCCATTATTGGCTTATTAAATTAAATAAATGAAGTTCCTTTATGAATTGGTGTCAAACTTTATATTATTTCCGCAAAAAAAAAAAATATAAATAAATTTTGGGTGTTACAGTTCGTTGCTAGATACATGTGTGTCTGCATATTTATGTGTGTATGTGTGTGTTTAAGTCTGTATGCGTGTTATATATATATATATATATATATATATGTGTGTGTGTGTGTGTGTGTGTGTATGTGTGTGTTTGTGATTGTGTGTGTGCATAAGTCTTGTGTTTGTGTGTAAGTATGGGTGTTTGTGTGGGTTTGTTTATGTGTATTAGGCTGTACGTGTGAAAGAATATATATATATATATATATATATATAATAGGGTTGGCCACCGTGCGATGCACGGTGGTGCCCAATTCGATGTTGGATATTCTTTATAGAATTTAATAATAGGGCTGAGTTCACCTTGGCTGCTGTGAGGATGGTGTCTATTGACTTTGCCTCCTGAGTATGCACATTGAAATTTGTTTGTGTTTCCCGCAAAAGTCTGCCCTCGTGCAAGAGATCGGTGAGTCGTGTTGTGTTTTGAACGCGCCTACAAAAGAATATCAGTGAGGCTGGGTTCATCATTTTAGGATGTCTGCGAAACGGTTGTTATCAAATCGAAGTAGGATGACGGAAGAAGATGTTGAGCTGAGCGATACATGTGTGAAAGATATTATAATAAATGATTTGTAAAGTTAGCTTAATATCTCTGAAAATGCCGTCTTTGAAAAAAAAAAGACTTGCAGAAATTAAATAGTCGATGAACTCCCATAATCTGTGCATCTACGCTGTATATGAGTTTTCTTTGCCACCTCACTAATCCGAAAGGTGAGGCAACCCACAAATACAACAAATACAATAGCTGTATGACACTAAAAACAACCTCAGCCAAATTGACAAAGTTAATCAAAAAACATCAATCACCAACATAAAACAACGAAGAACAAATAACAGGAAAATTGACTTTATATAACAGAGAATCAGAATTCCAACACATACCAATCATATTATGTGTTAAAATAAATGATAGTTACCTAAGAACAATCTCGCCAGTGCAGCAGACAGCGAAACAAAACCTGAAAAGAGACAAAAAACAGAAAAAAGAAAATCAGCTTTCGTAAAACAAAGAAGAACAAATAACAGGACTGATTTTTTGGTTATATAACTCCGAGGATAAAAATAAATAAACCAGGGGCACAATTGTCATTCGCATCCAATAGCTCATTAATCTCACTCTGTAAAAGGGCTCGCAACTCATTTCCGCACAAATCCGCTGCCGCTGCGCCTCCACCGTCAACCACCGTATCGCAACGGTTTGTTTCACCTTTCCTAGATCTGTATACGTGCCTCATTATCTGGATGTGTTCACGCAATTACCTGTATCTCTATGAATTGTTGGCGTTATATTTGAAATGATTGAATTAAGGTGTCCGATAGCTAAAGTTAAATAACTATCAAAGATAAAACAATAGAAATCTCCACAAAAGCTATCACTTTTCGCTAATCATGCACATGGATAACCAAAGATAAAAAAAATATATTGAATGCTAGTATAATTAAGTACCTTTATGCATTCAGGTAAATCAGTATTTTTGTTCTTGGCAGGAATCCGCATTGTCAAGTTGTATGCGCCAAGCTAAAGCGATAACATTATGCTAATCAGTGAGCACTCCAGTACTCTTTAAGCAGTTGATAATTACTAATAGAAAGATATAGCAGGCAATAGAAGGAGAAATGCATGAAGACAGATTGTATAGAAAGACAATGGTATTATAAGTACCGAATATTTTGGCATTAATTGCAAATAATGGCACAGTTCATAAAAAAAAATTGCAACTACCGAATATTTTGGCACTTGTGTGTTTGGACATGTAATATCCGCAATTTTGGATTTCCGGTAATTTTCTTTTTTTCGGCGGAGTTCCGTTTCGACGACTCTCTTGGGACCGTCTCGTCATTATGAGAATGATTAATTCTGCACTTTTTGTCATCCGAGTTCGTTTCGGTATTGTTTTGTTGAGTTCCGTATTTATTAACGACTTTTCCGCACTCGAGTTCGATTCTCGTGAATCTCGTTCGAAATTACTGTTTCGAGTTTCCCGTAAGTCCGTTTAACTTTGCTAGACGTGTTGTGAACTTCGGTTTGGTTATTCGGGCACGTATCGTGATTTTCGGACGTTTTGGGCCATTTTCGTAATTTCCCAAAGTTTGGGGTAATTACCTTCCGTTGTCGAATTTCGAGCCTTCGGGTGGTCGGAATCGTGTGTTCAATTAGCTCTTAGATTCGTCTTTGCGAGTACTTCGTAACCGTATCTTCGGTTCGTATTCAGGTTCGGGTTTCGGGGTCGTTCGGATCATCGTTGTGATTCTTCATTTTGTGCCTGGAGGTCTTGCCCGACTCGGCGAAACGGCCTCGAAAATGGCGTTGCCGAGCGCCGTGTCCCGCGCCGGTCGGCTAGGACCGGCACTGCCGAGACACGGCCGAGACACCCGGCGCTGGTGTGGGCCGTTTGCTGTGCCGTGTCCGGCAGCAGTATAAATATGGCAGAGCAGTCGGGTTTCACTCATTTTTTTCTCACTCGTTTTCTTCCATTCCGCGCCTGGAGCTTGATCAATCATGGAGGCATGTTGTTATACAATAAATCCATGAAGTTTTGAGGTTCATATCATCAATAATCCGTTCTATAACATCCTTTGATCGAGCGAATCTGGTCAGATTTTCTAGAAATCTAATTTTGGGGATTTTGGGTATTTTGTTCGATTTCGTCCGTTTAATCCGATTTAACTTAGGATTGTGATGGATTGATGATTATTTAGATGTATTGTATCATTTACCTTGTTATTCCATGGTTGGATCGTATCGATTTGTTGTTTTGGTCGAGTTCTTGATCGACGCCTTGAAGGTGTCCGGTAAAATGTCATAGAGGGGTTTCCGGGCGTTCTACGATTATTCTTCCTCGTATGATCGATGATTTATTGATTATATGTTGTTAGGGTCAAATTCTTGTGAAGAACTCGAGTCGGAACCCTTCTGTTCGTTGTCTTCTTCGGGGTCCGAGCTTCCCGGTCGAACTGTGTTCTTCGGAGCGTTTGGTAGCGGTTATTAAGGCAAGTATCTTATTATACGACTTGTATCTTGCGACTAGTAATTACGTATGATATGTATGATGATTTTGCTTGCCTTCGTAATTATGTTCCGATTGAGTTGGTTGTGTTTTCCGTAATTTGAAGGCTTTGCGATAATAGTGTTATATTAGTATACGTGTTAGGTGTTGTGCCATTTGTGCAGGATTGCGACGTACATATGGGATGGTTGTACACTCGGTTGTGCAATGTATTGTGCACCGAATGTGTGTTATGTTGGTTATGTGTCGTTGATTGACGATAGTTGTTGCGAGCGTTGAGATTGTGTTATGTGCGTGGGATGTACGATTTTGTGGTGATCAATGTGATTGATTAATTGTGCTCATTGTTGTATGTAATGTGAATGTGAATATGAATATGTGTGTGACCGCTAAGTTTACTCGTGTGGGTTCGACGGGACCTACGAGGATTCGTGGCAGTGGACTACGGGGTCAGAACTTAGTGAGGTACTGAGGTCCAATCGTGCTGGTCTGACGAGGCCTACGATAACGCATGGCAGTGGACCATGAGTTTCGGACACAGTACGTCCAACCGGGTGAGCTCGATGGGGCTTACGGTGACACGTGGCAGTGGACTACGGTGTCAGGACGGTGTGTGATTGTTGTGATTGATATAGTCCGTGCGGGTTGTTAAGCCTACGAAGACACGTGACAGTGGATCATGGTGTCGGAATTGGTTATGTCTGGTTAATAGTCCGTGCGGGTTGTTGAACCTACGGAGACACGTGACAGTGGATCACGGTGTCGGAATTGATTATGTTTGTTTAATTGTGCGTGGTGTAATCCGTGCGGGTTGTTGAACCTACGGAGACACGTGACAGTGGATCACGGTGTCATGAGCATGATTATTTTCAAATCAAAGTTTTGAAAGGAAAAGTTTTATGAAAATAAATGTTTCCCGTATTGTAAACTGCTGAGTTATGAAACAAGATTTGGATTAAGGCCCTAAAGTTTTTCGAAAGGTTTTGTGAATCGGGACTTGAGGTCTTAAAGGTTTTGAAAATATAAAAAATTCCCGAGATGATAATCTTATTTTCGAACGCTTCATAGCTTATCTTCCATTGTGAAAACCTCCCTGGAATATTTTGATACTTGATTATTATATTGGATTCACGATTATTATTTGCTTGTTACATTTCGTATGATTTGATACTTGCACTAGTAAAACAGTGGAGTTTTACTAATCCCCGAGTAATCGGGGGGTATATGTCTGTTTTGCGTCCAGGTACATGCAGATTCTGGGGAGGAGTCACAGGATTGGCACAAGAGGATGACGAGCTGCGATACTAATCATGAGTCGAGAGTTGTTTTGATTTTTGTTGTGCTGTCAGAGTTGATTTCAGTCTTCCGCTGTATTGTATTTCGACCCCTGTGTGGGTAATGTTATTTAAGTCAGTTTTGTCGATTGGGTTGTGTGACCTCATCGGTCTGTGTATTCACGTGTAAGTGACCATATCGGTCTGTATCATTTTATTGTTTGACCCTGGCTGGGCAAGCATTTGGTTGTTTATGGATGTTTAGCCTGGTAGATCCTTGTGGAAAGGGTCTACGGCGTGTAATATTCCCATATGGTTTTGGGGGTGTTACATTTATGGTATCAGAGCTTAGGTTGTGGAAACCTAGGCTGTCGGGTCGAGTCGAGTCGTGGTTTGTCGAGTAATGTGTTGTCTTGTCGTTCGAGTCGTCAAGTGACAAGTTGAGTTGTGCGTAGTCACAACGTGTTGGATATGTTGTCGGGTGAGATTAGTATCGTGGGCGACTGTCATCTCCGTGCGGCCTGTGGACGTAAGTCTCCTCTTTTATGCGAAGTACCTGTGTATCATGATTTTATCTAAATGAGTTAATTGCGGTGCATAATTTTGTTTGCACGGTGTTGTGAATATAGTTGTATTTAATACGTGTGACATATAGTATATGTATAAAACTGGGCCTATTGTTGTTTTACCTTTGAACCACTGTGAGGGGTAGTATGGTATGAAAATTGAGAACCTTGTTAGGTTTCGAATAAGGTATCGACGATTGAGTTCGTGAGAAACTCCGAGGAATGGTTTTGTTGTATGTTTAAACTAGATGCTGTGAGATGTATTCAATTGGATTGTGCACGTTGGACTGTATTCCTTTTTCCGCTGCGTGAGTTCTTTTGTAATGGCTTTCGGTATTTTACCGGTTGAGTTTTATTTCGAAAACCGATTCCCTTAACCGAGTTTTTGGCATTATGGCCTTGATCGTTTTGGCGAAATTCTTATGACAGTATTTAGTATTTTGTAAATGGCTTTTGTGAGTTTTTGAAATATTACCGTCATCGACCTTTTTGGCATTTTGTAAATGGTTTTTAGCCTAGTGGGTTCCGGCACGGGACCCACGGTGCTATAATGTTCCGTGTAATTATCTGAATTTTTGGGCATTCTATCCCATTGAATTATCTTTGAAAACTTTGAGTACCTTAGAAAATAAATTTCGAGACGTACTTTTAAAATGAATTATTTTCTCGTGGTACATCCAAGGTGCCAAAATATGTTTCAAGATTCTTCTACCTCGAGGACCAAAATGTTTTGAGATATTTCCAATATTTTAGAAACACTTTTACTTAGACCCGAGGGTCGAATATTTCCGAAAGTTTTTCACGAAAAGAAAGTGTCCTCATTTTTATCGAATGCGAAATAGTTTTCCAAAGTCTCGATAACGATGTTTCACGATTGTACTTTTTTTGAAGGGTGATACTCAAGATCAATCGGCGTTTCCAAAATTATTTTCAAAAGGAGGTTTTCGTTTTTAAAACCTATCCATTTTCGTTTGAGGGCTGGGTATGTATGTATGATGTTCGCGTTGTGGTTATGATGTTTGCTCCCGAGTATGATCGAATTGGTGGCATGAACGTCGAGGCGTTGCCCCGCATTTGTTGTACTAGCCCTCTGTGAGAGGTGTGAACTGGTGTTTACTGTTTATCGCCCCGTGGTGATTTGCGTGTTGTCGCACGAGTGTGAGCTGTTGAAGCTTGGGTTTGTACGTTTGTGTACATGTGTGATTGTTTCATAATGTTTGTAATTATGTGTTGGTTATCATTCGGGCCGTTGAGGTCGCCGAACGATACCGTCGTTGTTGTAGTGTTTGTGTGTGTATTACTTTACGATGGTAATCGTTGTATATGATATGTGTTATGATTCTTTGTTGTGCTGAGTTGGCATCTCCGTTATATTGTTTTGCGACGTTATGCCCCATTGTATCTAGCATTTGTATTTTCGGTATGCCGAGCCGAGGTGTTTCAACCGTGATGTGCCGGTGCATGCACGTGTAAATTGTCCTTATCGTCAGTAACGCGTTTCGAGGGACACCGAATTCAGTTTTGCGAATTGACTACTGAGACTTTCGGAGTTCGCACTTCAGCACAGATATCAGGATCGACTCTGAGAGACCCATGGGAGATTTTCCTGTCGGATGCTTTTTGTGTTGTTACCTTGTTTCCGTTGTTGTGAGTTACGGGGACGACATTTCTTTTATAAGAGGTCAGATGTAATACCCGTACTATATTTGACTTCTGCAGTTTCTCCTTCTAAATTATATCGACTTGCACGTGTTCGTCGATACTTTTTGAACTTGTTTGATGTCTCAGTTGTCATCGTTCGAACTGGTTGTGACCTTGTTTTAGATCGACCTGTTTGTCATCGTGACCTTTCCGAGTTCGGTTCGATTCTTGTGAACCTTGTTTGGAAGTAATATCTTTCACTTTCTACCAGTTCTTTTAATGCCTGGAGTTGAAGTGGGGACTTCGGAATCATTGTTCGACTGTTGTCATTCGATCATTGTTATTTGATCATTTTTGTTCGATCATTGTTATTTGATCGTTGTTGTTCGATTGTTGTTGTTCGAACGGGGTTGTCTGACTGTTGTTGCCTGATCTCGTACTGCGAAGAATTGTCGTTCACCGTTAGTCAATTGTTTCGAGTGTGGCCAAGTGGGTCACCGAGCGATGCATTGTGAAACCGTTGCCAAGATGTTCGGGAATTGGGTTTTCGTTCCTACTCGGGGAGTGCCTGGTGGTGTCCCGTGATGTAGTTGTGTATCGTACTTCGTGTTATAATTCGTGTAGAAATTGATATTTGTTGCGTGGACTTTTTGGTTTTGTTTGTATTCTACCATGATGTTTTATTTTAAGTTTCGGGACGAAACTTATTTTTAATAGGATAGAATGTAATGTCCGGTATTCTCATTTTCTGTTATCTTGAATTGTTTGTCTTGACGTCGGACATTTTCTTGTTGACGAGAATCGGAGTGAATTCTATCATAATACTATATTTGTTTCTACCGCATAGTCGTTGTGGTCTGGTGCGACTTGTTGTCGCATGCGTTTTTTTGATTAAATGTGTGCATGTGATGTGTTGTTAATTACTCGTTGTTGTTTTGAAACATAGTCGGTGGCGTTGTGTTAGTCGTCGTAGGCGTGTTTTCACGCCGTATATTCCTTTGCGTTGCTTGTAACGTTTCGCCGTTGGGCGCGATTTTTTTAGTTTCTTGTGTATCTCGTTGAGTTTTCCTGGCAGGATATTGCTTCTACCTACTTGATTTAAGTTTCGGGACGAAATTTCTTTTAAGGAGGGTAGAATGTAATATCCGCAATTTCGGATTTCCGGTAATTTTCTTTTTTTCGGCGGAGGTCCGTTTCGACGACTCGCTTGGGACCGTCTCGTCATTCTGAGAATGATTAATTCTGCACTTTTTTGTCATCCGAGTTCGTTTCGGTATTGTTTTGTTGAGTTCTGTGTTTATTAACGACTTTTCCGCACTCGAGTTCGATTCTCGTGAATCTCGTTCGAAATTACTGTTTTGAGTTTCCCGTAAGTCTGTTTAACTTTGTTAGCCGTGTTGCGAACTTCGGTTTGGTTATTCGATCACGTATCGTGATTTTCGGACGTTTTGGGCCATTTTCGTAATTTCCCAAAGTTTGGGGTAATTACCTTCCGTTGTCGAATTTCGAGCCTTCGGGTGGTCGGAATCGTGTGTTCAATTAGCTCTTAGATTCATCTTTGCGAGTACTTCGTAACCGTATCTTCGGTTCGTATTCAGGTTCGGGTTTCGGGGTCGTTCGGATCATCGTTGTGATTCTTCATTTTGTGCCTGGAGGCTGCTGGCCTGACCTGGGCGAAACGGCCCTGAAAATGGCGTTGCCGAGCGCCGTGTCCTGCGCCGGGTCGGCTAGGACCGGCAGCCTGCCGAGACACGGCCGAGACACCCGGCGCTGGTGTGGGCCGTTTGCTGTGCCGTGTCCGGCAGCAGTATAAATATGGCAGAGCAGTCGGGTTTCACTCATTTTTTTCTCACTCGTTTTCTTCCATTCCGCGCCTGGAGCTTGATCAATCATGGAGGCATGTTGTTATACAATAAATCCATGAAGTTTTGAGGTTCATATCATCAATAATCCGTCCTATAACATCCTTTGATCGAGCGAATCTGGTCAGATTTTCTAGAAATCTAATTTTGGGGATTTTGGGTATTTTGTTCGATTTCGTCCGTTTAATCCGATTTAACTTAGGATTGTGATGGATTGATGATTATTTAGATGTATTGTATCATTTACCTTGTTATTCCATGGTTGGATCGTATCGATTTGTTGTTTTGGTCGAGTTCTTGATCGACGCCTTGAAGGTGTCCGGTAAAATGTCATAGAGGGGTTTCCGGGCGTTCTACGATTATTCTTCCTCGTATGATCGATGATTTATTGATTATATGTTGTTAGGGTCGAATTCTTGTGAAGAACTCGAGTCGGAACCCTTCTGTTCGTTGTCTTCTTCGGGGTCCGAGCTTCCCGATCGAACCGTGTTCTTCGGAGCGTTTGGTAGCGGTTATTAATGCAAGTATCTTATTATACGACTTGTATCTTGCGACTAGTAATTACGTATGATATGTATGATGATTTTGCTTGCCTTCGTAATTATGTTCCGTTTGAGTTGGTTGTGTTTTCCGTAATTTCAAGGCTTTGCGATAATAGTGTTATATTAGTATACGTGTTAGGCGTTGTGCCATTTGTGCAGGATTGCGACGTACATATGGGATGGTTGTACACTCGGTTGTGCAATGTATTGTGTATCGAACGTGTGTTATGTTGGTTATGTGTCGTTGATTGACGATAGTTGTTGCGAGTGTTGATATTGTGTTATGTGCATGGGATGTACGATTTTGTGGTGATCAATGTGATTGGTTAATTGTGCTCATTGTTGTATGTAATGTGAATGTGAATATGAATATGTGTGTGACCGCTAAGTTCACTCGTGTTGGTTCGACGGGACCTACGAGGATTCGTGGCAGTGGACTACGGGGTCAGACCTTAGTGAGGTACTGAGGTCCAATCCTGCTGGTCTAACGAGGCCTACGATAACGCATGGCAGTGGACCATGAGTTTCGGACACAATACGTCCAACCGGGTGAGCTCGACGGGGCTTATGGTGACACGTGGCAGTGGACTACGGTGTCAGGACGGTGTGTGTGATTGTTGTGATTGATAGAGTCCGTGCGGGTTGTTAAGCCTACGGAGGCACGTGACAGTGGATCACGGTGTCGGAATTGGTTATGTCTGGTTAATAGTCCGTGTGGGTTGTTGAACCTACGGAGACACGTGACAGTGGATCACGGTGTCAAAATTGATTATGTTTGTTTAATTGTGCGTGGTGTAGTCCGTGCGGGTTGTTGAACCTACGGAGACACGTGACAGTGGATCACGGTCTCATGAGCATGATTATTTTCAAATCAAAGTTTTGAAAGGAAAAGTTTTATGAAAATAAATGTTTCCCGTGTTGTAAACTGCTGAGTTATGAAACAAGATTTGGATTAAGGCCTTAAAGTTTTTCGAAAGTTTTGTGAATCAGGACTTGAGGTCTTAAAGGTTTTGAAAATCTAAAAAATTCCCGAGATGATAATCTTATTTTCGAACGCTTCATAGCTTATCTTCCCTTGTGAAAACCTTCCGGGAATATTTTGATACTTGATTATTATATTGGATTCACGATTATTATTTGCTTGTTACATTTCGTATGATTTGATACTTGCACTAGTAAAACAGTGGAGTTTTACTAACCCCCGAGTAATCGGGAGGTGAATGTCTGTTTTGCGTCCAGGTACATGCAAATTCAGAGGAGCAGTCACAGGATTGGCACAAGAGGATGACGAGCTGCGATACTAATCATGAGTCGAGAGTTGTTTTGATTTTTGTTGTGTTGTCAGAGTTGATTTCAGTCTTCCGCTGTATTGTATTTCGACCCCTGTGTGGGTAATGTTATTTAAGTCAGTTTTGTCGATTGGGTTGTGTGACCTCATCGGTCACGTGTAAGTGACCATATCGGTCTGTATCATTTTATTGTTTGACCTGGCTGGGCAAGCATTTCGTTGTTTATGGATGTTTAGCCTGGTACATCCTTGTGGAAAGAGTTTACGGCGTGTAATATTCCCATATAATTTTGGGGGTGTTACAAGACAAACATAAAGTGATTATATATATTTAATGCTCAACTGCAGCAGGTGTAGCCGGTATAATATCATTTAGCGCGTTTATATATATATATACACACAGTTAATAGAATTCTGAAAACAGATAACATGTGGTATACGGGAAATTTGTTCTATTGCATACCGGTAATATTTTTGTCTCTTGGAACATGAACAAGTAATGCCCGACCTACTAAAAAAACACAAGGAAACTCATAACCACCATGCAGAAATAACAACTGAACACTGGTGAAGAACATATATCGACAATAACATACAAGTGACAGAGAAGAAGTAAATAGATACACAAAAGTAGCTTGAGACTACGAGGCGCAGCTGGTGGTGGAATTTGGAGAATTTGTTGTCGAGCATTCCTAACCTTTCTTTTTACTTGGTAGAGAATTTACCAAGAAAAGACAACTGGTTAACCAAATTTGAGCATAGATGGCAAAAAGAATCAGCACTTTTCATTTCCCGAACAAAAAAAAATCGGGCCAACCAAGAAATTTGCACCAGCCCAACCAAAAATGTACCTAAATGCACGAAGAAGCAAAAAAGATCAGCGACAGCACAAAATGAAATAATGAAGAAAAAGTCACCTGCAAAATCCGAGCAGCGAAGGCAAAACAAATTTTGCAAGCTTGATTTTATGAAAAGGCAAAAATCTGGGCAGGAAGAAAAAACACAGTTAGTCGATGAAAAATGTAAGTAAATGCATAAAATGTGCACAAACACAAACATCGTCTATCACCTAAGAACACCTAAATTACACCCAACAAAGACAGGAGAAAAAAAATATTGGCAAAGGCATTGAAAAAATTGAAGAAAAAGAATAAACTACCTGCTAAATAACACTCAGAAGCAAGAAAAAGTAAGAGGACGGAGAAGTTGCCAAAAAATATGCCTCTAACAATTGAGGGCGTATTGAGCCGAACTGAGGCAAACCGACGACAAACAAACAAACAAGAAGGAGAAAATATTGAGCAAGTTACCCTCAGAATCGCAAATAAATTTGAGAGTATAAAATAATTCCCTTTCCGGCCGGCAGCCTCCTCTAGGATCAGCGACCTAAAACACACACTACATACACCCAAAACAAGCACTCACAGCAAGCAGAGTCAAAAACCTTCGTACAAATGACAACACAAATAAGAGGACTCCAGAAAATTGCTGAGAAAGACCAAGCAAAAAGCACACCACGTAGCACAGTATGAAGAATTTATATATATGAAAGCTCCGGACATCCAGTTCGAAATTTGTCCCTAAATCTCCTAGACCAAAGCACCCGCAACAAACACGTCAAAAAATGAGGAGAATAATATTCATAGAAATCAAACTCCTCAAGAATCATCGAAATGTATAAGTGCGAGATTTGAAAAGGAAAAGAATAACACACCGAAGATCACATCCAAATTTTCGCACAGAAATAAGAAACACTAAATACAAATTAGGTGCATTGTACTGAGAAAACAAAAATTTAGGCGGACATATAGAGGTTTGAAAATAAAATTGCAACAGAGGCAGATTCTTCCAAAATAAAGACATGAGTCATTCAAATCAGAAAACGAAACTGAAGGCAGAACGTTGATGCAGAGATGTAGGTAATATTTGTTGAATGATAAAAACACTGGACCTTTGATGGGATATCCCAAACCTGGAAGTATGGATCCAAAAAATACGAACAGAAATAAGTTTATGTGTAATGTTTTTGCAAGGTCAGTTCAATAATTATTGCCGGAAAAACAAACAAAATACTTTATGTGTAATGTTTTAGCAAGGTCAGTTCAATATTTTATGTGGGATTAATCCTTTTGTGAAGACCTCAAACCTCAAAGTAAATTTTGAATCTCTATATAATCAACATAGCATTTAGAATTGAAGGCACGGTCGATAAATATATCAACATGCACTCACCTGTGTATAAACATGTGACAGAAAAATAATACAAACAAAATGATCCTTGAAGCCTGAAATATCATTAATTTATGGTACACGAAACACGAAAGTACACGACACGAAAATACACGACATGAACGATTTGCCAGGTCTAGTTGAAGTAATCATCTATCAACATACAAAAAAAAAGATGGAGTGAGCAGATGGAGATATGTTTAGACTCATCATCGAGGCTCGTTGCATCGGGAAACAGCCCTACGTACCTGAAAGAGTCTCCCCTGATTCAACACCTTTGTATCCCATTTGCAAGATAAATCTATATTCTCGGCAGCATACCTGCAAAAACATGAACAACTCCAACATGATTACTACATTTTCTAAGAAGAGGTTGCCTCATCAACGTTTTGTCCTCCTAAGTTGATAGTTTCCTGCATATGTTCGTACTCACTTGTTGGCACAAGAAGATATGTCACTACATTTCCTCCACGAGACAAGATCGTTGGACCAGTTTCCCTGTTTGCACAACAGTAGACGTGGCAAGTCGAATAAGACTATTTTGCAAGTAATTTTGAACCATACCATTTTTCAATCACAAACAAGAAGAATTTTGCATAAGCTTTAAGCTTCAGTTTGTTTTAGACAAATGAGTTGAAGTGTGTTTTTGCTTACATCAGTGAAGTTTCCTTGAATGTCTTGTTGCAGGAGGTTAATGTCTTTTCCATAGTAATCCGCGGCGGCTGTAAGAATTATCTCTCTATCCCATACCTAGAAGCGTACATGGAGAAGAAATCAATGCCGTTAGGCTCGCTCGATTTCCAACCTAAACATCTAAAGCAATAAAGGGATGTTCTTATCAAGAAGCCAACACTCACATGGTGCAGATTCGACTTGTGTTTGAACCAACGCAAGTCCACGGTGTTTCCTCCTCCATCACTCGTGAACCCGACATGCATAGGCTAATAAACAGAAACCACGGATAATCGACCAACGACAGGAAACCAAGAATTTATTCACATGAAGAAATGTTGATGTAGGTTACCTGATAGATGTCTCCCATGAAATGTGATAAAAACAAGGCTTCTATCATGTTATCTGGGAATCATGAATACGAAAAAAATACCTAAATATGCTAACTTAAATGGTTTTAAGGTGAGAATATTATAAACGAGGCGGTGGAAGATAGAAGGATGATCTCTAACATCTCCGATCAGAGGTTCCATGATGGTAATATGAAAGCTGATCGGTGAAGTTCCTGATAGTGCCTGCAACGCACATATCTCTCACACCGTTTGGACCATGGCAATCCCCTTTTTTCGCAGCATCAAATACCAAACAACCAATAATAAAAACAATGACTTGAAATACTTGAGACTGAAAAGTGATGATGATACTAACCTACTATGATACCTGAAATTACAAGCTTGATCTGGCGTTTCAATGAAGTGAAGAGGGCTCGTCCAACTGTACATATACCAGTGTCTTACTTGGTCAGGCCAGACACACAACGCCGACAAATATCCATTGACAGAGTCAGGTAGCAGCATTTGAACAGCGTGCATCGCCTCTGGTTCTAGCAAGCCCTGTGTTTTTCCATGCATCAAGTATAATTATCCACACCTTGAATGAACGTAATCACAGAACTTGGAAATATTCGCAGTCGAAATTTTCTGATAACAAGTCTACCTGAGCAATTTTGCATGTCATGACATGACCCTCTCTGCTCCATGCTTGAACACAAGTTTGGTAAACAATGGCACAGGTAAGAAAAGCAACGAAATATACAGAAATCCCTCGTAAAAGCATCATTTTTTGACCTGGGAAATGGATATAGTGATCCACCAAGATTATAAGCCAGTTCTACATTAGTATATATACACAAATTATTGATAGTTTATAAAGCGTATGAGCTAAAAATAGTGCTCGTCTTTCATGTGTCCTCCAAGTTGCTTTCCGATAAAAGGAAAACATATAATTTAAGGTACATTTTCATAGCACAGCAAGCAACATTGGCCTCTAAGATAATCAACTACTTAATTAGGCAACCTAAGTCCTGACGTGAGGGAATTGTACAAGTCAAGAGGGATGGCAAGTATAGCGGTCCTTTTTCGACATTTGATGTAGCGTTCATCTCGACCCCCTAAGCTTTATTCATTCGTCTATAATTGACCTGTGTCCGGAGAAGATCCTGTTGAGAAGACTTGCCAAACGGATCCCATCTTGGGCCAGCCCTGACTCAACAACGGGCCATCGAGAGCAGAAGTAATCGTCTGCATAGAAAGAGTGCAAAATAGCAAGTATTTGAAAAGACAAATACAGAATATGATAATCCAGGAATGGAGTAATATAGATTATCTCAAGACCGAAATTTCGACAATGGTACCAGTCTGGCTAACTCTAAGAGGCATCAAACCAGTACATCAAATAACTAAATGGATAAATATATTTGTCGTAAGGCAACTAAAAATTAGATAATTAAGAACTACATCATCTTTGTACATATACGAGACTTTTTGAATGAAATTCGTGGAATTATAGGTTTAACAACATGAATACGACATTAATCATCTTACCTCCTAAGGTGCTTCCAGGAGCGGCATTTCTGTAAGCAAATTTACAAGCTAATTTGATGCTTTCAGAAGCATATGTGGAAAGAGATCAACACAACAAAAAACAGATATAAGAGTAGAAACAAGACGAAAGGCAAATACATGTATACCTAATCAAAATTATTCGAGGAAATATGTGGAGGGTGAAAAAATAATAAAGAGTATATACGTACGGATCTGGACATACTGTACTTTTGCAATTCTCTTGAGATATTTCATCAACAAAGGCATCCTACATGCAAAATTACACGAGAACAAAGAGAAGAGCCGCAATAAGTAGATGACCAAAATAAAACTTCTAAATACGTAACCTCTGGAGGAAAAAGGTTGAGAACGAACGAGACAATAAAAGACGAGGAGTGCCTCTAAATTTGCATCTCCACCAAAAAGGAAAATTGGACAAGGCCATTGTTTTCTGATCAAAATGCAATAGATCAAAACAAAGAAAGTATTGCAGGATAATTAAAAACTCATGTGCATAGTAGTAAATATATAAAGATCTACATAAAGGATTATTTCGTTATATCTTTCCATTAAAACATGAAATACAATTACACAATTTTACTTTACGTAATCCCTCACCAAACAAGAATAATTTCTTACTAATAAGTTTACTGCGCCTGGACCATGTTGCTGTCAAAAGAAACAGAGCATACACAAAAACAAGGATCCCATGGCAGCAGCCACCATGCCGCCCCCGCCGCCACCACCACTACTGTTCCGATGGTCTCATCTTCCTCAAATACCCAATCTCACATTACTAACATCAACTTTACAAATTTCTACAACTAAATTTGCAGGAATTAAGGAAAGAATTAGAAGTTAGATACCTTAATTTGCAGCAGCCAGGAATTGAAGAAAGATATCAAGAAGAAGCGAGAGATCGATAGGAAACTGGAAACGGGAAAACCGAAACCCTAGTTTGAAAGGCGAAGCACGACGAAAAGTGAGATAAGAAGTACCATGAAACAAAGAATAAAGAATGAAAAGAAGGAGGAAGATGTCACCCGAGTGGCCAGAGCAGAGAGCTCGGTGGAAGAAGAGGAAGAGGCAGAAAACGGGAAGCAGGTGAAAGAGGCACGAGACGGACTGCGAACATGAAGAACAAACAACCCAGGAAACAACAAAATCTACGCAAAAATCTGAACAAACAACACATCAATCTGCTAATGAAAAAGAGCAAACTCCTCGCAGCGAAGACCTGCATGCAGAAAAAACTCATGAGGTTGATCATGAAGACACAAAAACTGATGAAGGAAAATATGACGAACAGGAATCAAGTGAACAGAAAATATTGGAGTCGTGTTCTGAAGCTCCGATCATGGTGGATATGGGAGATGCAGACGAGAAAGTTGCCCATAGGAAATCACACAACATTCTGTCAGGCGTTGGATCAAAAGTGAAGCATTCAATTGCCAAAGTAAAGAAAGCCATTACTGGCAAATCATCACATGCAAAGCCATCATCTCCTAAATAAGTTGATAATTCTGGAAATAAAGTTGAAATCCATTTTGAGGTTTTCTTTTCCTGTTTTTTCTTCTTTTTTCACCCTTTGAGTTTGAGCTTTCCGTCAATAGTTTTAAAATCACTTCTGTAATGGTTGTTCAAATTTCCAGATGCTGATGTAAAGGATATGTATATATTATTCATATTAGAGAGCTGATATATAATGTACAATGTCTAGTTTGTAATCCTGATATTAAAAGTGTAATATCCTTGCTTATTTTATCATCTACCTCACATTTGTTTTATTGCACAGAAGGAGAAACACAAGTATCTTTCGAGCCTCGTAATGCGAAAAAAAGTGATTAAGCCATGCCGAAAGGATTTACTACAAAAATATATAAACATTTACCACTCAGCAATGAGCGACAATGGGCTCGAGCAAAGAAACAAGGATCAACCTGTGGCATTTTGACAGATATACTTACACAACATTTTGACAGATATGTTTATTTGCACATAACTCGAACCCGTGACCTCAAGGTCACACGGCAGCACCTCAACTGGTGCGCCAAGGCTCCCCCTCTCGGACCTAACCAAGTATCATGATTTAAAGAAAATTCCCAACATCCCAAAAATAGGGTTATGGCAAAACTTACCTCAATTCGAGCGAAAAATGGATGGATTGTTGAAAAGAACCTGATTAATTGTCTCCAAAATGACGCTCAGATGAATAGTACCCCAAAACCGTTAAAATTGAAGAAGAGTGAGAGGGGTCCAAGATTTGTGAGTTTTGGGATGAAAAAGCGAAGCAAAACTGGTAAGTGTCCTATTTATAGTTCTGACCTGTGTAGCAAACACGGCGAGACACGGTGCATCTAGCATGGTCTTCGTTGTACAAGACGATGCAACCACATGGCAAAAACTCGCGCACCAATCTCACGCATTTCACTCATTGTGTGTAGTCCAGTGAGCATCCAAAGAGGTTCCCGTGGCAGATGGCGCAAGCACCCAGCACAAACAGCACCAGTTTACACGCAACACAAGACACAACATTCCCAATACCGTGTTCACCGTCGTGTTTGCCTAGTACTGGCAAAACTGTCCGGCCTCTTACAAGTGATCCTCCAATCCAAAATTCTCAGCACTCCCGAGACATGAT
Organism: Orobanche coerulescens; assembly: GCA_033398695.1. Classification (NCBI taxonomy): domain Eukaryota; kingdom Viridiplantae; phylum Streptophyta; class Magnoliopsida; order Lamiales; family Orobanchaceae; genus Orobanche; species Orobanche coerulescens. The sequence goes on along the minus strand of CM065809.1, from coordinate 40,224,882 downwards.
CATTATACTAACAAATAGTCAAATACGCATATAAACTATCAATTCACTTCATTCTCAGCGCACGATTGGAAACCACGACAACAATTTATCAACGATAATATCCTGTGCACCCTGAATCTGACAAAATAACGATAAAATTACGGAAAATGTAAACCAAAATCTTCAAACCCCACAAACCAAAACACCCCATATCACCCAACAAACCTTAAAATACAGTGACCAAAAGTGAAGAAGAAAAAAGAGCATCGAAAGCACGGAAGAAAATGAGCCGAAAGTAAAGTTACCTGCAAACCAAAGAAAACTGCAAAGTTGATTTCCTGAATAGGCGGGAATCGAGTCTAATTTTTTTTCTTCAGATAACACAGAGGACCACATAAAATATAACTCCCAAAAAAAGAAGGAAAAAAATCATTACCCACAGGCCAAAACAGAAAGCATCTCCAAGGTGTTGAGTTGGCACAGCGAACTATCAGCCGGGAGATGTAAACAGTTCAAAAACACACGAACAACAAATCATGTGGCAGACATGAAGTTAAAGAAACACGATAACGGTAACGGATTGAAAAATAAATAAACTAAACAGCACGGCAAAGAACAACAACCATTTCATCCAAAAATCACAAATATAAAAATTTAAAAATTCTGCATCATAAACCCGAAATTACAATAACCTGACCGAAAATATAAAAAAACGAACCCTAAACAACACTCAGCAAAAACGATCAAAAGCATCGAAGAAAAATAAGCAAAAGACAAGTTACCTGCAAAATCTGAAGCACGGAGGTCAAACTAAAATCTGCAAATCCGATTTCCTCAATAGGCAGAAATACCTGCCGATTAAGACCCAAACCCTAAATCAGAAAACATCTGGAAGAATATACATAAATTTATAATAAGAAAGAAAAAATGGAAAAATATCATTTAAAAAAGAAAAAGATACCTGCCGAATAAGAACGAAACCCTAGTTTCGAAGGCGGAGAAAGAGATTGAACACAAAGAGATGCGAAACAAACAATAAAGAAGGAGGGGAAGAATAAAGAAGGAGGTGGGAAAAGCAGGTAAGTAGGTGTAAGAATGTGAAGAGGCATAAATCGAAAGCCCTAGACAACAGGCGGAGAAAACTAAGTAGGTGAAATAGGCATGAAAGAAGGAGGTGAAAGAGAGAGGAGACAGACGACGGTAAACACTCTTATTATATATGGTAAACAAGAAAGAAAGAAAGAAAAAAAAAAGAAGAGAAGACCACGCAAAGAAGAGAAACGAAGGAGCAATGTAAATACAGGAAATTTGACTTCCAAAAAAAAAATATAATCTAATCAGCTGAATCGACCATGTAATCTTACAACAGGAGCTAAGTAAGTCAATAACAGAGATCCGAGGCCAAATAAAACAAAACCCAAATTTTAAAGAAGTGTACTGATAACATAACTTCATTGGAACTTGTATTACTCCTAAACCTGCAAAAGACTTTGGTTTGATACTCCTACAAACACAAATCGGCAAGCACAAATTGAGCGAACAAGAAAGAAATAAAGAAAGAACGAAGAGAAGACCACGCAAAGTAGAGAAATAAAGGTGGAGATGTCACGCGGGTCGTCGAAGCGGAGAGGTTGCACAAATAAGAAGAATAAAGATGGAGGTGGCAGTCGGGAAGCCGAAGCGAAGAAACAAAAAAAAAAAAAAAAAAGAGGAAAAAGAAGCAGGAGACGGCGGAGGAAGCAGGTGAAAGGAAGTGAAAGGAGGCAGGAGGCGGGCGACGAGAATAGGGCTCTTATATTATAAGCTACAATATATATATATATATATATGGTGTGTGTGTGTGTGTTTGTGTTTGTGTGTCACTGCACCTTTAGAACTTCAGTAAAAAATTATGCACCTTCGGTAAAATAAAACAGGCAAGCTCATTCAATGAATCAGTAGTTAAAAAAAAAAAAAAAAAAAAAAAGAATCAGTAGTTGATTGGAAATTCCCCAAGTAGATACAGAGTATCCTCTGGATCATTTCACCTTGCAATGATGAGTAGAATTGTTTTAATTTCTCTGAACCTTCTAATATAGTGAATGACTTCAATGAAATCAATCATGTTTATAACAATAAGAAACCAAACTCACTTTAGTTTTCAAACTACCATCAACATCATCCTTGTCACACCTGTGCGTCAAGAGTTTCCTAGCGTAACTCCCTAGTTTGTTGCAGAGAAAAGGAACGATCCTTGCTAAATCCCATGCAAGTGTCCTTTCCATTTTGACATAGAGATCCACTAAGGAATATACGAATGGATGTAATCACAAACTCTAAAGTCAGCAAGACTTCGGAAGCCAGTGTAAAAGAAAAGTTCATTGCTGCCAAAAACAAAAGTATATATAACCCTAATTTTTTTTACTACCTAATTCAATTATAAAAAAAAAAGGAGACACTAAACGACATACCTACATCAAAGACACTTCCGAGAAAAATATAAGCACCACAATATAAATAGTCCATATTCCCTGGTTAATGAATCAGCTGGAGTCCTTAGAAAAAGCAATCAGGTGTTTCCATTGGTTGGAAGGCCTGAAGAAGATGTGATAGGAGGGTAATATCCTTCAGAAGATCTGGTTTTAAGCAATCAGGTGTTTTCATTGGTTGGAAGGCCGGGTTTATTGTCTGTTGTTGGTTATTTTAATAAGTACTCGAGTACGTCGTAATTTGTGATGTTTGGATTTTCAGTGATGTATTAATAATCTTCATTTGGATATTTGTATTCTCGGTATTGAAACAGAACTGTCGTATTTTATTTCAGTGATTTCATAGTTTAGTATTTGTTATTGTCTTTTTATTTATTCAGCCTTGTAAATTCTTATGTAAAGAATTTACGGCGCTGTAATATTCCTAAATATATCGGGGGTGTTACCGAATATGGTATCAGGGCTGGGATTATGGATATCTTGGCCATTGGGTTAAAATATGGGTCATATATGTCTTTTGAGGTAACCGGCTGTGAATAACATCACTGTACTGCCTACGTCTTCATGCGAGCGGTGGTTGTAAGTTTCTAAACTCTATCTCGTTCTGTACGTGTTGTATCTCTTTATACTCGAACATTAGAACGATATTATTTCCTGTATATTGAGTATTTATGCTTACAATATGTTGAGAGGTGGATGTGGACGTGGTCGTGGTTGCGGACGCGGACGAAGGAATGCCAAAAGAGAAGCTTCGCCTTCTAATCAGGCCAGTCACAGCTCAGGCGAGCCACGGAGATCCATTAATAATGAACCAGAACCTGCGGTACCCGAGATCCTTCGTCAGGTGGTGAACCAGATGATTCAGTTCGCCCAGGTCGTGGACCGAATGCAGGTGACAGTAGGGTTACAACAGGGAGATCGACAACAGGGTATCTGAGACATGGGAAATCGAGGTGATCGATGGCTGCAAGAGGTGGCGAAGATGCAACCACCTAAATCCGAAGGCTTTTCTGAAACTCCCACATGGGACCATTGGTTGAAGGAACTGGAGAAAATTTTTATAGGAATTAATTATCGAGACGACCGGAGAGCCTCTAGTGCTCAGTACTTTATGATAGGGGAAGCATCTGAGTGGTGGGAAGCCATCCGGCCTGCAGATCATGATGTTGACTAGACAGAATTTAAATTGATGATGGAAGCTCAATACTGCCCTCGTCCTGTGAGGGAAGCCAAAGTTCGGGAATTTTTCTCTCGCATGCCCGCCGACGAACCCGTGTCCTGCATAATTAAGACGTTTAAAGAAATGGCATTTGTTCGACACCTGGTCAGAACATATGCAGAAATGATGATCCATTTTGATATGAGGATGAAACCAGAAATCCAGAGGTACATGTCCGGTTTTGAATGTACCACTCCCTGTCAATACCAGGATAAGGCGTTGGCGTATGAAATCAAGGAAGCAGCAATGGAGAAGTTTGCAGAATCCAAGAAGCAGAAAGCCTCTGGTAGTTTTGCATAGCACAATAGTAGTGGGCCCGGCAAGGCCCAATCATCCTTTCATTATTTCAAGAAACCTCCGCACCCATCTAAGAGCAAAAAGAATTTCGGAACAGTGTCAGCCACGACAGATACAACTAGGAGGTGCTTTAACTGTGGTCGCCCAGGCCACCTTTGGCGTGATTGTTTGCGTACTCCAGTTACATGTTTTGATTGCGGACAGGAAGGGCACCATGCGACATTTTGCAAGGATGCCCCCAAGTTCAATGGAACCCGTACAGCACATCCAGCTCAGAGAGAAGCCAGTATCCAACAGACGCAGCAAAGTGTTTAGATGCCTCAGAATTTTGGCCGCGGACGAGGCAGAGGACAGTGGGACCAAAAGGGTACATCGAGTGCCGGATCTGCTGCCCCACGTCTGTACGAGATGAGGAGAACATACGATTAGGATGATGCTGTCGCATTAGGTACTGTTCAGATCCTTTCCCAGCCAGTTAGCATTTTATTCGATACAGGAGCTACACATTCATTTATATCCTTGTCTTGTGTAAATCGTTTGAATATTTCTGGTTTTCATAATTGTGAACCTTATGTTGTGGGTTTATCGAGCGGAGAGAGGATTGTTGGATACCTAGAAACTAGATATTTCCCTGTATCATTCAGAGGCAGAGAGTGGCTCTCAAATATGATTGTGATAGAAATGCGAGGACACGACCTGATACTCGGGGATGATTGGCTTAATCGATATGGATCTATTGTAAACTACCGAAAGAGGAATATCTCGCTGATCACAGACGATGGTTCCGAAATACTGTTTGAAAGATGGAAACCAGGAAGCTCAGGGAAGATGATCAAGGCGATGAAAGCTGTCAAATTGTTGAAACAGGGCTGTACCGGATACTGGTGCTATGCAATGCAGAAAGAAGACGAAATTGTGGAACTTTCATCCATTCCTGTTGTGAACGAGTTTCCAGATGTATTTCCTAACGAGTTACCTAGACTACCTCCACGACAGGATGTAGAATTCACCATCGAGCTGGAACCCAGAGCTACACCAATTTCTAAGGCACCGTATCGTATGGCACCTACTGAGATGTACGAACTGAAAAAGCAACTGGAGGAATTACTGGACAAAGGCTATATCCAGCCATGCGTTTCGCCCTGGGGAGCACCAGTTCTTTTTGTCCGGAAGAAGGATGGATCGTTTCGATTGTGTATTGACTATCGAGAGCTGAACAAGATGACGATTAAGAACAAGTATCCGTTGCCACGGATTAATGATTTGTTTGACCAGTTACAAGGAGCAACAGTATTTTCTAAAATTGATCTGAGATCAGGATATCATCAGCTGAGGATTAAGGAATCTAGTCTTCCGAAATCAGCGTTCAGAACTCGCTACGGACACTATGAGTTTGTAGTGATGCCGTTTGGACTCACTAATGCACCTATTGTATTCATGTAATTGATGAACCGAGTGTTCATCGAATATTTGGATAAATTTGTGGTTGTGTTCATTGATGACATTCTGGTGTATTCTAAGAGCCCGGAAGAGCATGCACAACATTTACGGATGGTGTTAGATCTGTTGAGAAATGAACAATTGTACGCCAAGCTTTCTAAGTGTGAATTCTGGCTGAAGGAAGTGATGTTCCTCGGACATGTGGTATCAGCTGAAGGAGTCCGAGTAGATCCTCAGAAAATCGAAGCGGTTATGGATTGGAAGCCTCCAAAGAACGTGAAAGAAGTCCGGAGTTTCTTAGGACTTGCTGGATATTATCGTCGATTCGTGGAAGGGTTTTCTAAAATTTCCCGCCCACTTACTCGACTACTGCAGAAAACTCAAAAGTTTGAGTGGAACGAGTTGTGTCAGAAAAGCTTTGATGAATTGAAAAGGAGATTGACGACAACACCGATTTTAACACTTCCACAGGGAGCTGGAGGATATATGGTTTACAGTGATGCTTCGAACCAAGGACTCAGGTGCGTATTGATGCAGAATGATAAGGTGATCGCTTATGCGTCACAACAGCTGAAACCTTATGAAGTGAATTACCCAACGCATGATTTGGAGCTAGCAGCAGTAGTTTTTGCTTTGAAAATCTGGAGACATTACCTGTACGGGACTCACTGTCAGATCTTTACGGATCATAAGAGTCTCAAATATATCTTCAGTCAGAAAGAGCTGAACATGCGGCAAAGGAGATGGCTGGAGCTGATTAAGGACTACGACTTGGAGATTCTTTATCATCGAGGCAAAGCAAATGTAGTGGCCGATGCACTTAGCCGCAAGCCTATTTCTATTCAGATGCTGGAGACTCTGATCTCCCAGCTCAGCATTCAACGAGAGATGATTCGAGAAGGAATTGAAGTATGGTTACAAAGAGTTCAAGTACAACTGTGCGTGATGTAAATAACTTCATCGTTAATCGAAGAAATCAAATCTAAGCATACAGATGATCCTCTGATGATTCGGTTACATGAAGAAGTGATCAAGGGAAAGGCCCCCGGATTTGTAATTCATGATGATGGAGTTTTGAGATTTCAGAACTGACTTTGCGTTCCCGATGTCGATGTGCTAAAACAGACGATTATGAAGGAAGCTCACAGCTCGCCCTATTCTATCCACCTAGGCACCAGTAAGATGTACAAGGACTTGAAGCAGAATTTTTGGTGGGGCAACATGAAGAAATATGTAGCGGATTATGTTTCGAAATGCTTGACTTGTCAGCAGGTTAAGATCGAGCATCAATGACCTGCTGGAATGCTGAAGCCACTCCCGATTCCTGAATGGAAGTGGGAGGACATATCGATGGACTTTATCACTAGTATGCCGAGAACCAAGACAGGAATGAACATGATTTGGGTGATAGTTGATCGTTTAACCAAACCAGCTCATTTTCTATGTATTAAGGACACTTGGGGACTCGAGAGGTTAGCAAGAGTATTTATTTCAGAGATAGTTCGATTGCACGGTACGCCGAAGACCATTATTTCTGATCGAGACGGCCATTTTGTGTCTCATTTTTAGAAAGCATTTCATAAGGCCTTGGGGACCGAATTGAACTTCAGCACAGCTTATCACCCGCATACAGCCGAACAATCCGAGAGGACCATTCAAATGGTGGAAGACATGCTGAGGGCCTGTGCCTTAGATTGGTCAAATGATTGGGAAATTCATCTGTCGTTGATTGAATTCACATACAACAATAGCTGGCATGCATCCATTAAGATGGCACCGTTTGAGGCCTTATATGGGAGAAAATGCAGATCGCCCCTGTGTTGGGACGATTCATCATACTTGATCGGAACGGAACCAAAATTGATTGTTCAGACACGAGAGAAGATAGCCTTAATTCGTGGAAGGTTGTTGACCGCCCAGAGTTGATAGAAATCTTATGCAGATGTACGTCGTCATCCATTAGAGTTCAGTATTGGAGATCTCGTACTTTTAAAAGTTTCTCCTACTCGGGGAATCTTTTGTTTTGGGACAAAAGGAAAGCTGAGTCCGAGATATATCTGACCATTCGAGATCCTCGAGAGAGTTGGCATACAAATTGGCATTACCGCCGTCATTGAGCCATGTTCATAACGTGTTCCATGTATCCCAATTACGGAGATATAAACCGGATCCTAGTCATGTCATTGATTTCGGCGAAATCAAAGTCGCTCAGGATGGAACGTTTGAAGAAAGACCGGTCAGGATACTCGAGAGTCGAGTTAAGCAGTTGAGGAACAAACCAACCGCTTTGGTCAAAGTTCAGTGCTCACGCCATGGAGTGGAAGAAGCCACTTGGGAAACGGAAGGTAGCATGAAGTCCAGATATACAGAGTTATTTTCGTCTTGAGTTTCAGGACGAAACTCCTTTTTAGTAGGAGAGTATGTAATATCCGGATTTATTATTGAGTATTTCAATTATATTTGAGCCATGTATTATTCGGAATCATGATATCGATTATTGGAGTATGATATTTCTCACATTTGTATCTTTGTACATGAGCGTAGCATCATACAATTTTCCCATGCAAACTCGTGATAACGCACGCTAAGAATGTATCTTAACATGCGTTATCGGCTAAAACTAGCGCACGCTATGAATGAAGAATTGCGTGCGTTAGGAAGTCAATTATTGAGGTAGGTGGCTAGCACATGCGCCAGCCGAACATGGGTCCGGATAAGATTCCCGCAGGCGAACCTGGACAGATTTGGAGTCAACGCTTGTTAGCGTGCGCTAAGGATACTGTGACAGCGTGCGCTAAATAACATACGAACAGAAATGTTATAAAAGGTACAGCACCCCATTTCACTTGGTTTACATTCTTTTCACTTGTCCTTCGTTCTTGAGAGACCAGAGAGGCTCATATCTTCCTTAAACACACTTAGACCACCTCTTTGTGATCATTACAGATTGGATGTCACTTGTTATTGATCATTGAAGTGGAGAAACACCTTGGATTTGCATACAAACAACCGGAGTTGGATTCTACCTTTTTGACTCGGTGTTTTCTTCATCTTAAGGTATGCTAATTCTTTCTCCAGCCTTAGATTCGTGTTCTGAAGAATAAGATGAATCATGCTATCAAGATATTGAGTTCCATTAGTGAATTATTCAAACAAATATCATGTTTAGATGCTAGAATGATTATGCTTATGATCTCATCGTTGAAACATTGTAGTTGGAATCATAGTACGTCAAATGATGAGAGGAATATTCTGAGGTCGATTATACGTATGATTAACGTTGCCATATTGATCGTAGAAAAGCGGAACAGGGAGCTCAGCACATGGTATCACTTGAAGTTCTCCCAGAAACTTACTAATCCAGAACCCTTCCTTAGAAGCCTCCGAGGCTACTTGATACTCATCCTGACTGGTGGAATCAGCAGTCGCGCTTTGCTTGGTGCTACGCCAAGATACTGCTCCTCCATTAAGAGTAAATATGTAGCCAGAAGTAGACATCGAATCGTCTTTCTGTCCTTGGAAGTCTGAATTAGTGAAGACCAGCACATCAAGTTCTCCACCGCCATACATTAGAACCAGATCTCGAGTCCTTCTCAAGTACTTGAGAACATTTTTTATGGCAGTCCAATGTTCCTTGCCTGGGTTTGCCTGAAACCTACTTACCACGCTCACAGCGTGCACAATGTCAGATACATTAAGCTACCCACGGCCGAAGCATATGGTATATTACTCATTTCCTTTTATTGGTCCTTATTTTTAGGACACATATTCAAGGAGAGTTTTATTCCATGTCGCATCGGTAAGAACCCCCTTCTAAAATCATCCATCTTAAATCGCTTTAAGATTTTATCTATATAGAGGGCTTGGGAAAGACCTATCATTCTCTTCGCTCTATCCCGATAGATCATAATACCAAAAATATAGGTTTCTTCTCCCATGTCTTTCATGGATAAACTACTCGAAAGCCAAGCTTTCACAGAACTGAGCATTCCCACATCATTGAATGTCATCTACATATAGTACTAAGAATGCGATATTGCTCCCACTAACCCTCTTGTATACGCAAGGTTCCTCTTCATTTTGTACGAAGTCAAACTCTTTGATTACCTCGTAAAAACGAAGGTTCCAACTGCATGAAGCTTGCTTCAGTCCATAAATGGAACGCTAAAGCTTGCACACTTTCTGAATATTGACCTCGGACACAAAGTCTTTAGGCTGGTCCATATATATTTCCTCCTCGAGGAATCTATTTAGGAAAGCCGTCTTTGCATCCATTTGCCATATCTCATAATCGTGGTATGCAGCTATAGCAAGCATCATGCGAATAGACTTGATCATATCTGCGGGCGAGAAGGTATTGTGATAATCGATCCCTTATTTCTGGGTATAACCCTTTTCCACAAGCCTGGCCTTATAGGTGTCAACCTTGCCATCCCCATCAGTCTTTCTCTTGTAGATCCACTTATTCCCAATAGGCACTATGCCCTTGGGGCGGTCTACTAGAGTCCAGACCTGATTTACATGCATCGAGTCTATCTCAACTTCTATAGCTTCACGCCATTTTGTGGAGGCTACATCCACCATCGCTTGGTCATAGGTCATTGGGTCGGTCTCTTGGCTATCACCTGAAAACTCATGGAGACCCAGCTCCTCCAGGTGCACAAGGCCATACCTCTCAGGTAAGTGAGACACCCTACTAGACCTATGAGGTAGTTGTACTTGTGTTTTAGAAGGTTTGGTTCCAACTTCGTGTACATGTGTCTCCTGAGGAGTTTCATTGTATTCTTCCAAAGAAATACTTCTACCTGCTCTGCCTTCCTGAATGAACTCATCTTCTAGGAAGTGTGCTTGCAAAGCAACAATGATCTTTCGATCTTCGGGCATGTAGAATAGATAACCCATCGTCCCAGATGGGAATCCAATAAAACGTCCCTTCACGGACCTAGCTTCCAATTTCTCCACCTTAGTCTTCTCGACATAGGCAGGACATCCCCAAATACTAATATAATTAAGACTTGGTTTCCTGCCCTCCCACATCTCATATGGAATTTTAGGAACGAATTTGGAAGGACATCTATTCAAGATATAAGCAGCAGTCAGGAGTGCATACTCCCACAGGTAAATTGGTAAGTCAGTATAGCCTAGCATAAAATAGACCATGTTCAACAAGGTTCAGTTTCTTCTTTCTGACACACCATTTAACTGGGGAGTTCCTGGAGGTGTTAGTTGTGATACTATTCCATGTTACTTTAGGAACTCGTCAAATTCTGTACTCAAATATTCGCCACCTTGGTCCGACCGAAGTGCTTTGATATGATTACCAGTTTTTTTTTCGACTAGGGCTTTAAATTCCTGGAATATCTCAAAGGCCTCAGGTTTATGTTTCATTAAGTATACATAACCATACCTAGTATGATCATCTGTAAACGCAATGAAATACTGATATCCATCACGTGCTGCTTCCAAAGCACCACATACGTCGGTATGGACTAATCCAAGTTTATCAGCGGCTCTTTCAAAAGTCCATGTGAAGGGGGACTTAGTCATTTGGCCTTTAAGGCAAGATTCACAAGTTGGAAAGGGATCCGATCCCAATAGACCCATAAGTCCATCTTTTTCTATTTTGTAAACCTTTGTCGGACCAACATGACCAAGTCTAAGATGCCATTTTAAAACTTGATTAGTTTCATCCCTACCGCGCTTCCTAGTCATAGTATTCACAACGACTTTGTTACTTAGGTTAAGATGATACAGTCCATTTAATAATGTAGCAATGCCTACTAGTTTATTCCTAAAATAAATTTTGCAGGAACCATCATCAATGAAAAATAAAAAGCCATTCTGAATCCATGACCGGAATGGATACAATGTTTTTATGATCCTTGGGCAAAGCAAGTACATCATCTAAAGTTAAAACAAATCCGGATTCCAAATCCAAAAGAAGTGATCCTATGTCAGTTGCTTCGACACTATGCCTGTTTCCGATAGTAATCATCACTTTCCCAGCTCCAAGCTCCCTACTTTGTTCCAGATCCTGATTCACGGTACAAATGTGGGAACTAGCACCTGAATCCAGTATCCAAGAAGTAGAAAATACAGTAGCAGAACAATTTGTTTCCAAAACTAAAAGTTTTGTACCTGAAGCTCCATGAAGAATCGGACAGTCTCTAGCCCAGTGGTCCAGCTCACCGTATTTGAGACATGCGTCCTTCTTCTTCTTGCTCTTGGGAACCATCGGGGCCTTGCCCTTACCCTTAAGGTCCTTGACTTATGGTCCCGTCTGTTTCTTGGTCTTTTTCTTCTTATTCTTAGACCTCTGAGGTCCAGAAGAAATCACAAGGGCAGACTCCTTCATCCGCGGAGTCTTCATCTAAGACTGAGCGGTCACCAGTTTGTTCATCAATCCTGCTAAGTTGCAAGCAATCTCATTGAAGTTGAAATTCATAACAAACTGTGAGAAGGAATCAGGAAGAGACTGTAGGATAAGGTCGGTTTGAGAGAAGTATCCATCTTAAAATCAAGAGCCTCCAATCTCTCGATCATAGATATCATTTTGAGGACGTGGTCCCCAACGTTCTCACCTTCCTTCATCCTTGCACCGAACAGTTGCTTGGATATCTCATACCTAGTAGTTTGACTGTGCTCACCATAATGCTCGGTTAAGTGAGATAAAATCTGCCCTGCAAAGTCATTTTCTCATGAGCTCTCTGAAGCTCATTAGACATAGAAGCCATCATATATGCACGGACTTTTATGTCATCCTTAACCCACTTTTCGTGGTTTTTAATTTCTTCCTGATTGGCTCTTGTCCGCACCGGAGGCGCCAGAATGTCCATCTCCAAGACGTATCCCAATGCCTCTATACTGAGGACTATCATCAGGTTGCGGAGACAATCGACAAATTTAGGGCCGATTAAGGTGTTCTTTTCGAGTAGTATAGCGAGTGGGTTCATTGTCATATTGAGAGTTGAGTTTGTCTGCATTAAGTACATTAGATTTATTAGTGACTCATTCACTTATGATATGAGTATAGAATTAAGGTCTTTTCTATTCATTTAACCTAGCTCCCACTATTTTTATCGGAATAACACACTCCCATGTGAAATCCGGAAGTATTTGTTCGCTTTACTTCATAGTGGTGATCGATTTATTTTTAAATTTTAATAGAGGGCAACCGAACAGGTTTCTAGTCTATTAATCTTCATAAAGTGGTGTCCAACACCAACCCATCTAATGGATGATTCGTTCTTCTTTTTCCCCTTGTTCATTCCCCTCAACCTATACGGTTTCTATGGTTCGTGAACAAGTTATGTTTATACCATTGACGCAAATCAGTTTCACAATTGAATCTTATCCGGCAACCGAACAGGTTTCTAGAGATAAAATTTGCTCCAACCGAAGGCATCCAATGCACTCTCAGTAATTTATCAATCCTCCCCGAATGACTACCCTTATAACTCGGAAGCATAGCATGTAACACCCCCAGATTTAACCGGAAATATTACAGCGCCGTGGGCCCCGAGATGGAACCCACAAGGCTAAAAGAAATTTTCGCAAACATTTACAAATGCCCAAGAGGCCAACGACGGTACTATCTTTAAAAATTCACAAAGACATATAAAATCCATTTATCAAAAACCGTCGTAAAAACTCTTTTGAAATCGCAAGGTCAAACAGCCGACACTCAAAAGTTTAGAAAACGATTTCCAAAGTAACCTCAGTTACTAGATACCAAAAGAGCATTTCAAAATACTCACGCAGCGGAAAAAGAACAACCATAAATATACTCTAGCAGATGAATACAAGAACCAATCAAGAAACTCAATGCACACAACATGTCCTAGCCAGTATCCTCCGAAGCTCATCTCTTCACGACCGCTACAAGCTCGATACTCCGAGAACCTAAAAAGAAATCCCACGATGGGGTCACCATAATATCCAACAATGATAATGTCACATCACATTAATAATAACATACCAATGAGAATACAACATAAGAATACGACCAACGTAATCTTACCGCCATGACTTTGCTTACTCAAGAAATTCTCATCAGAATAACCATTATCACATTTCACATCCTGTACTCGATTAACCAATAAACTCGAACATAATATCGTATTGTACCTCAAACAATACTCAAGATTCTCAAACTGTCATCACCAACTCACGATACGGAAATATACCATTACCGACCAATACGATCCATCGAATAACATCATCAAATCCCAAGACGATAACCGATTTTCCATCAAAGACAAATACCAAGGAAATACGGAACATACCTCGAGATATGAAGTGCCACGACAATCATATCAGTCTAATCCGAGATCAGATCAATGCAATACGGACACGGTCCTAACACAAGACCTACAAATGCATACTCATATGACCACGTCAATATGATCACAGCAATATCAATCATGTATACTCAATGGAAATCCGACGATCCAGCGCCCTCAGCATAGATCAATTTGTTGATCCTATCGATCAACATAAGGTGGATAAATAACAATACACTTATGAACAAAATCATATTATACAATCTATGATGCGAATTCACAAGATTCCATCAACACAATACTGGTAATCCAACGATCCAGCGCCCTCAGCATAGATCCCCATGATGATCCCGTCGAACCAACGCATGGTGGAAAACCTGTCCAACGATCCAGCGCCCTCAGCATAGATCCTCATGATGATCCCGTCGAACCAACGCATGATGGACATTCGATCCAGCGCCCTCAGCATAGATCATTATAATCCCATCGGATTATTTACACAACATAAACAACACAATATGCATACACATATGCAAATCAACACGTTCATCAACATGAACAACATAACATGCACGACAACATGAAAATTTACTAGGACGACTTCATGTTCAACAACATGAAAGAAAGTGTACGAGACCAAAATAAATAACATTAAACCATAATCAATATGGAATACTTGCCCCGAGTCCTTCGGGAGCAACCTCGATGTCCAATCATCACCGACGATTATCCTCAATGCTCGGCGTTCCAAACGTACAATGAACTATAGATACTCATATCCTCGTCTTTACCATAATGTAACCTCGATACTCGAACATACCAATAACTGAGATAAAGCATATACATTATGATTTACCTCCCAGAATCGAAAGAACGATATGCGATCCGAATACCCAGAGTTCACAATAATAATCATCGCTATATGCATTATAAACGAAATGAAACTGAAACCATTCATTAAATATTATAACTGCGCAAGTAATAACTTGCCTCGATACCGATACCGCGAAGCTGCTGCCGAACACACTGCCTTTGTCTACGAGCTCCTCATCCCCGATCAAAAGCAATACAATGGACATACTCGAACACAACCGCAATATCTGGTTATAATCACCGATCAATAATCTCAACCTATCGAAGAAATCAAATAACACATATCCGATAACAATCAACAACCGACAAAACTAACCAATCGAACTCAACGGTTCAACACAACCTCGAATAAACGAAGTAATAACAAACCAAATCAAACCATCAAGTATTCATAATCAAAACACAAAAATATCGCACTGTCGCCTACTTAGCACACGTTAAACGCATAACGTAGCGTGCGCTAAGTTGTCCCGTTAGCGTCGCTAGCGTAAGCTTAGCGTGCGCTAATGCCGTCTGATGGCATGCATTCCAAACATCGACTCACATCTTGCGACTACGAATCCGAATGAAGGGAGACATAAATCCCCATATCTCTTGAAGATAAACGACCCCATAATTATCACAATGATCATGTCAATGTCCATATATCAATAACAACCTCAATAATCAAACCGACTCGATAACAAGGATCATATCATGCTAAATGGAATTCAACCTAGTATCATGATTCATCTCATCTAAATCGACCAATATAATTACCAAGATTGAAATCCTTCTTAGATCGGGTTAAATGAATCAACATCCTTATGGTATGAAGAATCTTAACTAACATCCGAAACTCTTATCAAAATTCCATTGAATCTCATATAACATCATCATATGATTATCCAACATGCTCCTTGCATGAAATCATCCAAGAAAAATGAACCACTAACGAAGGAATACGAAGATTACCTGGTTTAGATGAACCAAAAAGAAGAACATTAGAACTCCATCCAAAGAATCATGAACAACTTGAAGGACAAGGCTTGAATCCATGCTCTCCATCTTAATCTTGTTAAAGATCACCATCTCTCAGTGTTTGAGACCTCAAACCTCTTTCTAAAAACTCTCTCTCTCTCGGTTGCAAGGAAGGAATGGACGAAATGCTTCATAACACTCTTCTGTCCCTTTTTATAATATTCATTATTAGCGTGCGCTAACATCTCATGTTTAGCGTGCGCTACCGCCTTAGCGTGCGCTAACTGACTTTGTTAGCGTGCGCTATCGAAGCCCAGAGGCTACTGCCTTGCTTCGTAAACTAGCTTACGTACGTAATGCCCATGCATTAACGTACGTAAAACATCCTGCCTAGCGTACGCAAGTCATTTACCTTAGCGTGCGCTAATACCAGTTGACTTGCTACAGTCTACACCTACCACGAAGATGCTCGTGACCCCACCAGCCGAAATCAACCAATAAAGCCAAGATTCCCTGTTGACCGATATATAGTTAGCATGCGCTAATCAACATGCATTAGCGTGCGCTAACACTACATTACAACATCCGTTGACTTATCAGAACGTGCGCCGAAAGTGGCCTGGTCCACGCGTAGATTCCTTCCGATCGGACTGTATTAGCGTCGTTATCTTATATCGATGGCGTGCGCTAATCACGCACGATAGCGTGCGCTACTCATGATTATTAGCGTGCGCTAATAATGTTACACTTAGACATTTCCAATCAAGTACCTTTGTCTTGACATACCGAAAACACATATACACTTACCGAATACATATCTTGAATCAATAATATTCTTATACGATATACTCTATATCAGAAGTACGATAACCTGATACACGATATCCTCAAATGTAACGTCGACCAGATACGACAATTATACCGATACTGACATCTCAGTCCTTTATTTATTTTATTCCTACTGTACTGATTCCACGCTGTACAATATAACTCGAATAAAATAATATCAAACAACAGTAGTAGAAATTCCGGATATTACATTCTACACCACTTAAAATAAGTTTCGTCCTCGAAACTTGCAATCCGTCATAAAACAAACAAACATAACTTCCAACCCAAAATATCCCCAAAACTGTAATACCCGTACTTTTTTTGACTGTTTGACCTTGCCGTTTCTCTTGTGTTGACACTCTGTAAATGCTTGGAGATGTTGTTGATATTGTTTTTGAGTTTCGTATCTCGTTTAGTTGTTGATCATGTCGTTTAGGACCTTGCGGGAATGTTCTGGACCGGAGATATAACGCACGCTAGGCCTAGGCTAACGCACGCTAATTCTGCCTGATTAGCGCACGCTAGCTTTGAGCCGTAGCGCGCGCTAAGAAGATCAGTCAGGTCAGAACCAACATTTCTAACTGCTCTCTGGACTGGCGGATTTACGCACGCTAGAGGTTGTTAGCGCGCGCTATTCGTGGTTAGTAGCGCACGCTAACACCCGTCCGTAGCGCACGCCTTCGGGCCGGCCAGAGGCGGTGAAGTTACCGCATTTTCGGACTATCGGGTAGCGTACGCTAGGCTTCGGCTAGCGCACGCTAGAGTTATGGAATAGCGCACGCTAAGTCTTAGCGCTAGCGCACGCTAAGTGTTGAGCAGGGCAGAGACAGAAGTTCCACATTTTGGACTAGCGCACGCTAGAGTCGACGATTAGCGCACGCTAACGAACCGGCGAAACCACCGGACTATCCGGTGACTTCGCTAGCGCACGCTAATGAAGGAGGCGTAGCGTGCGCTAGGCCCAGACGATTATAAATATGGCATTGACTTTATTTTCGTCATTTCTCACCTTCTTCACTCCTTTTCGACGGAACCACTCGGGAGAGGCGATCGTAGGCGATTGGAAGCGATCTTCCTTCTAACAACAATATATTTGGTTGGAGAACAAGGATTTCTCAACATCTAATTCCTCCTAACGTCCGAATCAAGGTAAAAATCCTTAGAACCCTACCTTTTGGGAATTTTGGGGTTTTTCGTAGATTTGTCCGATCTACCGCTTTGAAGCTTGAGAACCTTGAGATTATGATGTATCTATACCGTGTGTATACTTTTCCTACGATTTTATGGTTCATATTGTGCCGTTTTCGGACTTGTGAGATTTAGGACGATTTTCCAACCTTTAGTTGATTATCCGTATATCTTTATGAATCGTAGACGGGTTTGGGGAGTTCCTTCGTGTAGTTTGAATATGGATGATTGATTATCATACTCCTTGCGAATCATTTAGGTGCCGGAAGCGCGTTCTTGGACCTACCGAACTCATACCCTTCCTCCGTTCGATTTCTCGATGTCTCAAAGGCAAGTATACATTTATGATTGTGCGTTCTCGACTTTGAAAGTAAGAGGAATTGATGGCCTGATATGAACGAACCGTTTTTACGGCATTCATAGATATATTGATGGCATATTATGAACGAACCGTTTTTACGGCATTCATATATGTATTATTGGCATGTAACGAACGAACCGTTTTGACGGCATTCCTACATGTAACGGCGTATGATATGAACGAACCGTTTCTACGGCATTCACATACGTCATAAGATTTTAGTCATTCCGGAATAACTAGTCTTGAATTGATGAATTGACGGATTACATTTACTTTATTGTCGAGGAGTATTGTGTTTCATACTTGATATACTTGCACTAGCTATTCGACGGCTAACCCCTTTATGGGGAAATACGTTTCATGTATTTCAGTTCCGTAAGATCGGACAGCAGTACCGGTCGGCATGAAGATGGTGGGCAAGTGTGATACCGTGTTGATCTTCCAGTTATGTTTTGAGCCTTCCATTCGGTGTTGTTGTCTTCGTTGGTTATTGAATACTCGAGTATTGTTTTCCTCTTTCCTTGAAGCTCCTACTGTGTTTTCCAAGTATTGACTTGTGATGTAATGTCTGAATACATTGGTTATGTTTTTGAATACCTTTGTATCGTCTTTCTTCTCATTATATGTAGACCTTCTCGGTCAAGTTTTATAGTTCCGTGTATGTTTAGCCTTGTGGGTCCCACGGCGGGGCTCACGGCGCCGTAATATACCCCGAACAACTTGGGGGTGTTACGAATATGGTATCGAGCTTAGGTCTATGGATACCTAGGCTGTCGGTCTTTTGGGTCGAATGAGTCGTCAACTTCCCACAGTATCACTACTCGCCATCATCACGGTCACGGCCGGTACTTGTAAGACCTTTTACTCTTCCGATGTTTCCTTATTCATTATGCTTCATCTATGGATGTTCTTGAGAATCGATCACCTTAATGACGTGTGTTTGAATTGTGCTTACGTACCTTGTGTGTTCTTCAAGATGTCACCGGTAGGGGCCGTGGCCGTGGTCGTGGCCGTGGACGAGGAAGAGAAGAGGTCGTGGCGCGGCCGTTTCCATCGGTTGATTGCGGGATCGACCAACCCGGTTTGTCGAACTCGGTGCATCCCGACACCGAGAGTCGGCACGACCAATCGACGGTCGGGAACAACGCGGACGTTGGAGTGGCGAATGCACTTCAACAATTGGCTACTCGAGATGACTATTTTGGCCCAAACTGCTCAATTGAATAACCCAACCCAAACACGGATGCCTTGCTTGAACGTAATCCGTATGCACCCTCCACGGTTTGGCGGTGCCACGAACCGTTAGGTCGGGAAGATCAAGCTAGCGGAATTAGAGAAGATTTTCGAGGCGGTTGATTGCCGAGGTGAGGAAAGTACCAATTGCTCAGTATTTCCTTACTAAGGAGGCCGCTACTTGGTGGAAGGTCATCAAGCCACAGGATCGTATTGCCTCGTGGGATGAATTTAAGGAGCTCTTGGAGGCCGAGTTTTGCCCTTGGCCGGTACGAGAGAGCCGAATCCGAGCTTTCTTCGAGGCTAAACCACAGGATATTCCCGTTTCGCAGGCGATCGTGGAGTACAATCAACAATTGGTCCATGTGAAGGATCAAGTACGTAACGAGCGTGATAAGATCCGTTATTTTGATATGCGGATGAAATTGGACTTACGACGGTACATGGCCGGATTTGCTTGTACCACGCTGAAAGAGTATCGTGACGAGCTTTAGCCCATGATATGTTGAGCCCGACAACGTCTTGTCGAAGAACCTAAGAAACAGAAAGTCGCGGGAAATTTTTCTGGATCTAAAGGTGGCAACTTTCAGAAGTCTCAGACGACTAACCGTTTCGCCGGACAGTCGTCGCGTTCTAATAAAGGGAAGAGGGGTTACCGTTCCACTCCAGGTACCTCAAATCGCACGGTGACTTGATATAATTTTGGCCGCCCAGGCCACTTGAATTCGGAATGCTACTTTCCACCATTAAAGTGTCACACGTGTGGACAGATGGGGCATAGAGCGGTTTATTGCTCCGAGCCGAACCAGACTTTGGACACTCGGGCTTCTGCCCCAACGCCACTTGATCAAGGTATTAATCAGCGGCAATCTTTTGGTCAACCTCAGCAGATTTTCGGCAGGGGCCGGGGACGGGGCCAGAATGCCGGAGGGGGAACTCTAGCGTCGGTTCGGTACAACCACGGGTTTATGAGATGCGCCGAGCAGATGAACCCGACGCGACGGTGGCTTCAGTACCATTCATATTCTATCTCATCCATCCTGTACTTTTTGATTCGGGTGCTACACATTCTTTTATTTCCTTGGAGTGTACGCCGTTTGAATATAACTTGTTTGGTTTTGCGATCCCTTCATCGTGAAAGCGCCTGGCGGGGATAGAATTGTGGGGAACCGGGAGATTAGAGATTTTCCGATGATTATATCCGGTATGGAATGGTTATCGAACCTGATTGTAGTTGATATGGAAGGCGAGGATGTAATCCTCGGTGAGGATTGGCTTGATAGCCATCAAGCGATTATGAATTACCGTACCAAGGTTATCACCATGATGATGAAAGACGGGATCGAGTACTCATTTTTGGGGCGTAAGTCGGAACTACCCAAGTTACTTATCAGTGCCATGAAGGCCGTAAAACTTTTGAATAAAGGTTGTGCGGGCTATTGGTGTTATGCCTTGAAAATGGAAGGAAACGAAGTCGATCTCTCTTCGATTCCGGTTGTTAATGAGTATCCTGATGTTTTTAGGATGACCTCCGGGATTACCGCATTGAGAAATAGAGTTTAGTGGACTTAGAGCCGGATGCGGCTCCGATTTCTAAAGCACCTTACGGATGGCACCTTCCAAATGCAAGAATGAAGAATCGGTTGGGAGAACTTCTAGAAAAGGGTACATCGACCGAGCGCTTCGCCTTGGGGCGCGCTGTTCTTTTGTGAGGAAGAAGGATGGTTCACTACGCTTGTGCATTGACTACCGTGAGTCGAACAAAGTAACCATCAAGAACAAGTATCCTTTGCCACGTATAGACGATTTATTTGATCAATTGCAAGGGGCCGCAGCTTTTCGAAAATTGATTTAAGATCCGGTATTACCAACTCAGGTGAAGGAGTCCGACGCCCAAGACGGCATTTCGGACGAGATATGGGCATTACGAATTTGTAGTTATGCCTTTTGGGTTAACCAACGCGCCGGCAGTATTCATGCAGTTAATGAATAAGATATTCATCGAGTACCTCGACAGGTGCGTAGTCGTCTTTATTGACGACATCTTAATTTATTCACGAGATAAGGAGGAACATGACCGACACTTGCGTTTGGTTTTAGACATTTTGAGAACCGAGCACCTCTATGCAAAATTCTCGAAATGTGAGTTTTGGTTGGAGGAAGTCATGTTTCTCGGCCATGTGATTTCGGCCGAAGGGGTTCGTGTAGACCCGCAGAAAATCGAGGCAGTGCTAGGCTGGGCACCGCCTAAAAATGTTAAGGAGGTTCGTAGCTTTTTGGGCCTTGGGTATTACCGCTCGGTTTGTCGAGGATTCTCGAAACTCGCTCGACCGCTACGAAATTACTCCGTAAGACCGAAAAGTTTGTTTGGACGGATGAGAGACAGCAGAGCTTCGATGAACTAAAGAGACGATTGACTTCGCCGATTCTAACTTTACCACATGGTAGCGAAGGCTTTGCGCTTACTGACGCTCGGTCAAGGCCACAGGTTGTGTCCTTATGCAGCATGATAAGACAATAGCTTTTGCGTCACGACAATTAATGCCTTACGAAATGAACTATCCTACTCACGATTTGGAATTAGCCGCAATTGTCTTCGCACTCAAGATTTGGCGACATTATTTGTATGGTTCGCCGTGCCGGATTTATACCGATCACAAGAGTCTGAAGTATATCTTGATCGAAGGAGCCGAATATGAGACAATGGGCGTTGGTTAGAGTTGATAAAGGATTATGACTTGGAAATTCTTTACCACCCCTAAAGCTAATGTCGTTGCGGATGCATTGAGCCGCAAATCGGCATCTCTTCAAATGCTCGAGGTTCTTACACCTCGCATTTAAAATCCGTCAGACTTAATTGAGCAAGGGATAGAAGTTTGGCTTCAACGTACAGGGCAAATGTGTACTCTCGAAATTACTTCGTCTTTAGTTGATGACATCAAAGGGAAGCAAAGGAGTGACCCGATGATTTCTCAACCGAAGGAAGATGTAATTAAAGGAAAAGCTCCGGCTTTATGGTACACGAAGATAGTATTCGAGATTCCAAGGTGCTTTGTGTTCCGAACGATTTGGAGTTGAGACAGAGAATTCTCCGAGAAGCGCATGCTACGCCTTACTCAATCCACCCCGGACGAGTAAGATGTACAAAGATTTGAAGCGAAATTTTTGGTGGAATAACATGAAGAAGGATGTTACGGAGTTTGTACTACGGTGCTTGACGTGCCAACAAGTCAAGATTGAACATCAACGACTGGGTTGTTGAAACCACTTCCCATTCCCGAGTGGAAGTGGGAAGACATTTCTATGGATTTCATCATCGGCATGCCGAGAACTCGGGCCTAATGAATATGATTTGGGTGGTTGTCGACGGTTGACCAAGTCTCGCACACTTTTTGGGTATTAAGGATACTTGGGGGCCGGATAGATCGCTCGAACCTTTATTGCCGAGATCGTGAGGTTACACGGTGCCCCCAAAACCATTGTTTCGATCGAGATGGCCGCTTCGTGTCGCACTTTTGGCATCCGTTCATCGGGCTTTGGGTACCGAGTTGAGATTGAGCACTTCTTTTCATCCTCCGGATGGTCGACAGAGAGGACGATTCAAACGTTGGAAGATATGTTGCGGGCTTGTGCCTTAGATCGAGTAATGATTGGGAGCTTCACTTGCCGTTGATCGAGTTTGCTTACAATAATAGTTGGCATGCGTCGATCCAAATGGCACCCTTCGAGGCACTTTATGGTAGGCGATGTAGGTCGCCATTGTGTTGGGACGAGGCTTCGAGCTAGTTGGGACGGAGCCGGATATGTTGATGGAGACTAAGGAAAAGATTACTATTATCCGGACCGATTATTGGGCTGCCCAGTCAATGTAAATCTTATGCCGATACTCGTCGACCCTTGGAGTTCGAAGTGGGGATCATGTCTTGCTCAAGGTGTCGCGACTCCGTGGAGTTTTCCGCTTCGGGAAAAAGGGAAACTTAGTCCGAGGTATATCGGACCTTTCGAGATTTTGACGAGTTGGAGATTTAGCTTATCGCTTGGCGTTACCTCCAGCCTTTGAGTCACGTCCATAGTGTTTTTCATGTGTCTCAATTGAGAAAGTACGCACCGGATCCGAGCCACGCCATCGACTACGGTGAGATTGACGTAGCCGAGATATTACCTTCCGGAGAGACCCGTAAAGATCCTTGAGCCGCGAGAAACAACTTGCATAAGACCATTCCACCGGTTAAAGTGCAATGGTCGAGACATGGAGTCGAGGAGGCAACTTGGGATACGGAAGAGAAGATGCGGGTGGAATACCCCGAATCGTTTATTTCTTAAGTTTCGGACGAAACTTCTTTTAGAGGGGAGAATGTAATACCCGTACTTTTTTCGACTGTTGACCTTGCCGCTTTCTCTTGTGTTGACACTCTGTAAATGCTTGGAGATGTTGTTGATATTGTTTTTGAGTTTCGTATCTCGTTTAGTTGTTGATCATGTCGCTAGGACCTTGCGGGAATGTTCTCGACCGAGATATAACGCACGCTAGGCCTAGGCTAACGCACGCTAATTCGCTGATTAGCGCACGCTAGCTTTGAGCCGTAGCGCCGCTAAGAAGATCACCAGTCGAACCAACATTTCTAATCGCTCTCGATCGGGCGGATTTACGCACGCTAGAGGTTGTTAGCGCGCTATTCGTGGTTAGTAGCGCACGCTAACACCCGTCCGTAGCGCACGCCACGGGCTGGCCGCCAGAGGCGTGAAGTTACTGCATTTTCCGGACTATCGTAGCGACGCTAGCTCGGCCAGCGCACGCTAGAGTTATGGAATAGCGCACGCTAAGTCTTAGCGCTAGCGCACGCTAAGTGTTGAGCAGGCGTAGATAGTAAGTTCCACATTTTGGACTAGCGCACGCTAGAGTCGACGATTAGCGCACGCTAACGGAACCGGCGAACCACCGGACTATCCGGTGACTTCGCTAGCGCACGCTAATGAAGGAGGCGTAGCGTGCGCTAGACCGACAGCTATAAATATGGCAGTTGACTTTATTTTCGTCATTTCTCACCTTCTTCACTCCTTTTCGACGGAACCACTGGGAGAGGCGATCGTAGGCGATCGAAGCGATCTTCCTTCTAACAACAATATATTTGGTTGGAGAACAAGGATTTCTCAACATCTAATTCCTCCTAACGTCCGAATCAAGGTAAAAATCCTTAGAACCCTACCTTTGGGAATTTTGGGGTTTTTCGTAGATTTGTCCGATTTACCCGCTTTGAAGCTTGAGAACCTTGAGATTATGATGTATCTATACCGTGTGTATACTTTTCCTACGATTTTATGGTTCATATTGTGCCGTTTTCGGACTTGTGAGATTTAGGACGATTTTCCAACCTTTAGTTGATTATCCGTATATCTTTATGAATCGTAGACGGGTTTGGGGAGTTCCTTCGTAGTTTGAATATGGATGATTGATTATCATACTCCTTGCGAATCATTTAGGTGCCGCGCGTTCTTGGACCTACCGAACTCATACCCTTCCTCCGTTCGATTTCTCGATGTCTCAAAGGCAAGTATACATTTATGATTGTGCGTTCTCGACTTTGAAAGTAAGAGGAATTGATGGCCTGATATGAACGAACCGTTTTTACGGCATTCATAGATATATTGATGGCATATTATGAACGAACCGTTTTTACGGCATTCATATATGTATTATTGGCATGTAACGAACGAACCGTTTTGACGGCATTCCTACATGTAACGGCGTATGATATGAACGAACCGTTTCTACGGCATTCACATACGTCATAAGATTTTAGTCATTCCGGAATAACTAGTCTTGAATTGATGAATTGACGGATTACATTTACTTTATTGTCGAGGAGTATTGTGTTTCATACTTGATATACTTGCACTAGCTATTCGACGGCTAACCCCTTTATGGGGGAAATACGTTTCATGTATTTCAGGTTCCGTAAGATCGGACAGCAGTACCGGGTCGGCATGAAGATGGTGGGCAAGTGTGATACTGTGTTGATCTTCCAGTTATGTTTTGAGCCTTCCATTCAGTGTTGTTGTACTGGATTGGTTATTGAATACTCGAGTATTGTTTTTCCTCTTTCCTTGAAGCTCCGGCCTGTGTTTGCCGAAGTATTGACTTGTGATGTAATGTCTGTGAATACATTGGTTATGTTTTTGAATACCTTTGTATCGTCTTTCTTCTCATTATATGTAGACCTTCTCGGTCAAGTTTTATAGTTCCGTGTATGTTTAGCCTTGTGGGTCCCACGGCGGGGCTCACGGCGCTGTAATATACCCTGAACAACTTGGGGGTGTTACAAAAACCATCACGACAACGATCAATTATCGTCATCACTGAATAACCAAAAGAGCATACTTACAAATACGCAGGTCGACGATCTCCTGAAATACTAGCAAGCGGTCTCACTGTACAGTCTCAATACGCTTACGATCACAATTCCCTGAGTCTCAACAAAATATATCATCTTCGGATGAAACAATCTGCCCGAATCAAATCCTGTCTGCCTGATTACATAATCAAGTCCCAATTCCGATAAGACGAATAATATACAATACATCTACGAAACAACTGCCCAAAACAACGACACGAATCCCGAAACATCAACAAAAATCCGAACGCTCAGATGATCACCAATAATGATCAACAATCAACCGAATTTATCATCGACATGATAAATTCCAATATGACCAACCAGAGGTCAAAACACAATCGAGAATATCATCAACGTGATAAACTCCAATATTACCAACGAATGATCAACGAAAATCGAGAATACCTTCACACGATAAACTCCAACACGATCAACATAGAACCACGAAATGTATATACAAAATAATAACATTCTCAAAACGACAAATCAATCACGTACAGTAGATCTCAATAAACATACCCAACTGGCGAACATATTCCTCGGCACACGAACAACCAATCACAAATCGATGAACATACCTAATTATACATGGAGTGGGAACGACCACTCAATATCCAAAACCACCAGTATGGGGTCACCATCCCCAAATTTACACTTACAAAGAAATCATTCAAAGATCACTATGGTAAGATTGCGCTACTACCGCACCAATGGACTCACATAGCACATATGTCCCGGTTTTACAAAGTCCAAAGTTCCAAAATTACATCCTGCACATGAATCTACAACGCGCAAAGATATTTCTCTTATCTGATCAATCAACCGATCATCCTTGCATAACCAATCTACCATACTAAACTTCGAATCTCTTTTCCTTGTACCATTGATATGATATGCCCGATGCACTAAATGCGTATGTACATCAATCACATTTTCAATACCAGTTTGAAATCATATATTCTTGTCACGAAGACAATTTTCGAAAGTTCTTTCAAGAGTTTGAAAACTCAAAACATAAATTTTCGTAAGACCACGAAATCAATTTTAAAAATTAAATCGGCTCTGTGCCAAGTTCTCGATAAAAATTCTTTTCAAATAGACACGATTAAATAAAATGAAATTTATGCAAATGCTTGTCCATATCCATACTCCCGTATATCGATTCACTTGTCACCAATATCCACCGATATTCCATCTGAAGACCACACGATCGAGTTCCAAAACCTCAATATATAGACTCGATAAAAACTCCTTTTCCACACATGACTCGTATCGTCAACCATTTACCCATCCCGGATCACCTCAAATATGATATGACAAAACGTTGAAACAAATCAAGCAAATCAAACACGGCGAAAGACTTCCCGAGAGGTTCCATTTGAACGAGTAAACCAGAGCCTCGAAAGGCGGAAATAACATAGGTAAACGATTGGTAAAGTATTTTACAAATCTCGGGAGTTTTAGAAAACAGAAGGTCTTTTGAAACGTTAGGGTCTCAAATTTCGTATCTCATTCCACATTACAAGAAGTTTAAAAAGTAGAAAACTCTTTTCGGACCCCAAGTCCTGAGTTATAAAACCATTTCAAAATCGATTGGGTCTCGGCCCAAAATCATTTTCCGTAAAACGTCCGTAAGACATTCATTTTGAAGAGTATCATTTTCAAATGTTCAAAAGCGGTTCATATATATCACAAAATGAACTAACATGACTACATGTTCTTCTCGACAATCCATAGCCCTTCTCCCGAATACACAATTTCGTTCCAGAATCTAACCAACATACTGATTCTCGAAATCATAACTCCTCAAGATCATCAATCCTGTCCCAACTCTGTCACCTTATATTGTAACGCATAATATCTACTGAATCTCAAAACGTATCAACTTAGAACGGCAATAAATCTCAATGAAATTCAAAAATCCAAATACTTACAGATCGTGAAGCCGACGATTCCCGTGATATCGGCACATGTCTCGGCTCTAGAAAATACTCGACACGGACATTTTCAAAACACACGTTGGCAAACTCGGTTCGACTCAAGAACACAATACATCTCATTCCAGAATCTCAACACCATTTGGAAAAGTTATAACAAGCCCAAGACGATCTGGTAAATCACATAACACATAAGCCCGAGTGAACAAAAACTCACGGCTCTAATATCTGTCAATCGACAACTCGAATGATGCGACAAAACACGACCCAACTCGACCCAAATGCCTAGGTTTTCTCAACCTAAGCTCCGATACCATATTCTGTAACACCCCCATTTAACCGAAATATTACAGCCGTGGGCCCCGAGATGGAACCCACAAGGCTAAAAGAAATTTTCGCAAACATTTACAAATGCCCAAGAGGCCAACGACAGTACTATCTTTAAAAATTCACAAAGACATATAAAATCCATTTATCAAAAATCGTCAGAAAACTCTTTTGAAATCGCAAGGTCAAACAAATTGACACTCAAAAGTTTAGAAAATGATTTCCAAAGTAACCTCGTTACTAGATACCAAAAGAGCATTTCAAAATACTCACGCAATGGAAAAAGACCAACCATAAAGATACTCTAGCAAATGAATACAAGAACCAATCAAGAAACTCAATGCACACAACATGTCCTAGCCAAGATCCTCCGAAGCTCATCTCTTCACGACCGCTACAAGCTCGATACTCCGAGAACCTAAAAAGAAATCCCACGACGGGTCACCATAATATCCAACAATGATAATGTCACATCACATTAATAATAACATACCAATGAGAATACAACATAAGAATACGAGCAACGTAATCTTACCGCCATGACTTTGCTTACTCAAGAAATTCTCATCGAATAACCATTATCACATTTCACATCCCGTACTCGATTAACCAATAAACTCGAACATAATATCCGTATTGTACCTCAAACAATACTCAAGATTCTCAAACTGTCATCACCAACTCACGATACGGAAATATACCATTACCGACCAATACGATCCATCGAATAACATCATCAAATCCCAAGACGATAACCGATTTTCCATCAAAGACAAATACCAAGGAAATACGGAACATACCTCGAGATATGAAGTGCCACGACAATCATATCACTAATCCGAGATCGATCAATGCAATACGGACACGGTCCTAACACCACACCTACAAATTCATACTCATATGACCACCTCAATATCATCACAGAAATCTCAATCATTAAAACTCAATGGAAATCCGACGATCCAGCTTCTCAAGATAGATCCCTTTGTTGATCCTATCGGATCAACATAAGGTGGATAACTAACAATACACATATGAACAACAACATATGATACAATCAATGATGCAAATTCACAAGATTCCATCAACACAATCGGTAATCCAACGATCCGGGCCTCGGATAGATCCACATGATGATCCCGTCGAACCAACGCATGGTGGAAAACTCCGTCCAACGATCCAGCGCCTCAAGATAGATCCTCATGATGATCCCGTCGAACCAACGCATGATGGACATTCGATCCAGCCCTCAAGATAGATCATTATAATCCCATTGGATTATTTACACAACATAAACAACACAATATGCATACACATATGCAGATCAACACGTTCATCAACATGAACAACATAACATGCACGACAACATGAAAATTTACTAGGACGACTTCATGTTCAACAACATGAAAGAAAGTGTACGAGACCAAAATAAATAACATTAAACCATAATCAATATGGAATACTTGCCCCGCGTCCTTGGGAGCAACCTCGATGTCCAATCATCACCGACGATTATCCTCAATGCTCGGCGCCCAAACGTCTGATGAACTATAGATACTCATATCCTCGTCTTTACCATAATGTAACCTCGATACTCGAACATACCAATAACTGAGATAAAGCATATACATTATGATTTACCTCCCAGAATCGAAAGAACGATATGCGATTCGAATACCCAGAGTTCACAATAATAATCATCGCTATATGCATTATAAACGAAATGAAACTGAAACCATTCATTAAATATTATAACTGCGCAAGTAATAACTTGCCTCGATACCGACACCGCGAAGCTGCTGCCGAACACACTGCCTTTGTCTACGAGCTCCTCATCCCCGATCAAAAGCAATACAATGGATATACTCGAACACAACCGCAATATCTGGTTATAATCACCGATCAATAATCTCAACCTATCGAAGAAATCAAATAACACATATCCGATAACAATCAACAACCGACAAAACTAACCAATCGAACTCAACGGTTCAACACAACCTCGAATAAACGCAGTCAGAACAAACCAAATCAAACCATCACGAATTCATAATCAAAACACAAAAATACTGCACTGTCTGCCTACTTAGCGCACGTTAAACGCATAACGTAGCGTGCGATAAGTTGTCCCGTTAGCGTGCGCTAGCCAGTAAGCTTAGCGTGCGCTAATGCTGTACAGTGGCATGCATTCCAAACATCGACTCACATCTTGCGACTACGAATCCGAATGAAGGGAGACATAAATCCCCATATCTCTTGAAGATAAACGACCCCATAATTATCACAATGATCATGTCAATGTCCATATATCAATAACAACCTCAATAATCAAACCGACTCGATAACAAGGATCATATCATGCTAACTGAATTCAACCTAGTATCATGATTCATCTCATCTAAATCGACCAATATAATTACCAAGATTCATAAATCCTTCTTAGATCGGGTTAAATGAATCAACATCCTTATGGTATGAAGAATCTTAACTAACATCCGAAACTCTTATCAAAATTCCATTGAATCTCATATAACATCATCATATGATTATCCAACATGCTCCTTGCATGAAATCATCCAAGAAAAATGAACCACTAACGAAGGAATACGAAGATTACCTGGTTTAGATGAACCAAAAAGAAGAACATTAGAACTCCATCCAAAGAATCATGAACAACTTGAAGGACAAGGCTTGAATCCATGCTCTCCATCTTAATCTTGTTAAAGATCACCATCTCTCAGTGTTTGAGACCTCAAACCTCTTTCTAAAAACTCTCTCTCTCGGTTGCAAGGAAGGAATGGACGAAATGCTTCATAACACTCTTCTGTCCCTTTTTATAATATTCATTATTAGCGTGCGCTAACATCTCATGTTTAGCGTGCGCTACCGCCTTAGCGTGCGCTAACTGACTTTGTTAGCGTGCACTATCGAAGCCCAGAGGCTACTGCCTTGCTTCGTAAACTAGCTTACGTACGTAATGCCCATGTATTAACGTACGTAAAACATCCTGCCTAGCGTACGCAAGTCATTTACCTTAGCGTGCGCTAATACCAGTTGACTTGCTAGAGTCTACACCTACCACGAAGATGCTCGTGACCCCATCAGCCGAAATCAACCAATAAAGCCAAGATTCCCTGTTGACTGATATATAGTTAGCGTGCGCTAATCAACATGCATTAGCGTGCGCTAACACTACATTACAACATCCGTTGACTTATCAGAACGTGCGCCGAAAGTGGCCTGGTCCACGCGTAGATTCCTTCCGATCGGACTGTATTAGCGTGCGTTATCTTATATCCGTAGCGTGCGCTAATCCTGCACGATAGCGTGCGCTACTCATGATTATTAGCGTGCGCTAATAATGTTACACTTAGCCATTTCCAATCAAGTACGCTTTGTCTCGACATACCGAAAACACATATACACTTACCGAATACATATACTGAATCCGATAATATTCTTATACGATATACTCTATATCAAATACGATAACACGATACACGATATCCTCAAATGTAATCACGACTGATACGACAATTATACCGATACTGACATCTCAGTCCTTTATTTATTTTATTCCTACTGTACAGATTCCACGCTGTACAATATAACTCGAATAAAATAATATCAAACAACAGTAGTAGAAATTCCGGATATTACATAGCACATCCGGTTTGGATTTCACTTTTTCGAAAGCTCGATGGAGGGAAGGAAAACCTTGAAACCTTTTAAACTTAATAATTTGTCGTGGGAGAATTTTCACGATTAATATTACACTTTTCACATTAATTCATTTAAGTGAGTTTGTACATTCATACCATATGAATAAACATTCACAACCTAGTTGCTACCAACATGTAGTTCATGGACCGTTCCTAGAATAAAAAACATCGTAATCTAATTACAAGTTTTCAGTCTTGAATCTTCGTCTTCTCGAATGGATCTTCCTTCGGTCTTCGTCATTACATATAAATTTTACATTTGAAAAATTGCGTCCTAGATACAAATAATTCTAGTAAAATAAATAGGCTCAAAACGGCCTTTACAACCTAATCGAATAAAACCGAATGATTCAAAACTAGGTCCATGAACCACATCTCCATTCAAATATAATGCATCAAACACATTAAAATAAATGGCATTCATAATTAATCTAAATATTGATCCAAGCAACATAAATTAATCCATCGAAACGAATTAATTCAATTAATTCAAAAAACCGTTAATTTTAACTTTTTCCAGACGCAAAAATATTTCATTAAATTAATTCCCCTAAGAATAATGTTACCATAATTATATCTTAGTCAAATTAAATCGAATTTAATTTGTGGAAAATTAATTACCGAACGAAATATAAAAAGCGGAGTCGAAAAACACACGGCCGGGCCAAGCCCGGCACTGCACAGCAAGGCCGGACCGCATGGCCGGACCGCGTTCCTCAGAATGGGACCGCTCGGCAAGCGGCCGGCAGGATGCCGAGCATGGCTGGCACAGGGCCAGACCGCGGTCCGTAGAATGGGACTGCACGGCAGTGCCCGGCCAGCTTCAAGCTGCCGGGTCCATTTATGTTTTCGGCTCGCTTTTTCGCCCCGATTCTAAAAATAATATTTTTTTAATCTTTATATTACACATTTAAATCAGTTTTTCAAAAGAAAAATAAATTTACATTGTAACATAAAATCATGAAAAATTAATTTTTAGATGAACAATTGAAAATCAATGATTAATACGATTATGATTCCATATCATAAGAACATCCAATCAAGTATTCCAAATGCTAAATATCATATATATACGATCGCAAAACCTACGCTTAAATACCACTGTTGGGATTCGGCGCCTAAAACGAAGGCGCGGCGGAAGCAATATACGAATCTAATTCGATCTGAATCCCGTAATCAAGCTACGTATATACGAATCCCTTTAGGTGCTCTTCCCACGAATCCGATTCTTCAAGATCTTGAATGATCCAGCTCCAAAATCACCGCGTCTCTACTTGCCACACGCCGGAGCAACGAACGGAACGACGACCACCCAATTAACCTTCAAGGATACGGCTAGAATCGAGTCATGAAAGCTTTCTATGTGATTATGACACTCTAAGCGTATAACTCACAATCTCTCAATTATCTCTCAATTTTTCTCCAAGAAAAAACTCAAGATGAAATGAAGAACAATATGAAGACTTGGAAAAACTCTTTTCCTCTCTTTCTCCCCCAAAATCGTGAGATGCAAAGTTATTGCAAGAGTGAGTTAGTCTTCAAATTTATCCTTTATTATTTCATCACAAATCACCTACTTTAGACAAGATCACCAAC
This sequence comes from Orobanche coerulescens, assembly GCA_033398695.1. Classification (NCBI taxonomy): domain Eukaryota; kingdom Viridiplantae; phylum Streptophyta; class Magnoliopsida; order Lamiales; family Orobanchaceae; genus Orobanche; species Orobanche coerulescens. The sequence goes on along the minus strand of CM065809.1, from coordinate 40,191,774 downwards.
ATCATCATTAAGTGATATTTTGTCCCCTTGTTGGTCATAAGTCTTCCACCCATCAAGGTGAAGACCAAGACCAAGTGGGGGGGGGGGGGGGGGGTATATGGGGGCGGCCATTTAGAAGAACTGGATGAGTTTTGGTTCGTTTTGGACTCCTGTGAGTCCACTCAGATAAACTTCAATCCGTTTCGATGTATTTATATCAATTAATTATTCCAATTAATTAATCATATCAAATACAAAATAATATAATTTATTTCTCTAAGAAATAATTATATTCATGAATTAAATTAATCACCTAGTATTATATTTAATTCATTAGGCCGTAAATTAATTTATCTAATAAATTAATTTAGACATCCAATGTCCCAATATTAATTAGACATCCAATGTCCAATAAATTAGATTTCCAATATCTAATATTTATAAAGAGAGAATAAGCTCGATTCAATCCGTCGTAAATTCTATTGCGCGACTTGGTAGGTCCGTTTCAGTTAGCAATGAGAGGAACCAAAGAGTAGTATCACCACCTAGCCAGCCTGGCGGCCTACACTGTACCCCAACTGAGAACGAATGATTGGGATCATTCAAAAACCATTTTGTTGTGAATACCAGTATACATATAAACCCTTCTTTCAAATATCCCGATCAAGTTATAGGGTCACGGTCAGTCAAACCCTATCTGTACTTGACGCTATGCATGAGTTAATGAAATTCGAGATCATAGAGCTCTCGTGTATCCAATACAACTAGCTCCAATGCGTTGGCCAAAGACTTATGATCTCATCTACCAGTAATCGTATAGGACATATAACCCGTTCACTAACTGGAGAAAGAATTCTATCTTGGTATTCAGTAGAACCTGCTACTTGCCCGTTAAGACGCACATCGAGGTTGACCCCTACCTTTCGGTTTTCTGGGTCGAACTACTCTAATGAAAATATTAACGTCACAAGCACATCTCAACTAAATCATCAAGTTAAAGGTTCATGAATACCTATCACAACCTTTCGATTCTGTCATTGACTGTCCCAGAGTGAATCCATGTGACGAATCGAGGGTGAGTCAGTTCGAGTATACTAATCTCATTAGCATACATATAACGTGTGCTCCCACTAAACATTAGTGTTCAATAGACGCTCTCCAAGTCAAAGAACACATCATACAAGTCTTCACATAAACTTAACGCCCAGTTAAGTTTCATCGACTTGCGAACGATTAAGTATTTGAGCCATAAACTTTTCCAGTGCCGATCTCTTTATCCAATCAGGAGTGGAATGTTTTGCTCCCAAATACACGGACTAGTTTCTATATACATATTTACGAGTCAGGAACGCCAGTGACTACTAGTAAATAAAAAACATACAATGCCTTATGATAATGATATTACATAATAACAAGTACAATGCCCTCACTCTTACATTCCATGAGTGGCATTCAAGGTCATAATCCGAACAAAAAGTGCGTTCCTCAACGAAATCATTCAAGAAGAAGTCTACGTAAAGCAAATTCCGGGATTTGAAGACTATGAATTCCCGAAATATGTGTATAAACTCAACAAAGCGCTATATGGTTTGAAACAAGCTCCACGGGCATGGTATGATCGTTTGAGTAATTTCATTATTTCACATAATTATAAGAGAGGTAAAATTGATAATACTCTCTTTATAAATTCTTTAATAATGATATGCTTATTTGCCAAATTTATGTGGATGACATCGTTTATAGTGTTACTAATATATCTCACTGTCAAGAATTTTCCAATCTTATGAAAGGTGAATTTGAAATGAGCATGATGAGCGAACTCACATACTTTCTTGGTCTTTAAATTAAGCAAGAAGATGATGGGATTTTTATTCATCAAACAAAATACACCAAAGACTTGCTTAAGAAATTTAAGATGGAAAATTACAAATCTATATCTTCTCCAATGTCATCTTCATTAAAGCTTGACAAAGACGAGCGTGGAAAATCCGTGGATCAAAAATTCTTTCGAGGTATGATTGATTCACTACTTTATTTAACCACTTCTAGACCGAATATAATTTTTGCTACTTGCTTATGTGCCAGATATCAATCTAATCCAAAGGAATCACACTTAATTACATGAAAACAAAATTTCCGTTATCTTAGTGGCATTATTGGATAGTCTGTCTCGGACACTTGGTACTGAGATGACCAAGATCCCCACAGTTAAAATAGGTGATGGCCAAACTGGCCGCTCGAGACTGAGATTCTGCGGGTTTAGACGACACAGGAGGTCGCTCAGAAAAAGCAGAGCCCGCACGGGGTTTCTTGAAGGTTGTCTGACCGCCTTCAGACTGATTACGATTCTTCGATTTCTTGCTAGCAGATGAAGGTTGCTGCTTAGCAATCTCTTTAGCAGTAAGCTCATAGGTAAGAGATTTCTCAATGAATTCGGCCAACGTGGTGCAATTATGCTTAAGCAACTGTAGCCTCATACGGGGTTTCAGCCTCTTGCTGAAATACTTAATCTTATCTGCCTCGGAATGAATGATAGATGAGGCGAACGGAAGAAGTTCCTGAAATTTCTCGGCAATGGCGAGAACATCCTCGTCTGCTGAGGGGTCGGGGGTGAGTAATTCTGACAGTTTGGCCTCTCTGAGCGGGTCCGGATAATACCTCTCCATCATGAGAGTTTTGAACTGATCCCAAGTACATGATCCTTCGGTGGGCTTCAACGACAACCACCAAGAATGTGCGCTCTTACCTAAGTAGTAAGCCGCAACAGAAACTTTGTGTCCTTCAGGACACTCTACCATCGAAAATAGCTTCTCGAAGTGTTCGAGCCAATGAACAATATCTGCCGGCTCAGACGACCCCTCAAAAGTAGGTGGCCTCTGGAGAGAAATGTTGTCGATGATACTGCTCACATTCCTCTCTTGCCTCTGTGGTGGCGGCGGAGGAGCCTGTTGATTTTGATTGACGGAGTTATGCATCGTCTCCATCAGCTGTGCCATCTGGGTCATTTGGGCCATCATGCCCTGCATAAAAGCGAGTGGGTCAACCCGGACACCTTCTGACTGAGCCATGTCCCAGGTACGACTCCCCGTTAGTGAATGATCGCGTCCAGGAGAATGAGTGGCAGCGTCGCTGCTCGATGAATTAGCATTATTCCTCACATTCGCACGTGTATTCACACGAGCTCTCGGGATTCGGCCCGCACCACGACCTCGTCCTCCTCGTCCTCTTCTTGCTCTATCCATACTGAAGTAGGAAAGTCACATGATGATTATATTCCCCGCATGAATATCACGTTATGATTATGACATGAGATGATGAAAATGAGCATACGCGCTCTAACACGGTGATTACATGAATGATTAACTGAGGTGACATGATTATCTGATGAAATTACTGAAATAATTAACTTGAACAAGTTAACATGATTAATGATTTGATCTTCCAGATCAACAACCGAGTAATGAAATGAATTGAGTGATTAATGAGTTAACCTGACCGTCCTGGTCAAAATGACAATGATGATTGAGGATTGTTAACTGATGAATTATGAATGAATGATTATTGCCAGAAATTGGCATTAGAAATCTTACAGTTCTTGGTCTGATTGACTCGGCATTTGCACAGGTCACACGTGACGCGAAAGTCCAATGATACTAGTCTGATGACGATGATTTCAAATGAGACATGACTTGGAGGGTAGTATTCAAAACCACGCTCCGATACCAACTCTGTAACACCCCAAACTAGGCAGATATTACAGTGCCGTGAATCCCCGACCGGGACCCACCAGGCAAATGAAAATGATGAATTAAATAATATAATTGTAGTACCGAACCACATTATATTACCAAGTACTCCGATGAGGAGTTTAAGTACAACACACCAGACTAAATCAATACTAGTATATTTTATATGGAGATAATATACACCACCGAACAATTAAACATCTCAAACGGAATTTGCAAATGGAAAATACAAATGGCGGAATAATCAAATGATCAAATGATCAAACAGATTTAAATGACTGGGCCCCCTACTAGTATCATCGACTCTCGCCACAAGATGCTCTTCCCGTGCCTTTGCCTTGCCGTGACTGAAAACAAAATCCCCAACGGCCGCCATACGTAACAACAATCCTCAAGGGTTGAAATTACACAATCATGAATTAACTGAAGTTATGAAATATCCTTAGTTATGAATTACGCTGAAGAGGAGTATCATAGTACGCCCGTAATGTTCTGTGCAAGTGTACAAGACGAGTGACCGGACACACCCGTACTTGTACCTAATTACTCTCACGGAGGTAAGCGTTACCGTGTGCACGGTCCAATGTATCGGTGAACCCAAAACAAGACCATCGTGTGCCCGACTAAAAATTCCACACAGCCACACCCGACCACGCAATATGAACCCAGAAAGTCATATGAACGAGAATGACCACAATGAATACCAATGAATAATAATTCACAAGCCTCGGAGCTCAAATATATAGCAACTACACGCCGTGAGAGACTGTCGATTTCTCACGTCCGTCACAGTTCATCAACGTTGTTACAAGAACTCACAAAGCATCACATCTGGTTCTTCCAGCAATCTACACGCTCACTAGCTAAGATAACTAGAATCGTTACACTCATTGTAATAGTATTCTAACATTAATACTTGTATCCCCGAATATTCGTATTAATAATATCTCGCAAGAGTATTCAAGCCCGGGACTAACAACACCGGCAAATCTTGTGTTATTTACTTTCTCTACAGAAGTGCTCTCGCACTTTGTTTGCTATCCATCCATTCCAGCAATATCTATCTCCGGATAATATTTTGGGTAGCAACACAGATATATCTACAAAAACCCTTACCCGAGAAATCTTTTAACAATATTCATTTACAACTCGGTATATGACACATCGACAAATTTTAAAGATTATTTTTTTATTGTTCTTATGAGAAAAATCGATAAATGAGTTTCTTACCTAGACCTAGCACATGCTAAATTCTTTCCATAACGCGCGCTAAATTAAGCTTCCAGAACTCAGCCTTTTTATTCGAACCGATAGCACACGTTACATCTCTATATAGCGTCCGCTAATTAAACACCTCATATAAAGCATGAAGCCTCTGGACAGAATACAGTGTTATGTTTTTTCCCACGATAGTTCACGCTAGGGGTGGCATTTTGGAACCGAAAATCCAAAACCGAACCGAAAAAACCCGAAAAAATAACCGAAAAACCGAAACCGAATAAGATCGAACCGAAAAACAAAAAAACAGAACCGAACCAAACTAATTTGGTTCGATTCTCGGTTCGGGGTAGAGCGGGACCGAACCGAACCGAAATAGACCGAAGTCAAATTTCAACATACTAAAATGACCTTGTTTTTGTGATTTTGGTGTGTTTCGAATTTTAGTATAATTCGTTTTCCTTTTGTAAGACCCTCATGGGTCCAAGAAGGACCGATAATATGCTCATGAATTTGTCATTCAATTAATTTAGGTTGAGAGAATGAGCTACTGTGATTTACGATTGTTATATATTTTGAGATATTTGGAAATTGCTATGCAACTCTAGTTTTTATCTTGAATATATATATATATATATATATATATATATATATATATATATATATAACTCTTGTTGTCTTGTTGTTATATATAACTTATTCTATTGCATATAATATTTGAATTTATATTGTGAAGAACCGAAAAAACATCAAACCAAATCGAAACCGAACCGAATATTTATAAAACCGAACTTAACCGAACCGAACTTCAAAAAGAACCGAACCAAACCGAAACCGAATATTTGGTTCGACTCTCGGTTTCGGTCAAAAACCGAACCGAATGGAACCGAGTCCACCCCTAGCTTACGCTATATGTAAAATAGTGCACACTAATGTAGCATCAGAACACTTAAAATTAAAAATCGGTCGATCCCCTTTTATTATCTCTCTCAACCCTAAACACTCGCGACCAAAATCCAGAAATTCTCCCACCAAAATCCTCAAATTAAACCGGAAAATCCTCAATCCCTCATCAAATGGCAAACGGATCGAAGGCCCCAGCAAAGAAAGCCTCAAAACGCCCTAGAAATCTCAAATTCGACTCGGACCGTTTCGTTTCATCCGTGGCTCTCAAGGTATACTCCAAAATCTTACCTCAAGAACACATTATGGATTGCTACTATTTTAATTTTAGTAATTTGAATCGTGTGGGTGTTCAAATCCAAGAGTTCTTCTCAATGTTAGGGATTGATAGACTTGTTGAGTGTAAAGAGCCCGTTTATCCGATTCTAATGAGAGAATTTTATGCGAATCTTCATATTGAGGAAATTGATTCTTCTTCATCTGTTGTTCTTCAAAGTTTGGTTGGTGGCCTGAAATTCTGATAGAACTATTTGGACTGTCAAATGAAGGTTTTATCTGTTCTGGGAAAAAATCTTGAGGATATTGATGATAGTTTGACTGAGGTGGATGTTAAAGAGCTTTTAAGCTCCAAAACGGTGATTGAAATCGTCGATGATGTTTTTGAAAATAATGATTTCGGTATTCAAATTCGCCTCCTACTAGTTGCGTTAACCAAGTGCTTAATGCCTAAGGTCAGCACTCAACACAAACTGGTTAGGGTTGACAAACATGTGGTTTATCGCATTCTGAATGATGGCCAGGTGAATTTTGCCGCCGTTGTGTTAAGTTGGATACAGGCCAAAGGTGATTTGTTTCGTTCTAAGCACTATGTCTCTCGTTCTAGGAAGGCCTGAATGCCTTTTGGCTCTATTCTTTCGGTCATTTTTAGACATCATAAGGTGGATTTGTCTAAGGAAGCTGCTGTTCTGGTATCTCGTGGACACGAAATCTCTGATTCGGCGATAAAAGCCATGCACTACGTTGATACGTCAAATAGAGGATAGGTTCTTTTTTCATACTTAAAAGAAAATGACATGCTTCCTAAAGGAACACGTTTGCCGACCTCTGCAGAATGGATAATAAAAAGAGGTCCGGAGACATTACGAGAACTATAAACCGGGATATTCGTCTGTCATTCAAAAACAAAGGACAAAACGCCAATGGGGGCAGAAGCTAGTGAAAGAGAAGAGGATGATCTTGTGGCTCGTATGCGGAGTCTTGAAACAACTCAACTCGAAATCTATGACGATGTACGTGCACTTAGGTCTGAGGTCAAGGAAGCCACAAATGAAATTCATTCCGTAAAGACGCTCCTTGAAGATTTCATCCGCTTAGGCAATCCCTCATTTCCATTCCTACCCCTTCTTCCGAACAAAACCCTTAATCTCATTTCTCGATTGCTTGTTAAAGAACAATATTTTGCATCATGTGCTTTGATGAAACTTGTCTGTAATTGATACTTTGAGTGTGGAATTTTGCTTTGATGTTGGTTATTAATATGATATTGATTTATGAATACTTATACTTGCTTTGATATTAGTTTATTAATTTGATGTTGATTAGATGCTTCATTTTAGAGATTGCTCTGGTAATTATAAAGTGACTTGTATAGGTTATGTATGACGTTGTACATGCTGGATCATTACACTTCGGTCTATCATAGTATATCTAACATTTTTTAGCTTCAAGCTTAAAAATTAAGCTATAAGTTATAAGTTGTTTGTTTACTCAACTTAGGGGGAGCTTCATTTAAGGGGGAGCCATATTTGTTTACCTTTTTGATTATGACAAAAAGGGGGATAAAAAGATAAAACATTTTTGAAAATCCTCTTTGACAAAGTACAAAACTCTCTACCAAAATCGAACAAAGCGCCAACTTTGATTCCGAAATCTTGTGTAAGTTGTTTGAAGGTAAATCTTATTAAATGTTTTGTCCTCATCAAAAAAGGGAGATTGTTGAACAAATATATTTTGATGATGCATTCTATTAAAATATTTAAAAGAAAAATATCAAGACTCAGTCAGACATCCAATGACGACGTATATCTTCAAAGACCATTATCTCTAAAAACATTGTTTCTAGCGCACGCTACATAGTGTTGTTAGCGCATGCTACTAAAGGATACTTGGTTACAATTCTGAAATTACATAGCGCATGCTACCTGTTCTCCGATATGATAATAGCGCACGCTATTGATATATATAGCGCAGGCTACCTGCTCCACATGTAACAAGACCATAAGGACAGTGAAGTCTGCCAGCCATATATAGCGCAGGCTACCGACTAATACAACGTACGCTAAACAGTCCTATAGCGCTCGCTACCGTATAATATAACGCACGCTACCTGGTCATTCATACAAGACAGTGAGTTCCGGATATCAAATAGAAAAGCAAGTAATGCACGTTACTTCTGATGCTAGCACACGTTAAAATTCAAAACGGAATACTTCAGAGAAATGTTAATGCACGCTGTCATAAAGATGGTACACGCTAAATGAAGATTTGTCAAGACTGATTCACTAATAGTTAGCGCCGCTAACTGGTATGAGTAGTGCACGCTAAAATGAAAATTCCTAGTATTTGATCAGATGACCGTTGCACAACTTTTAGAACGCCTAAATCACGCGTATTGTCAATGATCTGGAAATCAAGTTTGAACTCATTAGCGCATGCTAAGCAGTACAGTAACACATGCTAAAATTCGGAATGCTGCTGTTGGAAGAATTTGTTAAACACAACTGCCACTTTTGACTGAAGATAGCGCACGCTAATATCACCATGCAGTAATGGCTAATTAGGCCTCAAGGCCTATAAATACCAAACCATTTGGTATGGATGAGACACACAACTTCCAAGCAAACATACTATCAATTGAGCTCTAATTATTTGCTATCTATTGATTATCTAGTTGCGACAAGAAATATACAAGTGTTGTTCATACAATATATTATCTTTTATACTTCGTATCTTATTTGGCTGTTGTGAGTGTTGCATCACTCCTTCACAAACTTGAGAGAAACGAATCAAGAGTTTAATCCGGTGTTATTAGGATTGTTGATCCGGCATTATTAGGATTAAATTATGACGATTGTAAGTGAGGATTATCTAGTTCCAATAGAACACTAGAGAGAAAATTATTATGGAGTGTTTGCTTGTGCTTGGACCAATCGAAGTCAAGCTTTGTAACGGTTGTGCTCGGACCTATAGAAGACGAGGCAAAGTTGAGTGTGGTTTTTCTTAAGCCAATAGAAAAAGAAACATATAGAGGACGTAAGCAAATTACTGAACCTCTATAAATCTTCGTGTCTCTTACTTTCAGTATTTTCGTTTATCATTACCGAGAAAATACAAATTTCATAAACTCCACTATTTCAGTTAGTTATTCTATTAAGAACAAAGTATTTATTGGATTTATAATGACCTTATTCGTCAATTATTTTTTTATTATTATGTAAATTTGACTGGTAAATTCCAAGTCGGGTTTTACGGTGCTGTTAATTCCGAGTAAATTGAGGTGTTAAAGAATATGGTATCAGAGATATGGTTTTGAAAAAATGACCTCTGGTCTATGACGGGTAAAGTTTTGTCGAGTTATGTAGAGTCGTGTGGTCAGCCAGTCGAGACTAGTATCACTGGGTGGACAACACTTCGTGCGACCTTCGGATGTAAGTCCCAATTTGTGTGAACTTTGTGTATATGTGTGCATGTGTATTTATGTTTGCGTCAGATATTGAATACATTCTTGTTTGGTGTAAATTGTACCATGAGAATGCTTGTGCTGTGTTCTGAATGATTTATTTAGAAAAAATATTTCCTTTTAAGACAGTCGCGAGAACTGATATAAATTAACTATATACAGTGCTCGCGAATTTAAATCGATGGTATGGTATGATATAAGTGAGACAACTGGTAGTTGTCTATATTTTGTGACCATGAGAATTGGTATTTTGATATTATTGTGAAGATGATAATTGTAAGGCAATTCATCTTGATTGAGTCAGAACAAGGTTAAGTACTACGATCCAGTGTGTTTGATTTGGTATGAATGTGATTTGATTTTTGTTATGACGGTTTTGGTTTTGGACATAGAGGCAGACAGTATATGCATTAGTCAGGTGAGAGTGTGAGAGTGTGATGTTTTAATGCATATGATTGGTTGGGCTTAAAACGTGTAATAGTTTGAACTCGTATATGGGCTGCTTTATAAAATCTGAGGATTGTACTTTGAAGTAATAAATATTGAGCGTTTTGCAACAGTAAACTATTTTATCATTTGGCCAAAGGAGTTGATTTTTTTTTGCAACTTTGTAAGTTCTTTCGAGGATTAAAAAACTAATTTTTGTTTGTCTTGAACGGTAAGTTGATGCATCAACATTTTGTTATTTTGATATAAAATCTCTTGTAAGTATTTAAAATAGGGAAGAATAAAAGGAGAATTTTGGCAATTTTAAGAAAAAACATTTCGAAATTTAAAAATAACAATTAAAAAGTGCATGGTACGGAGATATATATTTTAAAGTGATGTTTTGTAGTTTTTGAGGGACGAAATATTAACAGTTCTAGCAACAGTGAGGTGAGCGTAGGATAATTTGTTGAACAAATTTACTTTGATGACGCATTCTATCAAAACATTTATAGAAAACATCAAAGGCTCGATCAGATATCAAAAGCTTCGAAATCAAGTCATATTAGCGCACGTTATTAACTGATATTTGTGCATTCTACACGAGGATCTTGGACCTATTCTGAAACTACATAACACACGCTACCTGCCCTCTGATATGATAAATAGTGCACGCTACTGATACACATAGTGCACGCTACCTGCTCCGCGTGTAACAAGACAGAATGGTCAGTGAAGTCTGCCAATCACAACTAGCGCACGCCACCATGTAATTAACACACGCTATGAAGAATTGTTAACGCACGCTACAGATAATCTTAACGCACGCTACCTGATAGCTTATACAAGACAGTGAGCTCTGGATTTCAAACAAAGTAACAGGTAACGCACGCTACATTTATGCCTAGTGCACACTACATGAAGTTTTTCAAGATTTAATCACAAAAAGTTAGCGCACGCTAACTGGCATATCAAGCGCATGCTAAAAGTTGAAAATGTAATATCCGCGATTTTCGATTTTCGGTAAGTTTATTTTTTTGACAGGAGTCCATTTTAACGGCTTTCTTGTGACCGTTTCGTCATTATGAGAATGATTAATTCTGCACTTTTTGGCATCCGAGTTCATTTCGGTGCCGTTTTGTTGAGTTCCGTGTTTCTTAGCGACTTTTCCGCACTTGAGTTTGATTCTTGCGAATCTCGTCCGAAATTGTTGTATAGAGTTTTCCCGTAAGTCCGTTTAAATTTGTTAGACGAGTTATGAACTTTTATTGGTGTTTCAATCGAGTATCGTGTTGGGTCGTTCCGTAATATTCCAAAGTTTTGGATTCTATTACGTAATTCTCTTTCCGGGTCGTTTGATGTGACCGACATGTTAGGACTTACTATTTTGACGTGAAGTCACTAAACGAGGATTAGTGGTCGTTCATACAGGCCTTGGGATGGTCGGGACTATACGTCGTTCAAGTATATCATGTTCGTAGGTTTATTTCGGCATTTGTTTGGCACAAACAGTGTGTGCCGCGGCACAAGGGATTATGCGCCGAGGCACACCTTTTCATGATTCTACCTGAGCGCGGATATACCGCGGGCCGTGGCACATCATGTTCTGCCCCACGGCACGGCCTGAAGGCCTGATCGTGCATTTTAGCCACGGGCCGTCGCGCACTCAGTCTGCGCCGCGGCACGCGAGTCAGCAGCCCTTTTATCTGTGGGATTTTGGAGAGGATTTCATTTCCTCTCCTTTTTCTTTTCTTCTTTCTCTCCGTTGGCGATTTTCGGGCGATTTTTGGGTGATTGGGATATCTTCAATCTTGAGATATCCTCCTCCTCGAGTTCTTGGTGTAGATTAACAACACCAATTTGTGTTCTTCGTCATCGATCCGAGGTATTTTTCTTGATTCCCTAGAGTTGACTTTTTGGAAATTTTGTTCTTGATTTCGTTTTCCACTAGATTTTGATGAATCTATTGGTGTTAGATGTTGTTATTAAACATGTTCTATGGATTTTATATCCATACCTTCGGTTCGTTTCAACCCAAAGGGTGATTTCGGTGTTCTTGAGTTGTAGTGAACATTTAATGTTCGATTAAATTTTCGAATGAGTTTTCCTTCGATGGTTTGTTGTGATCTCCATTGTTTTTTGTCTTAATCCTCGTCGTAATCATGTTTTTGTTGTTTCTTCCGGAAGATTATAGATGCTCGAGGATTCCTAGTTGATCTCCGTTTTGTGTCGGTAAATCATTTGGTGTTAGTCTCGTAGTGTTCGCGGTGCTATTGTATTCTTCAATATGTTCAGGAGTTCGGGGCTGCCCGACCACATCCGTTCATCATCTCGTTTCGATCGTGGTTTTGAGGCAAGTATTTTCTTATACGATTTGTGCCCTGCAAATAGAGTTTACATGTTGGATTTACGATGGTTGGTTTACCCTAGTTAAAATTAGTCGTGTGAATTGATTATGACTTGACTATTTTGAACGTTGAGGGCTTTAATGATATCCCTGCTTTTTTAATATTGTGGAATCGTGTATTCCATGTTAATTGTGTCGTTGTGTTGTGGTTGATTGTTCGTGATGGGGGTATTGTGATGAGTATGATATTTGTGTCGGGTAAGTGGCCATTTCTAGCAAGTATTCTTAATGAACTTACATTCTTAGCATATTAGTATTGCATGAGAGTTGGGTGTGTGTATGCTCACTACGGGTTATATCCGACGGGGTCTCGGTAGGGGTCCACGGAGGGGTGGATCGACGAGCTTTGCCTTTAACCACTACGGGTTAGATCTGACGGGGTCTCAGTAGGGGTCCACGGAGGGGTGGATCGACGGTTAATTGTGGTGCATTTTATAAATGTGTTTTGGGTTATGGCATTTTCAGAAACAAGTGTTTTTGAGCGGTGATTTCATGATTGCATGCATTGACTAAATGTGTAAGAGGTAAGTCGTTCATTTGGCCTACTTGGCTAGGATGGCACTAGAGTATTTTGTCGTATGTGTCTAGTCTTTTAGTTGTGGGGTTTTGATGTTGGAAAATAGACCTTGCTATTGTTCTCGTGTACTGTGATTTGATGAGATTTGGGATGAGATCCCAATGGTTTTGTAAAGGTTGTTTTACAGAAAGTGATTTTGGGCCGAGACCCATTCGTCTTGAAATGGTTATTTTCTTCTTCAACTAAGGACTTGAGGTCCAACAAGGTTTCTACTTTTAAAATCCCCGAGATGAGGAATTTATTTTCAAACGTTTCATTGAATGCTTTATAATTAATAAAACCTCTCGGGAAGGCTTTGGTAGTTAATTGTCATACCCAATTCGTGATTTCTATTTGTTTGTTACATTTCGTATGATTATGTACTTACACTAGTAAAATAGTGGGATTTTGCTAACCCCCGAGTAATCGGGGGGTGGATGTCTGTTTTGCATTCAGGTTTTGGGGAGCATCACACAGGGTTGGCACGAAGGATGATGAGTGATGATCGATACTAATCACGGGAGGATCCGTCCGATGTTGTTTTGGTCTAGTTGTAGTTTTATTTCCGTTGCAGTATCTTTTGCACGGGAGTGTTTTATTTTGACCCCTGCGTGGGCACGTATTGGGATTTATTTGTATGTACTGATTGAAAGACCAAATCGGTGTACTGAGTTCTTTTTAGCCTTAAAGGCGATTTTGAGTTGTTTAAATGCGTTACGAGCCTGGTAGATCCTTGAGAGAAGGGTTTACGGTGTGTAATATCCCTAAGTGGATTGGGGGTGTTACATAAATGGTATCGGAGCTTAGGTTGTGGAAACCTAGGCTGTCCGGCCGAGTTGTGTCTGCTGAGTCTTGTCTCGTCGGATTTTGTCTGACCGAGTTGTGTCGCGACGCGTCCTCTGAGTTTGTTGGTCGTGATTAGTATCGTGGGACGATCATCATATTTGTGGGACCTGTGGATGTAAGTCTCCCTTCTTTGTGTTGTGCCTCGTGTGACATGAGCTACTTGTATGATTATTTGTTAAGTGATGGAATCCTTCGGTGGATTTCGATGTCGTGATACGTGTTTATTTGACTTTCATATTTTGTTTTTATGAGGAGTGTTGTCGCTACTTGTGTATTTTTTACTGTTGATTTTGTCCGCTGCTAATGATTTTCAAAATGATTTACCCGTTTTGCGAGTATTCTCGTGAAACCTTTGTGCTTAATATGGATTGTGCTTATATGTGTTTGATTTTCTCACTCCGGGAGGGTCCGATGAGGCCTCGGGGGAATCCATGACTTCACTCCGAATTCACGAGCTTGTTTCTCTAGCCAGTTCGGGAGGGTCCTTAGCGGCCTCGAATGGGATCAGTGGTTTCGCCCCGATCCTAGGCGGTTTTCGATTGTGATATTTGACTATTTGTTTTTCGAAAAAAACAGGTCTTGTTTTGAATTTGAACGATTTGATGCGTGTACTATGAGATGTATAAGTGAATGTCAATACGTGTGAGTTTTGGGCATTCTGCCCTATTGGATTTTTGAAAATCTTGAGTATCTTAGAAAATAAATTTCGAGACGTATTTTTAAAATGGATTATTTTCTCGCGGAATTTTCAAGATGCCTACTAGTGCCACTGTATGTTTCCAAAAAATTATTCCACTTTGAGGACCAAAATAGTTCGATATATTTTCAGTAATTTAAAAACGCATTGCTTAGACCCGAAGGTCGAATATTTTGAAAGTTTTTAACTAAAAGAAAGAAGTCCTCATTTTTATCAAATGCAAAATATTTTTTTTTGTCTCGATAACGATGCTTATATTACTTTTTCGAAATGTGATCCTTAAGTTCACCTGGTGTTTCCAAATTTTCGCAAAAGGTGGTTTTCGTTCTTAAAGCCTATCATTTCCTGCTTGTGGTCATAGAATGTATATATGATGTTAGCATTGTTGTGTGTGTTGACCCTATGAGTTGTGATTGAATTGGTGGTGTGAGCGTTGAGTCGTTCGCCACGCATTCGTTGTGTTACTCTCTGCGAGAGGTGTGATGTTGGTACTAAATGTTGTCGCTTCGTGGTGATTTGCGGGTTATCGCACCTGTGCGAGCTGTTGGAACTTGGGTGTACGATTGTGTACATCTGTGATTGTTTCATGATGTTTGTAATTGTGTGGTGGTTATCGTTCGGTCCGTTGAAATTGCCAAATGTATGTCGTCGTTTCTGTGATTTTGTGTATATAGGTTGCCTTATGTTGATATGTTGTGCTGAGTCGGAATCTCCGGTATGTTGTTTTGCGATGTTATATTCCATTGTACCTAGCAGTCGTATATTCGGTATGCCGAGGTGCTTCAACTGTAATGTGTGGAGGCATGTGCGTACAAATTGTCCTTCTCGCCAGTAACGTGTTACAAGTGTGGACTCGAGGGACACAGAATCCAGTCTCGTGAGTTGGTCACCAAGTCTTCCGGGGCACGGACTTCAGCACAGATATCAGGATCGGCTCTGAGAGGCCCTTGAAGGATGTTTCTGTCGGTTACTTGTTGTGTTGTTACCTTGCTTCCGTTGTTGTGAGTTTCGGGGATGACATTTCTTTTAAAAGAGGTCGAATGTAATACCCGTATTATTTTGACTTCTGCATTTTTTTTCTCTCTCTCAGTTCCATCGACATGCTCGTGTTCGTTGATACTTCCTGAATTTGTTCTGTATTTTGGTTTTTATCGTTCGAACGAGTCGTGATATTATTTTGGATCAATCTGGTTATCGCTGTGACTTTTCTGAGTTTGGTTCGATTCTTGTGAACCTTGCTCGAAAGTAACATCTTTTAGTTTCTACAAGCTCTTTTAATGCCTTTGAGTTTGAGTGTGAACTTCGGAGTCGTTGTTTGATCGTTGTTATTCGATCGTTGCTGTTCGATCGTTGTTGTTCGATCATTGCCGTTCAATCGTGGTCGATCGATTGTTGTTGCCTGATCTCGTACCGCGAAGAATTGTCGTTCACCGTTAGTCATCTGTTTCGATTGTGGTCATTGGGACACCGAGCCGTGCATTACGAGACGGTAGCTGAGAGGTTTGGGGATCGAGGTTGCGTCTCTGCTCCGAAAGCACACGGAGATGCCTAGTGTGGTTTTCGTAAATTTCGGCGTAGTCCGAATTGTTTGTGGTTATCCTTGCAGATAGTTTTGTGTTTATTTTCTATTCTCTTGACTGTACATGTTTTGGTGATTGCTCGGATAGTTGACTTGATTGTGTTATCTGTTTGGTGATACTTGACACTTGTTAGGTTTATTTTGTTTCTGCTTGTGACATTGTGATGTTTGTCGTTGAGCGTGATTTCACGTCGTATGTTCTTTGCGTTCTTGTAACGTTTCGCCGTTAGGCATGAGTAAATCGGTTTCTGTGTATCTCGTCGAGATGATCCTGGTGGGATATTGCTCCTCCCTACTTATTTTAATTTTTGGGACGAAACTTCTTTTAAGGAGGGTAGTATGTAATATCCGCGATTTTCGATTTTCGGTAAATTTCTTTTTTAGACAAGAGTCCATTTTAACGGCTCGCTTGTGACCATTTCGTCATTTTGAAAATGATTAATTCTGCACTTTTTGGCATCTGAGTTTGGTTCAGTGCCGTTTTGTTGAGTTCCGTGCTTCTGAGTGACTTTTCCGAGCTTGTGTTCGATTCTTGCGAATCTCGTCCGAAACTGTTGTTTCGAGTTTTCCCGTAATTCCGTTTAACTTTGTTAGACGTGTTGTGAACTTTTATTGGTGTTTCAATCGAGTATCGTGTTGGGTCATTCCGTAATATTCCAAAGTTTTGGGTTCTATTACGTTATTCTCTTTCTGGGTCGTTTGATGTTACCGACGTGTTAGGATCGACTGTTTTGACGTGAAGTCACTAAACGAGGATTCATGGTCGTTCATCCAGGCCTTTGGATGGTCGGTACTATACGTCGTTCAAGTGTATCATGTTCGTAGGTTTTATTTCGGCATTTGTTTGGCACAAACAGTGTGTGCCGCGGCACAAGGGATTGTGCGCCGCGGCACACCCCTTTCATGATTCTACCTGGGCGCGTCTGTACCGCGGCACGCCATGTTCTGCGCCGCGGAACGACTGAAGGCCTGATCATGCATTTTAGCCGCGGGCCGCGGCGCACTCGGTCTGCGCCGCGGGCCGCGGCGCACTCAGTCTGCGCCGCGGTACACGAGTCAGCAACCCTTTTATCTACGGGATTTTGGAGAGGATTTCATTTCCTCTCCTTTTTCTTTTCTTCTTTCTCTCCGTGGGCGATTTTTGGGCGCTTTTTGGGCGATCGCGACATCTTCAATCTTGAGATATCATCCTCCTCAAGTTCTTGGTGTAGATTAACAACACCAATTTGTGTTCTTCGTCATCCATCCGAGGTATTTTTCTTGATTCCCTAGAGTTGACTTTTTGGAAGTTTTGTTCTTGATTACATTTTCTACCCGATTTTGATGAATCGATTGGTGTTAGATTTTGTTATTAAACATATTCTATGGATTTTATATCCATACCTTCGGTTCGTTTCAACCCGAAGGGTGATTTCGGTGTTCTTGAGTTGTAGTGAACATTTAATGTTCGATTAAATGTTCGAATGAGTTTTCCTTCGATGGTTTGTTGTGATCTCCATTGTTTTTGGTCTTAATCCTCGTCGTAATCATGTTTTTGTTGTTTCTTCCGGAAGATTATAGATGCTCGAGGATTCCTAGTTGATCTCCGTTTTGTGTCGGTCATTCATGTGGTGTTAGTCTCGTAGTATTCGCGGTGCTATTGTATTCTTCAATATGTTCAGGAGTTCGGGGCTGCCCGACCACATCCCGTTCATCGTCTCGGTTCGATCATGGTTTTGAAGCAAGTATTTTCTTGTACGATTTGTGCCCTGCAAATAGAGTTTACATGTTGGATTTACGATGGTTGGTTTACCCTCGTTAAAACAAGTCGTGTGAATTGATTATGATTTGACTATTTTGAACGTTGAGGGCTTTAATGATATCCCCGCTTGTTTAATGTTGTGGAATCGTGTATTCCGTGTTAATTGTGTCGTTTTGTTGTGGTTGATTGTTTGTGATGGGGGTATTGTGATGAGTATGATATTTATGTCGGGCAAGTGGCCATTTATAGCAAGTATTCTTAATGAACTTATATTCTTAGCATATTAGTATTGCATGAGTGTTGGGTGTGTGTATGCTCACTACGGGTTAGATCCGACGGGGTCTCGGTAGGGGTCCACAGAGGGGTGGATCGACGGTTAATTATGGTGCATTTTATAAATGTGTTTTGGGTTATGGCGTTTTCGAAAACGAGTGTTTTTGAACGGTGATTTCATGATTGCATGCATTGACTTAATCTGTAAGAGGTAAGTCGTCCATTTGGCCTACTTGTCTATAATGGCACTAGAGTATTTTGTCGTATGTGTTTAGTCCTTTAGTTGTGCGGTTTTGATGTTGGAAAACGGACCTTGCTATTGTTCTCGTGTACTGTGGTTTGATGAGATTTGGGATGAGATCCCAATGGTTTTGTAACGGTCGTTTTACGGAAAGTGATTTTGGGCCGAGACTCATTCGCCTTGAAATGGTTATTTTCTTCTTAAACTAAGGACTTGAGGTCCAACAAGGTTTCTACTTTTAAAATCTCCGAGATGAGGAATTTATTTTCAAATGTTTCATTGAATACTTTATAATTAATAAAACCTCTCGGGAAGGCTTTGGTAATTAATTGTCGTACCCAATTCGTGATTTCTATTTGTTTGTTACACTTCGTATGATTATGTACTTGCACTAGTAAAATAGTAGGATTTTGCTAACCCCCGAGTAATCGGGGGGTGCATGTCTGTTTTGCATTCAGGTTTTGGGGAGCATTGTAATATCCGAAATTTCTACTACCGTTGTTTAATATTATTTTATCCGAGTTATATTGTACAGCGTAGAATCTGTACAGTATAGATAAAATAAATGGAGGACTGAGATGTCAGTATCGGTATAATTGTCGTACTTGGTCGATAATTGTATTAGAGGATATAGTGCGTCATGTATACGTATCCGATATGTCGATACGTTGGACAAGAATAGCTGAAAATGGCTAAGTATAGCCTTATTAGCGCACGCTAATAGTTAAGCTTAGCGCACGCTACCATGCAGGGTTAGTGCACACTAAAGGTAAAATCATAGCGCACGCTAATGCAGTCAGATCGGTAGGAATCTGCGTGTGGACCAGGCCACTTTCGGCGCATGTTCTGATAAGTCAACGGATGTTTGTAATGTAGTACTAGCGCACGCTAAACTCTAAAGGTTATCACACGCTAATGATATATTGGACAAAAAGGAATCTTATCCTCGTCAACAATTTTGGTGTGTGGACAAGTCTTCGGAGCATACAGACAAACGAGTCAACTGATATTAGCGCACGCTAAACGCAAGGACTTGCGTACGCTAGAGAGTGTAAGTTACGTACGCTAATGCATGGGCGTTACGTACGTAAGCACATGTACGAAGCCAGACAGTAGCCCCTGGACTGCGCTAGCGCATGCTAACAAAGTCAGTTAGCGCACGCTAAACATGAGATGTTAGCGCACGCTAGTAATGTATTCAATATAAGGGGACAGACGGGTATTATGAAGTATTTCGTCCATTTTCTTCTTGCAACCGATAGAGAGAACCTTGGGAGGACTTTTGGAGTTCCTAAACACTGAGGGATGATCCTCTTTAAGAAGATTAAAGATGGAAATCATGGATTAAAGCTTTGTTCTTTAAATCATTGGCGATTCTTGGAAATAGATTCAAACTTGGGATTCAATCCATTCCTTCAAAAAGGTAATCACTCTTCATCTTTGGGTTTCATTTTGGATTGAATGTTGATGTTCATGAGTTGATGATTATCATATAAACAAGTTGACAAGCATGATTATGAGATGGATTACCGGAGTATGATGATATTAATATAATTCGTCTGATTTGAATCGTGTAGTTCGTTTTCTTGAGATAAATTGGTTAATCCTTCTTCTCCTTTACGGATGTTGATGTCATTGTTGATGATTAATATCTGTAATGATATATTATGGAAGTGTTGTTACGTTCTTAATATTTCATGATGTTGATATTGAGGAAGATGATATATGGATATAGGACTTGGATTATAAGTTGAATGATTGTTTGTATGTTAAAGGATATCGGACTTCGTTGTATTGATAGCTTTGAACATGGTTCAGAATCACTTAGTGTTCTTGATAATCGCCATATGTTGATCGGTATCCGAGATACATGTAACTGCATGTCATTAGCGCACGCTAAGCCTACTGACTAGCGCACGCTAACGGGAGCAACTTAGCGCACGCTACGTTAAGTAATTAACGTGCGCTAAGTCATCAGGCAGGGTAGTATATTCTGTTTCGGTTATGAATTCGTGATCGTTTAAGTTAGTTTGATCAGACTTGTGGTTAACCGAGATATTGTCGAGCCGTTGGGTTTGTGAATTGGTTTTATCGATTGTTGATTGTTGTCGAACTTGTTGTTTATAAATTATTGTAATAGGTTGAGATTATTGATCGGTGTTTATAACCGTATGTTGCGGTCGTGTTCGAGTATGTTCGTGAATTGCATTGATCAGTGTAACACCCCCAAAACCATCCGGGATATTACAGCGTCGTGGGTCCCGCGCCGGAACCCACCAGGCTAAAAACCATTTCAAAGACGTTTAAAAATGCCAAAAGGCCACTGACGGTAATATTTTAAATACTCAAATATTTTCAAAAGCATAGTTTTCAAATACCGTCATAAAATACCATTTCAAAATACAAGGCGAAGTGCCAATTCTCGACAGTTCAAAATGTACGTTAAGCTACCACTTAAACGTACCGATAAAATAATTTGGGAAAAAGAGTTTGACGAAAATAACCCAAGTTCGTAAAATGACCAAAAGGCCATTTTAATATACACACACGAGTTGGTAAAAATACCAAAGAGCCATTTTGAAATATACACACGCAGCGGATAAAGATACCGAAAAAGCCATTTTGAAATATACACACACAGCGGATAAAAACACAGTTCAAAATACACATTTGCAGCGGAAATGAATAACCAGAAAAGAAATACTCGATACTCCAAAACATGCCACCGCCAGTATCACATCGGGAAGCTCATCCCTTCACGACCGCTACTAGCTCGATCTCCGAGTACCTAAAAATAAAGCCCATGACGGGGTCAGCTACAATACTCAATAATGATACCGATCACATCATCATAAATAATTACATACCAATGTAATAATACTGTAAGAATACTACCAACGTAATCTTACCGTTATAATCTTACCAATCCCCAACAATCCAATCCTTATCATAATCCACATTTCGCATCCTCGAATGACGAAATGAACTTAACAACTATTATCTATATTGAATTTCAAAAATACCAACAATCCTCAAAACATTATCATAACTCACAAGTACGGAGTAATCCAATCTGTGCCAAATGCTGTCCGTCGCATTACACAATAAAATCCCAACCTGGATAAACTAATAGCATACAGCATATCCGTAGATCAACTACCACATGATAATGAATACAAATCCCGAAACATCGACATACAGTCCGAATGCTCATACGACCAATAACGATGATCAACCAATACATCACTGAGAATATCATCGACATGATAACTCCAATACGACCAATAAAAGGTCAACGATAACCGAAAGTACCATCAACATGATAACTCCGACACGATCAACAAAGGATCAACAATAACCAAGAATACCCTCAACAAGGTAGACTCCAAATGATCGACAAAGGACCAACAATAACCGAGAATACCATCAACAAGGTAAACTCCAAATGATCAACAATAATGGATCTCAAAGAAATAACTCTGACTGTCGACCATACCCCTCGGGCGTATGAATAACCAGTCACAAACCGTCGAACATACCCAACCATAAATGGAGGATGAACGACCAAACAATATGTCTCAAAGATGGAAGTCATAGTACGCCCGATCCAGAAATGTGTCCGTGCACAAGCCACCCCGAGTATTGATCACATACACGTGTGGTCTTGTACCTAATTAGCCTCACGAACTACGTCTCGTGTGCACGGTTCAATGTGGAAATATCAACATATAACCATCATGTGCCCGGCTAAAAATCCTACACAATAACCAATCGGCATGCAGATATGACTCCAGATATGTCACGATGCAATATGACAATGAAACTCAAAGAAACACATATCCAATAAGGATCAAAAGACTCACCGAAGTGAACAACAACAGGCTGACAATGAAAAGTCGGCACGACTAATCAATATCCAAAACATCAATCCTGGGATCATCATCCCCAAATGAATGACCAACACGATCTACGATCTCAATACAACAGTCCTGGGATCAACATCCCTCAACGAATAACCGATACGAAACTCATTACACGAAACCTCAACATATACAACAACTCAACGTACTAATTATCCACATGACTGAACAAATACTTAGATTACCTCAAAGCCGAGGACCATATCCATCAACATCCCCCAATGAGACGATCAACACAACCATTAATACCAACAATAGTCCTGGGATCAACATCCCTCAACGAACAACCAAGATTTAATCTCAATATATGAAGCCTCAACATACAACATATACAACAACTCAACATAATAATTATCTCATAACTGAACAATACATAAATTACCTTAAAGCCGAAGACAACATCCTTTCCACGAACAACATCCCTGAACGAATACACAGTTATACAATAATCTGAAATAAGGTACCATCCATTCAATACCAATAAACCTTTATCCCGATACTTATGTCATCACGACAACTATCCTCGATATCCGATATTCTATATCCTTGACCAAATATAACTCACGTCTTCCCTGAACACAATTAAATAATATACCTTATGATTTATTACAACCAGAGTACGATATACAAACCATTATCCCGACAATTTAAATTTCTAACAACATTGCTATACGAATTATAAATGAAATGAAAACAAAACCATTCATCAAATATTATAAACTGAACAAGTATAACTTGCCTCAATACCAATACCATGAAGCCGTTACCAAAATCCATTGCCTTAGTATATGAGCTCCTCAGCCCCGAACAAAAGCAATCTACGAACTCTTTAGCCTCAACCGCAACACAACGGTCATAATCCACGATCAAAACATATCAACCTATTGAAGTAATCAATCAACAACAATCCGATAACAATCAATAACCGACATAGCCAACCAACAAACTCAACGGTTCAACGAAACCTCGATCATAAACAAAACCGAACAATACGACTCAAACAAATACGAACCCATATCCACGATACAAGTCGCAACTCAATAATCAATATAACCGATCAATAAACCCAACAGTTCCACCATACCCCGATTAGACACAAATCCGAACAACCAAATCAATCGATCACGAATTTAAAACCATAACATAATTCATAATCCGATAATCATATCAATAGTCAATTTAAACCAATAAGGGTCTAACATTACCGATTCCAAATTCAATCTTAAATACGGATACAAGTTTCCTCCTTGTAAATTCATAATATAAACCAATTACCGGTTATCATCATCAATCCGGACAATCCGATCAATTTAACATTATATATAACCATATTCCAAAGGTTTCAAATAATTCCATTATCCGAATTGAACACTTGTTAAATACCTATGAATTCTCAAACTCAAAAGTGAGTCATAATCTTATCAAATCCGGAATCATATTCGTATTCCTATACGAATATTGTACCAAAATACATAACTTAGTTCTAAATGTGAATATTCCATATTCATATCCAAAACACCAACACTTTAAAACGTATTCATCAAATCAATGATCAATTCATCTCGACATTAAGGATTTTATAACATACTCGATTCCAACTTCAACTCCAAATACGAAGACAAAACTCCTTCTTGTTCATACTTGTAAATTCGTAGAAAACTATTTACCGATTATTATCGTGAATAATCACATTCCAAAATTATCCGAAATCCTTCCAAAATCATAACATGTAACTCAAGAGTTCTTCAAGAACACGAATTATCCAAATTCACGTTCATAATCCATAAAACAACATAACCCGATGTTTTCTAACATCTAAACAACCCTTAATCATAATTCAAGGTGTATATAATCATGTTCTTCAACATATACTTCTCATAACATCATGAATCGCAACAAACCACCAAGAACATCGAGAATACCACGATTCCATAATCATAACAACATAATCGAATCATTTGATCACCAATTCATTATCTTCCCTTAACAACATTCTCGCAAATACCAAGAATCATCACAACAATATCAATTCAACCATCATTCATACGAAAACGTGTAGAATTTTCCAAGTTCTACTCATTGAGACATTTCATCGAACACTTTGAAGGCATAGTCCAATTCAATCGATTATTCAAAGAAATACTCAAATTTGTTCCACAAAACTTCAAGAATAATGCATAATCTCAAGAATACAACAAGGTTCCATCAATAATCTGAGTTAAAACGAATCAAATCGGCCAAAACATCAAGAAACCTCAAGAATATCCAAAAACCAAAAGTTTAGGTATTCTTACCTTCGATCCGGGTGGAAGATGATGTTAATCCATGATTAAAACTTCCAAACATGTTGCTCTTTGATGTTCTTACTCAAATCCATCCATTTTTGCTGAAGGAATCGCGAAAAAACAAAGAAAAATGAAAAATGCCCAAGATGACTCGGTCCAGGCCTTATATAGGCCGAGACATGTCGGCACGTTACGTACGTAACCGGCGGGTCCTTACGTACGTAGCCGGCCGTGGCCTACCCCACTGCCCAGTTCATTCGGCACCCTTACGTACGTAACCGGCAGCTGGCTTACGTACGTAACTGGCCCTTACGGCCGTAACCGGCCACTGTCTTACGTACATAATCGGCCAGTCCTATCCATCCCTGCGGGTCACTGCCGACCGTGATCGGCCATCCATGCGAGTCACTGCCGACCATGTTCGGCCACTACAGGTCCTCTCAGCCACGATTCGGCCAGCCGCCCCGTAAAGTACGTAACACTTATTCCGTTGCGTACGTAATACGTACGTTGACTTGCTACAGTATTATACTCGTATTACGTACGTAATACACCCTGTATAACGTACGTAACTCCATCCGTTGACTCACATGTCCACATCTGCGCCGAAAGCCGCCGACCACGGGCCCCACTGTCCGATTCCTCTTGTTACGTACGTTATGTACACTATGTTGACACAAAATGTATTTTGATGATGGTTACATACAAAACATTTAATTGGATCAATCTCGGCTCGATAATATTTTGAAGGAGCAAAATATGGCTAACGCACGCTACGTATCATATCATAGCGCACGCTATCGGGACATGCTTATACAGTCCAGTCAAGTCAGCTGCAGCCTACTCAAGTCGCCTGATCGATAGCGCACGCAGGCTATTCAAAGATAGCGCACGCTAAGAACCTACAGTTAGCGCACGCTATACAACAAATATAACGCACGCTATCGCAAGTCTCCAGAGGTCAGTGAAGTCTGGAAGGAAATAAGAATTGGACGTTGCGCACGCTACACATATATTCTTACGTACGCTAAAGTGAAGACATAGCGCACGTTACCTATCATCGCTAGCGCACGCTACCGAAATTATGGTTAGTAGTCCAGTAGCCACTGGACTCACTTCGTCAAGGCTTTTACGTACGCTACACAAGGTAACGTACGTTAATGAAATAACTCAGTAGCGCTCGCTAAGAGAAAGGTATTAGCGCACGCTAAATGGAATCTGCATATTACCGTTTGAATTTCAACCGTTGGAAGCAAGAGTCAATGCAGATCCGGAAAATCTGGAAAAATTGGATTTAATTAATGCTAGCGCACGCTATGCATACTTGCTAGCGCACGCTAATCATAATTTTAGCCATTGGAAAAAGAGTCGTTGGAGAGGAAATCGGATATTGTCAAAGTCAAGATCGAAGACTAGTTGACCAAGACGTTAGCGCACGCTACCATGTCATTACTAGCGCACGCTAGTCACAGTATTTTACTGTTGCAACAGTCTTTGTGACCGTTCAGAGATTTCAAGTCAAAATCCGCTAACGCACGCTACAAGGAACTATTAGCGCACGCTAATAGTATATTTTTCAGAAATTGAAGGCTGTCTCACACCTATAAATACCCGAAGGACTTGGGTATCAAACACACAACTTCAAGCATTCAAGCATACAAGCATACAAGCAATCAAAGCATTCTTGAGCTCAGATTTACATACTTTATTGCATTACAAGTTGTGAGAAAAGAAAGATACAAGAGCGATTTCAATTGTAATATCTATTATTCTTTGTATTCTTTCATTTGGTTGTAAGTGTTGCATCACTTACACGTGAGCGAAAAAGAAACGAATCAAGAGTCACTAATCCGGTGTTATTAGGATCTTTGATCCGGCATTGTTAGGATTTTACTCCCATATTCGTATAGTGAGGATTATCTAGTTCCTATAGAACACTAGATAAACAATTATTCATATTGAGGGAAAGGTTGAGCTTGGACCGATAGAAGACAAGCGGATTGTAACGGTTGTAAACTCGGACCGATAGAAGACGAGTTAAGGTTGTGGTTTTTCTTAAGCCAATAGAAAAAGAAAGTCGGAGAGAGGACGTAGGCAAGTTGCCGAACCTCTATAAATTCTTGAGTCTTTATTTTCCGCACTATTTCCATTTTCTCGCAAGAAATTTCGGTATTCCGCATCACCACTATTCAACCCCCCCTTCTAGTGGTGAATTTATCTCTTCAGTTGGTATCGGAGAGGGTCTCTTTTTAAAGGTTTAACCACCTAAGAGAAAAAGATCCGCAAATGGCACTTCTTGGCCAAATTGAAGGAAATGCTCTCAACCGTCCTCCTTTCTTCGACGGTTCCAATTTCATGACGTGGAAAAAGAAGATGGCGATCTTCGTTCAAGCCTACGATATTGAAATCTGGAAAGTTATTGCTCTCGGTCCTAAACTTGCTAAGAAAGAAGATGGATCGTTGAAAAAGATCGAAGAATTCAACGATGAGGATTGGAGAAACACGCATGTCAACTCCCGAGCTACTCAACTCCTCTATTGCGCTCTCAATCCGAAGAACTTAATAGGATATCGTCCTATGAAAGTGCAAAAGAAATTTGGGAAATTCTCGAAGTCACTCACGAGGGAACCACTCAAGTCAAGGAGACCAAAATTAATATGTTACTCCATGACTACGAATTATTTTCCATGAAAGACGAGGAAACGATCACAAATATGTTGGATCGATTTTCGGCTATAACAAATGGTCTTGCATCTTTTGGAAAGCCTATATCGAGCAGCGACAAAGCTAAGAAAATTCTACGATCGTTGCCACGAGAATGGGATGCCACGGTCACCGCGATCATGGAATCCAAGGATCTCAACAAGCTCGAATTTAGTGCCCTCATCGGGTCACTCATCAACTATGAGATCGTTCTCAAGTCTAGAGGCACAAAACCAAAGCCTCGGGAAAGAGTAGTCGCATTCAATGTTGATAGCGACGTTGAGGAAGATGTTGCCGAAGATGAAGATGACGAGGAACTCGCTCTTTATGCCAAAAACTTTAGAAGGTACAAAAACCTAATTCAAAAGAGGCGAAGTTTTGTTGGTCGGGATGGCAAACCGGAGCAAAAGAAGAGTGGCTACACTCCTATCAAGAAGTTCGACAATAATTGTCGGAAATGTGGTCAAGCCGGTCATTATGCCAAAGAATGCCGAGGATCCTCTTCAAAACCGCAAATGGAAAGATTCAAAAAGAAGGAGGTTCTAATCGCTTCTTGGAGTGATGACGAGGAGGAGATTGAAATATCTCTAGACGCAAACCTTGCATACATGGCCCTCGACTCCGAAAGCAATATCGAGGTAAGCTCTAAACTCAATGACGATGAATATGACTCTTTTGATTTTTGTGATTCACAAGAAGTTCATCAAGATGATGAGTTGTTGAGTGCGTTTGAATCGTTAAATACGGAGTATGACGAGATGGTCAAGTTAAATATATCTTTAAAGAGAAAAATAAAATCTCTAGAACTCGAAAACTCCTCGCTTCAAAACAAGGGCAAAACTATTGAAATCGACCATACATCATGTATTGAAAAAGAAAATGTTTTGAAAATCGAGTTAACAAAAACTCAAAAGGAGCTAAAATATATTTTGAACAAATTTACTCTCGGAAACGAGAAATTCGAAAGGCTCCTATCTATTCAAAAATCGCCCTTGCTCAAACACGGTCTTGGTTTCGACCCTTTTAAACGGAACAATCCCTTATTAACCTTGACAAAATAAAGAAAACCGAAACCGAGAACTCAAAAGATCCGCTCAAACGAGTTCACAATGTTAATACTCATTCAAAGTTAAGAACTATCAAAGTTAAGCAAATATGGGTTCCGAAAGGGACGATTGTTCCGAATGCTATAAGCATAGTTAACTTTGGAGGACCCAAACGGGCTTGGGTACCGAAACAACCGAGAAATTCTACTTTTGTAGGTACCGGCACCAAGGAAAAACAAGTGGTACATTGATAGCGGATGCTCAAGGCACATGTGCGGCTCCGAGGACTTATTTGAAGACCTCGAATATCAAGATCAAGGACATGTGACCTTTGGAGATAATCAAAAGGGAAAAATCAAAGGAATCGGCAAAGTCGGTAAAGAACCTTCTCCCTCTATCAACAAAGTACTATTTGTTGAAGGTTTGCATCATAATCTCCTTAGCGTTTCGCAACTTTGTGACGAAGGCTTTAAAATTCTATTTGAACAAACGCATTGCACGGCATTTAGAAATAATAAAATTGCATTCATTGGTTTGAGATGTGGAAACATCTATATTGTTGATCTTAATGATAAAAGCTCTTTCAATGAAAAATGCCTTATTACCTTGGATGACAATGCATATTTATGGCATCGAAAATTGGGGCATACTTCTCTACCTATTATTTCTATTTTATCTAGACACGACCTTGTTCGTGGATTGCCCAAACTCAAATTCGATAGAAAACATTTGTGTGAATCATGCATAAAAGGAAAACATACTCGAGAATCGTTTAAACCAAAATTCGAGGTTTCCACTAGTCGAGTTCTTGAACTCGTGCATATGGATTTGATTGGTCCATCTAGACATGTTAGTTTAAATGGTAAACTTTATACTTTGGTTATTGTTGATGATTTCTCTCGTTTTACTTGGGTTAGATTTTTAGCTCATAAAGATGATGCATTTTCCGAGTTTTCTAAATGGTGTCGTTTGGTATCAAACGAGAAAAACCTCTCCATAATTTCTATTCGTACCGACCACGGAGGTGAATTTGATTGCACCCCGTTTGAACTTTTATGTGACAAATACGGTATTAATCACAATTTTTCGGCTCTTAGAACGCCACAACAAAATGGAGTTGTTGAAAGAAAAAACCGATCTTTGGAAGAAATGTCGAGGACAATGCTAAATGAGTACTCTCTTCCACGATACTTTTGGGCCGAAGCAATTTTTACGGCATGTTATGTGATTAATCGAGTTCACGTTCGTAGAACTCATCTTAAAACTCCGTATGAATTATGGAAGGGCAAAAAGCCCAATATTGCTTACTTTCATCCTTTTGGTTGCAATGTATTTATTCTAAACAATGGCAAGGATAACTTGGGCAAGTTTGATGCCAAATCCGACTCCGGAATTTTTCTTGGCTATTGTACTAATAGCAAAGCATATCGTGTGTATAATATTAGAACGAATAAAGTTGAAGAATCCATACATGTTAAATTCAATGATATGATCTCACCCCCGAGAAAGGTAGAATATTTTGATGATGCAGGTACCTTTAGGATCCCTCACCCAGTGAAGAAAATTTCGGAAATCGAAACGAACACAATCGTTGATTTACCGAAAGATTGGAGGCACATCAAAGACCATCCGAAGGATCTCGTGATCGGAAACATTGAAGACGGTGTTCAAACCCGAAGGAGGACCACCGAATTTATGGCTCATTGTGCTTTTGTATCCGAAATAGTTCCCAAGAATATATCCAAAGCTCTCGATGATGAAAGTTGGGTGATGGCAATGCAAGAGGAGCTTGTGCAATTCAAGCACAATAATGTATGGAATTTAGTTCCCGCGCCTAAAGATAAAACAATTATCGGAACTAAATGGGTGCATAAAATCAAGAGTGACGAAGACGGCTATCCCATTCGAAATAAATCTCGTTTGGTCGCTCAAGGATATAATCAAGAAGAAGGTCTTGATTACGAAGAAAGTTTTGCTCCCGTAGCTCGACTCGAAGCCATTCGCTTGCTTTGTGCATTTGCCGCTCATAAGAAGATTAAACTATTTCAAATGGATGTCAAAAGTGCATTCTTGAATGGTTTCATTCAAGAAGAAGTCTACGTCAAGCAACCTCCCGGTTTTGAAGACCATCATTTTCCGGATCATGTCTACAAGCTCAACAAGGCACTTTACGGGTTGAAGCAAGCACCCCGAGCATGGTATGACCGTTTAAGTCAATTTTTAATAGCAAATGACTATAAAAGAGGTAAAGTCGATAATACCTTGTTTGTTAAAATACTAAATGATGATATACTTGTTTGCCAAATTTACGTTGATGACATTGTTTTTGGAGCTACTAATGAATCCTTGTGCCAAGATTTTTCTAATCTTATGAAAGGAGAATTCGAAATGAGTATGATGGGAGAATTAACGTTCTTCCTCGGGCTTCAAATCAAACAATGCGAAGATGGAATTTTTATTCATCAAACGAAGTACTCAAACGACCTCCTCAAGAAATTCAACATGGAAAATAGCAAGGTGATATCTACACCAATGTCGTCATCATTAAAGCTTGAGAAAGATGAAAATGGAAAATCCGTAGATCAAAAACTATATCGAGGTATGATCGGATCTTTGCTATATTTGACTGCATCTAGGCCAGATATAATATTTGCTACATGTCTATGTGCTCGATTCCAAGCTAATCCCAAGGAATCACATTTAATTGCTTGTAAACGCATTTTTCGCTATTTGAAAGGAACTATTGGACTAGGTCTATGGTATCCTTCTTGCTTGGATTTTAATTTAATTGCCTATAGTGACGCCGATTTCGGCGGATGCAAAATTGATAAAAAGAGTACTAGTGGTACATGTCATTTTGTTGGATCTTGCTTAATATCTTGGGGAAGTAAAAAGCAAACCAGCGTAGCACTGTCTACAGCTGAGGCCGAATATGTCGCTGCAGGGAGCGCCTGTGCTCAAGTGCTATGGATTAAAAATCAACTACGCGGCTACGGCAATCATTTTGAAAATACCCCTATCTTATGTGATAACACTAGTGCAATTAATTTGAGCAAAAATCATGTTTTGCACAGTCGAACCAAGCATATAGATATTAGACATCATTTTTTACGTGATCATGCTCAAAAGAAAGACATCTGTTTAATTTTTGTCGGGACGAAGGATCAACTTGCTGACATCTTTACAAAACCTCTTCCCGAAGAATCTTTTAATTCCATTCGTTTACAACTTGGCATGGGACATATAGACAACTTTTGAAATAAGCTTCTACTCAAAACATCAAAATCCTTGATTTAGATCACTCGCTAGCGCGCGCTAGCTTCATATTCTTAACGCACGCTAAAATCTGCATTCGATAACGTACGCTAAACACTACCCTCTTGCGTACGCTAATTTCAGTTTTTTCGAATTACACTGGACAGTCCAGTAAGTCTCTTTTTTCAGCCTAACGTACGCTAACCTTCTAAAACCTAGCGTACGCTAACTTAAACGTCGCTGACTATATATATGCCGTACAACCCTAAAACACAACACACTCTCTAACGCACGCAATCGACTTCCCTCTTGCAAAAACCCTAGACACTCATCCGATCCAATCTGCAAGCTTCTCCCTCAAAATCTTCGATTCCCTTCGTTTCTTCCTTCATAATGTCGAGCAAGAATCGCACCGCTATGGGAAAGCAATACAACAATCTTAAACGACCTCTCAATGCCCAATTTGATGCGGATCGATTCGTCTCCGCCACTGCCTCGAGGGTGTTCTTCGACATACTCCCTCAAGAACACATCACCGATTGCTACTTCTTCAACCTCTTGAGTCTCGAACGGGTAAACGTTGACATTTCCAATTTCTTTTCATTGCTCGGTATTTCTCGGTTTGTTGAATGCAAAAACCCTGTCTTTCCTGAACTCGTCCGGGAGTTCTATGCCAACCTTCATGTGGCCGAAAGTGAAGGTTCTTCAGCTCTTGTGCTAGGTAGTCTTGTCGGAGGAACTCGGGTGAAAGTTTCTTCCGATGTTTTGTATCAAATTTTCGGTTTACCTTCTGATGGCTTCGTTTGTACTGGAAAATCCTTGGCCGACGACAGTGAAGTTGGTGAAATTGATGTGAAAGAATTTCTGAGCTCGAAGGCCGTCATCGACATAACGGACGATTTTTTTGAAAACAACGACTTCGGGGTCAATATCCGCTTGCTTTTGGTAGCCCTCACAAAATGCCTTATGCCGAAGGTTAATTCCCAGCATAAACTTGTAGGCGTGGACAAGCAAGTGGTTTACCGAGTTCTCAACGACGATAAAGTCAATTTCTCCGACATCATCATCAGTTGGATGAAGGTGAAGGGAGATTTGTTTCGGTCGAAAAACTATGCCACTCGTTCTCGCAAGGCTGGAATGCCTTATGGCTCAATCCTGTCGGCTATTTTCAGTTTCCATCAAGTCGACTTGTCGAAGGACAAGGCAGTCCCCGTCTCCCTCGGACACGAGATCTCGGACGCGTCTCTTAAAGCTATGCACTACGTCCGGACAATCAACAGAGGCTGGATTCTCTTTCCGTACCTACGCGATGATGACCAAGTAGAGAAAGGGTCACGGTTGCCCACTGCCGAAGAAAAGATCACTCGTCGGGGACCTCACACCCTTCGAGAAATGCAGACTGGGGAATTCGTAAGGAAACCTACATCGAAAGGAAAGCGGCCAATGAGAAATGTGGTGACGGAAGAAGAGGAGAGTGATCTCTGTGCCCGGATGAGGGGCATCGAGACCTCACACGCTGAGATACGAGAGGATTTTCGGGCTCTGCGTTCGGAGGTCCGGGAAGTGCGTTCAGAAGTCCGGGAAGTTCGTGGGCTGTTATCCGAGTTCATTCGTTACACTCACCCCTCGTTCCCCTTTCCTTCGTCTTCCTCCGATCCTTAGATTTGATGATCTCTGATGTCTGATGTAGAAACTTGTGTTCGAACAAGCTATATGTTTTTTTTGCCATGAAAAACTCGTTGTATTCCTGCATTTTATCTTAATGAAATTCGCATTTCTTCATTTGGCATGTGTTATGTACAAGTATTTGCTATTTACAAGTATCGCTATTGGTGTTTACATGTATTGTTGAATTAATCTTGAATAAAGGCACTCTTCGTTAATATTTATTACTAAATGCAACAATTCAGGGGGAGTTCCTTTTTGTTTATGTCAAAAAGGGGGAGAATACTCCAAAAACGAAAATTTACTAATATATCGAACAAGTTTACCTTGATTCGAATTTTTCAAAAACGTTTTTGCAGGTATTAATTAAATGTTTTGACATCATCAAAAAGGGGGAGATTGTTGACACAAAATGTATTTTGATGATGGTTACATACAAAACATTTAATTGGATCAATCTCGGCTCGATAATATTTTGAAGGAGCAAAATATGGCTAACGCACGCTACGTATCATATCATAGCGCACGCTATCGGGACATGCTTATACACCCAAATAAGTCACCGCACTTACTCAAGTCGCCTGATCGATAGCGCACGCAGGCTATTCAAAGATAGCGCACGCTAAGAACCTACAGTTAGCGCACGCTATACAACAAATATAACGCACGCTATCGCAAGTCTCCAGAGGTCAGTGAAGTCTGGAAGGAAATAAGAATTGGACGTTGCGCACGCTACACATATATTCTTACGTACGCTAAAGTGAAGACATAGCGCACGTTACCTATCATCGCTAGCGCACGCTACCGAAATTATGGTTAGTAGTCCAGTAGCCACTGGACTCACTTCGTCAAGGCTTTTACGTACGCTACACAAGGTAACGTACGTTAATGAAATAACTCAGTAGCGCACGCTAAGAGAAAGGTATTAGCGCACGCTAAATGGAATCTGCATATTACCGTTTGAATTTCAACCGTTGGAAGCAAGAGTCAATGCAGATCCGGAAAATCTGGAAAAATTGGATTTAATTAATGCTAGCGCACGCTATGCATACTTGCTAGCGCACGCTAATCATAATTTTAGCCGTTGGAAAAAGAGTCGTTGGAGAGGAAATCGGATATTGTCAAAGTCAAGATCGAAGACTAGTTGACCAAGACGTTAGCGCACGCTACCATGTCATTACTAGCGCACGCTAGTCACAGTATTTTACCGTTGCAACATTCTTTGTGACCGTTCAGAGATTTCAAGTCAAAATCCGCTAACGCACGCTACAAGGAACTATTAGCGCACGCTAATAGTATATTTTTCAGAAATTGAAGGCTGTCTCACACCTATAAATACCCGAAGGACTTGGGTATCAAACACACAACTTCAAGCATTCAAGCATACAAGCATACAAGCAATCAAAGCATTCTTGAGCTCAGATTTACATACTTTATTGCATTACAAGTTGTGAGAAAAGAAAGATACAAGAGCGATTTCAATTGTAATATCTATTATTCTTTGTATTCTTTCATTTGGTTGTAAGTGTTGCATCACTTACACGTGAGCGAAAAAGAAACGAATCAAGAGTCACTAATCCGGTGTTATTAGGATCTTTGATCCGGCATTGTTAGGATTATACTCCCATATTCGTATAGTGAGGATTATCTAGTTCCTATAGAACACTAGATAAACAATTATTCATATTGAGGGAAAGGTTGAGCTTGGACCGATAGAAGACAAGCGGATTGTAACGGTTGTAAACTCGGACCGATAGAAGACGAGTTAAGGTTGTGGTTTTTCTTAAGCCAATAGAAAAAGAAAGTCGGAGAGAGGACGTAGGCAAGTTGCCGAACCTCTATAAATTCTTGAGTCTTTATTTTCCGCACTATTTCCATTTTCTCGCAAGAAATTTCGGTATTCCGCATCACCACTATTCAACCCCCCCTTCTAGTGGTGAATTTATCTCTTCACACTATATAACGTACGTAAGCTAACACATTTTACGTACGTAAGCTCCAAGGCTTAACGTTCGTAATGGGTTTTATACTTAGCCAAAAATTCAACTCTTCCTGTCCGACGTCTCCACGTACAAAATACAAATATACGGCATACTGAATACACATACTGAATCCAAAAATATCCTCATACGGTATACCTGATATCCAAATCAGTTCAACCTGATACAACATATCCTGAATATATCTGTCAATCAAAAACGATAATCACACCAGTATAACTGTCTCGGTTCTCAATTTATTTTATCCATACTGTATAGATACCAAAGTATACAGTATATCTCAAATAAAATAACGCGAAAAATTTATACTGAAAATCCGGGTATTACATACTACCCCCCTTAAAATAAGTTTCATCCTCGAAACTTGCAACCTTGCCACAAACAACAGATCAATCCAAAATTTCCAACTCATCACAAAAACAATCAAGCATCGCCACAAGCGAATAACCAAATCAATATACTTACAGGTGCGTGAAGCCGATGATCTCCCGTGATACTAGCACACGACTCCCATACGAAGTCTCAATACATCAACACACACCAATATCACAAATAGCAATTTGAAAAGAATCTCAAAAATTTTGGAAACTCCAAAAATCGGTTCGACTCAAAAGTCAGGAAAAATCATTTTCAAAAGCCACGCTACTACCGTACTGGTAGAGCAACATAACACACACGCCTGGGTTTCACAAAACCCAAGCTCCGATACCATCTTCTGTAACACCCCCAAAACCATCCGGGATATTACAGCGCCGTGGGTCCCGCGCCGGAACCCACCAGGCTAAAAACCATTTCAAAGACATTTAAAAATGCCAAAAAGCCACTGACGGTAATATTTTAAATACTCAAATATTTTCAAAAGCATAGTTTTCAAATACCGTCATAAAATACCATTTCAAAATACAAGACGAAGTGCCAATTCTCGACAGTTAAAAATGTACGTTAAGCTACCACTTAAACGTACCGATAAAATAATTTGGGAAAAAGAGTTTGACGAAAATAACCCAAGTTCGTAAAATGCCCAAAAGGCCATTTTAAAATACACACACGAGTTGGTAAAAATACCAAAGAGCCATTTTGAAATATACACACGCAGCGGATAAAGATACCGAAAAAGCCATTTTGAAATATACACACGCAGCGGATAAAAACAAAGTTCAAAATACACATTTGCAGCGGAAATGAATAACCAGAAAAGAAATACTCGATTCTCCAAAACATGCCACCGCCAGTATCACATCGGGAAGCTCATCCCTTCACGACCGCTACTAGCTCGATCTCCGAGTACCTAAAAATAAAGCCCACGATGGGGTCAGCTACAATACTCAATAATGATACCGATCACATCATCATAAATAATTACATACCAATGTAATAATACTGTAAGAATACTACCAACGTAATTTTACCGTTATAATCTTACCAATCCCCAACAATCCAATCCTTACCATAATCCACATTTCGCATCCTCGAATGACGAAATGAACTTAACAACTATTATCTATATTGAATTTCAAAAATACCAACAATCTTCAAAACATTATCATAACTCACAAGTACGGAGTAATCCAATCTTTGCCTAATCCTGTCCGTCGGATTACACAATCAAATCCCAACCTGGATAAACTAATAGCATACAACATTTCCGTAGATCAACTACCACATGATAATGAATACAAATCCCGAAACATCGACATACAGTCCGAATGCTCATACGACCAATAACGATGATCAACCAATACATCACTGAGAATATCATCGACATGATAACTCCAATACGACAAATAAAAGGTCAACGATAACCAAAAGTACCATCAACATGATAACTCCAACACGATCAATAAAGGATCAACAATAACCAAGAATACCCTCAACAAGGTAGACTCCAAATGATTGACAAAGGACCACCAATAACCGAGAATACCATCAACAAGGTAAACTCCAAATGATCAACAATAATGGATCTCAAAGAAATAACTCTGACTGTCGACCATACCCCTCGGGCGTATGAATAACCAGTCACAAACCGTCGAACATACCCAACCATAAATGGAGGATGAACGACCAAACAATATGGCTCAAAGATGGAAGTCATAGTACGCCCGATCCGGAAATGTGTCCGTGCACAAGCCACCCCGAGTATTGATCACATACACATGTGGTCTTGTACCTAATTAGCCTCACGAACTACATCTCGTGTGCACGGTTCAATGTGGAAATATCAACACATA
Source organism: Orobanche coerulescens (assembly GCA_033398695.1). Taxonomy (NCBI): domain Eukaryota; kingdom Viridiplantae; phylum Streptophyta; class Magnoliopsida; order Lamiales; family Orobanchaceae; genus Orobanche; species Orobanche coerulescens. The sequence goes on along the minus strand of CM065809.1, from coordinate 40,154,318 downwards.
ACCATCATGTGCCCGACTAAAAATCCTACACAATAACCAATCGGCACGCAGATATGACTCCAGATATGTCACGATGCAATATGACAACGAAACTCAAAGAAACACATATCCAATAAGGATCAAAAGACTCACCGAAGTGAACAACAACAGACTGACAATGAAAAGTCGGCACGACTAATCAATATTCAAAACATCAATCCTGGGATCATCATCCCCAAATGAATGACCAACACGATCTACGATCTCAATACAATAGTCCTGGGATCAACATCCCTCAACGAATAATCGATACAAAACTCATTACACGAAACCTCAACATATACAACAACTCAACGTACTAATTATCCACATGACTGAATAAATACTTAGATTACCTCAAAGCCGAGAACCATATCCATCAACATCCCCCAATTAGATGATCAACACAACCATTAATACCAACAATAGTCATGGGATCAACATCCCTCAACGAACAACCAGTACGAATCTCAATATATGAAGTCTCAACATACAACATATACAACAACTCAGCATAATAATTATCTCATAACTGAACAATACATAAATTACCTTAAAGCCGAAGACAACATCCTTTCCACGAACAACATCCCTGAACGAATACACAGTTATACAAATAATCTCAAATAAGGTACCATCCATTCAATACCAATAAACCTTTATCCCGATACTTATGTCATCACGATAACTATCCTCGATATCCGATATTCTATATCCTTGACCAAATATAACTCACGTCTTCCCTGAACACAATTAAATCATATACCTTATGATTTATTACAACCAGAGTACGATATACAAACCATTATCCCGACAACTTAAATTTCTAACAACATTGCTATACGAAATGAAATGAAAACAAAACCATTCATCAAATATTATAAACTGAACAAGTATAACTTGCCTCGATACCAATACCACGAAGCCGTTACCAAAATCCATTGCCTTAGTATATGAGCTCCTCAGCCCCGACCAAAAGCAATCTACGAACTCTTTAGCCTCAACCGCAACACAACGGTCATAATCCACGATCAAAACATATCAACCTATTGAAGTAATCAATCAACAACAATCCAATAACAATCAATAACCGATATAGCCAACCAACAAACTCAACGGTTCAACGAAATCTCGATCATAAACAAAACCGAACAATACGACTCAAACAAATATGAACCCATATCCACGATACAAGTCGCAACTCAATAATCAATATAACCGATCAATAAACCCAACGGTTCCACCATACCCCGATTAGACACAAATCCGAACAACCAAATCAATCGATCACGAATTTAAAACCATAACATAATTCATAATCCGATAATCATATCAATAGTCAATTTAAACCAATAAGGGTCTAACATTACCGATTCCAAATTCAATCTTAAATACGGATACAAGTTTCCTCCTTGTAAATTCATAATATAAACCAATTACCGGTTATCATCATCAATCCGGACAATCCGACCAATTTAACATTATAGATAACCATATTCCAAAGGTTTCAAATAATTCCATTATCCGAATTGAACACTTGTTAAATACCTATGAATTCTCAAACTCAAAAGTGAGTCATAATCTTATCAAATCCGGAATCATATTCGTATTCCTATACGAATATTGTACCAAAATACATAACTTAGTTCTAAATGTGAATATTCCATATTCATATCCAAAACACCAATACTTTAAAACGTATTCATCAAATCAATGATCAATTCATCTCGACATTAAGGAAATTATAACATACTCGATTCCAACTTCAACTCCAAATACGAAGACAAAACTCCTTCTTGTTCATACTTGTAAATTCGTAGAAAACTATTTACCGATTATTATCGTGAATAATCACATTCCAAAATTATCCGAAATCCTTCCAAAATCATAACATGTAACTCAAGAGTTCTTCAAGAACACGAATTATCCAAATTCACGTTCATAATCCATAAAACAACATAACCCGATGTTTTCTAACATCTAAACAAGCCTTAATCATAATTCAAGGTGTATATAATCATGTTCTTCAACATATACTTCTCATAACATCATGAATCGCAACAAACCACCAAGAACATCGAGAATACCACGATTCCATAATCATAACAACATAATCGAATCATTTGATCACCAATTCATTATCTTCCCTTAACAAAATTCTCGCAAATACCAAGAATCATCACAACAATATCAATTCAACCATCATTCATACGAAAACGTGTAGAATTTTCCAAGTTCTATTCATTGAGACATTTCATCGAACACTTTGAAGGTATAGTCCAATTCAATCGATTATTCAAAGAACTACTCGAATTTGTTCCACAAAACTTCAAGAATAATGCATAATCTCAAGAATACAACTAGGTTCCATCAATAATCTGAGTTAAAACGAATCAAATCGGCCAAAACATCAAGAAACCTCAAGAATATCCAAAAACCAAAAGTTTAGGTATTCTTACCTTCGATCCGGGTGGAAGATGATGTTAATCCATGATTTAAACTTCCAAACATGTTGCTCTTTGATGTTCTTACTCAAGTCCATCCATTTTTGCTGAAGGAATCGCGAAAAAATGAAGAAAAATGAAAAATGCCCAAGATGACTCGGTCCAGGCCTTATATAGGCCGAGACACAAAGACGTTACGACGTAATCGGGCGGGTCCTTACGTACATAGCCGGCCGTGGCCTACCCCATCGCCCACCTGCTCGCACTTACGTACGTAATCGATACCGCTTACGACGTAATCGCCCTTACGGCCAGAATCGCCACTGTCTTACGTACGTAATCGGCCAGTCCTAGCCATGCCTGTGAGTCACTGCCGACCGTGATCGGCCATCCATGCAAGTCACTGCCGACCATGCTCGGCCACTACAGGTCCTCTCGGCCACGATTCGGCCAGCCGCCCCGTAACGTACGTAACACTTATTCCGTTGCGTACGTAATATGTACGTTGACTTGCTACAGTATTATACTCGTATTACGTACGTAATACACCCTGTATAACGTACGTAACTATATCCGTTGACTCACATGTCCACATCTGCGCCGAAAGCCGCCGACCACGGGCCCCACTGTCCGATTCCTCTTGTTACGTACGTTATGTACACTATATAACGTACGTAAGCTAACACATTTTACGTACGTAAGCTCCAAGGCTTAACGTTCGTAATGGGTTTTATACTTAGCCAAAAATCTAATTGTTCCTGTCCGACGTCTCGACGTACAAAATACAAACATACGGCATACTGAATACACATACTGAATCCAAAAATATCCTCATACGGTATACCTGATATCCAAATCAGTTCAACCTGATACAACATATCCTGAATATATCTGTCAATCAAAAACGATAATCACACCAGTATAACTGTCTCGGTTCTCAATTTATTTTATCCATACTGTATAGATACCAAAGTATACAGTATATCTCAGATAAAATAACGCGAAAAATTTATACTGAAAATCCGGGTATTACAATCAGGGCCAAGGGACTTGTAGATGATGGCAATGGAATTGGTAACGGCTTCATCGGTATCGAGGCAAGTTATTACTTGTTCAGTCTATAATATTTAATGAATGGTTTCAGTTTCATTCGTTTATAATTCGTATAGCAATGTTTATAATCGTAATCACAGGAGATTTGGGATTGTACGTTGTTTTCAGATTTTGGGAATTTAAACCATAATGTATATGAGTTACTTTTGTTATTGGTATACTTGGGTATCGAGGATACATTGTGGTATAGCCGAAGATATGAATTATCTACAGTCCGTGGCATTTTGAACCGTCGAATATTGAGGATAATGGTTCGTGATGGTTTAGACATTGGGATTGCTCTAGAAGGACTCGGGGCAAGTAATATATCATTTTTGTCATTTTGTGTCGATCATGTTGTGATACATTCGTGTATTGTTGATGTCATGCATTTGTGTATTGTTGTTAATATGCATTTGTGCATTGTTGTTGTATGTCCACCTCGTTTTGATCTGATGGGATCATCTTGGGATCTATGCTAGCGTGCGCTAGATCATTGGACGGGTTTTCCACCTCGTGTTGATCTGACAGGATCATCTTGGGATCTAGGCAGTGAACGCTGGATCATCGGATTACCCATGTGTTGTTGTTGTGCATATGTATATTATGGATTTGCCATAAGTATACATTGTCGTTATTGTTGTGATCATATTGACGTTGTCATATGAGTATGCACTTGTAGGTCGTGTGTTAGGACCATGTCCGTATGTCGTGTTGATCTGATCTCAGATTAGACTGACGTGATTGTCATGGTATTTCGTATCTTGAGGTATGTTCCGTATTTCCTTGGTACTTGTCTTTGATGGACAATCGATTATCGCATTGGAAATGTCGACGTTATCCGATTGATTGAATTAGCCAGAGTTGGTATTATCTTATTGTGTTGTTAAGGATACAAATCGTGGATTTTCGTAAAATTACGACGGTAAGATTACATTGGTTGTATTCTTACTTAGTATTTCCATTGACATGTAATTATTGACGTGATGTGATGGTTATCATTGTTGGATATTATGGCTGACCCCGTCGTGGGCTTTCTTTTTAGGTTCTTAGATTATCAATCCTGTAGCGGTCGTGAAGAGATGAGCTTCTCGGAGGATATTGGCTAGGACATGTATTTGTGTATTGAGTTTCTGATCAGTTGTTGTATTCCGCTGCTAGAGTATTTTAATTGTTTGTCTTTACCCGCTGCGTGAGTATTTTTAAATGGTCTTTTAGTATCTGGTAACTTAGGTTGCTTTGGCAATCATTCTCCAAATCTATTCTGTTGGTACGTGTAAGCGATAGCTTAATGTTTGTTCTTAAATAATTGAGCTTTGGCATTTCGGACCTTGTGGTTTCAAATGAGATTTTACGACGGTTTGATAAACGGATTTTATTAAGTCTTCAAATATTTTTAAAAGATAGTACCGTCGTTAACCTCTTGGGCATTGGTAAATGTTTGTGAAAATTTCCTTCAGCCTTGTGGGTTCCATCTCGGGGCCCACGGCGCTGTAATATTCCCGGTCGGATCTGAGGGTGTTACAAACATCACACAGGGTTCACTACACCATAGATTGCATACAGCAACGTGTAAAATACGTTGCAATATGCCCTAAATTCATTGCAATAGGGCCTATTGCAACGATTATGCAAAAATCAAGCGTGCACTTTGCTCTGGTTGCCATAGGACCCTTATGGCAATGAATTTGGTACCATATTGCAACACCATATTATCGTTGCAAATATAGTATATGACAATGATTTAACGGCTATAGCAACATGTTTAACACCATTGAAATATCTTGGACTACCTATGGCAACATTTTTTTGCAACAATTTTTTTGTGTTAATTGTTGCAATACATGGACTCAGGGAGCCCTAAGGCAACATATATATGCCCAATTGTAATGTATTTAGAATCAAATGCAATCTAAATTTATTAATGAAAATGACATATATGGCAACATTTAAGCTTCTAGTGCAATGCTAAATACAAAAACTGGCATGACCATTAGATTTATTTCGATTGGTATATCATAACATCAATCCAACCGAGCAATATTACTGTTGTTCCAACATCAATAAATCCACTCGGACTAAGTTTAGGAAAATGACCAAGTTGAAGCAAAATAACTAAGTTCAAGTGACACACAATCTAACTTAGTAATACATAGACCAAATTCTTAGTTAAACATTATATAAACATGAGTCATGGCTCTTCTTCCTCTTCCTATTCCTCTTCATCTTCATCTTTATCTTCATCTTCATCTTCATCCTCATCCGTGTCATCTTCGTCCTCAATAAAAGTAGTAGCACACAATTCTTTTACAATAACTTAAATAACTGAAAACCAAAACATAGTTAATATTTGCTCTCTTCATCTGCATCCTCATCAGAAATCTCTAATTGTTTGCACCCGTTGATGTCCCAGAATTCTTGATGATGTACCAGTAGTCCTCTTTGTCCATGGTAGTTACTGTTGAAACATCTTCTTGCCTGCATCATTGGAGTGTTTACCTTTGAATGCCTTAAAGGCAAGGACAACACAAGATTGTAAAGTTATATGTTAACAAAAAGCAAAAGAAACCACTTGGGTACCATTTTAAGTTTTCAATTTTAAGCAATCAAAGCATGAAAGCATACGATCATTTCACAAAAGCATGGTAGCTTCAGGGCCTATGTATTACATATATGTAACTAGATGGATATTATAAGATGTTACTAATACATGAAACATTTTTCTGATATTACCACTGAAAATATCCAAGGGAATCTGTTTATAACATCATATCATGCATGCACAAGCTTACCTTAAATGGTTTCACATAAGATAGACAGATTCCAACCAATCCAGCCCCAAAACCAACCTGTTTATACATATAGTAATCATAATTGCATTAATTGACATAAATTTCAACAGCAAAAAAAAAAAAATCAGAAACTCCTGAAGATAACCACTTAATAAATAAAAAACAACAAACCTAACCACGCCTTATAGCAGAAAAAATGCTTGATGTGTGCTGTGTCCATTACTGTTTGAGAACATTAACAAGTGGAAAACCAAGGGATAGGATATACCATAGCATCTTGAAAATTCATATCTCACATCAAAGCAACGTTTATTTGCGAAGGGACAGATTAGAGGCCGCGGGTAAATATCCACGGGAGGATTTCAATGCATCGACTCAAAGGTGTCAAATTGTAAGTACAACCCAAAGACAAATTCCAGACCCTGTACATTACTAGAAAAATCACCAACTCAACCCCAGACAAAATACCACCCAGGGCAAGCTACACAAAGTGAAGATATATCTCCAGCGAATTGATCGAATAACAACCAAAGGCAAACAAAACAATACCCGAGAATAATAAAATGTAAAGAACAGCTGGTGAATGGAACAGACCTGTTACTTGTGCTGCAAATCCCACCTCATGATGAAGTAGAAATTGGCATGCCAAGACAAGCAGACGGATGAGCTAAGTTCGGTACTGCACGAGAAAATCACTCAGATTCAGGAAGCAGCAAGGAGTTCGATACGGGCCGGATGTAGTGACCCGAACTGTTATGGGATCTGGGACGGGTGAGAACCAACCAACCAGGTCGGATGCTAAGAAATCGATTGTGGTGAGAGCCGAGGAAACCCTGGATACACGCCGCAAAAACGAGATCGGAATGGACTCACTGAGTCAAGCCGAGGTGAATCGATAAAGGCGAAACCGCCGCTGTTGAACTCGGCGGCTGACCTGCAAACTCACGGCGAAGTCGTCCCCCGACGACCGACACAAAAGCAATATGGGCAGGTACAGCTGTTGTAACCAGGCGGGCGCTGTGAAGAGGAAGAGCGGCTGAAATCGCGATGGAGGAAATCCAGAATCGGAGGATGATACTAAAATCTGGGCTGTAAAAAGCACGTGAAGTCGCGATGACCCAATAGACAAAGAAAAAGAAAAAGCAACTATAAACGTGTGGTCGGCGGCTGCCAGCGGCAACAACTGCCAGTCGAGAGGAAGAAATCCCTAGTGTGTGTAAATCGCACCTAGTGTGTGTGTAAATCGCCCAGCAGCGATTATTAAGCTTTTTTAATATTGGTATTATTCAGCTGGCAAAATCTTTCAAAAGCCCGCTCAATTTATTTACTACCCGCTTAAATTTTGGGCCCCAGATTGCTATGTACAGCAACGAATTCTTAAATTGTTGCAATAGAATGTAAATTTTACAATATTTCCAATTTTTTCGCTTCAATTGTAACACTTTATAAATGCATTGCAATATATCCGAGCTGGTCTATCAATAGCAACGTTTTCTCATGAAATTTTTGAAATCTGGTTGCTATAGCCAATCTATGGTGTAGTGGTTGGCACTAAAGATGATGAATAATGATCGATACTAATCACGGAAGGATCCGTACGATGTTGTTTTGGTCTAGTTGTAGTTTTATTTCCACTGCAGTATCTTCCCGTTGCACGGGAGTGTTTTATTTTGACCCCTGCGTGGGCACGTATTGGGATTTATTTGTATGTACTGATTGAAAGACCAAATCGATCTACTGAGTTCTTTTTAGCCTTAAAGGCGATGTTGAGATGTTTAAATGTGTTACTAGCCTGGTAGATCTTTGAAAAAAGGGTTTACAGCGTGTAATATCCCTGACTGGATTAGGGATGTCACAGAAAATCCTGCCGTTGGACAAAGATCTGTTGCATTGACCTTCTAGAATGCGTAAATCACGGTCAATAACAAAAGGATCTGGACGACTAGCTAGCGCACGCAAAAGAATATACTAGCGCACGCTACATTCAAATTACTACCATTGGGCGTATTTGTCAAACCCAACTGCCATATTTGACCAAAGATTAGCGCACGCTAATATCTCTATGCAGTAACGGCTACAAGACCTCAAGGCCTATAAATACCATCCCACTTGGTATGGATGGACACACAACTTCAAGCAAACTTACATTCTATTGAGGTCTGATAAATTGCTATATAATTTCTATTTTAAAGTCGTGACAACATGTATTAATTAACATAGATTCTGATTGGGGGCTTATTAGTTAATACACCTAATGGAACACCATAATTTAACAACCTTAAAATACTATCTTTTAAATAATAGTGCTACAGATGGAGAGGTCCTATCATAAAAAATAATATTTACCTTTTGTTATTATTTGAAATTTAAAACTAGTTAACTTATAATTAGCACATCCGATATGGTGGAAGATCCTAATGTCAACATGCATGCTAATTACTTCACAATTTAAATCAATTATGGGGCCAATTTGATTTTATTTTAAAAAAATAATCAATTTAATAACTTAGTTATTTTAGCCTTAAGATTTTTGTTTTTTCTTGTCCTAACATGCAAGAAACATATCACGCATACATTCATACATGCCATACATCCAAAACAATAAAAACCAACAACAAAAAAATGGATAATTAAATTCAATTATCATGGCTTTTATTCCTCATTTTGAATAACGAGAAAAACTTCGGCTTGAAATCTCCCACTGCTTGAAGTATCTCGTCACCTCTTCCCAGTTGGCCACAAAATTTCCAAATTTAGAAATTTCTTTTCCATGAAAAATTAATTGCACAGGAAAATTTCAAAATTAAATATTGTGCACCAACGGACGCAACGAACGGCAAAAAAACGAATAGCATCCTGGACCGCGGTCCCGCGGCCGGACCGCTCGGTAGATTCCTGGTCCGGTCGGTTTGTCCGATTGGGACTCCTCGCGCGGGACTCCTTTTTCCTCCGTACTTTGTGTACTCCAACTCGATTACAATTTTACACAAAATAAATACATCGAATTTACAACCAAATTACAAGGAAAAATAAAATCCTACTCTACCCGTGGATTTTCTCACGAAAAAAACTTATACGTGCCTCAAAAATGGGCCAAATTACCAAAATGCGTAAAAATAAAATTAAATCATATAGCCATGATAATTGGACCATATTCACCTGCAAGGCATTTATGGCAAAAATATTCCAAAGATCATAATATATGAACATTATTAAATCAGAAAATTAATTAAATTGGACGTAACCTAAAGACCGTCTCTGATACCAATTGATGGAAATAAAACGCAGCGGAAGTGTCGGATATGAATTTACTAAAATTAGCCCTCAGGAATCGGATCTATTTAGGCTCGTAAAATAATTAATTACACAGATTAATTTGTAGTATTCTACCTAGATTTAAAAGATTTTATAATACGTTACCTTTGAAGCAAAGTCTTTGAATTTCTCCTTGGTCTTCTTGTATTTCTACCATTAGATCTTATAGACTATGATCAACCTTAACCGGACTTGTGCGGGCAACGAGCTACCGAATCTTGTTTGGACTTCAACTTGAGAATGGACGAACCTCTCCAAGAAAATTACCTTACGATTTTCTCTCTATTTTTCTAGAATATATTGGTATTTTAAATATTATGTTATCCAATTATGGAATCGAAGACATAAATCAAGATCCATAATTAAACATAGAGCAGAAAAAATCGAAATTTCTTAGACTGTAAAGTATGAATTTTGGCCGACCCCTATTGTTTTATTTATACGTGTTATGAGCTACTCTAGGGATCTTAATGAGGATTAGAAAAGGACTCCTAATAGACCACAAATTTCTATATTAGCCCTTTCCTAATATATTGAGTCTATTAATATCAACTCAGTCCACTAAAGAGTTAATATTGCACTTGATACCCAAATCCCAATTTACGAAATCGAGCTCCTTATTTAAATGTATTATTTCTCATGTTTAAGATATCTAATACCATTAATTAATTTAAGCTAGTGACAGCTTTAATTAATTAATATCTTATCCAAGAGTAGTAACACTCGAACCTTATTATTATATCGAAATTAAATCCACCTGTAGGGTTTAATATAATAATCATTATCGAGATCCTCAAGAGGACATCATCAACCCACACGAGTGGAAACATGATTTCTAGTTATAATTATAAATATCATATAAATAATATTATTGCCCAAGATACGAAACTTATTGAGTCAATCATTTTGACTCTCACCCATGGTAAATCAAAGCAATAAATAATATAAATACACAATTAAATATTATATATTTAGAACTAAGAAATAATAATTATCCGAGATTTACGTTCCTCTTACAGTCAGTAAAGAAGACACTATCTCACTTCGATCCAGTTCAACATATGTAAATACGCTAATGCATGCTAATAGTCAAGATCAACTAATCTCAAGCATACACTACAACCTTTCACATAATTTATCTGATAATTATATAGGTTGTGAACTATTATATTATTTTATAAAGCACCAGTAATGTGATCTTTCATGTGACACCGGCACACTATATTATCTACAATATAAAATAATTAGACATTTCATTTGCATAAACATAGCGTGAATAAATATGCAAAAGATGTTATTAAATATAATTAATATTCTCATAGGTAGTTACTTGGAAATAAGGTAATACAAGCATAAAGTATGCTTTGCAGTATATAACTCTAACATGAAACATGACTTAGTGGCAAACAACCATAATATCTATACAAATGGCCTGGGTTCCAATCCTGGCAGTCACTGAGTCATGTTTTTTTTTCTTTATGGGGTATGGCCGACGACTGTCGTCGGTTAAGGTCCTGGGCATAGCCGACGACTGCCGTCGGCTAAAATGTAGATATATGAATTTTTATATATATATATTTATTTATAATTAAATTTAAATATATAAAGTATCATTATATAAAACTATAAATATATATAATATCATTATATAAAAATTGTATAAATATACAAAGATATAATTATATATATATTTGATAATATATATTTATAATTAAAATTTAATATATAAAATATCAGTGCATGTATAAATATAAAAAAAATCTTTAAATGTACGAATGAGAAACATGACTTAGTGGCAAATAACCATATTACCTATACATATGGCCCGAGTTCGAATCCCGGCAGCTACTGAGTCATTTTTTTATTAAGTATAGCCGATGACAGCTGTCGGCTAAAGTCATGGGACACACGGAACCCTCTGTCCGCGGACACGGTCATGTCAAATTATAACACGGTCGTGTCTCCTTTACCCAACGACACTTGTTAGTTTTATCCGATGACTCCTTTTCGAGTTTAGACGACGACGTTGTTGGTGATTTTAGTGTCACCATTCATTTTGTGTAATTGGAACTAATATGTGAGCTAAGGGGTTTATAATTCGTATTCTAATATATGTTCGGGTAAGTGCGGAGTGCACACATATATAAGATCGAATTATAAGCCGGTACGATTTGGGATTTAGTGATATTTCCGTATTTTAGAGGGAGACTGTGGTAAAATTGATTAATTTCGTTAATTTTGTTAAGCCACCCGTCAACCCTAATTTCGGACCACTAATGACGGCGCCGCTCTCAAAACCCTAAAATCGACCTACTTGTAACCCTAATCCGACATGTATAAATAGGGCTCTCCTCATGAGTCTGAAACACACCCTTTTTCTGAGCTCTCTATCTTTCTGATAAACACAGAATTTATCTAGCAATTTGGCTTACGTTTCTGTGCCTGGATTCGTAAGTGTTCCATTGGATTATCCTAGACTGAATTTCTTGTAACCCGGGCATAGGGTAGAAATATCAGTTCGAAAAGTGTTTACACGATCCATTGAAAAATCCGGATCTCCATAAAAACCCTTATACCCCAACAGACGTCCACAAGTTGGCAGCTAAAGTTGGATTACAAAAAAAAGGACGACTTTCATCGTCCATATCATTCCTTTCCCATTTCAGTCCGAGCCCGACCCTACGCCCTCACCCAGCTGAAAACTCCGAACCCGACCCCCCACCTCACCTAGCCGCACCCAGCACCGTACCCCGACCCCGACCCCGACCCCGACCCGCCTCACCCCAGCCCCGCAGACCGCATCCCCTCTGCCCCAGCCCCACCCGCCGCACCCAGCACCGTCCCCGCACCGCCGCACCCATCAAGTCCTGTTCTGCACTATAATTCGGTTTTTGGTTTGTTTAATTGTGTATTTTTGTTGATAAACATGTTTTATATGATTTTATTTGTGTTTCCGTGTAAGTATTTTATTTGAGTTTTACTTAAAACAAAATTGGGCATTCTGATTTTTAGATGTTATAATTGTTTTGGTTCAATTTCAGTTGAGTAATGGTGTAATTATATGATGGACTATATAGTAATGTGTATAGGGTTTTCAATTTTTCATAGTTTTCTGCGCAACATCACTTGATTCTTCGAGCAGGTCCTATTCTGAACTATAGTTCGAATTTTGGTTTGTTTAATTGTGTATTTGTGTTGACAAACATATTATATTTTATTTTAATTGAGTATTTCATTGTTAGTAATGGATATAAGGTTTTCAATTTTTCTGTTACAATCACAAGTCAGTAGGAGTAACTCATATCATTTAGAAATTCGAATCTATCTGTAGTTTTATACTGTCTATACTATCTATACTATATTATAAGTGAACAAGAGTATATTTGGTTGATTATTGGTTTGGTATGGTTGATTGTTAACAAGAAGAACGACCGTTAGATAATTAAGCAAAATAAGAGAACAATTAGATCTAATAATAAACCGGAATTGAGGTGCTGTTCTCACTCTCCATCTAATATAGTGTTGAATGTTATATTTGTTGGGATATTAGTGTCGGACTGTTGAATTTATTGGGTTATTAGTGTTGATTGTTGAATTTGTTGGGATATTGTTGTGTTGATTATGGAAGCTCGAGACTTTAGGCTGAGCAGAAGTAAGACCGAATATATGGAGTGTAGGTTTAGCGAAAACAGTGATAGAGAGGCGGAGATGATCACATTTGATGGGAAAGTTGTTCATGGATCTACATTCTTTCGGTATCTTGGATCTATTATCCAAAAGGATGGAGAGCTAGATGGCGATGTTGCTCACAGAATAAAGGCCGGGTGGTTGAAGTGGAAGAGTGCCACAAGGGTTTTATGTGATCCTGACATGCCTCATAGATTAAAGGATAAATTTTACCGCACGGCAATTAGGCTCACATATATGGCACCGAGTGTTGCAGCAGAAATGTGTCATGTTCAAAAGATGAATGTGGCGGAGATGCGTATGCTACGATGGATGTGTGGTCATACAAAAAAGGATCGACTCAGAAATAAGGTGATTAGAGAGAAGGTAAGAGTTGCGGCTATAGAAGACAAGATGATGGATAATCGATTACGATGGTTTGGTCATGTGAGAAGAAGACCTGTTGATGCCCCAGTGAGGAGGCTAGAAAGTTGGGGAACAAGTAATGTTGTGAAAGGTAGAGGAAGACCCAAGAAAACTTGGATAAAGATGATTGAAAATGATATGCGGTTTCTCGGAATTGGAGAAAGTATGGTGATAGAGAGGCAAATGTGGCGGGAAAGAATACGGATGGTCGATGGAATCTGATTTTTTTTTCATGTTATCTTTTAATTTATTTTTCAGGATTTTTCATTTTTTTGTAACATCCATTCTCTTTTTTTATTTGCTTTTTTCTCTACTTTTTTCCCTCTTTTTCTCCTTTTATGTTATTTATGTAACGATCATTGACGGTTTCAAAGCTTGATTCATGTTAGCTGAACCCAAATCATTTTGGGACTAAGGCTTAGATGTTGTTGTTGTTGTATTGTTGTGTTGATTATGTTGGAATGATATTGAATTTGTTGGGATATTAGTGTTGATTATTAAATTTGTTGGGATATTACTGTTGATTGTTGAATTTTTGGGATATTAGTATTGATTGTTGAATTTGGTGGGATATTGTTATGTTGACTGTGTTGGAATGATTATTGAACGAGTTTAGTTAATGTGATAGTTTGTGAATGTGTACAAGTTAAATGGATAAAATTAAGAGACTAACGGGTGGTAAGAAAAAGTCGAAGACTCTAGAGTCATGGGAGAGTTCCGCAGCTTCTAATCGTGCAGATCCTGTGGGTAAGTATGTGGATCAAAGTAGCTCTCGCATACATGAGCTAGTATAGAATAGTGGGCTGAATTTTAAGGATGGAAACTTGTATCCGGCAGATGACGCACATACTACTGCGAGGCGCTTATCTTATCAGACTCCCAGACTGAGGACCACCCCACTACTGCCGATATGACTCAACCTCGTATGCCTCCTATCACTGCATTCCTTCTCCTCCTCCTACATCTAGGAGCCACGGAGCTACATCGAGCACGTCATCTGAGGTGCCTTCCGGTCCACTGTCGACTCTATTTATGCCCCCTATAGTACCAGCGATTCCAGGGGTTTATGAGAAAGGAGCCCACTGGTTGTATATCTTGGTTAACCCAACGGAGGCGTATGTGTTCTAGGCGTGACTGGAGAAAATGATTTGGCGGAGATGTCGGATATCTAAAATGAAGTTATACTCGGAGCTTGCAGAAGAGAAGGAGGAGGGTCGTACTTAAGTCGAACTGAAAAAGAAGAAGAAGACCCGTGGCCCATCGAAGGGCCTAGCACTTGACGCGTACGTTAACAAAAATGGGCATCACAAGATAGCGGTAGATGAAAAGTATCGACAACCTATTTTGGCTTCTGATGTTTGTACGGCATATTTTCATAATGTTGGGTTTGTCATACGTGATAGAGTTCCGGTACTTTAGGCTGAGTGGGAGGATGTGCCACAGTGCGTGAAGGATGCATTGAACAATGCTATGTCGGTAAGTTTACATCTCAATTCCGAAGGCTGCTTTTTGTATTTAAATTCAGAATAAATTTAGTAATATATATTTTGTATATATTAATTGTAGGTGCGGTTTGATGTTCTTACTTTCCCACTACATACTTGGTGTGATGAGGTACAAACAATCAAGTAAGTAATCTTCGCATTACGTAGTTGAGTAATTACTCGAGAAATTTGTGTGACTGATTATTATTTATAAATATTTATTATAGGTACAAGTCCTAAAAGAATAAGCTACACATGTTTGGTCGGCCTGGGGGTAATTCCCGCGAGGCTGCTCCCAAGGAGTTCAAGTATCGGGAGTACGAGTGGAGGTGGCTATACGCACATTTTAGCGACCCAAACTATATTGTATGTAATCGACCAATAAATGTCGTAAATGTTATTGTTGTTTAAAGATATGTAACGTATATGAAACTTACTTGTGGTAATTTTGTTCATTGTTAAATGAAATTACATATTTCTATGTGTAGGTGAGAAGTTCAACCAATATTGCTAACCATAAGGGTTTGATGGAGCACCACAGCTTAGGTACGTGGTCGTTAGCAAGAGTTTCGAATGAGGCCACTTCTAATGAAAATATGGCGAATGCCTTTATATATGTTACTAGGTCGACATATCCGAACTGTGCGGATAGACATGTTAGTTGTAAATGTATCCTAACCATTTTAATATTGCTATCAATATTTACCTCTGAAATTTATTAATATTCGGTTACGTATTTTGCTCCCACTTAATTAGGAGATAGTGATGGAGGAGTCTGAAAGGATGTTGACAGAGATGGCGGGGGAGGAGCATCTGGATTTAGATGAGACCGGCCTCGATTTAGCACTCTGAGAGCTCGATCAGGTCGATCCCTACATTAGGGCAAGGGTGTGGGCTACCATTTATCCTCCTAAAGGGAGTCATCACCGACACCAATGATGGGAGATGAAGGAAACAACACTATAAAAATAACTATTTTTACCGATGGCAATTGTCGTCGGCAAAAATGGCATGCCTTTGGTAAAAGTGAACACCGACGACACGATGTGGTTGGTAAAAACATCGACAGTACAAAAAGTCCCGACGGAAAATGCCGCTGTCGCTGATTTACCAATGGCTTACCGACGCCCCACCCCTCAGTAAATTTCTCATTGTCAAAATCTAGAAATTGTTTTACCAGCGGATTACCGACGACAACAGTCGTTGGTAATTTACCGACAGCACGGCTGTAATATCCGCCATTTTTATAATAATATTAATAATACATTTGATTTCATTTAGCCTCATTTTATTAATGAGTGAGTAATTGTTGTACAATTATTTCCACTACACGTACAAGTCAATTCATTTAATCTCATTTAGTGAGTCATAAATATTTTTGCGACATCTCATAGGTCCTAAGCCCGAGTCAATTTATCAGTTTAATTTAAGAAATATTTAATATTAGTCATTGTTATTAATATTATAATTATTAAAGGTATTAATTATTAATAATAATATTTATAATAAGAACCATATTAATATTAACAGTATTAATATTTTTATCCTTATCATTTCTATATCATCAATTATATTATTCTCGATTATTATTATTATCAGTATTATTAATATTATTACTACCGTTATTATTATTGTTGTTGTTGTTGTTATTATTATCATTATCATTGGCCCAAATATATTGTAATGACCCAAATTAATAATTAAAGCCCATAAATTACCCTAACCCTAATTTTTATACAGTATAAATACATTCTGCAGTACAACCCAAAAAATACAATACATAATTCTATAGCCTGCAAACACAATCTCACGAAAGAAATCCAAAAGAAGAAGACATCTGCACACGAACAACTTTTTCTACCGATCGTTCGAGCAGCAACTTTGAATCTGCAACTTCATCTTCTCAACTTTTCTTTCCAGCAAACCTTACATACGGTTCTCCAACTCTTCTCCACCAAAGGTAAACAATCTTATACAACTCTCTCTTTAACGTCAGCAATCCTTTTGTCAATTTCGTCTTATTGAATTTCTTTGTTTCTCCAAATCTCCACAACTCAGATTTAACGCAAAGTAGCCGAGGTATTTCAATATCAATACACAGTTAAAACACAAAACACATATTCCATCCCAATCTCAGGGAATCAAAATCAACTGTAGAATCAACACTAAGCAAAGGGTTAAACCAGAAACCCTATTCATCAGCCCGAATCGAGCCCAAAACTCTTCAACCCTTTCAAACCCGCAATCAAATTCAGGAACCAGAATCCTGATTACAGTCGCCCGACTTCAAACCCATAATCGAACCTTCGAGTCATTCAAACCAAAAGAACCGAATCCGGGACTTCAATTCAAAACTCTTACTGGAGTTGGTTACCGCCGGACACCTTCTGCACCGCCACCGTCGATTTCCAGGGCTGTGTGGACGGAGGTGTGATAAGCACCCAAAGTTTCAGCCGAGCACCTCCATTCGAACCTCCGACTGCCTTCTCCAGACTCGATGCGACAAGTCTCCATAATCGAGAGCGTCGATGTGTGTGTGTGTTTCTTCTTGTTCGGTGTGTGAGTGAGTGTGTGCTTCTATTTTTTCGGCCGATGATGTATAGTAGAGAGAGAGAGAGAGAGAGAGAGAGGCCGATGAGAGAGAGTGAGAAATTGAGAGGAAAAGGAAGAGGGTTTCTGTAGTGCCGAATTGCACGGTGAAAATCTTATACCCGCGAATTTTTAGGGTTTATTCAATTTAGCCATCAAGTTCTATAGCTTATGATTTTTAACCCCAGTCAGCTTCTCATCTCTTCAAATTGACCCCAGAAAGATTTATATATCTTCACATCAGTCCGGTATTGACCAAACTATTAAAGTTTTGACCTTTCAATATCAATAATCGGTTTTAATTTATGCATTTTATTTAATTCTCTGTTATTATATAATAATAAATTATAACAATTATTATTATATGTAGATATTAACGAAGATATACGGGCTTAGGACTGTGAGTCGAGCATCTTCATATTCAAGTTCGAGCAGTATCATTTTACTCAGGTGAGAATCTTCACTATCACTTTAATTGCTTTAATTGGATTGTATATATGATATTCTATTTATGTTTAAAAGTTGAGAATACGTGAGTAAACCAGGATCACCTGTGTACATGTAAAGAGGCTATCTTAAGATATATGTTGTGTTGGGACACCTGATCAACCTCAATATTCATGTTATGCATGCTAGATTCATGTTATACGTGGTATTGTGTGTATGTTTCATGTTGTTGCGGGGACACCTGCTCAACCTCAATATTCGTGTTATGCGTGCTAGATTCATGCTATACGTAATATTGTATGTATGTATTCATGTTGAGGAAAGGATATGATAGATTATTCATGTTATGCTTTCCATGAGATTGTATATTATAACACCCCAGAGCCATCCGGAAATATTACAGCGTCGTGGGCCCCGAAACGAAACCCACAAGGCTAAAAGACATTTTTTTTGCAAACATTTCAAATACGCCTAAGCGGCGATGACGGTAATATCTTTAAAAATATTCAAAGACTTTATAAAAATCCATTTATCAATACCATCGTAATATCTCATTTGAAAGTACAAGACCGAAATGCCAAAGCTCAACAGTTTCAAAGGTGTACGTTAAGCCATCACTTGCACGTACCGACAAAATTAGTTTAGAAAATGAGTTTCCAAAATAACTTAAGTTGCCAAGAACCAAAAGGTCATTTAAAAAAACTCACGCAGCAGAAAAGACAAATAGTTAGAAATACTCTAGCAGTGGAATACAACAACTAGTCAACGTACTCAATTCACAAACACATGCCATAGCCAGTATCCTCCGGGAAGCTTATCTCTTAACGACCACTACAATCTCGATATCTCAACAACCTAAAAAGAGAGCCCACGACGGCGTTAGCCATAATACTCAACAATGATAACGATCGCATCACGTCAATAATTACTTACCAATGAAAATACTAAGTAATAATACTACTACTATAATTTTACCGTCATAACTTTACTAACTCGATAATAATCCTTATCAAAATAATCCTTACCATATTGCACATCTCGTAATCTCGACTAACCAATAAACTCAAACATAACATCTATACTATACCTCAAACTGTAACACCCCCGAGATATTCGAAGTATATTACAGCGCCGTGGACCCCTACATGGGACCCACCAGGCTAAAACAAGAAAACACCACTCGACTAACCATCTCAGTTAGCGAAGACACACATTTAAATAATACAACGTATAAAAATATGCCCGGAACAACCAGCGTAATAAACATCAACCGATAATATAGCAACTTTAATAATACAAGACGAAGTTCGGAGTGAAAAACCTAAGTACTCGCGAGTACAGTCTATAAGTTTATAAAGGTGGGAAACAACCATATCGAAATAGAAAAGAGAAATAAGAAGACTCAAATGCACATGTCAACGACCCTGGCCAACATCCTCATACTGTCCCAGCGCCAGCTCGTCCAGCAGAACATAACCTGAAATCCATAACAAGAATTTCCCCAAAATGGGTTCCCAAAGGGGTTAGCAATTACGCTAGTACAAGTAATCAAGGCAAACCATTCGCTTACACGTTTCATAGTACAATGCACCAAATCATTTCAAAAACCAAAACCAGACATGTCTTTTTCGGAAACAAACAATCACAATTCAATTTGCCTAGGACCGGGACGAAGCCACGAATCCCACTCGAGGCCTCTAAGGACCCTCCCGAGCTGGCCACATTCATAAAACAAATCAAGCACACACGTCGCCTAGGACCGGGACGAAGCCACGAATCCCACTTGAGGGCTCTAAGGACCCTCCCGAGTTGGCTAGCGAAACAAACTCATGAATCCAGGACGAAGCCATAGATTCCCTCGAGGCCCCGCCGGACCCTCCCGAGGTGAGTAAAGCACACATAATATACATTACCATTTCACGTTAAGCATAAAGGTTTCCAAAAATACTTGCCTTGAATAATTGATGACGCAACGAACGGAAAGAAAAATCACCGACGAACGCTAGGAACCAACGGAACCGAACCTAACGATTCGAAGAACATAATCACAACCAACTCTAAACGAATACGGAAATGGAATACACCCGAAAACCCTCCTACGATTCATGTATATTCGTATAAAAATAGCAACGAGGGC
This sequence comes from Orobanche coerulescens, assembly GCA_033398695.1. Classification (NCBI taxonomy): domain Eukaryota; kingdom Viridiplantae; phylum Streptophyta; class Magnoliopsida; order Lamiales; family Orobanchaceae; genus Orobanche; species Orobanche coerulescens. The sequence continues at coordinate 40,133,908 of CM065809.1, read as the reverse complement.
GGACCACAACCAATCCCTCTCGATTTCGCAAAACCATGAAAATATACCATGAATCCGTAGGAAAACTAATGATATCAACAAGATTAATCATACTCATCATGGATTAACCAACAAACGGATCTAATCGGACGAAAATCCCAAAACCCCCAAATTATCCAAAAGTAGGGTTCTAAGAGATTTACCTTGGATTAGGATGAAAGATTCGTGTTGATGTTGTTATTATACACCAAGAACTCAAGGAAGATGATGGTTGGGATGATTGGAGAAAGAAATCGCCAAGAAAATTGCCCAAATCTTCAGAAGTTAGCGTGCGCTAATGGGACAAAACTCTAGTCCAGAAGTTAACGTCCCAGTCCAGTAACCATATTTCTGGGCCGTTAGCGTGCGCTACTCGAAATATAGCGTGCGCTAATAGCCTCTCGGTAGCGCGTGCTATCGGGCATAGCGTGCGCTACCTGGACATCAACCGAGTCCAGAAGTGAACTGCCAGTACTCACCTGACCCAGTTAGCGCGCACTATCGGCCAAACGTAGCGTGAACTAAAAGCATATCGGTAGCGCACGCTATCGGCCATAGCGTGCGCTACCTGGGCACCTGACCGAGTCCAATAGCAAACTGTCCAGTACTGGACAGACTCGCTAGCGCGCTACAAAACAAGCGTAGCGTGCGCTACAGAAGGATGATTAGCGCGCGCTATGAAGTAACATTAGCACGCATTAGGCACAGGGTAACAACGGTCCGAAACACCGAAATACGAACGGAACAACACAATACGTATGATAACATACAATGGATCTACGGCAACCCCGTATTGCGGTTCCAAACAACAATTACGAGAATCAGATCAATAGATGACGGAAGAAATACATTGAAAAAAAATACACGAGGGTCGCTACAAACGAGAAATACACCGAAAAATGAAAATATCGGGAAAAGAAAAATGCAGATATTACATTCTACCCCTCTAAAAATAAGTTTCGTCCCGAAACTTAAGAAACAAACAACTCAGGGTACCTAGCACGCATGCTATCCTCGGTTTCCCAAGTTGCCTCCTCGACACCATGTCTCGACCACTGCACCTTGACCAAAGGGATGGTCTTATGCCTCAGTCGCTTCTCACGATGCTCCAAAATCTTCAAAGGACGCTCTTCAAAAGTAATATCCTCGGCGACATCAATTTCACCATAATCGATGACGTGACTAGGATCCGGGACATATTTCCTCAGCTGGGAAACATGAAAAACGCTATGAACATGACTCAGGGCTGGGGGTAATGCGAAACGGTATGCCAACCCACCGACTCACTCGAGAATCTCGAAGGGTCCAATAAATCTCGGACTCAACTTCCCCTTGTGAATCACAAACCCAGGAGACTTTCCCTTAAGAACGTTCTCTCGGATTTGAGTAATCATCGGATCCTCCAACTGCTTCAGCTTAATTTCGTCGATCAAAGACGACGAAATCTCTAAAGCACAAAGTTGCCCGACAGATCCAGGCAACAAAACCTCAACATCTAACTCCATCAAAACTCTCCGAAGCTCAGACTGAGACGTAAGGATCTCAAGCGTTCGCAACGCAACCGGCTTCCGACTCAAGGCGTCGACCACGACGTTCGCCTTGCCCGGATGATAAAATATTTCGAGGTCATAATCCTTAATCAACTCTAACCACCTCCTCTGCCTCATATTCAACTCCCGCTGAGTAAATATGTATTTCAGACTTTTATGATCGGTAAAAATCTAACATGCAGAGCCGAAAAGATAGTGACGCCAAATCTTGAGCGCAAAAACAACTGCCGCTAACTCCAAATCATGAGTAGGGTAGTTAAGCTCATACGACCTCAACTGTCTCGACACATAAGCAATGGTCTTGCCGTGCTGCATCAATACGCACCCAAGACCCTGACCCGAAGCATCACTATAAACAGCAAAACCCCCGTTGCCACACGGCAATGCTAAAATCGGGGCTGAAGTCAAATGCCTCTTCAGCTCGTCAAAACTCGACTGTCTCTCGTCGTTCCAGATGAACTTCTCGGATTTCTGTAGTAACTGTGTAAGCGGCCGAGCCAGTTTCGAGAAACCCTCGACGAACCTATGATAGTATCCGGCCAAACCCAAGAAACTACGGATCTCCTTCACATTCTTAGGCGGTGCCCAATCCAACACTGCCTCAACCTTCTGCGGATCCACACGAACCCCCTCGGCTGAAATCACGTGACCTAAAAACATCACTTCCTTCAGCCAGAACTCACATTTCGAGAACTTCACATAGAGTTGCTCGGTTCTCAAAATGTCTAACACTACTCGCAAATGATGGGCATGCTCTTCCTCGTTCCTCGAATAAATATGAATATCGTCAATGAAGACGACGACATACTTATCCAAATACTCGATAAAGACTTTGTTCATCAACTGCATGAACACTGCCGGTGCATTAGTTAACCCAAGAGGCATAACTACAAACTCATAGTGTCCGTATCTCGTCCGAAAAGCTGTTTTCGGCACATCGGACTCCCTCACCCGGAGCTGATAGTACCCCGATCTCAAATCAATCTTCGAGAACACCGCTGCTGCCTGAAACTGATCGAACAAGTCATCAGTCCTCGGCTAAGGATACTTGTTCTTGATGGTCACCTTGCTTAGTTCACGATAGTCGATACACAAATGCAGTGAACCATCCTTCTTTCGCACAAACAGGACCGGTGCGCCCCAAGGCAAGGCGCTCGGTCGAACATACCCCGACTCAAGAAGTTCACTCAACTGCTTCGTTAACTCGGCCATCTCTGAAGGTGCCATGCGATACGGCGCCTTCGAAATCGGAGCTGCGCCCGGCTCTAACTCTATAGCAAACTCGACCTCACGATCCGGTGGCAATCCTGGTAACTCATCACGAAATACATCAGGGAACTCACTAACGACTGGAATCGACGAAAACTCGACTCCACCATCCTCCGCCTTCAAGGAACAACACCAATAACCAGTACACCCTTTTCGTAGGAGTCTCATTGCCTTCAAGGCGTTAATAACGAACTTATGGTTTCCCCTCTTTGCCCCGCGAAAGAGTGCTCGGTGCCGTCCTCGGCTAACATAGTGATGATTCTTGTGCGGTAGTTCATGATTGTGCCATGCCGCTCGAGCCAATCATGCCCAAGAATCAAATCCTCACCCTCAATATTAACGACAATAAGATTAGAGAGCCAAGCTCTCTCACAGATAAACACAGAGCAGTCTCGGACCTCTCGATCGCCAACGATCCTATCACCGCTAGGAAGTTTAACGATGAAAGACTCGCTAGGCGACAACCAGTCGAGACTCGAACGACGCACACACTCCAGCGATATGAACGAATGTGTAGCACCAGAATCGAAAAGCACAATAACAGGATGAGAATGGATATGAACGGTACCTGTCGCCACAGTGGCTGCTGGATTATCGGCCCTCCTCATCTCATAGATACGTGGCTGGGCAGAGCCGACACTGGAAGCTCCTCCTCTAGCGGACTGACCCCCACCTCTACCTCGGCCGGCACTCGGCGGTGGTTGCGGAGCAAACGAGCCCTGGTTCACACTCGGCTCCATAGGTGCTAGGTGAGAAGAACGGGCGCCGCGAATTAGTCTGATCTGTTCACAAAAAGAAGCCTTGTGGCCCGACTGACCACAAGTATGACAAGTCAAAGCCGGACGAGGACACTCCCGGTTCCTATGGCCCGGCTGGTCACAGTTAAAGCATGTAGGATCACGAACGGAGGTTCCGGCAGCACCTCGAAAACTCCCATAGAAACGAGCCGAACCGCCCGTAGAAATATTTGCAGATTGAGATTTCTGCTGACTTCCACCCTTGTAACCCGAGAAATTCCCAGCGGATTTCTGCTTCTTACTCTCTCGACCGCCGCACTCACTGTCACCGACATATCATAGGCAAGAGCTCGACTCTGATAATCCTTCAAAGTAGTACAGACGAGCCCAGACATGTAGTCTCGAATTGACAATTTCATCCTCCTGGAAAAATGGAAAATTTTGTCGCTCTCTTCGACAACCTGGGTCTTCACATAGCCCAACTCCTTGTTAAAATCAGCAATAGCTTGGGATACGGGAATATCCCATGGTTGAGCATCATAGAAAGCATGGACTCAAGCCTTTCTAACCGGCCACGGGCAATATTCAGTCTCCATCAATTCTTGAAATTCGGCCCATGAAGCAACATGGTCTTTGGGCCCAACGGCCTCCCACCAATCCGTAGCGTCCCCAGTGAGAAAGTACTGGGCAATAGGGACCTTACGGTCCTCGGGACAGTTGGTGGCAATGAAGACTTTGGATATCTCCTTGATCCAACCCTCCCAGCCGATCGGGTCTGATGCTCCCGAAAACTGAGGAGGATGCATCTTGATGACATCTTGGAGCCAACGGTCTGCTGCGCCCCGATTAGCATGGGCCGGATCCGGGTTCTAAACCACCTGAGCTATCGCCGCCATTTGGTTTACCATTTGCTGCATAACGGCCGCAATATCAAGGTCGGCGCGCTTCTGAGAAGAAGCATGACTGTGACGGTCACCGGTACTGCCGACTCCCGAAGAATGCGACGTGGCTGCCCCACCGGCTGCCCCACGTCCCCGGCCGCGTCCATGGCCACAACCACGACCACGACCACGGCCCCTTCCAGCATCCATGCTGGTGTTAAGAGGTGGCAAGAAGCAACTCGATGATAAGTAAAAGAGGGAAAATAACCACAGTTCAAGAAATGGAAATACGATATGAGAAAACAAAGAATCGAGTAAGAAAACTTACGAACACTGGAAGTACTGAAATGCCGGCAGCGGTGTGACAATGTGCAAAACGAAACACAACTAGACCCAAATAACCGACAAGCCTAGGTATCCATAAACCTAGTGCTCCGATACCATTTTCTGTAACACTCCTGAGATATTCGAAGTATATTACAGCGCCGTGGAGCCCTACATGGGACCCACCAGGCTAAAACAAGAAAACACCACTCGAGTAACCATCTCAGTTAGCGAGGACACACATTTAAATAATACAGCGTATAAAAATATGCCCGGAACAACCAGCGTAATAAACATCAACCGACAATATAGCAACTTTAATTAATACAATACGAAGTTCGGAGTGAAAAACCTAAGTACTCGCGAGTACAATCTATAAGTTTATAAAGGTGGGAAACAACCATATCGAAATAGACAAGAGAAATAAGAAGACTCAAATGCACATGTCAATGACCCTGGCCAACATCCTCGTACTATCCCAGCGCCCGCTTGTCCTGCAGAACATAACCTGAAATCCATAACAAGAATTTCCCCAAAACAGGTCCCCAAAGAGGTTAGCAATTACGCTAGTACAAGTAATCAAGGCAAACTATTCGCTTACACGTTTCATAGTACAATGCACCAAATCATTTTAAAAACCAAAACCAGACATGTCTTTTCCGGAAACAAACAGTCACAAATCAATTTGCCTAGGACTGGGACGAAGCCACGAATCCGACTCAAGGCCTCTAAGGACCCTCCCGAGCTGGCCACATTCATAAAACAAATCAAGCACACACGTCGCCTAGGACTGAGATGAAGCCACGAATCCCACTCGAGGCCTCTAAGGACCCTCCCGAGCTGGCTAGCGAAACAAACTCATGAATCCAGGACGAAGCCATAGATTCCATCGAGGCCCCATCGGACCCTCCCGAGGTGAGTAAAGCACACAAAACATACATTACCATTTCACGTTAAGCATAAAGGTTTCCAAAAATACTTGCCTTGAATAATTGATGACGCAATGAATGGAAAGAAAAATCACCGACGAATGCTAGGAACCAACGGAACGGAACCTAACGATTCGAAGAACATAATCACAACCAACTCTAAACGAATACGAAAATGGAATACACCCTAAAACCCTCCTACGATTCATGTATATTCGTATAAAAATAGCAACGAGGGCGGACCACAACCAAACCCTCTTGATTTTGCAAAACCATGAAAATATACCATGAATCCGTAGGAAAACTAATGATATCAACAATATTAATCATACTTATCATGGATTAACCAACAAAACGGGATGAATCGGACGAAAATCCCAAAACCCCCAAATTATCCAAAAGTAGAGTTCTAAGAGATTTACCCTGGATTAGGATGAAAGATTCGTGTTGATGTTGTTATTATACACCAAGAACTCAAGGAAGATGATGGTTGGAATGATTGGAGGAAGAAATCGCCCAAATCGCCAAATCCGCGGAGAGGGAGAAGAAATGAGAAAAGACGTACATCTGGGTCAACTCCCTGGTTTAAATAGCCAGGGAGTGTTAGCGCGCGCTAATCTTCAAAAGTTAGCGTGCGCTAACGGGACAAAACTCTAGTCCAGAAGTTAACGTCCTAGTCCAGTAACCAGATTTCTGGGCCGTTAGCGTGCGCTACCCGAAACGTAGCGTGCGCTAATAGCCTCTCGGTAGCGTGCGCTATCGGCCATAGCGTGCGCTACCTGGACATCAGCCGAGTCCAGAAGTGAACTGCCAGTACTCACCTGACCCAGTTAGCGCGCGCTATCGGCCAAACGTAGCGTGTGCTAAAAGCGTATCGGTAGCGCGCACTATCGGCCATAGCGTGCACTACCTGGGCACCTGACCGAGTCCAGTAGCAAACTGTCCAGTACTAGACAGACTCGCTAGCGCGCGCTACAAAACAAGCATAGCGTGCACTACTGAAGGATGATTAGCGCGCGCTATGAAGTAACATTAGCGCGCATTAGGCACAGGGTAACAACGGTCCGAAACACCGAAACACGAATGAATCATCAAACGGAACAACACAATACGTATGATAACATACAATGGATCTACGGCAACCCCGCACGGCGGTTCCGACCAACAATTACGAGAATCAGATCAATAGATGATGGAAGAAATATACTGAAAAAAAAATACACGAGGGTCGCTATAAACGAGAAATACACCGAAAAATGAAAATACCGGGAAAAGAAAAATACGGATATTACACAAACCGTACCTATGATTCTCAAATCATCATCATAACTCGCAATACGGAAATATACCAACTCTGTCTAATTCGATCCATCGTATAACATCATCAAGTCCCAACATAAAAATCGATTGTCCATCAAAAGACAAATACCAAAGGAAATACGGACATACCTCAAGATACGAAATGCCACAACGAATCACGGCAGTCTAATCCGAGATCAGATCAATACAACATATGGACATGGTCCTAACACAAGACCTACAAATGCATACTCATATGACAACGTCAGCATGCTCACAATAATAACAACGTCGTATACTTATGGTAATCCAACGATCCAGTGCATACAGCATAGATCCCAAGATGATCCTGTTAGATCAACACGAGGTGGATAACCAACAATACACATATGCACAACAACAACACATGAGAAATCCAACGATGCGAATCCACATGATTCCATCCACACAACACAGGGTAATCCAATGATCCAGCCCTCAGCATAGATCCCAAGATGATCCCGTCGGACCAACACGAGGTGGAAAAACCCATCCAATGATCTAGCACCCTCAGCATAGATCCCAAGATGATCTCGTCGGACCAACACGAGGTAGACAACTGATCCAGCACCGTCAGCATAGATCACACGATCCCATCGGATCAATACAACATATACAATACAACTATGCATACACATGCAAATCAATATGTTCATCAATATGAACAACATATAAATCAATAACATGAACGTCATTATGAACGAACTCATGTTCAACAACATGACTGACAATATGCATGATCAGAATCATCAACATTAAACCAGAATCAAATTAAGATACTTGCCCCGAGTCCTTCAAGAGCAATCTCGATGTCAAATCATCAACGACAATTATCCTCAATGTTCGACGATTCAAAATACCACGGACCATAGATAACTCATATCCTCGTCTTTACCATAATGTACCCTCGATACCCAAGTATACCAATAACAAATGTAAATCATATACATTATGATTTAATTCCCAAAATCAAACTAAAACGTGCAACCAAATCTCCAGAATTCACAATAATAATCATTGTTATACGAATTATAAACAAATGAAACTGAAACCATTCATTAAATATTATAAACTGAGCAAGTAATAAATTGCCTCGATACCGACACGACGATGATGAAGTCGTTACCAATTCCTTGCCTTCGTCTACGAGTTCCTCGGCCCTGACCAATGCAATTCCCGAACATACCCGAAGTCGACCGCAACATATTATTCTAGTTATTGATCGATTATCACAACCTACTGAAGTAATCAATTAACGACAAGTTTGATAACAATCAACAACTGACATAACCAACCAATTAAACTCAATGGTTCAACAATATCTCGATAATACATAAATCCGAACAACCCAAATTAATCAATCACGAATACATAACCACAATATGATTCCGTAATCCGATAATAGTACCAACAATCAATATAACTGATCAACAAACCCAACGGTTCCACAATATCTCGATTAAACACACATATCGTCATCTTCTTCGACGTGCATTATTCATAACACCAAGAATCACAGCAATACTACCATAATCGTCATCATACGACGTAAACAACGATAATAACATCAAGAATCCAAAATAAAGAAGGTAATTACATCAACATATATTTTATCACGATTCAAAACCACTGCAATCGTATCAATACCCATATATCAACAACAAGACCCGATAATCCACCTTACGAGCATGTTTGGATGAATCACAACTCTTACTACATGAATAATCTTAATCAATATCTTCAATCTCTTGTCATAATTTCATTTATTCATGTATAACATCATAATAACAATAAGGTAGATCAACATGCTTCCTAACATGTAAACATCATTCCAAACTCGAGCTATAATCAGAGGACTACGAATGTTACATGATATTTGAAGAAATACGATGAAGAACAATCGAACTCCTTCCAATAATCATTATCAACTCTAAGAACAACTCCAATCTATGCTCCCCAAGCTCATAACCGAGTTAGAAGAGCCAAAATCGGCCTCGGAGGGTTGAAGGACGAAGAAACAAGTTGGAACTTCTCAAAATGGCAAAATGATGGAGTCTCACACACACACACACACACACACACACACACACACATATATATATATATATATATATATATATATAAGCTTTCAGGCATTACGTACATTACATAAAACTCTTAACATACGTAACATCCTTTACGTGGGTTATCCGACCTTGATAGTGTACGTAACGCTACTCCAGAACCTACTGCCTCATTTCGTACCTTGTATTACGTACGTAACATCTGTGCCATCGCGTACGTAACATAGAGTTGACTTGCTATAGTAATACACCCATTTAACGTACTTAATGTACCACTCATAGCGTGCGTTAACTCGGAGTTGACTTCTCCTGTCCACATCTGCGCCGAAGAGATTTCTACTTTAAAGTTTGAAAGAGTTTTCACCCACCTCGATCTTGTCGGATTTAGTCGGTTATAGGTCTTGAAAGTTGGAAAACGACTTCCCCACTACTACTATATGGTTTGGCCGATCCACATGCACCCCCAAGGTGAGAATTATGTTTGTATGTATTAAGATTAAGTTAGATTAGGGAGGTTTTCATAAGAAATTATGGAAATAGTTATAAGGGATGAGATTACCTATTTCTTGTTGAAAATTTTCTTCCTCCTCCTTCTTCCTCTTAGTTCGGACCCCTCTCTCTCTTAGTATCTCAAATGCAGATTTTTGGTTGTGTAGGAGGTGTAAAATGAGGTTAAGGATTGGGTGGTGGTATTTATAGGTGAGATACATGAGGGCTTGGGAATTGAAGGTGTAAGTGAGGTCATTTGCATGGGGGACATGGGGTTTCTAGAAAATTGTTGATTCCCCTCCTTTTCTCCCATCTTGGCCGCCCCATTTAGTGTGTGTGTGTTTAGATATATTATTTTTTTGTTGTAGTTGACTTGACTAGTTGGGTTTTTAAGTGTAATTTCAAGCCTTAGGAATTTTATTAAGTTGGGCTTGAGTCTTATAGTGTGTTCATGTGTGAGTATTGACACACTTGGCCCATTAAGAATTTATGTTCCCACTTCAAATTTTAATTAATTTATTATTTGATTCATGAAATAATTTACGAAATAAATAAGTAAAAAAAAAAATGAGACTAGATGTAGATTATAAACAATTATTATTAGAGTACATCATGATTTAGTACATTGTACATGTGATAAGTTATCGAATTTAGGGGGTTTTACATCCTCCCCTCCTTAGAAGAATTTGGTCCCCAAATTCCTACTTAAAAAACTCGGGGTAAGATTTCTTCATTTCTTCCTCAGCCTCCTAGGTCGCATCTTCCTCTCTGTTGTGATTCGACCAGACGAATTTAACCAAAGGAATTCGCTTCTTCCTCAATTCGCGTACTTGCCGGTCGAGGATCTTGATTGGCTTCTCTTCATAAGATAAGTTATCCTTGATCGGCGGAATGTCAGAAGTAAGAATGTGCGTTGGGTCTGGATGATACTTCTTTAATCTCGAAACATGGAAAACGTCGTGTATTCCAGACAGATTGGGTGGTAGTTCCAATCGGTACGCTAGTCGTCCAATCCTTTCCGTGATTTTGAATGGTCCTACATATCGGGGACTTAACTCTCCTTATTTTCTTGATACTATCAAACCTTTCCGTGGTGTTAACCTCAGGAAGACTTGATCTCCTACTTCAAATTCTAGATCCTTCCGACGTTGATCGGCGTAACTCTTCTGTCTGCTTTGCGCTATGTGGATCCTATCCTTGATTAGTCATACTTTATCTACGACTTCCTTCACCAAATCTGTGCTCATTGCTGAAGGTTCTGTTCATTGAGTCTTCGGCATCCACTGGTCATCAATTTCCCAATGGAGTGGGGATCGACACTTCCTCCCATACAGAGCTTCATAAGGTGCCATTCCGATTGTCGCTTGGTAACTGTTGTTGTATGCAAACTCGGCTAATGGCAGGTGGTGATCTCAATTTCCTTGAAAGTCCAGCACGCAAGCTCGTAGCATGTCTTCAAGGGTTTGAATGGTTCGCCTGCATTGCCCGCTTGGCCTCGGGGATGCGCACTTGTACTGAAGCTTAAGGAAGTTCCTAATTCCTTATGAAATACTTTCCAAAAACGAGACACGAATCTAGGATCTCTGTCCGATACTATGTCCGCGGGTACTCCATGGAGTCGAACGATTTCTCTAATATAGGTCCTAGCCAGCTTTTGCAAACTGTCGTACTTTTTAACCGGAACGAAATGTGATGATTTTGTCAATCTGTCGACGATCACCCAAATGGTGTTATAGCCTCCCCTTGTGGTTGGCAAATCCGTGATAAAATCCATGGTTACCATTTCCCATTTCCATTCAGGGACTTCTAGTGGTTGTAGTAGTCCTGAGGGTCGCTGATGCTCAGCTTTGACTCTCTGACATGTGAGACACCGCGCCATGAATTCTGCCACTTTGTTCTTCATGTTCACCCACCAAAAGTGTTTCTTCAAGTCTCGGTACATCTTGTTACCTCCTGGGTGTATCGTATATCTCGAGGAATGAGCTTCCTCGAGAATTCGTCTTTTGAGCTCCCCGTCGTGAGGTATGCATAACCATCCCTTAAACATTACAATTCCGTCCTTGGTAATTGTAAACTCGGGTTTCTCGCCCTTAGCGATCTTGTCCTTAAACTCTTGAAGTTTTTGATCTCTCTCTTGGGCTAATCGAATATCGTCCAATAGATTCGGTTTAACCGTGAGGTTGGCGCAATTTAAATGAGTACTTTCATGGATGGTTTTCAGGTAGCTCAGTTCCTTGAGAGCTTGCCATTCTCGAACCATGAGTCGGGCCACTCTAGCCTTTATATTTAGGTCATCGGCCATGACATTTGCTTTCCCTGGGTGGTGTTGAATTTCACAATGGTAATCTTCTAAAAGCTCTACCCATATTCTCTGTCGGAGATTAAGTTCCTTTTGAGAAAATAGGTACTTGAGACTTTTATGATCCGTAAACTCGGTGAATTCAACGCCATATAAATGATATCGCCATTTCTTCAAGGCGAATACTATTGCAGCAAGTTCGAGGTCGTGCGTTCGATAATTCTTGTCGTGCATCTTGAGTTGCCTGGAAGCATACGCGATAACTTTACAATTCTGCATCAGTACGGCACCGAGGCCATCCTTTGAGGCGTCACTATATACGACAAATCCTTGGGTTCCTTCTGGAAGTGTCAGTATAGGTGCGGTGGTAAGTCTCTTCTTGAGTTCCTGGAAACTTGACTCGCATTTATCCGTCCATTCAAATTTTACTTGTTTCTTGGTTAGCCGGGTGAGGGGTCCCGCTATCTTCGAGAAGTCTTTGATGAATTTACGGTAGTAGCCCACAAGTCCAAGAAAACTTCTGATCTCAGTTACATTTTCTGGCCTCTTCCAATCCATAATAGTTTCTATCTTAGATGGATCAACTGAAATCCCTTCTCCGGAAATAATATGGCCTAGAAATGCCACTTCCCTCAACTAAAATTCACACTTGCTGTACTTGGCGTACAACTTGTGCTGCCTTAGTGTATCCAACACTAGTCTAATATGTCTCTCGTGATCTTTTTCCGACTTAGAGTACACGATTATGTCATCAATGAAAAATACTACAAATTGGTCGAGATATGGTTGAAATACTCTGTGCATTAAATCCATAAATGTCACAGGATCATTCATGAGTCCAAAAGGCATCACTACAAACTCATAGTGGCCGTATCTAGTTTGGAATGCAGTTTTAAGAACATCTTCATTCCAAATCTTTAACTGGTAGTATCCTTGTTGAAGATCGAACTTGGAATACACCGTAGCACCTTGGAGTTGTTCAAACAACTCATCTATCCTCGGGAGAGGATACTTATTTTTAACTGTAATGCTGTTGAGTTCACGGTAATCTATACAAAGCCTCAATGTTCCGTCCTTCTTTTTGACAAACAATACCAGAGCTCCCCAAGGTGATACACTGGGTTGCACAAAACCCACGTCGAGAAACTTCTGCAGTTGGACCTTCAACTCTTGCATCTCCAGTGGTGCCATTCGGTATGGTGCCTTTGCAATGGGTGCTTTCCTAGGCATGATTTCGATATTGAATTCAACTTCTCTGTTAGGTGGTAGGGAGGTCAATTCTTCGGGAAATACATCAGGGTATTTAGATACCACACGTATAGTTTCTATGCCCGACTTACTCATTGGTTTGTTGATGATGAAGGCTAAAAATCCGGTCGCCCCTTTGACAACTGCCTTACTAGCTTTGATAGCTGATATTATAGGTGCTAGGTTGACTCTAGCATCTCCAATCAATTCCACAATTGGCTTGTTAGGTTCGCAAAACCTAACTATCTTAGAATGACAATCCAATTGTGCGTAGTGCTTAGATAGCCAATCCATTCCTAGGATGACGTCATATTCTAATATTGGAATCATTACTAATTCGGCAGAGTAACAGTTACCACTGATGATCACATCACACGCAGAATGGACTTTATCTGCTAGCTGACTAACTCCCATTGGGGTAGATACTTATAGGCATAATGATAAAGATTCTAACGGTCTATCAAGTTTCTTAGAAAAATGTGGTGCAACAAACGAATGGGATGATCCTAGATCTATAAGTATTCATGCAAGTTGATTAGATATAAGGAGTGTACCTTTCACCACATCGTTGTTCTCTGGTGTCTCCTGGCCAGTCAATGCGAACACTCGAGATGGGGCTTTCCCTTTGTTGTTTCCTGGTTTGGCTGTAGTAGCTGGTTTGATCGCCGGGGTGTTCATATCTGGGCATTCTCGAATTTGATGATTTGGGTTGCCGCAACGTAGGCACTTTCCGAGCTTCCTCCAACAAAACTTTGATTTATGCCCTTTCCTTCCACAGTGGGTGCAAGACGATGTTGGTTTGTTGAGAACTGGTGCCTTCGTTCCACTCGAGCTTCCTTGAGTTCCCGTCCTCTTCAACTTCTGTGGTGGCATTGATGTTGGTCGGGTAGCAGGCCTCTTAGCGTTGTTGGAGAAACGGCTTTGCTGTTGAGCTAACCTCGTAGTTCCAGTCTCGATCCGGGTAGCGGCTTCCACTGCTTGGGTAAGTGTCGTCAGCTGAACAGTTAGAAGACTCTGTTGAAGCGACTGCCTCAGTCCTCTAGTGAACTTATAGAGCTTGTCCTCTTCAATCGTTACCAATCCAGGTGCGTATTTAGACAATCTATTAAACTGGGCTTCATACTGGGCAACTGTCATGGCTCCTTACTTCAAGTGGTAGAACTCATCTTGTCTAGCCTCTCTGGCTGCTGCTGAGACGTATTGAGTTCGGAAGTCGGTCAGGAAGTTAGCCCATGTCCTGACACGGTTTTCTCTCGTCGAGCGCTCGTTGGCACTCCTCCACCAGTCATGAGTCATGGCTCGAGCCTAATGCAACATGATATCCGTTGTTCATCAGTATACTGAAGGGCATTGAAAATTCCCTCAATTTTCTCCAGCCAGAGTTCAGCTTTAATATCGTCGGGTTCCCCATCAAAGGTAGGCGGGTTGAAACGTAAGAATCGTTCCAGGGTACGATCATGAGTTTTGTTGTGGTTCCCGTTGTTAGCAGTCTGTTGTTGTAGGAATTTCGTCAGTTGAGTGAGGGCTTGGGCCATGGCATCATTCCCAATTCCTCCCCGTAGAGGAGAGCGTGAGCGATCATCGCGTTGATGCTGCTCTTCGCGATTCATGCGAGGGCGTCCACGTCTTCGGTCAGCCATCTATTATAAGTTAGGGAATGTGTGAGGATTTACAGTCTTAAATGGAATTTTTAGCATTCTAAGTTGTTATGCAGAATTATGTTTACGATCGAACACTAATAATTCGTAGATAATGCAATTATAACATAAAGATGTAAACATAGTTGGTATAATGTGATAAAAGTTAGTTGTTGTTAAAGATTTGTTAATGAATCAAGCTAATATATAAAACTAACTGAGTGCATATCAAATAATAATCGTCGTCATAAGTAACTTCATTATTCTATTAATCAAGACTGTCACATTGAAACAAGTTTATCGTTAATACATAATCGTAACACACCAAAATACGAAATTCAGTCATTTGGTCTCACATTCTAGGAAAATATTAAATAGGAATAAATAACATAACTTCATAACCAAGTCTCTAGTCCTCTCCGGAACCCATCCTCACATCCTCCTCGGGGTCCTCCTCGAAGTCCTCCTCCGGATCTTTCTCAAAATGTGTAGGGTCCGTCGGTGGAGCATGTGATGCCTCCCCTACCTCAGTCGTGGAGTATGGAAATAGTCGCATCACCATAGCTAATTTCTTCCTGGCCACCATCTGGAACTCTTCATGCTCGCGAAGTGTGGAACGGATCGTTTTCTCCAGCATCTTGATCTTATGCATCTAGAAGAATTTGGTTCTGCGAAGCTGGGCAATGGTCCGATCCTTTAGGCGTAGCTGACTTCCCAAGGATTCCACTTTACGCTCTAGCTCTAAGTACTCCGGTCTCATACGTTCTAGCACTTCGAGTAGTTCGTTCCTATGATTGCGGAATGTCGATGCGTCCTGATGCACACGTGCGATAGCCTCCCTCAAAGACTAGATCTGTCTCTCACGGGTGTCAGTCAAGGTCACCGCATCCACGAGGGGTCTCATAACGCTCTCAATCTGAGCCAGTGCCTGATGTAGCTGCTCCTCGTTAATCAGTCGTGGAGTGTCAGAGTCGGTCTGGGTATCATCAACCGGCTGCTTACCCCTAGCTAAGTCCATCTAAATAACAAAACAATCTAAGTCAGTATCTCGCAAAATCTAATATCCAATATAAGGCTCTATTAAGCATGAATCATCATTAAGGCAGTGAACTTAATGATCCAATAAATATGCTTATACGATACTAGTGACCAAGAATGATAATACTCCTTTTTTTTTAAGAAGACAATGAAGTTTAGTGGAGTTTAAAGGAACATCATCAATTTTGAATGAATAGTGACATGACTTTGAGAAATGGATAAGTGAAATAAACTATATCCGTTTCAAGAGTTCAATAGAAGGATTGGTTCAGTCGGGGAAATGCCGTGAATACTTAATCAAGTACCTTAGCCAGTGACTTAGAAAATTTAAATTTAACTATGCATATTCCAAGCGAATAGCGACAAGTCGAAAGAGATCTTTAATGAGAATTGACTTGAGAAATCTACATTAGGTCTCAATCCTATGGTTCACTTCATCCTAGGTGGAATTCCCATCTAAGTCCGAAGAATCTTATCCTAGTTAGCCCGTTGTAAGTGTCCTTCTCACAAAGCGGGCTCCGATACTACTCCTGTCACGCCCCCAACATCGGGAAGGACGAGGGAGCGACGCATCGGTCGATCAATCAATCAAAATGCGATAATAAATAGCGGAAGCAAAATAAAGATTGGATAATATTTCAAACAACCATCTTTGCCCGATGTACTAAGATTCGCTGTGACAAAGCTGATAATCGAAATTACACTGTTCATAAGTTTGCAGCGGAAAAATACCAAACGAATTAAGTATGAAGCATAATTAATTATTGCAAGGGAATAACAACAGAAATTCTAAGAACAAAAGTCCTAAATCTTCAAAGCAATCTTCTATTCGGCCTCTTCCACGAAGCCTTCTCCGTCCTCTGCTGTTTGCTCATTCTCTGGTTTAAAAGGGAAAACGGTGGGGTGAGACAAAAGGTCTCAGTGAGTGGGTGATCGTGTGCGAGTGTGGCTCTTTCCTTTGAAAATCTTTAAGTGATGCATGATTTTATCAATTAACAAAAATGAGAACAATTACGATTACGTCGAAATTTTATAAAACAATAATCATTGTGTAGTTGTAATATTATAATCCTGTCCCCGTGGACGGATATCAAGTCAAGCGATACCAATCAGTCGATCACCAATCTGGGCCAATCCTGCCGATGTGGACTTTGGATTCTAGACTCTCCTTATCACTCCTAGCAAGATAGGCCGTCGCCCCAAGATTTGGACCATCGCCCCAAGATGCTGAGGCTTCGCTCTCACACTTAGTGTGTGATTCCTTATCTCTTATCTAGGCTCGGTATGTCCTTAGCTGTGGTCAATACCCGGATCACACCATAATCACGATTATACCCCAAGTCTACGACCCAGGTCCCTCGGAACACTCCGTTCCTCGTTTTTGGGAATAGGAAACAACGGTAGCCTTGTTCATGAACCGCAGCCGCGCTGCTCGATCCAAGACTCAGTCTAACCATCCTGACATGATTTGGGACTCTAGAGGTGGCTCCTACAGCTCAAGAGGTGGCCCCCGGATTGTAGGTCGGCTCTCTGTTTCGTATGGGCTCAAGAGGTGGCCCCCGTCCGTCGACGTGACACTTTGTTCCAATAGAGTTACAGGCGGACCCGTCCGTGGCACTTTGTTTGTATAGCACTTAGTTCCCGGACAGTCACAGTTATCAATTTGACGCGTTTCACAAGTATCACGTAAACGTTCGGTCAGTGAGGTTAATAGCGTCTTTTGATTAAGTATGGAATATGGATAATTTTATTTGAGGCCCGGTAATGCGGAATAGCACTTGTATATAAACTCGAAAATATTCTCAATAATTTATTAACGATCTGATGGGTTCAGATCAGATGTATTAAATGGGTAGGTTCGATGAAACGAAGCGAGAGTTTCGTAAATAGTTTGAAAGGATGTTTTCACCCTTAGGTTCAGACCTAAGCGTTGGAATATGAAATGAAATCGGATGGTTATGAAATTTTATGAGGGAGCCAAAAATAATTCCTCGACTCCAGATTTAAGGAAAATTCGGAAATTTTCAGTTTCGGGACTGAAATTTCTAGAAATTACGATATTGCCCCAAAACTTAAGTAAATCATTCCGAGGCATATAGAGCTATGAATTTAGCTCGGAATTTAACTAAATTTTACGAGATGACTTATGATGAACCTAGAATTACAGATTTGTGAAAATTCCAGAAAATTTCAGACCTGGTCCAGAAGTTTGTAATTCTTGCATTTTGACCCCGAAATTATTTAAAATTTGCGATTTGGACTATTAAGTTTAGATATCGAACTCCGAATCGCTTGAAACTTTATGGACAGCCTATAAATGGTATAATATGTATTGTTCAATATCCAGAATGGTATATTTTCAAAATTTTCAGTTTAGTCCTCAAACTTTAGGAAATTACAATTTATGCCCAAAAGCTCCGTTTACTCGTTTCAAGTCCCATTTTGGCCGCAAATAAATTATCCATGTATCATAACATAATCATATAACACAAGATTTTAGATTTTGGTAGGGTTTCAATGACACATAGAAGAAAACATATAACTTTCAATTTATCACAAAATCAACACCCGACTACCAAATCGGTTGTCGTTTAAATTCAATAAATCGTATTGCATGTTGTTATAACCATAACATACATCTTTAAAAACATGCATTCATACAAGAATTTCAGATTAGTGCATACTTTCATATTTTTCATAATATTTGAAGATTATGTTTAAGAAAAACGAATTTCACATAGTTATAAACAAAATCATAACATGAAATTTTAACATGAAGATTTTAACTTAGATCATATCAGTAGAATCTTAAAATACTTCAGATTTAACACATGCATCACAATAAAAAGAAGAGATTTCTACTTTAAAGTTTGAAAGAGTTTTCACCCACCTCGATCTTGTCGGATTTAGTCGGTTATAGGTCTTGAAAGTTGGAAAACGACTTCCCCTCTACAACTATATGGTTTGGCCGATCCACATGCATTCCCAAGGTGAGAATTATGTTAGCATGTATTAAGATTAAGTTATATTAGGGAGGTTTTCATAAGAAATTATGGAAATAGTTATAAGGGATGGGATCACCTATTTCTTGTTGAAAATTTTCTTCCTCCTCCTTCTTCTTCCTCTTGGTTCGGACCCCTCTCTATCTTAGTATCTCAAATGCAGAATTTTGGTTGTGTAGGAGGTGTAAAATGAGGCTAAGGATTGGGTGGTGGTATTTATAGGTGAGATACATGAGGGCTTGGGAATTGAAGGTGTAAGTGGGGTCTCTTGCATGGGGGACATGGGGTTTCTAGAAAATTGCTGATTCCCCTCTTTTTCTCCCATCTTGGCCGCCCCATTTAGTGTGTGTGTTTAGACATATTATTTTTTTGTTGTAGTTGACTTGACTAGTTGGGTTTTGAAGTGTAATTTCAAGCCTTAGGAATTTTATTAAGTTGGGCTTTAGTCTTATAGTGTGTTCATGTGTGAGTATTGATACACTTGGCCCATTAAGAATTTATGTTCCCACTCAAATTTTAATTAATTATTATTTGATTCATGAAATAATTTACGAAATAAATAAGTAAAATAAAATGAGACTAGATGTAGATTATAAACAATTATTATAAGAGTACATCATGATTTAGTACATTGTACATGTGATAAGTTATTGAATTTAGGGAGTTTTACACTTACGGCCGTAACCGAGCATCCCAGACCACTGGTCGAAATCTGCCGAATCCTTACGGCCGTACCCGGCCAGCGCCTAGCGGCCGTAACAAGCCTTACGGCCGTAACCGGATAGGCCTTACGGCCGTAATCGAGTATCCCAAGCCCAGGTGTCCGGAAGCCTTACGGCCGTAATCGGCCAGGCCTTACGGCCGTAACTCGATCCAGCCCACACCCGACCATCCGGCTCGATACTCGATGACGTCTCGATCATGCGTACACACCGGCTCTGATCTAAAACAATAAAGAACAGGCTACGAAACTCAACGTATCACAATACAAGCATTCGATTCCAAAGACGCGGACGACAATAGTCCGTTCGACCAAAGAAAATTCAACAAAACCGGAATGAAAATCTCGGGTATTACATTCTACCCCTCTTAAAAGAAGTTTCATCTTCGAAACTTGAAACATAGAACGAACAATGCAAAACAAACTCAGAACACATGATATCCGTTGTCGACAACCCACGACGACTCACATGCAGCACGCAGCTGCTACCATCCAAATCGCTACACCCGAACAATAACAAAACACAACGAACGAAAATCAATACGATTGACCAACCCAACAGCTTATCATTACCGGATCCAGAAGGCGGAACCGGGTTGGCATTAGCATGGCCGACCAGAACGGCCTGAGTCAGTAGCGTCATCTGGTTCGCTACCTGCTGTAAAATGTTGGCCACTCCAATATTCTCATGAGCATTACCGGAGCTAGCAGATCGTCTCGTGACCTCCGAACTAGGGGGAACACTGCTCGACAAGGAAGGCATCGCGAATCGGTTCCCGAGTGATCGGACATGGCCGCCACCGGCCGCGCCACGTCCCCTATCAAGGCGTCGCGACCGGCCCGCGTCCTCTACCGCCAGGAATTTCAAGAAGCAACGGGTAAGTACAAATCAAACGCAAAACGCAACAAGATACTAAGACAGAATAGAACGGTGAAACGAGTCAAGTTAGGAAAACTTACGAGCACCGCGTCGAGATGATGGCATAGCGGTGATACTGTCCCAAAACGACACTTAACTAGACCCGAATAACCGACACCTAGGTATCCATAAACCTAAGCTCGATACCATATTCGTAACACCCCAAGACGTTCAGGGCATATTACAGCGCCGTGGACCCCACACTGTGAAATCCACCAGGCTAGCATACCAACATGACCTTTGCCAATGACAACAATCATCAATAAAATGACAACTCAAAATAAAAGACTACAATCCGACCAATAGAATCCAACAACAATCCATTTCCCAAAACGGGAACACAACATTAACAATTTTGCAAAAGAAGTACTCGAGTACTTAAACCAATTTTATAATACATAAATCCCAAAATCGACATCAATAATAATAACCGACATGACACCGAAAAGCATTTATTGGACAATATCATGCTTGCCCATCATCCTCATACGGCTCGAGTGCTCGCTTGTCCCCACGATCAATACCTGAAATACAAAAAGTATTTCCCCCATTTAAGGGGTTAGCGACAACTGCTAGTGCAAGTACAATCCATTTGAACTACATTCTAATCAGATGAATAATGCGCCAAAAATCATTTTAGAAAACATTTTATATTCCGGAATATTTACGATGCACAAGCACAAAACACATTTTCTCCAACCAAAACAATTCAAAGTTAACCTTGGTACGTGACTCACGGCCACCGTACCCCGCAGAGCCCCGTCGGACATCCCTGGGTGG
Organism: Orobanche coerulescens; assembly: GCA_033398695.1. Classification (NCBI taxonomy): domain Eukaryota; kingdom Viridiplantae; phylum Streptophyta; class Magnoliopsida; order Lamiales; family Orobanchaceae; genus Orobanche; species Orobanche coerulescens. The sequence continues at coordinate 40,112,666 of CM065809.1, read as the reverse complement.
TTAACCACAGTTCGCGATACGAAACTCACGGCAACGTATCCCTAGAGGCCCCGTCGGACCGTCCCTAGGTGAACATACACATATCCATCCACAACAACCGCAATACAGCCATAATTCAAATACTAGAACATGTAAACAAATGTAAAGTACTTGCCTTTGAGACATCTTCGAAGAATCGGAAGTGAAAAATGACTACGGATGATCCGAATGGAAAACGACGGTTCCTAAACGAAGAATTAGCATAACTCAGTCCCAACGGACATCAATAATCGAAAGGAATACTCCCAAAACCCCGATTACAAAACACGGCAATAGACGTTCAATCGATACGGGCGAGGGTTTGTGCAAAATCTCCCCGTATCAACAATACATGGATTAATTCGAGGAAAAACGAATTGGGGATCACCCAATAACAACAATTGATAATAAGTTTCGCAATATACATGAACAATTCGGAGTCAATCACGAAAAACCCGAAAAACCCCCAATTTATACAAGTTAGGGTTCCTGAAGAAGATACCTCGGATTCGGACGATGGAGGATGATTACGCTGATGGTGATATGCTACTATGATTCTACGGTGATGGAATACGAAAGATTCTTCGATCAAAACTGAAGAAATCGCCTCTGGAGTCGCCCCGTGAAGAAAAACGAGAGAAGGGATAGAAAATGAGGTATTGGACCTCTGCCCGCTGTTTTAAAACAGCGGGCTGTTACGGCCGTAACAGGGGATACTTACGGCCGTAACATGGCCAACTTACGGCCGTAACTTCTGGGTGTTACGGCCGTAACACCCATCGACAGCAGATTGGCAACCGCCGTTCAAACGAGTCCGGACGACCCCAAAACCCGGACCTGCTATCGAACCAAAAATACGACTACGAAGAATATTCGATGACGAGTCTAACCATCACAAGAAAATATCAATCCGACTACCCGGGAGTCCGAAATACGACAACGAATATGAAATTCCCTAAACTTATAGGAAATTACGGAAATGACCCAAGTGACCGAAAGTCACAAAACGATGTCGGATTTACAAACCGAAAGTCTCAACCTGACCAACTCAACCATACGAACTTGTACAAACCAAGAAACAACGAAAACGAACGAGTTTTACAAGAATCGAACGTTCATACGGCAAAACATGTCATAAAATGAAATTACGTGAAAACATCATTAAAACTCGTCCAAATGGAAAAACTCCAAGAACAAAATAGATTCAAAATGTCGAAACGGTTACAAGCGAGTCGATAAAAATGGACATACACCAAAGATGGAAATTGCTAAAAATGGAAAATTACGGATATTACATTCTCCCCCTCTAAAATAAAGTTTCGTCCCGAAACTTAAGAATCAAAAAGCTCGGGGTATCTCAAACGCATATCCTCCTCTAGCTCCCACGTCGCTTCTTCTACTCCGTGTCTCGACCATTGCACCTTAACCAAAGGAATAGTTTTGTGCCTTAACTGTTTGTCACGACGCTTCAAAATTCTGACGGGCCTCTCTTCAAACATAACATCCTTCTCGATCTCCACGTCCCCAAAGTCAATAATGTGGGACGGGTCCGGAACGTACTTCCTCAACTGGGAAACGTGAAATACGCTATGCACATGACTCAGCGACGGAGGTAAAGCCAAACGGTACGCTAACTCACCGACTCTCTCCAATACCTCGAAAGGTCCAATATATCTCGGGCTGAGTTTCCCCTTCTTCCCAAAACGGAAAACTCCTTTCGTCGGAGACACTCTCAACAGAACATGATCTCCCACCTCAAACTCCAAAGGTCTACGCCTAACATCCGCATAAGATTTTTGTCGACTCTGAGCAGCCAACATCCTCTTTCTAATCAATTCGACTTTCTCCCTCATCTCCAACACAAGGTCCGGCTCGGTGCCAACCAAATCGGACGGCTCATCCCAACATATCAGTGATCGGCAACGTCGGCCATAGAGTGCCTCATACGGTGCCATCTTAATCGACGCGTGCCAGCTATTATTATAAGTAAACTCAATTAAGGCCAAATGCTCCTCCCAATTACTACTCCAGTCTAACGCACACGCGCGCAACAAATCCTCAAACGTCTGAATGGTACGTTCGGACTGCCCATCGGTCTGGGGATGGAACGAAGTGCTCAAACGTAGCTGAGTCCCCAATGCCTTATGTACCGCCTGCCAAAAATGCGATACGAATCAGCCATCTCTGTCTGAAATAATGGTCCTCGGCGTACCATGAAGCCTCACTATCTGAGTGATAAAAATACGAGCCAACTTTTCCGGACCCCAAGTATCCTTGATGCCCAGAAAATGTGCCGACTTAGTCAGCCGGTCTACAATCACCCATACCATATTCATACCAGTCTTCGTCCTCGGTAAACTCGTGACAAAGTCCATAGAGATGTCCTCCCACTTCCATTCCGGAACGGGAAGTGGTTTCAATAATCCGGCTGGCCGCTGATGCTCAATCTTGACTTGCTGACAAGTCAAACACTTAGCTACAAACTGAACTACCTCCTTCTTCATATCATTCCACCAGAAATTTTTCCTCAGATCTTTATACATTTTACTCGAGCCCGGATGGACTGAGTATGGTGACGCATGAGCCTCTCGCATAATGCTCTGTCTCAATTCCGAGTCGTTCGGAACACACAACCGACCTCGGAATCTCAACACACCGTCCTCATGAATAACGAATCCCGGGGCTTTCCCCTTTGCTACACTCTCTCGAAGCTGAATAAACATCGGATCCTCTAACTGTCCCGACTTAATGTCCTCGACCAGAGATGAAGAAATCTCAAGAGTACGTAACTGTCCGGAACTCCCTGGCAGTACAATCTCAATGCTCAACCTCATAAACTCTCGCTGAAGTCCCGACTGGGTCGTGAGTAACTCAAGCGCCCGAAATGATACCGATTTCCGGCTCAAGGCATCTGCTACCACATTAGCCTTGCCCGGATAATAAAGGATCTCAAGATCATAATCCTTAATCAGTTCCAACCATCTCCTCTGTCTCATATTAAGCTCCTTCTGCGTGAAGATGTACTTCAGGCTCTTGTGATCGGTGAAAATCTGACACGACGAGCCATACAAATAATGACGCCAGATCTTCAACGCAAACACAACTGCGGCCAACTCAAGATCGTGCGTAGGGTAATTCAATTCATACGGTTTCAACTAACGGGAAGCATAGGCAATCGTCCTCCCGTGCTGCATAAGTACACATCCGAGCCCTTGGCCCGAGGCATCACTATAAACGGAGAAACCATCATTACCACTCGGTAAAGCCAACACGGGAGCGGTCGTCAACCACTTCTTCAACTCCTCAAAACTATTCTGCCTCTCATCGGTCCACACAAACTTCTCCGACTTCTGTAACAACTGAGTCAGCGGTCGAGCGAGTTTAGAGAACCCCTCAACGAATCTACGGTAATACCCGGCTAATCCCAGAAAACTGCGGACCTCTTTCACGTTCTTGGGTGGCGCCCAATCCAACACCGCCTCTACCTTATGTGGGTCCACACGAACACCCTCGGCCGAGATCACATGACCGAGAAACATAACCTCCCGTAGCCAAAACTCACATTTCGAGAACTTAGCAAAAAGATGCTGAGTTCTCAAAATGTCTAACACAATATGTAAATGACGGGCATGCTCCTCCTCGCTCCTCGAGTAAATCAGGATGTCGTCGATAAAACGACTACACACTTATCGAGGTACTCGATAAAGACTTTGTTCATAAGCTGCATGAACACGGCTGGTGCGTTGGTTAGCCCAAAAGGCATAACCACAAACTCGTAGTGACCGTATCTCGTCCGAAAGGCCGTCTTCGGAATATCGGTATCCTTCACTCGGAGCTGATAATACCCCGATCTCAAATCAATCTTCGAAAACAAGGTTTCCCCTTGCAACTGATCAAACAAGTCATCAATCCTCGGGAGCGGATACTTGTTTTTGATGGTCACTTTGTTCAACTCTCGGTAGTCGATACACAAACAAAGTGACCCATCCTTCTTCTTTACGAATAGGACCGGTGCGCCCCAAGGCGAAGCGCTCGGTCGAATATATCCCATGTCTAGCAACTCTCCCAACTGTTTCTTCAACTCAAGCATCTCGGCAGGCGCCATCCGGTATGGCGTCTTAGAGATAGGTGCTGCACCCGGCTCTAAATCGACTGTAAATTCAACCTCTCGGTCCGGCGGCAAACCCGGCAACTCATCTGGAAAAACGTCAGGATACTCACATACTACCGGAATAGACGAGAGTTTGACTCCCCCTTCTTCCGATCGCAAAGCGTAACACCAATAACCCTTGCAACCTCCTCGAAGCAGTCTTACGGCCCTCAAGGCGCTGATCAGTAACCTCTGGCTACTCCGCCTACGCCCCACAAAAGAATGCTCGGTACCGTCAGAGGCTAACATTGAAACGGTTCTCGTTCTATAATTCATGATCGCCCCATGACGGTCCAGCCAATCCTCACCCAGAATCAAATCCTCATCTCTAATATCTACCGCAATCACATTAGAAGGCCAAACCCTCCCCGCGATACTCACTGGAAAATCTATAACCTCACGATCCCCCACGATGCTATCCCCACTAGGAAGTTTAACAACAAAAGGCTCACAAGCAACAAGGCAATCAACATGCAGGCGACGCACACAATCCATAGATATAAAAGAATGCGTAGCACCAGAATCGAACAATACGGAAACAGGATGATCAAGGATGTGGACGGTACCTGTAGCCACCGTCGCGTCAGGATCTCCTGCTCGTCTCATCTCGTACACACGGGGCGGAATAGACCCCGCACTAGAAGCTCCCCCTCTAGAAGGCTGACCACGACCTCGACCTCTACCAAAACTCACGGGCCGAGGAACCGTCTGCTGATTCACACTCGGCTCTCCCGCACTGGGACCGATATCTCGAGTAAGCGGAGTTCGAGCCGCATCCGTACAAAACTTAGCACGATGACCCATCCGACCACAAGCAAGGCATCAATCGAGGCCTATCACACTCACTCATTATATGGCCGGGCGACTACGGTTGAAGCACGTAGGACCACGAACGGAACCAAGAAGAGCACCTAGAACCGGTTCCTCGCCCAATCGATGGCAACCGACTTCCGAAGACTCGCGAACTGGACCGAGTCTTCGGATACCCTCTGACTTGCCTCCCAAAACCGACCGCGGTTTTCTGCTTTCTTTCCTTCGGTTGCCGTCTCTGTCGCAGAAAACGACATCTCATAAGCCATCGCCTTATTCTGATATTCTTTCAAAGTCGTGCACCCTGCACTGGACATGTAGTGGCGCACCCTCGGTTTCATCCGCATGTCAAAGTGGCGGATCTTATCAAGCTCATCGCGGACTTGGTTTCTCACATAATGTAACTGTTGATTGTAGTCCTTGATAGCTTGAGAAATAGGAACATCTTGGGGCTTAGCCTCAAAGAAGGCTCGGATCCTCCCTTCTTTCACTGGCCAAGGACAGTATTCATCTTCCATCAGATCTCGAAACTCTGCCCACGTAGCTGCCCGGTCACGCGGTTTCACCGCTTGCCACCACGTTGCTGCTTCCTTGGCGAGGAAGTACTGAGCGATGGGTACCTTCCTCTCCTCAGAGCAGTTAGCAGCCTGAAACACCTTTTCCATCTCAAACAACCAACTCTCCCAACCGGAAGGGTCGGAAGCACCATCAAACTGCGGAGGACGCATACGAATCACGTCCTGAAATAGCTTATCATTACCGGATCCAGAAGGCGGAACCGGGTTGGCATTAGCATGGCCGACTGTAACGGCTCGAGTCGAGCGTCATCTGCGGTTCGCTACTGCCGTAAAATGTTGGCCACTCCAATATTCTCATGAGCATTACGAGCTAGCAGATCGTCTCGTGACCTCCGGAACTAGGGGGAACACTGTTCGACAAGGAAGGCATCGCCGAATCAGTTCCCGAGTGATCGGACATGGCCGCCCCACCGGCTGCGCCACGTCCCCTACCGCGTCCGCGTCCTCTACCAGCAGGAATTCTGAAGAAGCAACGGGTAAGTACAAATCAAACGCAAAACGCAACAAGATACTAAGACAGGAATAGAACAGAACGGTGAAACGAGTCAAGTTAGGAAAACTTACGAGCACCGGCGTACTGAGATGATGGCATAGCAGTGATACTGTCCCAAAAACGACACTTAACTAGACCCAAATAACCGACAGCCTAGGTATCCATAAACCTAAGCTCTGATACCATATTCTGTAACACCCCCAAGACGTTCAGGGCATATTACAGCGCCGTGGACCCCACACTGTGAAATCCACCAGGCTAGCATACCAACATGACCTTTGCCAATGACAACAATCATCAATAAAATGACAACTCAAAATAAAAGACTACAATCCGACCAATAGAATCCAACAACAATCCATTTCCCAAAACGGGAACACAACATTAACAATTTTGCAAAAGAAGTACTCGAGTACTTAAACCAATTTTATAATACATAAATCCCAAAATCAGACATCAATAATAATAACCGACAGACATGACACCGAAAATCATTTACTGGACAATATCATGCTTGCCCATCATCCTCATACGGCTCGAGTGCTCGCTTGTCCCCACGATCAATACCTGAAATACAAAAAGTATTTCCCCCATTTAAGGGGTTAGCGACAACTGCTAGTGCAAGTACAATCCATTTGAACTACATTCTAATCAGATGAATAATGCGCCAAAAATCATTTTAGAAAACATTTTATATTCCGGAATATTTACGATGCACAAGCACAAAACACATTTTCTCCAACCAAAACAATTCAAAGTTAACCTTGGTACGTGACTCACGGCCACCGTACCCCGCAGAGCCCCGTCGGACATCCCTGGGTGGTTAACCACAGTTCGCGATACGAAACTCACGGCAACGTATCCCTAGAGGCCCCGTCGGACCGTCCCTAGGTGAACATACACATATCCATCCACAACAACCGCAATACAGCCATAATTCAAATACTAGAACATGTAAACAAATGTAAAGTACTTGCCTTTGAGACATCTTCGAAGAATCGGAAGTGAAAAATGACTACGGATGATCCGAATGGAAAATGACGGTTCCTAAACGAAGAATTAGCATAACTCAGTCCCAACGGACATCAATAATCGAAAGGAATACTCCCAAAACCCCGATTACAAAACACGGCAATAGACGTTCAATCGATACGGGCGAGGGTTTGTGCAAAATCTCCCCGTATCAACAATACATGGATTAATTCGAGGAAAAACGAATTGGGGATCACCCAATAACAACAATTGATAATAAGTTTCGCAATATACATGAACAATTCGGAGTCAATCACGAAAAACCCGAAAAACCCCCAATTTATACAAGTTAGGGTTCCTGAAGAAGATACCTCGGATTCGGACGATGGAGGATGATTACGCTGATGGTGATATGCTACTATGATTCTACGGTGATGGAATACGAAATATTCTTCGATCAAAACTGAAGAAATCGCCTCTGGAGTCGCCCCGTGAAGAAAAAAAATGAGAGAAGGGATGGAAAATGAGGTATTGGACCTCCGCCTATTGCTTTAAAAATGGGGCTGTTACGGCCGTAATAGGGGATACTTACGGCCGTAACATGGCCAACTTACGGCCGTAACCACGGGTGTTACGGTAACACCCTTCGATGCAGATTGGCAATTGGCCCAAATGAGTCCGGACGACCCCAAAACCCGGACCTGCTATCGAACCAAAAATACGACTACGAAGAATATTCGATGACGAGTCTAACCATCACAAGAAAATATCAATCCGACTACCCGGGAGTCCGAAATACGACAACGAATATGAAATTCCCTAAACTTATAGGAAATTACGGAAATGACCCAAGTGACCGAAAGTCACGAAACGATGTCGGATTTACAAACCGAAAGTCTCAACATGACCAACTCAACCATACGAACTTGTACAAACCAAGAAACAACGAAAACGAACGAGTTTTACAAGAATCGAACGTTCATACGGCAAAACATGTCATAAAATGAAATTACGTGAAAACATCATTAAAACTCGTCCAAATGGAAAAACTCCAAGAACAAAATAGATTCAAAATGTCGAAACGGTTACAAGCGGGTCGATAAAAATGGACATACACCAAAGATGGAAACTGCTAAAAATGGAAAATTACGGATATTACATCCGGTGCCGCGGCACAGTGCCGAGTCAGTGCCGCGGCACACCCGTCCGGTGCCGCGGCACACCCGTGTGACACCTGCGACCAAAACCCGATCAGATCTGGCCGCGCACACCGCCGAACCCACAGGAGCAAATTTTGGCTCGCCGCAGCACACCTCAGCTGTGCCGCGGCACACAAAGCGGTCAACTGTGCAATCTCGTTCTTATTAGACGAGATCGGCCATTTCTCCTCCATTCATCACCTGCGCGAGAGAGAGAAGTCTAAGGGGGGAGAACTTCTCAAGCATTCATCAATTGGGGGTTGATTTTCATCATTTTCCTTCGGTTGTGAGGCCCGGATAATCAATCTAACGCGTGTTCTATGGATCTTAGTACTTGAAATTTCGTCGTCTTTGATCGATGAAATTAAACTGAAGCAGTTAGAGGATCCGATGATTGCTCAAATCCGAGAGAACGTTCTTAAAGGAAAGTCTCCTGGGTTTGTGATCCACGAGGATGGTGCTTTGAGATTCCAGAGTCGGTTTTGTGTGCCGAACGACTCAGAGTTGAGACAGAGTATTTTGCGGGAGGCCCATGCTACACCTTACTCCGTTCATCCTGGTTCGAGTAAGATGTACAAGGACTTGAGAAGGAACTTCTGGTGGAATGATATGAAGGAGGAGGTCGCGCAGTTTGTAGCAAGGTGTTTGACTTGCTAGCAAGTCAAAATCGAGCATCAGCGACCGGCTGGGCTTTTGCAGTCACTTCCCGTTCCGGAATGGAAATGGGAAGATATATCAATGGATTTCATTACGAGTTTGCCGAGAACGAGGTCGGGCATGAATATGGTATGGGTGATTGTTGATCGTCTGACCAAGTCGGCACATTTTCTGGGCATCAAGGACACTTGGGGTCCAGAGAAGTTAGCCCGTGTGTTTATCGCGCAGATTGTGAGGCTTCACGGTACTCCGAAGTCTATCGTTTCGGATCGTGATGGCCGTTTTGTATCGCACTTCTGGCAGGCGGTGCATAAGGCGTTGGGTACCCGTTTGCGTTTGAGTACCTCTTTTCATCCCCAGTCAGATGGACAGTCGGAACGCACTATCCAGACGTTCGAGGATTTGTTGCGCGCCTGTGCTCTCGATTGGAGTAGTGACTGGGAGGAACATTTGCCGTTGATCGAATTCACGTACAACAACAGTTGGCACGCGTCGATTCGGATGGCACCGTATGAGGCACTTTATGGGCGGCGATGTCGATCATCGATTTGTTGGAATGAGGCGTCCGATTTGGTCGGGACCGAGCCGGATGTCGTTTTAGAGATGAGGCGGAAGATAGAATTAATTCGGGAACGGATGTTGGCGCCCGTAGTCGGCGAAGTCGTATGCCGACGTCCGTCGTCGACCTTTGGAATTCGAGGTGGGAGACCACGTTTTGCTAAAGGTGTCGCCGACGAAGGGAGTTCTTCGTTTCGGGAAGAAAGGGAAGTTGAGTCCGAGATTTATCGACCCCTTTGAGATCCTCGAGCGAGTCGGTGGGTTGGCATACTGTTTGGCGTTACCTCCGGCCTTGAGTCATGTTCATAGCGTTTTTCATGTTTCCCAGCTGAGGAAATATGTCCCGGATCCTAGTCACGTCATCGATTATGGTGAGATTGATGTCGCCGAGGATATTACTTTCGAGGAGCGTCCTTTGAAGATTTTGGAGCATCGTGAGAAACGACTGAGGCATAAGACCATCCCTTTGGTCAAGGTGCAGTGGTCGAGACACGGTGTCGAGGAGGCAACTTGGGAGACCGAGGATAGCATGCGTGCTAGCTACCCTGAGTTGTTTGTTTCTTAAGTTTCGAGATGAAACTTATTTTGAGAGGGGTAGAATGTAATATCCGCATTTTTCTTTCCCTTGTATTTTCATTTTTGGTGTATTTCTCGATCGTAGTGACCCTCGTGTACCTTTCAGTGTGTCCTTCCTGTCAACTGTTGAACTGTATTCTCGTTATTGTTGTGCGGAACCGCCGTTTCGGGGTTGCCGTGGATCCATTTCGTGTTATTGGTTGCCAAATATTGATTCCTATCGTTTTTATTCTCTTTCCGGATCATTTTTATCATTTTGGGACCCAATAGGGGTGTGGGCCGCGGCACAAGGTGTGTGCGCCGCAGCACACAAATTTCTCCAATTGTTGGTCGAGCGAACTGTACTGTGTGCCGCGGCACACCCATCCGGTGCCGCGCACGTTGCCGAAGTCAAGCCGCCGCGGCACGAAGTCGAGTGCGCGGCACACCCGTCCGGTGCACACCCGTGTGACACTGCGACCAAAACCCGATATCGGGTGCCGCGGCTGCCGTGCCGTCTTGGCACACCGCCGAACCACAGGAGCAAATTTTTGGCTGTGCGCGGCACACCTCAGCTGTGCCGCGGCACACAAAGCGGTCAACTGTGCAATCTCGTTCTTATTAGACGAGATCGGCCATTTCTCCTCCATTCATCACCTGCGCGAGAGAGAGAAGTCTAAGGGGGGAGAACTTCTCAATCATTCATCAATTGGGGGTTGATTTTCATCATTTTCCTTCGGTTGTGAGGCCCGGATAATCAATCTAACGCGTGTTCTACGGATCTTAGTACTTGAATCTCCAAAGGTAATATTTCTAGAACCCTATTTTCCATTAATTTGGGGGTTTTGGAATTTTCTTCCGATTCGTTCCGTTTTGTTGGTGGATTCATGATGTATACGATTAATATTGTTAGTACCTCTAGTTTTCCTACGGATTCATGGATATTTCGTGGGTTTTTGCGGAATCGAGAGGGTTTGGTTGTGGTCCGCCCTCGTTGTTATTCTTGGTACGAATATACATGAATCGTAGGCGGGTTTTCGGGTGTATTCAATTTCCATATTCGTCAAGAATTGGTTGTGATTGTGTTATTCGGATCGTTAGGTTCATTTCTGTCGGTTCCTCGCGGTCGTGTTCGACTCTTCCTTTCCGTTCGTATAACCGTCTATTAACCGAGGCAAGTACCCTTATGAACTTACAATCTTAATGTATTAGTATTGCATGAGAATTGTGTGTGTGTATGCTCACTATGGGTTAGACCCGACGGGGTCTCGGTAGGGGTCCACGGAGGGGTGGATCCGCGAGCTTGCTTTTAACCACTATGGGTTAGATCCGACGGGGTCTCGGTAGGGGTCCACAGAGGGGTGGATCCACGGTTAATTGTGGTGCATTTTTACAAATGTGATTTGATTATGGCATTTCCGGAAATGAGTGATTTGGAACTATGTTTTCTTGAATTGTATGCATTACTATATGTGTAAGATGTAAGTCGTTCATTTGGTTACTTGTACTAGCGTAATTGCTAACCCCTCTAGGGACCCGTTTTGGGGAAATTCGTTTTATGAATTTCAGGTCAGGTTCATCGAGACGAGCGGGTGCTGGACCAGTATGCGGATGATGGCCGTGCGTGATGATTGTGCACGAGTGGTGTTTTATTGCTTTCTATCTTTTATTTTTGTGGTCTTCAAACTAATAGAAGTACTCGAGTACTTAAGAACTTTTACTCGTCGGGATTGTAATGTTGTTTATTATGTTGTGTCGGATTATGGTGTTATGTTAGACCGGTTGAACCGGGTGGATTATTTTGTTGGGCGTCTTTATGACGAGATATTTTTTCTGTTGCTTCTGTGAGTCGATGAGTATGATGCTTGATCAGCCTGGTGGGTCCCATATAGGGATTCACAGCGCTGTAATATACCTCTGATATCCTGGGGGTGTTACATCAACGAACATAAACGAGTCGACAGGGTTGAAAATACAGAAGTTCAAAATCCGATCCATTTCGAATAAAAGAAGTTTATCTCCAAAATTCGAAACAACAAATTAAGGAAATAACATAACATACAACTAATAGGCCACGCCCCTCAGGGACTCTTCGGAGTCAGTCCTGATATCAGTGCTCAAGTCCGTGCCTCGGAAGGCTTGGTGACTAACTCGCAAAACTGAACCCGATGTCCCTCGAGCCCGCACTTGTAACACGTTACTGGCGGAGAAGGACAATGTGCATGAACATGTCCCGACACATTGTAGTTAAAACACCTCCTGGCCTTACCAGGAGTCAAAGCAGACGACTTGGAACTCTCAGTCCCACGCATCGAGCGACGGAACTTCACAGCGGAAAGACTATGATGTTGCAAACTAGAAACACCAACTCCTGCACTGTCCACAAGGTCATCGGATTTCCTCTTCTTCTTCGACTCGGGCACACGCTCCGACGATAACGAGGCTAGTTCACGTGCTAAGGCTCGATCTTGATAGTCCCTCAATGAAGTGCAAGTGAGTCCCGACATATACACGCGAATCTCTGGCTTCATCCGTCTGTTAAATTGAAAGATCTTTTCTTCCTCAGTTCTCACCCGATCTCGCACATAACTGAGTTGTTTGCTATAGTCGATGATAGCCCGTGACACTGAAATATCTTGTGGTTCTGCCAAATAAAATTCATGAATCCTCTGCTCTCTAATCGGTTTCGGACAGAACTCAGCTTCCATAAATACCTGGAACTCCGCCCACGTGACAATACGATCACGAGGTTTAACAGCATCCCACCAATTAGCAACATCTTTGTCAAGAAGGTACTGAGCGATAGGCACCTTCCGCTCTTCGGGACAATCGACATCCTTGAATATCTTTCCCAACTAGAAAACAACCATCCCAGCCCAACACATCCGTAGCACCGGCCAATCGAGGGGGATTCATACGAACTACCTCACGAAGCCATTGATTTGTGCTGACGTTCTGATTCGTGTCAATGCTACATTGAACCGCCTGGGTCAACTGAGTCATATGAGTCGCTACTTGTTGCAATATAGTAGCAACACCCAAGCCAATATCGTTCCCGACAATATTCTCTCGGTCACGCATCTGATCCCTGTGGCCATCAGTGCCACGGTTACGACCACGACCTCTGCCCCTCGGCATATTAACAAGCAACAACCTAACGCAATGAAAATCACATAATCACACACAACAACTATTACAACACATGTGGAATCCACTCACGGATGATCGACTACAAAAGTTAGGCCCGACGGCGAAAAAATGCAGTCTCCAAACTTTTGCTCCACTAGAAAGCGTGTTCCATAACAAAAGATGACGGGTGTTAGCCGTGCAAGTTTTGTAACACATTCATAATCACCCATCAACGGTATTAGACCAGAGATTACAAATAATCAACATCGTATAAATCCGAAGACTAACATTTCACATCATTATCACATTACACAGATAACCATCAGAAGTTAAATAATATTCCAGACCGAGTCTCCACCTCTCGATCAAGAGAACTATCTCGACGAGTGCCTACCGAATGACTCAGCATTCACACTACCACTTTAATCACAACTCTGAGCATTATAGCCAAAACAATAACATCCTCACTACATACCTTTTAACCGAAATCCAGGAAACCAAAAAGTTGAAAGCGAAAGTCACATCTCAAGTAAACTTTTGATAGACCTCGTTTGAGTATTTAAAAATCAAATTTTGAAAATTTGCAATACAAGATGAAAATAAAATAGAATATATATGTAGTTTGAATTCTCAAAATTTTCGGCCTCGAGGTCATCATACGAAAATCAAACTCTTTTCCTCTCTTGGAGGATGTTTTAAAAATAAAATTTATGTGACTTTCCCAAAATATTTGAAATTTAAAATACCGCATTGGTAAACTTTCATTGAGTAACCAATCCAAAATATTACTCCTGTAAAAACGATTTCACATAAAGATGTATATATATACACATACATACAGGTACTACTCTTCATTCCAGCACAAGACGAGAATCAAACAAGTATAGAGTATATATTCTCGAGGCATGTTTAAACTCCACATAATAACACGGAATCACACAACCTCGTATAACACGAGACACAACAAAGTAGGGAGACTTACATCCACAGATCGCACGAAGATGATGGTTGCACCTCTATACTAATCATGACCGACAACTCAGACGACGCATCGCGACACTACTCATTCAGACAAAATCTGACAAGACAAGACAAGACAAGATAAGACCCGACAACGCACAACTCGACTCGATAGCCTAGGTTTCTGCAACCTGGCCCCGATACCATAATCTGTAACACCCCCAAACCACTCGGGAATACTATAGCGCCGCAGACCCTCTCCATGAGGATATACCAGGCGAAATACAAAACAATGCATCACTTCACATGCTGGCATGGCTACGTAAAGGACCATTAGACCGATTTGGTCTTTTATCACAACATACACATCATTACATACAAGATACCTTCCCAGAACTCATACCCACGCAGGGGCTGGAATACATTAACGCTCCCCTATATCAGGATAGTAACACATTGGAGAAATAACCAACAAGACTATCCAAAATACTCTACAATTGGTCTTCATGTAATTAGTATCGTCGTCTTCCATCACCCTTCGTATCGATCCAGTGATTCGCTCCCCAGCAACCTGCATGTACCTCGACGCAATACAGACATCTACCTCCCGAATACTCGGGGGCTAGCAAAACTCTACTATTTTGCTAGTGCAAGTATAAAATACGAATACAAGCCATACACAACATACTCCAAGAATATAATAATCGTGAACACGTTTCCCGAGATAAATTATTTGGTCAAAACTGTTCAAATCGAGAAAGGTGGGAACAAAACCAATATACTTCTAACAAAACATTTTACGACCTGGGGAGTTTTGAAAACATTTGGTGTTAAAGAATTCTCAAGTCTTTCGAAAATACTTAGGGACACGGCCCAGAGATCATCCTTCCAAAATACACGTTCCGATAACAAATCACGGGGTCCACGACCCATTTCACAAAACACAGGGTCCATGACCCGAATCATAAAACATAGGGTCCACGACCTAAAATGTCAAACACATATTCCTAAGGATTATTCGCGTCCCGTGCTAACAAGCCACTAACCTCAGATGCTCCCGCAGAACATACCCGAGTGAATAACCCAATAGGAAACCATACCAAGTCACATGTCCTCATGACAATTGTCACATAACCATTCCAAACCACAACCATAAGTTATCCCGGCATCACGCTAACAAGCCACGAACCTCGGATTCCCCGTAAGACATACCCATATTGGATAACCCCACAGGTTATCCCGACTTCGAGCTAGCAAGCCCCGAACCTCGGAGTCCCCGCAAGACATACCCGGATTGGATAACCCTACGGTCATGCCCGACCAATACTAGCAAGTATGGATCCCGGAGATTCATCAATCTTACCCGGAGGCACGTCACTTTCAATGATCACGTAACAATAAGCAAAACATCAAGCCAAGCAACACTAAACATCACGACCTCCTTTCAAAGGAGTAAAAACCAATATCACTCGTGACATATTCTCCGAACAAGCACACACAACAACTCGTAGTCCTCGATAAATGATTACGGTTTAATATATATGCTAAATGTAATCATAACAACTTTTAACAAACAAAACTAACACACATATAACAAAAACACACCTATTCACGAAGCATATGATTGATCATTGAAAGATAACATTTATCGAGAACATACCCATCCTTTTAACATTCATTAAACATCCGGATTTTACATAAAATCATTTACCAACGATTATGCCTACGAAACATGAAACATATGGGCAAGATACTTGCCTCGATACCAAGAGCAATGAAACGACGAACGAACACAGCTGGGTAGCCTTCGACCTTCCAAGATCGACCAAAAACCCGAAAACTCCACGGAAACTACGAAAACAATATCACTACGAATCAATAATGCTAAACGGCATCCGAATCAACCCGAAAAATAACAAGGATTCGAGGGTTCTTCAAGGAAATCGGAAATCAATGTTCCGGGTTGGTAAAAATTGATAAATGAGTTACAAAATCCAAAGATCATGGCAAAGACAACAAGAATACCATAACCAATTCATTAATCTCGGATAAAATCGATGAATCACGAAGAAACCCCCAAAAATTATACAATCAAGGTTCTAAGTAAGGAAATACCTTGATTGGACGAAGAACACGGATTAGATGATGATATAATCAACAAGAATCCTCCAAAACGCCTTAAAATTGAGTTGAAATGACCAAGGGCTCACCTCCTCGTCTCTCCCGTCGCCAGCCGCCACAAAAGATGGAAAAAATGAAGTGGGTTCAAGTCTGGCCGAGCTAGGCCAATAAATAGCCGCTTATGACCATAACCGGCAGTGCCTTACGGCCGTAACTCGGTCAACACACGTTAGCATATGTAATGGCCGAAAACTTTGCGTACGCAACGATCACCCTTACGGCCGTAATTGGCATAGCCTTACGGCGGTAACCGAGCATCCCAGACCACTGGTCGAAATCTGTCGAATCTTTACGGCCGTAACCGGCCAGTGCCTAGCGGCCTTAACAAGCCTTACGGTCATAACCGGATAGGCCTTACGGCCGTAATTGACTATCCCAAGCCCAGGTGTCCGGAAGCCTTACGACCGTAATCGGCCAGGCCTTACGGCGTAACTCGATCCAGCCCACACCCCACCATCCGGCTCGATACTCGACGATGTCTCGATCACGCGAACGCACCGGCTATGATCCAAAACAATAACGAACAGGCTTCGAAACTCAACTTATCACAATACAAGCATTCGATTCCAAAGACGCGGACGACAACAGTCCGTTCGACCAAAGAAAATTCAACGAAACCGGAATGAAAATCTCGGGTATTACACATCACACTACTTAAAAAAGGGTATCAAGATTTATCATCACAACCATCACATACCAATATAAGAGTAAGGGTATCCCTCTAACAAGATAAGTAGAAATCCATCTGCAACTATAATACATAAACATGGTATTGTTTGAATAACTATTTGTTGAACTTGATGATGTCGTTAGAGTATTCCATTATATTATATGATTGATCCTAATGATGCTTAAAATGTCTGGTTGCACCTTACATTAACATGACATCCATTAGCATTCCCACATGCATGAAAAATATGAGACTCATTAGTGTCTGCATGCATGGAATGATCATGTAAAGGAAAAAATGTTTTGTTTGCCGCTGCTAGAGCACCGAGTAGATGCTTGTTTTTATGATATATTTGCGGTCGATGCATGATTTTATGATGTGTGAGACATGGTAGATGTATGTTCTCATGATATATTTAGCATGGTAGATGCATGCCTTATGACATGATATGATATTGAGCTCTTTCCGATGCCTAGTACATGGGTCAACGGGCCCAAAAGATCAGTAAATGATTTTGAGAGAGATTCACATTAATGATCATGTCATGTGTAGCATCAGACAAGATACATGCATAATTTCTACTTATTGGGCTTTAGCTCACGTAGTTTATGCATTGTAGGTAACCTTGATGTTTGAGAGATTTCTATTGTTGGATGGGTTGGAGCTCCATTGTTGCTGAGGTTTGATGTACATGGATGACAACTTGTTGGGCTAAACCGTGGGGTTATCATGTGATTATTACTTTCTCTAAACTTTGTTTATAAGTATATGCTATGTCACCGAGTTAGAAAAACATATATGCCTGAGTGTAGGTGATGGTGTGGTTTGATGTTTTTATACTTTTGGTAGTTATGTAATTAATAAGTTGTTTAGGCAGTGAACTTGTGAAATACATAAATAATTGTGTGGGACGAGTAGAGACTTAGTGTTTACTAGTATTTTAATTTTTGGGATATGATGCTGTATGGATGGCATGAGTTGGATTCTGGATGAGACATGATTTCCCTATGTGGTGGTGATAATGGTTTTGTATTACTATTATTACAGGTTGGTGAGATAGGTACTATTTTAGGGAAACTCTGCCGAAATTCGATGGCATTTTATAAGTATTAATATGATATGGGATAGTTCTTATTAGCTAGTTAGAGTGGTTCGTTTCAAAAGTAGTTTCAAAATGTTAAAACGATTATAAGTGAGTCATCACTGTAACACCCCCAACATATCCAGGGTATATAATATCGTCGTAAATCCCTACCTGGGACCCACAAGGCTAAATTCGTACGCAATAGATTCCAACCATAAAGATTATAATAACAATATCCTAACATTGATCAACCATTCAGATCAACCATGAAAACTGCAATAATAACATAATAACTCAAGAAACAACAAAACCAACATAAACAACTAGTTAGAACAACTTCTACGATACTCGAGTACCAACTAACAATTTATGATAAAATAATCCCAAAGGATAAGACTCGAAAGGATAACATATATCATCACAGTATCACGCTTGTCCGTCATCGTTATACTGCCCTGGTGCTCGCTCAATCAGATTCTCCATACCTGAAATACATGAAATATATTTCCCTTGAATGGGGTTAGCCGTGGAATATCTAGTGCAAGTAATAAAAATGAACCCTCACGTCTTACACATTTAAGTACATGCACCAAAGTTTTTCAAAAGCCAAGATAATTATTTCCGAAAATGCATTATCCAAAATATGCCACAGTAGTATAAATCCTCATGATTAAATGGACCCAACCTTGCGTGGATCTCTCTAAGGCCCCATAGGATCCTCCTGGAGTGGTTAACCCTAATATTCGTGGAACTAACCTTATGTGGATCCCTATGAGGCCCCCATCCGACCCACCCGGAGTCAACGTATACACTCTCACACTCATGTGCATCACTTCCACATTTAAGAATATAAGTTCATAGGAATTACTTGCCTTTGATATATGATGGAATGTTCAGAGACGGTGTATGACCACAATCGAAGGAACTTGATGATTGTGAACCTAAAAATCCGTAATACAACTATAAAAAACCATTTGAATGGAATTGAAACTGAAATACGGCCGAAAACCCTACGTACGAATCATGTAATCCATCAATATAACACATAGAGGGCGGATTACAACCAAACCCTCTCGACTTCACAAAAATTTAGAAACTACACCATAATTTCATAGGGAAAACATTACCAGGGATATATAAATCATACACATCATCATTCTCTGAGTAATTCAGAAAGAAAAAGAGGAAAATATCAAAAACCACAAAATCCTGAAATTTTAGGGTTCTAAGAAAGATTACCTCGATTTAAAAGAGAATAAAGGTTGAACAATGATTAAATCGCATAGGAACTCAGAGATGAAGTTAGATGATGATATCCTGACAAACTCCCGTCTGTGGAACCGCCCAAATCACCACTGGGAGGAAAGAAGTGAGAAAATGTGAAGAAAAATGTGACTGTCAGGTTTTATACCCACAGAGATGCACAACCAGACACGCAAAACCAAATGCTCGTACGTAACTCGTGCGTAGATTTAGTATAATAACAAGCCAGGGATGCATGGGAAATATGCTTGTGCATCAGCCCGTGCGTCATTCATGTGAAACCCACTGCCTAGCTCTTGCTGTGACACACAAGTGGAGCACGAGCACCAGCTCGTGTATCAGCTCCTGCGTGCCTGCCAAATGCAGTACTTAGCTGCTAATCGATGTTGCGTCTCGCCGGCTCAATTGCCTGCACTCGCACCAAAGCTAACATGCGACGAAGCACTTATGTAGAGTCTCCAAACCAAACACACGATTCCGAGCACCCGAAGGTACGAAAAAATGGACACGAAATCACACGCCCAAAACTTTGGGAATTTACATAATGGCCCAAACATTTATAGGACCAAGGTTCACAACAAGTCTAAGTATGTTTATTGAACTTATAGGAACAACGAAACTACGGCTCCGAACAAGATTTATGAGAATCGAACCAAAGCATGATAAGATCACCAAGTTGCTCGGATTCGTTAAAAACAACTTCGAAGCTCATTCGAATGACAAAAAGTACAGAACAAGTTCCAAAATATAGAAATGGTTATATATAAGTCGATAGAAATAGAAAAATGCCAAAAAGAAATTACAAAAATAGTAAATCTCGGATATTAGATTCTCTCCCTATAAAAATAAGTTTTGTCTGAAACTTAGGAAATGAATAATTTCGGGTACTTAGCATACATTATATCTTCATCTTCCCAAGTCACTTCTTCAACTCCATGCCCCTCGACCACTCCGCTTTAACCAACGGAATGGTGTTGTGCTGAAGTTGTTTCTCACGACGTTCGAGGATCTTTCCCATTTTTTGCTCGAACATGACATCATCCGCTATCTTAATATCCCTATAATCAATGATGTGACTTGGGTCCTAGACATACTTTCTCAGCTGAGAAACGTGAAACACGATATGAACGTGACTCAGAGTTGAAGGTAATGCCAAAAGATAAGCCAACTCACCGACTCTGTCTAAAATCTCAAATGGTCTGATATATCTCGGACTAAGTTTCCCTTTCTTCCTAAAACAGAAAACTCCCTTCGTCGGTGACACCTTGAGGAGAACATGTTCTCTCACTTAGAACTCTAATGGCCGACAACGAATATCAGCATACAATTTTTGTTGGATTTGAGCATTCAATAATCTATCTCGAATGATAGAAATCTTCTCCTTAGTTTCCATCAACATATATGGTTCCATTCCAACTAATTTGAGGCTTCATCCCAACATAATGGCTATCTACACCGCCTCCCCTAAAGTGCTATGAAAGGTGCTATTTTCATTAATGCATGCCAACTATTATTGTAGGTAAACTCGATCAACGGTAAATGGATTTCTCAGTTACTGCTCCGGTCTAGGGCACACGCTCGCAATATATCCTCAACGTCTGAATCGTCTGCTCATTTTGATCATCCAACTATGGATGAAAAGACGTACTCAACTTCAACTCGGTATCCAAGGCCTAATGGACCACCTGCCAGAAATGTGACACAAAATGGCCATCCCGATCAGGTACAATAGTTTTAGGGGTACCGTGCAATCTCAGAATATCTACTACAAATATCCGAGCTAGCCTCTCTGGTCCCCAAGTATCCTTAATACCAAGGAAGTGCCGACTTGTTTAATCGATCGATGATTACCCAAATCAGATTCAGTCCAGCTTTAGTCCGCGGCATCCCAGTGATAAAGTCCATGAAGATGTCTTCCTACTTCCACTCAGGAATATGAAGCGGCCTCAACAACCCAGATTGTCGTTGACGCTCAATTTTGACTTGCTGATAAGTCAAACACCACAAAACAAACTCTATGACATCCGTCTTCTTATTATTCCACCAAAAGTTTCACTTTAAATCTTGGTACATCTTACTCATTCTGGGATGGATCGAGTAAGGCGTAGGAGGGGCTTTTCTAAGTATTCTCTATCTCAACTCTAAATTAATAGGAACACAGAGTCTTCCCTGGAATCTCAAAATACTGTCCTCATGGTCCATAAAACTAGGGGCTTTCCCCTTTTCCACATCCACCTTTAGTTGAATGATCATCGGGTCATTCCACTGCTTCCCTTTGATGTCATCAACTAAGGATGAAGTAATTTCGAGATTATACAACTGACCCAGTACTTGTTGAATCCATACCTTGATCCCCTACTCAATCAACTCCCATCGAATCTTCACTTGAGGTGTGAGAACCTCAAGCATCTGAAGTGATACCAGCTTCCAGCTCAACACGTCTGCCACAATGCTGGCTGTTCTCAGATGGCAAAAGATTTCCAGGTCATAATCCTTTATCAAATGTAGCCAACAACGCTGTCTCATATTCAGTTCCTTCTAGCTGAAAATGTTTTTAACCTCTTATGGTCAGTATAAATCTGACACGAAGAATCGTATAAATAGTGGCGCCAAATCTTTAGTGCGAACACGACTGCGGCCAACTCCAAGTCATGAGTATGATAATTCATCTCGTACGGATTCAACTATCGTGATGCAAAAGCTATAGTCTTATCATGCTGCATGACTACGCACCCGAGTGCCTAGCCCGAAACGTCACTATAAACTGAAAAACCACCTTTCCTTGAGGTAGGGCTAAAACCGGCATTGTAGTCAAATGCCTTTTCAGCTCCTCAAAACTTGTTGCCTCTCGGTGTTCCATTCGAACTTTCCATACTTTTGGAGTAATTGCGTAATCAGTCAAGCAAGTTTGGAGAACCCCTCGACAAACCGATGATAAAAACCAACGAGACCCAAAAAGCTATGAACTTCCTTCACGTTCTTAGGCAGTGCCCAATGTAATACTGCCTTGATCTTCTGAGGATCTACATGAACCCCTTTAGCTGAAATCACATGCCCGAGAAACATAACTTCCTTCAACCAAAATTCACATTTCGAGAACTTCGCATAAAGACGCTAGGCTCTCAAAATATCCAACAGCAATCGCAAGTGTTGAGCGTGCTCTTCATCATCATAAGAATATACTAGGATGTGGTCGATAGAGACGACTACATATTTATCAAGATACTCGATAAATATCTTATTCATCAACTGCATAAATACTACTGGCATGTTGGTTAGCCCGAATGGAACCACCACAAATTCATAATGATCGTACCTCATCAATAAAGCGGTCTTCGGAATGCTGGACTACGTCATCCAAAATTGATAGTATCCAGATCTCAAATCAATCTTCGAGAATACCATAGCACCCTGTAACTGATCAAACAAATCATGGATGCAAGGCAACGAATATTTATTCTTAATGGTCACTTTATTTTGTTCATGATAATCGATACGTAAACGCAGTGAACCATCTTTCTTCCTCACGAACAAGACCGGTGCACCCCAAGGTGAGGCGCTAGGCCTAATCTACCCCTTCACCAACAACTCTCCCAACTAGCTCTTCAACTCATGCATTTACAAAGGTGCCATGCGATGCAGCGCCTTAGAAATTGGGGCCACACTTGGTTATAAGTCCACTGCGAACTCGATCTCGTGTTTTGGTGGTAGTCTCGGCAAATCATCTGAAAACTCGTTCACCACAGGAATCGATGATACTTCAACTCTCCCATCCCCTGCTCTCACGGTGTAACACCAGTAACCCATACAACCTTCCTTAAGGAGTTTTGCTACCTTCATGGCACTGATTATAAGTTTCTGACCCGTCCTCTTATGTCCTGCAGACGAATGTTCGGTGCC
Source organism: Orobanche coerulescens (assembly GCA_033398695.1). Lineage (NCBI taxonomy): Eukaryota > Viridiplantae > Streptophyta > Magnoliopsida > Lamiales > Orobanchaceae > Orobanche > Orobanche coerulescens. The sequence continues at coordinate 40,089,489 of CM065809.1, read as the reverse complement.
GTCCTCAACCAACATAGAAGTAACTCCCGTGCGATAGTTTATTATCACTCCGTGTCTATAGAGCCAGTCATCATCGAGATCAAATCCACATCAATGATATCCACGATGATCAAATTCGAAAGCCAAACTCTCTCCATAATTCTCACCGGACAATCTCTAACCTTCCGATCCACCATAAATCTATCTACGCTAGGCAATTTAACAATAAAAGACTCACAAGCAGACAAGCAATTAATATCCAAATGACACACATAAGCCAAAGAGATGAATGAACAGGAAGCACCGGGATCGAAAACACTCTAACTGGATCAGAGAGAACATAAATTGTACATGTGGCCACTATATCCTCTGGATCATCAGTCCTCCTCATCTCATAAATGCGTGGCTACACTGAACCTTCACTGGAGACCCCGACTCTAATGGGCTGACCCCATCTTCTGCCATGGCCGAAACTCTGAGACGGCACTGATGGCTTCTGATTAACCCTCAGTTCTCCAGGTTTAGGAGCGGATGCCTGAGCCCCAAGCATCTTTTCTCCCTCGGTACAAAATATGGCATTGTAGCCCGCCTGGCGGCAATTATAATATTTCAAAGGGGGTAGGTTGCAATCACGTTTGATATGGCCCTATTGGACGCAATTCAAGCACGTAAACAACTTGATTGGAAACACTAGGGCCGGCTTTGAAATTTTAATTTTCTCCAGATGTACGAGATGACTTTACGGATAGAGAGTTAGCTGAATGAGACCTCTGCTGGTTGTTGCCCTTAATGCCAGAAAAATTACTGGAGGTCTTTTGCTTCTTATCTTTACTTGCTGTCTAGGTACCAGCAAGGGATATATCATAGGCTAATGCTTTGACCTGATACTCCTTCTGTGTAGTGCAAGCGAATCCTTCCATGTAGTGTCGAACATTCGAATTCATCCTGTTAGGTATATGCCCTCGAATGCGACTCAGAGGATGAGAGAGTGAGAGCATTGTATTGTAATTATGAATATTAAATAAGGCATTTATTATTTCTATATTATTGTATATCACATGTATTGTGATTTGGTATGTAAAATAATAGTCCTTGCATTGAGAGCACATATTCCACTCCTTATGGAGATAAGGAGATAAGCACTGGAAGTGTTTAGGGCTCCAATGCTTAATTGGTTCGCAAGTCGATAAAACTTAACTGGGCAGTAAGTTTAGACAAGACTTGTATAACGTGTACTTTGACATGTAGAGTGCCTGTCTTCACTATGGATTAGTGGGAGCACACGTTATAGGTATGCTAATGGGATTAGTATACTCGAACACGACTCACCTCGATTCGGGCACATGGATATCACTCAGGGATTGTCAATGACTGAATCAAAAGGTTGTGATAGGTATATGTGGACCTTTGACTTGAGGTTTCAGTGGGAAATGTGGTGGTGACATTAAGTTAGTCATTAGAGTAGTTCGATCCAATCACCGGTTGGTGGGGTCAACCTCGAAATGCAACTTAGTGGGCAAGTAGCAGTCTCTACTGGATACCAAGATAGGATTCTTTCTCCTGTTAGTGACCAGGTAAATGTCCTATGCGGTTAATGGCAAATGAGATCATAATTCTTTGGCCAAAGTAGTTAGAGCTAGTTGTATTTTATACACGAGAGCTCGGTGATCTCGATTTCTATTAACAAATGAATAGAGTCAAGTTACTTTACCGTGACCCTAATACTTTACCAGGACATATGATTGAAGGGTTTATACGTATACAGTATTTACGACATAATGGTTTTGAAATGATTCTTTCTTAGTTGGGTTACGGTACGGAGCACTAGACTGGCTAAGTGTTACCCGTACTCCTTGATTCCTCCCATTGCCGACTAAGATGGACCTATGGAGTCGTGCACATGGATATTTGGTGGATAAAATATGCATTTATTATCTCTTCATTAATATTGGATATTGGATATCTAATTTGATTTATTTGATAAATCCAAGCGGTCTTGTGAATTGAAATTAATTATTGGGTGATTAATTTAATTCATAAATAATTATTTCTTAGAAATATATTATTATTATTATTTTATATTGATAAAATAAATTAATTGGATTAATTTATTAAGTATAAATACATTTTAGATAAAACGAAGTGTACTTAACGGACTAGACACGCGAACGTCAGGCACACGAACCGAGTGGCTTAGCTCGTTTTCTCACCAACCATAAGTAACCCCCCCCCACAATACTTAGAAGTTGTCATGTGGTGTGTGGGGTGTGTTAGATTTATATTATTAAGATGAGGACAAATGGATGAGATGTGATATCTCATTATTTGATCTTGTTCTTGATTTATATAATGTGCAAGTCTTACACACCATGATAGGTTGAAAACACACACACACACATATAGATCGGGCCATGAGCTTCCTAAGGGAGAGGAGAATAATTATTCTTCATTTCTTGTTCATCTTAGAGAGAAAGAAAAGAAAAAAGAGAAGAGAAGAAAAAAATAGTATATCAATTCCTAGCCGTATTCTTCAAGAACGAATTGATAAATAATTTTTTCCGATTAATATCCGACGTGTGATAATGTAGAGACACTCGACATATTCGGTGTTTGATCATTCATCAAGCTAGAACGAATTAGTTTCGTGCTCGTGTTGGTGACCGAAAACGATAAAAGCTTGGCTCGTGAATTTTTCGTTCAAGAAGATATTATCAAAGGTTTACGAGGGTATGACTTCTTAATTTTATCTTCAACAATTTATATTCATTTATACAATGCTTGATCGATCCATTTTATGGTTTGGTTTTTATCCGGTTTGACCAGTTTGTTTTCCACTGTGTAACTCGATTTTAATCACCGAATCCCATCACATCTGTATGTCAAAGTGACGGATTTTAGCTCTCTCCTCTTTCACTTGACCCTTCACATGGTTGAGTTGCTGCTTGTATTCGATTATTTCCTGAGATACGGGAATATCCTAGGGTTTATCCTCGAAGAAGGCTTGGATTCTGGCCTCTTGAACGGGCCACAGGCAATACTCGTCTTTCATCAACTCTTTAAACTCGTCCCAAGTAGTTGCATGGTCTTGGGGTTCGACTACCTGCCACCAGTTAGTAGCCTCTCTCGTCAGAAATTATTGAGAAATTGACACCTTATGTGCCTTTGGGCAATTCACTGCCATAAAAGCTTGTTCATCTCATTTATCCAGCTTTCCCGGCCAACTAGGCCCCTAGCACCAATGACCTGGGGAGGGCGCACTCGGATCATATCTTGTAACCATTTCTCTACCCCGGTATCAGCCGTAGGATGTGGGTTGTGTTGAACTATGTCGGTTAAGAGAGCCATTTGGTTCACCACTTGTTGCAATTTAGCTGCAACACCTACATTTGCATTATTCCCTGCGGAATTACCATGACTGGCCAACTGGTCCTGATGACCATCGGTACTGGGATGAATTGAATTCGATAATGTAGGAGTATTCGAACCAGCAGCATAACTAAAGGACATCGCCGCCCTACCGGCCACGCCATCGACCGCATCCGCTACCGCATCCGCATCCGCATCCTCTACCAGTCGACATTCTAAAGAAGGAAAATGGGAAAATTTACATGAGTACAGTTCAGAATGTAACCATGGTGAACGGTTCCATATGTTACAAAGTCGAAAAAGAAGGCAGTAAAGACAATAAGGAAGATAAGAAAACTTGCGAGTACCGGTTGTACTAAGATGATGGCAGCACAATGATAATGTGTTCAAAAAACAACGTGACTAGACCCAAAAGACCAACAACCTAGGTATCCATAAACCTAAGCGCTCTAATAACCTAATTTGTAATACCCTCAATATATTCTGGGTATATCACAGTGTCGTGATAATAACAGTATCCAAACATCGATCAACCATTCAGATCAACCATGAAAACTCCAACGACAATACACAATAACTCAAGAAACAACAAAACCAACATAAATAACTAGAAAGAACAACTCATACAGTACTCGAGTACCAACTAATAATTTATGACAAATAATCCCAAAGGACAAGACTCGAGAGGATAACATATATCATCATAGTATCACGTCTGGCCGTCATTGTTGTACTGTCCAGGTGCTCGCTCGCTCGGATTCTTCATACCTGAAATACATGAAATGTATTTTCCCGAACGGGGTTAGCCGTGGAATATCTAGTGCAAGTAATACAAATGAACCCTCACATCTTACACATTTAAGTACATGCACCAAAGTTTTTCAAAGGCCAAGATCACGATTTCCGGAAATGCCACTACTACGAAATACACATTTAACATCGTTTTTTTTACATTTAACATCGGTTAACCGATGTTAAAGGTTGTGATGTTAAATTTAACATCGGTTTATAATAACTTTAACATCGGTTATTATAACAACCGATGTTATTTTAACATCAGTTATGGGACAACCGATTTAAATTTTGCGATTTTAAAATTTTGTCGGAAGGAGGCTAGCCCAATCCAGCCCCAACCTAGCCACTAGCCCAGCCACCCGCCCTAACCACCTGCACCAGCCATCCACCAACCCCCAACAAGTACCATTTAAATTTCGTTGTTGGTGTTTTTCGAACTCATGACCTCTTGCTTGTAGAAGTGTGATATTACCACTCCGCCAAATGAACTTCTTGTACATTTTTTACTATGTATTATATTTATATACTATATATATATTTATATAAATATAACATAACTTAACATATTTATGTGTTATATTTACTATATACATTTATAAATTTATTTAAATATAAGATAATTTAATATATATATATATATATCATATTACTTTGTATATACTTGAATATGTATAATATAATTATATATGTATAAGTATATAATTTAAATATAATTGAATACATATATAATATAAAATATTTCATATACATATTATATTATTAATATAAAACTATATATTATATTATATACAAAAGTGATTTTATATAAAAAAATTTATTGATAAAGAAAGTAATCTGACTTTACTGCAATGCACTTTTATGTAGAGATATAATTGAATATATTTAATATGAATTAATATCTACATATCATAATATAACTTTAATTATAACTAAGTATATATAATATAAATTTATATATAAATCTCATAATATAACTTAGAGATATATATCAATATTAATGATTTCAAAGTATTAAAAGTATAAAACTATTTATCGATAAAGTGAACATAACTATACCTATATATATATATATATATTATAATAAAATTATATGTATACAGAATATAATGTAACTTTAAATAAATAAATAATATAAATTAATATGTAAATATATATTATCATATAACTTTAAATATAATTGAATATATATAGTATAACTACATATTATAACACAACTTTAAATATATATATATATATATATGAAAATAAGTATAATATAACATCATATATATATATATATATAAGTTAAATATATATATATACATATATATATATATTATAATATAAATTTATATATATTATCATATAATTGTAATTATAATTTCGTATATATATTAATAGTTTTTATCTACATATCATAATATAAATTTAAAGTATATATTAATATTATATATTTAAAAGTTATAAAAATATAAACTATTTGTTGATAAAAATATTAACTGATTATTTAAATGTAACTAAAAATTATAATGTAATTTATGAATATATATTTTAATATAAATTAAAATATATATTAAGTTATATTATATACTTAAAAAGTGAAACAACATCGATTCGAGAAAAACCGAGGTTAAATGAAAGAATTTAACATCGGTTCTACTAAAAACCGGTGTTAATTAAAAATTAACATCGATTTTCCTAAAAACCGATGTTAAACTTTTCATATTACATCGGTTATTTCGAAACCGATGTGAAATTGAAGAAATTAACATTGGTTCTTTCAGAACCAATGTGAAATTGAAGAATACATTAGTTCTCCTAGAATCGATGTTAAATGACAATTTAACATCGTTTTTTAGCAAAACTAATGTTAATTTGCTTTACAATTTTCAATTATGTTACCACGTCGTTTTTAACTCGGTTTTTCTATAACCGATGTTAATTGACCGATGTTAATCCTCATGATTAACCATGGACCTAACCTTGCGTGGATCCCTCCGAGGTCCCGTTGGACCCTCTCTGAGTGGTTAACCCCAATGTTCGTGGATGCAACCTTGCGTGGATCCCTCTGAGGCCCCATCGGACCCTCTGTGAGTGGTTAACCCCAACGTTCGTGGATGCAACCTTACATGGATCCATCTGAGGCCCCGTAGGATCCTCCAAGAGTGAATGTATACACTCTCACACTCATATGCATCACTTTCCACATTCAGGAATGTAAGTTCATAAGAATTACTTGCCTTTGAGACACAATAGAATGTTCCGAGACAGTATACGACCACAATCGAAGGAACTTGATGATTCCGAACCTAACGACCTGTAAAACAACTATCAACAGCCATTTGACTGGAATTGAAACTGAAATATGACCGAAAACCCCACCCACAAATCATGGAATCTATCAATATAACACATGGAGGGCGGATTACAACCAAACCATCTCGATTTCACAAAAAATTAGAAACTACACCATATTTTCGTAGGGGAAACATTTTTTGGGGTTTAATAAATCATACACATCATGGTTCTACGAGTAATTTGCAAAGAAATAGAGGAAACTAGCAACCCCCCCCCCCCAAATCCCAAAATTTAGGGTTCTAAGAAATATTACCTCGATTCGAATGTGAATGAAGGTTGAACGATGATTAAATCACGTTAGGAACTCAGAGTTGAAGTTGGATAATGATATCCTGACGAACTCCCGTCTGTGGAATCGCCCACATCAGCGCTCATAGGAAAGAAGTGACAAAATGGAAAGAAAAACGCAACTGTCAGGTTTTATACTCACAGAAACGCACCACCATACACGCACGACTAAATGCCCGTGTGTGACTCGTGCGTCGATTTAGTATAACAGCAAGTCATAGACGCACGACCAATCTGCTCGTGCATATCGTGCGTCAGATCGTGCGAAACCCACTGTCCAGCTCTTGATTTGGCACACGAGCGAAGCACGAGCACCATCTCATGTCTCAGCTCGTGCGTGCCTGCCAGATGCAGCAGTTAGCTGCTAATCTGTGCCGTGTCTCACCACCTCGATCGTCTGCACTCTCACCAAAGCTAATATGTGACGGAGAGCTTACGTAGAGTCTCCAAATATGAAATCTAACACAAAGAAACACGTGATTCCGGCCACCCGAAGGTGCGGAAAAATGGATACGAAATCACACGCCCCAAACTTCGGGAATTTACATAACGGCCCAAATCCGAAATTCACAATTCAATATCAAACAACAATACCAAGGTTCACTACATGTCTAACTATGTTTATCGAACTTATAGGAACAATGAACGTACGGTTACGAACAAGATTTATGAGAATCGAACCAAAGCACGATAAGATCACCACATTACTCGGATTCGTTAAAAACATCTCCGAAACTCGTTTGAATGACAAAAAGTACAGAGAAGATTTAAAAATATCGAAACGGTTACAAGCGAGTAGACGGAAATAAAAAAATGTCGAAAAGAGTAAATACTGAAAATAGTAAAATCTCGGATATTACAGTCACAAACGAAAAAACACCAAAAATGGAAATAATTAGCTAAATAGTGGTCCAACCTCGGTTTAAATTCCGTTATTCAGTTAGGTAAATTTTACGTTGTATCGATTATCTTATTTGGTTAAAAACTAATTTATTTTTGTGTTTATTTAATTTATCGTATTCTTAATATTGTGTTAATTTTTAAAATGAAAAAGAATACATATGAATAAAATAATTAAATAAGAACATAAGGAGAGTGATAATTATTAATTTAAAATCGAATATAACATTAATCAACACGCTTTAATCAAATTTGGGACGTGCTAAATTCCAAATTTGTACTTGAAATTATTTTTTTAATATTTCTTCATTTATATTATTTATTATTAATGTTTAGATTGTAATAATCGGGATTTTATAGAAATGGATCTGTAAAAACAATTATTGTACAACTTAATCATGACAATTTAGATATTTTATAGATTGGAATGGATTCGGATAGTTAGTGAGTATTACTATATGGGTTTGGGACGAGAATGAGTAGTAAAATTATTTTTCTGGAACTATATATATATATATAAATTCTAAATGAGTTTAATAGATTGTATGATTTCAAAATTTATAATCAGGAACTAATTATTAATCTTTTCATCATTTATAATATTTAGTTATAATATTTACTTTGTAATATCTGAGTGTTTATCAAGATGGATAACTAATTATTGTAATAACTTATATATTTAAATAAATTATGGTGATTAGCGGATATAAGTATATGAGTTTGGAATGTGACAAATAGTAAAATGACTTTTTATTCATGTTTGGAATGGGTACAAGTACATAAATCCTATACCAATTTTGTAGATTGTATAAATTCCAAATTCATGATTTTAATTTTTAAACTTTTTGATATTTATGCAATCTTTTAATAATATTTACTTTGTCATGTTTGATGTTTGTTGAAACGGATAACCAATCATTATAACAAATTATATTTAATTATTTAAATTTTATAAATTTACTAGGTTGGGAAATTAGGATGTATAACTACATTGATTGGGAGAAAATAGTTGTAGAATCACTTTTTAATCGAGTTTGGGACGGGTAATAGTATATAATATTAAACTGGTCCTATGTGCGTTTGGGTATTACTATTTGGATTTGGGATGATAACAGGTAGTAAAACCAGATTTTAATCGAGTTTCAAACGAGTACGGTTACATAAATAATAAATGGGTTCAGGTGAATGAATCTCCGCCTTATCATTTTGGTTCATCGATATGTACTTATGTGATAGATAACTCTATATGATTGAAGAACCTTAGCTATAAAGTAATTTATCTTATGTAACAAATAATAAAGAAGAGTTAAAGAATAAAAGTACACTTGAAAATTGAGAGAATATCATTTTACCCATATGAAAATCAAGGTACACGTAAGCCTTTATATAAGCCATCTAAATGTATGTTACTCTAATATCCGCAATTTCGATTTTCGGTAAATTTCTTTTTTTGCAGGAGTCCATTTTAACGGCTCGCTTGTGACCATTTCGTCATTCTGAGAATGATTAATTCTGCACTTTCGTCATCCGAGTTCGTCTTGGTGTCGTTTTGTTGAGTTCCGTGCTTCTTAGCGACCTTCCCGCACTTGAGTTTGATTCTTGCGAATCTCGTTCGAAACTGTCACTTCGTGTATCCCGTAAGTTTGTGTGATTTTGTTAGACATGTTGTGAGCTTCGATTGGGTTGTTTGATCTTCTATTGGATTTTTCGGACATTTTGTGCCATTTTGTAATTTCCCAAAGTTTTGGGGAACTTCTTTCGTATTCCTCACTCCGACCTTTTTGGAGTGTCGTTATGAGTTCGGTTATAGATCAGAATCATTGATGATCATATTTTGGAGTGTTCCGTTCATTTATTGAACTTGAAGTTTCGGTCGGAGTAGTCCGCCGTCGTAACCATCTTTGAGAGTACTGTTGTTGTCATTTTCGAGTGTTTTAGTGTACGCTAAGTTTACATTTAGCACACGCTATTGAGTGACGAATTCAGAAGTCAGTAACTGTCACTGACCCCCGTTAGCGCACGCTAACAGTATTGGTTAGCGCACGTTACCTGGATAGGTTGAGACAGTCCAGTAGTTGCTGCATTTGACTGGGAGTTCGTTAGCGCATGCTATGCAGCTTTATAGCGCTCGCTAAGGTACAGCAGTAAGCGCACGCTACGTGAGGGTAACGCACGCTAACTGGTAGTTCTTGGGCAGTCTAGAATCCACTGGACTGGTACTGGGACTCGTTAGCGCACGCTAATACTTGGCTATTAGCGCAGGCTAACTGTACGTTTGGCAGAACACTTTATATTGTGGCTTCGATAGCGCGCGCTAGAACATGTTGATTAGCCCCTCTCTGAAGGTTTCCTGTTCTGAACCCTAACTCCCGTTACTCCTCTAGCGCCGCTACCCTCGCCGATCGGGCTGTTGGACATTTCTGGCCAGCGTATCGCCGGAATAATAACTATTCAACACTGCATTCATTCCCTCCCTTGCAATCTAACATTAGTATAGCATATGGTAGTCTGTTTTGTAGGTTCTCCTGCCGAATTCTAAAGCTGCTCGGATCCCGCGCATTTCCTCTCGAGCTTCATCCAAGCGGCGTCGATCTATCGAGCGCCTATCTCACCGGAGCGAGAGCGTGAGCTGTCCGCCGCCCCCCAAGTCATCTCGAAGGCTGGTATCATTGTACTTTTCTGTTTAATTTCATTTTTGTCATCCATATATCTATTATTTACTGTGATTCCTCTGCAGTTTGCCTGCTTATAAATAGTTCTTTTATATTCTCATCTTATTTTCACTTTTGTTAAACACTACCATATTTTATTTATTTACGTAGTGCGTTTGTGTTTTGTGTTGGTCGATGTCGCGGTTTTTGCGGATTGGTAGTTGGAATTTGGGTATCTTGACGGGTAAGCTTTTGGAGCTCGTAGATGTTTTGGGTAAGAGAAGGGTAGATATGGATTGTATTCAGGAGACTAAGTGGAAGGGGGCGCAGTCCAGGGAGGTGAACGGTTATAAATTGTGGTATTCCGGCCTTGCTAACTCGTATAATGGTGTGGGTATTATTTTGTCTAAGGAGCTTAAGGATAATGTCATGGAAGTGAATAGGTGTAACGATAAGATTATGTCCATTAGAGTGGTGGTTGGGGAGAAGGTGGTTAACGTGGTTTGTGCATATGCCCCACATGTTGGTTTGGGTGTGCTTGTTAAGGAAGCTTTTTGGGTCAGTTTAGATGAGTTGGTCGGGTGTATTCCAGACGATCAATTTATTGTTTTGGGGGGCGATTTCAATGGACACATTGGTGAGGGGGTGGATGGTTACCATAATGCGCATGGAGGTTTTGGCTTCGATGTTAGGAATGCAAGAGGTTCCGCACTGTTGGAGTTTGCCACTTCGCATGAGTTGATAATTGCTAACTCTGTTTTTCAGAAGAGAGCTGAGCACCTTATCACCTTCGGTAGTGGGGGGCAGAATTGTAACACCCCTAAGATGATCAGGACATATTACAGCGCCATGGACCCCACACTGTGGAATCCACCAGGCTAACGTACCAAAATGACATTCGACAAAGTCATACATCATCAACAAAACGACAATTTCACAATCCACGACATCCAGACCAAAGACAGAAATTTGACAATTCAATCTGACATCAAATCCATTCCCCAAAATGGGTACACAACAATAATAAATTCAAGAAAGAGTACTCGAGTACTTAACCAAATGACATAATAAATAAACCTCAAACAAGACACCATTAAGTAACCACTGAACAGAATCACGCCTGCCCATCATCCTCGTACGGCTCACATGCTCGCTTGCTTCCTTGACCTGTACCTGAAATACAAAAGTATTTTCCCCATTTAAGGGGTTAGCGAAAACTGCTAGTGCAAGTACAATCCATTTGAACTACCATTCTAATCAGATGAAAATATGCACCAAAATTATTTTAGAAATCATTTATATTCCGGAATATCTACGGTGCACAAGCACAAAACACATTTCTCCAACAAAACAATTCAAAGTTAACCGTTGGTATGAGACTCATGGGCCACCGTACCCCGCAGAGCCCCGTCGGACATCCCTGGGTGGTTAACCATAGTTCGTGATATGGACACTCACGACAATATATATCCCTAGAGGCCCCATCGGACCGTCCCTAGGTGAACATACACATATCCATCGATACAACCATGAAAAGCCATAATTCAAATACTAGAACGCGTAAACAAATGTAAAGTACTTGCCTTTGAGACGTCTTCGAAGAATTGGGAACGAATAACAACTACGAACGATCCGGATGGAAAACAACGGTTTGTTGATCCTTCGTTTAGGAATTGGGAACGAATAACGACTACGAACGATCCGGATGGAAAACAACGGTTCCTAAACGAAGGATCAACATATCTCAGTCCTAACGGACAATAATAATCGAATGGAAAATGCCCATAACCCCGATTACAAGCTACGACAGTATACGATCAATTGATATGGGCGAGGGTTTATGCAAAACCTCCCCGAATCAACAATTCACAGATTAAACTCGACAAAATCGGATTGGGGATTATCCAATAACAAAAATTGGTAAGGAATATCACAACATACTTGAACAATTCGAGTTTAATAATCAAAACCCGGAAAACCCCCCAAAATTGACAAGTTAGGGTTCTAGACGAAATTACCTCAGATTCGGACGGTGGAAGATGATTACATTGATGATAATATGTTCCTACGATCTCATGGTGATGAAGGATGACGAAGATACGGATTGAAAGTGATGGAATCGCCCCTGGAGGATTGTTGGTGTCGCCCGACGAAAGAAAAAACGAAGAGAGGAAAAGAAATGAGGTTCTGACCTCTGCCCATTGCTCTTAAAACAACGGCCGTGACGTCCGTAAAAGGTGATGCATTATGGCCATAACAATGGCCATATTTCGACCAGAATCGATGGGGTGTTATGGCCGTAACACCTACCGGGATGCAGCCTGGGAAGTCATTGCCCAAACTGCTCCGATGACTCAAACCCGACTGCTATCGAACCAAAAATATGGTTACGAAGTATATTTGATGACGAACCTAAGAGTTACAAGAAAATATAATTCCGACTACCCGGGAATCCAAAATACGACAACGAAGATGAAATTCCCTAACTTTTAGGAAATTACAAAAATGGCCCAAGTGTCCGAAAGTCACGATACGACATCAGATTGACAAACCGAAAGTCACAGCACGAACAACTCAACCATACGAACTCATGCAAACCAAGAAACAACAAAAACAAACAAGTTTCATGAGAATCGATCGCGCATACGGCAAAACATAACATAGAACGGAATTTCATAAAAACACCTCCGAAATTCGTCCAAATGGAAAAACTCCAAGAATAAAGCAGATTCAAAATGTCGAAACGGTTACAAGCGAGTCGATAAAAAATAGACATACACCAAAAATGGAAACTGCTAAAAATGGAAAGGTACGGATATTATATTCTCCCCCTCTAAAAAGAAGTTTCGTCCCGAAACATAAGAATCAAAAAGCTCGGGGTGCCTCGAATGCATATCCTCCTCCAACTCCCACGTTGCCTCTTCTACTCCGTACCTCGACCATTGCACTTTAACCAAAGGAATGGTTTTATGCCTTAATTTTTTGTCTCGACGCTCCAAAATTTTAACGGGCCTCTTCTCAAACTTGACGTCCTTCTCGATCTGCACGTCCCCGAAATCAATAACATGGGACGGGTCCGGAACATACTTCCTCAGCTGAGAGATGTGAAATACATTATGCACATGACTCAACGAAGGAGGCAAGGCGAAACGATACGCTAACTCGCCAACTCTCTCTAATATCTCGAAAGGTCCAATATACCTCGGGCTGAGCTTCCCCTTTTTCCCAAAACGAAAAACTCCCTTCGACGGAGACACTCTCAATAGAACATGATCTCCCACCTCAAACTCCAAAGGTCGACGCCTAACATCTGCATAAGACTTTTGTCGACTCTGACCTGCCAACATTCACTTTCTAATCAACTCAACTTTCTCCCTCATCTCTAACACAAGATCCGGCTCGGTGCCAACTAAATCGTACGGTTCATCCCAACATATTGGCAATCGGAAACGTCGTCCGTAAAGCGCCTCATACGGTGCCATCTTAATCGACGCGTGCCAGCTATTATTATACGTAAACTCAATCAAGGCCAGATGCTCCTCCCAGTCAGTACTCCAGTCTAACGCACACGCACACAACAAATCCTCGAACGTCTAAATGGTATGCTCGGACTGTCCGTCGGTCTGAGGGTAGAAAGATGTACTCAAATGCAAATGTGTCCCCAATGCCTTATGTACCGCCTGCCAGAAATGCGATACAAACCGGCCATCTCTATCCGAAATAATAGTCTTCAGCGTACCATGGAGTCTCACTATCTGCGCGATAAAAATACGAGCCAATTTTTCTGGACCCCAAGTATCCTTGATGCCCAAAAAATGTGCCGACTTAGTCAGTCGGTCTACGATCACCCACACCATATTCATTCCGTCTTCGTTTTCGGCAAGTTCGTGACAAAATCTATGGAGATATCTTCCCACTTCCATTCCAGGACGGGAAGTGGTTTCAACAATTTGGCTGGCCGTTGATGCTCGATTTTGACTTGTTGACAAGTCAAACACTTAGCCACAAACTCGACTACCTCATTCTTCATGTCATTCCACCAGAAATTCTTCCTCAAATCTTTATACATTTTACTCGAGCCCAGATGGACTGAGTAAGGTGACGCGTGAGCCTCTCTCATAATATTCTGCCTCAATTCCAAGTCGTTCGGAACACAAAGCCGACCTCGGAATCTCAACACACCATCCTCATATATCATGAATCCCGGGGCTTTCCCCTTACCTACATTATCTCGAAGCTGAATAAACATCGGATCTTCCGACTGTCCCAATTTAATGTCGTCGACTAGAGACGAAGAAATCTCAAGAGTACGCAACTGCCCGGAACTCTCTGGTAATACAATCTCAATGCTCAACCTCATCAACTCTCGCTGGAGTCCTGATGGTAAATGATCTCGAGGTCGTAATCCTTAATCAACTCTAACCATCTCCGTTGTCTCATGTTAAGATCTTTCTGCGTAAAAATGTACTTCAGGCTCTTATGATCGGTGAAAATATGACACGACAAGCCATACAAGTAATGACGCCAGATCTTCAATGCAAACACAACCGTGGCCAACTCAAGATCGTGGGTAGGGTAATTCAACTCGTACAGTTTCAACTGACGGGAAGCATAAGCAATTGTCTTCCCGTGCTGCATGAGTACACATCCGAGCCCTTGGCCTGAAGCATCACTAAAAACTGAGAAACCCTTATTACCACTCGATAAAGCCAAAACGGGGGCGGTCGTCAACCGCTTCTTCAACTCCTCGGAACTCTTCTGTCTCTCGTCGGTCCACACAAACTTCTCTGACTTTTGCAACAACTGAGTCAACGGTCGAGTGAGCCTTGGGAACCCTTCGACAAATCTACGATAATACCCGTCCAAACCTAGAAAACTACGGACCTCCTTCACAATTTTGGGCGGCGCCCAATCCAACACTGCCTCTATCTTATGTGGGTCCACACAAACACCCTTGGACGAGATCACGTGGCCGAGAAACATAACCTCCCGTAACCAAAACTCACACTTTGAGAATTTTACAAAAAGATGCTGAGTTCTCAAAATTCCTAGCACGATATGCAAATCACGTGCATGCTCCTCCTCGCTCCTCGAGTAAATCAGGATATCGTCGATAAAAATGACTACACACTTATCGAGGTACTCGATAAAGAGTTTGTTCATAAGCTACATGAACACGGCTGGTGCGTTGGTTAGCCCAAAAGGCTTAACCACAAACTCGTAATGACCGTATCTCGTCCAAAAGGCCGTCTTCGGAATGTCGGAATCCTTCACTCGGAGTTGATAATACCCCGATCTCAAATCAATCTTTGAAAACACAGTTTCCCCCTGTAGCTGGTCAAACAAGTCATCAATCCTCGGAAGCGGATACTTGTTTTTGAAAGTCACTTTGTTCAACACTCGATAGTCGATACACAAACGAAGTGACCCATCCTTCTTCTTCACAAATAAGACCCGTGAGCCCCAAGGCGGAGCGCTCGGTCGAATATGCCCCATGTCTAGCAACTCTCCCAACTGTTTCTTCAACTCAAGCATCTCGGCAGGTGCCATACGGTATGATGTCTTAGAAATCAGTGCCGAACCCGGATATAAATCCACAGTAAACTCAACCTCTCGGTCTGGCGGCAAACAAGGCAACTCATCTGGAAAGGCGTCAGGATACTCACAGACTAACGGAATAGACGAGAGATCGACTCCCCCTTCTTTAGACCTCAAAGCTTAACACCAATAACCCATGCAACCTCCTCGAAGAAGTCTCACCGCTTTCAAAGCGCTGATTAGGAATCTTTGGCTACTCCGTTTACGCCCCAACAAAGAATGCTCGGTACCGTCAGAGACTAACATCGAAACGGTTCTCATTCTATAATTCATGATCTCCCCATGATGGTCAAGCCAATCCTCACCAAGAATCAGATCCTCGTCTCTAATATCTACCGCAATCAGATTAGAAGGCCAATCCCTCCCCGCGATACTCACCGGAAAATCTCTAACCTCATGATCCCCAACGATGCTATCCCGACTAGGCAGTTTAACAACAAATGGTTCACACGTAACTAGGCAATCAACATGCAGACGACGCACGCAATCCATAGATATGAAAGAATGCGTAGCACCAGAATCGAATAACACGGAAACAGGATGGTCAAGGATGTGAACGGTACCTGTAGCTACCGAAGGCGTCGGGATCTCCAACTTGTCTTATCTCATACATACGGGGCGGAACAGACCCCGCACTAGAAGCTCCCCCTCTAGAAGGCTTCCCACGTCCTCTACCTCTACCAAAACTCTGCTGGGGCTGAGAAACTATCGGTGCCTGATTCACGCTCGGTTCCCCCGCAGCTGGGGTTGACACCTGAGTAACTGGTGCCCGAACTGCATCTGTACAAAACTTAGCACGAGGACCCATCTGACCGCAAGCAAGACACTGAATCGGAGGCCTGTCACCCTCACTCATCATGTGGCCGGGACGACCACAGTTAAAGCAGGTAGGGCCCCGAACGGAACTAGTAGGAGCATACTTAGAACCGCTTCCTCGCCCAAATGATAGGGACTTATTCCCGAAGACTCGCGAACCAGACTGAGCCTTCGGATACCCGCCAGATTGGCCTCTCGAAACCGACTGCAGGTCTTCTATTTCTTTCCCTCGGTTGCTGTCTCTATCGCAAAAAATGACATCTCATAATCCATTGCTTTGTTTTGATACTCTTTTTTGTACATCCGAGACCAGACATGTAGTGATGAACTCTCGGCTTCATCTGCATGTCAAAGTGGCGGATCTTGTTTAACTCGTCTCGGACCTGGTTTCTCACATAATGAAGTTGTTGGTTATATTCCTTGATTGCCTGCGAAATCGGAACATCCTGGGGCTTAGCCTCAAAGAAAGCTTGGATCCTCCCCTCTTTAACTGGCCACGGACAAAATTCGTCCTCCATCAGCTCTCGGAACTCTGCCCACGTGGCTGCCCGGTCACGTGGTTTCACAGCTTACCACCATGTTGCCGCCTCTTTGGAGAGAAAGTACTGAGCGATGGGTACCTTCCTCTCCTCAAAGCAGTTAGCAGCCTCGAACACTTTCTCCATCTCAAATAGCCAACTCTACCAACCGGAAGGGTCGGAAGCACCATCAAACTGCGGAGGACGCATACGAATCACGTCCTGAAGTAGCTTATCATTGCCGGATCCAGTAGGTGGAACTGGGTTGGCATTAGCTTGGCCGACTAAGACGGCCTGAGTTAGTAGCGTCATCTGGTTCGCTACTTGCTATAAAATATTAGCCACCCCGATATTCTCATGAGCATTTCTAGAGCTAGCAGACTAATCTTGTTGGCCTCCGGAACTGGGTGGAACACTGTTCAACAAGGAAGGCATCGCTGAATCAGTTCCCGAGTTATCGGACATGGCCGTCCCATTAGCTGCGCCACGTCCCCTACCGCGTCCGCGACCGCGTCCGCAGCCTCTACCAGCAGGTATTCTGAAGAAGTAACGGGTGAGTACAATTCAAACGCAAAACGCAATAAGATATCAAGAAAGAAACATAACAGAACAACGTAACGAGTCAAGTTAGGAAAAACTTACGAGCACCGGCGTACTGAGATGATGGCATAGCAGTGATACTGTTAAAAAACGACACTCGACTAGACCCAAATAACCAACAACCTCGAACACTTTCTGATACCATATTCTGTAATACCCCCAAGATGATCAGGGCATATTACAGCGCCACAGACCCCACACTGTGGTATCCACCAGGCTAACGTACCAAAATGACATTCAACAAAGACATACATCATCAACAAAACGACAATTTCACAATCCACGACATCCAGACCAAATACAGAAATTTGACAATTCAATCTGACATCAAATCCATTCCCCAAAACGGGTACACAACAATAATAAATTCAAGAAAGAGTACTCGAGTACTTAACCAAATGACATAATAAATAAACCCCAAACAAGACACCAATAAGTAACCACTGAACAGAATCACGCCTGCCCATCATCCTCGTACAGCTCGCATGCTCGCTTGCTTCCTTGACCTGTACCTGAAATACAAAAGTATTTCCCCCATTTAAGGGGTTAGCGACAACTGCTAGTGCAAGTACAATCCATTTGAACTACCATTCTAATTAGATGAAAATATGCGCCAAAATTATTTTAGAAATCATTTATATTCCGGAATATTTATGGTGAACAAGCACAAAACACATTTCTCCAACAAAACAATTCAAAGTTAACCGTTGGTACGAGACTCACAGCCACCGTACCCCGCAAAACCCCGTCGGACATCCCTAGGTGGTTAACCATAGTTCGTGATATGCACACTCACGGCAATACGTATCCCTAGAGGTGCCGTCGGATTGTCCCTAGGTGAACATACATATATCCATCCATACAACCACGAAAAGCCATAATTTAAATACTAGAACGCGTAAACAAATGTAAAGTACTTGCCTTCGAAACATATTCGAAGAATCGGGAATGAATAACGACTACGAACGATCCGTATGGAAAGTGACGGTTCCTAAATGAAGGATCAACATATTCCAGTCCTAACGGACAACAATAATCGAATGGAAAACGCCCATAACCCCGATTACAAGCTACGACAATATACGATCAATTGATACGGGTGAGGGTTTACGCAAAACCTCCCCGAATCAACAATTCACGAATTAAACTCGACAAAATCGGATTAGGGATTATCCAAAAACAACAATCAGTAAGGAATATCACAACATACTTGAACAATTCGAGTTTAATAATCAAAACCCAGAAAACCCCCCAAAATTGACAAGTTAGGGTTCTAGACGAAATTACCTCAGATTCGGACGGTGGAAGATGATTACGTTGATGATAATATGTTCCTAAGATCTCACGGGTGATGAAGGACGATGAAGATACGGATTGAAAGTGATGGAATCGCCCCCTGGAGGATTGTTGGTGTCGCCCGACGAAAGAAAAAATGAAGAGAGGAAAAGAAATGAGGTTCTGACTCCGCCGCTACTTCTTAAAGCGGTAAATTTACGGCCGTAACAGGTGATGAATTAAGGCCGTAACAATGGCCATATTACGGCTGTAACTGATGGGGTGTTACGGCCGTAACACCTCATCGATGCAGCCTGGCATTCTTGTCAAACTGTTAGGATGACTCGAAACCGGACTCATATCGAACCAAAAATATGGTTACGAAGTATATTCGATGGCAAACCTAAGCGTTACAAGAAAATACAATTCCGACTACCCGGGAATCCGAAATACGACAACGAAGATGAAATTCCCTAACTTTTAGGAAATTACAAAAATGGCCCAAGTGTCCGAAAATCACGATACGACATCAGATTGACAAACCTAAAGTCACAATACGAACAACTCAACCATACGAACTCATGCAAACCAAGAAACAATGAAAACGAACAAGTTTCATGAGAATCAAATGCGCATACGGCAAAACATAACATAGAACAGAATTTCATAAAAACACCTCCGAAACTCATCCAAATGGAAAAACTCTAAGAATAAAGTAGATTCAAAATGTCGAAATGGTTACAAGAGAGTCGATAAAAAAAATAGACATACACCAAAAATGGAAACTGCTAAAAATGGAAAGGTACGGATATTACAACAACACGCAAATTGACTACCTTCTTTTGCGCAGTCGTGATGCTAGGGCGTGCGTGGACTGCAAAGTGTTCTGGAGCGAAGCCTGTGCTTGTCAACACCAGCTACTGGCTATAGATTTATCCATGGGAGGTCATGTTGTTAGCAGGGCTAGAGAAGCGAGACCTAGGATTCTCTGGAAGGATCTGGAGGGTGAGAAGGCGACGAGTCAGGAGTCTCGACCCGCGAATGAGGTTTTTGTGGGGGCGATGCTAACCTTATGTAGACCGGCATGACGATGCTATTAGGAGTGTGGGCGAGAAGGTGGTAGGGGTTTCTTCGGGCAGGTCTAGTGGACCTAGGGAGGCATGGTGGTGGAATGAGAAGGTCCAAAAGAAGGTTAAGGCTAAACAAGCGCTATTTAAGGATCTTTTGTCAGTTAGTGCTGGGGAGGGGAGAATCTTGAAGATTATAGCTTACAAGGTGGCGAAAAGAGAGGCTAAGAAGGCAGTGGCTAAGACTAAAGGTGAGGCATACGAGGAGATGTACAAGAGCCTAGACACCAAAGAAGGAGCGAATGCTATTTTTAAACTAGCGAAAGCTAGAGAAAGAGGGCGGTGCGACCTGGGTCCCGTTAAGTATATTAAGGATGTTTTGGGCCAAGTGTTAGTGAACGATGTGGATTTTATGAAGAGGTGGAATAGGTATTTTTTAACTTTTCCATGAGGCTAGGGGAAGCGACTCGGTGGTGCAAGGAGTTAGTCTATTTTCTGCTCGTTCGTTTAGTTCCTGTGAGAGCATCAGCAAGGAGGAAGTTAAGAGTGCCCTAATTAAAATGGGTAGAGCTAAGGCTGCAGGCCCAGATCAGATCCCCATTGAGGTGTGGATTTGTCTGGGGGAAGTTGGAGTTCAGTGGCTAGCAGAGATGTCATCCTCCTCAGAGGTTCTAAAATGCCGACGGAGTGGAGGCGTAGTATTGTCATGCCGTTTTTCAAGAACAAAGGCGATGCCCAGAGTTGTAGTAACTTTAGGGGTATTAAGCTCCTCAGTCATACTATGAAACTTTGGGAAAGAGTGGTGGAATGCAGGGTTAGAAAAGAAGTTGAGATCTCAGAGAACCAATTTGTCTTCATGCCAGGGAGATCCATGACTTAGGCTATTCATCTCGTCAGACACCTTATGGAGAAGTTTAGAGAGCAGCATAAGGACCTCTATATGGTGTTCATTGATCTAGAGAAGGCTTATGATAGCATTCCGCGCGATGTTATTTGGAGGAGCCTAGAAGAGAGGAGGGTGTCGTTGCCGTTCGTTAGGGCGATCCAAGACATGTACTCCTAAGCATGGACTTGCATTAGGACCCCAGTTGGTGACACCCAGTATTTCCAGGTTGATATAGGGCTACACCAGGGGTCGGCGCTAAGCCCTCTTCTCTTTGCTCTAATCCTTGACGTCATTTTGCGGGGGATACAAGATGGCATCCCGTGGTGCATGCTTTTTGCTGACGACATTGTGTTAGTAGCAGAGTCGAGGAGGGAGGTGAACTCGAAGTTGGAGCTATGGAGGTCTAAGTTAGAATACCAAGACTTGCGTATGAGCCAGTCTAAATCCGAGTGTCTATGGTGTAACTTTAGTGGTGAGGCCAATGAGGAAAAGTAGAGGTAATGATTGCGGATCTGATTATAACCCGTATAGATAAGTTCAAGTGTTTGGGTTCGATCATTCAGCAGGAAGGTGAGTGTGAAGATGATGTCACTCATCATATCAAGGCGGTGTGGCTAAGGTGGAGAGCAGCGACAGGGGTCCTGTGCGACAAGAAAGTCCCTCTAAAGTTGAAGGGTAAATTCTATAGAGCGGCAATCAGACCTGTAATGTTGTATGGCTCCGAATGTTGGGCGATGTAGAAGTCGCTTGAGAGCAAGTTGGAAGCAGCTGAAATGATAATTCTACGTTGGTCGTGTGGTCGTACAATGTTGGATAGAATCTCGAATGGGGTTTTCAGGAACACGCTAGAAGTGGCGCCCATTTAAGTGGAAGTTAGGTAAGAGAGACTGAGATGGTTTGGCAATGTCCGCAAGAGGCAGACATCTGCTCTGGTGCGGAGGGTCGAGAGTTTTTTGGTTGTCGGGGAGAGGAGGAGAGGCAGACCGAGGAGAACATGGGAGGAGCAGGTGAGATTAGATTTGAAGGACTTAAACCTTTCGGAGACCATGACTGTTGATAGGTGCTCTCGGAGGCGCCAGATCAGAGTTGTGGATTCTTTTGTAGGGAGCGGTGCTATAGTTGAGAGCCTCAGGGTTGGGTTGTCTCGGTTAGCTTTGACCTAGAGCATTGCATTCATTTTTTACTTTTATTGTATATTTTATTCTATTGCCTTTTGCGTATGGTGTATTTTGATAGGGAGCTGTGCGCAGAGTCAAGCTCTCTTCTGTTAGAGCAGCGTTCATCATGAGTGCAGTTGACAAAGTCCCCTTGGGTAAGTCTCATGTGAATTAAGCCATGAGCTCAGGTATGATTTTGAGCTTTTTCGTATCATATGCTTCTTTGTATATATCACTCAATACTTTGTTCTGCACTAAGCTGGGGGTCTTCACGGAAATAGCCTCCCTACTGTAAAAAGTAGGGGCATGGTCTGCGTACATCTTGCCCTTCCCAGACCCTGTTCTGAGCGGGATTTACTGGGTATGTTTGGTTTGGTTTGGGTTTTTTTCCTCTTCATTTCTCCCTTCCTCCGCGGATGTGAGTCAAGGGCGACTAGGGTTCATGGTCTTGGCCAATTTTGTTCCATTCCAAGGTGTTTTAGAGGGTTCTAGGTGATTCTAACATCTTCTAATCCGTTGTTCTTCGTCGGATCGAGGTATTTTTCCCACTTCTCCTTAGAGTTAACTTTTTAGAGATTTGTTCCTGATTTCGAATCCAGACCGATTTTGTTGAATCGGTTAGTGTTATATGATGTTATTAATCGTGTTCTATAGATTGTCTATCCATATTTCGAGTAGGTTTAACTCGATTGACTATTCGAGTGTTCTTGGGAGATATTGAACATTTAACGCTCGATTAAATGTTCTAATGAGTTTTCCTTCGATAGTTTTTTGTAATTCCCATTTTTATTGGTCTCCATCCTCGTTGTGATCATGTTTTGTTATATCTTGTGGGAGATGTAGGTTTCGAGGCACTTTGGTCGAGTCGTGCTCGTCGGAGGATTCGTGTGATGATTTCTAGGCAAGTACCTTGTTCATACATTTCTTGTTTTGTGGATATGATGATCGATGATGGTCTAAGTGTGTTGGTTTAGTTGTTTGAAATGAACATTCAAAAGATTTGGTTTAGCCTCGTTAAAGGCTCTCCTTCAAAACGTGTGTGTGTTTTGTGAATTACTAAGTGAATCCTATGGATCTGTTTGATGTTGGTGTTGTGAATTGATAATATATACATATATTATCTCATTTTGGTGCATTGTTATTCGACATTTGTGTCGTGCTATGTGTTTGTTGCCTTTGGCTAAATTATTGTGATATACTTGGTGTATTGTGTTGTGTGATTTGTGAATGTGTGGTCATAGGCCAACTTTGATGTTCGGACGAGGTCTATGGTGACACATGGCATGCAATCATGGTGGTCAGGATGCGGCCAGTGATCGGTCCAACCGTAAGAGCCTCAGAGGACTTACGGTGATATGTGGCAAGCGATCATGGTATCAGGGATATGATTACAGAGGTGTTTTGTGGCTTGATATTGTGATGTGTACCATAGTGTACTGGTTTGTGAATGTGGAATGGTTGTTATAGTCCAGCCGTGATGTCGGACGAGGTCTACGATGACACATGGCTTGTGATCATGGTGGTCAGGATGCGACGAGTGATTGATCCAACCGTGAGAACCTAAGAAGACATACGGTGACACGTGGCATGTGATCACGATGTCATGGATATGATTGTGGATGTGCTTTGCCAGGGTTGAGTACCTTAGACATGTTACCTAGATTTCGTATCTTTGGTGGTTATGTTTTGTTGGTTTTATGTCCGTCGATGACATGTGGTGTGGGTTGTGGACCCCATGAATTATTGTTGGTTCTTATTTGAGAAAGGAAATCTTTGGGGACGTGACCCCTTTTGGTTTTTGGA
This sequence comes from Orobanche coerulescens, assembly GCA_033398695.1. Classification (NCBI taxonomy): domain Eukaryota; kingdom Viridiplantae; phylum Streptophyta; class Magnoliopsida; order Lamiales; family Orobanchaceae; genus Orobanche; species Orobanche coerulescens. The sequence goes on along the minus strand of CM065809.1, from coordinate 40,065,453 downwards.
AAGAGAAGGATTCGATAATCCTAAATGTTTTTCCGCTAAAACTCCCGAGGGTATTTTAAAAAGATTTTATAAATTGTTCTCTTGATTTGTGATCTTTCGAACTTCAGTTGAGCCGTGTTCGTCGGAGGATTCGTGTGCCGATTCTGAGGCAATTACCTTGTTCATATATTTCTTATTTTGTGGATATAATGATCGGTGATGGTCTAAGTGTGTTGGTTTGGTTATTTGAAATGAACTTTCAAAGGATTCGTTTTAGCCTCGTTAAAGGCTCTCTTTCAAAACGTCTATGTGTTTTGTGAATGTTGTGTTTTGTGAATGACTAACCTATGGATATGTTTGATGTTGGTGTTGTAGTTTGATAATATATAAATATATTATCTCATTTCAGTGCGTTGTGATTCGACATTTGTGTCGTGCTATGTGTTTGTTGCCTTTGGGTGGATTATTGTGATATCCTTGGTGTATTGTGTTGTATGATTTGTGAATGTGTGGTCATAGTCCAACTATGATGTTCTGACGAGGTCTATGGTGACACATGGCATGCGATCATGGTGGTCAGGACGCGGCGAGTGATTGGTCCAACCGTGAGAGCCTAAGAAGACATACGGTGACACATGGCATGTGATCACAGTGTCATCGATATGATTGTGGATGTGCTTTGCCAGGGTCGAGTACCTTGGACATGTTACCAAGATTTCGTATCTTGGGTGGTTATGTTTTGTTGATTTTATGTCCGTCGAGGACATGTGGTGTGGGTTGTGGACCCCGTGAATTATTGTTGGTTTTTATTTGAGAAAGCAAATCTTTGGGGACGTGACCCCTTTTGGTTTTTTGAAAGAGAAGGATTCGATAATCCTAAATGTTTTTCCGCTAAAACTCCTAAGGGCATTTTAAAAAGATTTTATAAATTGTTCTCTTGATTTGTGTTCTTTCGAATTTGGAAAGTTTTACTCAAAACTCTGTGCCTAGGGAAGTATTTCCTTTCATTATTTTTGAATCTTTGAGGATTCCTGATTACTATTATTCTGGGAATATGATTTTTATGACTCGTATTTGCAGTTTGTACTTGCACTGGCAAAATAGTGGAATTTTGCTAACCCCCGAGAATTCGGGGGGTGGATGTCTGTTTTGCGTCCAGGTACATTCAGGTTTTGGGGAGCGTAACACAGGGTTGGCACGAATGATGATGAATGATGATTGATACTAATCAAGTGAGGACCCGTACGATGCTGTATTGGTTTTGTTGTAGTTATTTCCACTGTAGCATTTTCCCCGTTATACGGGAGCGTGTCGTATTTTAACCCCTGCATGGATATGTATTGTGATTAAGTTGTATGTATTAATGTAAAGACCTAATCGGTATACTGGATCGTCCTTTAGCCTTAAACGCGATATTTTGAGGTTTGATTTTAGTTACCAGTCTGGTAGATCCTTGAGGAAAGGGTCTACGGCGTGTAATATCCCTGAGCGGATTAGGGATGTTACATAAATGGTATCAGAGAAATAGGTTGTGGAAACCTATGCTTTGGAGTCGAGTGTGTATTGTTGAGTTGTTTTTAGTCAGGTCGTGCCTAGTTGAGTCGTGTCATGACACGTCGTCTGAGTTTGTTGGTCGTGATTAGTATCGTGGGCCGATCATCATCTTCGTGCGACCAGTGGATGTAAGTTTCCCTTCTTTGTGTTGTGCCTCATGTGACACGAGCCACTTGTATGATTATTTGTTAAGTGATGGAATCTTTATGTAGATTTTGATTTCGTGATATGTGTTTATTTGACTCTCATATTTTGTTTATATGAGGAGTGGTGTCCGCTGCTAATGGTTTCCAAAATGATTTGCTCGTTTTGTAAATATTCTTGTGAAACCCTTATGATTCACATGAAATGGTAATGTATATGTGTGTGATTTTCTCAATCCGGGAGGGTCCGACGGGGCCTCGGAGGAATCTGTGATTTCGCTCCTCATTCACGAGCTTGTTTGGATAGCCATTCCGAGAGGGTCCATAGAGGCCTCGGATGGGATCAGTGGTTTAGCCCCGGTCCTAGGCGAGTCATGTGCATGATTTTTAACTATGGCCAGTCCGGGAGGGTCCATAGAGGCCTTGGATGGGACCAGTGGTTTAGCCCCGGTCCTAGGCAAATTTATTTGACTATTTGTTTTTCGGGAAAAGACATGTCTTGATTTTGAAACAATTTGATGCATGTACTATGAGATGTGTAAGCGAATGTCGATACGTGTGAACAGAGGCATAACGTAAACTTTATTATGTGTGAGTTTTTGGGCATTCTGGCCTAATGGATATTTGAAAATCTTGAGTCTCTTAGAGAATAAATTTTGAGACGTACTTTGAAATGGATTATTTTCTCGCGGTATTTTCAAGGTGCCTACTAGTACAACTGTATGTTTCAAAATTCTTCAACTTTGAAGACCAAAATATTTAAAGTTTTTAACTAAAATAAAAAAGTCCTCATATTTTATCAAACGTAAGACGTTTTTTTTAAGTCTCGATAACTATGTTTGTGTTACTTTTCCGAAATGTGATACTTAATATCAACTGGTGTTTCTAAATTTTTCTCAGAATGTGGTTTTCATTTTTAAAACCTATCGCTTTCCGCTTATGTCGTGGAATATATGTGTGATGTTAGCATTATCGTTAGGGTGTTAGCCCTCTGTGAGAGGTGTGATGTTGGTATTAAATGTTTGTCGCTTCATGGTGATTTGCATGTTATCGCACCTGTGCGAGCTGTTAGAGCTTGGGTTTGTATGATTGTGTACATATATGATTGTTTCATGATGTTTTGTAATTGTGTGCTGGTTATGGTTCGGGCCATTGAAACCGCTGAACGGACGTCATAGTTGCTGTGATTTTGTGTATGTGAGTTGCCTTGGGATGGTAATTGCTGTATGTGATTGTGTTACGATTTTCACTTGTGCTGAGTGGTTACTTATCCAGTATGCAGAGGGGCAGGGGTCGTAGTCGTGGCGGCCAGACGCGTGATCAGGACACTATTTTGGTGATGTTACGATTTTCACCGTACTACCGATGATGGTGTTGGTATTGGTGTTGCCACTATTTTGCAGCAGGTAGCTGCACAGACGACTCAGTTGACTCAAGCAGTTCAATGTGATACTGATGTGACCCAGAACATTGGCGTAAATCAGTGGCTTCGAGAAGTGGTTCGTATGAATCCCCCTCGTTTTGCTGGTGCCGCAGATGCATTGGGCTGGGATGGTTGGATTTTCCAGTTGGAAAAGGTATTCGAGGTAGTCGATTGTCCAGAAGAGCGTAAGATGCATGTCACTCAATATCTCCTTGACAAGGATGCCGCTAATTGGTGGGAGGTTGTTAAGCCTCGAGATCATGTTGTCACGTGGGCAGAGTTCCAGAGATTCATGAGAGATGAGTTTTGTCTGGAACCGATCAGGAATCAAAGAATTAATGAATTCTTTTCGACAAAACCGCAAGATATACCGCTGTCTCAAGCTATTATTGATTATAGCAAATAGCTTAGCTATGTACAGGATCAGGTGAGGACAGAGGAGGATAAGATCTGTCATTTTATTAGGCGAATGAAGTCGGAGATTCATTAGTACATGGCGGGTTTCACTTGTACTTCATTGAGAGACTATCAGAATAGGGCGTTAACCTATGAGCTATCTGCATCATCGACTGAGCATATGTCCGAGTCGAAGAAATTGAAAACTGTTGGGAACTCTTCAGGAAATCAGGGTAGTGGGCCTCCTGGGGCTGGGACTTCGTGTCGTCATCCTAAGAAGGTTCCTCGATCGCGTGAGCATGGGGAGAGTATTACCCCTGCAGTGAGCAACGTGAGCAGCATGAAGATGTGTTATAACTTTAGTCGAGCGGGCCATACCGCGAAGAATTATCGTTCATCGTTAGTTAGCTGCTTCGATTGCGGTCAACTGGGACACCGAGCCATGCATTGCGAGACTGTAGCTAAGAGGTTTGGGGATCGAGTTTGCGCCTCTTCTCCGAAAGGATACAGAGATGCCTACCATGGTTTTCGAGAAGTTCGGCGTGGTCGGAGTTCTTCGTGGTTACCCTCGCGGATCGTTGTGTGTTTAATTTCTATTTTTTGACTGTGCGTGTTTTCTTGTAATAGGTACCTTTTGTTTTCTGATTGTTCGGATAATAGAACTTATTGTGCTATCTATTTGGTGATACTTGACACTTGTTGTTTTTATTATGTCTCTGCTTGTGACATTGTGACGGTTGTCGTCGAGCGTGATTTTCGTCGTATGTTTCTTTGCATTGCTTGTAGCGTTTTGCCGTTGGGTGTGAGTTATTCGGTTCTTGTGTGTCTCGTTGAGATGTTTCTAGTGGGATATTGCTCCTCCCTACTTATTTTAAGTTTCGAGACGAAACTTCTTTAAAGAGTGTAGTATGTAATATCCGCAATTTCGATATTCGGTAAATTTGTTTTTTTGGCAGGAGTCCATTTTAACGGCTCGGTTATAACCGTTTCGTCATTCTCAAAATGATTAATTCTGCACTTTTGTCATCCGAGTTCGTCTTGGTGTCGTTTTGTTGAGCTCCGTGCTTCTTAGCGACCTTCCCGCACTTGAGTTTGATTCTTGCGAATCTCGTTCGAAACTGCCGCTTCATGTATCTCGTAAGTTTATTTTATTTTATTAGATATGTTGTGAGTTTCGGTTGGGTTGTTTGATCTTCTATTAAATTTTTCGGACGTTTTGGGTTGTTTTGTAACGTCCCAAAGTTTTGGGGAACTTCTTTCATATTCCTCACTCTGACCTTTTTGGAGTGTCGTTTTGAGTTCGGTTAAAGATCACACTCATTGATGATCATATTTTGGAGTGTTCCATTCATTTATTGAACTTGAAGTTTTGATCGGAGTAGTCCATTGCCGTACCCATCTTAGAGAGTACTGTTGCTGCCATTTTCGAGTGTTTTAGCGCACACTAAGTTTACATTTAGCGCAAGCTATCGAGTGATGAATTCAGAAGTCAGTAGCTGTCACTGACTCCCGTTAGCGCACGCTAATAGTATTGGTTAGCGCATGCTACCAGAATAGGCTGAGATAGTCCAGTAGTTGTTACATTTGACTGGGAGTTCGTTAGCGCATACTATGCATCTTTATAGCGCGCGCTAAGGTGCAGCAGTTAGCGCACGCTACGGGAGGGTAGCACACGCTAACTGGTAGTTCTTGGGCAATCCAGAAACCACTAGACTGGTACTGGGACTCGTGAGCGCACGCTAATACTTAGCTATTAGCGCACGTTAACTGTACGTTTGGAAGAACACTTTGTATTGTGGCTTCGACAACACGTGCTAGAACATGTTGATTAGCGCATGCTAGTCTGTCTGGTGTATAAACCGGACAGCAGGCTTATATTCTCATTTCTTCTTCATTTCTTCCTTCCTCCGCGCATGTAAGTCAAGGGCGACTAGGGTTGGTGGTCTTGGCTGATTTTCTTCCATTCCAAGGTGTTTTGGAGGGTTCTAGGTGATTCTAACATCATCTAATCCGTTGTTCTTGGTCGGATCGCGGTATTTTTCCCACTTCTCCCTAGAGTTGACTTTTTGGAGATTTGTTCTTGATTCTAAATCCGGTCCGATTTTGATAAATCGGTTGGTGTTATGTGATTTTATTAATCGTGTTCTATGGATTGTCTATCCATATTTCGAGTAGGGTTAAGTCGATTTACGATAAAAGTATTCTTGGGAGATATTGAACATTTAATGCTCGATTAAATGTTCCAATAAGTTTTCTTTCGATAGTTTGTTGTAATTCCCGTTGTTATAGGTCTCGATCCTCGTTGTGATTGTGTTTGTATTTTCTTACGGGAGATGTAGGTCTCAAGGCACTTCGGTTGAGCTGTTTTCGTCGGAGGATTCGTGTGCCGATTCTGAGGCAAGTACCTTGTTCATACATTTCTTGTTTTGTGGATATAATGATCGGTGATGGTCTAAGTGTGTTGGTTTGGTTGTTTGAAATGAACTTTCAAAGGATTCGGTTTAGCCTCGTTAACGGCTCTCTTTCAAAACGTGTGTGTTTTGTGAACGTTGTGTTTTGTGAATGACTAACCTATGGATATGTTTGATGTTGGTGTTGTGGTTTGATAATATATATAAATATATTATCTCATTTCGGTGCGTTGTGATTCGACATTTGTGTCGTGTTATGTGTTTGTTGCCTTTGGGTGGATTATTGTGATATCCTTGGTGTATTATGTTGTGTGATTTGTGAATGTGTGGTCATAGTCCAATCGTGATGTTCGGACGAGGTCTACGGTGACACATGGCATGCGATCATGGCGGTCAGGACGCGACGAGTGATTGGTCCAACCGTGAGAGCCTAAGAAGACATACGGTGACACGTGGCATGTGATCACAGTGTCATCGATATGATTGTGGATGTGTTTTGCCAGGGTCGAGTACCTTGGACATGTTACCAAGATTTCGTATCTTGGGTGGTTATATTTTGTTGATTTTATGTCTGTCGAGGACATGTGGTGTGGGTTGTGGACCCCGTGAATTATTATTGGTTTTTATTTGAGAAATCAAATCTTTGGGGACGTGACCCCTTTTGGTTTTTTGAAAGAGAAGGATTCGATAATCCTAAATGTTTTTCCGCTAAAACTCCTAAGGGCATTTTAAAAAATTTTTATAAATTGTTCTCTTGATTTGTGTTCTTTCGAATTTGGAAAGTTTTACTCAAAACTCTCTGCCTAGGGAAGTATTTCCTTTCATTATTTTTGAATCTTTGAGGATTCCTGATTACTATTATTCTGGAAATATGATTTGTATGACTCGTATTTGCAGTTTGTACTTGCACTAGCAAAATAGTGGAATTTTGCTAACCACCGAGAATTCGGGGGGTGGATGTCTGTTTTGCGTCCAGGTACATTCAGGTTTTGGGGAGCGTAACACAGGGTTGGCACGAAGGATGATGAATGATGATCGATACTAATCACGTGAGGACCCGTACGATGTTGTGTTGGTTTTTTTGTAGTTATTTCCGCTGTAGCATTTTTCCCGTTGTACGGGAGTGTGTCGTATTTTGACCCCTGCGTGAGTATGTATTGTGATTGAGTTGTATGTATTAATGGAAAGACCTAATCGGTTTACTGGGTCGTATTTTAGCCTTGAAGGTGATATTTTGGGGTTTGATTTTAGTTACCATCCTGGTAGATCCTTGAGGAAAGGGTCTACGACGTGTAATATCCCTTAGTAGATTGGGGGTGTTACAGTTACAATGGCAATAAAAAGCCATAAGCTGGATCAATTTATGAGGGGTATATGAAAAGCCAAGAGTCATGAAGTTATGAGGGATATATGAAAATCTAAGAGTCATCTAATAATTACATAAAACTCCTGTAACACCCCCAGGTTATTCATGGTATATTACAGCGCCGTGAAGCCCCGACGTGGGACCCACAAGGCTATTTATACGCAGAACTATGAATTTTGACCGATAAGGTCCAAATACAACAAATGGAAGACAGTAAAAGTAGTATTCAAAACAATATCCAATAAATCCGAATACGACACATCACGAATTCAATACCATGGCAACACAGGCCGCCCTATCAGGGAAACCGAAAACAGTACTCGAGTACTAAAAAAACCATTCCAGTACAACATCAGTGAATGGAGGAAATACAAAACACAACCAGTGGCGAGACACAGCTTCACACTTGCCCATCATCTTCGTGCCAACCCGGTACGTGCCTATCCACCTTCCTCGATCCTGAAATACATGAAAGGTACTTCCCCCATAAAGGGGTTAACCATCGAATAGCTAGGACAAGTATATCGAATATGAAACACAATACTTGTTGGCCACTAAGTATACTGGATACAGCTTGGAAAGCGTTTTAAACAACAAGCTGTACTAATTTTAAATCTGAGTGCGTAGCGGAGTCTTAAATACAGTAAGTTGCTATGGATACAGCAACTCGATGTGCAGTGTATACTTAAATAATCACAGTCAATTGATACAATAAAAGCTGAAGGTAAATAACAAAGTATTTATGTGGTTCGAGGTAAACTCCTCTACGTCCACTGGTCCTCCACACAGGAGTAAAAAGTATATTATAATTACTACGTACACAACTATGTAATTATAACAACACTAATTAGTATATCGTTCACACAGATTGATAAAATGATCTTAGATTTTAACCGTTCACACAGATTGGTTTGAGATAAAGCTTTGACTGGCTTCTTCACACACAGTTCTGAAGTAGCAAAGATTACTCAGTCCACACAGGGCTGATATGGGTTTGTTCAAGGATAGAACAGGGTATGAACAACATCGTTGACTTTCTGAGCTTCTAGCTGATGATGTGTTGTTCACTGTTTGAGCACTGTATATCTCTTAGATCTGAGTTGCAGTAAGCTTCTGGAGATATGTTTTGCTCTGATGTATATAATAATAACTTTGTCACTTCGTCACTGATCTTCAATGCCTTGGTGAGATATATATAGTCTTCTGAAAATATATCCGTTGAGATAAATCCGTTGAGCAAGATTCCATTCCAACGGGATGAAAAACACGATCCAGATTATGCGGGATTTGAAGATCTTCTAACTTACAGTATTTAAATACTTTATCCTTTAGTATTTAAATACTTTTTTATCAACGGGACTTGACTTTTAGTGAAGACTGAAGATTCCTTCTTTGTCCTGTTGAGAGATATACGGAAGGATTACTTATTGTCAATTCGAGACAGTTTCCATACTTAGTCTTTATGAGACTTCTTTGTTGTACTGATAAGTTCCACTGAATGCTGGATCTTACGAGAGTTCTTCGATATAGGTTGACATAACTTTTCGATACAGTTTCCTTACTGTATGCAGGTTTGGTATATTGTCAAAACATACTGACACTACGATCAATACAGGGCAGTATCGATATAGGGTTTTGTTATCCCAACAAATTCGATACAGCGTATTATTTTCCCAACAATTTCCCCCTTTTTGACAATTTGCCAACACTTTAAAATCTTTCAAGTCCTTCTTGATGATGCCAAAACCTTCTTCATGAAGCGAATGACTTTCTTGATGACTTCGGGCAGATTTCTTGGTCTTCTGTCAAATGATCTGGTCTTCAACAACTTAGTCTAATTTATGAACTGCTCGCAGGCGAGTTCGATACAGCTAAGAATTTTTACAACTTAAGCTTATGATTGGCGCGCAGGCACAATCTTACAATGTATTCTAGATGCATACAAATGAATCTATGAACTGTTCGTAGACAAGTTCATACAACTTAATTAAAAAAGTTTTTATACTTGTGATTGTTATCCTAATGATTTAAGTTATGTAATCATACATTAACACAGTAGATTACGAGTTGTAATCTTTCAAGACAAGCAAACATTTTTATTGATATTCAAAAATAGAGTACAAGATTTGCTATTTTGAAAGAAAAATTACAAACAATAAAAAATAAGGATTTCAGCTCCTATAATCCGAATGTCTCCATGGCCTCTTCTCTGGATCATGTTCGGTTCCACGCCACCAGTGCTGTAGGGAGTCATTGCCTCGATCTAGATAGACAGCTCTACCATCGTATGATCTGTCGAAGGCAATAATCCAGTCTTCTGGATGGGTGATCCGATCTCCTCTTTTATGCTTGGATTTCATATCTTGTTGTTGAGGAAGATTTCCTTCTTCTAACATCTTCGTGAATTTGTCTGCAGCCTCAGCTAATGTTTTATAACCTTTGAAGATGGCGGATTCCCTGACGAGTTTAACAAAATATCTCATCACTTCATTTCTCCTCCATTGCTTCACTTCTTCAGCAGTGGGATGGCGGTTGGTTGGCAGACGAATTTCGGAAGGTCTTTGGATAATGCTTTGCCAGGGGAAATTGGGGTCATGGAACTCAAGTCGAGAACCTGAAATCTTGAAACTTTGAGAGGGTGGAGCTAATTTGTTCAATTCAGCGGCAATGCTGTCTTGAGCAACATTAAATTCCCTTTCGTGCTGAAGCCTTGTTCTCCTTGCTGCTTCTCTTGCTTCTTCCCCTTTTTGGCGTCATCAAGACGTCCTAGGATTTCCAGTGCGGCATCCTGTTTCGTCTCAATGTTTGATATTCTATAGACAAGGGAGGAGAGCACTTGCGACATATCATTGATATTCTTGTCATGGGCTCGCAAGTGAGAAGTTGTTTCGATCATGGCAGCTGCTGTCTTGGCCTCGGATATGCGAGTTTTCGATTCCTCTTCTCTCAGGATATTTTCTTGCTTCTCTTGCAGATTGGCTAGAGCCTGTTTGAAGACATGGGGCAGGACAGTGAAGGCTTCGACAACATGAGAGACTTCATGCCTTAAACCTATCATTTCTTCAACTGCCGATGTATGCATCCAATCTAAAGCTTTTTTGACTGAGTGAAGGGCGTTCACTGCATCCTGAATGAATACAGTTTGGAGACCAAGAGCACAAAGACGCTCTTTCCTAGCTTCAGAGCGAGGAGAATATGGATTGACAAAATCTTCTGATCCATTCAACCTTCTCAAATTCACATTAGGACGTGAATTGAGTTAGATATCCTCAAGTGTAGTAACGTCGTCGGATTCCAAAATGGTTGGTGGGGCGGGAGCTGATTTGATGTCGGCGTCAGGTGATGTAACATCCTCCTGATTCGAAGGGATTTCTGTAGACAAGGATACAGGAGGGACTGATTCCTCCTGCTGTCTCTCAGCTTCCGCCTGTTCCGGCAGAGGGACTGATTCCTCTTACTGGATGGCATGGGATTCTTCTTCTTCTGCGGCAGTAGGCGCGGGTGCCTGTTCCGAAATATTTTCTTCTTCCTCCGCGACAAGAGGGACTAATTCCTCCTGGTCGGGATTAATTTCTTGCTGATGCGAGGGTGGCTCATCACGGCTTGATTTCCCTTCACCATCTTGCTGAGCTTGAGGGACTTCTCTTTCCTGAGCCTCCTCACAGCTCATTCTCAGACCTGCCTGAAAGGCATCGTCGTCATCATCTAAGTCATGGTCTTCTTTTGGATCTTGGGGAGAGTCCTCGGACTTATCTTTTCCTTTCCGTCTGGCATCGGATTTGTGCAAGAGATGGCTTTCAATTAACGATTTGCAACAAAGATTATCCCATTGGAACAGGGTCTCAACATCTATCGAGTCTGTCACTTCCAATACAAATCTTTTTTCATCGCTCCAGTCACTCCAGTTGTAGAAGGTGTCGTATGGAGCTAGCCGGTAGATTTTCCATTGAAGGAATCTTTCATAAGCTTGATCAATTTGCACAGACAGGAGAGTTGCATTGATAATCACGTCCGGGGAGGGACTTCGTACAATGTGTGAATCCGCTGTAGTGAGGGGTTCCTCTACATGTCTGGGATCCTGTAGGGAAGAGGGATTCCTTACAGGGGATCGTGCCCCGAAGGAAGGTGGATCCTGTACGGGTGTGGAATCCCATATAGGAGAGTTAGCTATTGGCTCCAAAGGGGCAGCCGACTCGCTAGAGTCTTCTAAGTTGGCAGATGTCCTTTCATCCGTCGTTGCTGCCAAAGGCTCGGTATTTACTGTCGAGATAGTAACGGGCATCTCTTCCACAGGGGTTGGGCCCTGGGGTAATTCAACAGTGGGTTGCGCCATGCTAGAAGCATCCTTGGAGGGTTTGGTAGATTTGGCTTTTGTGAGCCTCCTCTGCTTATTTTTCGGCTTCTCAGCAGCAATAGGTGTCTTGCTGTGAGATCTCTTGCGTTTCTTGGAAGATTCCACACTCTGGGATTTCGATGAAACATCCCTTGGATCTTCAGAAACTGGCATGCTGCGGAGATTTGGTTGATTATAGACCAGGGTGCTCTGGTTAAAAGCCGAAGGCTTAACACCTCCTAAGTAGATTCTAGAACTTATTTTCTTAGCATCTGCGGATTGTGGTAATCCACATTTCATCAAAATGTAGTTCAGAAACAGACCAAACAATTTCTTTTGCGACGCAGGTTTCGACACTTCTTCCTGCAGACGCTTCAGAATTATCTGGCACCAGATGACATTTTCACAGGTCAAAATAGCAACCATCATCCTAAACCTAAGATTTGTGCACATTTCAAATGCACCAGTGCGATTCTCGATTATCCGGCAACAAAAGTCGTGCAAGTACACGTATGGCAACAGAAGTTCTTCTTGTGACAGGTGGTGTGAACCACTTCAACCATAGCTGAACCTGTGAACAGGCCATAGTACTTGGTCAACAGCTCTTGAGACCCAAAAGTCTCAAGGTCTTCCATGGTCAGGCCATCAGCGGGCAGCCTGAAAATGTTCTGGAGAAGATCTCGGTCGATGCAGATCTCGACTCCATGAATAACAGCGGTGATGTCAGCGACGTGGCCTCCCTGAGCCAGCGACATAAAGCGAACGGCAGCGTTGAGGTAGAAGTCCTCAACCAAATGAACATCGTATTTCTCGGCGGTGTGGCTTCCAAGGCGGTAAAGGCCTTGCTGATGTATCCTGGTGATGATGAACTCCATGGGTTTGACGTCATTTGTTTCAGCAAGAATACGCTCGATGATGACAGATCTGGAGAAGATCCTTCCGTCGATGATGTTCGAGGCTTTCTTGAGGGCGGTGGCAGAGGTCTGAGGAGCCATTGATGATTCTCAAGAAAATATGAAAGAGATGAAGAGAAATTTGCAGTAGAACGCAAGGAAAACTTGTAAGCTATTTTTGCTTGAGTGCTCTAAGAATATCCAGAAGGCGTAAAGAGTCTCAAATGGCAATTTCAGTCCTTTTATAGTGGGCGGCGAAAAAGGGTTTTTCAGAGAGCGAATGGTCAAATTTAAGGGATGGGAACCGTTGTTTGAAATGAACGGTCAAGATGGACTGAGTGTAACTGGTACACTTATCCATTAAAATGTTAAAATATGTGCGGGTCCCACTTCTGATATTTGTTGTTACCCTTAATGCCTGAAACGATGGTTTTAAAATATTAAATAATTTGAAAACGTCGCGGCTTTTGAGATTCAGTTGTCGAGATGTCATGTAAAGCATTTAATGTAAATGACGTTTGTCATGAAAACAGGGCACGTGGACAAAAATAATTTTAAAATGATATATTATAATATAATATATATACTAAATCGAAATCCTATAGTATGTGCTGTCTTTGCGACGATACAGCGTTCCCCCTTAAAAGGTACATATATGTTTTAATTCCATACAGCAACTTTCGGATTAATGCTGTATTCATGGGTCATACTGTATTCCCCCTTAATTATTGCACAGGTCAGCTGTAGGATGATTTATATTACTTTGTTCACTACAGTGCTGTATTGACGGTTCTGAGTGTACAGATAATTAATGGTGAATCGTATTCTTGGGTCTTCTGACATTCCCCTCAATTGTTGAGTAAAAGCAGTAAATACTTACAGCGATTCAGGCTGTAGCAATCCCAATTCTTGTCGAAGCATGTTGAATCTTGCTGTGTCGAGAGGCTTGGTGAAGATGTTGGCCAACTAAATATCTGTATGAACTTTTTCGAGCCGAACATCCTTGTTCTCGACATGATTCCTTATGAAATGATGCTTCATGTTGATGTGCTTAGTGCGCGAGTGTAGGACAGGATTGTACGTTATTGCAATTGCACTCGTGCTATCACACATGATTGGCGTCTCTCTGGATTCAATCCCATAATCTGACAATTGTTGTTGCATCCAAAGAATCTGCATACAGCAACTTCCAGCAGCATAGTATTCTGATTCAGCCGTGGAAAGTGAGTTTGCCAATTGCTTCTTACTGAACCAAGAAACAAGTCTAGGTCCAAGAAAGTGACAAGTTCCACTTGTACTCTTCCTATCTAACTTGCAGCCTCCGAGATCCGAGTCGCTGTATCCAACTAAATCGAATCCGCCTTCCTGAGGATACCACAGTCCTACATCGACTGTTCTTTTAATATACTTCAGGATTCATTTAGCTGTATTGAAGTGTGATTCCGTGGGTGCTACTTGATATCTCGCACACACTCCAACAGCAAACTGGATATCGGGCCTGCTAGCCGTTAGGTACAGGAGCGAGCCAATAAGCTTCCTATAGAGTGATTGGTCAACCGACATTCCGGCTTCATCAGCACTTATTTGCACGGAAGTGCTCATGGGAGTTGGCGATGATTTGGAAGTATTCATTCCAAATTTGTTGAGAAGCTCCTTGCTGTATTTTTCCTAGTTGATGAAAATACCTGTAGGCAACTGCTTTACCTGCAAACCTAGGAAATAATTAAGTTCTCCCATCATACTCATTTCAAATTTACTTTGCATGAGATGAGAGAACCTTTGACACAAAGCAAGGTTAGTTGAACCAAAAATTATATCATCTACATATATTTGAACCATTAGAAGGTCATCGCCTATATTTTGAGCAAGGTTTTGTCCACAACACCTTTCTCAAATCCATTATTGATTAGATACTGGGACAGGGTTTCATACCAAGCTCTAGGGGCTTGCTTAAGTCCATACAGTGCTTTCCTCAGCCTGTATACTAGGTCGATGCCGTCTGTGTTGGCAAACCTTGGTGGTTGTTCAACATAAACTTCTTCGGCAAGGTCTCCATTCAGGAATGCACTTTTGACGTCCATTTGATATACAATGAATCTCTTATGGGTGGAAAAGTCTAAGAATATCCTAATGGCTTCTAGTCTGGCTACAGGGGCAAACGTTTCATCATAGTCTATGCCTTCTTCCTGTCTATAGCCTTGTGCGACTAGTCTGGATTTATTCCTTATAATAAGTCCATTTCGATCCTTTTTGTTTCGAAATACCCATTTGGTTCCTATAACCGATTGATGCGTAGGTCTGGGTACAAGATACCATACATTGTTTCTTTCGAAACTGTTAAGCTCTTCTTCCATAGATGTTATCCAATGAGAATTATTAAGAGCGTCTATGGTCGAAACAGGTTCGGACTGGGCTAAGAATACAGCGATAGTGCACATGTTGAGTTTCTAAGCTCGGATTGAGATTTCCAGTCAGGAAATGGTGATTTCTCAGTATCTAGGTCTTCTTGTGCACAAAGTACATTTGCTTGTGTACTCTGTATTCTCCTTCGAGTAGAAACACCTGCATCTATGTTTCCAATTGTAAGCTCTTGCGGGTGATCTCTCAACCATCTTCGGTGGGGTTCTAATTCAGGGTCCCATACTATATCGAGAGTTTCTGTAGATACAACTTCATCTTGTACAGCGTCGGCTTTATCTACGTCGATTCTTATAGCTGCGTGGTTGATTTCTAGGTCAACAACAAGTTCTATGGGAGTTCGTGGATCTATGATGGAGAGTTGTTGGATGTTCTGAGTAACATCTTCTATACCTGTAGGGTCATGGTGAGGTTCGTCGAACACTACATGAACTGATTCCTCGATCGTCAGCTTCCTTTTATTAAAGATCCTGTAATCTTTGCTGACGGAGGAGTATCCTACAAATATTCCTTCATCTGATTTCTCATCAAAGGTTCTAAGTTGATCCTTCCTATTATTCAACACATAACACCTGCATCCAAAAATGTGAAAATATGAAACTAACGGAGTTTTGTTGTTCCATACCTCGTATGTTGTTTTGTTGTGGTACTTGTTGGCGATACAGCGGTTTTGAGTGTAGCATGATGTATTAGTTGCTTCACCCCAGAAACGCTGTGGCAACTTGCTTGCGGAAATCATTGTCCTTGTAGCTTCTTTCAGTGTCCTGTTCTTGCGCTCGGCAACATCATTTTGTTGAGGTGTACGGGCAGCTGAGTATTCGTGTTGTATCCCATTCTCCGAACAGTAGTGCTCTATAAATGGTTAGTAAATTCTATACCTCTGTCGGAACGAATGGACACGACACATAATGCCTTTTCATTTTGAAGCTTTC
The DNA here is from genome assembly GCA_033398695.1 of Orobanche coerulescens. Lineage (NCBI taxonomy): Eukaryota > Viridiplantae > Streptophyta > Magnoliopsida > Lamiales > Orobanchaceae > Orobanche > Orobanche coerulescens. Next base: position 40,049,605 of record CM065809.1, on the reverse strand, counting down.
TCAGGAGCTCGGGCAACTTTGATGTTGTTTCCTTCTTCTTGCTTAGGAAAATCGTCCAAGCATACCTGGAGTAATCATCAACAACAACAAGGCAGTATTTCTTACCTCCCAAACTTACTGAGTCTACAGGACCGTAGAGATCCATGGGTAGCATCTCCAACACTCTGTGGGTTGAAAGGTAGGATTTGCTCTTCAGGGTTGACTTGATTTGCTTGCCTTTCTGACATGGTCCGCAGACGCTGTCCTTTTTGAATGACATATTTGGCAATACTCTTACCATTCCCTGTCTTGAGAGCTTGTTGATTGTCTTGAAGTTGATGTGAGACATCCTCTTGTGCCATAACCAGCTTAGACCTACAGTGCCTTTGGCAACAAAGCATGGAATTGAGGAGCTCATAGGCTTCCATCGGAATATACATGTTACCTGATCTACTTCCTGTAAGCACAACTTCTTTGGTCTGAATCTTCTTGACTCTACAGCGATCTATATAGAATTTCACCGAGAACTGTTTGTCACAGAACTGGCTAATACTAAGTAGATTGAACTGTAAGCCTTCAACATAAGCTACATCGGTGACTTTGAATTTTCCTACAAGAAGGTTTCCTTTCCCTCTTGTTCTTCCTTTAGATTTATTACCGAAGCGCACTTTTGGACCGCGACCTTCTACGAAATTAGATAGCTTGCTTCTATCTCCGGTCATATGCCGATAGCATCCGCTATTGAAGTACCAGATGTCTTCCTCTATAATGTCCTGTATGCAAAGAGATTAAGTAGATTTAGGTCCCCTTTGATTGTTGGGTCCATGAATGTTAGTGCCTTTAGGTACCCAAATTTTCCGGACAGCAATTGGTTTACTGTAGGTCACATTCGGTACAGTGTTGCGGTATCTACGTGGGGCATATACGTAGTCGCTATAACCATGATAAGTATTATGCATGTAAAATTCAGGGTTATTATTATTAGTCCAGTACGAGTGCCATCTTGGAGGTGGAGCCATTTTCTTTGGCCTAACAGCTTGCCTTCTGGGTCTCCAGTTGGATTCCCAACGCTGTTGTTGATACTGAGCGGGCACCTGCTGTCTCGAGGAATAACGGGGCTCCTGTATCCAATACCTCGGCGTGCTGTACTGATAGTACTGCCGTGCGGGCCTTTGGTATTTGGATACAGCCTTCCTTCTGAACGGATGTTGGCGTTGTTGATATGCTCGGGGAGCATGCTGTTGAGTGCGCCTTACAGGTTGGAATGGCTTATGATTACGCTGACTGGAATAGGATTGCGGGGGCGGAATGGCAGCCTTCGGTTTTCGCGGTGCTGCAGGTTCCTTCATAGGACTAGGGGTATCTTTCGACACAGGAATGGGTTCCACACCCCTGACAAACACTGTACTAGTTTTCCCTTTGTTTGAACATGAGCTGAATCCTAAGCCACTTTTATCATGAGCATGTTGCCCAGTGCTCAGAATTTCTTCCATTCTTTTGGACGATTTCTCGAACGATTTCAGAATGGTCTCAAGTTCATCTTCTCATTTTTCGAGAGTTTTGACTTTGGCTTGAAGTAGAACGAAATCATTTGTCTTGCTCTCATTGTGAGTTTTAACCTCACTTAGTTCATGAGCAAGTTGATGATTGCTCTCCATTAGTTTTTCAAAATCGACTTTGCTGGTTTCACAATCAATAGACATGTTTTCATAATTTATTTTCAGCAAGTCATTTTCATCTTTCAGCTCTAGGTTAGACAGTTGGAGCAGTATATTCTCATTTTTCAATGTCTCATGGGCCTTTTGAATGTTTTTAAACTCATTCATCATGTTTTCAAAAGTACGAGATGCATTAGCAGGAATGATTGAGGTTGAGCTTACCTAATCGTCGCTATATTCACCTTCCGGAATATCCTTGGCCATAAAGCACATATATGCTTTATCATTGAACTCATTGTCAGATGAATCACTTTCAGTGACCACCTGAAGACATTCTTTGGATTTGGATGGTGTGGGGGAGGCTTCTGATTCTCCGATCAGGGCCTTGAGCTTGTTTTCCAAGCATGTCTTCGTTCATCTTTCTCTTGTTGCTCGGCCTCCGGAAACCTTTAAACTTTGGGATGAGGACATTTATTTGCATAATGTCCCGGTTTCCTGCAATTATAGCATAGGTGAGCATCACCAGATGAAGTTTCGGTACTTATCTTGTGGACAGGTTTGGGCCTGTAGGAAGTCTTTCCAGACTGTTTGATGAACTTCTTGAACTTTTTCATGAGAAGCGCCATTTCATCTTGAGACAAGATGTCGTCGTCACTGTCAGCATTCTTGTGACTAGGCTTTGACGAGCTGGGCATGCTGTGTCGACGGTTCGATACAGCGGCTAGTGCTGTGACCTTTGAAGGAGATTCTTCAGCTTTCTCTCTTCTGTCAATATCATACTCAAAAGCTTTGAGGTCAGAGAAGAGATCAAAAGTAGATATTTCATTAAGATTGCAAGACACACGCATAGCTGTGGTCTTAATGTCCCAACCGGTAGGGAGAGATCTGAAATTTTTTAAATTCTTCTCCTTTTGGGTATAAATTTTGCCAACGCTTCAAGTTCACCAACAATACCAGTGAATCTGAGGTCAAGTTCCTCAAGTGTCTCAGTTGGTTTCATTTCGAAAGATTCAAATTGCTGAGTCAGTTTTGAAATATTGTTTTCTTTTGAGAGCTCAGTTCCTTCACAAATCAACTTGAGTTTATCCCAGGTTTCCTTGGCTGTTTTACAGCTCTTTACCTTCGAGAATGTGCCTTTGTCAAGAGTGACAAACAACGCATTCTTTGCAACATTGTCAAGGTTGGCGCGCTTTCTTTCATCTGTAGTCCATTGCTCGCACTCCTTCTCGAGCATATCAGCATGAGCTTGGCCTTCAATCCTTGCGGCCGTGTTTACCTTCACTATCTTGATGGGGCCATCCTGTATAACAAAAATCATCTCTTCGTGCATTGCTGCAAGATGAGCCTCCATCCTGATTCTCCAATCATCAAATTCGTTAATAGAGAACATAGGCACTTTGTTGATCATTGATGTATCCATGTGAGAATAAAGGAATGAAAAAGACCGTTTTGAAAATTAAGTGATTTTAGATTTGATTCGGTTAAAAATACGACTGATTCTTTTTAGAATCAACCGCTCCGATACCACTTGTTGGCCACTAAGTATACTGGATACAGCTTGGAAAGCATTTTAAACAACAAGCTGTACTGATTTTAAATCTGAGTGCGTAGCGGAAGTCTTAAATACAGTAAGTTGTTGTGGATACAGCAACTCGATGTGCAATGTATACTTAAATAATCACAGTTAATTGAAACAGTAAAAGCTGAAGGTAAATAACACAAGTAGCCTCTCAAGTAGCTGAATGGTCTTGGGGTTCGACTACCTGCCACCAGTTAGTAGCCTCTCTCGTTAGAAATTATTGAGAAATTGACACCTTATGTGCCTTTGGGCAATTCACTGCCATAAAAGCTTGTTCATCTCATTTATCCAGCTTTCCCGGCCAACTAGGCCCCTAGCACCAATGACCTGGGGAGGGCGCACTCGGATCATATCTTGTAACCATTTCTCTACCCCGGTATCAGCCGTAGGATGTGGGTTGTGTTGAACTATGTCGGTTAAGAGAGCCATTTGGTTCACCACTTGTTGCAATTTAGCTGCAACACCTACATTTGCATTATTCCCTGCGGAATTACCCTGACTGGCCGACTGGTCCTGATGACCATCGGTACTGGGATGAATTGAATTCGATAATGTAGGAGTATTCGAACCAGCAGCATAACTAAAGGACATCGCCGCCCTACCGGCCACGCCATCGACCGCATCCGCTACCGCATCCGCATCCTCTACCAGTCGACATTCTAAAGAAGGAAAATGGGAAAATTTACATGAGTACAGTTCAGAATGTAACCATGGTGAACGGTTCCATATGTTACAAAGTCGAAAAAGAAGGCAGTAAAGACAATAAGGAAGATAAGAAAACTTGCGAGTACCGGTTGTACTAAGATGATGGCAGCACAATGATAATGTGTTCAAAAAACAACGTGACTAGACCCAAAAGACCAACAACTTAGGTATCCATAAACCTAAGCGCTCTAATAACCTAATTTGTAATACCCTCAAGATATTCTGGGTATATCACAGTGTCGTGATAATAACAGTATCCAAACATCGATCAACCATTCAGATCAACCATGAAAACTCCAACGACAATACACAATAACTCAAGAAACAACAAAACCAACATAAATAACTAGAAAGAACAACTCATACGATTTCGAGTACCAACTAATAATTTATGACAAATAATCCCAAAGGACAAGACTCGAGAGGATAACATATATCATCATAGTATCACGTCTGGCCGTCATTGTTGTACTGTCCAGGTGCTCGCTCGCTCGGATTCTTCATACCTGAAATACATGAAATGTATTTTCCCGAACGGGGTTAGCCGTGGAATATCTAGTGCAAGTAATACAAATGAACCCTCACATCTTACACATTTAAGTACATGCACCAAAGTTTTTCAAAGGCCAAGATCACGATTTCCGGAAATGCCACTACTACGAAATACACATTTAACATCGTTTTTTTTTACATTTAACATCGGTTAACCGATGTTAAAGGTTGTGATGTTAAATTTAACATCGGTTTATAATAACTTTAACATCGGTTATTATAACAACCGATGTTATTTTAACATCAGTTATGGGACAACCGATTTAAATTTTGCGATTTTAAAATTTTGTCGGAAGGAGGCTAGCCCAATCCAGCCCCAACCTAGCCACTCGCCCAGCCACCCGCCCTAACCACCTGCACCAGCCATCCACCAACCCCCAACAAGTACCATTTAAATTTCGTTGTTGGTGTTTTTCGAACTCATGACCTCTTGCTTGTAGAAGTGTGATATTACCACTCCGCCAAATGAACTTCTTGTACATTTTTTACTATGTATTATATTTATATACTATATATATATATATATTTATATAAATATAACATAACTTAACATATTTATGTGTTATATTTACTATATACATTTATAAATTTATTTAAATATAAGATAATTTAATATATATATATATATCATATTACTTTGTATATACTTGAATATGTATAATATAATTATATATGTATAAGTATATAATTTAAATATAATTGAATACATATATAATATAAAATATTTCATATACATATTATATTATTAATATAAAACTATATATTATATTATATACAAAAGTGATTTTATATAAAAAAATTTATTGATAAAGAAAGTAATCTGACTTTACTGCAATGCACTTTTATGTAGAGATATAATTGAATATATTTAATATGAATTAATATCTACATATCATAATATAACTTTAATTATAACTAAGTATATATAATATAAATTTATATATAAATCTCATAATATAACTTAGAGATATATATCAATATTAATGATTTCAAAGTATTAAAAGTATAAAACTATTTATCGATAAAGTGAACATAACTATACCTATATATATATTATAATAAAATTATATGTATACAGAATATAATGTAACTTTAAATAAATAAATAATATAAATTAATATGTAAATATATATTATCATATAACTTTAAATATAATTGAATATATATAGTATAACTACATATTATAACACAACTTTAAATATATATATATATATATATATATATATATATGAAAATAAGTATAATATAACATCATATATATATATATATATAAGTTAAATATATATATATATATATACATATATATATATATTATAATATAAATTTATATATATTATCATATAATTGTAATTATAATTTCGTATATATATTAATAGTTTTTATCTACATATCATAATATAAATTTAAAGTATATATTAATATTATATATTTAAAAGTTATAAAAATATAAACTATTTGTTGATAAAAATATTAACTGATTATTTAAATGTAACTAAAAATTATAATGTAATTTATGAATATATATTTTAATATAAATTAAAATGTATATTAAGTTATATTATATACTTAAAAAGTGAAACAACATCGATTCCAGAAAAACCAAGGTTAAATGAAAGAATTTAACATCGGTTCTACTAAAAACCGGTGTTAATTAAAAATTAACATCGGTTTTCCTAAAAACCGATGTTAAACTTTTCATATTACATCGGTTATTTCGAAACCGATGTGAAATTGAAGAAATTAACATTGGTTCTCTCAGAACCAATGTGAAATTGAAGAATACATTAGTTCTCCTAGAATTGATGTTAAATGACAATTTAACTTCGTTTTTTAGCAAAACTAATGTTAATTTGCTTTACAATTTTCAATTATGTTACCACGTCGTTTTTAACTCGGTTTTTCTATAACCGATGTTAATTGACCGATGTTAATCCTCATGATTAACCATGGACCTAACCTTGCGTGGATCCCTCCGAGGTCCCGTTGGACCCTCTCTGAGTGGTTAACCCCAATGTTCGTGGATGCAACCTTGCGTGGATCCCTCTGAGGCCCCATCGGACCCTCCGTGAGTGGTTAACCCCAACGTTCGTGGATGCAACCTTACATGGATCCATCTGAGGCCCCGTAGGATCCTCCAAGAGTGAATGTATACACTCTCACACTCATATGCATCACTTTCCACATTCAGGAATGTAAGTTCATAAGAATTACTTGCCTTTGAGACACAATAGAATGTTCCGAGACAGTATACGACCACAATCGAAGGAACTTGATGATTCCGAACCTAACGACCTGTAAAACAACTATCAACAGCCATTTGACTGGAATTGAAACTGAAATATGACCGAAAACCCCACCCAAAAATCATGGAATCTATCAATATAACACATGGAGGGCGGATTACAACCAAACCATCTCGATTTCACAAAAAATTAGAAACTACACCATATTTTCGTAGGGGAAACATTTTTTGGGGTTTAATAAATCATACACATCATGGTTCTACGAGTAATTTGCAAAGAAATAGAGGAAACTAGCAACCCCCCCCCCCCAAATCCCAAAATTTAGGGTTCTAAGAAAGATTACCTCGATTCGAATGTGAATGAAGGTTGAACGATGATTAAATCACGTTAGGAACTCAGAGTTGAAGTTGGATAATGATATCCTGACGAACTCCCGTCTGTGGAATCGCCCACATCAGCGCTCATAGGAAAGAAGTGACAAAATGGAAAGAAAAACGCAACTGTCAGGTTTTATACTCACAGAAACGCACCACCATACACGCACGACTAAATGCCCGTGTGTGACTCGTGCGTCGATTTAGTATAACAGCAAGTCATAGACGCACGACCAATCTGCTCGTGCATATCGTGCGTCAGATCGTGCGAAACCCACTGTCCAGCTCTTGATTTGGCACACGAGCGAAGCACGAGCACCATCTCATGTCTCAGCTCGTGCGTGCACGCCAGATGCGGCAGTTAGTCGCTAATCGTGCCGTGTCTCACCACCTCGATCGTCTGCACTCTCACCAAAGCTAATATGTGACGGAGAGCTTACGTAGAGTCTCCAAATATGAAATCTAACACAAAGAAACACGTGATTCCGGCCACCCGAAGGTGCGGAAAAATGGATACGAAATCACACGCCCCAAACTTCGGGAATTTACATAACGGCCCAAATCCGAAATTCACAATTCAATATCAAACAACAATACCAAGGTTCACTACACGTCTAACTATGTTTATCGAACTTATAGGAACAATGAACGTACGGTTACGAACAAGATTTATGAGAATCGAACCAAAGCACGATAAGATCACCACATTACTCGGATTCGTTAAAAACATCTCCGAAACTCGTTTGAATGACAAAAAGTACAGAGAAGATTTAAAAATATCGAAACGGTTACAAGCGAGTAGACGGAAATAAAAAAATGTCGAAAAGAGTAAATACTGAAAATAGTAAAATCTCGGATATTACAGTCACAAACGAAAAAACACCAAAAATGGAAATAATTAGCTAAATAGTGGTCCAACCTCGGTTTAAATTCCGTTATTCAGTTAGGTAAATTTTACGTTGTATCGATTATCTTATTTGGTTAAAAACTAATTTATTTTGTGTTTATTTAATTTATCATATTCTTAATATTGTGTTAATTTTTAAAATGAAAAAGAATACATATGAATAAAATAATTAAATAAGAACATAAGGAGAGTGATAATTATTAATTTAAAATCGAATATAACATTAATCAACACGCTTTAATCAAATTTGGGACGTGCTAAATTCCAAATTTGTACTTGAAATTATTTTTTTAATATTTCTTTATTTATATTATTTATTATTAATGTTTAGATTGTAATAATCGGGATTTTATAGAAATGGATATGTAAAAACAATTATTGTACAACTTAATCATGACAATTTAGATATTTTATAGATTGGAATGGATTCGGATAGTTAGTGAGTATTACTATATGGGTTTGGGACGAGAATGAGTAGTAAAATTATTTTTCTGGAACTATATATATATATATATATATATAAATTCTAAATGAGTTTAATAGATTGTATGATTTCAAAATTTATAATCAGGAACTAATTATTAATCTTTTCATCATTTATAATATTTAGTTATAATATTTACTTTGTAATATCTGAGTGTTTATCAAGATGGATAACTAATTATTGTAATAACTTATATATTTAAATAAATTATGGTGATTAGCGGATATAAGTATATGAGTTTGGAATGTGACAAATAGTAAAATGACTTTTTATTCATGTTTGGAATGGGTACAAGTACATAAATCCTATACCAATTTTGTAGATTGTATAAATTCCAAATTCATGATTTTAATTTTTAAACTTTTTGATATTTATGCAATCTTTTAATAATATTTACTTTGTCATGTTTGATGTTTGTTGAAACGGATAACCAATTATTATAACAAATTATATTTAATTATTTAAATTTTATAAATTTACTAGGTTGGGAAATTAGGATGTATAACTACATTGATTGGGAGAAAATAGTTGTAGAATCACTTTTTAATCGAGTTTGGGACGGGTAATAGTATATAATATTAAACTGGTCCTATGTGCGTTTGGGTATTACTATTTGGATTTGGGATGATAACAGGTAGTAAAACCAGATTTTAATCGAGTTTCAAACGAGTACGGTTACATAAATAATAAATGGGTTCAGGTGAATGAATCTCCGCCTTATCATTTTGGTTCATCGATATGTACTTATGTGATAGATAACTCTATATGATTGAAGAACCTTAGCTATAAAGTAATTTATCTTATGTAACAAATAATAAAGAAGAGTTAAAGAATAAAAGTACACTTGAAAATTGAGAGAATATCATTTTACCCATATGAAAATCAAGGTACACGTAAGCCTTTATATAAGCCATCTAAATGTATGTTACTCTAATATCCGCAATTTCGATTTTCGGTAAACTTCTTTTTTTGCAGGACTCCATTTTAACGGCTCGCTTGTGACCATTTCGTCATTCTGAGAATGATTAATACTGCACTTTCGTCATCCGAGTTCGTCTTGGTGTCGTTTTGTTGAGTTCCGTGCTTCTTAGCGACCTTCCCGCACTTGAGTTTGATTCTTGCGAATCTCGTTCGAAACTGTCGCTTCGTGTATCCCGTAAGTTTGTGTGATTTTGTTAGACATGTTGTGAGCTTCGATTGGGTTGTTTGATCTTCTATTGGATTTTTCGGACATTTTGTGCCATTTTGTAATTTCCCAAAGTTTTGGGGAACTTCTTTCGTATTCCTCACTCCGACCTTTTTGGAGTGTCGTTATGAGTTCGGTTATAGATCAGAATCATTGATGATCATATTTTGGAGTGTTCCGTTCATTTATTGAACTTGAAGTTTCGGTCGGAGTAGTCCGCCGTCGTAACCATCTTTGAGAGTACTGTTGTTGTCATTTTCGAGTGTTTTAGTGTACGCTAAGTTTACATTTAGCACACGCTATTGAGTGACGAATTATTCAAGAATCGCCATCGACTCCGTTAGCGCACGCTAACGGTATTGGTTAGCGCACGTTACCTGGATAGGTTGAGACAGTCCAGTAGTTGCTGCATTTGACTGGGAGTTCGTTAGCGCATGCTATGCAGCTTTATAGCGCTCGCTAAGGTACAGCAGTAAGCGCACGCTACGTGAGGGTAACGCACGCTAACTGGTAGTTCTTGGGCAGTCTAGAATCCACTGGACTGGTACTGGGACTCGTTAGCGCACGCTAATACTTGGCTATTAGCGCAGGCTAACTGTACGTTTGGCAGAACACTTTATATTGTGGCTTCGATAGCGCGCGCTAGAACATGTTGATTAGCCCCTCTCTGAAGGCTTCCTGTTCTGAACCCTAACTCCCGTTACTCCTCTAGCGCCGCTACCCTCGCCGATCGGGCTGTTGGACATTTCTGGCCAGCGTATCGCCGGAATAATAACTATTCAACACTGCATTCATTCCCTCCCTTGCAATCTAACATTAGTATAGCATATGGTAGTCTGTTTTGTAGGTTCTCCTGCCGAATTCTAAAGCTGCTCGGATCCCGCGCATTTCCTCTCGAGCTTCATCCAAGCGGCGTCGATCTATCGAGCGCCTATCTCACCGGAGCGAGAGCGTGAGCTGTCCGCCGCCCCCCAAGTCATCTCGAAGGCTGGTATCATTGTACTTTTCTGTTTAATTTCATTTTTGTCATCCATATATCTATTATTTACTGTGATTCCTCTGCAGTTTGCCTGCTTATAAATAGTTCTTTTATATTCTCATCTTATTTTTACTTTTGTTAAACACTACCATATTTTATTTATTTACGTAGTGCGTTTGTGTTTTGTGTTGGTCGATGTCGCGGTTTTTGCGGGTTGGTAGTTGGAATTTGGGTATCTTGACGGGTAAGCTTTTGGAGCTCGTAGATGTTTTGGGTAAGAGAAGGGTAGATATGGATTGTATTCAGGAGACTAAGTGGAAGGGGGCGCAGTCCAGGGAGGTGAACGGTTATAAATTGTGGTATTCCGGCCTTGCTAACTCGTATAATGGTGTGGGTATTATTTTGTCTAAGGAGCTTAAGGATAATATCATGGAAGTGAATAGGTGTAACGATAAGATTATGTCCATTAGAGTGGTGGTTGGGGAGAAGGTGGTTAACGTGGTTTGTGCATATGCCCCACATGTTGGTTTGGGTGTGCTTGTTAAGGAAGCTTTTTGGGTCAGTTTAGATGAGTTGGTCGGGTGTATTCCAGACGATCAATTTATTGTTTTGGGGGGCGATTTCAATGGACACATTGGTGAGGGGGTGGATGGTTACCATAATGCGCATGGAGGTTTCGGCTTCGATGTTAGGAATGCAAGAGGTTCCGCACTGTTGGAGTTTGCCACTTCGCATGAGTTGATAATTGCTAACTCTGTTTTTCAGAAGAGAGCTGAGCACCTCATCACCTTCGGTAGTGGGGGGCAGAATTGTAACACCCCTAAGATGATCAGGACATATTACAGCGCCATGGACCCCACACTGTGGAATCCACCAGGCTAACGTACCAAAATGACATTCGACAAAGTCATACATCATCAACAAAACGACAATTTCACAATCCACGACATCCAGACCAAAGACAGAAATTTGACAATTCAATCTGACATCAAATCCATTCCCCAAAATGGGTACACAACAATAATAAATTCAAGAAAGAGTACTCGAGTACTTAACCAAATGACATAATAAATAAACCTCAAACAAGACACCATTAAGTAACCACTGAACAGAATCACGCCTGCCCATCATCCTCGTACGGCTCACATGCTCGCTTGCTTCCTTGACCTGTACCTGAAATACAAAAGTATTTTCCCCATTTAAGGGGTTAGCGAAAACTGCTAGTGCAAGTACAATCCATTTGAACTACCATTCTAATCAGATGAAAATATGCACCAAAATTATTTTAGAAATCATTTATATTCTGGAATATCTACGGTGCACAAGCACAAAACACATTTCTCCAACAAAACCATTCAAAGTTAACCGTTGGTATGAGACTCATGGCCACCGTACCCCGCAGAGCCCCGTCGGACATCCCTGGGTGGTTAACCATAGTTCGTGATATGGACACTCACGACAATATATATCCCTAGAGGCCCCATCGGACCGTCCCTAGGTGAACATACACATATCCATCGATACAACCATGAAAAGCCATAATTCAAATACTAGAACGCGTAAACAAATGTAAAGTACTTGCCTTTGAGACGTCTTCGAAGAATTGGGAACGAATAACAACTACGAACGATCCGGATGGAAAACAACGGTTTGTTGATCCTTCGTTTAGGAATTGGGAACGAATAACGACTACGAACGATCCGGATGGAAAACAACGGTTCCTAAACGAAGGATCAACATATCTCAGTCCTAACGGACAATAATAATCGAATGGAAAACGCCCATAACCCCGATTACAAGCTACGACAGTATACGATCAATTGATATGGGCGAGGGTTTATGCAAAACCTCCCCGAATCAACAATTCACGGATTAAACTCGACAAAATCGGATTGGGGATTATCCAATAACAAAAATTGGTAAGGAATATCACAACATACTTGAACAATTCGAGTTTAATAATCAAAACCCGGAAAACCCCCCAAAATTGACAAGTTAGGGTTCTAGACGAAATTACCTCAGATTCGGACGGTGGAAGATGATTACATTGATGATAATATGTTCCTACGATCTCATGGTGATGAAGGATGACGAAGATACGGATTGAAAGTGATGGAATCGCCCCCTGGAGGATTGTTGGTGTCGCCCGACGAAAGAAAAAACGAAGAGAGGAAAAGAAATGAGGTTCTAACCTCTGCCCGCTGTTCTTAAAACAACGGGCTGTGACGTCCGTAAAAGGTGATGCATTATGGCCATAACAATGGCCATATTTCGACCGTAACTGATGGGGTGTTATGGCCGTAACACCCTACTGGACAGCAGTCTGGGAAGCTGCTGTCCAAACTGTTCCGGATGACTCCGAAACCCGGACCTGCTATCGAACCAAAAATATGGTTACGAAGTATATTTGATGACGAACCTAAGAGTTACAAGAAAATATAATTCCGACTACCCGGGAATCCAAAATACGACAACGAAGATGAAATTCCCTAACTTTTAGGAAATTACAAAAATGGCCCAAGTGTCCGAAAGTCACGATACGACATCAGATTGACAAACCGAAAGTCACAGCACGAACAACTCAACCATACGAACTCATGCAAACCAAGAAACAACAAAAACAAACAAGTTTCATGAGAATCGAACGCGCATACGGCAAAACATAACATAGAACGGAATTTCATAAAAACACCTCCGAAATTCGTCCAAATGGAAAAACTCCAAGAATAAAGCAGATTCAAAATGTCGAAACGGTTACAAGCGAGTCGATAAAAAATAGACATACACCAAAAATGGAAACTGCTAAAAATGGAAAGGTACGGATATTATATTCTCCCCCTCTAAAAAGAAGTTTCGTCCCGAAACATAAGAATCAAAAAGCTCGGGGTGCCTCGAATGCATATCCTCCTCCAACTCCCACGTTGCCTCTTCTACTCCGTACCTCGACCATTGCACTTTAACCAAAGGAATGGTTTTATGCCTTAATTTTTTGTCTCGACGCTCCAAAATTTTAACGGGCCTCTTCTCGAACTTGACGTCCTTCTAGATCTGCACGTCCCCGAAATCGATAACATGGGACGGGTCCGGAACATACTTCCTCAGCTGAGAGATGTGAAATACATTATGCACATGACTCAACGAAGGAGGCAAGGCGAAACGATACGCTAACTCGCCAACTCTCTCTAATATCTCGAAAGGTCCAATATACCTCGGGCTGAGCTTCCGCTTTTTCCCAAAACAAAAAACTCCCTTCGACGGAGACACTCTCAATAGAACATGATCTCCCACCTCAAACTCCAAAGGTCGACGCCTAACATCTGCATAAGACTTTTGTCGACTCTGACCTGCCAACATTCACTTTCTAATCAACTCAACTTTCTCCCTCATCTCTAACACAAGATCCGGCTCGGTGCCAACTAAATCGTACAGTTCATCCCAACATATTGGCAATCGGAAACGTCGGCCGTAAAGCGCCTCATACGGTGCCATCTTAATCGACGCGTGCCAGCTATTATTATACGTAAACTCAATCAAGGCCAGATGCTCCTCCCAGTCAGTACTCCAGTCTAACGCACACGCACACAACAAATCCTCGAACGTCTAAATGGTATGCTCGGACTGTCCGTCGGTCTGAGGGTAGAAAGATGTACTCAAATGCAAATGTGTCCCCAATGCCTTATGTACCGCCTGCCAGAAATGCGATACAAACCGGCCATCTCTATCCGAAATAATAGTCTTCAGCGTACCATGAAGTCTCACTATCTGCGCGATAAAAATACGAGCCAATTTTTCTGGACCCCAAGTATCCTTGATGCCCAGAAAATGTGCCGACTTAGTCAGTCGGTCTACGATCACCCACACCATATTCATTCCGTCTTCGTTTTCGGCAAGTTCGTGACAAAATCTATGGAGATATCTTCCCACTTCCATTCCAGGACGGGAAGTGGTTTCAACAATTTGGCTGGCCGTTGATGCTCGATTTTGACTTGTTGACAAGTCAAACACTTAGCCACAAACTCGACTACCTCATTCTTCATGTCATTCCACCAGAAATTCATCCTCAAATCTTTATACATTTTACTCGAGCCCAGATGGACTGAGTAAGGTGACGCGTGAGCCTCTCTCATAATATTCTGCCTCAATTCCAAGTCGTTCGGAACACAAAGCCGACCTCGGAATCTCAACACACCATCCTCATATATCATGAATCCCGGGGCTTTCCCCTTCCCTACATTATCTCGAAGCTGAATAAACATCGGATCTTCCGACTGTCCCAATTTAATGTCGTCGACTAGAGACGAAGAAATCTCAAGAGTACGCAATTGCCCGGAACTCTCTGGTAATACAATCTCAATGCTCAACCTCATCAACTCTCGCTGGAGTCCTGATGGTAAATGATCTCGAGGTCGTAATCCTTAATCAACTCTAACCATCTCCGTTGTCTCATGTTAAGATCTTTCTGCGTAAAAATGTACTTCAGGCTCTTATGATCGGTTAAAATCTGACACGACAAGCCATACAAGTAATGACGCCAGATCTTCAATGCAAACACAACCGTGGCCAACTCAAGATCGTGGGTAGGGTAATTCAACTCGTACAGTTTCAACTGACGGGAAGCATAAGCAATTGTCTTCCCGTGCTGCATGAGTACACATCCGAGCCCTTGGCCTGAAGCATCACTAAAAACTGAGAAACCCTTATTACCACTCGATAAAGCCAAAACGGGTGCGGTCGTCAACCGCTTCTTCAACTCCTCGGAACTCTTCTGTCTCTCGTCGGTCCACACAAACTTCTCTGACTTTTGCAACAACTGAGTCAACGGTCGAGTGAGCCTTGGGAACCCTTCGACAAATCTACGATAATACCCGTCCAAACCCAGAAAACTACGGACCTCCTTCACAATTTTGGGCGGCGCCCAATCCAACACTGCCTCTATCTTATGTGGGTCCACACAAACACCCTTGGACGAGATCACGTGGCCGAGAAACATAACCTCCCGTAACCAAAACTCACACTTTGAGAATTTTACAAAAAGATGCTGAGTTCTCAAAATTCCTAGCACGATATGCAAATCACGTGCATGCTCCTCCTCGCTCCTCGAGTAAATCAGGATATCGTCGATAAAAATGACTACACACTTATCGAGGTACTCGATAAAGAGTTTGTTCATAAGCTACATGAACACGGCTGGTGCGTTGGTTAGCCCAAAAGGCTTAACCACAAACTCGTAATGACCGTATCTCGTCCGAAAGGCCGTCTTCGGAATGTCGGAATCCTTCACTCGGAGTTGATAATACCCCGATCTCAAATCAATCTTTGAAAACACAGTTTCCCCCTGTAGCTGGTCAAACAAGTCATCAATCCTCGGAAGCGGATACTTGTTTTTGAAAGTCACTTTGTTCAACACTCGATAGTCGATACACAAACGAAGTGACCCATCCTTCTTCTTCACAAATAAGACCCGTGAGCCCCAAGGCGGAGCGCTCGGTCGAATATGCCCCATGTCTAGCACCTCTCCCAACTGTTTCTTCAACTCAAGCATCTCGGCAGGTGCCATACGGTATGATGTCTTAGAAATCAGTGCCGAACCCGGATATAAATCCACAGTAAACTCAACCTCTCGGTCTGGCGGCAAACCCGACAACTCATCTGGAAAGGCGTCAGGATACTCACAGACTAACGGAATAGACGAGAGATCGACTCCCCCTTCTTTCTACCTCAAAGCTTAACACCAATAACCCATGCAACCTCCTCGAAGAAGTCTCACCGCTTTCAAAGCGCTGATTAGGAATCTTTGGCTACTCCGTTTATGCCCCAACAAAGAATGCTCGGTACCGTCAGAGACTAACATCGAAACGGTTCTCATTCTATAATTCATGATCTCCCCATGATGGTCAAGCCAATCCTCACCAAGAATCAGATCCTCGTCTCTAATATCTACCGCAATCAGATTAGAAGGCCAATCCCTCCCCGCGATACTCACCGGAAAATCTCTAACCTCATGATCCCCAACGATGCTATCCCGACTAGGCAGTTTAACAACAAATGGTTCACACGTAACTAGGCAATCAACATGCAGACGACGCACGCAATCCATAGATATGAAAGAATGCGTAGCACCAGAATCGAATAACATGGAAACAGGATGGTCAAGGATGTGAACGGTACCTGTAGCTACCGAAGGCGTCGGGATCTCCAGCTTGTCTTATCTCATACATACGGGGCGGAACAGACCCCGCACTAGAAGCTCCCCCTCTAGAAGGCTGCCCACGTCCTCGACCTCTACCAAAACTCTGCTGGGGCTGAGAAACTATCGGTGCCTGATTCACGCTCGGTTCCCCCGCAGCTGGGGTTGACACCTGAGTAACTGGTGCCCGAACTGCATCTGTACAAAACTTAGCACGAGGACCCATCTGACCGCAAGCAAGACACTGAATCGGAGGCCTGTCACCCTCACTCATTATGTGGCCGGGACGACCACAGTTAAAGCAGGTAGGGCCCCGAACGGAACTAGTAGGAGCATACTTAGAACCGCTTCCTCGCCCAAATGATAGGGACTTATTCCCGAAGACTCGCGAACCAGACTGAGCCTTCGGATACCCGCCAGATTGGCCTCTCGAAAACTGACCAGAGGTCTTCTATTTCTTTCCCTCGGTTGCTGTCTCTATCGCAAAAAATGACATCTCATAATCCATTGCTTTGTTTTGATACTCTTTTTTGTACATCCGAGACCAGACATGTAGTGATGAACTCTCGGCTTCATCCGCATGTCAAAGTGGCGGATCTTGTTTAACTCGTCTCGGACCTGGTTTCTCACATAATGAAGTTGTTGGTTATATTCCTTGATTGCCTGCGAAATCGGAACATCCTGGGGCTTAGCCTCAAAGAAAGCTTGGATCCTCCCCTCTTTAACTGGCCACGGACAAAATTCGTCCTCCATCAGCTCTCGGAACTCTGCCCACGTGGCTGCCCGGTCACGTGGTTTCACAGCTTACCACCATGTTGCCGCCTCTTTGGAGAGAAAGTACTGAGCGATGGGTACCTTCCTCTCCTCAAAGCAGTTAGCAGCCTCGAACACTTTCTCCATCTCAAATAGCCAACTCTACCAACCGGAAGGGTCGGAAGCACCATCAAACTGCGGAGGACGCATACGAATCACGTCCTGAATCCAGTAGGTGGAACTGGGTTGGCATTAGCTTGGCCGACTAAGACGGCCTGAGTTAGTAGCGTCATCTGGTTCGCTACTTGCTATAAAATATTAGCCACCCCGATATTCTCATGAGCATTGCCAGAGCTAGCAGACTAATCTTGTTGGCCTCCGGAACTGGGTGGAACACTGTTCAACAAGGAAGGCATCGCTGAATCAGTTCCCGAGTTATCGGACATGGCCGTCCCATTAGCTGCGCCACGTCCCCTACCGCGTCCGCGACCGCGTCCGCAGCCTCTACCAGCAGGTATTCTGAAGAAGTAACGGGTGAGTACAATTCAAACGCAAAACGCAATAAGATATCAAGAAAGGAACATAACAGAACAACGTAACGAGTCAAGTTAGGAAAAACTTACGAGCACCGGCGTACTGAGATGATGGCATAGCAGTGATACTGTTAAAAAACGACACTCGACTAGACCCAAATAACCAACAGCCTCGAACACTTTCTGATACCATATTCTGTAATACCCCCAAGATGATCAGGGCATATTACAGCGCCACAGACCCCACACTGTGGTATCCACCAGGCTAACGTACCAAAATGACATTCAACAAAGACATACATCATCAACAAAACGACAATTTCACAATCCACGACATCCAGACCAAATACAGAAATTTGACACTTCAATCTGACATCAAATCCATTCCCCAAAACGGGTACACAACAATAATAAATTCAAGAAAGAGTACTCGAGTACTTAACCAAATGACATAATAAATAAACCCCAAACAAGACACCAATAAGTAACCACTGAACAGAATCACGCCTGCCCATCATCCTCGTACAGCTCGCATGCTCGCTTGCTTCCTTGACCTGTACCTGAAATACGAAAGTATTTCCCCCATTTAAGGGGTTAGCGACAACTGCTAGTGCAAGTACAATCCATTTGAACTACCATTCTAATTAGATGAAAATATGCGCCAAAATTATTTTAGAAATCATTTATATTCCGGAATATTTATGGTGAACAAGCACAAAACACATTTCTCCAACAAAACAATTCAAAGTTAACCGTTGGTACGAGACTCACAGCCACCGTACCCTGCAAAACCCCGTCGGACATCCCTAGGTGGTTAACCATAGTTCGTGATATGCACACTCACGGCAATACGTATCCCTAGAGGTGCCGTCGGATCGTCCCTAGGTGAACATACATATATCCATCCATACAACCACGAAAAGCCATAATTTAAATACTAGAACGCATAAACAAATGTAAAGTACTTGCCTTTGAAACATATTCGAAGAATCGGGAATGAATAACGACTACGAACGATCCGTATGGAAAGTGACGGTTCCTAAATGAAGGATCAACATATCCCAATCCTAACGGACAACAATAATCGAATGGAAAACGCCCATAACCCCGATTACAAGCTACGACAATATACGATCAATTGATACGGGTGAGGGTTTACGCAAAACCTCCCCGAATCAACAATTCACGAATTAAACTCGACAAAATCGGATTAGGGATTATCTAAAAACAACAATCAGTAAGGAATATCACAACATACTTGAACAATTCGAGTTTAATAATCAAAACCCAGAAAACCCCCCAAAATTGACAAGTTAGGGTTCTAGATGAAATTACCTCAGATTCGGACGGTGGAAGATGATTACGTTGATGATAATATGTTCCTAAGATCTCACGGGTGATGAAGGACGATGAAGATACGGATTGAAAGTGATGGAATCGCCCCCTGGAGGATTGTTGGTGTCGCCCGACGAAAGAAAAAATGAAGAGAGGAAAAGAAATGAGGTTCTGACCTCGCTACTGCTCTTAAATAGCAATGTTACGGCCGTAATAGTGATGAATTACGGCCGTAACAATGGCCATATTACCAGACCGATGGGGTGTTACGGCCGTAACACCTGCTACCGATGCAGGCATTTCTTGTCCCAAACTGCTTGATGACTCAAACCGGACTATTATCGAACCAAAAATATGGTTACGAAGTATATTCGATGGCAAACCTAAGCGTTACAAGAAAATACAATTCCGACTACCCGGGAATCCGAAATACGACAACGAAGATGAAATTCCCTAACTTTTAGGAAATTACAAAAATGGCCCAAGTGTCCGAAAATCACGATACGACATCAGATTGACAAACCTAAAGTCACAATACGAACAACTCAACCATACGAACTCATGCAAACCAAGAAACAATGAAAACGAACAAGTTTCATGAGAATCAAATGCGCATACGGCAAAACATAACATAGAACAGAATTTCATAAAAACACCTCCGAAACTCATCCAAATGGAAAAACTCTAAGAATAAAGTAGATTCAAAATGTCGAAATGGTTACAAGAGAGTCGATAAAAAAAATAGACATACACCAAAAATGGAAACTGCTAAAAATGGAAAGGTACGGATATTACAACAACACGCAAATTGACTACCTTCTTTTGCGCAGTCGTGATGCTAGGGCGTGCGTGGACTGCAAAGTGTTCTGGAGCGAGGCCTGTGCTTGTCAACACCAGCTACTGGCTATAGATTTATCCATGGGAGGTCATGTTGTTAGCAGGGCTAGAGAAGCGAGACCTAGGATTCTCTGGAAGGATCTGGAGGGTGAGAAGGCGACAGAATTCAGGGAGTCTCTGACCCGCGAATGAGGTTTTTTGTGGGGGGCGATGCTAACCTTATGTAGACCGGCATGACGATGCTATTAGGAGTGTGGGCGAGAAGGTGGTAGGGGTTTCTTCGGGCAGGTCTAGTGGACCTAGGGAGGCATGGTGGTGGAATGAGAAGGTCCAAAAGAAGGTTAAGGCTAAACAAGCGCTATTTAAGGATCTTTTGTCAGTTAGTGCTGGGGAGGGGAGAATCTTGAAGATTATAGCTTACAAGGTGGCGAAAAGAGAGGCTAAGAAGGCAGTGGCTAAGACTAAAGGTGAGGCATACGAGGAGATGTACAAGAGCCTAGACACCAAAGAAGGAGCGAATGCTATTTTTAAACTAGCGAAAGCTAGAGAAAGAGGGCGGTGCGACCTGGGTCCCGTTGAGTATATTAAGGATGTTTTGGGCCAAGTGTTAGTGAACTATGTGGATTTTATGAAGAGGTGGAATAGGTATTTTTTAACTTTTCAATGAGGCTAGGGGAAGCGACTCGGTGGTGCAAGGAGTTAGTCTATTTTCTGCTCGTTCGTTTAGTTCCTGTGAGAGCATCAGCAAGGAGGAAGTTAAGAGTGCCCTAATTAAAATGGGTAGAGCTAAGGCTGCAGGCCCAGATCAGATCCCCATTGAGGTGTGGATTTGTCTGGGGGAAGTTGGAGTTCAGTGGCTAGCAGAGATGTCATCCTCCTCAGAGGTTCTAAAATGCCGACGGAGTGGAGGCATAGTATTGTCGTGCCGTTTTTCAAGAACAGAGGCAATGCCCAGAGTTGTAGTGACTTTAGGGGTATTAAGCTCCTCAGTCATACTATGAAACTTTGGGAAAGAGTGGTGGAATGCAGGGTTAGAAAAGAAGTTGAGATCTCAGAGAACCAATTTGTCTTCATGCCAGGGAGATCCATGACTTAGGCTATTCATCTCGTCAGACACCTTATGGAGAAGTTTAGAGAGCAGCACAAGGACCTCTATATGGTGTTCATTGATCTAGAGAAGGCTTATGATAGCATTCCGCGCGATGTTATTTGTAGGAGCCTAGAAGAGAGGAGGGTGTCGTTGCCGTTCGTTAGGGCGATCCAAGACATGTACTCCTAAGCATGGACTTGCATTAGGACCCCAGTTGGTGACACCCAGTATTTCCAGGTTGATATAGGGCTACACCAGGGGTCGGCGCTAAGCCCTCTTCTCTTTGCTCTAATCCTTGACGTCATTTTGCGGGGGATACAAGATGGCATCCCGTGGTGCATGCTTTTTGCTGACGACATTGTGTTAGTAGCAGAGTCGAGGAGGGAGGTGATCTCGAAGTTGGAGCTATGGAGGTCTAAGTTAGAATACCAAGACTTGCGTATGAGCCAGTCTAAATCCGAGTGTCTATGGTGTAACTTTAGTGGTGAGGCCAATGAGGAAAAGTAGAGGTAATGATTGCGGATCTGATTATAACCCGTATAGATAAGTTCAAGTGTTCGGGTTCGATCATTCAGCAGGAAGGTGAGTGTGAAGATGATGTCACTCATCATATCAAGGCGGTGTGGCTAAGGTGGAGAGCAGCGACATGGGTCCTGTGCGACAAGAAAGTCCCTCTAAAGTTGAAGGGTAAATTCTATAGAGCGGCAATCAGACCTGTAATGTTGTATGGCTCCGAATGTTGGGCGATTTAGAAGTCGCTTGAGAGCAAGTTGGAAGCAGCTGAAATGATAACTCTACGTTGGTCGTGTGGTCGTACAATGTTGGATAGAATCTCGAATGGGGTTTTCAGGAACACGCTAGAAGTGGCGCCCATTTAAGTGGAAGTTAGGTAAGAGAGACTGAGATGGTTTGGCAATGTCCGCAAGAGGCAGACATCTGCTCTGGTGCGGAGGGTCGAGAGTTTTTTGGTTGTCGGGGAGAGGAGGAGAGGCAGACCGAGGAGAACATGGGAGGAGCAGGTGAGATTAGATTTGAAGGACTTAAACCTTTCGGAGACCATGACTGTTGATAGGTGCTCTCGGAGGCGCCAGATCAGAGTTGTGGATTCTTTTGTAGGGAGCGGTGCTATAGTTGAGAGCCTCAGAGTTGGGTTGTCTTGGTTAGCTTTGACCTAGAGCATTGCATTCTTTTTTTACTTTTATTGTATATTTTATTCTATTGCCTTTTGCGTATGGTGTATTTTGATAGGGAGCTGTGCGCAGAGTCAAGCTCTCTTCTGTTAGAGCAGCGTTCATCATGAGTGCAGTTGCCAAAGTCCCCTTGGGTAAGTCTCATGTGAATTAAGCCATGAGCTCAGGTATGATTTTGAGCTTTTTCGTATCATATGCTTCTTTGTATATATCACTCAATACTTTGTTTTGCACTAAGCTGGGGGTCTTCACGGAAATAGCCTCCCTACTGTAAAAAGTAGGGGCATGGTCTGCGTACATCTTGCCCTTCCCAGACCCTGTTCTGAGCGGGATTTACTGGGTATGTTTGGTTTGGTTTGGGTTTTTTTCCTCTTCATTTCTCCCTTCCTCCGCGGATGTGAGTCAAGGGCGACTAGGGTTCATGGTCTTGGCCAATTTTGTTCCATTCCAAGGTGTTTTAGAGGGTTCTAGGTGATTCTAACATCTTCTAATCCGTTGTTCTTCGTCGGATCGAGGTATTTTTCCCACTTCTCCTTAGAGTTAACTTTTTAGAGATTTGTTCCTGATTTCGAATCCAGACCGATTTTGTTGAATCGGTTAGTGTTATATGATGTTATTAATCGTGTTCTATAGATTGTCTATCCATATTTCGAGTAGGTTTAACTCGATTGACTATTCGAGTGTTCTTGGGAGATATTGAACATTTAATGCTCGATTAAATGTTCTAATGAGTTTTCCTTCGATAGTTTTTTGTAATTCCCATTTTTATTGGTCTCCATCCTCGTTGTGATCATGTTTTGTTATATCTTGCGGGAGATGTAGGTTTCGAGGCACTTTGGTCGAGTCGTGCTCGTCGGAGGATTCGTGTGATGATTTCTAGGCAAGTACCTTGTTTATACATTTCTTGTTTTGTGGATATGATGATCGATGATGGTCTAAGTGTGTTGGTTTAGTTGTTTGAAATGAACATTCAAAAGATTCGGTTTAGCCTCGTTAAAGGCTCTCCTTCAAAACGTGTGTGTGTTTTGTGAATTACTAAGTGAATCCTATGGATCTGTTTGATGTTGGTGTTGTGAATTGATAATATATACATATATTATCTCATTTTGGTGCATTGTTATTCGACATTTGTGTCGTGCTATGTGTTTGTTGCCTTTGGCTAAATTATTGTGATATACTTGGTGTATTGTGTTGTGTGATTTGTGAATGTGTGGTCATAGGCCAACTTTGATGTTCGGACGAGGTCTATGGTGACACATGGCATGCGATCATGGTGGTCAGGATGCGGCCAGTGATCGGTCCAACCGTAAGAGCCTCAGAGGACTTACGGTGATATGTGGCAAGCGATCACGGTATCAGGGATATGATTACAGAGGTGTTTTGTGGCTTGATATTGTGATGTGTACCATAGTGTACTGGTTTGTGAATGTGGAATGGTTGTTATAGTCCAGCCGTGATGTCGGACGAGGTCTACGATGACACATGGCTTGTGATCATGGTGGTCAGGATGCGACGAGTGATTGATCCAACCGTGAGAACCTAAGAAGACATACGGTGACACGTGGCATGTGATCACGATGTCATGGATATGATTGTGGATGTGCTTTGCCAGGGTTGAGTACCTTAGACATGTTACCTAGATTTCGTATCTTTGGTGGTTATGTTTTGTTGGTTTTATGTCCGTCGATGACATGTGGTGTGGGTTGTGGACCCCATGAATTATTGTTGGTTCTTATTTGAGAAAGGAAATCTTTGGGGACGTGACCCCTTTTGGTTTTTGGAAAGAGAAGGATTCGATAATCCTAAATGTTTTTCCGCTAAAACTTCCGAGGGTATTTTAAAAAGATTTTATAAATTGTTCTCTTGATTTGTGATCTTTTGAACTTCAGTTGAGCCGTGTTCGTCGGAGGATTCGTGTGCCGATTCTGAGGCAATTACCTTGTTCATATATTTCTTATTTTGTGGATATAATGATCGGTGATGGTCTAAGTGTGTTGGTTTGGTTATTTGAAATGAACTTTCAAAGGATTCGTTTTAGCCTCGTTAAAGGCTCTCTTTCAAAACGTCTGTGTGTTTTGTGAATGTTGTGTTTTGTGAATGACTAACCTATGGATATGTTTGATGTTGGTGTTGTGGTTTGATAATATATAAATATATTATCTCATTTCAGTGCGTTGTGATTCGACATTTGTGTCGTGCTATGTGTTTGTTGCCTTTGGGTGGATTATTGTGATATCCTTGGTGTATTGTGTTGTATGATTTGTGAATGTGTGGTCATAGTCCAACTATGATGTTCGGACGAGGTCTATGGTGACACATGGCATGCGATCATGGTGGTCAGGACGCGGCGAGTGATTGGTCCAACCGTGAGAGCCTAAGAAGACATACGGTGACACATGGCATGTGATCACAGTGTCATCGATATGATTGTGGATGTGCTTTGCCAGGGTCGAGTACCTTGGACATGTTACCAAGATTTCGTATCTTGGGTGGTTATGTTTTGTTGATTTTATGTCCGTCGAGGACATGTGGTGTGGGTTGTGGACCCCGTGAATTATTATTGGTTTTTATTTGAGAAAGCAAATCTTTGGGGACGTGACCCCTTTTGGTTTTTTGAAAGAGAAGGATTCGATAATCCTAAATGTTTTTCCGCTAAAACTCCTAAGGGCATTTTAAAAAGATTTTATAAATTGTTCTCTTGATTTGTGTTCTTTCGAATTTGGAAAGTTTTACTCAAAACTCTGTGCCTAGGGAAGTATTTCCTTTCATTATTTTTGAATCTTTGAGGATTCCTGATTACTATTATTCTGGGAATATGATTTTTATGACTCGTATTTGCAGTTTGTACTTGCACTAGCAAAATAGTGGAATTTTGCTAACCCCCGAGAATTCGGGGGGTGGATGTCTGTTTTGCGTCCAGGTACATTCAGGTTTTGGGGAGCGTAATACAGGGTTGGCACGAATGATGATGAATGATGATTGATACTAATCAAGTGAGGACCCGTACGATGCTGTATTGGTTTTGTTGTAGTTATTTCCACTGTAGCATTTTCCCCGTTATACGGGAGCGTGTCGTATTTTAACCCCTGCATGGATATGTATTGTGATTAAGTTGTATGTATTAATGTAAAGACCTAATCGGTATACTGGATCGTCCTTTAGCCTTAAACGCGATATTTTGAGGTTTGATTTTAGTTACCAGTCTGGTAGATCCTTGAGGAAAGGGTCTACGGGGTGTAATATCCCTGAGCGGATTAGGGATGTTACATAAATGGTATCAGAGAAATAGGTTGTGGAAACCTATGCTTTGGAGTCGAGTGTGTATTGTTGAGTTGTTTTTAGTCAGGTCGTGCCTAGTTGAGTCGTGTCATGACACGTCGTCTGAGTTTGTTGGTCGTGATTAGTATCGTGGGCCGATCATCATCTTCGTGCGACCAGTGGATGTAAGTTTCCCTTCTTTGTGTTGTGCCTCATGTGACACGAGCCACTTGTATGATTATTTGTTAAGTGATGGAATCTTTATGTAGATTTTGATTTCGTGATATGTGTTTATTTGACTCTCATATTTTGTTTATATGAGGAGTGGTGTCCGCTGCTAATGGTTTCCAAAATGATTTGCTCGTTTTGTAAATATTCTTGTGAAACCCTTATGATTCACATGAAATGGTAATGTATATGTGTGTGATTTTCTCAATCCGGGAGGGTCCGACGGGGCCTCGGAGGAATCTGTGATTTCGCTCCTCATTCACGAGCTTGTTTGGATAGCCATTCCGAGAGGGTCCATAGAGGCCTCGGATGGGATCAGTGGTTTAGCCCCGGTCCTAGGCGAGTCATGTGCATGATTTTTAACTATGGCCAGTCCGGGAGGGTCCATAGAGGCCTTGGATGGGACCAGTGGTTTAGCCCTGGTCCTAGGCAAATTTATTTGACTATTTGTTTTTCGGGAAAAGACATGTCTTGATTTTGAAACAATTTGATGCATGTACTATGAGATGTGTAAGCGAATGTCGATACGTGTGAGCAGAGGCATAACGTAAACTTTATTATGTGTGAGTTTTTGGGCATTCTGGCCTAATGGATATTTGAAAATCTTGAGTCTCTTAGAGAATAAATTTTGAGACGTACTTTGAAATGGATTATTTTCTCGCGGTATTTTCAAGGTGCCTACTAGTACAACTGTATGTTTCAAAATTCTTCAACTTTGAAGACCAAAATATTTAAAGTTTTTAACTAAAATAAAAAAGTCCTCATTTTTTATCAAACGTAAGACGTTTTTTTTTAAGTCTCGATAACTATGTTTGTGTTACTTTTCCGAAATGTGATACTTAATATCAACTGGTGTTTCTAAATTTTTCTCAGAATGTGGTTTTCATTTTTAAAACCTATCGTTTCCCGTTTGCGGTCAGGGAATATATGTGTGATGTTAGCATTATCGTTAGGGTGTTAGCCCTCTGTGAGAGGTGTGATGTTGGTATTAAATGTTTGTCGCTTCGTGGTGATTTGCATGTTATCGCACCTGTGCGAGCTGTTAGAGCTTGGGTTTGTATGATTGTGTACATATATGATTGTTTCATGATGTTTTGTAATTGTGTGCTGGTTATGGTTCGGGCCATTGAAACCGCTGAACGGACGTCATAGTTGCTGTGATTTTGTGTATGTGAGTTGCCTTGGGATGGTAATTGATGTATGTGATTGTGTTACGATTTTCACTTGTGCTGAGTGGTTACTTATCCAGTATGCAGAGGGGCAGGGGTCGTAGTCGTGGCGGCCAGACGCGTGATCAGGACACTATTTTGGTGATGTTACGATTTTCACCGTACTACCGATGATGGTGTTGGTATTGCCACTATTTTGCAGCAGGTAGCTGCACAGACGACTCAGTTGACTCAAGCAATTCAATGTGATACTGATGTGACCCAGAACATTGGCGTAAATCAGTGGCTTCGAGAAGTGGTTCGTATGAATCCCCCTCGTTTCGCTGGTGCCGCAGATGCATTGGGCTGGGATGGTTGGATTTTCCAGTTGGAAAAGGTATTCGAGGTAGTCGATTGTCCAGAAGAGCGTAAGATGCATGTCACTCAATATCTCCTTGACAAGGATGACGCTAATTGGTGGGAGGCTGTTAAGCCTCGAGATCATGTTGTCACGTGGGCAGAGTTCCACAGATTCATGAGAGATGAGTTTTGTCTGGAACCGATCAGGAATCAAAGAATTAATGAATTCTTTTCGACAAAACCGCAAGATATACCGCTGTCTCAAGCTATTATTGATTATAGCAAATAGCTTAGCTATGTACAGGATCAGGTGAGGACAGAGGAGGATAAGATCTGTCATTTTATTAGGCGAATGAAGTCGGAGATTCATTAGTACATGGCGGGTTTCACTTGTACTTCATTGAGAGACTATCAGAATAGGGCGTTAACCTATGAGCTATCTGCATCATCGACTGAGCATATGTCCGAGTCGAAGAAATTGAAAACTGTTGGGAACTCTTCAGGAAATCAGGGTAGTGGGCCTCCTGGGGCTGGGACTTCGTGTCGTCATCCTAAGAAGGTTCCTCGATCGCGTGAGCATGGGGAGAGTATTACCCCTGCAGTGAGCAACGTGAGCAACATGAAGACGTGTTATAACTTTAGTCGAGCGGGCCATACCGCGAAGAATTATCGTTCATCGTTAGTTAGCTGCTTCGATTGCGGTCAACTGGGACACCGAGCCATGCATTGCGAGACTGTAGCTAAGAGGTTTGGGGATCGAGTTTGCGCCTCTTCTCCGAAAGGATACAGAGATGCCTACCATGGTTTTCGAGAAGTTCGGCGTGGTCGGAGTTCTTCGTGGTTACCCTCGCGGATCGTTGTGTGTTTAATTTCTATTTTTTGATTGTGCGTGTTTTCTTGTAATAGGTACCTTTTGTTTTCTGATTGTTCGGATAATAGAACTTATTGTGCTATCTATTTGGTGATACTTGACACTTGTTGTTTTTATTATGTCTCTGCTTGTGACATTGTGACGGTTGTCGTCGAGCGTGATTTTCGTCGTATGTTTCTTTGCATTGCTTGTAGCGTTTTGCCGTTGGGTGTGAGTTATTCGGTTCTTGTGTGTCTCGTTGAGATGTTTCTAGTGGGATATTGCTCCTCCCTACTTATTTTAAGTTTCGAGACGAAACTTCTTTAAAGAGTGTAGTATGTAATATCCGCAATTTCGATATTCGGTAAATTTGTTTTTTTGGCAGGAGTCCATTTTAACGGCTCGGTTATCACCGTTTCGTCATTCTCAAAATGATTAATTCTGCACTTTTGTCATCCGAGTTCGTCTTGGTGTCGTTTTGTTGAGCTCCGTGCTTCTTAGCGACCTTCCCGCACTTGAGTTTGATTCTTGCGAATCTCGTTCGAAACTGCCGCTTCATGTATCTCGTAAGTTTATTTGATTTTATTAGATGTGTTGTGAGTTTCGGTTGGGTTGTTTGATCTTCTATTAAATTTTTCGGACGTTTTGGGTTGTTTTGTAACGTCCCAAAGTTTTGGGGAACTTCTTTCATATTCCTCACTCTGACCTTTTTGGAGTGTCGTTTTGAGTTCGGTTAAAGATCACACTCATTGATGATCATATTTTGGAGTGTTCCATTCATTTATTGAACTTGAAGTTTTGATCGGAGTAGTCCGCCGTCGTACCCATCTTAGAGAGTACTGTTGCTGCCATTTTCGAGTGTTTTAGCGCACACTAAGTTTACATTTAGCGCAAGCTATCGAGTGATGAATTCAGAAGTCAGTAGCTGTCACTGACTCCCGTTAGCGCACGCTTATAGTATTGGTTAGCGCATGCTACCAGAATAGGCTGAGATAGTCCAGTAGTTGTTACATTTGACTGGGAGTTCGTTAGCGCATACTATGCATCTTTATAGCGCGCGCTAAGGTGCAGCAGTTAGCGCACGCTACGGGAGGGTAGCACACGCTAACTGGTAGTTCTTGGGCAATCCAGAAACCACTAGACTGGTACTGGGACTCGTGAGCGCACGCTAATACTTAGCTATTAGCGCACGTTAACTGTACGTTTGGAAGAACACTTTGTATTGTGTCTTCGACAGCACGTGCTAGAACATGTTGATTAGCGCATGCTAGTCTGTCTGGTGTATAAACCGGACAGCAGGCTTATATTCTCATTTCTTCTTCATTTCTTCCTTCCTCCGCGCATGTAAGTCAAGGGCGACTAGGGTTGGTGGTCTTGGCTGATTTTCTTCCATTCCAAGGTGTTTTGGAGGGTTCTAGGTGATTCTAACATCATCTAATCCGTTGTTCTTGGTCGGATCGCGGTATTTTTCCCACTTCTCCCTAGAGTTGACTTTTTGGAGATTTGTTCTTGATTCCAAATCCGGTCCGATTTTGATAAATCGGTTGGTGTTATGTGATGTTATTAATCGTGTTCTATGGATTGTCTATCCATATTTCGAGTAGGGTTAAGTCGATTTACGATAAAAGTATTCTTGGGAGATATTGAACATTTAATGCTCGATTAAATGTTCCAATAAGTTTTCTTTCGATAGTTTGTTGTAATTCCCGTTGTTATAGGTCTCGATCCTCGTTGTGATTGTGTTTTGTATTTTCTTACGGGAGATGTAGGTCTCAAGGCACTTCGGTTGAGCTGTTTTCGTCGGAGGATTCGTGTGCCGATTCTGAGGCAAGTACCTTGTTCATACATTTCTTGTTTTGTGGATATAATGATCGGTGATGGTCTAAGTGTGTTGGTTTGGTTGTTTGAAATGAACTTTCAAAGGATTCGGTTTAGCCTCGTTAACGGCTCTCTTTCAAAACGTGTGTGTTTTGTGAACGTTGTGTTTTGTGAATGACTAACCTATGGATATGTTTGATGTTGGTGTTGTGGTTTGATAATATATATAAATATATTATCTCATTTCGGTGCGTTGTGATTCGACATTTGTGTCGTGTTATGTGTTTGTTGCCTTTGGGTAGATTATTGTGATATCCTTGGTGTATTATGTTGTGTGATTTGTGAATGTGTGGTCATAGTCCAATCGTGATGTTCGGACGAGGTATACGGTGACACATGGCATGCGATCATGGCGGTCAGGACGCGACGAGTGATTGGTCCAACCGTGAGAGCCTAAGAAGACATACGGTGACACGTGGCATGTGATCACAGTGTCATCGATATGATTGTGGATGTGTTTTGCCAGGGTCGAGTACCTTGGACATGTTACCAAGATTTCGTATCTTGGGTGGTTATATTTTGTTGATTTTATGTCTGTCGAGGACATGTGGTGTGGGTTGTGGACCCCGTGAATTATTATTGGTTTTTATTTGAGAAATCAAATCTTTGGGGACGTGTCCCCTTTTGGTTTTTTGAAAGAGAAGGATTCGATAATCCTAAATGTTTTTCCGCTAAAACTCCTAAGGGCATTTTAAAAAGATTTTATAAATTGTTCTCTTGATTTGTGTTCTTTCGAATTTGGAAAGTTTTACTCAAAACTCTGTGCCTAGGGAAGTATTTCCTTTCATTATTTTTGAATCTTTGAGGATTCCTGATTACTATTATTCTTGAAATATGATTTGTATGACTCGTATTTGCAGTTTGTACTTGCACTAGCAAAATAGTGGAATTTTGCTAACCACCGAGAATTCGGGGGGTGGATGTCTGTTTTGCGTCCAGGTACATTCAGGTTTTGGGGAGCGTAACACAGGGTTGGCACGAAGGATGATGAATGATGATCGATACTAATCACATGAGGACCTGTACGATGTTGTGTTGGTTTTTTTGTAGTTATTTCCGCTGTAGCATTTTTCCCGTTGTACGGGAGTGTGTCGTATTTTGACCCCTGCGTGAGTATGTATTGTGATTGAGTTGTATGTATTAATGGAAAGACCTAATCGGTTTACTGGGTCGTATTTTAGCCTTGAAGGTGATATTTTGGGGTTTGATTTTAGTTACCATCCTGGTAGATCCTTGAGGAAAGGGTCTACGACGTGTAATATCCCTTAGTAGATTGGGGGTGTTACAGTTACAATGGCAATAAAAAGCCATAAGCTGGATGAATTTATGAGGGGTATATGAAAAGCCAAGAGTCATGAAGTTATGAGGGATATATGAAAATCTAAGAGTCATCTAATAATTACATAAAACTCCTGTAACACCCCCAGGTTATTCATGGTATATTACAGCGCCGTGAAGCCCCGACGTGGGACCCACAAGGCTATTTATACGCAGAACTATGAATTTTGACCGATAAGGTCCAAATACAACAAATGGAAGACAGTAAAAGTAGTATTCAAAACAATATCCAATAAATCCGAATACGACACATCACGAATTCAATACCATGGCAACACAGGCCGCCCTATCAGGGAAACCGAAAACAGTACTCGAGTTCTAAAAAAACCATTCCAGTACAACATCAGTGAATGGAGGAAATACAAAACACAACCAGTGGCGAGACACAGCTTCACAGTTGCCCATCATCTTCGTGCCAACCCGGTACGTGCCTATCCACCTTCCTCGATCCTGAAATACATGAAAGGTACTTCCCCCATAAAGGGGTTAACCATCGAATAGCTAGTACAAGTATATCGAATATGAAACACAATACTTGTTGGCCACTAAGTATACTGGATACAGCTTGGAAAGCGTTTTAAACGACAAGCTGTACTAATTTTAAATCTGAGTGCGTAGCGGAAGTCTTAAATACAGTAAGTTGCTATGGATACAGCAACTCGATGTGCAGTGTATACTTAAATAATCACAGTCAATTGATACAATAAAAGCTGAAGGTAAATAACAAAGTATTTAAGTGGTTCGAGGTAAACTCCTCTACGTCCACTGGTCCTCCACACAGGAGTAAAAAGTATATTATAATTACTACGTACACAACTATGTAATTATAACAACACTAATTAGTATATCATTCACACAGATTGATAAAATGATCTTAGATTTTAACCGTTCACACAGATTGGTTTGAGATAAAGCTTTGACTGGCTTCTTCACACACAGTTCTGAAGTAGCAAAGATTACTCAGTCCACACAGGGCTGATATGGGTTTGTTCAAGGATAGAACAGGGTATGAACAACATCGTTGACTTTCTGAGCTTCTAGCTGATGATGTGTTGTTCACTGTTTGAGCACTGTATATCTCTTAGATCTGAGTTGCAGTAAGCTTCTGGAGATATGTTTTGCTCTGATGTATATAATAATAACTTTGTCACTTCGTCACTGATCTTCAATGCCTTGGTGAGATATATATAGTCTTCTGAAAATATATCCGTTGAGCTAACTCCGTGGCGCAAGATTCCCGTCCAACGGGATGACAAACACGATCCAGATTTTGCGGGATTTGAAGATCTTCTAACTTACAGTATTTAAATACTTTATCCTTTAGTATTTAAATACTTTTTTATCAACGGGACTTGACTTTTAGTGAAGACTGAAGATTCCTTCTTTGTCCTGTTGAGAGCTATACGGAAGGATTACTTATTGTCAATTCGAGACAGTTTCCATACTTAGTCTTTATGAGACTTCTTTGTTGTACTGATAAGTTCCACTGAATGCTGGATCTTACGAGAGTTCTTCGATATAGGTTGACATAACTTTTCGATACAGTTTCCTTACTGTATGCAGGTTTGGTATATTGTCAAAACATACTGACACTACGATCAATACAGGGCAGTATCGATATAGGGTTTTGTTATCCCAACAAATTCGATACAGCGTATTATTTTCCCAACAATTTCCCCCTTTTTGACAATTTGCCAAGACTTTAAAATCTTTCAAGTCCTTCTTGATGATGCCAAAACCTTCTTCATGAAGCGAATGACTTTCTTGATGACTTCGGGCAGATTTCTTGGTCTTCTGTCAAATGATCTGGTCTTCAACAACTTAGTCTAATTTAAGAACTGCTCGCAGGCGAGTTCGATACAGCTAAGAATTTTTACAACTTAAGCTTATGATTGGCGCGCAGGCACAATCTTACAATGTATTCTAGATGCATACAAATGAATCTATGAACTGTTCGTAGACAAGTTCATACAACTTAATTAAAAAAGTTTTTATACTTGTGATTGTTATCCTAACGATTTAAGTTATGTAATCATACATTAACACAGTAGATTACGAGTTGTAATCTTTCAAGACAAGCAAACATTTTTATTGATATTCAAAAATAGAGTACAAGATTTGCTATTTTGAAAGAAAAATTACAAACAATAAAAAATAAGGATTTCAGCTCCTATAATCCGAATGTCTCCATGGCCTCTTCTCTGGATCATGCTCGGTTCCACGCCACCTGTGCTGTAGGGAGTCATTGCCTCGATCTAGATAGACAGCTCTACCATCGTATGATCTGTCGAAGGCAATAATCCAGTCTTCTGGATGGGTGATCCGATCTCCTCTTTTATGCTTGGATTTCATATCTTGTTGTCGAGGAAGATTTCCTTCTTCTAACATCTTCGTGAATTTGTCTGCAGCCTCAGCTAATGTTTTATAACCTTTGAAGATGGCGGATTCCCTGACGAGTTTAACAAAATATCTCATCACTTCATTTCTCCTCCATTGCTTCACTTCTTCAGCAGTGGGATGGCGGTTGGTTGGCAGACGAATTTCGGAAGGTCTTTGGATAATGCTTTGCCAGGGGAAATTGGGGTCATGGAACTCAAGTCGAGAACCTGCAATCTTGAAACTTTGAGAGGGTGGAGCTAATTTGTTCAATTCAGCGGCAATGCTGTCTTGAGCAACATTAAATTCCCTTTCGTGCTGAAGCCTTGTTCTCCTTGCTGCTTCTCTTGCTTCTTCCCCTTTTTGGCGTCATCAAGACGTCCTAGGATTTCCAGTGCGGCATCCTGTTTCGTCTCAATGTTTGATATTCTATAGACAAGGGAGGAGAGCACTTGCGACATATCATTGATATTCTTGTCATGGGCTCGCAAGTGAGAAGTTGTTTCGATCATGGCAGCTGCTGTCTTGGCCTCGGATATGCGAGTTTTCGATTCCTCTTCTCTCATGATATTTTCTTGCTTCTCTTGCAGATTGGCTAGAGCCTGTTTGAAGACATGGGGCAGGACAGTGAAGGCTTCGACAACATGAGAGACTTCATGCCTTAAACCTATCATTTCTTCAACTGCCGATGTATGCATCCAATCTAAAGCTTTTTTGACTGAGTGAAGGGCGTTCACTGCATCCTGAATGAATACAGTTTGGAGACCAAGAGCACAAAGACGCTCTTTCCTAGCTTCAGAGCGAGGAGAATATGGATTGAGAAAATCTTCTGATCCATTCAACCTTCTCAAATTCACATTAGGACGTGAATTGAGTTAGATATCCTCAAGTGTAGTAACGTCGTCGGATTCCAAAATGGTTGGTGGGGCGGGAGCTGATTTGATGTCGGCGTCAGGTGATGTAACATCCTCCTGATTCGAAGGGATTTCTGTAGACAAGGATACAGGAGGGACTGATTCCTCCTGCTGTCTCTCAACTTCCGCCTGTTCCGGCAGAGGGACTGATTCCTCTTATTGGATGGCATGGGATTCTTCTTCTTCTGCGGCAGTAGGCGCGGGTGCCTGTTCCGAAATATTTTCTTCTTCCTCCGCGACAAGAGGGACTAATTCCTCCTGGTCGGGATTAATTTCTTGCTGATGCGAGGGTGGCTCATCACGGCTTGATTTCCCTTCACCATCTTGCTGAGCTTGGGGGACTTCTCTTTCCTGAGCCTCCTCACAGCTCATTCTCAGACCTGCCTGAAAGGCATCGTCGTCATCATCTAAGTCATGGTCTTCTTTTGGATCTTGGGGAGAGTCCTCGGACTTATCTTTTCCTTTCCGTCTGGCATCGGATTTGTGCAAGAGATGGCTTTCAATTAACGATTTGCAACAAAGATTATCCCATTGGATCAGGGTCTCAACATCTATCGAGTCTGTCACTTCCAATACAAATCTTTCTTCATCGCTCCAGTCGCTCCAGTTGTAGAAGGTGTCGTATGGAGCTAGCCGGTAGATTTTCCATTGAAGGAATCTTTCATAAGCTTGATCAATTTGCACAGACAGGAGAGTTGCATTGATAATCACGTCCGGGGAGGGACTTCGTACAATGTGTGAATCCGCTGTAGCGAGGGGTTCCTCTACATGTGTGGGATCCTGTAGGGAAGAGGGATTCCTTACAGGGGATCGTGCCCCGAAGGAAGGTGGATCCTGTACGGGTGTGGAATCCCATATAGGAGAGTTAGCTATTGGCTCCAAAGGGGCAGCCGACTCGCTAGAGTTTTCTAAGTTGGCAGATGTCCTTTCATCCGTCGTTGCTGCCAAAGTCTCGGTATTTACTGTCGAGATAGTAACGGGCATCTCTTCCACAGGGGTTGGGCCCTGGGGTAATTCAACAGTGGGTTGCGCCATGCTAGAAGCATCCTTGGAGGGTTTGGTAGATTTGGCTTTTGTGAGCCTCCTCTGCTTCTTTTTCGGCTTCTCAGCAGCAATAGGTGTCTTGCTGTGAGATCTCTTGCGTTTCTTGGAAGATTCCACACTCTGGGATTTCGATGAAACATCCCTTGGATCTTCAGAAACTGGCATGCTGCGGAGATTTGGTTGATTATAGACCAGGGTGCTCTGGTTAAAAGCCGAAGGCTTAACACCTCCTAAGTAGATTCTAGAACTTATTTTCTTAGCATCTGCGGATTGTGGTAATCCACATTTCATCAAAATGTAGTTCAGAAACAGACCAAACGATTTCTTTTGCGACGCAGGTTTCGACACTTCTTCCTGCAGACGCTTCAGAATTATCTGGCACCAGATGACATTTTCACAGGTCAAAATAGCAACCATCATCCTAAACCTAAGATTTGTGCACATTTCAAATGCACCAGTGCGATTCTCGATTATCCGGCAACAAAAGTCGTGCAAGTACACGTATGGCAACAGAAGTTCTTCTTGTGACATGTGGTGTGACCCACTACAACCAGAGCCGAACCCGTGAATGTGCCATAGTACTTGGTCAACAGCTCTTGAGACCCAAAAGTCTCAAGGTCTTCCATGGTCAGGCCATCAGCGGGCAGCCTGAAAATGTTCTGGAGAAGATCTCGGTCGATGCAGATCTCGACTCCATGAATAACAGCGGTGATGTCAGCGACGTGGCCTCCCTGAGCCAGCGACATAAAGCGAACGGCAGCGTTGAGGTAGAAGTCCTCAACCAAATGAACATCGTATTTCTCGGCGGTGTGGCTTCCAAGGCGGTAAAGGCCTTGCTGATGTATCCTGGTGATGATGAACTCCATGGGTTTGACGTCATTTGTTTCAGCAAGAATACGCTCGATGATGACAGATCTGTAGAAGATCCTTCCGTCGATGATGTTCGAGGCTTTCTTGAGGGCGGTGGCAGAGGTCTGAGGAGCCATTGATGATTCTCAAGAAAATATGAAAGAGATGAAGAGAAATTTGCAGTAGAACGCAAGGAAAACTTGTAAGCTATTTTTGCTTGAGTGCTCTAAGAATATCCAGAAGGCGTAAAGAGTCTCAAATGGCAATTTCAGTCCTTTTATAGTGGGCGGCGAAAAAGGGTTTTTCAGAGAGCGAATGGTCAAATTTAAGGGATGGGAACCGTTGTTTGAAATGAACGGTCAAGATGGACTGAGTGTAACTGGTACACTTATCCATTAAAATGTTAAAATATGTGCGGGTCCCACTTCTGATATTTGTTGTTACCCTTAATGCCTGAAACGATGGTTTTAAAATATTAAATAATTTGAAAACGTCGCGGCTTTTGAGATTCAGTTGTCGAGATGTCATGTAAAGCATTTAATGTAAATGACGTTTGTCATGAAAACAGGGCACGTGGACAAAAATAATTTTAAAATGATATATTATAATATAATATATATACTAAATCGAAATCCTATAGTATGTGCTGTCTTTGCGACGATACAGCGTTCCCCCTTAAAAGGTACATATATGTTTTAATTCCATACAGCAACTTTCGGATTAATGCTGTATTCATGGGTCATACTGTATTCCCCCTTAATTATTGCACAGGTCAGCTGTAGGATGATTTATATTACTTTGTTCACTACAGTGTTGTATTGACGGTTCTGAGTGTACAGATAATTAATGGTGGATACTGTATTCTTGGGTCTTACAGCATTCCCCCTCAATTGTTGAGTAAAAGCAGTAAATACTTACAGCGATTCAGGCTGTAGCAATCCCAATTCTTGTCGAAGCATGTTGAATCTTGCTGTGTCGAGAGGCTTGGTGAAGATGTCGGCCAACTAAATATCTGTATGAACTTTTTCGAGCCGAACATCCTTGTTCTCGACATGATTCCTTATGAAATGATGCTTCATGTTGATGTGCTTAGTGCGCGAGTGCAGGACAGGATTGTACGTTATTGCAATTGCACTCGTGCTATCACACATGATTGGCGTCTCTCTGGATTCAATCCCATAATCTGACAATTGTTGTTGCATCCAAAGAATCTGCATACAGCAACTTCCAGCAGCATAGTATTCTGATTCAGCCGTGGAAAGTGAGTTTGCCAATTGCTTCTTACTGAACCAAGAAACAAGTCTAGGTCCAAGAAAGTGACAAGTTCCACTTGTACTCTTCCTATCTAACTTGCAGCCTCCGAGATCCGAGTCGCTGTATCCAACTAAATCGAATCCGCCTTCCTGAGGATACCACAGTCCTACATCGACTGTTCTTTTAATATACTTCAGGATTCATTTAGCTATATTGAAGTGTGATTCCGTGGGTGCTACTTGATATCTCGCACACACTCCAACAGCAAACTGGATATCGGGCCTGCTAGCCGTTAGGTACAGGAGCGAGCCAATAAGCTTCCTATAAAGTGATTGGTCAACCGACATTCCGGCTTCATCAGCACTTATTTGCACGGAAGTGCTCATGGGAGTTGGCGATGATTTGGAAGTATTCATTCCAAATTTGTTGAGAAGCTCCTTGCTGTATTTTTCCTAGTTGATGAAAATACCTGTAGGCAACTGCTTTACCTGCAAACCTAGGAAATAATTAAGTTCTCCCATCATACTCATTTCAAATTTACTTTGCATGAGATGAGAGAACCTTTGACACAAAGCAAGGTTAGTTGAACCAAAAATTATATCATCTACATATATTTGAACCATTAGAAGGTCATCGCCTATATTTTGAGCAAGGTTTTGTCCTCAACACCTTTCTCAAATCCATTATTGATTAGATACTGGGACAGGGTTTCATACCAAGCTCTAGGGGCTTGCTTAAGTCCATACAGTGCTTTCCTCAGCCTGTATACTAGGTCGATGCCGTCTGTGTTGGCAAACCCTGGTGGTTGTTCAACATAAACTTCTTCGGCAAGGTCTCCATTCAGGAATGCACTTTTGACGTCCATTTGATATACAATGAATCTCTTATGGGTGGAAAAGTCTAAGAATATCCTAATGGCTTCTAGTCTGGCTACAGGGGCAAACGTTTCATCATAGTCTATGCCTTCTTCCTGTCTATAGCCTTGTGCGACTAGTCTGGATTTATTCCTTATAATAAGTCCATTTCGATCCTTTTTGTTTCGAAATACCCATTTGGTTCCTATAACCGATTGATGCGTAGGTCTGGGTACAAGATACCATACATTGTTTCTTTCAAATCAAGCTCTTCTTCCATAGATGTTATCCAATGAGAATTATTAAGAGCGTCTATGGTCGAAACAGGTTCGGACTGGGCTAAGAATACAGCGATAGTGCACATGTTGAGTTTCTAAGCTCGGATTGAGATTTCCAGTCAGGAAATGGTGATTTCTCAGTATCTAGGTCTTCTTGTGCACAAAGTACATTTGCTTGTGTACTCTGTATTCTCCTTCGAGTAGAAACACCTGCATCTATGTTTCCAATTGTAAGCTCTTGCGGGTGATCTCTCAACCATCTTCGGTGGGGTTCTAATTCAGGGTCCCATACTATATCGAGAGTTTCTGTAGATACAACTTCATCTTGTACAGCGTCGGCTTTATCTACGTCGATTCTTATAGCTGCGTGGTTGATTTCTAGGTCAACAACAAGTTCTATGGGAGTTCGTGGATCTATGATGGAGAGTTGTTGGATGTTCTGAGTAACATCTTCTATACCTGTAGGGTCATGGTGAGGTTCGTCGAACACTACATGAACTGATTCCTCGATCGTCAGCTTCCTTTTATTAAAGATCCTGTAATCTTTGCTGACGGGGGAGTATCCTACAAATATTCCTTCATCTGATTTCTCATCAAAGGTTCTAAGTTGATCCTTCCTATTATTCAACACATAACACCTGCATCCAAAAATGTGAAAATATGAAACTAACGGAGTTTTGTTGTTCCATACCTCGTATGTTGTTTTGTTGTGGTACTTGTTGGCGATACAGCGGTTTTGAGTGTAGCATGATGTATTAGTTGCTTCACCCCAGAAACGCTGTGGCAACTTGCTTGCGGAAATCATTGTCCTTGTAGCTTCTTTCAGTGTCCTGTTCTTGCGCTCGGCAACATCATTTTGTTGAGGTGTACGGGCAGCTGAGTATTCGTGTTGTATCCCATTCTCCGAACAGTAGTGCTCTATAAATGGTTAGTAAATTCTATACCTCTGTCGGAACGAATGGACACGACACATAATGCCTTTTCATTTTGAAGCTTTCTCAGGAGCTCGGGCAACTTTGATGTTGTTTCCTTCTTCTTGCTTAGGAAAATCGTCCAAGCATACCTGGAGTAATCATCAACAACAACAAGGCAGTATTTCTTACCTCCCAAACTTACTGAGTCTACAGGACCGTAGAGATCCATGTGTAGCATCTCCAACACTCTGTGGGTTGAAAGGTAGGATTTGCTCTTCAGGGTTGACTTGATTTGCTTGCCTTTCTGACATGGTCCGCAGACGCTGTCCTTTTTGAATGACATATTTGGCAATACTCTTACCATTCCCTGTCTTGAGAGCTTGTTGATTGTCTTGAAGTTGATGTGAGACATCCTCTTGTGCCATAACCAGCTTAGACCTACAGTGCCTTTGGCAACAAAGCATGGAATTGAGGAGCTCATAGGCTTCCAGTCAGCAATATACATGTTACCTGATCTACTTCCTGTAAGCACAACTTCTTTGGTCTGAATCTTCTTGACTCTACAGCGATCTATATAGAATTTCACCGAGAACTGTTTGTCACAGAACTGGCTAATACTAAGTAGATTGAACTGTAAGCCTTCAACATAAGCTACATCGGTGACTTTGAATTTTCCTACAAGAAGGTTTCCTTTCCCTCTTGTTCTTCCTTTAGATTTATTACCGAAGCGCACTTTTGGACCGCGACCTTCTACGAAATCAGATAGCTTGCTTCTATCTCCGGTCATATGCCGATAGCATCCGCTATTGAAGTACCAGATGTCTTCCTCTATAATGTCCTGTATGCAAAGAGATTAAGTAGATTTAGGTCCCCTTTGATTGTTGGGTCCATGAATGTTAGTGCCTTTAGGTACCCAAATTTTCCTGACAGCAATTGGTTTACTGTAGGTCACATTCGGTACAGTGTTGCGGTATCTACGTGGGGCATATACGTAGTCGCTATAACCATGATAAGTATTATGCATGTAAAATTCAGGGTTATTATTATTAGTCCAGTACGAGTGCCGTCTTGGAGGTGGAGCCATTTTCTTTGGCCTAACAGCTTGCCTTCTGGGTCTCCAGTTGGATTCCCAATGCTGTTGTTGATACTGAGCGGGCACCTGCTGTCTCGAGGAATAACGGGGCTCCTGTATCCAATACCTCGGCGTGCTGTACTGATAGTACTGCCGTGCGGGCCTTTAGTATTTGGATACAGCCTTCCTTCTGAACGGATGTTGGCGTTGTTGATATGCTCGGGGAGCATGCTGTTGAGTGTGCCTTACAGGTTGGAATGACTTATGATTACGCTGACTGGAATAGGATTGCGGGGGCGGAATGGCAGCCTTCGGTTTTCGCGGTGCTGCAGGTTCCTTCATAGGACTAGGGGTATCTTTCGACACAGGAATGGGTTCCACACCCCTGACAAACACTGTACTAGTTTTCCCTTTGTTTGAACATGAGCTGTATCCTAAGCCACTTTTATCATGAGCATGTTGCCCAGCGCTCAGAATTTCTTCCATTCTTTTGGACGATTTCTCGAACGATTTCAGAATGGTCTCAAGTTCATCTTCTCATTTTTCGAGAGTTTTGACTTTGGCTTGAAGTAGAACGAACTCATTTGTCTTGCTCTCATTGTGAGTTTTAACCTCACTTAGTTCATGAGCAAGTTGATGATTGCTCTCCATTAGTTTTTCAAAATCGACTTTGCTGGTTTCACAATCAATAGACATGTTTTCATAATTTATTTTCAGCAAGTCATTTTCATCTTTCAGCTCTAGGTTAGACAGTTGGAGCAGTATATTCTCATTTTTCAATGTCTCATGGGCCTTTTGAATGTTTTTAAACTCATTCATCATGTTTTCAAAAGTACGAGATGCATTAGCAGGAATGATTGAGGTTGAGCTTACCTAATCGTCGCTATATTCACCTTCCGGAATGTCCTTGGCCATAAAGCACATATATGCTTTATCATTGAACTCATCGTCAGATGAATCACTTTCAGTGACCACCTGAAGACATTCTTCGGATTTGGATGGTGTGGGGGAGGCTTCTGATTCTCCGATCAGGGCCTTGAGCTTGTTTTTCCAAGCATGTCTTCGTTCATCTTTCTCTTGTTGCTCGACCTCCGGAAACCTTTAAACTTTGGGATGAGGACATTTATTTGCATAATGTCCCGGTTTCCTGCAATTATAGCATAGGTGAGCATCACCAGATGAAGTTTCGGTACTTATCTTGTGGACAGGTTTGGGCCTGTAGGAAGTCTTTCCAGACTGTTTGATGAACTTCTTGAACTTTTTCATGAGAAGCGCCATTTCATCTTGAGACAAGATGTCGTCGTCACTGTCAGCATTCTTGTGACTAGGCTTTGACGAGCTGGGCATGCTGTGTCGACGGTTCGATACAGTGGCTAGTGCTGTGACCTTTGAAGGAGATTCTTCAGCTTTCTCTCTTCTGCAATATCATACTCAAAAGCTTTGAGGTCAGAGAAGAGATCAAAAGTAGATATTTCATTAAGATTGCTAGACACACGCATAGCTGTGGTCTTAATGTCCCAACCGGTAGGGAGAGATCTGAAATTTTTTAAATTCTTCTCCTTTTGGGTATAAATTTTGCCCAACGCTTCAAGTTCACCAACAATACCAGTGAATCTGAGGTCAAGTTCCTCAAGTGTCTCAGTTGGTTTCATTTCGAAAGATTCAAATTCTTTGATCGAGTTTTGAAATATTGTTTTCTTTTGAGAGCTCAGTTCCTTCACAAATCAACTTGAGTTTATCCCAGGTTTCCTTGGCTGTTTTACAGCTCTTTACCTTTGAGAATGTGCCTTTGTCAAGAGTGACAAACAACGCATTCTTTGCAACATTGTCAAGGTTCGCGCGCTTTCTTTCATCTGTAGTCCATTGCTCGCACTCCTTCTCGAGCATATCAGCATGAGCTTGGCCTTCAATCCTTGCGGCCGTGTTTACCTTCACTATCTTGATGGGGCCATCCTGTATAACAAAAATCATCTCTTCGTGCATTGCTGCAAGATGAGCCTCCATCCTGATTCTCCAATCATCAAATTTGTTAATA
This sequence comes from Orobanche coerulescens, assembly GCA_033398695.1. Classification (NCBI taxonomy): domain Eukaryota; kingdom Viridiplantae; phylum Streptophyta; class Magnoliopsida; order Lamiales; family Orobanchaceae; genus Orobanche; species Orobanche coerulescens. The sequence goes on along the minus strand of CM065809.1, from coordinate 40,006,384 downwards.
GAGAACATAGGCACTTTGTTGATCATTGATGTATCCATGTGAGAATAAAGGAATGAAAAAGACCGTTTTGAAAATTAAGTGATTTTAGATTTGATTCGGTTAAAAATACGACTGATTCTTTTTAGAATCAACCGCTCCGATACCACTTGTTGGCCACTAAGTATACTGGATACAGCTTGGAAAGCATTTTAAACAACAAGTTGTACTGATTTTAAATCTGAGTGCGTAGCGGAAGTCTTAAATACAGTAAGTTGTTGTGGATACAGCAACTCGATGTGCAATGTATACTTAAATAATCACAGTTAATTGAAACAGTAAAAGCTGAAGGTAAATAACACAGTATTTAAGTGGTTCGAGGTAAACCCCTCTACGTCCACTGGTCCTCCACACAGGAGTAAAAAGTATATTATAATTACTACGTACACAACTATGTAATTATAACAACACTAATCAGTATATCGTTCACACATATTGATATAATGATCTTAGCTTTTAACCGTTCACACAGATTGGTTTGAGCTAAAGCTTTGACGGGCTTCTTCACACACAGTTTTGAAGTAGCAAAGATTACTCAGTCCACACAGGGCTGATATAGGTTTGTTCAAGGATAGAACATGGTATGAACAACAGCGTTGACTTTCTGAGATTCTAGCTGATGATGTGTTGTTCACTGTTTGAGCACTGTATATCTCTTAGATCTGAGTTGCAGTAAGCTTCTCGAGATATGTTTTGCTCTGATGTATATAATAATAACTTTGTCAGTTCGTCACTGATCTTTAACTCCTTGATGAGATATATATAGTCTTCTGAAAATATATCCGTTGAGATAAATCCGTTGAGCAAGATTTCGTTCCAACGGGATGAAAAACACGATCCGGATTATGCGGGATTTGAAGATTCTGACTTGCAGTATTTAAATACTTTATCCTTTAGTATTTAAATACTTCTTTATCAACGGGACTTGACTTTTAGTGAAGACTGAAGATTCCTTCTTTGTCCTGTTGAGAGCTGTATGGAAGGATTACTTATTGTCAATTCGAGACAGTTCCCATACTTAGTCTTTATGAGACTTCATTGCTGTACTGATAAGTTCCACTGAATGCTGGATCTTATGAGAGGTCTTCGATATAGGTTGACATAACTTTTCGATATAGTTTCCTAACTGTAGCAGGTTTGGTATATTGTCAAAACATACTGACACTACGATCAATACAGGGCAGTATCGATACAGGGTTTTGTTATCCCAACAAATTCGATACAGGGTATTGTTTTCCCAACAATACTTCTCGACAATAAAGTAAATGTAATCATCATCTCATCAACTGAAGACTAGTATTCTGGAATAACTAAATTTCATAGCATCACATTCAATACATACATGATTAACCGCGGAACCGCACCAGAGGCTACGGAACCCTCAGAGGACCCGTCGGTCCTTCCGAGAGTGGTTAACCCAAAATATCCTCAGAACCGCACCAGTGGATACGGAACCCTTAGAGGACCCGTCTGTCCGTCCCAGAGTGGGTATGTACCATCATACAATTCATATATCTTACTTTCAAAGTCGAGAACGTACAATCATAAACATATATTTGCCTTTGAGACATCGAGAATCGGAAGGAAAAGTGTATAAGTTCGGTAGGTCCAAGAATGCAATTCTAGCACCTAAACGATTCGTAAGGAATATGAAAATTAATAAGCAATACTCAATTCATACGGAGAACTCATGAAATCAACTAACAATTTCCCCTCGGATACAATATCATGAACATAGGGTTGGGAAAACACCCAAACCCTCTCGAATTCGTAACACAAACCAAAGTAGGGCATGAAATCGTAGGGTTGACGTATACACAAGTGAGATTATTCACAAACTCAAGATTTCCAAGGTCAGAAACGGGTTACACAACCGAATCGAACAAAAACCCCCAAAACTACCCAAGGTAGAGATTCACGAAAATTTACCTCGATTTGAAGGAGAATATACGGTATTGTGATGATTGAATAATGTTATGAACTCGAGATGATGATAATTGATGAAATCCCGTCAATTTTTCACCTTCGAATCGCCCAAATCGCACCAAAGGGGAGGAAGGAGGAGAAAACGGGTTGAGAAACCCGTCCCTCCAATTTATATAGGTTGACTAATGTTACGGCCGTAACTATCACTCCTTACGGCCGTAACTCTGCTACTGGCCACCTCCCCAAAATAACGAACATGACTTATGGCCGTAACATCCAAGAATTATGGACGTAGCATTAAACACTTACGGCTGTAACATTCAAATGGATACGGCCGTAGAAATGTTACTGGAATAACAGGTTTTTGCCGAAGACAACATACGGCCGTAACAAGGAAAACTTATGGCCGTGACAACTGATTTACAGCCGTAACAAGAAAGGACTTACGGCCATAACAACTGGTCCTACGGCAGTAATTGAAAAAGCATACGGCCGTAACTATGTTACTGGACTAGCAGGATTTTGACGAACGCAACTTACGGCCGTAACAAGAAAGACTTACGGCCGTAACACAAAGCTGCCTCACTAACCTGAGTCCGGCAGCTCAAACACGACACGAATTATGGGGAACTCAACGGATAGCATTGGTACACAAAGTGCTCATGAACAACGTCAATATACGGATTCAAGTGTTATACAAACCTAATATTCTGACCACCCGAAGGTACGGAGAACGAATAAAAGGGAAGGTGCCCAAATCTTTGGAAAACTACCAAACGACTCAAAAGTCCGAATAATCACAATTCACAGTCGAATTAACATTTCCGACCCTCACAACAGCTCCGAACATAAATAACAAACTCATGGGTTCAATGAAATTACGGTTCCCAACGACATATACGAGAATTGAACCAAAACACGATAAAATCACAAAATGCCTCATTATGACCAACAAGGTCACAAAACTCGTTCAATGGTCTAAAAGTGTAGAACAAGGTCCCAAACATCGAGACGATTACAAGCAAGTCGTAAAAATCGTAAAAATACCAAAATCATACAAATGCGAAAAGTAGAAATATGTGGATTTTACATTCTCCCCCTCTAAAAAGAAGTTCTGTCCCGAAACTTAAGAAATAAAAAGTTCGGGGTATTCCGATCGCATCTTCTCTCCCGTCTCCCAAGTTGCCTCCTCAACTCCATGTCTCGACCATTGCACTTTAACCAACGGGATGGTTTTGTGCTGAAGCTGCTTCTCACGACGTTCAAGGATCTTCACTGGTCTCTCCGTAAAGGTAACATCCTCGGCTATATCAATCTCACTATAGTCGATAACATGACTTGGATCCGACACATACTTCCTCAACTGAGACACATGAAAGACGCTATGGACATGGCTCAAAGCTGAAGGCAACGCCAAACGATAAGCTAACTCTCCAACCCTGTCCAAAATTTCAAACGGTCCGATATACCGTGGACTAAGTTTCCCCTTTTTCCCAAAGAAGAAAACTCCTCTGATCGGCGACACCTTGAGTAGAACATGGTTTCCCACTTCGAATTCCAAAGGTCGACGACGAGTATCAATATAAGATTTCTGACGACTCTAGGCAGTCAACAACCGGTCCCTGATAATAGAAATCTTCTCCTTAGTTTCCATCAACATATCCGGTTCCGTTCCGACTAACTCTGAAGCCTCGTCCCAACATAACGGCGATCTACACTGTATACCATAGAGTTCTTCGAATGGTGCCATCTTGATCGACGCACGCCAACTTTATTGTAGGCAAACTCAATTAACGGCAAGTGAAGTTCCTAATCATTACTCCAGTCTAGGGTACAAGCCCACAACATATCTTCCAACGTTTGAATCGTCCACTCTGTCTGCCCGTCTGACTGAGGATGAAAAGACGTGCTCAATATCAACTCGGTGCCCAAAGCCTGATGAACGGCTTGCCAAAAATGCGACACGAAACGACCATCTCAATCGGAGACAATAGTCTTAGGGGCACCATGCAACCTCACAACCTGAGATATAAAAGTTCGAGCCAATCTCTCCAGTCCCCATGTAACCTTAATACCCAGGAAGTGCGCAGACTTGGTCAACCGATTGATGATTACCCATATCATATTCATTCTGGCTCTAGTTCTCGACATCCCAGTAAAATCCTTCTGGAATGGGAAGCGGCTTCAACAACCCCGCTGGTCGTTGACGTTCAATCTTGACTTGTTGACACGTCAAACACCGCAGTACAAATAATGACGCCAAATCTCAAGTGCGAAGACAATTGCGGCCAATTCCAAATCATGCGTAGGATAGTTCATCTCATACGGCTTCAACTGACGTGATGCAAAAGCTATCGTTTTATCATGTTGAATAAGCACACAACCAAGCCCTTCTCCCGAAGCATCACTATAAACTGCGAATCCTTCATTGCCCTGTGGTAAAGCTAAAATTGGCACTGAGGTCAAACACCTCTTCAGCTCATCGACGCTCTGCTGTCTCTCGACCGTCCAAACAAACTTTTCTGTATTCTGGAGTAACTGCATAAGCGGCCGAGCGAGTTTTTAGAACCCCTCGATAAACCGACGGTAATACCCAGCAAGACCCAAAAAACTACGAACTTCGTTAACATTTTTAGGCGGTGCCCAATCTAGCACTGCATCAATCTTCTGCGGGACTACATGAACCCCTTCGGCCGAAATCACATGGCCGAGAAACATAACTTCTTCCAACCAGAACTCACATTTCGAGAATTTTGCATAGAGGTGCTCGGCTCTCAAAACATCTAGTATCAAACGCAAGTGTCGGGCATGTTCCTCCTTATCCCGTGAATAAATCAAGATGTCGTCAATAAAGACGACCACACATCTGTCCAGGTATTCGATGAATATCTTGTTCATTAGTTGCATGAATACTGCCGGTGCATTAGTCAATCTAAAAGGCATGACCAAAAATTCATAATGTCCGTATCTCGTCCGAAATGCAGTCTTCGGAATATCGGACTCGTTCACCCGGAGCTGATAGTATCCTGATCTCAAGTCAATTTTAGAGAATATTGCGGCTCCCTGCAACTGATCAAATAAATCACCTATACGAGACAAATGATATTTGTTCTTGATGGTAACCTTTTTTAGCTCATGGTAATCAATGCATAAACGTAGTGAACCATCCTTCTTCCTCACAAAAAGAACAGGCGCGCCCCAAGGCGAAGCGCTCGGCCTGATGTACCCTTTCTCCAAAAGTTCTCCCAGCTGATTCTTCAATTCTTGCATCTCGGAAGGTGCCATCCGATACAGAGCCTTAGAAATTGGAGCCATGTGTAAGTCTACAGAAAATTCTATCTCTCGATCCGGCGGTAATCCTGGGAGGTCATCTAGAAAACGTCCGGATACTCATTAACAACTGGAATCAAAGAGAAATCAGCTCTGTTCCCTTCCATCTTCAAGGCATAACACCAATAGCCCGTGCAACCTTTATTCGAGAGTTTTACGGCCTTCATGGCGCTTATAAGCAACTTAGGTTGGCCCGATTTGCATCCCATAAATGAGTACTCGGAACCGTATTTAGTCATCATAGTGATAACCTTAGTGCGGTAATTCATAATCGCTTGGTGACTGTCAAGTCAATCCTCGCTGAGGATCACATCATCGCCCTCCATATCAACTACAATCAAATTCGATAACCAAACCACACCGGCTATATTCACCGGAAAATCTCTAATCTACCGATTCCCCACGGTTCTATCCTTGCTAGGCAGTTTCACAATGAAAGGATTGCAAGCAGACATACAATTTATATTCAAACGGCTTACACACTCCAAGGAGATGAAAGAATGTGTAGCACCCAAATCAAAAAGTACACGAACTGGATGAGATAGGATATGAATGGTACCTAAGGCCACCGCCGCGTCGGGTTCGTCTGCTCGACGTATCTCATAGACTCTTGGGTATGCCGAACTGATGCTAGAATCTCCCCCTCTAATGTTCTGACTCCGTCTCCATCCTCTGCCGTAACTCTACTGTGACTATCCAATTGGTTGCCGCTAATTCATACTCTGATCTATAGGCACTGGGGCCGAAGCCTGGTGTCCAAAGTCTGATCTTGTTCGGGGCAATAAGCTTCCTTATGACCCATCTGTCCACAAGTATGACACTTCAGAGGTGGGAAGTTGCACTCCATATTGATGTGGCCCGGACGACCACAATTAAACAAGTTATCGGGCGAGTTGAGGTGACCAGTGCAGAACGAAAACTCTTCTTCCCTCTGATAGAACATGACGACTGCCCGGCAGAATGGTTAGTCGCCTGAGGTCTCTGGAAGTTGCCAACTTTAGAGCCAGAAAAGGTACCGGCGATATTCTGCTTCTTCGGGGTCTTCTGTGGTATCATTGTTGGGACTTAACATGTCATATGCCAAAGCCCTATCTTGGTATTCCTTCAAAGTAGTGCAAGCAAACCCGTCCATGTATCGCCTTAAATCCATATTCATCCACACATCAAAGTAACGGATCTTGTCACGCTCGTCCCGCACTTGATTCTTCACGTGGATCAGCTATTGATTGTATTCCACTATCGCCTACGAGACTGGAATGTTTTGCGGCTTAGCCACGAAAAAGGATCAGATTCTGCTTTCTTGCACTGGCCAAGGACAAAACTCGGCCTCCAGTAGCTCTTTAAACTCTCCCCACGTAGCAGCATGATCCTGCTTGATAACTTTCCACCAAGTTGTGGCTTCCTTGGTAAGGAAGTACTGAGCAATCGGTACCTTCCGCACTTTCGGACAATCAACTGCTTCAAACACTTTCTCTAACTCCACTAACCAATTCTCCCAACCCATCGGGTCTGTAGCACCGCTGAACTATGGAGGGTGCATACGGATCATATTCTGAAGCAAGGCAATTGATGCCGGGTTCAGATTATTTAGCTGAACGGCTTGGGCCACGAAAGTCATCTGGTTAGCCAGTTGTTGAAGGACATTCGTAACTCCAATATCTGTGTTATTCCCTTGGCCGGTCAACTGGTCGTGTTGACCCTTGGTATCAGGATGCACTGAGTTAGATAAACTAGGGGTGGTCGACCCCACAACGGAACTGAGGGAAGCGGCCGCGCCACGTCCTCGTTCGCGTCCACGACCACGGCCTCGCCTCTGTCCCCTATCAGCAGACATTCTGAAGGATACACAAAGCACGTAAGTACAATTTAAATCGTGCGTCATTAGAGTGACCGATTCCCAAAAATACTAAATCAGAAGCAAAGCAATTAAGGAAACACTAGAAGAGTAATGGGTCTTACTAGTACCGGTCGCACTGTGATGATGGCAAACTAGTGATGCTGTAGACAAATGATGACTCAATCGACCCAAAAGACCGACATCCTAGTATCCATAAACCTAAGCTATGATACCATATTCTGTAACACCCCCAGGTTATTCAGGGTATATTACAGCGCTGTGAAGCCCTGACGTGGGACCCACAAGACTATTTATAAGCGGAACTATGAATTTTGACCGATATGGTCCAAATACAACAAATGGAAGACAATAAAAGTAGTATCCAAAATAATATCCAATAAATCTAAATACGACACATCATGAATTCAATACCATGGCAACACAGGCCGCCCAATCAGGGAAACCGAAAACAGTACTCGAGTACTCAAAAAAAAATATTCCAGTACAACATCACTAAATGGAGGAAATACAAAACACAACCAGTGGCGAGACACAGCATCACACTTGCCCATCATCTTCGTGCCAACCCGGTACGTGCCTATCCGCCCTCCTGGATCCTGAAATACATGAAAGGTATTTCCCCCGGGATTACCGTCGGATCGAGAGATAGACTTTTTTGTGGACTTAGAGCCTGACGCGGCTCCGATTTCTAAGGCGTCTTATCGGATGGCACCTTCCGAGATGCAAGAATTGAAAAATCAGTTGGGAGAACTATTGGAGAAAGGGTACATCAGACCGAGCGCTTCGCCTTGGGGCGCGCTTGTGCTTTTTGTAAGGAAGAATGATGGTTCACTACGTTTATGCATTGATTACCGCAAACAAACAAAATGACCATCAAGAACAAGTATCCTTTGCCTCGTAAAGATGATTTATTTGATCAGTTGCAGGGAGCCGCAGTATTCTCAAAAATTGATTTGAGATCAAGATACTACCAGCTCCGGGTGAAAGAGTCCGACGTTCCGAAGACTGCATTTCGGACGAGATACGGACATTATGAATTTGTGGTCATGCCATTTGGATTCACTAATGCACTGACAGTATTCATGCAACTAATGAACAAGATATTCATAGAATACCTGGACAGATGTGTGGTCATCTTTATTGATGAAATCTTGGTTCATTCTCGGGATAAGTTGGAGCATGCCCGACACTTGCGTTTGATACTAGGTGTTTTGAGAGCCGAACACCTCTACGCGAAATTCTCGAAATGTGAGTTCTGGCTGAAGGAAGTTATGTTTCTTGGCCATGTGGTTTCAGCCGAAGGGGTTCATGTAGACTCACAGAAGATTGAGGCTGTGCTAGATTGGGCACCGCCTAAAAATGTTAAAGATGTTCGTAGATTTTTGGGTCTTGTTGGGTATTACCGTCGGTTTGTCGAGGGGTTCTCGAAACTCGCTCGTCCGCTTACGCAACTACTCCAGAAGACAGAAAAAGTTTGTTTGGATGGCTGAGAGACAACAGAGCTTCGATGAACTGAAGAGACGTTTGACCTCAGCACCGATTTTAGCTTTACCACAGGGCAATGAAGGATTTGCAGTTTTTAGCGACGCTTCTGGACAAGGGCTTGTATATGTGCTTATGCAGCATGATAAAACAATAGCTTTTGCATCACGATAGTTGAATTCGTATGAGATGAATTATCCTACGCATGATTTGGGATTGGCCGCAATTGTCTTCGCACTTGAGATTTGGCGTCATTATTTGTATGGCTCTCCGTGTCGGATTTATACCGATCACAAGAGTTTTAAGTATATTTTCAGTCATAAAGAGTTGAATATGAGGCAGAGACATTGGTTGGAATTGATCAAGGATTACGATTTGGAAATTCTTTACCATCCGGGAAAAGCTAATGTCGGCGCGGATGCTTTGAGCCGCAAACTGGCATCACTTCAGATGCTCGAGTTCTTACACCCCAGATAAAGATTCTTCAGGATATGATCGAGAAAGGAATATAAGTTTGGCCTCAAAGAGTACAAGGACAGTTGTGCACTCTCGAAATTACTTCGTCCTAGGTTGATGACATCAAAGGGAAACAGTGGAGTGACCCGATGATCTCTCAACTGAAAGAAGATGTGGCAAAAGGAAAAGCCCTTGGTTTTATGGTCCATGAGGATAGTATTTTGAGATTTCAGGGTAGGCTTTGTGTCCCGAATGATCTGTAGTTGAGGCAAAGAATTCTTCGAGAATTCTATGCTACGCCTTACTCTATCCACCCCAGAACGAGTAAGATGTACAAGGACTTGAAGCGAAATTTTTGGTGGAATAATATGAAGAAAGATGTCACATAGTTTGTACTATGATGCTTAACGTGTCAACAAGTTAAGATTGAACATCAACGACCGACAGGATTGTTGAATCCGCTTCCCAGTCCCTAGTGGAAGTAGGAAGATATCTCTATAGATTTTATCACTGGGATGCCGAGAACTAGAGCTGGAATGAATATGATATGGGTAATCGTCGATCGGTTGACCAAGTCTGCGCACTTCCTAGGTATTAAGGATACTTGGGGACCGTAGAGATTGGCTCGAACTTTTATAGCTGAGATTGTGAGATTTCATGGTGCCCATAGGACTATTATCTCTGATCGTGATGGCCGCTTTGGGCACTGAGTTGAGATTGAGCACGTCTTTTCATCCTCAGTCATATGGTCAGATGGAGCGGACGATTCAGATGTTGGATGATATGTTGCGGGCTTGTGCCCTAGACTGGAGTAATGATTGGGAACTTCACTTGTCGTTAATCGAGATTGCCTACAATAATAGTTGGCATGCGTCGATCAAGATGGCACCTTTCAAGGCACTCTATGGTAGGTTGTGTAGAGCGCCGTTATGTTTGGACGAGGCTTTGGAGTTAGTCAGAACGGAACTGGATATGTTGATGGAAACTAAGGAAAAGATTTCTATTATCAGGGACCGGTTGTTGACTGCCCAGAGTCATCAGAAATCTTATGCTGATACTCATCGTCAACCTTTGGAATTCGAAGTGAGAGATCATGTTCTACTCAAGGTGTCGCCGATGAGAGTAGTTTTCCGCTTCGGGAAAAAGGGGAAACTTAGTCCGAGGTATATCGGACCTTTTGAAATTTCGGACAGGGTTGGAGACTTGGCTTATTGCTTGGCATTGCCTCCACATTGAGTCATGTCTATAGAGTTTTTCATGTGTCTCAACTGAGAAAGTACGTGCCGGATCCAAGTCATATTTTCGACTATAGTGAGATTGACGTAGCCGAGGATGTTACCTTTCTGGAGAGACTGGTGAAGATCCTTGAACGTCATGAGAAGCAGTTTCGGCACAAAACCATCCTATTGATTAAAGTACAATGGTCGAGACATGGAGTCAAGGAGGCGACTTGGGAGATGGAATAGAAGATGCGATCGGAATACCCCGAACTTTTTACTTCTTAAGTTTCAGGACGAAACTTCTTTTTAGATGGGGCGAATGTAATATCCACATTTTTCTACTTCCCGTATCATCATGATTTTGGTATTTTTATGATTTTGGTGACTCGCTTGTAATAGTGTCGATACTTTGAGAATTTTATTGTTCCGCACTTTTGTTATTTGATCGAGTTTCGAATCCATTGTATTTGAACCCGAGTGATGTTGTGACTATACCGTGTTTTGGTTCGATTCTCGTAAATATTGTTCGGAATTGTCGTCTCATCTACCCTACAAGTTCGTTTAATGTATTTAGACGTGTTGTCAGCTTCGGTTTTGTTATTTGAGCTTGTATCATGATTATTCGGATGTTTGGGCCATTTGGTAATTTTCCAAAGCTTTGGGCATTTTCCCTTTTATTTATCCTCCGTACTTTTAGGGTAGTCGGAATGTCAGGTTGGTATAGCACTTGAACCCTTATATTGATGTTATTCATGAGTACTTCGTTAATTAGTGCTATCTGTTGATTTTCGCATCATTCATGTCGTTTTTGAGCTTCCGGACTCAGGTTTAGTGTTGCAGCCTTGTGTTACGGCCGTAGTCCTTCTTGTTACAGCCGTAAGATGCATTCGTAAAGCCTACTAGTCCAGTATCATAGTTACGGCCATATACTTTCCCAACTACGGCCGTAAGACTGTTAGTTATGGCCGTAAGCCTTTTCTTGTTACGGCCGTATGTCGCCTTCGTCAAAAACCTGTTATTCCAGTGCCATTTCTACGGTCGTATCCATTTGCATGTTACGGCCGTAAGTGTTGGATGTTACGGCCGTAATCCTTGGATGTTACGGCTGTAAGCTACATTCTTTAAATGTGGAGTTTCCCAGTAACATAGTAACGACCGTAAGAATTAATAGTTATGGCCGTAACATCGGTCGACCTATATAAACCAGAGGGACGGGTTTTGTTGGCCACTAAGTATACTGGATACAGTTTGGAAAATAGTTTAAACAACAAACTATATGGGTTTTAAATCTGAGTGCGTAGCGGAAGTCTTGGATACAGTAGGTTGCTGTGGATACAGCAACTAAGTGTATAGTGTATACTTAATTTATCACAGTAATTAAAACAGTAAAAGCTGAAGGTAAATAACACAGTAATTAAAGTGGTTCGAGGTAAACCCCTCTACGTCCACTGGTCCTCCACACAGGAGTAAAAAGTTTATTATAATTACTACGTACACAACTACGTAATTATAACAACACACACAATCAATATATCGTTCACACATATTGATATAAAGATCTTAGCTTAAACCGTTCACAGTTGGTTTTGAGCTAATGCTTTGACTTGCTTCTTCACACACGCTTCAAGCTTCGTCTTCTTCAATGCAAATCCTTCACACACGATTCCGGAGAAGCACAGTTGTTCACCCACACGGGGCTGATCTTGAGTTTGTTCAACGTATAGAATGATGGTGAACAACAACTTTGACTTTAAGAGCTTTCAGCTGATGAAGTGTTGTTCAGGATGATGAGCACTATATATCTCTTTAGATCTTAATTGCAGTAAGCTTTGGAGATATGTTTTGCTCTGATGATAACTTTTGATAGCTTGAGTGTTAGGTGACTGGTAACTGATCTTCAATACCTTCATAAGATATATATAGTCTCTGAAATATATATCCGTTGAGATGTATCCGTTTGAATGAGATTTCGTTCCAACGGGATTATGACACGATCCGGATTTAGCGGGATTCTGAAGATCTGTTGACTGGCAGTATTTAAATACTTTATCCTTGAGTATCTAAACACTTCTTTATTTAACGGGACTTGACTTCTCGATATTCCTTCTTTGTCCTGTTGTGAGCTGTATGGAAGATAACTGTATTTTGAGTTTCGAGACAGTTTCCATACTTTGGTCTTTTACAAGACTTCTTGCTGTACTGAAGGGCTTCACTATATGCTGATTCGAGGCAGGTCTTCGATACAGGATAAAACCTAAAAGCTTCGATACAATTTCCTTTACTGTATTCGGATTTGGCATATATGTCAAAACCTCTTTATCAAATACCATTCGATACAGGGATCGGATATCCCGGCTGTTTCGATACAGGGTTCTTGTTTTCCCAACAATTTCCCCCTTTTTGACAATTTGCCAAGACTTACTTCTTAACTTTTCAAGTCTTCTTGATGATGCCAAAACCTTCTTCATGAAGTGATCTTCTTTTATGACTTCTGGCAGATTTCTTGGTCTTTCGTCAAAGGGTCTGACTTAGTCTAAATGATGAACTGCTCGCCGGCAAGTTCGATACAGTTTAAGGATTATTACAACTTAAGCTTATGATTGGCGCGCAGGCACAATCTTACAATGTATTCTAAGCTTACAACTGAATTTATGAACTGTTCGTAGACTAGTTCGTACAACTTAATTTTCAATTAAGTTATCTAACTTGAGATTGCCATCAAACAATTTAAGTAATCATACATCAACACAGTAGATTACGAGTTGTAATCTTTCAAGACAAACAAACGCTTTTATTGATATTCAAAATGAATTGAGTACAAAGTTTGCTGTTTCGAAGAGAAATTACAAAACAAGAATAATATACACAGATTTCAGATCCTATCTATAGTCCGCATGCCTCCATGGCCTTTTTCCTGGGTCATTCTCGGTGCCACGCCACCAGTTCTGAAGAGAATCATTGCCTCGATCCTGGTATATAGCTCTTCCTTCATAGGATCGATCAAAGGCAAGAATCCAGTCTTCTGGATGGGTGATCCGATCTCCTCTTCTTTGTTTGGATTTCATCTCGATTTGGAGAGGGAGTTTTCCGTCTTCTAGCATCTTCGTAAATTTGTCTGCGGCCTCCGCTAACGTTTTATAGTTCTTGAAGATGGCGGATTCCCTGATGAGTTTGACAAAGTATCTCATCAGTTCGTTCTTCCTCCAATGCTTCACTTCGTTAGCAGTAGGATTGCGGTTGGTCGGCAGACGAATTTCAGAAGGTCTCTGAATAAGAGTTTGCCAAGGGACATTGGGATCATGAAATTCAGGTCGGGATCCTGAAATTTTAAAACTTTGGGAGGGAGGTGCTAGTTTGTTCAACTCGGCAGTGATGCTGTTTTGAGCAGCCTCAAATTCCCTTTCTTGCTGAATCCTGATTCTCCTAGCAGCTTCTCTCGCCTCTTCCCCCTTTTTGGCTTCATCAAGACTTTTCAGGATTTGTAGAGCAGCATCCTGTTTTGTCTCGATGTTAGTCATTCTCTCTACAAGGGAGGAAAGAGTCTGCGACATATCCTTAATGCATTTGTCGTGAGCGCGCAGTTGAGAGTTGTTTTCAATCATAGCACAAGCGGTCTTGGCTTCAGCTATCCTCGTTTTTGTTGCTTCTTCCTTCTGCAGTTGCTCCTGCTTATCTTCCATGATTTTCAAAGCTTGTTTGAAAACTTCTGGAAAAATAGTGAATGCTTCGACAACACGAGATACTTCATGTTGAAGAGTGGTCATTTCTTCCACTGCAGAAGTATGCATCCAATTTAATGCTTTCTCAACGGAAGATAGAGCATTTACTGCATCCTAGATGAATACAGTTTGAAGACCAAGTGCACGCAGGCGTTCTTTCCTTGCGGCAGAAATCGGAGAATCTGGTTGGGCAAGGTCTCCAGAGTTTTTTAACCTTCTTACATTCACGGATGGGCGTGAAGTAAGTTGGACATCCTCAGGTTCGATACCGTCCTCGGATTCCACGGTTGAAGGGGCGGGAGCAGCTTGCTCTGGTTCGGCGACAGGGGGTTGAGAGGCTTTACATTGCGAAGATTCTTCGATATACATGTATACGGGGAGGGGTGAATCCTCTGTTGTCTTTCGAAACAGCTTCTTCGGTCGCAGCGAGCTCAGTGCCTTTTCCAAAATTTCTTCTACTTCCTCAGGAGGAACCGATTCCTCTTCGTCGGGAATGTTCTCATCTTTGTGGCGAAGGGGATTGTTTTGAGTAGAAGGCCCTTCATCGTCTGCAGGTGGAGGCGTCTCTAGCTTCAGCCTCTTCACGACTCATTCTCAGACCTGCTTGAAAAGCATCGTCGTCGTCTGAGTCATGATCTTCGTCGTCTTTTGGATTAGTGGGAGAGTCCTCTGACTTGTTCTTTCCTTTCTTCCGAGTGTCAGATTTGTGCAGAAGATGGCTTTCAATTAGTTCCTTGCAGGAGGGATTGTCCCATCGAATCAGGGCCTCAATTTCTGTTGAGTCCTTCACTTCTGAGACGAATCTCTCTTCGTGGCTCCAATCGCTCCAGTTGTACAATGTTTCGTACGGAGCTAGCCTGTAGCCTTTCAATTGCAAAAATCTTTCGTAGGCGTGTTCAATTTGAATAGAAAGAAGGGTCTGATTAATAATCGAGTCAGGGGAGGGACTGCGTACAATGTCTAGAGACGCTGTAGCGAGGGATTCCTGTACAGGTATGGGATCCTGTACAGAAGTGGGACTCCTTACAGGGGATGGTGCCCTGAAGGAAGATGGATCCTGTACGGGTGTGGGATCCCGCAGAGGAGAAGTAGCATTTGGCTCCAAATGGGCAGCCGACTCGCTAAAGTCTTGATCGTTGGCAGATGTCTCATTATCCATCCTAGCCGCCAAAGGCTCGGGATCTACTGTCGATACAGTAGGAGACACCTCTTCCACAGGGGTTGGGCCCTGGGGTTCTTCGTCAGTGGGTTGAGCCACGGGGGAGATTTCCTTGGAGGGCTTGGCAGATTTGACTTTCGAAAGCCTCCGAAGTCTCTTCTTGGGCTTCTCACCAGCAGTGCGTTTCTTGCTGTGAGATCTCTTTCTCTTCTTTGAAGATTCCACTTCTTGGAACTTCAAGGATTCATCTCTTGGATTATCAGAAATTGGCATATGTCTGGTTCTCGGGTGGTTGCAAGACAAGGTGCTCTGGTTATACGCAGTAGGCTTGACGCCTCCTAAGTATATCCTCGAGCTATTCTTCTTTGCATCGACGGATTGCGTCAGTCCGCACTTCGTCAGGATATAGTTCAACATTAAACCAAAAGATTTCTTCTGGGTGGCAGGTTTGCACACCTCCTCTTGTAGGCGCTTCAGGATTATTTGGCACCAATTGACCTTTTCACAGGTCAGAATAGCCACCATCATCCTGAACCTCAAGTTGGTAACATTTCGAACGCACCGGTTCGATTTTCAATTATCCTGGAGCAAAAATCATGAAGATACGCATAAGGAAGACAAAAGTTTTTCTTATGACATGTAGTCTGCACCATGTCAACAACTTTAGACCCTGTGAACAGTCCATAAAATTTAGTAATGAGCTCTTGAGACCCGAATGTCTCAAGTTGATCCATGGTCAGGCCATCAGCGGGTAGCCTGTAGATGTTCTGGAGCATATCGTTATTGACACAGATCTCAACTCCCTGGACTGTAGCAGTGATGTCAGCAACATGACCTCCTTGGGCCAATGACAGAAAACGTACGGTGGCGTTGAGGTAAAATTCCTCAACCAGATGGGTGTCATATTTGTCAGCAGTCTTGCTTCCAAGGCGATAGAGGCCTTGTTGTTGAAGACGAGTTATGATATACTCCATGGGTTCTGCGTCGTTGGTTTCTGATAGAATACGCTCAATGATGACAGGTTTGGAGAAGATCCGGCCATCAATGATGTTAGCAGATTTCTTCAGAGCAGGAGAAGAAGATTGTCCAGCCATTGATGATTTCTTAAGAAAAAGGTGCAAGAAAATAATTGAAATATGCAGTAAAATGCAGAAAAGTATGTAGGCTGTTTTTGCTTGAGAACTCTTGAATTTGCAGAAAGCGTAAAGAGTCTCTAATGGCAGATTCAGTCCTTTTATAGTTGGGCGGCGAAATAGGGTTTTGCAGAGTAAGAATGGTCAGATTTTAAGGGATGGGAACCAGTTTTGAAATCAACGGTTCAGATGGACTGAGTGTAACTGGTACGCTAATCCATTGAAATGTTTAAAAATATCATCGGGTCCCACTTCTGACATAAGTTGATACCCTAAATGCCTAAAACGTCGGTTTAAAAATAATAAACAATTTAAAACATCGTGGCTTTTGAGATTCAGTTGTCCAGATGTCGTGTAAGGCATTTAATGTACATGACGTTTGACATAAAAACAGGGCACGTGGACAAAAATTATTTTGAAAGGAAATAATATTATATTATATACTGAATCAAAATCCTATAACATGTGCTGTTTCCGCGTCGATACAGCGTTCCCCCTTAAAAAGGTGCTTCTAGGTTTTGAATTCCATACAGCAATGTTTGGATTAATGCTGTATTCATGGGTCCTACAGTATTCCCCCTTAATTATTGCACACGCTAGCTGTAGGATTCATATGTCTTCGCTCGCTACAGTGCTGTATTGACGATTCTGAGTGTACAAATAATTAACATTGGATACTGTATTCTTGGGTCTTACACCATTCCCCCTCAATTGTTGAGTAAAAACAGTAAATTACTTACAGGGAGTCTGGCTGTAGCATTCCCAATTCTTGTCTGAGCATGTTGAATCTTGCTGTGTCGAGAGGCTTGGTGAAGATGTCGGCCAGTTGAACGTCTGTATGAACTTTTTCCAGGCGAACATCCTTGTTCTCGACGTGATTCCTTATAAAATGATGCTTCATGTTGATATGCTTAGTGCGCGAGTGCAGAACAGGATTGTGCGTGATTGCAATTGCACTCATGCTATCACACATGATTGGAGTCTCTCTAGCATCGATTCCATAGTCTGACAGTTGTTTCTGCATCCAAAGGATCTGCATACAGCAGCTACCAGCAGCATAGTACTCTGATTCAGCCGTGGAAAGAGAGTTAGCCAAATGCTTTTTGCTGAACCAAGAACCGAGTCTAGGTCCGAGAAAGTGACAAGTTCCACTTGTACTCTTCCTATCTAGCTTGCAACCTCCGAGATCCGAGTCGCTGTATCCAACTAAATCGAATCCGCCTTCCTTAGGATACCATAGTCCTGCATCGACTGTTCCTTTAATGTACTTCAGGATTCGTTTAGCTGTATTGAAGTGTGATTCCTTAGGTGCAACTTGGTATCTCGCACACACTCCAACAGCAAACTGGATATCGGGCCTGCTAGCCGTTAGGTACAGGAGCGAACCAATGAGCTTCCTGTAGAGTGATTGGTCAAACGGCTTTCCGGCTTCATCAGCACTAATTTGCACGGAAGTGCTCATGGGGGTTGGCGAGGATTTGGAAGTGTTCATTCCAAATTTGTTGAGAAGCTCCTTGCTGTATTTCTCCTGGTTGATAAATATACCTGTAGGCAACTGCTTTACCTGCAAACCTAGGAAATAACTAAGTTCCCCCATCATACTCATTTCAAATTTACTTTGCATGAGATGAGAGAACCTTTGACATAGAGCAAGGTTAGTTGAACCAAAAATAATATCATCCACATAGATTTGTACCAATAGAAGGTCATCACCTTCATGTATCTTGAACAGGGTCTTGTCCACAGCACCTTTCTCAAATCCGTTGTTGGTTAGATACTGAGACAGGGTTTCGTACCAGGCTCTAGGGGCTTGTTTAAGTCCATACAGCGCTTTCCTTAGCCTGTAAACTAGACCGATACCGTCTGTGTTGGCAAACCCTGGTGGTTGTTCAACATAAACTTCTTCTGCAAGATCTCCATTCAGGAAAGCACTTTTGACGTCCATTTGGTATACGATAAAACTCTTATGGGCGGCAAAGGCTAAAAATATCCTAATGGCTTCTAGTCTCGCTACAGGGGCGAAGGTTTCATCATAGTCTATTCCTTCTTCCTGACTATAGCCTTGTGCTACTCGTCTGGATTTGTTCCTTATGATAAGTCCATTTCGATCCTTTTTGTTTCGAAATACCCATTTGGTTCCTATAACCGATTGGTGTGTTGGTCTGGGTACAAGATACCATACATTGTTTCTTTCGAAACTGTTAAGCTCTTCTTCCATAGATGTTATCCAATGAGAATTGTTAAGAGCGTCTATGGTCGAAACAAGTTCGGACTGGGCTAAGAATACAGCGATAGTGCACATATTGAGTCTTCTAAGTTCGGATTGAGATTTCCATTCAGGAAACTGTGAAACTTCAGTATTAGATTCTTCTAGTGCACAAAGTACATTTCCTTGTGTACTCTGTATTCTCCTACGAGTAGAAACACCGGCATTAATGTTTCCAATGATCAGATCTTGCGGGTGATCTCTCAACCATCTTCGGTCGGGTTCTAATTCAGGATCCCGTACTGTATCGAAAGATGCTGTGGATACAGCTTCAGCTTGTACAGTGTCGGCTTCATCCACATCGATTCTTACAGCTGCGGGGTTGATTTCTAAATCAACGACAGGTTCTATGGGTGTTGGTGGATCCAAGATAGATAGATGGTGAATGTTCTGAGTGATATCATCTACTCCTGTAGGGTCATGGTGTGGTTCGTCGAACACTACATGAACTGATTCCTCGATCGTCAGCTTCCTTTTATTAAAGATTCTGAAAGCTTTGCTGACGGAGGAGTATCCTACGAATATTCCTTCATCTGATTTTTCATCAAAGGTTCTAAGTTGGTCCTTCCCATTGTTCAATACATAACACTTGCATCCAAAAATGTGGAAATACGAAACTGACGGAGTTTTGTTATTCCATACCTCATATGCTGTTTTGTTGTGGTGCTTGTTGACGATACAGCGGTTTTGAGTGTAGCATGGGTTGCTTCACCCCAGAAACGCTGTGGCAATTTGCTTGCGGCAATCATTGTCCTTGTTGCTTCTTTCAACATCCTATTCTTGCGCTCGGCAACACCATTTTGTTGGGGTGTACGGGCAGCTGAGTATTCGTGCTGTATTCCATTCTCCGAACAGTATTGCTCTATAAAGCGGTTAGTGAATTCTGTACCTCTGTCGGAACGAATGCACACGATACTAGATGCTTTTTCATTTTGCAACTTTCTCAGGAGTTCGGGCAGCTTTGATGTTGTTTCCTTCTTCTTGCTAAGAAAGATCGTCCAAGCATACCTGGAATAATCATCAACAACAACCATGCAGTATTTCTTACCTCCCAAACTTACTGGGTCTACAGGACCGTAGAGATCCATGTGTAGCATTTCCAACACTCTTTGGGTTGAAAGGTAGGATTTGCTTTTCAGGGTTGACTTGATTTGCTTGCCTTTCTGACATGGTCCGCAGACGCTGTCCTTCTTGAATGACACATTTGGAAAACCTCTAACCATTCCCTGTCTTGAGAGCTTGTTGATCGTCTTGAAGTTGACGTGAGACATCCTCTTGTGCCATAACCAGCTAAGATCTGCAGTGCCTTTGGCAACAAAGCATGGAATTGAGGAGCTCATAGGCTTCCAGTCAGCAATATACATATTACCTGATCTGCTTCCTGTAAGCACAACTTCCTTGGTTTGGGTGTTCTTGACTCTACAGCGATCTATATAGAACTTCACCGAGAACTGTTTATCACAGAACTGGCTAATACTAAGTAGATTGTACTGTATGCCTTCAACATATGCAACATCGGTGACCTTGAATTTCCCGACAAGTAGGTTTCCTTTCCCTCTTGTTCTTTCTTTAGACTTATCACCGAAGCGAACTTTTGGATCGCGACCTTCTACAAAATCAGATAGCTTGCTCCTATCTCCGGTCATGTGACGAGAGCATCCACTATCAAAGTACCAGGTATCCTCCTCTAGAATGTCCTGTAACAAAGAAATTAGGTAGATTTAGGTCCCCTTTGATTTTTGGGTCCATGTATGTTAGTTCCTTTAGGTACCCAAGTTTTCCTGGCAGCAATTGGTTTACTGTAGGACATACTTGGTACAGTGTTGCGATATCTACGGGGGGCATATCCGTAGTTGTTATAATCATGATAATTATTATGCATGTAAAATTCAGGGTTATTTTTATTAATCCAGTACGAGTGCCGTCTTGGAGTTGGAGCCATTTTCTTAGGCCTAACAGCTTGTCTTCTGGGTCTCCAGTTGGATTCCCAATGCTGTTGTTGATACTGAACTGGCATCTGCTGTCTTGAGGGATAACGGGGCTCCTGTATCCAATACCTCGGCGTGCTGTACTGATAGTACTACCGTGCGGGCCTTTGGTGGTTGGAATCTGACCTTCCTCTGAACGGCCGTTGGCTGTTGATATGCTCGGGAGCATCTTTGTTGAGTGCGCCTCACGAGGTTGGAATGGCTTATGATTCCATTTATGCGGTATAGGATTGTGGGGCGGAATTGCAGCCTTCGGTTTCTCGGTACGAGTTCCTTCACGGGACTAGGGTATCTTCCACTCTGGAATGTGTTCCACACTCTTGACGAACACCGTACTAGTTTTCCCTTTGTTTGAACATGAGTTGTATCCTAAGCCACTTTTATCATGAGCATGTTGCCCGGTGCTCGAAATTTCTTCCATTCTTTTGGACGATTTTTCAAATGACTTGAGAATAGTCTCAAGTTCGGTTCCGCTTTTCGAGAGTTGTGATTTTGGCTTGTAGTAGAACCAAATCATTTGTCTTGCTCTCATTGTGGGTTTTAACCTCATTTAGTTCATGAGCAAGTTGATGATTGCTCTCCATGAGTTTTTCAAAATCGACCTTCTTTGGTTTCACAATCAAGAGACATATTTTCATAATTTATTTTCAGCAAGTCATTTTCATCTTTCAGCTCTAAATTTGTTAATTGAAGCTGTATATTCTCAGTTTTTAGAGTCTCATGGGCCTTTTGAATGTTTTTAAATTCATTCATCATATTTTCGAAAGTATGAGATGCATTTGACGAAATAGCTGAGGTTGAACTTACCTCATCGTCGCTGTCTTCACCTTCTGGAATATCTTTGGCCATAAAGCACATATATGCTTTATCATCGAACTCATCATCAGATGAATCACTTTCAGTGACCACCTGAAGACATTCTGCTGATTTGGATGGTGTGGGGGAGGCTTCTGATTCTCCAATCAGGGCCTTGAGCTTGTCTTTCCAAGCACGTCTTCTTTCATCTCTCTCTTGTTGCTCGGCCTCAGGCAATCTTTGGACTTTGGGATGAGGACATTTATTTGCATAATGCCCTGGTTTCCTGCAATTATAGCACAAGTTAGCATCACCAGATGATATTTCGGCACTTACCTTGTGGACAGGTTTGGGCCTGTAGGGAGTCTTTCCAGACTGTTTGATGAACTTTTTGAATTTATGCATGAGAAGCGCCCTTTCATCTTGAGACAGGATGTCGTCGTCACTGTCAGCATTCTTGTGACTGGGCTTCGACGAGCTAGGCATGCTGTGTCGACGGTTCGATACAGCGGCGAGAGCTGTGACCTTTGAAGGAGATTCTTCATCTTTCTCTCCTCTGTCAATATCATACTCAAAAGCTTTGAGGTCAGAGAAGAGATCAAAAGTAGATATTTCATTAAGATTACAGGATACACGCATAGCTGTGGTCTTAATGTCCCATCGGGCTGGGAGAGATCTGAAAATTTTTAAGTTCTTCTCCTTTTGGGTGTAAATTTTGCCCAACGCTTCAAGTTCACCAACAATACCAGTGAATCTGAGGTCAAGTTCCTCAAGTGTTTCAGTTGGTTTCATTTCAAAAGATTCAAATTGTTGAGTTAGTTTTGAAATCTTGTTTTCTTTTGAGAGCTCAGTTCCCTCACAAATCAACTTGAGTTTATCCTGCATTTCTTTGCATTTGTTTTGCAGCTCTTTACCTTTGAGAACGTGCCTTTGTCAAGAGTGACAAATAACGCGTTCTTAGCCACATTGTCGAGATTGGCTCGCTTCCTTTCATCTGTTGTCCATTGCTCGCGTTCCTTCTCGAGCATTTCAGCATGTGCTTGGCCCTCAATTCTTGCGGCCGGATTTACCTTCATGATCTTGATAGGACCATCCTGTATAACAAAAATCATCTCTTCGTGCATTGCTGCAAGATGAGCCTCCATCCTAATTCTCCAGTCGTCAAATTCGTTAATAGAGAACATAGGGACTTTGTTAATCTTAGAAGTATCCATACTGATAATACAGGAATGAAAGAGACTGTTCTGAAAATAAGTGATTTGAATCTGATTCGGTTAAGAATACGACTGATTCATTTTAGAATCAACCGCTCCGATACCACTTGTTGGCCACTAAGTATACTGAATACAGTTTGGAAAATAGTTTAAACAACAAACTGTATGGATTTTAAATCTGAGTGCGTAGCGGAAGTCTTGGATACAGTAGGTTGCTGTGGATACAAAGAACTAAGTGTATAGTGTATACTTAATTTATCACGGTAATTAAAACAAGAAAAGTCAAGGTAAATAACACATTAATTAAAGTGGTTCGAGGTAAACCCTCTATGTCCACCGGTCCTCCACACAGAGTAAAGTTTATTATAATTACTACGTACACAACTACGTAATTATAACAACACACACAATCAATATATCGTTCACACATATTGATATAAAGATCTTAGCTTAAACCGCTCACACAGATTGGTTTTGAGCTAATGCTTTGACTTGCTTCTTCACACACGCTCAAGCTTCGTCTTCTTCAATGCAAATCCTTCACACACGATTCGGAGAAGCACAGATTGTTCGGTCCACAGATCGATCTTGAGTTTGTTCAACGTATAGAGCAGATGGTGAACAACAACTTTGACTTTAAGAGCTTTTGGTGATGAAGTGTTGTTCAGAAGATGAGCACTATATATCTCTTTAGATCTTAATTGCAGTAAGCTTTGGAGATATGTTTTGCTCGATGATAACTTTTGATAGCTTGAGTGTTAGGTGGTAATCGATCTTCAATACCTTCATAAGATATATATAGTCTCAAATATATATCCGTTGAGATGTATCCGTTTGAATGAGATTTCGTTCCAACGGGATTATGACACGATCCGGATTTAGCGGGATTCTGAAGATCTGTTGACTGGCAGTATTTAAATACTTTATCCTTGAGTATTTAAACACTTCTTTATTCAACGGGACTTGACTTCTGGATATTCCTTCTTTGTCCTGTTGTGAGCTGTATGGAAGATAACTGTATTTTGAGTTTCGAGACAGTTTCCATACTTTGGTCTTTTACAAGACTTCTTGCTGTACTGAAGGGCTTCACTATATGCTGATTCGAGGCAGGTCTTCGATACAGGATAAAACCTAAAAGCTTCGATACAGTTTCCTTTACTATATTCGGATTTGGCATATATGTCAAAACCTCTTTATCAAATACCATTCGATACAGGGATCAGATATCCCGGCTGTTTCGATACAGGGTTCTTGTTTTCCCAACAGGTTTCTTAACCCATTTCCTCCTCCTTCCTCTCCATTGGTTCGATTTGGGTAATTTCTGTTGGAATATTTTATTCCAAATATTCATTAATAGAGTTTTGATGATTAAGTTGTTAATCAAAGTAAAACAACAAAGAAGCGAAACAAATCAACGAAGAAGTCGAAGATGCAAAAAGCTGGAAATAACATGCTTAACGTACGCAACACATGATTCATAGTGTACGCAATGGAGGCAGCATAACGTACGTAACAGTGTAGGTGTAACGTATGTAATGAGATGTTTCTGAATTCAAACAAGGTGAATGTTGGAGATTACATCATGGCATAGGTCAGCAGGCAATGGATAATTTGACTACATATAACGTACATAATGGGGAGAAGCTAACGTACGTAATGAACAAGACAGAAGCTACTGGACTGATTTGCATAGAGTATAACGTACGTAACATGTCGATGTTAACGTACGTATTGAAGCAAACGTACGTAAGGGCTTGATGATAACGTACGTAATGAGGCACCGGTGAGCTAACGGCTACTTGAGGCTTTGGAGCCTATAAATACCACTTCCTATGGTATTGAACATACAACAACTTCAAGCAATCGATACATTGATCATATATTATTATACATTCTATTGTTGTTGTGACCTTATATTGTCAAGAGTTTGAGTGTGATACACAAAAACTCATACAGGAGAGGTAAAAGAATGGATACGATTGGATTCGGTGTTATTAGGATCAAGGATCTGGCATTGTTAAAATCGCAATCGATATCTACGTGAGGTTTATCTAGTACCTATAGAAAGCTAGATTGGTTGATTCCTAGTCCGATATAAAAGGAAAACGGTTTAACTTGGACCGACAGAAAGACAAGTGATTGAACAGTTTACTCGGATCGATAGAAAACTGGCTTGTAATGGTTATCCCTCGACCGATATAAGAGAGGTGCAGAGATTTATCTTTAGCCTATAGAAAAAGATACCGAGAGAGGATGTAGACTCGTTTGGCCGAACCTCTATAAATCTTGTGTCGATTTATTTTGTGCACACTTATTTAAATACGCTTCCGCACAATAGCGCGTATAACCGATCCCATTCCAACAATTGGTATCGGAGAGGTACCTCCTATAAGCGGCTTAACATCCGAGGAGTCGATCCAAATGGCGTTTCAACTTGCCCCGATCGAAGGTCTTGCTCTTAACTGACCACCATTCTTTGACGGATCTAACTTCACGACTTGGAAGAAGAAGATGTCGATATTCATCCGAGCCTACGACATCGAGCTATGGAAAGTGATTTGCTTGGTCCCACAATTCCGATGAACTCAAACGGAACTCTCAAAACTTTTGAAGAGTATGATGATGCGGATTGGAAAAATGACCACTATAATTGCAAAGCCACGCAACTATTATATTGTGCATTAAATCCAGAAGAACACAACCGGATATCCTCGTGTGATAGTGCAAAAGAAATATGGAAAATGCTTGAAGTCACACATGAAGTAACGTCTCAAGTTAAGGAGATGAAGGTCAACATGCTTCTTCACGATTACGAGCTATTCGAAATGAAAGAAGAAGAATCCATCACAATTATGCTCGACCGATTTTTGGTCATTACGAATGGATTGGCATGTTCTGGAAAACCCCTTTTGAGTAGTGAAAAAGTTAAGAAGATCCTACGATCACTACATTGAGAATGGGACGGAATGGTGACGGCAATAATGGAATCAAAAGATTTAAACAATCTTGATTTTAGTGCTCTCGTTGGTTCACTTATAAACTACGAGATTGTCCTAAAATCTCGAAATACCAAGCCGGAGCCGAAGAAAAAAACGATAGCCATGAAGGCTAAGATGTCAAGAAACAAAGAAGAAATCCCGTTGGACGAAAGCGACGAAGAATTGGCATATTATGCCAAGAATATTAATAAGTTTCGAAATTTATTAAACTGGAGAAAGAAAGACATATCGGGCGGAATGAACAAATACGACAACAACTGTCGAGTCTGTGGTAAACCAGGCCACTTCGCGAAGAATTTCCGAGCAAATACCAAGAAGGAAGTCCTCATTGCAATCTGGAGTGACGAAGACGAGGACGAAGATTTCATCAATCAAAATAACCTCGCACTCATGGCATGAAGTACATTCGACAATAGCGACGTCGAAAGTCAAGTAAGTACATCCTCTCACGATGAATTATTTGAAGCATTCGAATTATTGCATACTAATTTTGAAAATGCTTTAAGTGAAATAAAATCTCTTCAGTCTAAAAATAAATTATTGGAAACCGAAATTTCCAAAATTCTTGAAAAAGGGAAAATTGTCGAGATCGATCATTCTCAATGTCTTGAAAATGAAAATATTTTAAAGAATGAAGAACTTAAAATTTTGAGAAAGAAATTTTTGTGTGGAACGAAAAATTTGAACAAATGCTTTGTGTTCAAAAATATACTTTGAATAAACAGGGGTTAGGATTCAAACCGCATACTAAAAACAAATCCTTAAATTTTAAAATACCCCGATGCGATAAATGTTTAAAAATTGGGCATCATAATTCAAATTGTAAAAGCCCAAGACGAACGATTAAAATCAAAAAGATTTGGATTCCAAAGGAAACCGTTATTCCAAATATCGTCCATGTATCGAAACAAAAATCAACTATCGGTTGGATCCCCAAAAATAAAAATTAATTCTCATCATTAGTATTTTACTCTAGGGAGTATTATTTTTTAAATGGAGATATTTGTCAGGGGGAGTTATACCCTTTTATGTATATTTTTATCATATTATATTTTATCATTCATTGGTATCCTATTATTTACACTTTTTGCTGATAACAAAAAGGGAGAGAAAATAGCTGAATGGGATAAAAAGCGTCATGGAATAATGACGAGAAAAATAAAAAGTAAAAAAAAAAAGGGGAGAGAAAAATCAAAAGGAGAAAGTCGACAAAGAAAACGAAGAAGTTGAAAAATGAAAAGAAGACGTCGAAAAGGAGAAAAAGAAAAGATGGGAGAAACTAACGAAATGATCAAAGCCAAAAACTTTGATTCGTATAAATATATATATATATATATATATATATTATTTTACAGTTTTATCCAATTCAGTGTGTTGTTTTGTAATCATCAAAAATGGGGAGATTGTTAGAATATTTTATTCCAAATATTCATTAATAGAGTTTTGATGATTATGTTGTTAATCAAAGTAAAACAACAAAAAGAGAAACAAATCAACGAAGAAGTCGAAGACACAAAAAGCTGGAAATTATAGGCTTAACGTACTCAACACACGATTCATAGCGTACGCAATGGAGGCAACATAACGTACGTAACAGTGTAGGTGTAACGTACGTAATGAGATGTTTCTGAATTCAAACAAGGTAAACGTTGGAGATGACATCATGGCATAGGTCAGCAAGCAACGCATAATTTGACTACATATAACGTACGTAATGGGGGAGAAGTTAACGTACGTAATGAACAAGACAGAAGCTACTGGACTGATTTGCATGGAGTATAACGTACGTGACATGTCGATGTTAATGTACGTAATGAAGCTAACGTACATAAGGGCTTGATGATAACGTACGTAATGAGGCACTAGTGAGCTAACGGCTAGTTGAGGCTTTGGAGCCTATAAATACCACTTCCTATAGTATTGAACATACAACAACTTCAAGCAATCGATACATTGATCATATATTGTTATACATTGTTGTTGTACTTGAGCTTATATTGCGAAGAGTTTGAGTGTGATACACAAAAACTCATACACGAGAGGTAAAAGAAAGGATACGATTGGATTCAGTGTTATTAGATTCAATGATTCGGCATTGTTAGAATCACAATCGATATCTACGTGAGGTTTATCTAGTGCCCATAGAAAGCTAGATTGGTTGATTCCTTGTCCGATAGAAAAGGAAAACGGTTTAACTTGGACCGACAAAAAGACAAGTGATTGAACAGTTTACTCGGACCGATAGAAGATGAGCTTGTAACGGTTATCCCTCGAACGATAGAAGAGAGGTACAGAGGTTTATCTTTAGCTTATAGAAAAAGATACCGAGAGAGGACGTCGGCTCGTTTGGCCGAACCTCTATAAATCCTGTGTTGATTTATTTTCTACACACTTATTTAAATATGCTTCCGCACAATAGCGCGTATAACCGATCCCGTTCCAAGGTAAAAAATCAATGGGAGTTCATCAATCATCATCATTTCGAGTTCATAATGTAGTTGAATCGTCACAATACCGTCTCTTCTCCTTCAAATCGAGGTAAATCTTCGTGAATCCCTACCTTGAGTTTTTTTGGTTGTTTTTGTTCGATTCAGTTGTGTAACCCGTTTTTGACTATGGAAATATTGAGTTTGTGATTAATCTCACTTGTGTATACATCAACCCTACGATTTCATGCCCTACTTTGGTTTGTGTTGCTAATTCGAGAGTTTGGGTGTTTTCCCAACCCTGTGTTCAGGATATTGTAACTGGGGGGAAATTGTTAGTGGGTTTCATGAGTTTCTCCATGTGAATTGAGTATTGCTTATTAATTACCATATTCCTTACGAATCGTTTAGGTGCCGGTAGTGTATTCTTGGACCTACCGAAGTTGTATACCTTTCCTTCCGATTCTCGATGTCTTAAAGGCAAGTGTATATATTTATGATTGTACGTTCTCGACTTTGAAAGTAAGGTATATGTATATATTCGACGGCTAACTCCTTTATGGGGGGAAATACCTTTCATGTATTTCAGGATCCAGGAGAGCGGATAGGCACGTACCAAGTCGGCATGAAGATGATGGGCAAGTGTGATGCTGTGTCTTGTCAATGATTATGCTTTGTATTTCCTCCATTCAATGTTGTTGTACTTGAAATGGTTATGAATGCTCGAGTCCTGTTTTTGGGTTTCTTGATGTTTCAGACAGTATTGCCATGGGATTGATCCTTGATGCGTTGTATTCGGTTTTATTGGATATTGTTTCGAATACCAATTTTATTGTCTTCCATTTCATTGTGATTGGACCTTATCAGTCTAATTTCATAGTTTCGCCTGTGAATAGACTTGTGGATCTCACGGCGGGGTTCACGGCGCTGTAATATACCCTGAATAACTTGGGGGTGTTATACCTGTTACGGTCGTAATGCGCTCGGCTACTTAAGGCCTGGGCGACGGGATTTGCCCCATTTTCTCCATTTCTTCTCTGCTTCTCGCGGTCGTCGGGCAGGTGAGACTAGGGCTTGGAATTTTGGTTAATTCTACTCAATTCAAAAGTGTTTTGGAGGGTCCTAGGTGATTGTAATATCATCTAATCCATTTTTCTTCGTCGGATAGAGGTATTTTCTTGATTTCCCTAAAGTTGTACTTTTGGAGGGGTTTTGTTCCTGATTTCATTTTCGATCCGGTTTTGAGGAATCGGGTAGTGTTATATGATGTTATTAATCATATTCTATGGATTGTATATCCATATCTCGAATTTTTTTGAGCCCAACCATAATTTTTATGTTCTAAGGAAGCCTTGAGCATTTAAAGTCCGATTAAATGACTCAACGGGTTTTCCTTTGATTCTTGGGCGTGTTTCGCGTTGTCTCCGGTCGTTATACTCGTCGTAATCATGTTTTCATTGTTTTCGCCGGAGGATTATAGGTGTTTGAGGTTTCCCGATTGATCCGTGTTCGTTTGAGTGTTCGGTATCAATTATTCGAGGCAAGTACCTTGTTCATGTAATACCCAGATTTTCAGTATAAATTCTTCGCGTTATTTTATCTGAGATATACTGCATAGCTTGGTGCCTATATATTATGGATAAAATAAATTCGGAACTGATACAGCTGTATTTGTATAATTGTCGAAGTTGGTCGACAATTACGTTTGAGGGTATCGTGTATCAGGTTATCGTACTTTTGATATTGGGTATATCATACGAGAATATTATTGGATTGATGTGTGTATACGTATCCAATATGTCGAGACGGACAAGAATAGTTGGATTTGGCTAAGTATAGAGCCCTTAACGTACGCTAAGCTTAAGGACTTACGTGCGCTAAGTTGCTAGTGTTACGTACGTTATGGCTAAGGCATTACGTACGTAACAAGAGCGATCGGACATATGGTCGGCAGGTGGGGCCCTGTGTCGGTAGCTTTCGGCGGAGAATGTGCATGGGCAAGTCAACTACGTATTACGTACGCTATACAGGGTGTATTACGTACGTAATATGAGCTTTTACTGTAACAAGTCAACGTACGTATTACGTACGTTATGGATAATGTGTTACGTACGTCAGGATATGAACAAAATGAGTCAGGAGCCTCTGGACTGTCGTTACGTACGCTACCAAAGTCAGATAGCGTACGTAAATGTTGGTTACGTACGTTAACTTTGGCATGTTATGTACGTAACGAGCTAGAAGTTTATAAAAGTAGACGCACGTCATTTCATTTTCTTCGGAGTTTCATTTCGTTTTTCGACCTTCAACACCCGTAGATGGATTATTGGTCCTTCTAAGTGGATTATGAGATTAAGAACTTGGATTTGGAGCTTGAGGAAGAAGAGATATTGATGATTCTTGAGGTGGTTAATTGTGTATTTCATCTTCTAAGAGGTATGTTGGATAATCCTTTCTTTCAATTCAGATTTTTGATGTTATTGTTGATGATTAATTCGTATGATGCTAGTTTATGGAGTTGTTGTGATGATTCTTGGTATTCACGGGAATTTTGTTAAAGGAGGATGATGATATAATAATCTATGCCTTGATTATGTTGGTTATGATTATAGAATCATAGTGTTCTTGGTAATCTTAGTAGTAATGTTTTGATTCTTGATGTTAGAAGAAGTGTATGTTGAAGAACATGATAATATGCATCTTGAAGTATGAATAAGGATTGTCTAGATGTTAGAACACATCGGATTTTGTCGTTTTATGGATTATGAACATGATTTCGGAATAATTTTTGTTCTTAAGGAACTCTTGGATTATATGATTTGATGAATATATTTAAGAAGTGTTGGTGTTTTAGATATGAATATGGAATATTCATATCTAGAACTAAGTTATGTGTTTTAGTACAATATTCGTATAGGAATACGAATATGATTTCGAGTTTGATGAGATTATTATTCACCTTTAAGTTTACAGGTTCACACGTATTGGACAAGTGTTCAATTAGGATGATTGAGCTATTGGAAACCCTTGGAATATGATTATCTATAATGTTTAATTAATCGGATTGTCCGGATTGATTATGATAATTGGTAATTGGTTTTGATTATAAAGTTACGAGGAAACTTGTACTCGTATGTAAGATTGAATTTGGAGTCGGTAATGTTAGACCCTTGTTGGTTTAATTTGATTATTGATATGATTAGCCGATTATGAATCGTGTTGTGGTTTTGAATTCTTGATTCATTGTTTTGGGTTGTTTGGATTTGTATTTAATCGGGATATTGTGGAACCGTTGGGTTTATTGCTCGGTTATATTGATTATCGAGTTGCGACTTGTATTATGGTTATGAGTTCGAAATAATTTGAATTGTATTGTTCGGTTTTGTGTATGATCGAGGTATTATTGAGCCATTAAGCTTGATTAGTTGGCTATGTCGGTTATTGATTGTTATCGGATTGTTGTTGATTGATTACTTCAATATGTTGATATGTTTGATCGTGGTTTATGACCGTTGTGTGGCGGTTGAGGTCGAAGAGTTCGTAGATTGCTCTTGGTCGGGGCTGAGGAGCTCGTGGATGAAGGCAATGGATTTTGGTAACGGATTCGTGGTATCGGTATCGAGGCAAGTTTATACTTGTTCAATTTATAATATTTCATGAATGGTTTCGCTTTCATTTCATTTATAATTCATATAGCAATGCTATTATAGAGGTAAACTGTCGAGATGATGATCTGTTTATCATGTTGTGGTTTGGGACAAATCATAATGTATATAATTTAATTATGTTTGATTGAGTATAGAGATGGGAGTTATCTTTGATCTATGATATGGAATGTCGGATATTGAGGGTAGTTATCGTGATGACATGAGTATCGAGATAAAGGGTTATTGGTATTGAATGGAGGGTACCTTATTTGAGATTATTCGTATAACTGTGTTCAGGGATGTTTGTTCGTGGTAAGGATATTGTCTTCGTCCTTGAGGTAATTTAAGTATTGTTCAATGATGAGGACAATTATTATGTTGAGCTGTGGTATATGTTGTATGTTGAGGTTTCGTATGATGATATTTATATTTGGTTATTTGTTGAGGGACGTTGATCCGAGGATGGTAGTGTTGAGATTGTTGATCGCATTGATCATTCTTTGGGAATTGTGATCCCACGATATTTGTTTTGGATATTGTCAGTTGTGTCGATCTTTCATTATCTGTGTGTCATTGTTCACTTTAGTGAGTCTTTTTTATCCTTATTAGATATGTAATTCTGTGAGTTTCGTTGTCATGTTGCATCGTGACATATTTGGAATCATATCTGTGTTCCGATTGGTCATTGTATAGGATTTTTAGCTGGGCACACTATGGTTTGTGTTGATATTTCCACATTGAACCGTGCACACGAGACGTAGTTCGTGAGGCTAATTAGGTAGATTGTCCCACATATATTCTGGATTCCGTATATGGGGTGGACATGTGCACTGGCACATTTCTGGATCGGGCGTACTGTGATGTCCATCTTTGAGCCATATTGTTTGGTCGTTCATAGTCCATGTATGATTTGATATGTTCGACGATTTGCGACTGGTTGTATATACGCCTGAGGGGTATGTTCGACAGTCAGAGTTATTTCTTTGAGAACCATTATTGTTGATCATTTGGAGTTTACCATGTTGAGGGTATTCTCAGTTATTGTTGACTCTTTGTTGATCGTGTTTGGAGTTTACCATGTTGAGGGTATTCTCGGTTATTGTTGATTCTTCATCGATCGTGTTGGAATTTATCATGTTGATGATATTCTCGGTTGTACTTTGACCTTGGGTTGGTCGTATTGGAGTTCATCTTATTGATGATATTCTCGATTGATTTATTGGTTGATCATTATTATTGATCGTATGAGCATTCGGACTGTACGTCGATGATTCGGGATTTGTTATCATTATCATGTGGTAGTTGATCTACAAATATATTGTGTTATATTGGTTTTTTTCCAGATTGAGATTTGACTGTACAAACCCGACGGATAGGACTTGGCACGGATGAATCAGTTCATGCTTATAAGTTATGATGATGTTTTGAGGATTCTTGGGATTGTTTGAGTACAGTACAGATGTTTGTTGTTGAGTTCATTTCGTCATTTGAGAATGCGAAATGTGATTACGGTAAGGATTGATTTGATATGGATTGCTATGGATTGGTAAGGTTATGACGGTAAGATTACGTTGGTAGTATTCTTACAGTATTATTACATTGGTATGTAATTATTTATGATGATGTGATCGATATCATTGTTGAGTATTGTAGCTTACCCCATCGTGGGCTTTATTTTTAAGTACTAGGAGATCGATCTAGTAGCGGTCGTGAAGTGATGAGCTTCCCGGGTGATACTGGTTGTGGCTTGTTTTGGAGAATTGAGTATTCTTTCTGGTTGTTCTATTCCGCTGCAATTGTGTATTTTTGAACTGTGTTTGTATACGCTGCGTGTGTATTTTTAGAATGGCTTTCTGGTATTTTTACTAACTCATGTATACTTTCAAAATGGCCTCTCGGTATTTTGCGAAATTGGGTTATTTCGTTAAACCGATTTTCCTAAACTATTCTATCGGTACGTATAAGTGGTGGCTTAACGTACATTTTGAAACTGTCGAGATTTGGCATTCCGCCTTGTATTTTCAAATGGTATTTTTGAGACGGTATTTGAGAACTATGTTTTGGTAAATATTTGAGTATTTAAAATATTACCGTCATCGGCCTTTTGGCATTTTTAAACATTTTTGGAAATGGTTTTTAACCTGGTGGATTCCGGCGCGGGACCCACGGCGCTGTAATATCCCGGATGGTTTTGGAGGTGTTACAGTTTATACATTTCTTGTTTTGTGGATATGATGATCGGTGAGAGGTGGTGGTTTACCCTGCGGCGGATGGTCGTTTAAGTGTGTTTGTTTGGTTGTTTGAAAGGAACTTTCAAAAGATTCGCTTAAACCTCATTAAAGGCTCACTTTGAAAATGTGTGCGCATTTGTGAATGGTTTGTTTGTAGATAATTAAGTGAATCCTATGGATATGTTTGGTGTTGATGTTGTGCCTTGATAATGCATATATATACGTATGTTACCTCATTTCGGTGTGTTGTGATTTGACGTTTGTGTCATGCTAAGTGTTTGTTGTCTCTGGCTGAATTGTTGGGATATCCTTGGTGTACTGTGTTATGTGTGTGAATGTGTGGACATAGGCGAGGTCTACGGTGACACATGGCTTGTGATCATGTGGTCAGGATGCAACAAATGATTGATCTAACCGTGAGAGCCTAAGAAAACCTACGGTGACACATGGCTTGTGATCATGTGGTCGGGATGCAATAAGTGATTGATCCAACCGTGAGATGATGTGGCATGTTGTAATATCCGTGTTTTCTATTTTCGGTAATTTCTATTTTTGGTGTATGTTCGTTTCGGACAACTCGCTTAGCACTGTTTTGGAATTCTGAATCTATTTTGTTCTTGGAGTTTTTCCGTCTGGTCGAGTTTCGAGGATGTTTTTGCATAATTTCATCTTGAATTATATCTTCCCGCATGTGCGTTCGATTCTCGTAAAACTTGTTCGTTTTCGTTGTTTCTTGATTTGTATAAGTTTGTATGGTTGAGTTGGTCGTGTTGAAACTTTTGGTTTGTTAATCCGACGTTGTACCGTGATTTTTCGGGCACTTGGGCCGTTTTTGTAATTTTCATAAGTTTGGGGAATTTCGCTTTATTTGCTTCATTTCAGACTCTCTAGTGATCGGGATTATATTCTCTTTCAACGCTCAGCTTTGTCATCTTGATTATTACGTGTTTATGTTTCCGGATCGTGGTCTTGCTTCGCATTTCGACACTTTCGTCTTTGTTGGCGTGATGTCTTGTGCGATCAATCGCCGCCTCGATGGCGCACGCTACTCCGGACTTACTTGCGTGCGCTATCACTGTGTGGTTAGCGTACGCTGACCTGGGGTCTGTAGCGTGCGCTAACGATTTGATGCAGGGCCGGTAGGTTCGGTGTTTATCTTGGACCAGGTAGCGCACGCTAATTCAGCGTTAACGCACGCTAATTCCTAATATTAGCGCACGCTAACCATGTCAGCTTGCGCACGCTAACTGGAGGACAGTAGGCAGACTGTTCTTCCACGCCCCGTTAGCGCACGCTAATGCTTGTGCGTAGCGTGCGCTAAGACTGTTTAATATAAATAGGACAGCAGTAGTCAACTTCGTCATTTTTCCATGATTTCTTATCCTTCTCGGCTTTGGGCGATTCCAGACGAGGGTTAGGGCCGATTCCGACTGAAGTTCATCATTCACTACCACCGAGCACTCCTTGCGTGAATTCTTCAAGTTCCTAACACTTTCCACCATCCGAATCAAGGTAAAAATTCCCAAAACCCTTGTTTTAAGATTTTGGAGGAATTTTGGGGATTTCTTGGGATTTGACTCTTTTAGTCCGAATTATCACTGGGTTATCGCTAGACTTCGATCGTGTACTTGTAATCCTTCATTTTATTGTTGATTTGTGGTTTTAAACTTCAAGTTTTCCAATGTTCGTCACTTATATTCGACGATACCCAAGTCATGGCCGACAAATCGTTCCAAGGGGTAGAATTAGGATTAATTCTTACCTTTCCGCATTATTGAGACTTGTGTATACCGTTATTGTGTTAGGAATGGATTTGGTAGGATTGTTCAGACCGAAACCTATTCCTTCGTCGTTTCCTTCGTTTCGTTTCACTCAAGGCAAGTACATGTATTACATTTCGTTATGTATGTTGTGATTTTCGAAATGAATGATGAACTGTGATTTTCGGGTGCGTGAGTTGTGTTCCTTCCACCCGGAGTGTCCGACGAGATGTCTGGGGGTCGATACTAAGGGGTACGGCCGTGGAAGTGGACTTGGGTGCGTGTGTGATTGAACTTCCACCCACAGTGTACGACGGGATGTCTGGGGGTCGACACTAAGGGGTACGGCCGCAGAAGTGGTATCCCACCCGGAGCGTTCGACGGGATGTCTGGGGGTCGATACTAAGGGGTATGGCCACGGGATACCAGTTTTGATTTTGTGATATCGTGATGATTGGAAACTGATTTGATTGCCAATGTAGTATTCCGGAATATTTATGGCAAATGACTTCTGTTGGAGATGATTGTGTAAAAACCGTATTTTTGTATATAATGTTGTGTAATTGTGTACTTGCACTAGCTATTCGAATGCTAACCCCTTAAATGGGGAAATGCGTCTTATGCATTTCAGGTACCGGGAGAGCTGAGGAGCAGGCACGGGACACGCACGCAAAGGATGGGATGGCTTGATGATGTGGCTCGAGTCTGTATTTCTATGTTTTGTCATTGCATTTGTCGAGTACCAGAGTTAGACTGTTTACTTTGAAACTTGGTCTAAGTCCCCTGCGTGGGCAATGAATTGGCATTTATCTTATGTTCATGTACTCCGTTAAAATGTTTTGGCCGAGGCCACGGCCTTACTTACTTTTAGAGTGCATCATTTGGGATTATATTGTGGTTTATGTGTCATGTGTTAGCCTAGTAGACCTCACGAGGGTTCTACGGCGTGTAATGTCCCATTTGTGAATTGGGGTGTTACATTTATGGTATCAGAGCTTAGGTTTTGAATACCTAGGCTGTCGTTGAATTTTGGGTCTGTCAGTTACGTCGTTAGAGTCAGTCGTTGAGCCTAATATCATCACGCTACCGTCTTTTCATGGTACCAGTGGCTATAAGTCTCCTCGAACTCTTATATTTCTGTAATTCGTTTTCTTGCGTTGTTCGGAATTGTGACTTGTGTTACTAACTTTGTGAATTGTGAATCTTTCTGATCTTGTTCTTTTCATTTTTCTCCTTCAGTATGTTGAGAGGTCGTGGTAGACCGGCTAGGGGACGCGGCCGAGGCCGTGGTCGGGGTGCTGATAATGAGGAGGGCTCACTTTCTCAGTCCTCTGCGGACTCAGCCTCTCACTCAGTGCCGTCTGGTAATAATGCCGACGCAGAGCTCTTGCCGTGCCAGTGATTAGTAGCCCAACTTACTCAGATAGCTCAGGGTGGACGCCAGAATCCGCCCCCAACACCGGAAGAGGAGGCTAGTAAGTGGCTTCAGACGGTGACTAAGATGCACCCACCTCGTTTCTCCGGATCTTCTGACTCCCTCGGTTGGGAGAATTGGCTCTTTCAGTTGTCCAGAACCTTCGATGCCATAGCTTGTCCCGAAGACAGGAGGGTACATATTGCCCAGTACCTCCTGGATAAGGAAGCTGCAGAATGGTGGGAGGCCGTTACGCCCAGAGACCGTCGAGCTACTTAGGAGGAATTCAAGGCTGCTATGGAAGCAGAATATTGTCCACCGTCAGTTAAGGAGCGCAGAATTGTGGAGTTCTTCACCGCTACACCTCAAGATGTGCCTATTTCTCAGGCCATCATTGCTTACAATCAGCAGTTGGGTTTCGTGAGAGATCAGGTGAGGACGGAGGCTGATAAAATCCGTTACTTTAATATGCGCATGAAACTGCATATCAGGCAGAGTATGGCACCGCTCATGTGTGCCACTTTGAAGGAGTATCAGGATTGCGCTCTAGCGATCGAGATGGCCGCACCGGAATCAGAGTTGGGTGCCGAGGCCAAGAAAGCAAAACGATTGGCGGCTTCTCACGGCAAGAGTGGCCGATTTTCGAGGGCACGATGCCTTTACACAGGAAGAGACCGTTTCACCAGCCGGGAATCTCGGGGTAACTGCTGATTCGATCCGTTGCTTCTGGTGGCAGGGTTTGTTTTAACTGCAACCAATATAAGCATTTGATGAAGGATTGCCCTTTTCCTCCAGTTACTTGCTTCACTTGCGGGCAGACCGGGCATCGGGCGACTCATTGTGAGAGGGCCACCAGGGCTGTTAGAGTTCCGACTACCACTACCAATCAGAGGGATCACAGCACTCCAGCTGCTCATATTCCGCAGAGTTTGGGTCGTGGTAGGGGAAGGGGTCAGCCGGATCGCCGTGCACCCTCGAGTTCGGGTTCAGTTCACCCCCGATTGTATCAGATGAGGCGCGCAGAGGAGGCAGACATTCCGGTGGCGTCAGGTACCATCAAATCCTTACTCATCCAGTTTCAGTGCTTTTTGATTCGGGTGCTACCCATTCCTTTATTGCATCGGATTGTGTGAGTCGTATTGGTTTTGACTGCTTGTTTTAGTGTGAGCCATTTGTAGTGAGTACGCCCAGCGGGGATCGTATGGTTGGGGATCGGGAAGTTAGGGATTGCCCAGTGAGGATCGGGAGCCGAGATTGGCCCTCGAATCTCATTGTTATAGACCTTAAGGGTGAGGATTTGATCCTCGGGGACGATTGGTTGGATCGTCACGGTGCTATCATCAACTATCGGACTCGTACTATCTCGATCGTGGCCTAGGACGGCACCGAGCATACTCTAGTCGGTTGTAAGCCGGGTAGATCGGGGAGTGTGATTAGCGCCTTGAAGGCAATGAAACTTCTGAACCATGGTTGTGTCGGCTACTGGTGTTACGCTCTGAAGGCGGAAGATGGTGGAGTTGATTTATCGTCAATTCCAGTTGTTAGCGAATACCCCGATGTATTTCCGGATGACTTGCCGGGATTACCACCACAGCGAGAGGTGGAGTTCCCTATTGATCTAGAGCCGAATGCGGTCCCTATTTCTCGAGCACAGTACCGTATGGCACCGTCGGAGATGTTAGAATTGAAGAATCAGTTGGGAGAGTTGTTAGATAAAGGGTATATTCGACCGAGCGCATCGCCTTGGGGTGCGCCTGTACTTTTTGTTAAGAAGAAGGATGGATCGCTTCGTTTATGCATCGACTATCGAGAATTAAACAAGATAACCATCAAAAATAAATACCCTTTGCCCAGGATTGACGATTTGTTTGATCAGCTTCAGGGGGCGACAGTCTTTTCGAAGATTGATTTGCGATCGGGCTACTACCAGTTGAGGATTCGGGACGTCGATATTCCGAAAGCTGCCTTTCGGACGAGATATGGCCATTACGAGTTTGTGGTTATGCTTTTCGGGCTAACCAATGCCCCAACAGTGTTCATGCAGTTGATGAACATAGTTTTTATTAAGTATCTGGACAAATTCGTAGTCGTCTTTATCGACGATATTCTTATCTATTCACGGAATCGGGAGGAGCACGCCTTACATCTCCGTATTGTATTATACACTTTGAGGGCTGAGCAGTTGTACGCGAAGTTCTCTAAGTGTGAGTTTTGGCTCGAGGAAGTGATGTTCCTCGGGCATGTGATTTCAGCAGAGGGAGTTCGGGTAGATCCGCAGAAGATAGAGGCAGTGTTGGCTTGGGAACCGCCCAAGAACGTGAAGGAAGTGAGGAGTTTTCTGGGACTTGCAGGCTATTACCGTAGATTCGTTGAGGGATTCTCTAAGATCGCTAGACCGCTCACTCAGTTACTCCAGAAAACTCAGAAGTTCGAGTGGACTGCAGACAGACAGGACAGTTTTAACGAGTTAAAGAGACGTTTAACTACCGCACCCGTCTTAGCATTGCTGTAACACCCCGAGATATTCGGAATAATTACAGCGCCGTAAACCCTTTAAGTAAGGATTTACAAGGCTAATTTAAAAGAAATGTAAATATAAGACATCAATACTGCGGAAATTCAAGTTTACAAAACCATTCAACTGGTTCAACGAGTAATTAATACAACCATATCGAAATGATATTAATAAGACACGCGTACTCGAGTACTGAAATCAAACCAAGAAAACAAATCACCAACAACAACAAACATCACTGAACCCCTTCGTCGTCACGCTCGGTCTTTTGTTTCCCTGCTCCTCGGCTACCTGAACATCAAAACAAATGTCCACCCCCGAAGGGGTTAGCAAAATGATGCTAGTACAAGTATCATTTAAACAAATCAAATATGCATCAACAATACATAACAAGATACACCACACGGACTTCCACTACCGGAATCCGATAATGCAAATCCACAAGATTTCCATTAACAGAGCATGGGTATTCCAATGATCCAGCGCCCTCAGCATAGATCCCAAGATGATCCCGTCGGACCAACACGAGGTGGAAATAACCCGTCCAATGATCCAGCGCCCTCAGCCTAGATCCCAAGATGATCCCGTCGGACCAACACGAGGTGGACATCCGATCCAGCGCCCTCAGCATAGATCGCACAACAAACACAAACATAACTCATGCATACATATATGCCAAATCGCCATGTCCATCAACATGAACATACAAACACTAGATAACGAATATCATGACAATTCAACGAAATAAATCTCATGTTCAACAACATGAATAATCACACGCATGCTCAAAATAGCAATATTAACATATTACGATACTTGCTTCGAAGATGGCAAGAATGAAACACTTCAATGATCTCAACACACTCGAAGGCCGCCTCCTTCGATCAACGTAGCAAGCTCGAACCTTAACAAAAGAAATGATATACAAATCATCTCAAGTCGAACGACTGCCTATCAATTCGGTCTACGGCCAAAAGTTTAAAATATACAATCTGCCTGAACCACTTAGCGTACGCTACGTACTCTACGTAACATGCGCTAAGCCTGCCTGTTAGCGTATGCTATCGTCTAAGCCTAGCGTACGCTAGCCACGGGCTGACAGTTCTCTCTGATTAGCCAACTGACTCGGCTGATATCATAACGTACGTTACGTACCAAACGTAGCGTGCGTTAACTTATCCCCGATAGCGCACGTTAACTTACGTATGTTAGCGTGCGCTAACCATGCATGGCAGATTACTACTGGTAGAAAACTGGATCTAATGGTGATGAACTCATGAATTCTATGGTGATAATACAAGTCATCCCCGAGCATATCATGCTAATAAGGTTTGTGAAAGTTCTATACGTACTAAATGACTATGAGATACAAAGATACGTACAATCATCTCAACACCATAATTCATCTTAGATCCTAAAGGGATATCCTAAGTTCAATCCGTTATATGTCCCAAAACGTATGATCCATTTATATAAACGCATAAGAACCTGAAAATCTCCATATACTGATCACAAATCGGTTTGAAAATGCTTAGGAGTCCATATACTAAAAAGGTTCAAAGGTTCATACGATGAATAAGTGCCGAAATGTCGAATATATCCTTTTAACACATGATGTTCGACTATTAACGAATCTAACTGACTAGATAAACATGATTAAACGTCCTTTAGAACACTACTAGTATTGGTCTCAAAGTAGTGAAGAACAAGGAGGAAATCGAAGCAATCCAACGTCGAAGACTTGAACACCAATCCTCAATGATCTATAATCTTCAACACGAGTTAGGATGCTGATATGAAGTGTTTAGGATGAAGAGAGTAATACTCTAAGTATAAGAATTCGGATGTGGGAAAAGAAAGGACTGAAAACACGAAAAGGATGCTGTCCTATTTATAGGAAATGGTTATTAGCGCGCGCTAGTCCATACTCTTAGCGTGCGCTAACGGCTTACTGACTTCACTGTACTCAGCACTTAGCGTGCGCTTTTCTCATGTCAGTAGCGTGCGCTAAGGCGTTGACTTGGCTTTTCCCGAAAGCCATCCAGGTTCATCCCGACACAATCCGACCAAGATCCCCGTCCTGATCTCACCTACCACACGTCTCAATCATATTGACCACGTATAGCGTGCGCTAATGTTCCTTTGTAGCGTGCGCTATGGATCCATGTTAGCGTACGCTACACATAGACGATAGCGTGCGCTACATGCGCAGAATCACAATCTTAAATCACATTCATGAAATTATACGCTCAACAACATCTGACTATGAGATACGGAGAATAATACTCAGATTAAAGTACAACAATTACAATATCACAAGTTCCAAATACATATCAGAAATCTCGGGTATTACATCCTTCCTCCCTAAAAAGAAGTTTCGTCCCGAAACTTAAGATGAAAACAACTCTGGATATCTAGTCTTCATACTGTCCTCCGTTTCCCAAGTGGCCTCTTCAACTCCGTGTCACGACCATTGTACTTTAACCAAGTGTATTGGTTTATTCCTCAACTGTTTGATCCGACTCTCAAGTATCTTGATTGGTCTCTCCTCGAAGGTGCCGTCATTAGCTATCTCGATTTCATCAAACTCAATGATATGATTGGGATCTGGTACATACTTCCGCAATTGGGATACGTGAAACACATTGTGAACGTGACTCAACGATGGCGGTAAGGCCAACCTGTATGCTAAATCTCCAACCCTCTCGAGGATCTCGAATGGTCCGATATATCTAGGACTAAGCTTGCCTCTCCTCCCAAAACGGAAAATCCCTCGTGTAGGAGACACCTTCAATAGTACATGGTCCCCAGCGTCAAACTCTAGAGGGCGACGACGTACGTCTGCATAAGACTTCTGTCGACTCTGGGCAGTCAACAGTCTTTCTCGAATCAAAGCTATCTTCTCTTGAGTCTGAATTATCAATTTCGGTTCCGTCCCGATCAAATCCGAAGAATCATCCCAACACAGGGGTGATCGGCATCTTCTCCCGTACAAAGCTTCAAATGGTGCCATCTTAATAGAAGCATGCCAAATATTATTGTAAGTGAATTCAACCAACGGCAAATGGACTTCCCAATCATTCGACCAATCTAAGGCACAAGCTCTAAGCATGTCTTCCACCGTTTGTATAGTCCTTTCGGACTGACCGTCCGTTTGGGGATGATAAGTTGTGCTAAAGTGGAGCTCAGTCCCCAAAGCCCTGTGAACTGCCTTCCAAAAATGTGACACGAAACGACCATCTCGATCCGAAATAATGGTCTTCGGCGTCCCATGCAATCTGACTATCTCCGCAATAAATACTCGCGCCAATCTCTCGGGTCCCCATGTATCTTTAATTCCTAGGAAATGAGCCGACTTGGTTAGTCGATCAACTATAACCCAAATCATGTTCATTCCCGTTCTAGTCCTTGGCATACTAGTAATGAAATCCATCGATATATCCTCCCACCTCCACTCAGGGATCGGAAGCGGCTTTAACATTCCGGCAGGTCGCTGATGTTCAATCTTAACCTGCTGACAAGTCAAACACTTCAAAACGTACTCTGCTACGTCCTTCTTCATATTCCCCCACCAGAAGTTTTGTTTTAAATCCTTATACATCTTACTGCTGCCCGGGTGAATAGAATAGGGCGCGCTGTGAGCTTCCTTCAGAATAGTCCATCTCAATTCATCATTATCGGGAACGCAAAGTCGGCTCTGAAATCTCAGAACTCCATCATCTTGTATCACGAATCCTGGGGCCTTTCCTTTCTTTGCTTCGTCACATAACCGAAGGATCAGAGAATCGTTGAACTGCTTAGATTTGATTTCCTCGACTAGTGACGAAGTCAGTTCCATCACATATAGTTGCCCTTGAATTCCTGGTGCCCATACTTCAATCCCTTCGCGGATCAGTTCTTGTTGAATGCTGGTTTGGGACGTAAGAGCTTCCAACACTCGAAGAGAAACAGGTTTACGGCTCAATGGATCGGCTACTACGTTTGCTTTCCCCGGATGATAGAGAATCTCCAAGTCGTAATCCTTGATCAATTCCAGCCACCTTCTCTGCCTCATGTTTAATTCTTTCTGACTGAAAATGTACTTGAGGCTCTTATGATCGGTAAAGATCTGACAATGAGTTCCGTACAAATAATGTCTCCAAATTTTCAATGCAAAGACTACAGCTGCTAGCTCCAGATCATGAGTCGGGTAATTAACCTCGTATGGTTTCAGCTGCCGAGAAGCATAGGCAATCACCTTATCACTTTGCATCAACACACATCCTAGACCCTGATTTGAAGCGTCGCTGTACACCATGAATCCATCAGTTCCATCTGGTAACGCTAATATAGGTGCTGTCGTCAGTCTCTTCTTAAGTTCATCAAAACCAGCCTGGCATTTCTCATCCCACTTAAACTTTTGAGTTTTCTGTAACAGCAGAGTGAGCGGACGAGAAATTTTGGAAAA
Source organism: Orobanche coerulescens (assembly GCA_033398695.1). Classification (NCBI taxonomy): domain Eukaryota; kingdom Viridiplantae; phylum Streptophyta; class Magnoliopsida; order Lamiales; family Orobanchaceae; genus Orobanche; species Orobanche coerulescens. Next base: position 39,962,363 of record CM065809.1, on the reverse strand, counting down.
TCCCTCTACAAAGCGGCGATAATATCCAGCAAGTCCTAGGAAACTCCGGACTTCTTTCACATTATTAGGAACCTCCCATTCCAAGATTGCTTCGACTTTCTTCGGGTCCATCTGAACTCCATCAGCTGATATCACATGCCCAAGGAAAGTTACTTCCCTAAGCCAGAACTCGCATTTTGAAAGCTTTGCATACAGCTGTTCCTTCCTCAAAGTGCTCAAAACCACACGTAAATGTTCGGCATGCTCCTCTGCGTCCTTCCAATATATCAAGATGTCATCAATGAAGACGACCACAAATTTATCCAAGTATTCCAAGAATACCCGATTCATCAATTGCATGAATACCGCAGGAGCATTGGTAAGTCCAAATGGCATCACTACAAATTCATAATGCCCGTACCGGGATCTGAAAGCAGATTTCGGTATATCCGATTCCTTAATTCTTAACTGATGGTATCCTGATCGTAAGTCAATCTTTGAGAATACCCTTGCCCCTTGCAGTTGATCAAATAAGTCGTCGATCCGAGGTATAGGATACTTATTCTTGATCGTCATCTTGTTGAGCTCCCTGTAATCAATACACAGTCGGAGGGATCCGTCTTTCTTCCGGACAAAGAGAACGGGCGCTCCCCAAGAAGAAACGCTAGGTTGAATATAGCCCTTCTGTAACAATTCCTCCAGTTGCTTCTTGAGTTCATACATCTCGGTTGGCGCCATGCGGTATGGTGCTCTGGAAATAGGAGCTGCTCCGGGCTCTAATTCGATAGTGAATTCCATTTCTCTCTACGGAGGTAACCTAGGTAGTTTGTCAGGAAATCCATCTGAGAACTCATTCATAACTGAAATAGACGAGAGCTCTACTCCTTCCTCTCTCCTCATGGCATAGCACCAAATTCCATGACATCCTTGCTTCAGTAATTTCACGGCTTTCATTGCTTTAATCAATTTTCCCGAGCTTCCCGGTCTCCACCCTCGGAATAAGTGTTCAAATCCGTCATTAGCAATGATAGAAATGACTCTCTCTCGGTAATTCAGAATAGCTCCATAACGGTTGAGCCAATCGTCTCCGAGAATTAAATCGTCACCGTAGATGTCAACTACAATAAGATTCGATGGCCAATCTCTCCCTCCTATAGACACTGGAAAATCTCTAGCCTCTAGGGTTCCCACAATTCTCTCTCCACTCGGCAAACCCACAACATATGGTTCACAATCAAATAAGCACGAGATTTTTAAACGATTTACACAGTTAAATGATACGAAAGAATGTGTAGCTCCGGAATCGAATAAAACACTAACTGGTTACAAAAGGATCTGAATCGTACCTGATGCAACAGCAGTGTTCTGATCGTCAGATTTCCTCATCTCGTACAGGCGCGGAGGAACGGACCCAGCACTGGATGTCTCTCTCTTCCCAACGTTCTGCTGCTGAAATCCACTCTGCTGCGTCTGGTTCACACATGTCTCCTTCGGAACTGGCACTGGAGTGCGAGTACCAAAAGATCTAGTAGCAGCTCCACAGAAGGCCGAACGGTGCCCTTCTTGTCCACAATCGTAACAAGTCACAGAAGATGCGGGGGAATCACGTCGAATATGCCCTGCTCGACCACAATTGTAGCATTTCTTTGATGCGTCCGAAACTGCTGATGTTGTCCGGAACTTCTTTCCACCTCTAGAAGGATGTGGAGGTTTCCTAGCCGAATAAAAGAAAGACTGGCCCTTGCGGGGCCCACCACTCTTGTTTTCTGAGAAGCTGCCGGTCACCTTCTGCTTCTTTGCCTCCACTGATTTCTCCACCACCGCCTCTTTCATGTCGTAGGCCAGCGCTTTGTCTTGATACTGTCGCAACGTAGTACACTCGAATCCGGACATGTACTGCTGAATCTCCGGCTTCATCCGCATATCGAAATGAAAAATCTTTTCTGCCTCCGTTCTGACCAAGTGTCGCACACAAGTCAGCTGATGATTAAAAGTTTTGATTACATCTGTCACAGATGCTTCCGAACTCTGTGGTGAGAAAAACTCTCGGATCTTTGCCTCTCTAACTGGACGAGGACAATATTGTGCTTCCATCATTAGTTTGAATTCCGTCCAATCCGCATTATGATTCTCAGGTCGAATATCTTCCCACCAATCAAAGGCCTCCCCAGTCAGAAAATACTAGGCAATGGGAACCTTCCGGTCCTCGGGACAGTTAAGACCCGCGAATATCTTCTCTAACTCCTTAAGCCAGTGATCCCAAGTAAGTGCCTCAGCAGATCCATCAAATTTTGGCGGGTGCAATTTGACCATCTCAGCAAGCCATCTGTCTTCCCGGTTATCCTCGTGGTGCTGCTGTCCCATCGCCGTCTGCATGCAGTCGACTACCTGGGCGAACTGGTTTATCTGCGCCACCACCTGTTGAAGCACTCCCGGCATGTTAGGATTTGCGTCGTCATTCGCTGATCCTTGCTGCCCTCCAGAATAGGAATCGGTTCGACTAGCTGATAATTCTGGGGTAGTTGCGGAATCCTCCTGTCTCATGTTACCCCGTCCGCGTCCACGACCGCGTCCGCGTCCACGTCCTCCTCTCAACATACTGTAAACACAATTCCTCAATATCCAGGACAAGTTTTCGAAATAAAGCCCGTCAATACTCACAAAATAGTAATTAAGTATAACGGTAGTATAAGAGATTAGGAGACTTACAACCACGGTCCACATGACGACTTTTGGCTGAACAGTGATGTTACGAACGACTTGTAAATCAATAACGTAAACAGACCCAACTTAAAACCCGACTGCCAAGACATCCATAAATCTTAGCTCCGATACCATATTCTGTAACACCCCGAGATATTCGGAATAATTACAGCGCCGTAAACCCTTTAAGTAAGGATTTACAAGGTTAATTTAAAAGAAATGTAAATATAAGACATTAATACTGCGGAAATTCAAGTTTACAAAACCATTCAACTGGTTCAACGAGTAATTAATACAACCATATCGAAATGATATTAATAAGACACGCGTACTCGAGTACTGAAATCAAACCAAGAAAACAAATCACCAACAACAACAAACATCACTGAACCCCTTCGTCGTCACGTCGGTACTGTGGCTGTTTCCTTGCTCCTCGGCTACCTGAACATCAAAACAAGTGTCCACCCCAGAAGGGGTTAGCAAAACGATGCTAGTACAAGTATCATTTAAACAAATCAAATATGCATCAACAATAAATAACAAGATACACCACACGGACTTCCGCTACCGGAATCCGATAATGCGAATCCACAAGATTTCCATTAACACAGCATGGGTATTCCAATGATCCAGCGCCCTCAGCATAGATCCCAAGATGATCCCGTTGGACCAACACGAGGTGGAAATAACCCGTCCAATGATCCAGCGCCCTCAGCCTAGATCCCAAGATGATCCCGTCGGACCAACACGAGGTGGACATCCGATCCAGCGCCCTCAGCATAGATCGCACAACAAACACAAACATAACTCATGCATACATATATGCCAAATCGCCGTGTCCATCAACATGAACATACAAACACTAGATAACGAATATCATGACAATTCAACGAAATAAATCTCATGTTCAACAACATGAATAATCACACGCATGCTCAAAATACCAATATTAACATATTACGATACTTGCCTCGAAGATGGCAAGAACGAAACACTTCAATTATCTCAACACACTCGAAGGCCGCCTCCTTCGATCAACGTAGCAAGCTCGAACCTTAACAAAAGAAATGAAATACAAATCATCTCAAGTCGAAGGATTGCCTATCAATTCAGTCTACGGCCAAAAGTTCAAAATATACAATCTGCCTGAACCACTTAGCGTACGCTACGTACTCTACGTAACGTGCGCTAAGCCTGCCTGTTAGCGTACGCTATCGTCTAAGCCTAGCGTACGCTAGCCACGGGCTGACAGTTCTCTCTGATCATCCGACTGACTCGGCTGATATCATAACGTACGTTACGTACCAAACGTAGCGTGCGGTAACTTATCCCCGATAGCGCACGTTAACTTACGTATGTTAGCGTGCGCTAACCGTGCATGGCAGATTACTACTGGTAGAAAACAGGATCTAATGGTGATGAACTCATGAATTCTATGGTGATAATACAAGTAATCCCCGAGCATATCATGCTAATAAGGTTTGTGAAAGTTCTATACGTACTAAATGACTATGAGATACAAAGATACGTACAATCATCTCAACACCATAATTCATCTTAGATCCTCAAGGGATATCCTGAGTTCAATCCGTTATATGTCCCAAAACGTATGATCCCTTTATATAAATGCATAAGAACCTGAAAATCTCCATATACTAATCACAAATCGGTTTGAAAATGCTTAGGAGTCCATATACTAAAAAGGTTCAAAGGTTCATACGATGAATAAGTGCCGAAATGTCGAAAATATCCTTCTAACACATGATGTTCGACTATTAACGAATCTATCTGACTAGATAAACATGATTAAACGTCCTTTAGAACACTACTAGTATTGGTGAAGAATCACCTACCTCAAAGTAGTGAAGAACAAGGAGGAAATCGAAGCAATCCAACGTCGAAGGCTTGAACACCAATCCTCAATGATCTATAATCTTCAACACAAGCTAGGATGCTGATATGAAGTGTTTAGGATGAAGAGAGTAATACTCTAAGTATAAGAATTCGGATGTGGGAAAAAAAAGGACTGAAAACACGAAAAGGATGTTGTCCTATTTATAGGAAATGGTTATTAGCACGCGCTAGTCCATACTCTTAGCGTGCGCTAACGGCTTACTGACTTCACTGTTCTCAGCACTTAGCGTGCGCTATTCTCATGTCAGTAGCGTGCGCTAAGGCGTTGACTTGGCTTTTCCCGAAAGCCGTCCAGGTTCATCCCGACACAATCCGACCAAGATCCCCGGCCTGATCTCACCTACCACACGTCTCAATCATATTGACCACGTATAGCGTGCGCTAATGTTCCTTTGTAGCGTGCGCTATGGATCCATGTTAGCGTATGCTACACATAGACGATAGCGTGCGCTACATGCGCAGAATCACAATCTTAAATCACATTCATGAAATTATACGCTCAACAACACCGTACTATGAGATACGGAGAATAATACTCAGATTAAAGAACAACAATTACAATATCATAAGTTCTAAATATATATCAGAAATCTCGGGTATTACAATTGTCTCAGGGGAACGAGGATTTTGTAGTGTATAGTGATGCTTCGGGCCTTGGGCTCGTATGTGTTTTGACGCAGAGAGATAGAGTTATTGCTTATGCGTCCCGCCAGTTGAAACCATACGAGGCGAATTACCCCATGCATGATTTGGAGTTAGCTGCGGTCGTTTTCGCCTTAAAGATCTGGAGGCATTATCTCTATGGGTCATCGTGTAAGATTTTTACGGACCACAAGAGTCTGAAGTACATCTTCAGCCAGAAAGAGTTGAATATGAGGCAGCGTAGGTGGTTAGAGATAATTAAAGATTATGACCTCGAGATACTTTACCATCCGGGTAAGGCCAACATAGTGGCTGATGCGTTGAGTCGGAAACCGATGGCTTTACAGATGTTAGAGGTACTTACACCACAGAGTAGGATCCAGAGAGATTTCATCTGTCAGAATATCGAGGTTTGGGTTCAGAGAGTGCAGGGCCAGTTATGTGCGTTAGAGATCACTTCGTCCTTGACTGATGATATCAAGGCGAAGCAGTATGACGATCCGTTTTTGGTCCAGTTGAGGGAGGATGTGAGGAAGGGGAAAGCCCCTGGATTTGTGGTTCAGGATGACGGAGTTTTGAGGTTTCGCGGCAGACTATGTGTACCGAGTGTTTTTGAGCTGAGACAGAAGATCTTGAGCGAAGCTCATACCACGCCTTACTCCATACATCCTGGTACGAGTAAAATGTACAAGGATGTGAGGAGTAACTACTGGTGGAGTAATTTGAAGACAGACATTAGCGAGTTTGTGTCGAGATGTTTGACCTGTCAGCAGGTTAAGATCGAGCATCAGCAACCCGCGGGGTTTTTGCGACCACTTCCTATCCCGGAGTGGAAATGGGAGGATATTTCTATGGATTTCATTACTAGTATGCCTAGGACTCGGACTGGAATGAACATGATTTGGGTTATTGTCGATCGACTGACCAAATCAGCTCATTTCCTGGGTATTAAGGACACTTGGGGTCCAGAGAGGCTGGCACGAGTATTTATTACAGAGATCGTGAGATTGCATGGGACTCCTAAGAGTATTGTTTCGGATCGTGATGGCCGGTTTGTGTCACATTTTTGGCAGGCTGTTCATCGAGCTTTGGGGACTGAGTTGAGACTCAGTACGTCTTACCACCCTCAGACTGACGGGCAGCCATAGCGGACGATCCAGACGTTGGAGGATATGTTGAGAGCATGTGCCCTAGATTGGAAGGATGATTGGGAGTCGCACTTGCTGTTGATCGAGTTCACGTACAACAATAGTTGGCACGCCTCGATCAAAATGGCACCATTTGAGGCATTGTATGGGAGGAGGTGCAGATCGCTGTTGTGTTGGGACGATGCGTCCGAGCTGATTGGTACCGAGCCCGATATGGTAGTTGAGACGAGAGAGAAGATTACTCTGATTCGTGATAGATTGTTGACGGCCCAGAGTCGGCAGAAGTCTTATGCCGACACGCGTCGCCGGCCGTTGGAGTTTGAGGTGGGAGATCATGTTTTGCTTAAGGTGTCGCCGACACGGGGAGTTTACCGCTTCGGCCGGAAGGGTAAACTTAGTCCGAGATATATTGGGCCGTTTGAGATTCTAGAGAGACTGGGAGAGCTTGCCTATCGGTTAAGCTTGCCGCCGTCTTTGAGTCACGTTCATAACGTGTTTCATGTTTCCCAACTTAGGAAGTACGTATCGGACCCTAGCCATATTATTGACTTTGGAGAGATCGAGTTGGGACCCGACATTACCATCGAGGAGAGGCCGATTCAGATTTTAGAGCGTCGGGTGAAGCACCTTCGTCATAAAACCATTCCTCTGGTTAAAGTTCAATGGTCGAGACATGGATCCGAGGAAGCTACATGGGAGACGGAAGAGAGTATGCAGTCGAGATACCCCGAGTTGTTCGCGTTGTAAGTTTCGGGACGAAACTTATTTTTAGGGGGAGATAATGTAATATCCGTGTTTTCTATTTTCGGTAATTTCTATTTTTGGTGTATGTTCGTTTCGGACAACTCTCTTAGCACTTTTTTGGAACTCTAAATTTATTTTGTTCTTGGAGTTTTTCCGTCTGGTCGAGTTTCGAGGATGTTTTTGCATAATTTCATCTTGAATTATATCTTGCCGCATGTGCGTTCGATTCTCGTAAAACTTGTTCGTTTTCGTTGTTTCTTGATTTGTATAAGTTTGTATGGTTTAGTTGGTCGTGTTGAAACTTTCGGTTTGTTAATCCGACGTTGTACCGCGATTTTTCGGGCACTTGGGCCGTTTTTGTAATTTTCATAAATTTGGGGAATTTCGCTTTATTTGCTTCATTTCAGACTCTCTAGTGATCGGGATTATATTCTCTTTCAACGCTTAGCTTTGTCATCTTGATTATTACGTGTTTATGTTTCCGGATCCTGGTCTTGCTTCGCATTTCGACACTTTCGTGCTGTTGGCAGCAGTGTACTGTGCAGTACTGAACTGCCGCCTGAGTAGCGCACGCTACTCCGGACTTACTTGCGTGCGCTATCACTGTGTGGTTAGCGTATGCTGACCTGGGGTCCGTAGCGTGCGCTAACGATTTCAGCGGTCTGGACAGTAGGTTCAGTGTTTCTGTACTTGACCAGGTAGTGCACGCTAATTCAGCGTTAACGCACGCTAATTCCTAATATTAGCGCACACTAACCATGTCAGCTTGCGCACGCTAACTGGAGGACAGTAGACAGACTGTTCTTCCACGCCCCGTTAGCGCACGCTAATGCTTGTGCGTAGCATGCGCTAAGACTGTTTAATATAAATAGGACAGCAGTAGTCAACTTCGTCATTTTTCCATCATTTCTTATCCTTCTCGGCTTTGGGCGATTCCAGACGAGGGTTAGGGCCGATTCTGACTGAAGTTCATCATTCACTACCACCGGGAACTCCTTGCGTGAATTCTTCAAGTTCCTAACACTTTCCACCATCCGAATCAAGGTAAAAATTCCCAAAACCCTTGTTTTAAGATTTTGGGGGAATTTTGGGGATTTCTTGGGATTTGACTCTTTTAGTCCAAATTATCACTGGGTTATCGCTAGACTTTGATTGTGTACTTGTAATCCTTCATTTTATTGTTGATTTGTGGTTTTAAACTTCAAGTTTTCCAATGTTCGTCACTTATAGTCGACGATACCCAAGTCATGGCCGACAAATCGTTCCAAGAGGTAGAATTAGGATTAATTCTTACCTTTCCGCATTATTGAGACTTGTGTATACCGTTATTGTGTTAGGAACGGATTTGGGAGGATTGTTCGGACCGAAACCTATTCCTTCGTCGTTTCCTTCGTTTCGTTTCACTCAAGGCAAGTACATGTATTACATTTCATTATGTATGTTGTGATTTTCGAAATGAATGATGAACTGTGATTTTCGGGTGCGTGAGTTGTGTTCCTTCCACCCGGAGTGTCCGACGGGATGTCTGGGGGTCGATACTAAGGGGTACGGACGTGGAAGTGGACTTGGGTGCGTGTGTGATTGAACTTCCACCCGGAGTGTCCGACGGGATGTTTGGGGGTCGATACTAAGGGGTACGGCCGCGGAAGTGGTATCCCACCCGGAGCGTTCGACGGGATGTCTGGGGGTCGATACCAAGGGGTACGGCCACGGGATACCAGTTGTGATTTTGTGATATCGTGATGATTGGAAACTGATTTGATTGTCAATGTAGTATTCCGGAATATTTATGGCAAATGACTTCTGTTGGAGATGATTGTGTAAAAACCGTATTTTTGTATATAATGTTGTGTAATTGTGTACTTGCACTAGCTATTCGAATGCTAACCCCTTAAATGGGGGAAATACGTCTTATGCATTTCAGGTACCGGGAGAGCTGAGGAGCAGGCACGGGACACGCACGCAAAGGATGGGATGGCTTGATGATGTGGCTCGAGTCTGTATTTCTATGTTTTGTCATTGCATTTGTCGAGTACCAGAGTTAGACTGTTTACTTTGAAACTTGGTCTAAGTCCCCTGCGTGGGCAATGAATTGGCATTTATCTTATGTTCATGTACTCCGTTAAAATGTTTTGGCCGAGGCCACGGACTTACTTACTTTTAGAGTGCATCATTTGGGATTATATTGTGGTTTATGTGTCATGTGTTAGCCTGGTAGACCTCACGAGGGTTCTACGGCGTGTAATGTCCCATTTGTGAATTGGGGTGTTACACCTGTGATCATGGTGTTATGGATTTGATTTTGGATATGTTTTGCCAGGTCGAGTACCTTGGACATGTTACCAAGATTTCGTATCTTGAGTGGTTATGTTTTGTTGATTTTATGTCCGTAATTATTGTTGGTTTTTATTTGAGAAATCAAATCTTTGGGACGTGACCCTTTTCGGTTTTTTTTGAAAGAGAAGAATTCGATAATCCTAAATTATTTTCTCTTAAAACTCCCGATGGCATTTTAAAACATTTTATAAATCGTTCTTTGTGATCTTTCGGATTTGGAAAGTTTTACTCAAACTCTTTGCCTTGGGAAATATTTTTCGTCGTGTTTGAATCTTTGAGGATTCCTGATTATTATTATTCTTGGAATATGATTTGTATGACTCGTATTTGCAACTTTTACTTGCACTAGAAACATAGTAGAATTTTGCTTACCCCCGAGTAATCGGGGGTGGATGTCTGTATTGCATTCAGGTACGTGCAGGGCCTTGGGGAGCATAACACAGGGTTAACACGAAGGATGATGAATGATGATCGATACTAATCACATAAGGACCCGTACGATGTTGTATTGGTTTAGTTGTAGTTATTTCCGCTGCAGTAGTTTCCCCGTTGTACGGGAGCATGTTGTATTTTAATCCCTGCGTGGGTATGTGTTGACATTGAGTTGTATGTTTTAATTGAAAGACCAAATCGGTCTACTGGGTCATTTTAGCCTTAAAGGCGATGTTGAGATGTTTGATTTTTGTTACCAGTCTGGTAGATCCTTGAGAAAAGGATCTACGGCGTGTAATATCCCTTAGTGGATTGGGGGTGTTACAATAATACTCATTGATCATTTGAGTAGTAGACTCATCGACATCATATAAATATATATTCTTGATGATAAACAATCTACCTCACAAACTTCAGGTTGCGAGTTCATAACAATTTGGCATGTAACTATATAGTTCGTGCATCAATTATTAAATATCTTAATGATTCCCATCTGGAGATTTATTATCTCATGCATATCTGTAGTACCGGTAGTCAAGAGAAGGGGGGTTGATGCATCTTCATTCTCAAAGATGATAGACTTATAATATATTTTTGTTGTTGATCAATTGACTTTACAAGCAAAAGAATATATCTCTAATTGAGAAGAATCTTCTGGTTTTTCAACAAACGTTAATATAAGGTTTCAATTATTATTCGCATCTTTATGAAACTGGGATGGCTTAGACGGTCATGCCAAATTATGAAGTTATTAGTAAAATTATGGTTTACTTTTAATATATATTTCAATAATTTTTTCATGCAGTATAAATTACTCGAAGATATCGATGAATATCTCCAAAATACTTTGAGCCTTGAGTTGAACTTAGAACTTGAAGGTATTTTCTTCATATAGTGTCTCTACGTAGTCGATTATATATCAACTAATTTTTTTTTACTTGGGAGAGTATAATTATAACTTTACTATTGGATACCCCTTTTTTAGGCAATACTGTAATAATATACATGCTCTTCTGGAGCCTTCTATTAATAAACGTATGTCAAGATATCCAAATTATCCAATAGTTACCCTTTGGATGACTTATATTTGATGTATAGTACTTGAGTAGTCATCCTCAATATTTTTTTTATCAAGATAAACATTTCTTACACACGTGATAAGAATAGAATCGAATGTATTCATGATTGCGAGACCATAACCATCACTAAGGGGTTGTTTACCAAATTCTATATTAAGCCTTGTATGGATAAATTTGTCTGTCTGGGTAAATATGTTTGTCTGGATAAATTGATATTGTTGTTTATTTTTTCATCTGAATAAACTGTCTGAATAACACAAATGACCGATTTACCCCTGGATATGAATTGCTATTTATTTTTTAAGCCATATAATTGATATAATCCAAAAATGGCAAGAATAAATTTACTAATTTCTAAATTTTTTAAATATTCCATAATTTCTTAGATTTTCTATTTTCCGAATTTAAAATAATTTTTTTTATTTTTAATATTATTATTCCAGAATTAAAAATAAAATTAATGATTTTTTAATATTTTTTAATATTAATATAACTATTAATATTCGGAAATTTTTAATATTTTTTATTAAATTTTCAAATTTCTGAATTTTTTAAATAGTTCAAAATTTTTTAGATTTTCTAATTTACAAATTTAAAATATTTTTTTTTATTTTCTAATATTAATATTTCAGAATAAATAAAATTACCAATTTCTTAATATTTTTACAATATTAATATTAATATTAATATTCAGATTTTTTTAATATTTTTTAATAAAATTTACTAATTTTCGAATTTTTTAAATAGTTCAAAATTTTTTAGATTTTCTAATTTCCGAATTTAAAACAATTTTTTTATTTTTCAATATTAATATTCTATAATTAAAAATAAAATAACGGATTTTTAATTTTCTTTAATATTAATATAGTCCAGATTTTTTTTGATTTTCTTAATTTTGCAGATTTTTTTAAATAAAAATAAATAAGTTCCAATTTTTTTAAACTTTTTCAGATTTTCTAGATATTTTTATATTCTTTTAATATTTTTATTATTTTTACGAAAAAATAGTAGTTTTTTATTATTATTATTTATATTATTATTTTAAGTTTGTATTATTTTTTAGATTTTTTATGAACATAAAAAAAAATAATAAAAAATCTGATTATTTTAAGTTTTATTATTTTAAGTTTGTGTTATATTTTTCATATTTTTTGCTAATTAATAGGTCGTGAAATGGGAAAGGAGTAGCGGGTGTTATTTTTGTGTCTTAATGGGGACAAGAGGGGGGAGGTGACTTAGGGGCTGTTTACTTGTGACTTAATCAGCTTAATGGGTAAAACTTCTTATTCGCTCAGACGTTTGGATGTGTTTACTTATGGCTTAATGGCTTATTCGCGCAGAAAACCAAACCAAACCAAACATACCCAGTATGTCCCGCTCAGAGCAGGGTCTGGGGGGGTAAGATGTACGCAGACCATGCCCCTACTTATTACGGTAGGGAGGCTGTTTCCGTGAAGACCCCCGGCTTAGTGCACAGCAGAATCTTGTGTGATACATACAAAGGAAAACATATGTTTCGAAAAAGCTCGAGACCATACCTGAGCCCATGGCTTGATCCACATGGGACTTACCTAAGCGGAATTTGGCTACTTCACTCCCGATGAACGCTACTCTAACAACAGAGAGGTTGGCTCTGCGCACAGCTCCCTGTCAAAAATACACCACACGCAAAGGCAATAGGATAAAATATACACTAAAAGTAACAATACAATGCTCTAGGTCAAAGCTAACCGAGACAACCCAACCCTGAGGCTCTCAACTACAGCATCGCTCCCTACAAAAGAATCCACAACTCTGATCTGGCGCCTCCAAGCGCACCTATCAACAGTTATGGTCTCGGAAAGGTTTAAGGCCTTCAAATCTAATCTCAGTTGCTCCTCCCACGTCCTCCTCGGTCTGCCTCTCCTCCTCTCCCCGACAACCATTAAACTCTCGACCCTCCTCACCGGAGCAGATGCCTCGCCTCCCGCGACGTGGCCAAACCATCTCAATCTCCCTTCCCTAACTTTCGCTGAAATGGGCGCCACTTCCAGCGCGTTCCTGAAAACCCCATTCGCAATTCTATCTAACATTGTGCGACCACACGACCAACGTAACATTCTCATTTCAGCCACTTCCAACTTGCTCTCAAGTGACTTCTTCATCGCCCAACATTCGGAGCCATACAACATTGCAGGTCGGATTGCTGCTATATAGAATTAACCCTTCAACTTTAGAGGGACTTTCTTGTCGCACATGACCCCTGTCGCTGCTCTCCACCTTAGCTACCCCGCCTTGATGCGATGCGTGACATCATCTTCACACTCACCTTCCTTCTGAATGATCGAACCCAAATACTTGAACTTATCCGTACGGGGTACGATCTGATCCGCAATCATTATGTCAACATCTTCCTCGTTGGCCTCACCACTAAAGTTACACCAGAGATACTCGGTCTTAGACCGGCTCACATGCAAGCCCTGGGATTCTAACTTAGCCCTCCAAAGCTCCAACTTCGAGTTCACCTCCCTCCTCGACTCCGCCACTAACACAATGTCGTCAGCAAAAAGCATGCACCACGGAATGCCATCTTGAATCCCTCGCGAAATGACGTCAAGGATTAGAGCGAAGAGAAGAGGACTTAGCGCCGACCCCTGGTGTAGCGCTATCTCAACCGGAAAATACTGGGTGTCACCAACTGGGGTCCTAACGCACGTCCTAGCTTGGGAGTACATGTCTTGGATCGCCCTAACGAACGGCAACGACACCCTCCTCTCTACTAGGCTCCTCCAAATAACATCGCGTGGGATGCTATCATAAGCCTTCTCTAGATCTATGAACACCATATGGAGGTCCTTACGCCGCTCTCTAAACTTCTCCATAAGGCGTCTGACGAGATGAATGGCCTCAGTTGTGGATCTCCCCGGCATGAAGCCAAATTGGTTCTCTGAGATCTCCACTTCTCTTCTAACCCTGCATTCCACCACTCTTTCCCAAAGTTTCATAGTATGACTGAGGAGTTTCATACCCCTATAGTTACTACAACTCTGAGCATCGCCTTTGTTCTTGAAAAAAGGCACGACAATACTATGCCTCCACTCTGTCGGTATCTTAGAGCCTTTGAGGAGGATGTTGAACAGCTCTGCTAGCCACTGAACTCCGACTTCCCCCAGACAAAGCCACACCTCAATAGGGATCTGATCCGGGCCCACAGCCTTAGCTCTACCCATTTTCATTAGGGCACCCTTTACTTCCTCCTTGCTGATGCTCTCACAGGAACTAAACGAACGAGCAGAAGATAGACTAACTCCTTGCACCACCGAGTCGCTAACTCTAGCCTCATTGAAAAGTTCGAAAAAATACCTATTCCACCGCTCCTTAATAGCCACATCGTTCACTAACACTTGACCCAAATCATCCTTGATAAAATTAACGGGACCCAGGTCGCGCCGCCCTCTTTCCCTAGCTTTCGCTAGTTTAAAAATAGCATTCGCTCCTTCTTTGGTGTCTAGGCGCTTGTACATCTCCTCGTAAGCCTCACATTTAGCCTTAGCCACTGCCTTCTTAGCCTCTCTTTTCGCCATCTTGTACGCTACAAACTTCAAGATTCTCTCCTCCCCATCACTAACCGACAAAAGCTCCTTAAATAGCGCTTGTTTTGCCTTAACCTTGTTTTGGACCTCCTCATTCCACCATCAAGCCTCCCTAGGTCCACTAGACCTGCCCGAAGAAACCCCTACCACCTTCTCGCCCACTCTCCTAAAAGCATTGGCTATGCTGGTCCACATAAGGTTAGCATCGCCCGCACGCAAAAAACCTCCTTCGCGGGTCAGAGACTCCTTGAATACTGTCGCCTTCTCACCCTTCAGATCCTTCCAGAGAATCCTAGGTCTAGCTTCTCTAACCCTGCTAACAACACGACCTCTCATGGATAAATCCATAGCCAGCAGCCGGTGTTGAGAAGCACATGCCTCGCTCCGGAATGAATTATTCGCGCAGATAAAAATGAATTATTTATTAAGCACGAAAAGGGGTGTTGTCCTCATTAAGACAAAAAAATGACTCCCCTGTAACACCCCCAGATCCGACCGGGAATATTACAGCGCCGTGGGCCCCGAGATGGAACCCACAAGGCTGAAAGAAATTTTCGCAAACATTTACAAAACGCCCAAGAGGCTAACGACGGTATTATCTATTAAAACCATTCGAAGATTTATAAAACTCGTTTATCAAACCGTCGTAAAAACTCATTTGAAACCATAAGGCCCGAAATGCCAAGACTCAACAGTTTAAGTACATACGTTAAGCTATAAACACGCATCGGCTGTGAGAATAGATTTAGAGAACGATCGCCAAGGTAACCTAAGTTACCAAATACCAAAAGACCATTTAAAAATACTCACGCAATGGAGAAAGACAAACGATTAAAATACTCTAGCAAATGAATACAACAACCGAACAAGCTCAATACACAAATACATGTTCTAGCCAAGATCCTCCGAAGCTCATCTCTCCACGACCGCTACAAGCTTGATAATCCAAGAACCTAAAAGAAAGCCCACGACGGGTCGACCATAATATCCAACAATGATAACCATCACATCACGTCAATAATTACATATCAATGGAAATACTAAGTAAGAATACGACCAATGTAATCTTACCGTCTTAACTTTACGAAAATCCACAATTCGTATCCTTAACATCACCATGAGATAATACCAAAATATGCGGTATCTCAACAATACCCAAGGTTCTCAAAAACATTATCATAACTCGCGATACGGAAATTATACCAACTCGCCAATTCAATCCATCGGATGACGTCGACAATTTCAATACGAAAATCGATTGTCCATCAAAGACAAGTATCCGGAAATACGGAACATACCTCAAGATACGAAATACCATTTCCATCACGTCGGTCTAATCCGAGATCGATCAACACAACATACGGACATGGTCCTAACACAAGACCTACAAATGCATACTCATATGACAACGTCAATATGATCACAAGAATAACGACAATGTATACTTATGGCAAATCCATAATATACATATGCACAACAACAACACGTAGGTAATCCGATGATCCAACGTTCACTGCCTAGATCCCACGATGACCCCGTCAGACCAACCGTGGTGGAAAACCTGTCCGATGATCCGGTAGCGCTAGCATAGATCCCCGATGATCGTCGGACCAACACGAGGTGGACATATGACAACAATGCACAACTGCACAAAACAACAATACACAATACACGACAACAACAATGCACAAATGCATGACAACAACGATACACGAATGTATCACGACATGATTGACACAAATGATAAAAATGATTAGAGTACTTGCCCCGAGTCCTTCGAGAACGATCTCAATGTCTAAACCATCATGAACCATTATCCTCAATACTCGACGGTCCAAAGTATCACGGATTGCTGATAATTCATATCTTCGTCTTTAGCACAATATATGCTCGATATACAAGTATACCAATAACAAAAGTAAATCATATACATTATGATTTAGATTCCCAAAACTCGAATACGATTTATAATCTCAAATCTCCGTGATTACGATTATTAACATTGCTATATGAATTATACACGAATGAAACGGAAACCATTCATTAAATATTATGAAGAGCAAGTAATAACTTACCTCGATACCGATGAAGTCATTACCAATTCCATTGCCGTCATCTACAAGTCCCTCGGCCCCGACCAAAGCAATTCACGAACATACTCGAGCTCGACCGCAACACACGGTTGTAATCACCGATCAATATTCTAAACCTATTACAGTAATCGATAGACAACAAGTTTGATAACAATCAACAATCGATAAAACCAATTCACAAACCCAATGGCTCGACAATATCTCGATTAAACACTAGTCGAATCAATCCTACTCAAACCAACACGAATTTACAACCACAACACGAAAATACTGCACTTTCTGGCTTCTTAGCGCACGTTAATCACCTAACGTAGCGTGCGCTAAGTTGCTCCCGTTAGCGCGCTAGGCAGTAAACGTGCGCTAATGGCCGATGATGCATGTTTTCGGATACCGATTAACTTATGGCGATTTCAAGAACACTAAGTGATTGAATCATGTTCAAAGCTATCAAAACAACGAAATCCGATATCCTTTAACATATAAACAATCATCCAACTTATAATCCAAGTTCTATATCCATATATCATCTTCCTTAATATTAATACACGAAACGTCAAGAACGTAACCACACTTCCTTAATCTTCCATTACAAAGAGTAATCATCTACAATAACATCAACATCCGAAACTGAGGAGAAGGATTAATCCACTTATCTCAAGAAAACGAACGACACAATCTAAATCACAAGAATCATATTAATATCATCATACTCCGGTATACCATCTCATAATCATGCTTGTCAAACTTGTTTATGTAATAATCATCAACATTCAATCCAAAACGAAATCCAAAGATGAAAAGTGATTACCTTTATGAAGGAATGGATTGATTTCCAAGGTTGAATCCATTTCCAAGAGTCACCAATGATTTCAAGAATAAAGCTTTAATCCATGATTTCCATCTTTAATCTTGTTAAAGATCACCACCTCACCGTGCTTGGGAACCTCAAGAACCTCCCAAAGCTCTCTATCGATTGAAAGTGAAAGAATGGACGAAATGCTTCATAATACCCGTCTGTCCCTTATATAGATCGCATTACTAGCGTGCGCTAACATCTCATGTTTAGCGTGCGCTAAGGCTTTAGCGTGCGCTAATCGACCTTTGTTAGCGTGCGCTATCGTAGTCCGAGACTACCGTCTCAAGCCGTACATGAGTTTACGTCGTAATGCCCATGCATTAGCGTCGTAATTTACTCTCTAGCGTACGCAAGTCCTTGCGTTTAGCGTGCGCTAACATTAGTTGACTCGTTTGTCTGTATGCTCCGAACACGGGTCCACACGCCGGCTACTCGACTAGGATAAGATTCCTTTTTGTCAATATACGATTAGCGTGCGCTAATCAACATGCATTAGCGTGCGCTAACACTACATTACAACATCCGTTGACTTATCGAACGTGCGCCAAAGCGGTAGGTCCACACGCAGATTCCTTCCGATCACATGCGCACTAGCGTCGCTAACCTATAAACGTAGCGTGCGCTAATCACGCGATAGCGTGCGTTATGCATGAATATCGGCGTGCGCTAATAAGGCTATACTTAGCCATTTTCAGCTATTCTTGTCCAACGTCTCAACATACGAATACGAACATACGGCATACCGAATACATATACTTCTTAAATGTAATTGTCAACCAAGTACGATAATTGTACCAATACAGATGTCTCGATCCTTCATTTATTTTATCCATACTGCATGCATACCACACTGTACAACATAACTCGGATAAAATAATGTTAAATAACAGTAGTAGAATTTTCGGATATTACATACTACACCACTTAAAATAAGTTTCGTCCTCGAAACTTGCAATCCGTCATAAAAACAAATAAACCGTTCAACCAAAATATCCCAAAATAATCACGACAACGATGAATCATCATTATTACCGAATAACCAAAATAGCATACTTACATATGGCCAAGTCGACGATCTTCAGAGATACTAGCAAGTGACTTTACTGAAAAGCCTCAACACGCTTGCAATAACAATTCCATAAGTCCCAACCAGATATATTATCGTCAGATGAAATAATCTATCCGTGTTAGATCTTGTCTGCCTGATCGCACAATCAAATCCCAATCCTGATACAAATCAATAATACACGATACATCTGTGAAACAACTGCCCAACACAATGGCAACGAATCCCAAAATGTCAACACAAAATCTGAACGCTCAGATGATCACCAGCAATGATCAACCCATAAATTAATCGAGAATATCATTGACATGATGAATTCTAATATGACCAATCCAAAGGTCAAAACGCAATCGAGAATATCATCACCATGATAAACTCCAACACGGTCAACACAGAACCACGGAAACAGATATACGAAAGAATAGCATTCTCAAAACGACAAACCAATCACATACAGTGGATCTCAATAAACACACCTGACTGTCGAACATACTCCTCGGCATACGAACAACCAATCATAAACCGACAAACATATCCAATCATACATGGAGTGGGAACGACCACTCAATATCAAAACCCACCAGCATGGGGTCACCCTCCCCAAATCTATACTTACAAAGAAATCATTCAAAATTCACTATGATAAAATCGTGCTAATACCGTACCAATGGAATCACATAACATACATGTCCCGGTTTCATAAAATCCACAGTTCCAAAATTACATCCTGTGCATGAATCTACAACACGCAACATATCTCTCTCATCCGATAAATCAACCGATCATCCGTGGATAACCAAACTACCATACTAACGCTCGAATCTCTTTCATCGTACCATACTGATGTACCATCCAGTTCGTGAGTCTCATTCAGAACTTCACCACGATATGCATTATGCACTAAATGCGTATGTATATCAATCACATTTTCAAAACCAGTTTGAAATCATAAAGTCTCGTCAAGAATACAAATTTTCGAAAGTTCTTTCAAAAATTTCAAAACTAAAAACATAAATTTTCGTAAGACTACGAAATTAATTTTCGAAAAATTAAACTGGCTCGCAAATGCCAAGTGTTCGATACTTGATTTCCTTCGAATCCACACGATTTCGAAGTTTTAAAAATGAAAACTATGCAAATGATTGACCGCATCTATACTCCTGTATATCAATCCGGCTCGTCACAAATCCCACTGATATTCCATCAGGAAACTACACGATAGAATCCAAAATCTCAATGTATAGACTCCGACAAAAACTCCTTTTTCCACATAGGACTCGCAACGTCAACCATTTTTCATCCTGGATCACCTCAATTATGCTATGACAATGCCTTGAAACAAATCAACACAACGAAAGACTTCCCGAGAAGTTTCATTTGAACAAGTAAATCAAAACTGCGGATGAGAAACGAAATAGGTAAATGATTGATAAAGTATTTTACAAGTCTCGGGAGTTTTTTAAGAAAACAGAAAAGTCTTTTGAAATATTAGGGTCTCAGCCCGTATCTCGTTCCGCATTACAAGGAGTTTAAAAAGTAGGAAACTCTTTTTCGGACCCCAAGTCCTGAGTTATAAAACAATTTCAAAAATCTATTGGGTCTCGGCCCAAAAATCATTTACGGTAAAACATCTGTAAAACATTCATTTTGAAAAGTACCATTTTCAAATGCTTAAAAGCAGTTTCATCTATTTCCAAAATGACTTAACATGACTACATGTTCTTCTCAACAATTCCCAGTCCTTCTCCCGAATACACAATTCTGTTCCAAAACTTAACCGACATATTGATTTTCCAAAATCATAGCTTCTCGAGATCATCAATCCTGTCCCAAATCTGTCAACTTATACCGTAACGCATGATATCTGCTGAATCTCAAAACATATCAACTTAGAACGGCAATAAATCTTAATGAAATTCAAAAATCCAATTACTTACAGATCGTGAAGCCGACGATTCCCCGTGATACTGGCACATGCCTCGACTCTAGAAATTACTCGACATGGATATTTTCAAAACACACATTTTGCAAACTCAGTGCAACTCGAGAACACAACACAACTTTATCTGAAGAAACACGTTAACACCATTTGAAAAAGTTTATAACAAGACCAGTACTACACTGGCAAATCGCACAACGCATAAGCCCGAGTGAACAACAAAAACTCACGGCTCAATATTTTCAATCGACAACTCAAATGACGCGAGAAATACGACCCAACTCGACCCAACCGCCTAGGTTTTCTCAACCTAAGCTCGATACCATATTCTCGTAACACCCCGGATCCGAATGGGAATATTACAGTCGTGGGCCCCGAGATGGAACCCACAAGGTGAAAGAAATTTTCGCAAACATTTACAAAACGCCCAAGAGGCTAACGACGGTATTATCTATTAAAACCATTCGAAGATTTATAAAACTCGTTTATCAAACCGTCGTAAAAACTCATTTGAAACCACAAGGCCCGAAATGCCAAGACTCAACAGTTTAAGTACATACGTTAAGCTATCGCTTACACGTCTTGTGAGAATAGATTTAGAGAACGATCGCCAAGGTAACCTAAGTTACCAAATACCAAAAGACCATTTAAAAATACTCACGCGATGAGAAAGACAAAGCGATTAAAATACTCTAGCGAGAATACAACGGTGAGAAGCTCAATACACAAATACATGTTCTAGCCGGTATCCTCCGGAAGCTCATCTCTCCACGACCGCTACAAGCTTGATAATCCAAGAACCTAAAAAGAAAGCCCACGACGGGTCACCATAATATCCAACAATGATAACCATCACATCACGTCAATAATTACATATCAATGGAAATACTAAGTAAGAATACGACCAATGTAATCTTACCGTCTTAACTTTACGAAAATCCACAATTCGTATCCTTAACATCACCATGAGATAATACCAAAATATCATGCGGTATCTCAACAATACCCAAGGTTCTCAAAAACATTATCATAACTCGCGATACGGAAATTATACCAACTCTGGCCAATTCAATCCATCGGATGACGTCGACAATTTCAATACGAAAATCGATTGTCCATCGAAGACAAGTATCAAGGAAATACGGAACATACCTCAAGATACGAAATACCATTTCCATCACGTCAGTCTAATCCGAGATCAGATCAACACAACATACGGACATGGTCCTAACACAAGACCTACAAATGCATACTGATATGACAATGTCAATATGATCACAAGAATAACGACAATGTATACTTATGGCAAATCCATAATATACATATGCACAACAACAACACGTAGGTAATCCGATGATCCAGCGTTCACTGCCTAGATCCCACGATGACCCCGTCAGACCAACCGTGGTGGAAAACCTGTCCGATGATCCGGTAGCGCTAGCATAGATCCCCCGATGATCCCGTCGGACCAACACGAGGTGGACATATGACAACAATGCACAACTGCACAAAACAACAATACACAATACACGACAACAACAATGCACAAATGCATGACAACAACGATACACGAATGTATCACGACATGATTGACACAAATGATAAAAATGATTAGAGTACTTGCCCCGAGTCCTTCGAGAACGATCTCAATGTCTAAACCATCATGAACCATTATCCTCAATACTCGGACGGTCCAAAGTATCACGGATTGCGGATAATTCATATCTTCGTCTTTAGCACAATATATGCTCGATATACAAGTATACAATAACAAAAGTAAATCATATACATTATGATTTAGATTCCCAAAACTCGAATACGATTTATAATCTCAAATCTCCGTGATTACGATTATTAACATTGCTATCTGAATTATACACGAATGAAACGGAAACCATTCATTAAATATTATGAATCGAGCAAGTAATAACTTACCTCGATACCGATGAAGTCATTACCAATTCCATTGCCGTCATCTACAAGTCCCTCGGTCCCGACCAAAGCAATTCACGAACATACTTGAGCTCGACCGCAACACACGGTTGTAATCACCGATCAATATTCTAAACCTATTACGATGTCGATAGACAACAAGTTTGATAACAATCAACAATCGATAAAACCAATTCACAAACCCAACGGCTCGACAATATCTCGATTAAACACTAGTCGAATCAATCCTACTCAAACCAGACGAATTTACAACCACAACACGAAAATCGCACTTTCTCGGCTTCTTAGCGCACGTTAATCACCTAACGTAGCGTGCGCTAAGTTGCTCCGTTAGCGCGCTAGCAAGAACGTAGCGTGCGCTAATGCCGATGATGCATGTTTTTCGATACCGATCAACTTATGGCGATTTCAAGAACACTAAGTGATTCAATCATGTTCAAAGCTATCAAAACAACGAAATCCGATATCCTTTAACATATAAACAATCATCCAACTTATAATCCAAGTTCTATATCCATATATCATCTTCCTTAATATTAATACGAAGCGTCAAGAACGTAACCACACTTCCTTAATCTTCCATTACAAAGAGTAATCATCTACAATAACATCAACATCCGAAACTGAGGAGAAGGATTAATCCACTTATCTCAAGAAAACGAACGACACAATCTAAATCACAAGAATCATATTAATATCATCATACTCCGGTATACCATCTCATAATCATGCTTGTCAAACTTGTTTATGTAATAATCATCAACATTCAATCCAAAACGAAATCCAAAGATGAAAAGTGATTACCTTTATGAAGGAATGGATTGATTTCCAAGGTTGAATCCATTTCCAAGAGTCACCAATGATTTCAAGAATAAAGCTTTAATCCATGATTTCCATCTTTAATCTTGTTAAAGATCACCACCTCACCGTGCTTGGGAACCTCAAGAACCTCCCAAAGCTCTCTCTATCGACTGAAAGTGAAAGAATGGACGAAATGCTTCATAATACCCGTCTGTCCCTTATATAGACTGCATTACTAGCGTGCGCTAACATCTCATGTTTAGCGTGCGCTAAGGCTTTAGCGTGCGCTAACTGACCTTTGTTAGCGTGCGCTATCGTAGTCCGAGACTACCGCATGCGGCCGTACATGAGTTTACGTACGTAATGCCCATGCATTAGCGTCGTAATTTACACTCTCTAGCGTCGCAAGTCCTTGCGTTTAGCGTGCGCTAACATTAGTTGACTCGTTTATGCTGTATGCTCCGAACACGGGTCCACACGCCGGCGACTCGACTAGGATAAGATTCCTTTTTGTCCAATATACGATTAGCGTGCGCTAATCAACATGCATTAGCGTGCGCTAACACTACATTACAACATCCGTTGACTTATCGAACGTGCGCCAAAGCAAGGGTCCACACGCAGATTCCTTCCGATCATGCGCACTAGCGTACGCTAACCTATAAACGTAGCGTGCGCTAATCCTGCACGATAGCGTGCGTTATGCATGAATATCAGCGTGCGCTAATAAGGCTATACTTAGCCATTTTCAGCTATTCTTGTCCAACGTCTCAACATACAGAATATGAACATACGGCATACTGAATACATATACTTCTTAAATGTAATTGTCAACCAAGTACGATAATTGTACCAATACAGATGTCTCAGTCCTTCATTTATTTTATCCATACTGTACAGATACCACACTGTACAACATAACTCGGATAAAATAATGTTAAATAACAGTAGTAGAATTTTCGGATATTACATCCCCTACCCCTAATTGAAAACCACACATTTATATATACAATATAAATAATTTAGGACAAAAAAACGACTCTCCTATCCTCATTATATATATTTATTTATATATGCAATATAAAAAATTTAGGTTTTAATATAAATGAATGTAATATATATTATTCATATAAAAATAATATACATTATTAATTTATATATAATATTTGTTACTATATATTATTGTATAAATAAACTTTTGTATCTATAAAATATCATATATATTATGAATATATAAATAAATATTATATATTACTTATATATTAACATTTACTCATATGTATAATATTTATTATATATATTCTTATCTATTTAAAATATATTTCTATATATAAATATATATTGTATATTATATGTATTATTTATATACGTATTAAATATTTTATTTATTACTTACATACAAAATTGAATCATTTATGTATAATATTTTGTTTAAATTTAAATAATATATATATATGTATATAGAAGCTGAGTCAAATTTGATTTTTCAATAATATTTAAATTTATCTATTTTGTTTTTGAATTTGGCTACTTTGTGTTTGACCTTGACTTCTTTGTATTTGAAATTTGATTTTTAAGTAATTTATGAATATATGTCTTAATTTTTGGATTATATCATTTATATTATTTAAAAATAAACAACAATTTATAAAACAGCTTATAATTCATATTCAGGGGTAAATCAGTCATTTCTGTTATTCAGACAGTTTATTTAGATGAAAAAGTAAACAACAGCATCAATTTACCCAGACAGACATATTTATCCGGACAGACAAATTTACCCAGACAGACACAATTTACCCAGACAGACAAATTTGGTAAACAGCCTCTTAGCCATTCAGACTCCTCATTTTTCATTAAGTCGTAAGTAAACACTCACCCATGTCTGCGCGAATAAGTCGTCCAGCCCATTAAGTCCCATTAAGTCGAATGTAAATAGCCCCTAAGGGTATGGTTTATATCCTTTAGTTTCTTATCATTATCACATTCACTTCAGGGAATGGAGTGCATATAATTCTTGAAATTCATTATCCTTCATAAAAAAATTCATATATTAATCGACCAAAAGAAGACAATATAACAACTCATAATTTTATTAATAACCCTTTTCAAAATATTGTATCTGCAAAATACATTTTACCATCACGAGATTAACTCTTTGTATCAAAATTTTATTATATCCAAAGATTAAGAATTCATTACCTTATGGATATATCCTTCAGGAATATATAAAAATATTATCATTCTTCTAGAATGTTTTTATAAAAATTTGACCATTAAACACATGACATTTGCTCTATCAAATTTCTCAATGTCATATCTATGAAAAATATTAAAAATATCCTTCGGGGATTTTATAAAAATCATATATATCAAAATATGTGTTATCTCAGAAAATTTTATGTTCTTATTCGCACAACTTCTGGTTGTTATCACACAACATCTGGTTGCGTGTTTTTTCATTTTATTAAAAACAATGTCAAATAATTATTGTCGACGACATCAAGAGTATTTAAATCGAGTGGTCAAAATTCTAGCATTTAACTAGCGCGGTAAAGATTCTCATTTGCAAATGCTAATATATATTATAATATAAATTAATTACAAGTTTATAAGGCACATAGTGATATTGAAATACTATCAAGTATCATAAACATCACATGCAAGACTTCACAATGTTAAACTATTGCTTACTTGGAGCATGCATAATATGTAGTATATTCTAATTTTTTGGGTAAGATAACATTTGGAAGAATTATATTATTGTGTATGTATATGTATTAAAAAGTTCTTTTTTTCTACTAAGATTTTTTATGTTTTCATGATCCTTTTCTTTTTAGTTGTAACACTTCTATTTGTAACTTATTGGTATCATTTATGTGGTATATATATGCTAGTGACATTTGCACTTTTAAGATAATATAATATTTAGTTTTGTGCATTGATATGAACCGATGTATTAGAAGATGAGCAAACTTATTCAACAAGATTTTCATAATACAAGACCTCCTCAAAAACGAAAATGAAACGAATTCAGAAAATAATAAAATATAGACGGTTAGTTTTCAAATAAGTAAAGCTTTTGACCAGAATTATTTTTAATATTTTTAAAAATAATAGGACATAGAATTTGAGAATAAACTGTAAATAAAATTTGTAGGGTTCAGAATTATTTTTCCATAATGATATGGTTTGAAATTTATTATTTATATTCAATTTTGTATCAATTTTGAAAGCTAATCTCGTACGTAGCTATATACATCAGCTGTATAAAATACCAAATAAGTCATAATTACAAGTTAGTTATGAGAAAACGCAAAACACAAAAGTTGTAGATAATGAAAATATCTTTCCAAGCATATATGAACCAATAGTTTCTAAATCATATTAAATTTACTATGAAGTTATGAATAGGGCTGCCAAAAACTGAATTTTTGAAGCATAATGAAAAACAAGAAAGAATTCATCCATAATTCAAGAAATCAACTTCAGAAATTATTGAATCAATATATGAAATTCGTACCTCAATGTGAATGGTTTTTTTTAATTCTTATTTGCTAAACGGAATATGTTACCGGAGAGATTTGCGCCGATGAGTGTGTTCATCTTTCTTTCTACGATGTATAAGGGATCGTGGATACACAAAAGATCTTCTATCTTTGATCAAAAGAGTCATTCGTGCTCATAACGTGTTATGTAACAAATAATAAAGAAGAGTTAGAGAATAAAAGTAGACTTGAAAATTGAGAGAATAAGAGAGAATATCATTTTACTCTTATGAAAAACAAGGTACAAGTAAGCCTTTATATAAGCCATCTAAATTATGTTACAATGGCAATAAAAAGCCACTGGTTGGATAAACTTATGAGGGATATATGAAAAGGCAAGAGTCATGAAGTTATGAGGGATATAAGAAAAGTTAAGAGTCATCTAATAATTACATAATAATTTATAATTTTTCATGGAAGCTCCACGAATTATACGCTAGTAAACACTATTGAATAGAAATCCATAAAATCTAGATAACTTTTCTTGACACCTTGACTGAGCCATCTCTTAAAATTCATAAAACTCAAAAACCAAACCAAACCAAACATACCAGTATATCCCGCTCAGAGCAGGGTCTGGGGAGGGTAAGATGTATGCAGACCATGCCCCTACATTTTCCGGTAGGGAGGCTGTTTACGTGAAGATCAACAGGTTAGTGCACAGCAAAATATTGAGTGATATATACAAAGAATCATATGATTCGAAAAAGCTCAAGAGCTCAAAACCATACCTGAGCCCATGGCTTAATTCACATGAGACTTACCTAAGGGGACTTTTGATACTACACTCTCGATGAAAGCTGCTCTAATAGAAGAGAGGTTGACTCTGGGCACAGCTCCCTGTAAAGAAAAATGCATAGCTCTAGGTCAAAGCTAACCGAGACAACCCAACCCTGAGGCTCTCTACTACTACACCGCTCCCTAAAAAGGAATCCGCAACTCTGATCTGGCGCCTCCAAGAGCACCTATCAATAGTCATGGTCTTGGATAAGTTTAAGGCCTTCAAATCTAATCTCAGCTGCTCCTTCCACGTCCTCCTCGATATGCCTCTCCTCCTACCCCCTGCAACCTATAAACGCTCGACCCTCCTCACCGGAGCAGAGGTCTCCCTCCTGCGGATGTGGCCAAACCATCTCAATCTCTCTTCCCTAACTTTTGCTGAAATGGGTGCCACTTCTAGCATGTTCCTGAAAACCCCGTTCTGGATTCTATCGAGCATTATGTGACCACACGACCAACATAACATTCTCATTTCAGCAGCTTCCAACTTGCTCTCGAGCGACTTCTTCATCGCCCAACATTCGGAGCCATACAACATTGCAGGTCTGATTGCCGCTCTATAGAATTTACCCTTCAACTTTAGAGGGACTTTCTTGTCGCAGAGGACCCCTGTCGCTGTGCTCCACCTTAGCCACCCGCCTTGATATGATGAGTGACATCATCTTCACACTCACCTTCCTTCTGAATGATCGAACCCAAGTACTTGAACTTATCCATACGGGGTACGATCTGATCAGCAATCATTACCTCTACTTCTTCCTTGGTGGTCTCACCACTAAAGTTACACCAGAGATACCCGGTCTTGGACCGGCTCACACGCAAGCCCTGTGATTCTAAATTAGACCTCCATAACTCCAACTTCGAGTTCACCTCCCCCCCCCCGACTCCGCCACTAACACAATGTCGTCAGCAAAAAGCATCCACCACGGGATGTCATCTTGTATCCCCCGCGAAATGACGTCAAGGTTTAGAGCGAAGAGAAGGGGGCTTAGCACCGACCCTGGTGTAGCCCTATCTCAACCGGAAAATACTGGGTGTCACCAACTGGGGTCCTAACACAAGTCTTAGCTTTGGGAGTACATGTCTTGGATTGCCCTAACTTACGGCGACGACACCCTCCTCTCTTCTAGGTTCCTCCAAATAACATCACGCGGAATACTATCATAAACCTTCGCTAGATCAATGAACACCATATAGAGGTCCTTACGCCGCTCTCTAAACTTCTCCATAAGGCATCTGACGAGATGAATGGCCTCAGTCGTGGACCTCCCCAGCATGAAGCCAAATTGGTTCTCTAAGATCTCAACTTCTTTTCTAACCCTGCATTCCACCACTCTTTCCCAAAGTTTTATAGTATGACTGAGGAGTTTAATACCCCGATAGTTACTACAATTCCGAGCATCGCCTTTGTTCTTGAAAAACGGCACCACAATACTATTCCTCCACTTCGTTGGCATCTTAGAATCTCTGAGGACGAATTTGAACAGCTCTGCTAGCCACAGAACTCCAACTTTCCCCAGACAAAGCCACACCTCAATAGGGATCTGATCCGGCCTACAGCCTTAGCTCTACCCATCTTCATTAGGGCACTCTTTACTTCCTCCTTGATGGTGCTCTCATAGGAACTTAAAGAACGAGCAGAAGATAGACTAACGCCTTCCACCATCGAGTCGCATCCCCTAGCCTCATTGAAAAGTTCAAAAAAATACCCCCTAAAGAGATCTCACGTGTCTTAAATGACAACACCCCCTGAAGACCTTAAAACACACAAACGCACGCATACACACTCAATAATAGGGCTGTAAAGGAACCCTAAGGTTTGAAAAGATTAGGAATATTCGGCTCAATAAAACTCGACTTGAAGCTTGACTCAGAGGGCGAAACGCAACACCAAAACCTCAATATTAATATTCAGCGATCCGAGCCGTACCATTCAAGGCTCGGCTCGACTCGCCTTTTCTTTTTTCCCTTTAATATATATATAATTAATGGGCCAAAGTTCCAATAATAACCACTCCCCCATTTAGTCCATTTAAGACAGACCCCTATTCAGAGTTATCTCATCCTCTCTCTCTATCTCTCTCTCTCCCTCTCTCCCTCCCTCCCTCTCTCTCTCTCTCTCCCTCTCTCCCTCCCTCCCTCTCTCTCTCTCTCTCCCCCTAACCAGCAGCTCCCCCAATTACATTAACTCAATTGTAAAATTAATAATCAATAAACCAATCACCTCAACCTCAAGCTTCCCCTTCTTTCTCCCTCTGTCTCGCGTCCTCCCTCTTCCTCTCTACAATATGAAGATTCGATGGATGCATATGAAAGATTTTGAAGAATTAAGGTGAATTGAAGAATTAAAGCAAGATTTTGATTTGTAATTATTTCAATTTCATTTTGATTTTCAGATGTTATCTTAGGTATTCAGTTGTTTTTTGGTCCAATTATGCATTTAATTAGGTTTCGAGTTTTAGTTAGGTACTCAGTTAGGATGTTAATTAGGTATTACGAGGCTTGATCCAATCCCTGCGATGCACGGTCTTTGGTTGCAGACGCTTGAATGAGCATTGGTTGCAGACGCTTGAATGACATATGACGGTATTTAGATGCATATTAGAGAATTTGTATTGTATTTATTTTAGAGGATTTAATTGTGATGTTATCATAACTTTTGTATTTAAATTAATTTATTTACATTAAAAGTTACAATTAAAATAGTCTTTTCACATGTAGTCTTTTAATATGAATAAGGACTCATCTGTAACGCTTTTTCCGTGTAGAATTCTTTTAGTCTATGTAATTAGTTATATGTAATGTATTGTATTTATTTTAAATGTTCATAGTGTAATGTTTTATCAACCCGTGCGTTGCACCCATTGTATCTAAATATTCATAGTGTAATGGTCGATACTAATTAGGTTTCCAGTACTTAAAATAGTTTATTCACATTAAAAGAGTACATGTAAAAATACTTTTTCTAAGATGTTACATTTAAAAGAGTCTCTTCACATGTAATTGTAATATCCACAATTTCGATTTCCAGTAATTTTCTTTTTTTGGCGAGAGTCCATTTTTGACGACTCGCTTGTGACCATTTCGTCATTCTGAGAATGATTAATTCTACACTTTTTGACATCCGAGTTCGTTTCGGTGTCGTTTTGCTGAGTTCCGTGCTTCTTAGCGACTTTTTCGCACTTGAGTTCGATTCTTGTGAATCTCGTTCAAAACCGCTGTTTCGAGTTTCCCGTAAGTCCGTTTAACTTTTTTAGATGTGTTGTGAACTTAGGTTTGGTTATTCGATCACGTATCGTGATTTTTGGGCGTTTTGGGCCATTTTGTAATTTACCCAAAGTTGTGGGTATCCGCATTCGTAATTGTTGTCTTGACCCTTTTTCTTGGTCGCATGCGATTAATTGTTGCATAATATTTCGTTTCGGATCGATGATGTTGTCCGCGAGCGTTTCGTCGTGTTCCTTCCGTGCGTTTTTGGAAACCGAATCGTCGGGTCATGGCGGCTGGGCACTGGCCGGACGGGTGCGGCGGGCACCGTCAAGAGTGCTGGGCACTGGCCGGACAGACGCGGCAGGAACCGGAGTAGCGCGTGCTACTGCCGGCAGACTGCACACGCTAGCTCGACAGGACTAGCGCACGTTATTAGGCCGGCCAGCTCACGCTATCGGGCTGGGCAGAGTGGTTACTCGAGTACTAGACTCGGGGAGGATCGACAGGTAGCGCACGCTACTGTCGGTCGTGGCGCGCGCTAATCGGCATGTGTAGCGCACGCTGCCGGCCGACTACCGTACGTTACCTGGCCGAGCAGTTTGGTCCAGAGGGTTCTTGACAGATCGGCTAGCGTGCGCTAGCGTCCGCACAGCGCACGCTATCATGGGCGGGCAGGCAGGTCCCGGTCGGCAGTCGGGTCATCAGTGCTGGGTCGTGCGGGCCCCGTACGATAGTTCTGGGCGATACTGGCCGATAGCGCACGCTACTGCCGGAAGGGTAGCGCACGCTAGGCCGCGCCGAGTATAAATATGACAGAGCAACCACTTTTTCACTCGTTTTTCATTTCCTTTCTTTTCTGTCCGCGGCTGGAGATTCGGAGGAGGCGAAGCCATGTTGTTAAACAATGAATCCACGAAGTTCTAGAGGTTATATCATTGATCAATCATCCTATAACATCCCTTGACCCAGCGAATCAAGGTTAGATCTTTAGAACCCTACTTTTGAGAAGATTTGGGGGTTTTCGCGTTTTTGTCTGATTCGTTCCGTTTTGTTGATTAATTCATGATGAATATGATTAATCTTGTTGGTATTCTTAGTTTCCCTATGGATTCATGGTATATTTCGTGGTTTTTACGGAATCGAGAGGGTTTGGTTGTGGTCCGCCCTCGTCGTTTTTATACGAATATACATGAATCGTAGGCGGGTTTTCGGGTGTATTCCAATTCTGTATTCGTTTATAAATGGTTGTGATTGTATTCTTCGAATCGTTAGGTTCGGTTTCGTTAGTTCCTAGCGTTCGTCGGTGACTTTCCTTTCCGTTCGTTGCGTCATCAAATTATTCAAGGCAAGTATTTTTGGAAACCTTTATGCTTAACGTGAAATGGTAATGTATATTGTGTATGCTTTACTCACCTCGGGAGGGTCCGATGGGGCCTCGAGGGAATCTATGGCTTCGTCCTGGATTCATGAGTTTGTTTCGCTAGCCAGCTCGGGAGGGTCCTTAGAGGCCTCGAGTGGGATTCGTGGCTTCGTCCCGGTCCTAGGTGACGTGTGTGCTTGATTTGTTTTATGAATGTGGCCAGCTCGGGAGGGTCCTTAGAGGGCTCGAGTGGGATTCGTGGCTTCGTCCCGGTCCTAGGCAAATTGATTGTGACTGTTTGTTTCTGGAAAAGACATGTCTGGTTTTGGTTTTGAAATGTTTTGGTGCATTGTACTATGAAATGTATAAGCGATTGGTTTGCCATGAATACTTGTACTAGCGTAATTGCTAACCCCTTTGGGGACCCGTTTTGGGAAAATTCTTGTTATGGATTTCAGGTTATGTTCAGCCAGATGAGCGGGCGCTGGGATGGTACGAGGACGTCGGCCAAAGTTGTTGACATGTGCAATTGAGTCTTATGATTCCTACTGTCTCTTTTGATATGGTTGTTTTCCAAATTGTAAACTTATAGACTGTACTCGCGAGTACTTAGGCTTTTTCCTTTCGGATTGTGATTGGTCTTCGTTGAAGTTATTATATTTGTCGGTTGATATTTATTGTACCGGTTGTACCGGACGTGTTGTTTTATGTTCTTGTTGTTAACAATTGTTTCCTTGCTAACCGAGACGGTTAGTCGAGTAGTGTTTTCTTGTTTTAGCCTGGTGGGTCCCATGTAGGGATCCACGGCGCTGTAATACACTTCGAATATCTCAGGGGTGTTACAGAAAATGGTATCAGAGCTCTAGGTTTATGGATACCTAGGCTTGTCGGTTATTTGGGTCTAGTTGTGTTTTGTTTTGCACATTGTCACACCGCTGCCGGCATCTCAGTACATCCAGTGCTCGTAAGTTTTCCTTACTCGATTCTCTTATTTTCTCGTATTGTATTTCCACTTCTTGAACTGTGATTGTCTCTCTCGTACTTATCGTCGAGTTGTTTTTTTAGATCCATCTGGTCCGTGTACTTTTTGATTCTAGTATTGCATAGTCGTTTATCTCTCTCGAGTATGTGCGCCGTTCTGGGCTTGACCGTTTGCCGTCTTGTGAACCTTCCACCTCTAAACTTCCTAGCGTTGGTAGGATCATTGGCGATCGAAAGATCCGAGATTTGCTCCGTGGTATTTTCATGATGTGGAAGTTTTGAACATTGATTTGCTCCGGGAAAGGTATCGATGGCAGAGTTTGTTGAGAAAGTCACATAGATGGTTTCGACATGTGTCTGAATCGGTGTTCATTGATTATGCTGTTAAACTTGAAGAGATAGTTTGACATATGCTTGAAATTAGTGTTTCCGAGTTGCGCTTGTTGAACTGGTGATTTTTGAATGCCGTATATGCGTGTGTTCGGGAATTGATGGTACCTAGCTAATTGTTGTTATTTACAACCAATGTGTTTCTATTAATAATAATACATGCGGCGTGCATGCTTGAAAATTTCTTAGACTTGATCGTATTTTGGGTTTTTGAAAAGTGACATGAATTTGGGCGAGCCAGCCTTGTATTTTCAAATAAAACCTTATCGGTATTTGAAAGTCGTGTTTAAAAGTGTTTTAGGACATTTTTTAAAATGCTACCGCTGTTAAACCCTTGTCGTGTTTGAAAGGGTCTTGAAAATGATTTTTAACTTATCGGTTTTATTTTCGAATAACTAGAGTATACGATTTTAAAAATCAGATTAGCTTGGGGAAACCTAGGCTGTCGAGTCAAGTTGTGTTTGTTGAGTTTAGTCTCGTCAGATTTTGTCTGACGTAGTCGCGTCGTCTGAGTTCATTGGTTGTGATTAGTATCGAGGGGCGATCGTCATTTACGTGCGACCTTTGGATGTAAGACTCCCTTTCTTGTGTTGTGCCTCGTGTGACATGAGTTATTTCTATGATTAGTTGTTAAATGATGGAATCCTTCTATGGATTTTGATTGCACGATATGTGTTTATTCGACTCTCGTATTTGGTTTATACGAGGAGTGTCGTCACTGCTGATGTATTTTCGAACCGCATTTTATCCGCTGCGTGAGTTCTTTTAAAATAACTTTCGGTATTTTGCAAACTGAGTTTTATTTCGTAAAACCGATTCCCTAAATCGAGTTTTGGCACTTTGGCCTTGAACATTTTATGACGGTTTGACAAACTATTTTGTGAGTTTTGGAAAATATTACCGTCATCGGTCTTTTTGGCATTTTTGAAATGACGTGAGAAATTGTGCTTAGCCTGGTAAATCCTTGTGAGAAGGGTTTACGGCGTGTAATATTCCTAGGAGGATCTGGGGGTGTTATAATTTTCTGAGATGTTCTGTTGCTGTCTCTCTGATTCGTTAGCGTACGCTACGCTTTTCGGCTAGCGCGCGCGAGAGTGCGTTGGTAGCACGCTAAGGGGAGGATAGCAGACGCTACCTGGTATCTCAGGGCAGTCCAGGAGCTACTGGACTGGGTCTGAAGTTCTTGTTAGCACACGTTAACACTTGGGGTTAGTGCACGCTAACAGTGTAGTTTTGGTCAGGAGTTTTGTCTGGTGTCGTGATAGCACACGCTAACCTTAATGATTAGCGCACGTTAATTGTGTCCAGTATAAATACTGGGCACCAGTCTAGAATCTGCATTTTTCTTCATTTCTTCTTCTTCCTCCGTGAGTTTGAGACGTAGCGACTAGGGTTTGCATCTGGGCTGATTTTCTTCCATCTAAAGGTGTTTTGGAGTATCCTAGGTGATTATAACATCATCTAATCCATTGTTCTTCGCCGGATCTAAGTATTTTTCTTGAATCCCTAGAGTTGACTTTTTGGAGTTTTGTTCTTGATTTCGTTTTCCATCCGGTTTTGATAAACCGATTGTTGTTTAATGATGTTGTTAAACATATCCTAGGAATTGTATATCACTGTCTTGATTTTGAACGATTTGATGTGTGTGCTATGATGTGTTTAAGTGAATGTTGATACCTGTGAATTTTGGGCATTTTGGCCTATTGTACTTCTGAAAAACCTTGAGTATCTTAGAAAATAAACCTCGAGACGTACTTTTAAAATGAATTATTTTCTCGCAGTGTTCTCAAGATGCCTACTAGCGCCACGCTATGTTTCAAGATTATTATACTTCGAGGATCAAAATATTTTGAGATATTTCTAATGATTTAGAAACGCATTTGCTTAGACCCGAAGGTCGAATATTGCTGAAAAGTTCTAATTTAAAGAAAGGTGTCCTCATTTTTTTTATCAAACACAAGATGTTTTTTTTCAATGTCTCGATGACGATGTTGTACCACTTTTTTGATATATGATACTCAAGATCAACTGGTGCTTCCAAATTATTTTCAAAAGGTGGTTTTCATTTTTAAAACCTATCATTCCTATTTGCGGTCCGATAATATATGTGTGATGTTCGTACTCTCGTTAGGGTGTTAACCCCCGAGTTGTAATTGAATTGATAGTGTGAGCGTTCAGTCGTTCGCCACGCAGTTGTTGTGGTAGACTTTGAGAGAGGTGTGATGTTGGTATTGGATGTTGTCGCCTCGTAGTGATTTGTGCGTTATCACATATATGCGAGCTGTTAGAGCTTGGGTTGGTATGATTGTGTGCATCGGTGATTGTTCCGCGTTGTGTCAGTTGCTTGTTGTATTGTTACCTTGGTTCCGTTGTTGTGAGTTTCGGGGGCGAGGTCGAAGGTAATACCCGTATTATTTTTGACTTCTGCATTTTCTCTTTCCCAATTCTATCGACTCGCTCCTGTTTGTTGATACTCTCTGAACTTGTTCTGTATTTCGGTTTTTATCGTTCGAACAAGCCATGATCTTATTTTGGTTCGATCTGGTTATTGCTGTGACTTTTTCGAGTTGGTTCGATTCTTGTGAATCTTGTTCGAAAGTAACATCTTTTAGTTCCTACCAGCTCTTTTCGTCTTGAGTTGAAGTGTGAACTTCGGAGTTGTTGTTCGATCATTGTTTTTTCGATCGTTGTTTTTTCGATCTTTGTTTTTAGATCGTTGTTATTCGATCATTGTTGTTCGATCATTGTTGATTCTATCGTTGCTGTTCAATCATTGTTGTTGGATCATTGTTGTTCGAACATTGTTGATTCGATCGTGGTCACCTTTGCAGATTACTGTACGCATCATTTCTATTTTTCAACTGTTCGTGTTTCCTTGTAATAGGTGCCTTGTGTTTTGCGACTGTTCATATAATTGACTTGATGATATTATCTATTTGATGACGCTTGTCACTTGTTGGTTTTATTATGTCTCTACCTGTAGCATTGTGTTGGTCGTCGTGGAGCGCGTTTTCACGCCGTATGTTTCTTTGCGTTGTTCGTAACGTTTCGCCGTTTGGGCGTGAGTTTTTGGTTCTTGTGTACCTCGTTGAGTTTTCCTGGAGGGATATTGCTTCTCCCTACCTGTTTTAAGTGTCGGGACGAAACTTCTTTTAAGGAGGGTAGTATGTAATATCCGCAATTTCGATTTCCGATAATTTTCTTTTTTTTGGGGAGAGTCTGTTTTTGACGACTCTCTTGTGACCGTTTCGTCATTCTGAGAATGATTAATTCTACACTTTTTGACATCCGAGTTCGTTTCAGTGTCGTTTTGCTGAGTTCCGTGCTTCTTAGCGACTTTTTCGCACTTGAGTTCGATTATTGCGAATCTCGTTCGAAACCACTGTTTCGAGTTTCCCATAAGTCCATTTAACTTTTTTAGACGTGTTGTGAACTCCGGTTTGGTTATTCGATCACGTATCGTGATTTTCGGGCATTTTGGGCCATTTTGTAATTTACCCAAAGTTGTGGGTATCCGCATTCGTAATTGTTGTCTTGACCCTTTTTCTTGGTCGCGTGCGATTAATTGTTGCATGATATTTCGTTTCGGATCGATGATGTTGTCCGCGAGCGTTTCGTCGTGTTTCTTCCGAGCGTTTTCGGAAACCGAATCGTCGGGTCATGGCGGCTGGGCACTGGCCGGACGGGTGCGGCGGGCACCATCGGGAGTGTTAGGCACTGGCCGGACAGACGCAGCAGGAACCAGCGTAGCGCGCACTACTGCCGGCAGACTGTGCACGCTAGCTCGACAGGACTAGCGCACGTTATTAGGCCGGCCAGCGCACGCTATTGGGGCGAGTGGTTCTTGGAGTCTTGGACTCGGGAGGATCGGCGGTAGCGACGCCATCGCTTGTCGTGGCGCGCGCTAATCGGCATGTGTAGCGCACGCTGCCGGCCGACTAGCGTCGTTACTGGCCGAGCGATTTGGTCCAGAGGGTTCTCGACAGATCGGCTAGCGCGCGCTAGCGTCCGCCTTGGCCTGCCTTCTCGGGCGGCGGCAGTCCCGGTCGGCAGTCGGGTCATCAGTGCCGGGTCGTGCAGGCCCCGGCCGAGAGTTCTGGGCGATACAGGCCGATAGCGCACGCTACTACCGGAAGGGTAGCGCACGCTAGGCCGCGCCGAGTATAAATATGACAGAGCAGCCACTTTTTCACTCGTTTTTCATTTCCTTTCTTTTCTGTCCGCGGATGGAGATTCCGAGGAGGCAAAGCCATGTTGTTAAACAATGAATCCACGAAGTTCTAGAGGTTATATCATTGATCAATCATCTTATAACATCCCTTGATCCAGCGAATCAAGGTTAGATCTTTAGAACCCTACTTTTGAGAAGATTTAAGGGTTTTCGCGTTTTTGTCCGATTCATTCCGTTTTGTTGATTAATTCATGATTAATATGATTAATCTTGTTGGTATTCTTAGTTTCCCTACGGATTCATGGTATATTTTGTGGTTATTATGGAATCGAGAGGGTTTGGTTGTGGTCCGCCCTCGTTGTCGTTTTTATACGAATATACATGAATCGTAGACGGGTTTTCGGGTGTATTCCAATTCCGTATTCATTTATAAATGGTTGTTATTGTATTCTTCGAATCGTTAGGTTCGGTTTCGTTGGTTCCTAGCGTTCGTCGGTGACTTTCCTTTCCGTTCGTTGCGTCGTCAAATTATTCAAGGCAAGTATTTTTGGAAACCTTTATGCTTAACGTGAAATGGTAATGTATATTGTGTGTGCTTTACTCACCTCGGGAGGGTCCGACGAGGCCTCGAGGGAATCTATGGCTTCGTCCTGGATTCATGAGTTTGTTTCGCTAGCCAGCTCGGGAGGGTCCTTAGAGGCCTCGAGTGGGATTCGTGGCTTCGTCCCGGTCCTAGGTGTAATATCCGGAATTTCTACTACCGTTGTTTAATATTTTTTTATCTGACTTATATTGTACAGCGTGGAATCTGTACAGTATAGATAAAATAAATGAAGGACTGAGATGTCAGTATCGGAATAATTATCGTACTTGGTCGACAATTGTATTAGAGGATATAGTGCGTCATGTATACGTATCCGATATGTCGAGACGTTGGACAAGAATAGCTGAAAATGGCCAAGTATAGCCTTATTAGCGCACGCTAATAGTTAAGCTTAGCGCACGCTACCATGCAGGGTTAGCGCATGTTAAAGGTAAAATCATAGTGCACGCTAATGCAGAACAGATCAGAAGGAATCTGCGTGTGGACCAGGCCACTTTCGGCGCACGTTCTGATAAGTCAACGGATGTTTGTAATGTAGTACTAGCGCACGCTAAACCCTAAAGATTAGCGCATGCTAATGGTATATTGGACAAAATGGAATCTTATCCTCGTCAGCACTTTCGGCGTGTGGACCAGTCTTCAGAGCATACAGACAAACGAGTCAACTGATATTAGCGCACGCTAAATGCAAGGACTTGCGTACGCTAGAGAGTGTAAATTACGTACGCTAATGCATGGGCATTACGTATGTAAGCACATGTACGAAGCCAGACAGTAGCCCCTGAACTGCGATAGCGCACGCTAACAAAGTCAGTTAGCGCACGCTAAAGCCGTAGCGCACGCTAAACATGAGATGTTAGCGCACGCTAGTAATGTATTCTATATAA
Source organism: Orobanche coerulescens (assembly GCA_033398695.1). Taxonomy (NCBI): domain Eukaryota; kingdom Viridiplantae; phylum Streptophyta; class Magnoliopsida; order Lamiales; family Orobanchaceae; genus Orobanche; species Orobanche coerulescens. Next base: position 39,923,174 of record CM065809.1, on the reverse strand, counting down.
AGGGACAGAAGGGTGTTATGAAGCATTTCGTCCATTCTCTTCTTGCAACCGATAGAGAGAACCTTGGGAGGACTTTTGGAGTTTCTAAACACTGAGGGATGATCCTCTTTAACAAGATTAAAGATGGAAATCATGGATTAAAGATTTGTTCTTCAAATCATTGGCGATTCTTGGAAATGGATTCAAACTTGGGATTCAATCCATTCCTTCAAAAAGGTAATCACTCTCTATCTTTGGATTTCATTTTAGATTGAATGTTGATGTTCTTGAGTTGATTATTACATAAACAAGTTGATAAGCATGATTATGAGATGGATTAACGGAGTATGATGATATTAATATGATTCGTGTGGTTTGAATTGTGTATTTCGTTTTCTTGAGATAAGTTGGTGAATCCTTCTCCACAGTTTTGGATGTTGATGTTATTGTCGATGATTACTCTCTGTAATGGAAGATTAAGGAAGTGTTGTTACGTTCTTGATGTTTCATGTATTGATATTAAGGAAGATGATATATGGATATAGAACTTGGATTATAAGTTGGATGATTGTTTATATGTTTAAGGATATCGGATTTCATTGTTTTGATGACTATAAATATGGTTTTGGATCACTTAGTGTTCTTGATAATCGTCATATGTTGATCGGTACTTGAAAAGCATGCAAACTGTACAGCATTAGCGCACGCTAAGCTTATTGTCTAGCGCATGCTAATGGGAGCAACTTAGCGCACGCTACGTTAAGTGATTAACGTGCGCTAAGTAGGCAGACAGGGTAGTGTATTCTGTTTTGGTTATGAATTCATGATCGTTTAAGTTGGTTTGATCAGACTTTTGGTTAACCGAGATATTGTTGAGCCGTTGGGTTTGTGAATTGGTTTTATCGATTGTTGATTGTTGTCGAACTTGTTGTTTATCGAATTACTAGGTTGAGAATATTGATCGGTGATTATAATCGTGTGTTGCGGTCGAGTTCGAGGATGTTCGTGAATTGCTTTGGTCGGGACCGAGGAACTTGTAGATGACGGCAATGGATTTGGTGACAGCTTCCTCGTCGTTGTATCGGTATCGAGGTAAGTTATTACTTGCTCAGTTTATAGTATTTAATGAATGGTTTCCGTTTCATTCTTGTATAATTCGTATAGCAATGTTTATAATCGTAATCACAGGAGATTTGGGATTATAAATCGTATTCGAGTTTTGGGAATCTAAATCATAATGTATATGATTTACTTTTGTTATTGGTATACTTGTATATCGAGGATATATTGTGATAAAAACGAAGATATGAATTATCTGCAATCCGTGATACTTTGGATCGTCGAGTATTGAGGATAATGGTTCGTGATGGTTTAGACATTGAGATCTCTCTCGAAGGACTCGGGGCAAGTACTCTATTCATTTTTATCATTTGTGTCGATCATGTCGTGATACATTCGTGTATTGTTGTTGTCATGCATTTGTGTATTGTTGTTGTTGTGTATTGTGTACTGTTGTTTTGTGCAGTTGTGCATTGTTGTCATAAGTCCACCTCGTGTTGGTCCGACGGGATCATCGGGGGATCTATGCTAGCGTGCGCTGGATCATCGGATGGGTTTTCCACCTCGGGTTGGTCTGACGGGATCATCGCGGGATCTAGGCAGTGAACGCTGGATCATCGGATTTCCATGTATTGTTGTTGTGCATATGTATATTATGGGTTTGCCATAAATATACCTCAAGATTTCGACAGGTTAGAACATAAGTGCCCAACGGCGAATCATAATCACAGAGTACCACAATGAATTACACGACATGAACCAAACCGGAACTGAATTAATGATGAATCACAATGCCTGAAGGCTCCAATGAAATTACCAAGACAATCACAAAGGCCTGAAAGCCAGTCCGCCGAAGCTGTCAGATATCACAATCACATGAAGCCAAAACAGCACGAAGCTGTTATCGATTAGGGCCGAAGCCACGGCACAAAGCCGTATCACCATGGTACTTGTCTTTGATGGACAATCGATTATCGTATTGGAATTGTCGACGTTATCCGATGGATTGAATCGTCCAGAGTTGGTATAATTTCCGTATCGCGAGTTATGATAATGTTTTGAGAACCTTGGGTATTGTTGAGATACCGTACAGATATTTCGCTATTATCTTATTGTGTTGTTAAGGATACGAATCGTGGATTTTCGTAAAGTTATGACGGTAAGATTACATTGGTCGTATTCTTACTTGGTATTTCCATTGATATGTAATTATTGACGTGATGTGATGGTTATCATTGTTGGATATTATGGCTGACCCCGTCGTGGGCTTTATTTTTAGGTTCTTGGATTATCAAGCTTGTAGCAGTCGTGAAGAGATGAGCTTCCCGGAGGATACTGGCTAGGACATGTATTTGTATATTGAGTTTCTGATCAGTTGTTGTATTCCACTGCTAGAGTATTTTAAATTGTTTGTCTTTTTTCGCTGCGTGAGTATTTTTGAATGGCCTTTTGGTATCTGGTAACTTAGGTCACTTTGACAATCGTTTTCTAAATCTATTCTGTCGGTACGTGTAAGCGATATCTTAACATATGTTTTTAAACTGTTGAGTTTTGGCATTTCGGGCCTTGTGGTTTCAAACGAGATTTTACGACGGTTTTGATAAATAGATTTTTATATAATCTTCAAATGTTTTTAAAAGATAGTACCGTCGTGTGATTGGTCTTCGTTGAAGTTATTATATTTGTCGGTTGATATTTATTATGCCGGTTGTACTGGACGTGTTGTTTTATGTTCTTGTTGTTAACAATTGTTTCCTTGCTGACCGAGACGGTTAGTCGAGTGGTGTTTTCTTGTTTTAGCCTGGTGGGTCCCATGTAGGGATCCACGGCGCTGTAATACACCTCGAATATCTCGGGGGTGTTACAGTAATCTTTAAATACTAACAGCTTTTGTTTTAACATTCTACAATTTTATGCAATCTTGAAACTACGATATGATTTCGTTTTTAATTCACAACGGTTACCAACTTACCATCCCCTCCAAGCAAAAAGTAAAAGGGAATAATACAAAAGGAATGGACATGAAGAGTCTCCATTATATTGTAGGAGACTATTAGTAGCATCGTCATGAGATAGAGAGCAAGCGTGCATATTGATTATGTAAATCATTAATATGAGGTAAATTTCCAATGAAGAATGCCACCTATAAAGCAAAATACCCATGCAGCCATGCTGTATCTATAATATTTTTCAACTTCTTTATTCAATGTATACCAATATCGTACCTATGTGTCTGCATACATACGTGATGCGTGTTTATGTATGCATTGATGAATGTATGTATGTGTCAAATTTACCAACTGCTAGAGGTCTGACTCAGTATTCACATATGCTTCCCATTATTACATGCATATATTCATTCATTAGCTTTTCATGAGTTGTACACTTTAAAACAATCATTTTATTTCAATCCATTTTGTTTCATTTCTTTTAGCAAACACCAACCGGTTGATTATTGACATCAATTCATTATGTTTTGAGATTGTTTTGCTATGGTTGGATCCAGTCCAACAGATTAAAACCCAAAACCAATGGGGTAAAAAAATTCGGGTAAGATGGGATCCAATCCATTCCAAGATATACATCTAATTTTTTATCACTATCCTAAAAACATCCGCCTCCCATCCATCTTTTTCTATGGTTTTGCAGATCAACCACCAAACACGAACACAGCTTCACACACAAACTACCGTCGTTGTAACTCCTTACCCGAAATAATCAAACACAACATCAAACCCTTTAATGTTTCTGCTCAAAATCATTCGATTTAGTTTCTGTGTTTTTTAACGAACAAAGAATAGAAAGTAACATCAAATCACAGATCTCCATATTCGAAAGAATACCACAGCAAGTCTTTACCTCCATACAAACATCAAACCCTCTATTGTCAGAAGCACACACAAACATCTTTAAAGAATACCACAGCAAGTCTTTAACTCCATATTCAAAAAGGTAGGCCAAGATTAAAAAATAGTGACAGCCTCTTATCTACATATAAATAGAAAACGTAACAGGAGGCTTATATGGCAAACTGCAAAACTGGTGTGGTTTTTTGCTGTGTTGTTTTCTTGTCTTTGGATGGTTTATATAGTGCTTCAAGCATTAATACTTCAGCAATACTTCATATTCATCAATTATGAGAGCATGGTTCTAGGAACCCTTTTGTGATCACTCCATCATTACACGATTGTTTGTATTCCTTAGAGTTTAATATGTAGATGTAAATTCATGAGTTTAATCTGTGATATTTATTTGATGCGTATTGAAGGAGGGATAACAAATAGGTGCATCAAAAAAAATTTGCCAAATAGGTGCACTAATCCGTGATTTGAGAATTTGTGATAAAATCATTATTTTATTTATGAAGTGTATTATTTGTTGTAGAGACAATGAATGTATGAAATTATTATCTAGAGTTAAATGACCCCCCTTACACATTAAATTAAGGGGGATAAGCTTTATATATAATAGAGAGGCAATGAATGTATGAAATTATTATCTATAGATTTAAATGACCCCTTACACATTAAATTAAGGGGGATAAGCTTTATATATAATAGATATTAGGATTTTACAATTTGATGTTGTTTGAATTTTGGGCCTGTTACTTATGAAATCACAAAGCACAAGACTGATTTGTCCTTTCATGTTTTGGTTCAATATCCCAAATCGATTGCCCAGTTTCATGTGCAAGGGTTTATTTTTTTAAAAAAAAATACCGAGCCGAGCCAAATCGAACGTGTTCGGCTCGAACCTCGAACCTCAAGCCGAACCTCAACATCCAAGCTTCGACTGAGCCAAGCCGAGACGAAACTTAGGTTCGAAAGGCTGTGAGCCGAACTGAAGCTTTTCGGCTCGATTCAGCTCGTTTACACGTGGCATACATATATGACATAAAATAGATAGTACTATATGTTGTGAGGTTGCATTTATTATCATAATAAATGGTTGTAACCCGAATTAAATAACACCCCCATTTCCTCAACACCTTCCTCTCCCAGGACAACACAATGATCTTCCCCACCTCGCAAGCTATTAATACGACAACCAAGAATAGTTATTTACTCACAGCTTTAACCTATCCTACCTATCCCCAAACACAACAAAAAGTCTCTCGCTAGCTCATTCACAAGTACACTCCCAAAATGGAGAAGGAAATTCCCGAGCAACGACAAAAAACGATGACATTTTCAAGACCGTTAACTCGGTATACCTCGACACATTCGACGGCCTAGAAATACCCGATCAATCATACAGCTGGTTCACCCACCATAGGCGGATCCAGCATCTGAAAACTACTGTTGCACCGACGCACCAAAAAAAATAACGGACGGTCGAATTTTTTTTTAAATTTTTCTTTTTTTAATAAAAAAACTATCAAAAACTACGTCGTTTTAACTGAAAAGACGCCGTTTTAACCGAAAAACGTCAAAACGACGTCTTTTTGTATTTTTTTTTGCTGGTGCACGTGCACCACCATACCTAGTGTAGATCCGCCCGTGTCACCCACTCATCCTCCGACTGCGACCCAACTACTACTTTATCGGTCGATGAGTCTTGCGACAACAACTCATCACTGGAGATGATCGTTCGAGGAGTGAGGTTGTCCGATTCGAATAGGCTGTTTTTTGAGCCCGAATACACGAGCTCGTCCATCCTACAAGAAAAAGTGATCAATTATAAAGAAACAGAAGCGAATAATGACAACGAGATGAGTGGTCGTAGTTTATTCATGTTGTCAATTAATAAAAAAGAGACTACTACTGCTACTACAACTAGTGGTTGTGGCAGTGTGGCGGTGTTGGCGTTGGTATCGGAGGATCCATATTTCGATTTCAAGAAATCGATGGCAGAAATGGTGGAGACTAGCAATGGATTAATGAAGGATTGGGATTGCTTGGAAGAGTTGCTTGGATGGTATTTGATGATGAATGCTAAGAACAATCATGCCTTTATTCTTGGAGCCTTTCTTGATTTGCTTGTCGCCAATTCTTCAATGGCAGTGTCCTGTTCGGACTCAGACAATTTAGGTGTGGGACTTTTGGCCAAGAATTGGAGAGCTGACCCGTGAAATTGGAGAATCAGAATCAGAATCGGTTGATTGGAGCTAAATGGGTAGAGAAATTGATTATTATGAAATTCGTTTTGTTTCCTAGTATTAGGTACTCAAATTATTCGGATACCAAGTTTATTATTTATTTTGATATAAGTGCAACCTTAATAACAAAAGATTATATGGGTTATTCTAGGTTTCACCCACTCTTGTACTTGGTTAACATACATCAATTTTAGATGTATTCAATATTACCTTTTGGATTAATTGTACAGTTATCATAAATAGTTGTACTACATCTTAACGTATATATTATAATAATACTTTATTAGATATTTTATTATATTTTTATTTCATATTCTCAATTACATATTTAATCCTATATAATTTAATTATATTAAAATCTTTATTACATTAAATCAATTTCTTATTTATCATCATCAAATCTGTTCTTCCTCTCCTCTCCCTTACGCTCTCTCTCCCAATTTCTTTCTCCCGCTATCCGCCCCAAATTTCTTATTTCTATAAATATAAAATTTCTCCCTCTAAGTACATAAGATGCAAATAGCATATTTCTAAAAATATAAAATTTAGAGTTATATCTTTTTGTAAACTGAATTTATCATATAAATATTTAAATAAAATTGGATATTAATTTGTATGTGTGCAACCAAAACCCTAATAAAATTCGAATATAAATGGTCGAAATCGGAACTGAATTGGATATTGAAAGTTTAAATGTAGGAATCAAACCGATTACATATATAAAAATTGACAAGCGATTTATTAAAAAAATTCAATAAAACCGTCCAACCTCAGAGACGTCGTCATATCATAACCACTAGTCATTCAGACCCTTGCGTTCCACACGTATTGTATAAAAAATTTTGAAATTCGATCGGGTCGGGTCGGGTCGAGTCGCACCAAATTGGTGTTTACTAATAGGTCGTGGTACGATTTTCTTTTCAATAGTACGTACGCCGCTTGCTAAGTTTTTATCTGGTTTAATAACAATACTTTTACAATCGATGGACAACAACATCCAAAAACACTTTCAACATAACTGAAGATTGTTAAACAACCACAAAACCAAAATGAATTCTTAATATCTACGAATGTAAAAAATAAACAAAAGTTGAGCTAGTTGTGGTGCTAAAACTTTTGACTAATCTTTTACCTCAATTTAACCCCAAACAATTAAAGGTTGTATTATATTTGACAACTTAGAAAAAAAAAAAAGAAATTTAACTATTTTTAAAGCATATTTTGACATTGATACTTTGGCACTGATGATAAGTATTTTTAACATGGTACTTAAAATCCAAGACATTAAAAATAATCGACTTTATATGTAAAGATGTATTAGTGATATTAATCATTAAGACTCAACATTTAATTATTGAGACTCAATCTTAATGACATTAATCATTAAGACTCAACATTTAATTATTGGGACTTAATCTTTATATAGATATAGATATTAGCTTTGAATGCCCCCTCATTTTTTTTCCCTTTTCTTTTAATAATTAAAAAATTCAATTTTATTAACTACTCCTTTTCCAAATTACATATTCTTGATACAAAAAGTAGTAAAAAAAGGAGAAGCGAAAATAATAATTTAGGGGTATTTTAGTATTTATAACTCATTTATTATACCACCCTATATTAAGAAAATAATTTTTCTAATTTTTAAGAAGAATAAATGAATAATCACGGTGGAAATTTTCTTTTATCAAAATCATAATAATTGCCGCAAGTAATATTTTCAAATGGCAAAATTATCAATTAGGGGTATGACTTTCCTAAATTTTGTATGTATGGTAACAAATTTTTTTTGTATCATTTAGGGGTATGGACTTGTTTCCGTCCAACCAAGTTAGGGTATCCGTAAAAAATCCGTCAGTTAAATCTAACGGACTTGTTGACCTATCTGATAGGTGACACGTGTCACCTTTTGATTGATCTATGTAATAATAAAAAAATAATAAAAAATATAAAAATCTAAAAATTAAAAAATCTAAAATCTAAAATTTTTTAAAAAATCCAAACTTTATTTTTTTTAAAAAAATCTGGAATATTGATATTAAAAATCAGATATTTTTATCTAAAGTTCGAGAATAAGAAAATATAGCAAAAAATTAGAAATCAGATGTTTCTATTAATCTTTAATCTATTTTTAGATTTTTTTTAAATAAAATAGTTTTTTATAGAAAGTAAAAAAAATTATGAAAACAAAAACTAGCAGGTTTTTAAAAAAAAAAATAATTCAGTTTTTATTTGTTTATGAAAAATAATATTCTACTTTTTTTTTAAAAAACAGTTTATAAATCAGATAAAGATTTTTTAATTTTTTATTTTTTATTTTCAAACTTTAAACAAAATTATCCGATTTTTAATACTAATATTCCAGATTATTTATTAAAAAATAAAGTTTGGATTTTTTAAAAAAAAATTCCAGATTTTAAGTTTTTTATATTTTTACACTTTTATATTTTTTATTATTATGTGGACCAATCAAAATGTGACATGTGTCACTTAACGGACAGGCCAACAAGTCCAATAGATTTAACTGATGGGTTTCACGGATACCCTAACTTGGTTGAACGGAAACAAGTTCATACCCCTAATTGGTAATGTTATCTTTCCAAATAAATTGTTAATAAAAAACCAACTTGATGCAAATTAAAAGTGTCCAACACTAGTTCGTAATTTCGAAATAATATTTCACAAAAATGAAAATAAATTGTTAAACATCTAACAACAAAGATTTGATCATCTCACACTCGAGCGCATGCCACATCGATCTCCTTAACCTGAAAGTTTTAAATAATGGTGTCATCTGTCAACTTGCTCATTGAGGAGAGTAAGCAATATGTTTAAGGTAATTATTCATATGTTATAAATCATACACATCATGTATATAATATACACTACCAATGTTCATACTTTAGCCGACAGCAAAAAGTCGTGGGCTAAAGCCGAAAACATCGGCTAAAGTGACCGACCGTCGGCTAAAAGTTGGTCCGTGGAGGTTGTCGGTTAAAGTTTAGCTGACGGAAGAGATGGAAGGTCGTCGGCTAAAGTCAAACTTTAGTAGACGATTATTTTGTGGTCGGCTAAACTCTATTTGTTTTAGCCGGCGGCATAGAAATTATCGGGTGAACTTTAACTGTTTTAGCCGATAGCGTAGCTATTGTCGGCTAAACTTTAACTGTTTTAGCCGACGACAACTAAGTTGTCGGCTAAAGTCAAATAGTTTTAGCCTATGATGGATCTGTCGGCTAAAGTGCTTTTTATGGATAAAAACCAACTTTAGCCGATGGGTTGTGCAAATATTGTCGGCTAAAGTCCATTGAAAAAAAATATTCAAATTTTCAGATCCCCACACATGTTCAGACTTAACCTGTATATTTCAAATGTATAGTACATCACCATACATCACAATCGGCATACATAAATGTACGAAAAATATAATTTATACACCAACATTACAAAAATCACACCATATTAACATATCACGTAGCAACATCCACAAAATCACTATAAACACCAATGCTAATGAGTACGAGTCTAAATAAATAAATATTTAGTATTAATATGTTTATATAGCAAAAGTACTACTACAACAACAACTAAAATCCATCTAAATCCGTTAAATTCTCAAGATAGAAGAAGGATTACTATCGTCTTGCATGTCGTCATCCCGAGGTTGTGAAGAAGAGGGGCTTGTTGTAAATTGAAGAATGGAGATGGTGGCGGTGCCTGATGTTGGGATATTTATTCCATATATTCATAAATAGTGTTTTGATGATTAAGTTGCTAAACAAAACAAAACAACAAAGAGGCGAAGCAAAATGACGAAGGAATCAAAGACGCAAAAAGCTGTCCAAACTGCATGCATAACGCACGTTATTCATATTGAATAGCGCAAGCAACCGAGAATCATTTACATACACAATACAGCAATGATAACGTACGTAACAAGCACTTACCTGCAGTTCAGTCAACCTACCTGATGGGGATAGCGCACGCTACACACTATAATATAACGCACGCTGTCGAGCCCATATTACCGTTGTGAAGAGATTCAAACACAAAATGACGTATGCAGTGAAGTAAGCTTAGCGCACGCAAGAGATGATATTTAACGCACGCTAAATATCAGTTTGAATCAAGTCAATCAATCTGTTGGGGAGAATCTGCTGCAAGTCAAAAAGTATAAACGGATATATGACGCATACAATGATGCAAGATTAGCGCACGCTAAGGATGTAATACCCGTAATTTCGATTTCCAGTAATTTTTTTTTTCGGCGAAAGTCCATTTTGACGACTCGCTCATGACCGTTTCGTCATTCCGAGAATGATTAATTCTGCACTTTTTGTCATCCGAGTTCGTTTCGGTGTCGTTTTGTTGAGTTCCGTGCTTTTTGGCGATTTTTTCGCACTTGAGTTCGATTCTTGCGAATCTCATTCGAAACTGCTGTTTCGAGTTTCCCGTAAGACCGTTTAACTTTGTTAGACGTGTTGTTTCGGTTTGGTTATTCGATTACGTATCGTGATTTTCGGGCATTTGGGTCATTTCGTAAATTCCCAAAGTTTTGGGATGATTGCCTTCGTATCGTCCTTTCAACCTTCGGGTTGTCGGAACCATGTTTTTATTTAGTGCTTCACTCGTATTTTGAATGTTATACTATTCGTCATGTTCATTCCGTACGTTTTCGGGAATTCGAGTCATCGAGTCTTGGCGGCTAGGCACTGGCCGGCCACGTGTGGCACGGACCTGCCAGGTGCGCGCGAGCGTGGTGCACGAGCTGCACGCACGATCCAGTGCTCGTGCGGCCCTAACTGTACACGCACGAGCGAGTGCTCTTTCCCAGTGCTCGTGTGTCTCGGCAGTTTGCTGACAGTGGGCGCGCACGACCCGGCGCACGACCGGCCGCTCGTGCGTGCGTGCTCGTGCGTCGCTGGGCAGTATATGGTCGAGCAGACGGGTTTACACCCATTTTTCTCATCCCTCTCATTTCCTTCCACGGCTGGGGCTTGAAGGATGTGATTACATTTTGTTTATCTATCAATCCACGAAGTTCTTGAGTTTCTAACATCAATCAATCATCCGATAACCTCCTCCGATCTACCGAATCAAGGTTAGGTTTCTTGATAATCTAGTTTAGGGGAAATTGGGGTTTTTATTGGATTTCGTCCGTTTGAGCCGTAATAACTTAGATTATTGATGGATTATTGATTATTTAGATGTATTATATCATTTTTCTTGTTATTCGTTGGATCGTATCGATTCATTTTTTTTGGTCGAGTTCTTGATTGACGCCTTGAAGGTGTCCGGTAGAATGTCATAGAGGGGTTTTCGGACGTTCTACGATTATTCTTCCTCATGTGATCGTTGATTTATTAATTATATGTTGTTAGGGTTGAGTTTCTTGTGAAGAAACCGAGTCGAACCCCTCCGTTCGTTGTCGTCTTCCTTTTCGATAGCATCGGGCGTTTCGAAGCTTTCCGGTTGAGCCGTGTTCGTCGGGATACTTGCGTGCCGATTTTGAGGCAAGTACCTTGTCCATACATTTCTTGTTTCGTGGATATGATGATTTGTGATCGTCTTGGTATGTTTGTTTGTTTGTTTGAAATGAGTTTCAAAAGATGTGGTTTGCCTCGTTAAAGGCTCATTTTCAAAACGCGTGTGTTTTGTAAATTATGTGGGTTGTAAGTGACTACGTGAATTCTTTGGATATGTTTGGTGTTGATGTTGCACTCGATAATGCGTGAGTACGTATATTATCTCTTCTCGGTGCGTTATGGTTTGACGTGATGTTTTGCTAAGTATTTGATGCCTCTGGGTGAATTGTTTGGATATCCTTGGTGTGATATGTTATTTGTGCATAATTGCTTCGCTCACCTCGGGAGGGTCCGACGAGGCCACGGAGGGAATTCCAATGGCTTCGACCTGGATTCACGAGTGCTGTGTATATTTTGTGAATGTGTTTGCTCACCTCGGGAGGGTTCGACGGGGCCACAGAGGGAATTCCAATGGCTTCGACCTAGATTCACGAGTGAAACTTCACGAGTGTGTGTGTATGTTTTGTGAATGTGTTTGCTCACCTCGGGAGGGTTCGATGGGGCCACGGAGGGAATTCCAATGGCTTTGACCTGGATTCACGAGTGAAAATTCACGAGTGCGTGTGTATGTTTTGTGAATGTGTTTGCTCACCTCGGGAGGGTTCGACGGGGCCACGGAGAGAATTCCAATGGCTTCGACTAGGATTCATGAGTGAAACTTCACGAGTGCGTGTGTATGTTTTTGTCACGAGTTGGTGTTGATTTTATGTCCGTCGAGGATGCGTGACGTGGGTTTTAACCTTATGTATTGTTGTTGGTTTCATTTGTGAAAACAAAACCTTTGGGCTGTGACCCTTGTTGATTTTGAAAGAGAAGGATTTGATAATCCTAAATTGTTTTCTATTAAAAATCTCGATGGCATTTTAAACTGTTTTATAAATTGTTTCCCTTGATTTGTGATCTTTCGATTTTGGAATGTTTTACCCAAACTCATGCCTCGGGAAGTACTTTTCATTACGTTTGGACCTTTGAAGATTCATGGTTATTGTTATTCGTGGAATGTGAATTGTATGGCTCGTATTTGCACTTTGTTCTTGCACTAGCAAAACAGTGGAGTTTTGCTAACCCCCGAGTATTCGGGGGGTGGATGTCTATTTTTGCATTCAGGTTTGGGAGCATAACACAGGGTCAGCACGAAGGATGATGAAAGATGAACGATACTAATCACACGAGGATCCGTATGATGTCATTGGTTTAGTTGTATTTTATTTCCGCTGCAGTTTTCTTTCCCGTTGTACGGGAGTGTGTTGTATTCGACCCCTGTGTGGGCATGTAATGTGTTTGAGTTGTATGTATTTATTGAAAGACCAAATCGGTCTACTGAGTCATTTTAGCCTTAAAGGCATTGTTGAGATGTTCGATGTTGTTACCAGCCTGGTAGATCCTTGAGGAAAGGTTCTACGGCGTGTAATATCCCTGAGCGGATTGGGGGTGTTACATAAATGGTATCGGAGATTTAGGTTGTGGAAACCTAGGCTGTCGGGTCAAGTAGGGTCTGTTGAGTTTTGTCTCGTCGGATTTTGTCTGACTGAGTCGTGTCGCGACGCGTCGTCTGAGTTGGTTGGTCGTGATTAGTATCGTGGGGCGATCATCATCTTCGTGCGACCTGTGGATGTAAGTCTTCCTTTTTTGTATTGTGCCTCGTGTGACATGAGCTATTTGTTTGATTTTGTATTAAGTGATAGAATCTTTATATAGATTCTCGGTTTCGTGATGCGTTTATGTGACTCATGTTTCAGTTATTTGAGGAGTGTTGTCATTATTTACGTTCTTTTGACTATGATATTTGACTATTATTTCCGGTAAAAGACAGGTGTTGTCCTGATTTTGAGCGAGTTGATGCGTGTATTATGATTGTATGTAAGTGAATATTGTTACATGTGAGTTTTTAGGCATTCTAGCCTAATAGATTTTCGAAAACCTTGAGTATCTTAGAAAATAAAATTCAAGACATACTTTTAAATAGATTGTATTTTCAAGGTGCCTACTAGCGCAACTATCTGTTTTAAAATTCTTCTACTTTGAGGACCAAAATATATTTTTTTTCTTTCCAGTAATTTTGGAAATGCTTTGCTTAGACCTGAGGGTCGAATATTTTTGAAAGTTTTCACTAAAAGAAAAGTGTCCTCATTTTTGTTCAAACGCAAGATGATTTTCAAAGTCTCGACAATGATGTTTGTTCAACTTTTTGTAAAATGATACTCAAGATCAACTGGTGTTTCCAAACTATTTTCAAAAGGTGGTTTTCGTTTTTAAAACCCATCATTTCATGCTTGTGGTCGGAGAAGGTGTGTTTGATGTTGGTATTGTTGTTAGGGTGTTAGCCCTCCGAATTGTGATTGAATTGGTGGTGTGAATGTTGAGTCGTTCGCCACGCATATGTTTTGTTAGCCCTTTGTGGGAGGTGTGATGACGATCTTTAATGTTGTCATTTCGTGGTGGCTTGCGTGTTATCGCACCTGTGTGAGCTGTTAAAGCTTGGGTTTGTATGTTTTTGTACATGTGTGATTGTTTCATGATGTTTGTAATTATGTGCTAGTTATTGTTCGGGCCGTTGAGGTCGCCGAACGATACCGTCATTGCTGTAGTGTTTGTGTGTGTATTACTTTACGATGGTAATCGTTGTATATGATATGTGTTATGATTCTTTGTTGTGCTGAGTTGGCATCTCCGCTATGTTATTTTGCGACGTTATGCCCCATTGTATCTAGCATTTGTATTTTCGGTATGCCGAGCCGAGGTGTTTCAACCGTGATGTGCCAGGGCATGCACGTGTAATTTGTCCTTCTCGTCAGTAACGCGTTTCAAGTGTGGACTCGAGGGACACCGCATTCAGTTTTGCGAATTGGCTACCGAGACTTTCAGAGTTCGCGCTTCAGCACAGTTATCAGAATCGGCTTTGAGAGACCTTTGAAGGATGTTTCTGTCGGTTGCTTATTGTGTTGTCACCTTGATTTCGTTGTTGTGAGTTTTGGGGACGACACTTCTTTTAGAAGAGTTCGAATATAATACCCGTATTATTTTTGGCTTCTGCATTTTCTCTTTCTCAATTCTATCGACTCGCTCGTGTTCGTTGATACCTTCTGAAATTGTTCTGTATTTCGGTTTCATCATTCGAACGAGCTGTGATCTTGTTTTGAGTCGATCTGGTTATCGCTATGACTTTTCCGAGTTCGGTTCGATTCTTGTGAACCTTGGAGTTGTTGTTTGAATTTTATTGTTCTTCGTGATTCGAACATGATTGTTCGATTTTTGTTGTCTCGATCATTGTAGTTCGATTGTTTGATGGTTCGGTTTTTGTTGATCTCGTCTCATGATTGTTGAATGTTCAAGCTCCTTCGTAATTCCCTTAAGTTCGGGAAATTAGTCTCGTTTTCGATCTTCCAACCCTTGGGCGGTGGAATTCCATATTTGTTTAGCGATTGGCTCGCGTTTTGATTGATGTACCGTTGGGTTGGTCAATCATATTGATTTTCGTTGGTTGTGTTTTGTGATTGTTTGGATAGTTGACTTGACTATATTATCCGTTTGATGACGCTTGTCACTTGTTGGTTTTATTATGTTTCTACCGGTGGCGTTGTGTTGGTCGTCGTGGAGTGTGTTTTCACGTCGTATATTCCTTTGCGTTGCTTGCAACATTTCGTCGATGGGCGTAAATTATGCGTTTCTTGTGTATCTTGTTGAGTTTTCCTGGCGGGATATTGCTTCTCCCTACTTGTTTTAAGTTTCAGGACGAAACTTCTTTTAAGGAGGGTAGTGTGTAATACTCGTAATTTCGATTTCCGATAATTTTTTTTCCGGAGAAAGTCCTTTTTGACGACTCTCATGACCGTTTCGTCATTCCGAGAATGATTAATTCTGCACTTTTTGTCATCCGAATTCGTTTCGGTGTCGTTTTGTTGAGTTCCGTGCTTTTTGGCGATTTTTCCGCACTTGAGTTCGATTCTTGCGAATCTCGTTCGAAACTGCTGTTTCGAGTTTCCCGTAAGACCGTTTAACTTTGTTAGACATGTTGTGAATTTCGGTTTGGTTATTCGATCACGTATCGTGATTTTCGGCGTTTGGGCCATTTCGTAATTTCCCAAAGTTTTGGGATGTTTGCCTTCGTATCGTCCTTTCAACCTTCGGGTTGTCGGAACCATGTTTTTGTTTAGTGCTTCACTCGTATTTTGAATGTTATACTATTCGTCGTGTTCGTTCCGTACGTTTTCGGGAATTCGAGTCGTCGAGTCTTGGCGGCTAGGCACTGGCCGGCCACGTGTGGTAGGGACCTGCCAGGTGCGCACGAGCGTGGCGCACGATCCAGTGCTCGTGCGGCCCTGACTGCACACGAACGAGCGAGTGCTCGTGCCCAGTGCTCGTGTGTCCCGGCAGTTTGCTGACAGTGGGCGCGCACGACCCGGCGCACGATCGGCCGCTCGTGCGTGCCTGCTCGTGCGTCGCTGGGCAGTATATATGGTCAAGCAGACGGGTTTACACCCATTTTTCTCATCCCTCTCATTTCCTTCCATGGCTGGGGCTTGGAGTATGTGATTAGATGTTGTTTATCTATCAATACACGAAGTTCTTGAGTTTCTAACATCAATCAATCATCCCATAACCTCCTCCGATCTACCGAATCAAGGTTAGATTTCTTGATAATCTAGTTTTGGGGAAATTGGGGTTTTTGTTGGATTTCGTCCGTTTGAGCCGTAATAACTTAGATTATTGATGGATTATTGATTATTTAGATGTATTATATTATTTCCCTTATTATTCCATGGTTGGATCGTATCGATTCGTTTTTTTTGGTCGAGTTCTTGATCGACGCCTTGAAGGTGTCCGGTAGAATGTCATAGAGGGGTTTTCGGACGTTCTACGATTATTCTTCCTCGTGTGATAGTTGATTTATTAATTATATGTTGTTAGGGTCGAGTTTCTTGCGAATAAACCGAGTTGAACCCCTCTGTTCGTTGTCGTCTTCCTTTTCGATGGCGTCGGGCGTTTCGAAGCTTTCCGGTTGAGCCGTGTTCGTCGGGATACTTGCGTGCCGATTTTGAGGCAAGTACCTTGTCCATGCATTTCTTGTTTTGTGGATATGATGATTTGTGATCGTCTTGGTATGTTTGTTTGTTTGTTTGAAATGAGTTTCAAAAGATGTGGCTAGCCTCGTTAAAGGCTCATTTTCGAAACGCGTGTGTTTTGTAAATTGTGTGGGTTGTAAGTGACTACGTGAATTCTTTGGATATGTTTGGTGTTGAGGTTGCGCTCGATAACGCATGTGTGCGTATATTATCTCCTCTCGGTGCGTTATGGTTTGACGTATATTATCATTGGTGTGATATGTTATTTGTGCATGATTGCTTCGCTCACCTCAGGAGGGTCCGGCGAGGCCACGGAGGGAATTCCAATGGCTTCGACCTGGATTCACGAGTGCTGTGTATATTTTGTGAATGTGTTTGCTCACCTCGGGAGGGTTCAACGGGGCCACGGAGGGAATTTCAATGGCTTCGACCTGGATTCATGAGTGAAACTTCACGAGTGCGTGTATATGTTTTGTGAATGTGTTTGCTCACCTCGGGAGGGTTTGACGGGGCCATGGAGGGAATTCCAATGGCTTCGACCTGGATTCACGAGTGAAACTTCACAAGTGCATGTGTATGTTTTTTGAATGTGTTTGCTCACCTCGGGAGGGTTCGATGGGGCCACGGAGGGAATTCCAATGGCTTCGACCTGGATTCACGAGTGAAAATTCACGAGTGCGTCTGTATGTTTTGTGAATGTGTTTGCCCACCTCAGGAGGGTTCGACGGGGACACGGAGGGAATTCCAATGGCTTCGACCTGGATTCACGAGTGAAACTTCACGAGTGTGTGTGTGTATGTTTTGTGAATGTGTTTGCTCACCTCGGGAGGGTTCAACGGGGCCACGGAGGGAATTCCAATGGCTTCGACCTGGATTCACGAGTGAAACTTCACGAGTGCGTGTGTATGTTTTGTGAGGGTTCGACGGGGCTACAGAGGGCGTTCCAATGGCTTCGATCTGGATTCACGAGTGAAACTTCACGAGTGCGTGTGTATGTTTTTGTCACGAGTTGGTGTTGATTTTATGTCCGTCGAGGACGCGTGACGTGGGTTTTAACCATATGTATTGTTGTTGGTTTTATTTGTGAAAACAAAACCTTTGGGTTGTGACCCTTGTTGATTTTGAAAGAGAAGGATTTGATAATCCTAAATTGTTTTCTATTAAAACTCTCGATAGCATTTTAAACTGTTTTATAAATTGTTTCTCTTGATTTGTGATCTTTCGGTTTTGGAATGTTTTACCCAAACTCATGCCTCGGGAAGTACTTTTTGTTACGTTCGGACCTTTGAGGATTCATGGTTATTGTTATTCGTGGAATGTGAATTGTATGGCTTGTATTTGCACTTTGTTCTTGCACTAGCAAAACAGTGGAGTTTTGCTAACCCCCGAGTATTCGGGGGGTGGATATCTGTTTTTGCATTCAGGTTTGGGAGCATAACACAGGGTCGGCACGAAGGATGATGAAAGATGAACTATACTAATAACACGAGGATCCTTATGATGTCATTGGTTTAGTTGTATTTTATTTCCGCTGCAGTTTTCTTTCCCGTTGTACGGGAGTGTGTTGTATTCGACCCCTGCGTGGGCATGTAATGTGTTTGAGTTGTATGTATTTATTGAAAGACCAAATCGGTCTACTGAGTCATTTTAGTCTTAAAGGCATTGTTTAGATGTTCGATGTTGTTACCAGTCTGGTAGATCCTTGAGGAAAGGTTCTACGGCGTGTAATATCCCTGAGCGGATTGGGGGTGTTACAAAGGAAAAAGTGTTAGCACATGCTAACAGTCAGAGACCGTAGACACTAGACTAAAACTGGAAGATGCTAACTTACGTAACATGCAGTACATAACGTACGTCAAGGCAAATATACGCGATAGCGCACGCTAAGGAAGTCAGCCTAGCGCAAGCTAATAAACAACTGGCAGTAACGGCTAGTTTGTGGAAGAAGGCTATAAATACCAAATGAGTTGGTATCATTCCACACAACAACATTGAGCAATTCACATACACTTGAGATATCATTGTAAATATTATAGTTGTTGTTCTTGAGCTTAAATTAGAGTGATTGAGTGTTATACACAAAATCATACACAAGTGAAAAAAAAAAGATGCGATTGGATTCGGTGTTATTAGGATCAAGGATCTGGCATTGTTAGAATCGCAATCGCTATCTTAGTGAGGTTTATCTTGTACCGATAGAAAGCTAAAGTGGTTGACTCCTTGTCCAATAGAAAAGGAAAACGGTTTAACTTGGACCAACAAAAAGACAAGTACGAGTGGTTTATCACGGACCAATAGAAGACGTGATTGTAACGGTTATCCCTCGACCGATAAAAGAGAGGTGTAGAGGTTTTGATCTTTAGCCTATTGAAAAAGATACATCGAGAGAGGACGTAGGCACGTTTGGCCGAACCTCTATAAATCCGTGTGTCGTTTATTTTCCGCGCATTAAATTTACGCTTCCGCAACACGGCACATATTCTGATCTTGCTTCAACAATTGGTATCGGAGCGGTTCCTCCAATACACGGCTTAACATCCGAGGAGTTGATCCAAATGGCATTTCAACTTGCTCCAGTCGAAGGCCTTGCTCTCAACCGACCACCCTTTTTTGATGGCTCGAACTTTATGACGTGGAAGAAAAAGATGTCAATATTCATCCAAGCATATGACATCGAGCTTTGGAAGGTGATTTGTCTTGGTCCTAAAATTCCGACGAATTCCAACGGTACGCTTAAAACATTCGAAGAATATGACGATTCCGATTGGAAAAATGACCATTACAATTGTAAGGCAACTCAACTTCTTTATTGTGCCTTATATTCGGAAGAACACAACCGGATATCATCGTGTGATAGTGCGAAAGAAATTTGGAAAATGCTTGAGGTAACACACGAAGGTACGTCTCAAGTCAAGGAGACAAAAATTAACATGCTCCTTAACGAGTACGAATTATTCCAAATGAAGGACGATGAATCCATCACGATAGTGCTTGACCGTTCTTCGGTAATCACAAATGGATTAGCATGTTTCGGAAAATAACTTTCGAGTAGTGAGAAAGTAAAGAGAATTCTCTGATCACTACCTCGAGAATGGGACGGTACGGTGACGGCAATAATGGAATCTAAAGATTTAAATAATCTTGATTTTAGTGCTATCGTTGGTTCTCTTATCAACTACGAGATTGTTCTAAAATCTCGGAATGCCAAACCAAAACTGAAGGAAAGATCAATAGCCATGAAGGCTAAAATGTCGATATCTAGAAAGGAAGAAATCTCGGTGGACGAAAGCGATGAAGAATCGGCATATTATACCAAGAATATTAATAAGTTCCAACACTTATTAAACCGGAGGAAGCAGGACATCCAAAAGGGAGAATCTAAGAAATTCGACAACACTTGTCGATTATGTGGTAAACCAGGCCACTTTGCTAAGAATTGTCGGGTTAAACCCAAATAGGTTTTAGTTGCAACATAGAGTGACGAAGATCCTGATGAAGACTTCATCGATCAAAATAACCTTGCATTTATGGCCCGGAGTTCATTCGACGATATCGACGTCGAAAGCCAAGTAAGTAATTCTTATGACGAACTTTTTGAAGCATTCGAGTTATTACATACCACTTATCAAAATGCTTTAAATGAGATTAAATCCCTCAAAACTAAATATAAATCTTTGGAAAATGAAAATTCCAAAATTCTTGAGAAGGGAAAATTTGTTGAAATCGATCACTCTAAATGCATTGAGAATGAAAATATTTTAAAGGATGATCTTGTTAAAATCCAAACCGAGCTCAAAAACTTAACGAATAAATTTTCTCTCGGAAACGAGAAATTTGAAAATATGCTCTCAGTTCAAAAATACACTTTAAATAAAGAGGGGTTAGGATTCAAACCACGATCTAAAAATGAATCCGTAAATTTCAAAATACCCCGGTGCGAAAAATGTTTGAAAATCGGGCATCACATTTCAAACTGTAAGAGCCCAAGACGGACGATTAAAGTTAAGAAAATTTGGGTTCCTAAAGGAACAATTGTTTCAAATATCGTTCACGTCTCGAAAGAAAAACCGACTTTCGGTTGGATCCCCAAAAATTAATTTTTGATATTTTACAAAGGGGGAGATAATATTTTCAGGGGGAGATATACCCTATTATTGCATATTTTTATATATTCATGCATACTTTTTATATATTCAAATTGGTATCTTTTATATTTTTTTTCACTTTTTGCTGAATACAAAATGGGGGAGAAGAAGTTGAATCGGATAAAAGCGTCATGAAAGATATGACGAGAAAAATAAAAAGTAAAAAGGAGGAGAAAATAATAAAAATCGAAGAAGTCGAAAAAGAGAAGAAAGCATACAAAAAGGGGGAGAAACGAAGGAGTTGAAAACTGAAAAACGAAGAAGTCAAAAATGACAGAAAAAAAATGGGTGAAACTAACGAAACGATCAAAGTCGAAAATTTTAAAACGTACATATATATATATATATTTTTTTGAAGGTTTTATCCAATTCAAGGGTTGTTATGTAATCATCAAAAAGGGGGAGATTGTTGGAATATTTGTTCCACGTATTCATAAATAGTGTTTTGATGATTAAGTTGCTAAACAAAACAAAACAACAAAGAGGCGAAGCAAAACGACGAAGGAATCAAAGACGCAAAAAGTTGTCCAAACTGCATGCATAATGCATGCTATTCATATTGAATAGCGCACGCAATCGAGAATCATTTACGTATGCAATACAGCAATGATAACGTACGTAACAAGCACTTACCTGCAGTTCAGTCAACCTACCTGATGGGGATAGCGCACGCTACACACTATAATATAACACACGCTATCAAGCCCATATTACCATTGTGAAGAGATTCAAACACAGAATGACGTATGCAGTGAAGTAAGCTTAGCGCACGCAAGAGATGATATTTAGCGCACGCTAACTATCAGTTTGAATCAAGTCAATCAATCCGTTGGGGAGAATCTGCTACAAGTCAAAAAGTATAAACGGATATATGACGCATGCAATGATGCAAAATTAGCGCACGATAAGGAAGAAGTGTAAGCGCACGCTAACAGTCAGAGATAGTAGCCACTGGACTAAAACTGGAAGATGCTAACGTACGTAACATGCAGTACATAACGTACGTCAAGGCAAATATACGTGATAGCGCACGCTAAGGAAGTCATCCTAGGGCACGCTAATAAACAACTGGCAGTAACGGCTAGTTTATGGAAGAAGGCTATAAATACCAAGGGCTCGTTTGCTAAGTTGTATGGGATAAAGCTTGATAAGATTGACTGGGATTTCTTATACAATATAAAAAATTAATATCATATTTGGTAAGATGTATTAAATTCTCTACAAAATATAGATATCCTGGTAGTTTATTGAATTTATTAGTCGCAATATTGTTTAATATCACCTAATACCACCTTTTAGGTGGGATACGTAATACCAAAAATCAGTATTGTTTATACGGGCCCGAATTTTATCAAGGGCCCTATACTTTATACCAAACAAGATATAAAGTTGTATTAAATATATTATACACCTTAATCACACATAGCAAACAATCCCCAAATGAGTTGGTATCATTCCACACAACAACATTGAGCAATTCACATACACTTGAGATATCATTGCAAACATTATAGTTGTTGTTCTTGAGCTTAAATTAGAGTGATTGAGTGTTATACACAAAATCATACACGAGTGAGAAAAAGAAAAGATACGATTGGATTTGGTCTTATTAGGATCAAGGATCCGGTATTGTTAGAATCGCAATCGCTATCTTAGTGAGGTTTATCTAGTACCGATAGAAAGCTAGAGTGGTTGATTCCTTGTCCAATAGAAAAGGAAAACGATTTAACTTGGACCGAGAAAAAGACAAGTACGAGTGGTTTATCACGGACCAATAGAAGACGTGATTGTAACGGTTATCCCTCGACCGATAGAAGAGAGGTGCAGAGGTTTTGATCTTTAGCCTATTGAAAAAGATACATCGAGAGAGGACGTAGGCACGTTTGGCCGAACCTCTATAAATTCGTGAATGTTGTGACAAAGAGGAATATTTATAGTGCTGCTACACTGGGAGAAACAATAGGTACTTGTGACAATGATGCTTATCAAGAGCCAAATGCAACAAATATTCCACCATCAACGACAATTACGATGAATAATGTTCCTGAAGGACGAGTTGTCCACTCTGTGGTGATGCTCGCGGGTACGTTGACGTTGATACAGACGAGATACTTGAAAATTCTGATGACGATAATGTGGACGACTTGAGGCATATGTTGCCGGATATCAACTCAGATAATGAGACAGACTGTAGTGATGACTAAGACTATGATCCATAAATTTAATAGATGTTTATTTTCATATGTTATATATAATGATTATTTTTGCTTTTTTGGAAACAAAAAAATAGTAATAATATTAATCAAAACATTAATTAACATATTATTAATAATAATTAAAAAAAAATCGTGAGGGTTTAGCCGACGACTTTGGTGGAAGTCATCGGCTAAACCCTTATAAAAAAAATGGGGTTTAGCCGACGACTTTAAACCCTTTTCAAAAAAAAATTAAAAAATTGGAGTTTAGCCGACGACTCAGATTAAGTCGTCGGCTAAACCTTTAAATATATATACCCCCTTCTCTTCTTTCTTCTTTCTTTTCTTCTTTTTTCTTCCCCCACCCGTCACCCGCCCGAGCCCGTCACCCACCAGCCGGAACACCGTCGCTCGACCTCCCGACCACCCGCCGTCAGACCTCCCGCCTCCCACCGCTCGACCGTCCGCCCCCCGCCCTACCGCCGCACATGTAAGTTTTTTTTGTGCATTTTTTAGTGTATTAATTTTAGTTTTTAGAATTAGATTTTTGTGTGTTTTTAGTTTATTAGGTTAGGCTTTATTTAGTTTTTAAAATTTTTGTTTTATTTAGTTTATTAGGTTATGTTATATTTAGTTTTTAGAATTAGGGTTTTGTGTATTTTTAGTTTATTAGGTTAGATTTTATTTAGTTTTTAGAATACCCTTTTTGTGTATTTTTAGTTTATTAGGTTAGATTTTATTTAGTTTTTAGAATTTTGTGTTTTATTTAATTTATTAGGTTAGTTAATTTAGTTTTTAGAATTAGGTTTCTGTGTATTTTTAGTTTATTAGGTTAGATTTTATTTAGTTTTTAGAAAACCCTTTTTGTGTATTTTTAGTTTATAAGGTTAGATTTTATTTAATTTTTAGAATTTTGTGTTTTATTTAGTTTATTAGGTTAGTTTATTTAGTTTTTAGAATTAGGTTTTTGTGTATTTTTAGAGTTTTTAGAATTTTGTGTTTTATTTAGTTTATTAGGTTAGTTTATTTAGTTTTTAGAATTAGGCTTTTGTGCATTTTTAGTTTATTAGGTTAGGTTTTATTTAGTTTTTAGAATTTTGTGTTTTATTTAGTTTTCATTTGTTTGATGAATTTGTGAATTGAATGAAATATGATGAATTGTGTGATGAATTAGGTAAATTGGTTGATGAGTTGTGAATTGATGAAATAGTTGATGAATTTGTTTGAGGAGGAAGGGATTGTATAGCCGGCGTTAATCGAACGATTAACGTGGTATGACATTGATAATTAATGTTGTGTGATTGTTTAATTTACTGTGGAAACTCTGTCGAATTTTTGAATATCTGTATGTTTCTTTAATTTTGAAGATGGAAAGAATAAAGAAAGCCTTGGGGAAGAAGTCGACAAAGTCGACTACTCCCGATTCAGGGGGAGTTCGGCAGCCTCTAGTAGGGCGGGTCACGCTACTCAGTACATAGCTCAGAGTAGCGCTCGTGCCCGCCAGATACTAGAAGCTACTGGCATGAACGCTGATGATTTTGTGAGGGCAACAGATGACCACGCTGCACTAGCGCAGCGTTTATCCTTTCAGACACCACGGTCGACCCCTTCGCAGACGGAGACTCGTATGCCTCCCATCCACCGACCCACATCCAGCCCTCCTATATCAGGAGATGTACGGAGTTCCTCGTCGGCGGTGCCCCACGGTCCGCCGAGTCTATTCATGCCTTCGATGGTTCCGACTATTCCGGAGGCCGATGAGATGGGAGTTCGAGTTCCCGTTCGATTAATTAGCCCTGAGGAGGCGTACGTCTACGAGTCTTGGCCAGACAGCATGCGTTGGCGAAGTTGTCGGGTTTCGAAGACGAAATTGTATGAGGAGATACAGAGGGAGAAGGAGAAGGGGAAAAATGTAGGGGTGTCGAACAGTTCGGTTCCGGTTAACCGGACCGAAATTTTCGGTTAACCGGAACCACAATTGCCCAAAAATGAGAACCAAGAACCGAACCATATAAAATTTCGGTTAACCGGAACTGGACCGTTATTTTCGGTTCCGGTTCGGTTAAACCGACAGAACCGTTTTTTTGCACGGGTTAAATTATAAATTATAAATTATAAATTATAATATTAATATTTAATACATATATAATATATTATTATAATTTTTTAATAAAATATAAAATATTTATTTAACAATATTAGGGTTTTAAATTTTTAATTTACAAAAAATAAAATAATAAAATATACTCCCTCCATCCACGATCAATGTTCCCCAACTTTTTGGGTTCGGGTTTTAAGAAATGTTAGGTGAGTGTGATGTGAGTGGAGTTTGGGTCCCACATTAAAAATAATTTAATTTTAATTAAGTTAGTAAAATAATTTAATATGTGGGTCAACCTGGTAAAATGTGTAAATATATAAAAATTATAAGGATATTTTAGTAAATTGAATTGTGGGGTAGTGTTTAAAAATAGAAAGGGAACATTTTTTGTGGACATACCAAAATGGCAAAAAGGGAACATTGATTGTGGACAGAGGGAGTATAACTATCAAATATAAAAATAATGTATAACTATAAAATATAAAAATAATATTTAATAAATATATTATAAAATCGGTTTTCGGTTCGGAACCGTTCGGTTCCGGTTCCCAACCGAAAACTGAAAAATTATGTAATAAGGAACCGAAAACCGAACCTTTAACTGATTATACGGTTCCGGTTAATCGGGACCGGCTCGGTTCCGGTTCGGTTCCGGTTCTAACTGAGAACCGGGAACCATTTAGACACCCCTAGAAAAATATAGTCGAGGAGGAGAAGAAAAAGAAGAAGATTTGTGGCCCAGCAAAGGGTCTGTCGCTCGACTCATACGTCAGTAAGCATGTCCGATACGAGATTCCTCTAGACAGACACAGACGGCCGGTGATGTCTTATGACGCTACGGCGGCATATAGCCGTAATGTTGGCTTTGTCATTCGGGACAGAGTCCCCATTTTGGGGCCCGATTGGGGGGACGTGCCGCATTGCATGAAGGATGCCTTGAATAATGCTATGTCGGTAAGTTATTAAATATTTAATAAGTGTTTTTCAATCAACACGTAGTTCTTCAAAACGCAATATGTGATGTTTTTAAATTATTGAGTATTTATGTTTTTCATAGGTGTGGTTTGTCATTCCCGACTCTCTACTACGCACTTGGTGTGACGAGGTGCAGTCTACCAAGTAAGTGATTTTAATTTATTTTGTATCTACATTCTACTCGTAATTTTTTTTCTTAAGAATAATATATGCTGTACAACGTGTGTTGTAGGTACAAATCATGAAAAAATGAGATGCACATGTTCTGGACAGCCTGGGGTGATACCCGAGAGGCTACCCGGGAAGAATTTAAGTTCTGGGAGTACGATTGGAAGTGGCTACGTGCCCATTTTCGCGACCCGGAGTTCATGGTATGAAATTATTTTTAATATGTATGTAATTTTTTAATTGTCTGTAAAATCTTGTAATTCTTGCAATATTTTTTAAGGCGACTAGCTTGACCAACACGACCAATCGTACTGGTCTGACTGACCATCACAGTCTGGGTTCGCAGTTGTTAGCGAGAGTTTCGCACGAGGCCACTTCTTCTGATTCTGTGGATGCATTTGTCTACCTGACTCAGAAAGCATATCCGAACCGTCCCGAAGAGCATGTAAGTCTTTTTTTATTTTATATTGGTAATAAACTAAATTCCTTTGTATCATACTTTTATTGATATTGAAATATTTATTTTCATATAACTTAGAAGCGTGTGCGAGAGGAGTCTTAGAGGATGCTTGCTAAGATTGTTTGGGAGAAGTATCCGGACTTAGCGGATACTAACCTCGATTCCGCCATTGGACAGATCGATAAGGCCGATCCTTATCTTCGCACTAGGGTGTGGGGTACCGTCTACCCTTCTAGAGGCAGTCAGTACCGCACTAAGATGATGGGAGCTGTGGGTCACAACCTATTGAGAGATACCCCCAGCTTCCGGCGCCCTCGCGGACGGGATGCACGGACTGCCTATCTCGAGGAGCAGTTGAGGGCGTAGAGGGAGCTCCGAGCTGAGAATGAAAGGAGGACTCAGACGCGTTTACATGAGAGCGAGCAGAGGATTGAGTCGCGGTTAGAGATTTTCCAGAGACAGCAGCAGGCCATGATGGACTATATGATGACGCTGACTCAAACCATTACTCAGGCTGGACTACAGCCACCTGCTCCACCGCCTTCTATCTTCGGCCAAACCCCATCTTCACAACCTCGTGACGAGGATCTAGGGGATGGTGGTAATCCTTCTACTTCTACATTTGGACATTTAGATGATTTTGGTAGTGGATTGTAGTTGTGTTGTTGTAGGACTCTTGTATATTTATATTTGTGTTAGAATTGTGTAAGTGATTTTGTTGACGCTACTAGTATATTGATGAAATTTATGTTCTTGAATGTGTTGTGCGTTGTGTTGCATATAATGTTGGGCATATTATTGATGGTATTGATTGAATGTGTTGTGCGTTGATTGTTGTTGATAATGGGAGCGGGTGTATAAAAATTACAGGTGCAAAAAAACAGGTTTTGGGATCCCAAAATCTGAATTAATTTTTTTTATATTAAGTTTTAGCCGACGACCTTTACAAAAGTCGTTGGCTAAAGTATATTATTTTTTTTTAAAAAATGTTTTAGCCGACGACCGTTGGTAAATGTCGTCGGCTAAAGTATATATTTTTTTAAAACACTTTAGCCGACGAAATTTTTCCTTAGTCGTTGGCTAAATAGTAGAGGTTTAGCCGACGACACTTAACAATCATCGGCTAAACTTTAGCCGACGGGAAAATGTCGTCATCTAAACTCTGAGCTCTAGCCGACGACTACCAAAATAGTCGTCGGCTAAACCTTGGCCGACGAATATCATCCGGCGGTTTTTTAGCCGACGACTGAGGGGATTAGCCGATGACATTGACCTTTAACCGACGACTTAAAGTCGTCGGCTAAACCCCCGATATTGGTAGTGTTAGTAGATGTGACTTATATTACATATTATAATTAGTAATGATTGTATTAAGTCTCTGATTATGTAACGCCCCGACTTTCTAGGGTAATTATTGGGGAAATAAATAAAATTAAGGTAAATTTTGACGAAAATAATTTCTTTTGAGAATATAAAAATTCTCGCTTACAAAGTCGAGTCGCTACAATAAAATAAAAATAAATACCTTTAAATAAGGTAACATTTTATCATAAATATGAGGTAAAAGTTTGCGGCGGAAGAATAATTCATAATTTATAAATTTCTGATCAACTTTTTCCCAAATAAGTTTCAAACATTTGACAAAAAGAAACATCATATAATAATTCCTCTTTCATATGCCCTCTCGGCTCGCTCCTTCGTCCATCCAGCTTGGTTCAACCTGCGGATTCAATAAAGGTAGGGGTGAGCTTCCTTCAGCTCGTGGAAATCACACTAATCAGAGTAATATACAATCTCATGGAAACCATAACATGAATAATCTATCATATTTTTCCTCAACGTAAATGCATACTCACAATATTACGTATAGCATGAATCGAGCACGCGTACACGAATATTGAGGTTGCGCAGGTGCCCCCTCAACAACATCAAACATAAACACAATACCACATATAGCATGAATCGAGCACGCATGTAAAAATTGAGGTTGCGTAGGTGTCCCCGCAACAACATATATCTTAAGATAGCCTCTTACACGAATATAGGTTAGCCTGATTTACATGCATAAAATTTTAACCATGAATAGAACATCACATATACAGTCCAATTAAAGCAATTAAAGTGATAGTGAAAATTCCCACCTGAATAAATGATGATGTCTGACTTGAAATGAAGATGCTCGACTCACAGTCCTAAGCCCGTAAATCCTCGATAAAGTCTACATATGATAATAATAATAATAATTATAAACTTACAATTTACTATCTATATAATAAATGAAAAGATACGCATCACTAAATAATAACTGAAGATAAATTATAATTGCTTATTAATATTAACCGAAGAATTAACATTATTAATGATTGAAATTAAAATATTTAGGCAATAATTCGGATTAATTATTAATATAGATTGAAAGTCAACATCTTATTGTTTCGATCAAAATTAGGATTTAATCGAAGTTTGAAAGTTGACTGGGGTCAGATTGTAAGACTTGAGAAGCTGACTGGGTTAAATTTGGATTAATTTAAACTGTGTGGGATGAATTGAAGACTGATGGAAAATGTGAGGGCTAAATTGAATAACTCTAATAATTTGCGGGTATAAATACCCATTCTCACGGTTCAGCCGACAGAACCCTTTTTTTTTTTTTTTGATAACTAGGTGATTCCAGCTTAGCCGGACTAATCCTAATCCCTCAATGAACCCACTCCTAACCCATTGAGAGAAGTAAATCGCGAGTCGCTCGAGCAATTCCAGGGTTCCCAATGCCTTTTCTGTACACTTCTGCGCACAAGGAGAAACCCTTAACGATGCACGCCTCGGTTCCCAAAGACAGCTTCTGGAGAATGTACCACTGATTGGTCAAGACTCTCCTGCCTCAAAGAAGGAAATACTCCCACACTGCCGCTTGACGCGAGATTAAACATTGATTAGCGGTTGCTTGAGCTATCCCCGAGGAGCTAGAGGATCATAAAGAGAAAAACTTCCTCTTTCACCTCCTTTGGTGGGGTTAGAACCCAAGGCGTCCTACCACTGGACCACCCACCCTTCCCGACAGAACCCTTTCTTCCTCCTCACATTTCCTTCTTTTCCCCGTTTCCTTCTTCTCCAATCTCTCTCTCACACTACTCCTCAATCGGCCGGAAGCAAAAAGAAAAAAAATCACAAACACACACACAGTAAATCGGACACACACACACACACGGCCAGACTTCGCGTCTCCTCCTTCTCGGCTGAAAATGAATCGCGGACCTCTAACCTTCTGCACCATAAATCAAAACAAATCGGACATACGCAAATGCTCGGCTATAGGGCGACGGCGAGCTCGCGGCATGGTGCAGGTCCGACGCACGTTGCGGGTTCAGGGGATGGCTAACTCCGGCTCGGTGTCGCGGTGGCCTACGCGACGTTTCGGACATGGAAACAGGTAAGATTTCAGGTTTAAAGGTTTTGGATATTGATAAGTGGGTTTGAATTCGAATCTGGTTAGGGTTTGAGGGCCGATTTCGGGCTGAAGGTGTTTTTGAAAATATTAGTACCTTGTTTGTAAAATTTGGTTTGTGATTCTGGTTTGGCCATGAGTTCAACCGAGTTGATGTTGATTCTTGTTTTCTGAATTTGAGTTCGGGTTGAGCCCGGTCGGAAAATTTCTATTTAAATTGTAAGTTTGGTTTTGAAACTGGGTTGAGGTGAAATTGGATGGTGTTGCAAATTTCGGATTTGATTCGGGTTTGGGAAAGTCGAAGTGTTGGAGAAAAAATCTGATTTGCAAAATTCTGGATTCGGGCTCGGCCCGGATTTGATGAATTCGGGTAGTTTGGAATTGATTTGATTTGTTTGGGAAGATGAAAATCGAGGTGGATACACAAATTCGGGTCTGAAGTTTTGATTTTTATTTTCTGTTTCGGTTTTATTGATTCGTTGGTTTCGGATTTGGCATCCGGTTATTGTTTAGATTCACGAAATAAGTTTGTATTCAAAAATTGAAATTTGCAGACGAGCAAGAGAAGGTTAGGATATGGCTTTTTACCTCACTGAAGGGAGAAGATGAGGAACTGGAGGTGGTTGTTCTGTGCTGGAATGATTCTGAGCAGAATAATTTTCTCGAGACGGCCGGGTCGATGAAGCTGATGCCTTCCTCTGTGTATCGAAGATTTTTCTGTATTGTATTGTAATTATTTTTTTTTGTTGGATGACGATGGAAAGATTTCTGCACTGCAGAATGGCGAGGGTTGGGGACGGCTGAGGGAAAAGAAGAGTTGTATTCTGTGTATTGTATTTTTGTATTGTACATGTATTGTATTTATACTAATCATTAAATTTTGGGTCACCACAATATGTTTGGGTCAAGGTAATAATAATAATAATAATAACAATAATGATAATAATAATTGTAATAGTAATGAATAAAATAATAATAGTAATAGTAATGAATAAAGTAATAATAGTGATGGTAGTTATAATATCGATAATAATATCGAGAGTAATATAAATGGTGATATAAAATGATAAAGATAAAAATATCAATACCGTCAATATTAATATGGTACTTATTATAAATATTATTATTATTATTAATATTACCTTTAAAAAATTTTAATATTAATAATATTGACTAACATTAAATGTTTTGAAATTAACTTGAGAAATTAACTCGGGTTAGGATTTGTAATACGTCGAAATAAATGTTCATGATTCTCTAAATGAAATTAAATAAAATGAAATGTATTATAATATTTTAATAAAATAGTAATATTGCATTATGAAAATAGCGGGTATTACATCCTACCCTTCTTAGAAAAATTTTCGTCCTCGAAAATAAATGACATACCTGGATTGAAGAAATTCGGATAACGAGCTTGAAGTTCTTCCTCGCGCTCCCAAGTGGCTTCATCCTTACTGTGGTTACGCCATTGGATTTTGACAAACACCTTCTCTTTGTTCCTCAACTGTCGGACTGATCGGTCGAGAATCAGTTCTGGTTGTTCTTCATAAGTAAGGTCTTTGTTCATCTCTACGGCGGTATAGTTGATGACGTGGCTGAGATCGTGCACATACTTCCTCAACAACAATATGTGGAAAACGTTGTGCACGGTCGAAAGTTCCGGGGGTAAAGCCAAGTGGTAAGCTAACTCTCCAATCCGTTCAATAATTTCGAACGGTCCAATGTATCTCGGTCTCAACTTGGTCCTTGGACCAAAACGAACGATTCTCTTGGTAGGAGATACCTTCAGGAATACTTTGTCGCCAACACAAAATTCGAGATCCTTCCTACGCTTGTCGGCGTAAGACTTCTGACGATCTTGTGCTATCTTTATCCTTTCACGAATTTTATCCACCATACCAACTGTCTGTTCGATCATCTCGGGACCCAAAATTCTCCTTTCACCTACCTCATCCCAATACAGTGGTGATCGACACTTCCTACCGTAAAAGGCTTCATATGGTGCCATACCGATCGTCGACTGATAACTGTTGTTGTAAGCAAATTCTACCAAAGGCAACAGTCGCTCCCAATTATTGACCATGTCTAACACACATGCTCGCAACATATCCTCAAAGATCTGAATGGTCCTCTCGGACTGACCGTCAGTCTGAGGGTGATAGGCCGTGCTAAAATTCAACTGCGTTCCCAAGGCTTCTTGCAAACTCTCCCAAAAATGCGATGTGAAACGAGTATCCCTGTCGGATACTATAGAGACTGCCACTCCATGCAATTTAATAATCTCCTTGATATAAAGTTGAGCATACTGATCCATTCGAAAGTTCATCTTAACTGGGATAAAATGAGCTGACTTTGTGAGTCGGTCTACAACAACCCAAATAGCGTGATTTCCTCTTTCCGTTCGAGGCAAACCTACCACAAAGTCCATCGTGATGTGTTCCCATTTCCATTCTGGAATATGAAGTGATTTAAGTAATCCAAAGGGACGTTGGTGTTCTGCCTTTACTTGTTGACAAACTACACACTTTCTGACAAAGTCTGCCACATCTCTTTTCAAACCTTCCCACCAAAATGTCCCCTTGAGGTCTTGGTACATCTTGGTACTCCCAGGGTGTGCCTCCTTCAATATCGATTCTCTCAACTTGACAACATTGGTCACACAGACCCTCCCTTCATAGTATATTGTGCCATCATCGGACACACTAAATCCCTTATCCTCACCTGAAAGAGTACGTTCTTTCTTCTTGACCAAGAAGTCGTCCTGTCCTTGACCTTCTTTGATTTGTTCCCTCAAGGTTGGTTGTATCACCAAACTAGCTAATAATGACTCAACTGGAATCGATGGTGTAGCCATCTCAAGGTTCATCCTTGTAAATTCCTTGACCAAGCTTTCCTCCTTGGTCAACAAACAAGTTAAGTCTCCTCTCGCCTTACGGCTCAGTGCATCAGCAACTATGTTTGCTTTACCAGGGTAGTAATGAATTGTACAATCGTAGTCTTTGACCAACTCAAGCCATCTGCGCTGCCTCATATTCAATTCTTTTTGTGTGAAAATATATTTCAGACTTTTATGGTCTGGATAAATTTCACACTTACCTCCATAAAGGTAATGTCTCCAAATCTTCAAGGCATAGGCAACTACCTTGCCCACTTGCATCAATATACATCCCAAACCTTGCTCGGATGCATCACTGTAAATGACGAACTCTTTCATCGGATCGGGAATCGTCAAAACTGGTGCTACAGTCAATTTTCACTTAAGTTCTTGGAAACTCTTTTCGCATTTCTCATTCCATAAGAAAACTTCTCCCTTTCTAGTCAACTTAGTCATAGGTGCAGCTATCTTCGAAAAT
Organism: Orobanche coerulescens; assembly: GCA_033398695.1. Classification (NCBI taxonomy): domain Eukaryota; kingdom Viridiplantae; phylum Streptophyta; class Magnoliopsida; order Lamiales; family Orobanchaceae; genus Orobanche; species Orobanche coerulescens. The sequence continues at coordinate 39,889,545 of CM065809.1, read as the reverse complement.
CCCTCGATAAACCTCCAATAATAACAGTCTAATCCCAAGAAGCTGCGAACTTCATTCGCATTACTCGGCACTTTCCAATCATTGACTGCTTCTACCTTAATCGGGTCAACCTCAATTCCTTTAGAAGTGACCACATGTCCCAAAAATGCAACTCGGTTGAGCCAAAATTCACACTTGTTGAACTTCGCATACAAATTCTCCTTGCGCAGTATTCCCAGTACCGTTCTAAGATGCTGCTCATGTTCAACCTTGGTCTTTGAATATACAAGTATGTCGTCTATGAACACAATGACAAACTTGTCTAAATAAGGTTGAAATACATGGTTCATGAGGTCCATGAATACCGCTGGAGCATTAGTCAAACCAAACGGCATCACTATAAACTCATAGTGTCCATAACGAGTTCGAAATGCGGTCTTTGGGATATCATCATCCTTAATCCTCAGTTGGTGATATCCGGATCTCAAATCTATTTTCGAGAATACTCCCGATCCCCCAAGTTTATCGAATAGGTCCTCTATTTATTCTTTATCGTGAGTCGATTAAGTTCACGATAGTCTATGCACATCCTCAAATTTTCGTCCTTTTTCTTCACGAATAGTACTGGCGCACCCCATGGCGAAACACTCGGTCGGATAAATCCATAGCCGAGCAGTTCCTGGAGTTGTACTTTCAACTCTTGCAATTCCTTGGGCGCCATCCTATAGGGAGCCTTCGATATTGGTGCCGCTCCTGGCACTAAATCAATCGAGAACTCAACTTGACGATTCGGTGGAACTCTGGGCAAGTCTTCGGGAAAGACATATGGATACTCCTTGACGATAGGTACATCAGCTACTGTCTTCTCCGAAGTTGTTTTCCCTATCACGTTCACCAAGAATCCTTGGCAACTTCGCTTCTTCAACATTTTCACAGCTTTCATGGCTGAAATCACCTTTGGGGTACTAGAGTGTCTCACTCCCTCGAATACGGTCTTGACATCGATAGACGGACATAAAGTTACTCTCCTTTCGGAGCATTCAACTACAGCTCTATGCTTGTCCAACCAATCCATACCCAAAATGACATCAAAATCACTAAATTCAACTATGTGCAAGTTGGATAAGAAGCTATGTTCGTTAATCTCTATCTTCACATTGTTAGTTATCGAGTCTACACGCACTACTCCCCCCGTAGGCATGCTAACTAGTATAGATCTAGGGGCTTTACTACTTCTACAACCAATCATAGTGCAAAGCTTCCTAGAGATGAATGAATGAGATGCACCCGTATCAAACAATACCAAAGCAGGAATATTTGCAACTGATAACATACCTGGCATAGTTTGGGGTTCGGTCTCTGCTTCAGCCTCGGCCATGCTATACACTCGAGCTCTACCTCCTGAGCCTTGACCTTGCTAATTATTGCCTGGGCCCTTTCCTATCTTCGGACACGCTGGGGACAGGTGTCCTTCCTCACGGCAATAGTAGTACCGCCTCTGACCAAGCATACATGCACCTTTATGTCCCTTGCCATAGGTAGCACATGTAGGTTTATCGGACCGGGGTTTCACCCCTGAAGATCCCGTCTTAACATTCTTCTTACTACCACCTCCTTGATCGTGCCACTTGTGCTTGTTATTTGTTGCAACTGGTGGTGCCCTTGCCTTCTCCACGTCTAAACTAGCAGAAATGTCCTCGGCCCTTGAAATAGCTTCATTGTAGCTCAAACGACCATGACCAGCCAAATGGTGGCAAAACCGGTCACGAAGCCCATCCCGGAATTTCTGCCGTGACCGGTTATCTGTGTGTGGTCTTCTCACAATGATATTTATGCTATTGGAAAGCCAATTTAGAGAGATACAACTTTTGGCATTTTCAAATTAGGCACTTTCTCGGTCTCAAAATCCGAGTTATCCGACCGTAGTGCGCGACCCATCGTGTACCTGGCTATTTCTTTGGACATGTCACATACGTTTGTAGTTTGTTCCCAAAGATCTTTCTACTATTGGAAAGCTTAATCAGATGGCTAAGACTTTGGTACAGAGAAATTTTTCCATCAAGCCACGTTGAGGCCTCGAAATCTGATTTTCACGACCATAGCGCACGACCCACAGTGTTTCTCGATGTTTTGCCATATCTCATTCATATGTGGTAGGATCCGGAGGATATAAACTTTTTTTATTTTCTTAGAGAAAGAGCTTAAAAATTTTCGGGCCCTAAAAAGGAGCTAAAATGGACAAGAAAAAAATCAACAAGTTAGCTCATTTAGCCCATTCTTAAAAAAAAGAGAAAAAAGAAAGCAACTCAAACCAAAATAGTACATTTTTCTCTTTTTTTTTCTCATATACAAGGGGGAAGCTATCACGTAGTTCTTGTCCCGTTCTGAGCCGGCTCAAAAATTGGATACCTTATGTGGGTTGCGAATAATATCGAGCCGTATTTCTGAAAATACTAAAAATCTCGACCAAGGCGGATGTCGAGTCCGACTATCCCAATCTGTAAGGCTATAAATGAGGATCCATAGGCCGTGTTAATCTCCCCAAGACGACCTATAACAAAGGAGATAGTGCCAAAATAGTGTTGGGGTAAAAGGCAACCTTAGTACACTAGTTTTTTAGCCATATCTCATCAGTGTGTGCTCTGCTCACAACGATCTTCATGTCGTTCGAAAGCCAATTCAGATATCTACGACTTTTGACAATATTATTTTTTAAGTTGGGCACTAGCTCGATCTCGAAATCCAACTTCTTCAACCGCAACGCGCGACCCATCGTGTACCTTGCTGGTTCTTTGGGCATATCGCATTAGCTTGTTGTCTGGACCCAAAGCTCTTTACATCGTTTGAAATCTTAATCAGGCGGATACGACTTTGGTGCAGAGTAATTTTTCCATCAAGCCAAGTTGGGGCCTCGAAAACTAATTTTCCCCACCATAGCACACGACCCACAGTGTTTCTCGATGTTTTTGGCCATATCTCATTTGTTTTTGGTAGGATACGGAGGATATAAATTTTCTTATCTTCTTGCAGAAAGTGCCTAAAATTTCCGGGCAAGAAAAAAATCCAAGTTAGCCCATTTATCCCATTTTTAGAAAGAAGAGAAAAAATAAAGCAACTCAAGCCCAAAATAGTACATTTTTCTCTTTTTTCTTATATACAAAGGGGAAGCTATCATGGAGTTCTTGTCCCATTCTGAACTGGCCCAATAAATAGGATACCTTATGTGGCCTCCGAATAATATGGAGCCATATTTATGAAAATACAAAAAACTCGACCGAGGTGGATGTCAAGTCCGAACATCCCAATATGTAAGGCTATGAATAAGGATCCCGAAACTGTGTTAATGTAATATCCGGAATTTCTACTACAGTTGTTTGATATTATTTTATCCAAGTTATATTGTACAGCGTGGAATCTGTACAGTAGGGATAAAATAAATAAAGGACTGAGATGTCAGTATCGGTATAATTGTCGTATCTGGTCGACAGTTACATTTGAGGATATCGTGTATCAGGTTATCGTACTTTCGATATAGAGTATATCGTATAAGAATATTATTAGATTCAGTGTTTGTGTTCAGTGTGTCTTATGTTCGTTTTTGGTACGTCAAGATGTTGGACAGAAATTGCGGAAAATGGCTAAGTGTTCATTACTGGTTACAGGTAGCGCACGCTACAAAGTATTGATAGCGTACGCTAAGAGGTTCGGTTACGTATGCTAAGGAGGACCCCTAACGTACGTAACGACTTGCTGGGTTAGTTCTGGAAGGTGACCGACAGGTAGGCCCAGGTTGATTTTTATATTCAGTTAGCGCACGCTAACGTATGTTGGTTAGCGCACGCTAACATCAGATCGCCAATAATGGAATCTTAGATTTCGGCGGGTGGACCCGGCCACTTGCGACGCGTGTCCAGATAAGGTCAGTGGGTGTTTGTCATGCAGGGCTAGCGCACGCTAATTCCAGATTGGTCAAAGGAATACCGATAATCGCGGATGCTTTCGGCATGTGGGGGCACGAGTGGTAGGTGTGTACTGTAGCAAGTCAACTTCGGATAGCGCACGCTAAGGTAAATGACTTGCGCACGCTAAGCACGATGTTTTACGTACGTTAATGCATGGGCATTACGTACGTAAGCTAATTCTGGCGGCGGTAGCCTGCAGGCCGATAGCGCACACTAACAAAGTCGGTTAGCGCACGCTAAGGCGGTAGCGCACGCTAAACATGAGATGTTAGCGCACGCTAATAATGAATATTATAAAAGGGACGGAAAGGGTCTTTGAGAAGCATTTCGTCATTTTTTCTTCTTTCAGTCGAGAGAGAGAGAGTTGGGATATATTTGAGGTTCCCTAACACTGTATAATAATAATCTTTAACAACATTAGATTGAGAGCTTGGATTCAAGCCTTATCCTTCAAGTTGTTCATGATTCTTTGGATGGAGTTCTAGTGTTCTTCTTTTTGGTTCGTCTAAACCAGGTAATCTTCGTATTCCTTCGTTAATGGTTCATTTTCTTGGATGATTTCATGCAAGGAGCATGTTGGATAATCATATGATGATGTTATATGAGATTCAATGGAATTTTGATAAGAGTTTCGGATGTTAGTTAAGATTCTTCATACCATAAGGATGTTGACTCATTTAACCCGATCTAAGAAGGATTTCTGAATCTTGGTAATTATATTGGTCGATTTAGATGAGATGAATCATGATACTAGGTTGAATTCCAGATTTAGCATGATATGATCCTTGTTATCGAGTCGGTTTGATTATTGAAGTTGTTATTGATATATGGACATTGACATGATCATTGTGATAATTATGGGGTCGTTTATCTTCAAGAGATATGGAGATTTGTCTCCCTTCATTCGGATTCGTAGTCGCAAGATGTGAGTCGATGTTTGGAATGCATGCCACTGTACAGCATTAGCGCACGCTAAGCTTACTGGCTAGCGCACGCTAACGGGACAACTTAGCGCACGCTACGTTATGCATTTAACGTGCGCTAAGTAGGCAGACAGTGCAGTATTTTTTGTGTTTTGATTATGAATTCGTGATGGTTTAACTTGGTTGGTTCTGACTGTGTTTATTCGAGGTTGTGTTGAACCGTTGAGTTCGATTGGTTAGTTTTGTCGGTTGTTGATTGTTATCGGATATGTGTTATTTGATTTCTTCGATAGGTTGAGATTATTGATTGGTGATTATAACCGGATATTGCGGTCGTGTTCGAGTATGTCCATTGTATTGCTTTTGATCGGGGCTGAGGAGCTCGTAGACAAAGGTAATGTGTTCGGCAGCAGTTTCGCGGTATCGGTATCGAGGCAAGTTATTACTTGTTCAGTTATAATATTTAATGAATGGTTTCAGTTTCATTTCGTTTATACTGCATATATCGATGATTATTATTGTGAACTCTGGGTATTCGGATCGCATATCGTTCTTTCGATTCTGGGAGATAAATCATAATGTATATGCTTTATCTCAGTTATTGGTATGTTCGAGTATCAAGGTTACATTATGTTAAAGACGAGGATATGAGTATCTATAGTTTATTGTACGTTTGGATCGCCGAGCATTGAGGATAATCGTCGGTGATGATTGGACATCGAGGTTGCTCCCGAAGGACTCGGGGCAAGTATTCCATATTGATTATGGTTTAATGTTATTTATTTTGGTCTCTTACATTTTCTTTCATGTTGTTGAACATGGAGTCGTCCTAGTAAATTGTCATGTTGTCGTGCATGTTATGTTGTTTATGTTGATGAACGTGTTGATTTGCATATGTGTATGCATATTGTGTTGTTCATGTTGTGTAAATAATCCGATGGGATTATGAGGATCTATGCTGAGGGCGCTGGATCGAATGTCCACCATGCGTTGGTTCGACGGGATCATCATGGGATCTATCTTTGAGGCCGGATCGGCCGACGGAGTTTTCCACCATGCGTTGGTCCGACGGGATCATCATGGGGATCTATGCTGAGGGCGCTGGATCCTTGGATTACCCAGTATTGTGTTATTGTTGTGCATATGTATATTGTTGGTTATCCACCTCGTGTTGATCTTGTAGGATCATATTGGGATCTATGCTGAGGGCTCTGGATCATGGGATTTCCATTGAGTATACATAGTTGTTATTGTTTTTGAGCATATTGACGTTATCATATGAGTATGCATTTGTAGGTCTTGTATTAGGACCTTGTCCGTATTGCATTGTTTAGATCTCGGATTAGACTGATATGATTGTCGTGGCACATCATGTCTCGAGGTATGTTCCGTATTTCCTTGGTATTTGTCTTTGATGGACAATCGATTATTGTTTTGGGATTTGATGATGTTATTCGCTGGATCGTATTGGTCAGTAATGGTATATTTCCGTATCGTGAGTTGGTGATGACAGTTTGAGAATCTTGAGTATTGTTTGAGGCACAATACAGATATTATGTTCGAGTTTATTGGTTAATCGAGTACAGGATGTGAAATGTGATAATGGTTATTCTAATGAGAATTACTTGAGTAAGTAAAGTTATGGCGGCAAGATTACGTTGGTCGTATTCTTATGTTGTATTCTCATTGGTATGTGATTATTAATGTGATGTGACGGTTATCATTGTTGGATATTATGGCTGACCCCGTCGTGGGATTTATTTTTAGATTCTCGGAATATCGAGCTTGTAGCGGTCGTGAAGAGATGAGCTTCCCGGAGGATACTGGCTAGGACATGTTGTGTGCATTGAGGTTCTTGATTGGTTCTTGTATTCCGCTGCTAGAGTATCTTTATGGTTGGTCTTTTTCCGCTGCGTGAGTATTTTGAAATGCTCTTTTGGTATCTAGTAACTGAGGTTACTTTGGAAATCGTTTTCTAAACTTTTGAGTGTCGGCTGTTTGGCCTTACGATTTCAAATGAGTTTTTACGACGGTTTTTGATAAATGGATTTTATAAGTCTTTGTGAATTTTTAAAGATAGTACCGTCGTTGGCCTCTTGGGCATTTGTAAATGTTTGTGAAAATTTCTTTTAGCCTTGTGGGTTCCATCTCGGGGCCCACGGCCGTAATATTTCCGGTCAAATGCGGGGTGTTACGAATATGGTATCGGAGCTTAGGTTGAGAAAACCTAGGCATTTGGGTCGAGTTGGGTCGTGTTTTTGTTGCGTCATTCGAGTTGTCGATTGACAAATATTAGAGCCGTGAGTCTTTGTTGTTCACTCGGGCTTGTGCGTTATCGGATTTGCGATCGCATCGGGCTTGTTATAACTTTTCCAAATGGTGTTAACGAGATTCTCTGGAATGAGATGTATTGTGTTCTTGAGTCGAATCGATTTGGCAACGTGTGTTTTGAAAATATCCATGTCGAGTATTTTCTAGAGTCGAGACATGTGCCAAGATCACGGGAATCGTCGGCTTCACGATCTGTAAGTATTTGGATTTTGAATTTCATTGAGATTTATTTCCGTTCTAGGTTGATATGTTTTGAGATTCGGCGGATATCATGCGTTACGGTATGAGATGTCAGTGGGACGGGATTGATGATCTTGAGAAACTATGATTTTGGAAATCGAGTATGTTGGTTAGATTTTGGAACGGAATTGTGCATTTGGGGAGAAATATTGTGCATGGTTGAGAAGAACATGTAGCATGTTAATTCATTTTGAGATATATGAACGCTTTTGATCATCGAAAATGATACCTTTCAAAATGAATGTTTTACGGATGTTTTACGGAAAATGATTTTGGGCCGAGACCCAATCGATTTTGAAATAGTTTTGTAACTCAGACTTGGAGTCCGAAAGAGTTTTCTACTTTTTAAACTTCTTGTAATGCGGAACAAGATACGGGCTGAGACCCTAATGTTTCAAAAGAAAGCTTTTCTGTTTTCTAAAACTCCCGAGATTTGTAAAACTCTTTATCAATCGTTTATTTATTTTGTTCCTACCTTTTGAGGTTTTTGGTTTACTTGTTCAAATGGAACTTCTCGGGAAGTCTTTCGTTGTGTTTGATTTGTTGATTTGTTTCAATGTTTTGTCATATCATATTTGAGGTGATCCAGGATGGATTAAGGATTTACGTTGCGAGTACTATGTGGAGAGGAGTTTTTATCAGAGTCTATATATTTGAGATTTTGGAACTCTATCATGTGGTTTTCTGATGGAATATCAGTGGATATTGGTGATGAGCCGAAGTGGTATACAGGAGTATGGATATGCAAAAGCATTTGCATAAATTCCATTTTATTTAATCGTGTCTATTCGAAAAGAATTTTTATCGAGAACTTGGCACCAGCGAGCCGATTTATTTTTAAAATTGATTTCGCGGTCTTACGAAAATTTATGTTTTGAGTTTTCAAACTCTTGAAAGAACTTTCGAAAATTGTCTTCGTGACAAGAATATATGATTTCAAACTGGTTTTGAAAATGTGATTGATGTACATATGCATTTAGTGCATCGGACATATCATATCGATGGTACAAGGAAAAGAGATTCGAAGTTTAGTATGGTAGATTGGTTATGCAAGGATGATCGGTTGATTGATCAGATAAGAGAAATATACTGCGTGTTGTGGATCCATATGCACGATGTAATTTTGGAACTTTGGACTTTGTAAAACCGGGACATATGTGCTATGTGAGTCCATTGGTGCGGTAGTAGCGCAATCTTACCATAGTGATCTTTGAATAATTTCTTTGTAAGTGTAAATTTGGGGATGGTGACCCTATGCTGGTAGTTTTGGATATTGAGTGGTCGTTCCCATGTATGAATTGGTATGTTCGTCGATTTGCAATTCGTTGTTCGTATGCCGAGGGAAATGTTCGCCAGTTGGGTATGTTTATTGATATCTACTATACGTGATTGATTTGTCGTTTTGAGAATGTTATTCTTTCGTATATCTGTTTCTGTGGTTCTGTGTTGATCGTGTTGGAGTTTACCGCGTGAAGGTATTCTCGATTTTCGTTGATCGTTCGTCGGTAATATTGGAGTTTATCAAGTTGATGATATTCTCAAGTGTGTTTTGACCTCTGGTTGGTCATATTGGAATTTATCATGTCGATGATAAAATTCGGTTGATTGTTGATCATTGTTGGTGATCATCTGAGCGTTCGGATTTTGTGTCGGTGTCTGAGGATTCGTGTCGTTTTGGGTAGTTGTTTCACAGATATATCGGATATTATTCGTTTTATCGGAATTGGAATTTGATCATGTGATCAGGCAAACAGGATTTGTCACGGATAGATTATTTTATCTGACAATGATATAATTTTGTTGAGACTCAAGGAATCGTGATTGTAAGCGTATTGGGACTGTACAGTGAGATCGCTTGCCAGTATCTCAGGAGATCGTCGACCTGCGTATTGTAAGTGTACTCTCTTAGTTATTCAGTAATGATGATGATTGATCGTTGTCGTGATGGCTTGGGATATTTTGGTTGAACGGGATATTTGTTTGTTTTTATGACGGATTGCAAGTTTCGAGGACGAAACTTATTTTAAGTGGTGTAGAATGTAATATCCGGAATTTCTACTACAACTGTTTGATAGTATTTTATCCGAGTTATATTGTACAGCGTGGAATCTGTACAGTAGGGATAAAATAAATAAAGGACTGAGATGTCAGTATCGGTATAATTGTCGTATCTGGTCGACAGTTAAATTTGAGGATATCGTGTATCAGGTTATCGTACTTTCGATATAGAGTATATTGTATAAGAATATTATTGGATTCAGTGTTTGTGTTCAGTGTGTCTTATGTTCGTTTTTGGTACGTCAAGATGTTGGACAGAAATTGCGGAAAATGGCTAAGTGTTCATTAGCGCACACTACTGGGTACAGGTAGCGCACGCTACGAAGTATTGATAGCATACGCTAAGAGGTTCAGTTACGTACGCTAAGGAGGACCCCTAACGTACGTAACGACTTGCTGGGTTAGTTCCGGAAGGTGACCGACAGGTAGGCCCAGGTTGATTTTTTAGATTCAGTTAGCGCACGCTAACGTATGTTGGTTAGCGCACGCTAACATCAGATCGCCAATAATAGAATCTTAGATTTCGGCGGGTGGACCCGGCCACTTGCGACGCGTGTCCAGATAAGGTCAGTGGGTGTTTGTCATGTAGGGCTAGCGCACGCTAAACCGTATGGTTAGCGTACGCTAATTCCAGATCGGTCAAAGGAATCCCGATAATCGCGGATGCTTTCGGCATGTGGGGGCACGAGTGGTAGGTGTGTACTGTAGCAAGTCAACTTCGGATAGCGTACGCTAAGGTAAATGACTTGCGCACGCTAAGCAGGATGTTTTACGTACGTTAATGCATGGGCATTACGTACGTAAGCTAGTTTACGAAGCGAGGCAGTAGCCTCTGGGCTTCGATAGCGCACACTAACAAAGTCAGTTAGCGCACGCTAAGGCGGTAGCGCACGCTAAACATGAGATGTTAGCGCACGCTAATAATGAATATTATAAAAGGGGACAGAAGGGTGCTGAGAAGGATTTCGTCATTTTTTCTTCTTTCAGTCGAGAGAGAGAGAGTTGGGATATATTTGAGGTTCCCTAACACTGTATAATAATAATCTTTAACAACATTAGATTGAGAGCTTGGATTCAAGCCTTGTCCTTCATGTTGTTCATGATTCTTTGGATGGAGTTCTAGTTGAGAGCTTGGATTCAAGCCTTGTCCTTCATGTTGTTCATGATTCTTTGGATGGAGTTCTATTGTTCCTCCTTGTGGTTCGTCTAAACCAGGTAATCTTCGTATTCCTTCGTTAATGGTTCGTTTTCTTGGATGATTTCATGCAAGGAGCATGTTGGATAATCATATGATGATGTTATATGAGATTCAATGGAATTTTGATAAGAGTTTCAGATGTTAGTTAAGATTCTTCATACCATAAGGATGTTGATTCATTTAACCCGATCTAAGAAGGATTTCTGAATCTTGGTAATTATATTGGTCGATTTAGATGAGATGAATCATGATACTAGGTTGAATTCCAGATTTAGCATGATATGATCCTTGTTATCGAGTCTGTTTGATTATTGAGGTTGTTATTGATATATGGACATTGACATGATCATTGTGATAATTATGGGGTCGTTTATCTTCAAGAGATATGGAGATTTGTCTCCATTCATTCGGATTCGTAGTCGCAAGATGTGAGTCGATGTTTGGAATGCATGCCACTGTACAGCATTAGCGCACGCTAAGCTTACTGGCTAGCGCACGCTAACGGGACAACTTAGCGCACGCTACGTTATGCGTTTAATGTGCGCTAAGTAGGCAGACAGTGCAGTATTTTTTGTGTTTTGATTATGAATTCGTGATGGTTTAACTTGGTTGGTTCTGACTGTGTTTATTCGAGGTTGTGTTGAACCGTTGAGTTCGATTGGTTAGTTTTGTCGGTTGTTGATTGTTATCGGATATGTGTTATTTGATTTCTTCGATAGGTTGAGATTATTGATTGGTGATTATAACCGGATATTGCGGTCGTGTTCGAGTATGTCCATTGTATTGCTTTTGATCGGGGCTGAGGAGCTCGTAGACAAAGGCAATGTGTTCGGAAGCAGTTTCGCGGTATCGGTATCGAGGCAAGTTATTACTTGTTCAGTTATAATATTTAATGAATGGTTTCAGTTTCATTTCGTTTATAATGCATATAGCGATGATTATTATTGTGAACTCTGGGTATTCGGATCGCATATTGTTCTTTCGATTCTGGGAGATAAGTCATAATGTATATGCTTTATCTCAGTTATTGGTATGTTCGAGTATCAAGGTTACATTATGGTAAAGACGAGGATATGAGTATCTATAGTTTATTGTACGTTTGGATCGCCGAGCATTGAGGATAATTGTCGGTGATGATTGGACATCGAGGTTGCTCCCGAAGGACTCGGGGCAAGTATTCCATATTGATTATGGTTTAATGTTATTTATTTTGGTCTCTTACATTTTCTTTCATGTTGTTGAACATGGAGTCGTCCTAGTAAATTGTCATGTTGTCGTGCATGTTATGTTGTTCATGTTGATGAACGTGTTGATTTGCATATGTGTATGCATATTGTGTTGTTCATGTTGTGTAAATAATCCGATGGGATTATGAGGATCTATGCTAAGGGCGCTGGATCGAATGTCCACCATGCGTTGGTCCGACGGGATCATCATGGGGATCTATGCTGAGGGCGCTGGATCCTTGGATTACCCAGTATTGTGTTATTGTTGTGCATATGTATATTGTTGGTTATCCACCTCGTGTTGATCTTGTAGGATCATCTTGGGATCTATCTTTGAGGCTGGATCATGGGATTTCCATTGAGTATACATAGTTGTTATTGTTTTTGAGCATATTGACGTTGTCATATGAGTATGCATTTGTAGGTCTTGTGTTAGGACCTTGTCCGTATTGCATTGTTCTGATCTCGGATTAGACTGATATGATTGTCGTGGCACATCATGTCTCGAGGTATGTTCCGTATTTCCTTTGTATTTGTCTTTGATGGACAATCGGTTATCGTTTTGGGATTTGATGATGTTATTCGCTGGATCGTATTGGTCAGTAATGGTATATTTCCGTATCGTGAGTTGGTGATGACAGTTTGAGAATCTTTAGTATTGTTTGAGGTACAATACAGATATTATGTTCGAGTTTATTGGTTAATCGAGTACAGGATGTGAAATGTGATAATGGTTATTCTAATGAGAATTACTTGAGTAAGTAAAGTTATGGCGGCAAGATTACGTTGGTCGTATTCTTATGTTGTATTCTCATTGGTATGTGATTATTAATGTGATGTGACGGTTATCATTGTTGGATATTATGGCTGACCCCGTCGTGGGATTTCTTTTTAGATTCTCGGAGTATCGAGCTTGTAGCAGTCGTGAAGAGACGAGCTTCCCGGAGGATACTGGCTAGGACATGTTATGTGCATTGAGGTTCTTGATTGGTTCTTGTATTCCGCTGCTAGAGTATCTTTATGGTTGGTCTTTTTCCGTTGCGTGAGTATTTTGAAATGCTCTTTTGGTATCTAGTAACTGAGGTTACTTTGGAAATCGTTTTCTAAACTTTTGAGTGTCGGCTGTTTGGCCTTGCGATTTCAAATGAGTTTTTACGACGGTTTTTGATAAATGGATTTTATAAGTCTTTGTGAATTTTTAAAGATAGTACCGTCGTTGGCCTCTTGGGCATTTGTAAATGTTTGCGAAAATTTCTTTTAGCCTTGTGGGTTCCATCTCGGGCCCCACGGCGCTGTAATATTTCCGGTCAAATCTGGGGGTGTTACAGTTAATCTCCCCAAGGCGACCTATAACAAAGGAGATATGGCCAAAACAGTGTTGGGGTAAAAGGCAACCGTAATACACAGTTTTTTTGGCCATATCCGTGTGTGCTCTGCTTGCAATGATCTTTAAGCCATTGGAAAGCCATTCAGAGAGCTATGACTTTCAACAAGACAATATTTCAAATTGGGCACTAGCTCTATCTCGAAATCCGACTTCTTCAACCACAACGCGTGACCCATCATCTACCTTTCTACAACTTTGATACATAGAAATTTTTCCATCAAGCCACGTCGGGGCCTCAAAAACTGAGTTTCCTGACCATAGCGTATGACCCACAGTGTTTCTCGATGTTTTGGCCATATCTCATTCGTTTTTTGGTAGGATTCGGAGGATATAAGTTTTCTTATCTTCTTGCAGAAAGTGCTTACAATTTATGGGCCCTAAAAAGGAGCTAAAAGAGACAAGAAAAAATCATTAACAAGTTAGCCCATTTAGCCCATTTTTACAAAGAAGAGAAAAAAGAAAGCAACTCGAGCCCAAAACAGTACATTTTTCTCTTTTTTCAGACCAAAATCAGTAGCTGCAGGAGCTACAATAGCTACAAGAAGGTAGACCATTTATTCTATTTTTGAGTCAGACTCATAAATAGTACTGGCCGGAAGCAACAATATAAACAGTAGCTTCTTTAGTCCGTTCTACGTCGTCAGGGTTCATATACAAGGGAAAGCTATCACGAAGTTCTTGTCCCGTTCTGAGCTGGCCCAAAAAATGGGATACCTTATGTGGGCTTCGTATAGGATATATCGAGTCGTATTTATGAAAATATTAAAAATCTCGACCGAGCTGGATGTTGAATCCCACCATCACAAGAAGTATGGCTTTGAATAAGGATCCTGAACCATGTTAATCTCCTCTAGACAACCTATAACGAAGGAAATAGAATAGTGTTGGGGCAAAAGGCAATCGTAGTACACGCCAATTTTTTGGCCGTATCTCATCCATTTGTGATCTTCTCACAATGATACTTATGCCGTTGGAAAGACAATTTAGTGTAACACCCCGAGATATTTCGAAGTGTATTACAGTGCCGTGGACTCCTACGTGGGACCCACCAGGCTAAAACAAGAAAACACTACTCGACTAACCATTTCGGTTAGCGAGGATACACACAATAACAACACGGCCAAAAGAACAGGCGGAATAGAACATCAACCGACAAACATAAAAGCTCCAACAAATAACAATCACCATTAAAAGATCAAAAGTCTAAGTACTCGCGAGTACAATCTATTAGTTTAGAAAATAGACGACAACCATATCGAAAGGAACAACGGAAATAAAAGGACTCAAATGCACATGTCAACGACCTTGGCCAACATCCTCGTATTGTCCCAGCGCCCGATCGTCCGGCAGAACATAACCTGAAATCCATAACAAGAATTTTCCCAAAAAGGCTCCCCAAAGGGGTTAGCAATTACGCTAGTACAAGTAATCAAGGCAAACCATTCGCTTACACGTTTCATAGTATAATGCACCAAATCATTTCAAAACCAAAACCAGACATGTCTTTTCCGGAAACAAATAGTCAATCACATTTGCCTAGACCGGGACGAAGCCACAAATCCCACTCGAGGCCTCTAAGGACCCTCCCGAGCTGGCCATATCATAAAACAAATCACGCACATGCATCGCCTTGGACCGGGACGAAGCCACAAATCCCACTCGTGGCCTCTAAGGACCCTCCCGCGCTGGCTAGCTAAACAAACTCATGAATCTAGGGCTAGTACCATTGGATTCCCTCCGTAGCCCCGTCGGACCCTCCCGAGGTGAGCAAATCACACACAATATACATTACCATTTCACGTTAAGCATAAAAGTTTCCAAAAATACTTGCCTTGAATAATTGAAGACGCAACGAATGGAAAGGAAAATCACCGACGAACGCTAGAAACCGATGAAACCGAACCTAACGATTCGAAGAACATAATCACAACCACTTCTAAACGATTACGGAAATGAAAAACTCCCGAAAATCCGCCTACGATTCATGTATATTCGTATAAAAATAACAACGAGGGCAGACCACAACCAAACCCTCTCGATTTTGCAAAACCGTGAAAATATACCATGAATCCATAGGAAAACTAATAATATCAACAAGATTAATCATATTCATCATGGATTAACCAACAAAACGGAACTAATCGGAAGAAAATCCCCAAAACCCCAATTATCCAAAAGTAGAGTTCTAAGAGATTTACCTTGGATTGAGGATGAAGAACACAAGTAGGTGGTGTTAATATACTTCAAGATCCCAAGGTAAATGACGTCTGGAGTGATCGTAGGAAGAAATCACCCGAAAATCGCTTGAGGAAGCTCTAAGCCACGGGGGAGGAGAAGAAATGAGAAAGGGCGTAAATCTGGGTCAACTCCCTGGTTTATATAGTCAGGGGGCATTAGCGCGCGCTAATCCTCAAAAGTTAGCGTGCGCTAACGGGACAAAACCCCAGTCCAGAAAGTTAACACCCCAGTCCAGTACCTAGAGTTCTGGACCACTAGCGTGCGCTACCCGAAATGTAGTGTGCGCTAATAGCCTCTCGGTAGTGCGTGCTATCGGTCATAGCGTGCGCTACCTGGACATCAGCCTAGTCCAGGAGTGAACTGTCCAGTACTCACCTGACCCCGTTAGCGTGCGCTGCCGTCCAAACGTAGCGTGCGCTAACAGCGTCTCGGTAGCACGCGCTATCGGACATAGCGTGCACTACCTGGGCACCTGACCGAGTCCATAAGTAATATGTCCAGTATTGGACAGATTCGCTAGCGCGCGCTACCCAATCAATCGTAGCGTGCGCTACTGAAAAATGATTAACGCGCGCTATACCATAATATTTGCGCGCATTAGGCACATGATAAAAACGGTCCTCAACACTGAAACATGGCCGAAACATCAAATGGAACCACAAAATACGCATAATAACATACAATGGATTTACGGCAACCTCGACACCTCTAAAAATAAGTTTCGTCCCAAAACTTAAGAAACAAACAACTCAGGGCACCTAGCACGCATGCTATCCTCGGTTTCCCAAGTTGCCTCCTCGACACCATATCTCGACCACTGCACCTTGACCAAGGGGATGGTCTTATGTCTCAGTCGCTTCTCACGGTGCTCCAAAATTTTTAGGGGGCGTTCCTCGAAGGTAATATCCTCGGCGACGTCGATCTCACCATAGTCAATGATGTGACTAGGATCCGAAACATATTTCCTCAATTGGGAAACGTGGAAAACGCTATGAACGTGACTCAAGGCCGGAGGTAGCACTAAATGGTATGCCAACTCAATGACTCGCTCGAGAATCTCGAAGGGTCCAATAAATCTCGGACTCAACTTTCCCTTCTTCCCGAAGCGGAAAACTCCCCTCGTCGGCGACACCTTTAGCAAAACGTGGTCTCCCACATCGAACTCCAAGGGTCGACGGCGAACGTCGGCATATGATTTCTGTCGACTCTGAGCAGTCAACATCCGTTCTCGGATCAATTCCACCTTCCGCCTCGTCTCTAAACCGATATCCGGTTCGGTCCCCACCAAATCGCATTCCAACAAATCGGCGATCGACACCGCCGCCCATAAAGTGCCTCATACGGTGCCATTTGAATCGACGCGTGCCAACTATTGTTGTACGTGAATTCGATCAACGGTAAATGCTCTTCCCAGTCACTACTCCAGTCGAGAGCACAAGCACGCAACATATCCTCGAACATCTGGATAGTGCATTCCGACTGTCCATCTAACTGAGGGTGAAAAGAGGTACTCAAATGCAAACGAGTTCCCAACGCCTTATGTACCGCCTTCCAAAAGTGCGATACAAAACGGCCATCCCGATCGGAAACAATAGACTTCGGAGTACCATGAAACCTCACAATCTGCGCAATAAACACACGAGCCAACCTCTCCGGGCCCCAAGTCTCCTTGATGCCCAGAAAATGTGCCGGCTTGGTTAGACGATCAACAATCACCCAAACCATATTCATGCCCAATATCGATCTCATAAAACTCATGATGAAGTCCATCGATATATCTTCCCATTTCCACTCCGGAACGGGAAGTGACTGTAATAACCCGGCCGGTCGCTGATGTTCGATTTTGACTTTTTGACAAGTCAAACATCTCGCTACAAACTGTGCGACCTCCTCCTTCATATCATTCCACCAGAAATTCTTTCTCAGGTCTTTGTACATCTTACTCGAACCAGGATGAACGGAGTAGGGTGTAGCATGGGCCTCACGCAAAATACTCTGTCTCAACTCCGAGTCGTTTGGTAAACAAAGCCAACTCTGGAATCTCAAAACACTATCCTCGTGAATCACAAACCCAGGAGACTTTCCCTTAAGAACATTCTCTCGGATTTGGATAATCATCGGATCCTCCAACTGCTTCTGTTTAATTTCATCGATCAAGGATGACGAAATCTCTAAAGCATAGAGTTGCCCAACGGCTTCCGGCAACAAAACCTCAACACTCAACCTAATCAAATCTCGCTGAAGCTCCGATTGAGATGTAAGGATCTCAAGTGTCCACAACGAGACCGGTTTCCGACTCAAGGTGTCGGCCACGACGTTCGCCTTGCCTGGATGATACAGGATTTCGAGATCATAATCCTTAATCAACTCTAACCACCTCATCTGCCTCATATTCAACTTCCACTGAGTAAATATGTATTTCAGACTTTTATGATCGGTAAAAATCTGACATGCAGAGCCAAAAAGATAGTGACGCCAAATCTTGAGCGCAAAAACAACTGCCGCTAACTCCAAATCGTGAGTAAGGTAGTTAAGTTCATACGGCCTCAAATATCTCAACACAAACGCAATAGTCTTGCCGTGTTGCATCAACACACACCCTAGACCCTTACCCGAAGCATCGCTATAAATGGAAAAACCCCCGTTGCCACACGATAATGCCAAAATCGGGGCTAAAGTCAAACGCCTCTTCAGCTCCTCAAAACTCGACTGCCTCTCGTCATTCCATACGAACTTCTCGGACTTCTGGAGCAACTGTGTAAGTGGTCGAGCCAGTTTCGAGAAACCCTCGACGAACCTATGGTAGTATCCAGCTAAACCCAAGAAACTATGGACCTCCTTCATGTTCTTAGGCGGTGCCCAATCCAACACTGCCTCAATCTTCTATGGGTCCACACGAACGTCCGCAGCTGAAATCACGTGACCTAGAAACATCACTTCCTTCAGCCATAACTCACATTTCGAGAACTTTACATAGAGTTGCTCGGTACTCAAAATGTCCAACACTACTCGCAAATGATACGCGTGTTCCTCCCCATTCCTCGAATAAATAGGGATATCGTCAATGAATACGATGACACACTTATCCAAATACTCAATAAAGACTTTGTTCATCAACTGCATGAACACCGCCGGCGCATTAGTAAACCTGAAAGGCATAACTACAAACTCATAATGTCCGTATCTCGTCCGAAAAGCTGTTTTTGGCACATCGGACTCCCTCACCCGGAGCTGATAGTACCCCGATCTCAAATCAATCTTCGAGAATACCGCAGCTCCCTGCAACTGATCGAACAAGTCATCAATCCTCGGCAAGGGATACTTGTTCTTGATGGTCACCTTGTTTAGTTCGCGGTAGTCGATACACAAACGCAGTGAACCATCCTTCTTCCGTACAAATAGGACCGGTGCGCCCCAAGGCGAAGCGCTCGGTCGAACATACCCCGACTCAAGAAGCTCACTCAACTGCTTCTTCAACTCGGCCATCTCTGAAGGTGCCATGCGATACGGCGCCTTCGAAATCGAAGCCGCTCCCAGCTCTAACTCTATAGCAAACTCGACCTCACGATCCGGTGGCAATCCCGGTAACTCGTCAGGAAATACATGAGGAAACTCACTAACGACTGGAATCGAAGAAAACTCGACTCCACCATCCTCCGCCTTCAAGGCATAGCACCAATAACCGGTACACCCCTTTCGCAGGAGTCTCATCGCCTTCAAGGCGTTAATAACGAACTTCTGGTTTCTCTTTCGCCCCGCAAAAGAGTGCTCGGTGCCGTCCTCGGCTAGCATGGTAATGATCCTCGTGTGGTAGTTCATGATTGCACCATGCCGTTCGAGCCAATCATCCCCGAGAATCAAATCCTCACCCTCAATAGTAACGACAATAAGATTAGAGAGCCAAGCCCTCTCACAAATAAACACAGAACAGTCTCGGACCTCTCGATCGCCAACGATCCTATCACCGCTAGGAAGTTTAAAAATGAAAGACTCGCAAGGCGACAAACAGTCGAGACTTAAACGGCGCACACATTCCAGCGATATGAATGAATGTGTAGCACCAGAATCGAAAAGCACACTGACAAGATGAGAATGGATATGAACAGTACCTATCGCCATAGCGGCCGCTGGATCATCGGCCCTTCTCATCTCGTAGATACGTGGCTGGGCGGAGCCGACACCTGAAGCTCCTCCTCTAGTGGGCTGACCCCGACCTCTACCTCGGCTGGCACTCGGCGGAGGTTGCGGAGCAAACGAGCCCTGGTTCACACTCGGCTCTCTAGGTGCTGGAAAAGAATCACGGGTCTCGCGATCTGTCTGATTTGTTCACAAAAGAGAGCCTTGTGGCTCGACTGACCACAAGTATGACAAGTCAACTTCGGACGAGGACACTGCCGGTTCCACTGGCCCGGCTGGCCACAGTTAAAGCATGTGGGATCACGAACGGAGGTTCTAGAAGCACCTCAAGAACTCCCAAAAAAAGAAGCCAAACTGCCCGCAGGAACATTTGCAGGCTGGGGTTTTTGCTGGCCTCCACCCTTGGGACCAGAAAAATTTCCAACGGACTTCTGCTTCTTGTTCTCACGAGCCGCTTCACTAGCCGTCACCAACATATCGTACGCAAGAGCCCTACTCTGATAATCCTTCAAGGTAGGGCAGACGAGTCCAGACATATATTCCCGAATTGACAGTTTCATCTGCCTGGAAAAGTGAAAAATTTTGTCGTTCTCCTCGACAACTTGGGTCTTCACGTAGCCCAACTCCTAGATGAAATCGGCGATAGCTTGAGAGACAGGAATGTTCCGCGGTTGAGCATCATAGAAGGCATGGACTCTAGCCTGTCTAACCGGCCACGGGTAATACTCATTCTCCATCAGGTCCTTAAACTCTGCCCATGAAGCAACGTGTTCCTTAGGCCCAACGGCCTCCCACCAATCAGTAGCGTCCCCATTGAGAAAGTACTGGGCAATAGGGACCTTACGGTCCTCGGGACAGTTGGTGGCAACGAAGACTTTAGATATCTCCTTGATCCACCCCTCCCAGCTGATCGGGTCAGAGGTTCCCGTAAACTGAGGAGGATGCATCTTGATAACATCTTGAAGCTAACGATCTGCTCCGCCCCAATTAGCATGGGCCGGATTCGGGTTCTGAACCACCTGAGCTATAGTTTCCATCTGGTTCACCATTTGCTGCATGACAGCCGCTATACCAAGGTCGGATACATCTTGAGAAGAAGTATGGCTATGACGGTCACCGGTACTGTCGGCTCCCGAAGAATGCGACGTGGCTGCCCCACCAGCTGCTCCACGTCCCCGGCCGCGTCCACGGCCACGACCACGGCCCCTTCCAGCATCCATGCTGGTGTTAAGAGGTGGCAAAAAGCAACTCGATGATAAGTAAAAGAGGAAAAATATCCACAGTTCAAGAAACGGAAATACAATACGAGGAAACAAAGAATCGAGTAAGGGAAACTTACGAACACTGGAAGTACCGAGATGCTGGCAGCGGTGTGACAATGTGCAAGACAAAACACAACTAGACCCAAATAACCGACAAGCCTAGGTATCCATAAACCTAGTGCTCCGATACCATTTTCTGTAACACACCGAGATATTCGAAGTGTATTACAGTGCCGTGGACCCCTACGTAGGACCCACCAGGCTAAAATAAGAAAACACTACTCGACTAACCATTTCGGTTAGCGAGGATACACACAATATGTAATATCCTAGAATTTCACTATGAATTTTCACATTATTTTATCTGAGTTGTACTGTACAGAGTGGGACCGATACAGTATGGATAAATATTTTTGGAAACCGTGACAGTCGTGCCAGTATGTCTATCGAGGTTATTGATTCTAGGATATTACATGCTTGGTGTGTTTTCGATGTCGGATATACCGTATGGGTATTTGTATGATTTCCGTACTTGGTCGACAGTTGTAATTGAGGATATCGTGCATCAGACGTACCGTGTGAGAATATTTTTGGGATTTCGTATATGTGTTCAGTATGTCGTATGTTCATATTTGTTATGTCGAGACGTTGGACAGAAATTGCTGGAAATAGCTAAGTATGGATCTGTTAACGTACGTTAAGACCTTGAGATAATGTACACTAAGTGGTACGTGTTACGTACGTTATGAGTAAGGTATTACGTACATAACAAGAGGAATCGGACAGTTGGGCCCGGTGTCGGCAGCTTTCGGCACGGATGTCAACAGGTGAGTCAACGGATGGAGTTACGTACGTTATACAGGGTGTATTACGTACGTAATACGAGTATAATACTGTAGCAAGTCAACGTACGTATTACGTACGCAACGGAATAAGTGTTACGTATGTTACGGGGCGGCTGGCCGAGTCATGGCCGAGAGGACCTGTAGTGGCCGAGCATGGTCGGCAGTGACTCGTAGGGATGGCCGATCACGGTCGGCAGTGACTCGCTGGGGGCTAGGACTGGCCGATTACGTACGTAGGCGGTGGCCGGTTACGGCCGTAATGGCCGATTACGTACGTAAGGGAGCTGCCGGTTACGTACGTAAGGGTGCCGAACGAACTGGACAGTGAGGTAGGCAACGTGTCACGACAGAAAGTTGATAACGAGACAGACGTGCAGGTCCGGTCGCACGAGGTGCTGAAGATCAAGCACGAGCAAGACACCCTGAAAGGCATCGGGCTGAAAATGGAGGTTCAGCCTTATAAGCAGCAGCATGGTCGGACGGACAACCATGTGAAGAAGCCGTGGGAGGAACACGAGCGCCGCTATGGGAGGCGGTTCGCCCAAGGGACAACATGCCTTAGTGTTTAGAACACTTGGGAATTCCAGTCAGGACATGTGCGGGACTGTCCGGCAGTGCATGGAGCATAGACAAGGTCGACCGAGCAAGCAGTGCTCGGAATAAGGAAAGATGACGAGGCGAGGTCGAGTCGCGAGGCAAGACTCAAGCAAGGATGTCGGGTGCGGGCATGGGATGCCGGACACGACCGACGTGCGCGGGCGCGCGCGCGCATGGTGCGAGAGAGACCCTCCCCCCTATAATAGGCTTAGCGAGATATACCCTTGTGGGGGTAGTGGATACTGAAAAGCTAAGGAGTCATTCGGCGGAGAAGACTCGACCAAGAGCAGCCAGGTACGGACCAGAATGGCCCAGAAGGTTCGGGAAGACTCCAGAAGGTTGCGGAAACAAGAGGATTGTGTCGGGCCGATGCAGGCCGGGACGGGACGAAGCGGGCCGGGACGGACTAGAACGAGCTGGAGCGCCCGAATGAATGTAGAACCCTCAAGAACCTTCAAGAAAGGTTGGAGATTAGAGGACTTGTAGAATAACCTAGAAATATCATATAAATCTTGAAATGTAAAGATATGTATGGAAAGTTCTAGTGTATTCTTATTATGTAGAGATAGGAGAAAACTGGTAGACTTCTCTAGAACCCTCCAAAAGAGGAAGTGGAGGATGTATAAATAGGAGGAGCTCATTTTCTCCAAGACCATCAAGAAGCGTGATCAAGAAGTGTGATCAAGAAGTGTCAAAGACAACCAAGAAGTGCTTGTAATCTTTGAAGTTCTCTTAATACAAAACCTCTTCTTACCTTGTAGTCTTCAACCCTTAGCTTCTTGCTTTCCAAGTCCGTTAGTACATCATAAGGAGTGGAGTTAGCCTGACTTAGCTAGAAGTGAGCTGAGTGGCACATGAGATCGACTACGCAAGAGTTATCCCGTGACAACGTGGTATCGGAGCAAGGTTTGCGGAAAGCAAAAGACTATGGTTACGGAAGGAACTAGTGAAGTTGCCAACATTCCCCCACTCGTTGAAGGAGTGGAAAAGGAAAGGAAGGCAAAATCCAAGAAGAGGGAGCAGTCGGTAGATACCTTGGCCAGCTTTGACAATAGGCTGACAAGGGTAGAGATTATCATCGGTTAGACCCTGGAGTGGAAGGATACCATCGACCAATTCGCTGCATAGATAAGTGACACAAGCGATGGATTGAAAGAGGCCATCGGTGTCATAAAGGAAGAAATACTTGGGCTTATCAACGCCCTAATAAATGAGTTCCGGGAGAAAACAAGCGCTTTGGAAGTTGAAGTAAACTTGTACAAAGCGGCGATTGCCGGAGGAGCCATTACCAAGAGGATGCCGCGCACGGAAGCACCACCACCTTTGAAGTACGGAGGTAAGCGCGACTCTAAAGTACTTGATGAGTTTCATTGGTCCATAGAATGCTATTTCAATGCGACTGAGGTAAAAGACGACAAGTCGAAGATAGACACTGCCGTCCTTTACCTAAGTGAAAACGCTGCTCTATGGTGGAGACGGAAACATGGAGACATTGAGAAGGGACTCTACACCATAGACACGTGGGAAGAATTCAAGAAGCAACTTAAGAGGAAATTCTGCCCACACAATGCTAAAGCAATAGCCATGAAGAAGCTTCGAGAGTTGAAACACACGGGTTCAATCAGAGACTACGTGGTGGAATTCACCACGCTGATGCTTGAACTACCCGGCTTACAAGAGAAGGATAAGTTGTTCTACTTCCAAGATGGATTGCAGCCTTGGGATTACAATGAGCTCAAGAGAAGGAACGTTCGAGACGTGGATGAAGCAATTGCCGTAGCAGAAGATCTCATGGATTTTCGTCAAGACACACCCGCTAGAAAGACTGGGGAAGTGGAGAAACCAGCCCCTAAGCCACCATCAAGAGAGGACAAGCCCACTCCCAGACCTTCGAATCCCAAAGGAAAGCCGGTTGAAGGAGGAAGTCCAAGGGAGTACAAGTGTTACTTATGCGATGGCCCTCACTTGATTCGGGACTGCCCTAAGAAGAAGGCCTTCAACGCAATGGTATTTGAGGAAGAGAAGAAAGGAACGTAAGACGCTTATATCAGATCAATGCGACTCCTTAACTCCATGGTGAAAGAGGATACCAAGACCCGTAAAGAAGCAGAGAAGAAGGGATGAGGCCTCATGTTCGTCAATGCCAAGCTTAACAAAAGTCACATAAGAACATTGATCGACACAGGTGCATCTCTGATACGAATTAACGTATTAAGATGAACGTAAATTCGCCGGAAAATGCAGCGGTTATATTTGTTACCTCACAACACTCGTATTTGTGTAACACTCGTAAGGCTCAACCGAAAGTAGGGCAATTCGGCTTTGCGTAAACACGAATAAAATGAAAGTAAGTTATCAAACTAGACCTATAGTTTGATAAGACAATCTCTCCTCAAGACCTATTCAGAATTGATTAAATTACAACTCGGAGGCGCGTCGAATTATAATCGAAGTGTGTTGAAAATCATTCAACAAGAATACATGTGATGTATTTCGTTTTTTCTTGCTTCAAAGTTGATTACAAAAGGTTGAGGATGAGGCTATTATATAACCATTATGACTCCTAACAAAGCCAAACAAGATCACACAAAATCTAGCTAAAATACATGCAATTATTAAACTAACTATAAAGACTTTTGACAAAGAAAAGAAAACAACATGTGCTTGGCTTCTTCCATTTGATTTCGGCCGTGGGGTAGCATGAAGGAGGGAGATCACCATCTATCTCATGTGATAAGGCTTTGACAAAGACTTGAACAAGAAAGCAACATCTTGGTGTCTTCCTTCACATGTGGTTCGGCCGATTTGTTATTCAAGTGGTGGAGGGAAATCAAATCTCATGTGTTGATATGGTGGATTTTGAAAATGGACACAAAGTTGAAAGTAGTGGGGATAAAAGATCCTTCAAGGATGCATGTCACAATCGGCCTAAATATTCCCAAATGGCCGATTTTGTTTGTATGAACATGCATACATATGCATGTTTTGATACGTCTAAGTTATCCCGGTTCCGATTATTAAGATGGTTCCCATTTCCGCTTTTGTTTTCTCGCCGAAGTACGTAGGTGCATGTGCATGCAACGTGGTATCGTCACCTACGTCAATTCTTAATTCGTTTAGAGATGTCGTAATCGCATCATCTCCTCCCCCTTTGAAAGGAATTGACCTCAATTCAGTGATTCCCTCGTCGTCAAGGTAAGGAGATAGATTGCCCACGTTAAAAGTGGCGTGTACTCCATAATCGCCCGGAAGTTCTATTTTATACGCATTGTCGTTCACCTTTCCCACGATTTTGTAAGGTCCCTCGGCCCTCGGCATAAGTTTGTTCTTGCGTTTGCTAGGAAATCTCTCTTTTCTTAAGTGCACCCAAACCAAGTCGCCTACTTCGAATAGTCTCGGTTTTCTGAGATTGTTGGATTTCTGTTTGTATGCATCATTCACCTATTTGATTCGATCATGTATTTGTCCGTGCAACATGATCATCGATTTAAGTTTAGATTCTGCGTCTTTGTGTATCAACTCGTCCTTCGGCAATGGAATCAAGTCTAAGGGTATATAAGGATTTAACCCGTAAACGACTTCAAAAAGAGAATGTGCCGTAGCATGTGTAGGGGATCGGTTATAGGCAAATTCCGCATGATCAAGTTTCACGTCCCAATCCTTTTGCATTTTATTCACAAGTCCTCACAACAACGTTCCTAATGTTCGATTTGTCACCTCGGTTTGACCATCGGTTTGTGGATGGTGCCAAGTGCTAAATAAGAGCTTCGTTCCCACTTTCCTCCATAAAGTATTCCAAAAATAGCTAAGTAATTTCGAATCCCGATCCGACACAATAGTCTTCGGAACTCCATGTAAACGAACCACCTCTCGGAAGTATAAGTCAGCCACGTTGCTTGCGTCGTCAGTTTTGTGGCAAGCCACGAAATGAGCCATCTTTTAGAACCGATCAACAACCACCATAATAGCATCTTTACCTCGTTGAGTACGGGGTAAAGCGACGATAAAATCCATGGATACATCTTCCCACGGTCTTTCTGGAACCGGTAGAGGCATATACGATCCCGGTTTGAACGAACTCTTCGAGATGTGACATGTTACGCATTTACTTAAAACATTGTAAACGTCTTTTAACATTTTAGGCCAAAAGAAGTGTTCTTTTAGTACTTCCAATGTTTTAGCCGTGCCAAAATGTCCTGCTAAACCTCCTCCGTGAGCTTCCCGGACTAATAATTCCCGAACCGCCTGTTTTGGAACACAAAGCCTATTTCCTTTAAATAGAAAATCATCTTGTAACATGAACTCCCCGAACGGACCAAATTTGCAACGAGTAAAAATTTCTCCAAAATACTCATCATTTTCATAACATTCCTTCAACATTTCGAAACCAAGTAACCGAACCTCCAGAGTAGAAAGTAAGGTATACCTCCTAGATAACGCATCCGCAACGACATTGCTTTTATCGTCTTTGTACTTGGATGAAAAGTGAACTGATTGTAGGAATTCCACCCACTTGGCATGCCTCGGACTCAGTTTATGTTGCCCGTTAATGTACTTCAATGATTCGTGATCCGAGTGTAGAATAAAATGCTTCGTCCGTAAGTAATGACTTCAATGATCAAGGGCCCGTACGATAGCATAGAATTCTTTATCGTAAGTACAATAATTCAACCGAGCTCCGTTCAACTTCTCCAAAAAGTAAGCGATAGGTCATTTACCTTGAATAAGAACCGCTCCAATTCCAACTCCGCTAGCATCACACTCAACTTCGAATGGTTGAGAAAAATCGGGTAGTGTTAGAATCGGTGCTTCGCATAATTTGGCCTTTAACTTCTCGAAAGCTCCTTGGGCAGCCCCGTTCCATACAAATGGTCCTTTTTTTAAACACTCCGTTATCGGACTTGAAATGGTGCTGAAGTCTCGAATAAACCTCCGGTAAAAAGAAGCAAGTCCGTGAAATGATCTCACTTCCGTCACGGTCGTAGGGGTCGGCCAAGATTTAATTGCTTCGATTTTTGTTTGATCAACCGCCACTCCGTCCTTCGAAACAACATAGCCAAGAAAGACTATACTTTCGACTAGGAACGAACACTTCTCCTTTTTTCCATACAATTTTCGGTCCCTCAAGGTTTCGAAGATTAGCCTTAAGTGCCCGAAATGTTCTTGTAGTGATTGACTATAGATTAGAATGTCATCCATATATACAACCACGAACTTCCCCAGAAATGATTTAAGTACCTCGTTCATCAACCTCATGAAGGTACTAGGCACATTTGTAAGACCGAAAGGCATAACGGTCCATTCATATAATCCATTTTTCGTTTTGAAGGCCATCTTCCACTCGTCACCTTCTCGCATTCGGATTTGATGATATCCTCTTCGTAAATCAACTTTGGAAAAGATCACCGAACCATGTAGTTCGTCTAACATATCATCAAGTATCGGGTTAGGGAACCGATACTTGACGGTGATATTGTTCACGGCCCGACTATCCACACACATCCGCCAAGAACCATCTTTCTTAGGGACAAGTAAGACCGGAACCGCACACGGACTCAAACTTTCCCGGACATACCCGCGGTCCAAAAGCTCTTCGACTTGTCTTTGTAACTCCTTTGTCTCCTCGGGATTACATCTATAAGTGGCTTTATTAGGAAGGGGTGCTCCCGGTATAAGATCGATTTGGTGTTCGATACCGCGAATAGGTGGTAAACCCGACGGTAATTCTTCGGGAAAAACATCCTCAAATTCGTGTAACAACACATCTAAGTCTCCTCCGTTTTGTACTCCCATGTTCTCGTCCCGTGTCTCTTTAAACATAACCAAATATACTCGCTCCCCGTCATTAATGGCATGTTCCATTTCTCTTTCACTAGCAAGCATGGTAAGTTTCGGTTTCTCCACTCGACTAGAACTCATCGAACAGATAGCTTGCGGGGACATCGGTTTGAGTATAATCTTCTTTCCTTTGTCTTGTAATTCATATTCATTACTCCGACCTCAATGTAAAACATCTCGGTCGAACATCCATGGTCGTCCCAAAAGCACGTGGCATGCGTCCATCGGGAGTACGTCACATAACACATTGTCTCCGTATGATCCCATAGTTAAGTTGACCTGTACTTGTCTCGACACCTTCACTTTGATTCCATCATCGAGCCAATGTAAAGCATACGGTCTTGGGTGAGCCGTAGTAGTTAGCCCGAGCTTGGTGACCATCTCGTTTGATGCTACATTCGGGCAACTCCCTGTTGGAATATATATTCCACACATTATTTAATTTGTGTTTTGATGATTAAAGTTGCTAAACAAACAAAACAACATTAAGTCGAAGCAAAACGACGAAGCAGACGAAGATTCAAAAAGTTGCAATCTGGACTACATTAGCGCATGCTAAGACATATATGTTAGCGCACGCTAACGAGGAGTAATCTGCATTCCAGCCAAGTTTCGAAGTAAGCTGAAGTGAAGTCAGCTGATGGGATAGCGCACGCTACACGTTATCATTAACGCACACTATCGAAGTTTTGTTACCGTTGTGAAGGAATTCGAACACAGAATGACGTATGCAATGAAGTCAGCATTAGCGCACGCTACAAAGTATGAATAGCGCATGCTAAGAAGTTTGAATCAAGTCAATCAGAACGTTGGGAAAAGCAGGTCAAAGTCTGTAATACCCGAGATTTCTGTTATGTAATTAGAACTTGTGATATTGTAATGATTGTACTTTTGTCTGAGTACTATTCTCCGTATTTCATAATCCGATGTTGTCGAGTGTATAATTTCGTGTATGTGTTTTAGAGATTGAAATTCTGTGCATGTAGCGCACGCTACAGGCTGAGTGTAGCGTACGCTAACGGGGATTCATAGCGCACGCTAAAGAGGGTCATTAGCGCACGCTATGCATGGTCAAATCGATTGAGACGTGCGGTAGGTGAGATCTGGCCGGGGGACCCTTGTCGGATTGTGTCGGATGTACCTGGACGGCTTTCGGGAAAATCCGAGTCAACGCCTTAGCGCACGCTACAGGTATATGCGTAGCGCACGCTAAGTGCCGAGCGCTTAGATCGTGAGCCGTTAGCGCACGCTACGAAGTGGTCTATCGCGCGCTAATAGCCATTTAATATAAATAGACAAAGATCCTATTCGAGATTTCAGTTTTCTCTACTCTCATTACCCGAATTCCTACACTTAGAACATAACTTCCTTCACCCCAAACACTTCATATCAACATCCTCATTCGTGATTTAAGATCGTATATCATTGGAGATTGGTGTTCAAGCTTTCGGTGTCGGATTGCTTCATTTTCCTCCGTGTTCTTCACTACTTGAGGTAGGTGATTCTTCACCAATGTTAGTAATGTTCCTAAGGAAGTTTGAATCATGTTTGGATAGCTGGTATTTCGTTTATAATCGGTCATCACATGTTAGAAGGATATTTTCGACGTTTCGACACTTATTCATCGTATGAACCTTTGAACCATCTTAGTAGTATGAACTCCTAAGCGTTTCCAAATCGATTTATGGTTAGTAATCGGAGATTACCTAGTTCGTATGTTTTACGTAAGGAATCATATGTTTTGGGACTTGGAATAATCGGAACTTAGTATATTTCGTGAAGATCTTAGAAAAGATATGTTGATGAGAGGATTATCCGTATATTTGTGCCTCATGATCATGGAACTTCCACAACCTTATTAGCATGTCAGAGTTGAGGATGATTTGTTGTATCAACATAGAATTCATAAATTCACCACTGTTCAACCCAGTTTTTCCGTTAGCAGTATTCTGCCATGCAACGTTAGCGCACGCTAACATATGTGAGTTAACGTGCGCTATCGGGGTTCAGTTAACGTATTAAACGTACGTAGCGTACGTTATGTATCGGCCGGTTCAAACTGTCAGTTCATAACTAGCGCACGCTAGTCTTACACGATAGCGTCACAGCTTAGCGCACGTTACGTAGAGTACGTAGCGCACGCTAAGCAGTCCAGGCAGATTGGTTATTTTGAGCTTTTCGGCCATAGACCGAATTGTTAGGCCATCGTTCGACTTGAGATGATTTGTATATCGTTCCTTTTGTTAAGGTTCGAGCTTGTTACGTTGATCGAAGGAGGCGGCCTTCGAGTGTGTTGAGATCTTTGAAGTGTTTCGTCCTTGCCATTTTCGAGGCAAGTATCATATGTCGAGTTCGATTTATATTGAATCTTTGATCATGCTTGTGGTTTTGATCATATTGTTGAATATGAGATGTATTTCTGAAAATTCTCATGATATTGGTTGATTATTTGTTCGTATTGATGAACATATTGAAATGCATATGTGTATGCATAGTTGATTGATTATGGTATAAATGGTCCGAGGGGATCATGAGGATCTATGCTGAGGGCGCTGGATCGAATGTCCACCATGCGTTGGTCCGACGGGATCATCATGGGGATCTATGCTGAGGGCGCTGGATCGCTGGACGGGTTTTCCACCATGCGTTGGTCCGACGGGATCATCATGGGGATCTATACCAAGGGTGCTGGATCGCTGGATTACCCTGTATTGTGTTGATGGAATCGTGAGGATTCGCATCGTTGGATTCCGGTAGCGGAAGTCCGTTTTGCATGTTTGATGATGCATTGATGATTTATTGTATTATGATACTTGTACTAGCATCGTTTTGCTAACCCCTTCGGGGGTGGACATTGTTTTGATGTTCAGGTAGCCGAGGAGCGGGGAGACAACCACAGTACCGACAGGACGATGAAATGGCTCGATGATGTGATTGATGTTATTGTTATTTTGATTTGTCTTCTTGTTTCGCTTAGTACTGAGTACGTCTGCTTTAATAATGTCTTTTCGATATGGTTGTATAAATTAACTCTTTGATCGGTTGAATAAAATATGTCTTTGAACTTCATTTATACGATTGGTTTATATTTACACTCTTTTTAAAATTAGCCTTGTAAATCCTTACCTAAAGGGTTTACGGCGCTGTAATTATTCCGAATATCTCGGGTGTTACGAATATGGTATCGGAGCTAAGATTTATGGATATCTTGGCAAATGGGTTAGTTGGGTCTGCTTACGTTATTGATTATTGGTCGTTCGTAACATCAACTGCCGAGCCAAAGATCGTCGTGTGGATCGTGGTTGTAAGTTTCCTAATCTCGAATACTCTTGTTTTATTTAATTCACGCCTTGTAAACATTAATGAATGTACTTTGAGGAAGTTTGTCCTGGATATTGAGTATTTATGTTTACGTATGTTGAGAGGAGGTCGACGCGACGCGGTCGTGGACGCGACGTGGTAATGCGAGGCAAGAAGAGTCGGTATCTACCCCGAGAGATAGCCGCTAGTCAAACGGATTCACATTCGGGGACGGCAGGATCGGCAAATAATAATGCAGATCCTAACGTGCGGGAGTGCTTCAAAGAGTGGTTGCCGAGATAAACCAGCTTGCTCAAGTTGTGGATCGCATGCAGACGGCGATGGGACAACAATAACGTGGATAATCGGGAGATAAATGGCTTACCGAGGTGGTCAAATTGCATCCTCCGAAATTTGGCGGTTCCACCGAGACGCTTTCGTGGGATCATTGGGTCAAGGAATTAGAGAAGATTTTTGCGGATTAACTGTCCCAACGATAGGAAGGTTCCTGGCCGCCCAAGATCTTTGACCGGGAGGCTTTCGATCGTGGGAGGCCATTCGACCGCAGGAGCATAATGTCGACCGGACAATTCAAGTTGATGATGGAGGCATGATTGTCCTCGCCTGGGATTAGAGAGGCCCGAGTTCGGGAGTTTTTCTCACCACAAAATTCGAAGCATCTGTGACGGAAGTGATTAAGACTTTTAATCACCAAATGAATTATGTGCGCCACCTGGTCAGACCGAGGCGGAAAGGATTTTCCATTTTGACATGCGAATGAAGCCGGAAATTCAGCAATACATGTCCGGATTTGATTGTACCACCTTGAGGCAAGATGTGACAAGGCGTTGGCCTACGATATGAAGGAAGCAAAAGAGAGAAATCGAAAGCAAAGAAACGAAGGTGTCGGGCAACTTCGCGGAGAATAAGAATAGCGGGCCCACGGGTCACCCTCTTTTCACTCATCCAGAGACCTCTGCATCCTAGTCGAGGAGGAAAGAAGTTCCGGCAGCACCGACTCTTCTGACACAGGAAGAAGTGTTATAACTGTGGCAAGGCGGGACATGTTCGACGGATTGTTTCGCGCCTGCGTGACTGTTTCGAGTGTGGACAGAAGGACATCGCGCAACATTTTGTGGGAATGCGACCCGATCTTTTGGTACTCGCACTCCAGCGCCATTCGAAGGAAACAAGTGTGAACCAGACGTAGCAGAGTGGATTTCAGCAGCGTAACGTTGGGAAGAGAGAGGCATCCATCCGGGTCCGTTCCTCCACGCCCGTATGAAATGAGGAAATCGATGATCGAATACACATGCATCAGTGCGATTCAGATCCTTTTGCAACCAGTTAGTGTCTTGTTCGATTCGGGAGCTACGCATTCTTTTATATCTTTGAACTGTGTTAATCGTTTGAACATCTCGTGCTTGTATAATTGTGAACCTTATGTTGTGGGATTACCGAGCGGAGAGAAAATTGTGGGAACACTAGAAGCTAGGGATTTCCCAGTATCTATAGAAGGAAGAGAGTGGCCATCGCATCTCATTGTAGTTGACATCTACGGTGACGATTTAATTCTCGGAGATGATTGGCTCAACCGTTATGGAGCTGTGTTGAATTACCGAGAGAGAGTCATTTCCATCATTGCTGATGACGGATCTGAACACTTATTCCGAGGATGGAGACCGGGAAGCTTGGGAAAATTGATCAAGGCAATGAGAGCCGTGAAATTGCTGAAACAGGGATGTCATGGACTTTGGTGTATGCCATGAGGAAAGAGGAAGGAGTAGAGTTCTCGTCTATTTCAATTGTGAATGAGTTCTCAGATGTATTTCCCGACGAGCTACCAGGGTTACCTCCGCAAAGAGAAGTGGAATTCACCATCGAGTTAGAGCCTGGAGCAGCTCCTATTTCTAGAGCACCATACCGCATGGCGCCAACCGAGATGTATGAACTCAAGAAACAACTGGAGGAGTTGTTGCAGAAAGGTTATATTCAACCGAGCGTTTCTCCTTGGGGAGCGCCCGTTCTCTTTGTCCGGAAGAAAGACGGATCCCTCCGACTGTGTATTGATTACAGGGAGCTCAACAAGATGACAATCAAGAATAAGTATCCTATACCTCGGATCGACGACTTGTTTGATCAACTGCAAGGGGCAAGGGTATTCTCGAAGATTGACTTGCGATCAGGATACCATCAGTTGAGAATAAAGGAATCGGATATACCGAAATCTGCTTTCAGATCCCGGTACGGGCATTATGAATTTGTAGTGATGCCATTTGGACTTACCAATGCTCCTGCGGTATTCATGCAATTGATGAATCGGGTATTCTTGGAGTACTTGGATAAATTTGTGGTCGTTTTCATTGACGACATCTTGATATATTCGAGGGACGCAGAGGATCATGCTGAACATTTACGTGTGGTTTTGAGCATCTTGAGAAAGGAACAGCTGTATGCTAAACTTTCTAAATGCGAATTTTGGCTTAAGGAAGTAACCTTCCTTGGGCATGTGATATCATCCGACGGAGTTCAGTGGACTCAAGAAAGTCGAAGCAATCTTGGAGTGGGAAGCTCCTAAACGTAAAAGAAGTCCGAAGCTTCTTAGGACTTGGCCGGATATTATCGCCGCTTTGTAGAGGGATTTTCCAAAATTGCTCGTCCGCTCACTCATTTATTCTGAGAAAACTCAAAATTCACGTGGAATGAGAAATGTCAGTGGTTTTGACGAACTTAAGAGGAGACAGACGACAAGACCTATATTAGCACCGCAGAGGAAGGCAGTGGATTCATGGTATACAACGATGCTTCAAATCGGGGTTTGGGGTGTGTGTTGATGCGAAGGATAAAGGGATTGCTTATGCTTCTCGACAATTGAAACCGTCTGAAGTTAATTATCCGACTCATGATCCGGAGCTAGCATTTGTGGTCTTTGCCTTGAAAATCGCGACATTATTTGTACGGCACTCATTGTCGATCTTTACAGAGCATAAGAGCCTCAAATACATTTTCATCGAGAAAGAATTAAACATGAGGCGAGAAGGTGGTGGAATTGATCAAGGATTACGACTTGGAGATTCTCTATCATCCGGGAAAGCAAATGTAGTAGCCGATGCCTTGAGCCGAAAACCCGTTTCTCTTCGAGTGTTGGAAGCACTTACATCCCAAACCGGATTCAACGGCCCGATCCACGAGGGGATTGAAGTATGGGCACCGGAATCAAGGACAACTTTATGTGATGGAACCGACTTCATCACTAGTCGAGAGATCAAGTCTAAACAATTGAACGATTCTTTAATCCTTCGATTATGCGACGAAGTAAAGAAAGGAAAAGCCCGGATTCGTGATACAAGATGATGGAGTTCGAGATTTGAGTCGGCTTTGCGTTCCCGATGATGATGATTTGAGAAGGACTATTCTCAAGGAAGCTCACGGTAGCGCTATTCTATTCACCCAGCGTGATAAGATGTATAAAGATTTAAAGCAAAACTTCTCGTGGGGGAATATGAAGAAGGACGTAGCGGAGTACGTTTCAAAGTGTTTGACTTGTCAGCAGGTTAAGATTGAGCATCAGCGACCTGCCGGGATGTTAAAGCCGCTTCCGATCCCTGAATGGAAGTGGGAGGACATTTCGATGGATTTCATCACCAGTATGCCAAGGACTAGAACGGGAATGAACATGATTTGGGTTGTAGTTGATCGACTAACCAAGTCGGCTCATTTCCTAGGGATTAAAGATACATGGGGACCCGAGAGATTGGCGCGAGTATTTATTGCGGAGATAGTCAGATTGCATGGGACGCCGAAGACCATTGTTTCAGATCGAGATGGTCGTTTCGTGTCGCACTTACGGAGCGGTGCACAGGGCTTTGGGGACCGAGCTAAACTTTAGTACAGCTTATCATCCCCAAACGGACGGTCAGTCCGAAAGGACTATTCAGACTGTAGAAGACATGCTTAGAGCCTGTGCCTTGGATTGGTCAATGTTAGGCGTATTTTTATACGCTTATTTATCATTATTTTGTAGTATTTTGGAGTGTGAAATCATCTAAATGAGCTTTTAATGCCTTAATTTTGTATGATTGACAGGAAATTGAAGTCCGGAAGCTTAAACGAGGCAAAACGGTAACGGCAAAATCGACTATGAGCCGCGGCACAAGGAAGCTGAGCCGCGGCAAAGGAAGACACCAGCCGAAGGGCAGAGTAGGCTGTACTCTGTGCCGCGGCACAGCCCATGTGAGCCGCGGCACAGAAGGATTTAATTACGCCCAGGTATTCAGATTTTGGCGATGTGCCGCGGCACACTTAGCGGGTTTGGTACGTCTGCGCGGATTTTGGGCCGTTTCGAAGCCAGTTTTCAACCAACTAATACGGACGCGATTTATGGAAGTGCTGAGCTATAAATAGGGCTTAAGACCCTAATTTAATTACCAGGGGAATCATTGAATCTAAACCTAGGAAAGCTGAAGCTGGAGACAGAGAAGAGGAGGAAAGCAGAAGAATTCAAGGGCAGAAGGCGGGAGCTGAAGAACGGAGGAATCCGAGCTTCATCTGCGTTTGAATTTTATGCTTTCGTTTATTTATTCTGTATTTTCAGTTTTTAGTATGTCAGGCTAAAGCCCTAATCTAGGGTTTTGATGAAACCTTTATTTTGACGAATTGATTGAGATTATCCAATTTATTACCTTTTTATTGAGTTTTCCCAATTATGTTTAATGCTTGCAATTATCTGGCCAATAGTTGTATTGATTTAATCATTCACTTCGAATCGGGAGAGGAGATTTGGTGAGGAACTATTGGTGAGGACCGTTTTATTCTGTGAGATAGGAATATACTCATAGGAAATACGGGGCCTTTAGGAGATTTCATGCATTTTGCCTAGCGACGAGATAATTCACCTAGGGATAGAGTGCGTTAGTCGACGTTAGATAAATCTATTGACCTCGGGAGAGGCGGTAGAATATTTTAGCAATCTCCGCCTTCAATAAATTGGGAAAATTATTTATTACGGATAATCAAGATTAAATTCGGATAAATTAAGGTGGATTCAGAACTCTAGACTTATTTATCATTTGATTCCTTTTATTCAAGCTATCGTTTTCTGTTTAGTCTTTTATTAATTCTTTTAGTTATTAATCCAAAAAACCCAACTTCGATTGTTCAAATAAAATTGGAATACGAAAACGTCGGTAGTTAGAGATTCAATCCTCGTGGGAACGATACTCTACTTATCACTTTATTACTTGTAAACGATGACGTGCACTTGCGTGTAGGAAATATCGCAACAAGTTTTTGGCGCCGTTGCCGGGGATTGAATTTTTTCTAATATCGACTTAAGTATTTCCAGTCTTAATTTGATCGTTTTTTTTTATTTTTGCGTATTTAATTGTGTTTATTTGTGTTCCTTTTCAGGACCTTTCGTGTAGTGCATGAGAAGACTCGGTAACGAAGGCCTACTACCTTTGGACACCGAGCTCGAGCGCACGCTAAGAAGGAATAAAAAGGAGAAAAGAGAGTTGCAGACGACGGTCAAGATGGCCGAAAATATTGAAATCCAAGGAGGAGACAACCAAGTGCGGCAAGTTCAACCGGAACTCGCTCTTCGGGATTATGCCATGCCGCAAGCCAACGCAAATTTTTCGGGAATTCGGCGTCCCACCATCCAAGCTAATAATTTTGAGATCAAGCCCGCCATTATTCAGATGGTGCAGGCGAGCCCATTCTGTGGACTGCCGAAGGACGACCCGAATGCCCACATTGCTTCGTTCCTTGAGATATGCGACACATTTAAAACAAATGGTGTCACCGACGATGCCATCCGATTGAGGCTTTTCCCTTTTTCTTTGAGGGATAAAGCAAAGTTTTGGTTAAATTCCTTACCACAGGGTCGATTACAACATGGGAGAGGTTAGTGCAAGCCTTCCTTGCAAAATTTTTCCCACCAGCTAAGACGGCGCGGTTAAGAAACGAGATAACCACTTTTGCCCAGTACGATATGGAATCGCTCCACGAGGCGTGGGAGCGATATAAAGAATTGCTGCGAAGATTCCCTCATCACGGCATTCCTGATTGGCTTCAGCTGCATACATTTTATGGTGGTTTGAGTGCTTCTACACGCACTTTAGTGGATGCAGCCTCCGGAGGAACATTCATGGGAAAATCTATGGCCGAGGCTCACGTTCTTTTGGAAGATATGGCTGAAAACGCTTACCAATGGCCAGCAGAAAGATTGGCACCGAAGAGGGTAATGGAAGTTTCGAGCAATGATCCGATTTCCACCTTGTCAGCTCAAGTCGCCGCTTTGACACAACAGCTCCAGAACTTTTCGCACGCACCAGCCCCCGTTACCATTGAGACATGTAATTGGTGTAACGGATCACACCCGAGTGCAGAGTGTCAATTTGGAAATCCGTTCGAGCAAAATCAGATGGAGCAGGCTCAATTCGTAGGAAGTGGGAATCGACCGAATAACCCGTACTCCAATACTTATAATCCGGGGTGGCGCAATCACCCCAACTTTTCATGGAGAAACGGACAGAACGCACACCAGCCCCCTTTCACTCAGAATCAACAGCAGCCCCCTTCCGCTCCTAAAGGGTCTCTCGAGGAAGCGCTTGCAAAATTGGCGGCAAATACGAGTCAATTTATGACTCGGACGGAAGCTACGTTACAAAATCATTCTGCTTCCATTCGGAATTTAGAGGTCCAGCTGGGCCAAATCGCTAATGTATTGACAGCTCGTCCGGAGGGAGCATTGCCGAGTACCACAGAGACAAATCCTCGAGAGAGTCTAAATGCAATTAGCTTGAGAAGCGGGAGAGATGTGCTAGATCAGCCCGAGCGGGGTAAAGAGAAGAAGGTGATTGAGGAAGAGATGGAATTAAAGCTAGAGGAGTCGAAGGAAGTTCAGCCGGATAACTCAAAGACATGTGTTCCCCCCGTTCCGTTTCCGCAGAGACTACAGCAAAGGAGGGCGGACAAACAATTTTCTAAGTTCCTTGAGGTGTTCAAAAAGCTTCACATAAATATTCCGTTCGCTGACGCATTGGAGCAGATGCCGAGTTATGTCAAATTCATGAAAGAGATATTATCGAAGAAGAGAAAGCTTGAGGAGTTTGAAACGGTTGCCTTGACAGAGGAGTGCAGTGCAATTCTTCAAAAGAAGCTCCCACCTAAATTGAAAGATCCGGGAAGCTTTAACATACCGTGCACCATGGGGAATCTTTCGTTTGATAAGGCACTATGCGATCTTGGTGCAAGTATCAACCTCATGCCTCTATCGATTTTTCAAAAGCTGAATATTGGGGAAGCTAA
This sequence comes from Orobanche coerulescens, assembly GCA_033398695.1. Lineage (NCBI taxonomy): Eukaryota > Viridiplantae > Streptophyta > Magnoliopsida > Lamiales > Orobanchaceae > Orobanche > Orobanche coerulescens. The sequence goes on along the minus strand of CM065809.1, from coordinate 39,850,713 downwards.
GCCAACCACAGTCTCATTACAATTGGCGGACCGATCGATAAGGTATCCGAGGGGAGTGATCGAGGATGTATTAGTTAAGGTTGACAAGTTCATCTTTCCAGCCGACTTCATCGTACTAGACATGGAGGAAGATGACAATATTCCGATCATCTTGGGACGACCATTTCTAGCGACGGGCCGAACCCTTATAGACGTGGAAAAGGGAGAGCTAACTCTGAGGGTCCAAGACGAGGAAGTTACTTTTCAAGTATTCAAATCGTTCCCGTGTCCCGGAAGTGCTGATAAAGGATCACAAAGTGAGGGTGTGGATTGTAATACCCGTAATTTCGATTTTTCGGTAATTTTATTTTTTTTGGCGGAAGTCTGTTTTGACGACTCGCTCATGACCGTATCGCCATTCTGAGAATGATTAATTCTGCACTTTTTGTCATCCGAGTTCGTTTCGGTATCGTTTTGTTGAGATCCGTGTTCTTAAGCGGCTTTTCCGCACTTGAGTTCGATTCTTGCGAATCTCGTCCGAAACTGTCGTTTCGAGTTTCTCGTAAGTTCATTTAATGTTATTATTCATGTTGTGAGCTTTGGCTTGGTGTTTCGATCGTGTATCGTGCATTTCGGACGTTTTGGGCCATTTTCGTAATTTCCCAAAGTTTGGGGTAATTACTTTCCGTTGTCGAATTTCGAGCCTTCGGGTGGTCGGAATCGTGTGTTCTCTTAGTGTTTGGATTCGTCTTTGCGTGTACTTCGTAACCGTATCTTCGATTTTTACTTAGGTTCGGGTTTCGGTCGTCCGGGCCGTCGGAGTGGCCACGGCCGAGTCACGGCCGGGCGAGGCTGGCTTTGGCGAGTTCTGGCCGTAAGGTGCCGGATTACGGCCGTAAGGCGCCGAGTTACGGCCGTAAGCGTGATCGGGTGCGGCCGTCTGGCCGGGCGGAATTTGTGAAGGCCGTTCTGGCCGTAAGGTGTTCGAGTTACTAGTAAGTGTCCATTTAGTCTTTGGCGACTTTTGTGAATGCCGATTACGGCCGTAAGGCTGCCGAGTACGGCCGTAAGGTGTCCGAGTTACGGCCGTAAGGCTGCCGATTCTGGCCGTAACCTGCCCGGCTATATATAGCTGGCTCGGCGATTTCATTTTCCACGAGTTTTTCTTCCTTTTTCGGCATCGGCGACGGAGGCTCGGGAAATCGAGTTCTTGGCGATTCTAATCATTTCCAAGGCGTTTTGGAAGATTCTTGTTGATTATATCATCATCGATCCGTGTTCTTCGTCGAATCAAGGTATATTCTTGATTTTCCTCCAAGTTGACTTTTTGGAGAATTGTTCTTGATTTCGTTTCTAATCCGATTTTGATGAATCGGTTGATGTTAGTAAACATTATTAATCGTGTTCTATGGATTGTATATCCATATTTTCGATTCATTCAACCCGATTGATGATTTTTAGGCTCTTGAGGAACTTTGAACATTTAGTGTTCGATTAAATGCCTCAAAGAGTTTCTTTCATCGTTATGTTGATTTCGATTGATATTGTGTTATTGAACGAATTGTATTTCATTCAAGGTGGTTCGAGTACTTGTGTTTATCGGAGGACGCCGTTCGTTGTTCGTGGAAGGAATTCATCGCCTTCGGTTGAGGCAAGTTTTATACTTGTACTAGTCAATGAGCTAATGTCATCATGTATGTGTATAGATGTGTTGTATCATTCCGAGACTTAGTCTCTTCATGAATTCATTGATATCAAGAGATCGTTCGATACGATACCTTCCGGCAATTTTGCCAAATGTCATTGTTGTTCGTTAACGGCCGATTCTAGGCATTGTAATACTCATTATTAATGTCATTGTCGATAGCCGGTTCGCGGTATCGATGTATCGATTGTTGTTCATATAGATGTCAATCTAAAACATCGTTGAAATCATTGTTATTCCTGTTGGGGTTGTCATTAAAACTGTATTGGCCGATTAAAGGCATTAGCGTATTCATTTCTCATCTTCGACGTCGGTAACCGATTAAAGGTGCCGAGGTATCCTTCATATCATTGTTATCGAGTGGCCGTTCTCAGGCAAATCGAAATGTTCAATCATTCACTATATCATTATTATCAATTGACCTTTCTAAGGCAATCGAGATATTCAATCATTCATCATATTACTCTTATCGATTTGCCGTTCTAAGGTAATCGAAACACTCAATCATTCATGGAATCATCCGCTGCATCATTGTTATCGTGTTGGCCGACTCAAGGTAGCACACTATCATTCTCACGAATTCGGTAATCTACGAATCGTTGTCATTTGTGATTTATTATATTTTTGGAGGCTAGTCTCGGCTAGTGCTTATTATGGGTAAGCTTGGGGCTTGAACCTTCGCGGTTGGCTTCCCAACACCTACAACTTAGTAGGTCACGGTCGTGTTTATGATCTTATGGGTAAGCTTGGGGCTTGAACCTTCGCGGTTGGCTTCCCAACACCTACAACTTAGTAGGGCACGGTCGTGTTTATGATCTTATGGGTAAGCTTGGGGCTTGAACCTTCGCGGTTGGCTTCCCAACACCTACAACTTAGTAGGTCACGGTCGCGTTTATGACCTTATGGGTAAGTTTGGGGCTTGAACCTTCGCGGTTGGCTTCCCAACACCTACAACTCAGTAGGTCACGGTCGTGGTTATGACCTTATTAGCCCTCATTAACTATAGCTTCGGGCTGTTTTGACTTCAGGTGTTTGTGATATTTGTTAATTTCCGCTGAACGACTTTCAGGCCTTTTGTAATGTCTTGGTATTTTCATTGGAGCCTTTGGGCATTATGATTCATATTAAATTCAGTTCTGGTTTGGTTCATGTTGTTTAATTCATTGTGGTATTCTGTGATTATGATTCGCCGTTGGGCATTTATGTTCTAACCTGTCGAACAGGTATTACTAGTATGCCGTGGGCATAGTATTTCACGAATGCTCGGTTCTTACCTTGGTTTGTGAGCATCTCGTATTATTATCATTATTGTACCGTTTCATTCTGCCTTTGGATGCATATCATGTTATACCTGTATTTGATGTTCATTATCTGTATGACTTTTCCCGTTGGGGCTGAAAATGTTTTTCATTTTTTAGGTGCTTGCGAGGAGCGAGTTGAGACATAGGGGCATGATGATGGCGACGAGGCATTCAAGCGAGCCTAGTCCGAGTTGTTCATGTTGGTCAGTCGGTTGGAGTGTCCTTGATTGTCGATCATTGTCATTATGTATTACCGGCGGATGCTCGTGAATGTTGTATTTTTACCCTTGGCCATGTAGGCCCATCGTTGTCGTTGAAATTCCTTATCGGAATATTGTGTCGGATATCATGGTAGGGACTATGATTTTCCCTTGTTGTTTAATTTAATGTATTTTAGTCATGTCCGCCTGGTGGATCTCCTGGCGTGGGGTCCACGGCACTGTAATAACCCAATAGGATTTGGGGGTGTTACAGAAATGGTATCGGAGATTTGGGTTGTGGAATACCCTGAGATGTGAGTTATGTGGTCCTACCGACGCGGTAGTAGTGGGATTGTCAGGTTATGACAATCTAGTCAGTCAGGTTTTGTGAGTCGTAATATTAGTGCGACTGCACGAGTCATTCATTCATCGAGTCGTCGTCAGTGAAGACTAGTATCGCGAGTCCTCGAAGCTTCGTATGACCTGTGTAAGGACTCGATTCTCTTTATGTTCATACATTCATCATGTCATTAATTATTCATGTTTTGTTGAAACATATATGTGATATTAGCGTTATGATTGATTCATGACTAATTGTTTTGGAGCACGTGTGACTTGTGTAAGCATTAAGGATCAACTCATTCATCAGTTAATAATCCTCAATCATCATTCTGATCTTGTCGATCATGTTAATTCATTCATCACTCAGTCAATATCATTACTCAGTCAATTCATCACTCAGATAATTCATTCATCACTCAGTCAATATCATTCATCACTCAGTTAATTCATTCATCACTCAGTCAATACCATTCATCACTCAGTTAATTCATTCATCACTCAGTCAATATCATTCATCACTCAGTTAATTCATTCATCACTCGGTTAATTCATTCATCACCCAGTCAATATCATTCATCACTCAGTTAATTCATTCATCACTCAGTTAATTCCTTCATCACTTAGTCAATCTCATTGTTCATATTAATTCATTAATCACTTAGTCAATCTCATTGTTCCGTCAATTCATTCATCACTCAGTCAATCTCATTGTTCAGTCAATTCGTTCATCACTCAGTCAATCTCATTGTTCAGTTAATTAATTCATCACTCAGTCAATATCATTCATCACTCAGTTAATTCATTCACCACTCAGTTAATTCATTCATCACTCAGTCAATATCATTACTCAGTTAATTCATTCATCACTTAGATAATTCATTCATCACTTAGTCAATTTCGTTACTCAGTTAATTCATTCATCACTCAGTTAATTCATTCATCACTCAGTTAATCTCATCGTTCAGTTAATTCATTCATCACTCAGTTAATCTCATCGTTCAGTTAATTCATTCATCACTCAGTCAATCTCATCGTTCAGTTAATTCATTCATCACTCAGTCAATATCATTACTCAGTTAATTCATTCATCACTTAGATAATTCATTCATCACTCGGTCAATTTCGTTACTCAGTTAATTCATTCATCACTCAGTTAATCTCATCGTTCAGTTAATTCATTCATCACTCAGTCAATCTCATCGTTCAGTTAATTCATTCATCACTCAGTCAATCTCATCGTTCAGTAATTCATTCATCACTCAGTTAATCTCATCGTTCAGTTAATTCATTCATCACTCAGTCAATCTCATCGTTCAGTTAATTCATTCATCACTCAGTCAATCTCATTGTTCAGTTAATTCATTCGTCACTCAGTCAATCTCATTGCTCAATTAATTCATTCATCACTCAGTCTATCTAATTGTTCAGTTAATTCATTAATCATCCACCATCTCACGGTTCAATTGTTGATCTTGTGGATCGAATTTTCAACCTTGTTAACTTGTTCAAGGTAATCATTTCAGAATTTCATCGGATAATCATGTTACCTCATTTGATCTTTCATGCGATCTTATCATATTCCGGCGTCATGTCGATTTATCATTTCATTGCATTATTAATGCATTCATTGTGTTAGAGCGTGTATGCTCATTCTTATCATTCCGTCTCATAATCATAATGCGATCTTCATACGAGATCTGTAATTATCACGTGACTTTCCCGCCTCGGTATGGAAAGAGTCATAGAGGGACATCGGACTCCGACGTCCAAGAGATTGTTTTCTAGTCGTCTTCGTGCCGAGAGCATCTTCATCTCGCACGATGAGTTCGACTGTTGTTTGCTTTAACTGTGATCATCACCGGTTTTGAGCAAGTTAATTCTTGCTCGGTAAGAGGATAATCATTCATTTCATCGTCGTTCATTCATTCATATAATTCACTCATCGTATATTAAACACGTTGAGATTTATAATTATCAAACTAATCATTCAATTCACGGGGAACTATGGTTCCAATCATTTCATTTGAGCTGTCACTCGTTACGTTATCATTTCACAACGGTGAGTCATTCTTGATCCTTGTTGGATTTCGATTCATTATCATTCATTGTGATCATTCTTGTTCGTGTGTATCTCGTCAATTTTTCCTGGCGGGATATTGCTTCTCCCTACTTGTTTTAAGTTTCGGGACGAAACTTCTTTTAAGGGGGGTAGTATGTAATACCCGTAATTTCGATTTTTCGGTAATTTTATTTTTTGGCGGAAAGTGCTTTGACGACTCGCTCATGACCGTATCGTCATTCCGAGAATGATTAATTCTGCACTTTTGTCATCCGAGTTCGTTTCGTATCGCTTTGTTGAGATCCGTGTTCTTAAGCGGCTTTTCCGCACTTGAGTTCGATTCTTGCGAATCTCGTCCGAAACTGTCGTTTCGAGTTTCTCGTAAGTTCATTTAATGTTATTATTCATGTTTTGAGCTTTGGCTTGGTGTTTCGATCGTGTATCGTGCATTTCGGACGTTTTGGGCCATTTTCGTAATTTCCCAAAGTTTGGGGTAATTACTTTCCGTTGTCGAATTTCGAGCCTTCGGGTGGTCGGAATCGTGTGTTCTCTTAGTGTTTGGATTCGTCTTTGCGTGTACTTCGTAACCGTATCTTCGATTTTTACTTAGGTTCGGGTTTCGGTCGTCCTGGCCGTCGGAGTGGCCACGGCCGAGTCACGGCCGGGCGGGGCTGGCTTTGGGCCGAGTTACGGCCGTAAGGTGCGGTTCTGGCCGTAAAGGCGCCGAGTTACGGCCGTAAGCGTGATCGGCACGGCCGTTTGGCCGGCGGAATTTGACGAAGGCGATTCTACCGTAAGGTGTTCGAAATTACGGCCGTAAGTGTCCATTTGGTCTTTGGCGACTTTTGACGAATGCCGATTCTGGCCGTAAGGCCTGCCGAGTACGGCCGTAAGGTGTCCGAGTTACGGCCATAAGGCCTGCCGGTTACGGCCGTAACCCTGCCGGCTATATATAGCCTGGCTCGGCCAGATTTCATTTTCCACGAGTTTTTTCTTCCTTTTTCGGCATCTGGCGACGGGAGGCTCGGGAAATCGAGTTCTTGGCCGATTCTAATCATTTCCAAGGCGTTTTGGAAGATTCTTGTTGATTATATCATCATCCAATCCGTGTTCTTCGTCGAATCAAGGTATGTTCTTGATTTTCCTCCAAGTTGACTTTTTGGAGAATTGTTCTTGATTTCGTTTCTAATCCGATTTTGATGAATCGGTTGATGTTAGTAAACATTATTAATCGTGTTCTATGGATTGTATATCCATATTTTCGATTCATTCAACCCGATTGATGATTTTTAGGCTCTTGAGGAACTTTGAACATTTAGTGTTCGATTAAATGCCTCAAAGAGTTTCTTTTTCGTTATGTTGATTTCGATTGATATTGTGTTATTGAACGAATTGTATTTCATTCAAGGTGGTTCGAGTACTTGTGTTTATCGGAGGACGCCGTTCGTTGTTCGTGGAAGGAATTCATCGCCTTCGGTTGAGGCAAGTTTTATACTTGTACTAGTCAATGAGCTAATGTCATCATGTATGTGTATAGATGTGTTGTATCATTCCGAGACTTAGTCTCTTCAAGAATTCATTGATATCAAGAGATCGTTCGATACGATACCTTCCGGCAATTTTGCCAAATGTCATTGTTGTTCGTTAACGGCCGATTCAAGGCATTGTAATACTCATTATTAATGTCATTGTCGATAGCCGGTTCGCGGTATCGATGTATCGATTGTTGTTCATATAGATGTCAATCTAAAACATCGTTGAAATCATTGTTATTCCTGTTGGGGTTGTCATTAAAACTGTATTGGCCGATTAAAGGCATTAGCGTATTCATTTCTCATCTTCGACGTCGGTAACCGATTAAAGGTGCCGAGGTATCCTTCATATCATTGTTATCGAGTGGCCGTTCTCAGGCAAATCGAAATGTTCAATCATTCACTATATCATTATTATCAATTGACCTTTCTAAGGCAATCGAGATATTCAATCATTCATCATATTACTCTTATCGATTTGCCGTTCTAAGGTAATCGAAACACTCAATCATTCATGGAATCATCCGCTGCATCATTGTTATCGTGTTGTCCGACTCAAGGTAGCACACTATCATTCTCACGAATTCGGTAATCTACGAATCGTTGTCATTTGTGATTTATTATATTTTTGGAGGCTAGTCTCGGCTAGTGCTTATTATGGGTAAGCTTGGGGCTTGAACCTTCGCGGTTGGCTTCCCAACACCTACAACTTAGTAGGTCACGGTCGTGTTTATGATCTTATGGGTAAGCTTGGGGCTTGAACCTTCGCGGTTGGCTTCCCAACACCTACAACTTAGTAGGTCACGGTCGTGTTTATGATCTTATGGGTAAGCTTGGGGCTTGAACCTTCGCGGTTGGCTTCCCAACACCTACAACTTAGTAGGTCACGGTCGCGTTTATGACCTTATGGGTAAGTTTGGGGCTTGAAGCTTCATGGCTTCCCAACACCTACAACTCAAAGAGGTCACGGTCGTGGTTATGACCTTATTAGCCCTCATTAACTATAGCTTCGCTGTTTGACTTGTGTGTTTGTGATATTTGTTAATTTCCGCTGAACGACTTTCAGGCCTTTTGTAATGTCTTGGTATTTTCATTGGAGCCTTTGGGCATTATGATTCATATTAAATTCAGTTCTAGTTTGGTTCATGTTGTTTAATTCATTGTGGTATTCTGTGATTATGATTCGCCGTTGGGCATTTATGTTCTAACCTGTCGAACAGGTATTACTAGTATGCCGTGGGCATAGTATTTCACGAATGCTCGGTTCTTACCTTGGTTTGTGAGCATCTCGTATTATTATCATTATTGTACCGTTTCATTCTGCCTTTGGATGCATATCATGTTATACCTGTATTTGATGTTCATTATCTGGATGACTGACCTCGTGGGGGCGGAACATGTTTTTCATGTTTTAGGTGCTTGCGAGGAGAGAGTTGAGACATAGGGGCATGATGATGGCGACGAGGCATTCGAGCGATACTAGTCCGAGTTGTTCATGTTGGTCAGTCGGTTGGAGTGTCCTTCAGTTGTCAGTCATTGTCATTATGTATTACCCGAGCAGATGCTCGTGAATGTTGTATTTTTACCCTTGGCCATGTAGGCCCATCGTTGTCGTTGAAATTCCTTATCGGAATATTGTGTCGGATATCATGGTAGGGACTATGATTTTCCCTTGTTGTTTAATTTAATGTATTTTAGTCATGTCCGCCTGGTGGATCTCCTGGCGTGGGGTCCACGGCACTGTAATAACCCAATAGGATTTGGGGGTGTTACATGGATGTTTGTGAAAGAGGAAAGCATCGAAAAAATTGTCGTTGGGGAAATTCAGATTTTGTGTTAAATGGCCCAAGTTTGAAGAAGGATGTAGAACTAGTGGCGTTTCTCGACCATGAAGAAAAATCTGCTGCAGTTGTGAGTTCGTTTGTGAAGGAGGAGAGTGAGCCGAAAGCCAAGAGAAAAATTAGTCATGGAGAAACCGGGTGTTTCGGGAAGTTTCTCAAATCGAAACCTTTTCGAAAACTACATTTGATGACTGAACCGAAAGTCGAACGGCTGATGACCAACGGTCATAATTTTAACCAAAATACAAACGGTTCGATGAACGGGCGGAAGCCAAATGGAGTTTGCGAAAGCGAACTAACGTTGTTCAATAGGTCCTATCAAGACTATAAACTTAGCGCTTCTCGGGAGGCAACCCGAGCTCGTAGCTGTAGATTTTTGCATTTCTTTATTTTTCTTGTATTCGTGATTTTTATTTTTCATCTTATTTGTGCTTCTATTTGCTTCTTCCTCTCGTTTTTTAACGTCTTCTTTTCAAAATTCTGTGCAGGAAACTCCAAGGGGAGAAACTGGAGTATGAGCCGCGGCACAGTTATTGTGAGCCGCGGCACACATCAATCGCCAGGGAAGGCAAAACCGACTGTACTTTGTGCCGCGGCACGGCATATATGAGCCGCGGCACACTTGAGCAATGAGCCGCGGCACACGGAATTTGAGCCGCGGCACACGACAAAACGAGACACAGGTAAAAGGGACTGTACCTTGTGCCGCGGCTCACTTTATCTGTGCCGCGGCACACTTTGCGGAACCCGAAAGGGCAGGTAGCATATAACACGCGAGCGGCCGGCATTTCCAGGTACGTTTTTTTTTACTTTCATTCTTCCCTCCCCAGTGCAACCGGCCGAAGTTTTCCTTCAATTCTTCCCTGCGATTTTTCTCTTGCAATCTTCAAAAAGGTATGTTTCGATCTTGCGACTTTACTTGCTTATGGTTTATATTTGGAAGTTTTGTATGTGTTTGATAAGTGGAATATGTTATTGCTCCTTCAAATAGTTTTGTGAGTGTAGAGAATAACAGGGTGGTTTTATCGAATTTTCTTGATTAAATTGGAATATCAATGAGTTGATTGTGTTACGTTGTTCATGATTGAATTGTATTTCTGTTTTTGGGGGCTGAATCGAGCTAGAACTATGTTTATTCTTCAAGTAAACATGCGCCCTCAAGGTGTCTGATAAATTGCCCAAATGAAAATTTTCTTTGAAAAAGAAATTGTTTTGAAGTTTCGTGCAACGTATACGTTTTCAATTTACAGCAAGCCCAACCCGTACATCCAGTTGAGAGGTTTAAGTCCAAATTCATCTTTCTCTCTCGTATGCGCTAGTGTCTTAATGTCGGAATTTCTGGTTTGATGTCTTTAGCCACGCATATATCATCGTTATTATTGTTGCGTAAATAAACCCTCGTGTTGTACTTCTCAGATCGATTATGGCGCGCACGAAGAAGTTGACCAAGCGTGCTAGGACCGAGTCATCCTCACGCGAGGAGACCTCTCGGGGTCGGGCCGAGGCGGAGGGGCACCAATTTTCGGACCCCGAGATCCACAAGATATTCAACGAAAAGATCCGTCCGCGTCCACTTATTCCCGAGAGAGGTTTTACTCCAGCTCCTCAGGACGGGGAGTTGCTCATGATGATTGACGAGATGGGATGGGCTAGATTTACCGCACCTCCTGAGCCAGCAGTCATTTCGATCGTCCAGAGTTTTATGCCGCCGCTCGCCAAGCACATCCGGCAGGCATACGTTGCCATCTCTAGAGTCTCGGACTCAGTCGACATCCGAGGGGTCACAGCTGATTTCTCCCCGATCGCTATTCGGAGGCTTTTTGGGTTTCCGGCGGTGGACGAGACACCTATGACCGCGTGATGACCGGCCTCACTAAGGAGGCCCCGCTTGAGACGATTGCACAGCCCAGTACCGACTGGGAGCGGCGAGCACAGAGCTCATCTACTTTTCACTTCAGAGCTCGCGCCTCGGCCGGCTCGGGCGAGCCTGGCTTTACTTTATTTGTGCCCGCATTGATCCCACCTCCCGTGATCCGCAGCTTTTCTCTCCCGCTCCCGGATACTTTTGCTATCACCTCCGGGCTGCGTTTTGATGTGGCCCCCATTCTGGTCCGATCTATCTTCCGCAGTATCCAGGGGGGCCAAGACGGGGTTGAAGCACCCCTCCCTCATATGCGCTTTATGCCGGCAATGGGCCGACGTGGTGAGTCGACGAGCCGATGCTTGCCCCACAGCCCCGATCGACCACCGCATCATATCGCACTTTGAGCAAAGGGGACGGAGCGCCGGCACACGCTCGGGCGAGGATTTTTGCTCGAGGAGGCTCACGAGGATCCCCGAGCCGCTTTGTTGACGCACGGAGGCCGGCCCGCACTGACAGAGCGAGGTGGAGGAGCTGTTTGATGGGTCATGGGAGGATTTGAGGAGACAGAGAGAAGAGCATAGGGAGGAGCCGAGGAGAGAGAGAGAGGAGCAGAGAGAGGAGCCGAGAGAGGAGTTGAGGAGAGAGAGAGACGAGATGAGGAGAGAGAGAGAGAGCTGGATGGCCGCCATGCGGGAGGAGCAGCGGGCGGCGCGGAGAGTGTTGTTGCTGCAGCCAGAGCCGAGATGAGAGAGCAGTTCACGGACCACCGGCGACGAGCGGCGAGGCGTCTTGCCGCGAGGAGGCTTATCATCGAGCACCTCGCCGCATGGGACGGCCCACATCATGCATCCCGACGGGCCATTTATCGCGCCCGCCCGGCCAGCCACACCACCCTCCTCCTCACCGGACGATGCCGGCACCTGAGCAGACTCGAGGGGAGTACTTGACCTTTACTTTTCTTGCATTTCATTTTTGTCCATTGAGGTCAATGTACGTCCTAAGTTTTGGGGGATTTACATTCATCTGCATTCATTCTGTACTCTATTTTCTTGTCAGACATTATATTTTGTTGCATTTTTCTTTCTTTGCGAAAATTTTTTTAGATAGCCTTGCTTGCCGTAGTTTTTCTTTATTTGTGAATTTTCGTGCTTCTATTATGTGTGATAATGATGTTACGACACTGTCTTTCTCTCTCAAGAAGCGGGCGAGTTTTAGTCGAGTTGTAGTCGATTATTTCGTTCGCTTAGTATTCAATTAGGTCCGAAATTTTTCGTGATTGTAGAGGACTTGGCAGATAAGAGACGATACATACTTGTTTTTAAATCCCCATCAATACGTTTGGCTACATTTTCCGGATAGTGAGTCGTACTGTTTCTTTAGTCGTGTTGGCACTTAAATTGAGTTTAGAGTCGGTCAGTTTTTCCCTAAAAGTCGAGAGAATGTGTTCTATGAAGGGAAGTCTAGTAACCGGGGGTATTCGCGTGACCCGTTGTCTACTCTCGCGTAAAACGACGACCCTGATTAGACTAGTGATTTAAATATTTCACATGTGCCAACGATAGGGAGCCTAGTAACCGGGGGTATTCGCGTGACCCGCTGTTTACTCTCGCGTAAAACGGCAACCTTGATTCGGACATGCGGAAATTATGTATTCGAGTTGTTTCTCCGCTGTTGACGGGAACCTAGTAACTAGAAGCATCCATGTGCCCCATGAGTGTCTTTTACGTCAAACGGTTTCCGAATACATGAGAATGGAAGTTCCACCCTAGGATTATCCCGATGAAACATCCCGAGATCCTAACCTAGTGGTCGACTCGAATCAAATTCTTGAGCATAGTTATATAAGGGGATACTGTCCGAGGTTTATTTGTTATGAGACTCGTGAAAATTTGTGCCTTTAGACTGTGGAACAGGATGAACTAGTTTGGTTGTGTTAGCCTTTCGTATTGACGGACGATTTGACTCATGTTTTGTTAATCTTTGAGCTGAAATTTTCTTCATGAACGAATGATTAGGACTGAACTTGATTTCTTTGCGAAATCATTATTCTGAGTGCAGCTCGCTTTTATGACACTCGTATTATTTAGAGAGAATGTCAGTATAGTATTTATTAGGTTGAACACTATGAGTTGCACGATGATTCACGACATTCTTTTATTGACTTTAATTCTTTTTGGTTGAGGACAAGCAAAGGCTTAAGTTTGGGGGTATTTGTTAGGCGTATTTTTATACGCTTATTTATCATTATTTTGTAGTATTTTGGAGTGTGAAATCATCTAAATGAGCTTTTAATGCCTTAATTTTGTATGATTGACAGGAAATTGAAGTCCGGAAGCTTAAACGAGGCAAAACGGGCGCGGAAAAATCGACTATGAGCCGCGGCACAAGGAAGCCGAGCCGCGGCAAAGGAAGACACCACCAAGGGCGAGTAGGTGTACTGTGCGCGGCCACGGCCCATGTGAGCCGCGGCACGTAAGGATTTAATTACGCCTGTATTCGATTTTGGCGATGTGCGGCACACTTAGCGGGTTTGGTACGTCTGCGGATTTTGGGCCGTTTGAAGCTTTTCAACCAACTAATACGGACGCGATTTATGGAAGTGCCGAGCTATAAATAGGGCTTAAGACCCTAATTTAATTACTGGGGAATCATTGAATCTAAACCTAGGAAAGTCAAGTGGAGAGAGAAGAGGAGGAAAGCGAGAAGAATTCAAGGGCGGAAGGCGGGAGTCAAGAACGGAGGAATCGAGCTTCATCTGCGTTTGAATTTTATGCTTTCGTTTATTTATTCTGTATTTTCGCTTTTAGTATGTCAGGCTAAAGCCCTAATCTAGGGTTTTGATGAAACCTTTATTTTGACGAATTGATTGAGATTATCCAATTTATTACCTTTTATTGAGTTTTCCCAATTATGTTTAATGCTTGCAATTATCTGGCCAATAGTTGTATTGATTTAATCATTCACTTCGAATCGGGAGAGGAGATTTGGTGAGGAACTATTGGTGAGGACCGTTTTATTCTGTGAGATAGGAATATACTCATAGGAACTACGTGGCCTTTAGGAGATTTCATGCTTTTTGCCTAGCGACGAGATAATTCACCTAGGGATAGAGTGCGTTAGTCGACGTTAGATAAATCTATTGACCTCGGGAGAGGCGGTAGAATATTTTAGCAATCTCCGCCTTCAATAAATTGGGAAAATTATTTATTACGGATAATCAAGATTAAATTCGGATAAATTAAGGTGGATTCAGAACTCTAGACTTATTTATCATTTGATTCCTTTTATTCAAGCTATCGTTTTCTGTTTAGTCTTTTATTAATTCTTTTAGTTATTAATCCAAAAAACCCAACTTCGATTGTTCAAATAAAATTGGAATACGAAAACGTCGGTAGTTAGAGATTCAATCCTCGTGGGAACGATACTCTACTTATCACTTTATTACTTGTAAACGATGACGTGCACTTGCGTGTAGGAAATATCGCAACAGTCAACTGATTGGGAAGTTCATTTACCATTAGTTGAATTCACCTACAATAATAGTTGGCATGCTTCAATTAAGATGGCACCATTTGAAGCTTTGTACGGGAGAAGATGCCAATCACCCCTGTGTTGGGATGATTCTTCGGACTTGATCGGGACGGAACCGGAATTGATTATTCAGACTCAAGAGAAGATCGCTTTGATTCGGGAAAGACTGTTGACTGCCCAGAGTCGACAGAAATCTTATGCAGACTTACGTCGTCGCCCTCTAGAGTTCGACGTTGGTGACCATGTACTATTGAAGGTGTCTCCTACACGAGGGATTTTCCGTTTTGGGAGAAGAGGCAAGCTTAGTCCGAGATATATCGGACCATTTGAGATCCTAGAGAGAGTTGGGGATTTAGCATACCGGTTGGCCTTACCGCCATCGCTGAGTCATGTTCACAATGTGTTTCACGTATCCCAACTGCGGAAGTATGTACGGGACCCCAGTCACGTCATTGATTTCGACGAGATCGAGATAGCTAATGATGGCACCTTCGAAGAGAGACCAATCAAGATACTTGAGAGCCGGATCAAACAATTGAGAAATAAACCAATACATTTGGTTAAAGTACAATGGTCACGACATGGAGTCGAAGAGGCCACTTGGGAAACGGAGGACGGTATGAAGGCTAAATATCCGGAGTTGTTTTCATCCTAAGTTTCGGGACGAAACTTCTTTTTAGGGAGGAAGGATGTAATACCCGAGATTTCTGTTATGTAATTAGAACTTGTGATATTGTAATGATTGTACTTTTGTCTGAGTACTATTCTCCGTATTTTATAATCCGATGTTGTCGAGTGTATAATTTCGTGTATGTGTTTTAGAGATTGAAATTCTGTGCATGTAGCGCACGCTACAGGCTGAGTGTAGCGTACGCTAACGGGGATTCATAGCGCACGCTAAAGAGGGTCATTAGCGCACGCTATGCATGGTCAAATCGATTGAGACGTGCGGTAGGTGAGATCTGGCCGGGGGACCCTTGTCGGATTGTGTCGGATGTACCTGGACGGCTTTCGGGAAAAGCCGAGTCAACGCCTTAGCGCACGCCATGTATATGCGTAGCGCACGCTAAGTGCCGAAAGTCTTAGGCGTGAGCCGTTAGCGCACGCTACGAACAGGTCTAGCGCGCGCTAATAGCCATTTATTATAAATATGACAAAGATCCTATTCGAGATTTCAGTTTTCTCTACTCTCATTACCCGAATTCCTACACTTAGAACATAACTTCCTTCACCCCAAACACTTCATATCAACATCCTGATTCGTGATTTAAGATTGTATATCATTGGAGATTGGTGTTCAAGCTTTCGGTGTCGGATTGCTTCATTTTCCTCCGTGTTCTTCACTACTTGAGGTAGGTGATTCTTCACCAATGTTAGTAATGTTCCTAAGGAAGTTTGAATCATGTTTGGATAGCTGGTATTTCGTTTATAATCGGTCATCACATGTTAGAAGGATATTTTCGACGTTTCGACACTTATTCATCGTATGAACCTTTGAACCATCTTAGTAGTATGAACTCCTAAGCGTTTCCAAATCGATTTATGGTTAGTAATCGGAGATTACCTAGTTCGTATGTTTTACGTAAGGAATCATATGTTTTGGGACTTGGAATAATCGGAACTTAGTATATTTCGTGAAGATCTTAGAAAAGATATGTTGATGAGAGGATTATCCGTATATTTGTGCCTCATGATCATGGAACTTCCACAACCTTATTAGCATGTCAGACTTGAGGATGATTTGTTGTATCAACATAGAATTCATAAATTCACCACTGTTCAACCCAGTTTTTCCGTTAGCAGTATTCTGCCATGCAACGTTAGCGCACGCTAACATATGTGAGTTAACGTGCGCTATCGGGGTTCAGTTAACGTATTAAACGTACGTAGCGTACGTTATGTATCGGCCGGTTCAAACTGTCAGTTCATAACTAGCGCACGCTAGTCTTACACGATAGCGTACGCTAACAGGCCTGCTTAGCGCACGCGTTACGTGAAATCGTAGCGCACGCTGCGATCCGAGCATTGGTTATTTTGAGCTTTTCGGCCATAGACCGAATTGTTAGGCCATCGTTCGACTTGAGATGATTTGTATATCGTTCCTTTTGTTAAGGTTCGAGCTTGTTACGTTGATCGAAGGAGGCGGCCTTCGAGTGTGTTGAGATCTTTGAAGTGTTTCGTCCTTGCCATTTTCGAGGCAAGTATCATATGTCGAGTTCGATTTATATTGAATCTTTGATCATGCTTGTGGTTTTGTTCATATTGTTGAATATGAGATGTATTTCTGAAAATTCTCATGATATTGGTTGATTATTTGTTCGTATTGATGAACATATTGAAATGCATATGTGTATGCATAGTTGATTGATTATGGTATAAATGGTCCGAGGGGATCATGAGGATCTATGCTGAGGGCGCTGGATCGCTGGACGGGTTTTCCACCATGCGTTGGTCCGACGGGATCATCATGGGGATCTATACCAAGGGCGCTGGATCGCTGGATTACCCTGTATTGTGTTGATGGAATCGTGAGGATTCGCATCGTTGGATTCCGGTAGCGGAAGTCCGTTTTGCATGTTTGATGATGCATTGATGATTTATTGTATTATGATACTTGTACTAGCATCGTTTTGCTAACCCCTTCGGGGGTGTACATTGTTTTGATGTTCAGGTAGCCGAGGAGCGGGGAGACAACCACAGTACCGACAGGACGATGAAATGGCTCAGTGATGTGATTGATGTTATTGTTATTGTGATTTGTCTTCTTGTTTCGTTTAGTACTCGAGTACGTCTGTTTTAATAATGTCTTTTCGATATGGTTGTATAAATTAACTCTTTGATCGGTTGAATCAAATATGTCTTTGAACTTCAGTTGTACGATTGGTTTATATTTACACTCTTTTTAAAATTAGCCTTGTAAATCCTTACCTAAAGGGTTTACGGCGCTGTAATTATTCCGAATATCTCGGGGTGTTACAAAGTCAGCATATCAAACGGATACTTTGACAATCCATGCAACGGATATATTGGATTAGCGCACGCTACAATGAGTTATTAACGAACGCTAATACAAGAGGGTTACGTACGTAAGGCAGAAGGCATAACGTACGCTAAAGAAGAAACGAAGCTACTGGACTGAAACTGGGAACAATCTAGCGCACACTACAGGCACGCTAAGATATTAGCGCATGCTACCAGAGAAGGCTAGCGCACGCTAGCAAGTCAAAACAGCCAGCAACGGCTAGTTTGTGGAAAATGCCTATAAATACCATTCCTATGGTATTGGTTGAATACAACAACTTCAAGCAAACGAGTCATACATCTGAGAATCATATACGTACATTGTTGTTGTAATATTGAGCTTATATTGTTAGTTTGAGTGTTTATACATTCAACATTATACACGAGAGGTAAAAGAAAAGATACGATTGGATTCGGTGTTATTAGGATCAAGTATCCGGCATTGTTAGAATCGCAATCGATATCTAAGTGAGGTTTATCTAGTACCAATAGAAAGCTAGAGTGGTTGATTCCTTATCCAATAGAAAAGGAAAAACGGTTTTACTCGGACCGATAGAAGACGAGCTTGTAACGGTAATCCCTCGACCGATAGAAGAGAGGCGTAGAGGTTTTGATCTTAATCCTAAGAAAAAGATACATCGAGAGAGGACGTAGGCTTCGTTAATAGCCGAACATCTATAAATACTTGTGTAATTTATTTTCCGCAATTTATTTACGCTTCCGCACAAACGGCGCATATATCCGATAATATACCAACAATTGGTATCGGAGCGGTACTCCAATACGCGGCTTAACATCCGAGGAAAAGATCCAAAATGGCATTTCAAATTTCTCCATCGAAGGCCTTGCTCTCAACCGACCACCATTTTTTGATGGCGCGAACTTCATGAATTGGAAGAAGAAGATGTCGATATTCATTCGAGCTTACGACATCGAACATTGGAAGGTGATTTGTCTTGGTCCGAAAATTTCGACAAATTCCAACGGTACGCTCAAAACCTTCGAAGAATATGACGATTCCGATTGGAAAAACGACCACTACAATTGTAAGGCAACTCAACTTCTCTATTGTGCCTTAAATCCGGAAGAACACAACCGGATATCATCATGTGATAGTGCCAAAGAAATTTGGAAAATGCTTGAGGTAACACATGAAGGTACGTCTCAAGTCAAAGAGACGAAGATAAACATGCTCCTTCACGACTATGAATTATTCCAAATGAAGGACGACGAATCCATCTCGATTATGCTCGACCGATTTTCGGTCATCACTAATGGATTAGCATGTTTCGGAAAACCACTTTCGAGTAGTGAGAAAGTAAAGAAAATTCTCCGATCACTACCTCGAGAATGGGACGGTACGGTTACGGCAATTATGGAATCTAAAGATTTAAACAATCTTGATTTTAGTGCTCTTGTTGGTTCTCTTATCAACTACGAGATCGTTCTAAAATCTCGGAATGCCAAACCGAAACTGAAGGAGAGGTCGATAGCCTTCAAGGCTAAAATGTCGAAAAAGAAAGAAGAAATCCCGGTGGACGAAAGTGATGAAGAAATGGCATATTATGCCAAGAATATTAATAAGTTCCAACACTTATTAAACCGGAGAAAGAAGGACATTCAAGCGGGTGAATCGAAGAAACCCGACAACACTAGTCGATTATGTGGCAAACCAGCCACTTTGCTAAGAATTTTCGAGTAAAGCAAAAGGAGGTTCTAATCGCAACATGGAGCGACGAAGATCCCGATGAAGATTTTCTTGACCAAAATAATCTCGCGCTCATGGCCCGGAGTTCATTCGACGATAGCGACGTCGAAAGCCAAGTAAGTAACTCCTACGATGAACTCTTTGAAGCATTCGTGTTATTACATACCGATTATCAAAATGCTTTAAATGAAATTAAATCCCTCAAGTCTAAATATAAAACTTTGGAAATTGAAAATTCCAAAATACTTGAAAAAGGGAAATTTGTTGAAATCGATCATTCAAAATGCATTGAAAATGAGAATATCTTAAAGAATGATCTTTTAAAAGTTCAAGACGAACTAAAAATTTTGACAAAGAAATTCTCGTGCGGCAACGATAAATTTGAACAAATGTTATGTGTTCAAAAATACACTCTAAATAAAGAGGGGTTGGGATTCAAACCACGTTCGAAAAACGAATCCGTCAATTTTAAGATACCCCATTGCGAAAAGTGTTTAAAAATCGAGCATCACGTTTCAAATTGCAAAAGCCCTCGCCGGACGATAAAAATTAAGAAAATTTGGGTTCCTAAAGGAACAATCGTTTCAAATATCGTTCACGTTTCAAAAGAAAAACCAACTATAGGTTGGATCCCCAAAAATAAATTTTAACAAGTGATATTTTACAAAGGGGGAGAAGGAATATTTTTTGAGGGGAAGATAATATTTTCAGGGGGAGTATTTTTTTAATGCATAAATTGGTATCATGCATATTTATATTTCATTTGATATACTCTAAATTTTTTACTTTTTCATGAAGACAAAAAGGGGAAGAAGGAGATGAATTGAGATAAAAATGAGAAGGAGATGAATGGATAAAAATGAGAAAAATCGAAGAAGTCGAAAAGAAAAAGAAAGCATACAAAAAGGGGGAGTTGAAAAACAAGGGAAATGTCGAAAAGAAAAGAGAATTGGAGAAACTAACGAAACGATCAAAGCCGAAAACTTTGATTCGTATACATATACATATATTCTATCTTTGCAGATTTTATCTAATTCAAGAGTTGTTTTGTAATCATCAAAAAGGGGGAGATTGTTGGAATATTTATTCCACACATTATTTAATTTGTGTTTTGATGATTAAAGTTGCTAAACAAACAAAACAACATTAAGGCGAAGCAAAACGACGAAGCAGACGAAGATGCAAAAAGTTTCAATCTGGACTACATTAGCGCACGCTAAGACATATATGTTAGCGCACGCTAAGGAGGAGTAATCTGCATTCCAGCCAAGTTTCGAAGTAAGCTGAAGTGAAGTCAGCTGATGGGATAGCGCACGCTACACGTTATCATTAACGCACGCTATCGAAGTCTTGTTACCGTTGTGAAGGAATTCAAACACAGAATGACGTATGCAATGAAGTCAGCATTAGCGCACGCTACAAAGTATGAATAGCGCATGCTAAGAAATTTGAATCAAGTCAATCAGAACGTTGGGAAAAGCAGGTCAAAGTCAGCATATCAAACGGATACTTTGACAATCCATGCAACAGATATATTGGATTAGCGCACGCTACAATGAGTTATTAACGCACGCTAATACAAGAGGGTTACGCATGTAAGGCAGAAGGCATAACGTATGCTAAAGAAGAAACGAAGCTACTGGACTGAAACTGGGAACAGTCTAGCGCATGCTACAGGCACGCTAAGATATTAGCGCACGCTACCAGAGAAGGCTAGCGCACGCTAGCAAGTCAAAACAGCCAGCAACGGCTAGTTTGTGGAAAATGCCTATAAATACCATTCCTATGGTATTGGTTGAGTACAACAACTTCAAGCAAACGAGTCATACATCTGAGAATCATATACGTACATTGTTGTTGTAATATTGAACTTATATTGTTAGTTTGAGTGTTTATACATTCAACATTATACACGAGAGGTAAAAGAAAAGATACGATTGGATTCGGTGTTATTAGGATCAAGTATCCGGCATTGTTAGAATCGCAATCGATATCTAAGTGAGGTTTATCTAGTACCAATAGAAAGCTAGAGTGGTTGATTCCTTATCCAATAGAAAAGGAAAAACGGTTTTACTCGGACCGATAGAAGACGAGCTTGTAACGGTAATCCCTCGACCGATAGAAGAGAGGCGTAGAGGTTTTGATCTTAATCCTAAGAAAAAGATACATCGAGAGAGGACGTAGGCTTCGTTAATAGCCGAACATCTATAAATACTTGTGTGATTTATTTTCCGCAATTTATTTACGCTTCCGCACAAACGGCGCATATATCCGATAATATACCAACAATTGGTATCGGAGCGGTACTCCAATACGCGGCTTAACATCCGAGGAAAAGATCCAAAATGGCATTTCAAATTTCTCCAGTCGAAGGCCTTGCTCTCAACCGACCACCATTTTTTGATGGCGCGAACTTCATGAATTGGAAGAAGAAGATGTCGATATTCATTCGAGCTTACGACATCGAACATTGGAAGGTGATTTGTCTTGGTCCGAAAATTTCGACAAATTCCAACGGTACGCTCAAAACCTTCGAAGAATATGACGATTCCGATTGGAAAAACGACCACTACAATTGTAAGGCAACTCAACTTCTCTATTGTGCCTTAAATCCGGAAGAACACAACCGGATATCATCATGTGATAGTGCCAAAGAAATTTGGAAAATGCTTGAGGTAACACATGAAGGTACGTCTCAAGTCAAAGAGACGAAGATAAACATGCTCCTTCACGACTATGAATTATTCCAAATGAAGGACGACGAATCCATCTCGATTATGCTCGACCGATTTTCGGTCATCACTAATGGATTAGCATGTTTCGGAAAACCACTTTCGAGTAGTGAGAAAGTAAAGAAAATTCTCCGATCACTACCTCGAGAATGGGACGGTACGGTTACGGCAATTATGGAATCTAAAGATTTAAACAATCTTGATTTTAGTGCTCTTGTTGGTTCTCTTATCAACTACGAGATCGTTCTAAAATCTCGGAATGCCAAACCGAAACTGAAGGAGAGGTCGATAGCCTTCAAGGCTAAAATGTCGAAAAAGAAAGAAGAAATCCCGGTGGACGAAAGTGATGAAGAAATGGCATATTATGCCAAGAATATTAATAAGTTCCAACACTTATTAAACCGGAGAAAGAAGGACATTCAAGCGGGTGAATCGAAGAAACCCGACAACACTAGTCGATTATGTGGCAAACCAGGCCACTTTGCTAAGAATTGTCGAGTAAAGCAAAAGGAGGTTCTAATCGCAACATGGAGCGACGAAGATCCCGATGAAGATTTTCTTGACCAAAATAATCTCGCGCTCATGGCCCGGAGTTCATTCGACGATAGCGACGTCGAAAGCCAAGTAAGTAACTCCTACGATGAACTCTTTGAAGCATTCGTGTTATTACATACCGATTATCAAAATGCTTTAAATGAAATTAAATCCCTCAAGTCTAAATATAAAACTTTGGAAATTGAAAATTCCAAAATACTTGAAAAAGGGAAATTTGTTGAAATCGATCATTCAAAATGCATTGAAAATGAGAATATCTTAAAGAATGATCTTTTAAAAGTTCAAGACGAACTAAAAATTTTGACAAAGAAATTCTCGTGCGGCAACGATAAATTTGAACAAATGTTATGTGTTCAAAAATACACTCTAAATAAAGAGGGGTTGGGATTCAAACCACGTTCAAAACGAATCCGTCAATTTTAAGATACCCCATTGCGAAAAGTGTTTAAAATCGAGCATCACGTTTCAAATTGCAAAAGCCCTCACGGACGATAAAAATTAAGAAAATTTGGGTTCCTAAAGGAACAATCGTTTCAAATATCGCTCACGTTTCAAAAGAAAAACCAACTATAGGTTGGATCCCAAAAATAAATTTTAACAAGTGATATTTTACAAAGGGGAGAAGGAATATTTTTGAGGGGAAGATAATATTTTCTGGGGAGTATTTTTTTAATGCATAAATTGGTATCATGCATATTTATATTTCATTTGATATACTCTAAATTTTTTACTTTTTCATGAAGACAAAAAGGGGAAGAAGGAGATGAATTGAGATAAAAATGAGAAGGAGATGAATGGATAAAAATGAGAAAAATCAAGAAGTCGAAAAGAAAAAGAAAGCATACAAAAAGGGGGAGTTGAAAAACAAGGGAAATGTCGAAAAGAAAAGAGAATTGGAGAAACTAACGAAACGATCAAAGCCGAAAACTTTGATTCGTATACATATACATATATTCTATCTTTGCAGATTTTATCTAATTCAAGAGTTGTTTTGTAATCATCAAAAAGGGGGAGATTGTTGGAATATTTATTCCACACATTATTTAATTTGTGTTTTGATGATTAAAGTTGCTAAACAAACAAAACAACATTAAGGCGAAGCAAAACGACGAAGATGCAAAAAGTTTCAATCTGGACTACATTAGCGCACGCTAAGACATATATGTTAGCGCACGCTAAGGAGTAATGTCGCATTCCAAAAGTTTCAAGTAAGTCAAGTGAAGTCAGCTGATGGGATAGCGCACGCTACACGTTATCATTAACGCACGCTATCGAAGTCTTGTTACCGTTGTGAAGGAATTCAAACACAGAATGACGTATGCAATGAAGTCAGCATTAGCGCACGCTACAAAGTATGAATAGCGCATGCTAAGAAATTTGAATCAAGTCAATCAGAACGTTGGGAAAAGCAGGTCAAAGTCAGCATATCAAACGGATACTTTGACAATCCATGCAACAGATATATTGGATTAGCGCACGCTACAATGAGTTATTAACGCACGCTAATACAAGAGGGTTACGTATGTAAGGCAGAAGGCATAACGTATGCTAAAGAAGAAACGGTTACCGGATCAAATCGGGAAGTCTAGCGCATGCTATGTGCACGCTTAAGATATTAGCGCACGCTACCAGAGAAGGCTAGCGCACGCTAGCAAGTCAAAACAGCCAGCAACGGCTAGTTTGTGGAAAATGCCTATAAATACCATTCCTATGGTATTGGTTGAGTACAACAACTTCAAGCAAACGAGTCATACATCTGAGAATCATATACGTACATTGTTGTTGTAATATTGAACTTATATTGTTAGTTTGAGTGTTTATACATTCAACATTATACACGAGAGGTAAAAGAAAAGATACGATTGGATTCGGTGTTATTAGGATCAAGTATCCGGCATTGTTAGAATCGCAATCGATATCTAAGTGAGGTTTATCTAGTACCAATAGAAAGCTAGAGTGGTTGATTCCTTATCCAATAGAAAAGGAAAAACGGTTTTACTCGGACCGATAGAAGACGAGCTTGTAACGGTAATCCCTCGACCGATAGAAGAGAGGCGTAGAGGTTTTGATCTTAATCCTAAGAAAAAGATACATCGAGAGAGGACGTAGGCTTCGTTAATAGCCGAACATCTATAAATACTTGTGTGATTTATTTTCCGCAATTTATTTACGCTTCCGCACAAACGGCGCATATATCCGATAATATACCAACAATTGGTATCGGAGCGGTACTCCAATACGCGGCTTAACATCCGAGGAAAAGATCCAAAATGGCATTTCAAATTTCTCCAGTCGAAGGCCTTGCTCTCAACCGACCACCATTTTTTGATGGCGCGAACTTCATGAATTGGAAGAAGAAGATGTCGATATTCATTCGAGCTTACGACATCGAACATTGGAAGGTGATTTGTCTTGGTCCGAAAATTTCGACAAATTCCAACGGTACGCTCAAAACCTTCGAAGAATATGACGATTCCGATTGGAAAAACGACCACTACAATTGTAAGGCAACTCAACTTCTCTATTGTGCCTTAAATCCTAAGAACACAACCGGATATCATCATGTGATAGTGCCAAAGAAATTTGGAAAATGCTTGAGGTAACACATGAAGGTACGTCTCAAGTCAAAGAGACGAAGATAAACATGCTCCTTCACGACTATGAATTATTCCAAATGAAGGACGACGAATCCATCTCGATTATGCTCGACCGATTTTCGGTCATCACTAATGGATTAGCATGTTTCGGAAAACCACTTTCGAGTAGTGAGAAAGTAAAGAAAATTCTCCGATCACTACCTCGAGAATGGGACAGTACGGTTACGGCAATTATGGAATCTAAAGATTTAAACAATCTTGATTTTAGTGCTCTTGTTGGTTCTCTTATCAACTACGAGATCGTTCTAAAATCTCGGAATGCCAAACCGAAACTGAAGGAGAGGTCGATAGCCTTCAAGGCTAAAATGTCGAAATAGAAAGAAGAAATCCCGGTGGACGAAAGTGATGAAGAAATGGCATATTATGCCAAGAATATTAATAAGTTCCAACACTTATTAAACCGGAGAAAGAAGGACATTCAAGCGGGTGAATCGAAGAAACCCGACAACACTAGTCGATTATGTGGCAAACCAGGCCACTTTGCTAAGAATTGTCGAGTAAAGCAAAAGGAGGTTCTAATCGCAACATGGAGCGACGAAGATCCCGATGAAGATTTTCTTGACCAAAATAATCTCGCGCTCATGGCTCGGAGTTCATTCGACGATAGCGACGTCGAAAGCCAAGTAAGTAACTCCTACGATGAACTCTTTGAAGCATTCGTGTTATTACATACCGATTATCAAAATGCTTTAAATGAAATTAAATCCCTCAAGTCTAAATATAAAACTTTGGAAATTGAAAATTCCAAAATACTTGAAAAAGGGAAATTTGTTGAAATCGATCATTCAAAATGCATTGAAAATGAGAATATCTTAAAGAATGATCTTTTAAAAGTTCAAGACGAACTAAAAATTTTGACAAAGAAATTCTCGTGCGGCAACGATAAATTTGAACAAATGTTATGTGTTCAAAAATACACTCTAAATAAAGAGGGGTTGGGATTCAAACCACGTTCGAAAAACGAATCCGTAAATTTTAAGATACCCCATTGCGAAAAGTGTTTAAAAATCGAGCATCACGTTTCAAATTGCAAAAGCCCTCGCCGGACGATAAAAATTAAGAAAATTTGGGTTCCTAAAGGAACAATCGTTTCAAATATCGTTCACGTTTCAAAAGAAAAACCAACTATAGGTTGGATCCCCAAAAATAAATTTTAACAAGTGATATTTTACAAAGGGGGAGAAGGAATATTTTTGAGGGGAAGATAATATTTTCAGGGGGAGTATTTTTTTAATGCATAAATTGGTATCATGCATATTTATATTTCATTTGATATACTCTAAATTTTTTACTTTTTCATGAAGACAAAAAGGGGAAGAAGGAGATGAATTGAGATAAAAATGAGAAGGAGATGAATGGATAAAAATGAGAAAAATCGAAGAAGTCGAAAAGAAAAAGAAAGCATACAAAAAGGGGGAGTTGAAAAACAAGGGAAATGTCGAAAAGAAAAGAGAATTGGAGAAACTAACGAAACGATCAAAGCCGAAAACTTTGATTCGTATACATATACATATATTCTATCTTTGCAGATTTTATCCAATTCAAGAGTTGTTTTGTAATCATCAAAAAGGGGGAGATTGTTGGAATATTTATTCCACACATTATTTAATTTGTGTTTTGATGATTAAAGTTGCTAAACAAACAAAACAACATTAAGGCGAAGCAAAACGACGAAGCAGACGAAGATGCAAAAAGTTTCAATCTGGACTACATTAGCGCACGCTAAGACATATATGTTAGCGCACGCTAAGGAGGAGTAATCTGCATTCCAGCCAAGTTTCGAAGTAAGCTGAAGTGAAGTCAGCTGATGGGATAGCGCACGCTACACGTTATCATTAACGCACGCTATCGAAGTCTTGTTACCGTTGTGAAGGAATTCAAACACGGAATGACGTATGCAATGAAGTCAGCATTAGCGCACGCTACAAAGTATGAATAGCGCATGCTAAGAAATTTGAATCAAGTCAATCAGAACGTTGGGAAAAGCAGGTCAAAGTCAGCATATCAAACGGATACTTTGACAATCTATGCAACAGATATATTGGATTAGCGCACGCTACAATGAGTTATTAACGCACGCTAATACAAGAGGGTTACGTATGTAAGGCAGAAGGCATAACGTATGCTAAAGAAGAAACGAAGCTACTGGACTGAAACTGGGAACAGTCTAGCGCATGCTACAGGCACGCTAAGATATTAGCGCACGCTACCAGAGAAGGCTAGCGCACGCTAGCAAGTCAAAACAGCCAGCAACGGCTAGTTTGTGGAAAATGCCTATAAATACCATTCCTATGGTATTGGTTGAGTACAACAACTTCAAGCAAACGAGTCATACATCTGAGAATCATATACGTACATTGTTGTTGTAATATTGAACTTATATTGTTAGTTTGAGTGTTTATACATTCAACATTATACACGAGAGGTAAAAGAAAAGATACGATTGGATTCGGTGTTATTAGGATCAAGTATCCGGCATTGTTAGAATCGCAATCGATAACTAAGTGAGGTTTATCTAGTACCAATAGAAAGCTAGAGTGGTTGATTCCTTATCCAATAGAAAAGGAAAAACGGTTTTACTCGGACCGATAGAAGACGAGCTTGTAACGGTAATCCCTCGACCGATAGAAGAGACGCGTAGAGGTTTTGATCTTAATCCTAAGAAAAAGATACATCGAGAGAGGATGTAGGCTTCGTTAATGGCCGAACCTCTATAAATCCTTGTGTGATTTATTTTGCGCAATTTATTTATGCTTCCGCACAAACGGCGCATATATCCGATAATATACCAACAATTGGTATCGGAGCGGTACTCCAATACGCGGCTTAACATCCGAGGAAAAGATCCAAAATGGCGTTTCAAATTTCTCCAGTCGAAGGCCTTGCTCTCAACCGACCACCATTTTTTGATGGCACGAACTTCATGAATTGGAAGAACAAGATGTCGATATTCATTCGAGCTTACGACATCGAACTTTGGAAGGTGATTTGTCTTGGTCCGAAAATTCCGACAAATTCCAACGGTACGCTCAAAACCTTCGAAGAATATGACGATTCCGATTGGAATAACGATGACTACAATTGTAAGGCAACTCGACTTCTCTATTGTGCCTTAAATCCGGAAGAACACAACCGGATATCATCGTGTGATAGTGCCAAAGAAATTTAGAAAATGCTTGAGGTAACACACGAAGGTACGTCTCAAGTCAAAGAGACGAAGATAAACATGCTCCTTCACGACTATGAATTATTCCAAATGAAGGACGACGAATCCATCTCGATTATGCTCGACCGATTTTCGGTCATCACTAATGGATTAGCATGTTTCGGAAAACCACTTTCGAGTAGTGAGAAAGTAAAGAAAATTCTCCGATCACTACCTCGAGAATGGGACGGTACGGTTACGGCAATTATGGAATCTAAAGATTTAAACAATCTTGATTTTAGTACTCTTGTTGGTTCTCTTATCAACTACGAGATCGTTCTAAAATCTCGGAATTCCAAACCGAAACCGAAGGAGAGGTCGATAGCCTTCAAGGCTAAAATGTCGAAAAAGAAAGAAGAAATCCCGTTGGACGAAAGTGATGAAGAAATGGCATATTATGCCAAGAATATTAATAAGTTCCAACACTTATTAAACCGGAGAAAGAAGGACATTCAAGCGGGTGAATCGCAGAAACCCGACAACACTTGTTGATTGTGTGGCAAACCAGGCCACTTTGCTAAGAATTGTCGAGTAAAACAAAAGGAGGTTCTAATTGCAACATGGAGCGACGAAGATCCCGATGAAGATTTTCTTGACCAAAATAATCTCGCGCTCATGGACCGGAGTTCATTCGACGATAGCGACGTCGAAAGCCAAGTAAGTAACTCCTACGACGAACTCTTTGAAGCATTCGAGTTATTACATACCGATTATCAAAATGCTTTAAATGAAATTAAATCCCTCAAGTCTAAATATAAAACTTTGGAAATTAAAAATTCCAAAATACTTAAAAAAGGGAAATTTGTTGAAATCGATCATTCAAAATGCATTGAAAATGAGAATATCTTAAAGAATGATCTTTTAAAAGTTCAAGACGAACTAAAAATTTTGACAAAGAAATTTTCGTGCGGCAACGATAAATTTGAACAAATGTTATGTGTTCAAAAATACACTCTAAATAAAGAGGGATTGGGATTCAAACCACGTTCGAAAAACGAGTCCGTCAATTTTAAGATACCACATTGCGAAAAGTGTTTAAAAATCGGGCATCACGTTTCAAATTGCAAAAGCCCTCGCCGGACGATAAAAATTAAGAAAATTTGGGTTCCTAAAGGAACAATCGTTTCAAATATCGTTCACATTTCAAAAGAAAAATCAACTATAGGTTGGATCCCCAAAAATAAATTTTAACAAGTGATATTTTACAAAGGGGGAGAAGGAATATTTTTTGAGGGAAGATAATATTTTCAGGGGGAGTATTTTTTTAATGCATAAATTGGTATCATGCATATTTATATTTCATTTGATATACTCTATATTTTTTACTTTTTCATGAAGACAAAAAGGGGAAGAAGGAGATGAATTGAGATAAAAATGAGAAGGAGATGAATGGATAAAAATGAGAAAAATCGAAGAAGTCGAAAAGAAAAAGAAAGCATACAAAAAGGGGGAGTTGAAAAACAAGGGAAATGTCGAAAAGAAAAGAGAATTGGAGAAACTAACGAAACGATCAAAGCCGAAAACTTTGATTCGTATACATATACATATATTCTGTCTTTGCAGATTTTATCCAATTCAAGAGTTGTTTTGTAATCATCAAAAAGGGGGAGATTATTGGAATATTTATTCCACACATTATTTAATTTGTGTTTTGATGATTAAAGTTGCTAAACAAACAAAACAACATTAAGGCGAAGCAAAACGACGAAGCAGACGAAGATGCAAAAAGTTGCAATCTGGACTACATTAGCGCACGCTAAGACATATATGTTAGCGCACGCTAACGAGGAGTAATCTGCATTCCAGCCAAGTTTTAAAGTAAGCTGAAGTGAAGTCAGCTGATGGGATAGCGCACGCTACACGTTATCATTAACGCACGCTATCGAAGTCTTGTTACCGTTGTGAAGGAATTCAAACACAGAATGACGTATGCAATGAAGTCAGCATTAGCGCACGCTACAAAGTATGAATAGCGCACACTAAGAAGTTTGAATCAAGTCAATCAGAACGTTGGGAAAAGCAGGTCAAAGTCAGCATATCAAACGGATACTTTGACAATCCATGCAACGGATATATTGGATTAGCGCACGCTACAATGAGTTATTAACGCACGCTAATACAAGAGGGTTACATACGTAAGGCAGAAGGCATAACGTACGCTAAAGAAGAAACGAAGCTACTGGACTGAAACTGGGAACAGTCTAGCGCACGCTAGCAAGTCAAAACAGCCAGCAACGGCTAGTTTGTGGAAAATGCCTATAAATACCATTCCTATGGTATTGGTTGAGTACAACAACTTCAAGCAAACGAGTCATACATCTGAGAATCATATACGTACATTGTTGTTGTAATATTGAGCTTATATTGTTAGTTTGAGTGTTTATACATTCAATATTATACACGAGAGGTAAAAGAAAAGATACGATTGGATTCGATGTTATTAGGATCAAGTATCCGACATTGTTAGAATCGCAATCGATATCTGAGTGAGGTTTATCTAGTACCAATAGAAAGCTAGAGTGGTTGATTCCTTATCCAATAGAAAAGGAAAAACGTTTTACTCGGACCGATAGAAGACGAGCTTGTAACGGTAATCCCTCGACCGATAGAAGAGAGGCGTAGAGGTTTTGATCTTAATCCTAAGAAAAAGATACATCGAGAGAGGACGTAGGCTTCGTTAATAGCCGAACCTCTATAAATCCTTGTGTGATTTATTTTCCGCAATTTATTTACGCTTCCGCACAAACGGCGCATATATCCGATAATATACCAACACTCCATCCGTCTATTATCAAGCTACACCACTTCTCTCCGACTTTGCATTTGGAATGAAAAATTTGGTCTCTTTGCTCCGTATCACTTGGAACGAATTTGGTATGTAGTGCTCGAAGCACTAAAGTAGTATCATATTCTGGAGCGTCATAAGTCTCGCATTCCTCGTTCTCTTCCTCGGCCTCCATGTTAAATACGTCACCAAGGCCTTCCTTCTCGTCCTCGACTAAAAGTTCGTCTCAGACCGCAAGAGCTTCTGTTAAAGTGACCACCCATTTATTTGGACATGCATTTTGATAGTGACCAAAGCCTTGACATTTAAAACATCGTACTTTAGCCAAGCTTGTTTCCTTGGAAACGTGAGGAACCTTCGGGGCCGGGGTAGGGACTTGAAAAGGTACGGTAGTTTTCGTAGTAGAACTTGATCCGGCACTTGCATTTCAGAATTT
Source organism: Orobanche coerulescens (assembly GCA_033398695.1). Taxonomy (NCBI): domain Eukaryota; kingdom Viridiplantae; phylum Streptophyta; class Magnoliopsida; order Lamiales; family Orobanchaceae; genus Orobanche; species Orobanche coerulescens. Next base: position 39,819,260 of record CM065809.1, on the reverse strand, counting down.
GTATGGGAATTCGGGTTTGGTATACTTCAACTTGTTTTGAGCTTCTATTTTTATGCATAGTCCGCATAAAGTGTCAAAATATCTATATGGGTATAATTCCACCGTATTTGCAATGTTTCGATTTAGGCCACGTAAGAAATGTGACATTCTTTGTTCTTCATTTTCTTCAAGTTCTCCCATTAAGGCCAAGCCTTCAAACTCTTCGATGTATTCTTCCACACTTAGTTTCCCTTGTATGAACTCCGCAATTTTTCGGTACAAGGTTAACCGATGTGATGTCGGGACATACCTTTTACGTAGTTTTTTCTTCAAAGAATCCCAAGAATGGATTTTCTCTTTTCCCGTACGAGCTCGTTGTGTTTTTATACCCTCGAACCATAAGGAAGCGCCCTTCCCTAACTTGAGAATTACATATTTGCAACGTTTCTCATCGTTAAGGTGCTTGAAGTTGAACATACGTTCAATCTTCCTCTCCCACTCCAAGTAAACTTCGGGATTAGTACCTCCGACAAATTCCGGAAGTTCACTAACTTTAAATTCATCCACATGACGCGGTGAATGTGCATAATATCCTCCTCTTCTTGAAAATGTGGTTCTTGCATGTTGTGTAATGCCTCACGTAGTTTCTCCATGAAATCGTCGGAAAAATCCATGATAAGATAGTTTTGATAAGAAAATCGTCAAGAGAAATTCGCCAAGAAAGTAACCTTGGGCTCCGATGCCACTAATGATACGAATTAACGTATTAAGATGAACGTAAATTCGCCGGAAAATGCAGCGGTTATATTTGTTACCTCACAACACTCGTATTTGTGTAACACTCGTAAGGTTCAACCGAAAGTAGGGCAATTCGGCTTTGCGTAAACACGAATAAAATGAAAGTAAGTTATCAAACTAGACCTATAGTTTGATAAGACAATCTCTCCTCAAGACCTATTGAGAATTGATTAAATTACAACTCGAAAGTCGAATTATAATCGAAGTGTATTGAAAATCATTCAACAAGAATACATGTGATGTATTTCGTTTTTTCTTGCTTCAAAGTTGATTACAAAAGGTTGAGGATGAGGCTATTATATAGCCATTATAACTCCTAACAAATCCAAACAAGATCACACAAAATCTAGCTAAAATACAAGCAATTATTAAACTAACTATAAAGACTTTTGACAAAGAAAAGAAAACAACATGTGCTTGGCTTCTTCCATTTGATTTCGGCCGTGGGGTAGCATGAAGGAGGGAGATCACCATATATCTCATGTGATAAGGCTTTGACAAAGACTTGAACAAGAAAGCAACATCTTGGTGTCTTCCTTCACATGTGGTTCGGCAGATTTGTTATTCAAGGGGTGGAGGGAAATCAAATCTCATGTGTTGATATGGTGGATTTTGAAAATGGACACAAAGTTGAAAGTAGTGGGGACAAAAGATCCTTCAAGGATGCATGTCACAATCGGCCGAAATCTTCCCCAAATGGCCAATTTTGTATGCATGAACATGCATACGTATGCATGTTTTGATACATCTAAGTTATCCCGGTTCCGATTATTAAGATGTTTCCCATTTCCGCTTTTGTTTTCTCGCCGAAGTACGTAGGTTCATGTGCATGCAATGTGGTATCGTCACCTACGTCAATTCTTACTTCGTTTGGAGATGTCGTAATCGCATCAGTCTCACAACTTCCTTGCTGAAAGTGAAGCTAAGAAAATGGATATTCAATACACCAAGGACATAGGTTGGGTAAAAGCAGTAAACTCTCCGTCCCAGCCTATCCTTGGAGTTGCCCAGGGAGTGCCCATTGAACTAGGAGGATGGAAAGGCACTATAGATCTGATGATAGTACCCATGGATGAGTACCACATGGTGTTGGGAATGGAGTTCCTGGACGAGGTACGTCCTTTTTCATTTGAACACCAAACCATGCGGATCACCAAGGGTTCGATGATACATATTGTGCCTTTGGAAAGAAGTAAAACAGAGATTCGAGTTCTATCGTCCATGCAATTCAGTAAGGGACTTCCGAAGTCGGTCACCATGGAGCACACCAAGGCGCAGGATGTTGCCGAGAGCAAGGAGGTCTCCACAGAGGCAGTACAGACGTTGAAATCAACCGTCCGGGTCACACGGGATGCGGACAATGTGCAACGGGGACTGGACATCGGAAATGCGCTAGTACACTTCAAGGCAACGACAATGGACAACCTTGACAACATCTTGAGCACAGAGAAAACCAATGATTCACCACGTCGATGGGGACGTCGACGAAATAGGCGGGGAAGAGTGTCACGACAGAAAGTTGATAACGAGACAGACGTGCAGGTCCGGTCGCATGAAGTGCTGAAGATCAAGCACGAGCAAGATGCCCTGAAAGGCATCGGGCTGAAAATGGAGGTTCAGCCTTATAAGCAGCAGCATGGTTGGAATGAAAACCATGTGAAGAAGCCGTGGGAGGAACACGGGCACCGCTATGGGAGGCGGTTCGCCTAAGGGAAAACATGCCTTAGTGTTCAGGACACTTGGGCATTCCAGTCAGGACATGTGCGGGACTGTCCGGCAGTGCATGGAGCACGGACAAGGCCGGCCAAGCAAGCAGTGCTCGGAGTAAGGAAAGATGACGAGGCGAGGTCGAGTCGCGAGGCAAGACTCAAGCAAGGATGTCGGGCGCGAGCATGGGATGCTGGACGCGACCGACGTGCGCGGGCGCGCACGCGCAGGGTTCGAGAGGGACCCTCCCCCCTATAATAGGCTTAGCGAGATATACCCTTCTGGGGGCAGTGGATACTGAAAAGCTGAGGAGTCACTCGGCGGAGAAGACTCGACCAAGAGCAGACAGGTACGGACCAGAATGGCCCAGAAGGTTCAGGAAGACTCCAGAAGGTTGCGGAAACAAGAGGACTGTGTCGGGCCGATGCGGGCCGGGACAGACTAGAACGAGCTGTAGCGCCCGGATGAATGTAGAACCCTCAAGAACCTTCAATAAGGGTTGGAGATTAGAAGACTTGCAGAATAATCTAGAAATATCATATAAATCTTGAAATGTAAAGATATGTATGGAAAGTTCTAGTGTATTCTTATTATGTAGAGATAGGAGAAAACTGGTAGACTTCTCTAGAACCCTCCAAAAGAGGAAGTGGAGGATGTATAAATAGGAGGAGCTCATTTGCTCCAAGACCATCAAGAAGCGTGATCAAGAAGTGTGATCAAGAAGTGTCAAAGACAACCAAGAAGTGCTTGTAATCTTTGAAGTTCTCTTAATACAAAACCTCTTCTTACCTTGTAGTCTTCAACCCTTAGCTTCTTGCTTTCCAAGTCCGTTAGTACATCATAAGGAGTGGAGTTAGCCTGACTTAGCTAGAAGTGAGCTGAGTGGCACACGAGATCGACTACGCAAGAGTTATCTCGTGACACATGGCCAGCTACGTACGTAAGGACCCGCCGCTTACGTACGTAACGTGCCGGCACGTCTCGGCCTATATAAGGCCTGGACCTAGTCATCCTTGCCATTTTTCATTTTCCCTCGTTCCTTCCGCGATTTCTTCAGCAAATATGATGGTTTTGAGTAGAATCAACTTATAACAACATGTTTTGGAAGTTAGAATCATGGATTAACATCATCCTCCACCCGGATCGAAGGTAAGAACACATGAACTTTTGGTTTTTGGACATTCTTGAGGTTTCTTGGTGTTTTGGCCGATTTGCTTCGTTTTGATTCAGATTATTGATAGAACTTGATTGTATACTCGTAATCATTCAATACTCTTGAAGTTTTGTGGAATGAATTCGAGTATTTCTTTGAATAATCGATTGAATTGGACTATTCCTTCAAAGTGTTCGATGAAATGTCTCAATGAGTAGAACTTGGAAAATTCTACACGTTTTCATATGAATGATGGTTGAATTGATATTGTTGTGATGAATCTTGGTATTTACGAGAATTTTGTTAACGGAAGATAATGAATTGGTGATCAAATGATTCGATTATGTTGTTATGATTATGGAATCGTAGTATTCTCGATGTTCTTGGTAGTTTGTTGCGATTCATGATGTTATGAGAAGTATATATGTTGAAGACATTGTTAGGACTATTGAACACCAGATTTCGACTTGTATTCGTATTGTTAAGAGTTGATACGGTTTGGTTTCGTATGATCAATATGTCATTGAACCATCGAGTTGATTAGTTGTTCATTTCGGTTGTTGATTGTTATTGAACGTATCGTTAATTGATTATTGCATTAGGTTGCGTTTAGTGATCGTTGAAGTTAACCGTTGTGCTACGGATGAGTCAGGGCTGTCGAGCTTGTAGATGAAGACGACGGGACTAGTAACAACTTCATCGTATCGGCATCGAGGCAAGTTATGCTTGCTCAGTTCATAATGTTCATAAATGATTTCGTTTTCATTTCATTTATGATTCACATAGCAATGGTATTATGGAATATATGAATTGTCGGAATGGTGGTATGTATGGTATTTTTGGACTAAGATAAAACATAATGTATATGATTTTAAGGATGTCTAGTGGAAATGGAAACATGAATTATAATTTCTTCTATTGCATGAGAAGTTGGATATCAAGGTTAGTTATCGTGTCGATGTTTAACTCGGGATGGTGGTTTGGTATTAGTTATGGACTGTACTTCATTTTAGATTGTCGAATAAACCGTGTATTCGTTCAGGGCGGTTGGTCGTGGAAAGGTTGTCGTCTCCAGCTTGAGGTAAATTAATATTGTTAGATTATGATAATCATCATGTTGCATTATTGCGTGTGTGTGTTGATATTTCATGCGGTGAGTGTGCACCATTGTTTGTTACGTTTTGTAATGTGCTCTTCCTTTGAGCTGTGATCTATTGGGCTGATGTGTTAGGGGATAAGACCTATATGGCACCTATGTTCCGGGGTATTCCTGTGTGGATACTTTCGTGACCCTTGGTTGTGACCTTGGGGTATTTTGTGATTGCATGAACTGTGTTAGGGGATAAGACCTATATAGCACCTATGTTCCGGGGTATTCCTGTGAGATGCTTCCGTGACACTTGGCTGCTGCCTTGGGGTTTATGTGTTAATATTATAAGCATTGTTGAGCATGATGTGGACTATTGTCTGACGGAATACGACATTGTGGTCGTGTCGGTCTTTCATGATCGAGTTATTGTTTCCCTCTTGGAAAATCTTCTGATCCTTGTTGGATATGCGTTTCTTCGAGACTTGTTGTCATGTTGTATCGTGGCATATCTGGAGTCACATACGTTCTGATCATTCATGTGTAGGATTTTCGGGACGGGCACGTGTAGCATGTGTTGGTTTCGACCTCATATTGAACCGTGCACACGAGATGTACTTCGTGAGGCTGATTAGGTACGAGACCAGACGAGTATCTGATCAATACCGTGGTTGGATTGTACTTGGACACATGTCCGGATCGAGCGTATCGTGACGTCCATCTTGAGTCTTATTGATTGGTCGTTCACAGTCCATGTATAATTGGATCTGTTCGATATTCGGATTGTCTTTGAAATCCCGTATATATGATTTGTATATGGTTGACGATTTTATTCTCTCGTGTATCTATCGCCGTTGAACCTTTACTAATCTCGTTCGGAGTTACCATATCGATGGTCAACTCATTGATATTGATCCTTTATAAATCTCGTTTGGAGTTCACCCTGTCATTGGTAATCTCATTCATTATTGATCCTTATTGATTCCATTTGGGAGTTGTCTTACCATTGGTATTCTTGGTTATTAGTCCTTGATTGATGTTATTGGAGCTTACCGTGTCGTCGGTATTCTCAGTTGTTGATCCCTTATTATCCCTATTGAAGTATACCGTGTCGTCAGTATTCTCGGTTGTCGATTCCTTATTGTTCTTGTTGGAGTATACCATATCGTTGGTACTCCCGGTCGTTGGTCCTTATTATCTTGCTAGAGTTTACTATGTCGTCAGTATTCTCTGTTGTTGACCCTTTATTGATCTTATTGGGGTTTATCGTACCGTTGGTATTTCTGGTTGTCGACTCTTTTGATCTTGTTAGAGTTTACCGTGTCGTCGGTATTCTCGGTTATTGATTCTTTGTTGATCTTTACCGTGTCGTTGGTATTCTCGGTTGTCAACCTTTTATTTATCTTTTTGGGATTTTCTGTATTGTCGGTATTCTCGGTTATTGATTATGTCATTGATTTTGTTGGAGTTACCACATCATGGTATTCTCGTTCGTGGTTGATCCTTTGTCAATCTTGTGTGAAAATATCATGTCATTGATAATTTCGTTGTGATGCATTGATTGTTTATCATTATTGATTCTGTGAGCATTCATGCTTTGTATTGATATCCGGGACTTGCTATTGTCTCGGAACAGTTGGATTACAGATGTGCCATGTGATATCGGTTTTATCAGGATTGGGATCCGATTGTGCGACCTAGCCGACAGAGTTAGTCTTGGCGAGATCATTCTATAATTGAGATATGATAAGTTTGGGAATTTTGGTATCGTTTCGGATACAGTACAGGTAGTTACTTTTCAATTCATTCATCACTTAAGGACACGAGGCGAGGGTTACGGTAAGAATTGATTTGTTACGGATTGTGATAGGTTGGTAAGGCTACTTCGGTAAGAGTACGTGAGGAATGTTCTTACTCTGTAGATTACATTGATATGTATTGTTTTTGTGATGTGATCGTTATCATTGTTGAGTATTATGGCTGACCCCGTCGTGGGCTTTATCTTTTAGGTACTCGGAGATCGAGCTAGTAGCGGTCGTGAAGGGATGAGCTTTCCGGTGATACTGGCTATGGCGTGATTGTTCGGATTGTGTATTCTTTTCTGGTTTTCTAATTCTACTGCAAATGTATTTAATTATGTTTCATCCGCTGCGTGTGTATATTTTAAAATGGTCTTCGGCATTCTTTTGAACTGTGTTTTTATCCGTTGCGTGTGTGTGTATTTTTAAAGGGCCTTTTGGCATTTTTAAACGTTTGCGAAAATGATTTTAGCCTTGTGGGTTCCAATATGGGGCCCACGGCGCTGTAATATTCCCGAACGGTTTTGGGGGTGTTACAGAAGATGGTATCGGAGCTTGGGTTTCGTAAAACCCGAACGTGTGTGTTATGTGGCTCTACCGGTACGGTAGTAGCGTGACTTTTGAAAATGATTTTCTGACTTTTGGGTCAAACCGATTTTGGAGGGTTCAAATTTTTTGAAATATTTTCAAATTGCTGTATTTGCGATGCCGGTGTGTTGTTAGTGTGTTGAGACTTTGTATGGGAGTCGTATGCTGGTATCACGGAAGATCATCGACTTCACGGACCTGTAAGTATGTTATTTCAGTTATTTCAGTTTTGATGATGATTATTGAGTATGGTGTCGTGATTTTGAGATATTTCGGGATTGAGATACTGATTATGACAGGTGTTGAGTTTCGAGGACGTAACTTATTTAAGTTGGTATATATGTAATATCCTAGAATTTCACTATGAATTTTTGCATTATTTTATCTGAGTTCTACTGTACAGAGTGGGACCGATACAGTATGGATAAATAATTTTGGAAACCGTGGCAGTCGTGCCAGTATGTCTATCGAGGTTATTGATTCTAGGATATTACATGCTTGGTGTGTTTTCGATGTCGCATATACCGTATGAGTATTTGTATGATTTCCGTACTTGGTCGACAGTTGTAATTAAGGATATCGTGCATCAGACGTACCGTATGAGAATATTTTTGGGATTTCGTATATGTGTTCAGTATGTAGTTTGTTCATATTTGTTATGTCGAGACGTTGGACAGGAATTGCTGGAAATGGCTAAGTATGGATCTGTTAACGTACGTTAAGATCTTGAGATAACGTACGATAAGTGGTACGTGTTACGTACGTTATGAGTAAGGTATTACGTACTTAACAAGAGGAATCGGACAGTTGGGCCCGGTGTTGGCAGCTTTCGGCGCAGATGTGGACAGGTGAGTCAACGGATGGAGTTACGTACGTTATACAGGGTGTATTACGTACGTAATATGAGTATAATACTGTAGCAAGTCAACGTACGTATTACGTACGCAACGGAATAAGTGTTACGTATGTTACGGGGCGGCTGGCCGAGTCGTGGCCGAGAGGACCTGTAGTGGCCGAACATGGTCGGCAGTTACTCGTAGGGATGGCCGATCACGGTCGGCAGTGACTCGCACGGGGCTAGGAATGGCCGATTACATACGTAGGCAGTGGCCGGTTATGGCCTTAATGGCCGATTACGTACGTAATGGAGCTGCCGGTTACGTACGTAAGGGTGCCAAACGAACTGGACAGTGAGGTAGGCCACGGCCGTCTACGTACGTAAGGACCCGCCGGTTACGTACGTAGCGTGCCGGCAGGTCTCGGCCTATATAAGGCCTGGACCGAGTCATCCTTGCCATTTTTCATTTTCCTTCGTTCCTTCCGCGATTTCTTCAGCAAATATGATGGTTTTTAGTAGAATCAACTTATAACAACATGTTTTAGAAGTTGGAATCATGGATTAACATCATCCTCCACCCGGATCGAAGGTAAGAACACATGAACTTTTGGTTTTTGGATGTTCTTGAGGTTTCTTGGTGTTTCGGCCGATTTGCTTCGTTTTGATTCATATTATTGATAGAACTTGATTGTATACTCGTAATCATTCAATACTCTTGAAGTTTTGTGGAATGAATTCGAGTATTTCTTTGAATAATCGATTGAATTGGACTATGCCTTCAAAGTGTTCGATGAAATGTCTCAATGAGTAGAACTTGGAAAATTCTACACGTTTTCGTATGAATGATGGTTGAATTGATATTTTTGTGATGAATCTTGGTATTTACGAGAATTTTGTTAAGGGAAGATAATGAATTGGTGATCAAATGATTCGATTATGTTGTTATGATTATGGAATCGTAGTATTCTCGATGTTCTTGGTAGTTTGTTGCGATTCATGATGTTATGAGAAGTATATATGTTGAAGACATTGTTAGGACTATTGAACACCGGATTTCGACTTGTATTCATATTGTTAAGAGTTGATACGGTTTGGTTTCGTATGATCAAGATGTCATTGAACCATCGAGTTGATTAGTTGTTCATTTCGGTTGTTGATTGTTATTGAGCATATCGTTAATTGATTATTGCATTAGGTTGCGTTTAGTGATCGTTGAAGTTAACCGTTGTGCTACGGATGAGTCAGGGCTGTCGAGCTTGTAGATGAAGACAACGGGACTAGTAACAACTTCATCGTATCGGTATCGAGGCAAGTTATGCTTGCTCAGTTCATAATGTTCATAAATGATTTCGTTTTCATTTCATTTATGATTCACATAGCAATGGTATTATGGAATATATGAATTGTCGGAATGGTGGTATGTATGGTATTTTTGGACTAAGATAAATCATAATGTATATGATTTTAAGGATGTCTAGTGGAAATGGAAACATGAATTATAATTTGGTCTATTGCATGAGAAGTTGGATATCAAGGTTAGTTATCGTGTCGATGTTGAACTCGGGATGGTGGTTTGGTATTAGTTATGGACTGTACTTCATTTTGGATTGTCGGATAAACCGTGTATTCGTTCAGGGCGGTTGGTCGTGGAAAGCTTGGCGTCTCCAGCTTGAGGTAAATTAATATTGTTAGATTATGATAATCATCATGTTGCATTATTGCATGTGTGTGTTGATATTTCATGCGGTGAGTGTGCACCATTGTTTGTTACATTTTGTAATGTGCTCTTCGTTTGAGCTGTGATCTGTTGGGCCGATGTGTTAGGGGATAAGACCTATATGGCACCTATGTTCCGGGGTATTCCTGTGTGGATACTTTCGTGACCCTTGGTTGCGACCTTGGGGTATTTTGTGATTGCATGAACTATGTTAGGGGATAAGACCTATATGGCACCTATGTTCCGGGGTATTCCTGTGAGATGCTTCCGTGACCCTTGCCTGCTGCATTGGGGTTTATGTGTTAATATTATAAGCATTGTTGAGCATGATGTGGACTATTGTCTAACGGAATATGACATTGTGGTCGTGTCGGTCTTTCATGATCGAGTTATTGTTTCCCTCTTGGAAAATCTTCTGATCCTTGTTGGATATGCGTTTCTTCGAGACTTGTTGTCATGTTGTATCGTGGCATATCTGGAGTCAGATACGTTCTGATCATTCATGTGTAGGATTTTCGGGACGGGTACGTGTAGCATGTCGACCTCATATTGAACCGTGCACACGAGATGTACTTCATGAGGCTGATTAGGTACGAGACCAGACGAGTATCTGATCAATACCGTGGTTGGCTTGTACACGGACACATGTCCGGATCGAGCGTATCGTGACGTCCATCTTGAGTCTTATTGATTGGTCGTTCACAGTCCATGTATAATTGGATCTGTTCGATATTCGGATTGTCTTTGAAATCCCGTATATATGATTTGTATATGGTTGATGATTTTATTCTCTCGTGTATCTATCGCCGTTGAACCTTTACTAATCTCGTTCGGAGTTACCATATCGATGGTCAACTCATTGATATCGATCCTTTATAAATCTCGTTTGGAGTTCACCCTGTCATTGGTAATCTCGTTCATTATTGATCCTTATTGATTCCGTTTGGGAGTTGTCTTACCGTTGGTATTCTTGGTTATTAGTCCTTGATTGATGTTATTGGAGTTTACCGTGTCGTCGGTATTCTCAGTTGTTGATCCCTTATTATCCCTATTGGAGTATACTGTGTCGTCAGTATTCTCGGTTGTCGATTCCTTATTGTTCTTGTTGGAGTATACCGTATCGTTGGTACTCCCAGTCATTGGTCCTTATTGATCTTGCTAGAGTTTACTATGTCGTCAGTATTCTCGGTTGATGTCCCTTTATTGATCTTATTGGGGTTTATCGTACCGTTGGTATTTCTGGTTATCGACTCTTTTGATCTTGTTAGAGTTTACCGTGTCGTCGGTATTCTCGGTTATTGATTCTTCGTTGATCCTTACCGTGTCGCCGGTATTCTCGGTTGTCGACCTTTTATTGATCTTTTTGGGATTTGCCGTATTATCGGTATTCTCGGTTATTGATTATGTCATTGGTCTTGTTGGAGTTACCACATCATGGTATTCTCGTTCGTGGTTGATCCTTTGTCGATCTTGTGTGGAAATATCATGTCATTGATAATTCCGTTGTGATGCATTGATTGTTTATCATTATTGATTGTGTGAGCATTCATGCTTTGTATTGATATCCGGGACTTGCTATTGTCTCGGAACAGTTGGATTACATGTGTGCCATGTGATATCGGTTTTATCAGGATTGGGATCCGATTGTGCGACCTAGCCGACATAGTTAGTCTTGTCCAGATCATTCTATAATTGAGATATGATAAGTTTGGGAATTTTGGTATCGTTTCGGATACAGTATAGGTGGTTACTTTTGAATTCATTCATCACTTAAGGACACGAGGTGTGGCTTACGGTAAGGATTGATTTGTTACGGATTGTGACAGGTTGGTAAGGCTACTTCGATAAGAGTACGTGAGGAATGTTCTTACTCTGTAGATTACATTGATATGTATTGTTTTTGTGATGTGATCGTTATCATTATTGAGTATTATGGCTGACCCCGTCGTGGGCTTTATCTTTTAGGTACTCAGAGTTCGAGCTAGTAGCGGTCATGAAGGGATGAGCTTTCCGGTGATACTGGCTATGGCGTGATTGTTCGGATTGTGTATTCTTTTCTGGTTTTCTAATTCCGCTGCAAATGTATTTATTTATGTTTCATCCGCTGCGTGTGTATGTTTTAAAATGGTCTTCGGCATTCTTTTGAACTGTGTTTTTATCCGCTGCGTGTGTGTGTATTTTCAAAGGGCCTTTTGGCATTTTTAAACGTTTGCGAAAATGATTTTAGCCTTGTGGGTTCCAATATGGGGCCCATGGCGCTGTAATATACCCGGACGGTTTTGGGGGTGTTACACAATAACAACAAGCCCGGAAGAACGGGCGGAATAGAACATCAATCGACAAACATAAAAGCTCCAACAAATAACAATCACCATTCGAAGATCAAAAGTCTAAGTACTCGCGAGTACAATCTATTAGTTTAGAAAATAGACGACAACCATATCGAAAGGAACGACGGAAATAAAAGGACTCAAATGCACATGTGAACGACCCTGGCCAGTATCCTCATATTGTCCCATCGCCCGCTCGTCCGGCAGAACATAACCTGAAATCCATAACAAGAATTTCCCCAAAACGGGTCCCCAAAGGGGTTAGCAATTACGCTAATACAAGTAATCAAGGCAAACCATTCGCTTACACGTTTCATAGTATAATGCATCAAATCATTTCAAAACTAAAACCAGACATGTCTTTTCCGGAAACAAACAATAAATCACATTTTCCTAGGACCGGGACGAAGCCACAAATCCCACTCGAGGCCTCTAAGGACCCTCCCGAGCTATCCATATCATAAAACAAATCACGCACATGCATCTCCTAGGACCGGGATGAAGCCACAAATCCCACTTGTGGCCTCTAAGGACCCTCCTGAGCTGGCTAGCTAAACAAACTCATGAATCCATGGCTAATACCATTGGATTCCCTCTGTGGACCCGTCGGACCCTCCCGAGGTGAGCAAATCACACACAATATACATTACCATTTCATGCTAAGCATAAAGGTTTCCAAAAATACTTGCCTTGAATAATTGACGACGCAGCGAACAGAAAGGAAAATCACCGACGAACGCTAGAAACCGATAAAACCAAACCTAACGATTCGAAGAACATAATCACAACCACTTCTAAACGATTACGGAAATGGAATACTCCCGAAAACCCGCCTACGATTCATGTATATTCGTATAAAAATAACAACGAGGGCGGACCACAACCAAACCCTCTCAATTTCGCAAAACCGTGAAAATATACCATGAACTAATGATATCAACAAGATTAATCATATTCATCATGGATTAACCAACAAAACGGAACGAATCGGAAGAAAATCCCAAAACCCCCAATTATCCAAAAGTCGGGTTCTAAGAGATTTACCTTGGATTGAGGATGAAGAACACAAGTAGGTGTTGTTAATCTACTTCAAGAGCCCAAGGTAAATGACGTCTGGAGTGATCGGAGGAAGAAATCGCCCGGAAATCGCTTGAGGAAGCTCTAAGCCGCGAGGGAGGACAAGAAATGAGAAAGGGCATAAATCTGGGTCAACTCCCTGGTTTATATAGCCAGGGGGCGTTAGCGCGCGCTAATCCTCAAAAGTTATTGTGCTCTAACGGGACAAAACCCCAGTCCAGAAAGTTAACACCCCAGTCCAGTACCTAGAGTTCTGGACCGCTAGCATGCGCTACCCAAAATGTAGCGTGCGCTAATAGCCTCTCGGTAGCGCGCGCTATCGGCCATAGCGTGCGCTACCTGGACATCAGCCTAGTCCAGGAGTGAACTGCCCAATACTCACCTGACCCTATTAGCATGCGCTGCCGTCCAAACGTAGCGTGCGCTAACAGCGTCTCGGTAGCGCGCGTTATCGGCCATAGCATGTGCTACCTGGGCACCTGACCAAGTCCAAAAGTAATATGTCCAGTACTGGACAGATTCGCTAGCGCGCACTACCCAATCAATCGTAGCGTGCGCTACTGAAAAATGATTAACGCGCACTATACCATAATATTTGCGCGCGTTAGGCAGAGGATAAAAATGGTCCTCAATACCAAAACATGGCCGAAACATCAAACGGAACCACAAAATATGCATAATACCATACAATGGATTTACGGCAACCCCGTACGACAGTTTTGAGCAACAATTACGAGAATTAGATCAACAAACGAGGAAAGAATCGAGGAACGTAGAACTGGATGACAAAAAGTCTCGAAATAAATATTCTCAAAAATTAATACGGTTACACGAGGGTTGTTAAAAATAAGAATACACTGAAAAGTGAAAATACCGGGAAAAGAAAATGTGGATATTACATTTAGAGTGATACGACTTTTGGCATTTTCAAATTAGGCACTTGTTCGGTCTCGAAATCCGACTTCTCCGACCGCAGTGCATGACCCATCGTGTACCTCACTGTTTCTTTGGCCATATCACATTTGTTTGTGGTCTGTTCCCAAAGATCTTTCTACTGTTGGAAAGATTAATCAGATGGCTAAGACTTTGGTACAGAGAAATTTTTCCATCGAGGCCTCGATATCCGATTTTCCCAACCATAACACACGCCCCAAAGTGTTTCTCTATGTTAGCTATATCTCATTCATTTGTGGTAAGATCCCATAGATCCTTATGTTTTCGAGTCTCACATATGAGGGGGAATCTATCACGGAGTTCTTGTCCTATTATGAGCCGGCCCGAAAAATGGGATACCTTACGTGGGTTTCGAATAATTAGCCCGTATTTCTAAAAATATTGAAAATATTGACCGAGGCGAATGTTGAGTCCGACCATCACAATCTATAAAGCTATGAATAAGGATCATGAAGTTGTGTTAATCTCCCCTAGACGACATATAACGAAGGAGATATGGCCAAAACAGTGTTGGGGTAAAAGACAACCATAGACCACATCGGATCTTTGGCCATATCTCATTCGTGTGTGGTCTGATCACAACAATCTTTATGCTATTGGAAAGCCAGTTCGAAGAACTATGACTTTTGTCCATACAATTTTTCAAATTAGGCACTAGCTCGGTCTCAAAATCCTATTTCTCCGGCCGCAGTGCGCGACCCACTGTTTACCTTACCGTTTCTTTGGCCATATCACATTTGTTTGTAGTATGTTTCTAAAGATCTTTCAACCATTGCAAAGCTTAATCAGACGGCATGACTTTGATAAGAGAAATTTTTCCATCAGCTATGTTGGGGCCTTGAAATCCAATTTTTCCGACCATAACACACGACCCACAATGTTTCTCGATGTTTTAGCCATATCTCATTTGTTTGTGGTAGGATACCATGGATAATTATGTCACTGAGGCTCGTATACGAGGGTAAGCCACCACAGAGCTCTTATCCCGTTCTGATCCGGCCCAAAAAATGGGATACCTTACGTGGGATTCGAATAATATCGACCCGTATTTCTGAAAATACTGAAAATCTCGACTGAGGCGAATGTTGAGTCCAACCATTCCTATCCATAAGGCTATGAATAAGGATCCTGAATCCGTGTTAATCTCCCTAAGATAACCTATAACGAAGGAGATATGGCCAAAACAGGGTTGGGGTTAAAGGCAACCATAGTATTTGGCCATATCTCATTCGTGTGTGGTCTGATCACAACGATCTTTATGCTGTTGGAAAGCCAATTCATAGAACTATATTTTGTCCGTACAATTATTCAAATTGGGCACTAGTTCTGTCTCGAAATCCGACTTCTCCAACCACAGCGTGCAATCCACCATTTACCTTTCCGTTTCTTTGGTCATCTCACATTTGTTTGTAGTATGTTCCCAAAGATCTTTACACCATTGGAAAACGTAATCAGACGACTATAACTTTGGTACATAGAAATATTTCCTTAAAGCCATGTTAGGGCCTTGAAATCCAATTTTCCCGATCATAACACACGACCCATAGTGTTTCTCGATGTTTTAGCCATATCTCATTAATTTGTGGTAGAATCCCATGGCTCCTTACCTAGCCGAGACTAATATACGATGGGAAAGCTATCACAGAGTTCTTGTTGTAATACCCATACTTTATATGAGTTGTTGGCTCTAACGTTCCTTCAACATTGTCGCTCTGTAAACACTTATTGAGATGTTGTCGATGTTGCTTTTAGAGTTTCGTACCTTTCGGATCTTGTTCGTATTATTTGAATCTTACGGAAGTGTTGTGAGATAGGTAGATAGCGTACGCTAGGCCTAAGCTAATGCACGCTATTTCTGTTGAGTAGCGCATGCTAGCATTGAGCCTTAGCGCACGCTAACGGTCCGGGCTTGGCAGAGGCAGTGGCTGATTCTGCCCTCTGGACTAGCAGTTAGCGCGTGCTAGGTATTAGCTAACACACGCTATTCAGGTTGAGTAGCACGCGCTAGCATCGTCCGTAGCGCACGCTAATGGGCTGAGTCGACAGGGGCAGTGGGGTGTTTCTATTTTCTGGACTAGCAGGTAACACACGCTAGGTCTGGGCCAACGCACATTATAGGTGTTGCGTAGCGCACGCTAATGCCCAGATATAGCGCACGCTAGCGGGTTTGGGCAGTGAGCTGGAATTTTTGCAGGATACTAGTTAGCACATGCTAAGGTTTGGTAGCGCGCGCTAACATCGTAGGTCAGAAGCTACTGGACCGGGTGACCCGTTAGTGCACGCTAACCCTTAATTCTAGCGCGCGCTAACTAGGCACAGTATATAAGTGAGGGTCAACCTTGTTCTTCGTATTTTTCATCTGTTTCACTCATTTCCGATGTGAGAACTTGAGAAGGCGATTTAGAGGCAATTTGGGGGCGCTCTTTCATCAACTATCATCCTCTTTGGTTGAATAACAAAGATTACACAACATCTAATCCATTTCTACCTTACAAATCAAGGTAAATTCCTTAGAACCCTAGTTTAGGGAATTTTTGGGGATTTTCTTAGATTTGTCTGATTTATCCATTTTAGAGCTTGAGATCTTTGAGACAATGATGTATCTACCCCGTACTTTCCGTACCCACATTTCTCCTACCATTATATGGATGGTTTTGTACCTTATTCAGACTTGAGAGGGTTTGGATGATTTCTAAACCTCTAGATGATTATCCTTGTAGTTTTGTGATTCGTAGGCGGGTTTCGGGAGTTTCTTCGTGTTATTTTGAGCATGGATTATTGATTATCGTATTCCTTACGAATCGTTGAGGTGTCGGAAGTGCGTTCTTGGACCTACCGAACTTGTATTCTTTCCCTTCCGATTCTCGATGTCTCAAAGGCAGGTATATGTTATGATTGTACGTTCTCAACTTTCAAAGTAAGGTATATGAATTGTATGATGGTATATATTCACTCTGGGATGGGCCGACGGGTTCTCTGAGGGTTCCATAGCCTTTGGTACGATTTCGCGAATATTTTGGGTTAACCACTCTAGGAGCGTCCGACCGGGCTTCTGAGGGTTCCGTTACCTTTGGTGCGGTTCCACGGTTAATCACGTATGTGTTGAAATGTAATGTAATGAGATTTAGTTATTCCGGAATACTAGTATTGAGTTGATGAGATGATGATTACATTTACTTTATTGTCGAGAAGTATTGTGTTTCATATTCGATATACTTGTACTAGCTATTCGACGGTTAACCCCTTTATGGGGAAAATACCTTTCATGTATTTCAGGATCCAGGAGAGCGGATAGGCATGTACAGGGTCGGCATGAAGATGATGGGCAAGTGTGATGCTGTGTCTTGTCACTGGCTATGTCTTATCTCCATTCAATGATGTTGTACTTGAATGTTTTTTGAGTACTCGAGTACTGCTTTTGGTTTTCTTGATGTTTCGGCCGGTGTTGCCATGGTATTGATTCATGATGTGTTGTATTCGATTTTATTGGATATTACCTTGGTTGTCAACTTTATTGTTCTCCGTTTGATTATGCTTGGACCTTATCGGTCAAAGTTAATGGTTCCGCATGTGAAAAGCCTTGTAAGTCCCACGTCGGGGCTCACGGCGCTGTAATATACCCTGAACAACTTGGGAGTGGTATAGAATATGGTATCAGAGCTTAGGTTTATGGATACCTAGGCTGTCGGTCTTTTGGGTCGATGAGTCAACATTTTGTCTACAGTATCACCACGTTGCCATCATCACAGTGCGACCGGTACTAGTAAGTCCTTTTACTCTTCTTGCATTCTTCCTAATCATTTTGCCTTTAAGTTGGTATTCTTGGGAATCGGTCACATTTGTTTGATGTGCGCTTTGAATTGTACTTACATACTTTGTGTGTCCTTAAGAATGTCTGCTGACAGGGGACAGAGGTGAGGCTGTGGTCGTCGATGTGGACAAGGACGTGGCGCGGCCGCTTCCCTCAGTTCTATTGTGGGGTTGACTACCCCTAGTTTATCTAACTCAGTGCATCCCGATACCGAGGGTCAGCACGACCAGTCGATCGGTCAAGGGAATAATGCAGATATTGGGGTTACGAATGTCCTTCAACAATTGGCTAACTAGATGACTATCCTGGCCCAAGCCGTTCAGCTGAATAATTCGAACCCATGGGTGCTTTGCTTCAGAATGTGGTCCATATGCATCCTCCACAGTTCCGCGGTGCTACCGATCCATTGGGTTGGGAGAATTGGATAGCTGAATTGGAGAAAGTGTTTGAAGCGGTTGATTGTCCGGAAGTGGGGAAGGTACTGATTGCTCAGTACTTCCTTACCAAGGAAGTTGCGACTTGGTGGAAAGTTATCAAGCCACAGGATCATGCTGCTACATGGGGAGAATTTAAAGAGCTACTGGAGGCTGATTTTTGTCCTTGTCCAGTGCAAGAAGGCAGAATCCAAGACTTTTTTGAGGCTAAGCCGCAGAACATTCCAGTCTAGCAGGCGACAGTGGAATACAACCAACAGCTGACCCATGTGAAGAATCAAGTGCGGGATGAGCACGACAAGATCCGCTACTTCGACATGTAGATGGATATGTAATTGGGGTGTTCATGGCCGAGTTTGCTTGCACTACTCTTAGGAATACCAAGACAGGGCTTTGGCATATGACATGTTAAGTCCCAACAAGGATACCACAGAAGAACCTAAGAAGCATAAGATCGCTGGTAATTTTTCTGGCTCTAAAGGTGGCAACTTCCAGAGACCCCAGGCGACTAACCATTCTGCCTGGAAGTCCTCACGTTATGTTAGAGGGAATAAGAGTTTTCGTTCTGCTCCGGGCACCTCAACTCGCCCGGTAACCTGTTTTTAATTGTGGTCGTCCAGGCCACATCAATCTGGAGTGCAACTTCCTACCTTTGAAGTGTTACACTTGGGGACAGATGGGACATAAGGCAGCTTATTGCCCCGAACAAGACTAGACTTTGGACACTCAGGCTTCTGCCCCTGTGCCTATAGATCAGAGTATGAATCAGCGACAACCAGTTAGTCAGTTACAGTAGAGTTACGGCAGAGTCCAGGGACGGAGTCAGAATTCTAGAGGAGGATATTCTAGCGTCGGTTCAGCACACCTACGAGTCTATGAGATGCGTCAAGCAGATGAACCCGATGCGTCGGTGGCCTTAGGTACCATTCATATCCTATCTCATCCAGTTCATGTACTTTTTGATTCAGGTGCTACACATTCTTTCATCCCCTTGGAGTGTGTACGCCGTTTGAATATAAATTGTATGACTGCTTGCGATCCTTTCATTGTGAAACTGCCTAGCGGGGATAGAATCATGGGAATCGGGATATTAGAGATTTTCCGGTGAATATAGCCGGTATGGATTGGTTATAGAATATGATTGTGGTTGATATGGAGGGCGAGGATTGGCTCGATAGTCACCAAGCGATTATGAATTACCGCACTAAGGTTATCACTACGATGACTAAAGATGGTTCTGAATACTCGTTTATGGAACGTAAATCAGGCTAACCTAAGTTTCTTATCAGCGCCATGAAGGTCGTAAAACTCTTGAATAAAGGTTGCACGGGCTATTGGTGTTATGCTTTAAATTCGGAAGGGAACGAAGTCGATTTCTCTTCGAATCCAGTTTTTAATGAGTATCCAGACGTTTTTCCAGACGACCTCCCGGAATTATCGCCAGATCGAGAGATAGAATTTTCTGCAGATTTAGACCGTGACGCGGCTCCAATTTCTAAGGTGCCTTATCGGATGTCACCTTTCGAGATACAAGAATTAAGGAATCAATAGGGAGAACTATTGGAGAAAGGATACATTAGACCGAGCGCTTCGCCTTGGGGCGCGCCTATTCTTTTTGTGAGGAAGAAGGATGGTTCACTACGTTTAAGCATTGCTTACCGCGAACTAAATAAAGTGACCTTCAAGAAAAAGTATCCTTTGCCTCGTATAGATGATTTATTTGATCAGTTGCAGGTAGCCACAATATTCGTAAAAATTTATTTGAGATCAGGATACTACCATCTCCGAGTGAAAGAGTCCGACGTTTCGAAGACTGCATTTTGGGCGAGATTCGGACATTATGAATTTGTGGTCATGACTTATAGATTGACTAATGCACCAGCAGTATTCATGAAACTAATGAACAAGAAATTCATAGAATACCTGGACAGATGTGTGGTCATCTTTATTGACGACATCTTGATTTATTCTCGGGCTAAGAAGGAGCATGCCCGACACTTGTATTTGATACTAGATGTTTTGAGAGCCAAACACCTCTATGTGAAATTCTCGAAATGTGAGTTATGGCTGAAGGAAGTTATGTTTCTTGGAAACGTGGTTTGAGCCGAAGGGGTTCGTGTAGACCCGCAGAAGATTGAGGTAGTGCTAGATTGGGCACCTCCTAAAAATGTTAAGGAAGTTCGTAGCTTTTTGGGTCTTGCTGGGTAGTATTGTCGATTTGTCGAGGGGTTCTCGAAACTCGCTCGGCCGCTTACACAATTACTCTAGAGGACAGAAAAGTTTGTTTGGACGGTTGAGAGACAACAGAGCTTCGATGAGCTGAAGAGACGTTTGACCTCAGCGCCGATTTTAGCTTTACCACAGGGCAGTGAAGGATTTGCAGTTTAAAGCGACGCTTCAGGACAAAGGCTTGGATATGTGCTTATGCAGCACGATAAAACGATAGCTTTTGCGTCACGATAGTTGAAGCCGTATGAGATGAACTATCCTACTCACGATTTGGAATTGGCCGCAATTGTCTCTGCACTTAAGATTTGGCGGCATTATTTGTATGGCTCTCCATGTCGGATTTATACCGATCACAAGAGTTTGAAGTATATTTTCAGTCAGAAAGAGCTAAATATGAGGCATAGACATTGGTTGGAATTGATCAAGGATTACAATTTGGAAATTCTTTACCATCTGCGAAAGGCCAATGTCGTCGCGTACGCTTTGAGCCGAAAATCGGCGGCACTTCAGATGCTCGAGGTTCTTACATCTCAGACGAAGATTTGTCAGGATTTAATTGAGCAAAGGGTAGAAGTTTGGCTTCAAAGAGTACAGGGACAGTTGTGTACTCTCGAAATTACTTCGTCTTTGGTTGAGGACATCAAAGGGAAACAGTGGAGTGACCCGATGATCTCTCAACTGAAGGAAGATGTGGCCAAAGGTAAAGCCCCTGGTTTTATGGTCCATGAGGATAGTATTTTGAGATTTCAGGGCAGGCTTTGTATTCCGAATGACCTAGAGTTGAGGCAAAAAATTCTTCGAGAAGCTCATGCTACGCCTTACTAGGGGTGTTACCGGTCCGGTTCGGTCCGGGTATTGGCTTAGCGGGCCAGACCCGGTAAGGTTACCGGGTATACCCGGAACCGGACTGGTAAGCAATCGGTTCTAATGACAGAACCAAAACCGGTCCGGTAAGCCTAATGGGTACTTTAGACCCGAGACCGGTAAGACCCGAACTGATTAAGAACCGATAAGACCCGGTTCGTGTACTCATTAATTACCCGAAACAGAACCGAAAAATTACTCGTGAAGGGTTCAAAAACCTGCATAACTTAAGTTTCAAAATACATAGAGAAATTAAGTACATCTAAATTAGAGCTTCACAACATATTCTTTATAGACGCGAAATAGATAGACAAATTTTAAATAATTTCAATAGCTAGTTTGCAGTTACATTCAAAATACCAGCCTCCGAACAGGGTCATCATAGGCTCAAAAAGATCATAAGCAGGTTCACCAATATCCAACTACATTAAAAAATAATATCTGAAAGTTCGTATCACAAACAAATAAACAACAAAGTCGTTCAAAGGTACAATAAATCAGAATAATGAGACTTAATAAAATACTTGTCCAAAATCGTAGTTCAAACGCTCTTCATCTGTTTCAAGCTAAATAAATGAATACAATTGCCAGTACTCAATAGTAAGAACAAAACATATACATAAATCGTTTAGTTCTTATACCTGGACCTTAAGGATATGTTTGGTATGACTTACGAGTAAGGATATATTTGGTATACATAAAATAATTGAAAAATTACCGGGTTTTTACCGGGTTACCGGTTTCGGTCCTTATCGGTTTCGGTTCTTATTACAGTACTAGTAACCGGACCGCTAACGTTTCGGGTGAGTATCAGTCCCGGGTATTATCGGGCGGTTCTCGGACGGTTCTCGAGTATACTTGGACCGCTAACAACCCTACGCGTTACTCTATCCACCCCAGAACGAGTAAGATGTACAAGGACTTGAACCGAAATTTTTGGTTAAATAATATGAAGAAAGATATCACAGAGTTTGTACTACAATGATTGATGTGTCAACAAGTCAAGATTGAACATCAACGACCGGCGGGGTTGTTGAAGCCGCTTCCCATTCTCGAGTGGAAGTGGGAAGATATCTCTATGGATTTTATCACTGGGATGTCGAGAACTAGAGCCGGAATGAATATGATATGGGTAATCATAGATTGGTTGACCAAGTCTGTGCACTTCCCACTACCAAAAAAAGTACTTTAGCCGACGACCCGAAAAAAAACGGCCGACGACTTAAAATGTCGTCGGCTAAACTGTGCACTTTAGCCGACGACTCGGGTTGCCGTCGGCTAAAGGGTTTTAGCCGAAGACTTGATCTAGGTCGTCGGCTAAAGTAGAAAATAGTCGTCGGCTATAGTAAAGATGTTTATCCGACGACCTAGATAATGTTTAGCCGACGAAAAAAAAAAAGATTTAGCCGACAACTTAATCTAGGTCGTCGGCTAAAACCTTTTCCAAGAAAAAAAGGTTTTAGCCGACGACCCAAATCAAGTCGTCGGCTAAAACCCTTTCCCAAAAAAAAAATCACATTTTAGCCGACGGTAAGATCTAGGCCGTCGGCTAAAGCCTTTCGAAAAAAAATGGGGTTTAGCCGACAACCTAGATCAAGTCGTCGGTTAAACCTCCAAGTGAAAATTATATATAGTTCACGGAACACCAACCCAATCTTGCCCCTCTCCCCGCTAAAGAGCACATTTCTATTCCCGATCCTGTCAGTTATTCCCGAAAAAAGCTATTGTGAGTTGCTACTTTGAGTTGTGCTAGCTGGAATGACGAAGGTTTATAATCACCATTTCGATTAAGGTACGTATTTTATTGTATTTTTTATTGTGATTTCGAAACTTTGTATTATTCATGTTGTACATTCGAAATCTTTTATGTATAACGATTAAGTTTTATGATGATAATCATTTTTCATTTATAATTTGAACAATATTAGTTAGTTGGATTAATATTGGAAAATTTATACATTTTCAGGATGGACAAGAGTTGGATTGGGTTACGAAAATGGGATCCAAGTGTAATGGATGGGATGAAGCAGTTTATGAGATTTGTAAAAGAGCACGACAGTGGTAATACGTTGCACTACTGTCCGTGTAATAAATGTAGATGTCGCAGTGATATGTTTCGTTTTCCATTTGATGAGGTCTGGGAACACCTAAAGAAGAATGGTTTTTGGAGTAAATATACATGTTGGATATACCACGGTGAAGCACCGAATTCTGTTATTCCGTATGATCACGGACAATTTAGTGGTAACGACGGGTTGACCGATCCGAAGAGGAGGTTGATTGATGAGGTGTTTGGTTTTCCGAGACGTTTGTACCAACTGAGCCAATCCCACGACCCCGCAGACCGTTGCCTTGCAATACTGCTGGGCTTGACATGTACAACAAGCTAATTCAACTCCAACAGACCCCTCTATACCCAGGGTGTAAGATGAGTGTTCTTGATTGTGTCATGGAAATGATGAGATTAAAGGTGGAAAACAGATCATCCATCAAGTCTGTAGATGATTACTTGGAGCTTACGAGTAATATGCTTCCACAGGGTCATCATCTTCCTAATACATATACAAAAATGAGACGAATTTTGAAAGATCTTGGTCTTTCCTACATTAAGATCCACGTCTGCATGTATGATTGTGTTCTATTCTGGGGGCATCCTAATGAAGACCTCACAAGATGTCCTGTATGTGATACAGAGAGATATAGGATCACTCCGTCTGGAAAAGAGAAACCGGTGAAGGTACTTTGATATTTTCCACTGAAGGACAGGTTGGAACGGCTTTTTATATCTCCTCACACGGCAAAAGCAATGAGATGGCATGCCGAGCCGCGCACTAATGACAGGGATACTATGATACACCCTTCGGATGGAGAGGCGTGGAAGCATATAGTTAGGGAGTATCCAAATTTTTCTACAGATATCCGAAATGTGAGGCTCGGGATTGCATCTGATGGTTTCAACCCTTTTGGTAACATGAGTCTTTCATATACCATATGGCCTGTTGTAGTGATTCCTTACAATCTTCCTCCGTGGATGTGTATGCGGAAGGAGTATAATATGTTGACCTTGTTAGTCCCGGGGCCGGGATATCCGGGAAAGTGTATCGATGTGTATATGAGACATTTGATAGAGGAGCTGAAATTATTGTGGGAGCAAGGTAATCCCACGTACGACAGTTATTCGTCCGAGACGTTCTACTTGCACGCCATGTGTATCGGCACTATTAGTGATTTTCCTGCATATGGAATGCTGTCTGGATCTGTTATTAGCGGATAGTGTGTTTGAATGCAGATTGTGCTAGGTACCACTGTAGGAAAGTTATCCGAATGCGTCATCGGATATGGCTTGAGAGGGAACATGAGTGGCGTATGGATGCTGCAGCATTTGATGGCACTGTAGAAATGGGCGAGCCACCACGACAGTGGACAGGTGAAGAAATACTATCGATTCTTAATGAGTATGATTTTGGTCAGCTTAGCAACCATCCTGATGTGATTGCAGCAACCCCTGAAAGGCCCGACAGGTATAAGTATTGGTCGCACAAAAGTATATTCTGGGAATTGCCTTACTGGTCCAAGTTACTGATAAGGAACTTCTTGGATGTCATGCACATTGAAAAGAATGTTTGCGAAAGTGTGGTTGGGACAACCTTAGGTTGGGATGGAAAGGCCAAAGACGGGCCAAAAGCACGCAAAGGTTTGGAAGAAATGAGCATAAGAAAACATTTGTGGTTGAAAACTGTCAAGGGAAAACAAAAAATGCCTAAGGCAGCTTACACCATCACTGCCGAGCAGAGAACTGAGATATTTTGCTGGATAAAGACTGCTAGGTATCCTACCGGGTATGCTGGAAATATAGGAAGATGTGTTAATTTCAAGGAGAACAAGTTAACTGGTTTGAAGAGTCATGATTGTCATATTCTACTCCAATGCCTATTTCCGGTATTTATTTGACCGTACTTACCAAAACAGGTGGTCGAGCCATGTGTTGCATTGTCAAGATTTTTCCAGAAATTATGTACGAGAGAAGTGAAGAGATTTGATTTGCGTAAAATGCAAGATGAGATCATCTATCTCTTGTGCAAGTTTGAGTGAATATTTCCTCCAAACTTTTTTGACCTCATGCCTCACCTCATGATCCACATTCCCCGGTAGTTATTGGTCACTGGTCCAGTGCACTACACGTGGATGTACCCGGTTGAAAGGTAACATAATTTTGTATGATATATATATATATATATTGTCAAATTAAGTATGATTTCTAACACAATGACAATATTACAGGCAAGTCGGTGATTACAAAGACTCCATGGCCAATAAGTCTGCACCGGAAGGATGCATTGTAGAATCTTACCTTGCGTCGGAGTGTATTACGCATATCAAGTTGTATTTGGGCACCTTCGAGCCCCCTTCCCGCTCTATTCCAACATATAAAATACAATTCAATCTTTCTATCATATCCACTGAGGTTGACGTCTATGGGAGGTTGCCAGGAAGACAATTAGACCCGTACGAGTCATGAATTGCACATTGGTGGATGTTGCTCAATTGTCCAGAAGTTTAGTACTGGAATGACATCCACTTGTCATGCAATATGGTGCGAGGTGACACTAGATTCTCACAATGGCATATGTTGCCGGATATCAACTCAGATAATGAGACAGACTGTAGTGATGACTCAAACTATGAGCCATAAATTTAGTAGATGTATATTTTCATATTAATAATATAGTTAAAACAAATAGTAATAATAATAATCATAACATTAATATAATATTAATAATATTATTAAAAAAAAGTGGGGGGTTTAGCCGATGACAAGATCTACGTCGTCGGCTAAAGTTTTTTTTTAGAAAAAAATATTATACTTTAGCCGACGACATTCAGATAGTCGTCGGCTAAACCCCAATAATGACCCGACCGTGTAGTCTAACACGGTCGGGTCAGGCATACAGTGTGTTTTTATTTTCTGGGCAGGTGCAACACGGCCCGTGTCTCCTGACACGGTCGCCTAATTTTTAAAAAAAAAATTAAAAAGGTTATACTTTAGCCGACGACTCTATATATGTCGTCGGCTAAACTGTCGACCGTGTCAAATGACACGGCCCGTGTCGCACCTGCCCAGAAAGTGAAAACACGCTGTATGCCTGACCCGACCATGTTAGACTACATGGTCGGGTCATTATTGGGGTTTAGCCGACGACTATTGGAATGCCGTCGGCTAAAGTAAAATATTTTTTTTAAAAAACTTTAGCCGACGACGTAAATCTTGTCGTCGGCTAAACCCCCTACATTTTATACGTTTTCTCCTTCCCAACTTGTATTATTTTCTCCTTCCCTCACCCACCCCGATCGCCCCCAACCGCCCGTCACCTAGCCCCCCGTCACCTACCCCCCGTCCCGCCGATCGTCACCCAGCCCCCAACCCCCGTCACCCAACCATCGCTCGACCGCCGTCCTGCCTCCTGTACGAGCCCTAGTCCCGCCGCCCGCCCAGCCGCGGTCCCGTCGCCCGCCCGCCCGACGCCCTCCGCCTGCCGTCCGACAGGTAACCCTTTTCCTTATTTTTTTTATTTTTTATTTTGTTTGTTGAATTTATTGTATTTATTTGATGAATTTGTTTAGATTATGTGATGAATTAGATAAATTGTTTAATGAGTTGTGATGCAATATTTGATGAATTTAGTATTTTTAATATTTTGTGTTTAATGAGTTGTGAATTTGATGATTTGTTTGAGGAGGAAGGGATTGTATAGCCGGCGTTAATCGAAAGAGTAACGTGGTATGACATTGATAATTAATGTTGTGTTGAGTTGTGAATTTGATGAATTTGTTTAGATTATTTGATGAATTAGGTAAATTGTGTAATGAGTTTTGATGAAATATTCGATGAATTTGTTTGAGGAGGAAGGAATTTTATTGCTGGCGTTAATCGAAAGATTAACGTGGTATGGCATTGATAATTACTGTTGTGTTGAGTTGTGAATTTGATTTATTTGTTTAGATTATGGATAGAATAAAGAAAGCGTTGGGGAAGAAGTAGACAAAGTCGACCACTCCCGATTCGGGGGGGAGTTCGGTAGCCTCTAGTAAGGTGGATCCCGGTACACTATACATATCTCAGAGCAGCGTTCGTGCCCGCCAGATACTAGAAGCTACCGGCATGAACGCTGACGATTTTTTTAGGGCGACAGATGAGCCCGCTGCACTAGCGTGGTGTTTATCCTTTCAGACACCACGGCCGACCCCCTCGCAGCCGGAGACTCGTATGCCTCACATCCACCGACCCACGTCTAGCCCTCACACATCAGGAGATGGACGGAGTTCCTCGTCCGCGGTGCCCCACGGTCCGCCGCCGACTCTATTCATGCCTCCGATGGTTCCGACTATTCCAGAGGTAGATGAGACGGGAGTCTGAGTTCCCGTTCGATTGATTAGCCCTGACGAGGCGTACGTCTACGAGTCTTGGCCAGAAAACATGTGTTGGCGGAGTTGTCGGGTTTCGAAGACGAAACTGTACGAGGAGATAGAGAGGGAGAAGGAGAAGGGGAAAAATGTAGTCGAGGAGGAGAAGAAAAAGAAGAAGACTCGTGGCCCAGCAAAGGGCCTGGCACTCGACTCGTACGTAAGTAAGTATGGCCGTTACGAGATTCCTCTAGACAGACACGGCCGGCCGGTGATGTCTTCTGACGCTGCGGCGTCATATAGCCGTAATGTTGGCTTTGTCATTCGGGACAGAGTCCCCGTTTTGTGGCCCGATTGGGGGGACGTGCCGCAGTGCGTGAAGGATGCTTTGAACAATGCTATGTCGGTATGTTAATAAATATTTAATAAGTGTTTTTCAATCAACACGTAGTTCTTCAATATGCAATATGTGATGTTTTTAAATTATTGCGTATTTATGCTGTTCATAGGTGTGGTTTGTCATTCCCGACTCTCTACTACGTACTTGGTGTGACGAGGTGTAGTCTATCAAGTAAGTCATTTTAATTTATTTTTATCTACATTGTTTGCGTAATTTTTTTCTTACAAATAATATATGTTGTGCAACGTGTGTTGTAGATACAAATCTTGGAAAAATGAGATGCACATGTTCTGGACAGCCTGGGGTGATACCCGAGAGGCTACCCCGGAAGAATTCAAGTTCCGGGAGTACGAGTGGAAGTGGCTACGCACCCATTTTCGCGACCCGGAGTTCATGGTATGACTAAAATACCCTCATTTCATTCTTTCTCTTTCAGTTTTTATTTTTTTGAATTCTAAATATAAACTCGATTTTTTTAAATTAATGTTTCATAATTTAAAAAAAACTTGAAGTTCCGATTTTTTTTAGAAATCTGGAACTTCAGGTATTTTTTTAAATTATGGAATATTATTAATATTAAAAAATATTGTATTTTATTTATTAAAAAAACAGCTAGTATTTAATAAAAAAAATAATATTTCAGTTTTTATTTTTTTTTTGAATTCTAAATATAAACTCGATTCTAAATAATATTTTTTTGAAGGCGACTAGCTTGACCAACACGACCAATCGTGCTGGTCTGATTGACCATCACAGTCTGGGTTCCCGGTCGTTAGCCAGAGTTGCACACGAGGCCATTTCTTCTGATTCATTGGATGCATTTGCCTACGTGACTCAGAAAGCACATCTGAACCGTCCCGAGGAGCATGTAAGTCTTTTTTTATTTTATTTTGGTAATAAAATAAATGCCTTTATATCATACTTTTATTGATATTGAAATATTGGCTAAAGTTTTTTTTTTATTTTTTTTAATAATCACATTTTAGCCGACCGACTTGATAAGGTCGTCGGCTAAAGTTTTTTTTATTTTTTAATTATCAGGTTTTAGCCGACCGACTCGATAAGGTCGTCGGCTAAAATTTTTTTTTCCAACAGGTTTTAGCCGACGACCTTGCTGTAGTGGTCGGCTAAACTTTGAACTTTAGCCGACGACTACCAAAAAAGTCGTCGGCTAAACCTTGGCCGAAGAATATCGGCGATGGTTTTTTAGCCGATGGCTGGCGTGATTAGCCGACGACTTTGGAGTTTAGCCGGCCACCTTAAGTCGTCAGCTAAAGTGTGGATTTTGGTAGTGTCCAAGGTATTAAGGATACTTGGGGACCGGAGAGATTGGCTCGAACTTTTATAGCTGAAATTATGAGATTGCATGGTGCGCCTAAGACTATTGTCTCCAATCGATATGGTCGCTTCGTGTCGCATTTTTGGCAAGCCGTTCATCAGGCTTTAGGCACCGAGTTGAGATTGAGCATGTCTTTTCATCCTCAGTCAGACGGTCAGACGGAGCGGACGATTCATACATTGGAGGATATGTTGCGGGCTTGTGCCCTAGACTGGAGTAATGTTTGGGAACTTCATTTGCCGTTGGTCGAGTTTACCTACAATAATAGTTGGCATGCGTCGATCAAAATGGCACCTTTTGAGGCACTTTATGGTAGGCAGTGCAGATTGCCATTATGTTGGGACGAGGCTTTGGAGTTAGTCGGAACGGAACTAGATATGTTGATGGAAACTAAGGAGAAGATTTCTATTAGCAGGGACCGGTTGTTGACTGCCCAGAGTCGTCAGAAATCTTATGCTGATACTCACAGTCGACGTTTGGAACTCGATGTGGGAGATCATGTTCTACTCAAGGTGTCGCCGACCTAAGGAGATTTTCGCTTTGGGAAAAAGGGTAAACTTAGTCCGCGGAATATCGAACCATTTGAAATTTTGGACAGGGTTGGAGATTTAACTTATCGCTTGGCGCTGCCTCCAGCCTTGAGTCATGTCCATAGCGTTTTTCATGTTTCTGAGTTGAGGAAGAACATGCCGGATCCAAGTCATGTTATCTACTATAGTGAGATTGACGTAGCCGAGGATGTCACCTTTCCGAAGAGACCGGTGAAGATCATTGAACGTCGTGAGAAGCAGCTTCGGCACAAAACCATCACATTGGTTAAAGTACAATGGTCGAGGCATGGAGTCGAGGAGGCAACTTGGGAGATGGAAGAGAAGATGCGATCAGAATACACCGAACTTTTTATTTCTTAAGTTTCAGGACGAAACTTCTTTTTAGAGGGGGAGAATGTAATACCCATACTTTATATAAGTTGTTGGCTCTGACGTTCCTTCACTATTGTCGCTCTGTAAACACTTATTGAGATGTTGTCGATGTTGGTTTTAGAGTTTCGTACCTTTCGGATCATGTTCGTATTGTTTGGGCCTTACGGCAGTGTTGTGAGACAGGCAGATAGCGTACGCTAGGCCTAAGCTAACACAAGCTATTTCTGTTGAGTAGCACACGCCATCGTTGAGTCTTAGCGCACGCTAATGGTCTGGGCTTGGCAGAGACAGTGGCTGATTCTGCCCTCTGGACTAGCAGTTAGCACGCACTAGGCATTAGCTAACGCATGTTATTCGTGTTGAGTAGCGAGAGCTAGCATCACCCGTAGCGCACGCTAATGGGCTGAGTCGGCAGGGGTAGTGGGGTGTTTCTATTTTTAGGACTAGCAGGTAACACACGCTAGGTCTGGGCCAGCGCACGCTATAGGTGTTGTGTAGCGCACGCTAGTGCCCAGATATAGCGCACGCTAGCGGGTTTGGGCAGTGAGCTGGAATTTTTACAGGATACCAATTAGCGCACGCTAAGGTGTGGTAGCGCGCGCTAACATCGCAGGTCAGAAGCTACTAGACTACCGGGTGACCCCGTTAGCGCACGCTAACCTTGAATTCTAGTGCGCGCTAACCAGGCACAGTATATAAGTAAGGGTCAACCTTGTTCTTCGTTATTTTTCATCTATTTCACTTATTTCCGACGGGAGAACTTGAGATGGCGATTTGGAGGCAGTTTGGGGGCGATCTTTCATCAACTTCCATCCTCTTTGGTTGAGTAACAAAGATTACACAACATCTAATCCATTTCTACCTTCCAAATCAAGATAAATTCCTTAGAACCCTAGTTTGGGGAATTTTTGGCGATTTTCTTAGATTCGTCTGATTTATCCGTTTTGGAGCTTGAGATCTTTGAGATTATGATGTATCTACCCCATACCCACGTTTCCCCTACGATTATATGGATGGTTTTGTACCTTATTCGGACTTCAGAGGGTTTGGATGATTTCTAAACCTCTAGGTGATTATCCTTGTAGTTTTGTGAATCGTAGGCGGGTTTCAGGAGTTTCTTTGTTTGATTTAAGTATGTATTATTGATTATCATATTCCTTACGAATCATTTAGGTGTCAAAAGTGCATTCTTGGACCTACCGAACTTGTATTCTTTCCCTTCCGATTCTCGATGTCTCAAAGGCAAGTATATGTTTGTGATTGTACGTTCTCGACTTTGAAAGTAAGGTATATGAATTATATAATGGTATATGTTCACTCTGGGACGGTCCGACGAGTCCTCTGAGGGTTCCGTAGCCTTTGGTTATATTCCGCGAATATTTTGGGTTAACCACTCTGGGAGGGTCCGACGGGGCCTCTGAGGGTTCCGTTGCCTTTGGTGCGGTTCCACGGTTAATCACGTATGTATTGAAATGTAATAATGAGATTTAGTTATTCTGGAATACTAGTATTGAGTTGATGAGATCATTATTACATTTACTTTACTATCGAGAAGTATTGTGTTTCATATTCGATATACTTGTACTAGCTATTCGACGGCTAACATCTTTATGGGGGAAATACCTTTCACATATTTCAGGATCCATGAGAGCGGATAGGCACGTACCGGGTCGGCATGAAGATGATGGGCAAGTGTGATGCTGTGTCTTGTCACTGGTTACTTCCGCCATTCAATGATGTTGTACTTGAATGTTTTTTTGAGTACTCGAGTACTGCTTTTGGTTTTCTTGATGGTTCGGTCGGTGTTGCGATGGTACTGATTTGTGATGTGTTATATTCAGTTTTATTGGGTATTACCTTGGGTGTCAACTTTATTGTTCTCCGTTTGATTATGCTTGGACCTTATCGGTCAAAGTTCATGGTTCCGCGTGTGAAAATCCTTGTGAGTCCCACGTTGGGGCTCATGGCGCTGTAATATACCCTGAACAAGTTGGTGGTGTTACACTTGTCTCGTTCGGAGCCGGCCCGAAAAATGGGATACCTTACGTGGGCTTCGAATAATATTGACTTGTATTTCGGAAAATACTGAAAATATCGATCGAGGGAAATGTTGAGTACGACTATCTCAATCCATAAAGCTATGAATAAGGATCCCGAAGCCGTGTTAATCTCCCCAAGTCGACCTATAACGAAGGAGATATGGCCAAAACAGTGTTGGGATAAAAGGCAACCGTAGTACACACCGGTTTTTTGGCCATATCTCATTCGTGTGTGGTCTGATCACAACAATCTTTATGCTGTTGTAAAGTTAGTTCAGTGAACTATGACTTTAAAAATACAATTTTTGAAATTGGGCACTAGCTCGGTCACTAAATCCGACTTCTTCGATCGCAGCGCGCGACCCATCGTGTACCTTGCTGTTTCTTTAGCCATATCACATTCGTTTGTTATATGGCCCCAAAGATCTTGACACCGTTGGAAAGCTTAATCAGACGGCTACGACTTTGGTACAGAGAAATTTTTCCATCAAGCCATGTTGGGGCCTCGAAAACTAATTTTCACGACCATAGCGCATGACCTATAGTGTTTCTCGATGTTTTGGCAATATCTCATTCCTTTGTGGTAGGATCCGGAGGATATAAATTTTTCTTATCTTCTTAGAGAAAGTGATTAAAATTTACGGGCCCTAAAAAGGAGCTATAATGGACAAAAAAAAAAATCATTAACAAGTTAGACAATTTAGTCCATTTTTAGAAAGAAGAGAAAAAAAAAAAAAGCAACTCAAGCCCAAAATAGTACATTTTTCTCCTTTTTAGAACAAAATTAGTAGCTGCAGGAGCTACAATAGCTAAAAGAAGGTAGACCAGTTATTCTATTTCTGAGTTAGGCTTAGAAATAGTACTGGTCGGAAGAAATAATAACAACAGTAGCTTATCTAGTCCGTTCTACATCGTCGGGGCTCATATACAAGGGGAAGCTATCACGAAGTTCTTGTACCATTCTTAGCCGGCCCAAAAAACAGGATACCTTACATGGGTTTCGAATAATATCGAGCCGTATTTTTGAAAATACTGAAAATATCGATCGAGGCGGATATCGAGTCCTACCATCCCAAGCTGTAAGGCTATGAATAAGGATCCCGAAGCCGTGTTAGTCTCCCCAAGACGACTTATAACGAAGGAGACATGGCCAAAACAGTGATGGGGTAAAAGGAAACCGTAGTACACGTCCGTTTTTGGCCATATCTCATCCATGTGTGGTCTGCTCACAACGATCTTTATGATGTTGGAAATATAATTCAGAGAGCTCCGACTTTTGCCGATACAATTTTTTCAAATTGGGCACTTGTTCGGTCTCGAAATCCAACTTATCAGATCGCAGCGCGAGACCGACCATTTACCTTGCCGTTTCTTTTGCCATATCATATTATTTTGTGATCTATTCCCAAAGATATTTACACTGTTGGAAATCTTAATTAGATAGCTACAACTTTGGTACAGAAATTTTTATACATCAAGCTACGTCGGGGACTCGAAATCTGATTTTCCAGACCATTGTGCATAACCCATGCTGTTTCTCGCAGTTTTGGACATATCTCATTCGTTTGCGGTAGGATCCGCAGATCCTTATGTCGCTTGGGCTCATAACAAGGGGAAAGGTATCTCAGTGTTTTTTTCCCGTTCTGAGCCATCCCAAAAAATGGGAGACCATACGTGGGCTTCGAATAGGCGTATTTGAAAACTCGACTGATCCGGATGTCGAATCCGGCCATCCCAAGCAGTAGGGCTATGAATAAGGATCCCAAAGTTGTGTTAATCTCTACAAGATGACCTATAACAAAGGAGATATGGCAGGAAAATATTGGGGTAAAAGGCAACCGTAGTCCACATCGGTCTTATGTCCATATCTCATTTGTATGTGGTCTGCTGACAATGATCTTTATGACATTGGAAAGCCTATTCATAGGATTATGACTTTTATTAATACAATTTTTCAAATTGGGAACTAGATCGGTCTAGAAATCCGACTTCTCCAACCAGTACGCGCAACCCACTGTTTACTTCGTCGTTTCTTTAGCCACATCACATCCGTTTGCGGTCTGTTCCCAAAGATCTTTACACTGTTGGAAAGCTTACTCCGACGGCTATAACTCTGGTTCATATAACTTTTTCCATCGAGCCATGTCGAGTCTTACTATCCAATACATAAGGCTATGAATAAGAATCCCGAAGCAGTGTCCATCTCCCCAAGAAGACCTATAACGAAGGAGATATAGCCAAAACAGTGTTGGGGTACGAGGCAACCGTAGTACATGCTGGTTTTTTGGTTATATCTCATCCATGTTTGGTCTGCTCACAAAGATCTTTATGACGCTGGAAAGCTAATTCAAGGAGCTACGACTTTTGCTGATACAATTTTTCAAATTGGGCACTAGCTCGGTCTAGAAATCCGACTTCTTCGACCACTGCACATGACCCACCGTTTACTTTGCTGTTTCTTTGGCCATATCACATTCGTTTGTGGTTTGTTCCCAAAGATCTTTACACTGTTGGAAAGCTTATTGAGACGGCTATGACTCTAGTTCAGATAAATTTTTCCATCGAGCCATGTCGGGTCCAACTACCCAATCCATAAGGCTATGAATAAGGATCCCGAAGCAGTGTCAATCTCCCCAAGAAGACCTATAACGAAGGAGATATGGCCAAAACAGTGTTGGGTAAAAGGCAACCGTAGTATATGCCGTTTTTAGGTTATATCTCTTCCTGTTTGGTCTTCTCACAATGATCTTTATGATGTTGGAAAGCCAATTCAGGGAGCTACGACTTTTTCTGATACAATTTTTTAAATTGGGCACTTGCTCGGTCTCGAAATCCGACTTCTCCGACTGCAGCACGGGACCCACCATTTACCTTGCCGTTTCTTTGGCCATATCAAATTTTTTGTGGTCTATTTCAAAAGATATTTACACTGTTGGAAAGTTTAACCATACGGCTATGACTTTGGTATAGAGAAAATTTTCCATCAAGCCACACCGGGGCCTCAAAATTTGATTTTCCCAACCATTGCGCATGAGCCATGGTGTTTCTCGCTGTTTTAAACATATCTCATTTGTTTATGGTAGGATCCAGCGGATCCTACATCAATAGGGCTCATAACAAGGGTTAAGCTATCACGGAGTTTTTTTTCCATTCTGACCCATCCCAAAAAATGGGATACCTTACGTGGGCGTCGAATAGGCGTATTTGAAAACTCGACTGATCCGAATGTCGAATCCGACCATCCCAAATAGTATGGCTATGAATAAGGATCCCAAAGCGGTGTTAATCTCTCTAGGACAACCTATAACAAAGGAGATATGGCAAAAAGATATTGGGGTAAAAGGCAACCGTAGTACACGTCAGTTTTTTGGCCATATCTCATTTGTGTGTGGTCTGCTCACAATGATCTTATGCTATTGGAAAGCCTATTCAGAGGACTACAACTTTTTATTGATAGATTTTTTCAAATTGGGGACTAGCTCGGTCTAGAAATCCAACTTCTCTGACCACTACCCGCGACCCACCGTTTACTTTGCCGTTTCTTTGGCCATATCATATTCGTTTGTGGTGTGTTCCCAAAGATCTTTACACTATTGGAAATCTTACTCATAAGGCTATAACTCTGGTGCAGATAACTTTTTCCATAGAGCCATGTCGAGTCCAACCATCCAATACATAAAGCTATGAATAAGGATCACAAAGCAGTGCTAATCTCCCCAAGAAGACCTATAACGAAGGAGATATGACCAAAACATCATTGGGGTAAAAGGAAACCGTAGTACATGCCGGTTTTTTGGTTATATCTCATCCATGTTTGGTCTGCTCACAATGATCTTTATGACGTTGGAAAGCCAATTTAGAGAGCTACGACTTTTGCTGATACAATTTTTCAAATTGGGCACTTGCTCAGTCACGAAATCCGACTTTTCCAACCGTAGCACGGGACCCACCATTTACCTTTCCGTTTCTTTGGCCATATCACATTTGTTTGTGGTCTATTTCCAAAGATATTTACACTATTGGAAAGCTTAATCAGACAACTATGACTTGGGTACAGAGAAATTTTTCCATCAAGCCACGTTGGGGACTCGAAATTTGATTTTCCCAACCATTGCGCACGACCCATGGTGTTTCTCGCTGTTTGGGACATATCTCATTCTTTTTTTGTAGAATCCGGTGGATCCTTACGTCGGTTGGGCTCATAACAAGGGGGAAGCTATCACGGAGTTTTTTCCCATTCTGAGCCGTCCCAAAAAATGGGATACCTTGCGTGGTCTTCGAATAAGCGTATTCAAGAACTCGATTGATCAGGATGTCCAATACGACCATCCCAAGTAGTAGGGCTATCAATAAGGATCCCAAAGCCATGTTAATCTCTCCAAGAGACAAAAAATATGTGGGGGTAAAATACAATCGTAGTACACATCAGTTTTTTGGCCATATCTCATTTGTGTGCGATCTGATCACAACGATCTTTATGCCATTTGAAAGCCTATTCAGAGGACTACAGCTTTTATTCATACAATTTTTCAAATTGGGAACTAGCTCGGTCTAGAAATCCGACTTCTCCGACCACTTCGTGCGACCCACCATTTATCTCACCGTTTCTTTGTCCATATCACATTCATTTATGGTCTATTCCCAATGATCTTTACACTATTGGGAAGCTTACTTATACGGATACGACTCTGGTGCAGATAACTTTCTTCCATCGAGCCATGTCGAGTCCATCCATCCAAGCTGTAAGGCTATGAATAAGGATCCCGAAGCCATGTTAATCTCCTCAAGAAGACCTATAATGAAGGAGATATAGCCAAAACGGTGTTGGGGTAAAAGGCAACCATGCCGGGATTTTGACCATATCTCTTCCATGTGTGGTCTGCTCACAACGATCTGTATGACATTGGAAAGGCAATTCAGAGAGCTACAACTTTTGCCTATACATTTTCAAACTACGCACTTGCTTGGTCTCAAAATCCGACTTCTCTGACCGCAGCACGAGACCGGACTGTTTACCTTGCCGTTTCTATGGCCATATCACAT
This sequence comes from Orobanche coerulescens, assembly GCA_033398695.1. Lineage (NCBI taxonomy): Eukaryota > Viridiplantae > Streptophyta > Magnoliopsida > Lamiales > Orobanchaceae > Orobanche > Orobanche coerulescens. Next base: position 39,781,749 of record CM065809.1, on the reverse strand, counting down.
TCGTTTGTGGTCTATTCCTAAAGATATTTACACTGTTGTAAAGCTTAATCAGATGGCTATGACTTTGGTACAAAGAAATTTTTCAATCAAGCCACGTCGTGGCCTCGAAATCTTATTTTCCCAACCATTGCATATGATCCACGGCGTTTCTCGCCGTTTTGGACATATCTCATTCGTTTGTGGTAGGATTCGGCGGATCCTTACGTCACCTTGGCTCATAACAAGGGGGAAGCAATCACAAAGTCTTTTTCCCATTCTGAGTCGTCCCAAGAAATGGGATACCTTATGTGGGCTTCCAATAGGCATATTCGAAAACTCGACTGACCCAGATGTCGAATCCGACCATCCCAAGTAGTAAGGCAATGAATAAAGATCCCGAAGCCGTGTTAATCTCCCCAAGACGACCTATTACAAAGGAGATATGGCAAAAATAATGTTTTTTCTTTTTCCGGAAAAAACGTCCATTATGGACGGCGGTTGGGCGGGACCCCCAACCTGTGAGATAAAGGAGAAATCGAGAAATACAAAAAATCCGCTGCAAATTATGACCTAGAAATAGGCCACAATCCGGATCCTAAAAACTAAAATGCCTACGGCCCGCTAGAGAAATATAATGTGCACCACTAAAACTGTGGGCTAATGTTCGGACCAATAAGCAATAATCAATAACCAATAATCAGAAGTGCTACATAAATCTAAAAGAAGGATAACCAAGCTGATCCATCCATATAATCTAAAAGAAGGATAACCAAGCTGATCCCTCCCAAAAATATGAGTGACTCTAAACTGAATATCACAAAGAATGTGTCGGATCCGCATAAGGGTGTGACGAACCTGCCAAGAGCCCTGATGGCCAGATGTTAGCAGGGTCACCACAACAGCAGCATCAATCTTTTTCCAAACATGTCCCGGTCTCTGGGAAGCTAAAATCAGTCCTATAACAAGCGTCTGGATCTGTGCATCAAAGCTCGAAGAGGCCTGAAAAGATGAGTGGAAAGGTAAAATGAGCTCTCCATGATGATCTCTAATCAGCCCTCCACCACCACCAATCCGAGTATCTCTATGGAAAAAGCCATCCGTGTTCAGCTTGATCCAAGGGTCTCGGGTCGAAGCCAAACAACCGGAACGGGGTGATGTGTCTGAGCGGGGGAAGAAGGAGCTCGCTGAAAATGGTCAGGAGGCGAGCACCCCACCCAGATCTCTGAAGTAATAAGCCCCACAGCAGCTAATAAAGAAACATGGCGCTCCACCTACATAATAATATGAGAAGAAAGAAACGTAACAACCCTATGCTTTACACTATTCCTTTTTATCCAGATGAACCAAAGGATCAGACAAGGAATAATGAAAGTTGCGTGCCTAAAGTGTGTGCCATGTGAGGAAAAAATCAGGAGCTCAAATATATTATCTGTATGGGGTGGGGATAAATGAATCTATGCGCCAAAATACTCCCACACGTCATGAGCCACATCACTCTCTAAGAAAAGGTGGGCTAGGGTCTCGGTGTGAAAGTTATGGCTAGGGGTATGGGTACAACATAATCATATAGAAGCCAAGGATACGCCCCTCTACTGTAGAACATCATCTGTAGGGATCCGTCGCAATAATAGTCGCCAAATGAACACCGATATCATACACTACTACAAAAATAGGCAAAGAGACCCGTCCAAATAAGCCTAAGAGACCGCCTCTGGACGGGTCTCTATCTCAGCGGTCTCTTTGATAAAGAGACCGCCTCATGGGGGGGGGGTCTGTTTTAGAGATATAAGAGACCTGATATCTAAGAAATCAGGTCTCTTATGCAAGTGAGGGGAAACTAATTTAAAAGGGTAAGAGACCTGTTATCTAAGATATGAGGTCTCTTTGATTTTTTTAATATTTTTTTGTATAGCCTAAGAGAGCCCATTTTACACCTAACGGGTCTCTTTGATTTTTTAATATTTTTTTGTCTAACCTAAGAGATCCCATTTTACACCTAACGGGTCTCTTTGATTTTTTAATATTTTTGTCTAACCTAAGAGAGCCCATTTTACACCTAACGGGTCTCTTTGATATTTTTAATATTTTTATTTTAAAACCCGAGAGGCCGATTTTTATACATAACGGGTCTCTTTGATTGTTTAAATATTTTTTTGTATAACCTAAGAGACCCGATTTCAAGTTTAACAGTCTCTTATCATATTCTTTTTAAAAAAACATAATAATCCTGCTCGTACCCAAAAATATATCAAACACAAAAGTTCAATGAGCAGTGTCACCATCGAGCGAAAAGCACGCATATCTTGCAACAATGAAGTTCGACAAGTTTACATGACAAGATACCAATAAAGCTAATGCTCAATGAAGAGCTTTACAAATTAAAGACAACAGACTAGAATAAGAGTACGTAACTAACAATTGGCGAGTCATGATGCACGAGCTTGTGCTTAAGCAAATTACTCAAAAGTTTATAGGTGCCGCCATGCTGTATACGTCAACACGTAACAAAAGCTTAATCGGTTATGTGTTAATCATATGTGCGAAATTTTTTTGAAAAAATCAATAAAAGAAAGCTCACTTCGAGACGCAATTTGAGCTATAAAATAAAATCAAAGAAACCAGACACAAAGAGAAAAGAAAAAGGAAATTAGTGATTACCGAAAAGAAAACAAGTGAAAAAAATTATTAGCTTTGCTCAAAGAAACACTAGAATTTAGATAAACTTCTCGGTTTACATAAATGAAACAAAACATATATTTCTTGACAAAAACGGACACTCGGATTAATAGGGAGTTGACGAGCTGTTTAAAATCTGAGCTCGGATAATCTAGAAACCAAAACAGAGCAAAAGAGGAACACCACTACCTCGACAACATAGATATCCAGTGCCATTGATACACAAATACTTGAATTATCAATTCAGAAGCTACATGTGAAACAGCCTGAAAACTACGATTACCTATCACCAATTTTCTCTTCTAGGGCTGAAATATGCTAAAAACTTGAAGGTCAACAGTGCACTTGACGAGCAGATAAATCTCTCAAAGCTCTAAGCCCATGGAAGAGAGACCACACAAACCTGCAGACAATGATAAAAATCAAGAAAATAAATATGATAATGCAAATCAAGTTCAAGAGAAGATAATAATTTTTCGTTCTACATTCTAATTCACATTCCGCACCTACCCACATGGGTATACTACTATACTTACAAACCCTAGTCTAATTACAAAAGAAACCACTTATCTACTAAACTACGTATTACCCTTAGGATTTGTCTTTACCTTACAATAAGAAAACTTGACCCTTATGGAGGGTGCACTTTTGTAAGCCGAAAAGAACGTCAAGGAATAACTTGTAAATTTGAAAGATAACGGGTTCTTTTGTAATTAAGCTAAATCTCGTAGTTTTCGTAATTATCCCTATAGTTACTGTGCCATGCACACATTCCTAGCATAAAGAAGGATATGATAAATTTTAAAATAAAATCGACCTTGTGTTAAGAAATAGTGGAGTTCTTTAACGGGTTTATTTGTGCGGATGTACACGTTTTCCTTTGCGGGAATTGTGTACATTAACCTTCGTACGGGCTTTTTCGCCTTCGCATCGCAATAAAAATGCCAAAAGAAAGGAAATCGAGATGTTAAGGTGGAAAGACCACAAGATTCGGAGCTACAAACACTTCCAAGTATCAACTTAGCAATATTGTGTTACTTTTTCTCACAAAGCAATATGAATAAGCGGACAAAATTACTAACCCAAAATGGTGAGAATATTTTCAACAAGAAAATGATGGGCAATGCCAAAGAAGGAAGCCTAAAAACATAGAAGGTTGGTTAACGTGAAATGGATCCATTTTTGCACAATAGAAGAAGAGGCAATAACATAAATATTATCAAGAGACTTACGTAAAACCAAACCACTCTTTAGTCGCAAGAGGTCTTGTGAGCTCGTGCCTCTTCGATTTCGTGAACTACATCTTGAACCTTAACCATAACATTTTGAAACTATCACAATAATTTACACTAGTCAACCAAAAAACGGAACTTTAACAACATTCAGCACTTATTATGCTTTTGTGTACCGTACAAAGTGAAGAAGCACTGATTGCTGTCGGAGTACATCATTTGATCATCTTGCAGTCAGATGAATATTAGATGGAAGCAAACAAAATTAGCATACCTGAGAATGATATGTAGTTGCTGACTCAAGAAACTTTCCATACGCATGAACAGCAGTCTTGTGTATACGGCTTCAAAACATTATGTAAATTTTTAACATGAGGTCTAGCAGCAGTGGCAAACTGATCGATATAAGGTTTGCTGAATTTCCTCACTTCCTGAAAGGTCACAGATTTAATTCAGTTTGTAGAAGACGGAAAAGGTAAATAAACAAAGTAGACAATACGCATTTGTGTGCATAAATGCCAGATTTTCAAGTTCAGACTGCAACAAGAAAATTCAAAATAAGCAGAAAGTTCCACATATACGAAGATTCGTTTAAATCAACATGGTAAATCAACATATATTAACATTAATATTATTTTATCATGTCAATTTGAAAATATGATGTAAAATACACAAATTTTACTTTAAATGTTGCACTTCGACTGAGACGGAGGGGTAGTAAAGTTAGACTACTTTCTTTCTTATCTTTCTTATCTGAATTGTCTCCGACCTCAGTAATATGCTTCTTTTCCTAGTTTAAACAACATGTAAAAGGAACAAGTCAGAATAATATAAACAAATATACGTAAACTAGCTAGTTATTATGAGTATAGTGTTTACTCTATCTTTTAGCCTCTTCTGCTGTATTAACTCGACCTGGCCGATAAGCAGCAGTTATGTACAAGTTCTACTTGCCGATTTTTTTTGTTAAAAAACAATGTAAAGCAATCAATTCTAATTAAAACCAAAAGCAGTATAAACAAACCTTGAAATCACTTCCACTGTATCCTTTCGTCATTGTCGCAAGCTCCATAAATTTTGATCGTTCATCAACTTTCTCTTTGGACAACAGCGTCCTTAAGATCTTTTCTGTATATTAATACTAAAAACAACATGGTAAATCATTCTATAGACCTCGGCAACAAAGGTTGAAAATTCGTTTAACCTTTAATGGTAGTTGAACGATTCAAAATGATTCAACTTTTAATGATTCAAAATTCGTTCAATCGGAATGATTCAAGATGGGGCTGCAGGCTGCTCAAAAAATATGAGAACTATAGCCTATGTCACATTCAATCAAAAAATATGAGAACAAATAGGACGAGAATTGTTATCTTGTTAACTCATTCAATCACATAAATTCTTTCAGTCAGATTATAATGAAGAAACTGAAGCAAATATGAAAATAGGAAACAAAAAAACATACCGGGACGGCGAAGCTCCAGAAGATGGCGGCGGCGAAGCTCCAGAAGATGGCGGTCGCGGCGAAACTCAGGCGAAGATGGAAAAGCCGAAGAAGGGGAGAAAGAAGGTGGGAGATCGGGTAGAAAGAAGGAGCAAGATGGAGATGCCTCGAACGGGTCCTCTCTGTATACGCTTCATCAAATGGGTTGAGAACCCGACGATATTGTTGCGGAGGCGCTCCAAGGGGATAATAGCGACCTCTTGCAGAAGAAGGGTTTTCTTTCTGTCGCTTAAAGGAAGAAGACCGCGGCGATATCGTGTATTTGGCAAGTGTTAGCCCTAATATGAAGAAGAAAAGAAGAGACCGGTTGGGTTAAACAACAGGTCTCTTAAGTTTTTACACTTTAGAGACCCGTCAACAAAAGCAACGGGTCTCTTATTTCTTACACATTAGAGACCCGTCAATAAAAACAACGGGTCTCTTAAGTCTCTCACAAAAAAATGACGGGCCCATTTGACATATAAGAGACCTGTTGTTTATAATATCAGGTCTCTTATATTAAAGAGACCCGTTATCTTTATCAACGGGTCTTTTAGTCTGGATCTCTTTGCTTGTTTTTGTAGTAGTGATAGGTGTAAGTAAGGCAGTCTAAATGGCCCCGAAAATGAGATTAGTGTGGTCCCTCACCCTGATGTGAGACCAATCTGACGCCAATGAGCAAGCACTCGAGGAGGTAAGTGTCCAACACATGCTATCCGAATCCTCCTCGGCAATGGGAGTCGCACAAATCTCCTGTATGAAATGAGGGGTAAAGCCTAGCTCCTCACCAATAATAGACTTTAACTTACCCCTGTCCCAACTCCCATCAACCCAAAGCTCTCTAATACTAAGGTGGGGTCTGCCAGTAATCTGACAATAAGACGAAATCAGCCTATCCCATATCCAAGTGTCATCCCAAAATCTAACCTCCCCGCGGCCGCTACCGAGTCCAACAAATAAACTCCTGAGCTTGAATACCCACACAGAGGAGCTGGCACCAAGGGTGGCTAGCATGAGCTTTAAAAGCAGTATGCATAGGCATAAAGAGGCCAACAAAGCAGTATTTGTACAGCATAAACTGCGACCACAAAGACGTGCATGCGCGAAGGCAACCATAGTACACGCCAGTTTTTTGGCCATATCTCATTTGTATGTGGTCTGCTCGCAATGATCTTTATGCCGTTGGAAAGACTATTCATAAGACTACGACTTTTGTCGATATAATTTTTCAAATTAGGCACCAGCTCGGTCTCAAAATCCGACTTCTCCGACAATAGTGCGGGACCCACTATTTACCTTACAGTTTCTTTCGCCATATCACATTCGTTTGTGGTATGTTACCAAAGATCTTTACACTGTTAGAAATCTTACTCATATGGCTACGACTCTGGTGCAGATAAATTTTTCCATCGAGCTATATCGATTCTGACCATCCAAGCCGTGTTAATCTCCCCAATAAGACCTATAATGCAGATAAATTTTTTCATCGAGCTATGAATAAGGATCCCGAATCCGTGCTAATCTCCCCAATAAGACCTATAATGAAGTAGATAATGGCCACCCACATTAAATGCTCTTCTATCGGTAGTCTCTTTGGCAACATTAAATGTTGTCCTATCAGCATTAAATGCTACTTTATCCATAAATACTTTATGAATAAAGAATATTTGTGTCACTCGGGTTTAAAGTTTCTTCACTCCTATTGGTTTTGTGTTTTAGTTTTCCTAAGTAAAACACCTACAACATTGTTTGTTGTAACCAACGTATCATCTTGTTGTATCTTGAAGGCTAAACTGTAGGATTTGAATCTTAGTTCGTTGTATGATCTTGCACTGTATGGACAGGCTGTATTGGACATGCTTGAATGAACATGCTGTATGGACAGGTTTTTCGAACATGCTATATGTAGTAATTATCATTTTTCTCGGAGCATTTATCAAAAAACCCGGAGGATTTTTCCCAACAGAAGCTGATGAAAATTTTTGGTATGGAGTCAGCCAAGCCCTAGAGAGTACCAATGAGCACATCTCTGCACTTTGTTGCTGATGAAGAAGGCATTCGAGTGGATCCAACCTAGTATAGAGGACTAATTGGATCACTGTTGTACCTGACTGCAAACATATCTTATGCAGTTGGAGTATGTGCAAGATTCCAGTCCAAGCCATAGCAGTCCCACTAGGAAGCAGCCAAAAGGATAATTAGATATCCAAAGTCCACAATCAATGTTGGATTTAGGTATCCTAAAGATGACAACTTTGAGTAATCAGGTTATTTTGATGCTTTGCATGTTGTAAGATCAACAGGAAAAGCATAACTGGAACATGCCATTTTCTTGGAACCAAGCCGATTTCATGGTTCAGCAAGAATAAGACTTCAAACTAATTATCCACAACTGAATCAGAATGTCTAGCTGTAGGCAGTTGTTGTGCTCAAATTATGTGGATTAGACAATAACTATGGTACTATAACATCGCAAATAATGCTCCAACATGGTGTGACAATAGTTGTGCAATTGATATAACAAATAATCTAGTTCTTCACTTAAGCACAAAGCACACTGATGTTAAGCATCACTTTATGAGAGACTGTATTCGTTATAAAAGAGTTCGTCTGGAAAGAATCAACACTTAATATCAAATAGATGATATATTCACCAAGCCTTTTTGAGAAGAAAGATCATAGAACTAAGTAGGGATCTTGGACTCTTAGTCTGGGAATGAAATGCCTAGATGATAACCTAGCTAACGAGCTACCCACCTGATCATAAATAAGGAACCCTACTGTCGACCTAGCTAATATAGAAATACAGCAAGGATGGAGAACCTAGGTGATGCATAAACTCAGGAAAGTTCAAGAGCATAGCTGATGCAGAAACTCAGCAAGGATCAAGAACCTAGCTGATGCTGAAACTTAACGAAGTTCAAGATCATAGCTGATGCAGAAACCCAGCAAGGATCAGAAGGTAAACCAACCGACCAACTAAGTTCCCTAAACCAACAATGTTTTTATTTTATTTGTAAATTACGTAGATAAATGTACACATTTAAAAAAATCACCACGTCCATGTTGTCAAAACACGACCACACTATGACCTCTGAAGACTAACCGCCATTGAATTATTAATTATTCTAAAACCGACTGAAGATAAATCAACTACTTAAACGATCAAAAATTAAAAAAATAAACTTATTATCTTTAAACTTCCTAACCGAGAACCCTAATTTTCTCTGAAGCAAAAATATTACGAACTTCTAGCTACACTAAATACGCTTTCAAAAACTGTAGAAATGGATACGGAAACATACTTCAACGACATCAACATCAAATCAATGAAGAACAAGTCACCATCAGCAACATCGTCAATTTCATCGGGCTACTAGGATCCTGATGGCGGACCTACTTCTAAAGATGAAAGAGAACAAAATTTACCATTATCGTCATCTACCTGACTGAGATTTATAATGAAGTCAGGGTTTGCTTCTTCAAAGAGGCATATGTCACCGAGCTATAAGCTATGTTATGGAACCCAAATCAGCTGAATGTTAGAATATCTCAAGGTTTCCAAGGTCCAATCAGAAAAGTTCCATACAAACGAATGCCTTGGTCACTTGGACCCTACTGAATCTAAAGCCCTAGTCCAGCAGTAACCAAGACCCTACTGGGAAAAATAAATTCAGACATTTCATCTTACAAGCTGGAGTCAGAATCCAAAGAAGTAAAAGAGGCGGAGACTGCAATAACCACATTTCCCCTAGCTGAGATCTCACCAACTGAAGACCAAACAGAACTTCCAACAACCAGCTAAGATTATCTCAGATGAGTTGCCTGTGGATGAGGACCCAACAATTAAAGAACCTGCACCAGCATCAGAGGGTGATGATAGCAACAATACACCATTGTCTGCTCACTTCCAGAAAATAAAATCATCTGAAAATAAGGATACTGACACCATCACACCATCTCTAGAACCAGCTGAGAATAATAGAAGGAGACTGGTGAAGAAATACAAAGGACCAGTTGACTACCCCACTAAGTTCTTATAAGATATCATAGCTGCTGAGCCAGCAGTTAAAATATTAGTTGAGCCCTCCATTCCAGCTCAATCCAGATCCTCCTAGCTGAAGAGCGAGCTGCTCAACTAACCGAGATGATCCCTACAGCAGGTGACCTAGCTGAAGAAGTGGAGGGAGATGAACCCACATGAGCTGAAAAACTCATGGAGCTTCCTAGTGTAATTAACGCCCCTGGTTGGAACTATTACAGCGCCGTGGATCCCTTTCAGGAATCCACAAGTCAAGACCTGTTTAACACACATACACCGACACAATAACCAATTAGGTCGAAAATAAAACCTAAACAACAAACGTCAAATGGCAAGGTCGACAATACAACACATTCATAATGTTACGACCGGCCAGGTCGAGCATAGCGACAAATTTAACATGTTCAATATACAGGTAACAACTCAAAGATTAACCCCTAAGCCTACACGCGGCATAACATCAACAATAACAGTATTCGCGAGTACATATACAAACTAAGACCAAAACACACGAATACAACTAGAAAGACTACCTAAGGCAATATAATTATTGCTCCTCATCCTCATGCCCCTCCTGCACCTGCTCGTCGTGAAGATCTGAACCTAAATACACACAATAAGGTATTCACCCCCGAAGCGGTCAGCAAGCAACCTGTGCAAGTACTTGGTAACATGAATATGTATAATGTACAATAAAAGAAATATTGTGATGACTGATTATATTAGTATATCAAGAAGAAGGATATTCTCACCAAGTACCAGCGCCTAAACGTTATCGTTGTGCAAAAGTGCATCAACAACATCACAATCCAAAAGCATAAGCAGTACCATGTCCGCCATTATTCCGGAATAATATGTATATCGCATTTCAACAACCACGTGGGCTATACTGATATGAGGTTCGCACCCCATCGTATCCCAGATCCCTTATCAAGGCAGTCACCGGTTGTATAACCCGCCGAGTGATACGAGGTTCCCACCCCATCGTACCTCAGAGCCCTCGTCAGGGCAGTCCTCAGCTTTACTCGACCACAACCCACAATTTTACAATATTTGTACAGCTTCAGAAATATCATATTCCAGTCATATCATTCCACATTTCACAGTACATTGTCACTTAACTTTGAAGACGCAAGTCTCAAATCATTATCCAAAACTTTCAGCAACTTTGCTTTTCAATCGCAGTTGAAATAATGTCTCGAGGCATCCTCGATAAATCATTTATAAAATGATATCATTCCATAAAACAGTAACTAAGATCAGTCATCAAGTATTTAGAGAAAATATTTTTCAAATCATTTTCAAAAATATTTTCATAATCCTTTCAGAAACAGTTTATTTCAAAATCATTTCCAAACACCAAAAGTGGTTGATTTGATTGAAAAATCATTTTCGAATCATTTCAAAATATCAACGTAGAATTGCTGAATTCAGACTATGAGCAAAACCATATCAAAATCACATTTTATACAAATCTAATTGCAATTTATACATAAATCATGATCAAATACTTGCCTGACGATTTTAGGGACAAGGATGTTTCAAATGGTTTGTCATTAGGGGTCAAAACCCTGGAATTTCATACCTACAACGAATAATATGAGGTGATCGACATTAGGGCTACTTATTCTAATTGAAATAACATCGAAAACCTTAATTGAAACCCTTAGTGAACTTTTACCGGACACTTCGCGGATGGTATCCGGTTATGATGATTCGAATGAAAGATTTAATTTCTGTTTAGCTAGTATCGATAAGATAATAGCCCCGGGCTACTAGATATATAATCATTTACAAATTATCAACAAAGATTCATCTATAATCTTTAAAAATAAGTTTATGGGTCATGGCCAGATTACCTCCAATCCGGCGAAAACCTCTGAAATCGACTGTAGAGGACTTGCTAATTTGATTCTCGGGCGTTGATTACGAGTTTAAATTGCTCGAAACCGGTCCGGAATGGGGTTCCAAAGTGAGGGCCGGAGCCCTCTATTCTTAATGGATTAAATGTCATGAAGATGGCCGAAATCAGATTAATAATACAAAGGAAGCACCTTGGTCGGTTTAAGGGGAAGTTAGTAATTTCGCCGCGACTGACTGACATCCTTGTCTTGTTTCGACCATAATCTTCTCATTCGGGCTCGGAATGGCTCGCCGTTTATTCCATTAGAAATATAACTCAATAATATACAATGATGGAAAATTTTATGATTTTTATATTTTTCCTGAATTTATGGTGACTGATCAAATTCGGTCCTGGCGCACAGCGCCTTACAGAAAGGTCCATGTTTGTTTTTATTGACTCCCTTGTGGTACCCCATTTATATTATGAATTGTCCAATAATATAGTACTCAAAACAAGAATTTTGAATCTAGAGGCCGATCAAACAATCTAGTCACAGTTCGATCGATGAGTCTACAATGTTCCTTGAAACGTCGAGACACAACAAAAAGGTCATTGAGACGTTAAAGGGAATTCTTAAGGTCTCATAATCAACTTTAATGTATTCTAGCGAGTACGATTGATCTTGAAATTATTAAGACGACCCGTAATGATATCGCAGGCTGGGTTCTCCTCAACAGTCATAATTATAGAGCAAAATACATGGTTAAGAAAAGTAATACATATGGGATCATGAGTTTTGCAACGAGAATAGTGCCAATGAATCACTAATATAAAGATAACACGGAGGATGTTGTATAATCGTTACGTGTCGATATTCAGAATCCCGAAAGTTGAACGATAAGTTAAGAATGAATAATGGAAACAGTCACAAGTTCAACAAAACGATAAAATAATTAATAAAATGGGTCGAAAATTAGACATTATTTTAGGGTAAAAGTCTGGGGTATCGCACCCAATCCCCCTAAGAAGTTTCGTCCCAAAACTTTGGATGCAATGGGAAGAATGTTACAAGTCTATAGTTCTGATGGATAACAAAAATTTTTAACTCAATTCAAAGTAACATCACAGGGAAATAATCGAGGGAGATTTTCGAGGTTGGAAATCAACATAGAATTTCGAGGCTGGAAATCAACATAGAAATAAGTTTGAATATTATCCCCTGTATGGGTCGACTCTTCAAGATGGGTACGGGATATGACCATATCCCACAAACAGCTTCATCATCAATCTTGTCCCTGACAGTTCATGATTTGATTCTTGAGTTCAAATAATTCTCAAAATGATAAAAATGCTCTGAAGCAGTGGTCGAATGAAGACGTGTTCTCTGAGGTTGAATAGGTAAATTAGAGATATCCAATGAGGTTATTATTTTAACAATACAAGAGTTGAGCTCTCAGCGCTATAGCAATGGGCCTCGAGTTTGAAACATCTGCGTAAGTTTTCGCAACTGGGTTTATCTCGATTCTCCAGTTTACCCGTGGGAGTCCCATATCTCCTGGTCGTCAATGCCGCACTTACCTATAAAGGCTCATGAAAGATTTATCACCAAGGTTTACCCGACATGCACACAAAATATGAAGAAAAGAGGACTAATATTATCATGTTAAGAGTCAATTTTAAATTAAAGGTTCTGCCCGATATAAGTATCTGGTTGGCTCCATATGTGAAACGAGAAAGACATTCGACACAAAAGAGGAAATATCGGGTAAAATGGGTCTAAATAGTAATACGTCATGTTTTGACTTGAACAATCTGGCAACAAGATCCGATTATGAATTCCCTCCTTAGGCTTATATTCACATGTTCTTTTCAAAAGTTTCTAACACCAACATCAATTCCCCAAAATAAAATGTCCAACCAAAAGTGCTTTATTTATCATCATATATTACTCTTACTTTCCTAAGATGAATCAGGAAGGAATTTTCAATCCCACTGTCCCAACTGGATCATCGTATCACAGTTAGATTATCAAACCCTACTTTGCATGATTAAATATAAGATTGATTTAAAAAAGCCCGAATGAGATTAAAATTCTTTAGGTGATAGAGTTTGAATTTTGCAAAGAAAGTTGAAGATCACGTCCTTTACCAAAAATTTAAAAGTTCTTGCTGTCACTGTGAAAATAGTATCTATTATAATTTTACATAACAATTTACTCTTATTCAGATAGTATATGCTTGCACAATGTGCAGCGCTTGGCATGCTTGTCTCATTTCTCGAGCAGGTCAAGAAGTAATCAGCAAACGAAAACCATGAACTCATCTAAATTACTGGATAAGGTTCAAGTTCATGAAGTTTGCAAATATGACCAAAGTATTGGTCAGGCCAAAAGGTATAACCATAAACTCGTGATATTCATATTTGATGTCAAGATATGATAGAAATCTCTTAGATAATAATCATTGAGGCCAGCAAACCGAAAGAAACAAATATGAATCAAAAGAAAATGAAACTGGCTGGAAGAAGCTGGCACTACGATTCATAGGTCCGTTGGAAGAAACTCAGTGCCAAATGCTTTTCACGGTGGTAAGATAACAAAAGCTGATTACAGCTTAAAGATTTCAATTAGGTACAAGGAAAAGGACTTGCTTCTCAAGAAAGGTAAAGGAGAAAAAAATGTTTAAAGCACCAAAAGGAGAATCATCCGCAACGGGTTGGGATGTTAATATGTCGCATCTCGAGTGCAGCGATAAGATCACAAAGATCCAATTTTGAACTCATTGTTCTAGCCATTACACATGAACAACATCGTACGTAAATAATCCATGCTCAACCATTCACGTGACCCTCTTACACGTTGTTGCTATGATGCATCTCTTACTACCAATACGTGGGCTCGTATATTTGCTTTTCAAAAAGAAACTTTTTGTATTCACATGTTATGTTTAGACGTATATATTCTCCTTTAGGAGTTCTTAGTGCATAAATAAATTCACTATTTTACTCTGAAAACATTCGGTTTAAAAAGTACAAAAACTCGACGTCTATCATCGAGAAGTGCCGACGTATTCTCAAAATGATGCCATTTCTTAATTCTCATTGTTTCTGAAATAACTTAAAGGATAAGTCTCATGAAAATTGTATTACAAGATAACTTAATCTGCATGACAAGTCTGCACGTCATCTATCCAAATCTAAAATCCAAAATTAGATCTATAGGCTTTCATAAGATATCTAGATCAAAATTTTGAAATTAATTTTTTTAAAAATGGAATGCTTGATTTTTCAAAGGTTTTGAAAACTTTTGTTGTTATCTTAAAAGAAAATAGTAATAACATGGGTTGTAAAAATATCTTACTCGCATTCAAATAAATACACGAGCCTAAGTACCACTGAGCATTTCTACCTGATAGTGACTTCGCTACCTCGAAGGATTTTCTCTTATCTCATTGAGATCTGGAATATCCAGTCCAACGAGTAGAACCTCACAGGTATTAATTTCGAATAAAAGATCGACACAATTTATTCATGTTCTCAAGGAATTTTATTCTTGGTAATCATCACCATACGCCAATATACACAAACTCCTCGATCGTCTAGGGAAAGGAAAGGTAATGAACACAATTCGAACGAGATCAAAGTACAAACAGGTTACCCTAGTTCCTCGTGGGATTCAGATGGAACCAGATTAAAATCAATAGGCATGATTCCAATTAAATACAGTTCACAAGAGGGCCACTTATCTCAATACAATGTCCTAGCAGTTTCAGAAAAGAGACTACAACGAATTTCAAAAAGAAATTAAGGATTATAGAGACTTACAACACAGGTCGCACGAGACAATGGCAGCCACTGATATTTCTCAACCCAAACAACAACCGACAATATGACATAACAAAACAGACCCAATAACCGACGGCCTAGGTATTCAGAAACCTAGGCTCCGATACCACTTTATCTAACAACCCGATCCCAGGTCGGAACTATTACAGCGCCGTGCATCTATTTTGGGAATCCATAAGGCAAGACCTATTTAACACACATACACCTACATAATAACCAATTAGGTCGAACATAAAACCAAAACAACATACGTCAATCGGCAAGGTCGACAATATAGCACATTCATAACGTTATGACCGTCCAGGTCGAACATAATGACAAGTCTAACCTGTTCAATATATAGGTAACAACTCAAAGATTAACCCTCAAGCCCACACGCGGGCATAACATAAAAAATAACAGTACTCGCGAGTACATATACAAACCAAGACCAAAACACACGAATACAACCGGAATGACTACCCGAGGCAATATCAATACTGCTCGTCGTCCTCATGCCCATCAGCACCTGCTCGTCGTGAAGATATGTACCTGAATACACAAAAAGGTATTCACTCCCGAAGGGGTCAGCAAACAGCTGTTGCAAGTACTTGGTTAGATGAATATGTGTAACGTGCAATAAAAGAAATATTGTGATGGCTGATTATATTAGTATATCAAAAAGAAGGATATTCTCACCAAGTACCAGCGCCTTAACAGTATTGTGACAACAACATCGTTGTGCAAAAGTGCATCAACAACATCACAACCTAAAATCATAAGCAGTACTATGTCACGCCATTATTCCGGAATGTTACGTATATCACATTTCATTACCCACATGGGCTATACTGATACGAGGTTCGCACCCCATCGTATTCCAGAGCCGCCGTCAGGTCAGTCCCTGGTTGTATAACCTGTCGAGTGATACGAGGTTCTCACCCCGTCGTACACCAGAGCCCTCGTCAGGGCAGTCCCTGGCTTTACTCGACCAAAAACCACAATTTCACAACATTGGTACAATTTAAGAAATATCATATTTCAATCATATCATTCCAAATTTCACAGTACATTTTCACTTAACTTTGACGACGCAAGTCTAAAATCATTATCCAAAACTTTCAGCAACTTTGCCTTCCAATCGCATTTGAAATAACATTTCGAGGCATCCTCGATAAATCATTTATAAAATGATATCTTTTCATAAAACAGTAACCAAGATCAGTCATCAAGTATTTAGAGAAAATATTTTTCAAATCATTTTCAAAAACATTTTCAAAATAATTTCAAAAACGGTTTATTTCAAAATCAATTCCAAATACTAAAAGTCGTTGATTTGATTGAAAAATCATTTTTGAATTATTTCAGAATATCAACGTTGAGTTGCTGAATTCGGAGTATGAGGAACCATGCAAAAATCATAGTTTATACCTATTCAATTGTAATTTATACATAAAGCATGATCAAATACTTGCCTGGCGACTTTAGGGACAAGGATGTTTCAAATGGTTTGTAATTAGGGATCGAAACCCTGGAATTTCAGACCCACAACGAATAATATGAGGTAATCGACATTAGGGATACTTATTCTAATCGAAATAACATCAAAAACCTTAATTGAATCCCTTAGGAACTTGTGTCGGGCACTTCGCAGACAGTATCCAGTTACGATGATTCAAATGAAAGATTTAACTTCCGTTCTGCTGGAATCGATAAGAACAACCCCAGGATACTCGATATATAATCATTTATGAATTCTAAACAATGATTCATCAAGAATCTAGAAAAATAAATTTAGGGTTCAAGATTAGATTACCTCCAATCTGGCGAAAACCGCTAAAATCGGCTGAAGAGTACTTGCTAATTTGATTCTCGGGCGCTGATTACGCGTTTAAACTACTCAAAACCGGGCCGGAACGGGGTTCCAATGTGAGGGACGAAGCCCTATGTTGTTCATGGCTGAAATGCCATCAAGATGGACGAAATCCAGATTTATAACACAAAGGAAGCACCTAGGTCGGTTTAAGGGCAAGTTAGTAATTTCACGTGACCGACTGTCATCCTTTTCTTGTTTTGACCATAACTTTATCGTTTTAGCTCAGAATGGGTCGCTGTTTGTTCCATTTAAAATCTAACTCAATTATCTACAATGTTGTAAAATTTTAGGAGTTTTGGGTTTTTTCTGAATTTATGGTGACTGATCAAATTCGGTCCTGGCGCACAATGCCTTCCAGAAAGGTCCACGTTTGTTTTTATTGACTACTTTGTGGTACTCCATTTATATTATGAATTGTCCAATAATATAGTACTTAAAACAAGAATTTTGAATCTCTATACTGATCAAATAATCCAGTCACAGTTCGATCGACAAGTCTAGAACGTTCCTCGAAACGTCCAGACACAACAAAAAGGTCATTGAGATGTTGAAGCGGATTCTTAAGGTCTTATAATCAACTTTAAAGTATTCTAACAAGTACGATTGATCCTGATATTATTAAGATGTCCCGTAATGATATCGCAGGCCGGATTCTCCTCAACAGTCATAATTATAGAGCAAAATACATGGTTAAGAAAAGTA
Organism: Orobanche coerulescens; assembly: GCA_033398695.1. Taxonomy (NCBI): domain Eukaryota; kingdom Viridiplantae; phylum Streptophyta; class Magnoliopsida; order Lamiales; family Orobanchaceae; genus Orobanche; species Orobanche coerulescens. The sequence continues at coordinate 39,764,091 of CM065809.1, read as the reverse complement.
ATACATATGGGATCATGGGTTCTGCGACGAGAATAGTGCCAGTCAATCACTAATCTCAAGATAACATGGAGGATGTCATATAATCGATATGTGTAAATATTCATAATCCCGAAAATTGAACGATAAGTTAAGAATGAAGAATGGCAATAGTTACAAGTTCAACAAAACGACAAAAGAACTCATAAAACGGGTCGAAAATTAGAAATTATTTAGGGGTAAAAATTTGGGTCTCACACCTAGCACTCCTGAGGAATCTAGGAACCAGAAGCAATTGAAGATGACGAGTTCCACTAAAAGTTCATTCTGGATGAAAACAGTACGTTCATGGTGTTAATTGAACAACTCAGACGGGTAAACAATCACATCCTCAATGCTTCAATAATTAAAGCTTATAAAGAATCGATAATTATTAGGTCTTGAAGTTTTCTGACCTAAGAAACCCACTTAAAGTGGATGGGACTACCCCATAGCCACTAATAACTCATTCAATATTTTTGTAATAAGTCGTCCAGGAATAAGTCTAGAGGGGGGGTGAATAGACTTATTGAAACTCTTAAACTCTTTTTCACGAAGAGTAAGTTTCTTCAGCTGATAGATATACAAATGACTTAGAGTCGATTGTGCTTAATACATGCGGAAGTCAGCTGATGACGAATACAAAACAACTAATGAAAGACTTAACAATGAATGCAGCAGTTAGAGTATGATGCTATAAAACAGTAAAATACGCAGGCAGTTATAGTGGTCTCAGAGGTGGGGTAATCCTCTACTAATCCACTTTTCTCTAAACCAGTTGGAGATGAATTCCCTATAATTGTCAATCAGTGATAAGATTACAGTGATTCAACCAAATTACAATAGCTTCCAACCAGTGGAAATCCTTGCCGTTGCAACTCCCTTGACTACCTTGCACCTCTTGATCCGCGATCCTTGGATGCCTTTACACTCTTGAACTTCAACCAGTGAAGTACCCCGTACTTAGGATTAAAGACACGAGTTTTTGTGTTCTCCAACTAAGATCTTCTTCAAGTATGAACTTTTGAGAACTGCTCTTTTCACGATGCTATAGTTCGTTTTTGGATTGCTTTGAATGCTTTGATTGCTTGAGATTTTGTTCGCATCAGTGTTTGCTCAACTTCAAATCTTCGGATATATATAGATGTTGATCCTTGAGCATTTCTTCATAGCCATTGCAAATCTTGTAACAAATCCGTCTGTTGGAGAGAGACTTCTTTGTTTATTCTTTTCTGAACGTTGCAAGGCTGGATTCCCATATTTTAATCCATCTTTAGACCGTTATGAAGACTTTGCATGTGAGGGTGCCTAATCCTTTGAATATAATAAGATTAAAGTCTTCAGTGGTAGGCCTAGATGAATTATTCAATTCATATCCTTGCGGGAATCTCTCCAATATGTCTCTTCACGCTTACATGTGGCTTTCCGTAATATTTGACTTTTAAACGCATGCTGACGTGGACTTGGAGTACTTGGCTGATCAAGTTGGCTGATGAACAGTCATCTTCTCTGCAGTCTGGACTTCTCTGATGGTGACTGTTTGAGACTCGCCTGATCAGACGACTTGACTGAAGTCACTTGACTGCAGTCTGGTCAAACATCTCTGATGATTTTTGTTGACCAGAACTTCTCTGACTTGACTCGGCTGTACTTCTCTGATGAACTTAGCTGTACTTTTGTACTTAGCCGATTTGAGCCTAACTTATTTTGGCCTATAGAAGATCCTCATTTGGTTCTTCCTTACATTTTTCCATGTATCTAACTTAACAAAATTTGGCCTATGGAAGATACTCATTTGGTTCTTCCTTACATATTGCCAAGTATTAAACATTTGAATTATATTGATGACATCATCAAAATCTAACAAGTATTCCTAACACTAATAACTCATTCAATATTTTTGTAATAAAACTGATATAATTTGTTATGTGTGAGAACTGTTTTGTGACGCACTTTAGGAGTAACATAGACCACTACATCCACTGCACCATGGAAGATGCGGCCCAGGGTAAAACTCTTAGTAATGAGTAATTAAAGGAGGAAAAAGTAGTTGAAAAAGAGAAAGAAGGAGTTTAAAAGGAGAAATATTAAGTTTAAAAAGAAGAAGAAAATGATGGGGCTGGGGAAGGACATGAGCACATTACTGATCATGATGAGAACCAGGATGGCTCTGCATAAAGTGGAGGAGAAAATCCTGAAAACTAAGATGAGGAGGAGCAGGGTAAGAAAAATGAAGAGGAAGAGCAGAGGGTGAAAGAGGACCTGATGAAATTCAGGGGGAACAACCATCTTATGAGATGTCAGCCAAGAGACTGAATCAGCCAAGCCCCCTCCGGCTGTAGACCAGCTACCCAGCAAATCAACCACCTTAAAACTTAGCTGAGGTAACAATAAAGATGATAGAGGAGGTTGTTGAAGGAATCCTAACGAGAAGGTATAGCGATATTTGAAGGAACTGAATAACAAAATGGTTGCTATGCTCAACATAAATGAATCCTCACCTAGATGTGCCTCAATTAGGATGCTTCTTGTCATGCAGGACTTATGACAAGAGTGTAGCAGCAGCTTCCACGGCTTATTATTGCTGGAAAAAAGGTGGAAGAATAGAGAACAAATTGGAGACAAGTTGCCTTAGCTGTCATGCCAAGAAAACCCTACCACCTGTCATTCACTATTCTGAGTCTGGACACATCTCCATTTCCCTCCAAAGATATACCCCGCCGACCATCAGGACCCAACTCCCCCAGGTAGGAAAATAAGAACAAGAAAGGATTCAGATCAACAACTCAGCTGGACGGGCAAAGAGTTGTATCATGTGGAAGATTTCTACCCGAAGAAGCTCTTGTAATATGGGGTAAGAAGCCGATAATTGAAAATTACTATCTATGGGAAATTCGGTAAGACGCCCAAAGTACCCCACAACAAATATTCATATATTTCGTGGAGCAAATGTAGCCAGACTTATGGATCAGGTTGATAAAGCATGATGCAAAGTATTTTGATGCATATCCCATGATCATTTCATTCAGACCTCAAGAAGCACCTATGGATGAATAAGGAAAACTAGATGACAATGCCATTCATTATGAAATAAAGAAAATCTGCATTGACAATAAATAACTCTCTACTGAAAATCAATCATTTGCCATGCACGTTGTAAACAAGAAGTACGGGTTGATTTCAGGGTCGAAAAACTCATAGGAGATAAACCATTAAAGTCACTCCCTCCGTCTGGGATTAGAGGAAAAGGAAGAGGTCGATGAAGGAGCTGACTTAATTATTTTTTCCATACTTGTAATTTTTCTGTTTATATTTCTACCTTTTAAATTCTCAACAATCGTAATATACTTAATTGATAAACGGTGTATACTGTCGACGTCAACGACAATCTCTAGTTGTCTCAAACAAGACTAAGTTTTTGTTCTTGTGCAAGTTTTTATATGTGCTGACTTTCACATTTGAAACAAATATTAAGTTTTGCCATCATCAAAATAGGGAGAATGTGTTAGGAATGAATTTAAGATTTTGATGATGCCATCCGTGTATTCAAGTTTAATACAAATGTATGTTTTAAGTACTTGGAATTGTAAAGAAGAACCAAATGAGCATCTTCTAATTTATTTAAGCTAAGTATTGTTAAGCCGGTTTCATACGACTACGTATAGACTTAATCTACGTATAGACAGCCGGGTAACCCAACTATGATGAAACCACTAAGATAACAGCCAGGTAACACAGTTGTGAAGAGACAACCGAGTTATTCAGCCGGGTATGGACAACCAAGTTAGTCAACCGAGTATGGACGACAAGGAAAGTTCTCTACTTAGAAAATTTTCAAGTGTCAAACACCGATGTCCAGTTCAGCAAATTGAAAAGTCAACAAAGATGGCAAGACACATGCAGATGTGAATAAAATAAGAAAGAGACAAAATAAGTCATTCACGCAACTTGCATGAAAAGTAGGAATAAAATATTCCTCTATATTCACGCCCAAAAGACATTTTCTGTTAAAGAAACTAAAGATGGCGGTGCAGACATTTTAGTATTGAAGGAAGATCTTCAAACGAGCAGATTTAAAGAAAACAACAAATCCTTGTAAACAATCTAATACTAAACAAAGAGGTCTCTCTCCGATGGACAATTTTTTCAAGAGATGCAATAGCTATGAAGAAGAGTTCAAGGATTGTACTAAAAATATCTGAAGATTTGATGAGCAAAAGTACGATACGATTAACACTTACAAAGCAAACAATCAGTCAAACAAATATGTTCTAAGCATCATGAAGAGTTGAGTTCCAAGATATATGTTCAGAGAAGCTCTTAAAAGTTGGAGAAGACAAAACTCTTGTCTTTGAGATTTGTGTAGGGTATTTTCTTCGAAGAAGTTCTTGAAAGTTGAGGTTGTGCGACATCTACGGGATCTTGATTAGAAGGTTATAAGCAACATGAGAGTTGTAATACATCCACGGGTTTTCGATCAAGAAGTGACAAGCAACCAAAAGGAAGGAGTTACCGTGGCCAAAGGTTTTCAGTAGTTAAAAGCTGCTGTAACTAGTTCATTGTAACCATCAAAAGTTATAGTGAATTCATGTATAAGTGGACTAAAGAAATTAGACTAGTAAAGGATAACCCCACCTCTAAAATCACTATGAGTGATGTGTGATTTATTGTGTTTAACATCATACTTAATTGTTGCATCCATGTTAACTGTTGCATTAACAAACCTAGTTAGCTAAGTCGTCCGCATACTTTTCATCTGATACCTAAACTGCTTATAGATGAGTTTACACCCGAGTTTCAAGAACAACCAAGTTTACCTAGCTGATGCGTATTATAGCTAAGCTTTAAGAATAGTTTAATAAAAGTTCTAAAAGTCTGTTCACCAACCCTGTAGACTTTTACCATACTATGTGTGACCAACATCTTTCACCAGGTTAACAAGATTGACAACCGATGTGGTGAGATCATCAACTATTCGATCATTCACCACTGTGATGAAGTAGTAGATTTGGCAACACCTATCTTTTGTTGCTTTTTTGGATAACCCACGCCTGGTATTATTGGAATTGGTGGAGGGCTTTCCGTATGGCATTTAGAAGAAGCATAAATGCCTCAGTGACACCCCTCACAACCTGCCGCATATTGGTACACTCATCCAAGACGATGCCTCTCATCCAGTCAAGCTCCTTTCAACCTCATATAGAGATTTGACAGCACCTTTCAGGAAGACTGTTTCTGAGCAAAGGGCTTGGTTCTGAGCTATGCGACCTTTGGTGTGCGGAGAGTAAGGTGGAGCTAGAGATGATTCTCCTTCTTGGATAATAACTACATTTCTCTTTAATTTTGGAGTATCATCATAAAGAAAATCATCATCTATGTCAGATTCGGATGAACATGTAGGAATAGGATGTGGTACTTGTTTTGGGGCTAGAGCCGCTGTCGGCTCAGCCTGTGCATCTGTCTGAGACACATAAGGGACTGATACCTCCTGTCCTAGTTTGAGGTCTGCAGCTTGTTGGACATGAGGGACTGATTCCTCCTATTGGCTCTCAACATCTTACGACACCTTATGAGGGACTGATTCCTCCTATTGGGTAGATGGGACTTCCTCTTCCTACAGAGGAACTGATTCCTTTGATTTACCTTCAGATGCTTTGGGAGTTTCGGTACATGAGCGACTGATTCCTTCTATATGTTTTTGGCTTCTTGAATTGGGGTCTTAGGCATTTTGGAAAATTACATGGATGTCCCCTGGCCTTGGGTGGCCTTCATCTTGGAAAACTCTCTCAGGGGCATCTTAACGGCTCATAGGCAATCCTGGCTGCATGGCTCCATTATCACCATCATAGTCAGGTCGGAGTGGTGGCTCGGGCTCTGAGTGATTTCATGAGAGTATTGTTTTCCCTTTAGTCGGCCTTCTTCTTCTCCACTTAGTATTTGAAAATTAGCTAGTGGCAGAAAGGATCATCCCATCTAATCAGGGCCTCGATGTTATCTGTATCAGTTACCTCTAGTGCGAACAGTTCTTCTGGTCCTCCTAGTTGTACATGGTATCAAAGGTGGAAACCTTGTAGCTTCTCCAAATAATGAACTGCTCAATTGAGACATCGATCTGGATGTCAAGAAAGGTTTGGCTTATCACAGTCGATTAGGAGGGACTCGTAGCATTACTAGGTACTAATGTTTAGTTTGGATCCTCCATATGGGAGCTTGTTGAGGAGATGGATCCCTAACAGGGTGGGATGCCCTGTTGAGTAGGGGTGGCATTTCGGAACCGAAAATTCAAAACCAAACCGAAAAAATCCGATAAAAGAACCGAAGAACCGAAACCAAAGAAGACCGAACCGAAAAATAGAAAAATAAAACCGAACCGAATTCGTTTGGTTCGGTTCTCGGTTCAGGGTCGGACAGAGCCGAACCGAACCGAAATGGACCGAAGTCAAAGTCACATACTAAAATGACATCTTTTTGTGAGTTTTATGTGTTTGAGATTTTAATGTAATTTGTTTTTCTTTTTTAAGACCCTCATGGATCCAAGGAGGACCGATAATATGCTCGTGTAATTCGTGATTCAACTAATTTAGGTTTAGAGAATGATCTATTGTGATTTGTGATTCTTATATCTTTTGAGATATTTGTAAATTGTTGTGCAAGTCTACCTCTTATCTTGAGCATATATATATATATATATATATAACTTTTGTTGGCTTGTTGTTATATATAACTTATTCTATTGAATATAATATTTGAATTTATATTGTGAAGAACCGAAAAAACATCAAACCAAACCAAAACCGAACTGAATATTTATAAAACTGAATTTAACCGAACCGAACTTCAAAAAGAACCGAACCAAACCGAAACCGAATATTTGGTTCGGTTATTGGTTTCGATCAAAAACCGAACCGAATGGAACTGAGTCCACCCCTACTGTTGAGAGATGGACTCCTGACAGAGGTAGGTGCCTTGTTGGGAGATGCGACTGTCGGCTCCAAAGGGGAAGCCGATTCACCTGTTTTCTCCAACTTACAAAGCGCCTGATCATCCATCATAGCAGCGGATGTCTCGGGAACCACTATAGGGACATTTGATGTTTCTTCCATGGGAACCACTTCTGATGGGATGGCCACTGTAGGTAAGGGTTCAGTGGGCAGAACCTCCTAGGCCACTGTAGTCTGTTGAGGGGCTGTAGGAACAGACTGTTTAGTGTCCTCGTGAAACTTATGCTTTTTTTCTCGACTGTTGTAGGCGAGCTGCTACCGGGAACCATTCTTTTCTTGCTGGATGGCTTGTTTTCATCTCACTATCTCTAGCCTTGGACCCGGTGGAATGTCCACTAACACTACGTGGGTCACTTGACATAGGCATTGAGTTGGGTTCCGGCTTTTGCATAATAGGGATAGATTTGTTGTATAGTGTGGGCCTCGATCCTCCCAAGAATTCCCTACAAGAATCTTCTTTGCAGAAGTTGATTGCGCGATTGCAGAGTTTGTGAAGATGAAGTTCGGCAGCAGACCGAATGACTTCCTTGATGATTCAGTGTTGGGATAAACAATCTTGTATTCTGTTTTGATAATGGCCATCATACAGTAAAGGAGTCGAACATGCTAAAATCCCGCTAAGTATGAAATCTATTTGAAACATCCATACAGCCCTTCCATACAGCATTGAATATCTCACAGTCTAACCTACAGCTACAACGAAAGACTCAATATGTCGGATACAGCAGACAAGCTGTAAGCTGTTTTACTTAGGAAAAGTAAAACACATCCGACAGGACCGAATAAAGAATGCTCTATAACCATTGTTAAATACACTTTGTTTATTCATAAAGTGTTCACGGTTAAAGCAGCATTTATTGCTGATAGGACAACCTTTAATGCAGCCGAAGTTAGACAAGTTTGAATGCGCTGAAGAGTAGTTAATGCGGAGTCAAAAATAATGTCCGAAGCATTAAATGCAATCTGATTTAATTTAAATATTCAGCAAGCCACCAATTAGAGACGTCAACATCTCACCAACCTGCAATGGCTACATTTATAATGAATGCAGTTTCCAAAGGTTATAAATAGCCCCAAGCTGAGGACACTTACAAACACGAAGAATTCATATATCACAAAAGCTCTGACAAATCAGTCTGACATTCTAGTGATTACATAACAGTATATTTCGTGAGCATATAACAAGTATTCAACGTGAAGAAATATACAAGTCTTCAACGCAAACAGCACAGCATACAGCAACGTATATCAAAGATGAAGTTGTTAGTCAGAGAATTCTACCTTTACCATTGAGATAACCATCAACCCTCTGTAAACTTTAGATCCTTGCGTATTCCGACTGTGTTGGAAGAATAGCATTGTAGATGAAGCTTCAAACTATGTGAGAAGAAGTAAGTCAAGAAAGAGCTCTAGACAATCTGTGAGAACGGTAAAAAGCTTCAGTCCCTGTAACAATCTGTGTGAACGTTACAGAGACAAGGTTTAGTTATAGTCACGTAGTTGTGTATGTAGTGATTATAATGAACATTTTACTCCTATGTAGAGGACATGTGGACATAGAATGGTTTACCTCGAACCACTTTAAATTGTATGTTATTTACGTCTTGTCTTTATTATTTTCATAACTGTGATTTATACAAGTATACATTGCAAAACCATGTACGCACTAAGCAAACAGGAGAAAAGCCTAGTTGCTGTATTTACAGCAACTCACTTAAACGAACTTCCGCTATGCACTCACATTTGAAAACCATACAGCTTGTTGTACTATTACTTTCCAAGCTATATACTGTATACTTAGTGGCCAACAATTGGTATCAGAGAGCGGTTGATTCAAAAAGAATCAATCGTATTTTTAGCCGAATCAGATCCAAAAATCACTTATTTTTTAAAACAGTCTTATATTTCCTATTTTCCCTTATGGATACCTCAATCATAAATAAGGTTCCTATGTTTTCGATTAACGAGTTTGATGACTGGAGAATCAGGATGGAAACCCATCTTGCTGCCATGCGCGAGGAGATGATATTTGTCATCCAAGATGGCCCCATAAAGATAATGAAGCTTAATCATGCCGCAAGGATAGAAGGACAACCTCATGCTGAAATGCTCGAGAAGGAGCGTGAGCAATGGACGACCGATGATCGCAAGCGTGCGAACCTCGACAATGTTGCTAAAACTGCACTATTTTTCATGCTTGACAAAGGCACATTTTCGAAGGTAAAGAGCTGTAAGACAGCTAAGGAAATCTGGGAGAAACTCAAGATGATTTGCGAGGGAACTGAGCTCTCAAAATAAAATAATATTTCAAAACTCACTCAGCAATTAGAATCTTTTGAAATGAAATCTTCTAAAACTCTTGAGGAGCTTGACCTCAGATTCAGTGGCATTGTCGGTGAACTTGAAGCATTGGGTAAATTATATACCCAAAAATAGAAAAAATCGAAAATCTTTAGATCACTCCCTGCCCGATGGGACATTAAGACTACAGTTATGTGTGTGTCGTGTAATCTTAATGATATTTTTACTTTCGACTTATTCTCTGACCTTAAAGCTTTCGAGTATGATATTGACAGGAGAGAAGGCCGAAGAGTCACCTACTAAGACTACAGCACTAGCCGCTGTATCTAACAGGAGACATAGCACACCCAGCACATCCAAGTCTGCTCACAAGAATGCTGAAAATAATGATGATATCCTGTCACAAGATGAAATGGCCCTTATCATGCACAAATTCAAAAAGTTCATCAAACAGTCTGGAAAGACTCCCTACAAGCCCAAGCCTTTTCACAAGGTAAGTTTTGAATCTCCTTTTAGTGATTCTAACCTGTGTTACAACTGTAGGAAACCCAGACATTATGCAAATAAATGTCCGCACCCAAAAGTCCAAAAGTTCCCGGAAGCCGAGCAACAAGAAAAAGATGAAAGGAGGCGTGCTTAGAAAAACAAGCTCAAGGCCCTGATTGGCGAATCAGAAGCCTCGCCCGCATCAACCAAGACCGAGGAGTGTCTTCAATGCACCTTATACCTTTGAAAACATGATGAATGAATTTAAAAACATTCAAAAGGCCCATGAGACATTGAAACGAGAAAATATACAGCTCCAAATTTCTAACTTAGAGCTGAAAGAAGAAAATGACTTGCTGAAAAATAACTACGAAAATATGTCCATCGATTGTGAAAACAACAAAGTCACACCTGAAAACTCATGGAGAGAAATCATCATATTTCCCAAGATCTAAATGAGACCAAGTCTCATAATGAGTGCAAAATAAATGATTTTGCTCTAATCGAAGCCAAAGTGAAAACTCTCGAAAAACGAGAAGAAGAATTAGAGACAATCTTGAAATCATTCGAGAAATCCTCTAAACGAATGGAAGTAATTCTAAGCACCGGGCAACATGCTCATGATAAAAGTGGCTTAGGATACAACTCATTCTCCAATAAAGGGGAAACTAGTATGGTGTTCGTACGGGGTGTGGAACCTATTCCTGTACCTAAAGAGATCCCGAGTCCCGCAAAGGTAATAGTTTCCCCGCGTACAGCAAAGGCTGCCATTCCGCCACCAATATCATATCATCGACAGTGGAAACCTCTGCCTCAAGGACCTGTAAGGCATAACTAACAGCATGCTCCCCGAGCATATCAGAAGCGCCAACAGCCATTCAGAAAGAAGGTTGTATCTAAACATCAAAGGCCTGCACAACAGTACTTCCAACAGTACAGTGCGCTTAGATATTGGATACAGGAGCCCCGTTATCCATCAAGAAAGCAGGTCGCCGTGCAATATCAGCAACAACTTTGGGAATCCAACTGGAGACCCAAAAGGCAAGCTGTAAGGCCTAAAAAATGCCTCTACCCCCAAGACGGTAATCATACTAATAATAACCCTCGATTTTACATGCATAATTACAAAGGTTACAGTGACTACGTGCCTACCCCACGTAGACATCAGAAAACTGGACCAAAAGTAACCTACATCAAGCCAATTGTTGTCAGACAAATTTGGGTACCAAAAGGCACTAACGTACCAGGACCCAACAATCAAAGGGGACCTAAATCTACTTAATTTCTTTCCTTATAGGACATCAAAGAGAAGGACATTTGGTACTTTGACAACAGATGTTCTCGGCATATGACAGGAGATATCAGCAAGCTGTCAGACTATGTACAAGGTCGCGATCCAAAAGTGCGCTTCGGTGACAAGTCCAAAGGAAAAACAAGAGGTAAGGGAAACCTTCTTGGAGTAAAGTTCAAAGTCACCGATGTAGCTTATGTTGAAGGTTTACAGTACAATCTACTTAGTATTAGCCAATTCTGTGACAAACAGTTCTCGGTGAAATTCTATATAGATCACTATAGAGTTAAGAACATTCTGACCAAAGAAGTGGTTCTCACAAGAAACAGGTCAGGTAATATGTATATTGCTGACTGGAAGCCTACGAGCTCCACTATTCCGTGTTTTATTGCCAAAGGCACTACAGATCAAAGCTGGCTATGGGACAAGAGGATCTCACACATCAACTTCAAGAAAATCAACAAACTAGCTAGACAGGGAATGGTTAGAGGCTTGCCCGATGTGTCATTCCAAAAAGATAGCGTCTGCGGACCCTATCAGAAAGGCAAACAAGTTAAATCTACCCTGAAAAGCAAATCATACCTGTCCACTCATAGAGTTCTGGATATGCTACATATGGATCTCTATGGTCCTGTAAACCCTGTAAGTTTGGGAGGTAAGAAATATTGTCTAGTTGATGATTATTCGAGGTTTGCTTGGACAATATTTCTAAGCAAGAAGAAATAAACCACAACAAAGTTGCCTGAGCACCTGAGAAAGCTTTAGAATGAGAAAGGGTTGAGTATCGTGTCCATTCTTTCTGACAGAGATACTGAATTCACTAACTGCTTTATAGAGCAATACTGTTCGGAAAATGGAATACAACACGAATACTCAGCAGCCTAGACTCCTCAACAAAATGGTGTTACCAAACAAAAGAATAGAACACTCGAAAAAGAAACAAGAACAATAATCGCCACAAGCAAGTTGCCGCAGTGTTTCTGGGGCGAAGCAACAAATACAGCGTGTTATGGACAAAACCGCTATATCATCAACAAGCATCACAACAAAACAGCATATGAGGCATGGAACAACAAAACTCCACTAGTTTCATATTTTCACATATTTAGATGTAGATGTTATGTTCTGAATAATGGGAAAGACCAACTCAAAACCTTCGACGAGAAGCCGGATGAAGGGATATTTGCAGGATATTCCTCTGTACATTCCGAGGAATCTTTAATAAAAGGAAGATGACAATCGAGGAATATGTATATGTCGTGTTCGATGAACCTCACCATGATCCTACAGGAGTAGAAGACCTAACCCATAATATCCAAACACTCTCCATTAATGACCCTCCAACTCCAATAGAGCATGTCGTAGACTTAGAGATCAACCACGCAACTGTAAGATCAGAAGTAGTTGAAGCTGATGCTACTGAAGCTGAAGCTACGACACCACAAGATACAGTACGGGATGCCGAACTTGAACCCGACAGAAGATGGTTGAGAGATCACCCACATGAGTTAATCATAGGAGACATTCATGCTGGAGTATCTACCCACAGAAGAATACAGAGTACACAAGGAACTGTACTATGTGCAAGAAGAATCCGAATCTGAGAAATCTCCATTTTCTGCATGGAAATCTCAAGCAGAACTTAGAAGACTTGCCATGTGCACCCTAGCTGTATTCTTAGCTCAATCTGAACTTATTTCTACCAATTAATGAAGCTCTGAATAACTCTCACTGGATCACTCTATGGACGAAGAGCTTAATGGTTTTGAAAGAAACAATGTATGGTATCTAGTACACAGACCGGATCATCAAGCTGTAATTAGAACTAAATGGGTATTTAGAAACAAGAAGGATGAGAATGGACTTGTTATTAGGAACAAATCCCGTCTAGTCGCGCAAGGCTACAAACAGGAAGAAGGCATAGACTACGACGAAACATTTGCCCATGTAGCCAGACTAGAAGCCATCAGGATATTTTTAGATTTTGCTACCCATAAGAGCTTCATAGTATATCAAATGGATGTTAAGAGCGCATTCCTGAATGGAGACCTCACCGAAGAAGTCTATGTTGAACAACCACCAGGGTTTGTCAACACAGAAGGCGGAGACCTTGTATACATACTATGGAAAGCTTTGTATGGACTTAAGCAAGCACCTAGAGCATGGTACGAAACCCTGTCCCTGTACCTAACAAATAATAGATTTGAGAAAGGTGTTGTGGATAAGACTCTATTTAATATACAGGAAGAAGATGACCTTTTAATAGTTCAAATATATGTAGATGATATTATATTTCGTTCCACTAACCTTGCTTTATGTCAAAGTTTCTTTCATCTCGTGCAAAGTAGATTTGAAATGAGTATGATGGGGGGAACATAATTATTTCCTAGGATTGCAGATAAAGCAGTTGCCTACAGGAATTTTCACCAACCAAGAGAAGTACCAAGGAGCTACTCAAAACTTTGGAATGAATAACTCCAAATCATCGTCAACCACCATGAGCACCTCCATGCAGATTAGTGCTGATGAAGCTGGAAAGCCGGTTGACCAATCACTCTACAGGAAGCTAATTGGCTCACTCCTGTACCTAACAACTAGCAGGCCCGATATCCAATTTGTTGTAAGAGTGTTTGCTCGGTACCAAGTAGCACCTAAATAATCACAATTCACAATAGCCAAACGAATCCTTAAGCACGTAAAAGGAACAATCGACGCAGGATTATGGTATCCCAAGGAAGGAGGATTCAATTTGGATGGCTACAACGACTCGAATCTCAGAGGATATAAGTTGGATAGGAAGAGTATAAGCGGCACTTGTCACTTTCCTGGACCTAGGCTTGTGTTATGGTTCAGTAAGAAGCAATTGGAGAACTCGCTTTCTACAGCTGAATCGGAATACTATGCTGCTGGAAGTTGCTGTATGCAGATTCTCTATATGCAAAAGCAGTTATCAGATTATGGAATCATTGCCAAAGAAATACTGATCATGTGCGATAGCACGAGTGCAATTGCAATAACGCACAATCCTATATTGCACTCGCGAACTAAGCATTTTGATATAAAGCATCACTTCATCATAAATCATGTTGAATGTAAGAATTGAGGGGGGATGCTGTAAGACCCTAGAATACAGTATCCACCATTAATTATACACCCAGAATAAGGTACAAAACCTTCCTACAGCTGACGTGTGCATTAATTAAGGAGGAATACACTATGACCCACGAATACACTACTAATCCAAATATTAATGTAAGAATTGAATCTTGTATGTACCTTTTAAGGGGGAATGCTGTATTATTCACGGATACAGCACATACCGTGGGACATAATTAAACTCATATTATTTTATTCGTATTATAAACGTTTTTAGTCCACGTGTCCTGTTTTAAATTCAAATGTGTTAGGCGTATTTTTATGCGCTTGTTTATCATTATTTTATGTCCATCTTGAGCCTAAATCAGCATAAATGAGCTTTTAATGCATTATTCTTATATGTTTTGCAGGAAATCGGAGTCCGGAAGCCGAAACGATGAAAAATGGGTGAAAACATCAGTTTTTGGCCATGAGCCGCGGCACAAACCAAGTGATCCGCGGCACACGAAGACAACCAGCGAGCCCCCGAGCAAACTGTACTCTGAGCCGCGGCACAGCCTAAGTGAGCCGCGGCCCAGAAGGAAATTGTCGCGCCCAGGTTTTAATCTGCGCCCCGTGAGCCGCGGCACAGGTTAAATGAGTCGCGGCCCACGGGGCGGTTTTGGTGTGTTCTGCGCGGTTTTGGGCCGTTTTGGAGCCTGTTCTCGACCTAATCACACGGACGCGTTTTGGAGGCTGATGACGACTATAAATAAGCATAGAAGGGCTGAAGAAAGGGGTATCAATTAGGAGGAATTCGGAGGTGGATCGATAGCTAGGGCGAAGAACACAAGGAGGAGATTTGTGGGCGGCGACAAGACCACGGATCCCTACGGTTTTTCTGCATCTTAGTTTCTAGATTTATTCGAGTAGGATTTTGATTGTAGCCGATTTCATGACGGTTTGATTATTTATTATTATTTCGATTTACTCGTTATTCTATTGAATTGGATTCTTCTTACTGTTCTTAATGCTTTTTAATTGTCCTGCCAGATTAATTTGTTTTGAATGTCTTTATGGATTCGGGAGATGAAATTTAGGCATAGTTCTTGTGAGACGAATCATAATTTTCGTGAGATAGGGATATACTCATTCGAATTGTGAAGCCTGTTATTGTGGGAATTCTTGAACTGTTTTAGCTATTAATTATCTAATTCGAATAGGGATATATCGAGTTAATAATGCGTAGTATTTTCTATCGACCTTGGGAAAGGCTTTAGAATAATTTAGGAATTCCTGGCTTACAATCAATTGAATAACAGTGAATTGAATCGAATAAATATCATTCCCGATTGTTTGAGGTGAAAATTATAATCCTACCCCTTATTAGTATTATTATTATTATTAGTAGTAGTAGTACTATTATTTATTTTCTGCAATTAGTTTAGATATAAACTCTATTTAATTGCTCTTCAAATAAAATTGTGAGTCGACTATATTTTGGTACTTAGTGAAATCAGTCCTCGAGGGAACGATACTTTACTTATCTCTTTATTACTTGTTGACACCGTACACTTGCGGCATATTGTGAGGGATTTTCCCACAACAAGTTTTTGGCGCCGTTGCCGGGGACTGATTTTTCGCTAATATCAATACCAAGCGACTCTAATTTTAATTTGAAGTTTTCTTTAGTCTCTTTATTTTTATTATGTTTTCCTTTGAGTATCGTGGCCCTTGGCATTTCATAAATTTCGATGTTCTTAATAATTTGCCAAATAGGGTCAGTCAGCCCCCTCCCCCAAAACAAAAGACCATGCTTGAACAATGTGTAGACGTTCTCAAAAATCCAAATAGTACCCTTTTTGAGCGAGAATGTGCAAGTCGAGGTCTTGAGATTCACTATGGTTATTTTCCAGCTCATATATTTAGTAGTGAAGTTGAGGGTGAGGTTGAGAATAAAGACATGCTAAGTTTTAGGGTCGATCCCCCAGCACCCGATAATTACATAGAGTGTGATGAGCTTGTAGAAGAAGTGACCATTGATGATGTTTCCAAAGAAATTTCATTAAATTGTCATCAAACTTCGACTAATAAGGTGAACACTTTTGTGCCAAAATTTTTATTAATGGTGCCACGCATAATCTTTCCTAAATCCATAATGGGAGAGATTGACCCCATTACTTCTGATTTTGTTGAGGATGATTCTTCGAGTTCTAATGAGGTTGTTCATGATAAGTCTTTATTATTTACCCATTCGAACTCTGCTTATTTTTTCGTGCCTTACAATTATTATATTCTTCCATCATTTTTTGGTTGTCCGCATAATTATTCTTACTCATTATTTTCGGCAACCGGGCATGAGCCAAAGCCTCCCTTGTGGAATAAGAGGCTTATAGATTGTACGAAGGAGGCATTTGGCAATTTCCCTAGAAAGAAGCCACGTTAAACTCTTTTTGCCACGTCGTGCTCAAGACGTAAAATAGAGCGCTTGATGGGAGGCAACCCATCATTTTTACTTGCTTTCTAGATAGTTGTTTTTATTTGACTTTTCGTTTATAATTTTTCTTTGTTTTGTTATTTCGTTTGGATTCGTGTATTCTTGTTGGACCTCATTTCTCTAATATAATTTTTTAACCCCAAATGAGTTATTATTCTTCATTTAATGTCTATTGTTATTTCATGACTAGAGATTAAGTTTGGGGGTCCCTCGTGATGTTGAGCGTTATTGGACGTATGGACAATCGATTCCACTCGGACATGTGCTGGCTTTCAAGAAGACATTTGGAATAAGTTTCACTTTTCCTTATCTCTTTTATTTTCACATGAGTTTTATTATGGATGATTTTATGTGTAGTGGAATTGATTTTCTTGGTTATAAATTGCGATTTCATCATTGCTTTACTTTTCGTGAATTTTTCGTGCTTCCATGTGTAAAACTGATGTTATGATACTGATTTCTCTTGGAAGAAACGGTTGACTTTTGGTCGAGTTGCAGTCAGCGATTTCTGCTTCTGTTGAGTATTCAATTAGGTCCGAAATTTTATCGTTTTTGTAGAAATTTTAGCAGATAAGAAAGGAGACATACGCATTTTCAAATCACCGTTTATACGTTTGGTTAAACTTTTCGCGTAACTAGTCATCCAGTACCATGAGTCTTGTTGGCATTTAAATTGAGTTTAGAGTCGGACATTTTTTCCCAAGAAAAAGTCGAGATACTATTTGTTCTATGATGGGAAGTCTAGTAACCGGGGGTATTCACGTGACCCGTTGTTTACTCTCGCGTAAAACGACGACCCTGAATAGATTAATAATTTAGAAATATCACATTACCGATGATAGGAAGCCTAGTAACCGGGGGTATTCACGTGACCCGTTGTTTACTCTCACGTAAAACAGCAACCTTGACATGCGGGAATTGCTATTCGAGTTGTTTCTCCGCTATAGAGGGGGGCTTAGTAACTAGAGGCATCCATGTGCCCCATGAGTGTCTTTTACGTCAAACGGTTCCCCGATACATGAGAATGGAAATCCACCCTATGATCATCCCGATGAAATATCCCGAGAGCCGAAACCTAGTGGTTAACTCGAATCATATTATTGATCATACATAAGGGAATGCTGTCCTAAGAGTAATTTTTATAATGAAACTCTGGAATTTTGCCACTAGACTGTGGGACTGGGCGAATTGGCTTGTTTAATCTAACCCTTCATATTGACGGTCGGTTAAATTCGCGCTTGTTAATCTTTGAGCTGGATTTTCTTCATGAACGATTGATTAGGACTGAAGTTGGTTACTTTGTGGAATCAATGTCTTGGATGTGACTCGCTATTACGATACTTGTACTATTCTTTGAGATTTTCAGGGTAGTATTGATTAAGTTGAGCTGGTTTGCATGATTATTCACGATATATTTTATTTAAAATTGATAACTTTTGCTTGAGGACAAGCAAAGGCTCAAGTTTGGGGGTATTTGTTAGGCGTATTTTTATGCGCTTGTTTATCATTATTCTATGTCGATCTTGAGCCTAAATCAGCATAAATGAGCTTTTAATGCATTATTCTTGTATGTTTTGCAGGAAATCGGAGTCCGGAAGCCGAAACGATGAAAAACGGGTGAAAACAGCAGTTTTTGGTCATGAGCCGCGGCACAAACCAAGTGAGCCGCGGCACACGAAGACAACCATCGAGCCCCCGAGCAAACTGTACTCTGAGCCGCGGCACAGCCTAAGTGAGCCGCGGCCCAGAAGGAAATTGTCGCGCCCAGGTTTTAATCTGCGCCCCGTGAGCCGCGGCACAGATTAAGTGTGTTGCGGCCCACGGGGCGGTTTTGGTGTGTTCTGCGCGGTTTTGGGCCGTTTTGGAGCCTGTTCTCGACCTAATCACACGGACGCATTTTGGAGGCTGATGACGACTATAAATAAGCATAGAAGGGCTGAAGAA
Source organism: Orobanche coerulescens (assembly GCA_033398695.1). Taxonomy (NCBI): domain Eukaryota; kingdom Viridiplantae; phylum Streptophyta; class Magnoliopsida; order Lamiales; family Orobanchaceae; genus Orobanche; species Orobanche coerulescens. The sequence continues at coordinate 39,745,481 of CM065809.1, read as the reverse complement.
AGGGGGATCGATTAGGAGGAATTCGGAGGTGGATCGATAGCTAGGGCGAAGAACACAAGGAGGAGATTTGTGGGCGACGACAAGACCACGGATCCCTACGGTTTTTCTGCATCTTAGTTTCTAGATTTATTCGAGTAGGATTTTGATTGTAGCCGATTTCATGATGGTTTGATTATTTATTATTATTTCGATTTACTCGTTATTCTATTGAATTGGATTCTTCTTACTGTTCTTAATGCTTTTTAATTGTCTGGCCAACAGTTAATTTGTTTTGAATGTCTTCATGGATTCGGGAGATGAAATTTAGGCATAGTTCTTGTGAGACGAATCATAATTTTCGTGAGATAGGGATATACTCATGCGAATTGTGAAGCCTGTTATTGTGGGAATTCTTGAACTGTTTTAGCTATTAATTATCTAATTCGAATAGGGATATATCGAGTTAATAATGTGTAGTATTTTCTATCGACCTTGGGAAAGGCTTTAGAATAATTTAGGAATTCCTGGCTTACAATCAATTGAATAACAGTGAATTGAATCGAATAAATATCATTCCCGATTGTTTGAAGTGAAAATCATAATCCTACCTCTTATTAGTATTATTATTAGTAGTAGTAGTACTATTATTTATTTTCTGCAATTAGTTTAGATATAAACTCTATTTAATTGCTCTTCAAATAAAATTGTGAGTCGACTATATTTTGGTACTTAGTGAAATCAGTCCTCGAGGGAACGATACTTTACTTATATCTTTATTACTTGTTGACACCGTGCACTTGCGGCATATTGTGAGGGATTTTCCCACAACAAAATGTTTTATTTTTAATGATTTAAATGACATATGGACTTTATTACCTCAAACACCGCAATATTAATAATTTTAAAACCACCATTTCGTGCAATGAGGGAGACGAACTATCAGAAGTGGGATCAGTTGTCATTTCAAAATCGGATGGATAAGATGTACCATTTACTCTACGTTCATCCTGTTTGTTCTTTTAAAAAGATGGTTCTCATCCCTTAAGTCTAACTGTTCATTGTGTATAACCCTAATCCTACCTGCACACTATAAAAGGACTGTACATTGCTCCCTTTGACTCTTTACGCTTTCTGCAAAATTAAACGAGTCCAGAGCAAACAACGTACATACTTTGCAAATTTTCTGCACTTTTTCTTTGTGTGTCATCATATCATTTCTCTGCAAATCAATGGCAACTTCACATACTTCCTCTCAATCTATGAACAAGGAAACCATCATCGATGGGTGAACACCAGATCTGTTGTCATGGAGAGAGTCCATGTTGAAACTGAAGACACTGACGGAATGGAACAAGTCATTTCCAGAATCAAGCAACAAGGCTCATACTGCCTTAAAAGTCAACACACTGAGCTCTATGATGAGCGTATTGTTGAAGAATATTGCCTTGATGCCTCTATCAAAATCTTTTCCCAGAAAATAGGAGATGTCTCTGACATCACTGCTGCCGTTCACGGTATTGAAGTTTCTGTGAACCAGGAGCTGCTGGAAAACTTATCCAGGCTACCATCTGATGGCTTGAGAATGGAGGAACTCGAGACCTTCGGGTCGTAAGATCTGTTGACGGCCTATTGGGGGTTGTTCACATGTGACGGATTGGACAGGAACGTTCACCCATCATTCCATAAGAAGAAATTATGTCTACTGTACGTGTATCTACCATGATCTTTCCTGCCGAGTCATTGAGAATAGGACTGGCGCATTTGAGATGTGCACTAACCTTCGCTTTAGGATGATGGTAGCCATAATGTCCGGCAAACGGGTTAACTGGTGACAAATTGTTCTGAATAGGTTACAGGAGGAGGCCGCCAAGCCTGTGTCGCAGAAGAAATCTTTCGGCCTTATCCTCAACTACATCTTAACTCACTGTGGTGTGCCGCAATTTAAAGGTGCCAAGAAGATTGGCCCTGGCAAATTCATAGGTAGGAGCAAGCCCAATGTATTCAACGGAGATGGTCTATTCTCTAGCAAGCCTCATCCCCGGACAATGACTACTTCTGATGATCCTAGGGATGTTACAATCAAGGCTGTGCGTGAGGAAAAGAACAAAAGAAAAGGAAGTATCTCTGCAACAAGTAACCTGAGGCTGCAGAGAAGCCAAACAATAAGCTCAAGAAAGCTTCCAATACCAATCCTACAGCGGCTAAAGTAGCCACTGTAGATGTCTTAACGGCGCAACCCACTGTTCAAGTCCCCAAAGGCGAATCCCCTTCGGAAGAGATAGTTGCTGCACAATTTGCAGATCCCAAGCCAGTGGCGGCTATGACGGATGATCAACTATTTGCCAAGTTGGAAGGCACTGGCGAATCGGCTGCCCATTCAGAGCCTAGATATGCCTCTCATGTACAACCCACATCAATACAGGATCCATCTCTCATCAGGGTACCAACCCATGTTAGGATCCCCTCTCCAATACACGCTCTCACACCTGTTGCGGATCTCATCCCTATAGTAGACCAAACTACTGTAAGGAGTCCCTCCCCAACAGTACTCATCAATGAAACTCTTCTCCAGGTACATATTGATCAAGCCTTTGAGCACTTTGTATCTTGGAAAAACTAAGGGTCGCCTCTTACGACGTGTAATATCCTAGAATTTCGCTACAAACTTTTCGCAATTATTTTATCTGAGTTGTACTGTACAGAGTGGGACCGATGCAGTATGGATGAATAATTTTGGGAACTGTGACCATTGTACCAGTATATCTATTGAGGTTATTTTTAATTCTAGGATATTACATGCTTGATATGTTTTTTGATGTCGGATATACTGTATGAGTATTTGTATAATTGTCGTACTAGGTCGACCATTTGCACTTGAGGATATCGTGCATCAGGGGTATCGTATGAGAATGTCATCGGAATGAGTATATATATTCAGTATGTCGCGTTTACATGTTCGGTATATTGAGACGGCAGACAGGAGCAGAAATGGCTAAGTATGAAAACCACTATGTACGTTAAGCATAGGAGATTATGTACGTAATGGTGCAAACGTAGTGTACGCTAAGCAGAGGAGCTTACGTATGTAACTAGGCGAGATTAACTTACGTTAGATTGAGTACATAACGTATGTTATGAAGAGAATCGAATAGGTCCGAGCTGTGGTCGGCAGGTGGGCCCGGTGTCGGTAGCTTTTGGTGTGGATGTGGACAGGCAAGTCAACGTCGAGCTTTACGTACGTTAATGATAGCCCATTACATACGTAAACAAGTATAGCACTGTAGCAAGTCAACAGCTACATAACGTACGCTATAGTAAGGAAATTACGTACGTAATGCATGCCACGAAATAAGACAGTGAACCCTGGGTGACGATTACGTACACTATGCAGGACATGTAGCATACATTAAAGGGTCTTATGTACGTTAAGGTTGGGTCTTAATGTACGTAACGAGCTGTGCAGATTATATATTAAGGGTCGTTTTTTCATTTCTTCACGAGAAGAAACATATTCTTCCACCCCTGTTTCATCCCTCTTCACTTTCAATCCTATTCCAGTCCCTTCTACCTTGGTTGGGACCTTGATGATTTGATTAGAAGCTTGAAGCTTAGAGTTCTTGATGTTTTTGGAAGTGTTTCATCTTTGTGGTTCTTATTCTAGAGGTATGCTAAAAAACTCCTCTCTTTGATTCGCATTTTGATATTGTTGTTGATGTTCTTCTTCGTATGATGATGGTTATGGTGTTGTTGTTGTGATTCTTGGGGTTATATGAATTGTATATTGAAGGAAAAAATGATATATGCCTTGGATTATGAATTAGATGATGGTTTAGATGTTAGAACACATCGGATTACGTCATTTTGTTAGCTACAAACATGATTATGGATTAATTCATGTTCTTGAAGAACTCTTGAGCTATATATGTCATGATTTTATGGAATTTGGAAAGATTATCATTAATTTTGGTATATGATTATTCATGATGATAACCAGTAATTGTATTTCTTTGAATTTACAAGGATGATCCATGTTAATCCATAATTAAGATTGAAGTCGGAATCGAGAATGTTGAGACACTTGTTAGAATTGATCGATTATCAAATTTCGGCTTGTATTCATATTGTTTGAGTTGAAATGGTTTGGGTTCGTATATGGTCGAGGTATCGTTGAACCGTTGAATTTGATTGGTTGGCTATATCGGTTGTTGATTATAGAATGTATGTTAATGGGTTATTGCAATAGGTCATGTTGAGTGATCATTGATTATTAACCGTTGTGCTGCGGTTGAGGTTGGAAGATGCATGGATCACCTTGGTTGGGGCTGAGGAGCTTGTAGATGAAGACGATGGGATTGGTAAGGGCTTCGTCGTATTGGTATCGAGGCAAGTTATGCTTGCTCTGTTTATAATGTTTAATAAATGATTTTGATTTCACTTCATTTATGATTCATATAGCGATGATGTTATGAATATGAATTGTCGGAATGATGGTATGTATAGTGTGCTTGAACTGGGATAAATCATAATGTGTATGATTTAAAGATGTCTAGTAGAAATGGAGATGTGAATTATCTTTGTTTATTATGTGAAATGTTGAATAACGAGGACAGTTTACCGTGCCGACATTGATCTCGAGGTGGTGGATTGTTGATAGTGATGAACTGTACTTCATTCCGGACTATTCGTATAATTGTGAACTCGTTCGAGAATGTTGGCCGTGGAGGTTAGTGTCTCCGGCTTGAGGTAAATCTAATATTGCTAAATTATGATAATTATCATGTTACATTGTCGCATATGTGTGTGTGTTGATGCTTCATGTGATGAGTGTGTATCATTGTTTGGTATATTTTGTGATGTGCTCTTTCTTTGAAATGTAATTTGTTGGGTCGATGTGTTGAGGGATAAGACCTAAATGGGACCCAAATTCCGGAGTATTCCTGTGTAGATGCTTCTGTGACCCTTCGTTGCGACCTTGGGGTATTTTGTGATTGCATGTACTGTGTTGCGGGATAAAACCCGAATGGTACCCACGTCTGGAGTATTCCCGGGGAGATGCTTTCGTGACCCTTTGGCTGCGGCCTCGGGATTTTATGTGATAATGTTGTATGCATTGTTGAGCATTCTGTGAACCGTTGTCTGACGGGGATACTACATTGTCGTCATGTCGGTCTTTCATGATCGAGTTATCATTGCTGACTTGGGAAGTCTTATGATCCTTGTTGGATATGCGTTTCTTCGATCTTAGTTTTCATCTTGTATCGTGATATACCTGGAGTCAAATACATTCCGATCGGTCATGTGTAGGATTTTCAGGGCGGGCACGTGTAGCATGTGTTGGTTTCGACCTCATATTGAACCGTGCACACGAGACGTACTTCGTGAGGCTGATTAGGTATGAGACCAGATGTGTATTTGATCAATACCCTTGGGTGGCTTGTACACAGACACATTTCCGGATTGGGCGTATCGTGACATCCATTTTGAGTTATATTGATTGGTCGTTCATAGTCCATGTATAATCGAATATGTTCGATGGTCGGGTTTGTCTTCGAGATCCCATATATGTGATCTGTATATGTTTAATGATTTTATTCGCTCGTATATCTATCCCTGTTGATCCTTCATTGATCTCGTTGGGAGTTACCATATCGTTGGTAATCTCATTTGTTATTGATCCTTGTTGATCTTGTTTGGAATTCACCATATTGTTGGTAATCTCATTTGTTATTGATCCTTGTTGATCTAGTTTGGAATTCACCATGTCGTTGGTAATCTCGTTTGTTATTGACCCTTGTTGATCTCGTTTGGAATTCACCATATCGTTGGTAATCTTGTTTGTTATTGACCCTTTATTAATCTCGTTTGGAGTTACCATATCGTCGGTAATCTCGTTTGTTATTGATCCTTCATTCATCTCGTTTGGAGTTACCATATCATCGGTAATCTTGTTTGTTATTGATCCTTCATTGATCTCGTTTGGAGTTCACCCTATCGTTGGCAATTCGTTCGTTATTGATCCTTATTGATTCCATTTGGAGTTTGCCTTATCATTGGTATTCTCGATCATTGTAGATTATTTATTGATCTTGTTGGGGTTTACCGTATAGTTGGTATTCTCAGTCGTTGTTGATCCTTTATCGATCTTGTTGGAGTTTACCACATCGATGGCATTCTCGTTCGTGGTTGGTTCTTTGTTGACCTTGCATGGAGTTATCATGTTAATGATATTCTCGTTTGATGCATTGGTTGTTTATTATTATTGCTTGTGTGAGCATTCATACTTTTATCATTATCCAGGACTTGCTATTATCTCGGGGTAGTTGGTCCACAGAGGTATCATGTATTATCGATTTTTATCGGAATTGGGATTCCATTGTGCAATCCAGTGGACGGAATTGGGCTTGGACCGATTATTCCATATTGGAGATATATTTATGTTTGAGAATCTTGGTATCGTTTTGAATACAGTACAGATGGTTATTTTTGAATTCATTCGTCACTTGAGAAAGCGAGGTGTGAATTGAGGTAAGGGTTGATTTGATATGAGTTACCACGAATTGGTAAGGTTACTACGGTAAGATTACATTGGAAATATTCTTACCTTGTAATTACATTGATATGTAATCGTCTATGTTGATGTGATCGTTATCATTGTTGAGTATTGTGGCTGACCCCGTCGCGGGCTTTATCTTTTAGGTACTCGGAGATCGAGCTAGTAGCAATCGTGAAGGGCTGAGCTTCCTGGTGATACTGGCTATGACATGGTTATTTGGGATTCGAGTATTCTTTCTGGTTGTTATGATTCCGCTGCAAATGTATTTCCTACTGTGTTATATCCGCAGCGTGTGTATCTTTTAATGGCTTTCGGTATTTTACCAGCTCGTGTACACTTTCAAAATGCCCCTTTTGGCATCTTTGCCTTGTACTTTCAAATGGTACTTTATGACGGTATTTGGGAACTATGTTTTGAAAATATTTGAGTATTTAAAATACTACCGCCTTTGCCGCTTTGGCATGTCTGAAACATTTGCGAAAATAATTTTAGCCTTGTGGGTTCCGGCGCGGGGCCCACAACGCTGTAATATCCCCGGTTGGTTTTGGGGGTATTACAGACGATGGTATCGAATCTTGGGTTTCGTAAAACCCGGGCATGTATGTTATGTGGCTCTACCGATACGGTAGTAACGTGACTTTTGAAAATAATTTTTCTGACTTGTGAGTCAAACTGATATTTGGAGGTTCCAAATTCTTGAAATATTTTGAAATTGTTGTATTTACAATGTCGGTGTGTTGTTACTGTGTTGAGGCTTTGTATGGGAGTCGTATGCTAGTATCACGGGAGATCATCGACTTCACGGACCTGTAAGTCTGTTCTTTAAGTTATTTGGTTTTGATGATGATTAATTGAGCATGGTGGCATGATTTTAAGATATTTCGGGATTGAGATATTGATTATGACAGGTGTTAAGTTTTAAGGACGAAACTTATTTAAGTGGGACGATATGTAATATCCTAGAATTTCGCTACGAATTTTTCGCAATTATTTTATTTGAGTTGTACTGTACAGATTTGGACCGATGCAGTATGGATGAATAATTTTGGGAACTGTGACAATTGTACCAGTATATCTATCGAGGTTATTTTTAATTCTAGGATATTACATGCTTGATATATTTTTCGATGTCGGATATACTGTATGAGTATTTGTATAATTGGCGTACTGGGTCGACCATTTGCACTTGAAGATATCGTGCATCAGGTGTATCGTATGAGAATGTCATTGCAACGAGTATATATATTCAGTATGTCACGTGTACGTGTTCGATATATTGAGATGGTAGACAGGAGCAGAAATGGCTAAGTATGAAAACCACTATGTATGTTAAGCATAGGAGCTTACGTACGTAATGGTGCAACCGTAGTGTACGCTAAGCAGAGGAGCTTACGTACGTAAACGTTAGATTGAGAACATAATGTATGTTATGGAGAGAATCGAATAGATCCTAGCTATGGTCGGCAGGTGGGCTCGGTGTCGGCAGCTTTCGGCGCAGATGTGGACAGGCCAGTCAACGTCGAGCTTTACGTACGTTAATGATAGCCCATTACATATGTAAACAAGTATAGCACTATAGCAAGTCAACAGCTACATTACGTACGCTATGGCAAGGAAATTACGTACATAATGTATGCCACGAAATAAGACAGTGAACCCTGGGTGACGATTACGTACGCTATGCAGGACATGTAGCATACATTAAAGGGTCTTATGTACGTTAAGGTTGGGTCTTAATGTACGTAACGAGCTGTGCAGATTATATATTAAGGGTCGTTTTTTCATTTCTTCACGAGAAGAAACATATTCTTCCACCCCCGTTTCATCCCTCTTCACTTTCAATCCTATTCCAGTCCCTTCTACCTTGGTTGGGACCTTGATGATTTGATTAGAAGCTTAAAGCTTAGAGTTCTTGATGTTTTTGGAAGTGTTTGATCTTTGTGGTTCTTATTCTAGAGGTATGCTGAAAAACTCCTCTCTTTGATTCGGATTTTGATATTGCTGTTGATGTTCTTCTTCGTATGATGATGGTTATGGTTTTGTTGTTGTGATTCTTGAGGTTATATGAATTGTATATTGAAGGGCAAAATGATATATGCCTTGGATTATGAATTAGATGATGGTTTAGACGTTGGAACACATCGGATTACGTCATTTTGTTGGCTACAAACATGATTATGGATTAATTCATGTTCTTGAAGAACACTTGAGCTATATATGTCATGATTTTATGGAATTTGGAAACATTACTGTTAATTTTGGTATATGATTATTCGTGATGATAACCAGTAATTGTATTTCTATGAATTTACAAGGATGATCCGTGTTAATCCGTAATTAAGATTGAAGCCGGAATCGAGAATGATGAGACACTTGTTAGAATTGATCGATTATCAAATTTCGGCTTGTATTCATATTGTTTGAGTTAAAATGGTTTGGGTTCGTATAAGGTCGAGGTATCATTGAACCGTTGAATTTGATTGGTTGGCTATATCGGTTGTTGATTATCGAATGTGTGTTAATCGGTTATTGTAATAGGTCGTGATGAGTGATTGTTGATTATTAATCGTTGTGCTGCGGTTGAGGTTGGAAAATGCATGGATCGCCTTGGTCGGGGCTGAGGAGCTTGTAGATGAAGACGATGGGATTGGTAACGGCTTCGTCGTATCGGTATCGAGGCAAGTTATGCTTGCTCAATTCATAATGTTTAAAAAATGACTTTGATTTCACTTCATTTATGATTCATATAGCAATGATGTTATGAATATGAATTGTCGGAATGATGGTATGTATAATGTGCTTGAACTGGGATAAACCATAATGTGTATGATTTAAAGATGTCTAGTATAAGTGGAGATGTGAATTATCTTTGGTCTATTATGTGAAATGTTGAATAACGAGGACAGTTTACCGTGCCGACATTGATCTCGAGGTGGTGGATTATTGATAGTGATGAACTGTACTTCATTCCGGACTATTCGTATAATTATGTACTCGTTCGGGAATGTTGGCCGTGGAGGTTAGTGTCCCCGGCTTGAGGTAAATCTAATATTGCTAAATTATGATAATTATCATGTTGCATTGTTGTATATGTGTGTGTTGATGCTTCATGTGATGAGTGTGCATCATTGTTTGGTATATTTTGTGATGTGCTCTTTCTTTGAATTATAATTTGTTGGGCCAATGTGTTGAGGGATAAGACCTAAATGGCACCCACGTTCCGGAGTATTCCTGTGTAGATGCTTCAGTGACCCTTAGTTGCGACCTTGGGGTATTTTGTGATTGCATGTACTGTGTTGCGGGATAAAACCTGAATGGTACCCCCTTCTGGAGTATTCCCTAGTAGATGCTTCCGTGACCCTTGGTTGCGGCCTTGGGAGTTTATGTGATAATGTTGTATGCATTGTTGAGCATTCTTTGAACCGTTGTCTGACGGGGATACTATATTGTGGACTTGGGAAGTCTTCTGATCCTTGTTGGATATGAGTTTCTTCGAGCTTCGTTGTCATGTTGTATCATGACATACCTGGAGTTAGATACCTTCCGATCGGTCATGTGTAGGATTTTCAGGGGGGCACGTGTATCATGTGTTGGTTTTGACCTTATTTTGAACAGTGCACACGAGACGTACTTCGTGGGGCTGATTAGGTACGAGACCAGACATGTATTTGATCAATACCTGTGGGTGGATTGTACACGGACACATTTCTGGATCGGGCGTATCGTGAAATCCATCTTGAGTCATATTGATTGGTCGTTCATAGTCCATGTATAATCGAATATGTTCGATGGTCGGGTTTGTCTTCGAGATCCCATATATGTGATTTGTATATGTTTGACGATTTTATTCACTCGTATATCTGTCCCTGTTGATCCTTCATTGATCTCGTTGGGAGTTACCATATCGTTGGTAATCTCGTTTGTTATTGATCCTTGTTGATCTCGTTTGGAATTCACCATATTGTTGGTAATCTCGTTTGTCATTGATCCTTGTTGATCTCATTTGGAATTCACCATATCATTGGTAATCTCGTTTGTTATTGACCCTTGTTGATCTCGTTTGGAATTCACCATATCGTTGGTAATCTCGTTTGTTATTGACCCTTGTTGATCTCGTTTGGAGTTCACCATACCGTTGGTAATCTCGTTCGTCATTAATCCTTGTTGATCTCGTTGGAGTTACCATATTGCCGGTAATTTCGTTTGTTTTTTATCCTTTATTAATCTCATTTGGAGTTACCATATCATCTGTAATCTCGTTTGTTATTGATCCTTCATTCATCTCGTTTGGAGTTCACCCTATCGTTGGCAATCTCGTTCATTATTGGTCCTTATTGATTCCGTTTGGAGTTTGCCTTATCATTGGTATTCTCGGTCATTGTAGATCCTATATTGATCTTGTTGGGGTTTACCGTATCGTTGGTATTCTCAGTTGTTATTGATCCTTTATCGATCTTGTTGGAGTTTACCACATCGATGGCATTCTTGTTCGTGGTTGGTTCTTTGTTGACCTTATGTGGAGTTATCATGATATTCTCGTTTGATGCATTAGTTGTTTATTATTATTTCTTGTGTGAGCATTCATACTTTTATCATTATCCGGGACTTGCTATTATCTCGGGGCAGTTGGTCTACAGAGGTATCGTGTATTATCGGTTTTTATCAGAATCGGGATTCGATTGTGCAATCCAATGGACGGAATTGGGCTTGGACCGATTATTCCATATTGGAGATATATTTATGTTTTAGAATCTTGGTATCATTTTGAATACATTATAGATAAGTTATTTTCGAATTCATTCGTCACTTGAGAAAGCGAGGTGTGAAGTGAGGTGAGGGTTGATTTGATATGAGTTACCACGAATTGGTAAGGTTACTACGATAAGATTGTAACACCCCGAGATATTTGGAATATGTTACAGCGCCGTAGACCCCTACATGGGACCTACCAGGCTACAATAGAAAAACTCCACTCGACTAACCATCTTGGTTAGCGAGGATACACAATTAAATAACATGACATATAAAGATACGCCCGGAGCAACCGGCAAAATAAGCATCAACCAACAACGTGACAGTTTAAAGCAATACAATACGGAGTTTGAAACAAAAAGCCTAACTACTCGCGAGTACAATCTATAAGTTTAAAACTGTGGGAACAACCATATCGAAATGGACAAAGGAAATAGTAGACCCAAATGCACATGTCAACGACCCTGGCCAACATCCTCGTATTGTCCTGGTGCTCGCTCGTCCGGATAATCATAACCTGAAATCCATAACAAGAATTTCCCCAAAACGGGTCCCCAAATGGGTTAGCAATTACGCTAGTACAAGTAATTAAGGCAAACCAATCGCTTACACATTTCATAGTACATGCACCAATATCGTTTCAAAAATCAAAACTAGACATGTCTTTTCCGGAAACAAACAGTCAAACAATTTGCCTTGGGAACAGAGTAATATCATAGATTCCCGCACGAGGCCTCTAAGGACCCTCCCGCGCTGGCTATATCACAAAACAAAACACGCACATGCATCGCCTTGGGAACAGAGTAATATCATAGATTCCCGCACGAGGCCTCTAAGGACCCTCCCGCACTGGCTAGCTAAACAAACTCGTGAAATCCAGGGCGGCAGCATAGATTTCCCTCCTTGACCCGTCAGCCAACACGAGGTGAGTTACACACAAGTAATATACATCACCATTTCATGTTAAGCTTAAAGGTTTCCAAAAATACTTGCCTTGAATAAGAGACGGCGCAACGAACGGAAGGAAAACACCGACGACCGATAGGAGCCAGTAATCACGAACCTAACGATACGAAGAACACAATCATCACCAATTCTAACTAAATACGGAATTGGAAACACCCGAAAACCCTCGTACGATTTATGTGTATTCGTATCAAACAACGACGAGGGCGGATCGCAACCAAACCCTCTCGATTATGTAAATATCACGAAATACATCATGAGTTCGTAGGAGAACAAGAACAATGACGAGATTAATCATAATCAACAAGGATTAATCAACAATACGAAGCAAATCGAACAATACACCCGAAAATCCCCAAATCCTCCAAGGTAGGTTTTACCTTGATTTGAAGATGAACGATGGATGATTAGTGATAGGTGGATGGTATGATACTTGAATATGCTCTTACAATGGAGTTTGGATCGAAATCGGTCGAACCCTAGCTCCAGTCGTCGCTCCCGTCGCGAAAAGGAAAGAGAGAAGTGAGAAATGAGGAAAAACTGGGCCGCTGCCAGTTTATATACTGGCAGGTGTTACGGCCGTAACACAACCCACATACGGCCGTAACACAGGAACATTACGGCCGTAACCCGACTCTCTTACGGCCGTAACTGGCCTCTGGAAAGAATCGGGTAAAATTCTGACGACACTTACAGCCGTATCAAGACACCATTACGGCCGTATCAATACTTACGGCCGTAACTCTAGCATGTTACGCCCGTAACCCCCCCACTGGAATCAAGTACAGAAAACGAACTCATATTACGGCCGTATAAGGGAAACTTACGGCCGTAACTCTCAAGCATTACGGCCGTAACAATGCGGCTTACGGCCGTAACATAGCCTGAGACAGCAAGAAGAAATCTGAATCACTTCTCGACGAGGAAATGATCGGGAAGTAACGAGACGTATCTGCTACCAATGATATACTTCCATATTCACGCCAACGACAAAAGATATAAAATGAAACGTGATTCCGAATGTCCGAAGGTTCAGGAACAACAAAGATAACAAGAATACCCTAATCTTAGGAAAATTACGAAATGGCCCAAACGTTCACAAAACCGCGATATGACGTCGGATTAACAAACCGGAACTCACGATACGAACAACTCAACTATACGAACTCGTGAAACCAAAGGGATTAGAAAAGCGAGCGAGTTCTACGAGAATCGAACGTCCGTGCCATAATACATGACATAAAACGGAATAATATCAAAACATCACCAAGATCATCCCCGATGGAGAAACTCCAAGAATAGCATAGATTCAAAATGTCGACATGGTTACAAGCGAGCTACCATAAATAAAAATACACCAAAACGGGAATATCGGACAAAGAAGAAAAATGCGGATATTACATTCTACCCCTCTAAAAATAAGTTTCGTCCCGAAACTTAAGAAACAAACAACTCGGGGTATCTAGCACGCATGCTATCCTCGGTTTCCCAGGTTGCCTCCTCGACACCATGCCTCGACCACTGCACCTTGACCAAGGGAATGGTCTTATGCCTCAGTCGTTTCTCCCGATGCTCTAAAATCTTCAAAGGACGCTCCTCAAAAGTAATATTCTCGGCAACGTCAATCTCCCCATAGTCGATGATGTGACTAGGATCCGGGACATATTTCCTCAGCTGGGAAACATGAAAAACGTTATGAACATGACTCAGGGCCGGGGGTAACGCCAAACGGTATGCTAACACACCGACTCGCTCGAGAATCTCGAAGGGTCCAATAAATCTCGGACTCAACTTCCCCTTCTTCCCGAAACGGAAAACTCCTCTCATCGGCGACACCTTCAGCAAGACGTGGTCTCCCACCTCGAATTCTAAAGGTCGGCGACGGACATCGGCATATGACTTCTGTCGACTCTGGGCAGTCAACATCCGTTCTCGAATTAATTCTATCTTCCGTCTCGTCTCTAAAACGACATCCGGTTCGGTCCCGACCAAATCGGACGCCTCATTCCAACAAATCGGCGATCGACATCGTCGCCCATAAAGTGCCTCATACGGTGCCATCCGAATCGACGCGTGCCAACTATTGTTGTACGTGAATTCGATCAATGGCAAATGCTCCTCCCAGTCATTGCTCCAATCGAGAGCACAAGCACGCAACATATCCTCAAATGTCTGGATGGTGCGCTCCGACTGTCCATCTGACTGGGGATGAAAAGAGGTACTCAAATGCAAACGGGTACCTAACGCCTTATGCACCGCCTGCCAAAAGTGGGATACAAAACGACCATCACGATCCGAAACAATAGTCTTCGGAGTACCGTGAAGCCTCACAATCTGTGCGATAAATATACGGGCCAACTTCTCTGGGCCCCAAGTGTCCTTGATGCCCAGAAAATGTGCCGACTTGGTCAGACGATCAACAATCACCCAAACCATATTCATGCCCGATCTCGACCTCGGCAAACTCGTAATGAAATCCATCGATATATCTTCCCATTTCCATTCCGGAACGGGAAGTGACTGCAATAACCCAGCCGGTCGCTGATGCTCGATTTTGACCTGCTGACAAGTCAAACATTTTGCTACAAACTGCGCGACCTCCTCCTTCATATCATTCCACCAGAAATTCCTCCTCAGGTCCTTATACATCTTACTCGAACCAGGATGAACGGAGTAAGGTGTAGCATGGGCCTCGCGCAGAATACTCTGTCTCAACTCTAAGTCGTTCGGTACACAAAGCCGACTGAATCTCAAAACACCATCCTCATGGATTACAAAGCGAGACTTTCCCTTAAGAATGTTCTCTCGGATTTGAGTAATCATCGGATCCTCCAATCGCTTGACTTAATTTCATCGATCAAAGGCAGCGAAATCTCTAAAGCGCAAAGTTGCCCGGCAGTCCCGAGCAACAAAACCTCAATATCTAACTCGATCAAAGTCCGCCGAAGCTCGGGCGAGACGTAAGGACCTCAAGCGTTCGCAACGCAATCGGTTTCGGCTCAAGGCGTCGGCCACGACGTTCGCCTTGCCGGATGATAAAGGATTTCAAGGTCATAATCCTTAATCAGCTCTAACCACCTCCTCTGCCTCATATTCAACTCCCGCCGAGTAAATATGTATTTCGACTTTTATGATCGGTAAAAATCGACATGCCGAGCCGAAAAGATAGTGACGCCAAATCTTGAGCGCAAAAGCATTGCCGCTAACTCCAAATCATGAGTAGGGTAGTTAAGCTCATATGGCCTCAAGCTGTCTCGACGCAAAGGCAATGGTCTTGCCGTCTTTGCATCAATACGCACCCAAGACCACGGCGAAGCATCGCTATAGACGGCAAAACCCTCGTTGCCGCAGCAACGCCAAACCGGGGCTGAAGTCAAACGCCTCTTGACTCCTCAAAACTCGATCGCCTCTCGTCATTCCCGCACGAACTTCTCGGACTTATGGAGCAAGCTGTGTAAGTGGCGAGCCGATTCGAAACCCTCGGACGAACCTACGGTAGTAGCCGGCCCAAACCAAGAAACTACGAATCTCCTTCACATTCTTGGCGGTGCCCAATCCAACACCGCCTCAATTTTCTGCGGATCCACACGGACTCCCTCGGTGAAATCACGTGACCCAAAACATCACTTCCTTCAAATGAACTCACATTTCGAGAACTTCGCATAGAGTTGCTCGGTCCTCAAAATGTCTAACACTATCCGCAGATGATGGGCATGCTCTTCCTCATTCCTCGAATAGATAAGAATATCGTCAATGAAGACGACAACACACTTATCCAAATACTCGATAAAGACTTTGTTCATCAATTGCATGAACACCGCCGGCGCATTAGTTAACCCGAAAGGCATAACTACAAACTCGTAATGTCCGTATCTCGTCCGAAAAGGCTGTTTCGGCACGTCGGACTCTCTCACCCGGGTGATAGTACCCGATTTCAAATCAATCTTGAGAATACCGCATGACTCCCACCGGTCAAACAAGTCATCGATTCTCGGCAAAGGATACTTGTTCTTTATGGTCACCTTGTTTAGTTCGCGATAGTCGATACACAAACGTAGTGAACCATCTTTCTTCCGCACAAACAGGACCGGTGCGCCCCAAGGCGAGGCGCTCGGTCGAACATACCCCGAATCAAGAAGCTCACTCAACTGCTTCTTCAACTCTGACATCTCTGAAGGTGCCATGCGATACGGCGCCTTTGAAATAGGAGCCGCGCCTGGCTCTAACTCTATAGTAAACTCGACCTCACGATTCGGTGGCAATCCCGGTAACTCGTCAGGAAATACATCAGCAAACTCACTAACGACTGGAATCGACGAAAGCTCGACCCCACCATTATCAGCCTTCAAGGCGTAACACCAATAACCAGTACACCCCTTCCGCAGGAGTTTCATCGCCTTTAAGGCATTAATAACGAACTTCTTGTTTCCCCTCTTCTGCCCTGCGAAAGAGTGTTTGGTGCCGTCCTCGGCTAACATAGTGATGATTCTCGTGCGGTAGTTCATGATCGCGCCATTCCGCTCGAGCCAATCATCCCCGAGAATCAAATCCTCACCCTCGATACCCACGACAATAAGGTTAGAGAGCCAAGCCCTCTCACAAATAATCACAGAACAGTCCCGGACTTCTCGATCACCGACAATTCTATCACCGCTAGGAAGTTTAACGATGAAAGGCTCACAAGGTGACAAGCAGTCGAGACTCAAACGGCGTACACACTCTAGAGAAATGAATGAATGCGTAGCACCCGAATCAAAAAGCACACCGACAGATGAGAATGGATATGAACGGCACTGCCGCCACGAGGCGCCTTTGGATCATCGGCCCTCCTCATCTCATAGATACGCGGGTGGCGAGCCGACACTGGAAGCTCCACCCCTAGCGGGCTGACCCGACCCTACCTCGGCCGGCACTCGGTGGAGGCGGCGAGCAAATGAGCCACGGTTCACACTCGGCTCAACGGTGCTTGGTTGAGAAGAACAGGCGCCACGAAGGCTTTGATCTGCTCACAAAAAGGGGCCTTGTGGCCTAGCCGTCCCACAAGTATGACAGTAAACTTCGGACGAGAACACTGCCCGGCTCCTATGGCCGCACACCACAGTTAAAACATGTGGGTTCACGAGCGGAGGTTCGGAGGCACCCCAGCTCCCAGAGCGAGCCGAACCGCCCGTTGAAATACTTGCGGCTTGAGATTTCTGCGCCTCCACTCTTAGGACCGAGAAAAATTTCCGACCGACTTACGCTTCTTGCTCTCACGAGCCAAATCACTGCCATCTTGACATATCATAAGCAAGAGCTCGACTCGATAATCCTTCAAGGTAGTACAGACGAGCCGGACATATAGTCCCGAATGGGCCAGTTTCATCCTCCTGGAAAAATGGAAAATTTTGTCGCTCTCGGCGACAACTTGGGTCTTCACATAACCTGACTCCTTGTTAAAGTCGGCAATGGCCTGAGATACGGGGATATCCCGTGGTTGAGCATCGTAGAAAGCATGCACTCGAGCCTGTGTGACCGGCCACGGACAATACTCAGTCTCCATCAACTCCTGAAACTCGGCCCACGAAGCAACATGATCTTTGGGACCGACGGCCTCCCACCAATCTGTAGCATCTCCCGTGAGGAAGTATTGAGCAATAGGGACCTTACGGTCCTCGGGGCAGTTGGTAGCAGTGAAAACTTTGGATATCTCCTTGATCCACCCTTCCCAGCAGATCGGGTCCGAAGCTCCCGAAAACTGAGGAGGATGCATCTTGATGACATCCTGAAGCCAGCGATCCGCTCCGCCCCGATTAGCATGGGCACGGTTGGGGTTCTGACCACTGAGCTATAGCCGCCATCTCGGTTAACCATTTGCCTTTGCCTGCCGCAATACCAAGATCGGCGCGCTCCCGAAGAAGCATGACTATGACGGTCACCGATCGCCGGCTCCCGAAGAATGTGACGTGGCCGCCCACCGGCCGCCCACGTCCTCGGCCGCGTCCACGACCACGACCACGACCACGACCACGGTTACCTCCGGCGTCCATACTGGTGTTAAGAGATAACAGAAGTACATTGATGATGAGTAAGGGAGGAAAAAGCAACTTCAACTCGAAAAGCAGAAATACAATGTAAGAAAACAAAGGACTGAGTAAGAAAACTTACGAGCACTCGAAGTACCGAGATGCTGGCAGCGGTGTGACAATGTGCAAACAAAACATGACTAGACCCAAATAACCAACAAGCCTAGGTATCCATAAACCTAGAGCTCTGATACCATTTTCTGTAACACCCCGAGATATTCGGAATATGTTACAGCGTCGTAGACCCCTACATGGGACCTACCAGGCTACAATAGAAAAACTCCACTCGACTAACCATCTTGGTTAGCGAGGATACACAATTAAATAACATGACATATAAAGATACGCCCGGAGCAACCGGCAAAATAAGCATCAACCAACAACGTGACAGTTTAAAGCAATACAATACGGAGTTTGAAACAAAAAGCCTAAGTACTCGCGAGTACAATCTATAAGTTTAAAACTGTGGGAACAACCATATCGAAATGGACAAAGGAAATAGTAGACCCAAATGCACATGTCAACGACCCTGGCCAACATCCTCGTACTGTCCTGGTGCTCGCTCGTTCGGATAATCATAACCTGAAATCCATAACAAGAATTTCCCCAAAACGGGTCCCCAAAGGGGTTAGCAATTACGCTAGTACAAGTAATTAAGGCAAACCAATTGCTTACACATTTCATAGTACATGCACCAATATCGTTTCAAAAATCAAAACTAGACATGTCTTTTCCGGAAACAAACAGTCAAACAATTTGCCTTGGGAACAGAGTAATATCATAGATTCCCGCACGAGGCCTCTAAGGACCCTCCCATGGCTATATCACAAAACAAAACACGCACATGCATCGCCTTGGGAACGAGTAATATCATAGATTCCCTTGCACGAGGCCTCTAAGGACCCTCCCGCATGGCTAGCTAAACAAACTCGTGAAATCCGGGCGGCGGATAGATTTCCCTCCTTGACCCCGTCGGGCCAACACGAGGTGAGTTACACACAAGTAATATACATCACCATTTCATGTTAAGCTTAAAGGTTTCCAAAAATACTTGCCTTGAATAAGAGACGGCGCAACGAACGGAAGGAAAACACCGACGACCGATAGGAGCCGGTAATCACGAACCTAACGATACGAAGAACACAATCATCACCAATTCTAACTAAATACGGAATTGGAAACACCCGAAAACCCTCCTACGATTTATGTGTATTCGTATCAAACAACGACGAGGGCGGATCGCAACCAAACCCTCTCGATTATGTAAATATCACGAAATACATCATGAGTTCGTAGGAGAACAAGAACAATGACGAGATTAATCATAATCAACAAGGATTAATCAACAATACGAAGCAAATCGAACAATACACCCGAAAATCCCCAAATCCTCCAAGGTAGGTTTTACCTTGATTTGAAGATGAACGATGGATGATTAGTGATAGGTGGATGGTATGATACTTGAATATGCTCTTACAATGGAGTTTGGATCGAAATCGGTCGAACCCTAGCTCCAGTCGTCGCTCCCGTCGTGAAAAGGAAAGAGAGAAGTGAGAAATGAGGAAAATCGGGCCGCTGCCGGTTTATATCTTGGCAGTGTTACGGCCGTAACACAACCCACATACGACCGTAACACAGGAACATTACGGCCGTAACCCGACTCTCTTACGGCCGTAACTGGCCTCTGGAAAGAACTGGGTAAAATTTACGAACGACACTTACGGCCGTATCAAGACACCATTACGGCCGTATCAATACTTACGGCCGTAACTCTAGCATGTTACGCCCGTAACCCCCCCACTGGAATCAAGTACAGAAAACGAACTCATATTACGGCCGTATAAGGGAAACTTACGGCCGTAACTCTCAAGCATTACGGCCGTAACAATGCGGCTTACGGCCGTAACATAGCCTGAGACAGCAAGAAGAAATCTGAATCACTTCTCGACGAGGAAATGATCGGGAAGTAACGAGACGTATCTGCTACCAACTGATATACTTCCAACAGATTCACGCCAACGACAAAAGATATAAAATGAAACGTGATTCCGAATGTCCGAAGGTTCAGGAACAACAAAGATAACAAGAATACCCTAATCTTAGGAAAATTACGAAATGGCCCAAACGTTCACAAAACCGCGATATGACGTCGGATTAACAAACCGGAACTCACGATACGAACAACTCAACTATACGAACTCGTGAAACCAAAGGGATTAGAAAAGCGAGCGAGTTCTACGAGAATCGAACGTCCGTGCCATAATACATGACATAAAACGGAATAATATCAAAACATCACCAAGATCATCCCCGATGGAGAAACTCCAAGAATAGCATAGATTCAAAATGTCGACATGGTTACAAGCGAGCTACCAAAAATAAAAATACACCAAAACGGGAATATCGGACAAAGAAGAAAAATGCGGATATTACAAAGATTACACTGGAAATATTCTTACCTTGTAATTACATTGATATGTAATCGTCTATGTTGATGTGATCGTTATCATTGTTGAGTATTGTGGCTGACCCCGTCGCGGGCTTTATCTTTTAGGTACTCGGAGATCGAGCTAGTAGCAATCGTGAAGGGATGAGCTTCCTGGTGATACTGGCTATGACATGGTTATTTGGGATTCGAGTATTCTTTCTGGTTGTTATGATTCCGCTGCAAATGTATTTCCTACTGTGTTATATCCGCTGCGTGTGTATCTTTTAATGGCTTTCGGTATTTTACCAGCTCGTGTACAATTTCAAAATGCCCCTTTTGGTATCTTTGCCTTGTACTTTCAAATGGTACTTTATGACGGTATTTGGGAACTATGTTTTGAAAATATTTGAGTATTTAAAATATTACCGTCTTTGCCTCTTTGGCGTGTCTAAAACGTTTGCGAAAATAATTTTAGCCGTGTGGGTTCCGGCGTAGGGCCCACGGTACTTTAATATCCCCGGTTGATTTTTGGGGGCATTACACGACGTCCCGTACAACTGGGAAGAGTGGAAAGAAGAAGAAAATTTCATTCTGGAGGTGGCGGATACCCAAAACATCGAAGTCTTAATTCAATGGGAAAATAACTTTTGCCGTGAGCTAATTTCAAAATTCTATCTGGCAAAAGAAAAGGGTCGATTAAAAGAGAAGTCCCAATCCAATGACAGAACTCCCTCTGACGGCAACCAATCCAAACCGGACTCAGATGCCGATGACGATGCTCTTCAGGCTGGTTTGAGGATCAGCCGCGAAGAAGCACGGGAAGGAGAAATGTTCCGTATGCAAAGCCAACAGGGTCAGGGGACCTTAGATAGACATCAGTCCCCCATCCCTCAACAGGAAGCCACTCAGGACAAACAGGAGGAATCAGTCCCTCATGTACAGCAAGAAGTTCCTGATCATGGAGACAAGCCTATCTCTGACCAAGAAGAAGATGCCCGCGCCAACCGACGAGAGGAATCAGTCCCTATGCCAGAGCAGGCAGAAGCTGAGAGTCAGCAAGAGGATTCAGTCTCTCATGTATGCCTGATTACAGAAAATCAAACAGCTCAGGAGGAATCAGTCCCTCCTGTTCCCGAGAACGAAGAAGCCGCACAACCTTACGAAGCACCTACCGCTGACGAACCCGTGCAAGATGCCCCTGTATCTCCCATCTCTGTGAGCTCCAAGTCAGATTCTGATGACATATTGTTTCCAAACAATAGACCACGACGCCCTCATTGTAATATCCGTAATTTTCCATTTTTAGCAGTTTCCATTTTTGGTGTATGTCTATTTTTATCGACTCTCTTGTAACCGTTTCGACGTTTTGAATCTACTTTGTTCTTGGAGTTTTTCCATTTGGACGAGTTTTGATGAAGTTTTCACGTGATCCCATTTTATGATATGTTTTGCCGTATGAACGTTCGATTCTGGTAAAACTCATTCATTTTCGTGGTTTCATGGTTTGTACAAGTTCGTAATTGAGTTGGTCGTGTGGAGACTTTCGGTTTGTAAATCCGACGTCGTATCGTGATTTTCGGACGCTTGGGTCATTTTCGTAATTTCCTATAAGTTTAGGGAATTTCATATTCGTTGTCGTATTTCGGATTCCCGGGTAGTCGGACTGATGTTTTCTTGTGATGGTTAGACTCGTCATCGAATATTCTTCGTAGTCGTATTTTTGGTTCGATAGCAGGTCCGGGTTTCGGGGTCGTCCGGAATCGTTTGGACAGCAGCAGCCAGTACTGCTGTCCAGTAGGGGTGTTACGGCCGTAACACCCAGAAATTACGGCCGTAAGTTGGCCATGTTACGGCCGTAAGTGTCCCTATTCTGGCCAGAATGTACCATTGCTTTAAAACAATGGCGAGGCCCAAGACCTCATTTTCTATCCTTCCTTTCGTTTTTCTTCACGGGGCGACTCCAGAGGCGATTCCTTCAGTTTTGATCGGAGAATTTGTCGTGTTCCATCACCGTAGAATCGTAGTAACATATCACCATCAGCGTAATCATCCTCCATTGTCCGAATCCGAGGTATCTTCTTCAGGAACCCTAACTTGTATAAATTGGGGGTTTTTTGGGTTTTTCGTGATTGACTCTGAATTGTTCATGTATGTTGCGAAAATTCTTATCGATTGTTGTTATTGGGTGATTTCCAATCCGTTTTTCCTCGAATTAATCCATGTATTGTTGATACAGGGAGATTTTGCATAAACCCTCGCCCGTATCGATTGAACGTCTATTGTCGTGATTTGTAGTCGGGGTTTTGGGAGTATTCCTTTCGATTATTGATGTCCGTCGGGACTGAGTTATGCTAATTCTTCGTTTAGGAACTGTCGTTTTCCATTCGGATCACCCGTAGTCGTTTTCACTTCCGATTCTTCGAAGATGTCACAAAGGCAAGTACTTTACATTTGTTTACATGTTCTATTATTTGAATTGTGGTTGTATCGTGGTTGTTGTGGATGGATATGTGTATGTTCACCTAGGGACGGTCCGACGGGGCCTCTAGGGATACGTATTGCCGTGTGTGTGCGTATCATGAACTGTGGTTAACCACCCAGGGATGTCTGACGGGGCTCTGCGGGGTACGGTGGCCGTGAGTCTCGTACCAAGGTTAACTTTGAATTATGATTGTTGGAGATAATGTGTTTTGTGATTGTACATTGTAAATATTCCGGAATATAAAACGTTTTCAAAAATGATTTTTGGCGCATTATTCATCTGATTAGAATGTAGTTCAAATGGATTGTACTTGCACTAGCAGTTGTCGCTAACCCCTTAAATGGGGGAAATACTTTTTGTATTTCAGGTATTGATCGTGGGGACAAGCGAGCACCCGAGCCATATGAAGATGATGGGCAAGCATGATATTGTCCAGTGGTTGATTATTGGTGTTCTGTCTGTCAATTGTTATTGATGTCTGATTTTGGGATTTCTGTATTATAAATTGGTTTAAGTACTCGAGTACTTCCGGTTGAATTTGTTAATGTCGTTTTCCCGTTTTGGGGAAATGGATTTGACGTCAGAATTTTATTTGTCGGTTTGTAGTCTTTTATTTGAATTGTCGTTTTATTAATGATTGTTTGCCGTTGTCGAATGTCTTGTTTGGTACGTTAGCCTGGTGGATTCCACAGTGTGGGGTCCACGGCTGTAATATGCCCGAATGTCTTGGGGGTGTTACGAATATGGTATCGAGCCTAGGTTTATGGATACCTAGGTGCCGGTTATTCGGGTCTAGTTAAGTGTCGTTTTGGGACAGTATCACCGCTATGCCATCATCTCGATGCGCGGTGCTCGTAAGTTTTTCCTAACTTGACTCGTTTCACCGTTATGTTCTATTCCTGTCTTAGTAACTTGTTGCGTTTTGCGTTTGAATTGTACTTACCCGTTGCTTCTTCAGAATTCCTGCTGGTAGAGGACGCGGACACGGTCGCGGACGCGGTAGGGGACGTGGCGCAACGTGTGGGGCGGCCATGTTCGATCACTCGGGAACTGATTCGGCGATGCCCTCTTTGTCGAACAGTGTTCCCCCTAGCTCCGGAGGTCAGCAGGACCAGTCTGCTAGCTCTGGTAATGCACATGAGAATGTTGGAGTGGCCAACATTTTGCAGCAAGTAGCGAACCAGATGACGCTACTGACTCAGGCCGTTCTAGTCGGCCAAGCTAATGCCAACCCAGTTCCGCCTACTGGATCCGGCAATGATAAGTTGCTTCAGGACGTGATTCGTATGCGTCCTCCACAGTTTGATGGTGCTTCCGACCCTTCCGGTTGGGAGAATTGGCTATTCGAGATGGAGAAAGTATTTGAGGCTGCTAATTGTTCCGAGGAGAGGAAAGTACCCATTGCCCAGTACTTCCTCGCCAAGGAGACAGCAACGTGGTGGCAAGCGGTGAAACCGCGTGGCCAAGGCGACCACGTGGGCGAGTTTCTAATCGATGGAAGATGAATTTTGTCCATGGCCAGTGAAAGAGGGGAGGATCCGAGCCTTCTTTGAGGCTAAGCCCCAAGACGTTCCTATTTCTCAAGCTATCAAGGACTACAATCAACAACTGCATTATGTGAGGAACTAAGTCCGAGAAGAGCTTGATAAGATCCGCCACTTTGATATGCGGATGAAACCGAGGGTGCGCCACTACATGTCTGATCTGGGGTGCACGACTTTGAAAGAATATCAGAATAAGGCGATGGCTTATGAGATGTCGTTTTCTGCGACAGAGACGACAACCGAAGGAAAGAAACAGAAAACCGCCGGTCAGTTTTTGGGAGGCAAGTCAGGAGGGTATCCAAAGACTCAGTCTGGTTCGCGAGTCTTCGGGAGTCAGTCGCCATCATTTGGTCGAGGAAACGGTTCTAGGTCTGCTCCTGCTGGTTCCGTTCGTGGTCCTACGTGCTTCAACTGTAGTCGTCCGGGCCACATGATGAGTGAGTGTGATAGGCCTCCGATTCAGTCTTGTGGTCGGATGGGCCATCGTGCTAAGTTTTGTACGGATGCAGCTCGGGCTCCAGTTACTCAGATATCAGCCCCAGCTGCGGGAGAGCCAAGTGTGAATCAGGCACCGACAGTTCCTCAGCCGCAGTAGAGTTTTGGGAGAGGTCGAGGACATGGTCAGCCTTCTAGAGGGGGAGCTTCTAGTGCGGGGTCTGTTTCGCCCCGAGCGTACGAGATGAGACGAGCAGGAGATCCTGACGCGACGGTGGCTACAGGTACCGTCCACATCCTTGATCATCCTGTTTCCGTATTGTTCGATTTCGGTGCTACGCATTCTTTTATATCTATGGATTGTGTGCGTCGTCTGCATGCTGATTGCCTTGTTGCTTGTGAGCCTTTTGTTGTTAAACTTCCTAGCGGGGATAGCATCGTGGGGGACCGTGAGATTAGAGATTTTTCTGTGAGTATCGCGGGGAGGGATTGGCCTTCTAATCTGATCACGGTAGATATTAGAGATGAGGATTTGATTCTGGGTGAGGATTGGCTGGACCGTCATGGGGCGATCATGAATTATAGAACGAGTACGGTTTCGATGTTAGCCTCTGACGGTACCGAGCATTCTTTTGTGGGGCGTAAGCGGAGTAGCCAGAGACTTCTGATCAGCGCCTTGAAGGCGGTGAGACTTCTTCGAGGAGGTTGCACGGGCTATTGGTGTTACGCTTTGAGATCAGAAGAAGGGGGAGTCGAGCTCTCGTCTATTCCGGTAGTGTGTGAGTACCCTGATGTTTTCCCAGACGAGTTGCCGGGTTTGCCGCCGGACCGAGAAGTTGAGTTTACTGGCCGATTTAGAGCCGGGTGCGGACTGATCTCTAAGACGCCATACCGTATGGCGCCGCCGAAATCTTTGGAGTTGAAGAAACAATGGGAGAGTTGCTAGACATGGGGTATATTCGACCGAGTGCTTCACCTTGGGGCGCACCGGTCTTGT
This sequence comes from Orobanche coerulescens, assembly GCA_033398695.1. Taxonomy (NCBI): domain Eukaryota; kingdom Viridiplantae; phylum Streptophyta; class Magnoliopsida; order Lamiales; family Orobanchaceae; genus Orobanche; species Orobanche coerulescens. The sequence goes on along the minus strand of CM065809.1, from coordinate 39,719,280 downwards.
TTGTGAAGAAGAAGGATGGGTCACTTCGTTTGTGTATCGACTACCGAGAGTTGAACAAAGTGACCATCAAACACAAGTATCCGTTCCCGAGGATTGATGATTTGTTTGATCAGTTGCAAGGGCAATCGTGTTTCAAGATTGATTTGAGATCAGGGTATTATCAGCTCCGAGTGAAGGATACCGATATTCCGAAGACGGCCTTTCGGACGAGATACAGACACTACGAGTTTGTGGTTATGCCTTTTGGGCTAACCAACGCACCAGCCGTGTTCATGCAGCTTATGAACAAAGTCTTTATCGAGTACCTCGATAAGTGTGTAGTCATTTTTATCGACGACATCCTGATTTACTCGAGGAGCGAGGAAGAGCACGCCCGTCATTTGCATATCGTATTAGATATTTTGAGAACTCAGCATCTTGTTGCGAAGTTCTCAAAGTGCGAGTTTTGGTTACAGGAGGTTATGTTTCTCGGTCATGTGATATCGGTCGAGGGTGTTCGTGTGGACCCACATAAGGTAGAGGCAGTGTTGGATTGGGCGCCGCCCAAGAATGTGAAGGAGGTCCGCAGTTTTCTGGGATTAGCCGGGTATTACCTTAGATTCGTCGAGGGGTTCTCTAAGCTCGCTCGACCGCTGACTCAGTTGTTACAGAAGTCGGAGAAGTTTGCGTGGACCAATGAGAGGCAGAATAATTTTGAGGAGTTGAAGAAGCGGTTGACGACCGCTCCCGTTTTGGCTTTACCGAGTGGTAATGATGGTTTCTCAGTTTATAGTGATGCTTCGGGCCAAGGGCTCGGATGCGTACTTATGCAGCACGGGAGGACGATTGCCTATGCTTCCCGTCAGTTGAAACCGTACGAATTGAATTACCCTACGCACGATCTTGAGTTGGCCGCAGTCGTATTTGCATTGAAGATCTGGCGTCATTACTTGTATGGCTCGTCGTGTCAGATTTTCACCGATCACAAGAGCCTGAAGTACATTTTCACGCAGAAAGAGCTTAATATGAGACAGAGGAGATGGTTGGAATTAATTAAGGATTACGATCTCGAGATCCTTTATCATCCGGGCAAGGCTAATGTGGTAGCAGATGCCTTAAGCCGGAAATCGGTATCGCTTCGGGCGCTTGAGTTACTCACGGCCCAGTCGGGACTTCAGCGAGAGTTTATGAGGTTGAGCATTGAGATTGTACTGCCAGAGAGTTCCGGGCAGTTGCGTACTCTTGAGATTTCTTTATCTCTGGTCGAGGACATTAAATCGGGACAGTTGGAGGACCCGATATTTATTCATCTTCGGGAGAGTGTAGGGAAAGGGAAAGCCCCGGGATTCGTTATTCATGAGGACAGAGTTTTGAGATTCCGTGGTCGGTTGTGTGTTCCGAACTACTCGAAATTGAGACAGAGTATTATGCGAGAGGCTCATGAGTCACCTTACTCAGTCCATCCAGGCTCGAGTAAAATGTATAAGGATTTAAGAAAGAATTTCTGGTGGAACGACATGAAGAGGGAGGTAGTTCAGTTTGTGGCTAAGTGTTTGACTTGTCAACAAGTCAAGATTGAGCATCAGCGGCCAGCCGGGTTGTTGAAACCACTTCCCATCGTGGAGTGGAAGTGGGAGGATATCTCTATAGATTTTGTCATGGGTTTGCTGAGGACGAAGACTGGTATGAATATGGTGTGGGTGATTGTAGACCGACTGACTAAGTCGGCACATTTTCTGGGCATCAAGGATACTTGGGGTCCAGAAAAGTTGGCTCGTATTTTTATCGCACAGGTAGTGAGGCTTCATGGTACGCCGAGGACCATTATTTCAGATAGAGATGGCCGGTTTGTATCGCACTTTTGGCAGGCGGTACATAAGGCATTGGGGTCACGGTTGCGTTTGAGTACATCTTTCCACCCCCAGACTGACGGACAGTCCGAACGTACCATTCAGACGTTCGAGGATTTGTTGCGCGCGTGCGCATTAGATTGGAGTGGTGACTGGGAGGAGCATTTGGCCTTAATTGAGTTTACTTATAATAATAGCTGGCACGCGTCGATTAAGATGGCACCGTATGAGGCACTTTATGGACGATGTTGCCGATCACCGATATGTTGGGATGAGCCGTCCGATCTAGTTGGTACCGAGCCAGACCTTGTGTTAGAGACGAGGGAGAAAGTTGAATTGATTAGAAAGAGAATGTTGGCTGCTCAGAGTCGAAAAAAGTCTTATGCGGATGTTAGGCGTCGACCCTTGGAGTTTGAGGTGGGAGATCATGTTCTGTTGAGAGTGTCTCCGACGAAGGGAGTTTTCCGTTTTGGGAAGAAAGGGAAACTCAGCCCGAGATATATTGGACCTTTCGAGATATTGGAGAGAGTGGGCGAGTTAGCGTACCGGTTAGCCTTGCCTCCGTCGTTGAGTCATGTTCATAGCGTATTTCACGTCTCCCAGCTGAGGAAGTATGTTCCGAACCCATCCCACATTATTGATTTTGGAGACGTGGAGATCGAGAAGGATGCTACGTTTGAGGAGAGGCCCGTTAAGATTTTGGAGCGTCGAGACAAACAGTTAAGGCACAAAACCATTCCTTTGGTTAAGGTGCAATGGTCGAGGCACGGAGTATAAGAAGCGACGTGGGAGTTAGAGGAGGATATGCGTTCGAGGCATCCCGAACTTTTTGATTCTTAAGTTTCGGGACGAAACTTTATTTTAGAGGGGGAGAATGTAATATCCGTAATTTTCCATTTTTAGCAGTTTCCATTTTTGGTGTATGTCTATTTTTATCGACTCGCTTGTAACCGTTTCGACGTTTCGAATCTACTTTGTTCTTGGAGTTTTTCCATTTGGACGAGTTTTGATGAAGTTTTCACGTGATCCCATTTTATGATATGTTTTGCCGTATGAACGTTCGATTCTCGTAAAACTCGTTCATTTTCGTGGTTTCATGGTTTGTACAAGTTCGTATGATTGAGTTGGTCGTGTGGAGACTTTCGGTTTGCAAATCCGACGTCGTATCGTGATTTTCGGACGCTTGGGTCATTTTCGTAATTTCCTATAAGTTTAGGGAATTTCATATTCGTTGTCGTATTTTGGATTCCCGGGTAGTCGGATTGATGTTTTCTTGTGATGGTTAGACTCGTCATCGAATATTCTTTGTAGTCGTATTTTTGGTTCGATAGCAGGTCCGGGTTTCGGGGTCGTCCGGAATCGTTTGATGGACGGGCCCGATCTTCTTTCATCGAGGGTGTTACGGCCGTAACACCCGGTTCTGACCTTAAGTTGGCCATGTTACGGCCGTAAGTTTCCCTATTACGGCCGTAATAAATTACCATTTAAAGCAATGGCGGAGGCCCAAGACCTCATTTTCTATCCTTCCTTTCGTTTTTCTTCACGGGGCGACTCCAGAGGCGATTCCTTCAGTTTTGATCGGAGAATTTGTCGTGTTCCATCACCGTAGAATCATAGTAACATATCACCATCAGCGTAATCATCCTCCATCGTCCGAATCCGAGGTATCTTCTTCAGGAACCCTAACTTGTATAAATTGGGGGTTTTTCGGGTTTTTCGTGATTGACTCCGAATTGTTCATGTATGTTGCGAAACTTCTTATCGATTGTTGTTATTGGGTGATTCCCAATCCGTTTTTCCTCGAATTAATCCATGTATTGTTGATATGGGGAGATTCTGCATAAACCCTCGCCCGTATCGATTGAACGTCTATTGTCGTGATTTGTAGTCGGGCTTTTGGGAGTATTCCTTTCGATTATTGATGTCCGTCGGGACTGAGTTATGCTAATTCTTCGTTTAGGAACCGTCGTTTTCCATTCGGATCACCCGTAGTCGTTTTCACTTCCGATTCTTCGAAGATGTCACAAAGGCAAGTACTTTACATTTGTTTACATGTTCTAGTATTTGAATTATGGATGTATCGTGGTTGTTGTGGATGGATATGTGTATGTTCACCTAGGGACGGTCCGACGGGGCCTCTAGGGATACGTATTGCCGTGTGTGTGCGTATCATGAACTGTGGTTAACCACCCAGGGATGTCTGACGGGGCTTTGCTGGGTACGGTGGCCGTGAGTCTCGTACCAAGGTTAACTTTGAATTATGATTGTTGGAGATAATGTGTTTTGTGATTGTACATTGTAAATATTCCGGAATATAAAACGTTTTCAAAAATGATTTTTGGCGCATTATTCATCTGATTGGAATGTAGTTCAAATGGATTGTACTTGCACTAGCAGTTGTCGCTAACCCCTTAAATGGGGGAAATACTTTTTGTATTTCAGGTATTGATCGTGGAGACAAGCGAGCACCCGAGCCGTATGAAGATGATGGGCAAGCATGATATTGTCCAGTGGTTGATTATTGATGTTCTGTCTGTCAATTGTTATTGATGTCTGATTTTGAGATTTCTGTATTATAAATTGATTTAAGTACTCGAGTACTTCCGGTTTGAATTTGTTAATGTCGTGTTACCGTTTTGGGGAAATGGATTTGACGTCAGAATTTTATTTGTCGGTTTGTAGTCTTTTATTTGAATTATCGTTTTATTAATGATTGTTTGCCGTTGTCGAATGTCTTGTTTGGTACGTTAGCCTGGTGGATTCCATAGTGTGGGGTCCACGGCGCTGTAATATGCCCTGAATGTCTTGGGGGTGTTACACTCATCACCATGTGGTTCTACATCAACTCAACGAGCCCGAGGATGAAAAACAAGCGCACCTTGGCTTCCCGCACACTGAGGCCTCGATAGAGCAACTCCATGCAATCGGTCGATAGACTGTATTCATGCAAGACGCAGTGAAGTCACTGGGGCTCGATTGGATGCGAGAGATAGCTCAGGATGATCTCTGTAGCCTAAAGAATGCAATCTCTATCGTTGAGGACACGTTTCGTCTAATGCCTAATGCATTATGGAAAGCGCTCAGTCAACTACAGGTGTATCATAAGAGACTCCTTAGGCAAGAACAGGAGAAGCTCAGAGTATCCGAAGCCAAGACTGTCGCTGCCCTTTAAGAGACTGGATCCAGACTATCAGGACATGATAAGAAAATTGATGACATGTCTCTGGTGCTCAGTACTCTTGTCGACAAAATCACGAATCTGGAGACCAAACAAGACAAAGCTATGAAGGTACTAGAACAAATTGATGCAAAGGTCACAGATATTGATGATGCCAAAAAGAGGGAAGAAACCAGAGAGGCTGGAAAGAGATGGAGGATGGAAAGAGAGAAAGAGGTGGAGGCTGCTCTCGAAGAAAGTGTTGCTACTGGAATAGGCCGCCTGGCCGCACCTACAAGAGGATACAGGGTATCTGGTTTTCGTCCTAAGTTCCATGATCCCAACGTTCCTTGGAAGAACAACGTGCATAAACCATCCGAGATTTCTCTTCCCACCAAACGACATCCTATAGGTGAAGAAATAAAGGACTGGAGGAAGAACGAACTAATGAGGTACTTCGTTAAACTCATCAGGGAGTCCTTCATGTTTAACAAGGTCAAGACTCTGTCGGATGCAGCAGGCGAATTCACAAGGATGCTAGCAAAAGGAAAGCTTCCTAGGCAATTACTAATTAAATCAAGGCACCAAAAAGGTGATCGGCTCACCCACCCAGATGACTAGATACTTGCGTTCGATCAATCCGCTGAAGGAAGAGCTACCTACCGGGATCGAAGCAAGGATTCACTAATCAATTGGTGGAAAGGGACCGAGAATGGTACTGACAGGAGACCTTGGAGGCATTCTCAGTATGGGAATTAGCTTGTTTGGACCTTCTCACTATATCTGTCTACTAGGCTTATTGTTGCAGTTTGAACTCTCTGTATATTTTCCATTTCGAGAACTTGTAATTTTATTTCTTTTTCAGATTATAAATAAAATTTGTTCTCTTAAAAGATTCGAGCTCGTAATCTATGCTTACTATTTTTACTGTTTAATTACATTTGTATTTACTACAAATGTCTTAAAGATGTAAGAACTTGTCTACGAACAGTTCACTAGTTAAGTTGTATTCAACCTAGAAAAACACTGTAAGATTGTTCCTGCGCGCTAATCATAAGTTTAAAGTTGTAATACACATCCCTGTAGAAGTTTTTATTTCTTAAAACTTGCCTGCGAGCAGTTCACACTTTTTTTTAGACTAAGTACTAAAAATCAGATCAATCGACATAAGACCAAGAGTCGGCCTCTCTTAATCAATAAGTCATCTTGAAGAAGTTTTGGGATTATCAAAAAGGGGCAAATTGTTGGGATAAACAATCTTATATCCTATTTTGATAACGGCCGTCATACAGCAAAGGAGTCAAACGAGCTAAAATCCCGCTAAATATGAACGATGTCTGAAACATCCATACAGCTCTTCCATACAGCATTGAAGATTCCACAGTCTAGCCTACAGCTACAGCGAAAGACTAAATATGTCGGATACAACAAACAAGTTGTAAGCTGTTTTACTTGGGAAAAGTAAAACACATCTGATGGGACTGAATAAAGAATGCTCTATAACCGTTGAAAATACACTTTGTTTATTCATAAAGTATTCACGGTTAAAGCAGCATTTATTGCTGATAGAACATCATTTAATGCAGCCGAAGTGAGACAAGTCTGAATGCTGAAGAACATTCAATGCGGAGTCAAAAGAATGTCTCGAGCATTAAATGCGATCTGCTTTAATTTAAATATTCAGCAAGCCGCCAATTAGAGATTTCAACATCTCACCAACCTGCAACGGCTACATTTATAACGGATGCATTTTACAAAGGTGTAATACCCGTCATTTTTATAATGCAATATTATTAATTATAATAATATTATAATGCATTTCATATTATTATTTAATTTCATTTAGAGAATCACGGACATTTATTTCGACTAGCCCGAGTCAATTTCTCAAGTTAATTTTAGAACGTTTAATATTATTAGTCAATGCTATTAATATTAAAATAATTAAAGGTAATATTATTAATAATAATAATATTTATTATAAGTACCATATTAATATTGACGGTATTAATATTTTCATCTTTATCATTTTATATCACCATCTACAGTACTCTCGATATTATTACTACTGTTACTATTATTATTTTATTCTTTACTATTATTATTATTATTATTATTATTTTATTAGCATTATTATTACCATGGCCCAAATGTAGGGTGCTGACTCAAATCAATAATTAAGCCCAGAATAATTAACATAACCCTAATTCTAATACAGTATAAATACACACATTACTGTACAATACTACAACACAGAATACAACCTTTCCCTCAGCCGTTCCCCAACCCTAGCAATTCTGCAGTGCAGAAATCTTTTGCATCCATCGTTCAATCATTCAACAAAAAAATAAAATTTCGATACACAGAGGAAGGAGAAGAAGACGTCATCTTCATCGACCCGGCCGTCTCTAGAAAATTTTCTGCTCAGAATCGTTCCAGTCCCGAAAGCACCCACCTTCAGTTCCTCGTATTTCTCCCTTCAGTAAGGTAAAATCACATCCTAGTTTTCTCTTACTCGTCTGCAAATTTCAATTTTTTTTGCTTGAATCTAACAATAACCGGATGCCAAATCCAAAACCAACGAATCAATAAAACCGAAAAACTGAGATCGAAACTTCAGACCCGAATTTGTGTATCCACCTCGATTTTCATCTTCCCAAACAAATCAAAACAAACACTTTCAGCCCCAAAACACCAAGCCAAAAATCAACTTTCAAACCCGTAACCCGATTTGAATATGAAAATCTGTAAGCCTCAAACCCAGCCTGAACTCATGGTCGAACCCAAATCGGAAATCCATATTCATACCCGAATTCAGCATCCCCGGCCGAAACCAAAGTCCGACGGGAAACGGACCTTCCTCTCCTTGGCCGCGAGCTGCCGCCAAACCGAGCCGCACCTGCACCTCCGCACCGCAGTGTGTTGCGATCCCGTCACCGCCGAGCCATCCAGTTCGCGGCTGGTCTTTGTGCAGGAGCTTCTATATCATGTCTGTGTGTGTGTTCAATTTTCTGTGTGTGTTTTGGAAATTTCTTCCGGCCGATTTTGAGTAGAGAGAATTGACGATTAGAGAGAGAGAGGTAAGGTGCAGAGAGTGAAGGGAGAAGAAGGGCAACGGATAGTAGAGTGAAATGATTTCTGTCGGCTAGGGTTGAGATAAGGGCTATTTTATACCGCGGGATTTTGGGAGTTACTCGGTTTAGTCCTCACATTTTTCAGCAACTTCAATTTAGCCCTCACATCTTCAGAAATATTCAATTCAATCACATACAGTTTAGATTAGTTCGATTTTAACCCAGTAACCTTCTCAACAACTGTTGTTATCTGTCGAAATTAACATCAATTTATTGCTCAAACATTGTTAACGGACTTAAAAAGTATCAGAAACAGAACATTGTTATTTCCTACTGCGAGGAAAAAAGGAACAACTCCTTCCCCTCTAAGAAAACCCTTCTCCCCTCTGAGAAAACCCTTCTCTTGCAAAAAAATAAATCACCAAGCCTAATTGAATCGCCGACCGGCTAACTAACCATTCGGTTCGGAGTTGACATGGGAACTTCTTTGCTTCTATGATTTCATTGTGGATGCGCTAACTCATGTCAAATTTATTTGGGGCTATTATCTCCTCAGTTCCAAAATCCGGCGCGTCTCCACCGTATTATTCGCCCAGGTCAATTCCAAAAGTGAAGTCACCCGCTGGGCCCATTGCAACAATAAGAAAGCTGCAAAATGAAAATGAAGTTACAATTAGAAGTAAAAAAAGGTCCGCTGGAATAAAAATCTTTCATCGCATGGTGAAGTGGGCATTAGCTCCATAGCCGTAGATAAAAACTCTTCGTCAGAAATTGCCTTCGTCCGTATGGGATAAAACACTTCATCCTTAAAAAATTCCTTCATCCCTTACGCCCTGTCTGATCTCGATAGCCAGCAATTCTTTACCCTTTTACTGCTTTACTATCCCAATAGCTTTTTATGTGAGTTATGAGCATTATGTTCATGCATAACTTCCATAATTCAAGTTTTATTACTTTTATTATAATTTCTGTTCTTGTATGTATTACTGTAATTTCTATTCTTGTTTGTGTTATTGTTGGCTTTGTACATTGTTTTTACTGTGTGAAACAATCATTCAACTATTTAATAATTCCAAGTATAATGGAACCAAGATAGATATGAGACTCAAGCAGGATTAAATTACAGTGTTAGGCTCTAGCATAATATACACCAGATGAGAATCTCAGGAAATGAAATGCCCATATCTTTCGAATAGTTTCTAACTGTTGTTTGCTAAGAACTAGATACATATAATTAAAGTTCAATACAATTGAAGCTACTATGTCCTAACTTTCCTATGTGATAGGATCTATTGTAGTAGAGTTCCTAAACGAGATCTCAAATAAATTGTTCTCTGTGGTACACGTTTTAAAAGATATTTTTAGTTTACTATTAATCATGATCAGTGTATTAAATTCCACGCATAATTGCATTTGTAGTTAAAGTTAGAAAAAGCATAATGCAGTAGTAGCAATGTTAAGGAACTAGGACCTATCACCTTTATTTCTTGGCCTAAGCATATATGATTACTTATTAGACATCTGTATATGTTTCCTCAATTCTCAATTATCTTCCCTTGTGGTTTTCCCTAATTCTATCTTATATTGTATCCGCATAACACTGGTTTCCTTTTTTATTTCTTGCTTGCAGTTGAACAGTTTTATACTTAGTAGTATTCCTGCGGTGGTGATCTTGATTTCATGTAGGGGTTTTCACTCTACTTGGAGGAGATCTGACACCTGCAAGTGCTATCTCTTGGTGCATAGTTTTCACTTAGAAATAATATTTTCAAGTGTATAAGAGGAGCATTGTATTTGTAAAATCAGCTTGCTGTGTATACTTGGGATAGACGTGGTTAACTTATTAAGAATCTTCTCCCTTTGGGATAGATATTAACTTTCGTCTTAAGGATCTTCTCCCAATATATAGTGCTGAAATAGTTTAAAATCTTCAGAAAGTAATAAAATAGTAATAAGATAGTAAGTTTTAAACTTAACGATAATGAAAATGGAATCTAAGCTAGTTGCAAATCTAATTTCATGGTGTGCGAAATAGAAAAAAAGAAATGGATAGAAGTTGAATGAATGCAAGTCGCATGAGTAATGAGTATGATAATGGAGTTGAGAAATTTCTTGAATTTTGCTCGAAAAATTACCCGAAATGCGATGAGAGATATTTTTGTCCTTGTGTGAAATGTATGAATGGGAGACGACATGAAGCTGACATAATTCATGAACATCTTGTGATGAAATAAATACGAACGATACGATGGATGTGGCATGGAGAATTGGTAGATCTTCCAACTGAAGACATACATGTAAAAATAGATGGTGATCAATTTGAAGACATGATTCGTGATGTTGGACAAGAATCATTCCAACGAGGACATGCTTATGATGTGTTGAAAATTGATTCAGACACTCCCTTGTATCTGGGTTGTGATAATTTCATACGATTGTCTACTGTGTTAAAGTTGGTTAATGTGAAGGCAAGAAATGGATGGAGTGACAAAAGTTCTCTGAATTACTTGAGCTGGTGCACGAGATGCTTCCAAAAGGCAACAAATTGCCTACTCGTACTTATGAGGCGAAGAAGGTTTTGTGTCCGATGTGTCTGGAATATAATAATATACACGCTTACCTTAATGATTACATATTGTACAGAAAAGAGTATAAATCATTGCATAAGTGTCTCAGGTGTGAGGCATCATACGAAGTGAATGTAATATCCGTATATTCTTTTTTCCGGTATTTTCATTTTTGGTGTATTTTTCGTTTTTAGTAACTCGCTTGTAATCGTATTGATATTTCGAGAATATTTAATACTGGACTTTATGTCTTCCGAGCTTGTTTCGAACTTGTTTTACTCCACTTCGTGTTTTATGTCATTTCCATCGCTAATTAGTTCGATTCTCATAATCGTTGTTCGGAACCGCCATTTCGGAGTTGACGTAAACCCATCTTATGTTATTATGCGTGTTGTGAGCTTGTGTTTGATGTTTCGATCATGTATCGTGTGTTTCGGATGTTTTGGACCGTTTTGTAATTTCCCAAAGTTATGGGGTAATTACTATCCTTGTCGTTTCCGAACCCTTGGGCAGTCAGAATCACGTTTCATTTTAGCATTTTAGTTTCTGCCTCGAACTCGTGGTCAATGTATCCATTGGTACATCTTTGTACCCTCCGATCGACCCTCGTTGGAACATCGTGCATATCTGGCCTGCTACCAGAGGCACATTACGGCCGTAAGCAAAGGCTGTTACAGCCGTAATACTCATCAGTTACGGCCGTAAGTTATTCCTTGTACGACCGTAACAAGACTTCATTTTTACTGCTTTGGTGCAGTGGTAACTTACGGGTGTAATGTTCATGAGTTACGTCCGTAAGAGATGTTACATCCCTAACTAGGGAGTATTACGGCCGTAAGTTACTTCATTGGTTTGTCCAATTTCCCACCCAGGGCCAATTACGACCGTAAAGTGAAAGACTTATGGCCGTAATGTTCGTGAGTTACGTCCGTATGTGATGGATGTTACGGCTGTAACACCTGCCAGCATATAAACTGGCAGCAGCCGACTTTTCTTCATTTCTCACCTTTCTCTCTTCTCTTCGCGAAGGGAGCTACCTTGAGGCCTAGGGTTCATCCGATTTTCACTCAAACTTCATTGGAGAAGTATATTCAAGCATCATAACATCAACCTATCACTAATCACCCGTTGTTCATATTCAAATCAAGGTAAAATCTCTTATAACCCTACTTTTGGGAATTTTTGATTTTATGACCGTTTCGTTCCGTGTTGTTGATTAATCCTTGATGTATATGGTTAATATTAGTGGTATTCTTGTTTTCCCTATGACTTCATGGTAAGTTTCGTGATATTCGTGAAATCGAGAGAGTATGGTTGTGATCCGTCCTCGTCGTTGTTTTTGTACGAACTTATATGAATCATAGGTGGGTTTTCGGGTGTATTCCATTTCCGTATTCATTTAGAAATGGTTGTGATTATGTTCTTTTGAATCGTTAGGTTCGGGTTTATCGGTTCCTAGCGATCGTGGTTGATTTTCCTTTCCATTCGTGTCGTCGTCAATTACTCAAGGCAAGTATTCTTGTGAAACCTTTTTGCTTAACATGAAATGGTGATGTATGATAATTGTGTGCTTTGCTCACTCCGGGAGGGTCCGATGGGGCCTCAGAGGAATCCAGTGGTTTAGCCCCGGATTCACGAGCTTGTTGGCTAGCCAGTTGGAGGGTCTATAGAGGCCTTGGATGGGACCAATGGTTTAGCCCGGTCCTAGGCAAATTGATTATTGACTGTTTGTTTTCCGGGAAAAGACATGTCTGGTTTTGGTTTTTGAAATGACCTGATGCATGTGCTATGAAATGCGTAAGTGAATAGTTTGCCTTTATTACTTGTACTAGCGTAATTGCTAATCCCTTTGGGGACCCGTTTTGGGGAAATTCTTGTTATGAATTTTAGGTTATGTTCAACCGGGCGAGCGGGCATTGGGACAGTACGAGGATGTTGGTCAGGTTAGTTGACGTGTGCAATGAGTTTCTTTATCTCCGTTGTCCATTTGAATATGGTTGTTTTCCAACTTGTAAGCTTATAGATAGTACTCGCGAGTACTTAGGCATTTTTACTCGAATGATGTTTGTTTCACCGGTTACGCCGGGTGTTTTATTTAATTGTCTTTTGGTGATGTGTGTTTTCTTGCTAACTGTGATGGTTAGATGAGTGATATTTATTATTTAGCCTGGTGGGTCCTAGGTAGGGGCCCACGGCACTGTAATATACCCTGAATATATTGGGGGTGTTACAGAAAATGGTATCAGAGATCTAGGTTTATGGATACGGCTTGTCGGTTAATTGGGTCTAGTTGTATTTTGTTTTGCATATCGTCACACCGCTGCCATCATCTCGGTTCCTTGTTTCCTTGTATCGTACTCCCTATTCTTGAACTGTAACTGCTTTTCCTCTCGTACTTATCTTCGAGTTGCTTTTGCTACCTCTTATCTCTAGTATGGATGCTGGAAGAGGTCGTGGTAGAGGTCGTGGTCGTGGTCGTGGACGCAGTCGGGGACATGGGGCATCCAGTGGGGCGGCCACATCACACTCTTCGGGAGCCGGCAGTAATCATGGTCTTCAGGGCCGTACTGCCACTCAAGATGATATAGCCGGCAATGGTGCCGACATTGGTGTTGCAGCTATGATGCAACAAATGGTGAACCAGATGGCTACTATAGCCCAGGCGGTTCAGAACTCGGATCTGGCTCATACTGCTCAGGCCGGAACGGATCGCTGGCTTCGGGACGTTATCATGATGCATCCTTCTCAATTCTCAGGGGCTTCAGACCCGATCGACTGGGAGAGGTGGGTCAAGGAAATGTCTAAGATCTTTATTGCTACCAATTGTCCGGAGGATCGTAAGGTCCCTATCGCCCAGTATTTTCTCACGGGAGAGGCTGCTGATTGGTGGAAGGCCGTTGAGCCTCAGGATCATGTTGTTTCATTGGTCGAGTTCAGAGACCTTATGGAAGCTGAATACTGTCTGTGGCCGGTTTGTTAGGCCCGAGTCCATGCTTTTTATGATGCTCAGCCTCGAGATACTCCGGCTTCTCAGGCCATTGTGGATTTCAACCGGGAATTGGGCTATGTGAAGACCCAGGTTAAGGAGGAGGATGACAAGATTTGCCACTTTTCCAGGCGGATGAAACCAAAGATTCGCGATTACATGTCTGAGCTTCCAGTGTCGGCTCCGCCCATCCGCTTGTTTATGAGATGAGGAGGGCTGATGATCCAGCAGCCACCGTGGCCACAGGTACCGTTCATATTCAGTCTCATCCTGTCAGTCTGCTTTTTGATTCGGATGCTACGCATTTATTCATCTCTATGGAGTGTGTGCGCCGTTTGAGTCTTGACTGTTTGTCTCCTTGCGAGCCTTTCATCGTTAAACTTCCTAGCGGTGATAGAATCATTGGTGATCGAGAGGTCCGAGACTGTTTAGTGTTTATTTGTGAGAGGGCTTGGCTCTCTAATCTTATTGTTGTGAGTATTGAGGGTGAGGATTTGATTCTCGGGGATGATTGGCTCGAGCGGCATGGTGTAATCATGAACTACCGCACTAGAATCATCACCATGTAAGCTGAGGACGGCACCGAGCACTCTTTTGCGGGGCAAAAGAGGGGAAACCAGAAGTTTGTAATTAACGCCCTGAAGGCGATGAGCCTCCTGCGGAAGGGGTGTACTGATTATTGGTGTTACGCCTTGAAGGCGGAGGATGGTGGGGTCAAGTTTTCATCGATTCCAGTCGTTAATGAGTTCCCTGATGTCTTTCATGACAAGTTACCGGGGTTGCCACCGGACCGTGAGGTTGAGTTCACTATCGAGTTAGAGCCGGGTGCGGCTCCAATTTCAAAGGCGCCGTATCGCATGGCACCCTCAGAGATGGCCGATTTGAAGAAGCGGTTAAATGAGCTTCTTGAGTCAGGGTATATTCGACCGAGCACTTCACCTTGGGGCGCACCGGTTCTATTTGTACGGAAGAAGGATGGTTCGCAGCGTTTATGTATTGACTATCAAGAGCTGAACAAGTTGACCATTAAGAACAAGTATCCCTTGCCAAGGATTGATGACTTGTTCAATCAGTTGCAGGGAGCTGCGGTATTCTCGAAGATCGACTTGAGATCGGGGTACTATCAGCTTCGGGTGAAGGAGTCCGTTGTTCCGAAAACAGCTTTTCGGACGACATACGGGCATTATGAATTTATGGTTATGCCCTTTGGGTTAACTAACGCACCGGCAATGTTCATGCAGTTGATGAACAAGGTCTTCATCGAGTATTTGGATAAGTGTATCGTCGTCTTCATTGACGATATTCTTGTTTATTCGAAGAACGAGTAGGAGCATGCGCATCTTCTACGTATGGTGTTAGACATTTTGAGGACCGAGCGACTCTATGCGAAGTTCTCGAAATGTGAGTTCTGGCTGAAGGAGGTGATTTTCCTGGGTCACGTGATTTTAGCCGAGGGGGTCCCTGTGGATCCACAGAATATTGAGGCAGTGTTGGATTGGGCACCACCTAAGAATGTGAAGGAGGTCCGTAGTTTCTTGGGTTTGGCTGGCTACTATCGTAGGTTCGTCGAGGGGTTCTCGAAACTGGCTCGGCCAATTACACATTTTCTTTAGAAATCTGAGAAGTTCGTCTGGGATGACGAAAGACAATCGAGTTTTGAGGAGTTGAAGAGGCGTTTGACTTCAACCCCGATTCTAGCGTTGCCATCTGGCAATGAGGGATTTGCTGTTTATAGCGATGCTTTGGGTTAGGGTCTTGGGTGCGTGTTGATGAAGCACGACAAGACTATTGCTTATGCATCGAGGCAGTTGAGTCCGTATGAGCTCAACTACCCTACTCATGATTTGGAGTTAGCGGCAGTTGTTTTTGCACTCAAGATTTGGCGTCACTATCTTTTTGGCTCTGCATGTCAGATTTTTACCGTTCATAAAAGTCTGAAGTACATATTTACTCAGCGGGAGTTGAATATGAGGCAGAGGAGGTGGTTGGAGTTGATTAAGGATTATGACCTCGAAATCCTTTATCATCCGGGCAAGGCGAATGTCGTGGCAGACGCCTTGAGCCGGAAACTGGTTGCGTTGCGGACGCTTGAGATACTTATGTCTCTATCTGAGCTTCAGCAGGATTTGATTGAGTTGAGTGTTGAGATTTTGTTGCCAGGAGCTGTCGGACAACTTTACGCTTTGGAGATTTCGTCATCGCTGATCGATGAAATTAAACTGAAGCAGTTGGAGGACCCGATGATTACTCAAATTCGAGAGAATGTTCTTATGTAAAAGTCTCCTGGGTTTGTGATTCACGAGGATGGTGTGTTGATATTCCAGAGTCGGCTTTGTGTACCAAACGACTTGGAATTGAGACAGAGTATTTTGCGAGAGGCCCATGCTACTCCTTACTCAGTTCATCCTGGTTCGAGTAAGATGTACAAAGACCTAAGGAGGAACTTTTGGTGGAACGACATGAAGGAGGAGGTTGCATGGTTTGTAGCAAGGTGTTTGACTTGTCAGCAGGACAAAATCGAGTATCAGTGACCGGCCGGGTTATTGCAGTTGCTTCCCGTTCCGGAATGGAAATGGAAAGATATTTTGATGGACTTCGTCACGAGATCACCGAGATCGAAGTCTGGTATGAATACTTGGGTGATTGTGGATCGTCTGACCAAGTCGGCACATTTTCTGGGCATCAAGGATACTTGGGGCCCATAAAAGTTGGCTCGTGTATTTATTGCGCAGATTGTGAGACTTCACGGTAGTCCTAGGTTTATCGTTTCGGATCAGGATGGCCATTTTGTATCGCACTTTTGGCAGGCGGTACATAAGGTATTGGGTACTCGCTTGCGTCTGAGTACTTCTTTTCATCCTCAGTCGGATGGGCAGTCGGAACGCACTATCCAGACATTTGAGGATATGTTGCGTGCTTGTGCTCTCGATTGGAGCAGTGACTGGGAGGAGCATTTGCTGTTGATCGAATTCACATACAATAATAGTTGGCATGCATCGATCAAGATCGCACCATATGAGGCACTTTATGGGCGGCGTTGTCGAACGCCGATTTGTTGGAACGAGGCGTCCGATTTGGTCGGGACCGAACCGAATATCGCCTTAGAGACGAGGAAGAAGGTGGAATTGATTGGGGGAGGATGTTTACTGCCCAGAGTCGACAGAAGTCATATGCTAACATTCGTCGTCGACCTTTGGAATTCAAGGTGAGAGACCACATTTTGCTAAAGGTGTCGCCGACGAGAGGAGTTTTCCGCTTCGGAGGGAAAGTTGAGTCCGAGGTTTATTGGGCCCTTTTAGATTCCCGAAAGGGTCAGTGAGTTAGCGTATCGTTTGGCATTGCCGCCGGCTCTAAGCCACGTCCAAAGCGTTTTCCACGTTTCCCAAAGTTATGGGGTAATTACTATCCTTGTCGTTTCCGAACCCTCGGGCAGTCGGAATTGCGTTTCATTTTAGCATTTTAGTTTCTGCTTCGAACTCTTGGTGAATGTATCCATTGGTACACCTTTGTACCCTCCGCTCGACCCTCGTTGGAACGTCGTGCATAAATAGCCTGCTGCCAGAGTCACATTACAGCCGTAAGCAAAGGCTGTTACGGACGTAATGCTTATCAATTACGGCCATAAGTTCTTCCTTGTATGGACGTAACAAGACTTTGTTTTTACTGCTTTGGTTCCAGTGGTAACTTACGGGCGTAATGTTCGTGAGTTACGGCCGTAAGAGATGTTATGGCCGTAACTAGGGAGTATTACGGCCGTAAGTGTACTTCGTTGATTTGTCCAGTTTTCCACCCAGGGCCAATTACGGTCGTAAAGTGAAAGACTTACGGCCATAATGTTCGTGAGTTACGGCCGTATGCGATGGATGTTACGGCCGTAACACCTGCTAGTATATGAACTGGCAGCGACCGACTTTTCTTCATTTCTCACCTTTCTCTCTTCTCTTCGCGACGGGGGCTACCTTGAGGCCTAGGGTTCGTCCGATTTTCACTCAAACTTCATTGGAGAAGTATATTCAAGCATAATAACATCAACATATCACTAATCACCCGTTGTTGATGTTCGAATCAATGTAAAATCTCTTAAAATCATACTTTTGGGAATTTTGGGGATTTTCGATTTTATGACCGTTTCGTTCCGTGTTGTTGATTAATCCTTGATGTATATGATTAATCTTAGTGGTATTCTTGTTTTTCCTACGAGATCATGGTAAGTTTCGTGATACTCGTGAAATCGAGAGGGTTCGGTTGTGATCCGTCCTCGTCGTTGTTTTTTTGCGAACTTACATGAATCATAGGTGGGTTTCCGGGTGTATTCCATTTCCGTATTCGTTTAGAAATGGTTGTGATTATGTTCTTCGAATCATTAGGTTTGGGTTTATCGGTTCCTAGTGATCGTGGTTGATTTTCCTTTCCGTTCGTGTCGTAGTCAATTACTCAAGGCAAGTATTCTTGTGAAACCTTTATGCTTAACATGAAATGGTGATGTATGATAATTGTGTGCTTTGCTCACTCTGGGAGGGTCCGATGGGGCCTCGGAGAAATCTAGTGGTTTAGCCCCGGATTCACGAGCTTGTTGGCTAGCCAGTCCGGGAGGGTCCATATAGGCCTCGGATGGGACCATTGGTTTAGCCCCGGTCCTAGGCAATGCATGTGCCTAATTTTGATTTTTTACTATGGCCAGTCCGGGAGGGTCCTTAGAGGCCACGATGGGATCAGTGGTTTAGCCCTGGCCCTAGGCAAATTGATTATTGACTATTTGTTTTCCGGGAAAATACATGTCTAGTTTTGGTTTTTGAAATGACTTAATGTATGTGCTACGAAATGTGTAAGTGAATGGTTTGCCTTAATTACTTGTACTAGCGTAATTGCTAACCTCTTTGGGGACCCATTTTGGAGAAATTATTGTTATGAATTTCAGGTTATGTTCAGCCGGACGAGCGGGTATTGGGACAGTAAGATGATGCTGGTCAGGGTTGTTGACGTGTGCAATGAGTTTCTTTATCTCTGTTGTCCATTTCGATATGGTTGCTTTCCAACTTGTAAACTTATAGATAGTACTCGCGAGTACTTAGGCATTTTTACTCGGATTATGGTTTGTCTTGTTAAAGGTTATTTATGATTGTCGGGTGATGTTTGTTTCTCCGGTTACGCCGGGTTTTATTTAATTGTCGTTTGGTGATGTGTGTTTTCTCGCTAACTGTGATGGTTAGACGAGTGGTATTTATTATTCAGTCTGGTGGGTCCCAGGTAGGGGCACACGGCACTGTAGTATACCCTGAATATCTTGGGGGTGTTACAGTGAAGAATGATGATTATAGTGGAGAGATCACAATAAGGCCTCCTGCTAAGGTGTTATGGTATCTTCGAATTGTTCTGAGGTTCAAGCGGTTGTTTGGTAATAGATATGATGCAAAGAACCTCATATGGCATGCAGACGGGAGAAATGTGACGGAGTAATTCATCATCCGGCTGATTATGGAAAACGGGAAATATAGATCATTTATTTACAAATTTTGGGGATGAGCCAAGAAACCCTAGGCTCTGACTTGCCAAACATGGAATGAATCCATTTGGTAACATAAGAACTAAGCATAGCTGATGGCTTGTTCTACTTGTGATCTATAATGTACCTCATTGGTTATGCATGAAGTGGAAATACATTGTGTTATAAATGATGATTTTAGGGCCAAACTGGCCAGGAAATGATATAGACATTTATCGAAGTCCTTTGATTCATATCTTGAGAATGGTGTGGGATGAAGGGGTTGACCTATTTGATGGGTACCCACAACAAAGTTTCAATCTACGCGCAATGTTATTTTGTACAATTAATGACTTTTTGGTATATGGAAACTTGAACGGATATAGTGTGAAGGGGCATCATGCATGACTATATGTGAAGAAAACACAAGCCATGTTCAGTTGAAACATGGGATGAAAAGAGTTTACAATCAACATCAGAGGTTTCTCAATCGCCATCACCCATACCGTAGATCAAAAAAAGCTTTTAATGGATGTCAGGAGGATGGACTTGAACCGACACCCTTAATAGGTGAGCAAGTGTATGATCACGTGAGAATATCAATACTATATTTGGGAAAACAAAAAAGAAGTCTTATGAGACAAAGATTTGGAAGAAGAGGTTGATATACTTTGATCTTCTATATTAGAGAAACCTAAATGTTAGACATTGTATAGATGTTATGCATATTGAGAAAAGTATGTGCGAGGGGCTGTCGAAGTAGCTTTAGACTGTAGCTTGTTGAGGGGCTGTAGGAACAGCTTCTGACTGTTCAGTGTCCTTGTGAGACTTATGTTTCTTTTCTTCTTCTCGACAGTTATAGGCAAGCTGCTGTTGGGAACCATTCTTTTCTTGCTTGCTAGTTTGTTTTTCATCTCACTATCTCCAGCCTTAGACCTAGTGGAATGTGCACTAACATCACGTGGGTCACTCGACATAGGCATGGAGTTGGGTTCCGGCCTTTGCACAATAAGGATAGATTTGTTGTAGAGTGTGGGTTTCAATCCTACCAAGAATTCCCTACAAGAATCTTCTTTGCAGAAAATGATTGCCCGATTGCAGAGTTTGTGAAGATGAAGTTCGGCATCATACCGAATGACTTCCTAGATGCCCCAGGTTTCACAGCCTCTTCCTGTAGGGGTTTAAGTACAATGTTGCACCAGTTGAATTTCTGACACATCATGATAGCCATCGTCATCCTCAAACACAGGTATTGCACATCCCAAATGCTCTTGACCAGTTATAAACAACTAGGCATCAAAATTCATGTGGATAGAAGTAGGGAAGTGTAAAGTTCTTCTTGTGGCAAGAAGGGTGAGGGTTCTCAGTGCGATAGTCTGATCTACACACCGGTTAATATTAAAGCCAAAACAAAGGATGGTATCCAAACTCATCAAGACTTGGAGGAAATGGATATGAATCTTTAGTTACATCCGCAGTCAGTCGGTAATTGAACTTATCTCCCCCCAGCATATTATACTTTATCAAAAAAAGTGAAAATCAGTTTTTGCAAATGTTTATGAGGCATTAAAGTGCACAAGGTTACTCTTCAAATAGTAAGAGTCTTTTATCATTGTCAGATCTTAAATTGGTTGTATTAAAGTCCCATAACTGTCATGTCCTGACGCAAAAACTTCTAGTAGTGGCGATATGTGACATCTTGCCTAAAAAAATGAGGACTGCCATAACTCGCGTGTGCTTTCTCTAATGCTATATGTAGCAAAGCAATTGATCCTTTGATTTTGAATGAGTTTAAAAATGAGGTTGCAGTTATCTTATACCAATTGGAGATGTACTTTCCTCCTTTTTTTTTTTAATATTATGGTTCACTTACTTTCATGTGGTTGGGGGAGATTGAAGAGTGTGGTCTCGTCTATTTGAGATGGATGTTCCCGATTAAATGATACATGAAGGTTTTTAAAAGATATACCAAAAATCCATCTCGTCCGGAAGTGTAACACCCCCAAACCTCTCGGGAATATTACAGTGCCGCAGACCCCCTCAATGAGAATCTATCAGGCTAAATACAGAAAACACAACATAACAATACGTGCCAACATGGCTAATAATGAACCACTAGACCGATTTGGTCTTTTGTCACAACACACAACAAACATACATAACTCGTTTTCACAACTCTACCCACGCAGGGGTTAGAATACACCAACATTCCCATAATACAGAAAATACCACAACGGAAAGACGAACAACAAGACTTTACTAAAATACTCAACATTGGTCTTCATGTGATTAGTATCGTCGTCTTCCATCATCCTTCGTACAGATCCTGTGATTCGATCCCTAGCAACCTGCAAGTACCTGGACGCAATACAGACATCCACCCCTCGAATACTCGGGGGTTAGCAAAACTCCACTGTTTTGCTAGTGCAAGTATAAAATACGAATACAAGTCATACACAACATACTCCAAGAACATAATAATCGTGAACATGTTTCCCGAGATAAATCACTTGATCAAAATAGTTCAAATCATGAAAGGTAGGAAATAAACCCAATATACATCTTACAAAACATTTTACGATCTTGGGAGTTTTGAAAACATTTGGGATTTAAGAATTCTCAAGTCTTTTGAAACTACTTAGGGACACGGCCCAAAGATCATTTTTCCAAAATACAATCCCGATCACAAAACACGGGGTCCACGACCCAATCATCCATTCGATCACAAAACACGGGGTCCATGACCCAATCATCCATAACAAATATTCCCAAGGATTATTCACGTCCCGTGCTAACAATCCACAAACCTCAGAGGCTCCCGCAGAACATACCCGAGTGAATAACCCAATGGGAAACCATACCAAATCACATGTCACCATAACAACAGTCACGTAACCATAACCATACATACGTTCATAGTTATACCGGCATCGCACTAGCAAGATATGAACCTCGGAGCCTCCACGAGACATACCCGATTGGACAACCCATGACACGTACATCGTACAACCAAACCACAACCATAAGTTATCCCGGCATCGCAATAACAAGCTACGAACCTCAGAGTCCCCACAAGACATACCCGGATTGGATAACCCCACAAGTTATCCCGGCATCGGGCTAGCAAACCACGAACCTCAGAGTCCCTGTAAGACATACCTGATTGGATAACCCTACAGTCACGCCCAACCCGTACTAGCAAGGACGGATCCCGGAGATTCAACAATCTTACTCGGTGGCACATCACTTACAACAACCGCATAGCAACCAGCAAATACCAATACCAAGCAATACTAAACACCATATCCTCCTTACAAATGAGTAACAACTAATATCACACAACGTCACATATTCGCCGAACAAGTACACGTATCAATAAAAAATTATCGGCAAGTGATTACGATCTACTATATTCACGAGATATGATTATAACACCTTCCAACATGCGAAACTAACACATATATTCCAAAAACACATTTATTCGCGAAGTATACGAGTTATCTTTTGAAAGACAACATTTATCGAGAACATACCGATTCTTTTTAAAGTTCATTAAACATTCGGATTGCACATAAAATCATTTACCAAGTATTTCAGCTACGAAACATAAAATGTATGGGCAAGATACTTGCTTCGATACCACGAGCAATGGAACAACGAATGGACACGGTTGGGTAGCCCTCGAACTTCCAAGAACGACCAAGAACTCGACAACCCAACGAATACTACGAAAATAACATCACCACGAATCAACAACACTAAACGAGATCCGAATCGACCCAAAAACTAACAAGGATTCGAGGGTTTCTTCAAGAAAATCAAGAATCAAGCGCCGGGTGATAAAAATCGATAAACGAGTTACAAAATCCGAAGATCATGACCAATACAACAAGAATACCATAATCGATTCATCAACCACGGATTAAATCGAAGAATCACGAAGAAACCCCCAAAAATTACACAACGAGGGTTCTAAGGAAGAAAATACCTCGATCCGACGAAGAACAAGGATTTGATGATGACATATCGAAAAGAATCTTCCAAAATGCCTTGGAATCGAGTGGAACCAACCAAGGACTCCTCTCCTTGTCTCTCCCGTCCGACAGCCGCCACAGGGAGTGAAAAATGCGTGCAAATGAGGTTTGGCCTATATATGGTCGACAGCATTACGGCCGTAACCAGCAGCTTATTATGGCCGTAACTCGGTCAATGTGGCTTACGTACGTACTGTCCGCAGCCTTATGTACGTACCAGTCATACCTTACGGCCGTACTCGGCATAGCCTTACGGTCGTAACCGAGCTCCCAGGGCTAATGCCCGAAATCTGCCGATACATTACGGCCGTAACCGGCCAATGCCTTGCGGCCGTAGCGAAGCATTACGGACGCAACAGGGTAACCCTTACGACCATAACCGAGTCCCCCCAGGCCAGGATGTGCGGGTGTCTTACGGCCATAATCGGCCATGCCTTATGGCCGTAACTCGGCCGAGCCAGCCCTCCGACTGCTCGGCTAGAGACTCGACTACATCTCGATCGCACAAACGCACCGACTAAGATTCAGAACAACAACGAGCGGGCTATGAAAATCGACGTACTACAGTGCAAGAACACGATTCTAAAGACGTGGACGAAAATAATCCATTCGACCGAAGAAAAATTCTACGAAACCGGAATGAAGATCTGGGGTATTACATTCAATCCCTCCTTAAAAGAAGTTTCATCCCTGAAACTTAAAACATAGAACGATCAATGCAAAACAATCTCAGATAACACACGCTATCCATTGCCGATGACCTGCAATGAATCACATGCAGCACGTGGCTGCTACCATCCATATCGCTACGCCAGAATGATAACAAAATGCAACGAACAAAATCAATATGGTTGACCAACCCGGACAGTACGACAATCAAAGCATGAATTAATCGCTGAAAAAATACAAATTTCCACAACCCAAGGTTTGGAAGATCGAATGAAAAGCTAATTTCTCGAACTTACGGAGATTATGAAGTGATCTGAACGCTCAAAAATCATGATACGAGATCAACAAATACTGGACAACAAACGATCGAACAACAACGATCAAGACAACAATGGTCGAACCACCATATCCGAATCACAACGAATAACAAAAATCGAATAGCATCTCCGAAGTTCATAGCTCGACTCAAGACAATATATGATCTGATGGAAACGACAAGATATGCATTTACATAAGATTCACAGGAATGGAAACGAATTCAAAAAAAACCCACAATGACAAACGGATTAATCCAAAACAATACCACAACTCATTCGATCAACAAAAGCAGAAGATAGGACAAGTTCAGAAATGTCAACGAACACAAACGAGTCAATAGAGTTGAAAATAAAGAAGTTCAACCATCTGGTCCACTTCTAACAAAATAAGTTTGTCTCCGAAATTCAAAACAACAAGGCAAAGAAATAAGATAACATACAACTGGTAGACTACACCCCCCAGGGACTTCTCAGAGTGGACCCTGATATTAGTGCTCAAGTCCGTGCCTCGGAAGGCTCGGTGACCAACTCACAAAACTGAACCCGGTGTCCCTCAAGTCCGCACTTGTAACACATTACTGGCGGAGAAGGACAATGTGCGCAAACATGCGCCGACATATTGCAGTTAAACCCCTCCTAGATTTACCAGGAGTCAAAGCTGACGACTTGGAACTCTCAGTCCCATGCATCGAGCGGTGGAGCTTCACAGCAGAAAGATTACGACGTTGCAAACTAGAAACACCAACTCCTGTACTGCCCACAAGGTCATCGGACTTCCTCTGCTTCTTCGACTCTGGCACATGTTCCGACGATAACGAAGCTAGTTCGTAGGCTAAAGCTCGATCCTGATAATCTCTCAACAAAGTGCAAGCAAGTCCCGACATATACTGGCGAATCTCCAACTTCATCCGTCTGTCAAAATTAAGGATCTTCGCTTCTTCGGTTCTCACCCGATCTCGCACATAACTAAGTTGTTTGCTATAGTCGATGATAGCATGCGACACCGGTATATCTTGCAGTCCTGCCAAATAAAATTCCCGAATTCTATGCTCTATAATCGGTTTCGGACAGAACTCAGCTTCCATAAATGCCTGGAACTCCGCCCACGTGACATCACAATCACGAGGTTTAACATCTTCCCACCAATTAACGGCATCTTTGTCAAGAAGATACTGAACAATAGGTACCTTCCGCTCTTCGGGACAATCGATAGCCTCAAATATCATTCCCAATTGGAAAAGCCAACCATCTCAGCCCAACGCATCCGCAACACCGGCGAATCGAGGGGGATTCATACGAACGACTTATTGAAGCCATTAATTTACACCGACGTTCCGAGTCGCGTCAGTGTTGCGTTGAACCCCTTGGGTCAACTGAGTCATCTGTGCTGCTACTTGTTGCAGTATAGTAGCAACACCAATACCAATATCATTCCCGGCAATATTCTCTCGATTCAGTATCTGATCCCCATGGTCATCGGTACCACGGTTACGACCACGACCTCTGCCCCTCGGAATACTAAGAAGCAATAACCTAAAGAAACGAAAATCACATAATCACACACAATAACTATTACAGCACACATGGAATCCACTCACAGATGATCGACTGCAAAAGTTAGATCTAACGGAAAAAAATGCAGTCTAAAACTTTCGCCCAACTAGAAAGCGCGCTTCACAACAGGAAATTACGTGCGCTAACTGTGTAAGTTTGTCAAGACATTCATAATCACCTTCCAGCAGTACTAGATCGGAGGTTACAAATAAACAACAGCGTACAAATCTAAACACCAACAGTTCACATAATTATAACATTACACAAATAACCATCAAAAGTTAATTAACATTCAAAACCGAATTTCCACCTCTCGGTCAAGGGAACTATCTCGAAATAACAACATCCTCACAACATACCTTTTAACTGAAATTCATAAAACCAAAAAGTTGAAAACAAAAGTCACGTCTCCAGTAATTTTTGATAGACCTCATTTGAGTTTTCAAAATTTTCGGCCTCGAGGTCATCATACGAAAGTCAAACTTTTTACTTTCTTGAAGGATGTTCTAAATTGAAAATTTACGTGACTTCCCAAAACAATTAAAGCTTTTTAAAATATCACGTTGATAAACTTTCTCTGCGTAACCACACCAAAATATTACTCCTGTAAAAACGATTTCATACAAAGATATATATATATATATACATATATACATATACACCGACACTACTCTTCATTCCAGCACATTACGAGAATCAACAATCATGGAATACGTATTCACGATTCACATTTAGCTCTACATCATAACATAAAAATCACACAAGCTCGAGTAACACGAGACACAACATATAGTGGGGAGACGTACATCCACAGATCGCACGAAGATGATGGCTGCACCTTGATACTAATCATGACCGACATCCAAACAATGCGTTGCGACACGACTCAGTCAGGCAAAATCTGATAAGACAATACTCGACTACCCACAACTCGACCCGACAGTCTAGGTTTCCGCAACCAAATCTCCAATACCATATTCTATAACATCCCCAAACCTCTCGGAAATATTACAGCACCGCAGACCCTCTCCACGAGGATCTACCAGGCTAAATACAGAAAACAAAACATATCAATACGTGTCAACATGGCTAATAACGAACCACTAGACTGATTTGGTCTTTTGTCACAACACACAACAATCATACATAACTCGTTTTCATAACGCATACCCACGCAGGGGTTAGAATACACCAACATTCCCATAATACAGAAAATACCACAACGGAAAGACGAACAACAAGACTTTACTAAAATACTCAACATTGGTCTTCATGTGATTAGTATTGTCGTCCTCCATCATTCTTCGTATAGATCCTGTGATTCGCTCCGCAGCAACTTGCAAGTCCCTGGACGCAATACAGACATCCACCCCCCGAATACTCGGGGTTAGCAAAACTCCACTGTTTTGCTAGTGCAAGTATAAAATATGAATACAAGCCATACACAACATACTCCAAGAACATAATAACCGTGAGCATATTTCCCGAGATAAAATCAAAACAGTTCATATTGTGAAAGGTAGGAAATAAACCCAATATACATCTTACAAAACATCTTACGATCTCAGGAGTTTTGAAAACATTTGGGATTTAAGAATTCTCAAGTATTTCGAAACTACTTAGGGACACAGCCCAAAGATCATTTTTCAAAAATACAATCCCGATCACAAAACATGGGGTCCACGACCCAATCATCCATTCCGATCACAAAACACGGGGTCCACGACCCAATCATCCATAACAACATATTCCCAAGGATTATTCGCATCACGTGCTAACAAGCCACTAACCTCAGATGCTCCCGCAGAACATACCCGAGTGAATAACCCAATGGGAAACCATACCAAATCACATGTCACCGTGACAACAGTCACGTAACCATAACCATACATATGTTCATAGTTATCCCGGCATCACACGAGCAAGCTACGCACCTCGGAGCCTCCACGAGACATACCTGATTGGACAACCCATGACACGTACATTGTAACACCCCAAACTAGGCGGATATTACAGTGCCGTGAATTCCCGACTGGGACCCACCAGGCAAATGAAAATGATGAATTAAATAATATAATTGTAGTACCGAACCACATTATATTACCAAGTACTCCGATGAGGAGTTTAAGTACATTACACCAGGACAAACAGAATACTAATATATTTTATATGGAGATAAAATACACCACCCTGAACAAATAAGCATCTCAAACGGAATTTGCAGCGGAAAAATACAAATGACGGAATAATCAAATGATCAAATGATCAAACAAACGAAATGATAGGGCCCCTACTAGTATCACTCGACTCGTCGCCAACATGCTCTTCCGTGCCTTTGCCTTGCCGTGACACGAAAACAAAATCCCCAACGGGAGTCGATACGTAACAACAATCATCAAGGGTTGAAATTACACAATCATGAATTAACTGAAGTTGTGAAATATCCTTAGTTATGAATTACGCTGAAGAGGAGTATCATAGTACGCCCGTAATGTTCTGTGCAAGTGTACAAGACGAATGACCGGACACACCCGTCCTTGTACCTAATTAGTCTCACGGAGGTAAGCGTTACCGTGTGCACGGTCCAATGTATCGGTGAACCCAAAACATGACCATTGTGTGCCCGACTAAAAATTCCACACAGCCACACCCGGCCACGCAATATGAACCCAGAAGGTCATATGAACGAGAATGACCACAATGAATACCAATGAATAATAATTCGACAAGGCCAAGATGACTCACCGAGATGAAAATAATAGTGACTTGGTTGATAACCCAATGAAATGATTTGGAACCATCGTTCCTCGTGAATGAAGTGATTATTCGACAATTACAAGTCTCAATATGATTAATACTATGATGAATGAATTATAATTATGAGCAATCAACAACAAAAGGAATGAGTATCCTTTTAACCGAGTAAGAGTTAACTTACACAATACCGATGACAAAGTCCTTCCACGAACAACGTCCTAAACGAGATACCGGTCGCTCGAACAACCTTGAATAACAATAATTACCAATAACCATTCAATACACGTATCAAGCAACAAAACACGACTAACCCAAAGGTCGAAACAACGATAATCAAACTCATAGGGGCATTCTAACGAATACGTAACCAACCACACGACTTCGAAAATATCCAATCCCGAATATATCGAAACCAACACCAAAATGAGTATATCGGACTAACAAAACACTTCAATGATATCAATAATCCATTAGGAATCCACAATTCGAGATTACAACTGCATCAATCGAAAAATCCCTAATTAACCGAAGTCAACCCCAAGGGTTCTTGAAATAATTCCGAAAATAACCATTAAATCCGTAAGAATATACTTACCCAAGGTAGATAATCCATATCTAACATATTCCAATGATAATCCAAGCTTACACGAAGAAGTCGGAAGGAAAAACCCAAAAATCCGAAATTCTAGATCCAAGAGATTAATACCTTTGATTCGATGTTAAGGAGATGATGAAGTGATGATAATCCAACTGAAAGACTTGAAGATGATGATGGATGATAGAAGCTCGAAGGGAACTCTCCAAAATGCCCGAAATCGCCCGAAACCGATGAGGGAATGAGAAAGGATGATAAAATGACGAACTCAGGCTAACTGTCCAATATATAGCCAATCCAGGTTAGCGTGCGCTAGCCCTTGTGCGTAGCGTGCGCTAACGGGTAATTTGGGTAGTCCAGTACCCACTGTCCGAACACGGTAGCGCGTGCTACGTACCTTTTTGTAGCGTGCGCTACGGCCATGCCACTAGCGTGCGTTAATACCCATTGTTAGCGTGCGCTAACGAATTATGTGATGCCCAGTACTGGAATCCAGAAACTGTCTGTCCTCTGATCTGACTTCGGTAGCGTGCGCTACAACCAACAAGTAGCGTGCGCTATGAATTAATCCAGTGCAGTCCAGTAGCCACTGGACTCAACCTGATCCGTCCCTAGCGCGCGCTACTCCACATTTTTAGCGTGCGCTACTACAACCCACTAGCGCGCGCTACTTAACACTCGTAGAGTGCACTACATATAACTCACTTGCAGTCCAGTACCTTCTGGACTACAACCAGGGTAACATGTAGCGTGCGCTAATGCTGAGTGGTTGCGTGCGCTACCTGTACTCAATTAGCGTACGCTAAAAAGAGTACGTAGCGTGCGCTACTCCTCACGCACAGCCCACAACGAGAATGACAACGATGATAAACACGGCACGAAACTCCAATTAGATTAGTGACGAATGACGATTGATACACGATACAATTACTCTGAATGATGAATACCATGATTGAATATGAGTGACAAATGATCAATAATGAGTGAAATTACTGAGTATCAATTACTGAATGATAAATACTGAATGATAATTACTGAATTACAACCGGGTATTACATACACCCCCCCTTAAAAGAGTTTTGTCCCCGAAACTAAGGGTCAAACAACTCGGGATAACTCTCCCGCATACTATCCTCGGTTTCCCACGTAACCTCTTCGACTCCATGTCTAGACCACTGAATTTTAACCAAAGGAATCGTCTTATTCCTCAACTGCTTGATTTGCCGCTCTAAAACTCGTATAGGACGCTCCTCATATGAATGATCGTCGGCGATCTCGATTTCATCGAACTGAAGTATGTGACTCGGGTCGAAAACATACTTCCGCAACTGAGAGACGTGAAACACATTATGAATTCGGCTCAATGCCGGAGGTAAAGCCAATCGGTAAGCTAACTCGCCTACTCGATCCAGAATCTCAAACGGTCCAATGAATCTCGGACTCAACTTTCCCCTCTTCCCAAAACGGAAGATACCACGACTCGGGGATACCTTGACCAACACATGGTCACCAGCCTCGAACTCTAATGGTCGACGACGGTTATCTACATATGATTTCTGTCGACTCTGAGCGGTCAACAAACGACTCCTGATCAAAGCTACCTTCTCACGGGCGGCTATAAGCATATCGGGCTCGGTGCCGATTGATTCTGATAGGTCGTCCCAACACAACGGAGATCAACAACGATGACCATACAAGGCCTCGTAAGGTGCCATCTTGATCGAAGCATGCCAACTATTATTATACGTGAACTCGATCAATGGTAGTTGGGCTTCCCAATCGTCCTTCCAATCGAGGACACATGCCCTCAACATGTCCTCTCATGTCTAAATGGTTCTCTCTGATTGTCCGTCGGACTGAGGATGAAAAGCGGTACTGCGATTAAGCTGAGTTCCCATAGCGCGATGAACTGATTTCCAAAAATGCGACACAAACCGTCCGTCACGATCGAAAACGATACTTTTAGGAGTACCGTGCAGTCTCACTATCTCCTTGATGAACAATTGAGCAAGTCTCTCGGGACCCCACGTCTCCTTGATTTCAAGGAAATGAGATGATTTAGTTAAGCGGTCCACGATCACCCAGATCGTATTCATGCCACGACGACTCGTCGGCAAACTCGTGATGAAATCCATAGAAATGCCTTCCCACTTCCATTCGGGAATAGGAAGAGGTTTCAGCATACCCGTCGGTCGCTGATGTTCAATCTTAACTTGTTGACAGGTTAAGCATCTCGAAACAAATTCTGCGACTTCTCGCTTCATATTACTCCACCAGTAATTTTATTTCAAGTCCTTGTACATCTTGCTAGACCCCGGATGAACAGAATAAGGGGTAGCATGAGCTTCTTTTAAAATCGACTTTTTCAACTCGTCATTCGCCGGTACGCACAACCGATTCTTAAACCGCAAGAGTCCATCCTCGTGGACCACAAATCCAGGGGCTTTCCCCTGAGTCACATCCTCACGGATGCGCAACAATGAAGGGTCTGAACTCTGATTCTCTCGGATTGCCTCCTCGAGTGACGATGAAATTTCTAACATACAAAGTTGTCCCTGAACTTGATGAAGCCAGACCTCGATCTCGGGCCTAAGGAATTCCTGTTGAAGTTCCTTCTGAACCGTTAAACGAGCAAGCATCTGCTCCTGAACGGACTTACGACTCAAGGCGTCGGCGACAACGTTCGCTTTGCCTGGGTGGTAAAGGATCTCAATATCATAATCTTTGATTAATTCCAACCACCGTCTCTGTCGCATATTTAACTCCTTCTGAGTAAATATATACTTTAAACTCTTATGATCGGTGAATATCTGACAGGTAACGCCATAAAGGTAATGACGCCAAATCTTCAAAGCGAACACCACGGCTGCTAGCTCCAGGTCGTGGGTCGGATAATTAACCTCGTAAGGTCTCAATTACCGTGAAGCATAGGCAATAACCTTCCCGTTCTGCATGAGCACACATCTGAGACCCTGTCCGGATGCATCACTATAGACCACAAATCCTTCCGTCCCCTGCAGCAAGGAAAGTACAGGTGCTGACATTAACCGGCTCTTGAGTTCCTCAAAACTCCGTTGACACGCGTCGGACCACGTGTATTTCTTATCCTTCCGTAAAAGGTTCGTCAAAGGTTGAGCGATTATAGAAAATCCTTCCACAAATCACCGATAATAACCCGCTAATCCGAGGAAGCTTCGGATTTCCTTAACATTCTTCGGAGGTTACCAATCTCGGATAGCCTCCATCTTCTGAGGGTCGACACGAACTCCGTCTGATGAAATTACATGTCCGAGAAAAGTCACTTCGGACATCCAGAACTCACATTTGGAAAACTTCCCATAAAGTTGTTCTCGTCTCAACACGTCGAGCACTTGATGAAGGTGAAACTCGTGTTCCTCTCGGTCACGAGAATAAATCAAAATGTCATCGATGAAGACAACAACAAATTGATCCAAAAAGTCGATGAAAACCCGATTCATTAGCTCCATGAATACCACAGGTGCATTAGTTAATCCAAACGGCATAACCACAAACTCATAATGACCATAGCGTGTTCGAAATGTCGTCCTCGTGATATCCGACTCTCGAATCCGCAACTGATGATATCCAGACCTTAAGTCGATCTTGGAAAATACTGAAGCTCCCTGAAGTTGATCCAAAAGATCATCGATACGGGGTAAGGGATACTTATTCTTGATTGTCACCCTGTTCAACTCCCGATAATCGATACACAAGCGAAATGAACCATCCTTCTTCTTGACAAACAACACTGGTGCTCCCCACGGGGACGCACTCGGTCGGATATAACCTTTCTCGAACAACTCCTCAAGTTGGTTCTTTAATTCCTGCATTTCGGTCGGGGCCATCCGGTACGGTGCCTTTGATATCGGGGACGTGCGTGCTCCAACTCAATCGTGAATTCCACATCCCTCTGTGGAGGCAAACCAGGTAACTCGTCTGGAAAAACATCGGCATATTCCCTCACTACCGGAATATCCGTCAACATTACTGATGATTTCTCGGTCTTGGTCATATAGCACCAATAACCAACACACCCCTGATTGAGTAATTTCACTGCTTTCATCAAATTAATGACCTTACCAGAACAGCCGGGATTACCTCCCTGAAACACACATTCAACCCCATCGTCTGAAATGATAGTGATCATATGCTTACGGACACTAATGATGGCATCATGACGATCCATCCAATCAATACCCAAGATGATGTCGTCCTTCGGCAAATCTACTACGATTAGGTCCGCTGGACATACACGACCATGAAACTGAATCGGACAATTCTGAATCTCCCGATTACCGATAATTCGTCTACCATCAGGTAGACCAATGACATAAGGCTCACAACTAGTAGCACTACCCAGACGTAGTCTACTCAAACATGACTCGGAAATGAATGAATGCGATGCACCAATATCAAAAAGGGTACACACAGGTTGAGATAGAATATCGAGTGTACCTGAGATCATTCGGGCCTCGGGATCATCGGTCTTCTTCATCTCATAAATCCGGGGCTTGCTAGTCCCGGCACCGGACGCTCCCGTCTGATGGCTAAAAGCTCCACCCTTTGTCGCTCCTGTCGTTTTAAACGACGCTGATTGCGTGGCCTGATTCTGAACGGCTGACTGCTTCGGGGCCTGAGATGACGTCTGAGTAGGTTTGGAGTCCCTACGGCAAAAACGGGCCTTATGCCCCACAATTCCACAGTTATGACACGTGATAGTCTGTCTCGGACACTTGGTACTGAGATGACCAAGATCCCCACAGTTAAAACAGGTGATGGCCGAACTGGCCGCTCGAGACTGAGATTCCGCGGGTTTAGACGACACAGGAGGTCGCTCAGAAAAAGCAGAGCCCGCACGGGGTTTCTTGAAGGTTGTCTGACCGCCTTCAGACTGATTTCGATTCTTCGATTTCTTGCTAGCAGACGAAGGTTGCTGCTTAGCAATCTCTTTAGCAGTAAGCTCATAGGTGAGAGCTTTCTCGATGAATTCGGCCAACGTGGTGCAATTATGATTAAGCAACTGCAGTCTCATACGGGGTTTCAGCCTCTTGCTGAAATACTTAATCTTATCTGCCTCGGAATGAATGATAGATGAGGCGAACGGAAGAAGTTCCTGAAACTTCTCGGCAATGGCGAGAACATCCTCGTCCGTTGAGGGGTCGGGGGTGAGTAATTCTGACAGCTTGGCCTTTCTGAGCGGGGCCGGATAATACCTCTCCATCATGAGAGTCTTGAACTAATCCCAAGTACATGATCCTTCGGTGGGCTTCAACGACAACCACCAAGAATGTGCGCTCTTACCCAGGTAGTAAGCCGCAACAGAAACTTTGTGTCCTTCGGGACACTCTACCATAGCAAACAACTTCTCGAAATGCTCGAGCCAATGAATGATATCCGCCGGCTCATACGAGCCCTCGAAAGTAGGTGGCCTCTGGCGAGAGATGTCGCCGATGATATTGCTCACATTCCTCTCTTGCCTCTGAGGTGGCGGCGGAGGAGCCTGTTGATTCTGATTGACGGAGGTATGCATCGTTTCCATAAGTTGTGTCATCTGCATCATTTGGGCCATCATGCCCTGCATGAAAGCGAGTGGGTCAACCCGGACACCTTCTGACTGAGTCGTGTCCCGGGTACGACTCCCCGATAGTGAATGATCGCGTCCAGGTGAATGAGTGGCAGCGTCGCTGCTCGATGAATTAACATTATTTCTCGCGTTTGCACGTGTATTCACACGAGCTCTTGGGATTCGGCCCGCTCCACGGCCTCGTCCTCCACGTCCTCTTCTTGCCCTCTCCATACTGAAGTAGGAAAGTCACATGATGATTATATTTCCCGCATGAATAACACGTTATGATTATGACATGAGATGATGAAAATGAGCTTACGCGCTCTAACACAGTGATTACATGAATGATTAATTGATGTGACATGATTATCTGATGAAATTACTGAAATGATTATCTTGAACGAGTTAACAAGATTAATGATTTGATCTTCCTGATCAACAACTGAATAATGAAATGAATTGAGCGATTAATGAGTTAATCTGACCGTCCTGGTCAAAATGACAATGATGATTGAGGATTGTTAACTGATGAATTATGAATGAATGATTATTGCCAGAAATTACACCATGGCATTAGAAATCTTACAGTTCTTGGTATGATTGGCTCGGCATTTGCACAGGTCACACGTGACGCGAAAGTCCAATGATACTAGTCCGATGACGATGATTTCAAATGAGACATGACTTGGAGGGTAGTATTCAAAACCACGCTCCGATACCAACTCTGTAACACCCCAAACGAGGCGGATATTACAGTGCCGTGAATTCCCGACTGGGACCCACCAGGCAAATGAAAATGATGAATTAAATAATATAATTGTAGTACCGAACCACATTATATTACCAAGTACTCCGATGAGGAGTTTAAGTACATTACACCAGGACAAACAGAATACTAGTATATTTTATATGGAGATAAAATACACCACCCTGAACAAATAAGCATCTCAAACGGAATTTGCAGCGGAAAAATACAAATGACGGAATAATCGAAATGATCAAATGATCAAACAAACGAAATGACTGGGGCCCCCTACTAGTATCATCGACTCGTCGCCGCCAACATGCTCTTCCGTGCCTTTGCCTTGCCGTGACACGAAAACAAAATCCCCAACGGCCGATTCTACGTAACAACAATCCTCAAGGGTTGAAATTACACAATCATGAATTAACTGAAGTTATGAAATATCCTTAGTTATGAATTACGCTGAAGAGGAGTATCATAGTACGCCCGTAATGTTCTGTGCAAGTGTACAAGACGAATGACCGGACACACCCGTCCTTGTACCTAATTAGTCTCACGGAGGTAAGCGTTACCGTGTGCACGGTCCAATGTATCGGTGAACCCAAAACATGACCATCGTGTGTCCGACTAAAAATTCCACACAGCCACACCCGGCCACGCAATATGAACCCAGAAGGTCATATGAACTAGAATGACCACAATGAATACCAATGAATAATAATTCGATAAGGCCAAGATGACTCACCGAGATGAAAATAATAGTGACTTGGTTGATAACCCAATGAAATGATTTGGAACCGTCGTTCCTCGTGAATGAAGTGATTATTCGACAATTACAAGTCTCAATATGATTAATACTATGATGAATGAATTATAATTATGAGCAATCAACAATAAAAGGAATGA
Source organism: Orobanche coerulescens (assembly GCA_033398695.1). NCBI lineage: Eukaryota > Viridiplantae > Streptophyta > Magnoliopsida > Lamiales > Orobanchaceae > Orobanche > Orobanche coerulescens. The sequence continues at coordinate 39,683,021 of CM065809.1, read as the reverse complement.
GTATCCTTTTAACCGAGTAAGAGTTAACTTACACAATACCGATGACAAAGTCCTTCCACGAACAACGTCCTAAACGAGATACCAGTCGCTCGAACAACCTTGAATAACAATAATTACCAATAACCGTTCAATACACGTATCAAGCAACAAAACACGACTAACCCAAAGGTCGAAACAACGATAATCAAACTCATAGGGGCATCCTAACGAATACGTAACCAACCACACGACTTCGAAAATATCCAATCCCGAATATATCGAAACCAACACCAAAATAAGTATATCGGACTAACAAAACACTTCAATGATATCATTAATCCATTAGGAATCCATAATTCGAGATTACAACTACATCAATCGGAAAATCCCCAATTAACCGAAGTCAACCCCAAGGGTTCTTGAAATAATTCCGAAAATAACCATTAAATCCGTAAGAATATACTTATCCAAGGTAGATAATCCATATCTAACATATTCCAATGATAATCCAAGCTTACACGAAGAAATCGGAAGGAAAAACCCAAAAATCCGAAATTCTAGATCCAAGAGATTAATACCTTTGATTCGATGTTAAGGAGATGATGAAGTGATGATAATCCAACTCAAAGACTTGAAGATGATGATGGATGATAGAAGCTCAAAGAGAACTCTCTAAAATGCCCGAAATCGCCCGAAACCGATGAGGGAATGAGAAAGGATGATAAAATGACGAACTCAAAGCTAATCGTCCAATATATAGCCAATCCAGGTTAGCGTGCGCTAGCCCTTGTGCGTAGCATGCGCTAACGGGTAATTTGGGTAGTCCAGTACCCACTGTCCGAACACGGTAGCGCGCGCTACGTACCTTTTTGTAGCGTGCGCTACGGCCATGCCACTAGCGTGCGTTAATACCCATTGTTAGCGTGCGCTAACGAATTATGTGATGCCCAGTACTGGAATCCAGAAACTGTCTGTCCTCTGATCTGACTTCGGTAGCGTGCGCTACAACCAACAAGTAGCGTACGCTACTACACCTCTTGCGTGCGCTAAATATCACTCATAGCGTGCGCTATGAATTAATCCAGTGCAGTCCAGTAGCCACTGGACTCAACCTGATCTGTCCCTAGTGCGCGCTACTCCACATTTTTAGCGTGCGCTACTACAACCCACTAGCGCGCGCTACTTAACACTCGTAGCGTGCGCTACATATAACTCACCTGCAATCCAGTACCTTCTGGACTGCAACCAGGGTAACATGTAGCGTGCGCTAATGCTGAGTGGTAGCGTGCGCTACCTGTACTCAATTAGCGTACGCTAAAAAGAGTACGTAGCGTGCGCTACTCCTCACGCACAGCCCACAACGAGAATGACAACGATGATAAACACGGCACGAAACTCCAATTAGATTAGTGACGAATGACGATTGATACACGATACAATTACTCTGAATGATGAATACCATGATTGAATATGAGTGACAAATGATCAATAATGAGTGAAATTACTGAGTATCAATTACTGAATGATAAATACTGAATGATAATTACTGAATTACAGCCGGGTATTACATACATCATACAACCAAACCACAACCATAGGTTATCCCGGCATCGCACTAACAAGCTACAAACCCCGGAGTCCCCGCAAGACATACCCGGATTGGATAACCCCACAAGTTATCCCGGCATCTGTACCACCCCGAGATATTCGGAATAATTACAGCGCCGTAAACACTTTATATAAGAATTTACAAGGCTAAGTTAAAAGAAAAGCTGAATAATACAACAGTACCCCAAAAGTCGAGTAATTTATTCACCTGTTAAATCATCTATACAACCCAAAACAGTCCATTATTACAAACTTTCAAAACATCAAAAGAACACGCATACTCGAGTACTAGACACCAAACCAGGATACTAAAACAATACAACTGATAACATCACTGAGCCCCTTCATCATCATGCCGGTACTGTAGGTGCTTTCCCACTCCTCGGCTACCTGAACATCAAAACAAATGTCCACCCCCGCAGGGGTTAGCAAAACGATGCTAGTACAAGAATCATAATATACAAAATCAGATATGCAACAACTATGCATAACAAAATGCAACATGCGGACTTCCTCTACCAAAATCCAACGATGCGAATCCTTTTGATTCCATCAACATGACACAGGGTAATCCAATGATCCAGCGCCCTCAGCATAGATCCCAAGGTGATCCCGTCGGACCAACATGAGGTGGATAACCCGTCCAATGATCCAGCGCCCTCAGCATAGATCACACGATCCCTTCAGATCACTAAAACATATACAATATAACTATGCATACACATATGCAAATCGAGTTGTCCATCAACATGAACAATGTATGAATCAATAATCTGAACGACATCATGACAATTCAACTTGAATGATCTCATGTTCAACAACATGAATAACAATATGCATGATCAAAATCATCAACATTAACAATAGTCAAATTACGATACTTGCCTTAGAAAGATGGCAAGAATATAAATACTTCAACGATTTCAACAAACTCGAAGGCCGCCTCCTTCGACCAACTGTTCGCAATGCTCGGCCCTTTAAACAAATAGGAAAGTAATGACAACTCAACTTTCGTAACAAATTTAAACGTACGAACATCTAACGTCTACTATGGCCGGGTTAACACTCTAAGTTAGTCGGTTCACGGTTCAACTTATCCGACGAATGCTCGTTCGGGCTAAGTACATTCAAATTATCATAAGTTCGTACTTCAATTCCTGATTATCAATTCAATTACCAGGTTCGGTTATATGACACCTTTCAATCCGAGTTTTAGATTAATTCATCCCTAAAATTTCGTTCTTCCACAATCCTTCTTGCCAAAGTTTTACGTTCATAACAATTGTTACCCATCAACACCCTTCGTTCCAATCATCAACATGAAGATCATCATGTCCAGAAATCATTACAAGTCATGAATTACGTTGAAGAACACCTCATACTACACATGGATTATTCTTAGTGAAGACACTAAGAAATCATCTTCTTGCATAATCCTATTCTAGGTGATGATAATAACAATACACTGGTATACAAGTGATTTAGAATCAACATCCAAAATAGGTAATGAATTCTCAGAAACCATATCCTAGGTTCAACTCAATAAGGTTCGGTTACAATTTTCTTACTCAAAGAAGTTCTAACATGATTACTTCGGATTTCTTAAGGTATGGTGTTCAACCTAATGAGTTATCAATAACCTTAATAGTTCCAGGGAATGGTCATAATCCGAATAAGAACACGAATTCTAAGCTCGGGCACTAATACATACCTTATACGGAAAGAAAGACGAAAAGACATGATGAACTCAACGTCGAACGTTTGAACACTAATTCTCAAAGCTCCTTGCCTTCAATGATTATGTTAGAAGGATGATATGAAGGTTTAAGATCGATAGGGTAACTCTCTAAGTCTCGGAAATCAAGTGTTGGGCGAAATGGAAACTGAGAAATGAAATGAGGTGCTGTTCTATTTATAGAAAATGACTATTAGCACGCGCTACTGCTCCTTTTTAGCATGCGCTAACGGGCTCCCAGCCCACTGTTTCTAACTGTCCTCGGTCTTACGTACGCTAAATAGCCTTAACGTGCGTTAACGGCAACAGTTAGCGTACGCTAACACCCATCATACCGTGCGATATTGGCTTTACGAAAGCTCACTGACCTCATTGTACCAGACTTAGGATGCGCTAGCTTATCCCTCGTAGCGTGCGCTAAGCACCATTGACTCGACTTTTCCAAAAGCCGTCCAGGTTCATCCCGACAAAACATTATCCAAGATTCGCGATCCGATCTCACCAACCGCCTGTCTCAGTCATGCTGACCACATATAGCGTGCGCTAAGACTCATCTGTAGCATGCGCTAGCTTACATATTTAGCGCCCGCTACACTTAAACGTTAGCGTGCGCTAAATGTACATAAGTACATGCATGAAACGACAACTACGAAATTATACACTCGTCAATACAGGATCATGAAATACGTAGGATTATAATTAGAACAAAACGCAACATATGTAGTGTCACAAGGTTCAAATAAAGATAAAATACACATCAGGTATTCGGGTATTACAGCATCGGGCTAGCAAGCCACGAAACTCGGAGTCCCCACAAGACATACCCGATTGGATAACCCTATGGTCACGCCCAACCCGTACTAGCAAGGACGGATCCCGGAGATTTAACAATCTTACCCGGTGGCACATCACTTACAACAATCACATAGCAACCAGCAAATACCAATACCAAGCAATACTAAAAACCACAACCTCCTTATAAAGGAGTAACAACTAATATCACACAACGTCACATATTCGCCGAACAAGTACACGTATCAATACAAAATCCTCGGCAAGTGATACCGATCTACTATATTCACGAGATATGATTATAACACCTTCCAACATATGAAACTAACACACATATTCCAAAAACACATTTATTCGCGAAGTATACGAATTATCTTTTGAAAGACAACATTTATCGAGAACATACCGATCCTTTTTAAAGTTCATTAAACATTCAGATTGCACATAAAATCATTTACCAACTATTTCGTCTACGAAACATGAAATGTATGGGCAAGATACTTGCCTCGATACCACGAGCAACGGAACAATAAACGGGCATGGTTGGGTAGCCCTCGAACTTCCAAGAACGACCAAGAACTCGATAACCCCATGAATACTACGAAAGTAACATCGCTACGAATCAACAACACTAAACGGAATCCGAATCGACCCGAAAAACAACAAAGATTCGAGGGTTTCTTCCAGAAAATCAAGAATCAAGTTCCGGGTGATAAAAATCGATAAACGAGTTACAAAATCCGAAGATCATGACCATTACAACAAGAATACCATAATAGATTCATCAACCATGGATTAAATCGAACAATCACGAAGAAACCCCCAAAAATTACACAACTAGGGTTATAAGGAAGAAAATACCTCGATCCTACGAAGAACAAGGATTTGATGATGATATAATCGACAAGAATCTTCCAAAATGCCTTCGAATCGAGTGAAACCGACCAAGGACTCCTCTCCTCGTCTCTCCCGTCCGACAGCCGCCACAGGGAGTGAAAAACGCGTGCAAATGAGGTCTGGCCCATCACTAGGCCTATATATGGCCGACAGCATTACCGCCGTAACCGGCAGCTTATTACGGTCGTAACTAGGTCAACGTGGCTTACGTACGTACCGGCCGCAGCCTTACGTACGTACCGGCATACTTTATGGCCGTAACCGAGCTCCCAGGGCTACTGCCCGAAATTTGTCGATACATTACGGCCGTAACCGGCCAATGCCTTGCGGTCATAACGAAGCATTATGGCTGTAACAGGGTAACCCTTATGGCCGTAACCGAGTCCTCCCAGGACAGGATGTACGGGTGTCTTACGGTCGTAACTCGGCCTAGCCATCCCTCCAACTGCCCGGCTAGAGACTCGACGACGTCTCGATCACACAAACGCACTGACTAAGATTCAGAACAACAACAAGCGGGCTACGAAACTCGACGTACCACATTGCAAGCACACGATTCTAAAGACGCGGACGACAACAATCCATTCGATCGAAGAAAAATTCTACGGAACCGGAATGAAGATCTCGAGTATTACAGGAAACATCTATCATGGAGAGGTATATTGCAAAAAAAGCTATCGAGTTTTGCACAGATTACATGTCACAAATGCAACATGTGGGGCTAGCTATGTCCCGACATGAGGTGAGACTTTGAGAAAACGGTACACGAGGTGTTAAAGTTATAACCAAGAGTCGAGATGGGGTGCTTCAAGCACATTTATATGTTTTAAATAATATCGACTCGGTTGTTCCCTACTTATTTACCCACAAGAATCATTTGAACACAATGAATCCTCGAATGAGCAAAAAATTGTTGTTGGTTTTGCATAAGAAGACTTTCTTGAGGTGATTTAAGAAACAAATTTCTGGCAGTGATACTACATCTGAAACATTAAAATGGCTCTCTTACAGGCCCAAGTTCGATGTTGTAACTTGGAGTTACGACATCAATAAGTAATCATTTTAAACAAAGTCACAAGATGACAAGAGTACATTTCAAAATAGTTGAGTTACTCTTCAAGCCGAGTCTATGCACTTTTCAAGCTCAAAAAATAAAAACCCAAATATGGCATACACAAGTTTCGAGTGCCTATTTTTAAGTGCAAGTGGGATGATAATAACGCGGGCATGGAAATTGATGAGATAGGATTTACATTGGTAAATCTTCATAATGTTGCTTACAAAGACGACACTTTCATCACGACATGCCAAGCAAAACAAGTATTTATGTCAATGATCCATGCAATGAATGTTTGTCAGTGGTTATTCGGGGCATAAGTGTTGATATTAATGAAACTGTAGAATCAATATTTGACAGTTGTGAGTTTATTCCTTTATCAACACATATACCCACGATCGTATATGAAAATAAAGAAGATGATATACACGCCATTTGAAATGATCATGATGAAGGCATATGGGGGAAAGTTATCAAAGGGTAATTAAAAGACTAGGTATATATTAGTTAAATTTTAGTAATGATAAATTAAATTGTAAGTGTAATAATTGTGTAATTTAATTATAAATTGTAAATGTATGTGGTATTTCACATAATACTAGTGATACGTGATTGGTGCATCTTTTTATCTTTCTTTTCTAGTATATTTGAAAATGAAGTACTTTTTTTTTTCGTTTTGATAGTATTGCAGGGCATTGTATTTGACATTTAAATTTTATTTGTTTATACAGGCACGTGGCTTTACCTCCTCGTTCTCCTTCTCATTCCCCTTGTTCTCCTTCTCATTCCCCTTGTTCACCTCAACCCCATACACAAACTACTTCTACATTGAGAAATCCCACGCATTGTAAAAGTATGTCCAAACAGCGTGTAGATGGAAAAAACCTACCTTTTGACATTGATCCAGTAAGAGGGAAGATCAAGCACGAACATAACTTAAAATTAAGTACTTATTTGGGGAAACTCACAAAAGATCATGTTTTGCATACTGTACGATAGGTGGGATCATGTGCCTGACAAGCCAGATTAGGAAATGATTTGGCACGATATATTGGTACGCGCATTATTTTATATGTTATACAGTCATTATCATAGGCTGTAATTGAATGTCTTACTTACCCAAAGTACGATAAAAAATTTAATATATAAATTGGTTTATCATAATTGTGTCTTTTTCTAACTGTTCAATTTGATTTGTCAAAGCAAGCTAACTTTGATGTTAGTCGGATTACCAATCTTGCTCAATTTCAAAAGAAGTCGATGCAGTCGGTAGGTCTAAAGTGGAGTCAATTTAAGACTGATTTGACTGGTACTTATATATATGGTCCACATAAGGAGCAACATCTGTGTGAAAAAATCATGGTATCTCAGAGCACAAGTGTTATTGCAGGAGTGGATCGGGACGTGCTCCATTAGCATCTCATGCTCCAGTTCAGTCTTCTGTTCAGGACCGTGTATCTCCACCCGCTTCTTATCAGACTACCAGGGCAGAAAGAGGAATGGGCCATGGAAATCAAGCTGGTACATCTGGTACCGGAGCTGCAAAACCCAGAGTCTACGAGATGAAGAAGGTCGATGATCCCGAAGCCAGCATGATTGCAGGTACTCTCGAGATCCGATATCAGCCCGTCTGTGTTCTTTTTGATACAGGTGCTTCACACTCCTTTTTATCTGCTTCTTGTTTGAGTCGTTTGCAATTAGATCATGTTACCAATTGTGAACCTTATGTAATTGGTCTACCCGATGGTAGAAGAATTGTTTGGAATCGTGAAGTGCAGAACTGTCCGATTCGCAAGAACGACCGTGAGTGGTTGTCAAACTTAATTGTGGTTGATTTATCTAAAGATGATGTGATATTGGGTATCGATTGGATGGATCGTCATTATGCCATACTTAGTGTCCGCAAGCGGATCGTGACTGTCACATCTGACGATGGTGTTGACTGTATTTTTCAGGGTGATAATCCCAGTCATTTCGGGATAGTCATCAGCGCGCAATGAAAGTAGTGAAACTGCTTAATCAAGGATGTGTTGGTTATTGGTGTTACATGACCAAGACAGCAGATCGACCAGTTGAATTGGCCGATATTCCGGTAGTTCGAGACTACCCAGATGTATTTCTAGACGAGTTGCCAGGCTTACCCCCACATCGTGAGGTAGATTTCACCATTGAGTTGGATCCAGGAACGTCCCCGCTTTCGAAAGCGCCGTATCATATGGCACCGACTGAGATGCAGGAGTTGAAGAGCCAGCTTGAGGAGTTGACTGAAAAGGGCTATATTCGACCTAGTATGTCCCCTTGGAGAGCACCGGTGTTATTTGTACGGAAGAAAGACGGATCTCTGTGTTTGTGTATTGATTACCGTGAGCTGAACAAGGTAACAATCAAGAACAAATACCGTTACCTCGTATTGATGATTTGCTGGATCAACTCCAAGGCGCCACTGTATTTTCCAAGATCAACTTGAGGTCCGATTATCATCAATTAAGGTTTCGAGAGTCCGACATTTCGAAAACAGCTTTTCGTACTCGCTATGGGCATTATGAGTTCGTAGTGATGCCATTTGGACTGACTAATGCACCGGAGGTATTCATGGAGTTGATGAATCGGGTTTTGATTAATTATCTTGATCGTTTTGTAGTCGTTTTTATTGACGACATTCTGATTTACTCTCGTGACCATGAAGAGCATGAGTGTCATATCCATCAGGTTCTCGAGGCGTTGAGGTGGGAACAACTCTATGGAAAATTTTGCAAATGTGAGTTCTGGATGTCTGAGGTTATTTTTATCGAACATGTGATATCAGTCGATGGGGTGAGAGTAGACCCACAAAAAACAGAAGCTATCCGAGATTGGCTACCTTCAAAGAACGTGAAGGAAGTTCGCAGTTTCCTTAGCCTAGCAGGTTATTACCGACGGTTCGTGGAAGGTTTTTCCAAGATTGCTCAACCACTGACTAACCTGTTGAGGAAGGATAAGAAGTATTTGTGGTCAGAGCCATGTCAGTATAGTTTTGATGAACTCAAGAATCGATTAATTTCAGCACCAATTTTGGTTCTACCAAAAGGAACGGAAGGATTCGTGGTATATAGTGACGCGTCGAGACAGGGCCTTGGATGTGTGTTAATGCAGAATGGGAAAGTGATTGCCTATGCATCAAGACAGTTGCGACCTTACGAGGTCAACTACCCGACCCATGATTTAGAGCTAACTGCCGTGGTGTTTGCGTCAAGACAGTTTGTGACCTTACTGATAATAAGAGTCTGAAGTACATTTTTACTCAGAACGAGTTGAATATGAGACAGAGAAGGTGTCTAGAACTAATCAAAGATTATAATATCGAGATCCTTTATCATCTGGGCAAAGCAAATGTGGTTGTCGACGCCTTGGGTCGTAAGACAGCATATGAGCAGACTGATGGTCAGTCTGAGAGGACTATCCAAACTCTAGAGGATATGTTGAGGTCGTGCACTCTTGATTGGAAGGACGATTGGGAAGCCCAGCTGCCTTTGGTGGAATTCACTTACAATAATAGTTGGCACGCTTCGATTCAGATGGCACCTTATAAAGCATTGTATGGCCGTCGTTGTAGGTACCCTTTGTGTTGGGACGATCTATCTGAATCTCTGGGTACGGAACCTGATATTTTGTTAGCAGCACGTGAGAAGATCACCCTGATTAGGAGTCGTTTGTTAACGGCTCAAAGCCAGCAGAAATCTTATGCAGACAACCGTCAACGACCGCTTGAGTTCGAGGTTGGCGACCATCTGCTAATGAAGGTGTCCCCTACTCGAGCTATCTTTCATTTTGGGAAGAGAGACAAGCTGTGTCTGAGGTATATCGGGTCGTTTGAGGTTTTGGAACGAGTAAGCAGTCTGGCCTATCGTCTGGCATTGCCACCAGCTCTCAGTCGGATTCATAACATCTTTCATGTCTCCCAGTTGAGGAAGTATGTTGCTGATCTAAGCCACATACTTCAGTTTGAAGAGATCGAGTTAGCCTATGATCATTCTTATGAAGAACGTCCCATACAGATACTTGAGAGGAGGATCAAACAATTGAGGAACAAGATGATTCCCCTGTTGAAGGTTCAGTGGTCACGACACAGAGTCGAGGAGGATACGTAGGAGACCAAGAGCAGCATGCGAGAGAAGTATTCCGAGTTGTTTACCCCTTAGTTTCGAGGACGAAACTCCTTTTAAGGGGGGAAGTATGTAATATCTGACAGTAATTTCTTATCTACTGTTGTATTATTCGGATAATTTGAGTATCATTGTAATCATGTTACATTTAATTAATGTGTATTGATGTCGGGATATATCATAATAGACTTGATTATAACTATCATCGCATTGTGGTTGATTTCTTGACGTTGTGTAGATTGTTACTTTTTTGGGCTAGGTTTTCTATATTTAACGTACGCTAAGATTTAACTTAACGTATGCTAATGCGTTGGCTTTACATACGTAATGGGGTACTGGTTACGTACGTAATTCTTAGAATCTTATCCGATCTCAACTTTCGGCATGAGGGGCCAGACATGATCCGGATAATTGGCCCTTTCGAGGCAGCCAAGTTGACGTACATTACGTACGTAATGCTAAGGCTATAATGTACGTAATGAGGTTGGTGTTTTGAGGCAGTAGCCTCTGGGGGCAGATTACGTACGTAACAACTTATGTGTAGCATACGTAACGAGATTAACGTACGTTAGCTTCATGCTATAACGTACGTAACAAATTGTGCAATTATAAAAAGACAGCTTGTGTCTTTCATTTGCACGTTCCAACTTTGATTTTTCTCTCCAAGCTATCGTCCCCCTGCCTTCCTAGAGGGTGTTCTTGAAGCTTGGAGTGTGTTCTTGTAGTTTTGGTGGTTGTTCTTCGTTTCTGGAGGTAAGTTGTGCGATTCTACTCTATATTTTCGTAGTTATGATGATATTGATATGGTATACTACACCTGGTGTTGAATTAATCAAGTAAAACATGTTTGTGGTTAAGCTTTTTAACACTTATTGATGAATATGGTAATTAAAGGTTTAGAATAAAGATATTCTTGATGTTTTAATGATAATGACCACGTTTATAAAAATCATACTCATCTTACTGGATGTATTAACATAAGTGGAAAAATGATAATCATTTAGCTTCATCGTAGTTAAATTTAATTAAAAGCCCATGTTAGGTATATTTCTTACCTTGGGAAGAACTTGGTGAATGTTAGAGATTAGAACTGATGTTTCTCTTGGTCCAGAAATCTTAAAAGATATAACACCTTTGTTGATTCGGCTTAGCAAAGTCTTGAGAGATGATAAGAATACGGATGAATACAACTATAACTTTTAATTAATCGAATGTGCTGATAACTTAAGGAAGTATAGATCATCATAATAAAGTGTATAGTGTTCTTAAGAAGGTAATGCTAATTATGGTTGATAATGTTTATGATGGTCTTTGTAGAAGTAGATGTTGAAGAACCATAAGAACTTCGTTAATCCGGTTGTTAATGGTGAATTGAAGGTGTATAATGCATAAACTTGTTTATAGTGATAACAAGAGTGTTAAAAGGACATTTTAGTATAGTAATACGATTTGTGGAAGACAAACCATATGTATTGAAATTCATCAATAATCGGTAGAATGTTCATTGGAATAGAATGAATTATTTGGGTTGGTTCGGGCGTCGTTTTCCTATGAGTGGATATCAATATTATATGAATGTATTATTGAATGAAGTATGTTTCGTTTAAGGTTGCTTGTTCGATTGAGTATTTAATCGAGGATACCGTCCGTTTGACAATTTGGAGAAGGACTATCTTTCACCTACGGAATTGAAGCAAGTTATCTTGCTTGGTTATAATGATGATTGAATTCTTGTGATGGTTATACGTTTCGTGTATATGAAACACTTATGAATCTGTGATTCGTAATTTGATATTGTTCTTGATGATGTTTCTGTTTTTCATCGTGGGATTGTATTCCCAAGTTCATCACCCTTGAATCGTTGATCTCATTGATCCTTATTGTCACTTCGGTGAGTTTCTTGATCCTTAATTGGATATGCGATTTATTGAATTCGTTGTCATGTTGTATTGGGACATATCTGGAATCATATCTGCGTGCCGATTGGTTATTGTGTAGGATTTTTAACCAGGTACATATATAGTCATACGTAGATGTTTCCGTATTGGACTGTGCACACGAGACGTAGTTCGTTAGGCTAATTAGGTACATTGTCACACGTATATTCTGGATTCCGTATACGGGGTGGACATGTGCACGGACACATTTCCTGATTGGGCATACTGTGATGTCCATCTTGAGCCATGTTGTTTGGTCGTTCATAGTCCATGTATGATTGGATATGTTCGACGGTTTGTGACTGATTGTTCATATGCCCGAGGGGTATGTTCAATAGTCGGGATGTTTCCTTGAGATCTAGTATATGTGAATTGTATAATGTCTTGAGAATTATTATCATGTATATCTGACCATGTGGTTTGGGAGAAATACTTGTGCTGTATTTTAGGTCGAGGAAAAGGCAAGGCACGGGAAGAGCATGGTGACAGCGGAGGGTTCGAAGGATACTAGTTCGGGGCACTCAAATATTTTGTTGTCCGGTTATGCTTGAAACCGTGTAATCTTATTTTCTGCTTCATTTAAACTATTGACCGATTGTAATGTTATTTGAAGTATATTGCATCTCCATATGGTTTATACTTATATTTGGATCCTTTGTATGTTAAGGCCATTGGCCATACTATTTATAAACTCCTAATCGGAGTAATGACTATTTATTGTGGTTTGGTATCACAAGGTAAGATATATTTAATCTATATTTTGGTATCGCCTGGTGGGTCCCAGTGTGGGGTCCACGGCACTGTAATAGCCGCCTTTTGGGGTGTTACAACACTTTGCTCAACAAGATTATCCCCAATATTATTTCGGTTGACAACCATCGACTATAGCATAATTGAATTCCATAACTACTAATTCAATTCTCTATTCCGAGTTCTCCATTCGATGGGTTACCGTTTCCCACAATGATTTCAATGGTCGATTCTTAATGATGGTAATACTATCGAGTTGATTTATCCTAGTTAATTAACGTTGATAATCATATTAGCAAAATGGGTTACAATGAGTTTAGCATATGGTGATAGGATTCCTAACGCAATTTCTCCTACAATTGATTCGTCAAGTTTACGTTTTCAAGGTTAATTGAAATGGGAATTTCGCATATGATTAATACAACAAGATACATGAATTAACGGTTCGGAAATGAAATATACTAACAATGATAGTTTTGATTACTACCAGTTCATTCGACTAGATTTATTAGAGCTAACAAAACTACCCAATTACCTGTAATCCAATAGGCATAACAACAATATCAAAGAGATAACCTCAAGGATTGATATACTTACCTTAATAGAGGAAGAACAATGAAGAATGATGACGAACCAATGAAGAAAAACGAGGAGGAATGAAGAATGGATCGATTGACCTAGATAATCTTCTCCGGAGCTTGAGTAATCCCCTCCCCTATGTTAATACAAGCGTTTTGGGAGGCCAAGAATCGTATAAGGGGCTGGGAAAGGCTTCAAGGAGGCTTCACAACGGTTTTTTGGCTGAGGGAAATGAAGGAGGAAGTGTTATTTTATAACACTCGATTGCATTAATGTACATTAGAGCTCAAGGCTTTACGTACGTAAAGTGTATTACGTACGTAATATACTCTAGTTAACGTGCGTAAAGGCCATCCAGGGGCCACTGCGTGGAATGTCCCCACCAATTACGTTAGTAGGGTGTCATAACGTACGTAAAACACCTAACCGCAGCATATGCTAAGCTTGGAAATTAGCGTACGTGACAAGCAGTTGACTCGTTTGTCTCCTACCTGTAATACCCGAGATCTTTGTTCCGGTTTCGTTGAATTTTCTTCGGTCGAATGGGTTGTTTTCGTCCGCATCTTTGGAATCGTGTGCTTGCTCTGTGGTACGTTGAGTTTCATAGCCTGTTCATTGCTGTTTTGGATCATAGTCGGTGTGTTTGCGTGATCGAGATGTCGTCGAGTATCGAGCCGGACGGTCGAGTGTCGGCTGAGTCGAGTTACGACTGTAAGGCCTGGCCGGTTACGGCCGTAAGACTCCCGCACACCTCGGCCTGGAGACACTCGATTATGGCCATAAGTATGGTTGGGTTACAGCCGTAATGCCTCGTTACGGCCGCTAGGCATTGGCCGGTTACGGCTGTAATGCATCGGCAGATTTCGGGCAGTTAACCTGGGAGCTCGGTTACGGTCGTAAGGCTTTGCCAACTACGGACGTAAGGGGTGCTCGTTACGTACACAAGGCTTCGAGCATTACGTACGTTACAGGCGTTGACCGAGTTACGGTCGTAAGGTACTGCCGGTTATGGCCGTAACACTGTCGGACATAGGCATGGGCTTCGACCAGACCTTATTTGTGCGTATTTTATCTTCCTGGTGGCGGCTGCGGATGGGAGTGTTCGAGGGGAGGAGTCCTTGGCCAGTTCTAATCAATTCCAAGGCATTTTGGAAGATCTTTTTCGATTATATCATCACCGAATCCGTGTTCTTCGTCGAATCGAGGTATTTTCTTCCTTAGAACCTTAGTTGTATGATTTTTGGGGGTTTCTTCGTGATTCTTCTATTTCATATGTGGTTGATGAATTGATTATGGTATTCTTGTTGTCTTGGCCATGATCTTTGGATTTTGTAACTCATTTATCGATTTTTATCACCCGGAACGTGATTCTTGATTATCTTGAAGAAACCCTCGGATTCTTATTGTTTTTCGGGTTGATTCGGATTCCATTTAGCGTTATTGACTCGTGGTGATATTATTTTCATAGTTTTCGAGGAGTTGTCGGGTTCTTGGTCATTCTTGGAAGTTCGAGGGCTACCCGACCGTGTCCGTTCGTTGTTCCGTTGCTCGTGGTATCGAGGCAAGTATCTTACACATACGTTTCATGTTTCGTAGGCGTAATTGTTGGTGAATGATTTTATGCGTAATCCGAATGTTTAAAGAACGTTAAAAAGGATCGATATGTTCTCGATAGATGTTGTCTTTCAAAAGATAACTTGTATACTTCGTGGATTAGTGTTTTCGGAATATGTGCTAATGTGTCGTATGTTGGAAGATGTTATAATCACATTTAGTGAATATAGTAGACCGTAAGCATTTGCTGAGGATTGTGTACGGATATGTGTAACTGTTCGGTAATTATGTGAGGTGTGTTATTAGTTATTACTCCCTTGTAAGGAGGTTGTGGTGCTTAGTGTTGTTTGGTATTGGTATTGGCTTGTTGTTGTGCTTGATTGTTGTAAGTGATGTGCCTCCGGGTAAGATTGTTGAATCTCTGGGATCCGTCCTTGCTAGTACGGATCGGGCGTGACCGTAGGGTTGTCCAATCGGGTATGTCTTGCGGGGACTCCGAGGTTCGTGGCTTGCTAGCTCGATGCCGGGATAACTTGTGGGGTTATCCAATCCGGGTATGTCTTGCGGGGACTCCGAGGTTCATGGCTTGTTAGCACGATGCTGGGATAACTTATGGTTGTGGATTGATCGTGTGATGGACGTGTCATGGGTTGTCCAATATGGTAAGTCTCGTGGAGGCTCCAAGGTTCGTAGCCTGCTAGTGCGATACTGGGATAACTATGAACATACGTATGGTTATGTTCTGTGACTTTTGTCATGAGGACATGTGATTTGGTGTGGCTTCCTATTGGGTTATTCACTCGGGTATGTTCTGCGGGAGCATCTGAGGTTCGTGGCTTGTTAGCACGGGACGCGAATAATCCTTAGGAATATGTTGTTTTGGATGATTTGGGTCGTAGACCCCGTGTTTTGGATGAATTGGGTCGTGGACCCCATGTTTCGTGATTTGGGTCGTGGATCTCGTGTTTCGTGATTTGGGTCGTGGACCCTGTGTTTTGTGATTTGGGTCGTGGACCCTGTGTTTTGTGATTTGGGTCGTGGACTCCGTGTTTCGTGATTTGGGTCGTGGACCCCGTGTTTTTGTTATCGGAATTATATTTTGGGAAAATGATTTTTGGGTCGTGTCCCTAAGTGTTTTCGAAAGACTTGAGAATTCTTAAATCCCAAATGTTTTCAAAACTCCCGAGATCGTAAAATGTTTTGTAAGATGTATATTGGGTTTATTCACACCTTTCATGATTTGAACAGTTTTGATCAAATGATTTATCTCGAGAAGCATGTTTCACGATTATTATGTCCTTGGAGTATGTTGTGTATGGCATGTATTCATATTTTATACTTGCACTAGCAAAACAGTGGAGTTTTGCTAACCCCCGAGTATTCGGGGGGTGGATGTTTGTATTGCGTCCAGGTACATGCAGGTTGCTGGGGAGCGAATCACAGGATCGATACGAAGGATGATGGAAGACGACGATACTAATCACATGAAGACCAGTCGTTGAGTATTTTGGTAGAGTTTTGTTGTTGGTCTCTCCGTCGTGTTATTCTCCCTTTTTATGGGAAGGTTGATGTATTCTAACCCCTGCATGGGTATGATTTGTTAGAAATGAGTATGTATGTTTGATGTGTATGTTGTGGTAAAATACCAAATCGGTCTAGTGGTCGTTTTTAGCCATGTTGGGATGTATTAATATGTTTAATTTCTATATTTAGCCTGGCAGATTCTCGTGGAGAGGGTCTGCGGCGCTGTAATATTCCCAAGTGGTTTGGGGGTGTTACATAATATAGTATCGGAGCTTAGGTTGCGGAAACCTAGGCTGTCGTGTCGAGTTGTGTGTTGTCGGGTCTTGTCCTGTCTTGTCAGATTTTGTCTGACTGAGTCGTGTCGCAACGCGTCATCTGAGATGTCGGTCGTGATTAGTATCAAGGTGCAGCCATCATCTTCATGCGATCTGTGGATGTAAGTCTCCCTACTTTGTTGTGTCTCGTGTTATACGAGCTTGTGTGATTCTGTGTTATTATGTGGAGTTTAAATATGAATCGTGAATACGTACTCCATACTTGTTTCATTCTCGTATTGTGCTGGAATAAAGAGTAGTACCGGTGTATATATATATATATATATATATATATATATATAGGGATTGACTATGGTGGAAACACCTTTAATGGTGAAATCTAGAAACCAATTACATTATTAAGTAATTTCATTGCATATTTGTTATTATTTGTTGCATCAAGATGGTCGCTAGTATATGCAACAAATAATGCAATAAAAAAATACATAAATGCATATAATTCTACTCATCTACAGCCGTTAGATCACTAATATCAGTGGCCTACAAAAGTTTCTAGATTTCACAAGGTAATTAGTTTTCATATGATCTATTTCCTATATATATATAACATTGTGTAGAATCGTTTTTACAGGAGTAATATTTTGGTTTGGTTACTCAATGAAAGTCTATCAATGTGATATTTTGAAACTTTAAATATTTTGGAGAGTCACGTAAATTTTCATTTCTAAAACATCCTTCAAGAAGGAAAAAGGTTTGATTTTCGTATGATGACCTCGAGACCGAACATTGTGAGAATTTAAGCTACATATATTTTATTTTCATCTTGCATTGCAAATTTTCAAAATGTGAAATTTGATTTAAAAACTCGAACGAGGTCTATCAAAAATTTACTCGAGACGTGACTTTCGCTTTCAACTTTCCGGTTTCATGAATTTTGGTTAATAGGTATGTAGTGAGGGTATAGTTATTTTGGCTATAATGCTCAGAGTTGCGATAAAAGTGTTGGTGTGAATGCTGAGACGTTCAGTATGCACTAGTCGAGATAGTTCTCTTGACCGAGAGGTGGAGACTCAGTTTTGAATGTTGTTTAACTTCTGATGGTTATTTGTGCAATGTTATAATGATGTGAACTGTCGGCGTTTGTAATCGTATGTTGTTGTTTATTTATAACCTTCGACTTTTGGTATTATTTGGTATATGTTCATGAACGTGTTGCGGGTTTGGGACAGTTAGCGCACGCCAAGTGTGGAGCTAGCGCGCGCTAGCGTGGCATGGCTAGCGCACGCTAAGTCTCTGTAGGAGCGCACGCTAATCAGTCTGGACAGGAGCTTTGGAACTGCATTTTGGCCGTTAGATCTAACGTTTGCGATCGTTAGACCGATTATCTGTGACCGTATTCTATGTGTGTTTTCCGATGATAATAATTGTTGTGTGTGATTATGTGTTATGATCTTTCGTTGCGCTAGGTGGTTACTTGTTAATATGTCGAGGGGCAGAGGTCGTGGTCATAACTGTGGTACTAATAGCCACGGGGATCAGATGCGGAATCCAGAGAATATTGCTGGGAATGATTTTGGTTTGGGTGTTGCTACTATATTGCAACAAAGAGCAGCACAGATGACTCAGTTGACCCAGACAGTTCAACGCAACACTAACGCGACTCAGAACGTCGATGTAAATCAATGGCTTCGCGAGGTAGTTCATATGAATACCCCTCGATTCGCCAGTGCTGCGGACGCATTGGGATGGGATGGTTGGCTTTTCCATTTGGGGAAGATATTAGAGGCTGTCGATTGTCCCAAAGAGCGGAAGGTACCTATCGCAGGGTACCTTCTTGACAAAGATGCCGCTAATTGGTGGGGAGCTGTTAAACTTCGTGATCGTGATGTCATGTGGGCGGAGTTCCAGGTATTTATGAAAGCTGAGTTCTGTCCGAAACCGATTAGAGAGCAGAGGATTCGTGAATTTTATTTGGCAGAACCGCAAGATATATCGGTGTCGCAGGCTATCATCGATTATAGCAAACAACTCAGTTATGTCCGAGATCGGGTGAGGACCGAAGAAAAGAGGATCCTTCACTTTGACAGACGGATGAAGCTGGAGATCCCCGAGTATATGTCGGGATTCACTTGCACTTTGTTGAGAGATTGTCAGGATCGAGCCTTAGCCTATGAGCTAGTTTCGTTATCGTCAGAACATGTACCCGAGTTGAAGAAGCAGAGGAAGTCCAATGACCTTTGTGGGCAATACAGGAGTTGGTCTTTCTAGCTCGCAACGCCATAGTCTTTCCGCTGTGAAGATCCATCGCTCGATGCATGGGGCTGAGAGTTCCAAGTCGTCTGCTTTGACTCCTGGTAGATCCAGGAGGTGTTTTAACTGTAATGTGTCGGGGCATGTTCGTGCACATTGTCCTTCTCCGCCACTAACGTGTTACAAGTGCGGACTCGAGGGACACCGGGTTTAGTTTTGCGAGTTAGTCACCGAGCCTTCCGAGGCACGGACTTGAGCACTGATATCAGGGTCGACTCTGAGAAGTCCCTGAGGGGTGTAGTCTTTTGAATTTCTGAAGTAAACTTCTTTTATTAGAAGTGGATCGGTTTGGACTTCTGTATTTTCAGCCCTATTGACTCGATTGTGTTTGTTGATATTTTCTGAACTTGTTCTATCCTTCACTTTTTTTGATCGAACGAGTTGTGGTATTATTTCGGAATAATCCGTTTGTCGTTGTGACATTTTCAAATACTATTCTGTTTCCTGTGAATCTTATGTGAATGCATATCTTGTCGTTTTCACCGGATTATATATTGTCTCGAGTCGAGGTGTGAACTTCGGAGTTGTTATTTGATTCTTGTTGTTCGTCGTGTTTCGAACATGATTGTTCGACGGTTGTCGTCTTGATTGTTGTGGTTCGATCATTTGTTGTCCGGGTTTTGTTGATCTCGTATCGTTATTTTGAGCGTTCGGGTCATTTCGCAATTTCCCTTAAGTATGGGAAATTAACTTTGTTTTCGATCTTCCAACCCTTAGGTTGTGGGATCTCGTATTTGTTCAGCGGTTAACTCGTTTTTTGGGTGGCTGTGCTGTTCGGTTTGGTCAACCATATTGATTTTGCTCGTTGTGTTTTGTTATCGTTCTAGTGTAGCGATATGAATAGTAGCAGCTACGTGCTGCATGTGATTCCACTACAAAAAAATAGTTTTTACCGACGCCATTTACCGACGCCCATACCCGCCGTTGTTAAACTTATAATTTATCGACGCCATTACCGACGCCCGTTATTTAATTGATTTACCGACGCCATTGCCGATGACCGGTTCGCAGACTTATTTTTTTTCTTTTTTTTCACAATTACCGACGCCATTTACCGACGCCATTTTGGCGTTGGTAATTTTTTTTTATTTTTTTTTACTTTTTTTTAATTTACCAACGCCGTTTACGCCATTACCGACGCCATTTCGGCGTCGTTAAATTTTTTACGCTATCCCACATCGAAAAAACAGTAGTGTTTTTTCTGGTTTATAAACCAAAATCCTTCTCAATCATTTGAAATTGAATGGAGCCCGAACCTGACCCGTCCATGTAACACCCCGAGATATTCGGAATAATTACAGCGCCGTAAACCCTTTAAGTAAGGATTTACAAGGCTAATTTAAAAGAAATGTAAATATAAGACATCAATACTGCGGAAGTTCAAGTTTACAAAACCATTCAACTGGTTTAACGAGTAATTAATACAACCATATCGAAATAATATCATAAGACACGCGTACTCGAGTACTAAAATCAAAACAAGAAAACAAATCACCAATCAACAACAAACATCACTGAACCCCTTCGTCGTCACGTCGGTACTGTGGTTGTTTCCCTGCTCCTCGGCTACATGAACATCAAAACAAATGTCCAACCCCGAAGGGGTTAGCAAAACGATGCTAGTACAAGTATCATTTAAACGAATCAAATATGCATCAACAATACATAACAAGATACACCACACGGACTTCCTCTATCGGAATCCGATAATGCGAATCCACAAGATTCCATTAACACAGCAAGGGTATTCCAATGATCCAGCGCCCTCAGCATAGATCCCAAGATGATCCCGTCGGACCAACACGAGGTGGAAATAACCCGTCCAATGATCCAGCCTCACTTAGATCCCAAGATGATCCCGTCGGACCAACACGAGGTGGACATCCGATCCAGCGCCCTCAGCATAGATCGTACAACGTACACAAACACAATTCATGCATACACATATGCCAAATCATTATGTTCATCAACATGAACATACAAACACTAGATAACGAATATCATGACAATTCAACACAAATAATTTCCATGTTCAACAACATGAATAAACCACAAACATGCTTAAAATACCAATTTTAACACATTACGATACTTGCCTCGAAGATGGCAAGAACGAAATACTTCAATGATCTCAACACACTCGAAGGCCGCCTCCTTCGATCAACGTAGCAAGCTCGAACCTTAACAAAAGAAATGATATACAAATCATCTCAAGTCGAACGATTGCCTAACAATTCGATCTACGGCCCAAAAGCTCAAAATATGCAATCTGCCTGAACCACTTAGCGTACGCTACGTACTCTATGTAGCGTGCGCTAAGCCTGCCTGTTAGCGTACGCTATCGTCTAATCCTAGCGTACGCTAGCCACGGACTGACAGTTCTCTCTGATCAGCCAACTGACTCGGCTGATATCATAACGTACGTTACGTACCAAACGTAGCGTGCATTAACTTATCCCCGATAGCGCACGTTAACTTACGTATGTTAGCGTGCGCTAACCGTGCATGGCGACACACCGTAGAAAACTGGATCTAATGGTGATGAACTCATGAATTCTATGGTGATAATACAAGTCATCCCCGAGCATATCATGCTAATAAGGTTTGTGAAAGTTCTATACGTACTAAATGACTATGAGATACAAAGATACGTATAATCATCTCAACACCATAATTCATCTTAGACCTTCAAGGGATATCTTGAGTTCAATCCGTTATATGCCCCAAAACGTATGATTCCTTTATATAAACGCATAAGAACTTGAAAATCTCCATATACTGATCACAAATCGGTTTGAAAATGCTTAGGAGTCCATATACTAAAACAGTTCAAAGGTTCATGCGATGAATAAGTGCCGAAATGTCGAAAATATCCTTCTAACACATGATGTTCGACTATTAACGAATCTAACTGACTAGATAAACATGATTAAACGTCCTTTAGAACACTACTAGTATTGGTGAAGAATCACCTACCTCAAAGTAGAGAAGAACAAGGAGGAAATCGAAGCAAATCCAACGTCGAAGGCTTGAACACCAATCCTCAATGATCTATAATCTTCAACACGAGCTAGGATGCTGATATGAAGTGTTTAGGATGTTGAGAGTAATACTCTAAGTATAAGAGTTCGGATGTGGTAAAAGAAAGGACTGAAAACACGAAAAGGATGCTGTCCTATTTATAGGAAATGGTTATTAGCGCGCGCTAGTCCATGCTCGTAGCGTGCGCTAACGGCTTACTGACTTCACTGTACTCGGTACTTAGCGTGCGCTATTCTCATGTCAGTAGCGTGCGCTAAGGCGTTGACTTGGCTTTTCCCAAAAGCCGTCCAGGTTCATCCCGACACAATCCGACCAAGATCCCCGGCCTGATCTCACCTACCACACGTCTCAATCATATTGACCACGCATAGCGTGCACTAATGCTCCTTTGTAGCGTGCGCTAAGGATTCGTGTTAGCGTACGCTACACATAGCCGATAGCGTGCGCTACATGCGCAGAATTACAATTTTTAAATCACATACATGAAATCATACGCTCAACAACATCGGATTATGAAATACGAAGAATAATACTCAGATCAAAGTACAAAAATTACAATATCACAAGTTCCAAATACATATCAGAAATCTCGGGTATTACATCCTTCCTCCCTAAAAAGAAGTTTCATCCCGAAACTTAAGATGAAAACAACTCTGGATATCTAGCCTTCATACTGTCCTCCGTTTCTCAAGTGGCCTCTTCGACTCCGTGTCGTGACCATTGTACTTTAACCAAGTGTATTGGTTTATTCCTCAATTGTTTGATCCGACTCTCAAGTATCTTGATTGGTCTCTCTTCGAAGGTGCCATCATTAGCTATCTCGATCTCTTCGAAATCAATGACGTAACTGGGGTCCGGTACATACTTCCGCAATTGGGATACGTGAAACACATTGTGAACGTGACTCAGCGATGGCGGTAAGGCCAACCTGTATGCTAAATCTCCAACCCTCTCGAGGATCTCGAATGGTCCGATATATCTAGGACTGAGCTTGCCTCCCCTCCCAAAACGGAAAATCCCTCGTGTAGGAGACACCTTCAATAGTACATGGTCCCCAGCGTCGAACTCTAGAGGGCGACGACGTACGTCTGCATAAGACTTCTGTCGACTCTGGGCAGTCAACAGTCTTTCTCGAATCAAAGCTATCTTCTCTTGAGTATGAATTATCAATTCCGGTTCAGTCCCGATCAAATCCGAAGAATCATCCCAACACAGGGGTGATCGGCATCTTCTCCCGTACAAAGCTTCAAATGGTGCCATCTTAATAGAAGCATGCCAACTATTATTGTAAGTGAATGCAATCAATGGCAAATGAACTTCCCAATCAGTTGACCAATCAAAAGCACAGGCTCTAAGCATGTCCTCTACTGTTTGTATAGTCCTTTCGGACTGACCGTCCGTTTGGGGATGATAAGCCGTGCTAAAGTTGAGCTCAGTCCCTAGAGCCCTGTGAACTGCTTCCCAGAAGTGCGACACGAAACGACCATCTTGATCCGAAATAATGGTCTTCGGCGTCCCATGCAATCTGACTATCTCTGCAATAAATACTCGCGCCAATCTCTCGGGTCCCCATGTATCTTTAATCCCTAGGAAATGATCCGACTTGGTTAGTCGATCAACTACAATCCAAATCATGTTCATTCCCATTCTAGTCCTTGGCATACTGGTGATGAAATCCATCGAGATGTCATCCCACTTCCATTCAGGGATCGGAAGCGGCTTTAACATTCCGGTAGGTCGCTGATGTTCAATCTTAACTTGCTGACAAGTCAAGCACCTCAAACGACTGCCACGCCCTTCTTCATATTCCCCACCGTAAGTTTTGTTTTAAATCCTTATACATCTTATCACGCCTGTGTGAATGGAATCGGGCGCTACCGTGAGCTTCCTTCGTAATAGTCCATCTCAAATCATCATCATCGGGAACGCAAAGTCGACTCAAATCTCGTAACTCCATCGTCTTGTATCACGAATCTCGGGCTTTTCCTTTCTTTACTTCGTCACATAACCGAAAGATCGAGAGTCGTCAACCGCTTAGATTTGATTTCGACTAGTGACGAAGCCGGCCCATCACATATAGTTGCCCTTGAATTATCGGGTTCCCATACTTCAATCCCTTCGCGGATCGGTTCTCGTTGAATGCCGGTTTGGGACGTAAGTACTTCCAACACTCAAGAGAAACAGTTTACGGCTCAATGCATCGCCTACAACGTTTGCTTTCCCGGATGATAGAGAATCTCTAAGTCGTAATCCTTGATCAATTCCACCACCTTCTCCGCCTCATGTTTAATTCTTTCTCGATCAAAATGTACTTGAGGCTTTTATAATCAGAAGATCGACAATGAGTGCCGTACAAATAATGTCTCCAAATTTTCAAGGCAAAGACTACACCGCTAACTCCGGATCATGAGTCGGGTAATTTACTTCAGACGGTTTCAACCGCCGAGAAGCATAGGCAATTACCTTATCCTTTTGCATCAACACACATCCTGCACTCGATTTGAAGCTTGGCAGAAACCATGAATCCATCGGGCCCATCCGCAATGCTAAAATAGGTGTCGCCGTCTCTTCTTAAGTTCATCAAAACCACTGCATTTCTCATCCCACTTAAACTTTTGAGTTTTCAGAATAAATAATGAGCGGACGAGAGATCTTGGAAAATCCCTCTACAAAGTGGCGATAATATCCAGCAAGTCCTAGGAAACTCCGGACTTCTTTCACATTATTAGGAGCTTCCCATTCCAAGATTGCTTCGACTTTCTTCGGGTCCACCTGAACTCCGTCAGCTGATATCACATGCCCAAGGAAAGTTACTTCCCTAAGCCAGAACTCGCATTTTGAAAGCTTTGCATAGAGCTGTTCCTTCCTCAAGGTGCTCAAAACCACACGTAAATGTTCGGCATGCTCCTCTGCGTCTCTCGAATATATCAAGATGTCATCAATGAAGATGACCACAAATTTATCCAAGTATTTCAAGAATACCCGATTCATCAATTGCATGAATACCACAGAAGCATTGGTAAATCCAAACGGCATCACTACGAATTCATAATGCCCGTACCGGGACCTGAAAGCAGACTTCGGTATATCTGATTCCTTAATCCTCAACTGATGGTATCCTGATCGCAAGTCAATCTTCGAGAATACCCTTGCCCCTTGCAGTTGATCAAACAAGTCGTCGATCCGAGGTATAGGATACTTATTCTTGATCGTCATCTTGTTGAGCTCCCTGTAATCAATACACAGTCGGAGGGATCCCTCTTTCTTCCGGACAAAGAGAACGGGCGCTCCCCAAGGAGAAACGCTAGGTTGAATATAGCCCTTCTGTAACAATTCCTCCAGTTGCTTCTTGAGTTCATACATCTCGGTTGGCGCCATGCGGTATGGTGCTCTGGAAATAGGAGCTGCTCCAGGCTCTAATTCGATAGTGAATTCCACTTCTCTCTGCAGAGGTAACCCAGGTAGTTCGTCAGGGAATACATCTGAGAACTCATTCACAACTGAAATAGACGAGAGCTCTACTCCTACCTCTTTCCTCATGGCATAACACCAAAGTCCATGACATCCTTGCTTCAGTAATTTCACGGCTTTCATTGCTTTGATCAATTTTCCTGAGCTTCCCGGTCTCCACCCTCGAAATAAGTGTTCAGATCCGTCATTGATAGAAATGACTCTCTCTCGGTAATTCAGAATAGCTCCATAACGGTTGAGCCAATCGTCTCCGAGAATTAAATCGTCACCGTAGATGTAAACTACAATAAGATTCGATGGCCAATCTCTCCCTCCTATAGATACCGGAAAATCTCTAGCCTCTAGGGTTCCCACAATTCTCTCTCCACTCGGCAAACCCACAACATATGGTTCACAATCAAATAAGGACGAGATTTTTAAATGATTTACACAGTTCAATGATACAAAAGAATGTGTAGCTCCGGAATCGAATAAAACACTAAATGGTTGCAAAAGGATCTGAATCGTACCTGATGCAACAGCAGTGTTCTGATTGTCAGATTTCCTCATCTCGTACAGGCGCGGAGGAACGGACCCAGCACTGGATGTCTATCTCTTCCCAACATTCTACTGCTGAAATCCACTCTGTTGTGTCTGGTTCACACTTATCTCCTTCGGAACTGGCGCTGGAGTGCGAGTACCAAAAGATCTAGTAGCAACTCCACAGAAAGCCGCTCGGTGCCCTTCTTGTCCACAATCGTAGCAAGTCACAGAAGATGCGGGGCAGTCACATCGAACATGCCCTGCTCGACCAAAATTGTAGCATTTCTTTGATGCGTCCGGAACTGCTGATGTAGTCCGGAACTTCTTTCCACCTCTGGAAGGATGTGGAGGTTTCCTAGCCGAATAAAAGGAAGATTGTCCCTTGCGAGGCCCACCGCTCTTGTTTTCTGAGAAGTTGTCGGTCACCTTCTGCTTCTTTGCCTCCACTGATTTCTCCACCGCCGCCTCTTTCATGTCGTAGGCCAGCGCTTTGTCTTGATACTGTCGCAACGTAGTACACTCGAATCTGGACATGTACTGCTGAATCTCCGGCTTCATCCGCATATCGAAATGAAAAATCTTTTCTGCCTCCGTTCTGACCAAGTGTCGCACACAAGTTAGCTGATGATTAAAAGTTTTGATTACATCTGTCACAGATGCTTCCGAACTCTGTGGTGAGAAAAACTCTCGGATCTTTGCCTCTCTAACTGGACGAGGGCAATACTGTGCTTCCATCATTAGTTTGAATTCCGTCCAATCCGCATTATGATTCTCGGGTCGGATAGCTTCCAACCAATCAAAGGCCTCCCCAGTCAGAAAATACTGGGCAATGGGAACCTTCCGGTCCTCGGGATAGTTAAGACCCACGAATATCTTCTCTAACTCCTTAAGCCAGTGATCCCAAGTAAGTGCCTCAGCAGATCCGTCAAATTTTGGCGGGTGCAATTTGACCACCTCAGCAAGCCATCTGTCTCCCCAGTTATCCTCGTGGTGCTGCTGTCCCATCGCCGTCTGCATGCGGTCGACTACCTGGGAGAACTGGTTTATCTGCGCCACCACCTGTTGAAGCACTCTCGGCAAGTTAGGATTTGCGTCGTCATTCGCTGATCCTTGTTGCCCTCCAGAATGGGAATCGGTTCGACTAGCTGATAATTCCGGGGTAGTAGCAGAATCCTCCTGTCTCATGTTACCCCGTCCGCGTCCACGTCCTCCTCTCAACATACTGTAAACATAATTCCTCAATATCCAGGACAAAGTTTATGAAATAAAGCCCGTCAATACTCACAAAACAGTAATTAAGTAAAACGGTAGTATAAGAGATTAGGAGACTTACAACCACGGTCCACCTGACGACTTTTGGCTGAACAGTGATGTTACAAACAACTCGTAAATCAATAACGTAAACAGACCCAACTTAAAACCCGACTGCCAAGATATCCATAAATCTTAGCTCCGATACCATATTCTGTAACACCCCGAGATATTCGGAATAATTACAGCGCCGTAAACCCTTTAAGTAAGGATTTACAAGGCTAATTTAAAAGAAATGTAAATATAAGACATCAATACTGCGGAAATTCAAGTTTACAAAACCATTCAACTGGTTTAACGAGTAATTAATACAACCATATCGAAATAATATCATAAGACTCGCATACTCGAGTACTGAAATCAAAACAAGAAAACAAATCACCAATCAACAACAAACATCACTGAACCCCTTCGTCGTCACGTCGGTACTGTGGCTGTTTCCCTGCTCCTCGGCTACCTGAACATCAAAACAAATGTCCACCCCCGAAGGGGTTAGCAAAACGATGCTAGTACAAGTATCATTTAAACGAATCAAATATGCATCAACAATACATAACAAGATACACCACACGGACTTCCGCTACCGGAATCCGATAATGCGAATCCACAAGATTCTATTAACACAGCAAGGGTATTCCAATGATCCAGCGCCCTCAGCATAGATCCCAAGATGATCCCGTCGGACCAACACGAGGTGGAAATAACCCGTCCAATGATCCAGGCCTCACTTAGATCCCAAGATGATCCCGTCGGACCAACACGAGGTGGACATCCGATCCAGCGCCCTCAGCATAGATCGTACAACGTACACAAACACAACTCATGCATACACATATGCCAAATCATTATGTTCATCAACATGAACATACAAACACTAGATAACAAATATCATGACAATTCAACACAAATAATTTCCATGTTCAACAACATGAATAAACCACAAACATGCTTAAAATACCAATTTTAACACATTACGATACTTGCCTCGAAGATGGCAAGAACGAAATACTTCAATGATCTCAACACACTCGAAGGCCGCCTCCTTCGATCAACGTAGCAAGCTCGAACCTTAACAAAAGAAATGATATACAAATCATCTCAAGTCGAACGATTTCCTAATAATTCGATCTACGACCCAAAATCTCAAAATATGCAATCTGCCTGAACCACTTAGCGTACGCTACGTACTCTATGTAGCGTGCGCTAAGCCTGCCTATTAGCGTACGCTATCGTCTAATCCTAGCGTACGCTAGCCACGGACTGACAGTTCTCTCTGATCAGCCAACTGACTCAGCTGATATCATAACGTACGTTACGTACCAAACATAGCGTGCGTTAACTTATCCCCGATAGCGCACGTTAACTTACGTATGTTAGCGTGCGCTAACCGTGCATGGCAGATTACTACTGGTAGAAAACTGGATCTAATGGTGATGAACTCATGAATTCTATGGTGATAATACAAGTCATCCCCGAGCATATCATGCTAATAAGGTTTTTGAAAGTTCTATACGTACTAAATGACTATGAGATACAAAGATACGTATAATCATCTCAACACCATAATTCATCTTAGACCTTCAAGGGATATCTTGAGTTCAATCCGTTATATGCCCCAAAACGTATGATTCCTTTATATAAACGCATAAGAACTTGAAAATCTCCATATACTGATCACAAATCGGTTTGAAAATGCTTAGGAGTCCATATATTAAAACGGTTCAAAGGTTCATACGATGAATAAGTGCCGAAATGTCGAAAATATCCTTCTAACACATGATGTTCGACTATTAATGAATCTAACTGACTATATAAACATGATTAAACGTCCTTTAGAACACTACTAGTATTGGTGAAGAATCACCTACCTCAAAGTAGTGAAGAACAAGGAGGAAATCGAAGCAAATCCAACGTCGAAGGCTTGAACACCAATCCTCAATGATCTATAATCTTCAACACGAGCTAGGATGCTGATATGAAGTGTTTAGGATGTTGAGAGTAATACTCTAAGTATAAGAGTTCGGATGTGGGAAAAGAAAGGACTGAAAACACGAAAAGGATGATGTCCTATTTATAGGAAATGGTTATTAGCGCGCGCTAGTCCATGCTCGTAGCGTGCGCTAACGCCATCGACTTCATCAGATTTCTCGGTACTTAGCATGCGCTATTCTCATGTCAGCAGCGTGCGCTAAGGCGTTGACTTGGCTTTTCCCGAAAGCCGTCCAGGTTCATCCCGACACAATCCGACCAAGATCCCCGGCCTGATCTCACCTACCACACGTCTCAATCATATTGACCACGCATAGCGTGCGCTAATGCTCCTTTGTAGCGTGCGCTAAGGATTCGTGTTAGCGTACGCTACACATAGCCGATAGCATGCGCTACATGCGCAGAATAACAATTTTTAAATCACATACATGAAATCATACGCTCAACAACATCGGATTATGAAATACGAAGAATAATACTCAGATCAAAGTACAACAATTACAATATCACAAGTTCCAAATACATATCAGAAATCTCGGGTATTACAGTCCAGACCCAAACCCGACCCGCCCAGACCTGGACCTGACCGAACCTGACCCACCTGAGCCCAAACCTAACTCGCCTGAGCGCCGCCTGAGCCCGGACGTGACCCGCCTGAGCCCTGACCTGACTTTTTTAGATTTTTTTTAATTTAACGACACCATTTTTGGCGTCGGTAAATGGCGGCGTCGGTAATGGTGTCGGTAAAAAATTACCATCGAGCGTTTTTCCAATGGCGGATTGCCGTCGGTAATGGCGTCGGTAATTTTTTTACCGACGCCATTTTCTGTTTTACCAACGGCGTTTGGCGTCGGTAAAAATTGTTTTTTTTGTAGTGTTCGTTTCAGGTCGTCGGCAACGGATAACATGTGTTATCTGAGATTGGTTTGCATTGATCGTTCTATGTTTTAAGTTCCGGGGACGAAACTTCTTTTAAGAGAGGTAGAATGTAATACCCGAGATCTTTGTTCCGGTTTCGTTGAATTTTATTCGGTCGAACGGGTTGTTGTCGTCCGTGTATTTGGAATCTTGTGCTTGTTCTGTGGTACGTTGAGTTTCGTAGCCTGCTCATTGTTGTTTTAGACCATAGTTGGTGTGTTTGCGTGATCGAGACGTCGTCGAGTATCGAGCCGGACGGTCAAGTGTCGGCTGAGTCGAGTTACGACCGTAAGGCCTGGCTGGTTACGGCCATAAGACTCCCGCACACCTTGGCCTGGAGACACTCAATTAAAGCCGTAATGATGGTTGGGTTATGGCCGTAATGCCTCGTTACGGCCGCTAGGCATTGGCCGGTTACGACCGTAATGCATCGGCAGATTTCGGGCAGTTAACCTAGGAGCTCGGTTACGGCCGTAAGGCTATGCCGAGTACGGTCGTAAGGGGTGCTCGTTACGTATGCAAGGATTCGGCCATTATGTACGTTACAGGTGTTGACCGAGTTACGGTCGTAAGGCACTGCCGGTTACAGCCGTAACACTATCGGCCACATATATGCCTGTGCTTCGGCCAGACCTCATTTGTGCACATTTTCTCTTCCTGGTGGCGGCTGCGGACAGGAGTGTTCGAGGGGAGGAGTCCTTGGCTGGTTCTAATCAATTCCAAGGCATTTTGGAAGATCCTTTTCGATCATATCATCACCGAATCCGTGTTCTTCGTCGAATCAAGGTACTTTCTTCCTTAGAACCTTAGTTGTATGACTTTTGGGGGTTTCTTCGTGATTCTTGGATTTAATCCATGGTTGATGAATTGATTATGGTATTCCTGCTGTCTTGGCCATGATCTTGGGATTTTGTAACTCATTTATCCATTTTTATCACCCGGAACGTGATTCTTGATTATCTTGAAGAAACCCTCGGATTCTTATTGTTTTTTGGGTTGATTCGGATTCCGTTTAGCGTTATTGAGTCGTGGTGATATTATTTTCATAGTTTTCATGGAGTTTTCAGGTTCTTGGCCGTTCTTGGAAGTTCGAGGGCTACCCGACCGTGTTCGTTCGATGTTCCATTGCTCGTGGTATCGAGGCAAGTATCTTGCCCATACGTTTCATGTTTCGTAGGCGTAATTATTGGTGAATGATTTTATGCGTAATCCGAATGTTTAATGAACGTTAAAAAGGATCAGTATGTTCTCGATAAATGTTGTCTTTCAAAAGATAACTTGTATGCTTCGTGGATTAATGTGTTTTTGGAATATGTGCGAATGTGTCGTATGTTGGAAGATGTTATAATCACATTTAGTGAATATAGTAGACCGTAATCATTTGCCGAGGATTGTGTACGGATATGTGTAACTGTTCGATGATTATGTGACGTTGTGTGTTGTTAGTTATTACTCCCTTGTAAGGAGGTTGTGGTGCTTAGTGTTGTTTGGTATTGGTATTGGCTTGTTGTTGTGCTTGATTGTTGTAAGTGATGTGCCTCCGGGTAAGATTGTTGAATCTCCGGGATCCGTCCTTGCTAGTACGGATCGGGCGTGACCGTAGGGTTGTCCAATCGGGTATGTCTTGCGGGGACATCGAGGTTCGTGGCTTGCTAGCCCGATGCCGGGATAACTTGTGGGGTTATCCAATCCGGGTATGTCTTGCGGGGACTCCGAGGTTCGTGGCTTGTTAGCGCGATGTCGGGATAACTTATGGTTGTGGATTGATCGTGTGATGGACGTGTCATCGGTTGTCCAATCTGGTAAGTCTCGTGGAGGCTCCGATGTTCGTAGCTTGCTAGTGCGATGCCGGGATAACTATGAACATATGTATGGTTATGGTTTTGTGACTGTTGTCATGAGGACATGTGATTTGGCGTGGTTTCCTATTGGGTTATTCACTCGGGTATGTTCTGCGGGAGCATCTGAGGTTTGTGGCTTGTTAGCACAGGACGCAAATAATCCTTAGGAATATGTTGTTTTGGATGATTTGGGTCGTGGACCCCGTGTTTCGTGATTTGGGTCATGGACCCCGTGTTTCGTGATTTGGGTCGTGGACCCTGTGTTTTGGATCATTTGGGTCATGGACCCTGTGTTTCGTGATTTGGGTCGTGGACCCCGTGTTTCGTGATTTGGGTTGTGGACCCCGTGTTTCGTGATTTGGGTCGTGGACCCCGTGTTTTTGTTATCGGAATTGTAATTTGGGAAAATGATTTTTGGGCCGTGTCCCTAAGTGTTTTCGGAAGACTTGAGAATTCTTAAATCCTAAATGTTTTCAAAACTCCCGAGATCGTAAAATGATTTGTAAGATGTATATTGTGTTTATTCACGCCTTTCATGATTTGAGCAGTTTTGATCAAACGATTTATCTCGGGAAGCATGTTCACGATTATTATGTCCTTGGAGTATGTTGTGTATGGCATGTATTCGTATTTTATACTTGCACTAGCAAAACAGTGGAGTTTTGCTAACCCCCGAGTATTCGGGGAGTGGATGTCTGTATTGCATTCAGGTACTTGCAGGTTGCTGGGGAGCAAATCACAGGATCGATATGAAGGATGATGGAAAATGACGATACTAATCACATAAAGACCAGTCGTTGAGTATTTTGGTAGAGTTTTATTGTTGGTCTCTCCGTCGTGTTATTCCCCCTTTTTATGGGAAGGTTGATGTATTCTAACCCCTGCGTGGGTATGAGTTGCGAGAAATGAGTATGTATGTTTGATGTGTATGTTGTGGTAAAAGACCAAATCGGTCTAGTGGTCATTTTTAGCCATGTTGGCATGTATTAATATGTTGTATTTCTGTATATAGCCTGGTAGATCCTCGTGCAAAGGGTCTGCGACGCTGTAATATTCCCAAGTGATTTGGGGGTGTTACACTAGCCCACCGAAAGTACCCCAATCCGCGTCAAAAGAAAGATTCTGGTCGGAAGACCAATTCTAGCCTTACGTACGTAATCAAGTGATGTTAACATACGTAATGTTGCGAAACTAACGTACGTTATGCATGTCAATTAGCATACGTTAGTCACTCAATCCCTAAGTGATTTGTCACATTTTAACCAACTCGGGGTGACCACCTTTTCACTCGTCAACAATTCCTCGGGGAACAAGACGTTGGCCACCATCAAATTCGTACCGACGATTGTCCAACGGCGTCAAGGCACGTCACCTTCGTTCCATTCACATCACAAAATTGTATCTCAATAGCACTTTAATGAAATCGCATAATATAAGAAGGCAACATCGCAAATGATAGAAATTGCATTTTAATTTATGAAGTACATGGTAATTAAAGAATGAAATACCCATGGTATTACACTAAGCCTAGTAGATTCTCGAAAAGGTATCTACGGCGCTGTAATATTCCTGTATGCTTTGGGGATGTTACCGGATTTCGTTAAGGCTTAATGATTATCATATTGGACACTATGATAACCTCAGGTTCAAGTATTTACTGTGTTCTCTAACCAATCACATAAGTTAATCGGTACCACCATCCAATGATTATTAATCAAAATTATACTAGTATATTAATCATTTGAGTCTCCATTCTACGTGATTGAACCAGGGACGTTTGAATAACTTATTATTCGTGAATAACTATTATAAATTATAATTTTAAAACAGGCACACATTATAATAATCAACTAGAAGCAGATGTTATCATATAACTTTAATAAATATGATAATTTACGAGTTTAGGCTCATTTAATGTCCCAGAGCACTACTACCAACATAACATGGGAATGTAAAGAGTTTTTGAGCTCCATTTATACATGTACATATTAGCGGAGATGTATTCTTCATGGGAAAGTTAAACAGTCACATTTTACATTAGGTACACTATGCTCTGTTTCTTTACTTGATAAGGTTTCTTAATGAGGCAACAACTCATACACCATTTCCACCATTTGAATAGATGCAACGGAAAATGTTGAAGGAAAAAAGCTAAATATTGTGCCCAAAAGTGAGTGATGATAGATAATTTAAGTATTCTCTACTTATTTATGAAACCTTAATTTATCACAAAGGCGATATGATATAACAAATAGACTATGCACCTCTTTTTTATGCTAGCATTTTTCAAATCCATCATTCTTTTGTCTTATAAATTTCATTTGCTTTAAGAACATCAAAGTTCGTTTTAGAGTATATATGAAGTTCAAAATTAAGCATATAACTGAACCGAGTTGAGTTCAAACACTATCAAGTTTGAGCTCGGCTGGATTACAAAACTCAAGGCTCGCGTTCGATCAAGCTCAAATTGTATTAAGCTCAAGAACGTGTCTACTGAAAACTCAACGAATTCAAGCTTAGCTCATAGGTCTGGGACATCTTGATTCTTGGTAAAAATTTATAAGAATATAACACAAATCATGTTATTAAGATTCATTCGAGTTTGTTAAATATACTCGAATTGTTTGAATCCGATTCGTCTATACGGTTACTCATAGAAAAATAGAAAATAGAAAAGAGGAAATCCGATTCAAATATACGGTTCTAGACAAATAGAAGAACTCGTAAAATTTACGAATAGAAGTTACTCAAAAACTGAATACAAATTCAAATTCTAAATAACTAGTAAGAAATCCAACTTAATATCCAAATAACAAAATAGTGCAAGCAAATTATAGAAATTCAAACTCTATGTTGCAAACAAACATATGAAATTATAAAGAAATATACCAAATAGTAGGAAAAAACATGTGTTTATATTGATATTTTCAAAAATTTTATTGTAAAAATTAAGAATTGAACTCGAATCATTTAAATAAAATAGTCCGGTTCTTTTGAAAAGTTAGTTAACTAGCCAGTTGCCTTATTCGATCGGATTCACATCGATTCCACTGGTCCTACGAGGTAATAGTCTAAAATATGATTTTACTTTATTTTTTTACCTACTTGAGAGGAAAAACAGCCTTTTGACTCACATAATTTGCAGAATTATCAAAAATCCTCCCGTACTACAAATCATATATTTTTAGTCATTTTTCCATTGCGCTATGTTGGGATAACAAATAACCGGTATCGAAACTGTTGGGATAAACAATCCCTGTATCGATCGTGTTGTCAGAATGTTTTGACAATATGCCAAATCCTACATACTGCTAATAGCTGTATCGAAAAGCTGATCAAGTATCAACCTGTATCAAAGACTTCTCGTAGTCCCACCATACGGTAAATCTATCATACAACAAAGAGTCCCGCAAAGCTAAGTATGAAAGTTGTCTCGAAACATCAATACAGCAATCCTTCCATATAGCCCTCAAACAGGACAAGAAGGAATCTTCAGTACTCGCTAGAAGTCAAGTCCCGTTTGATAAAGAAGTATTTAAATACTTCTTGATAAAGTATTTAAATACTGTAAGTCATCAAAAGATCTTCAAATCCCGCAATATCCGGATCTCAGTCTATTCAAGTCAACTATCAAGTTGTCATAGAATCTTGCTCAACGGATCTATTTCAACGGCTATATTTCAGAGACTATATATATCTCCAGAGTTTGCAGATCATATACAGACAGAGAATACACACGACTTACAAACCAACAAGTGCTTACACGAATATTCAGAGCAAAACATATCTCCTAAAGCTTTCTGCTATTCTGATAGAAGACTTTCTGCTATACTGTATGGTGGGACTACGAGAAGTCTTCGATACAGGTTGATACTTGATCAGCTTTTCGATACAGCTATTAGCGGTATGCAGGATTTGGCATATTGTCAAAACATTCTGACAACATGATCGATACAGGGATTTTTTATCACAACAGTTTCGATAGCGGGTATTAGTTATCCCAACAATTTCCCCTTTTTTGATAATTTGCCAAGTCCTTCCGAGTCTTCCTTTTAAAACCTTATGATGTTATCCAAACATCCTTGATGATGCCAAAACTTTGACACTTAGCGGTTGAAGTAGGGCAGACTTCTAGGTCTTCTTTCGAATGATCTGGCCTTCAGCATTTGGCTTAACACTAAGAACTCCTCGCAGGGAAGTTCAGCTTTTATCAAAAGAAAGTTACATTTGAAAACTTATGATTTGTGCGCAGGCACAATCTTACATTATATTCTAGATACATACAACTTAAACTATGAACTGTTCGCAGACAAGTTCTTACAGTTTGTGTATTGAGATAAGTTTCATAATTTGAATACATAAAGTGTTTGTAAACATATAAGAACACAGTAGATTACGAGTTGTAATCTTTCGAGACAGGCAAAAATTTTATTGATATTGAAATGAGGAGTACAAAATTTTACTGTTCTGAAAATAAGATTACAAAATTATAATACAAGGAAATATAACTCCTGTAGTCTGAATGCCTCCATTGCCTTTTTGGGTATTTCTTGGTGCCCTTCCACCAGTTTTGATGTGCTTCCCTGTCTCGATTTAGATATAAGACTCGACCTTCATATGATTTATCGAAGACTAGGATCCAATCCTCTGGGTGGGTAACCAAGTCACCATTCTTGTGATTTGACTTCATGTGCAGCTGTAGCGGGAGCGATCCATCTTCCAGCTTCGTCTTGAACTCCTCTGCGGCTTCTTGTACCATTCTGCATCTATTGAATAATGAGGAATCTCTGATAAGTACAACAAAGTATATTAACAGTTCATTTCTCCTCCAGTTCTTGATCTCTGCAGCGGTAGGCTATCGGTCTCCCGGGAGATTCATAGATTGCGGCTTTCGGACTAGGCTTTTCCAAGGATACTTAAGATCCTGGAATTCTGGTCGGTCTCCCTGTATCCTAACGTTCGGCATTGAGATACGGGCTATGTCTGCAATGATGGAGTCTTCAAACGGAGATAACATTTCTTTCTCTTACTCCAACCTCGTTCTCCTAGCAGCTTCCCTCGATTCTTCCCCCTTTTTGGCGTCATCAAGGTATGACACCTTTTCATCAAGGCATTCCAGGATTTGCAAAGCAGCATCCTGTTTCGTCTCAATATTAGACATTCTCTCAACAAGGTAGGAGAGCACCTGTGACATATCTTTAATGTTTTTGTCGTGGGCTCGAAGTTGGGAACCGGATTCGATCAGAGCAGATGCTGTCTTGGCCTCAGACACGCGTAGTTTTGATTGCTCTTCTCTCAGGATCTGCTCCTGTTTTTCTTGCAGTTGGATCAGGGCCTGCTTGAAGACGTGTGGCAAGACAATGAAGTCTTCAACCACTCGGGAGAATTCATGCTTCAGTCCGGTCATCTCTTCAACGGCAGATGTGTGAACCCATCAACCCTGTGTGGACTGAGAAACCTTGCTATTCCCGAACTGTGTGTGACTGACTTGCATTGAAGAAGATGAAGCTTCAGAACTGTGTGTGAAGAAGCCAGTCACGTGTTAGCTCAAACCAATCTGTGTGAACGGTTTAAAGCTAAGATCTTTATATCAATCTGTGTGAACGATATATTGATTAGGTTTGGTTATAATTACATAGTTGTGTATGCAGTAATTATAATAAACTTTTTACTCCTGTGTGGAGGACCACTGGACGTAGAGGGGTTTACCTCGAACCACTTTAAATATTGTCTTATTTACCTTCTGCCTTTATTGTTTTATTAATTGTGATTATTTAAGTATACACTGCACACATAGTTTTTGTATCCTCAACAACTTATTGTATTAAAGACTTCCGCTACGCACTCAGATTTAAAAACTGTACAGCTTATTGTTTAAAACACTTTCCAAGCTCTATCCTGTATACTTAGTGGCCAACACGCTATTTATCGAATCAGTCCTTATTCCAACTTCCGTACGTCGCATCCAAAATACTGAATCATCCGTTCAGCTCAGCGCGACCTCAACAATTTCGCTAATACCTGTGTTGATTCGACCAACTTCACAATATTTGAGCACTATAAATGTATAATTCATAATATATGAGACTGTTTGATAAATTTATAAAGTAGAGAGCGCAAAAAAATCATTTTTCCTTCTTGAAACTGCTAATATTATATTAATGTTCATATATAAAAAAACCTGCCCCAAGGGATGCACGATTAAGTAATAAACATATTGTTGTACGGCGATTTATACGCCTCGAAGGCGATCGGCATAATGGCCGTGCGACCGAAGCCGGCATCAAATAGACCAAGGCAGATGTGCCAACCGAAAATGCCAGATCATGGTCAAGTGCCTAGCGGCCGACGTCCAGGGCGATCGTTTCTTGGCACCTGGCGATCGCCTCTAGTACCCGAACGAGGACGACCGTCCTATGCCACGTGTAAAACCAACATCCGTCAAAGTCTGCGAAGACCAAATCTCAAGATGAAGGCCCATGTGCAGATCCGCAAAAGGTGCCGCAAGAACAGGCTTGACTCCAGCCCGTCAGCAGCTGTCAGTGACAAGGACGGCCTCACCTACCGACAGACCCACCGAAAGGTCCTAGGTGGGACCTCCCAAGACTGCGACCTGAGGCACATGTCGCCTCTTCATTGGTTCGCGCATCTGGCTGCCAGCAGCAGCTGCGGACTTTAAGGAAACAGTCCCACGTGCTGGGACGATCGCCCACCTTATTTAATGCAGGAACGGCGATCGCCTGTGTGGGATAGAGACATCTCAACAACCTCCTCTTCTATAAATAGGAGACCTCCAGCATTAGAAAAGGACAGGTTAAGACGATTACACGCAGCAACCAATACAGAGAACACTTCATCTTTGTAACAAGAACTCACAGAGCTTAAACTCTGATTCTTCCGACAATCAACATCACTCAATAGCTAGATAACTAGGGGCATTACACTCATTGTAATTGTACTCTAACATTAATACTGGTACTCTAAAGCAGGATCCGTATTAATAATATCTCGCGAGAGCATTCAAGCCTGGGACTAACAACCCCGACAAATCTTGTGTCATTTACTTTCCTTTGTACGTGCTCTCGCATTTTGTTTGTTACTCACCCATAGCCATATCCATCAAACCGTTACGTATAATATTTTGGGTAACAACAATTGGCGCTAGGAGGAGGGGCTTTACCTTTATTTTCTCTCCGACCGTTTCGAAGAACACTCACTGTTCTCCGGAACATATACTTGAAGAAACACTCACTGTTCTTCAAAGGAAAACCTTCAAAATAATGACGTGTGCCACGACCTCGAAAAGAGCCGCTTTACGATCCGCCAGACGCCTTATTCCGGCCCAGGCCGAGTCCCAACCTGTGGCGGAAGGCAACCGCGGCGACGCTAGACTCTCGCTCCCGCCCCCGAGGGACGGCCCTAGCCTCTCACTCGATCAATTCCAAACTGCGGAACAGATCGAGGAGGCCATGGCCATCCTAAGGGAGCGACAGAGAGCATGCGACACGCCCACTATTACTCCATCAGCCATCTGCCGTGTGGGCAAGCGAAAGCTCAAGGGGTTATATGTCGAGAAATCGTCAGAAGGCCCCGAGCCGCAGGAAAAGGCGCTCGCAAGGCGGGACGATTCCGTCTTTAGCCGCCTAGGGAGTGACCCCTCATGGCGACCTGGGCATTCTGGCCCCAGCCGTGAGACGTCGGAGTCCGAATCAGTCACCAGGAGTTCGGCGTACCCAACTCCCAGAAGACAGGTCGGCCATCTGGCTCCCACTCACCAAAGAATTGAGCTCGGCGGCAGAGACCTCGTCACCAACAACGGAGCCAGGAGATCGGTACATGATCGCCTCGGCTCCCAGTCCGAGAGCCAGACCGCGAGCAGCCAGGCTACGGCGATGGCCGCAATGCAGCGCCATCTCGACGAAATGAAGGCGCTCATAGAAACTGGGGCAGGCCCCAGGAGAAAGGTCGCCGGGGCAAGTGAGCTGCTCGCGATCCAGATCGAGCTGGCCCCCGTGCAACCAAAGATCGCTCCTCCTCAAACACCTCTGTATGAGGGGAGATCGGACCCCGAGACCCACTTAAGCAAGTTCCCGATATACATGACCAGATGCGGGGCATCGGACGTGACGAAATGCCGAATGTTCCCATTAACATTGGGCGATCTTGCCCATAGGTGGTACATCTCATTGTCACTGCGCTCAATCAACTGTTTTGATAAGCTGGGGAACGACTTCACGTCGTACTTCGCCGCCAAGGTTGCTCGGCCAGAAGGTCCCCACCGCATGATGAAGATCAGGCAGGGGAAAGACGAGCCTGATGAATATTACATCGATCGGATGGATGAAATAGTCCTCACCGGCGAGCCCATTAGCGACGAGCTCGCCCTCTACTCGGTCCTGGGGGGATTCTATTGTCATTCACCCATGTTCAGGCACCTCACGAAGGACATCCCCCCGACCTACGCGATCTTCCGCGTCAAATCTGCCGAATTTCTGGCCAGGCAGAGGATGCTCACCCTTCACCTAAGTGAGGGGGCCACCGGAAAAGGAAGGCGCCATCTCCCATCCCGAAGAAGGCGATCACCAAGCCCAGAAAGGCGGTCGCAAAGCCGCCCGGTGAGTTCAACGCCTTCGAGGATGTAGAAGTTCACCTCCTCCGCAACCTCAATCTATCTCCGACCCATATCTTCAACGCCATCAAGGGGCGCGAATGGATTAGCAAGCCGAAGTCGTTGAGGGGCAACGGTCATATGGACCGGAGTAAATTTTGTGCCTACCACAAAAGTCCCGGCCACAACACCAGCCAATACCGTGACCTCCTCAGGCAACTCTGGAGATTGTTCGAGGAAGGCAAGTTGGACAATTTGGTGACCAAGCTAGAGCCCCAGGCAGAAAGGACCGGAGGCCGCGATCGTCAACCTCCCAATCCGGTCGCCAGGATCGAGCAGAACGAGCCGGAGTACTCAGACGAGTTGATCCCTTCGATCAAACATGGTGGCCGGATCAATATGCTTCAGTCGGGAGGTGGAAACCTCGGAGGTCTTTCCCCGGTTTCCACCATATCAAATAGAAAGCGGAAGGACGAGCTGAGGGCATTCGCCAGAGTCCATGTCATGGTGCCCCCAGAGCCAACCGTCTCCATAGATGCACTCATCACCTTCTCCAACAAGGATATGGAGGGAGTGGAGTACCCCAAAGAGGATACATTGGTGATCTCTGCATGTATCCTTGGGAAAATGGTCGACCGCGTGCTGGTTGACAATGGGAGCTTTTGCAACATCATATTCAAATCTGATCTGGACCAGCTCGGCAACCTGACCAAGTTCATCAAGCCATTTAATACCGTGCTTCAAGGGTTCGGCGACAACACGGTCAAAGCCTATGGAAGGATCAAGCTCTCTGTCGAGCTAATTTGATGTTACGATCCCAAGGTTAAGATCGCTAGGAACCTCAATTTTGTAATCAATGACAGGCCCAGCATCTATAATGGGTTCCTAGGTCGCCCCTTTCTAGAAACCTTTGAGGCGGTCACCTCTTCTTTCTTTTACTGTATCAAGTTCCCCACTACCGATGGGACAGTCGGTACTATAAAGGGAGACCAGCTAATGGCAAAGAAATGTTTGAATTACTCTGGTGTCGTAACTTTTCCTTTAAACGTTTCTTGTACTGTTTGTAACATTGAGACGATCGACAATCAACCGATGGAGATCGACGAGCCAAGCAC
Organism: Orobanche coerulescens; assembly: GCA_033398695.1. Taxonomy (NCBI): domain Eukaryota; kingdom Viridiplantae; phylum Streptophyta; class Magnoliopsida; order Lamiales; family Orobanchaceae; genus Orobanche; species Orobanche coerulescens. Next base: position 39,641,065 of record CM065809.1, on the reverse strand, counting down.
CTCATACCAGCCCGACTTAGAGGACGGCATCTCACATCGATTGTCGGACGACATTGAACCGAGGATTGGCTTCGAGCCAATCCTCAATGTTGATCCAAGGATCGAGTCCGGCGATCGTTCCAAACGAGAAGCGACCATCCCATCGACGAGTTGGAAAGTATAACAATCGTTCCGGCTCGCCCAGAGCGGGAAGTGCAGATCGGCTCAAGCGTCGGTCCCGAGTTAAAAGATGATTTGATCAGTTACTACGAAAGAACATCAGAGTCTTTACCTGATCGCATCAAGATATGGTCGGAATCAGTCCTGAACACACTTGCCACTATCTAAAAATCGACCCAGTGAGGAAGCCTATTCACCAGAAATGTAGGAAATTCGGTCCAGAGAAATATTATGCGCTCGACGCAGAAGTTAAAAAGCTGCTCGACAACAAACTGATCGAAGTAGCTACCGACGAGCCACAGTGGGTAGCCAACGCGGTGCTCGTCAAAAAGGCAAGCAACTCCTGTAGGCTATGCATTGATTTCACCGACCTCAACGCGGCGTGTCCAAAAGATCACTTTCCAATGCCTCCGATAGCACGGCAGGTTGCGAAATGATGTCGTTTATAGACGCCTTTCCCGGGTACCATCAGATCCCAATGGCAGAGAAAGACGTAAAACATATGACATTCCACACGGAAAAGGACGTGTACTTTTGGGTCCGAATGCCATTCGGTCTGAAAAATGCAGGGGCAACCTACCAGCGGCTAGTGAACAGGATGTTCGCCGATCAGATCGGCAAGACCATGGAGGTTTACATTGACGACATCGTGGTCAAGATCCTCAAAAAGGAAGATCACCTCAAAGACCTTGCCGAGACGTTCGCCATCCTCAAGAGGTTCAACATGAAACTGAACCCCAAGAAATGCAACTTTCGAGTAAGCTCCGGGAAGTTTCTGGGGCACATCGTGAGCCAAAAGGGGATCGAAGCGAACCCCACCAAGATCAAGGCGATCCTCAACATGCAGGAGCCACGGAATGTCAAGCAGGTGCAACACCTCACGGGGTGTCTAGCAGCCCTTAACCATTTCATTTCTTGGCTCGGAGACAAAATCAAGCCGTTCTTTGCCACCATAAAGAATAAGAAATTTGCGTGGAGCAAGGAAAGTCAAATGTCGTTCGCCAAAATCAAGGAGAATCTATCTAATCCCCAAATTTTGGCAAAACCGATCCCCGGTGAAAAGCTATTCCTTTACCTGGCAGCCTCGGAGGTCGCGCTGAGCGCCGTATTAGTGCGAGCAGAGGGGCAAGCCCACTTGCCGATCTACTTCGTCAGTCAAGCACTTCATGATGCGGAAATGCGTTACACGCCTCTCGAGAAGCTCGCCTACGCACTAGTCATGAGTGTTCGCAAGCTGAGGGCCTATTTCTTCGAACACCAAGTGGAGGTTCTGACGACTCTCCCTCTAGAGCAAGTTCTGCACCGTCCAGACACCAACGGGCGACTCCTCAAGTGGTCACTATAGATCGCCCAATACGGTGTCACGTATGCTCCTCGCACGGTAATCAAAGGCCAAGCTCTGGCGGATTTCGTGGTGGAATTAACGCTCCCACCTAGTCCAACCCAGGTCGGCCATCCCACCTAGAAATTGTACGTAGATGGCTCGGAAACCAGCTCGTGAGCAAGGGCAGGGATTGTCCTCATCAGCCCCGATGGCCAGAGTTTTACAAACGCTGTGCGTTTCGAGTTCCGAGCGACCAACAATGAAGCCGAGTACAAAGCCTTGGTAGGCGGGCTCGATCTAGAACTCACCATGGACGTTCGTCGCGTTCACATCTTCATGGACTCCCTCTTGGTTGTGAACCAAGTCAGGGGGAATATAAGGCGCGCGGCGAACAGATGATCAAATATCAAGAATTTATCGCCGAAATGTGCACAAAGTTTGAAGAAGTGCTGATCGAACAAGTGCCGAGGGAGCACAACTCCCAGGCTGATGCCCTATCCAAACTCGCATCGTCAGATGGGGTGGCAGACTTCTCTAATATCCAAATCACGAAGTCAGCAAGATCGGCGATCGACAAAAGCCTGGTCACCACAGTTGCCATCACCGAAGAGAACTGGATGACTCCGTTCGTTGAGTACTTGAAGGATGGAATGGTCCCTGTAGATCGGATCAAGGCTCGCCAGCTTCAACTCCGAGTAACCAGATACACCCTATTGGATGACCGGCTTTACAAGCGATCTTTCACCTTCCTCTCCTCAAATGCATTACGCCGGAGGAAGACCGACTTGTTTTGGCTGAAATCCATGACGGGATATGTGGAAATCACGTTGGAGGGTGAGCTCTCATCCACAAGATGACCAGGCAAGGCTTTTTATGGCCTACCCTGCAAAAATACGTGATCACCTACGCCCGATCTTGTCACAAGTGTCAAATAATGGGCCCGAACATCAAGCTCTCCCCCGAACAGCTCACATCTATGTACAGTCCGTGGCCGTTCGCCCAACGGGGCATCGACCTCATCGGTCCTTTGCCGACGGCACCAGGGGGATGTAAATTCGCCATCGTGGGGGTCGATTATTTCACTAAATGGGTAGAGGCCGAACCACTTAACAAGATCGGCCAAGAACAAGTGATCAAGTTCATTTGGAAGAACATCGTCTGCCGATTCAGTCTACCTCAGGCTATCATCTCCGACAACGGAAAGCAGTTCGACGGTTTGGAAGTTATGCAATTCTGCGAAAAATAGGGAATTAAAAAGCTGTTCTCGGCCCCTTACCACCCTCAAACAAACGGGCAGGTAGAGGCTGTGAACCAGATTCACAAGCACACGATCAAAGCAACGAGTCAAATCCTTCTTGGTTGCCGAACTCTTAATCTGGTCAAGGGTCCACGGGGAGCGGCACGTGGCCCGAAACAACATCCGCTTCACGGGTTCATGGGGGTGGGCGACCGAATATGCGCGAAAGTCGAACTTAGGGCGTGGGCCGGCTAATCTCTCCATTAGCTCGGCAAATTCTAAAAAGGCTTTACCGAACACACTGTTCTGCTCCCAGTACAGTCTTATTGCCTCCTCCTCTTCGGCCAGCGAGCGCTTTTGCTCCACCTCCGCCGACTTCGCCGCGTCAGCCTCGTTGAAGAGTTCTTCAACCTCTGCGGGTTCAATCCCGGTGCGGATGGCCTCGACGGCCGTCTCCATGTGAAAATCCGCCGAGGTTTCATCCCGAGCAGTCGAAGTCGCGGTGGCGGAAGTGCTACCCGCCTCATACACGTTTGATCCTCCTCCAGACATATTCAAAGAGAAAGGAGGGAGAAAAGCTTTTGTTCTTACCTAAATAGTAGTCGAACGACGACCGTCACACAAAGCTTCAAGAAAATTCGGCTATGTCTTCTTCTTCTCAGACGAAAACGCGTAAAGTTATAACCCCAGAAGCCCTAGTCCCTTTTATAGGCGAGAGCGGGGACTTCTGGGCAAATAAACGGAATCTCGAGGGCTGAAGTGCAACCGTCGGATAAGTCGCAATTATGCCGCCCTCGAAATCCGCGTGTGCGTCGTTTCGAGGGCATGCCAAACGACAAGTCTGATAGAACCGTCGGACTCCCCCAACGGGAGCGCGACATGTGCCCCAGTGACGTTTCAAAGCCCGCTTCCACTTCCCGCTCTTTCCAGCGATCGGGGAGGTCGTACAAATTCGAAATCAATCTGCTCGAGAGACGATCGTCTGCTTCATAAAAGGAGTCGCTCGTCTAATGCAAGCGATCGCCAGCAGAGCCACCTCACCCCACGTCTTCAACATCGGAGCGAGCTGGGGGGCAATTGTTGTGCGGTGATTTATACGCCTCGAAGGCGATCGACATAATGGCCGAGCGACCAAAGCTGGCATCAAATAGACCAAGGCAGACGTGCCAACCGAAGATGCCAGATCATGGTCAAGTGCCTAGCGGCCGACGTCCAGGGCGATCGTTTCTTGGCACCTGGCGATCGCCTCTAGTACCCAACCGAGGACGACCGTCCTATGCCACGTGTAAAACCAACATCCGTCAAAGTCTGCGAAGACCAAATCTCAAGATGAAGGCCCACGTGCAGATCCGCAAAAGGCGCCGCAAGAACAGGCTTGACTCACGGCCGTCACGAAGTTAGTGACAAGGATGCCTCACCTACCGAGCACTCCGCCGAAAGGTCCTAGGTGGGACCTCCTAAGACTGCGACGTGAGGCACATGTCGCCTCCTCATTGGTTCGCGCATCTGGCTGCCAGCAGCAGCTGCGGACTTTAAGGAAACAGTCCCACGTGCTGGGACGATCGCCCGCCTTATTTAATGCAGGAACGGCGATCGCCCGTGTGGGACAGAGACATCCCAACAATTTCCTCTTCTATAAATAGGAGACCTCCAGCATTAGAAAAGGACACGTTAAAGACGATTACACACAGTAAACAATACAGACAACACTTCATCTTTGTAACAGGAACTCACAGAGCTTCAACTCTGGTTCTTTCGGAAATCAACAGCACCCAATAGTTAGATAACTAGGGGCATTAGACTCATTGTAATTGTACTCTAACATTAATACTGGTACTCTAAAGCAGCATCCGTATTAATAATATCTCGCGAGAGCATTCAAGCCCGGGACTAACAACCCCGGTAAATCTTGTGTCATTTACTTTCCTTCGTACGTGCTCTCGCATTTTGTTTGTTACTCACCCGTAGCCATATCCAGCAAACTGTTACGTATAATATTTTGGGTAACAACACATATATTGCAAAATGATATAATGCACGGAAACTCGATTACGTTTGCAAATCTATAGTCGAGTTCGAGCTAAAGCTCAACGAACTTTGAGTTGAGTGAATAATTCACGGCCGGTTCAACTTATTTAGAGTGCTATCCGCAATGACACAACTATTTGTTGCTAATGATAGGCCTGTGCAACTAATCCCGAAGGCTCGGGCCCGTCTCGGGCCCATCTCGTCTCGCATCAGGACGAGACGAGACCAAAATTTTAAAACTCAGGGCCCGTCCCATCCCATCCCGTTTTAAAAACTTGGGACGGGTCGCGAGCCCAACCGTCGAATCCCGATGGGATCCCGTCCCGTCCCGTAAGAATGTCTAGTTAATAAATTTATCCAACTACCAAGCCCAAAGCAGTCTTATCATCTAACATTTCTAACTTATCTTGTTTACTTCTTTCGGGGAACGAAGCTTCCATAAACCATGAAGAACTTGCGCATAAAAGTTGAGATCAGTGAGTATCTGACTATGTTGTAATGTTCTTTATATTTATTACTTCCGGTGAAACAAGAAAGCATCCAGAGTTCTATGAACCATTTGAATAATTAACAATTGACTCACAGCGATATTTGATAAACAGATTGGTTTTAAAAAACTTAAATTTGTTGTCATGTATTAAGTCCAAATATTGTATTCATTTGAGAGTCAACATTGGTCAACGAGACCATTTTTCGTCCCGTTCGTGTCTCGATCCCGTCTCGATCCCATTCGGAATCGGGACGGTCAGGATCAAGTTTTCAAAAGTGCAATCCCATCCCATCTCGTCCCATAATTTTCAAATGGGATGAAATCGAGATTACCTAAAAATGGTCCCGTCCCGTTCCATGCCCAGGCCTAGCTAATGATAATGATTATAGTGTGGGCCTATAAAATGCAAATCTGCCCAACAGAAACTGATCCATTTAAGATTACAACAGGTTGGGCTTATCCCGACCCGCCGCAATAATGGGTGGCACATATTAAGAAAGTCCTGAGGACGGGGGAGCATCCCGTCCGACTCCGAGGAACTCGTCAATCAAACTTTGCAATATTTATTTGAAAGATTCCTAAACCTTTCTCAATTTCTTCCTTTTGGATTAATTAATAATCGCAATTTCTGCCATTGATCACTAATCCTCTGGTCACAAGAACTCCAGTCTCTTGTCTTGATATATACACGGATTGACGCAAAATACTGATCGTTTTTTGATACCCTAATTCTCTTTGCTATTACATACAAGCTTAGAAAAGCAGCGGGATGAGGAGGGTGTTCGGAGCGAAGAAAGAGAAAGAACCCCCTCCATCCGTTCAAGATGCCTCAAATCGGGTTCGAGATCCAATTAATTGAATTTATTTGTCATCGTGTGTTATCCTTTTAAAGCTAATTGGATTAGCACGTTTAGCCGCTTTTGGTTTATTCACTGTATAATGTCCTATTTTCTGTGATTTCCCCTGTAGGCATGACAAAAGTCTATGTTGTGAATGGATGGCTATGTTTGTAGGAAGTCATTGACTTTTACTGTCTAGATTTGGATAGAACTACACCTAATTTAGAAGACCGACTGCTTCTGTAGTTATTGGCATATATGTTGCCCTGCAATTTACCAGACTCTTAATGTCATGACCTGTTAGGATTGACATTATTAAAATTTAATAAAAGCTCTTGAGTAATTTCCATAGACTTTGATCAACTTGTATATTTATGTGGACTGCCTGGTGTTGTTTGGTGCGTGTGATCCCACAGAACCCTACATATCCATATGGTTTGTACTTCATAATTATTGATGGTACTTTTAGTACGCCTATGGAGGACTTATCTAATATGAGACAGGAGTTAAAATTACTTCATGTATTGTTTGACTCTTTGTTGTGTATAAGGAACTTCACCTAGTGAAGGTGCATAAGGAACCCTGGCTGTCATTTGGTATTACGAGGTGAGGAAATGGTAATAATAAAGTCAACGGTAAGGAGCAGCATCTTTGATAATTTTACCTGCTTGAGTCCAAGCTTACTTCAAGGTTCGACGTTATAGTTTATGTGCATAGGAGGAGCTAGTTCGTCCTGCCTTATTCCTTTTCACTTTTATCAAATAATGGAAGGTTATCCAGCCTCTTCAGTGTCCTTTCCCGGCTACCCATCCTATAATCATCCCCCTACTACACACATTCTACACTTAACATTTCTTTCGCTGATTTGCTTGGGGAAATGGCTGTATGATAGGTTGTTTATGTTTCTATTTCTTGAAATATGGTGTTTAAGTTTACCTTTCATTGTCCTTGTTGCATTTGTTATTTATTTTGGTTGTTTACCTTCTCTGCACATATTTGGTTATTTCAGATCAACAAAAGAGGGGATAACGTCGAGGATAAGATAAAGAAACTTGATGCAGAATTAGCAAGATATAGAGAGCAGATCAAGAAGACCCGACCAGGCCCAGCTCAAGAAGCTGTCAAAGCAAGAGCCATGAGGGTTCTTAAGCAAAAAAGAATGTAAGCTACGTCTTTTTGTCGTTTTTCCCAATGTTTTAAAAGGCGCGAGGGTGTTTGAGGCGTTTTCTAAAAATGAGGTGAGGTGTATCAAGGCGTAAGCTTCAATTTTTATATATATATATATAATAGATAATAGAAGCTTCATCAGTAACGACGGAACATAGCCAAATAGCAATGTTTTGAAACACTCACCAATATAACAAACATAAAAATGTAACAAAATAGAGTTTATCATCTCAAACAAAAAAAGTTAAGATTAGAATATCACGACGAATGTAAAATGGGATCATCAGTGTCTAGTGGTTTGTAACATGGATCAAAACCACTAGTATTTCCACCACCATCATCGTCTTCGTCGTCATCATCATCATCAAATAGCTTGACCATAGCGTAATCTTCTTGAGGATCCTTGGATTCGCTAAACTCGATTTCATCTTCTTCATCCAATAATTGTAGCCTCTTTCCTTTATCTATTAAGAAATTATAAAAAAAGTAAGTGACAAATACACGGAATTATAGCAAATATTATATTAATATCAGATAGTATGTACAATGACACTAACTTAAAACATCTCTCTTTCTTTTTTCTCTCCCTTGCCCTCGGACACGACTGGGCCCAATACCATGACCTCGACCACGACCACCAACTTGGCCACGACCACCATCTTCATTGACCTCACGAACATGTCCATTGTCTCCACCGTCCACTTCTACTACTTCATCACCAATATTATCCGTCAAAACGGACCCGGAAATATTCGAACCATTTTCATCAACCATCCATTCATCATCTGATGGAATCTCATCTAATACTAGATGATCCTCATCTTCTTTGAGAGACATCTTCTTCAACCATCTAGACTTAATCTTCTTTTATACATAACAAAGACTAACTTGTTCAAAATCTTTGTATGTTAACAATTCCTCTTCTTTGTGTGTAGCTAGAAAAAAATTCAAACTATATATAAATGATGATTTCTAACATGTAAATAATGAGTGCAACATAATAATTTTTTTAAGTACATAAAAATAATACCTGATTGAAAGTACTCCAATTACGTTCACAGGCAGATGGTGAACATGTTAACTCAATACTTTCACCGCAAAAGCCGTTAGTTTTGGTGTCGCATCTCCGTATTGAATCCACCAATCAACTACAACAATTTAAAATAAATGTATTTGTTAGCAGTAAACATTTGAAAAGGAGAACATGAAAAATATATATGTGTAGCTACAATAATTTAAATTAAATGTATCTGGAATACGCTTCTTGGTAGTGCTTTTCGCAGCCGCAAAACAAAATAACCCCTTTTGCAAATGAAAATGGTCCATTTGGAAATCAATTTTCTCTTGTACCTTCGGGTCGGGAAAAAGTTTGGCCAAGCAAGTGAACAAGCCTAGTTTTATCTCCGGATGCGTGGACACATCCGCCTCATAATGATAATGTGGATTGAGATAATATGCTGCGGCATGCAAGTGGCGATGCATTTGAAATTGCTACTTTTTATCTATTATATCCCAAATCTCTTTATATGATGCTTCTCCTCCTAAAGCCTTTGTCATTGCTTCCATAGCTTTATCCATAGAACTATAAATGAATCCCATCCTAAGCATCTTCTCCGAGTCCGTCATCCTCAATGCACTAACTAAAGGCTTAGTCGTCTTAATTGCATAAGCCATGCTCGGCCAAAATATTTGTCCCTCAATACTTTATTTTTCACATTTTTTGCTTCATCCTATCGGGGTAAATAAAGCTTTTACAGAGTATGTGACGTAAACATTCGCTCCAGTTCGTCATTCAAACTGTACATGCTTTACAATGTTAAATAAGATGTAGCAAATCTTTTGGCGGCCGACCGAATGAGCTTTCTATTAGTATATTCTCTCATCAACGCCAATGACAATCCATGATTATATATAAAGTTACTAACCTATAAAATTAAATGCATTAATGAAATTAAAATATGCAACATATCATCTTCAGTACATCAGTTCCAACAAGAACGGAATAAGCAAAAAGCATGCCAACTAAAGTTACATTCTTCGACTTAATCAAGGCATTTTTGTGTTGAGGAAGATCTCCAATTTCTCGAGCATCAAATCTATGCAATGAGCTGCACATGGTGTCCACTTAAACCGAATGAGCTCTCTATTAGTATATTCTCTCATCAACGCCAATGCTAATCCATGATTATATATAACGTGACTAACCTATAAAATTAAATGCATTAATGAAATTAAAATATGCAACATATCATCTTCATCAGTTCCAACAAGAAAAGAATAAGCAATAAGCATGTCAATTAAAGTTATCTTCTTCGACTTAATCAAGGCATTTTTGTGTTGAGGAAGATCTCCAATTTTCTCGAGCATCAAATCTATGCAATGAGCTGCACATGGTGTCCACCAATGACGTGGCCTTCTCATTAACAACTCTCTTGCCGCCTTATAGTTAGATGCATTGTCAGTAACCACTTTGAACTACAATGTCTTCACCAACCTCTTGCACAACACTATCAAGAAGATCACACAACATCTTTGCATCTTTAACGGCATTAGATGCATCAACAGATTTCAAGAAACCTGTCCCATGAGGGTTATTAACAAGAAAGTTAATCAATTGTCTCCCTCATATTTCTTTCCATCCGTCAGATAATATTGACACCCCATTTGCATCCACGTTTTCTTCACATCACCGACAATTTCTTGAGTCGTTTGTACTTCTTTGTCTATATCCAGTGACTAAGTTCATGAGATGTTGGTGGCTTGAAACCACGTCCGTAATTATTCCCGATAGATCGAAACATGCTAATGAAGGAAGGAGAGCTAGCAACGTCGAAAGAAATTCCGTTTTCAAAAAAAAAATCTACAATATCCAAACAAATGTTTCGAGCTTCCTTATCGTTTTCTGGAATTGAATTTTCATCCTCATTATCAATATCCACAACAAATCTATCCATCGGACCCCTAATTCCCCTTTGAGAAACACTCCTCCCGCTAGAACCTCTAAAAGATGTATTTTGACTTTGATAATATGACCCGATGTCGATCAATTCATTCTTATTTCGTTGCATGTCCACTTTTGCCTTCTCGGTCGATTTCAGATAATTTTGCATCTCTTTCTTTACATCGTCAGAAACTTTAGTGCATGGGGCAACATTTCTTTTGCGCCCGCAGGATTATGTTTCTGTCGATATAATCCTCCTTTTATTATTTTTTGGCAAAAGTTATATTTAACGTATTTGTACCCTTTTCCTTCCGTTCATGTTTTCTCCACGCAATATTTCCATACCGGGTCCTTCCGCTTGCTGGATGTCATATTCTTACACGATAAATTAAACAATATATGAAGAAACGCCAAGAAAAAAAGTAAAAAAAAAAATAAAGGAAAAGTTTAAAAAGCAGAAACGATTTCAGCAAGTAAACTGTTGCCTAAGAAAAAAGTAAACAAAATAAAGCAAAAAAGACGTGCTGCCTGAGAAAAAAACACAATAACAAAAAAGAAAGAAGAGGTCGCCGGAAACGTACGGTGGAAGTCGGAGCCTCGGAGGTCGCGGGAAGTCGGAGGTCTTTGGAAGTCGGAGGTCGCTGGAAGTGGCCGGTCGCTGGAAGTCGGAGGTGGAAGTCGCGATGGAAGTTGCTATTTTTTTCGTTGAGGCTGAAAGCAATTATGGCTGGAAGTCGCTAACTTTTTTCTATTCTTTGCGTGGGCTGCTCTCTTTATATTTTTTCATTTACTTTAAAATAAATATATACTCAAGATGCCTCGAACGCCTTAAGCGTTCACCTTTCATACGCCTCAATTGGAGAAGGCGTCCGCCTTCTTTTTTTAGGTCTTAAAAAGGCGCCCCAAGACGTTTTCCCGACGCCTCGCCTCGAGGTGGGGCCTTGAGGCCCGCCTCGTTCCGCCTTTTAAAATTCTGGTTTTGCCTTATTCACAGTGGATATTGTCACACATTTTTCATACAACAACATCTAAGCCTTAGTCCCAAAATTAGGGGTGTTTTCGGTTTCGGTCGGGGTAAAATTTTTGAAACCCAAACCCTCCCCAAACATTAAAATTCGGTTTCGGTTCCGGTCGGTTTCAGTTTTCAAAACTCAAAACCCAAACCCTCCCCAAATGTTTCGGTTTCGGATTAGTTCGGTCAAATTCGGTTTTGACCCAAACATATTTAATTTATATATTATTTATATAATAAAGTAACAAAAAAATTAATTATATTAATAAAACTTGTTCTAAAATAATAGATAGATCTTTAATTGATCATTGTTTTTATCAAAACTACAATATATGTGTAGATATATTATTTTATAAGTTTAAAAATTTTAGTCATATAAATAAAATTTTATATAATATAAATAATTCGGGTTAGTTAGGTCCAATTCGGGGTAATACGGTTCGGTTCGGTTTTAAGTTATCTAAACCCGAATTAATTCGGTTTCGGTTTGTAAGTTTCAAGTTCGGGGTTGCTTTCGGTCGGGGATTTTCGGTTCGGTGCGGATTGGTTCGGATTGGTTGATCGGTTTTCGGATTTCTATTAATACCCCTACCCAAAATGATTAGGGGTCGGCTAACATGAATCAAACTTTCAATGATCGTTACATAACTAACATAAAAGTAAAAAAAGCAAAAAAATGAAAAATCCTGAAAAATAAATTAAAAGATAACATGAAATAAAAGAAAATAGGAATAAAAAAAAAGGAATCAAATTCGATCCACTATCCGTATTCTTTCCCGCCACATTTGCCTCTCCATCGCCATACTTTCTCCAATTCCAAGAAACCGCATATTATTTTCAATCATCTTTATTCAAGTTTTCTTGGGTTTTCCTCTACCTTTCACAATATTACTTGTTCCCCAACTTTCTAATCTCCTCACTGGGGCATCAACATGTCTTCTTCTCACATGACTAAACCATCGTAATCGATTCTCCATCATCTTGTCTTCTAGAGACGCAACTCTTACCTTCTCTCTAATCACCTCATTTCTGAGCCGATCTTTTTTGTATGACCACACATCCATCGTAGCATACGCATCTCCGCCACATTCATCTTTTGAACGTGACACTGTTTACAGCCCAACACTCGGTGCCATATAACAGTGCAGGCCTAATTGCCGTGCGGTAAAATTTACCCTTTAATCTATGAGGCATGTCAGGATCACATAAAACCCCTGTGACACTCTTCCACTTCAACCACCCTGCCTTTATTCTGTGAGCCACATCGCCATCTACCTCTCCATCCTTTTGGATAATAAATCCAAGATACCGAAAGAAAGTGGATCCATGAACAACTTTCCCATCAAATGTGATCATCCCCACCCCGCCTCTCTATCACTGTTTTCGCTAAACCTACACTCCATATATTCAATCTTACTTCTGCCCAGCCTAAAGACTCGAACTTCCAAAGTATCCCTCCAAAGTTCCAATTTCTGTTGCACTCCAACCTTCGTTTCATCAATCAACACAATATCATCTGCGAACATCATACACCACGGAACGTCATTTTGAATTTCTCTTGTCAATTCGTCCATGACTATGGCAAAGAGAAAAGGACTAAGAGCAGATCCTTGATGCACCCCAATCGTAATAGGGAATTCTTCTGTCCTCCCAACCAGGGCTGTTCTCGGTCCGGTTCGGTCCGGGTATTGTCTTCTCGGGTCTGGACCGTTAAGGTATCGAGTATTACCGGTTTCGGTCCATACTGGTTTCGGGTCCCAACTTCAATACTTGTATCTAGAGCTGCAAACGGGCCGGACTCGAGTCGAGTACACCCGAACTCGAGTCGAGTTTTTTATTTTTTGAATTCGGGTCGAGTTATCCCGAGTCGAGTCGGGCAGCGCATGAGGCTGTCGAGTTCGACCCGCTCGGGTACACTCGGGTCACCCGAGTAGCTCGTTGAGTCGGGCGGGTCGGGTAGGATTCGGGTCGAGTCGGGTTGTACCTATTTTTTTGACATTTTCTGCATATTTTTCTGTAAAACTCAAATCTTTTTATTCTACAAAAATTTGATTTTTACATAAACATCAAACAAGAAAAGAAAATCATAAAAGAAAATCATAACGTTAAAAAATAAAAGCAAGGAAAAAAACCAACATAAAATTAGGAAAAAATTACCAAGAACAAGATGTAACTAAGAAGCGCAGAACAGAAAAAATCACAGTCCAGTACAAAATTCGGGTAGGATTCGGGTCGAGCCGAACCTGGGTATAAAATTCGAACACTCCGGCCGGGTAGTTGAGTACACCCAACCCGACTCGACTACAAAAATGAGTTGAGAGATTGCGCCGAACTCGACCCGAGTCGAGCCCAAAAATCCGAGTCGAGCCCAAAAATCCGAGTCGGACCCGGGTCGAACCCGGGTATACCCGACCGGTTCTGCAGCCCTACTTGTATCCAAATCGCTAATGTTTTGGGTGAGTATCGGTCCCGGGTATTTCGGGCGGGTTCTCGGGTATCTTGGATCATTAAAAGCCCTAATCACTAAAATCTCATAATCGAAACAAGAATGGAGGGTTTTTTCAAATGTATGATAAGAAAATTGAGAGATAAGGTCTTTTAAACTTAATTTTTCTATATGTACTAATACCTTGTACAGTATTTTGTACAATGTATGTTTACGAAAAATTACCGGTTTTTTTACCGGGTTAACGGTTTCGATCCTTATCGGTTTCGTTTCTAACTTCAGTGCCAGTATCCGGACCGCTAACGTTTCGGGTGAGTATCGGTCTCGGGTATTACCGGACGGTTCTCGGGCGGTTCTCGAGTCCCAACATTAGTACGTACACTTATACTAGCTCCCTCATGCATGTCCTTTATAATGTCAATATATTTCCGCGATACACCCTTCTTTACTAAGGCCCACCAAAGTACTTCCCTTGGTACTTTATCATATGCCTTCTCTAAATCAATAAAAATCATATGTAGATCTTTCTTTTTATCTCGATAATGTTCCATCAACTGCCGGATAAGATAAATTGCTTATATGGTCGATCGTCCAGGCATAAATACAAATTGGTTTTCTGTTATCTTCACACATTTCTTGATCCTTTGTTCAATCACTCGTTGCCACAACTTCATGGTATGACTCATTAGTTTAATTCCGCGATAATTAGAACAATCTTGAACATCATCTTTGTTCTTATACAAAGGGCGAGAATACTTTTCCTCCGTGCTGATGGCATCTTATTGCTTCTCCAAATTTTATTGAAAAGCATAGTTACCCATTCGACCCCTCTCTCCCCCAAACACCTCCAAACTTCAATAGGTATACCATGTGGTCCTTCTGCTTTCTTTGGCCCATCTTCTTCAATGCCATTGTCACTTCACCCTTTTGAATTCTCCTCTTAAACTCTCGGTTAATCATACTTGAGGGGATGTTTAAATTCCCCATACTTTGTTCTTGATGGCCATTGAATAGGGTATCAAAGTATGACCTCCATCTCTCTTTTATCTCTTTATCTTGAACCAAAACTTTTTGGTCACTATCTTTCACACATTTAACTTTTCCAATATCTCGCGTCTTCTTCTCTCTCATTCGAGCAAGTTTATAGATATCTTTTTCCCCCTTCTTTTGTTTCTAACCTTGCATATAATTCTTGATTGACCTTTGATCGGGCATTTCACATTGCCTTTTTAGCTTCTGTTCGAATTTTTTTGTACGTCTCATAATTCTCATCGCTCGAGCATTTACCCAGTACCTTATAACATTCACGTTTGGTCTTTATCGCTTGCTTAACTTCATCATTCCACCAAGTTGTGTCCTTACTTGATGGTCTGTTTCCTTTAGATTCTCCTGGGACTTCTTTTGCAACTTCCTTTATGTTATGCTCCAACAAGTTCCACATCGAATCTATATCCATCTCCGTGCAATCAGACAAAATACCACTATCAGCAATCTTAGCCACAAAAGTATGTCGACTCTCCCCTTGGAGCTTCCACCACTTAATTCGAGGGTCAACTTGTGGTCATCTCTTTCTTAATTGCCTCTTACCTCGAAAGTCAAGCACCACAACCTTATGCTGCGTTGCAACACTTTCACCAGGTATCACCTTGCAATTAGTAAAACTTTTCCTCCAAACATTCCTTACTAAAAAAAATCAAATCTGACTTGCATTACCTCCGTTTCTATATGTCATTAAATGAGAGTCCCTTTTCTCGAACCAAGTGTTCATAATACCCAAGTCATAAGTTAATGCGAAATCACCATCTCCTGCTTCATTCCTATCCCCAAAACCAAGGCCACCATGAACGCTCTCAATGCCATCTCTGCAAACACTGACATGCCCATTGAGGCCACCATCAATGATCAATTTCTCACCCATAGGAATTCGTTCGACCTCTTCTTCTAAATCTTCCCAGAATTCTTGTTTGATCGATGCATCCAATCCTACTTGTGGTGCATAAGCACTTATGATAGTTAGAAACTCATCCCCTATAACAAGCTTAATACTCATTATTCTATCTCTCTTTCTTGACACTTCCACCACATCATCAATGATTTCTTTATCAATGACGATACCCACTCCATTTCTACTTCTTTCCTTTCCAGAGTACCAAAGCTTGTAACTCCAAGGAGTTAACACTCTTGCCTTTTCGCCAACCCACTTAGTCTCTTGTAGACACATTATGTGAATCCTCCTCCTTTTCATAACCTCCCCCTCTTCTGTTGATCTCCCCGTCAAAGAGCCAACGTTCCAAGTTCCAAACCGCACCTTACTACTCCTACTAGCCGCATGAACTAACTTCTCTGTCTGTCCCTGTCCACACTGCAAGGATCCTTGCACATTTGACACCACACCCATACTTCGAGGTGGCGCTTCGCTTCCGGGCGACGACCTGGCAACCCTTACATATTTTCCACTACACCCGGGCCTATGAAGTGTAGCGCATCCTTACTCATTTGACACCACCCTCAGATGTGAAGGTGGCGCGCCGCTTCTGGACAACGACCTAGCAACCCTCGCATACTTTTCACTGCACCCGGGCCTATGAAATGCAGCGCGTCGCTTCTGAAGAGATGCCCAACGATTTTCAAAATTTGAGGTTGATTGAGGTTTACTATCTGATGAGCTTATATTATTATGTCTGGTATTAGTAGATTTTAATGCGTGGAACATAGGCATTAATACAGAATAATGAGCTTCATGAAGTATTCCCACCATTTCATGAATATGTTAGGACCTGTTCTTTTGAACTTATTTTTCAGTTTTTCAGTTTAGTTACATTCAGTCCATTCAATTGATTCGATTTCATTCGATTCGATTGAGTCCATTCATACATTCGATTCGATTCGGTCCATTCACTCGATTGATTCAGTCCATTCACCTCAATTCTTCTTCTTCTTCTTCTTATTTTTAATAATAATTTTTATTATTATTAATAATAATCTTGATTATTATTATTACTGTTGTTATTATTATTATTGTTACTAATAATATTTATTATATTAATAATAATAATAATAATTATTAATTATTATTATTATTATTTTTATTAATAATAATCTTGATTATTATTATTGTTATTGATAATAATTATCATTATTATTAATAGTAATCTTGATTATTATTATTGTTATTAATATTATTGTTGCTGTTGTTTATTACTATTAGTATTACTAATAATATTTATTATATTAATAATAATGTTGATTATTATTATTAATAATAATCTCGATTATTATTATTATTATTATTGTTGTTGTTTTTGTTGATTATTATTGTTATTGATTATTATTATTGTTCTTAATATTATTGTTGCTGTTGTTTATTACTATTATTATTAATAATAATATTTATTATACTTGATTATTATTATTAATAATCTTTATTATTATTATTATTATTAATCTCAATTATTATTGTTATTATTATTATTGTTGTTGATTATTATTATTGTTACTAATAATATTTATTATGTTATTATTATTATTAATAGTTTTTATTATTATTAATAATAATCTTGATTATTATTAGTATTAACAAATCTAATTATTACTATTATTAATAATAATCTTGATGATTATTATTGTTGTTATTGTTGATTATTACTAATAATAGTTAATAATATATCTCAGTTCAATTCAATTCAATTCAGATCCATTCCATTTCATTGCGTTCAGTTCAATTTAATTCAGATCAGTTTGATTCAGGCCAAAAGAATAGAGCTTCCTCCCTCTGTCCCATTTATTATGTCTCAAAACTTTTCGGCACGCAAATTAAGGAGGGAGTATTTAGGCTATAAAGTGGTGGAACCCACTTGTTTAATGATTCTTTGAAACACAATTGAGAAAAGCAAACCAGGAGAGAGAAGTTGCAAAAAAGCAATTCACTAAAAGTAAGAGGGACCCCGCGGTTCCCTCACAAATGAAAAGGGTGGTTACATATCAGTTTTGATGCCAAATTTTTAGAGGGATTCAAATTTCCCTTTAAATATGTTCCAAGAATAAGAAATTCAGATCAAAAACTGCCTATAAATATGAATCCTTGAACCACTGAGCCAAATAAGTTCTAAACCAAAGAACACCAAAATGAGCGAAAAAACTTCGACAATAGCCGATAGACAACGGCTTGTGCAATTTCTTCTTAAAGGCAGCCACAACAGAAAGCCGGCCAGAGGGAAGATCTACGAAGCCAGTGTCAAGTTTTCCAAGACCAGACATATATTTGATTGTCTGTAGGCTTCAGCAATGAAACAATAAGACGAAGGTAAAGTGATTCTTTTATAAAGTGCGAAGATTAAAAGCACAAGAGCTAAAAGAGTGTATATTGTCTTGGAGTTAATATCATGTTTGGAGCTGCAAAAGCTCTCAACAGTAAGGTAATTAGCCCAAGGCGTTGGCTGCAGTAAGAGCACAGTGGAAAGATGGATAACAAGGGGGCTGATCAAAGCTCACACAAGTGCCATAAGACCAGACCTCACTGCTCCGAATAAATTGCTAAGGTTAAGATTTTCACTTGAAGCTCTAGAAGTAGACATAATTTAAAAAACCCTTAGGTTTAAGAGCATGCACAACAAGGTTCATATTGATGGGAAGTGGTTTTACATTATAAGAGGGAATCTAATCGAGGCGAGTCGTGTTCGAGTACATTAATCCCACAAGTATACCTACAATGTGTGCTCCCGCTACTTCTAAGTGATGCGAAAACTATATATGTTAAAGCACACACTGACTTAATGCTCAGTAAGTTTTATCAACTTGCAAACTGTTGAGCACTTGAGCACTAAACACTTTGAATGCTAACTTTCTTATCTTTTAAGTAATAGAATGTTTGCTCGTCAATGCAAGGAATATTTCTATTTACCAAAGCATGAATGCCAATGACATACAGTTAACATAGAAATAACAAAATGCCTTTAATTAATATGTTAGAGGTTCATAATTATAAATCCAATGTCCTTTCTCTTTCATTCTCAACTTGGTATTCGAGGGCATATCCCTAACAATACTTATTTTGCTAACACACCAAAGATTCCGCCACAAACTCGGTAAGGTCCACAACCAATGCACATTAGGTGCCAACCATTGACAAATCTGAAAAGCTATGGCCCCCGGACGGAGATGCATGAAACTTCCTCAATAAATGGGGAATAAACGAGAACTTTGGGGAAAGTACAAGTCGACCATGGAAATAAATGATTACCCCAAGTCGTCGGAGCTGCAACCTTCAATGCCTCGACTATTACGCCCAACTTCACATCTCATGTAACCTCCTCAGTCGTCTCCACCCGACCCGCATCAGCATAGAGATATCCGCGAGGTAGGCCTATTCCATACCCCACGAGAGCACATCTGCTGCTCGGTTAGTAACTACTGTCTTATCCTCAATATTGAACTCATCTTCCAACAGCTTACCTATCTAATATTGCTGTGCCGGAGTCGAAACAGACTTCTGCACAAAAATTGCAAACTCCTGTGGTCAGTCCTACCCTATAAATACAGCCACCAATGTTGCACGGCTAGTACCAGCGCCATCAATTCCATTTCGTATGTCATTTTCGCCATGCTCCATTTCGATGAAGATATACTAAATACGCAATCGGGCGTCCTTGCATTAAAACCGTTCTCGGCCGATGCCCGGACACATCACGCTTTTGCCAAACAATTGACTGACATCCGGCATGGTGAGAACGGGGGCGATAGTCACGTCACAGCCTTTTGAAGTTGAGCGAAAACGGCCTGAGCTTCGGGCGTCCATTCAAATTTATTTACCACCACCTTAAGCAACTGGGCTATTGGGCGGGCAGATAAATTGCCGATAGTACCCTGTTAAACCCAGAAATCCCCACATTCCAATAGACTTGGGGATTAGCCAACACAAAATTTCTGTCACCTTCTTCGGATCTATGCGTACCCTTTGATGCGAGTTGTAATCAACCTCCTTCTGACGAGTTGTAATCAACCTCCTTCTGACCAACACACTTATTTTGATTATTATGTGTGACTGATCCCGCAATAGAGTCATGTTCCATGATGTATGTGTTGATTTTACAATATCAATCACGTATTGTGACATGACAATAGCAATTATCTCAAACTCATCGCCGTCTCATGATATTTTCCATATAAATGGAAAAACCTATGATGTTGACGGTTTTGGAATTTCGTTCTATTTCTCCTTCATATGAAGGTTGCGACAGGAAGGGCATCCGGCGTAAAACTTTGCCACTTTGTTATTTGCATGAGTTATGGTGTTAACTAATTTTAGACAATTAAATGACACTATAATCTTCATGCCACCGACCCCAACATAGTTGGGATTAAGGTGCTGTTGATGATGATGATGATGATGACTGATCCCGCAATAGTCCCAACACTATCCTTAATTGATGAACATGAGACTGCCAGTCAACACTGTACATCAAAATGTCGTCAAAGAATACAAGAACAAACTTACGAAGATGTGGGTTTAGTGAGTCGTTCTTAGCGGACTGAAATGTTGATGGCGCATTTGTCACCCAAAAGGCATCACGAAGAACTCATAATGGCCTGAATGAGTTCCGAAGGCTGTCTTCTGGGGCAATACTTATCTGATGGTAGCCGGAGCGAAGGTTGAGTTTGCTGAACCAATAACCATCGCGCCCACTCAGTTTGTTCAACATATTTTGGATAATCAAAATGGATATTTATCCGGTACTGTGCACTTATTCAACTCCCGATAGTCGACGCAAAGTCTCCAACTCCCGTCAATCAGGAGACTCTCCTGCCGAAGCACCAAATACCGAACTCACCATTTACTTTCTAGTCAATTCACTGAAACTAATAGTACTCTTGGTACCCAAGCAAGGACCCATTATAGTAATGCTAGCCCGATAGGCCTAACTATGTAATAATAATAATAATTGATAACAGCCCAGGCTAGTCTGTGGCCTGGTCCGTAGCTCGTGCACCGTCTTTGTGCGCATTACGTCTTTGGTAGACCCGATCCATAACACTGGTTAGAAGTTAATGATGCACTTAATGTAATTTCATTGCTTGAAAAATGCACGTTAAGTTTCTATTCCAAATATGAATAGCGTAGCATACTCATTTTTTCTTGAATTGGACAGGTATGAAGGTCAGCGCGATATGCTCTACAATCAGACATTCAACCTGGATCAGGTTGCATTTGCTGCTGACGGAATCAAAGATGCTCAGCAAACAGTATGTTCTGGGAGCTTCTGTTTGTTTTCTACCCTGAGACGACTTTGTTCTAGACCATTTCTTTCTTTTCATTGTTCTTTTTTTTTTAGTTGAAATACTAGAAGAATTGAGTGTTGGCGTTATCTGTATGATAAAAGTTGGATTGGAGCATCTTAAATATGATTAGTTAGTTCTTGTGGAATTTATACACCCTTTGCATGGTCACGACTTGTTGCTTATATTGCTTCTTGATATATATATCCATCTAGAGGTGGATAGCCTGCTTGGTAGGCACATTCTAGGAACTGAGATGGTGTTCTTGGCCCAGCCTCCACTTGGTCTGTCACTAATTCTGCTACATTCTCTGCAGATGTCGGCCTTGAAGTCAGCAAACAAAGAGCTTAAAGGGATGATGAAAACTGTGAAGATTCAAGAGATAGATGTTTGTATCTCATTCCGGTCATCTTTATATTCTATTTTAGAAGATATTTTGTTCATATATCAACCAACGGATTTGATGTTCTTAGAACTTACAAGATGAGATGATGGACCTCATGGATGTGAGCAATGAAATCCAAGAGTCTCTTGGCAGAAGCTACAATGTACCTGATGACATTGATGAGGATGACCTCATGGGTGGTAAGATTTACTCTCAACCTCAACACTGGTGAAAGTGCCTTCAGGCATTATGTGGGAAAACGTTAGTTTGGAAAATATTGTTTGAAATGTGCCCCTAGTTGATCCTAGAAATATACCAGAGTTGGAATCAACCTGTTTCAGAAAATGGCCTAAATTGATTTTCGTGAATGTTGCTATAGTTTGATTGAGGTGGAGATCTGCAGGTCTGTAATGGTTCTTTCTGTATATGTGTGTGTGTGTACATATATATATATAGTTGTGTGTATATATATATATATATAGAATTCGGGATATAGGGTGACACTTTCTTTTTTTTGTGAGGTGCCCGCCACGTGTCATTTTTTGATTGGAGCAGATGTTTTAATTAAAACACTCACCCACCAAGTGTTGTGGGCCAGCCGGGTGAGTGTTTTAATTAAAACATCTGCTCCAATCAGAAAATGACACGTGGCGGGCACCTCACAAAAAAAAGAAAGTGTCACCCTATATCCCGAACTCTCTCTCTCTATATATATATATATATATATATTTAATGGTTTGAGAAAGTTTGTTCTGTTATGCAGAGCTTGATGCTCTGGAAGCAGACATGGAGTTTGAAACTGAAGGTGATGGAGTACCTTCTTATCTTCAACCTGATAAGGAGCCTGATTTGGAAGCAGAACTTAATTTGCCATCAGCACCAAGTGGTCATGCTCCAGCGGGCAGAGCGAATGTACAGGTATATACTAATCGTATTCAAGAAATTTGACCTTTGGATTCTACTTCTGGATGCACTAACTCTATGAGTTCATCTCTTGTTTTTATTTATTTAGCTGGCATGAATGATCTTTTATGATAATTCAGTACAAGCCATCGGCAACTTATGGTTTTACCCTTTTGTACGTTAATTTTTAATTGATAGATCCTATTCTTGGCCAATTATGTTATCTTACTTATCTTCGTTAACGTATATTTATAGACAGACCTGTGTAGTTACTTTCGATGTGTATGTGTTCCAATTGCTAATAGTTGCAAGTGGAAACCAGGATGGTCGTCTCTGTTTGCTCAGCATTGACTGGAAATCATATACATCATTTTGCTCTTCAAAATATTCTGGCATTACTATGTTAAGAAAGCGTCACTGCTCGTTTTTTGGGTTTGAATTTGAAGTCCTAATTACTACCATGAATGCATTTTATCTACTTATTTATGGTGTGGATATCTTGTGTTGGCTCATTTATGCAACTACACTGCTTTGCTTAGGCTAACTGTATCTAATAGTATGTGCTAATAACTGATTTTGACATTTTGACAGGCTGAGGATGAATTAGGTTTACCAGCTGTCCCTAGAGCTTCACTCCGAGGTTAGAGAGGGATTGGGCAACGGTGAAGTTATTTTATGGCCTTTTTCTTTTGGCAAAAGGCCATTGTATACATGTTTGCAAAATTCAGTCGTTTCACTTTATTTTTATAACCGAATTATGAAGGCTGTTAGCTAGACAATGGGATATTAGAACTCTATATAAAATGTGTACTTCAACACCGTAAAAAGCTGCCTTGTTGATAGCTCAACCAATTGATTCTTTCTCTTTTTTTGTGGTGTTTAAACTCTCAAAGTTGGATGTATATAGATGTTCAGCTCAGCCTACTATATATATATATATACACATTTCGTTTGCTTGGGGGTTACTGGATAACCCGTATGGGCCGTATGTTGAGTTTGTTCTATTTTGCCTCCTGCTAGTTTTATTTTTGTCTAGTACTACTTTACAGTTCTACTTTCCTACCCACCTTTTCCCTGTCGTAAAAAGGGGGTAAAATATTTGTATGGTCACTCAACTTAATACTACCTTTCTAAATGGTCACTCAACTAATGAATGTTTCTCAATGGTCACTCAACTACTCCTCGAGATCTACTCCTCGAGATTTCAATTAATCCTTAATGTAGTCCCGTTTGTCTGATATAACGAAATTGCTTGTGTGGCAAATGGATTATCTAGTTGGAGCTAATACCGTTAATTGATTAACCATATCAACAAAAAGAAAATGGAAAGAAGTCATTCACAATGCTGCCTCCTCTCCCACTGAAACACAAACTCCATAGAAGATTGCTACCCCCATAACACCACCTTCTTTCATCTCTCATTGAGCATTGATTATTTGGCCTGAAAATGGATAACACAGATTTTAAGTGTGTACTCGGTGTAGTGATTCCACCATCACAACCATTTGTGAAGTAATTGAAGAACAATATGAAGTAAACTCTTTTCCCTATGATCTACTCCGGCAATTCAAGAAACAGCCGTCAAGGAGGAGGTTCATGTTAGGAGAATGAAGGGATGCAAAACAAAAAATTCTTTCAAATGGAGATGAAGGAATAAGTCCGATTGAAGTTTAAACAACACTAATGAGGATTATGGTTGAAGTGTATTTTCAATCTTATTATTTGTTTATTTTTTAATGGCGTTGCTTGATTTGGAAGTGGGTGAAATGGATCATGGTTGAAGGATGGTGAAGATATTGTACTATAGGTGTTTGTAAAAATGCCAAAATGAGGTTATTTTACCAAATTCTTGCTCTTTGAGCATGTAAGTTAATGTTAATTTCTGTATTTTCTTTACTGTCATCATTTTAAGCATTTTCAAAACTTTTTGTTTTAGATGCATGGGACCAATTATGCTAGTATAAATAATTTAATCCTAATTTATCCAAATGTCCATCCTCATAAATAATATTGAAGCTTGATTTATGGCAGGATGGGAGCAAAATCTGCTAATGCATAGTTTTAAATTCAAACATCGGTAGTTTAGAATAAGAATTGCTATTAAAACAAAATATTGCTGATCTATTCCTACATTAAAGCCAAAGCATTATATCAATAGTTCAATTACATAACCTTAACAAAAGATGTAGCCAATCTGGCAAAAAACAAAAGCCGTGTAGACATCCTTAACACAGATTGGATGAAATAGGTTTGTTTTACCACCACAACAAAAACTCCACAAAAACAAACATGTTCCTAATGCAAGCTAATATCCCCCACTACTAATGGAGCCTTCCATCTCCACTAAGTCTATGATGCTTCAGGACCACTGCTTTCATAGGTTGAACTAGGTGTGCACATCATTCTCGGAATTGGCATGAAATCATAGCTTGGAAGAGGAGGTTGAACTTCATTTGCCAGAGTAGGATTACGCCTCTGTCGAAAACATTTTCCATTCTGAGATAATCATATACATGTATGTCAGCAAAAGTAGAACAATGCATTGTAAATTAATTTTAGGAGGATAAAGATAGTATGGATAATACCATTAGCTGCATGCTTTGGCTAAAGCCAGCTGGGATCGCAGGATGTACTGGAGAGTGTCCATCCAGTCCTAGAGTGGCAAGAAAATTGTATGTTTGATTGAAAAAATTTAAACAATCTGAAATCAAAATTTTTAATGAAGTTTGTTACATACTCGTTGAGGTGCATTATTAATTCTTGAATGATACAACTTGTTATGATCTTGTAATCCACAAATTGTGCATGTCATGGCTACCCGCCCCTTCTTCTTAACTTTAGCAATGTCGTTAGAACGATATATGACATCCTCTTCTAGTTGCTTCCTCCTCTTAAATTCTTTTCTACCTTTAGAAGGCACTACCCAGGTTGGGGCTATGATAGGAGTTCCAAGCTGACACCATAGGTGCTTCCCATTCATTGGCATGATTATGTTCTCATAAACCTTGAGATATGTCTCAACAGTCTAACATTAATTTACGAACTCGGTTGGCTTCATCCTTAGATCAAGAATGGCATATATTGCATGTGAACAAGGAATTCCAGTCAAATCTCACATCCTACAAGCACAAGTGTGGTCTTGTAAATCCACAACATATTCCCCTTCTTGACACATGACCTGAAACTTAGACCCTCCAAACCAATCCCCTTCGTAATTTTCAGCTAGTGCAATATTGTTTTCCAACTTCTTTGCAATCTTTGGGCACAAAATTCTATTGTACTTTCTCATTTTGTCCCTTCTAGATTGAATTCATTCCATTAACCCCTTATGGATTGACATCAACATGGACAAGACTGATTTTTTTCTATCTTCTAGATTGATCCCTCTTTGCCTCATCGAATCCGCAACATTCTGAAGACTGAGAATACGTTGCACTTCCAGCTCGGATTGGGCCGTGCGGGGATCTTGATGAGGCAAAGAGGGAGCACACCAGACAATTTCCTGGCGTTCAACTGGAATCGTTCGATTCCTCTCTCCCCCTAACGACAGAAAGTTTGTCTCATCAAAGTGACAGTCTGCAAATCTTGCAGTAAACAGATCTCCTGTCAAAGGTTCCAAATAGCGGATAGTTTTAGGTGATTCATAGCTAATGTATATACATAATCGTCTTTGCAGGCTCATTTTAGTTCACTGTGGAGGCGTAATTGGCACATAGATTGCACAACCAAAAATGCGTAAGTGTGAAATATCAGGCTCATATCCAGTTACCAACTGGTACGCACTAAACAGTTTATTGGCAGTGGGTCGAAAGCGAATAAGTATAGCCGCATGCAAAATTGCATAACCCCAGGCAGAAATCGGAAAGTTGGTGCGCAATACCAATGCTCGGGTGATAAGATGTATCTGCTTAATCATAGCCTCAGCAAGGCCATTCTGTGAATGAATATGGGGGATGGGATGTTCAACTTCAATCCCAATTAACATGCAATAGTCGTCAAAGGATTTTGACGTAAACTCACCAGCATTGTCCAATCCTAATGACGAGATTGGAAAGCCAGGGTGGTTAGCTGATCGCCAAGAATTCGCGTAGTATGGTTTTCAAATCCGATCAATTTTAAAATTTGTAAAACCTCGAAGTATTTCCAAGGTATCGAACCCAAGGGAATTGATATGTCGAAAATAAAGGAAGTAACTCTACTCAAAATTTGACTGCTATTTAGGAATCCGAAAATTTGGGTTGTTACTAATTATCTAACTTCAAAAATCGAAAAATAAAAATAAAATAAAAGATGAATTATCTAAATCAAGCAAATAAAGCAAATTAACAAGATAAAATCACAAGTTGAAAGTTAATTGATCCTAGGGTAGTATCATCTAATTGAGTTCACACAATCCATTCACTTGATTTCTTTTCCCCAAATTTTAATTCAATCCTAGAAATAATCACTCAGCCAATCTAGAATTCCGATCAAGGCAACCTAGAAAGATAGTTAATTTAAACCCTTTTCCCCGCGAGGGCTCAAAGAATTTAAATCACTTAAAAAGCGCCAACTTATTTATCTATGATTTATCTTACTCCGTCAGTCTTAAGATCAAATCATATTGTGCATCAATTATTTCCACTAATCAATTACTCCTTCCGGACAAAATTAATTAGCTAACATGCATCGATTAAGGGCCCTTTAATCTAGCATGAGATTTAACACATCTTGATCACAAGCCTAGGATGAAAGGTAAAAAGGTAATCAAAGGAACATCATGTGAACATCAATTAAAATTACTAACCCTAGAATCAATCAATGGATTTAGCCAGACATAATTGAAATTAAACAAGAAATAGATGGAGAATGCATATTATTAATATGAAAAGAGAGATTACAACCCGTCCTGATGAACTTTTTGTCTTCAATCTCCGAAAAAGTAGAAAAACAATAATAATTGCTGCTCCCCAAAAAGTTCTAGTCTTCAAGCAATTAATCTTGCTAAAAAATGTAAAAATCTGCTCAAAGATGATAAAAGATGAAAAAGGCTGATGAAAGATATGATATAAGATGATAAACTAGGTCTAGAAGGGGGTGTATATAGCCTATGGGGGTTAAACTCCCGATTAGCCCTAATCTAGGAAACAAAATCTATCCAAAAGAGTCACAATCCGTCAAAATACGAGATCCCGCGGAGCAGACTATCGGCCGGGCCTATCGGCCGATAGGCTGGCCCGATAGTTGGTTCGTCGGTCGACTTCACTTGATAGGGCTTGGACACCTTTCGGCTGCACCTATCGGCCGATAGGCTGGCCCGATAGGTTCGTCTGTCTCTTGCAAAAATCCGTTTCTTCCGTCCGTTTGACTCGACTCTCGGTCCTTTGTCTCGTTTTGGGTCCTTTTGGCTCTAAAAACCTGCAAACACACTAAAACCATCCCAAACGCGTAATACGGCTCGACTAATCATAAATAAGCCAAATACGAGCACATTAATCACGAAACGAGATTAAAACCTAGTATAAAATCCTAGAAAAATGTGGTAAAATTACCACTTATCAAACCCCCCCAAACTTAAGCCTTGTTCGTCCCGAACAACAAAAAGAAAAGAAAAAGAAAGTCGTGAATCATCGTGCAACTCATAGTGTTCAACCTAATCAATACTATCCTGTAATTCTCTCTAAATAATCCGAGTGTCGTAAAAGCGAGCTGCACTCAGAATAATGATTCCGCAAAGTAGTCAAGTTCACCCTAATCATTCGCTCATGAAGAAAATCTAGCTCAAAGATTAACAAAACGTGAGTCAAATCGATCAATAATATGAAAGGCTAAAATAAACAAGCTAGTCCGTCCCTGCTACGCCTAGTGGCACAATTTTCACGAGTTTCATAACAAATAAACCTCGGACAGTATTCCCTTATATATATGTTCAATAATTTGATTCGAGTTGACCACTAGGTTAGGATCTCGGGATGTTTCATTGGGGTAATCCTAGGGTGGAACTTCCATTCTCATGTATTAGGAAACCGTTTGACGTAAAAGACACTCATGGGGCACATGGATGCTTCTAGTTACTAAGTTCCCATCTACAGCAGAGAAACAACTCGAATATATCATTTTCGCATGTCCGAATCAAGGTCGCCGTTTTGCGCGAGAGTAAACAGCGGGTCACGCGAATACCCCCGGTTACTAGGCTCCCCATCATTGGCACATGTGAAATATCTAAATCACTAGTCTAATCAGGGTCGTCGTTTTACGCGAGGGTAAACAACGGGTCACGCGAATGCCCCCGGTTACTAGACTTCCCTTCATAGAACAACATTATCTCGACTTTTGGGAAAAACTGACCGACTATAAACTCAATCTAAGTGCCAACATGACTAAAGAACAGTACGACTCACTATCCGGAAGATGTAACCAAACGTATTGACGGTGATTTCAAAACAAGTATGTATCGTCTCTTATCTGCCAAGACCTCTACAATCACGAAAAATTTTGGACCTAAATGAATACTATGCAAAACAGAAATAACTGACTACAACTCGACTAAAACTCGACCGTTTCTTCAGAGAGAAAAAACAGTGTCGTAACATCGGTATCACACAAATAGAAGCACGAAAAATTCACGAATAAAGAAAAACTAAGACAAGCAAGGCAACAAAGCAAACAACGAAAAGCAAATAAAAGCAAACACACCAAAAAAAACTAGCAAACACACCAAACGAAAATGAACATAAAAATCTAAAAACTA
Organism: Orobanche coerulescens; assembly: GCA_033398695.1. NCBI lineage: Eukaryota > Viridiplantae > Streptophyta > Magnoliopsida > Lamiales > Orobanchaceae > Orobanche > Orobanche coerulescens. Next base: position 39,612,132 of record CM065809.1, on the reverse strand, counting down.
AGCAACCAAAAGCCAAATCCACACGACACCAATATGAGAAGCACAAATAAAAACAACGGGCACCAACACAAGCAAATAATGATACAAGGCATACAAGGTACTCACACGTAAAGAAATTAACAAAGCCACACTTCTCCCCCCCCCCCCCCCCAAACTTATTTCGCATCCCAAAGGAGGAATAAGTTTGAAAAGAGAAAGGAGTGCTTTGTTAACGGAGTACCTGATCACTGTGGCGGAAATGGTGGGTTTGTCGGCCGAGAGCTCCCTTTCCTTCTCTGTGGTTGCCTAGACTTTCCGGCCTTACACGGCTTCGACTTCTTGCTTTGATTTCCAGCCATTTCAAAGTTCCTACAAAACAACCATCCAATCAATATCCAATAAGCGACTCATAATGCAAACATTCAACGAGTGTCGACATAATCCAATAATCCCACAATATCAACTAAGAGCCCTATAATGTCCAATAAACATCAAAATCATAGACCCGACAGCCATATACTACGATCAACAAATCACACAACCTCCCCCAAACTTAGACTCCCCCATTTCATATTCAAAGTATTAAAATCACAACCCACCATAACAAAACAACACACTACGATCATATTAGGGCAAATTCTCTCCAATCCAATCTAATTCATCAACAATTCAACTCATATCAATCCCAATTAACAATTCAATTCAACAAATTTACCCAATTTCAACACATTCGAAATTAGGGTTCTTCCAATTTGGGGGGTTTTTTCAAAATTCGTTCAATTTCATCAATTAATCCCCCAATTCGAAGTACCCATGAACACTCAAGCATAGATAACATGTTTCCATCAAGATTCTATCAACAATCGGGCATAAAATTCACAGAACATCAAAGTCTAACAAAAGCCCCCAAAAAGTGGATCCCCAATTCGAAATTCATCAAAACTCCAAAAAGAATCCGTCAAAGTGCTTCAAAACATGTATAGAATTGAAAAACAAGAGGATTAAGTGTCGAAATTAAGTACCTTGATCGAAGTTTTAAGGAAGAACAATAGATAAAATCGCCCCTTTCTTCTTTATCGGCCGATATGTGTGTGTGTGAAAAACGGGTGGGAGAAGTGTATAAAAGGGTTTATTAATCAATCGGGTCGAAGCGGACACTGGGCCGGGTATGTCCTATCGGCCTGGCCTATCGGCCGATAGGTTCGGTCGATAGGACGGACAGAAACTTACGTACCTTACTATCGGGCGGGATATCGGTCGATAGGGTCTGCCTATCGACCACTGCTTGTAACAATTTTTTTTTTTAATTTTCCTCAGCCTATCGGTCGGGCCTATCGGCCGATAGGCTGACCGATAGGCTCGTCTGTCTCAAATTTTTTTTTTCAACTTTTTCTATTTCGCAAACTTGGTCCCGTTTTCGCTTGGATATGGCGATTAAAGACCTGTAAGTATCCAAAACTCGGCGTGCATGGATTAGAACAAAACTAACAAAGCTACTACGAAACTAGAAACTACAAAAATCACGCAAACGAAAAATCGAAAACAAACGAATAAAACGAACTAATATACATACGTTGGGTTACCTCCCAACAAGTGCTACGTTTAACGTCTTTAGCTAGACGATACCTCATTCAGTCCGGGTCTTCAGCGACAACTCCCCCTTGAACGGGTTTGTTGATATCAAGATAGCATACGTCCCTCTCATTAGATTGAAACTCGTTTGCCTCCAACATTCGAACATACTTTGGCAAATCCTCGTAAATTTCTTCAACATCGGAATGTGAGTAAATGGATTGTGAAATGCAATGCTCCAACAAGTCGGTCGGGGGCGGCATAATAGACTCAATTTCATAACATTCCTCGGGCGCATCCTCGGGCTTCTTCATCGCGTCATAGATGGAAATTTTCAGATTTTGATCATTAACCCGGAAGGTAAGATCACCCTCATCGACGACGATAAGTTCACTCCCCGTCGCTAGAAACGGACACCCAAAGATCAATGGATGATTCTCGACCTCGGGCATATCAAGAACTACGAAATCGGCCGCTAAGACAAAGTGATGGACTCTAACGAACACATCCTCCACAACTCCCTGGATAAGAGATCGACCGTCCGCCATGAGTAGAGAAATGGTAGTCGGCTTCATCTCCCCAATCTTCAACCTCTTTAAGATGGATAGAGGGTTAAGATTGATGCTTGCCCCGAGATCACACAACACATTATCAACGTTTGGTCGCCAATCATGCATGTCAAAGTAAAACGTCCGGATCCTTCGCTTGAGCGGGAGCTTGTTTTGAATGATAGCGCTACACTCCTCTCACAAATTTATTGTTTCAAACTTCGCCAACTTCCTCTTGCTTGCCACGCGTCTTTCAAGAATTTAACGTACTTTAAAGATGTCTCTCAAAGCGTCTAGAAGTGGAATGTTGATATTCACCTTTTGAAACATGTCGATAAATCGTTGAAGCTTTTCATCATGTCTCGACTTGGCCAATCGCTGTGGAAATGGAGCTTTTACCTCAAAATCCTTCACATTCGAACCTACAGGAGCCTTTCGACCGATAGGGGGGTCGATAGGCTCAACTGCTGGCATTCTGTCTGGGTATCGGTTAGGCCTATCAGCCGATAGTCTTGGCAGAGAGGCCTGCTGTGTTTCATCTTCCTTCTCGTTCTCGGCTCCCGTTTCTAGTACATCCTTGTTTCCAGATTTCTCAATTTCAGCCCCATGATTACTGTATCTTGTCCCACTCCGAAGCTCGATTGCGTGGCATTGTTGCGTCTTTGGGTTTGTCTCGGTACTGCTCGGAAAATGGCCCGGCTTATGAATTCGGCAGGCGTTCGCCATTTGACTCATTTGGGTCTCCACCATCGACATCTGCTTTGTCAAGGCTATCACTGAGTTTCCAATAGATGTCACACTATGCTCGAGAGCCCCGAACCTCTTGTCTACTTTATAAATAAAATCTTTTTGACTCGCCTCTAACCGTTCCAACATCTCTTCCATCAGTGTCTTAGCAATCGGCTCTTGAATAACCCCGTTTTTCACGTTAAATCCCGGTGGTGGCTGAAGAGCATTGTTCGGGTTGGCATAGGAGAAATTAGGGTGGTTTCGATTGTTCGGATAATAGTTCCCCCTATTTCCCCCTTGCCAGAAGTTTCCTCCTTGCACGTAATTCACATCCTCTTCAATTGCAATAGGCTCGTTTAGCTCTTCAAAAACTGCATTGACTCCCAAAGTCTTCTTTTTTAGCATGTCAAGCTCTTTTTGTTGTCTCTCAAATTTCGCCTTCAAATCACCGTAGGCGTCCTCGTCACCGGATGGAACCTTTCTTCTCGTCATCTTCCTATCGGTCACCTCCTCGTAATCATTGTTGACCGCTAGCTCGATGAGATTCTTGGCCTCTTCATAATCGTTAGCAAGAAATCCCCCTTTCGAAGAATAGTCCAACTCTCTTCTAGCCTTCCTCGTCAAACCCCGATAAAACCGAATGTAGATTTCCTCCTTGTCAATTCCATGCTGTGGGCATTTGCGAAGTAGCTTCTTAAATCGGGTCCATGCCTCGTATAAGTATTCATCCTCATATTGCTCGAATTGCAAGATATCGTTGATTTGTTTTTGCACCTTCGAGGGAGGATAGAACTGTGCTAAGAACAACCGAGTCATCTCTCTCCAAGTACCAATTTCCTTCCGATCTAGGCTCTTGTACCAATCTAGCGCATCGTCTTCTAAGGAGAACCGGAATAGGCGGAGCTTAATGACATCCGGAGGCACTCCGTTTTGCTTGATGGTGGCACATATGTCCAAAAACGACTCAAGATGAGCGTTTGGATCTTCATTAACTCCTCCTCCGTATGTTTGAGACTTCACCGTAGCGATGAGGGACGGCTTAAGCTCGAAGTTGTTGGCATCAATCTTTCCCCAACCTCCTTCTTGATAATCGTCCAGCTTAGGTCGAAAGCGGGCATTCAAATGGATCTTCTCGGGACGAGCGAGTTCTCGTGGTGGGTCGACAATGCCGGCCATGGTATCAACGAAAGGTATAGAAATAGTCTCGGTTCTCGCTTCTTGCTTCTTCCTCCTCAAAGACTTCTCAATTTCCGGATCCAAAGAAAATAAGTCCTTTCCTTGGGATCTTGTGATCATGCACCGCCTACAAGGAAGAGAAAACAAGATGTGAGGAAACGAGATCGAATATTAACAATAATAGTAAACAACCTAAAGTAACAATCTCTTCTTTTTCGAATTATCCCTTTAAGTTTTCTATCAATTCCCCGGCAACGGCGCCAAAAATTGATCGCTAAGAATTCGCGTAGTATGGTTTTCAAATCCGATCAATTTTAAAATTTGTAAAACCTCGAAGTATTTCTAAGGTATCGAACCCAAGGGAATTGATATGTCGAAAATAAAGGAAGTAACTCTACTCAAAATTTGACTGCTATTTAGGAATCCAAAAATTTGGGTTGTTACTAATTATCTAACTTCAAAAATCGAAAAACAAAAATAAAATAAAAGATGAATTATCTAAATCAAGCAAATAAAGCAAATTAACAAGATAAAATCACAAGTTGAAAGTTAATTGATCCTAGGGTAGTATCATCTAATTGAGTTCACACAATCCATTCACTTGATTCCTTTTCCCCAAATTTTAATTCAATCCTAGAAATAATCACTCAGCCAATCTAGAATTCCGACCAAGGCAACCTAGAAAGATAGTTAATTTAAACCCTTTTCCCCGCCAGGGCTCAAAGAATTTAAATCACTTAAAAAGCGCCAACTTATTTATCTATGATTTATCCTACTCCGTCAGGTCTTAAGATCAAATCATATTGTGCATCAAGTATTTCCACTAATCAATTACTCCTTCCGGACAAAATTAATTAGCTAACATGCATCGATTAAGGGCCCTTTAATCTAGCATGAGATTTAACACATCTTGATCACAAGCCTAGGATGAAAGGTAAAAAGGTAATCAAAGGAACATCATGTGAACATCAATTAAAATTACTAACCCTAGAATCAATCAATGGATTTAGCCAGACATAATTGAAATTAAACAAGAAATAGATGGAGAATGCATATTATTAATATGAAAACAGAGATTACAATCCGTCCTGATGAACTTTTTGTCTTCAATCTCCGAAAAAGTAGAAAAACAATAATAATTGCTGCTCCCCAAAAAGTTCTAGTCTTCAAGCAATTAATCTTGCTAAAAAATGTAAAAATCTGCTCAAAGATGATAAAAGATGAAAAAGGATGAAAAAGGCTGATGAAAGATATGATATAAGATGATAAACTAGGTCTAGAAGGGGGTGTATATAGCCTATGGGGGTTAAACTCCCGATTAGCCCTAATCTAGGAAATAAAATCTATCCAAAAGAGTCACAATCCGTCAAAATACGAGATCCCGCGGAGCAGACTATCGGCCGGGCCTATCGGCCGATAGGCTGGCCCGATAGTTTGAAGCTTTTCATCATGTCTCGACTTGGCCAATCGCTGTGGAAATGGTGCTTTTACCTCAAAATCCTTCACATTCGAACCTACAGGAGCCTTTCGACCGATAGGGGGGTCGATAGGCTCAACTGCTGGCATTCTGTCTGGGTATCGGTTGGGCCTATCGGCCGATAGTCTTGGCAGAGAGGCCTGCTGTGTTTCATCTTCCTTCTCGTTCTCGGCTCCCATTTCTAGTACATCCTTGTTTACAGATTTCTCAATTTCAGCCCCATGATTACTGTATCTTGTCCCACTCCGAAGCTCGATTGCGTGGCATTGTTGCGTCTTTGGGTTTGTCTCGGTACTGCTCGGAAAATGGCCCGGCTTATGAATTCCGGCTTGGGCGTTCGCCATTTGACTCATTTGGGTCTCCACCATCGACATCTGCTTTGTCAAGGCTATCACTGAGTTTCCAATAGATGTCACACTATGCTCGAGAGCCCCGAACCTCTTGTCTACTTTATAAATAAAATCTTTTTGACTCGCCTCTAGCCGTTCCAACATCTCTTCCATCAGTGTCTTAGCAATCGGCTCTTGAATAACCCCGTTTTTCACGTTAAATCCCGGTGGTGGCTGAAGAGCATTGTTCGGGTTGGCATAGGAGAAATTAGGGTGGTTTCGATTGTTCGGATAATAGTTCCCCCTATTTCCCCCTTGCCAGAAGTTTCCTCCTTGCACGTAATTCACATCCTCTTCAATTGCAATAGGCTCGTTTAGCTCTTCAAAAACTGCATTGACTCCCAAAGTCTTCTTTTTTTGCATGTCAAGCTCTTTTTGTTGTCTTTCAAATTTCGCCTTCAAATCACCGTAGGCGTCCTCGTCATCGGATGGAACCTTTCTTCTCGTCATCTTCCTATCGGTCACCTCCTCGTAATCATTGTTGACCGCTAGCTCGATGAGATTCTTGGCCTCTTCATAATCGTTAGCAAGAAATCCCCCTTTCGAAGAATAGTCCAACTCTCTTCTAGCCTTCCTCGTCAAACCCCGATAAAACCGAATGTAGATTTCCTCCTTGTCAATTCCATGCTGTGGGCATTTGCGAAGTAGCTTCTTAAATCGGGTCCATGCCTCGTATAAGTATTCATCCTCATATTGCTCGAATTGCAAGATATCGTTGATTTGTTTTTGCACCTTCGAGGGAGGATAGAACTGTGCTAAGAACAACCGAGTCATCTCTCTCCAAGTACCAATTTCCTTCCGATCTAGGCTCTTGTACCAATCTAGCGCATCGTCTTCTAAGGAGAACCGAATAGGCGGAGCTTAATGACATCCGAGGCACTCCGCTTTGCTTGATGGTGGCACATATGTCCAAAAACGACTCAAGATGAGCGTTTGGATCTTCATTAACTCCTCCTCCGTATGTTTGAGACTTCACCGTAGCGATGAGGGACGGCTTAAGCTCGAAGTTGTTGGCATCAATCTTTCCCCAACCTCCTTCTTGATAATCGTCCACTTAGGTCGAAGCGGGCATTCAAAGGGATCTTCTCGGGACGAGCGAGTTCTCGTGGTGGGTCAACAATGCCGCCATGGTATCAACGAAAGGTATAGAAATAGTCTCGGTTCTCGCTTCTTGCTTCTTCCTCCTCAAAGACTTCTCGATTTCCGGATCCAAAGAAAATAAGTCCTTTCCTTGGGATCTTGTGATCATGCACCGCCTACAAGGAAGAGAAAACAAGATGTGAGGAAACGAGATCGAATATTAACAATAATAGTAAACAACCTAAAGTAACAATCTCTTCTTTTTCGAATTATCCCTTTAAGTTTTCTATCAATTCCCCGGCAACGGCGCCAAAAATTGATCGCTAAGAATTCGCGTAGTATGGTTTTCAAATCCGATCAATTTTAAAATTTGTAAAACCTCGAAGTATTTCCAAGGTATCGAACCCACGGGAATTGATATGTCGAAAATAAAGGAAGTAACTCTACTCAAAATTTGACTGCTATTTAGGAATCCGAAAATTTGGGTTGTTACTAATTATCTAACTTCATAAATCGAAAAATAAAAATAAAATAAAAGATGAATTATCTAAATCAAGCAAATAAAGCAAATTAACAAGATAAAATCACAAGTTGAAAGTTAATTGATCCTAGGGTAGTATCATCTAATTGAGTTCACACAATCCATTCACTTGATTCCTTTTCCCCAAATTTTAATTCAATCCTAGAAATAATCACTCAGCCAATCTAGAATTCCGATCAAGGCAACCTAGAAAGATAGTTAATTTAAACCCTTTTCCTCGCCAGGGCACAAAGAATTTAAATCACTTAAAAAGCGCCAACTTATTTATCTATGATTTATCTTACTCCGTCAGGTCTTAAGATCAAATCATATTGTGCATCAAGTATTTCCACTAATCAATTACTCCTTCCGGACAAAATTAATTAGCTAACATGTATTGATTAAGGGCCCTTTAATCTAGCATGAGATTTAACACATCTTGATCACAAGTCTAGGATGAAAGGTAAAAAGGTAATCAAAGGAACATCATGTGAACATCAATTAAAATTACTAACCCTAGAATCAATCAATAGATTTAGCCAGACATAATTGAAATTAAACAAGAAATAGATGGAGAATGCATATTATTAATATGAAAAGAGAGATTACAGCCCGTCCTGATGAACTTTTTGTCTTCAATCTCCGAAAAAGTAGAAAAACAATAATAATTGCTGCTCCCCAAAAAGTTCTAGTCTTCAAGCAATTAATCATGCTAAAAAATGTAAAAATCTGCTCAAAGATGATAAAAGATGAAAAAGGATGAAAAAGGCTGATGAAAGATATGATATAAGATGATAAACTAGGTCTAGAAGGGGGTGTATATAGCCTATGGGGGTTAAACTCCCGATTAGCCCTAATCTAGGAAACAAAATCTATCCAAAAGAGTCACAATCCGTCAAAATACGAGATCCCGCGGAGCAGACTATCGGCCGGGCCTATCGGCCGATAGGCTGGCCCGATAGTTTGAAGCTTTTCATCATGTCTCGACTTGGCCAATCGCTGTGGAAATGGAGCTTTTACCTCAAAATCCTTCACATTCGAACCTACAGGAGCCTTTCGACCGATAGGGGGTTCGATAGGCTCAACCGGCATTGCATGCAGGTATCGGTTGGGCCTATCGGCCGATAGTCTTGGCAGAGAGGCCTGCTGTGTTTCATCTTCCTTCTCGTTCTCGGCTCCCGTTTCTAGTACATCCTTGTTTACAGATTTCTCAATTTCAGCCCCATGATTACTGTATCTTGTCCCACTCCGAAGCTCGATTGCGTGGCATTGTTGCGTCTTTGGGTTTGTGTCGGTACTGCTCGGAAAATGGCCCGGCTTATGAATTCCGGCTTGGGCGTTCGCCATTTGACTCATTTGGGTCTCCACCATCGACATCTGCTTTGTCAAGGCTATCACTGAGTTTCCAATAGATGTCACACTATGCTCGAGAGCCCCGAACCTCTTGTCTACTTTATAAATAAAATCTTTTTGACTCGCCTCTAACCGTTCCAACATCTCTTCCATCGGTGTCTTAGCAATCGGCTCTTGAATAACCCCATTTTTCACGTTAAATCCCGGTGGTGGCTGAAGAGCATTGTTCGGGTTGGCATAGGAGAAATTAGGGTGGTTTCGATTGTTCGGATAATAGTTCCCCCTATTTCCCCCTTGCCAGAAGTTTCCTCCTTGCACGTAATTCACATCCTCTTCAATTGCAATAGGCTCATTTAGCTCTTCAAAAACTGCATTGACTCCCAAAGTCTTCTTTTTTAGCATGTCAAGCTCTTTTTGTTGTCTTTCAAATTTCGCCTTCAAATCACCATAGGCGTCCTCGTCACCGGATGGAACCTTTCTTCTCGTCATCTTCCTATCGGTCACCTCCTCGTAATCATTGTTGACCGCTAGCTCGATGAGATTCTTGGCCTCTTCATAATCGTTAGCAAGAAATCCCCCTTTCGAAGAACAGTCCAACTCTCTTCTAGCCTTCCTCGTCAAACCCCGATAAAACCGAATGTAGATTTCCTCCTTGTCAATTCCATGCTGTGGGCATTTGCGAAGTAGCTTCTTAAATCGGGTCCATGCCTCGTATAAGTATTCATCCTCATATTGCTCGAATTGCAAGATATCGTTGATTTGTTTTTGCACCTTCGAGGGAGGATAGAACTGTGCTAAGAACAACCGAGTCATCTCTCTCCAAGTACCAATTTCCTTCCGATCTAGGCTCTTGTACCAATCTAGCGCATCGTCTTCTAAGGAGAACCGGAATAGGCGGAGCTTAATGACATCCGGAGGCACTCCGTTTTGCTTGATGGTGGCACATATGTCCAAACACGACTCAAGATGAGCGTTTGGATCTTCATTAACTCCTCCTCCGTATGTTTGAGACTTCACCGTAGCGATGAGGGACGGCTTAAGCTCGAAGTTGTTGGCATCAATCTTTCCCCAACCTCCTTCTTGATAATCGTCCAGCTTAGGTCGAAAGCGGGCATTCAAAGGGATCTTCTCGGGACGAGCGAGTTCTCGTGGTGGGTCAACAATGCCGGCCATGGTATCAACGAAAGGTATAGAAATAGTCTCGGTTCTCGCTTCTTGCTTCTTCCTCCTCAAAGACTTCTCGATTTCCGGATCCAAAGAAAATAAGTCCTTTCCTTGGGATCTTGTGATCATGCACCGCCTACAAGGAAGAGAAAACAAGATGTGAGGAAACGAGATCGAATATTAACAATAATAGTAAACAACCTAAAGTAACAATCTCTTCTTTTTCGAATTATCCCTTTAAGTTTTCTATCAATTCCCCGGCAACGGCGCCAAAAATTGATCGCTAAGAATTCGCGTAGTATGGTTTTCAAATCCGATCAATTTTAAAATTTGTAAAACCTCGAAGTATTTCCAAGGTATCGAACCCAAGGGAATTGATATGTCGAAAATAAAGGAAGTAACTCTACTCAAAATTTGACTGCTATTTAGGAATCCGAAAATTTGGGTTGTTACTAATTATCTAACTTCAAAAATCGAAAAATAAAAATAAAATAAAAGATGAATTATCTAAATCAAGCAAATAAAGCAAATTAACAAGATAAAATCACAAGTTGAAAGTTAATTGATCCTAGGGTAGTATCATCTAATTGAGTTCACACAATCCATTCACTTGATTCCTTTTCCCCAAATTTTAATTCAATCCTAGAAATAATAACTCAGCCAATCTAGAATTCCGATCATGGCATCCTAGAAAGATAGTTAATTTAAACCATTTTCCCGCTGTGGCTCAAAGAATTTAAATCACTTAAAAAGCGCTAACTTATTTATCTATGATTTATCTTACTCCACAGTCTTAAGATCAAATCATATTGTGCATCAAGTATTTCCACTAATCAATTACTCCTTCCGGACAAAATTAATTAGCTAACATGCATCGATTAAGGGCCCTTTAATCTAGCATGAGATTTAACACATCTTGATCACAAGCCTAGGATGAAAGGTAAAAAGGTAATCAAAGGAACATCATGTGAACATCAATTAAAATTACTAACCCTAGAATCAATCGATGGATTTAGCCAGACATAATTGAAATTAAACAAGAAATAGATGGAGAATGCATATTATTAATATGAAAAGAGAGATTACAACCCGTCCTGATGAACTTTTTGTCTTCAATCTCCGAAAAAGTAGAAAAACAATAATAATTGCTCCTCCCCAAAAAGTTCTAGTCTTCAAGCAATTAATCTTGCTAAAAAATGTAAAAATCTGCTCAAAGATGATAAAAGATGAAAAAGGATGAAAAAGGCTGATGAAAGATATGATATAAGATGATAAACTAGGTCTAGAAGGGGGTGTATATAGCCTATGGGGGTTAAACTCCCGATTAGCCCTAATCTAGGAAACAAAATCTATCCAAAAGAGTCACACTCCGTCAAAATACGAGATCCCGCGGAGCAGACTATCGGCCGGGCCTATCGGCCGATAGGCTGGCCCGATAGTTGGTTCGTCGGTCGACTTCACTTGATAGGGCTTGGACACCTTTCGGCTGCACCTATCGGCCGATAGGCTGTCCCGATAGGTTCGTCTGTCTCTTGCAAAAATCCGTTTCTTCCGTCCGTTTGACTCGACTCTCGGTCCTTTGTCTCGTTTTGGGTCCTTTTGGCTCTAAAAACCTGCAAACACACTAAAACCAACCCAAACGCGTAATACGGCTCGACTAATCATAAATAAGCCAAATACGAGCACATTAATCACGAAACGAGATAAAAACCTAGTATAAAATCCTAGAAAAATGTGGTAAAATTACCACTTATCATTAGCCCGTAACTTGATGATTTGTGCTAGGAGTTTAGAAAATATAGCATTTCTTGTGGATAGCAGAGCGACGTGTGACCATCACATCGGTGCATCAACCAGAACCATAAAGTATCTGAATGGTCTGCACTCTGGTTGAATAGGTCCATAAATGTCCCCTTGAATTCTTTGTAAGAAGCGAATATTTTGTGTTGAGTCTTTAGCAAAGGACGAACAAGGTATCAACTTTGCTAGTGAACAGGCTTTACAAAACAATTTATGGGCATTGGAAATTGCCACAGAAGCCTCGGGATTTACGAAAGATGAACCGTCAACCTTATCAGGGCGTGCGATCTTTAATCCCGGTGATACGGTATCAGACTCACTCACATCAATGCCGATATCGAGTGGTGCTTCTAATCATTTTCTAGACTTGAAAAACAGATGACCGTGTGAGTTTTTCAAAATGCGAATCATCATATCGCGTCCAGGATGACCGAGTCGGTCATGCCATAGTTGGTATGCTTCGGAATCACAAAGTTCGTGACTCACATCGTAGTATTCAATAACCCTTATTGTAGTCTGGTATAAACCACTACTTAGACTCATAACTTTCTCGAGAACGCGACGTCTTCCGCATTCTGCCAGAGTAACACACAAAAATTCTATTCCATTCTCACAGTGTGTATCAAGGTGATAACCGTTGGCACGGATGTCCCTAAAACTTAGCAAGGTTCGGTTTGCTTTTGGGGCATAGAGAGCATTTGTGACATTAATATGTGTACCATTAGGTAGCAAGAAATGAGCAGGTCCCCTCCCTTGAATTACTTGGGAGGAACCAATCATTGTTGTCACTGAGGATATATATGGCACAATATCCTTAAATAATTGTCTATTCCGAAGAATAATGTGGGTTGTTCCACTATCAGCAAGGCACTCAATTTTGCCACGAGATATCTATAATAATACATGAAACCCGATTAGTCTTGTGATGAAAGACATAGCGAAAACTCATTAACCTCGAGTTTGGGGAAATTCGACCAAGTTGGTTAGGACCAAAGTTTAGCATAATCGCTGGAAATAATTTCCGCGTAGCTTGACCTTTGTTCACTAAAACAGCAATAACTCATTCGTTAAGAAGTCTAAGGACGAACGGTTAGTTGTTCTAGAAACTAGACTTCCGCATCTTTCTGTCCATAGGTCGTGCACTTTCTAGATCATTAAACTCAGATCGCAGTGCTCGTTTTGAGTCGCTATTTTGGTATTTTCCTATTGTTGAGTGATAGAGTAAGGTTGAAACCATTTTCAGAGGCATTATTGTTGATACAATACTGTGGTAATGATGGCCACAGGAGAATTTAAACACTTCAAAATGCATCGGGATGTTAGATTTATATATTGACTAATGATCCTTTCAGTAACTCCAACTTGGTAGACTTGCAGAGAAAGTAGGAATGTCGGTATAGCTAAGGCTGTTTAAAAACCACTGATTCCGTTTGAACTTTAAAGCATAAACAAATACCAAGGAGGATGCGCCTAGTCTTGATCAAAAGTTTTGATGAAATCCACCAATGTATCAAATTAACCAAGCAATTCTTTACTGAGCAGTTGTTTTGTAATAAATGAAACATGCTTTTGAAGGGAAAAATAAAATTCGTTTTTGCACAATCACAGCAATTAAAAGAATTTTATTCATCATGGCCAACTTTATTACATTCATAGAAAATCCCAAAGTAGTTCTCGAAAGAAAACTAGAAACAAGACAAAACATAACCAAAGCGTAAAGACTAGTCAAACTACAATGATCTAGTCAAAGTCAGCAACATCCAAATGTTGGTCTTTGTCCGCAATGGTGAGAGGAGGGATCTCAATATGGTTCATCTCCGTACTCTCATTATATTCCTCCATGTAATTTGACTCTTGAGTCAAGTACTGTTTATAATGCTTGTAGTAGGCTTGGATGTTCTTTGGCGCCTTGCAATTGCGGTAAGTATACTTCTTTGAGCCGCAAGTATAGCAATTTTGGCCTTCCTTTGGAGTGGGTCCAATCCCGGCGGAAGGAGGTGGTCCACGTGGTTGGGATCCACTAGGACCCATGGACGAGCCACCTTGCCTCTTCCACACATTAGAACGACGACCTCGTATTTTCCCTCGCTTGCTCGAGTCATGCATCCGTGGTGCTTGCAAAAACTGAGTAGCGCTACCTTTTCTATTTTGTTGTGGTGCCTTCCTAGGGTGGCCTGATTCACTTCCGGAATCGGCTTCGTACCAGCTAGGCGCGCATTGCTATTGAAAATGATCTCATGATGCCTTTCTTTTTTCGCGAGATGGGAGATAAGGTCACTAAACTTTTTAATTCTCCCTTCCTCATAGGCAACGCGCAGCTGATGAACAATCACACTTGCTCCCATGGGAAATGTGTTATGAGCCTTATCGATTTGATCAGGCTTCTTGACACCACAAAAACCAAGATCAGTGCGAAGATCTAGGATGTCTTGGTTATAGGCCTCCACATTCGCATAATCCAAAAACCGAATTTGCTCCCACTAAAGTTGCAATTCGGGGAAGCGCTGATCATGCACATTATTAAACCGTTGTTCGGGTGTATGTTACGTAATTCGGTGAACGCAAGTGCACATTGTCGTAAGCTAGTAATAAAGTGATAAGTAAGATATCGTTCCCTCGAGGACTAACTCACTAATTACCAATTTATGTGTATTTTAATTTTATTTGAACGATCAAAATTTGAGGTGCAAGTAATATTAAAGAAAGCTAATAAAGGAATGAACTAAGAACAAATAATAAAATCGATTATTCGAAGAAATAAGATCAAATAGGAAAATGATCTAGGATTGAGAATCCACCTCGATTTATCCGAATTACTTTTGATTTATATGAATTAAGTGATTTTCCAATTTATTGAAGGCGAAGATTGCTAAAATATTCTAACTCCTCTCCCGAGGTCAGTAGAATTTTCTAAGGCGAATAAAACACTCTATTCCTAGGTGAATTAATTCGACAATAGGCGAAAAGTACGAAATCTTCAGACAGGCCACGTAATTCCTATGAGTATGTTCCTATCTCATAAGATAAAACATTTCTCACCAATTTTTCCTACTAACTCTCCTCTCCCGATTCGAGTTGCGTAATCAAAATAAATCAATCATAGGCCACATAATTGATAGTATTAAAAACAATTGGGGAAAACTCAATAAGAAATGGAGATATATATTAATAATGCAAAATCAAAAGTTAATTCGTCAAAACCTCGATTTCATCACAATCCTCGAATAGGGTTCTAGCCCGACATGCTAGAAAATAATACACAAAGAATTGAAGAACATAAAAGAAATCAAACACAGTTGAAGAACTTGAATTCCTTCATTCTCTAGCTTCTGCTCTCTGCTCGATCGGTGTTTTCTTCTTCTCTTCGATCCCCTATCTTCAGACCTTTAATCCATATTTATAACCTTCATTATTCTCCAAAACGCATCCTGGAGTTAGGTCGAAAACAGGCTCCAAAAACGCAGCTGAATCAGAAATTCCGCGCCGCGGGCCGCGGCTCGGCATTAGTGTGTCGCGGCCCTAAGTGTTTAGCGCCATACCTGGGCGGTATTTTTTCATACGGGCCGCGGATCAGATTAAGTGTGCCGCGGCCCCCAGTACAGTGAGTACCACGCCTGCTGCGCCGTGCGTGTGCCGCGGCCTGGCCTTGGTGTGCCGCGGCCTCTGACCAAAACTTGTCGTTTTCGCCCGTTTTTCGTCGTTTACACTTCCGGACTCCAATTTCCTTCAAAATATATAAGATAGTGCATTAAAAGCTCATTTTTGCAGATTTAGACTTAAAATGGATATAAAATAATGATAAATAAGCGCATAAAAATACATCTAACAAATACCCCCAAACTTAGGCCTTTGCTTGTCCTCAAGCAAAAGTTAGTTTCAAATGAGATGACAAGTATCATGGGTAAACGTGCAATATCCATAGTGTTCACCTGATTAATACTCCCCTGAAAATCTCAAAGAAAAATACACGTATCGTTTTAGTGAGTCACATCACGGATAAGGATTCCACAAAGCAATCATTTTTAGTGCTGAACTATCGGTCATGAAGAAAATCGAAGCTCAAAGATTAACAAGTGTGAATTTAGCCGACCGCCAATATGAAGGGTTAGATTACACAAGCCAATTCGCCCAGTCCCACAGTCTCGTGGCAAAAATGCAAGAGTTTCATCGTCAATAATAATCCTCGGACAACATTCCCTTATGTATAATCATTATAATGATTCAAGTTAACCACTAGGTTCCGGCTCTCGGGATGTTTCATCGGAATAACCCTAGGGTGGATTTCCATTCTCATGTATTGGGGAATCATTTGACGTAAAAGACACTCATGGGGCACATGGATGCTTCTAGTTACTAAGTTCCCTTCTACAGCGGAGAAAAAACTCGAATAGCTATTCCCGCACGTCCAATTCAAGGTTGTTGTTTTACGCGAGAGTAAACAACGGGTCACGTGAATACCCCCGGTTACTAGGCTTCCCATCATCGGCAATGCGATTTCTCTAAACCATTAGTCTATTCAGGGTTGTCGTTTTACGCGAGAGTATACCCCCGGTTACTGGACTTCCCATCATAGAACATGTATAATTTCTCGAATTTTTGGGAAAGACTGTCCGACTCTAAACTCAATTTAAATGCCAACAAGACTCGTGTTACTGGACGACTAGCTACGTGAAAAGTGTAACCAAACGTATAGACAACGATTCGAAAACACGTACGTATCATTTCTTATATGCTAAGATTTCTACAATAACGAAAAAAATTCAGACCTAAATGAATACTCAAAGGAAACAAATATCGCAGACTGCAAACTCGACCAAAACTCAACCGTTTCTTCAAAAATAAATCAGTATCATATCATCAGATTTACACAAGGAAGCACGAAAAATCCACGAATGCAAATAAAGTCAAGACAGGCAAGGCTAGAGTAAAAAACAACGAAAAATAACAACGAATAAGTAAATAGCAACTGAAAGTAACCCCCCCAAACTTAAGACGTACATTGACCTCAATGGACACAGATAGTAATATGCAATATGAGAAAAGGTCAAGTACTCCCCTAATATCAGCTCGATTTTGTGATGTCTCCCCTCTTGTGGGGGATGGTTACGTCCTAGTCCTCGTACTCAACTTCCTTTTCCTAGCCATGGCGAGGTTCTTGAAAAATAAACGCAGTAAATTACACAACTTTAAAGATAACTACACCACTCTTGAATTAAGACGTGCGGAAAATGAATATAGAGTCAAATGAGCTCGCACCATCGTATGAGTGAAATAAGGCTGAGATTTTAAGTTTAAACATGATGTAAGGATTGGGGGCACAATGTAATCCGATATCGAATTCGTTGCATACAATTTGAAGATGTTCGGCTCAAAAAATTTTATTGGTGCATTTTATCAAACACCTTGCATGCGTTGGTTTAAATGAAGAACAAAAACAAATAACATATTCAAATCAATCCTCAAAAACAAAATTTGAATCAAAATTCACAACAATTCATGACACAAAAACAAAACACCATCAAGTAATCACGCAATCTCAGAATAATCCGATATAAATTGTAATAGAAATTTAAGAACTAAACACAAGTTTATCTACGAATGAAGAACATTACCCCAGCATCAATCCATGTTGCAATGAAGTTTTAGGGATAAGAGTTACCCTGTGTTGGATTTGAGAAGGTAAGAAGAAGAAACTTGAATGGAGGTTATCCGAGCGCCGCGCGAAGAAGAAGAGTGAAACTTACCTTGTGTTTTGGCCGATCGAGGTTATAAGGGTGCCCTGGGCGTTTGAAATTCGCAGCAGGGGCCGCGACACGTATCAAGTGAGCCGCGGCCCATAGTACAGTAGGTTCTGGGCGCTGGGTATCTTCGGCATGTGCCGCGGCTCAGAGAGTTAGTGTGCCGCGGCTCAGAGAGTGCGTGCCGCGGCAAAGAGAACAGTCTCCTGGGCCGTTATTTTGAGTCTTGGTGTGTCGCGGCTTAGCTTCAACGTGCCGCGGCTCAGGGGTTGAGTGTGCCGCGGCTCACTATGTTCGTGCCGCGGCACAGAGTACAGGAAGGTTAACCCAATTTATTGACTTGTATGTGACGCGGCTCGCTATCATTGTGCCGCGGCCCAAACCTAACAAATGCCCCTGGAAGGTTCCTGCACAGAAATTTCAAAGGAAAACACCTAGAACATGAGAGATAAGCATATCAAAGCAAATATGACGAAAAAATAGACTCCTAAAATGCATGAAAACAATGAAAAATTAAAATCTACAACTAATACTCGGGTTGCCTCCCGAAAAGCGCTAAGTTTATAGTCTTCAGCCGAACCTTTTAAAAATCAATTGGCTTTTCGCAAACGCCATTTGGGCTCCACCCCGTCCATCGAACCATTAATATGTGTTTTGAAATTTTGACCCTCAGTCTTTAACAGTTCGATTTTTGGTTTGGACATCCAATGTCCTTTGCGAAAAGATTTGAATAATAGTAATTTTCCAAAACACCCGTATTTCACATTACTTGGCAACCGTTTCACTTCCGGCTTGGTTTTCTTTTTCACGAACAAATTTATGACGACCTGAGAATTTTTAGATGGTAAGTGAACGGATGACGAAGAAGACATACCCAAATGCCTCAGATATGCGATTCGTTCTACATTTTTCGCAGATGTCGGAACAACTACAATAGATTCTAAACATTTCGACTGACAGCTTTCTCGGTGTGTGTCTTTTGCCAAAATATCTAAGCTTTCGAATTGAGAATCCTTCTCGACATTGCTTGGACACGGGAGAGATCGAAACACTTGGAAGGTGACTTGCTCATTTTGAACCCGTAGAGTGAGTTTCCCTTTCTCCACATCAATGAGAGTTCGGCCGGTAGCTAAGAATGGTCTTCCCAAGATAATTGGGATGTCATGGTCCTCCTCCATATCAAGCACAATAAAATCGGCCAGAAAGATGAATTTATCGACCTTAACCAAAACGCCTTATATTACTCCCCTCGGATACTTGATAGATCTGTCAGCTAATTGCAAAGAGATTGTTGTCGGCTTGGCTTCCCCAATACCTAGCTTCTTAAAAATGAAAAGGGGCATAAGAATAATACTGGTGCCGAGATCACATAATGCTCTATCAAAAGACAGGTTTCCTATAGTGCACGGTATATTAAAGCTTCCTGAATCCTTCAATTTTGGCGGGAGCTTTTTCTGCATGATGGCGCTGCACTCTTCCGTCAATGCCACTGTCTCATACTCTTTGAGCTTCCTTTTGTTCGATAAGATCTCCTTCATGAACTTCACATAGCTCGGCATTTGTTCCAAGGCGTCAGCAAATGGAATATTGATATGTAGTTTCTTGAAAACGTCAAAAAACTTGGAGAATTGCTAGTCCAATTTTTGCTTTTGCAATCGCTGCGGAAACGGAACGGGTGGCACATAGGCTATCGGATTGTCAGGAAACAGTTTCGAGCTTCTAGAAATTTGTGATTCCTCAGTCACCGAATTTTTCTTCTCCAAATCTTCACCTCTCTTTTTGTTCCTCCCGGGCTGCTCACACACTTCCCTCCCACTTCTCAAGCCAATGGCATTAATACTCTCTCTGGGGTTCGTCTCAGTTTTGCTTGGCAAAGTACCCTCAGGTCGGGCTGTTAACACACTTACTATTTGACCCAATTGGACTTCCAAATTGCGAATAGAGGCGGAGTGGTTTTACAAGGTTGTCTCCGTACGGGTCATGAACTGACTCGTATTTGCTGCTAATTTCGCCATTGCCTCCTCTAGAGAGCTTTTTTTGAGCGGGAGGAGGTTGCTGTTGGTGTTGAGCAAACTGAGGCTGGTTTAAATTTTGTCTGTTTTCCACGAAAAGTTAGGGTGATTTCTCCACCCCATATTATATGTGTTGGAATACGGATTGTTCTGCTGATTTCCGTTCCCCACAAACTGAGCTTGTTCCATCGGAGATTGCTCGAAAGGATTTCCAACTTGGCACTGCGCGCTAGGATGAGACCCGTTGCACCAATTACATGATTACGTGGTAACGGTATAAGGTGCGCGTGATAAAACTTGAAGTTGTTGAGTCAAGGCAGCAACTTGGGCCGATAGCGCGGAAATTGGATCATTGTCGGAAATTTCCATAACTCGTTTCGGATTCAGATGCTCTGAAGGCCACTAATACGCATTCGCCGCCATATCTTCCAATAGAGAATGAGCTTCAGCCATTGTCTTGCCCATTAAAGCTCCTCCAGTGGCTGCATCAACAAGAGTGCGTGTAGATGCACTTAGTCCGTTATAGAAGGTCTGAATTTGTAGCCAATCCGGTAGGCCATGGTGTGGGCATCTCTTTAGTAAATCCTTGTATCGCTCCCAAGCTTCATGAAACGATTCCATCTCAAATTTCCCGAACGTCGTTATTTCGTTCCGAAGTCTCACTGTCTTTGCCGGCGGAAAGAACTTAGCCAAAAAGGCTTGTGCTAATTCCGCCCAAGTCGTGATAGAGCCCGGCAGAAGTGAATTCAACCAAAACTTGGCTTTATCCCTCAAAGAAAATGGGAAAAGCCGTAGGCGAATGGCGTCATCAGAAACTCCATTATTCTTGAACGTATCGCATATCTCGAGAAAGGACGCAATATGAGCATTAGGGTCGTCATTCGCTAATCTGCAGAATTGGCTTGCTTGTACCATCTGGATTATGGCCGGATTTATCTCGAAATTGTTTGCTTGGACAGTTGGGCGCCGAATCCCCGAAAAATTTGCGTTGATTTGAGGCAATGCATAATCTCGGAGTGCCAATGCCGGTTGAGCTTGCTGCATAGGATTGTCTACTCCGTGATTTTATGTGTTATCGGCCATGGTATCTTTTGTTGATAGCTCACGCTTTTCCTTCTTGTTTTTTCGCAGAGTGCGCTCGAGTTCAGTATCCAAAGGTAATAGGCCTTCGTTACCGAATTTTCTCACGCACTACACGAAACTCCTGAAAGGAAAACAAATAATAAATTACACAAGAATAAAATAGTGTTCAAATTAATACTAGAAATACTGCAATCGATATTAGTAAAACAATCAGTCCCCGGAAACGGCGCCAAAAACTTGTTACGTAATTCGGTGAACGCAAGTGCATGTTGTCGTAAGCAAGTAATAAAGTGATAAGTAAGATATCGTTCCCTCGAGGACTGACTCACTAATTACCAATTTATGTGTATTCTAATTTTATTTGAACGATCGAAATTTGAGGTGCAAGTAATATTAAAGAAAGCTAATAAAGGAATGAACTAAGAACAAATAATAAAATCGATTATTCGAAGAAAGAAGATCAAATAGGAAAATAATCTAGGATTGAGAATCCACCTCGATTTATCCGAATTACTCTTGATTTATATGAATTAAGTGATTTTCCAATTTATTGAAGGCGAAGATTGCTAAATATTCTAACGCCTCTCCCGAGGTCAGTAGAATTTTCTAAGGCGAATAAAACACTTTATTCCTAGGTGAATTAATTCGACAATAGGGGAAAAGTACGGAATCTTCAGACAGGCCACGTAATTCCTATGAGTATGTTCCTATCTCATAAGATAAAACATTTCTCACCAATTTTTCCTACTAACTCTCCTCTCCCGATTCGAGTTGCGTAATCAAAACAAATCAATCATAGGGCACATAATTGATAGTATTAAAAACAATTGGGGAAAACTCAATAAGAAAGGGAGATATATATTAATCATGCAAAATCAAAAGTTAATTCGTCAAAACCTCGGTTTCATCACAATCCTAGAATAGGGTTCTAGCCCGACATGCTAGAAAATAATACACAAAGAATTGAAGAAAGCATAAAAGAAATCAAACACAGTTGAAGAACTTGAATTCCTTCGTTCTCTAGCTTCTGCTCTCTGCTCGATCGATGTTTTCTCCTTCTCTTCGATCCCCTATCTTCAGACCTTTAATCCATATTTATAACCTTCATTAGTCTCCAAAACGTGTCCGAGAGTTAGGTCGAAAATAGGCTCCAAAAACGCGGCTGAATTAGAAATCCCGCCCCACGGGCCGCGGCTCGGCATTAGTGTGTTGTGGCCCTAAGTGTTCAGCGCCATACGTGGGCGGTATTTTTTTCATACGGGCCATGACTCAGATTAAGTGTGCCGCGGCCCCCGGTACAGTGAGTACCGCGCCTGCTGCGCCATGCGTGTGCCGCGGCCTGGCCTTGGTGCGCCGCGGCCTCTGACCAAAAATTGTCGTTTTCGCCCGTTTTTCGTCGTTTACGCTTCCGGACTCTAATTTCCTTCAAAACATATAAGATAGTGCATTAAAAGCACATTTATGCAGATTTAGACTTAAAATGGATATAAAATAATAATAAATAAGCGCATAAAAATACATCTAACAGTGTATCCCATAGTTCTTTGGGGGTTTGCAAATTCATGTAACATTTTTCAACAATGGATATATATGTCTATGTAAGTACATCAGTGCATTAGCCTTGGTTTCCTCGCTCGGTTCTTGAGCAGTAGGCTCATTAGAGGGAAAGATGGTGGTGGTAAATCTCTTACTGACGAACGCCAAGCGAACGTCTGAGACCCACCTATGGTACTCCTTACCAGCATGGTCAAGGATGTCGAACTCCGGGTGAACATTGGAGCTTTGTGCCATCTACAAGATATAAACAAGAGGAAGTTAGGCTCTGTTCTTTTGGACTGAATGAATCAATCGAATCGAATCGAACTAATCAATGGACTCGAATCAATCGAATCGAATCAATGTACTGAATCGAATCAATCGAACTAAAATATATATTAAAGGGTAAATAATAATAATAATTGTAAATAATAATAATAATAATAGTAATCAACAACAACAATAATAGTAATATTATTAGTAATAATAACAATAATAATTAAGATTAATAATAATAATAAGAAGAAGAAGAATTGAATCGAATCGAATCGAATCGAATCAATGGACTCGAATCAATCGAATCGAATGGACTCGAATCAATCGAATCGAATCAAACTGAAAAATAAGTCCAAAAGAACAGGGTCGTAGTCTTGTTGGATTTTCAGTGATAATGTATCTAACACCCCAAACTAGGCGGATATTACAGTGCCGTAGATCCCCAACTGGGACCCACCAGGCAAATGAAAATGAATGAATTACACAAGATAAATGTAGTACCGAACTACATTACAAGCATAATTACTCCGATGAGGAGTTTAGTTACAACATACCAGGACAATACCGAATACTAGTGTATTTTATATGAAGATAAAATACACAACACTGAATGAAACGGAGTATTCAAATGAAAGTCTGCAGCGGAAAATAAAGGACAATAACATGAATAACTGAAAGATCGGGGCCCCCTACTAGTATCACTAGGACTCCTCGACATCAACATGCTATTCCCGTGCGTTTGCCTTGCCATGACCTGAAAAACAAAATCCCC
Organism: Orobanche coerulescens; assembly: GCA_033398695.1. Taxonomy (NCBI): domain Eukaryota; kingdom Viridiplantae; phylum Streptophyta; class Magnoliopsida; order Lamiales; family Orobanchaceae; genus Orobanche; species Orobanche coerulescens. The sequence continues at coordinate 39,588,928 of CM065809.1, read as the reverse complement.
AGCCGGGGTCAGTTAAACAGAACAACAATCCTCAAGGGTTGAAAAATACACAATCATGATTTAACTGAAGTTATGAAATATCCTTAGTTATGAATTACGCTGAAGAGGGGTATCATAGTACGCCCGTAGTGTTCTGTGCAAGTGTACAAGACGAATGACCGGACACACCCGTCCTTGTACCTAATTAGTCTCACGGAGGTAATCTGTTACCGTGTGCACAGTCCAATGTATCACTCCCAATACATGGACATAATGTGCCCGACTAAAAATTCCACACATCCGCACCCGGCCACGCAATATGAACCCAGAAGGTCATATGAACGAGAATGACCGTAATGAATATCAATGAATAAATAATAATCTGACAAAGTCAAGAATGACTCACCGAGATTAGAGTAATAATGAAATGAATGATAGCCTAACGAAAAGATTGGAACCGTCGTTCCTTATGACTGAAGTGATTAATTGACAATAACAAGTTTTAATATGATTAATACAATGATGAATGAGTTATGATTATGAATGATCAACAACAAAAGGTATGAATATCCTTTTAACCGAGTAAGAATTAACTTACACAACACCGGTGATAATTATCCTTCCACGAACGACGTCCTAGTTGAGATATCGATCGCTCGAACAACCTTGAATTATACAATATTCAACAACCCGTTCAATATACGAATCAAACACGAATATAACGAACTCAAATCGTCGATACGATTAAACCAAGTTCATTGAGACATTAAATCAAACACGTTGTATCCAAACTCCGATTGTTTACAATCAAACCTCGATATACCAATATCAAAATCCCCAAGAAGTGTTTCAAACCAACAAAACATCTCCAATATGATCAATAATCCGTTATGAATATCCAAAAATGTGATTATAACAACAATTAGTCGAAAATCCCCAATTCCAACTCGATTTTCAAGGTGTTCTTGAATAATTCCTCAATAATCCAATGAATCCTTATACAAACTCGTAATCATATACATATCCCTTCATATATCATGATTATAACGTCCAAAACATCGTATCTCAACACAAAAATCGAAATCCAAGGTGTTGAAGAATATTACCTTTGAAGATTCAAGTACTTTAATCCGAAGAACACGCGTTAGGTCGATTATCCAAGCTTCACGATCAAAAGGAGATGAAGAAAATCAAATACTCAAATGATTTGTGAAGGAAAAACCCTCCCTCAAGCTTCCTCTCGGTTGTAGGTGAAGAAAAATGGAAGGAATGGTGAAATGTCAAAAAACGAATTTAAGGAGTTTGATCGTCACGGACACGGCCCGTGCCGATCGGCACGGCCGTGTCGCATACCTGGCCGACAGTGGCCGACAGGACTCGACCGTGTCTTGCTTGACACGGTCGCGCGGCGAGGGCCTTCCGACGATGACCCGTCCGACAATGACTTCGGCATGACTCGACCGCGCTGCACGACACGGCCGGGCGTGCCGGGCGATCGGTTCGAGCTTATCCGGAAGAGTTCGACTCGCCCGCGCTGCATTTACACGGTCGGGTCCTGAGGCAGACACTTCAGCATCTTCCGGACGAGTACGGCACGGGCCGTGTCGGACGACACGGCCGAGTTCGTTCGGCAGTGATCGGCCAATACTGAAAAATGAGCGGTTGAGCTAAAACGACCATAACTCTCTCGTACGGACTCCGATTGACTCACTGTTTGAACCATTGGAAAGCTAACTCGATGCTCTATAATATTGCAAAGATTAAGAATTTTTGGAATTACCAAAAATTAATGGTGATCTAACAAAGTCGAACTCATATGAAGAAAGTTGAAACAATGAACAATAACGATACACAACTCGAAGTTTTTCCGAACGGTGAACACGGTGAAAGAACATGATTGATGAATGATTATAATTGAGTGAAAATACACTGAGTGACAATTACAGACTGATAATTACTGAATGATAATGACTGAATTACAACCGGGTATTACATACACCCCCCCTTAAAAGAGTTTCGTCCCCGAAACTAAGGGTCAAACAACTCGGGATAACTCTCCCGCATATTCTTCTCGGTTTCCCAAGTGGCCTCTTCGAATCCGTGTCTAGACCACTGAATCTTGACCAAAGGGATCGTCTTATCCCTCAACTGTTTGATTCGCCGTTCCAACACTCGTACAGGACGCTCCTCGTACGAATGCTCATCCGCGATCTCGATTTCGTCGAACTGAAGTATGTGACTCGGGTCGGCAACAAACTTCCGCAACTGAGAGACATGAAACACATTATGAATTCGGCTCAAAGCCGGAGGTAAAGCCAATCGATAAGCTAACATGCCTACTCGATCCAAAATTTCAAACGGTCCAATGAATCTTGGGCTCAACTTCCCCCGTTTTTCCGAAACGGAAAAATACCTCGACTCGGGGATACCTTGACCAAAATATGGTCACCCGTCTCGAACTCTAGTGGTCGACGACGATTTTCTGCATATGATTTCTGTCGACTCTGAGCTGTCAACATACGACTCTTGATCAAAGCTACCTTCTCCCGGGCGGCTATAAGCATATCGGGCTCGGTGCCAATTGATTCTGACAAGTCATCCCAACACAAAGGAGATCGACAACGACGACCGTACAAGGCCTCGTAAGGTGCCATCTTAATGGAAGCATGCCAACTATTATTATACGTGGACTCGATCAACGGTAGTTGGGCTTCCCAATCGTCCTTCCAATCGAGGACGCAAGCTCTCAACATGTCTTCTAATGTCTGAATAGTCCTCTCTGATTGTCCGTCGGACTGAGGATGAAAGGCGATCGAGATTAAGCTGAGTTCCCATAGCACGATGAACTGATTTCCAAAAATGGGATACTAATCGTCCGTCACGATCGGAAATGATACTCTTAGGAGTACCGTGCAGTCTCACTATCTCCTTGATGAACAACTGGGCCAGTCTCTCAGGACCCCACGTATCCTTGATCTCAAGGAAATGAGTTGATTTAGTTAAGCGGTCCGCGATCACTCAGATCGTATTTATGCCACGACGACTCATCGGCAATTCGTGATGAATTCCATAGAAATGTCTTCCCACTTCCATTCTGGAATAGGGAGCGGTATCCGCATACTCGCCGGTCGCTGAGGTTCCATCTTGACTTGTTGGCAAGTTAAGCATCTCGAAACAAATTCTGCGACTTCTCGCTTCATATTACTCCACCAGTAATTTTGTTTCAAGTCCTTGTACATCTTGCTGGACCCCAGATGAACAGAATAAGGGGTAGCATGAGCTTCTCTCAAAATAGAGTTTTTCAACTCGTCATTCGCCGGTACACACATCCGATTCTTAAATCTCAAAAGTCCATCCTCGTGGATCACGAATCCAGGGGCTTTCCCCTGAGCCACATCCTCAAGAATGCGCAACAATGCTGGGTCTGAACCCTGATTCTCCCTGATTGCATCCTCAAGAGATGATGAAATCTCTAACATACAAAGCTGTCCCCGACTCATTGGCCAGACCTCGATCTCGGGTCTAAGGAATTCCTGTTGGAGCTCCTTCTGAATTGTGAAACGAGCAAGCATCTGCTCCTGAACGGACTTACGACTCAAGGCGTCGGCGACAATGCTCGCCTTGCCCGGGTGGTAAAGGATTTCGATATCATAATCTTTGAGTAGTTCCAACCACCGTCTCTGTCGCATATTTAACTCCTTGTGAGTAAATATATATACTTCAACTCTTGTGATTGGTGAAGATCTGACAGGTGATGCCATAAAAGTAACGACGCCAAATTTCCAACACGAAAACCACGGTTGCTAGCTCCGTCCGTGGGTTGGATAATTAACCAGCTAATCCGAGGAAACATCGGATTTAATTAATATCTTTCGGAGGTTGCCAATCTCGGATAGTCTCCGACTTCTGAGGGTCGACACGAACTTTGTCAGATGAAATTACATGTCCGAGAAAGTCACTTCGGACCTCCAGAACTCATATTTGGAAAACTTTCCATAAAGTTGCTCTCGTCTCAACACGTCGAGAACCTGATGAAGATGAACCTCGTATTCCTCTCGGCTACGAGAATAAATCAAAATGTCTTCGATGAAGACAACAACAAACTGATCCAAAAAAAAAATCGATGAAAACCCGATTCATTACCCCCGTGAATACCACAGGTGTAATAGTTAGCCCGAACGGCATAACTACGAACTCATAATGACCATAGCGTGTATGAAACGCTGTCCTCGCGATATCCGACTCGAATCCGAATCGGTGATATCCAGATCTTAAGTCGATCCTGGAAAATACTGAGGCTCCCTGAAGTTGATCTAAAAGATCATCAATACGGGGTAAAGGATACTACTCTTGATCATCACCCTGTTCAACTCCTGGTAATCGATACACAAGCGAAAAGAACTATCATTCTTCTTGACAAACAACACTGGTGCTCCCCACGGGGACGTACTCGGTTGGATATAACCTTTCTCGAACTACTCCTCAAGTTGAATCTTCAACTCTCGCATTTCGGTCGGGGCCATCCGATACGGTGCCTTCGATAAATGGGACGCACTGCTCCCACTCACTCCGAATTCCCTACTCTATGTGAAGGCAACTAGATAACTCGTGCGGAAATACATCGTCAATCGATGACAATGATACCACGAATGATTGAACATTTCGATTGCCCTAGAATGGTCAATCGATAAAAAGAGATACCAATAATGATTGAACAACTCGATTGCCTTAGAAAGGCCAATCGATGAAGATGATACAATGAATGTTTGAATAACTCGATTGCCTTTGAAAGGACAATCGATGAAAATAATACAATGAATGATTGAATAACTCGATTGCCTTAGAAAGGCCAATCGATGAAAATGATACAATGAATGATTGAATGACTCGATTGTCTTAGAAAAGCCAATCGATGGAAATGATACAATGAATGATTGAATGACTCGATTGTCTTAAAAAATACAATCGATGGAAATGATACAAGGAATGATTGAATAACTCGATTGCCTTAGAAAGGCCAATCGATGAAAATGATACAATGAATTATTGGATAGTTCGATTGCGGAATTTCTCTGCTTCCGCCATAATAGAAATTCTACTGGAACAACGGGGATTACTTCCCTGAAGCACACATTCGACAACTAACGACGGAAAGATAGCGACCAAACGCTAACAAACACTGAGGATAGTATCGAGACGATCAAACCAATTAATACCGAAAATTACATCGTCCTAAGATAAATTCACCACGATTAGATCCATCAACCAATCGCGGTCATTAAGTAGCACTATCCCGAAATAAGTCTATTCAAGCATGATTCGAAAATGAATGAATGCGGTGTACCAGCATCAAAAGATACACACAAGTTGAAATAAAATTACGAGTATACCTGAAATCATTCGGGCCACCGGATCATCGATCCTCCTCATCATATGAATCTGGGACTTGCCGGCCCCCGAACCGGACGCTCCCGTCTGATAAATACGAGCTCTAACTCTATTTGCTTCCATTATCTTAAACGACGATGACAAAGCAGTCTGATTCTGAAACGCTGGTTGCTTCGGGGCCTGAGATGCCGTCGGAGCCGACTTGGAGTCCTTTCGGCAAAAACGAGCCTTATGCCCAAAATTCCCACAATTATAGCACGTGATAGACGGTTTGTACACTCGCTGAAATGACCCGCCCACAATTGAAACAGTGATGGTTTAATCGCCGTCGGGAATGAGATCCCGCACGATTATGCGCCGTAGAGGTCGCCGTAAACGATAGGACTCACACGAGGCTTCTTGAAGGTTGACGACCGCCTTCGGATTGATTACGCCGTTGATTTCTTGCCGACAAATGAAGGTTGTTGTTCAGACTTTCCTTAGCATTGGCTCATACGGAGAGTTCTCTCGATTAATCCGGCCAGTGGCGCAATGATGATTGAGCAACCGCACATGGGTCATCATGGCTCGCATAAAAGTGAGTGGATCAACCCGAACATCTTCTCGATCGAGCCGAGTCCCGCACGATTTCCCGTAGCGAGTGATTATTTCTGTTTCGGTCCACACCGCGGCCTCTCCCGTGCATCCTCGACAGCTTCTCTCCATATCAAGTAGGAAGGTCGCATAATGATTATATTTCCCGCATGATTAGCACGTTATGATTATGTCATGAGATGATGAAAATGAGTATACATGCTCTAACTTAGTGATTATATGAATGATTTATCAAGTTACATGATTATCTCGATGAAATTCTTGAAATGATTATCTTGAATAACTTAACAAGATTGATAATATGATCATCCGATTGACAATCGAGTAATGAAATGAATTGAGTAATTAATGAGTTAACATGATCGTCACGATTATTAATCGAGTATTGAAATGAATTAAGTGATTAATGAGTTAATATGATCGTCACGATCATTAATCGAGTATTGAAATGAATTAAGTGATTAATGAGTTAATATGATCGTCCTGATCATAATGAATGATGATGTTTGAGGATTGTTAAATGATGAATGATGAATGAATGACTATTGCCGAAATTATACCATGGCGTTAGAAATCTTACGCTTCTTCCTATTCGATTGGCTCGGCATTTGCACAGTCACACGTGACGCGAAAGTCCAATGATACTAGTCCGATGACGATGATTTCAAATGAGACATGACTCGGAAGGTAGTATTCAAAACCACGCTCCGATACCAACTCAGAACACCCCAAACTAGGCGGATATTACGGCCGTAGATCCCCAACCTGGGACCCACCGTGCAAATGAAAATGAATGAATTACACAAGATAAATGTAGTACCGAACTACATTACAACCATAATTACTCCGATGAGGAGTTTAGTTACAACATACCAGACAATATCAATACTAGTGTATTTTATATGAAGATAAAATACACAACACCGAATGAAACGGAGTATTCAAATGAAAGTCTCAGTGGAAAATAAAGGACAATAACATGAATAATCAAAGATCGGGGCCCCTACTAGTATCACTAGGACTCCTCGACATCAACATGCTATTCCCGTGCGTTTGCCTTGCCATGACGAAAAACAAAATCCCCGGCCGCTAAATGTAACAACAATCCTCAAGGGTTGAAAATACACAATCATGATTTAACCAAGTTATGAAATATCCTTAGTTATGAATTACGCCAAGAGGGGTATCATAGTACGCCCGTAGTGTTCTGTGCAAGTGTACAAGACGAATGACCGGACACACCCGCCTTGTACCTAATTAGTCTCACGGAGGTAATGCTACCGTGCACACCCAATGTATCACTCCCAATACATGGCCATAACGTGCCCGACAAAAAATTCCACACATCCGCACCCGGCCACGCAATATGAACCCAGAAGGTCATATGAACGAGAATGACCGTAATGAATATCAATGAATAGATAATAATCTGACAAAGTCAAGAATGACTCACCGAGATTAGAGTAATAATGAAATGAATGATAGCTCAACGAAAAGATTGGAACCGACGTTCCTTATGACTGAAGTGATTAATTGACAATAACAAGTTTTAATATGATTAATACAATGATGAATGAGTTATGATTATGAATGATCAACAACAAAAGGTATGAATATCCTTTTAACCGAGTAAGAATTAACTTACACAACATCGGTGATAATTATCCTTCCACGAACGACGTCTTAATTGAGATATCGATCGCTCGAACAACCTTGAATTATACAATATCCAACAACCCGTTCAATATACGAATCAAACACGAATATAACGAACTCAAATCGTCGATACGATTAAACCAAGTTCATTGAGACATTAAATCAAACACGTTGTATCCAAACTCCGATTGTTTACAATCAAACCTCGATATACCAATATCAAAATCCCCAAGAAGTGTTTCAAACCAACAAAACATCTCCAATACGATCAATAATCCGTTATGAATATCCAAAAATGTGATTATAACAACAATTAGTCGAAAATCCCCAATTCCAACTCGATTTTCAAGGTGTTCTTGAATAATTCCTCAATAATCCAATGAATCCTTATACAAACTCGTAATCATATACATATCCCTTCATATATCATGATTATAACGTCCAAAACATCGTATCTCAACACAAAAATCGAAATCCAAGGTGTTGAAGAATATTACCTTTGAAGATTCAAGTACTTTAATCCAAGAACACGCGTTAGGTCGATTATCCGGGCTTCACGATCAAAAGGAGATGAAGAAAATCAAATACTCAAATGATTTGTGAAGGAAAAACCCTCCCTCAAGCTTCCTCTCTCGGTTGTAGGTGAAGAAAAATGGAAGGAATGGTGAAATGTCAAAAAAATGAATTTAAGGGAGTTGATCGTCACGGACACGGCCGTGCCGATCGGCACGGTCATGTCGCATACCGGCCGACAGTGGCCGACAGGACTCGACTGCATCGCTTGACACGGTCGCGCGCGGAGGTCCTTCCGATGACCCGTCCGACAATGACTCGGCATGACTCGACGCGCTGCACGACACGGCCGGGCGTGGCCGGGCGATGGTTCAGCTTATCCTAAGAGTTCGACTCGGCCGTGCTGCACGACACGGTCGGGTCCCGAGGCGTACACTCGGCATCTTCCGGACGAGTACGGCACGGGCCGTGTCGGACGACACGGCCGAGTTCGCTCGGCGGTGATCGCCAATACCGAAAAATGAGCGGTTGAGCTAAAACGACCATAACTCTCTCTCGTCCAGGACTCGATTGACTCACCGTTTGAACCATTGGAAAGCTAACTCGATGCTCTATAATATTGCAAAGATTTAGAATTTTTGGAATTACCAAAAATTAATGGTGATCTAACAAAGTCGAACTCATATGAGGAAAGTTGAAACAATGAACAATAACGATACACAACTCGAAGTTTTTCCGAACGGTGAACACGGTGAAAGAACATGATTGATGAATGATTATAATTGAGTGAAAATACACTGAGTGACAATTACAGACTGATAATTACTGAATGATAATGACTGAATTACAACCGGGTATTACAATGTAAACGGTGACAATCGATGCTTTTAAAAGCGTGTAACATAACTGTTACTCGATGTACTTCCTTTAATTGTTGTTTAGTAAAGTCTATAAAAACGGCGATATCAAATCGCACCCAGATACGTGGTGTATGCAACAACCACAAGTATCGACTTTCAACAATTCCGTGACTGCCCCAGGACCGTCACACAGTTTTCTTCGACACGCAGAGATACCGACTTCTCTCGCGGTCTCATCCACCGTAAAGTAGCGTGGGAGATAAAGAAACCAATAACCCATGTCCCCAAAAATTCCCCAAACAGAGAATTGAATAGGGACAAGTTCAGATAATTGCCTCGATTATAAAATTAGGCACGTGATATGGATGAATTTGTGGTGTGCTTTGATCTACCAATTGGTACTCGATGCGACGACGTAAAACCAGGGGCGCAATTTTGGCAGTTTCAGAAAATTAAGTCGATGTTCGGATCTTTGGTCTGATATTCTGAACCGGGTCGGACTGGTTGGGCTGGATCAGGAGGTAGCTTTCAGCAGCAGACAACTGGGCTGGAGCTGGTCAGATCGCAGTTGGGCTGGATCGGCAGGAACCGGACGAGATCTAGTCAGCACAGGCGAGTTGCGATCGCGGCTAGGCTGGATCGGAAGGTATTAGAAGGGATCGACAGGAACCGGTGACTTGCAGTCGCGGATAGGTTGGATCGACAGGTACCAGACGATGATCAGATGTGGTCGATCTGGGTCGATCGGTGTTCCGTAGGGATGGCTGTGATCGGCGGTGGTCCGGCGGTGATCGGGCTAAGTAGATCCGAGGTTCGGTGTGATCGGCGGCGGTGGTCTCTAATACCCACGATTTTCATTCCGGTTATTTTGGATTTTTTTCGGATATTTCCCGGTTGTCGAGTGCCGGTATTATTTTCTCGACAACTGATTTTGGTGTTTATGGCCGTATATGGTGTTTTGTTGTATGTTGTTTTCATTTCTGATCGATGATGTTGTCCCCGAGTGTTTTGTACGTGTTCGTTCCGTGCGATTTCGGAAAATCGAGTCGTCGAATCATGGTGTTCGGGCACTGGCCGGACGGTTGGGGGCACTGGCCATGACCGCCCGTTAGCACACGCTAGCTCGGCAGCCTAGCGCACGCTAGGCTGCACCAGTATAAATATGGCCGAGTAGTCCAGTTTCATTCATTTTTCCCATTTCTCTTTCTCTCTTCCGCGGCTGGAGCCTTGGGGATCTTGGAGCCATGATGTTTGTCAATTAATCCATGAAGTTTCTGAGCCTATATCATCGATTGATCATCACATAACATCCTTCAATCCAGTGAATCAATGTTAGTTTTCCTAAAATCCTAGTTTTGGGAAAATTGGGGATTTTCTTTGATTTCGTCCGTTTAATTCGTTATAACTTATATTTGTGATGTATTGATGATTATTAAGTTGTATTATATCGAATACCTTGTTTTTTCAAGGTTGGATTGCCGAGGATTCGTCGTTTTATTGAGTTTCTAATCGATGCCTTGAAGGTGTTCGATAAAATGTCACATAGAGGATTCGGGCGTTCTACGATCATTTTTCCTCGTACGATCGTTAATCTATTGATGATATGATGTTAGGGTCAGGTTCCTTGCGAAGAATTCAAGTCGGAACCCTTCCGTTCGCCGTTTTCCGATCGGTTGTGTTACCGTCGTTTCCGCCGGAGAGTTGTGGGCGTTCGAGGTTTCCCGGTCGAGCAATGTTCGTCAGAGTGTTCGGCATCGACTATCGAGGCAAGTATCTTGCCCATACATTACGTTTTTTGTGGATATAATGGTTGGTAATCGACAATATTTTCTAAATGAATGTTTACAACTATTTTTCAAAAGAATCGATATATATACAATCATGGTTTTCTTTTAAAGATGATTCTCATGTTCGGGAATTAATGTGCTTGATTGACTATGTATGTCAGCGTCGAGTATAGGATCTCCTTACTTAGGGTGATGCCATTATGTGTGAATATGTTGTCGGTAATTTTAGATCAATCCTTTCGTTAAGATTGTGCTTGGAGTCATACAAATGTGTGTGAATATGTGAGTTGTGTCGTTCGGTGTTGTTGAGGTAAATGTACTTTATTGTGGATAGTATTAATTCTGGGTCGTGAGTATATGTTAGATAATTTGGCCATTTTAGGAAAATACCTCAACTATATATATTGTGATTGACTCTTGAGGATTGTGGTTTTGGAAATGTGAATTGATAAGAGTTGTAAGGTTGTTCTCAGGTACTCTCACTCGGGGAATGACTCGACGGGGTCACACGGGGACCTGGTGGCTTAGCAACTGGACCGGGTCGCGAGGGTTAGTTCGAGTGGGCATTCTCACCTGGGGATTGCTCGATGGGGCACACATGGACTTGGTGGTTTGAGGGCCGGACCGGGTCGCGAGAATTGCCAGAATGTTTGTACTGATGAATAACTGTGATATGTCCGGAGTATCACAATGCTTGATGCTCGGGGTCGAGAGACATTATATATCGAGTCTTGGTGTTTGGCTAAAATGGCATAAACATAATGTGTTATGTGTAATGTGTTTTTGGAAGTGAATTGAAGTGGATAATCGGGTCGTGGACCCTGCATTTGGTGATCGGAATGATCGGGTCGTGGAACCTGTGTTGGGTGATCGGTATGATCGGGTTGTGGACCCCGTGTTTTGTTAACAGATTTGCATTTTGGAAAATAAACTTTGGGGCTGTGACCCTAAGTGGCTTTCGAGAATTAAGAACTTTTTAATCACAAATGTTTTCAAAACTCCCGAGATTTGGAAGTGTTTTCAAAGTGCTTTCTTGTTTTGTTTCTACTTTCAAGACTTGAACTAAATTTAGTTAAACAAAATATCTCGGGAAGCCTTTTGTTGTATTCTCGGAATGTGTTATGTATGGCTCGTATTTGCACTTTATACTTGTACTAGCAAAACAGTGGAGTTTTGCTAACCCCCGAGTATTCGGGGGGTGGATGTATGTTTTGTATCCAGGTACATGCAGGTTTGGGAGCAAAACACAGGACCGGTGCGAAGGATGATGGATGGCGAATGATACTAATCACATGAAGGCCAATTTTAGGTGCAGTTAGTCGGAGTACGTGTATGGTCTTTTCAGCTGTCGTACTTTTTGTTTGTGAGTGTATTTTACCCTTGCATGGGTATGAGTCGAGATAGAAATGTGTATTTTTGACTTGTATGTTAGTGACGAAAGACCAAGTTGGTCTACGGATTTGGTATTTTATCATGTCGGTATGTAATGTATTTTGTTGTTTGGATGTCTAGCCTTGTGGATCCTCACGGAGAGGGTCTGCGGCGTGTAATATTCCCGGTTTGATTCTGGGCTTGTTACATTTATGGTATCAGAGCCTAGGTTGCGTAAACCTAGGCTGTCGGGTCCAGTCGGGTATTGCCGTGTCTTGTCCTGACAGATTGTGCCTGTCTAAGTCGTGTCGCGACGCGTCGTCTGTGATGTCGGCCGTGATTAGTAACAAGATGCAGCCATCATCTTCGTGCGACCTGTGGATGTAAGTCTCCCTACTATATTGTGCCTTGTGATATACAAGCTTGTATGATTTTGTGTTATGATGTGGAGTTTAAAGGTAATTTGTGATTATGTGGCTTATGTTGTTTGATCCTTGCATTATGCTAGAATGAAAGTGGTACCAACGTATATGTATATATACACACATCTTGATATAAGTTGTTTTTACAAGAGTAATGGCCTTGGTGTGGTTATGCAAAGAAAAAAATTTATCAATGTGATATTTTAAAACTTTACATGTTTTGGGGAGTCACGTATATTTTGTTTTAAAACATCCTCCAAATGGAGGAAAAAGTTTGATTTTCGTATGATGACCTCAAGGTCGAAATTTTTTGGAGAATTCAATCTACCGATATTTTATTTTCATCTTATATTATAAGTTTTCAAAACATGATTTTTGAACCCAAATGAGGTCTACAAATTTACTCACGACGTGACTCTCGCTTTCAACTTTTCGGTTTCATGGTTATTAGTCAAGAAGTACGTGATGGTGTTCTCGTTGTTTAGGCAGTAGTGCCCGGTTTTACGATTATCACGGTGATGTGAATGCTGAGTCGTTCGGTATAAGTTAAGATAGTTCTCTTTATTAATAGATGAGATTTTGATTATGGATGACAGTTGCCTTTTGATGGTTGCTCGTGCGGTGTTGTAAGTATGTGAATCGATGGCATTTAGGTTCGTATGCTGCCGTTGTTCACTTGTAACTTTCGATTATAGTAATGTCATATATATGTTCGCGATCATGTTGCTGAGTTGGAGCAGCTAGCGCATGCTGAGTGCGAGGTTAGCGCGCGCTAATGCAGCATGGATAGCGCACGCTAAATAATTGTTGTAGCGCACGTTAGTTAGCTGGGACCGAGGCTAGAGAACCGCATTTATTTTAACTGTTAGGCCTAACCTTGGCAGTGGATCACTTGTAACTGTATTCCACTTGTGTTGTCTAGTGATGACAGCTGTTTTGTGTGAACGTGTGTTATGACTTTTCGTTGCGCTAGGTGATAATTGATTTTGTTCAGTGAGTTGGTAAATTATGTCTGCTGTGTGTGTGTTCGAAAATGTTTTTCCTAAAACTTTCATAAGTTTGTGCAAGTTGCGAAAGAATCAATTTTTGAAACTAATTTGATGTTGCGATTAAGTTGGCGGCTTCGTATGAACTTTGGAAATTGTTTGAAATTTGCGAGCCGGCCTAGGATTCTCAAATAAAACCTCGATGGTATTTGAAAGAGTTGTTTTAAAGTACCTTGAACATTTTATAAAATGTTACCGTCGTTGATTTCTGTGTAGTTTTGGGAGAATTTTCGCAAATGATTTTTAACGTACTATTGTATTTTCGAATAATTCGAGTACATGATTTTCAAACATCTTTCACATCATAAAAATATTTTACTTCAAAAACCAATATGATTTTTATTTTCAAAAATATATAGTGAAGATGAAAAATCTCACTCGATGTATAGTTCAAACTCGAATTTGGAAATGTTAGAGTATGTAAGAATGGTTTGATGATCTTGCATGGTTAACCTGTTGGTTGTTAACGGTGATGATGATGCGTAGAGGCATGATGATTTTGATAATGCCGGTTACAAGGAATTATTATTTTGCAAATGATTTCAAATGAGACGGTTAAAGTATGTTGTTTACAAGTTTTGATGAAACAACCCGAGGTGCCAAAAGTACTTTTAAAGTTTATTTTGAATAGCATACAAATCCAAGAATTTTCAAAATATTTTCTAAAGGATACCTCATGGATTTTCTAATTGAGTTGTTATTAGTTACCTTATGTGATACGTCGTGCTGAGTTGGTACTTTGGTATAATATTTTGCGAAGTGGTGCAATCGTATTGAGTGAGAATCCGCTTAGTATGCCGAGGGACAGAGGACGCGGCCGTGACCGCGGTACAGTTGGTTATGGAGATTAGATGCGGGACCAAGAGGATATGGCCGGTAAGGTTGCTATTCAAGCACTTCGTTCTCGTTGTTTAGGTTTCGGGGACGAAACCTCTTTTAAAGGTGATATGATGTAATACCCACATTTTTTTCTTCTCGTTTCCGTTTCGTTCGACCGTATTGAGGTGATTGTGTTCGTTGATGCTTCTGACCTTGTGTTGTTCTCACCCTTGTCATTCGAGCGAGTTCGCATATTGTTCCAAATTGATGTGTATATCGTTGGAATCTTTCCAAGTTCGGAATGATTTCTTGTGAAGCGTGTGCGAAATTAACACCTCATGGTTCCTACAAGTTTATTGATGTCTTGATTTGAGGTGTGAACTTCATAGTTGATCGTTGTTGTTCGATCATTGCTATTTGTTCGTCGTTGTACAATCATTATTGTTTGATCTCGTAATCGTGATTATTGAACATCTGGGCCATTTCGTAATTTCCATAAGTGTTCGGAAATTGTCTTCGCCTTTGGTCTTCCAAATCTTTGAGTTACTGGAATTTCATACATTTCAGCGTGGGAATCGTGATTTGATTTTTGTACTGCTCTGTTTTATCAACCGCAGTGATTCATACTCATTGCTTTTCGTAAGCATTCTTGCGTGTTGAATCAGACCGTGGTAGCTTTATACTACATGGAGATCTGGTGTGTTATCGAGGGTCGCCTTGCTTTTGTTTTAAGTTTCGGGACGAAACTAATTTTTAGGGGGGTAGAATGTAATACCCACGATTTTTGTTCCAGTTATTTTAGATTTTTTTTTCAGATATTTCCCGGTTGTTGAGTGCCGGTATTATTTTATCGACAACTGATTTTGGTGTTTATGGCCATATATGGTGTTTTGTTGTATGTTGTTTTCATTTCTGATCGATGATGTTGTCCCCGAGTGTTTTGTCGTGTTCGTTCCGTGCAATTTCGGAAAATCGAGTCGTCGAATCATGGTGGTCGGGCACTGGCTGGACGGTTGGGGGAACTGGCCGGACAGTTGCGGCACTGGCCGGACAGTTGCGGCACTGGCCGGACGAGTGGAGGCACTGGCCGGACGGGTGTAGGCAATGGCCGGGCGGGTGCGGCAGGAACCGGCATAGCGCACGCTACGGCCGGAAGGTAGCGCACGCTACGGCCGGGAGGCAACGCACGCTACGGCCTGTTAGCTGCGCGCGCTAGTCGGCCGAGATAGTAGGGGCAGAGAGGTTCTGGACTCGGGAGGATCGGCAGGTAGCGCACGCTACTGCCGGACACTGCGCACGCTATGACCGGCAGGTAGCGCAGGCTACGGCCGGAAGGCTGCGCACGCTACCTGGCCGAGCGGTCTAGTCCAGGAAGTCTCTGGATTGCGGCCCGGGCCGACAGCGCACGTGTCCAGCGCATGATGGCGGGCCCCGACCGAACATTCTCGACCACGACCGCCCGTTAGCGCACGCTAGCTCGGCAGCCTAGCGCACGCTAGGCTGCACCAGTATAAATATAGCCGAGCAATCCAATTTCATTCATTTTCCCATTTCTCTTTCTCTCTTCCGCGGCTGGAGCCTTGGGGATCTTGGATCCATGATGTTTGTCAATTAAGCCATGAAGTTTCTGAGCCTATATCATCGATTGATCATCACATAACATCCTTCAATCCAGTGAATCAAGGTTAGTTTTCCTAAAATCCTAATTTTGGGAAAATTGGGGATTTTCTTTGATTTCGTCCGTTTAATTCGTTATAACTTATATTTGTGATGTATTGATAATTATTAAGTTGTATTATATCGAATACCTTGTTTTTACACAGTTAGATTGCCGAGGATTCGTCGTTTTATTGAGTTTCTAATCGACGCCTTGAAGGTGTTCGATAAAATGTCACAAAGAGGATTCGGGCGTTCTACGATCATTTATCCTCGTACGATCGTTAATCTATTGATGGTATGATGTTAGGGTCAGGTTCCTTGCGAAGAACTCGAGTCGGAACCCTTCCGTTCGTCGTTTTCTGATCGGTTGTGTTACCGTCGTTTCTGCCGGAGAGTTGTGGGCGTTCGAGGTTTCCCGGTCGAGCCGTGTTCGTAGGAGTGTCCGGTATCGACTATCGAGGCAAGTATCTTGCGCATACATTACGTGTTTTGTGGATATAATGCTTGGTAATCGACAATATTTGCTAAATGAATGTTTACAACTATTTTTCAAAAGAATCGATATATTTATAATCATAGTTTTCTTTTAACGATGATTCTCGTGTTCGGGAATTAATGTGCTTGATTGACTATGTGTGTCAGCGTCGAGTATATGATCTCCTTACTTAGGGTGATGCCATTATGTGTGAATATGTTGTCGGTAAATTTAGATCAACCCTTTCGTTAAGATTGTGCTTCGAGTCATACAGATGTGTGTGAATATGTGAGTTGTGTGATATTGGTTGTGTCGTTCAGTTTTGTTGAGGTAAGTGTACTTCATTGTGGATAGTATTAATTCTGGGTCGTGAGTATATGTTAGATAATCTGGCCATTTTAGCAAAATACCTCGACTATATATATTGTGATTGACTCTTGAGGATTGTGGTTTTGGAAATGTGAATTGATAAGACTTGTAAGGTTGTTCTCGGGTACTCTCACTTGGGGATTGACTCGACGGGGTCACACGGGGACCTGGTGGCTTAGCGGATGGACCGGGTCGTGAGGGTTACTTCGAGTGGACATTCTCACCTGGAGATTGCTCGATGGGGCACACATGGACTTGGTGGCTTGAGGGCCGGACCGGGTCGCGAGAATTGCCAGAATGTTTTTACTGATGAATAATTGTGATATGTCCGGAGTATCATAATGCTTAGTGCTCGGGGTCGAGAGACATTATATATCGCGTCTTGGTGTTTGGCTAAAATGGCATAAACATAATGTGTTATGTGTAATGTGTTTTTGGAAGTGAATTGAAGTGGATGATCGGGTCGTGGACCCTGCGTTTGGTGATAGGAATGATCGGGTCATGGACCCTGTGTTTGGTGATCGGAATGATCGGGTCGTGGACCCTGTGTTTTGTTAACAGATTTACATTCTGGAAAATGAACTTTGGGGGTTTGACCCTAAGTGGATTTCGAGAATTAAGAAATTTTTAATCACAAATGTTTTCAAAACTCCCGAGATTTGTAAGTGTTTTCAAAGTGCTTTCTTGTTTTGTTTCTACTTTCAAGACTTTAACTATATTTAGTTAAACAAAATATCTCGGGAAGTCTTTTGTTGTATTCTTGGAATGTGTTATGTATGGCTCGTATTTGCACTTTATACTTGTACAAGCAAAACAATGGAGTTTTGCTAACCCCCGAGTATTCGGAGGGTGGATGTCTGTTTTGTATCCAGGTACATGCAGGTTTGGGGGCAAAAAACAGGATCAGCGCGAAGGATGATGGAAGGCGAATGATACTAATCACATGAAGGCCAGTTTTGGGTGCAGTTAGTCGGAGTACGTGTATGGTCTTTCCGCTATCGTACTTTTTGTTTGTGAGTGTATTTTACCCTTGCATGGGTATGAGTCGAGATAGAAATGTGTATTTTTGACTTGTATATTAGTGACGAAAGACCAAGTTGGTCTACGGATTTGGTATTTTATCATGTCGGTATGTAATGTATTTTGTTGTTTGGATGTCTAGCCTGGTGGATCCTCACGGAGAGGGTCTGCGGCGTGTAATATTCCCGGTTTGATTCTGGGGGTGTTACAGGCTAGGGTTAAGGGACGATTTTTTTCTTCTCTCGAGCTACGTGCTGATAATGTGTTTCAGGAGAAAGTAAAAGACTGTAAACACGAGTCAATCAATTGTATTCATAACACTAATAGAGGGGCCTTTATATAAGCATTACAATGAGAGTCCTTCCATACATCCTAGATAAGGTAAGACATCTAATAGGATCCTACTACTTCTAGAAGGATCTAGAACCTTCCATTTATGTACCCTCCTACAACCAGTATTAGGTAAGACACCAATAAGGGAAGGATATCCCGGAACAAGGTGCATTTAATTGAGAGTTGTTAAAATAAGAATGAATGAAAAGAGAATGGGAAAGAATGGAATGAAATGATACCCATATCACTCAAATTGTTGGGTATGGGGGATTCTTCATTTTGGGGGAATTAGAGTCATAGTAGTGTAATTCCAAACCCACACTATGACTTTGATTTCCATACCTTACCCTCCAAACCCCTCAATCAAGCACTCCCTAAATTTTTGTGGTATTCAATATAGAATTTTATGGAGTTTTTAAAAGTCCATTAAAGTCATGAGGTATTAAATAAAAACTTATAAATTTTACAAAATTACGAGGTATTCGAATTTATTTTGGATTTTAAGGATTTTAATAAAATCATCTAGGTAATCATCTTTAAGCACAACCTACAAACATAATTTATCTTTTAAAATCTTTCGTACACCCCTAAAATTTTGTTGGATTTTTGTTGGTCGCCACCACCCACCACCACTGCCGCAACTGCCTCCACCACCACGTCACTGCCTTCACCGCCACCGCCTCCACACCATCATTGCCATCGTCCCGTCCCACCACCAACACCATTTTCGTTGTCACCCCACCGCCACCACCACTCCCACTACCACCACAGTCATTTCTCATAACTTTTTTCTTCTCTATTTTTTTTATTTTTTCTTACTTTTACTATAAGGATAATGTAAATATTTCAGGAGAATGTTAAAGTAGTAAAGATAAATAAATCGTATTCGTAATACTGATAAAGGTGCCTCTATATCGGTTTTACAATGAGAGTCATTTCATACATAAGATTCTTAATTAAGGTAAGACACCTAATGGGATCCTACTATCTCTAGAAGGATCTAGAACCTTTCATCTATGTATCCTACTACAACCAGTATTAGGCAAAACACAGATAAGGGAAGGATATCCCAGAACAGTAAAAAGTTCTTATAATATTTTTATCTTTTGTTTTTCAACTCTTTATTAAAAAAATAATTTACAAAAACTTGTAAAAAAATTCAATTTATAATTAAATATTTTATATCTACTTATTACTTTAATAACTTAATATATGTTTTAGATTTTTAATATGAGATAGTTTTTTAGTTTTTCTCGTTAAATTATATCAAATTGTTGTAAATATTTCTATTTGCAATTGCTATTTATTTTTAATTAAAAAATCTATTATGCATAAATATTTTCTTGAAAATCACATATAGAACAACTATCTATTAAGATATAATGTTAATAAATGAATTTCATGTGGTTACTATCTTTTGAGAAAAATAAAGTTATTATAAATTCATAAAAGTTCATAAAAATTCACGAAAGTCTATAAAATTCTAATAGATAGAAGTCCATTGAAATCAAAGAAAATTTATGAAAGTCTATTGAATTCCACTGAAATCTATCAAATCCTTAGTAATATAATTTTAACAAATTATTATTTGTGACTCATCAAAGTAAATTTATTAAAAATGAAAAAAAAAAGAGATAAAGTAAAAAGTCAATCTCCGCTAAACTTCCATGCGGTCAGTTCGAGACAAAAGCAAGCGAATCCCATAAACAAATGGGCAAGAGAATAACATAAAAAACGAATCAAAAAACGCCCAAACGACACGAATACGATAGGACCGTGATAAAGAAGGGACACGACTGTCTCCAGCCCAATAAACACGGCCAGGTTGAATCAGGACAAGGCCGTATCACCTGACAGAGATAAACAACCAAAACTATACAACTAACAAAAAAAATGCAAAATTTTCGAAATGTGCGTTCTGGTTGGAAGAAGTTATGTTTCTCGGTCATAAAATATTAAAGAAGTTCGTAGATTTTTGGGTCTTGCTAGGTATTACCGTCAGTTCGTCGAGGGGTTCTCGAAACTTGCTCAGCCTCTTACGAAATTATTCCAGAAGACAGAAAAGTTTGTTTGGACGACTGTGAGACAACAGAGCTTCGATGAGTTGAAGAGACGTTTGACCTCAGTGCCGGTTTTAGCTTTACCTCAGAGTAGTGAAGGATTTACAGTTTATAGCGACGCTTCGGGACAAGGGTTGGATGTGTGCTTATGCAGCATGATAAGACGATAGCTTTTGCGTCACGTACGACAGTTGAAGCCGTATGAGATGAACTACCCTATGGCACAGTCATATTAAAGAACAACATGACTGTGTCAACATCAATAGCAAACGCGATAGGCTGATACAAAACTCCCTACCAGAATAAAAATCCAAGCCGATAAAATAAAAAAACAAGCGCACGACCAACCAGAAGCCCTAATCTTTATATAGATAGTATGAGGTTGCAGTCGCAAGCCTCGTTAAAACTATACCGCAGAAAAATCCAGTGAAAAACCTACAATATGGAAAAAGAGTGCCCAAGTTAGAATTTGGCAAAATACATATGAGAGAGCTCCCTCTGAAGATGATCGTGAAGAAAGTCTTCCGTAACATCGATCACTCGTAGATAACTAATCTCTTGAAGAGGCAATCTCCAACCGCATTACCTTCCGTGTATATGTGAGAGGAACGAAGTGCACATTATCGATAATTCCACGGAATGGGTTGCGACAATCTGGAAGAATATTAACCACGTAAGTAGAGTCGAACTCTAGCCATAAGTAATTCTAACTTCTAGAATGAGCAGTTTCAATAGCACGAATGAACGCAAATAGCTCAGCCTCGAAATCCAAACAAGCCCTAATAGAGGCTGTCGACCTGCCAAAAACCCGACCAAGCTGGTTCTGTAGAAAGGCAAAGAATGCAGACGGAGGGGTCAACAAACCCTATTATCGAAGAAGATCAAACATCAGAAGCTTATTATGAATACTTCTCTGCAGAATAATAGAGCAACAAACTGGAAAGGACTTGTGCCAAATACATTTACCCCAACTACCCTTGGAAATGAATGACGAGGATGTCAGTAGGGGATCTAGGAGGTAACTTTGTCATAAACCGAATTATCCCAAACGGGCTCATCTTCACCTTGAAAATCAAAAGGAGCAAAAACGATATCTAATGTAACCTCGAAACACAGCTCCATAAAATCAAGAGTAAAATGCCAAGCACCTCCAAAATAAAAATCGTTAATAGTATCATGGAAGTAGTTGTTAAGGTGATCAGGGATACCAAGCCGATCACCAATGATATAACCTAGCCGATTGTTCCACCAGAATTTGATATTATGACTACTACTAACGCCCCAACAAAAAGAACTCATCAGACTTGGAATTAGAAGAAATGACTTTCCAAGCTTCTAAGTTATGGCGAAGAAAACATTGATGCAAAAAACTACGACCGGTCGAATTATCCTGAAGAAATAACCCAATCAAGACAGAAAATGAAGGAAGCATGCATCGTATGAAGAGATCGAATTCCAAGACCACCGTCATAAAAAGGAGTGCAAACTCTATTCCAAGTGACCGTGCAAGCACTATGATCGTAATATTCGTATTTTTTTTTTTAACTTTTGGATAGTTTTCATTTTGGTACTTTTCATTTTTAGTGACTCACTTGTGATTGTTTTGATATTTTTAAACTACACAGTTCTGCACTTTTTGCCATTTTAACAAGTTTCAGGTCTACTTTAGTTGAATCCGTGTAGCATTGCGACTTTTCTGCATTTGAGTTTGATTTTTGTAAATCTTATTCAAAACTGTCATTTTAGTGTTCTACAAGTTCTTTTGATGTTTCCAGATAAATTCTGAGCTCTGGTATTATTGTTCGATCTCGAATCGTGTTTCTCGGATGTTTTAGGCCATTTCGTAATTTCCCATAGTTTTGGGCATATAATTATGTATTCATTTTTCGTACCTTTTGGTTGTCGGAATTGAGTGTTTGTTTAGTGCTTGAGTTCATATTTTATGCTCTTAGTAAGCGCTTCATTATTTGTTGTCGACCTTCGAGTTTTATATCATTCGGGGCATGTTCGGATACTCCCGACTGCACAGGTGTGCTGCTGTGCAGAAGACATTAACGCGCGCTAAGGCTTGGACTAACGCGCGCTAACTAGACAAGGCAGAATTCCCCATTCCTCACTGGAGTGCCTCATTAGCGCACGCTAAGGCTAGGATTAATGCATGCTAATAGACAGGGACAGAACATCTAACCTTCACTGGACTGCCTCATTAGTGCACGCTACGGCTAAGATTAGCGCATATACTAACGGGCCTCATTAATGCATTCCTGTTCTTTTTCAGGCTCATTTGCGCACGTTAATTTGGGGAACTGGCGCACGCTAACTGAGTCCAGTATATAAGTATGGACAATATTTTTTAGCATTTGTTCTCAGTTTATAATCTTAACTGGCGAGAGAACAAGAGAGGACGACTTGGAGCTGATTTGGCATGATTCTTCATCATGTATCATCATTCTTGAGTTAATAACCAAGATTAAACATCGTCTAATCTATTTTTTCCTTTAAAATCGGGGTAAATCTCTTAGAACCCTAGTCTGGATATTTTCGGGGGGGTTTGTTAGATTCGCCCGTTTAATAGTCTTTCCTGGCGAGATTCTCCGACGGCTCGTCGACCAGTCATTTTTTTTTTCATTTTTTTGTGGCCGACCTGCCTTCTTATTCTCCGAACGAGCAACCGGCAGACAACCTGTTTTCTCTTTTTTTTTTGCAGTCGGTGTGGCGGCTATCTTCTGGAGAGGCCACCTCCAGCAAACCTCCAACAGTGGCCAAATTATTTTTATTTTTAATACCGGATATGGCCAACTTTTTTTTGTGCGGCCATTGCTGAAAAACCTCTGGGAGCCGACATATTTTTTCGATCAAAATAATATGAAAAATCATTTATTTTAATATAATTATGGCACCACCACCATGCACTTATAGCACGAGTTATCTTTAATATATAATAAAAGAAATGAGATTTCTGAGAGGTTTGGGTTCCCAATCCATCCCCCAATAAAAGATGCTCCGAGGAGATTGCAGGAATCTGTTGCAGCCATAAGATCCCATCTTAGAATTTACATGTTTGGAAACTTGAACGATATGTAGTCGATTCGTTCTCCTAATTACAGTTTTACCAATGATTTTTTTTTTCATTGACAAACGGTATTTTATTCCATGTGATTCGCCTTTTTAAGGGGTAAAATATTTGTATGATCGCTCAACTTAATACTACCTTTTTAAATAGTCACTCAACTAATGAATATTTCTCAACGATCACTCAACTACTCCTTGAGATTTCAATTCATCCTTAATGTAACCCCGTTTGTTTAATATAACGAAATTGCTTGTGTGTCAAATGGAATATCCAGCTGGAGCTAACACCGTTAATTGATTGACACATAACAAGTGCAATTCGTAGCCCAATAAAATCACTTAAACAAAATTACAACTCTATACTTTTCATTTCCCTCTAAAAGCAAAATAACCAAAATCTCGATTGCTGGTCCTCAAAATCTCTACTCCAAACCCTTACCAGCATCTCCCCCAAGATCCGACTAAGATGACCCATTTGTTCCCAGGAAAATGAGTATTGAAGAATACAATTTATCTTTGTCGGATCCGGAAGGACAAGAACTTGGTAATGTAGAATTATTTGTCTGGTTTATGTCACATTATGTAGATTCCAATAGTTAATTTCGGGTGAGGATAATGGACCACAATGATCTCCCAAAAGGTTAGATTTTACTATTTTTTTCTTATTCACAAAGCTTGTTTGTGTATTCACTATGTCTCAGAATCAGAGAATGAGCCACCAATCGACTCTTCTTTTGAAGATTCAGATAATGAAATTGACGATGATGCTGTTGATATACAACATAGTGGTAATCTCATTCATGGGCAACCAACGACTTTTAATGAGCTGGACATTCATGATGGGGGTAGCAGTTTAGATGACGCTTATTATCCATCTTCTAAAGAGTTGAACACTGACTACTCTTCATCGGATGAAGGTAAATGCAAATTTCCCCAGTTTATTGCCGAGTCTGATATGAAGGACCCTAAATTGGAGGTAGGTATGGAGTTTAAATCGATGCTGGAGTTTAAAGAAGCAGTAAGGAACTACATGATTAGGAATAGGTATAATGTGAAGTTTAAATATAATGATAATAAGAGATGTCAAGGAGTATGTAAAGAAGGTTGTCCATAGAAAATATGGGCTTTAAAAAAGTTCGATAAGACCACGGTTCAGATTAAGTCCATTAAAGGATCTTATCAATGCACCAGGGACAAATCTAACAGGCATTGTACCTATAAGTACATTGCAAATCATTACTTGCTCAGGTTTAGGAATGAACCGAAGTGGAAGACAAGTACTTTCACGGAAACTGTTAGAGCTGACCTTAAGACACATATAAGTTGGGTGACAGCATGGAAAACCAGAAGATATTGTAACACCCCCAAAACCATCAGGGATATTACAGCGCCGTGGGTCCTGCACCGGAACCCACCAGGCTAAAAACCATTTCAAAACGTTTAAAAATGCCAAAAGGCCGATGACGGTAATATTTTAGATACTCAAATATTTTCAAAAACATAGTTCTCAAATACCGTCATAAAATACTATTTGAAAATATAAGGCGAAATGCCAAATCTCGACAGTTCAACGTGTACGTTAAGCCACCCCTTAAACGTACCGATAAAATAGTTAGGAAAAAGGGTTTGACGAAATAACCCAAGTTCGCAAAATGCCAAAAGGCCATTTTGAAAGTACACACGAGTTGGTAAAAATACCGAAAAGCCATTTTGAAATACACACGCAGCGGATAAAAGACAGTTCAAAATACATATTTGCAGCGGAATAAAACAACCATAAGAGAATACTCAATACTCAAATAAATGCCACAGCCAGTATCACCCGGGAAGCTCACCCCTTCACGACCGCTACTAGCTCGATCTCCGAGTACCTAAAAATAAAGCCCACGACGGGGTCAGCCACAATACTCAATAATGATAACGATCACATCATCATGAATAATTACATACCAATGTAATAATATAGTAAGAATACTACCAACATAATCTTACCGCCATAACCTTACCAATCCATGGCAATTCATTAGAAATCAATCCTTACCATAATCCATATTTCGCATTCTCAGATGACGAAATGAACTCAACAACAATTATTTGTACTGTATTCCAAAAATACCAATAATTCTCAAAACATCATCATAACTCATAAGTGCTGAGTAATCCAATCCGTGCCAAATCCTGTCCATCGGATTACACAATCAAATCTCAACCTAGATAAACCAATAATACACAACATATATGTAGATCAACTACCACAAAACAATGATAACAAGTCTTGAAACATCGACGTATAGTCCGAATGCTCGTACGATCAATAACAATGATCAACCAATACATCACTGAGAATATCATCGACATGATAACTCCAATATGACCAACAAAGGATTAACGATAACCGAGAGTACCCTCAACATGGTAAACTCCCAACACGATCAACAAAGGATCAACCATAACCGAGAATACCCTCAACGTGGTAAACTCCAAACACGATCAACAAAGGATCAACTATAACCGAGAATACCCTCAACAAGGTAGACTCCAAATGATCAACAAAGGACCAACAATAACCGAGAATACCCTCAACAAGGTAGACTCCAAATGACCAACAATAATGGATCTCAAAGAAATAACCCTGACTGTCGAACATACCCCTTGGGCGTATGAACAACTAGTCACAAACCGTCGAACATATCCAATCATACATGGACTATGAACGACCTAACAATATGGCTCAAAAGATGGACGTCACAGTATGCCCGATCCGGAAATGTGTCCGTGCACATGTCCACCCGGTATACGGAATCCAGGATATATGTGGGACATGTACCTAATTAGCCTCACGAACTACATCTCGTGTGCATGGTTCAATACGGAAACATCCACGCATAACCATCATGTGCCCGGCTATAAATCCTACACAATAACCAATCGGCACGCAGATATGACTCCAGATATGTCACGATGCAACATGATAATGAAACTCAAAGAATCACATATCCAATAAGGATCAAAAGACTCACCGAAGTGAACAAGACAAACTGACAAAGAAAAGTTGACACGACTAATCAATATCCAAAACAACAATCCTGGGATCATCATCCCCGACAAATAATCAACACGATCAACGATCTCAATACAATCAGCCCTGGGATCATCATCCTTTAACGAAATAATCAATACGAATGCCAATATACGAAACATCAACATACAACATATACAATAATTCCTCAGAATAATTATCCTCATAACTGAACAATACTGGAATTACCTCAAAGCCGAAGACAATATTCTTTCCACGAACAACATCCCTGAACGAATACACAGTTATACGAATAATCTCAAATAAGGTACCGTCCATTCAATACCAATAAACCTTTATCCCGATACTCATGCCATCACGATAACTACCCTCGTTATCTGACATTCCATATCATAGATCAAAGATAACTCACAGCTCTGTCCTCAATCAAACTTAATTAAACCATATGCATTATGATTTGTCCCAAACCACAGCATGATAAACAAATCGTCATACCGACAATTTACATCCATAATATTATTGCTATATGAATTATAAATGAAATGAAAGCAAAACCATTCATCATATATTATAGTATAAACTTGCCTCGATACCGATACCACGAAGCCATTACCAAAATCTATTGC
The DNA here is from genome assembly GCA_033398695.1 of Orobanche coerulescens. Classification (NCBI taxonomy): domain Eukaryota; kingdom Viridiplantae; phylum Streptophyta; class Magnoliopsida; order Lamiales; family Orobanchaceae; genus Orobanche; species Orobanche coerulescens. Next base: position 39,561,839 of record CM065809.1, on the reverse strand, counting down.
CTTCGTCTACGAGCTCCTCAGCCCCGACCAAAAGTAATCTACGAACTCTTCAGCCTCAACCGCAACACAACGGTCGTAATACACGATCAATTATCGTAACCTAATGCAATAATCAAATGACAACACATCCGATAATAATCAACAACCGACATAACCAACCAATCAAACTCAACGGTTCAACAAAAACCTCGAATAAACGCAGTCTGAACAAACCAAATCAAACCATCATGAATTCATAATCACAACACAAAAATACTGCAGTATCTGCCTACTTGGCGTACGTTAAGAGCATAACGTAGCGTACGCTAAGTTGCTCCCGTTAGCGTGCACTAGCCAGTAAGCTTAGCATGCGCTAATGCTGTACAGTAGCATGCATTCCAAGCATCGACTAACACCTTGCGACTATTAATCCGAATGAAAAGGAAATCATACTCCAAGATTAACAATAACTTTTTCCAAACTCAATCTCATCATCATGATCCACATCTTATCAAGAACATACGAAACTAAAATCAACATAATGTTGGTTTTAATCATCTTATCCATATTTATAATCAAAACCATTATATATCCTTATATCATCTTAACATCAAAATCCAAAATGAAGGGAGACATAAATCTCCATATCTCTTGAAGATAAACAACACCATAACTATCACAAGGATTATATCAATATCCATATATCAATAACAACATCAACAATCAAACCAACTCGATAACAAGGATCATATGATACTCAATCTGGAATTCAACCTCATAAAGTTAAACGAATCACCATAAACATGAAGAACCTTAAATAACATCCGAAAACTCTTATCAGAATCCCATTAGGTCTCATAAAAATTACCACATGATTATCCAACATGTTCTCTCATAAGTAATCGTCCTTAAAAACAAACTACTATCAAAGGAATACGAAAATTACCTGGATTAGACAAACCAAGAAGAAGAACACTTGAACTTTGTTGCTACCCAAAATATTATCCGGAGATAGATATTGCTGGAATGGATGGATAGCAAACAAATGCGAGAACACTTCCGTGAGAAAGATAAATAACACAAGATTTGCCAGGGTTGTTAGTCCCGGGCTTGGATGCTCTCGCGAGATATTATTAATACTAATATTCGGGGATACAAGTACTAATGTAAGAATACAATTACAATGAGTGTAAAGATTCTTGTTATCTTAGCTAGTGAGCGTGTAGATTGCCGGAAGAACCAGATGTGATGCTCTGTGAGTTCTTGTAACAAAGGAGGTGAACAGTCGCGGCGGTGAGAGATCGACAGTCTCTTACGGCGAGTATTAGTTGGATGCTTGAGCTCCTGGGCTTATGAGTCCCTTGGAATCTGTCTTGTGGAGACTTCCGGCCTCTGCCGATCGTCTTCTTGATGAGAGAGGCCGGGAGAAGTAAGTACCGAATGATAGCTGTTGCCAAGAGTTGGAGATAGCCAAGTGCTGTGTATTGATTCTGTATGCTGAAATCGCGATAATGCAGAGTGTTTAGAGAGTCAGAATCTCGGTCCTTGGACAAGTGCAGGGAGCCGTGTATATATAGTGGCAGTCGAATCTTGTCTTCAGGCGGGCGATCGCCTTCCGGCCATTATAAAAATAGGGTGATCGTCTGCCGGCCCATATTATAATGGGTCGATCACACGGGCTGTCGGCCTAAAGTCCAAGGTAGATCTTTGGCGATGCACTAAAGTCAAAGCTGCGGCGAGCGGCCAGTGGCGGTCCAATGAGGAGCCAGCACGCGTCCGGAGTCACTGTCACATGCGGTCCTACTGACAACTTTCGGCGGGCTTGTCGGCTGGTGGGCGGATGCTGACAGGCTGTGGTCAATGATCCGTGAATTGCGGATCTTGTCTCAGCTCTTGCACGTGGTGTCTGTCTTGAGGCTCGGCCTTTGCCGACTGGATGGCCATCGGCTCTGATCGGCATGACGCGGTCGTCTCTAGTCGGTCACTGAGGGTCGGCATTGGTCGGTCACCAAGGGTAGGTCGGCAAGTGCCGAGAGATGATCATCCGCTAGTCGGTCGCCAGGACTCGGTCGCCGAGTACCGAGAGACGATCGTATTTGATGTCGATGGCTCGGCACCGGGATTTGTCCTGGGACCTTCGGTTGGCCGATTTAGCTTGTCTGCTGGGCTAAGGCTTGGTCGCACAGTCATTTGGTCGCGGATTACGCCTCATTGCTCGGCAATGGCTAGGTCGCCCGATCTCCGAGGCGATTGCCGGTCGGAGAGTGTAATTCTCGACACAACAATTGCCCCCCAGCTTGCTCCTATGTCGAAGACATGGGGCGAGGTGGTTCTTGCTGGCGATCGTGTAGGATGAGGACGGGCGATCTTGCTGAGCTGACTTAGGATTCGGACTTGGGCTATCATGGTCGATTGACTAGCTATCTTTCGGTCTTGTACCTGCAAAAAACAACATTGGACGATCCCCCTCAGAAACTTGATGGTTTCGTTTGTTTGGGGAATCATGCACAGTCGCGGAGTTCGATGGACCGACTCCATGACCGTGTCCTGATGCGCGAAGACATTGAGTGTCTCGTGACTCACTTTATTATGAGGGTCCACTGTTAGGCTGCGCCTCGCCTCATATTTAAACGAAGGGCGTGCGGTCTCGGTCTAGAGGAGTCCTTGCGCGGGGCAGCGTCGGATGAATCAACTCCACCTCCGCGGCTTGTTTGGCTCTGCTTCCACCTCGGCCCACCATGAAGATGGCGAACCTCGACGGTGTACGTTGAGACGGGGGTTGTGGCACGTGTTGCATTGTCCGGGTTCACCATGTTAGATGATGATCCTTTGAGGGCGCGTGATCGTGTCCACTGATTAATTTTGGAGGGCCCTCAGACTACGCCGGCCTCGTATTTAAACGAAGGGCGGGCGATCTCGGCCGAAAGGGACCTTGCATGGCCGAAGCAGCCGGTTCCATCGACTACCAGGACCATGGCTTTATGATGTGCGGTGGAGGCGATCTTCATGCCTTAGTCCATCATGTTAAATGGTGAACTGTCGAAGGCGATCGTGTCCTCCGGGTTGCTGATGATGTAGCGTGATGATCGGCGATCGGGCTAGAAGACTGGCGATCGTCGCTCGGCTGCCGATCGCTTTATTCATAGATTGATAACGGCGATCGGGCGGGAGATCTTCGTCCGGGCGCCGATCGCGCTGCTCACAGGCTAAGAAGAAAACTTTGCCTGGCCAGAAAATCTGCGGCTCTAGCCCGGAAGGCTGCGTAGGTCGTAGGTTGGTTCTTCGTGATATGCCTGAACATAGGCGAAAAGCCCTGAAATCCTCCTAGGACCGCGTAGAGGGTGGTCTCATCGCTTACGGGCTCGCCGTTGAGGATGATCACGTCTACCCGGTCGATGTAGTCCGAGTCGGACTCTTCTTCTCCCTGCTTGATTTGCATCATGCGAAGGGGACCTTCTGGCCGGACGACCCTGGTGGCGAAGTACTCCATGAAGACGTGTGCCAGCTGGTTAAAAGAGCCAATGGACCGAGGCGGCAATGAGGCGTACCACCTGTGGGCGAGGTCGTCCAGCGTCAGAGGGAACATTCGGCACCTGGTCGCGTCTGATGCCCCACACCCGGTCATGTAGATGTTTAACTTGCTCAGGTGTGTTTGGGGGTCCGATCGCCCCTCGTACAAAGGTGTTTGCGGAGGAGGGATCTTGTGCTGCACGGGGGCGAGCTCGATGTCGATCGCGAGCGGCTCGCTCGGCTCGGCGATCGTCTTCTTAGCGTCTGCCCTGGATTCCAGGAGCGCCTTCATGTCGTCGAGCTGACGTTGCATCGCAGCCATCGACGTGGCTCGGTCGCTTGCTGATCGGCTTTGAGAGCGGGAGCCGAGGCGATCGTGTACCGATCTCCGGACTCCGCTGCTGCCGACCTCGGCTATTTGGCGAGGGGGAGCCAGACGGATGGGCTGCCTTCTGGGGGTCGGATAGGCCGAGCTCCTGGTGACGGACTCAAACTCCATCGTCTCGTAGCTGGGGCCGGACTACCCCGGTCTCCAGGTCGGGTCACTGCCCAGGCGATCGAAGACAGAGGTGCCCCAGCTGGCGAGTGCCTCTTCTTGCGGACGAGAGCCTCCTGGCGATCGCTCGGCCAGTAACGCCTTGAGCTTCCGCTTGGACTTCCGGCGGACGGCTGGGGGGGGTGATAGCAGGAGGCGCGTCGAGAGCACTCTGTCGCTCCTGTAGGACGGCCATGACCTCGTCGATCTATTCCTTGGTCTGGAGCTGATCGAGCGAGAGGCTTGGGCCGCCGTCCAGGTACGGGATCGATCGTCTCTGACCGCGGCGGCTACCTTCCACCATCGGCTGTGGCTCGGACTGGGACGGAATGAGGCGTCTGGCCGGATGGCCGGCGGCTTTCTTCGACGCGGAGGCGGAAGACATGATTTCTGAAAGATTTATTTGAAGCGCAGTGAGTGTCACTTCAAGTATATGCCCCGAGAACAGTGAGTGTTCTTCGAGACGGTAGGAATAAAAATTTGAGGGTTAGATCCCCTTCTTCTAGCGCCAATTGTTGTTGCCCAAAATATTTATACGAAGATTAATACTGCTGGAAGACGGACAACAAACAACAATTTGCGGGAGCACTTCCGAGAGAATATGAATAAACACTAGATTTGTCGGGTTTGTTAGGCCCGGGGTTGAATGCTCTCGCGAGATGTTATTAATACAAATATTCGTGGATACAAGTATTAATGAGAGAAATCTAAATATAATGAGTGTAAAAAGACTCTGTTAATCCGGCTCTTGAGCGAAGCTCGGTGTTCTTCGTCCTTGCCGATCGTCTTCTTGATGAGAGAGGCCGGGAGAAGTAAGTACCGAATGATAGCTGTTGCCAAGAGTTGGAGATAGCCAAGTGCTGTGTATTGATTCTGTATGCTGAAATCGCGATAATGCAGAGTGTCTAGAGAGTCAGAATCTCGGTCCTTGGACAAGTGCAGGGAGCCGTGTATATATAGTGGCAGCCGAATCTTGTCTTCAGGCGGGCGATCGCCTTTCGGCCATTATAATAATAGGGCGATCGTCTGCTGGCCCATATTATAATGGGGCGATCACACGGGCCGTCGGCCTAAAGTCCAAGGTAGATGCTGGCAGTCTGCCTAAAGTCCAAAGCTACAGCAGGCAGCCAGCTGGGCGGTCCAATGAGGAGCCAGCACGCGTCCGGAGTCACTGTCACATGCGGTCCTACTGACAACTTTCGGCGGGCTTGTCGGCTGGTGGGCGGATGCTGACAGGCTGTGGTCAATGATCCGTGAATTGCGGATCTTGTCTCGGCTCTTGCACGTGGTGTCTGTCCTGAGGCTCGGCCTTTGCCGACTGGATGGCCATCGGCTCTGATCGGCATGACGCGATCGTCTCTAGTCGGTCACTGAGGGTCGGCATCGGTCGGTCACCAAGGGTAGGTCGGCAAGTGCCGAGAGATGATCGTCCGCTAGTCGGTCGCCAGGACTCGGTCGCCGAGTATCGAGAGACGATCGTATTTGATGTCGATCGCTTGGCACCGGGACCTGTCCTGGGACCTTCGGTTGGCCGATTTAGCTTGTCTGTTGGGCTAAGGTATGGTCGCCTGGTCGGCAGTTCTGCCTCGGCTGCTCGGCAATGGCTAGGTCGCCCGATCTCCGAGGCGATCGCCGGTCGGAGAGTGTAATTCTCGACACAACAAACTTCATTCCAAGAATCATGAATAACTTGAAGAACAGGGCTTTAATCCATGCTCTCTATCTTAATCTTGCTAAAGATCATCATCTCGGAGTATTTCTGGACCTCAAGTACCTCCCAAAGCTCTCTTTATCGAGTGAAAGGAAAGGAATGGACGAAATGCTTCATAATACCCGTCTGTCCCCTTATATAAAATACACTACTAGCGTGTGCAACAACCTTAGCGTGCGCTAAATGACTTTTGTTAGCGTGCTATATCACAGTCCAGAGGCTACTGTCTGGCTTCGTACATGTGCTTACGTACGTAATGCCCATGCATTAGCGTACGTAACTTACACTGTCTAGCGTACGCAAGTCCTTGCATTTAGCGTGCGCTAATATCAGTTGACTTGCTACAGTCTACACCTACCACGAAGATGATCGTGACCCACATGCCGAAAGAATCTGAAAAGGATAAGATTCCCTTTGACCGATCTATAATTAGCGTGCGTTAAGCCTCATGCTTTAGCGTGCGCTAATTCTTCAAGACAAACAACTGTTGACCCTATCGGAACATGCGCCGAAAGCAGCCGGGTCCACACGCAGATTCCCTCTGGTCTGATCTGCACTAGCGTGCGCTACATTCTGCCTCTAGCGTGCGCTGACCATGAACGATAGCGTGCGCTATACTTGAACATTAGCGCACGCTAATCAGGCTATACTTAGCCATTTCCAACTCTTCTCGTCCGTCTTGACAAACTGGATACGTACACTCACATACTGAATACATATACTCAATCCAATAATATTCTCATATGATAGACCCGATGTCAAAATTATAATAATCGGATACACGATATCCTCAATGTAATTGTCGAACAACTACAAAAATTATACCAATACAACTGTCTCAGTTCTCAATTTATTTTATCCATACTGTATAGACACCAAGCTATGCAGTATATCTCAGATAAAATAACGCGAAAAATTTTATACTGAAAATTCGGATATTACATACTAACCCCCTTAAAATAAGTTTTATCCTCGAAACTTGCAATTCTATCGCAAACAACAGATCAACCCAAAATTTCCATCTCATCACAAAAGCACTCAATCATCGCCACAAGCGAGTAACCAAAATAGTATACTTACAGGCACGTGAAGCCGATGATCTCCCGTGATACTAGTACATGACTTCCGTCATAAATTTTTGTGACGGTCTTGAGCAGTCATAAATTTTTTGACGGTCTTGAGCAGTCATAAATTTTTTATTTTTATGTAAATACATTTTGGCTAACCCTAGTATTTTCCCTCTTCCCGGGATTCTCCACTTTCATTCTTTCATATCCAAGGTTCACTTAGTTGAGTTCCACCCCTGTAAGCTAAGGACCCTCGAACCATTCTACTTCTCACAAATCGTACTGGAATCCCAAGCAAGCGTCTTCCTTGTACTAATTTCAAAGCAACTACCGTCGATTAAAAAAAATTCGATTGCGAAGAAATTAGTCCTAGAATGGCAGACTGGGGTGCGGTGCTCATCGGAGTTGTACTTTTCATACTGCTCCAACCGGGTCTGCTACTCCAGATACCGGGGAACAACCGAACGATGGAGTTCGGCACCATGAAGACCAACGACAAGGCTATTTTTGTCCACACTTTTATCTTCCTTGCGATCTATGATATTCTCGTCTTGGTAGTCAATCTTCACATCTACATCTGCTGATCCGGTCGCCGGAGCGCAGCTTGTAACTGTCTGTGCCGGTCAGTTTCCTTTTTCTTTTCCCCCTTCGATTCAACTTGTGTGTATCGAGGTTGTTGCTTGTCTTATTTGAATGGAGTTAGTGGTTCTTGTGTTCTAAAAAAAAAAGCTAAGGACCCTCGATCTAAAGCTTCCCTGCAGCCTTCTGTTGGTTCCATCTCATCATTCTCTCTTTCTAGTTCACCATGCTCAGCCTCTGCTTCATTTACTACTCAAACCCGTCTGCTCAGTTAGGGCGAGGGTTCATTTCTTATACTTTTGGCCTACCTCCAGAAGGGCCCTTGATACGACACCGCAGCAGCGTGGGACAACCCGCCCATACAGCCAGCGGGGAGGATGGCACTACTGGCAAAGACCGTCTGGTTGGGGCGGGAAAAAGAGGCGATCAATCTTTCCATTCTGGTAAATAAATGGACGCGCCTACTAATTTTTGGCCAAAACTATGATTATGGAAATGGGAACGCAATTTTAGTGTTTGAGCCAAATATTAAGTGTTGGATAGGATTTCTAATTGGTCTTTATGAGAAAGGTGGGAGGTGGATTGTTTCTATGAGTATTGTGGAAGTAGTTAACCGTGAAATTACGTTTGTTGCCTCTCACTCGTTTATGCTTTTATGAAGTTTAATATATCAAGGATATTGGTACTGTTGATGCCGGTTTAGTTATTGTATCGTCAATTGAGGTATTCTATAGTCTAGATTTCTCACAGGAAGATTACATCTGAGTTAAAATATGGTCTTGTTTGAAATAAAATCCAATGGGTTACGGGCTGAGTTATCCTGAGCATTTGGGGAAAGTCCTGTCCAAAGTAAGCACTACTATGTCTATTATATTACCACCTTTTTATTGTTTAAAGAAAAAAAGAGATGATTATTAAAATGAAGCAAATCTTGTAGTTTTCGATGAATATAATGATTGAGAACTGAGAAAAAAAATTGTCAAGGAATATGTCAAACTAACATTTTGTACATGCCTTTTGTCCTGTATTGCGGCAGAGATCTTTGAATTGTAGAAACACACCAGTCATTGGACTTTACAAACAAAAACATTCATGTCGACTTCAAATTAAGTCTTATATATATCGGTGTGATACTAGTGAGTAATTTCTTGGATTTCCTTGCTTTAAATTGTATCAAGTACTTTATTTTGTTTCCGTTCTCAAAATAAAATTGTCGGATTCTGATTAGTTTCTTGTTCCATTGTGTAGCATTTGGAGGTCATTATCAAATCACGAATTCAGTCTTGATCACTAATCAGCAAAACTATTATTGGTGGAATCGAGTTGAGTCGTCTAGGAAAGGCAATTGCAATTGATCTTTGGAGTAAGCTTTGCCTTCTTTTCTTGTTAAATTTTTATGTGGTCATTTAATCAATCAATGAGTTACTAATCCTTTGCAGTAGGCATTCTTGCTTTCTATATGCTTCAACTCATGTTTGAGTTGGGATACCATATCAGAACTGTTCCTTCTATATGCTTCATCTCATGTTTGAGTTGGGATACCATATTTCTTTTTAAACTTGGCCTGCTCCTTTGCGTATTTATAAATGCTGAATATCATTGCAGGGGAAGTTGTACATAATCATGGAAATCCGCCGTATATTTGATGTAATATTCAAAGAGCATCTAGACGGAGTGTATGTATCTCTTTTCCTATTTCCGTATTTGCATCATCCAATATTGTTTCATGTTTTATTTTGTTTTAATATTATTATTTTTACTCGACGGTCGACCAGGTGGTGATCAAATATACAATGTTTTTGATAATCAACTACCATCCGCACTGAAGCACTTGCAGTTTGACAAACATCTTGCTATGGAAAATTTGCGGAAATTAATCATTGAAGCTGATGGTTATCAGCCTCATCTATTGCACCCAAACAGGGTTATCGTCGTCTAATTGAAACTACCTTAATTACCATTAAAGGTCCTGCTGAAGCAACTGTTGATGCGGCAGGTATCTGAAATATAGTTTTGTTTATCTAGATTCTGCTGTCGATGCCAATGGCATTTACACTCGGCCATTTTTATCTATTTTTTCGGTCTTAAATTATAAGATATCCTGAAAGCTTAATTTCAGATTCAAGGTAAAGCTTAATTTTCTCCAGAAACTTTATTTTGTTAATTGGCTTAGACATCCTGTCCAAGTTCTCGAGACCAGTTACTAGAGATATTAATTACAAATAACTGCCTGAGGTTTAGGTTAATTACAGAAAACCCAGAGGTTTTTTGAAAATTGCAAAATTCTCCTTCGAGGTTTGATTCTATATATTCTGTACCCCCTTCATAAGCAAAATATTTCAAAAATACCACCCTTATATTTGTAAAATATCACAATTACCTATATAAGATGAAGCCAACCACAAATTTATTTGTTTTTCTTTTCAAATTACCTCTGGATTTTTGGTACATTACCTCCTTGAACCTCAAGGGTTTATCTAATATCCTTAGTTTCTTCTATACAAAAATTGGAACATTATTTCTTTGAGAAATTCGTTTTGAGTATTTCAGGTTCCCATTGAGGTTGAAAGATTAATTCACAATGATCTTAAGTTAGTGATTGGTTATGCAAATGACACCTCTTGGGCTTTTGAAGTCGGTTTCTAGTTGATGTTACTTTTTCAGTAAAAGTTTGTTGAGTTTGATTTTCAACTTTATAGTTTACCTCACTAGAGGCTTTCAAACCTTCCACCTTTTCTCTTTCCTGTAGGAGCAAATTAGTAAAGGCTTAGCCTAATGATATCATAGCCCCTATTGGTGGGTAGTGTAAAGGTTGGAGGTTCGAATTCCTTTGGATGTGTAGGTTCTAAAACCAGTTTATAAGGCCGATTATTAGGAGCTACATTAGTAAAATTGTACAACTTCAAGAAAAAGGGCTTTAGGTCGCTAACAAAATTTTCATTCCAGTGAAGGAAATTTCCTACCCAAATTGTGATTGCATATATTTTTTTTTCTCTTCAGAAAATAGTGTTGTGAAATTTGGTTTGTTGTTTGAAATAAAATCCACTGGGTGATTTGCTGTTGTTGCAGTAGCTTTTGCTTCACATTTTAAAATTAATCTATAATGCTTCTACCGTTGCAGTCTTTTTTTCGGTCCACCATTTTGACAGGTTTAATCAACTATCGAGGACGAATTGGAGATCATGGTTGATGCGTGTTGATCTAACTGAGGTTCGGGTGATAAAATGCTACTGCGATGATTAAGATTTGCACAATATTTGTCACTATAGAGTTGCAGAGACTGTTTGGTGAATAAGTTGTATAAGTGCTTTACTTGTGTGTAAAAGTCTAAGTAGAAGCAGACTAAGATATCTAAAGCACTTCCCTCATAGGGAGTGTTTGCCTCCTATTTTATTTCCAATGGGTTGGTTCGTATTTTTTTTACGTGTTAATTTTGAGCATTACATTGTGATTTTTATGCCTTGTAAAAATTAATTGGAGTGTTGTGTGAATACTTTGAGAAATATGTTTGGATTGTATTATGAATTCATTGTGAAAAATAATTAGATTGCATTTAGAGAAAAATGGGGTTTTATTATTTTTTTTGTATTTTTCAACATTTGTGACTTCTAAAAACAGTCACAAGATAGTCAAGAAAAATGATATTTGTGACTGTCCATGGAAGTCACGAAAGTTAAAATTCGTGACTGCTAATGACTGTCACAAAAGATGAATTTCGTGACTGCTAATGACAGTCATAAATGATATTTGTGACTGCCTCGTTTGTGGTATTGTAAAGTCATATAAATGAGGTTTTGTCCTTTATTTTGTGATTATTTTTGTGATCACAAAAAAACTGTATTTGGTGATTTTATGATCATTTGTATTTATTTTGCCATTTGTGACAGTTTTGTGATCCACAAAAGTGTCTGTGTAGTGAATACACAACATATATGTAGATCAACTACCACAAAACAATGATAACAAGTCCTGAAACATCGACGTATAGTCCGAATGCTCATACGATCAATAACAGCTAAAGATCATCATCTCGGAGTGTTTCTGGACCTCAAGTACCTCCCAAAGCTCTCTCTATCGAGTGAAAGGAACGGATGGACGAAATTCTTCATAATACATGTCTGTCCCCTTATATAGAATACATTACTAGCATGCGCAACAGCCTTAGCGTACGCTAACTGACTTTTATTAGCGTGCGCTATCGCAGTCCAGAGGCTACTGTCTGGCTTCGTACATGTGCTTACGTACGTAATGCCCATGCATTAGCGTACGTAACTTACACTGTCTAGCGTATGCAAGTCCTTGCATTTAGCATGCGCTAATATCAATTGACTTGCTATAGTCTACACCTATCACGAAGATGCTCGTGACCCACATGCCGAAAGCATCTGACAAGGATAAGATTCCCTTTGACCGATCTACAATTAGCGTGTGTTAAGCCTCATGCTTTAGCGTGCGCTAATCCTTCAGGACAAACAACCGTTGACCCTATCGGAACATGCGCCGAAAGCAGCCGAATCCACACGCAGATTCCCTCTAGTCTGATCTGCACTAACGTGCACTACATTCTGCCTCTAGCGTGTGCTGACCATGAACGATAGCGTGCGCTATACTTGAACATTAGCGCGCGCTAATCAGGCTATACTTAGCCATTTCCAACTCTTCTCGTCCGTCTCGACATACTAGATACGTACACTCACATACTGAATATATATACTCAATCCAATAATATTCTCATTTGATAGACCCTATGTCAAAATTAAAATAACCGGATACACGATATCCTCAATGTAATTGTCGAACAACTACGACAATTATACCAATACAGCTGTCTCAGTTCTCAATTTATTTTATCCATACTGTATAGACACCAAGCTATGCAGTATATCTCAGATAAAATTAAGCAAAAATTTTTATACTGAAAATCCGGATATTACAGATATGCTAGAGAGTTGAATGAGGGATCGAAAAAAGAACAATTTGGGTTACTTAGATTTTTTGCAGCGGAGCTTCTTAGAACTAACCCAGACTCCACATGTATAATTACTTTGCATGATAGTATTTTTCAAGGAATATATATTTGTATAGATGCATGCAAGAGGGGATTTCTTGGGGGATGTAGGCAATTGGTTGGTCCGGATGGATGTTGGTTGAAAGGTAGTTTTGGTGGTCAATTATTATCAGCAGTTGGTTTCTAAAACATTTGGGCGAGGATCTGCACATTACAAATAGCTATAGGTCTTTAATGACAGATAGGCAAAAATGGTTGCAGAATGTGATTAAAGAATTATATCCTGAAGCTGAACAAAGGTTTTGTGTACATCATATGTATACAAATTTCTTCAAGTGTGGTTTCAAGGGGAAAATACTGAAAGAATATTTGTGGAATGCTACTAAATCCAATCATGTAACTGATTTCAAATACCGGATTGGGACTATTGAGAAGGAAAACAAGGCTGCATACAAATGGCTCATGGAGAGGTGCCCATCAGTGGAGTAAGTCTCATTTTTGTACTTCTACTAAATGTGATGTACTTCTAAACAATATGTGTGAGTGCTTCAACAAAGGTATCTTAGACGATAGAGGAAAATCAGTCTTGTCCATATTGATGTCTATACATAATTTATGAAAAGAATTCAATCTAGAAGGGATAAATGAGAAAGTACAATGGAATTTTGTGCCCGAAGATTGCAAAGAAGTTGGAAAACAATATTACACTAGACGGAGGGAATTCGTCTGGAGGGTCTGAGTTTCAGGTCATGTGTCGAGAAGGGGAATATGTTGTGGATTTACAAGACCACATTTGTGTTTGTAGGATGTGGGATTTGACTGGAATTCCTTATTCACATGCAAAATATGCCATTCTTGATCTAAGGATGAAGCCAACCGAGTTCGTAAACCAATGTTACACTGTTGAGGCATATCTCAAGATTTATGAGAACATAATCATGCCAATGAATGGGAAGCACCTTAACCGCGCTATCGAGACGCGTCAAAATTAGATATTTATAAAAAGTCCTTGACTCACTTAGAATAAATAGTAGTATTGATAAGTAAGGGTCGATCCCACGAGGAACGGATGAATTAATCGAACTTCTTGAGTTGAATATTTTTCTGAAACTAAAATAGTAGTACTAAATAAATAATACTAAAAATAATAATACTAGATATAATGAAGAGGGAGGATTTAGTTGGGTTAAAGTAAACAAACTAAATTAACAAGTAGGCAAATAAAAAGAAGTAAAATTTTAGTAAGGAAAAATGATTGTGATTAATATCCAGTTCTTAGTTCCATTATCCCCCGTTCTAATTTAATTCATGAATTAATGCAACACTTTATATTTTCTTAATTCGTAATGAACTCCTACTCCGAAGTCAACAACAAGCTCTGTTAACTTCAATCGTTTCTTAAATTTATTTAATCAAAACAAGCATTTCAATTAAACCTATCTAGACGAAGGATTCAAAACAAGTTCTTCAAATCTTCTTCGTTAGATGCATTAGGAACAAAAACGATGGAAATAGACAAGATATTGAGTTCACAAGCTCGAACCAAGGGATCTTGATTTTGTGTTACCCAACTGAATAAAATCAATTGTTGCTACTTGTGAGTTAGAATTATAACGATTTACTATTATAATCCTAAATCTAGTAATAGATAAAGAAACCTCAATTAAGTTGATCAGGTCAATTAAAGTAAATTATATCATAAATAAATCTACTCAATAACACAAAGATAATTCAAAGGAATTAAGTCAAGAATATGCTACGGGATTAAAACATAAATACTATAAATATGGGTTTAAACATCCCTAAGAACTGGAAAAGATAAATTATCCGGACATGGCGGCTAAATAAAGTATGAGATAATTAATAGGTATGGAAATTAGAACCAGGAAATACAATTCTGTCCACTGATCAGCCGAATTCCTTTCTTTCTTTGTTTTTTTTGCTTCGTTTTTTACTGCTCTCCTATAAGTCTTAACAAGTGTTTTTTTTTTCTTTCCTCCAGGACTTTTCGGCCGACTTTGTTCTTGAGTATGACTCTCGGACGAACACTTCTTTGAGTAGGACTCTTTTTCTTCTGTCTTTCATTTCGGTCGGGACTCTTCTTGGACTGAGGACTTTATTTCTTTCTTGGCCCAAGCCATTTTACGGGCTGATTGATACTTTTTAGTTATGAGGTCCGTACCGACTTAAGCTAATTGAATTATGCTCTGACTTCAAAAAATAATCGAATTACCTGAAATAATTAATAAATTTCGATGGTGAGGCAAATTGTATTTATAAATAAAATAGGTAGAAAATTAACAAGTTGTGCTAAAATAAAGATAATAAAATCATGCAATTAACAATGGAATTATGCCATATTTTCTACCGATCAAATCTCCCCAAACTTAAACCAATGCTTGTCCTCAAGCATAAAAATATCGAAAGATTTGAAAAAAAATTCGTCCTAGAATACGCTCAATAAAACTTTAAACTCCATTCAATGACCCAAAATTCACAAATATTTGCTTAAAATAAAATTTCAAATTCCCCAATCAATCAATCTCCCCAAACTTAAAAGTTTGTTTGTCCTCAAGCAATTTAGAATGAGTTGGATTGCAGCAATAATAAAAGTAAGAATATGATTTACCTGCTCTGAAATACTTAGCCTTTGTTAACTGAAACAGTGGTATAATAGTCGCCTCTTTTGGGTAATTAGAACACATTTTGCATGAACAATTTATGAAAATTACATAGAATTATCAAACATAAAAATGCAATCCTATTAAACAGTTCCAAGAAGAGATAAAAAATTTCAACTTATGATAAAGACTTTAGTCATCTCCCCAAACTTATTATTTCAATTGGTTGTTTATTGATAGGAACTTATGCGAATGCACTATCCACAAGCTTCCTCATACTTCGAACATATTTTCCTCTTTTTTTTAGATGATAGCTTCCACACCATTATTTGCTAACGTGTAGCTCTTTTCACCAACACATTTTCCCTCTTTTCGTGTGAGACAGCAGCTACGCACCAACAATGGATTAGTCCTTTATTCTTCGTTGTTACTTTTTTCACAATATTTTAAGACCCCCAAAATTAGGCAGTTGTTGCTGCTCAACACCTCTCCCCTTTTTTTCTACTAGTCTCCTTGCATGCGGTAAGCCCAAAAAAATCAACGACCAACGAAATTTTAAGAAGAGGGTATATGACCAAGTACAATCACAAGTGAAATCTTAATAATAATCTTCCTTCCTAGCTTTTCTAATAGTGTTGCAATTTTTATCGCTAAATCACAGAAATATTCCATTAAAAGCTAACACAAAACTGACCAATTTTCACAGAAAGGCGGAATTAAAAACCACAAATTGAGCTAATTCTAACTAATATTCCAAACGAGCAAATAACTCTAAAAATATTATGCTTCTCACCAACTATTCTCAATTGACTAAAGGACAATCATCACAAACCAAAGTGCGAGGAGACACAATTGTAGCGAATAAAATACAACATATATAATCCAACATGAAAAAAAAGAAATAAAGCGCAAATCAAGTATGGAAAAAGAAAACAGTGCACCGGGCTAGTTTGGTCGGGACTCGATCAGGGCGGTCAGATAAGCAACTTTTTCTACAAGCTCACGATGTCCTCTCTCAAGGTCCTCAATCTGGCGTCTTAGCTCTAGCTCAACACTAGAACTTGCCTCGGCTCGTGGTGCAAGATTTGGTACTGGGTTTGCTGGAGTGAGGGGAAAGATCGGATGTGTCATCTTGATATTGGTTTCGCCGATCGGCGTGGTGTAGTCGGGGTTCTCAAGGCAATAGACTCTTTTCTGAGATTTTCCATACAAAGTGCTGGCCGGTTTTCTCGAGTATCCCCATTTTGGCAAGCAAAGTCTTATCCAACAGCTCGATTTTTTCCACGGGGATTCGGGCTTGTAAATCAATACCCACATGTCGAGCTATGCATGTTACGAGGCCTCCCATGACAATTGGATTATTTTTTTTATTTTCTCCCATCAACAACATAATTAAATCTTCGGCGCATCGGACGCGGGTGCCGGTGATCATATCATATATTATTTTTAATTTAAAAATCAGAATCACATTTCGGTTCGTATAACAGCCGGTCACCGTGCACGCTATTAAGCGCTGAATGTATAAGATCACTGGATTTCTAATAAAAGTAGCTTTCGTCTTCCCGGCGACGAATGAGGCTGCATTGTGAGAAATCATTTTCCAAATATCACCCTCGTTGGGCAGCCCTATGATGTCGGCTTCCCGGGGAGTCTGAAAGCCTCAATAAACTCATCCGTTTTCCACGAAAAACCTTTTCCATTTAAATGGAAATAATACTCGTGCACCCCTGCACGCTCATACAACTGAATCGAACTAAAAAACTCATACGTTAAATCATCATACACCTCCCAATTCCCGGTCATTATTTTTTCCCAACCCAACACACGTAATAGCTTCATGACATCAGCAAATAGTCCAAGATGCATCAAAATACTGGAATCTAAATAAAGTGTCGAGAGTACCTTCCTTTCTGTAAGCTTTTGATATCGAGTTATCTGACTGGGGGTTCCAAAATTTATATTGTATCGGTTCGACGCCCTGAGCAGACTGGTCCCTCTCTGTCTTGGGACTGTCACATCTAGACTCGACTCGATTTCCTTCTCAGGTTCCGGCGGTGGGTCAGTCATGGGTTGAGATGAGGTGGGTTCAGTCTCAGATTTAGGGGCGGGTTTATTTGGAGTTGGAGATCCGACCGGTACATATCCTCCTTCTGTTGACTGTGGGTTGGACGGTGGTGTTGAGTGGCGGGCTGACTCAGTCGCGGCGAACGGAGACGAAGGTGGACTTTCGGCGGCCGAGCTTGGGGCGGTGGTGGTCGGAGTTCCTGTTGGTGAAACGGGTGGGGTTGGTTCGTTAATCAATCCGCGAGGCGCCCATTTCCTTTTTCTTTTGAGTCCTTCACTGGTTGGGTTCGGCTGATTGGAAGTCTGGTCGGTTGTTTCGGCGTTCAAGGCGGGGGAAGATGGCAGCAGAGTAGTTGGTTCGGTCAGGTCGTAAAACGTCGACGCTCCAGGGTTGTTTCTCCATCCTCCACTCCGTGTAATACGATTCAGCACATTCCTCCCACTTTTTTCCGACATGTCGGCGGCTATCGTGCAAGGGTCAGGGAGATCTGAAAATAAGAAGAAGGTTTTCTTTGCAAAGGGGGAGGAAGGAGAGTCGGGGAGTTTGGGTGTCCTAAAAAAATCTGAACTAAAAAAATGTCTGGGCCGATTAACTTAAAAAAATTTCAAGGTCTGGGCTTTTTTTTTTGAAAAATTAAACCAATTGACTTTTGACCGATTGGGCTTCAAAATTTTTGCAGGCTGGGCCGATTGAAAAAAATTGTATCATTTGACTTAATGGCCTGATTTTTTTATGCTAAGTATCTAGAGAAAAAAAGTTGGGCCGGAAACTTGTTTGAGAAAATTTTCAGTCCTGGCCAATTTAACACTTGTTTTAAGAGTCACAAAAATGTGCGAAAAAGAAAAAAAAACTGGGCCGAGTAAAGGAAAAATTTAAATGCAAGATAAAAAAAAGAAATATGAAAAAAATGCAATTTAAAGTTAACTACTATCATTGGGTTGCCTCCCAACAAGCGCCTCTTTTTAACGTCGTTGGCCCGACGAACTCCCTGTTTAAGTGGTAGTTGGATCGTCGAGCTCAAATTCTTCCAAGTTGTAATGAGGTGTTACTTCGAGATATGGTTTGAGCAGATGTCCGTTGACTTTAAATACCTTGTCAGTTTTCAAAGATCGAATTTCTACAGCTCCGTGTGGAAAAACTTGGGTGACGATAAATGGCCCGACCCATCGAGATCGCAACTTACCGGGAAATAACTTTAGCCTAGAGTGGTATGATAGCACCTTTTCCCCTACGATAAACTCCTTCCTTTTGATTCTTGCATCGTGAAAAGATTTGGTTTTCTCATAAATTGCGGAATTCTCATATGCATCGTTCCTTCTTTCTTCGAGTTCTTGTAATTGAATTTTCCTGTGTATGCCGGCTTCATCAAAATTCATGTTGCACTTTTTAGCTGTCCAGAATGCTCGATGTTCCAATTCGACAGGTAAGTGGCACGGTTTTCCATAAACTAGCCTGTATGGTGACATTCCTATGGGTGTTTTATAAGTCGTCCTATATGCCCATAATGCATCATTTTTGTGATTTCCGCGGACTACTTCTCTAGGAGTATTGATCGAATGTTTTCCAATAATCCTTCGATGTACTATAAGATTAAGAAAAAAGTGAAAATCACACATCTTGCGTATGCTGATGATATTCTCATTTTTCTTAATGCTTCCAAAAGGAGTCTCCACATTCTCAATAATTGCATTACTCACTATGAGAATGTCTCCGGGCAGAAGATTAACAACCACAAAAGTAATTTTATTATGAACAATCCGACTCCTCAAATTGCTAATTGGGTGCAAAGAGTATCGGGGTTTAATAAAGTTGAATTTCCGATTATGTATCTTGGCGCCCCCCTATGGAAAGGGTTTCAATCCTTTGATATGTACGGTCCCCTTCTCTCCAAAATTAAAAATAAAATCACTACTTGGAACCATCATTTGCTTTCGACGGGGGGCGCCTTGAATTAATTAATTCGGTTTTAAACTCCATTGCCTTTTATAACTTACAAGTACTTAAAACCCCTGAGAATGTCGTTCTTTGCCTAGAAAGACTATTCAACAAATTTCTTTGGGGAACTAATGACAACAAACAGAAGTTGCATTGGGCGGCTTGGAATCGACTTTGTTTCCCCAAGGATGAGGGGGGTCTTGGCTGTCGTGATCTCAATGACATTATTCGGGCTGTCCATGTTAAAATGTGGTGGAGATTGAGAACTTCTAATAACATTTGGTCCAATTTCTTACTTCAAAAATATTGTTCTCGGATCCACCCCATGATTATTAAATTTAACCCCAAAAGTTCTCCTACATGGAAAAACCTTTGTGGTATTAGATCGATCGCGAATGATAAAATTTTTTGGCATAGTGGGAATAATGATGTGTCTTTTTGGCATGACATTTGGTGTGAATTCAGCCCTCTCACCAACTTTTACCATACTAAGTCCAAAGATAAAATTGGTTTTATTGGAATAATGGGGAGTGGGATAGAGAAAAAATTAGTCGCAAACTCCCGCTAGGCATTTGTGATCATATTTGCTCCCTACCTACTTTCCCCTACATCATCAATCCTTCATGGACTCTTTCCCCTAACGAAATTTTTTCTTTCAAAACCGCGTGGGGGCTGGTTCGTAAAAAAAACCCTCCGTAATATTCTGCGGTATTGTTGGAATCCACTTATCACACCTACCATCTCTGTTTTTATGGTTAAGGTGCTTAATAAATGGATCTCAACGCCGGATGGTCTCTTGCGGAGGGGCATTGTTGCTACCAATAATTGCTATTGTTGTAATGGTGCTGAAGATCTTCCACACCTCTTTCTTCATGGCCCGCTTGCTAAAGATGTGTGGAAGTTTTTTCATAACCTCGCGGGTATTAAAATTCTTGTGTCCTCTAACTTTAATCTTGTCATTGCCAATTGGTTTGGTAAAACGAAGGGCACTTTTCACATTTTTCACATAATTTCGGTCCTCATTCTATGGTTTCTTTGGTGTTGTAGGAACGATAAGAGGGTTGATAATATTCCATTTACGTCGAAACTTGTGTGCAAGCGTATTTGGAACTACATTAACAACATTAAAGTTCGCAGCAAAATTAAAAGAAATTTCTGGAAGGGGGCTGATACAATTGCAGATTTCATGGGCATCACACCGAGCCCGGGTTCGAAATATAAAACTCGGGCGGTTCGTTGGATTAAACCGGATATGGGATGGTGGAAACTCAATACAGATGGTGCAGCGAAAGGCAACCCGTGAGGTGCGGCCGCGGGGGTATTGCTCGGGATCATTTCGGGAATCCACTTTTCATGTTTTCGGAATTTCTTGGGGATCAAACCAACAATTTCGCTGAAATCTATGCCATTTGGAGGGGGCTCGACTTATGCATTGAACACAATTTCACCAAAGTTTGGGTGGAGGTCGACTCAAGGGTTGCACTTCATTTGATAGAGAAATCCTCTTCGTGCCATTGGCAACTCCAAGGCCTAATTTGTAAAATTCGGGATATTGTGGACAAATTCGACATTCGTTTCTCCCATATTTTCCGTGAAGGAAATGCTGTTGCTGATTTTTTGGCCAATCAAGGATGTGACCGTCGAGATTTCCTCTTTCATGATATCTCTTATCCGAAAGGGAAAATCCGTGGCCTTATTAAACTTGATAAATTGGCCTATTCATATATTAGGAGCAGAAAAGTTTATGTATAATCTTATTATTGATGGGGCGAATCCCAAAAATATTTTCCTAGTGTGGGGGTCGGTTCCTCAAATTTCCTATGTATTTCATTTGTTGGGGCGTGTAGAGGGTCTCGTCCCCCCTCCTTTTTGCGGATGTATAGAGGGACTCGTCCACCCTCATTTTTTCGCTATGTTATAAAATTTGCTCGTGTTTGTTTTTTTTTAAAAAAAAAAGTCTCAAACTCCAATCCTTGGGATTCGGTTGAACGGTTTTTTCCAAAATTGATTTGATCTCTCAGTTGGAAATTTCAGCTTGCCCGTTGGATTGTAGATGGTAGGAAGTAGACACTCTGTATATGACGTGATATTTCCTTAGCAGTGCTTCAATTGTTTGATTTCGAAAATGCTTCCCTCGATCACTGATTATGGCTTTTGGGATTCCGAACCTTGAAAATATATTCGGTTTCACGAAGTTTGCCACCACCTTGGAATCATTAGTGCGGGTTGCGGTTGCCTCCACCCATTTAGAAACGTAGTCTACGAGGAGTAATATATATAAATTCCCATATGATGAAGGAAATGGGCCCATGAAATCCATGGCCCATACGTCAAAATTTTCGCAAATCAAAATTGGATTTTGCGGCATCTGATATTGTCGGTAGATGTTGTCCGTCCTTTGACAATTATCGCAAGACTTGCAAAAGTTGAAAGCGTCTCTAAAAATTGATGGCCAATAAAATCTACTTTCAAGAACCTTGTGGGCTGTCCTCCTTGCTCCAAGTGTCCATCACATGCGTATGTATGGAAAAAAGTTAGGATTGACTGAAATTCGCTCTCCGGTATGCATCTTCTTATCACTTGATCGGGACAATGTTTCCATAAGTACGGGTCATCTCATACATAATATTTGGCGTTGCTCCTGATTTTATCCTTCCTAGCTCTTGTCATACCTGTAGGAAACACGTTAGCGACAATGAAATTCACCAAATCGGCGTACCATGGTGCGGCAGAATCTGACACTGGGTGTCCCAGTGTGGTATCTTGTCCCGATGTCGTGACACGGACAATGCTTGCTCGTCCGGAAGTTGTCTGACATAGGTTTTTTTTCTTCTTCCAGCACTATTCGGCTTAGGTGATCTGCCACATAATTCTCAGCTCCCCTTTTGTCCCTTATTTCTAAATAAAATTCTTGGAGTAATAGGATCCATCGGATAAGTCGCGGTTTTACCTCTTTTTTTGCAAGTAAAATTTTTAGTGCTGCATGATCAGAAAAAATAATAACTTTAGTCCCAAGTAAGTATGAACGAAATTTTTCGAAGGCAAAAACTACAGCTAAGAGCTCCTTTTCCGTAGTGGAGTAATTTGCTTGGGTCGGATTCAAGGTCCTTGAAGCATAGTATATCACATGTGCTGCTCTCTGATACCATTTATGTAACACCCCCAATCCGCTCAGGGATATTACACACCGTAGAACCTTTCCTCAAGGATCTACCAGGCTGGTAGCAAAAATCGAACATCTCAAAAATGCCTTTAAGGCTAAAATTACTCAGTAGAGCGATTTGGTCTTTCAATAAATACATACAAATCAATCTCAATACATGCCCACGCAGGGGTCGAATACAACACACTCCCATATAACGGGGAAAGAACACTGCAGCGAAAAATAAAATACAACTGAACCAGTACAATAACGTACAGGACCTCATGTGATTAGTATCGATCATATTTCATCATCCTTCATGCCGACCCTGTGTTATGCTCCCTAAAACTTGAATGCAAAAACAGACACCCACCCTCCGATTACTCGGGGGTTAGCAAAATTCCACTATTTTGCTAGTGCAAGTACATAATATACAAGATATACGAACAATATCAACACAAAATTCAACATCCGCAAAGCCTTAACACAAACCACGCATTCCCATAGTCAACACAGAAAAGCACTCGCTTACAACAAGGTGAAAGATAATCACATAGCCATATTCTCTTTACAGATCATAACACTATTGAAACTTTAAACAAGCCCAATGAGTCAAAAGATCTAGTTTGAAAAACCCCTTTTTTAAAAGGAAAATATTTTGGTAAGATAGTTTGGAAACGTTATTATTGACTCGGGATGTCTTGGGGTTTTGAAAATTGAATGGGAATACTTTTGGAAAATAACTTCACAAACTCTCGGGTCCTTGACCCAGCATATGGAAAACAATTTACAAGAAAACCATTTCAACATTATTCGGGGTCCTCAACCCAATTTATAGAACATTATCATAAGCGAATCATTACAACATCTCACGGGGTTCTCGACCCAATTCAATGAATAACACCACAAGATCAAAGATCTCGACATCTCATGGGGTCCCAATACACAGAATATCATCACAGTACAATCAAAGACACAACCTCTCATTCAACAAATCCCGCTCAAGAGCCTTGATTAATTAACCCTAGGATATCTCATCAAATATCCTTGATTAATTAACCCTGATACCAACGTTTAAAACAAGTTGAAACAAACTTTCAGAAACACGAATCGCGGTCTATATCAAGATCAACATTTTAAAATGAGTTGGAAGAACTTTGAAATACGAAAATCATTCGGAATGGGGTCTTAGCTGTCACTCAAATATCCGTTACCAATAAGCCTGCCAGGTGCCTCCATTGAATCACCTGTGCACCGGCATTCACTCCACTATGTTGGCCGCCCCTTGAACATGTCACAGCGCCGGCGTTCACTCCCGCAAGAGCCACCCCTTGAACACGCATCAGGTTAAACATCGGCGTTCACCAACCATATGGAGCCTCTCATTGCAGCGTACACTAGGCCGGAGTACACGCCCCTCCCTCAGAGGCTCCTGGATACGACGTCTCTCACAACAAGTATTCACATTGCTTCAAATATCAAGCACATAGTTAATCATTGCAATAATTATCAAATCAGTACACCAATTCACACAATTTATCCGTCAGTCCACGACCACACAAATAATCAACAATACGCACGTTATCAATCAAGACTCAACACAATAAGTCTTCGGCAAAACCAACCAACACTGCACACATATCCTTATATCGCAACTCAACCGAATACACAAACCTTACTATATTATCTCTATAAATATGGTTCGTACTTTAATCCAAGTTGAGTACGTCAAGTAGTATCGGTGTTAATCACCTGACAATCACCGACATATGAATACGTATATCTATATACATGCATACTTACACATATATATATATACATACGTATATCGTTATACACACATATATTTAACATATAAATATATATAATTCACACACTTCGGCAACAATGATTTCACGTAGTTATAATTCATATATCAAGGTACTTGCCTCGAAACCACGATCGCAACGAGATGACAGATGGGATGCGGTCGAACAGACTCGAACTCCCGAACACTATCAAGAACACGATAGCACGGCGAATACTACGAGGATAACACCACACGAATTACCAATCACCAAACGGGATTCAACTCGGAATCCTCGAGCACATATAATCCTCTGAAGAAACAACAAGAACATAATTACGATGAGGATCAAGACTAGAAACAATGGAGATCACAATAAACTATCGAAGGAAAACTCACTCGAATATTTGATCGAACATCAAATGTTCACTACACCTCAAGAACACCGAAATCATCCTTCGGGTGGAAACAAACCGAAGATATGGGTATACAAACCCTAAAACATGTTTAATAACAACATCTTACACCAATTGATTTATCAAAATCGGATGGAAAATGAAATCAAGAACCAAACTTCCCAAAAAGTCAACTCCAGAGAATCAAAAAAGTACCTCAGATTAATGACGAAATACACGAATTGATGTTGTTAATCCACACCAAGAACTTGAAGAGGATGATATCTCTAAGACAAATCGCCCAAAATTGCCCAAACAATCGCCCAAAACGAGAGGAAGAAGAAGAGAGGAGAGGAAATGAAACCCTCTCCAAAAATCCCGCTGAAATAGGGCTAATCTGACACGCGTGCCGTGGCCTGGACTGAGTATGCCATGGCCCGTGGCCAAAATTGCGAGCAGCAGCCAACTTAGTGCCGCAGTACGCGTATCCACTTTCAAGAACCTTTTGGGCTGTCCTCCTTGCTCCAAAGTGTCCACCACATGCGTACGTATGGCAAAAAGTTAGGATTGACTGAAATTCGCTCTCCAGTATGCATCTTCTGGTCACTTGATTGGGACAGTGTTTCCATAAGTACGAGTCGTCCCATACATAATATTTGGCATTTCTCCTGAGTTTATCCTTCCTAGATCTTGTCATACCTATAGGAAACACGTTAGTGACAATGAAATTCACCAAATCGGCGTACCATGGTGCGGCAGAATCTGACACTGGGTGACCCAGTGTGGTAATACTGTCCCAGTGTCGTGACACAACAAGTAATTGCTCGTCCGGGAAGCTGTCTGACATAGGTTTTTTTCTTCTTCCAGCACTATTCGGCTTACATAATTCTCAGCTCCCTTTTTTTCCCTTATTTCTAAATCAAATTCTTGGAGAAATAGGATCCATCGGATAAGTTGCTGTTTTGCCTCCTTTTTCGCAAGTAAAAATTTTAGTGCTGCATGATCAGAAAAAATAATAACTTTAGTCCCAAGTAAGTATGAACGAAATTTTTCTAAGGCAAAAACTACAGCTAAGAGCTCCTTTTCCGTAGTGGAGTAATTTGCTTGGGTCGGATTCAAGGTTCTTGAAGCATAGTATATCACATGTGCTGCTCTCCTCACTCTTTGGCCAAGGACCGCTCTGACGGCATAATCGCTTGCGTCACACATTATCTCAAACGGCAAGTCCTAGTTGGTTGGCTGAATTATGGGAGGTGTGGTCAGGAGGTGATTCAATTTGTCGAACGCAGCCTTGCACTCCTCGTTTATAATGAAATCGACTTCTTTCTGTAGTAATTTGCATAAAGGGGCGGCAATCTTGGAAAAGTCCTTGATAAATCGCCTATAAAATCCTACATGACCAAAAAAAGAACGAACTTCCCGCACACTTATGGGGTAAGGCAATGCAGTGATAGTATTAATTTTTGATTTATCAACTTCTATCCCCTTTGACGATACCAAATATCCTAAGACTACGCCTTGTTTAACCATAAAGTGACATTTTTTCCAATTTAATACAAGATTCGTTTCAACACAATGCTGAAGAATGAGCGTAAGATTTTCAAGGCAAAACTCAAATGAATCCCCATAAACACTAAAATCGTCCACAAAAACTTCTATGATGTTCCCTACGTATTCGGAAAAAAATACTTACCATACATCTCTGAAAGGTAGCCGGTACATTGCACAGTCCGAATGGCATGCGATGGTATGCGGACGTCCCAAAGGGGCACGTGAAGGTTGTCTTCTCCTGATCCTCGGGTGCAATTGCGATCTGAAAGTAACCTGAGAAACCATCAAGAAAACAATTAAATGAGTGTCCGGCTAATCGCTTGATCATCTGATCGATGAAAGGTAATGGAAAGTAGTCCTTTGGGGTCATTGTATTAAGTTTCCAAAAATCAATGCACACCCTCTATCCGGTCTGAACACAGCTCGGAATTAGTTCGCCTTCTTTGTTTTCCACCACTGTGATTCCCAATTTTTTGGAAGTACTTGTGTGGGACTCACCCACTTACTATCGGAAATCAGATATATCATCCCTACGTCAAGAATCTTAAGAGCCTCCTTTTTCACTACTTCCATAATGGGTGGGTTTAGTCTTCGTTGGGCCTCTCGGATAGGCTTGGCGTCTTACACCAACAAAATCCGATGCATGCATATGGCCAGGCTGATCCTGTGGATGTCGGAAATGGTCCAGTCGATTGCTTCCCTGTACTTTTTGAGGACGGTGATGAGGGCCCTTTCTTGTACGGGTGTTAACTCGACCGAAATGATTATTGGTAGTGTCTTTTTTCCCAAGTATACGTACTTCAGGTGGTCGGGTAGTGGCTTTAGCTCGAGCTCAGGCGCTTGTTCCGTGGAGGGGAGGGTCTTCTTGTGATGTTTCGTGAGCTTGATGAGTTTGGCAGTGTGTTTGCGACCTACAATCTTGGTAATAGGTGTGCTCGATTCCTCCGTGTTGCCAAAGACATCTTCCTCAAGCTTTTTCTTGCAATCAAGTTCAAACACTTCCTCGACGAGAGGGTCAATCACACTTAATGCAAACAAAGAACATGCGTCTTTAGGAATTTCATTGCTTCATCAATATTAAATTTTACGACTTGCCCATCAAATTCCATTGTGAGGGAACCCTTTCTAACATCTATCTTTGTTTTGGCGGTGTTTAAAAATGGCCTTCCTAACAAAATGAGTGTTGAATTTTCCGAGTCGCCTTGCATATCTAAAACATAAAAATCAGTTGGAAAAACAAGCTCATTAACTTGCACAACTACATCTTCAATAACTCCCTCGGTGTTGGGAATACTTTGGTATCCAGCGTCCTCACCTTCGACTCGGGAGAACGTAACTGGCCGGGCTTAACATCCCGACCCGCGGCATCCTAGTGGTGCAGCCCCTCATTTCCGCCTGTCGCTTAGTATGGGGCTCTGCACTGCCACTAGAGAGTGGTTAAATTAATTGATTTGGACTACTCATACCAACAAGATGCATCTTCTTTTCTGGTATCCATCTCATAGAAACTCCAAAGTTAAGCGTGCTTGGCCTGGAGTAGTTATGGGATGGGTGACCCCTTGGGAAGTTTCTCAGGTGCGCGTGAGTGAGGACAAAACGCGCTAGAAAAGACTCGTGTTGGTACAGTGAGGACAGTCTTCATCATTCTTGGGGACCAACAATTGGTATCGGAGCGGGTCACGGGTATGGATTCCCTCGAAGTATCCTACAGTGGAGGCTGCCAAAGTGTTGGAACTGAGAGGCGGGCATGCAGCAAATGTTGCCAATTGGCCGGAACTAAGATGTTGGCGCGGTGGAGGTTGTCAGATGCTGGAGGGCTATGTGATCAAATCTAGTATCTTTGGAGGCCCGAGATCTTGGCGCAATAAGTAAACGGAGCTGAAATAGATGCTGATGTCAAGTGTTGGAGGACTCTGTGAATGAATCTAGCCGCTAGAGGGCTGTGTGATCAAATCTAGTTCGCGGAGGTTTCCAGACTATGGAGCTGAAATGCTGGCAGATACTGGGAGGGGGATTGTTGGGATTCGGTCCAGCATCCTACCTGCATGGGCTTAAAAATGCGCGAGACGCGGCTTGCAATTCGACCTGTGAGATCTGCACTAGAAAGTGGTTAAATGAATTGATTTGGACTACTCATACCAACAAGATGCATCTTCTTTTCTGGTAGCCATCTCATAAAAACTCCAAAGTTAAGCGTGCTTGGTCTGGAGTAGTTATGGGATGGGTGACCCCCTGGGAAGTTTCTCAGGTGCGCGTGAGTGAGGACAAAACGCGCAAGAAAAGACTCGTGTTAGTACAGTGGGGATAGTCTTCATCTTCTGAGGGACCAACAATTAGTATCGGAGCGAGGCGCGGGTTCGAGTCTTCTGGCGTACGCTGGGGGGGGGGGGGGGTTGTTGGGAATACTCGGGATATACATGACTACGATCCACTAATTAAATTATTATCCTCGTTTCTTTTAAAGGTCCCAAATTTAAAGAAGAATAAATAGATCGTGGCATGACATTTATAGAAGCCCCTAAGTCTAACATAGTTTGCTCAAATCGAGAATTACCTATTCGACAAGGGATGGCAAACATACCTGGATCATCTCGTTTGGGTGGTAACTTTCCTTGGAGAATGGCCAACACATTTTCTCCCAGGAGCACCTTTTTAGTTTCTTTTAACTTTCGTTTGTTGGTGCACAAATTCTTGAGGAATTTATCATATTTTGGAATTTGTTGAATCACTTCTATTAGTGGAATGTTGATCTCCATTTTCCGGAACACTTCCAAAATTTGTTTCTCCTTGCTCTCCGTTGCAGCCTTCTTTATCCCAAAAGGAAAAGGTATGTTGTCAGTGCCAATATGGGAAGAATTAGAAGTTTTTACCTTGCTGCACGGTAGTTCAGCACTGGGTGTCTGTTTGACACTGGGTGATCCAGTGTCAGTATGGACGGTAGATTTTCATTTCTCGCCTTCCTCGTTCAGATTTTTCTAGGGTTCCTGGGGTCCCTCCAGCTGCTTACCACTTCTCAAAGTAATAGCACTCACGTTCCTAAGATTTACTTCCGATTGGGAGGGTAGTTTCCCACTGTTCTGGCTTTCCAAACGACTCACCGATGTAGCAAGTTAGCTTATTTGATTTTCGATGACTTTGATGCTAGATTGAGTGTCGTGCTGAAATCGATTCATGTTCTGCTGCAATTGGATCATGTTCGAAGTGAGGGTCTTCATCATTTCTTCGACTGAGGGACTTGAATTTTCCGACGGCGGCTTGTAAAATTGGCCCTTATTCTACTGTGCCTCTTCTTGCTGTGATTTCCAGTTAAAATTGGGATGATCTCTCCATCCTGTATTATATGTCTTTGAGTATGGATCATATTTCTTTCCGTAAAAATTTTCAGTACCGATCGCATTGGCATCCAATAATACCTTGCAGTGCTCGGTGGTGTGCTTCGTAGTTTGGCAAATTCGGCACGGTATGACCTGCGAGTTTCCTACAACGACTTTTCTGACAAAGGAGGTTAATTTGGTCAGCTTATCTTCAATAGACGAGTCATGTACCTCCTTCACCATTTTTACGGGATTGTCATGATAACCAAATTGCTGTGAATTGACGGCCATGTTCGAGATGAGGGCCCTTGCTGCTGCTGGTGTCTTATCAACCAAAGCTCCCCCGCTAGCTGCGTCTATGGTACTATGGTCCATAGGGGTCAATCCTTCGTAATCCTGCGTCTATGACAACACATCCGATAATAATCAACAACCGACATAACCAACCAATCGAACTCAACGGTTCAACAAAAACCACGAATAAACGCAGCTTGAACAAACCAAATCAAACCATCACGAATTCATAATCACAACACAAAAATATTGCACTGTCTGCCTACTTAGCGTACGTTAAACGCATAACGTAGCGTGCGCTAAGTTGCTCCCGTTAGCGTACGCTAGCCAGTAAGCTTAGCGTGCGCTAATGCTGTACGGTGGCATGCATTTCAAGCATTGACTAACACCTTGCGACTACGAATCCGAATGAAAAGGAAATCATACTCCAACATTAACAATAACTTTTTCCAAATTGAATCTCATCATCATGATCCACATCTTATCAAGAACATACGAAACTAAAATCAACATAATGTTGTTTTAATCATCTTATCCATATTTATAATCAAAACCATTATATATCCTTATATCATCTTAACATCAAAATCCGAAATGAAGGGAGACATAAATCTCCATATCTCTTGAAGATAAACAACACCATAACTATCACAAGGATCATATCAATGTCCATATATAAATAACAACATCAACAATCAAACCAACTCGATAACAAGGATCATATCATACTCAATCCGGAATTCAACCTCATAAAGTTAAACGAATCACCATAAACATGAAGAATCTTAAATAACATCCGAAAACTCTTATCATAATCCCATTAGGTCTCATAAAAATCACCACATTATTATCCAACATGTTCTCTCATAAGTAATCGTCCTTAAAAACGAACTACTATCAAAGGAATATGAAAATTACCTGGATTAGACGAACCAAGAAGAAGAACACTTGAACTTCATTCCAAGAATCATGAATAATTTGAAGAACAAGGCTTTAATCCATACTCTATATCTTAATCTTGCTAAAGATCATCATCTCGGAGTGTTTCTGGACCTCAAGTACCTCCCAAAGCTCTCTCTATCGAGTGAAAGGAAAGGAATGGACGAAATGCTTCATAATACCCGCATGTCCCCTTATATAGAATACATTACTAGCGTGCGCAACAGCCTTAGCGTGCACTACTGACTTTTGTTAGCATGCGCTATCGCAGTCCAGAGGCTACTGTCTGGCTTCGTACATGTGCTTACGTACGTAATGCCCATGCATTAGCGTACGTAACTTACATTGTCTAGCATACGCAAGTCCTTGCATTTAGCGTGCGCTAATATCAGTTGACTTGCTACAGTCTACACCTACCACGAAGATGCTCGTGACCCACATGCCGAAAGCATCTGACAAGGATAAGATTCCCTTTGACTGATCTACAATTAGCGTGCGTTAAGCCTCATGCTTTAGCATGCGCTAATCCTTCAGGACAAACAACTGTTGACCCTATCGGAACATGCGCCGAAAGCAGCCGGGTCCACACGCAGATTCCCTCTGGTCTGATCTGCACTAGCGTGCGCTACATTCTGCCTCTAGCGTGCGCTGACCATGAACGATAGCGTGCGCTATACTTGAACATTAGCGCGCGCTAATCAGGCTATACTTAGCCATTTCCAACTCTTCTCGTCCGTCTCGACATACTAGATACGTACACTCATATACTGAATACATATACTCAATCCAATAATATTCTCATATGATAGACCCTATGTCAAAATTAAAATAACCGGATACACGATATCCTCAATGTAATTGTCGAACAACTACGACAATTATACCAATACAACTGTCTCAGTTCTCAATTTATTTTATCCATACTGTATAGACACCAAGCTATGCAGTATTTCTTAGATAAAATAACGCGAAAATTTTTATACTGAAAATCCGGATATTACAGATATGCTAGAGAGTTGAATGAGGGATCGAATAAAGAACAATTTAGGTTACTTAGATGTTTTGCAGCGGAGCTTCTTAGAACTGACCCAGACTCCACATGTATAATTGCTTTGCATGATAGTATTTTTCAAGGAATATATATTTGTATAGATGCATGCAAGAGGGGATTTCTTAGGGGATGTAGGCAATTGGTTGGTGTGGATGGATGTTGGTTGAAAGGTAATTTTGGTGTTCAATTATTATCAGCAGTTGGTTTCTAAAACATTTGGGCGAGGATTTGCACATTACAAATAGCTATAGGTCTTTAATGACAGATAGGCAAAAATGGTTGCAGAATGTGATTAAAGAATTATATCCTGAAGCTGAACACAGGTTTTGTGTACATCATATGTTTAGAAATTTCTTCAAGAGTGGTTTCAAGGGGAAAATATTGAAAGAATATTTGTGGAATGCTACTAAATCCAATCATGTAACTGATTTCAAATACCGGATTGGGACTATTGAGAAGGAAAACAAGGATGTATACAAATGGCTCATGGAGAGGTGCCCATCAGTGGAGTAAGTCTCATTTTTGGTACTTCTACTAAATGTGATGTGCTTCTAAACAATATGTGTGAGTGCTTCAACAAAGGTATCTTAGACGATAGAGGAAAATCAGTCTTGTCCATGTTGATGTCTATACATAAGGGGTTTATGAAAAGAATTCAATCTAGAAGGGATAAATGAGAAAGTACAATGGAATTTTGTGCCCAAAGATTGCAAAGAAGTTGGAAAACAATATTACACTAGCTGAAAATTACGGAGGGAATTGGTCTGGAGGGTCTGAGTTTCAGGTCATGTGTCGGGGAATATGTTGTGGATTTACAAGACCACATTTGTGTTTGTAGGATGTGGGATTTGACTGGAATTCCTTGTTCACATGCAAAATATGCCATTCTTGATCTAAGGATGAAGCCAACCGAGTTCGTAAATCAATGTTACACTGTTGAGGCATATCTCAAGATTTATGAGAACATAATCATGCCAATGAATGGGAAGCACCTTGACCGCGCTATCGAGACGCGTCAAAATTAGATATTTATAAAAAGTCCTTGACTCACTTATAATAAATAATAGTATTGATAAGTAAGGGTCGATCCCACGAGGAACGAATGAATTAATCGAACTTCTTGAGTTGAATATTTTTCTGAAACTAAAATACTAGTACTAAATAAATAATACTAAAAATAATAATACTAGATATAATAAAGAGGGAGGATTTGGTTGGGTTAAAGTAAACAAACTAAATTAACAAGTAGGCAAATAAAAAGAAGTAAAATTTTAGTAAGGAAAAACGATTGTGATTAATATTCAGTTCTTAGTTCCATTATCCCCCGTTCTAATTTAATTCATGAATTAATGCAACACTTTATCTTTTCTTAATTCGTAATGAACTCCTACTCCGAAGTCAAGCTCTGTTAACTTCAATCGTTTCTTAAGTTTATTTAGTCAAAACAAGCTCTTCAATTAAACTTATCTAGACGAAGGATTCAAAACAAGCTCTTCAAATGTTTTTCGTTAGATGCATTAGGAACCAAAACGATGGAAATAAACAAGATATTGAGTTCATGTCGACCTGAGGATCTTGATTTTGTATTCTGCATTGAATAAAATCAATTGTTGCTACTTGTGAGTTAGAATTATAACGATATACTATTATAATCGTAAACCTAGCAATAGATAAAGAAACCTCAATTAAGTTGATCAGGCCAATTAAAGTAAATTATATCATAAATAAATCTACTCAATAACACAAAGATAATTCAAAGGAATTAAGTCAAGAATATGCTACGGGATTAAAACATAAATACTATAGATACGGGTTGAACATCATAAAGCTAGAAAGATAAATTAATGGACGTAATTACATTAAATAAAGCATGAGATAATTAATAGGTATGGAAATTAGAACCAGGAAATACAATTCTGTCCACTGATCGGCCGAATTCCTTTCTTTCTTTGTTTTTTTTCTTCGTTTTTTGACTTTGAGTGCTCTGCCTCCTTTTTATTTTTATTCTTGCTGCTGCCCTTCTCTCTCTCTCTTAGCCTTATTGTCGTGTATATGTTAATGGAGTGGGTTGGTAATGATGGCTGGTCCCCTTTTTATAAGTCTTAACAAATGTTTTTTTTTTCTTTCCTCCAGGACTTTTCGGCCGACTTTGTTCTTGAGTATGACTCTCGGCGGAACACTTCTTTGAGTAGGACTCTTTTTCTTCTGTCTTTCATTTCGGTCGGGACTCTTCTTGGATTGGTGACTTTATTTCTTTCTTGGCCCAAGTCATTTTACGGCTAATTGATACTTTTTAGTTACAGGGTCCGAACCGACTTCAGCTAATTGAATTATGCTCTGACTTCAAAAAATAATCGAATTACCTGAAATAATTAATAAATTTCGATGGTGAGGCAAATTGCATTCATAAATAAAATAGGTAGAAAATTAACAAGTTGTGCTAAAATAAAGATAATAAAATCATGCAATTAACACATGAAATTATGCCACATTTTCTACCGATCAAACCTATGGCCTCAGCATGGTACTCCAATCATAGCCCCAACCTGGGTAGTGCCTTCTAAAGGAGGAAAACAATTTAAGAGTAGGAAGCAACTAGAAGAGGATGTCATATATCGTTCTAAAGACATTGCTAAAGTTAAGAAGAAGGGGCGGGTAGTCATGACATGCATAATTTGTGGATTACAAGGTCATAACAAGTTGTATCATTCAAGAACTAATGCACCTCAACAGATATGTAACAAACTTCATTAAAAATTTTGATTTCAGATTGTTTAAATTTTTTCAATCAACCATACAATTTTCTTGCCACTCTAGGACTGGATGGACACTCTCCAGTACATCCTGTGATCCCAGCTGACTTTAGCCAAAGCATGCAGCTAATGGTATTATCCATACTATCTTTATACTCCTAAAATTAATTTATATTGTTGTACTTTTGCTGACATACATGTATATGATTATCTCATAATGGAAAATGTTTTCCACAGAGGCGTAATCCTACTCTGGCAAATGAAGTTCATCCTCCTCTTCCAAGCTATGATTTCATGCCAACTCCGGGAATGATGTTCACACCTAGTTCAACCTATGAAAGCAGTGGCCCTGAAGCATCACAGACTTAGTGGAGATGGAAGGCTCCATTAGTAGTGGGGAATATTAGCTTGCATTAGGAACATGTTTGTTTTTGTGGAGTTTTTGTTAAAAACAAACCTATTTCATCCAACCTGTGTTAAGGATGTCTACTTTTGTTTTTCCTAGATTGGCTACATCTTTTGTTAAAGTTATGTAATTGAACTATTGATATAATGCTTTTGCTTTAATGTAAGAATAGATCAGCAATATTTTGTTTTAATAGCAATTCTTATTCTAAACTACTGATGTTTGAATTTAAAACTATGCATTAGCAGATTTTGCTCACATAGGGTGGAAACACCGGGGTTATGATTAATCTTACTTGTCTATGCATTACCACTTTCATGTTCTAGTTCCATATGTGTAAATCCGCTATTTTTATAAAATAATATTATTATTTATAATATATTAATAATATATTTCATTTCATTTAATCTCATTTTATTACCGAGTGAGTAATTATTGTATATTTATTCATGTACAAGTCAATTCATTTAATTTCATTTAGAGGATCGTGTATAATTTTACGACATCTCATAGGTTCTAAGTCCGAGTCAATTTTATCAATTTAATTTAAAAAGCATTTAATATTAGTCATTGTAATTAATATTACAATAATTATTAAAGATATTATTATTATCATTATAATAACAATAATATTTTTAATAGAGAACAGTGTTAATATTAATAGTTTTAATATTATTATTGAATATCATTATCAATTATTTAAAGTCCAATAAAATTTTAATTAAATTCTTTTCTTAACCATAAAGCCAACAAATTATACTATCATGTATACTCCTAGGATTACAACACATCTTAACCTTAGACCTAGGTATATAAATATACACAATAAAAATACAACACATCAAACACAATACGCAAGTTTCGTCGGTAGAAAATACAAGAGAGGAGAACTCTTTACTACACAATACACGTCAAACAATAACCATATACAGGAGGAGAAGAAGACAAAATCTGCTATAATCTAAGGAGTTCTGCTGTCTCTCTCCTCCTCACTCTTCCAGCAGCGAACAACCCCAGCACCTCCTTCGAGCAACCAGACCAACAAGTTCTCTAGTCGAGGTAATCTCCCTCATGAAATACTTCCTAGGTTAATGTTATTATTGTTCTCTCGTTGAATATAATCCATATCTGATCCGAGTTCATAATCACAAAAAAAAAAATCAAATAGTGCTTATCTTATTTTTCGAGTTCATATATCCAACCAGATCTGTCCGAACTCAAAGACCAGAAATTTGATATCAAATCCATCAAACCCAGTTGAACAAACAATAATGTTTAAAATCATCACCTTAACTTTAATCGGACCCAACCCTATTACATCAGCCCGAATTCAGAATCCACGGCTCGAATCTCACCTGTTCCTTCAGTCGCGAGCCATCGCCGCCGGCTGCCCCGTACATCTGATATCATTGCTGCAATAAGCTATCTGGTTCTCAATTCCCGATTTTAGCCCGAATCCAATCTCAGAGCCTTAGCCCCTAGTCAAGTCCGAAAAAGAATCCAGGCCTTCAATTTACCTGAGTTTGTGACCGCCAGACACCTTCTGCATCGCCGCCTCAACTGGCCGCAGAACGCAACTATGGCCGCCCCTTGTTTCTCTCAGCGCCGATCCTTCTTCCCCTCGGTGTGTGAGTGTGTGTGTGCTTTTATTTTGTTTCGGCCGATTATGTATAGTTGAGAGAGAGAGAGCATCGGTGAGGAAGGGTGAGGAACGATAAATTGGGAAGTTAGGGTAGGGAGAGTTCTGCCATCAACCACTTGAGAAGGGTTTTTATACCCTTTATTTTTTAGGGTAATTCAATTAGGCCCAAAATTTTCAATAATCCCTCAATTTCACCTCAGACACCTTCTAATTATTCCATTTGACCCCAGATAACTTATAATACCTCCAAATCTAGTCATATTTTGACCCAAGATATTAATAATATTAACCCTTCAATTAATATAATAATCAGTTCAATTTTATACATTATATTTATATTTTCAGTCATTATATCATAATATTTTATAATGATTAAAAAATTATTATATGTAGACATTAACAATGATATACAGGCTTACGATTTTGGGTCAAGCATCTTAATATTCAAGTTCAAGCAGCATCATTTTATTGAGGTGGGAATTTTCACTATCACTTTAATTGCTTTACTTGGACTACTATGTGATATTCTATTTATGTTTAAAATTGAGGATACATGTTGTAAATCAGGCCCACCCGTGTACGTGTAAAGAGGCTATCTTAAGATAGATATTGTGTGGGGACACCTGCACAACCTCAATATTCACATGCGTGCTAGATTCATATTATATGTGATATTGTGTGTATGTATTCATGCTGAGAAAAATATTATTGATATAATAATCATTTAAAATGCTTTCCATGTGATTGTATATTACTGTGACATACTGACATGTGTGATTTCCACGAGTTGAAGGAAGCTCACCCCCACCTATATTGATCCCGCAGGTTAAGCCGAGCCGGATGGACGAAGGAGCGAGCTAAGAGGGCATATGATGATATTTTTATTAAAACGATGTTTTTCTTTATGTCTTATGCTTTGAAATATTATTTGGGGAAACTCTTGATTAGTAATAATAATTTATAAATTTTGGTTGCAGAAGTAGTAAAGCTCCTAGATACCTGTTAGTTAGCATGCCTACGGAGGGAGTAGTGCGTGTAGACTCTATAGCTAACAATGTGAAGATAGAGATTAACGAACATAGCTTCTTAGCTGGCTTGCACATAGTTGAACTCAGTGATGTTGGTGTTATTTTGGAAATGGATTGGTTGGACAAACATAGAGTTTTAGTAGAATTCTCCAAAAGGAGGATAACCTTACGAGTGTCTGATGATATCAAGACCATATTCGAGGGAGTAAGACACTGTAGTACCCCGAAGGTGATTTCAGCCATGAAAGCTGTAAAGATGTTGAAGAAGCGAAGTTGCTAAGGATTCCTGGTGAATGTGATGGGGAAAACAACTTCGGAAAAGACAGTAACTGATGTTTTTATCGTCAATGAGTATCCATATGTCTTTCCCGAAGACTTACCGAGAGTTCCATCGAGTTGTCAAGTTGAGTTCTCGATCGATTTAGTGCCAGGAGCGGCACCAATATTGAAGGTCCCTATAGAATGACGCCCAAGGAATTACAAGAACTGAAAGTGCAACTTCAAGAACTGCTTGACTCTGGATTTATCCGGCCGAGTGTATCGCCATGGGGTGCACGAGTACTTTTTGTGAAGAAAAAGGATGGACGTTTGAGGATGTGCATAGACTATCGTGAGCTTAATCGACTCACAATAAAG
Source organism: Orobanche coerulescens (assembly GCA_033398695.1). Classification (NCBI taxonomy): domain Eukaryota; kingdom Viridiplantae; phylum Streptophyta; class Magnoliopsida; order Lamiales; family Orobanchaceae; genus Orobanche; species Orobanche coerulescens. The sequence goes on along the minus strand of CM065809.1, from coordinate 39,523,892 downwards.
AATAAATATCCACTTCCTAGAATAAAGGACCTATTCGATCAACTTGGAGGATCAGGAGTGTTCAGATTTGAGATCCGGATATCACCAACTGAGGATTAAGGATGACGATATCCCAAAGACAGCATCTCGAACTCGATATGGACACTGTGAGTTTATAGTGATGCCATTGGTTTGACTAATGTGCCAGTAGTATTCATGCACCTCATGAACCATGTATTTCAACCTTATTTGGATAAGTTTGTCATTGTATTCATAAATGACATACTTGTGTATTCAAAGAGCAAGGTTGAACATGAGCAGCATCTTAGAATGGTATTGGGAATATTGCACAAGGAGAAGTTGTATGCCAAGTTCAACAAGTTTCAATTTTGGCTTAACCGGGTTGTATTTTTGGGACATGTGATCACTTCTAGAGGAATCAAGGTTGACCCGGTTAAAGTAGAGACTGTCAATGATTGAAAGGTAACGAGTAATGCAAATGAAGTTTGCAGTTTCTTAGATTTAGCCGGTTATTATCGAAGATTTATCGAGGGATTTTCGAAGATACCTGCACCAATGACTCGATTGACGAGGAAGGGAGAAGCCTTCTTGTGGAATGAAAATTGCGAAAAGAATTTCCAAGAACTTAAGCGAAGGTTGACTGCAGCACCAATTTTGACCATCCCCGATCCGGCAAGAGAATTCGTCATTTACAATGCATCCAAGCAAGGCTAGGGATGTGTTTTGATGCAGTAGGGCGAAATAGTTGCCTATGCTTCAAGGCAATTAAAACCGCATGAGCTGAACTACCCTTTTCATGATTTGGAATTAGCAGCGGTAGTTCATGCCTTAAAGATTTCGAGGCATTACCTGTATGGAGGTAAGTGTGAAATTTATATAGACCACAAAAGTCTGAAATATATTTTTACACAAAAGGAATTGAATATGAGGCAACACAGATGGCTAGAGTTGGTCAAGGACTATGATTGTATAATTCATTACCACCCTGGTAAAGCAAACATAGTTGATGATGCACTGAGCCGTAAGGCGAGAGGAGACCTAGCCTATATGTTAACTAAAGAGGAAATCTTGGTCAAGGAATTTGCAAGAATGAACCTTGAAATAGCTACACCATTGAAGTCGTTGACTCGTTATTGGCTAGTTTGGTGGTATAACCAACCTTGAGGAAGCAGATCAAATAGGGTCAAGGACAAGATGACTTTTTGGTCAAAATGATGGAACGTACTCTTTCAGGTGAGAATAAGGGATTCAACGTGTCCTTTGATGGAACGATGTACTATGGAGGGAGGATTTGTGTGCCCAATGTTTTTAAGCTGAGAGAAGCAATATTGAAAGAGGCACATAATACTCCATATATAGCACATCCTCGAAGTACTAAGATGTATGAGGACCTTAAGGGGACATTTTGATGGGATGGTTTGAAGAGAGATGTGGCAGACTTTGTGAGAAAGTGTATAGTTTGTCAACAAGTGAAGGCCGAACACCAACGCCCCTTTGGATTACCTAAATTGCTTTATATTCCAAAATAGAAATGGGAACATATTACAATGGACTTTTTGGTAGGTTTGCCTCGAACGGATAGAGGGAATTACGCTATTTGGGTTGTTGTGGACCGGCTCAAAAAGTCAGCTCACTTCATCCTGGTTAAGATGATATTTCGAATAGATCAGTATGCTCAACTTTACATCAGTGAGATTATAAAGTTGCATGGAGTGCCAGTCTCTATAGTATCAGACAGATATACTCGTTTCACATCGTGTTTTTGGGGAAGTTTGCAAGAAGCTTTGGGAACACAGTCGAATTTTAGTACGACCTATCATCCTCAGACTGACAGTCAGTCTGAGAAGACTATTCAGATTCTTGAGGATATGTTGCGAGCATGCATGTTAGACATGGGCAATAATTGGGAACAACTGTTGCATTTGGTAGAATTTGCTTACAACAACAGCTATCAGTCCACAATTGATATAGCGCCGTATGAAGCCTTATACAGTAGAAGTGTCGATCACCACTATATTGGGATGAAATAGGTGAAAGGAAAACTTGGGTCCCAAGATGATTGAACAGACAGTAGGTGTGGTGGATAAGATTCGTGAGAGGATCAAGATAGCACAGGATCGTCAGAAGTCTTACGCCGGCAAACGTAGGAAAGATCTCGAATTCTATTTTGGCGACAAGGTATTCCTCAAGGTCTATCCTGTAATACCGAGTTGTAATTCATTCACTATCATTCAGTAATTATCAGTCTATAATTGTCACTCAGTAATTTTCACTCATTAATAATCACTCATCATTCATGATTCATTCATTTGTGTTCATTGTTGGCTTATTGTAACCGTATATCAGTTACCGATCGTCAATTCATCTCCGTTTGAGTTTCGAGACGAGAGTATTATTATTATTATCATCTTGATTGGTAGTCTTGTGTTGGAAGTATCATCTTTGGCATGTGTTGGACTTGTTTACTTTCACATATGTATGGTATGTCAGATCATTCATCGACCGTAGCGAGAAATCGGAGTGGTCGGATTTTTGGTCACTTCCAGCAGCGGGTTACGGCCGTAACTAATCAGGTATTACGGTCGTAACATGTATTCATTGGTTTAGGGAGGTTTTGAACGAAGGTGAGTTACGACCGTAAGGATAGACGGGTACGACCGTAACATATGTTCGTTGCTTTCAGGTCAGTTTGGACGAACGGGACTTACGGCCGTAAGGGTTGCGGCATACGGCCGTAAGTTGAGCAGGTACGGCCGTAAGGCTTGGCCGATTACGGCCGTACGTGTCGAACAGGGTGCCCAGGCGTTTTTGGCCGAAGGCGAGTTACGGCCGTAAGATGGGCAGGTTACGGCCGTAAGGGGTGTTCGTAAATTTCAGGTTTTGTCGTACAAGAAGGACTTACGGCCGTAAGGGTTGCGGCATACGGCCGTAAGATGAGGCAGGTACGGCCGTAAGGCTTGGCCGGATACGGCCGTACGTTGCAGGTGTAATACCCGGTTGTAATTCAGTCATTATTCAGTATTCATCATTCAGTAATTGTCACTCAGTAATTTTCACTCATTATTAATCATTTGTCACTCAGATTCAGTCATGGTATTCATCATTCAGAGTAATTGTATCGTGTATCAATCGTCATTCATCACTAATCTGATTGAAGTTTCGTGCCGTGTTTATCATCATCGTCATTTTCATTGTGGGTTGTGCGTGAGGAGTAGCGCACGCTACGTACTCTCTTTAGCGTACGCTAATTGAGTACAGGTAGCGCACGCTACCACTCAGCATTAGCGCACGCTAAGGTTAACAGGCCGCATCCGTAAGGTACCGACCGCAGTGAGTTATAAGTAACGCACGCTACGAATGGTAAGTAGCGCGCTAGTGGGTGATAGTAGCGCACGCTAATATTTGGTGTAGCGCGCTAAGGTCGGATTAGGTTGAATCCGGTGACTACCGGACCGCATTGAATTTATTCATAGCGCACGCTAGAGTGGTTTTTAGCGTCGCAAGCGGTATTGTAGCGCACGCTACTTGTTGGTCGTAGCGCACGCTATCGAGGTCGATCGAGGACCGATAGTTTCGGATTCCGATCGGGCATCAAATTATTCGTTAGCGCACGCTAACTATGAGCATTAACGCCGCTAATGATATGATCAGAGCGCACGCTACAAAAAGGTACGTAGCGCGCGCTACCGTGTTCGGACAGTGGTACCGGACTACCCAAATTACTCGTTAGCGCACGCTACGCATGAGGCTAGCGCACGCTAACACAGGAGTGGCTATAAATCGACGCTTTAGTCGACTTCGTCATTTGTCATCTTTTTCTCTTCCTCCCGTCGGTTCTTGGCGATTTGGGCGATTTAGAGAGTGTTCTTCAAGGTGTAATCATCAATCATAATCTTCAAGTCTTTGAGTTGGATTAATCATCACTTCATGATATCCAAAACACCGAATCAAAGGTATTAAGTTCTTGGATCTAGAATTTGGATTTTTGGGTTTTCCTTCCGATTCCTTCGTGTAAGCTTGGATTATCATTGGAATATGTTAGATATGGATTATCTACCTTGGATAAATATATTCCTATGGATTTAATGGTTATTTTCGAATTATTTCAAGAACCCTTGGGGTTGACTTCGGTTAATTGGGGATTTTCCGATTGATGTTGTTGTAATCATGAATTATGGATTCCTAATGGGTTATTGATATCATTGAAAGTGTTTTGATGGTTTGAAATACTCATCTTGGAGTTGGTTTCGATATACTCGAGTTCGAATATTGTTGTATCGACGTTTGGATCGATTATGATCGCTTTTGCTTGATACGTGTATTGAGCGATTGTCGGTCTTGATTGTTATTCAAGGTTGTTCGGCGACCGACTTTTCATTTAGGACGTTGTTCGTGGAAGGACATTCTTCATCGGTATTGTGTAAGTTAATTCTTACTCGGTTAAAAGGATATTCATTCCTTTTGTCGTTGTTCATTCATAATCGTAGCTCATTCATCATTGTATTAACCGTATCAAAACTTGTCATTGTCAATTAATCACTTCAGTCATAAGGAACGACGGTTCCGATCATTTCATTGAGCTATCATTCATTTCACCATCATTTAACCTTGGTGAGTCATTATTCATTTTCGTTGTCACTTTTGTTATATCGTGGCATTCCGGGTCATACTGGCGTGCCGGTTGGAATGTGTAGGATTTTCATGTCGGGTACAATTATGTCGTGTGATGGTTGTTGGCCTCACATTGGACTGTGCACACGAGTCGATTGCTTCGTGAGACTGATTAGGCACAAGACCACGTGTGATGGTGGCTTGTGCACGGACACATTTCCATCCCGGACGTAGTGTGGCGCCATTCCTTTGAGCCGTACTGATAGTCGATTCATATAACATGTTTGATTGCGTATGTTTTGACATGATAATTCATAATTTCAGATATATCATGATTGTGTATTTTCAACCCTTGAGGATTGTTGTTCTTTGTAACTGACCCCGTTTGGGGATTTTGTTTTTCAGGTCTTGGCAAGGCAAAAGTACGGGGAGAACACGCTAACGTCGAGGAGTCCCAGTGATACTAGTAGGGGGCCCCGATCTTTCAGTTATTCATGTTATTGTCCTTTATTTTCCGCTGCAGACTTTCATTTGGATACTCCGTTTCATTCAGTGTCGTGTATTTTATCTTCATATAAAATATACTAGTATTTGGTATTGTCCTGGTGTGTTGTACTTAAACTCCTCATCGGAGTATTTGGTAATATAATGTGGTTCGGTACTACAATTATATTATTTAATTCATCATTTTCATTCGCCTGGTGGGTCCCAGTCGGGGATTCACGGCACTGTAATATCCGCCTAGTTTGGGGTGTTACAGAGTTGGCATCGGAGCGTGGTTTTGAATACTACCCTCCAAGTCATGTCTCATTTGAAATCATCGTCATCGGACTAGTATCATTGGACTTTCGCGTCACGTGTGACCTGTGCAAATGCCGAGCCAATCAGACCAAGAACTGTAAGATTTCTAACGCCATGGTATAATTTCTGGCAATAATCATTCATTCATCATTCATCAATTAACAATCCTCAAACATCATCATTCATTATGATCAGGACGATCATGTTAACTCATTAATTACTCAATTCATTTCATTACTCAGTTATTTATTGATCTGGAAGATCATGTTATTAATCTTGTTGACTTATTCAAGGTACTCATTTCAAGAATTTCATCAGATAATCATGTCACCTCAGTTAATCATTCATGTAATCACTGTGTTAGAGCGCATATGCTCATTTTCATCATCTCATGACATAATCATAACGTGATATTCATGCGGGGTATATAATCATTATGCGACCTTCCTACTTCAGTATGGAGAGATATGTCAGAGGATGCACGGGGAGAGGCCGCGGTGCGGGCCGAAACTCGGGAAATAATCACTCGCTATCGGGAAATCGTACCCAGGACTCGGCTCGATCAGAAGATGTTCGGGTTGATCCACTCACTTTTATGCAGGTCATGATGACCCATATGCAATTGCTTAATCATCATTGCGCCTCTGGCCGAATTAATCGAGAGGACTCTCACGTATAAGCCTCTTTGCTAAGGAAATTGCGGAGCAACAACCTTCATCTGTCTACAAGAAATCAACGGCGTAATCGGTCCGAAGGCGGTCGGTCAACCTCCAAGAAACCTCGTGCGGGTCCTAACGTTTCGAGCGATCTCTACGGCGCCTAATCTGCGGGATCTCGGTCGGCGGCCCGATTAGGCCATCATCTGTTTCAACTGTGGGGCGCCGGGCCATTTCAGTACTAGGTGTACGACGCCGTCTATCACATGTCATAATTGTGGGAATTCTGGGCATAAGGCCCGTTTTTGCCGAAAGGACTCTAAGTCAGCTCTAGCGGCATCTCAGGCCCCGAAACAATCAGCGATTCAGAATCAGACTGCTTTGTCAGAGTCGTTTAAGACAATGGAAGCAATCAAAGGTGGAGCTCATATTTATCAGACGGGAGCGTCCGGTTCGGGGGCCGGCAGGTCCCAGATTCATGTGATGAAGAGGATCGACGATCCGGTGGCCCGAACGATCTCAGGTATACTCGTAACTTTATTTCAACCTGTGTGTATCTTTTGATACTGGTGCACCGCATTCATTCATTTTCAAGTCATGATTGAATAGACTTAATTCGGTTAATCATATTGCTTGTGGACCTCATACCATCGGTGTACCTGACGAGGGAAGATTTTCGGAAATTATACCAATGTAAGCTTAATGACCGCGATTGGTTAGTGGACCTAATCGTGGTGAACTTATCTAAGGACGATATAATATTGAGTGTCACTTAGATGGATTGTCACGATATCATTTTCAATGTTCGTAAGCATATGGTCACTATCATTTCCGTCGTTGGATGTCGAATGTGTGCTTCAAGGAGGTGATCCCCGTTGTTCCAGAGGAATTTTTAATATGACGGAAGCAGAGGAATTCCACAATCGAGATATTCAATCATTCATTATATCATTGTCATCGATTGGCCGTTCATGGGCAATCGAGATATTCAATCATTCATTATATCATTGTCATCGATTGGCCGTTCATAGGCAATCGAGTTATTCAATCATTCATTGTATCATTTTCATCGATTGGCCGTTCATGGGCAATCGAGTTACTTAATCATTCATTATATCATTGTCACCTTTTGGCCGTTCTTAGACAATCGAGGTGTTCAATCATTCGTGGTATCATTGACATCGATTGACGATGTATTTCCCCAAGGGCTTACTTGGTTGCCTTCACACAGAGTTGTGGAATTCACGAGTGAGTTGGAGCCCAGACGCCCCCGTTATCGAAGGTACCATATCGGATGGCCCCGACCGAAATGCAGAAGTTGGAGACTCAACTTGAGTAATTGTGCGAGGAAGGTTATCTCCAACCGAGTGCGCCCCCGTGGGGAGCACCAGTGTTATCTGTCAAGGAGAGGTATGGTTCGTTCGTGTGTGTATTATTACCAAGATTCGAACAGGATGATGATCAAGGATAAATATCCTCTACCCCGTATCGATGATCTTTTGGATCAACTTCAGGGAGCTTCAGTATTTTCCAAGATCGACTTAAGATCTGGATATCATCAGTTGCGGATTCGAGAGTCGGATATCACGGGGACGGCATTTCGAACACGCGATGGTCATTATGAGTTTGCAGTTATTCCGGTTGGGTTGATTAATGCACCTGCGGTATTCATGGATTTAATGAATCTGGTTTTCATCGACTTTTGGATCAGTTTGTTGTTGTCTTCATAGACGACATTTTGATCTTCTCGTGACCGAGAGGAACACGAGTTTCACCTTCATCAAGTGCTCGACGTGTTGAGACGAGAACAACTTTATGGGAAGTTTTCCAAATGTGAGTTCTGGATGTCCGAAGTGACTTTTCTCGGATAGGTAATTTCATCAGATGGAGTGCGGGTTGATCCTTAGTAGACGGAGGCTACCCAAGATTGGTTACCTCCGAGAAATGTTAAGGAAATCCGAAGCTTTCTCGGATTAGCCGATTACTATCAGCAGTTTGTGGAAGGATTTTCTAAAATTGTTCAGTCAATTCATTCATCACTCAGTTAACCTCATTGTTCAGTCAATTCATTCATCACTCAGTTAATCTCATTGTTCAGTCAATTCATTCATCACTCAGTTAATCTCATTGTTCAGTCAATTCATTCATCACTCAGTTAACATCATTGTTCAGTCAATTCATTCATCACTCAGTTAATCTCATTGTTCAGTCAATTCATTCATCACTCAGTTAACCTCATTGTTCAGTCAATTCATTCATCACTCGATTAATCTCATTGTTGATCAATTCATTCATCACTCGATTAACCTCATTGTTGTCACCAATTCATTCATCACTCGATTAATCTCATTGTTCAATTAATTCATTCATCACGAGTCAATCTCATTGTTCGATTAATTCATTAACCATCCAGCCCATCTCACGGTTCAGTTGTTGATCTTGTGAATCAAATTTTTCAACCTTGTGAACTTGTTCAAGGTAATCATTTCAGGAATTTCATCAGATAGGCTTGTCACCTCACTTGATTTTTCATGCGATCTTCTCATATCGCGGCGTCATGTCGACGATCGTTTTATTGCATTATTAATGCATTCATTTTGTTAGAGCGTGTATGCTCATTGTTATCATTCCGTCTTGGAATCATAATGCAATTTTCATACGAGATCTGTAATTATCACGTGACTTTCCTGCCTAAGAGTTCAGAGGGACATCAGACTCCGACGTCCAAGAGATCGTTCTAGTCGTATTCGTGCTGGGAGCGCATCTTCATCTCAGACGACGAGTTCAACTGTTGTATGCTTTAACAGTGTTGCAACAGGACATTCATCACCGGTGTTGAGCAAGTTAATTCTTGCTCGGTAATAGGATAATCATTCATTTCATCGCCGTTCAACTATTCGCTTAGGTCATTCATCATATATCAATCCCGTTTAGACTTATATTTATCAACCAATCATTCGCTTCACGGGGAACAATGGTTCCAATAATTTCATTCGAGTTATCACTCATTTCGTTATTAGTTCACCTCGGCGAGTTATTCTTGATCCTTGTCGGATTTCTAATCATTTATCATTCATCATAGTCACTCTCGTTTTGGTAACCTTTCGGGGTCTTATTAAGCGGTGAGTTCAGATTTGGGTCTTCGTTGAATCGTTGTGATCGAGGAGATCGATGGTATGGAGGATATCGATGTTGGGTACATTTGATATATAGCCTTGCCTTTCAGATGACTATAACTCAATCCGTTTTAATGTGTCGTAGTTGTGGATCATTTATTGTTGATCTATCTTATAATGATCGTATTTGAGAATCTTGAGATTTTGAGATCGTTTGATGCATTCCTTTTGGTATCGTACCGAGACTTCGTGATAAATTGGGAAATCGTTCATTGTGATCCGAGACGTCAGGACTTGGGGACTTGGGCGTGCGATTGATTTAGTCCCGAGAACTATTTTGGACATTATTGTTTGCAGATCGTGATGGATAGTTCATATCCCGAGTTGTTTACCCTTAGTTTCGGGACGAAACTCTTTTAAGGGGTGTATGTAATACCCGGTTGTAATTCATCATTATTCAAGATTCATCATTCAAGAATTGTCACTCAAGAATTTTCACTCATTATTAATCATTTGTCACTCAGTTCATCATGGTATTCATCATTGAGTAATTGTATCGTGTATCAATCGTCATTCATCACTAATCGATTGAAGTTTCGTAGTGTTTATCATCATCGTCATTTTCATTGTGGGTTGTGCGTGAGGAGTAGCGCACGCTACGTACTCTCTTTAGCGTACGCTAATTGAGTACAGTAGCGCACGCTACCACTCGGCATTAGCGCACGCTAAGGTTAACACTGGCTGCCGTCCGGAAGGTACCGGACCGCAGTGAGTTATAAGTAACGCACGCTACGAATGGTAAGTAGCGCGCGCTAGTGGGTGATAGTAGCGCACGCTAATATTTGGTGTAGCGCGCGCTAAGGTCGGATTAGGTTGAATCCAGTGACTACTGGACTGCATTGAATTTATTCATAGCGCACGCTAGGAGTGGTTTTTAGCGTACGCAAGCGGTATTGTAGCGCACGCTACTTGTTGGTCGTAGCGCACGCTATCGAGGTCAGATCAGAGGACTGATAGTTTCTGGATTCCAGTACTGGGCATCAAATTATTCGTTAGCGCACGCTAACTATGAGCACTAACGCGCGCTAATGATATGACTGTAGCGCACGCTACAAAAAGGTACGTAGCGCGCTACCGTGTTCGGGACAAAGTACTTGGACTACCCAAATTACTCGTTAGCGCACGCTACGCACAAGGGCTAGCGCACGCTAACCTGGACTGGCTATAAATTGGACAGTTTAGTCAGACTTCGTCATTTGTCATCTTTTTCTCTTCCTCCTGTCGGTTGTTGGCGATTTGGGCGATTTAGAGAGTGTTCTTCAAGGTGTAATCATCAATCATCATCTTCAAGTCTTTGAGTTGGATTAATCATCACTTCATCATCTCCAAAACACCGAATCGAAGGTATTAATTTCTTGGATCTAGAATTTCGGATTTTTGGGTTTTCCTTCCGATTCCTTCGTGTAAGCTTGGATTATCATTGGAATATGTTAGATATGGATTATCTACCTTGGATAAATATATTCCTATGGATTTAATGGTTATTTTCGGAATTATTTCAAGAACCCTTGGGGTTGACTTCGGTTAATTGGGGATTTTCCGATTGATGTTGTTGTAATCATGAATTATGGATTCCTAATGGGTTATTGATATCATTGAAAGTGTTTTGATGGTTTGAAATACTCATCTTGGAGTTGGTTTCGATATACTCGAGTTCGAATATTGTTGTATCGACGTTTGGATCGATTATGATCGCTTTTGCTTGATACGTGTATTGAGCGATTGTCGGATCGATTGTTATTCAAGGTTGTTCGAGCGACCGACTTTTCATTTAGGGCGTTGTTCGTGGAAGGACATTCTTCATCGGTATTGTGTAAGTTAATTCTTACTCGGTTAAAAGGATATTCATTCCTTTTGTCGTTGTTCATTCATAATCGTAGCTCATTCATCATTGTATTAACCGTATCAAAACTTGTCATTGTCAATTAATCACTTCAGTCATAAGGAAGCAGCGGTTCCGATCATTTCATTGAGCTATCATTCATTTCACCATCATTTAACCTTGGTGAGTCATTATTCATTTTCGTTGTCACTTTTGTTATATCGTGGCATTCCGGGTCATACTGGCGTGCCGGTTGGAATGTGTAGGATTTTCATGTCGGGTACAATTATGTCGTGTGATGGTTGTTGGCCTCACATTGGACTGTGCACACGAGTCGATTGCTTCGTGAGACTGATTAGGCACAAGACCACGTGTGATGGTGGCTTGTGCACGGACACATTTCCATCCCGGACGTAGTGTGGCGCCATTCCTTTGAGCCGTACGGATAGTCGATTCATATAGCATGTTTGATTGCGTATATTTCGACAGGATAATTCATAATTTCAGATATATCATGATTGTGTATTTTCAACCCTTGAGGATTGTTGTTCTTTGTAACTGACCCCGTTTGGGGATTTTGTTTTTCAGGTCTTGGCAAGGCAAAAGTACGGGGAGAACACGCTAACGTCGAGGAGTCCCAGTGATACTAGTAGGGGCCCCCGATCTTTCAGTTATTCATGTTATTGTCCTTTATTTTCCGCTGCAGACTTTCATTTGGATACTCCGTTTCATTCAGTGTCGTGTATTTTATCTTCATATAAAATATACTAGTATTCGGTATTGTCCTGGTGTGTTGTACTTAAACTCCTCATCGGAGTATTTGGTAATATAATGTGGTTCGGTACTACAATTATATTATTTAATTCATCATTTTCATTCGCCTGGTGGGTCCCAGTCGGGGATTCACGGCACTGTAATATCCGCCTAGTTTGGGGTGTTACAGCAGGCAGGGTGCCTGGTCAGTTTCGACAAAGGGGGCTTACGCCCGTAAGTTTGGCCGTATACGGCCGTATCGGTCGAGTTACGCCCGTAAGGTGTGCGGGTACGGCCGTATGGATGTCGGCAGGTGTTTTATACGAGGGCGAGTTACGCCCGTAAGACGGGTGCGGGTACGGCCGTATGGCTGTCGGCAGTTTCTGGACGAAGCCGAGTTACGGACGTACGAGATGGCTGGCTACGGCCGTAAGGCCGTTGACCTGGGATGTTACGACTGTAAGTAGGCCGAGTTACGGCCGTAACTTTCGGCAGTTTATAAGGGCTTGGACGGGACTTTTTCCTCATTTTCTTATTTCTTCAACTAATATCCGAGAGAGAGAGCTTGAGGGAGAGATTTTCCATCACCTATCACTTGAGTACTCGGTTTTCATCACCTTCATTCGGTTGTGAAGCTCGGATAGTCGATCTAACGCGTGTTCATCGAATCGAAGTATTTAGATCTTCAAGAGGTAATTTCTTCAACATCTAGGAAGCGATCCATCGTAGCGACCGGGGCATTCTGGCCCCAACCAGGAGATGATGGAGTCCGAATTCGTCACCAGGAGTTCGGCATACCCAACTCCCAATCAAAAACAGGTTAGCCGTTTGGCTCCCATCCGCCGAAGAATCGAATCCCACGGCAAAGACATCATCTGTTAGGATTGTATACTGCAAATCATACTTTATGCTTGTATTACCTAATTTCCCTGTTACGACCTATGAGAATATTAATTACATTTAATCACATGTTTTGCATATTTATTCACGTTATGGTTATGAAAATGAAATGTCTAATTATTTTATATTGTAGATAATGTGGTGTGTTGGTGTCACACGGAAGATCACATTATCGGTGCCTTATAAAATAATATAATAGTTCACAACCTATATAATTATTAGACAAATTATATAAAAGGTTGTAGTGTATGCTTGAGAATAGTTGGTCTTGACTATTAGCATACAGTAACGTATTTGCATACGTTGAACTGGATCGAGGTGAGATACTGACTGTAAGAAGAACGTAAATCGCGGATAATTATTATATCTTAATTCTAAGTATATAATATTTAATTGTGTATTTATAATAATTATTGCTTTGATTTACCATAGGTGAGAGTCAAAATGATCGACTCAATAAGCCTCGTATCTTGGGCAATAATATTGTTTATACGACAGTTATTATTATTACTAGAAATCGTGTCCCGACTCGTGCGGGTTGATGATATCCCCTTGAGGAGCTCGATAATGATTATTATATTAAACCCTGCAGGTGGATTTAATTCCGATATAATAATAAGGTTCGAGTGGTACTACTCTTGGATAAGATATTAATTAATTAAAGTTGTCAGTAGCTTATAATTAATTAATGGGCATTCGATATCTTAAACACGGGAACTAATATATTAAATGAGGAGCCCAATTTCATAATTTGAGATTTTGGTAGGAAGTGCAATATCAACTTTTTAGTGGACTAAGTCGATATTAATAGATTCATTATAATAGGAAGAGTCCTAATAAAGCAAGATGAATTTATTGGGAGTCCTTCCATAATCCTCCTTAAGATCCCTAGTAGTAGCAGTCCAAGAGCCTATATATAGGACATATTAGGTTGGCCGATTTTTGCATCAAACATACACAAGAAATTTCGATTTTTTCTTCTAAGTGTTTAATTGTGGATCTTGACTTGTGTCTTTGATTCCACAATTGAGAGAACACTTTTATTCTTGCTACATATTGGAATAACTTGAAGAAAATAAAATCGAGAGTTGTGAGGGATATAATTCGGCCGATCCCAAGGTTGTCCAAGAAAGATTCGGTAGCTCGTTTCCCACACAACGTCCGGGTTAATGCGGATCATACTCTAGAAGGTCTAAAGGTTGAAATACAAGGTGATCAAGACGGAAGCAATCAATACTCTTCAAAAGGTAATATCCTATGATCTTTGAATCTAGATTAGGATATTTTAATAATCAACATATTTAATTAATAAATAATAAATAATATTTAAATTGCTTATTAGTCTTAGTAATTAATTAATTAGCATGCCTAAATAGATCTTATGCTCGTAGATGCGTAAAACGCTATTATCATCTTTCCCAAACTTCGCTTCTGCTGCGTTTTACTTTCCAACAATTGGTATCGGAGCCGAATTTTTAGGCTTTTGCTATTTTAATTAATTTTAGTGATTAATTGATAGCAATTTAAATATTCATATATTTTGATGTTGGAATATTTTGCTAGATGTGTTCTTGCAGGTGATATGATCCAATTATCATGGTTTATATGAATGGTGTATTTATTTATTTTTATTAATTATGCAATTGTTGATTTGACCCATTTTTTGAGGCATGTAATGGTTTTTCCCGTGAGAAAATCTGCGGGTAGTTATAGGTGTTTTGTTTTTTCATGTAATCTTGATGTAATTTCGATGTATTTTATTTTGTATAAAATTGTAATCGAATTCGGAAAAGACGGGATCACGAAGAAATAGAGCAGAACCGGGACTGCCGGGACTGCTGGGCAGCCGCAGCCGACAAGCAGCAAGCAGGCGCTGCCGAGCAGCACACTGTAATACCCGAGATTTCTGTTATGTAATTGGAACTTGTGATATTGTAATGATTGTACTGTTGTCTGAGTACTATTCTCCGTATTTCATAATACGATGTTGTCGAGCGTTTAAATTCGTGTTTGTGATTTAAAGATTGTATTTCTGCGCATGTAGCGCACGCTATCGGCTATGTTTAGCGTGCGCTAACGTGGATTCATAGCGCACGCTACTGAGGGTCATTAGCGCACGTTATGCGTGGTCAATTTGATTGGGACGTGCGGTAGGTGAGATCTGGCCGGGGGACCCCTGTCGGATCGTGTCGGGATGTACCTGGACGACTTTCGGGAAAAGCCAAGTCAACGCCTTAGCGCACGCTACAGGTATATGCGTAGCGCACGCTAAGTGCTGAATACAGTCAAGTCAGTGAGCCGTTAGCGCACGCTACGAACAGGGTCTAGCGCGCGCTAATAGCCATTTATTATAAATAGGACAACATCCTATTCGTGATTTCAGTTCTCTCTTCTCCCATTACCCGAATTCTTACACTTAGAACATAACTTCCTTCATCCTAAACACTTCATATCAACACCCTAGCTCGTGATTGAAGATCGTACATCGTTGGAGATTGGCGTTCAAGCTTTCGGTGTTGGATTGCTTCAATTTCCTCCGTGTTCTTTACTACCTTGAGGTAGGTGATTCTTCACCAATACTAGTAGTGTTCTAAAGGATGTTGATCATGTTCATTTAGTCAGTTAGATTCGTTATTAGTCGTACATCATGTGTTAGAAGGATATTTTCGACGTATCGACACTTATTCATCGTATGATCCATTGAACCTTTTTGTATGAGGATTCCTAAGCATGTTATGTATCTTCCAAACCAATCGACCAGTATAGGAAGATTACCTAGTTCGTATGTTTTACGTAAGGAATCATATGTTTTGGACTTGGAATAGTCGGAACTTGGAATATTTCTTGAAGATCGAAGATAAATTATGATGTTGAGATGATTATCCGTATATTTGTACCTCATAATCATAGAACTTCCACAAACCTTATTAGCATGATATGCCCGAGGGAAATTTGTATTATCACCATAGAGTTCATGAAATTCACCACCTTTCAACCCAGTTTTTCCGTTAGCAATATTCTCCCATGCAAGGTTAGCGCACTGTCACGGACCGCAGATTTGCCCCTATGTCACGCTGGTTGTGCATAACGTATCGGAGGATCGTGCTTCAGTGGTTGTCCCTTCAGTGTTGTAGCAAGAAACCCCTGGAGTTCAGGTAGGCCGACCCGGTTCAATTCGGGGAGCTTACCGCTAGTCTTGGACTTAACCTAGAAGGGGGATTCGACCGTCCCTACACAAACTGGTCGGTCCAACTGGTCGGGAACTGGAGCCGTTCTCCTGATGAGCCCACAGCAGGGCGAAACCAGTGACATTGTACCGATTTCCCTAAGGCTTACCCCTGTGCTCCCCGCACATATGATCGCATGGGGGTGCCGCACGGGCTTGCAATCTCCCATCCCGTGACAAGTGGTATCGGAGACGTGCTCGTCCCCTCTCACGATGGCCCTTCCGCATCGCTCTCCATGCACCCCAATGCCGCACCACGCGGGTCCGCACCCTTTGGCGCGCAAGGGTTTGGCTGTGACGAACAGGGGGGATATCACACATCCCATCCCAAGCGTTCGCACCTCACTATGGTGTCTGCATGCGGGTCCTCTACCCTTCGAGGACGGGTTTGTTGGGAGCTGGGTCTGAGATGCTGTGGATGAGGCGGTCCTTTGTGCTTTCGCGGCGGGATAGGCACCTTTTCGGGGCGTACTCAGAATGCACGAGGACGTGCATGATTATGGCGGTGGGAGGATGTCACGGACCGCAGATTTGCCCCTATGTCACGCTGGTTGTGCATAACGTATCGGAGGATCGTGCTTCAGTGGTTGTCCCTTCAGTGTTGTAGCAAGAAACCCCTGGAGTTCACGTAGGCCGACCCGGTTCAATTCGGGGAGCTTACCGCTAGTCTTGGACTTAACCTAGAAGGGGGATTCGACCGTCCCTACACAAACTGGTCGGGCCAACTGGTCGGGAACTGGAGCCGTTCTCCTGATGAGCCCACGGCAGGGCGAAACCAGCGACATTGTGCCGATTTCCCTAAGGCTTACCCCTGTGCTCCCCGCACATATGATCGCATGGGGGTGCCGCACGGGCTTGCAATCTCCCATCCCGTGACAAGTGGTATCAGAGACGTGCTCGTCCCCTCTCACGATGGCCCTTCCGCATCGCTCTCCATGCACCCCAATGCCGCACCACGCGGGTCCCCACCCTTTGGCGCGCAAGGGTTTGGCTGTGACGAACAGGGGGGGAGATCCCACATCCCATCCCAAGCGTTCGCACCTCACTATGGTGTCTGCATGCGGGTCCTCTACCCTTCGAGGACGGGTTTCTTTGGGAGCCGGGTCCGAGATCTTTGTGGATGAGGCGGTCCTTTGTGCTTTCGCGGCGGGATAGGCACCTTTTCGGGGCGTACTCAGAATGCACGAGTACGTGCATGATTATGGCGGTGGGAGGATGTCACGGACCGCAGATTTGCCCCTATGTCACGCTGGTTGTGCATAACGTATCGGAGGATCGTGCTTCAGTGGTTGTCCCTTCAGTGTTGTAGCAAGAAACCCCTGGAGTTCAGGTAGGCCGACCCGGTTCAATTCGGGGAGCTTACTGCTAGTCTTGGACTTAACCTAGAAGGGGGATTCGACCGTCCCTACACAAACTGGTCGGGCCAACTGGTCGGGAACTGGAGCCGTTCTCCTGATGAGCCCACGGCAGGGCGAAACCAGTGACATTGTGCCGATTTCCCTAAGGCTTACCCCTGTGCTCCCCGCACATATGATCGCATGGGGGTGCCGCACGGGCTTGCAGTCTCCCATCCCGTGACAGCACGCTAACATATGTGAGTTAACGTGCGCTATCGGGGTTCAGTTAGCGCACAATACGTACGTAGCGTACGTTATGTATCGGCCGATTCAAACTGTCGGTTCGTAGCTAGCGCACGCTAGTCTTACACGATAGCATACGCTAATAGGCCGGCTTAGCGCACGTTACGTAGAGTACGTAGCGCACGCTAAGCAGTCCAGGCAGATTGTTTATTTTGAGCTTTTCGGCCGTAGACTGAATTGTTAAGCCATCGTTCGACGTGAGATGATTTGTATATCATTCCTTTTGTTAAGGTTCGAGCTTGTTACGTTGATCAAAGGAGACGGCCTTCGAGGGTGTCGAGATCATTGAAGTGTTTTGTCCTTGCCATTTTCGAGGCAAGTATCATATGTCGAGTTCGATTTATCATGCTTGTGGTTTTGTTCATATTGTTGAATATGAGATGTATTTCTGATAGTTCTCGTGATATTCGTGGTTATTTGTTCGTATTGATGAACATATTGAAATCCATATGTGTATGCATAGTTGATTGATTTATGGTATAAATGATCCGAGGGGATCATGAGGATCTATGCTGAGGGCGCTGGATCGAATGTCCACCATGCGTTGGTCCGACGGGATCATCATGGGGATCTATGCTAAGGGCGCTGGATCGTTGGACGGGTTTTCCACCATGCGTTGGTCCGACGGGATCATCATGGGGATCTATACCAAGGGCGCTGGATCGCTGGATTACCCTGTATTGTGTTGATGGAATCGTGAGGATTTGCATCGTTGGATTCCGGTGGCGGAAGTCTGTTTTGCATATTCTATGATGCATTGATGATTTATTGTATGATGATACTTGTACTAGCATTGTTTTGCTAACCCCTTCGGGGGTGGACATTGTTTTGATGTTCAGGTAGCCGAGGAGCGGGGAGGCAACCACAGTACCGACAAGACGATGAAATGGCTCAGTGATGTGGTTGATGTTATTGTTATTATGAATTGTCTTCTTGGTTCGTTTAGTACTCGAGTACGTCTGTATTTAATAAGGTCATTTCGATATGGTTGTATAAGTTAACTTATTTGATCGGTTGAATCAAATCTGTATTTGAACTTCAATTGTTCGATTGGATTATTTTTACACTTCTTTTAAATTTAGCCTTGTAAATCCTTATCTAAAGGGTTTACGGCGCTGTAATTATTCCGAATATCTCGGGGTGTTACAGAATATGGTATCGGAGATAAGATTCATGGATATCTTGGCAGTCGGGTTAGTTGGGTCTGTTTACGTTATTTGATTATTGGTCGTTCGTAACATCACTGCTGAGCCAGCATCGTCGTGTGGACCGTGGTTGTAAGTTTCCTAATCTCGAATACTACCGTTTTATTTAATTCATGTCTTGTGAACATTGATGGATGTACCTTGAGAAAGTTTGTCCTGGATATTGAGTATTTATGTTTATAGTATGTTGAGAGGAGGTCGTGGACGCGGACGCGGTCGTGGACGCGGACGTGGTAATGCGAGGCAAGAAGAGTCGGTATCTACCCCAGAGATAGCCGCTAGTCGAACGGATTACCATTCCGGGGGACAGCAGGGATCGGCAAATAATAATGCAGATCCTAACGTGCCGGGAGTGCTTCAGCAGGTGGTTGCCCAGATAAACCAGTTTGCTCAAGTTGTGGATCGCATGCGAGGCAGCGATGGGACAAAGATCATAACGTGGAAAATCGAGGAGATAGATGGCTTACCAGTGATTAAATTGCACCTACGAAATTTGGCCAGTTCTGTAGACGCTTTCTTGGGATCATTGGTCAAGGAATTGGAAAAGATTTTTGCAGGATTAACTGTCCCAACGATAGGAAGGTTCCTCGCCCGGTATCTTTTGGCCAAGGAGGCTTTTGGTGGTGGGAGGCCATTCGACCGGAGGAGCACAATGTTGACTGGACGGAATTCAAATTGATGATGGAGGCGCAGTATTGTCCTCGCCCAGTTAGAGAAGCCCGAGTTCGGGAGTTTTTCTCACCTCCAAATTCGGAAGCATCTGTGACGGACGTGATTAAGACTTTTAATCACCAGCTGACTTATGTGCGCCACTTGGTCAGGACCGAGGCGGAGAAGATTTTTCATTTTGACATGCGAATGAAGCCGGAAATTCAGCAGTATATGTCCGGATTTGAATGTACCACCTTGCGACAGTATCAGGACAAGGCGTTGGCCTATGATATGAAGGAGGCAGCAATAGAGAAAGCGACGGAAGCAAAGAAACAGAAGGTGTCTGGCAACTTCACGGAGGATAAGAGTAGCAGACCTCGCAGGGGTCGGTCCTCTTTTCATTCATCCAGGAGACCTCCGCATCCTTCCCGAGGTGGAAAGAAGTTCCGAGCAGCACCAACTGTTTCAGACACAGGGAAGAAGTGTTATAACTGTGGCAAAACGGGACATGTTCGACGCGATTGTTTCGCGCCTGCCGTGACCTGTTTCGAGTGTGGGAAGGAAGGACATCGCGCAACATTTTGTGGGAATGCGACCCGATCTTTTGGTACTTGCACTCCTGTACAGGTTCCGAAGGACACTAGTGTGAACCAGACGCAGCAGAGTGGATTTCAGCAGCAGAACGTTGAAAAGAGAGAGACATCCAGTGCTGGGTCCGTTCCTCCGCGTATTTACGAGATGAGGAAGGATGATCAGAACACAGCTGTTGCATCAGGTACGATTCAGATCCTTTTGCAACCAGTTAGTGTCTTGTTCGATTCGGGAGCTACGCATTCTTTTATATCTTTGAACTGTGTTAATCGTTTGAAAATCTCGTGCTTGTATAATTGTGAACCTTATGTTATGGGATTACCGAGCGGAGAGAAAATTTTGGGAACCCTAGAAGCTAGGGATTTCCCAGTATCTATAGAAGGAAGAGAGTGGCCATCGAATCTCATTGTAGTTGACATCTACGGTGACGATTTAATTCTCGGAGATGATTGGCTCAACCGTTATGGAGCATTCAATTACCGAGAGAGTCATTTCCATCATTGCCGATGACGGATCGAACACTTATTCCGAGGATGGAGACCGAAGCTCGGGAAAATTGATCAAGGCAATGAAAGCCGTGAAATTATCAAGCGGGGATGTCACGGACTTTGGTGCTATGCCATGAGGAAAGAGGAAGGAGTAGAGCTCTCGTCTATTTCAGATTGTGAATGAGTTCTCGATGTATTTCTGACGAACTACTGGATTACCTCCGCAGAGGAGTGGAATTCACTATCGAATTAGAGCCCAGAGCAGCTCCTATTTCCGAGCACCATACCGCATGGCGCCAACCGAGATGTATGAACTCAAGAAGCAACTGGAGGAATTGTTCTGGAAGGGCTATATCCAACCTAGTGTTTCTCCTTGGGAGCGCCCGTTCTCTTTGTCCTAAGAAAGACGGATCCCTCCGATTGTGTATTGATTACAGGAGATCAACAAGATGACGATCAAGAATAAGTATCCTATACCTCGGATCGACGACTTGTTTGATCAACCGCAAGGGCAAGGGTATTCTCGAAGATTGACTTGCGATCGTGATACCACCAGTTGAGAATTAAGGAATCGGATATACCGAAATGCCTTTGAGATCGTGCAGGCATTATGAATTTGTGGTAATGCCATTTGGACTTACCAATGCTCCTGCGGTATTCATGCAATTGATGAATCGGGTATTCTTGGAATACTTGGATAAATTTTTGGTCGTCTTCATTGACGACATCCTGATATATTCGAGGGACGCAGAGGAACATGCTGAACATCTACGTGTGGTTTTGAGTACCTTGAGGAAGGAACAGCTGTATGCAAAACTTTCAAAATGCGAGTTCTGGCTTAAGGAAGTAACCTTCCTTGGGCATGTGATATCAGCTGACGGAGTTCAGGTGGACCCGAAGAAAGTCGAAGCAATCTTGGATTGGGAAGCCCCTAAAAACGTGAAAGAAGTCCGAAGCTTCTTAGGACTTGCTGGATATTATCGCCGCTTTGTAGAGGGATTTTCCAAAATTGCACGTCCGCTCACCCAGTTGTTACAGAAAACTCAAAAGTTCATGTGGAATGAGAAGTGCCAGGCTGGTTTTGACGAACTTAAGAGGAGGCTGACGACAGCACCCATATTAGCGCTGCCAGAGGGAACTGATGGATTCATGGTATACAGCGACGCTTCAAGTCAGGGTTTGGGTTGTGTGTTGATGCAGAAGGATAAAGTGATTGCTTATGCTTCTCGGCAATTGAAACCGTACGAGATTAATTACCCTACTCATGATCTGGAGCTAGCAGCTGTGGTCTTTGCCTTGAAAATTTGGCGACATTATTTGTATGGCACTCATTGTCAGATCTTTACGGATCATAAGAGCCTCAAGTACATTTTCAGTCAGAAAGAGTTAAACATGAGACAGAGAAGGTGGCTGGAATTGATCAAGGATTACGACTTGGAGATTCTCTATCATCCGGGGAAAGCAAACGTAGTAGCTGATGCTTTGAGCCGAAAACCTGTTTCTCTTCGAGTGTTGGAAGCACTTACGTCCCAAACCAGTATTTAACGAGAACTGATCCGCGAGGGGATTGAGGTATGGGCACCAGGAATCCAAGGGCAACTTTATGTGATGGAACTGACTTCATCATTAGTCGAGGAGATCAAGTCTAAACAATTGAACGATTCTCTGATCCTTCGATTATATGACGAAGTAAAGAAAGGAAAAGCCCCAGGATTCGTGATACAAGATGATGGGGTTCTGAGATTTCAGAGTCGACTTTGCGTTCCCGAGGATGATGATTTGAGACGGACAATTTTAAAGGAAGCTCATAGCGCGCCCTATTCTATTCACCCAGGCAGTAGTAAGATGTATAAGGATTTAAAGCAAAGCTTCTGGTGGGGGAATATGAAGAAGGACGTAGCGGAGTACGTTTCGAAGTGTTTGACTTGTCAGAAGGTTAAGATTGAACATCAACGACTTTCCGGGATGTTAAAACCGCTTCCGATCCCTGAGTGGAAGTGGGAGGATATCTCGATGGACTTCATCACTAGTATGCCAAGGACTAGAACGGGAATGAACATGATTTGGGTTGTAGTTGATCGACTAACCAAGTCGGATCATTTCCTGGGAATTAAAGATACATGGGGACCCGAGAGATTGGCACGAGTATTTATTGCGGAGATAGTCAGATTGCATGGGACGCCGAGGACCATTATTTTGGATCGAGATGGTCGCTTCGTGTCACACTTCTGGAAAGCAGTTCACAGGGCTCTGGGGACTGATCTCAACTTTAGCACAGCTTATCATCCCCAAACGGACGGTCAGTCCGAAAGGACTATTCAAACTGTAGAAGACATGCTTAGAGCTTGTGCTTTGGATTGGTCAACTGATTGGGAAGTTCATTTGCCATTAGTTGAATTCACCTACAATAATAATTGGCATGCTTCAATTAAGATGGCACCATTTGAAGCTTTGTACGGGAGAAGATGCCGATCACCCCTATGTTGGGATGATTCTTCGGATATGATCGGGACGGAACCAGAATTGATTATTCAGACTCAAGAGAAGATAGCTTTGATTCGAGAGAGACTCCTGACTGCCCAGAGTCGACAGAAGTCTTATGCAGATGTACGTCGTCGCCCTCTAGAGTTCGACGCTGGGGACCATGTACTATTGAAGGTGTCTCCTACACGAGGGATTTTCCGTTTCGGGAGGAGAGGCAAGCTTAGTCCGAGATATATCGGACCATTCGAGATCCTCGAGAGAGTTGGAGATTTAGCATACAGGCTGGCCTTACCGCCATCGCTGAGTCACGTTCACAATGTGTTTCACGTATCCCAATCATGAAGTATGTACCGGACCCCAGTCACGTCATTGATTTCGACGAGATCGAAATAGACAATGATGGCACCTTCGAAGAGAGACCAATCAAGATACTTGAGAGCCGGATCAAACAATTGAGGAATAAACTCATACACTTGGTTAAAGTACAATGGTCACGACATGGAGTCGAAGAGGCCACTTGGGAAACGGAGGACAGTATGAAGACTAGATATAATACCCGAGATTTCTGTTATGTAATTGGAACTTGTGATATTGTAATGATTGTACTGTTGTCTGAGTACTATTCTCCGTATTTCATAATCCGATGTTGTCGAGCGTTTAAATTCGTGTTTGTGATTTAAAGATTGTATTTCTGCGCATGTAGCGCACACTATCGGCTATGTTTAGCGTGCGCTAACGTGGATTCATAGCGCACGCTACTGAGGGTCATTAGCGCACGCTATGCGTGGTCAATTTGATTGGGACGTGCGATAGGTGAGATCTGGCCGGGGGATCCCTGTCGGATCGTGTCGGGATGTACCTGGACGGCTTTTGGGAAAATCCGAGTCAACGCCTTAGCGCACGCTACAGGTATATGCGTAGCGCACGCTAAGTGCTGAATACAGTCAAGTCAGTGAGCCGTTAGCGCACGCTACGAACAGGGTCTAGCGCGCGCTAATAGCCATTTATTATAAATAGGACAACATCCTATTCGTGATTTCAGTTCTCTCTTCTCCCATTACCCGAATTCTTACACTTAGAACATAACTTCCTTCATCCTAAACACTTCATATCAACACCCTAGCTCGTGATTGAAGATCGTACATCGTTGGAGATTGGCGTTCAAGCTTTCGGTGTTAGATTGCTTCAATTTCCTCCGTGTTCTTTACTACCTTGAGGTAGGTGATTCTTCACCAATACTAGTAGTGTTCTAATGGATGTTGATCATGTTCATTTAGTCAGTTAGATTCGTTATTAGTCGTACATCATGTGTTAGAAGGATATTTTCGACGTATCGACACTTATTCATCGTATGATCCATTGAACCTTTTTGTATGAGGATTCCTAAGCATGTTATGTATCTTCCAAACCAATCGACCAGTATAGGAAGATTACCTAGTTCGTATGTTTTATGTAAGAAATCATATGTTTTGGGACTTGGAATAGTCGGAACTTGGAATATTTCTTGAAGATCGAAGATAAATTATGATGTTGAGATGATTATCCGTATATTTGTACCTCATAATCATAGAACTTCCACAAACCTTATTAGCATGATATGCCCGAGGGTAATTTGTATTATCACCATAGAGTTCATGAAATTCACCACCTTTCAACCCAGTTTTTCCGTTAGCAGTATTCTGCCATGCAAGGTTAGCGCACGCTAACATATGTGAGTTAACGTGCGATATCGGGGTTCAGTTAGTGCACAATACGTACGTAGCGTACGTTATGTATCGGCCGATTCAAACTGTCGGTTCGTAGCTAGCGCACGCTAGTCTTACACGATAGCGTACGCTAACAGGCCGGCTTAGCGCACGTTACGTAGAGTACGTAGCGCACGCTAAGCAGTCCAGGCAGATTGTTTATTTTGAGCTTTTCAGCCGTAGACCGAATTGTTAAGCCATCGTTCGACGTGAGATGATTTGTATATCATTCCTTTTGTTAAGGTTCGAGCTTGTTACGTTGATCAAAGGAGACGGCCTTCGAGGGTGTCGAGATCATTGAAGTGTTTCGTCCTTGCCATTTTCGAGGCAAGTATCATATGTCGAGTTCGATTTATCATGTTTGTGGTTTTGTTCATATTGTTGAATATGAGATGTATTTCTGATAGTTCTCGTGATATTCGTGGTTATTTGTTCGTATTGATGAACATATTGAAATGCATATGTGTATGCATAGTTGATTGATTTATGGTATAAATGATCCGAGGGGATCATGAGGATCTATGCTGAGGGCGCTGGATCGAATGTCCACCATGCGTTGGTCCGACAGGATCATCATGGGGATCTATGCTAAGGGCGCTGGATCGTTGGACGGGTTTTCCACCATGCGTTGGTCCGACGGGATCATCATGGGGATCTATACCAAGGGCGCTGGATCGCTGGATTACCCTGTATTGTGTTGATGGAATCGTGAGGATTCGCATCGTTGGATTCCGGTGGCGGAAGTCCGTTTTGCATATTCTATGATGCATTGATGATTTATTGTATGATGATACTTGTACTAGCATTGTTTTGCTAACCCCTTCGGGGGTGGACATTGTTTTGATGTTCAGGTAGCCGAGGAGCGTGGAGGCAACCACAGTACCGACAGGACGATGAAATGGCTCAGTGATGTGGTTGATGTTATTGTTATTATGAATTGTCTTCTTGGTTCGTTTAGTACTCGAGTACGTCTGTATTTAATAAGGTCATTTCGATATGGTTGTATAAGTTAACTTATTTGATCGGTTGAATCAAATCTGTATTTGAACTTCAATTGTTCGATTGGATTATTTTTACACTTCTTTTAAATTTAGCCTTGTAAATCCTTATCTAAAGGGTTTACGGCGCTGTAATTATTCCGAATATCTCGAGGTGTTACACACACGGCCTACGAAGCGTGGCGAGCAACCGCTGCCATGCGGCTGGTCGAGCGATTCGCTAGTTCGGGCCGGGTCGTCCAGTTTTTGGTCCGGTCCGTTTCGCCGTCGTTCGTTGCATCCGCTGGAGAGTCGGGATTTAAAATTAAATTTTTTTATGTAATTAATTTTGCATAAAAGTGAAATTTTAATTTTGGAAATCCACGGCCCGGCCGGGTAGGAGCGACAAGATGCTTGATTCAGTGGGAGAGATCAAGTCGAAGATTTTTCTCGGGTTCAACTCAAGGAAGAAGACCATGATAATTGGGTAATTTAATTATCCATGCCTTATTTTTTATTTTTATTGTTTTGATGTATGACATGTATGGATGTATGCGTGATATATTTCCTTGCATGTGAGGACGAGAAAATTTAAAACCTTAAGGCTAAAATAACTAAGTGATTAAATTGATTTTTTTTAAATAAAATCAAATTGGCCTCCATAATTAATTTAAATTGTGAAGTAATTAGCATGCGCGTTGACATTAGATTCTTCCTCCATATCGGATGTGCTAATTATAGGTTCACTAATTTTAAATTTCAAAATGATAACATAAGGCAAATATTACTTGTTATGATAGGACCTCTCCATCTATAGAACTATTATTTAAAAGATAATATTTTAAGGATGTTAAATTATGGTGTTCATGTAACGCCCCAATACTTATTTAAATGCTAACGATCATAGATTTTGATTTTTTTAATATTTACAGGTTGTCCGATACTTGGACCGATACGTTCCTACCATAAAATGAAAGATTTAAAAAGAAAATATTTAAAAATAAATTATAAGGATCATTTTTAGAATTTATGAAAGTGATTTCGAAAAGTTCCGACGATTTTGATACGATAAAATTTCATTACAGAACACTTATACTGCAAAAATAATATTAAATTATTATTTTAATATTATCGAAAATCCGTTCGAGCATATCGAAGATTTAACTCCGACGAGTCCTAACAGTCGGAAAATCGAATTTGGACATCGGAAGCGGTCGAAACGGCTCGGCCAAGTTGACGGACATTTGTCGGTCACCACCGGACACGCCCGACAATCACGGCCATGGCGGCGAAGCTTCTAGGCCACTCTCCGGATAAGGTCAATTGTCCGGATAAGGTCGGTCACGACCGGCGAAGCTTCTCGACCACTATCCGGATAAGTCTGTCATTTGTCCGGATAAGGTCGGTCACGACCGACGAAGCTTCTCGCCACTGTCCGGATAAGGCTTCCAGCTGTCCGGGTAAGGTTGATTTTCAACCGACTTTGAGCCCTTATTTATATATGTTCCCGGACGTGTTTTTGTACATACCATATATCATTTTTAAGCTGTGAACCTCTACTTTAAAACGCTCGAAACATATTTTCCTTTTAAAATTTATAAAAGCCACAAAAATCCCGATCAAATAGATAGCTTAAATCTGACAGTTTTTCAAAGGTGTTTGATAAAAGTCCCCAAAGAGATTTCAGATTTTACACCAAGAATTTATGACCGGAAATATGAAAAACTATTTTCAAGTGCTAGGAGATGCTTATCCAGGATCCAAGAAGGACAACCGAGCCAAATTCAAACGAAGATATTTCAAGATTTCAGCAAACGAGGTGAGGTTATACTGTTTTAATATGTTACGGTCATCGTTGTGTCGTGTAACATGACGACCCGCGAGGGGTCGAAAGAATGAAAGAAATCCGAGACGAGTCTCACACAGATAAGAATGTTTTATGTTCATTACACAACATGATTTTGACGATTTATAAGGGTTTAATCTCACTAAATATGCTCGCATACTCACACCTCATCGATTATGTTTTTCAGGCTAAGGAATCGACGAACGGGACAAGCAGAAGATGAATACATATTCCCAACACGATGAAGTTCTAAAGAATAAAAGATGTTGTCGCCGTAATTGTTATTATTTTTACGAAACACTTGATGTTCTTCAACGAATATAATTTCAACGGACTATGTCCGAATATTTGATTCCCCATATTTTTGTAAAACTGTACTGATGTTTGATTAAACGACTCTTATTGAAGATTTACTTACTAAAATGCTTCCGCAAATACTCCGGATTTATATAAATTTTTTAAGGAAAAATTGAGCCGTGTAACGTTCTTTTTAATTAAGAAAGTCAGGGCGTTACAGAATGGTATCGGGGCAAGGCCTCTCTCAGTACGGTGAGATTTGAGGATGAACCAAGCGGAAGCTGGTGAACATGTGACACCCGGGGCCGACGAGGGCGGGGAGTGATCGCCGGTGCAATAGAAAAGGGCACGGACAATGAACGGCTCCGAGAAAGGGGAGTGATCGCCGGTGCAAGAAGAAAAAGGGCACGGACAATGAGCGGCTCCTGACAAGGCTTCTAGGCGGAGGGGGACATGACTGAACCGAATTCTTACCAGAACAAGAGGTAGTACAAGACTGTATAAGTATGGGACTATACAGTTAAGGAGGTTTAAAAAGGTTTACTTATACAAAAACAAGATATTTCAAAACTTTCTTATTTTTAAAAGTATTACGAATAATTACAGCATGGTTATATTTTCGGGAGAATATGTGGTTCATCGCTGCTGCCCAACGTCGACTCTGAGGTAATGTTTTCAATTATTCACTCTTTTATGAAAACTTAAAAATTATGGTATGAGTATAGAATGATTGTGTCGGCAAAATATTTGAAAAGATATGTGAAAGTTTAAATGTTGTCCGAAAGGGACAAAATATGATTTCAAAGAAAGGTTTCAAAGTGATTTTGCTGGCACAATATTTTTAAAATTATTGATGAAAATACTCATACAAAGTTTGATACAGATTTTCAAAGTTCTTTACGAAGCTCAATTTCGAGGACGAAATTTTTAAAGGGGGGAGGATTGTAACGCCCCAATACTTATTTAAATGCTAACGATCATAGATTTTGATTTTTTTAATATTTACAGGTTGTCCGATACTTGGACCGATACGTTCCTACCTTAAAATGAAAGATTTAAAAATAAAATATTTCAAAATAAATTATAAGGATCATTTTTAGAATTTATGAAAGTGATTTCGAAAAGTTCCGACGATTTTGATACGATAAAATTTCATTACAGAACACTTATACTGCAAAAATAATATTAAATTATTATTTTAATATTATCGAAAATCCGTTCCGAGCATATAGAAGATTTAACTCCGAAGAGTCCGGAACAGGTCGGAAAATCGAATTTGGACATCGGAAGCGGTCAACGGCTCACCAAGTTGACGGACATTTGTCGTCACCACCGGACACGCCGATCGACAATCACGGCCATGGCCGGCGTAAGCTTCGGCCACTCTCCGGATAAGGGTCGGCTATCCGGATAAGGTCGGTCACGACCGACGAAGCTTCGACCACTATCCGGATAAGTCCTGTCCATTGTCTGGATAAGGTCGGTCACGACCGACGAAGCTTCTCGGCACCGTCCGATAAGGCTTCACTGTCGGGTAAGGTTGATTTTCAACCGACTTTGAGCCCTTATTTATATATGTTCCCGGACGTGTTTTTGTACATACCATATATCATTTTGAAGCTGTGAACCTCTACTTTAAAACGCCAGAAACATATTTTCCTTCCAAAATTTATAAAAGCCACAAAAATCCCGATCAAACAGATAGCTCAAATCTGACAGTTTTTCAAAGGTGTTTGATAAAAGTCCTCAAAGAGATTTCAGATTTTACACCAAGAATTTATGACCGGAAATATGAAAAACTATTTTCAAGTGCTAGGAGATGCGTATCCAGGATCCAAGAAGGACAACCGAGTCAAATTCAAACGAAGATATTTCAAGATTTCAGCAAACGAGGTGAGGTTATACTGTTTTAATATGTTACGGTCATCGTTGTGTCGTGTAACATGATGACCCGCGAGGGGTCGAAAGAATGAAAGAAATCCGAGACGAGTCTCACACAGATAAGAATGTTTTATGTTCATTACACAACATGATTTTGACGATTTATAAGGGTTTAATCTCACTGAGTATGCTCGCGTACTCACACCTCATCGATTATGTTTTTCAGGCTAAGGAATCGACGAACGGGACAAGCAGAAGATGAATACATATTCCCAACACGATGAAGTTCTAAAGAATAAAAGATGTTGTCGCCGTAATTGTTATTATTTTTACAAAACACTTGATGTTCTTCAACGAATATAATTTCAACGGACTATGTCCGAATATTTGATTCCCCATGTTTTTGTAAAACTTTACTGATGTTTGATTAAACGACTCTTATTGAAGATTTACTTACTAAAATGCTTCCGCAAATACTCCGGATTTATATAAAATTTTTAAGGAAAAATTGAGCCGTGTAACGTTCTTTTTAATTAAGAAAGTCAGGGCGTTACAGTTCACTTAGGTGTATTAATTAATAAGATCCTCATCGGAGTCTATGTTAATTAATACATGGCCAAGAGAAACCAACTGTTAATTTTACTTGTCATAACGTAAGTTGACTAGATAGTAAAATTAAAGACGTAAAACTCTACTTGAGAAATGTGTGTGTAAACGTCCACACGATCGTGGCTTGCATGTGCGGATTTTTCGAGGTGATGGTTGTTAGCATATATATTGTGTTTTTGAGGTTTTTCGATATATTTTGCTATGCATTATGTGATGGATCTTTTTAATTTTTATCTCAGATGTCTTTCAATCCACTAGTTGTTATTCTCAAAGAAAATAAACTTGATGGCACTAACTTTGCCGATTGGAAAAGAAATCTTGATATTGTCGTGACTGTTGAGGGGCATAATCTTGTCTTAATCGAAGAGAGCCCTCTAGAACCAGAATCGAATGCCACTCCCGAAGAGTTGGCTGAATTCCGAAATTGGAAAAGTCCGATGAGATGGCTCGCTGTTACATTTTGGCTTCACTGACAAATGTATTGCAGCATCAGCATCACACAATGGGCTCGGCCGCGGAAATGATGAAAAGTCTCACCGAGATGTTTGGTCATCAGAACCGGGCGGCTAGACAAAATGCAATGAGGGTATTGATGACAACCCAAATGTCTGAAGGGACCCTAGTAAGGGATCATGTTCTGAAAATGATGTCTCATTTGAACGAACTGAGTATACTGGGGCAACTATCGATGTGGAAACGCAGGTCGATATTATCTTAGGCAGCTTACCAAGAAGCTTTGAGCACTTCCGCATTAACTACAATATGAACCGTATGACATATAGTTTGGCGGAACTTCTGACAGAGCTTCAATCTGCTGAAGGTCTCTTCAAACAAGGTTATCATCAGATTCTTGCGGCAACCGGTGCTACTTATTCCAAACCCAAATGGGGAAAGAAGAAAAAGCAGGTTGGCCAGAAGCAAGCGGCAACCCTCAAGGTGAAAAGCAAGGCTACTCACCCCGAGGCGAACAAAAAGCCAAAGGGAAAGTGCTACAAGTGCGGTCAGAAAGGACATTTTAAAGCAGACTACCCTGCTCTTAAGAAAGGTTTGTCTCGTGCACTAGTAGTCAAAACATGTTTGGCAGCTTGTTCTTCCACTTCATGGATAGTTGATTCAGGCTCCACTGATCATGTTTGCTTTGACTCGCATGGTTTTCAGGTAACCAAGCAGCTTAGTGTGGGCGAGATTACCATCAACTGGAGTGATTATTCCAGGCTTATGGCTGTTGCAGTGGGAGTCGTGCAATTGAAGATTAATGATAAATTATTAGTCCTCAATAATGAATTATTAGTACCGGATTTTAGAATGAATTTAATTTCGGTTTCTAAATTAAAAAGCGATGGTTATTCAGTTTCTTTTGATGATGATGACATTATTAAGAAAAGAAGCGGTGAATATATTTGCAAAGGTAATTTTAATGATGGACTATATGTCGTTAATACTGCACAAACTCCTATGCATAAATCACTTAACTCTTTGTCTAAATCTAAAAAGAGAAAAGAACCTTCAAGCGTAAACCAAATATATGTGTGGCATTTACGATTAGGACATGTAAACCTTGGAAGGATTCAAAGATTGGTAGATGATGGCCCATTGGATGATCTCCAAGTTGAGTCATTTCCAATTTGTGAATCCTGTCTGGAAGGTAAGATGACCAAAAGGGTTTTTAAAACCAAGGGAAATCGTGCTCAGAATGTGTTAGAATTGGTTCATACGGATGTATGTGGTCCAATGAATATCTAGGCTAGGGGTGGTTTCGAATACTTCATCATGTTTATAGATGATTATTCGAGATACGGATACATCTATTTGATGCGACGTAAGTCTGAAGCCTTTGACAAGTTCAGACTTCAAGGCTGAAACGGAGAAGCGTCATGGGAAGAGTATCAAGTCACTACGATCTGATCGTGGTGGCAAATACCTTAGTGGAGAGTTTTTGGATTTCTTGGCGAATGAGGGGATTTCGTCCCACCACCGCTGGAACTCCACAACAAAATGGTGTGGCTGAAAGAAGGAATATGACTCTTTTAGAAATGGTTAGATCAATGATGAGTTATTCAGATTTACCTATTTCGTTTTGGGGATGCGCCTTAGAAACAGTGGCGTACATTCTAAACTTGGTGCCTTCGAAATCAGTTCCAAAAACACCCATAGAACTGTGGAGTGGGCGTAAGCCCAGTCTAGGACATGTTCGGATTTGGGGTACTCCAGCACATGTGCTGAATAAGGAAGCTGTTAAGTTGGCATCTCGTACAGAAGTACGAGTGTTTGTGGGATATCCTAAGGGAATGAAGGGTGGCTTGTTCTATAGTCTCCAGGATTAGAAGGTCATTGTTAGCACCAATGCCCCATTTCTGGAAGAGGATTATATGATTAGTCACAAGCCCATGAGCGAGATAATTCTAGAAGAGCTGAGGGGCGAGACTCCGTCTATACCAATCGTACAAGCGCCAACTAACACTGCACCACGTATCAATTCTGATACTTTTACACCAACTCAGGATTTGCCTCGTCATAGTGGGAGGGTTGTTCATCATCCCGAACGATTCATAGGCATGGGAAAGTCTTCAGACTCAATCCCAGGCGAAGATGAATCAGATCCCTAGACCTATAAGGAGGCAATCCAAGATAAAGATGCTGACTCCTGGCAAGTAGCAATGGAATCATAAATGGGATCTATGGATTCCAATCAAGTGTGGGAGCTAGTAGAACTACCTGATGGTGTACAAGCCATTGGGAGTAAATGGGTCTACAAGCGAAAGAAAGGACGTGATGGTAAGGTTGAAACCTTCAAAGCGAGGCTTGTTGCAAAAGGTTACACTCAGAAAGAGGGTATCGATTATGATGAAACCTTTTCGTCGGTAGCCATGCTTAAGTCAATCCGGATTCTTTTAGCTATAGCTGCGCATTTGGATCTGGAGATTCGGCAGATGGATGTCAAGACTGCATTCTTGAATGGGAGTCTAGACAAGGAAATCTATATGCGCCAAGCAGAGGGATTCATTGCTGAAGGAGAAGAGCACTTGGTGTGCAAGCTTAAGAAATCCATTTATGGACTTAAGCAAGCATCTAGATCTTGGAACACTCGTTTTGACGAAGTTGTCTAGTCATATGGATTCGTCCAATGTCCGAGTGAGAGTTGTGTGTATAAGAAATGCAATGGAAATGTGTTGGTGTTTCTTGTACTGTATGTAGACGATATCCTTCTGATTTGAAACAACGTGAATGAATTGTCGGATGTACGGATATGGCTATCTGAGCAGTTCGATATGAAGGGTCTAGGAGAAGCAGGACACATCCTTGGAATCAGGATCTTTCGTGATCGGAAGAAAAGGATGTTGTGCTTATCCCAGACATCCTATATCGATACAGTGCTGAAGCGGTTTAGCCTGGAGAATTCAAAGAAAGGTTTTCTACCTTACAGACATGGAATTCAACTATCTAAGGATATGTGTCCTAAGACACAAAAGAAGATAAATGACATGAAGATGGTCCGTTATGCATCTGCTGTGGGAAGTCTCATGTATGCTATGCTTTGCACTAGACCAGATATCTGTCATGCCATAGGCATGGCTGCTAGATATCAGTCAAACCCAGGACCAGGACACTGGATTGCTGTCAAGCACATACTCAAGTACCTGAGAAGAACTAGGGAGTACATGCTTGTATATCAAACAGACGACCTGTTTCCAGTGGGTTACACTGACTCAGATTTTTCATCGGACAAAGAAAAGTCCAAGTCTAATTTAGGTTATGTGTTTAGCCTGGGACTTAGATATGATTGCCGATTTGCCGAAGGGTATTACACTTTATTGTGACAATACTGGTGCAGTCGCAAATTCGAGGGAACCACGAGCCCACAAGGCAAGTAAACATATCAACCGCAAGTACCACATCATACGACACTTCGTAAAGGAAATAGACGTAGTTGTAGCCAGGGTTACATCGGAAGATAATCTTGCTGAACCTTTCACGAAAAGCCTACCTTCAAAAGTTTTGAAAGGCATGTGGAAGGAATGGGATTACGGTGTATGGCAGCATTGCTTTGAGTATAAGTGGGAGAAATGAGAGACTATGTAATAGAGTAGTATACTTAAAAGCATGCTTTGAGTATAAGTGGGAGATTGTTAACATTGTATACTGCAAAGCATACTTTATGCTTGTATTACCTAATTTCCCTGTTACTACCTATGAGAATATTAATTACATTTAATCACATGTTTTGCATATTTATTCACGTTATGGTTATGCAAATAAAATGTCTAGTTATTTTATATTGTAGATAATGTGGTGTGTTGGTGTTACACGGAAGATCACATTATCGGTCGGTGCCTTATAAAATAATATAATAGTTCACAACCTATATAATTATTAGACAA
Organism: Orobanche coerulescens; assembly: GCA_033398695.1. Taxonomy (NCBI): domain Eukaryota; kingdom Viridiplantae; phylum Streptophyta; class Magnoliopsida; order Lamiales; family Orobanchaceae; genus Orobanche; species Orobanche coerulescens. The sequence continues at coordinate 39,489,154 of CM065809.1, read as the reverse complement.
ATTATATAAAAGGTTGGTGTGTATGCTTGAGAATAGTTGGTCTTGACTATTAGCATACATTAGCGTATTTGCATACGTGGAACTGGAACGAGGTGAGATAGTGTTTTCTGTACTGACTGTAAGAAGAACGTAAATTTCGGATAATTATTATTTCTTTATTCTAAGTATATAATATTTAATTGTGTATTTATAATAATTATTGCTTTGATTTACCATAGGTGAGAGTCAAAATGATCGACTCAATAAGCCTCGTATCTTGGGCAATAATATTGTTTATACGACAGTTATTATTATTATTACTAGAAATTGTGTCCCGACTCGTGCGGGTTGATGATGTCCCCTTGAGGAGCTCGATAAGGATTATTATATTAAACCCTCCAGGTGGATTTAATTTCGATATAATAATAAGGTTCGAGTGGTACTACTCTTGGATACGATATTAATTAATTAAAGCTGTCAGTAGCTTATAATTAATTAATGGGCATTCGATATCTTAAACACGGGAAATAATATATTTAATGAGGAGCCCAATTTCGTAATTTGGGATTTTGGTAGGAAGTGCAATATCAACTTTTAGTGGACTAAGTTGATATTAATTGATTCATTATATTAGGAAGAGTCCTAATAAGGTAAGATGAATTTATTGGGAGTCCTTCCATAATCCTCCTTAAGATCCCTAGTAGTAGTCCAAGAGCCTATATATAGGACATATTGGGTTGGCCGATTTTTGCATCAAACATACACAAGAAATTTCGGTTTTTTCTTCTAAGTGTTTAATTGTGGATCTTGACTTGTGTCTTTGATTCCACAATTGAGAGAACACTTTTATTCTTGCTACATATCGGAATAACTTGAAGAAAATAAAATCTAGAGTTGTGAGGGATATAATTCGGCCGATCCCAAGGTTGTCCAAGAAAGATTCGGTAGCTCGTTTCCCACACAACGTCTGGGTTAATGCGGATAGGTGGTACATCTCACTGTCACCGCGATCAATCTATTCCTTTGAGAAACTGGCGAGCGACTTCACGTCATACTTCGCCGCCAAGGTCACCATAACAGAATGTCCCCACCGCATGATGAAAATCAGACAGGTGGAAGACGAGTCTGATGCGAAATATATCGACCGGGTGTATGATATAGTCCTCACCGGCGAGCCCATAAGCGACGAGCTCGCCCTCTACTCGGTCCTAGGGGGATTCTATGGTCATTCACCCATGTTCAAGCACCTCACGAAAGACATCCCCACAACCTACGCGACCTTCCGCGCCAAGGCTGCCGATTTCCTGGCCAGGCAGAGGCTGCTCACCCTTCGCCTAGGCGAGGGGATGCCGCCTCCCGTCCAAAAGACGGTGATCGCCAAATCCAAAAAGGCGGTCGCCAAGCCACCCGGTGATTTCAAGGCCTTCGAGGGTGTGGAAGCCCATCTCCTCCACAACTTCAACCGAACTCCGGCCCATATTTTTACGCCATCAAGGGACGCGAACCGCTTATCAAGCCAAAGGCGATAAGGGACAACGGTCATGTGGAACACAAAAAATTTTGTGCTTACCATAAGAGTCCCGGTCACAGCACCAACCAATGCTGCGACCTCCTCAGGCAACTCTGGAGATTGTTCGAGGAGGGCAAGCTGGACAGTTTATTGGCTTAGTCGGAGCCCCATCAATCTCCGAAACCGGTCGCCAGAGTCGAACGCGACAGGCCATAAGACTCATACGAGTCGACCCCCCGATGAACCTCGACGGTCGGATCTATTTGCTTCAATCAAGAGGTGGGAACTTCGGAAGTCTTTCCCCGATTCCCACCACATCAAACCAAAGGTTATTGCCTGAGCAACGCCTCGAAAAAGAGGAGGACTCGCTCGCCCTCTAAAGTTCGTCATCTAACATGATGGACCTAGGCAGGCGATCGACTCCCCCAGAACAACGTATACCGTTGAGGATCGCCAACTAACATGACGGTCCGAGGTAGAAGAGTGCCGCCATGGTCGTGGAGGTCGATGAAACTGACGACCCGTCCATGCAAGGTTCCTTTGGGCAGAGATCACTCGCCCTTCGTTTAAATACGAGGCGGGCGCAGCCGAAGGACTCTCCAAAACAAATTAGAGGATGACTCGCTTGCTCTCTAAAGTTCGTCATCAACATAAAGGACCTAGGCAAGCGATCGCCTCCCCTTGCACAATGTATACCGCCGAGGATCGCCAACTAACATGACGGTCCGAGGTAGAAGAGTGCCGCCATGGTCGTGGAGGTCGATGAAACAGACGACCCGTCCATGCAAGGTTCCTTTGGGCAGATATCACTCGCCCTTCGTTTAAATACGAGGCGGGCGCAGCCGAAGGACCCTCTAAAACAAATCAGAGGATGACTCGCTCACCCTCTAAAGTTCGTCATCAACATGAAGGACCTAGGCAAGCGATCACCTCCCCTTACACAACGTATACCATCGAGGATCACCATCTAATATGACGGTCCGAGGTAGAAAAGTGCCGACATGGTTGTGGAGGATGATGGAACCGTTCTCTATGATCATGCAAGGTTCCTTTGGGCAGCGATCGCTCTCCCTTCGTTTAAATACGAGGCGGGCGTAACCAAAGGACCCTCCAAAATAGATCTGTGGACACGTTCGCCCACCCTCAAAGGTCCATCATCTAACATGGTGGACCCGGACAATGCGACGCATCCCTCCCCCCATCACAACTTATAACATCGAGGGTCGCCATATAACATGACGATCTGAGGTAGAAAAGTGCTAGCAAGCCACGGTCGTGGAGTCGATTAATCCGACGACGCCCCATGCAAGGACTCCTCCAGACCAAGACCGCTTGCCCTTCGTTTAAATATGAGGCGGGCATAGCCTACTGAGGACCTTCACAATTAAGTGAGTCACGAGAAGTTGGCCATCAGTCGGAATGTCGCTCGCGCATAAGACATGATCGCGGAGGTCGGTTCCCTCGAACTCCGCGATTGTGCATGGTTACTCTAGGCCGGGATGGTCGGCCTTCCTCGAGGAATCTGCAAAATTTAAGACCGCTCACTAAACGATTTATTTTTGTCTCCTTACTTTCACTATGTAAACAAAAACAAGGGGGAAGAGCGGAGCTATATATACCACGATCGTCTTTACTCAAATGCAAAAGACTCGGAAAGACAATCATACAAGCAAGAAATCAGAGAAGCAAATATTTATTTCATCACTTGGAATACAAATACAAACACGGTCGCCCGAAGGCAAAAATACAACGAAAGCCACAAAAAATTACAAGTCAAAAAAGCGAGAAAATCTCAGGGATCGGCGCCCGTTCCATCGCCAGCACGTCCGAGGGCTCGGCAGTTTTGGCGGCCACCTCTTCCTTGTGGACGCCAACTCGCTGGTTAGTCGGGCGACGGTCACCTTCAACTGGTCGGCCTCCTTCTGCGCGGCCGCGTGCGACCTGCGGGCTTCCGTAATCTGGTCCCGCATCCGGTCAGTCACCGCCTGCGCCCGGTCAACATCCTGCCTCGCCTGCTTAGCCGCCTCTACGGAGCTCTTCTCCATGGCTACGAGCCTGTCGCCAAACTCATTGTTTTGTTTCCGAGCAGCTTTGAGGTCCGCATGGAGACGAGAGGTGGACGGCCGCCCCTCATAGTCCCGCACGGCTTGAGCAGCCATCGTCGCCGTCTAGAGGGCCAGCGCGAAAGTAGAGTGCATCGCGTCAGCGGATCGCTGGTGTGCGATCGCATCTAGATCGGTTGTCCAGGCCTTCGGGAGGGAGGCGGTAGCCCGAGCGACGTAAGAAGGGATATCGCTGACCTTGCGAGGAGCTTTACTCGTCAGGAAGTCCAACACCATCGGCGAGCAGTTTGGGTCAGAGTGGCGGATCCTGCACAAATGGCAAAAGAGTCAAGTGTATTTCCTACACAAGTTTCATAACTCAGCAAAACGACCAGGCTTATCTTTCGACCTTCTCTGGGTCACGGCCGAAGAACGGCCTACCACGCGAAGTCTCGGCCTCAGCGGTCGCCATGGACTGAAGGAAAGCCAAAGATGGCATGGACCCCTCCACCAGAGGAATCGCGGAAAGAGGAGGTACAGAGATCGGCGGCTCGTCTACAGTGGCAGGGGCATAGGGCTCCACAGTCCTCTGTTTCTTGCGGATGAGCCAAAGTCGCTCCTCCTCCCGAGGCTCCTGCTCTTCGATGACAGGCTCTTGGAGAGGTCTTGCCTCCGAGGTCAGTCGCAGCGGAGCAGCAGGAGCTCAGCTCACCTTTTTCCCTTGACGAAGGCGGTTCATGACCCCCGGATTAGACAAGGACGCATTTAATGCTGCCCTCGAATACTGCTTGCGCGTCGTTTCGAGGGCACACCAAAGGACAAAACCGTCGAACTCCCCCAACAGGAGCACGACATGTGCCCTGATGACGTTTTCAAAACCGCTGTCATTTCCCGCTCATTGCAGCGATCGAATAGGTCGTACAAATTCAAAATCAGTCTGTTCGAGAGACGATCATCTGTTCCATAAAATGCTGAGTTGCTCGTCTCAGTCAAGCGATCGACAGTAGAACCACCTCACCCCACGACTTCAACATCGGAGTGAGTTGGGGGGCAATTGTTGTGCGGCGATTTATACGCCTCGACGGCGATCGGCATAAGGGCCGAGCGACCAAAGCTAGCATCAGATAATCCAGGGCAGACTTGCCAAGCGAAGAGTCCAGACCGAGATCAGGTACCGAGCGATCAACGTCCAGGGCGATCACCTCTTGGCACCTAGCGATCGACTCTGGTGCCCGACCAAGGACGACCATCCTATACCACGTGTAAGGTCATCATCCGTCATTTATACGACGACCGGATCTCAGAGTGAAGACCCACATGCAGATCCGCGAATGGCGCCGCAGAATAAGGATCTTTGACTCCATCCCATCAACAGCTGTCAACGACAAGGACTGCCTCACCTACCGACAGACCCGCCGAAAGGTCCTAGGTGGGACCTCCCGAGACAGCGACACAGGACGCGTGTTGTCTTCTCATTGGTTCGCACATCCGGCTGCCAGCAGCTGCTGCGGACTTTAAGGAGACCAACTCATGTGCTAAATATGATCGCCCGCTTATTATAATACATGAAAGACGATCACCCAGCGACCTCCACTCCTATAAATAGGAAACCTCCAGCAACTGGAATAAGGTTCATAGGTTCAGAAATTATTTACATACGAGAGTTCAGCTAGATTCACATAGTGAGAGACAATCAATTTCTCGCAATTGATTACAGCACTCCATATTTGTTACAAGAACTCACAAAGCATCAACTCTGGTTCTTCCGGCAATCATCAGCACTCAAGAGCTAGATAACTAGGGTCTTTACACTCATTGTAATTGTACTCTAACATTAATATTTGTACTCCTAAGTATTCGTTTTAATAATATCTCGCGAGAGCATTCAAGGCAGGGACTAACAACCCCGGCAAATATTGTGTTATTTACATTCTCTCGGACGTGCTCTCGCATTTTGTTTGTTACTCATCCATTATAGCACTCCCTTCCGAATAATATTTTGGGTAACGACATATTCGATTACTATAACTAGTAAGTCTTCTAGGCGCGAATCTTTAAGGAAATAAATATTCCTTAACTTCCGAGAATAAATCACTTTGTCCCTTTGCTTTAATCAAGTCTGCACGTGACTTTCCGTCATTGTTGACTTTTCAGCGTTTGCTGACATAGACTTAGTTGATGTCAAAACTTAGCTGATATTCCGTCTTTGATATCTGGTCTTCATGTAACTCCACTGATATTTGCCTTGGTCAAACTCCACTGATATTTTGCTTTGACCAAATTCGACTGACGTCTGTCTGGTCAACCTTAGCTGATATTCTCCTTTGATCAAACTTGGACGATATTTTAGCTGTTTTGTACTTGGCCAAAAATTGTCTTTAGTGATATTCAGATGTACTTCTGACTTGGTCAAACCCGGCTGATATTTTTCTTTGACCGAAACTCGACTGATGTTTATTGGTCAACCTTAGCTGATATCTTGCATTGACCAAAACCTGGCTGATATATGCCTGTTCTATACTTAGCTAAATTTCTACCTGATCAACACGATCAATACTTAGCCTAATTTTTTAAAGGCCTGTAGAAGATACTCATTTGGTTCTTCTTTACAATGACAAGCACATATATTTTAAATAATCTTTGAATACAGATATGACATCATCAAAATCTTAAAATTATATTCCTAACAAATTCCCCTTATTTTGATGATGGCAAAACTTAATGTTCAAATGTAGTAAAATCATCATACAAACAAGTAAAATAACTGAAATGTAAAGACTTAGTCTGTTTGAGACAACAAGAGGTTGTCATTCAGGTCGACTCTAATAAACTTTCAATATTTGAGATTACAATACAGTCCTTCAAGGAAAATTACAAAAATACAAGTAACAATTACAAGTGATTGACAAAAGAAAATTAGGTTCTCCCTCTTCCTCTTCCTCTTCCTCTGATCCTTGCTGGAGAGAGAGACTTCATTATCTTCGCTCTAATTGGCTTATGTACCATTGGGATCAGCCTATACTTATTCTTGACTATAGTGGATGCAAATATGTGATCTTCAAGGGAGGTATACTTGTTCTTTATGCATAGATCCTTTATTTCCTCCTGAAGTGTTTCATCATCCAACTTTCCATACATGTTACTTGGAGGGTCCTGTGGTCTGAAGTCAGGGATTCTTGGATAAGAATTGAAAACCTCTTCAAAAACCCTCTTCATAATTTCCCACAGATTGGGCCAATTCATTTTTGTGTAGTCAATGAAGATTTGTTGAGAAGTGCAGTCACAGTCTTTAAGGATTTCCCAAAAATAATATTTTTCAATGAATTCTTTCTTGGCAACCCTCCATTTATTTCCAGCTACCTCTAGAATAAACTCCTCAACATAGTAAAGCTCTTTATCTTCCCTGCACAGTGGCACATCAGAGTCCTGCCTAGTTCTCATTTTCTTAGCTGCAGGGCCTTCAGGTGGTGCATCTGTGCTTTTCCTCTTCTGATAACTTGAGTCTCCAGTTTCAGGGAAATGGATGATTGGAGGTGCATGTGAGCTTTCGGGGACCATAGTTAGTGCCGCCTACCTCCACTTGGATCTCATTTCTTTCCCCTTTTTGCCAGCATCAATAATTTGTGCCAACTGCTCCTCCACCTTGTGCATGAAATCTTGCATTGCAAGTGGCATCCTGGAAGATGTTGGTGGAGGAGAGGGTTTTTTTCTGCTCAGCAAGGAGTCTATTTTGCTGTTAAGGGACAGCAGGTGTGGTTCCACTTTTGTTGCCAGAAGTTTTGCAACAATATCTTCTACCATGGTTCGGATCAGCTCAGATATGTTTAAGGGAAGCTGAAATTCAGGTGCCTCTGCCTGAGGGATGTTTTCAGCTGTGTTTTCTATGCAGCTGGCTTTTGAGCTGTAGATTATAACCTTCTGTCAGCTGACTTTTGAGTAGAGGGGGATTTTGCCGATTGTTCCCCCTGCATCCCCGATTTCTCAGCTCGTGAGGGTTGAGCTGAGTTGGAACCTTGATCAGGTGTATCCTGATCATAATCCTTATCATCCTTCTTCTCATATTTTCCTTCGTCTTCTCCTTCTTCTTCATTCTCTTCATCTTTTTTTCTTCTACTTCTTCATTTTCTTTTTCATCTCCTTCTCTGACTTCATCCTTCTTTTCTTCTTCTACTCCAACAATCTCTCCTTTATCATCAAATGATTTGTCATGGGCTACCCCTTCCATGATATTAAATATGAACTGATCCATATTGTTTTTAAGATTGGATATGGACCAGTTGTCATCAAGAAGTAGGCTCATATCAGACTCATGATAGAACACTTTGATCAGCTGTTCTTTAGCTATGGGGTAGTCCCATCCACTTCTCTCTACTAACTACTTTAGCTCAGAAAAGCTAAGATTTTTTAAACCCTTCCATTCTTTGTAGATATTACAAAGAAAAATTTAAGTGCTTGTTTTCTTACCATTTGCAATGGCATCTTGGTAAGATTTAGTGGATTGTTCTCCGTGAGGTTGAAAGAGTATTTAACATTATGTTCCTCAAGGAGCTCTTTAGTTTCTTCTTCTTCTTCTGGGACACTTGGGAGTGTCAGGAGCGGAACTTCTGGAAGAAGTGTTTTAGCAAGATCTTCTTCTTGTATCAACTCGGTAGATTGAGCTGGTTGATCTGTGGATGTGATAAATAGTGGTGCATCTAGGGTGGTGGTGATTTCAGGGATCTCATCTGTCTTTTCTTTTGAGGACTTAGATGAGTAGTCCACCAGTCCCTTTTGTCTCTTGGGGGATGATTCTGGAGATGATGTGATTTGAATGATTTCTTCTTTCTCAGGTGACTTTCTCTCCTTTAAAAATTTTGGGGACATGGAGATTGTCACTATCTGTACTAATTTAGGTACATGTGAGGTTTGTTCAGCTGTAGCTAACTTTTCTAACAGAATGTTAGCTGCAGTTTCTTCAGGTGAGGTCAGAGCAGGTGGAATCTCAGCTGCTGTTTTTTTGGGGAAATCTCAGTTGCAGTTGGGATGGCTGCAAGTGATTTATCTTGCTCTTTATTTCCTGAGTTTGTGGCTGCTTTGTAGGAAGATGTACCAGGCTTCATCCTCTGAAGTAATTCCAAATATATTATGTGCATATTTCTCCACGGCAGCTTGGTCCAAGTGACCGAGTCTCTTGCTGCTGTGAAAGTTCTCTGCCTTCCCTCTGGCCTTGCCCAGAAATTCTAGAATCCAACTTATTTGAGTTCCAAAGGCTAGTTTCTATGCAAACTTTTTGTTCTTAGAAATCCCAGCTGACCTTATTTACCTCTATTACTAATTGCCTGTAGATATGATCAGGCCAATTAATCCTTTGACTTTGATTCATGACGCCCATGCCGATGTATTTAGAAGAGGACATCTGGTCATAGCTCCCTGACATCCCCATCACAATTTTGTTGGTGATGTCCATCATGTATCTATATTCCTTCTGGACATCAGACTTCCTGGCTGTGAACTTCATCTTCATCGGCTGTTCAGGTATCTTTATCCAGTGCCATAAGTTCACAGGGTTCTGCTTTAGAGCCTCAACTGCGTACCCTTTTTCTCCAGCTGAAATGCATCAACAACGGTCTGCTTGGTTATGACGATTGATTCTCCAAAGATTGAGCTTTCTATTCCCCTCTCGGTAACTTGAGCTTCCTTGTAGAAACAGATGACATCCTCTTTGAACAGTTGAGAAGGATTGATGTCCAAAAAGTGATAGATTCAATTCTTCTTTATCCTCAGGGTCAGGTCCGCCATTAACAAGGAGTTATTTGATTTCTGCCATTAACAAGGAGTTATTTGATTCTAGTAGTCCGAGAAAAAGTCCACGACGATGCTGAATATTAGTTGTTCTTTCACCATCCTCAGGTTGATATCATTGAAGTAGGCTGTTGCGTCTATCCCTGCAATTTTTGAAGCTTTTTGGCGCAGTGAAATTCTTGTTTTTGCTTTTCTGGAAAAAATAGGGTTTTTGCTTGAAAGTTTTGAAGATGATAGGGTTTTGATGAATTCAATCGTCTTAAATAGTTACTTTGAGAGTCGGGTTTTAAAAATAATAATTTATTGCAAGAACGGCGGTTCATATGTCATGGTTGGAGACGTGGAGTTACTGTGATAGTGTATATGAACGACATGTAATTTTTAAATAAATAAAAAGAAATTAGAAACTTAGTTGGTTGACTGTTTGACTTCTGTTACAGCTGAAATTTTGATTCCTTGCTTCTTTTTTATCATATGTGTAATCTTATTGTGAATGTGATCAGCTAACTTTCTGCATCAAGGCTGTGGTTTTGATCAGCTAACATTTCTCGTCTGTGCTACCGATCAGCTGACATTTCTCGTCTGCGCTCCTGATCAGTTGGCATTTCTCGTCCGTGCTCCTGATCGGTTGTCATTTCTCATCTGTGCTTATGATCAACTGACTTTTCTCGTCTGTGCCTTTGATCAGCTGACTTTCTTCATCTTCAGATTTTCAGATAGGCACTAGATTCCTAGTGTAGAAGTCCAATACCCCTGCTTAGTTCGAGAAACCTTTCCTCTTGTAATGGTTTTGTGAATATGTCGGCAATCTGGTACTCTGTGCTGACTCTTTCCACCCTTATTCTTTTGTTGAGTACATGGTCTCGGATGAAATGATGCTTGACATCTATGTGCTTTGTTCTCGAATGTAAGACTGGATTGTTTGTTATAGCAATTGCGCTATTGTTGTCACACCATATTGGAACTTCATTTGTAATGATGTTGTAGTCCCTTAGCTGTTGTCTGATCCATAGTATTTGGGCATAACTACTACCTGCAGTTAGGTATTCTGACTCAGTTGTGGATATTGAGTTGGACACCTGCTTCTTACTGAACCAAGATATTAGTCTGGTTCCAAGGAATTGACACATCCCAGTGGTGCTTTACCTGTTGATTTTGCATCCTGCAAAGTCAGCATCATAATATCCTCATAATTCAAAGTTGTCATCTTTTGGATACCATAATCCAATATTGATTGTGGATTTTATGTATTTGATTATCATTTTAGCTGCTTCCTAATGAGACTGCTTTGGCTTGGACTGAAATCTTGCACACACTCTACTGCATATGAAATGTTAGGTCTGCTTGCAGTGACGTATAATATTGATCCAATTAGTCCTTTGTAGTGTGTTGGATTCACGGGAATGCCTCCATCATCGGAATCAATGTGTAGAGATGTGCTCATTGGTACTCTCAGGGGTTTGGCTGACTCCATGCCAAATCTTTTGATCAGTTCATTTGTGTATTTTGCTTAGTTGATAAATATTATAGTTTCAACTTGTTTGGCTTGTAAGCCAAGAAAGAAGTTCAGTTTACCCATCATGCTCATCTCAAATTCTCCTTGCATGAGGTTTAAAAATTTTTCACATAGCCCAGGGTTTGTTGAGCCAAATATGATATCATCCATATATACTTGAACTAGTAGTATGTGGTCTTTGTAATACCCGAGATTTCTGATGTGTATTTAAACCTTGTGATATTGTATTTGTTGCATTTTGATCTGAGTATTATTCTACTTATTTCATGATCCGCTGTTGTTGAGCGTATGATTGCATGAAGGTGTTCTAAATTGTGATTTTTGCACATATAGCGCACGCTATCGACTTAGCGTAGCGTACGCTAAATTGGGTTCGTAGCGCACGCTATGTATGAACTGTAGCACACGCTATACGTAGTCAACACGATTAAGACAGGGTGGTAGGTGAGATCAGCCGCGGATCTTGGTCGGATCATGTCGGGATGAACCTGGACGGCTTTCGAGAAAAGCCGAGTCAATGCTGTAGCTCACGCTACTGGTATAAGGATAGTGCACGCTAAGTGTTGAGTACAGTGAGGTCAGTAAGCTTCGTATGGCCGTTAGCGCACGCTATGAATATAGACTAGCGCGCGCTAATAACCATTTCCTATATATAGGACATCACCCTTTTTCATTTTTCAGACTTTTTCACTTCCCAAATCCGAATTCTTAGACTTAGAGAGTTACTTTCTCCATCCTCAACCTCTCATATCATCATCCTAGCACGAGTTTGAAGATTTTAGATCATTGGAGATTGGTGTTCAAGCCCTCGGTGTTGGATTTCTTCAAGTTCCTCCTTGTTCTTCACTAGTTTGAGGTAGGTGATTCTTCACCAATTTAAGTAGTATTCTTAAGGATGTTTTGATCATGATTTGGGATTATCTAGACAGTTAGATTCATACGTAGTCGAGCATCATGTTGTTAGAAGGATATTTTTGATTTTTCGGTACTTCTTCATCGTATAAAACATTGAACCTTTTAGTGTTTGAACTCTTAGCATATTCATGAAGCTTCAAAACCTATTATGACCAGTTTATGGAGATTATCAAGTTCTTTTGTTTTTACATAATGGAATTATACGTTTTGGGACATAGAATGGATGGAACTTAGGATATTTCCTTGAAGATCAATATGAATTATGGTATTGTGATGATTATACGTATCCTTGTATCTCGAAGTTGTTTAATCCGTCAAGATCATTCATAAACCGTATGAGCATGATATGCATGGAGATGACATGTATTAACACTGACTATTTCATGAGTTTCATCACCATTATATCTAGTCCGCTAACCAGTAGTAAACTTCCATGCACGGTTAGCGCACGCTAAGATACGTATATTAACGTGCGCTATCGGGAATGAGTATCGTACGTCACATTTGGTACGTAACGTACGTTATGTCATCAGGCGAGTCAGTCGGCTGATCAGAGAGGACTGTCAGTACATAGGTAGCGTACGCTAGACTTCGTGCTAACGAGCAGGCTTAACGCAAGTTACGTAGAATACGAAGCGTACGCTAAGTAGTTCAGGCAGATTACATTTTAAGAGCTTTCGGCCGTAGATCAGATTGCTATACATTCGTACGACATGAGATGAATTCTATATTAATTCTTTTGTTAAGGTTCGAGCTTGCTACGTTGATCGAAGGAGGCGGCTTTCGAGTGTGTTGAGATCATTGGAGTGATTAGTTCTTGCCATCTTTGAGGCAAGTATCAAAATTTGTTAATATTGGTATTTTGAGCATGCATGTGGTTTATTCATGTTGTTGAACATGGAATTTATTTCGTTGAATTGTCATGATATTCGTTATCTAGTGTTTATATGTTCATGTTGATGGACATAGTGATTTTTTGCATATATGTATACATGAGTTGTGTTTGTGTATGTTGTACGATCTATGCTGAGGGAGCTGGATCGGATGTCCACCTCGTGTTGGTCCGACGGGATCATCTTGGGATCTATGCTGAGGGCGCTGGATCATTGGAATACCCATACTGTGTTAATGGAATCTTGTGGATTCGCATTGTTGGATTCCGGTAGCGGAAGTCCGTGTGGTGTATCTCGTTATGTATTGTTGATGCATATTCGATTTGTTTAATATGATACTTGTACTAGCATCGTTTTGCTAACCCCTTCGGGGGTGGACATTTGTTTTGATGTTCAGATAGCCGAGGAGCGGGGAAACAGCCACAGTACCGACGTGACGACGAAGGGGCTCAATGATGTTTGTTGTTATTGTAATTTGTCTTCTTGGTTCATTTTCAGTACTCGAGTACACGTGTCTTATTAATATCATTTCGACATGGTTGTATTAATTAACTCAATGGATCAGTTGAAACCGGTTTTGTATTTTGAACTTCTGTGGTATTGTTGGATTATATTTACATTTCTTTTAATTAGCCTTGTAAATCCTTACTTAAAGGGTTTACGGCGCTGTAATTATTCCGAATATCTCAGGGTGTTACAGAATATGGTATCAGAGCTAAGATTCATGGATATCTTGGCAGTCGGGTTTTAGTTGGATTTGTTTTCGTTATTTGATTTACGGGTCGTTTGTAACATCACTGTTCAGCCAAAGTCGTCATGTGGACCGTGGTTGTAAGTCTCCTAATCTCTTATACTACCGTTTTACTTAATTTCTGTTTTATTGACGGGCTTTATTTTAGAAAATTTTGTCTTGGATATTGAGTAATTGTGTTTACAGTATGTTGAGGGGAGGACGTGGACACGGATGCGTCCGTGGACGTGATAATGTGAGACAGGAGGATTCCGCAACTACCCCAGAATTATCGGCTAGTCGAACCGATTCCCATTCTGGAGGACAGCAGAGATCAGCGAATGACAACGCGAATCCTAACATGCCGGGAGTGCTTCAACAGGTGGTGGCTCAGATAAACTAGTTCGCTCAGGTAGTTGACCGCATGCAGACGGCGATGTGACAGCAGCACCATGAGGACAACTGGGGAGACAGATGGCTTGCTGAGGTGGTCAAATTGCACCCACCAAAATTTGACAGATCTGCTGAGGCACTTACTTGGGATCATTGGCTAAAGGAGTTAGAGAAGATATTTGCGGGTATTACCTGTCCCGAGGACCGGAAAGTTCCTATTGCCCAGTATTTTCTGACTGGGGAGGCTTTTGACTGGTGGGAAGCTATTCGACCTGAGAATCATAATGCTGACTGGACGGAATTCAAACTAATGATGGAAGCACAATATTGTCCTTGTCCAGTTAGAGAGGCAAAAATCCGAGAGTTTTTCTCACCGCAGAGTTCGGAAGCATCTGTGACAGACTTAATCAAAACTTTTAATCATCAGCTGACTTGTGTGCGACACTTGGTCAGAACGGAGGCAGAAAAGATTTTTCATTTCGAAATGCAGATGAAGCCGGAGATTCAACAGTACATGTCCGTATTCGAGTGTACTACGTTGCGACAGTATCAAGACAAAGCGCTGGCCTACGACATGAAAGAGGCGGCGGTGGAGAAATCGATGGAGGCAATGAAGCAAAAAGTGTCCGGCAACTTCTCGGAAAACAAGAGTGGTGGGCCCCGCAAAGGCCAGTCTTCATTTTATTCATCTAGAAAACCTCCACAACCTTCTCGAGGTGGAAAGAAGTTCCGGACAACATCATCAGTTTCGGACGCATCAAAGAAGTGCTATAATTGTGGTCGAGCAGGGCATATTCGACGTGATTGCCCCGCATCTTCTGTGACTTGTTTCGATTGTTGGCAAGAAGGGCACCGTGCGGCTTTCTGCGGAGTTGCGACTAGATCATTCGGTACTCGCACTCCAGCGCCAGTTCCGAAGGAGATAAGTGTGAACCAGACGTAGCAGAGTGGATTTCAGCAGCAGAATGTTGGGAAGAGAGAGACATCCAGTGCTGGGTCCGTTCCTCCGCGCCTGTACGAGATGAGGAAATCTGACGATCAGAACACTGCTATTGCATCAGGTACGATTCAGATCCTTTTGCAACCAGTTAGTGTCTTATTCGATTCAGGAGCTGCACATTCTTTCATATCATTGAACTGTGTTAATCGTTTGAAAATATCATGTTTATTTGATTGTGAACCTTATGTTGTGGGTTTGCCGAGCGGAGAAAGAATTGTGGGAACCCTAGAAACTAGAGATTTTCCAGTGTCTATAGGAGGGAGAGACTGGCCAACGAATCTTATTTTAGTCGACATCCTGGGTGACGATTTAATTCTCGGAGACGATTGGCTCAACCGTTATGGAGCTATTTTGAATTACCGAAAGAGAGTCATTTCTATCATTGCTGATGACGGATCTGAACACTTATTCAGAGGATGGAGACCGGGAAGTTCGGGAAAATTGATCAAAGCGATGAAAGCAGTGAAATTACTGAAGCAGGGATGTCATGGACTTTGGTGCTATGCCATGAGGAAAGAGGAAGGAGTAGACCTCTCATCTATTCCAGTTGTGAACGAATTCTCAGATGTATTCCCTGACGAACTACCTAGGTTACCTCCGCAGAGAGAAGTGGAGTTCACTATCGAATTAGATCCTGGAGCCGCTCCTATTTCCAAAGCACCATACCGTATGGCGCCTACCGAGATGTATGAACTAAAGAAGCAACTGGAGGAATTATTACAGAAGGGTTATATTCAACCTACCATTTCTACTTGGGGAGCGCCCATTCTCTTTGTCCGGAAGAAAGATGGATCCCTCCGATTATGTATTGATTACAGGGAGCTAAACAAGGGGACGATCAAGAATAAGTATCCTATACCTCGGATCGACGACTTGTTTGATCAACTGCAAGGGGCAAGGGTATTCTCGAAGACTGACTTGCGATCAGGATACCATCAGTTGAGAATTAAGGAATCAGATATACCGAAATCTGCTTTCAGATCCCGGTATGGGCACTATGAATTCGTGGTGATGCCATTCGGACTTACCAATGCTCATGCGGGATTTATGCAATTGATGAATCGGTTATTCTTAGAATATCTAGATAAGTTTGTGGTCGTTTTCATTGATGACATCTTGATCTATTCGAAAGACACAGAGGAGCATGCTGAGCATTTGCGTGTGGTTTTGAGCACCTTGAGGAATGAACAACTTTATGCGAAGATTTCCAAATGCGAGTTCTGGCTTAGGAAAGTAGCCTTCCTTGGGCATGGGATATCAGCTGACGGAGTTCAGGTGGACCCGAAGAAAGTCGAAGCAATCTTGGAATGGGAAGCTCCTAATAACGTGAAAGAAGTCCGAAGCTTCTTAGGACTTGCTGGATATTATCGTCGTTTTGTAGAGGGATTTTCCAAAATTGCTCGTCCGCTCACTCAACTGTTACAGAAAACTCAAAAGTTCACATGGGATGGGAAATGCCAGGCTGGTTTTGACGAACTTAAGAGGAGACTGACGACAGCACCTATATTAGCATTACCAGCTGGAACTGATGGGTTCATGGTATACAGCGATGCTTCAAATCAGGGTCTGGGATGTGTGTTGATGCAAAAGGATAAGGTGATTGCCTATGCTTCTCGACAGTTGAAACCGTACGAAGTTAATTACCCGACTCATGATCTGGAGTTAGCAGCTGTGGTCTTTGCCTTGAAAATTTGGCGACATTATTTATACGGCACTCATTGTCAAATCTTTACAGATCACAAAAGCCTCAAGTACATTTCCAGTCAGAAAGAATTAAACATGAGGCAGAGAAGGTGGCTGGAATTGATCAAGGATTATGACTTGTAAATCCTCTATCATCCGGGTAAAGCAAACGTAGTAGCTGATGCACTGAGCCGTAAACCTGTTTCTCTTCGTGTGTTGGACGCACTTACGTCCCAAACCAGCATTCAACGAGAACTGATCCGCGAAGGGATTGAAGTATGGTCACCAGGAATCTAGGGGCAACTATATGTGATGGAACTAACTTCGTCGTTAGTGGAAGAAATCAAATCTAAGCAGTTGAACGATTCTCTCATTCTTCGGTTACATGACGAAGTAAAGAAAGGAAAGGCCCCAGGATTCGTGATACAAGATGATGGAGTTCTGAGATTTCAGAGTCGACTTTGCGTTCCCGATGATGATGATTTGAGACGGACAATTCTGAAGGAAGCTCACAGCGCGCCCTATTCTATTCACCCGGGCAGCAGTAAGATGTATAAGGATCTAAAACAAAACTTCTGGTGGGGAAATATGAAGAAGGACGTAGCAGAGTACGTTTCGAAGTGTTTGACTTGTCAGCATGTTAAGATTGAACATCAGCGACCTGTCGGAATGTTAAAGCCGCTTCTGATCCCTGAGTGGAAGTGGGAGGATATCTCGATGGATTTCATCACCAATATGCCAAGGACCAAGACGGGAATGAACATGATTTGGGTTATAGTTGATCGACTAACCAAGTCGGCTCATTTCCTAGGAATTAAAAACACGTGGGGACCCGAGAAATTGGCATGAGTATTTATTGCAAAGATAGTCAGATTGCATGGGACGCCAAAGACCATTATTTCAGATCGAGATGGTCGCTTCGTGTCGCACTTCTGGAAGGCAGTTCACAGGGATTTGGGGACCGAGCTGAACTTTAGCATGGCTTATCATCCTCAGACGGATGGTCAGTCCGAAAGGACGATATAAACAGTAGAAGACATGCTTAGAGCTTGTGCTTTGTATTGGTCAACTGATTGGGAAGTTCACTTGCCGTTGATTGAATTCACCTACAATAATAGTTGGCATGCTTCTGTTATGATGGCACCATTTGAAGCTTTGTACGGGAGAAGATGCCGATCACCCCTGTGCTGGGATGATTCTTCGGACTTGATTGAGATGAAACCGGAATTGATAGTTCAGACTCAAGAGAAGATAGCTCTGATTCGGGAAAGACTGTTGACTGCCTAGAGTCGACAGAAGTCTTATGCAAATGTGTGTCGTCGCCCTCTAGAGTTCGACATTGGGGATCACGTACTATTTAAGGTGTCTCCTACACGAGGAATTTTTCATTTTGGGAGGAAGGTAAGCTAAGTCCTAGATATATCGGACCATTTGAGATCCTCGAGAGAGTTTGGGATTTAGCATACAGGGTGGCCTTACCGCCATCGCTGAGTCACGTTCACAATGTGTTTCACGTATCCCAATTGCAGAAGTATGTACCAGATCCCAGTCATATTATTGATTTCGATGAGATCGAGATAGCTAATGACGGCACCTTCGAAGAGAGACCAATCAAGATACTTGAGAGTCGGATCAAACAATTGAGGAATAAACCAATACCCTTGGTTAAAGTACAATGGTCACGACACGGAGTTGAAGAGGCCATTTGGGAAACGGAGGACAATGTGAAGACTATGTATCCATAGTTGTTTTCATCTTAAGTTTTGGGACGAAACTTCTTTTTAGGGAGAGAGGATGTAATACCCGAGATTTCTGATGTGTATTTGAACCTTGTGATATTGTATTTGTTGCATTTTGATCTGAGTATTATTCTTCATATTTCATGATCCGGTGTTGTTGAGCGTATGATTGCATGAAGGTGTTCTAAATTGTGATTTTTGCACATATAGCGCACGCTATCGACTTAGCGTAGCGTACGCTAAATTGGTTTCATAGCGCACGCTATGTATGAACCTTAGCGCATGCTATACATTGTCAACACGATTAAGACAGGGTGGTAGGTGAGATCAGCCGCGGATCTTGGTCGGATCATGTCGGGATGAACCTGGACGGCTTTCGGGAAAAGCCGAGTCAACGCTGTAGCGCACGCTACTGGTATAAGGATAGCGCACGCTAAGTGTTGAGTACAGTGAGGTCAGTAAGCTTCGTATGGCCGTTAGCGCACGCTATGGATATGGACTAGCGCGCGCTAATAACCATTTCCTATATATAGGACAACACCCTTTTTCATTTTTCAGACTTTTTCACTTCCCAAATCCGAATTCTTAGACTTAGATAGTTACTTCCTCCATCCTCAACCTCTCATATCATCATCCTAGCACGAGTTTGAAGATTGTAGATCATTGGAGATTGGTGTTCAAGCTCTCGGTGTTGGATTTCTTCAAGTTCCTCCTTGTTCTTTACTACTTTGAGGTAGGTGATTCTTCACCAATTTAAGTAGTATTCTTAAGGATGTTTTGATCATGATTTGGGATTATCTAGATAGTTAGATTCGTACGTAGTCGAGCATCATGTTGTTAGAAGGATATTTTCGATTTTTTTGTACTTCTTCATCGTATAAACCATTGAACCTTTTAGTGTTTGAACTCCTAGCATATTCATGAAGCTTCAAAACCGATTATGTCCAGTTTATGGAGATTATCAAGTTCTTATGTTTTTACATAATGGAATTATACATTTTGGGACATAGAATGGATGGAACTTAGGATATTTCCTTGGATGCATATTTCCTTGTGATGATTATACGTATCCTTGTATCTCGAAGTCGTTAAATCCGTAAAGATCATTCATAAACCGTATGAGCATGATATGCATGGAGATGACATGTATTAACACTAAAGATTTTATGAGTTTCATCACCATTAGATCTAGTTCGCTAACCAATAGTAAACTGCCATGCACGGTTAGCGCACGCTAAGATATGTATATTAACGTGCGCTATTGGGAATGAGTAACGTATGCTACGTTTGGTACGTAACGTACGTTATGTCATCAGGCGATTCAGTCGGCTGATCAGAGAGGACTGTCAGTACATAGTTAGCGTACGCTAGACTTCGTCGTTTACGTACGCTAACGAGCAGGCTTAACGCACATTACATAGAATACATAGCGTACGCTAAGTAGTTCAGGCAGATTACATTTTAAGAGCTTTCGGCCGTAGATCGGATTGCTAGACGTTCGTACGACATGAGATGAATTCTATATTATTTCTTTTGTTAAGGTTCGAGCTTGCTACGTTGATCGAAGGAGGCGGCCTTCGAGTGTGTTGAGATCATTGGAGTGATTAGTTCTTGCCATCTTTGAGGCAAGTATCGAAATTTGTTAATATTGGTATTTTGAGCATGCATGTGGTTTATTCATGTTGTTGAACATGGGATTTATTTCGTTGAATTGTCATGATATTCGTTATCTAGTGTTTATATATTCATGTTGATGGACATAGTGATTTTTTGCATATATGTATGCATGAGTTGTGTTTGTGTATGTTGTACGATCTATGTTGAGGGCACTGGATCGGATGTCCACCTCGTGTTGGTCCGACGGGATCATCTTGGGATTTTGGCTGGGGGCGCTGGATCATTGGACGGGTTTTTCCACCTCGTGTTGGTCCGATGGGATCATCTTGGGATCTATGCTGAGGGCGCTGGATCATTGGAATACCCATACTGTATTAATGGAATCTTGTGGATTTGCATTGTTGGATTCCGGTAGTGGAAGTCTGTGTGGTGTATCTCGTTATGTATTGTTGATGCATATTCGATTTGTTTAATATGATACTTGTACTAGCATCGTTTTGCTAACCCCTTTGGGGGTGGACATTTGTTTTGATGTTCAGGTAGCCGAGGAGCGGGGAAACAGCCACAGTACCGATGTGACGACAAAGGGGCTCAGTGATGTTTGTTGTTATTGTAATTTGTCTTCTTGGTTCATTTCAGTACTCGAGTACGCGTGTCTTATTAATATCATTTCGATATGGTTGTATTAATTAACTCAATGGATCGGTTGGAACCGGTTTTGTATTTTGAACTTCTGTGGTATTGTTGGATTATATTTACATTTCTTTTAATTAGCCTTGTAAATCCTTACTTAAAGGGTTTACGACGCTGTAATTATTCCGAATATCTCGGGGTGTTACAGTCTTCATGTTCAATTTTGAATAGAGTCTTGTCCATCTTTCCCTTGCAGAATCCATTCTTCTCAAGAAATATGGACAAAGTTTCATACCAGGCTCTTGGTGCCTGTTTGAGTCCATAAAGAGCTTTCAAAAGCTTGTATACTTTGTCTCGTTTGACAAATCCAGGGGGTGCTCAACATAGACTTCTTCTTCTAATACTCCATTGAGGAATGCACTTTTCACATCCATTTGGCAGACTTCAAAGTTCTTGAAAGCTGCGTATGCAAAGAAGAGTCTGATTGCTTATAGTCTTGCTACTGGTGCATATGTTTCATCAAAATCTATTCCTCCACATTGAGCATATCCTTTTGCAAATAATCTGGACTTATTCCTAACAACAGCTCCATTTTCATCACACTTGTTTTTGTAGACCCATTTGGTGCCAATGACCTTTGTGATTTGGTCTGTCTATTAGCTCCCATATATCGTTCCACTCCATTTGGTTTAATTCTTCTTGCATTGAAATCACGCATGTGTAGTCATTCAGAGCTTGTTCTGTTATTTTGGGCTCCATTTGGGACATGAAGCAAGAGAGCATTGCCATTCCTGTTGGTTCTCTTGATTTTCTAGTTTTGACTCCATTAATAAGGTTCCTAATGATTTGTTGAATGGGGTGATATTTTAGCCATTTGGGGGTTTCATCTTCATCTTCTGCTTTTGGTTGTTGATCATCAAGGCTTGTTCCTTTGGGAGTGGGCTAGGGAGTTGTTGAGTCTTTCTGTCCTTCAGCTGCAACTGTTTTTGATCATATGGAGTGAGTTTTGATCCTGTGAACTCAAGGGAGGCAACAGTCTTAGCCTCAACAACACACAACTTTTCTTGCACCCGTTTCAGGATTCGCTCCTGATGCTGCTTCATCTGGTTGAGGGCTTGCCATAATGCTGTGGGCATGAGGCGGAGAGCCTCTTCCACGTCCGTAACGGCCCTCTGCAGCTTTGGGAGCTCGTCCTAAGCAGTTTCTCTCATCCAGTCGAGTTCCTTCCCGACGTCGTATAAGGCCTTGACAGCATCCTATAAGAAGACGGTTTGGCAACCAATGGCTTTGAGTTGTTCTAGGCATGCCACTGTGCGTGGAGAGTGGGGGTGCGCGTTCTTAGCATTTGAAGGTTTTCCCAGCTGTTTGAGCACATCATTGTGATGGGGCCTTTGGGGTGCGTCATCAGCAAAGAGGAGATCTTCGTTCGGTTCATATGGGAATCCTGGTTGGAGAGGAGTGGGAGCAAGTTGCAGAGCAGGAAACCCTAATGGTTCCACTTGAGTCGATGGAGAGACAGAGGGGACTGATTCCTCCTGTCTCTGTATAGATTCTGTAGCCTATAGTACATGAAGTACTAGATCCTCCTGTTGGTTCTCAACAGTTGCTTGTTCCTTAGGAGGGACTGATTCCTCCAATCGAATGGCGCGGGTCACATCAGCTTCTGTCGGAGGGACTGAATCCTCATGGCTGGGTGCTGATGGGGGTTGCTCGACAGATGTTCCTTGGCCATTTGTAGCCTTGTACTGAGCAAATTCTTTCTCACGAGCCTCCTCACGACTCATTCTCAGACCTGCCTAAAGGTCATCATCATATTTGTTAGAGTCGGAGTGGTGGCTCGAGCTTTTGGGCTTTTCAGCAGACGGAGATTTTCCTTTCAGTCTTGTCTTCTCCTTCGCCACAAAGTATGAAGAGATAAGTTCTTGGAAAAAGTGATCATCCCACTTGATAAATACTTTGATGTTTTGGGTGTCCGTCACTTCCAAAGCAAACAACTCTTCTTCCTTCCAGCCCTTCCAGTTGTATATGGTGTCTTATGGGGCGACCCTGTATGATTTCCATACTTAGAAGCGCTCGGAGGCTTCCTCTATATAGACCTGAAGGAGAGTGTTTTTAATAATATCATCCGGGGAGGGACTGTGAACAGTAGTAGGTTCTGCTGTTTGGTTTGGAATCTCGACAGGTAAGGGAACCTGTGGAGAAGCAGGATCCCTGACAGGGTGGGATGCCCTGTTGGGATAGGGACTCCGTACAGGGGTGGGTGCCCTATTTGGAGTGGTGGTCTTCAGATCAAAAGGGGCAGCCGATCCACTGGTTCCTTCAATCTTCATGAACGTATGGTTATCCATCATAGCTGTAATGGGCTCAAGATCTGCTTTGGGAGCAGCCAGAGCTCCTTCTAGAGGGGTTGCGCCCTGTGGGATTTCTGCTGCGGCAGATGCAGCATGCGGGGCTGCCTCAGTGGATGTTGTAGCCACCGAGGTTGCTATAGGAACAGCTTGCAGCTTCGCAGATTTCTTGGTTTTCTGCTTCTTCTTCTTGACAGTTATAGGAGAGCTACTGCCGGGAACACTTCTTTTCTTGCTGACAACCTTCTTCTTGCTGTCAACAAATTTAGATTTTGAGGGAAGATCAGCAACATGCCTGGGATCTTTGGATGTTGGGAGGGAGATGGGATTGGGCATGTTGGCGAGAAGTGACTCTTTGTTGAAAACTAATGACTTCGAGCCATCAAGGAACTTCCCGACAAGAATCTTCTTGGCATTTGCTGACTGATGTATGCCACAACTAGTCAGGATATAGTTTAGTATGAGGAAAAATGATTTTATGGCGTAGTCATGCATCGATGCTTCCTGCTGAAGCCTTTTCAAGATGATCTGGCACTAGTTCACCTTTTCTCCAGTCATTATGGCCACCATCATCCTGAAACACAGGCTTGCGCACATCTCAAATGCACCAGTCCTGTTCTCAACCACGCCGAAGCAAAAATCATGTAAATAAAGGTAGGGAAGGGTGAGTTCTGCTTGTGACAAGACAAATGAACTTGAGAAGGTTGGGAGTTCCCAATGAATATATCCCAATAAGCCTTTAAATGCTCCTCAGATCCGAAAGACTATAAATCCTCCAATATTAACCCATTAGAGGGAAGTCTATACAAACACTCAAGGAGTTCCCGATTGACGGTTATCTCCTTATATTGGATGGTGCTAACAATGACAGTGATGTCAGAACCCTTCTTGGTCGATGCATACTGAAACTCATAGTCAAAGAAGGGCTCTTCAGTGATCTGCTCGTCCTATATCTCCGAATGTAGTCTACCCATACTGTAGAGGTCGGTTTTCTTCACACGGGATACAACAAGGTTCATCCCAGCCATATCCTCATCCTCAGAAATTTTACGCTTCTGAAGAACTGAGCGTGCAAAGATTCTTCCATCGATGATTAAGTCCTTCTTCTTAACTGAGAAAGATGAAGTTTGGGAAGAAGACATTTTTGCATAAATGAATTGAAAAATAAGTAAGTAGAAATATAGAAAGTATGTAGGCTGTATGTCGTAAAGAGTCTGCAGATCGGCATACTTGCCCTTTTATAGGGTGCAGAGAAGACTAGGTTATACAGTGAACGATCAGATTTAAGGGATGAGAAAGGTCTTTTAATGAACATACATGATGGACTTAGATGTAACTTATACGTCTAATCCGTTAGTTTTTAAATTAATGGGCAGTCCCACTTCCGACATAGTTCATCTTCAACTATTGCACGAAATGGCGGTTTGAATTTTGAAATCACGGTATTTGGGGCAGTGAAGTCCAGGTGTTTTAAAGTAATTGAAGGATAAGTCATTTTAAATTCAAATAGTGCACATGGACTAAAAACAGTTTGCTGTGTTTAAAGGTATGAATTTAGATACGATTAAAATATTAATTGATATCCTACAGTGTATGTGCTGTATCAGCAAAAATACAGCGTTCCCCCTTAAACGGTACATACAGGATTCAATTATTACAACAATTTTGGATTAATAGTGTATTCTTCTGTCATACTGTATTCCCCCTTAATTAATGCACACGTCATCTGTAGGAAGGTTATATGCCTTCTTCCTCTTTAGAGTAAAGATACAACTGCTGGAAATAAAATGCAGTGGTAGCGAAGTTTGAGAAAGAATATGATTAGCGTTTTACGCATCCACGAGTACCAAATCTATTTAGGCATGCTAATTAATTAACTACTAAGATTAATAAGCAATTTCAATATTATTTATTATTTATTAAATAAATATGTTGGTAATAGAATATCTTAATCTAGATCAAAGATCATAGGATATTACCTTTGAAGCGCAGTGGTTGCTTTTCTTCTGATCTCCTTGTATTTCTACCATTAGATCTTCTAGAGTATGATCCGCCTTGATTCTGATGTTGTGTGAGCAACGAGCTATCGAATCTAGTTTGGACTTCTATGGAAAATCGGCCGAACCTCCTTACTTGAGGTCACTCGATTTTCTTTATTCTCAAGTATTATGGAAACACTCTTAGAAAATTAATGTGTTATCTAAATTGTAGAATCAAAGACACGAGTCAAGATCTACAATTAAAAACAAGAAGAAAGAAATCGATCTCTCAAGTATGAGATCAATATCACGGCCGAACCCCTCCCATAAGTCCTATTATAGGTTCTTGGACTACTCTAAAGATCTTAAGGAGGATTAGGGAAGGACTCCTAATAGACCTCAAATTTCCACATTAGGACCTTTCCTAATATATTAAGTCTATTAATATCAACTCAGTCCACTAGAGAGTTAATATTGCACTTCCAACCCAAATCCAATTTACGAAATCGGGCTCCTTATTTAAATATATTATTTCCTGTGTTTAAGATATCGAATGTCCATTAATTAATTATAAGCTACTGATAGCTTTAATTAATTTATATCTTATCCAAGAGTAGTACCACTCGAACCTTATTATTATATCGGAATTAAATCCACCTGCTGGGTTTAATATAATAATCATTATCGAGCTCCTCAAGGGGACATCATCAACCCGCACAAGTCGGGACACGATTTCTAGTAATAATAATTGTCATATAAATAATATTATTGCCCAAGATACGAAGCTTATTTAGTCAATCATTTTGACTCTCACCCATGGTAAATCAAAGCAATAAATATTATAAATACATAATTAAATATTATATACTTAGAATTAAGAAATAATAATTATCCGAGATTTACGTTCTTCTAACAGTCAGTACAGAAGACAATATCTCACTTCGATCCTGTTCGACGTATGCAAATACGCTAATGCATGCTAATAGTCAAGACCAACTAATCTCAAGCATACACTACAGCCTTTCACACAATTTGTCTAATAATTATATAGATTGTGAACTATTATATTATTTTATAAGGCACCGATAATGTGATCTTCCGTGTGACACCAACACACCATATTATCTACAATATAAAATAATTAGACATTTCATTTTCATAACCATAACGTGAATAAATACGCAAAACATGTGATTTAAAAGTAATTAATATTCTCATAGGTAGTTACATGGAAATAATGTAATACAGCATAAAGTATGCTTTGCAGTATACAATCCTAACAACAACTTGGAGTACTGTATGTACAATTAATTAAAGTGGGTACTGTATTTATGGGTCTTATAGCATTCCCCCTCAATTGATGAGTAAAATGTAAAACTTACAGGGAGTCTGGCTGTAGCATTCCCAATTTTTTGTGAAGCATGCAGAATCTGGTGGTGCTGAGAGGTTTTGTATAGATGTCGGCTAACTGGATGTCTGTATGAATCTTCTCGATCCGAACATCTTTATTCTGAACATGATTCCTGATGAAATGATGCTTCATATCAATATGCTTAGTTCGCGAGTGCTGTATTGAAATGATGCTTCATATCAATATGCTTAGTTCGCGAGTGCAATACAGCGTTGTGCGTGATTGCAATTGCACTCGTGCTATCGCACATGATTGGTGTCTCTCTTGCATTGATCCTATAATCTTGTAACTGTTGTTGCATCCATAGAATCTACATTCAACAACTTCCAGCAGCATAATATTCCAACTCAGTTGTAGAAAACGAGTTGTCCAATTGCTTCTTACTAAACCAAGACACAGTCTTGGTCTAAGGAAGTGACAAGTGCTGCTTGTACTCTTCCTACCCAACTTATAGCCTCTGAGATCAGTTACTGTAGCCTACCAAATCGAATGCTCCTTCATTAGGATACCACAATCCTACATCGATTATTACTTTTACGTACTTAAGGATTTCGTTTGGCTGTGTGACTCCTTAGGTGCTACCTGGCGCCGAGCACACATTCTTACAGCAAACTGGATACCGGCCCCGCTGGATATTAGGTACACAAGTGAGACTATTAGCTCACTGTAAAGTGATCCAGTGAGAATTATTCAGAGCTTCAGTGGTCGAAACAGATTCAGACTGAGCTAAGAATACAGCTAGGGTGTACATTACGAGTCTCTTAAGTTCACTCTGAGAATTCCATACAGGGAATTGAGACTTCTCAGAATCTGTCGCTTTCTGTGCATAAAGTACAGTTCCTTGTGTACTCTAGATTTTCCTACGAGTGGTTACACCGACATTGATATCTCTTATCCACCTCATGTCAGGTTCTAGTTCGGTATACCATATGCTGTAACCTGTTGAACTATGGCATCAACTTCAGCTTGTACAACATCAACTTTGATTGCTTCTGTTCTTACAGCGACTGGATTGATTTCTAGGTCTACAACTGGTTCTATTGGAGTTTGGGCGTCATCAATAGAGAGTGTCTGGATGTTTTTGTCTATGTCTTTTACTCCTGTGGGGTCACAATGGGGTTAATCAAATACTACATGGACGAATTCCTCTATTGTCAGCTTCCTTTTGTTAAATATCCTGAAAGCTTTGCTTATAGAGGATCAATGATAATACCATCATCTGACTTTTCATCCAAGGTCTTCAGTTGATCCTTCCCATTGTTGACCACGTAACACCTGCATCCAAAAATATGAAAGTATGCCACCATTAGAGTTTTGTATTTCATACCTCATATGCTGTTTTGTTCTGATGTTTGTTCATGATACAATGATTTTTCTTTACAGCATGTTGTATTTGTTGCTTCTCCCCATAAATGCTGAGGCAATTTGCTTATGGCTAACATGGTCCTTGTTGCTTGTTTCAGCGTCCTGTTCTTAAGCTCAGCAACACCATTTTGTTGAGGAGTCTGGGCTGCTGAGTATTCGTGTTGTATGCCGTCCGCACAGTATTGCTCTATAAAGCGATTTGTGAATTCTGTGCCTCTATACAATACTCGACCCTTTCTCATTCTGCAGTTCTTTTAGGTGCTCTGGAAACTTTGTGATCGTATCTTTCTTCTTCTTCAGGAAGATCGTCCAAGAATACCTGGAGAAATCGTCAACAATAATAAGACAGTATTTCTTACCTCCCAAACTTACGGGGTCTACAGGGCCATATAGGTCCATGTGTAGCAAATCCAGTACATTATGGGTGGAAAGATATGACTTTCTCCTCAGAGTGGTCTTAACTTGCTTGCCTCTCTGACAAGGTCCACAGATGTTGTTTTTATGAAATGGCACATCGGGCAAGCCTCTGACCATTCCCTGTCGAGCAAGCTTGTTGATAGTCTTGAAGTTGATGTGCGACATCCTTTTGTGCCATAGCCAGCTTTGATCTGCAGTGCCTTTGGCAACAAAACATGGAATAGTAGAGCTTGTGGGCATCCAGTCACCAATATACATGTTACCTGATTGGCTTCCTATAAGGACGACTTGCTTGGCCTTGATGTCCTTCACCGTATAGTGCTCTACATAAAATTTGACCGAGAATTGTTTGTCACAGAACTGGCTAATACTAAGTAAATTATACTATAGTTCTTCCACATAGGCTACGTCGGCGACTTTAAACTTTCCTACAAGTAGGGTTCCTTTCCCTCTTGTTCTTCTTTTGGATTTTTCACCGAATCGCACCTTTGGACCGCGACCTTCTACATAATCCGATAGCTTGCTGATATCACCTGTCATGTGCCGAGAACATCTACTATCGATGTATTAGATGTCCTTCTCCTTGATGTCCTGTAATCAAAGAAATTAGGTAAATTTAGGTCCCCTTTGATTTTTGGGTCCATAGTTTTTAGTGCCTTTTGGTACCTAAAATTTGCGTGACGGCAATTGGTTTACTGTAGATTACTTTGGGTCCTGTTTTGCGATATTTACGTTGGGCAGGCCCATAGTCGCTATAATCCTGATTATTATTCATGTCAAATCTAGGGTTTTGGTTCCAGTATGATTGTCATCTCGGAGGGGGAACCATTTTTCTCGGCCTTAATGCTTGCCTTCTAGGTTTCCAGTTGGATTCCCATATCTGTTGATGGTGGAACTTCACGGAAGCCTACTTTCTGGATGGATACCGGGGTTCCTATATCCATTATCTAGGTGCATTATACTATTGGTAGTACTGCGGTGGATACCTTTAATACTTAGATATAACCTTCTTTCTGGTTGGTTGTTGGCGCTGTTAGTATGCTCGGGGAGCATATTGTTGGTGATTATCATTGCATCTTACAGATCTACGAGGCTGGGATTTTTGATGCTTATGATAGGATCTTGGGGGCAAAATCACAGCCTTTGCTGTTCGAGGTGGGGCATCTGTGACCTTTACGGGACTCGGGGCCTATTTGAGTTTAGAATGAATTCCACTCCCCTGATAGACACCAAACTAGACTTTCCCTTGTGGAAGAACGAGTCATATCCTTAGCCAGCTGCCCAGTATTTAGAATGTCTCTAATCTTTCTTGATGATTTTCAAATGATTTAAGGATGGTCTCGAGTTCTCCTTCTTGTTTCTTGAGAATTTGAATTTTTTCTTCTAACAGAGCATAATCATTTGTCTTGCAAATTATTATGAGATTTTACCTCATTTAGTTCTGTTGCAAGTTGATGATTCCTTTCCATGAGTTTTTCTTGGGTAATTTTGCTGTTTTCACAGTTTAAAGACATGTTTTCATAATTGTTATTTTGCAAATCATTTTAATCTTCAGCTCTAAGTTTGAAATGGAGAGCTGTATTTGGTATTTCTGAATGGTTCTAAACTCATTCATCATATTTTCAAAAGTGTGCGATGCCATTGATAGGAATAGTTGAGGTTGAGCTTACCTCATCATCGCCGTCATCATCATCATCATCCTCTTCTTCTTTGGCCATAAAGCACATATATGCTTTATCCTCTATTTCATCATCGGAGGAGTCAATGTCAGTGATTGCCTGTAGGGACTCCTCGCTCTTGGTTGGTACGGGCGAGGCCTCTGATTCTACAATCAGGGCCTTGAGCTTGTTACGCGAATGTGCCTTTTCTCATCATTTTCTTGTTGCTCTACTTTGGGCAACTTTTGTACTTTGGGATGAGGACACTTATTCGCATAATGTCCTAGTTTCCTGCAGCTGTAACACAGGTTAGAATCTCCGAACGAAGGTGATTCAGAACTCACCTTGTTACATGGCTTGGTCCTGCATGGGGCCTTTCTATATTTCTTGATGAACTTCCTGAATTTATACATGAGCAGGGCCATCTCGTCTTGCGACAAGATGTCATCGTTGCTATTTGCTGCCTTGCATGCTGATTTGGATGTGCTGGGTGAGGAACTATGTCTCCTATCAAGTGCAGCGGCAAGTGCTGTAGGCTTGGCATGTGACTCTTCTACGTTCTCTCTCACGTCAGTGTCACACTCAAATGCCTTGAGGTCAGAGAAGAGATCAAAAGTAGATATGTCATTAAGATTACAAGATAAACACGTAGCTGTGGTCTTAATATCCCATCGGGTAGGGATTGATCCAAAGATTTTTTAAAATTTCTCCCTTTAGGTATACAATTTACCCAAAGCTCCAAGTTCACTGACAATGCCAGTAAATCTAAGGTCAAGCTCCTCAAGCGTCTCGAAAGATTTCATTCAAAAAGATTTGAATTGCTGAATTAATTTGGTATTTTTTTTTCTTTCGAGAGCTCAGTTCCTTTGCAAATAAGCTTGAGTTTCCCCCGTATTTCTATGGTTGTCTTACATCTTTTTACCTTTGAGAATATGCCTTTGTCGAGAGTGACAAATAGCGCATTCTTAGCAACAAAGTCGAGGTTCGCACGCTTGCGATCATTTATTATCCACTGCTCGTGCTCCTTCTCGAGCATCTCCGCATAAGGTTGCCCATTGATTCTTGTTGCTGTGTTGACCTTCATTATTTTGATTGGTCCTTACTGGATGACGAAGATCATCTCTTCGTGCATTGCTGCAAGATGAGCTTCCATCCTAATTCTCCAATCATCAAATTCATTAATGAAATTATAGGGACTTTATTGATCATAGAGGTGTCCATGATAGAAGTAACATAAATGACGAAAATATGAAAATAAGGTTTTCAAAAGCTAGTGATTTTGTGTATCTCATTCGGTTAAAAATCGATTGATTCTTTATAAAATCAACAGCTTCGATACCACTTATTGGCCACACATATATAGTAAACAACTTAGAAGGGGGGTTGAATAAGCTGTATCTTTTTCGATGTAATTTGCGTAGCGGAAGTCTGATTTTAAGTAGTTGTTGTTGGGATTCGGTGCCTAAAATGAAGGCCTAGCGGAAGCGGTAAAACGAAAATTAATTCCATCCGAATTCCTACGAGGATCGATCGAGCTACGTATATACGAATATATAAATGAAAATCAAGAGTTGTAAGAAACTCACCCTTGAAGTCCGTTGATTAAATGGTATCCTTCTCTTGAGCTATTCCCCAAGCTTTACTTGAATCCTCTACGATCCGAAGCACTCCAAGCACTTGAACGATCCAACGCCGAAAGCAACGCGTCTCTACTTGCAACGCGCTGGAGAAACGAACGGAATGACAATACCCGATTAACCTCTAAGGTTACAGCTAGAATCAAGTGATGAAGCCTTTTATTATTGCACTCTAAGTATATAATATATATCTCTCAATGTATCTTGAATTTTCTCCAAGAATACTCAAGAACAAGATGAATAACAAGAGGAAGACTTGCAAAATAATTTTCGCTCTCTATCTCCCACAACTCTCATGGATGGAATTGAATTTTGCAAGGGAGAGATAGTCTTCTTTTTTATTCTTCTTACTTTTGGACCAAATCACCTAATATCATATCTAATATGATATTGTCCCCTTGGTGGCCATATGTCTTCCACCTAACAATGATAAGACCAAGAGCAAGGGAGGGGTTAGGTATGGGGCGGCCATCTAGAAGGAATTGAACGAGTTTGGTCCGTTTCGGACTCCCGTGAGTCTTAACAGATAAACTCCGATTCCGTTCCGATGTATTTATATCAATTAATTAATCCAATTAATTAATCATATCAAATAATAAAGAACATAATTAATTTCTCCAAGAAATAATTATACTTATGAATTAAATTAATCACCCAGTAATTTATTTAATTCATTAGGCCGTAAATTAATTTATCCAATAAATCAATTTAGACATCCAATGTCCCTAATTTAGATATCCAATATCTAATATTCATAATGAGAGATTAAGCTCGATTCATTCCGTCATCAATCCTATTGCGCGACTCGGTAGGTCCGTCTCAGTCAGTAATGGGAGGAACCAAAGAGTAGTAGCACCACCTAGCCAGCGTGGCGGCCTACACTATACCCCAACTGAGAACGAATGATTGGGATCATTCAAGAACCATTCTGTCGTGAATAGCAGTATACGTATAAACCCTTTTTTCAAATGTCCCGATCAAGTTATAGGGTCACGGTCAGTCAAACCCTATCTGTACTTGACTCTATGTATGTGTTAATGCAAATCGAGATCATTGAGCTCTTGTGTATCCAATACGACTAGCTCCAATGCTTTGGCCAAAGACTTATGATCTCATCTGCCAATAACCGCATAGGATATATAACCCGCTCACTAACAGGAGAAAGAATTCTATCTTGGTATTCAGTAGGACCTGCTGCTTGCCCGTCAAGATGCACGTCGAGGTTGACCCCCATCTCCCGGTTTATAGGGTCGAACTACTCTAATGAAAATATTGACGTCACAAGCACATCCCTACTAAATCCACAAGTCAAAGGTTCACGAATACCTATCACAACCTTTCGATTCCGTCATTGACTGTCCCGGAGTGAAATTCGTGTGACGAATCGAGGGTGAGTCGGTTCGAGTATAGTAATCCAGTTAGCATACCTATAACGTGTGCTCCCACTAACCATCAGTGTTCGACAAGCACTCTCCATGTCAAAGAACACGTCATACAAGTCTTCACATAAACTTAACGCCCAGTCAAGTTTCATCGACTTGCGAACGATTAAGTATTTGCTCTCAAATACACGGACAAGTTTATATATATATATATTTACGAGTTAGGAATGCCAGTAACTACCAGTAAATAAAGAAACATCCATTGCATTATATTAATGATTTACATAATTGCAAGTACAATGCCCTCACTCAACATCCACTGAGTGGCATTCGAGGGCATACTCCTAACAATCTCCCACTTGCACTCAATGCCACACACTATGGTATCTAATACCCATGTTCTCCAGATGACGCTCCAAGCTAGTTGTTAGGCGTATTTTTATACGCTTATTTATCATTATTTTGTAGTATTTTGGAGAGTGAAATTGTCTAAATGAGCTTTTAATGCCTTAATTTTGTATGATTGACAGGAAATTGAAGTCCGGAAGCTAAAACGAGGCAAAACGGGCGAAAACGGCAAATCTGGACTCTGAGCCGCGACACAAGGAAGCTGAGCCGCGGCACAGGAAGACACCCACCAAGGCCGAGTAAAGACTCGTGCCGCGGCACGGCCTGTGAGCCGCGGCACGTAAGAAATTGATGACGCCTGTGTTTAAAGTCAAGGCTCTGTGCCGCGGCACAGGTTTAGTGCGCCGCGGCACACTTGGCGGTTTTTGTATGTCCGCGCGGATTTTGGGCCGTTTCGAAGCCAGTTTTCGACCGACTGATACGGACGCGATTTGGAGTTGTGCTGAGCTATAAATAGGGTTTAAGACCCTAATTAAACAATCTTTTGATCTTGAATCTTTTGAGAGCTTAAGCTTGGAGACGGCAGAAGAAGAGGGAAGCAGAAGACTTCAAGGGCAGAGGGCGGAAGCTGAAGAACGGAGGAATCCGAGCTTCATCTGCGTTTGAATTTTATGCTTTCGTTTATTTATTCTGTATTTTCAATTATTAGTATGTCAGGCTAAAGCCCTAATCTAGGGTTTTGATGAAACCTTTGTTTTGATGAATTTCTTGAGATTATCCAATTAATTACCTTTTTATTGAGTTTTCCCAATTGTGTTTAATGCTTGCAATTATCTGGCCAATAGTTGTATTGATTTAATCATTCACTTCGAATCGGGAGAGGAGATTTGGTGAGGAACTATTGGTGAGGACCGTTTTATTCTGTGAGATAGGAATATACTCATAGGAACTACGTGGCCTTTGGGAGATTTCATGCTTTTTGCCTATCGACGAATTAATTCACCTAGGGATAGAGTGCGTTATTCGCCTTTAGATAAATCTATTGACCTCGGGAGAGGCGATAGAATATATTAGCAATCTCCGCCTTCAATAAATTGGGAAAATTATTTATTACGGATAATCGAGAGTAAATTCGGATAAACTAAGGTGGATTCAGAACCCTAGACTTATTCATCATTTGATTTCTTTTATTCAAGCTATCGTTTTCTACTAGTCTTTTAGTAATTCCTTTAGTTATTAATTGCACAAACCCAAATTCGATTGTTCAAATAAAATTGGAATACGAAAAAATCGGTAGTTAGAGATTCAGTCCTCGTGGGAACGATACTCTACTTATCACTTTATTACTTGTAAACGATGACGTGCACTTGCGTGTAAAGAATATCGCAACAAGTTTTTGGCGCCGTTGCCGGGGATTGAAATTTTCTAATATCGATTTAAGTATTTCCAGTCTTAATTTGAACGTTTTATTTTTATTTTTGTGTATTTAATTTCGTTGAATTGTTTTTCCTTTCAGGACCTTTCGTGTAGTTCATGAGAAAACTCGGTAACGAAGGCCTACTACTTTTGGATACCGAGCTCGAGCGCACTCTAAGAAGGAACAAAAAGGAGAAAAGAGAGTTGCAGACCACGGTCAACATGGCCGAGACTATCGAAGTCCAAGGAGGAGATAACCAAGTGCGGCAAGTTCAACTGGAACTAGCTCTTCGAGATTATGCCATGCCGCAGATCAACGCTAATTTTTCGGGAATTCGGCGTCCCACTATCCAAGCTAATAATTTTGAGATCAAGCCTGCTATTATTCAGATGGTGCAAAGTAGCCACCCGTGGATCGCCGAATGACGACCCGAATGCCCATATTGCTTCTTTCCTTGAGATATGCGACACGTTCAAGACTAATGGTGTCACCGACGATGCCATCCGATTGAGGCTTTTCCCTTTCTCTTTGAGGGATAAAGAAAAGTTTTGGTTAAATTCCTTACCGCCGGGGTCGATTTCAACATGGGAGAGGTTAGCGCAAGCCTTCCTTGCCAAATTCTTCCCACCAGCTAAGACGGCAAGGTTGAGAAACGAAATAACCACCTTTGGTCAGTACGATATGGAATCGCTCCACGAGGCGTGGGAGCGATATAAAGATTTTCTACGAAGATGCCCTCATCACGGCATTCCTGATTGGCTTCAGCTTCATACGTTCTATAATGGTTTGAGTGCTTCTACACGCACCCTCGTGGATGCGGCCTCTGGTGGGGCCTTCATGGGAAAATCTATGGCCGAGGCACACGTGCTTTTGGAAGATATGGCCGCAAATGCGTACCAATGGCCATCGGAAAGATTAACACCAAAGAGAGTCATGGAAGTTTCAAGTAATGACCCGATTTCCACTTTGTCAGCTCAAGTCGCCGCTTTGACCCAACAGCTCCAGGCATTTTCGCACGCACCTTCCCCCGTTACCATTGAGACATGCAATTGGTGTAACGGATCACACCCGAGCGCGGAATGTCAAGTTGGAAACCCGTTCGAGAAAAATCAGATGGAGCAGGCTCAATTTGTGGGAAGTGGGAATCGGCCGAATAACCCATACTCCAACACTTATAATCCGGGGTGGCGCAATCATCCCAACTTTTCATGGAGAAACGGACAGAACTCACACCAGCCCCCGTTCGCCCAGAATCAACAGCAGCCCCCTCCCGCTCCCAAAGTGTCTCTCGAGGAAGCACTTGCAAAATTGGCGGCAAATACGAGTCAATTTATGACTCGTACAGAAGCAACATTGCAAAATCATTCCGCTTCCATTCGGAATTTGGAGGTCCAGCTGGGCCAAATTTCTAATGTGTTGACAGCTCGTCCGGAGGGAGCATTTCCGAGTACAACAGAGACAAATCCTAGAGAGAGTCTAAACGCAATCAGCTTAAGAAGTGGGAAAGAGGTGCTGGATCAGCCCGAGCGGTGTGAAAAGAAGAAGGAAATTGAGGAAGAGAAGGATTTAAGGCCAGAGGAGACGAAGGATTTGAAGCCGGACAACTCGAAGACATGTGTGCCCCCCGTTCCGTTTCCGCAGAGATTACAGCAAAGAAGGGCGGACAAACAATTTTCTAAGTTCCTTGATGTGTTTAAAAAGCTTCACATAAACATTCCGTTCGCCGACGCGTTGGAACAGATGCCTAGTTACGCTAAGTTCATGAAAGAGATATTATCGAAGAAAAGAAAGCTTGAGGAGTTTGAAACGGTCACCTTGACAGAGGAGTGCAGTGCAATTCTTCAAAAGAAGCTCCCACCAAAATTGAAAGATCCGGGAAGCTTCAACTTACCATGCACCATGGGGAATCTCTCGTTTGAAAAGGCACTGTGCGATCTCGGTGCGAGTATCAACCTCATGCCTCTGTCGATTTTCAAAAAGCTGGATATTGGGGAAGCCAAGCCAACAACAGTCTCCTTACAATTGGCGGATCGATCGATTAAGTACCCACGGGGAGTGATTGAGGATGTTTTAGTCAAAGTTGATAAGTTCATCTTTCCGGCCGATTTCATTGTACTCGACATGGAGGAAGATGAAAATATTCCAATCATCTTGGGACGACCATTTTTGGCGACTGTCCGAACCCTTATAGACGTAGAAAAGGGGGAGTTAACTCTGAGGGTCCAAGACGAGCAAGTTACTTTTCAAGTATTGATAAAAGGTCACAAAGTGAAAGTGTAAATGCCGTTGAAAGAGGAAAGCACCGAAAACATCGTCGGTGGGAAAATTCAGATTTTGTGTTAAATGGTCCAAGTCTTAAGAAGGATGTAGAACGAGTGGCGTTCCTCGAGCATGAGGAAAAATCTGCTGCAGTCTTGAGTGCGTTTGTGAAGGAGGAGAGTAAGCCGAAAGCCCAGCGGACAATTAGTCATGGAGAAACCGGGTGTTTCGGAAAGTTGTTCACGTCGAAACCTTTTCGCAAACAACATTTGATGACCGAACCGAAAGTCGAATCACTAACGACCAATGGTCATAATTTTAACAAAAATATGAACGGTTCGATGAACGGGGCGGAAACTAAATGGAGTTTGCGAAAAGCGAACTAACGTTTTCCGATAGGTCCGGCTGAAGACTATAAACTTAGCGCTTCTCGGGAGGCAACCCGAGTTCGTAGTTGTAGATTTTTGCGTTCCTTTATTTTTCTTGCATTTTTGATTTTTATTTTTCCTTCATTTTTGTGCTTCAATTTGCTTCTGCCTCTCGCTTTTAACTTGTTTTTCTCAAAATTCTGTGCAGAAAAGTCCCAGGGAAGAAACTGAAGTATGAGCCGCGGCACAGGTATTGTGAGCCGCGGCACACATCAATCGTAAGGGGAGGCTAAACCAACTGTACCCTGTGCCGCGGCACGGCATAAATGAGCCGCGGCACACTTGAGCAATGAGCCGCGACACACGAAATCAGTGCCGCGGCACACGACAAAACGAGAACACAGGTAAAAGGGACTGTACCCTGTGCCGCGGCTCACTTTAGCTGTGCCGCGGCACACTATGCGGAATCTGAAAGGCCCAGGTAGCATATAACACGCATTCGGCCGGCATTTCCAGGTACGCCTTCGTCCTTTCTCTTTCCCTCCCCAGCGCGCGATCCGACCGACGTTGTCTTCCAAATTATCTTGCGATTTCTTCTTGCATTCTTCACAAAACCAAAAAGGTATGTTAAAATCGTTAATCTCTACTTGTTTTTGGGTTAGATTTGAAGTTGTTTATGCTTTGAATGGATTGAACATGTTATTTTTCCTTCAAAAAGTTTTAGGATTGTTTAGAGGATAACATGGTAGTTTTAATCAATTTTTCATGGTTAGTTTGGAATGTGAATGAGTTGAATGTGTTGAGTTGATGATGATTGAATTATGTTTCGATTTTTGAGGGTTGAATCGAGCTATAACTATGTTTATTCTTCAAGTAAACTTGTGCCCTCAAGGTGTTTGATAAATTGCCTAAATGAAAAATTTTCTTTGGAAAAGCAATCGTTTGAATTTTCGTGCAACGTATACGTTTTGAATTTACAGCAAGCCCAACCCTTACATCCAAGTTAAACGTTTAAGTCCAATTTCATCCTTCTCTCACGTATGCGCTATTTTCTTAAATTCGGAATTTCTGGCTGAACATCCTTAGCCGAGTGTAGATCATTGTTATTATTGTTGCGTGAATAAGCCCTCGTGTTGTACTTTTCAGGACTGATTATGGCGAGAACAAAGAAACTGAGCAAGAGAGCTAGGACCGAGTCATCCCCTACTCGAGGGGAGACCTCTCGTGGTCGGGCCGAGGCGGAGGGGCACCAATTTTCGGACCCTGAAATTCACAAGATATTCAATGAAAAGATCCGGACACAACCGCTTATTCCGGAGAGGGGGTTTACTCCAGCTCCTCAGGACGGGGAATTGCTCGCTATGATTGATGAGATGGGGTGGTCTAGATTTGCTGCACCTCCCGAGCCAGCAGTTATCTCGATTGTGCAGGAGTTCTACACCAGCGCACTGCTGAAGCACATTCAGGCAGGGCATACATTGCCGTCTTTAGAGTCTCGGACTCAGGTTGACATCCGAGGGGTTACGGTTGATTTCTCCACGGCTGCTATTCGGAGGCTTTTTGGGCTTCCGGTGGTTGATGAGTCGGCCTATGACCGAGTGATGACCAGCCTCACGAAGGAGGCCCTGCTTGAGACCATTGCACAGCCCGATACCGACTGGGAGCAGCGAGCACAGGGTTCTTCCACTTTTCACTTCAGGAGCTCGCGCCTCAGCCGGCTCGGGCGTGCCTGGCTTTATTTTATCTGCGCACGCATTGACCCCACCTCCCAGATCCGTACTGTCTTTCTCTCCCGCGCCCGGACTCTTTATGCTATCACGTCCGGGCTGCGTTTCGATGTGGTCCCCATCCTGGTCCGATCTATCTTCCAGTGTATCTAGGGGGGCCAAGATGGGGTTGAAGCACCCCTCTATCATCTGCGCTTTGTGCCGGCAGTCGGGGCTGACGTGGTCAGACGACGAGCCGATGCTTGCCCCCCAGGCCCCGATCGACCACCGCATCATATCACACTTCGACCAGTGGGGAGGAGCGCCGGCGCATGCTCGGGGGAGAGGATTTCTGCTAGAGGAGGCCCACGAGGGATCCCCCGAGCCGCTTTTGTTGACACATGGAGATGCCGGCCCGCCACCCGACCGAGCGAGGTTGCAGGAGTTGTTTGATGAGCTGCGGGAGGATCTGAGGAGAGAGAGAGAGGAGCTGAGAGAGGAGACGAGGAGAGAGAGAGATGAGATGAGGAGAGAGAGAGAGAGCTTGATGGCTGCCATGCGGGAGGAGCAGCGGACGGAGCGGGAGAGCGTTGTTGCTGCCGTCAGAGCCGAGATGCGAGAGCAGGCCCGCCGGGCCAGCCGACGAGAGGCGAGGCGTCTTGCTG
The DNA here is from genome assembly GCA_033398695.1 of Orobanche coerulescens. Taxonomy (NCBI): domain Eukaryota; kingdom Viridiplantae; phylum Streptophyta; class Magnoliopsida; order Lamiales; family Orobanchaceae; genus Orobanche; species Orobanche coerulescens. Next base: position 39,449,763 of record CM065809.1, on the reverse strand, counting down.
CGAGGGATGATTATCATCAGGAGCACCTCGCCGCATGGACGGCCCATATCCTGCATCCCGACGGGCCATTTATTGCACCCGCCCGGCCAGCCACACCACCCTCCTCACCGGACGATGCCGGCACCAGCTCCTGAGCAGACTGGAGGGGAGTACTTGACCTTTTACTTTTATTGCATATCATTTTTGTCCATTGAGGTCAATGTACGTCCTAAGTTTGGGGGGGATTTACTTTCAGTTGCTACATTCATTGCTGTACTTTATTTTCTTGCTGTACTTTATTTCGTTGCACTTTTCATTACTTTGCGTAAAATTTTTTAGATAGCCTTGCTTGTCTTAGTTTTTCTTTATTCGTGAATTTTTCGTGCTTCTATTTGTGTGATACTGATGTTACGACACTGTTTTTCTCTCTGAAGAAGAGGTCGAGTTTTAGTCGAGTTGTAGTCAGTTATTTCTGTTCTGCTTAGTATTCAATTAGGTCCGAAATTTTTCGTGATTGTAGAGGTCTCGTATAAGAGACGATACATACTTGTTTTTAAATCACCGTCAATACGTTTGGTTACATTCTCCGGATAGTGAGTCGTACTGTTTCTTTAGTCGTTTTGGCACTTAGATTGAGCTTAGAGTCGGTCAGTTTTTCCCAAAAGTCGAGATAATGTGTTCTATGATGGGAAGTCTAGTAACCGAGGGTATTCACGTAACCCGTTGTTTACTCTCGCGTAAAACGACGACCCTGATTAGACTAGTGATTTAGATATTTCACATGTGCCAATGATAGGGAGCCTAGTAACCGGGGGTATTCGCGTGACCCGCTGTTTACTCTCGCGTAAAACGGCAACCTTGATTCGGACATGCGGAAATTATATATTCGAGTTGTTTCTCCGCTGTAGACGGGAACTTAGTAACTAGAAGCATCCATGTGCCCCATGAGTGTCTTTTACGTCAAACGATTTCCTAATACATGAGAATGAAAGTTCCACCCTAGCATTATCCCGATGAAACATCCCGAGATCCTAACCTAGTGGTCAACTCGAATCAAAGTCTTGAGCATATATATAAGGGAATACTGTCCGAGGTTTAATTGTTATGAAACTCGTGAAAATTGTGCTTTTAGAATGTGTAACGGGACGAACTAGCTTGTTTATTTTAGCCTTTCATATTGACGGTCGATTTGACTCACGTTTTGTTAATCTTTGAGCTGGATTTTCTTCATGAACGAGTGATTAGGACTGAACTTGATTACTTTGCAGAATTATTATTCTGAGTGCAGCTCGCTTTTATGACACTCGTATTAGTTAGAGAGAATTACAGGATAGTATTGATTAGGTTGAACACTATGAGTTGCACGATGATTCACGACATTCTTTTATTGAATTTAAATTCTTTTTTGCTTGAGGACAAGCAAAGGCTTAAGTTTGGGGGTATTTGTTAGGCGTATTTTTATACGCTTATTTATCATTATTTTGTAGTATTTTGGAGAGTGAAATTGTCTAAATGAGCTTTTAATGCCTTAATTTTGTATGATTGACAGGAAATTGAAGTCCGGAAGCTAAAACGAGGCAAAACGGGCGAATACGGCAAATCTGGACTCTGAGCCGCGGCACAAGGAAGCTGAGCCGCAGACAGAAGACACCACCAAAGGCCGAGTAAAATGTACTCGTGCCGCGGCACGCCTGTGAGCCGCGCACGTAAGAAATTGATGACGCCTGTGTTTAAAGTCAAGGCTCTGTGCCGCGGCACAGGTTTAGTGCGCCGCGGCACACTTGGCGGTTTTTGTATGTCCGCGTGGATTTTAGGCCGTTTCGAAGCCAGTTTTCGACCGACTGATACGGACGCGATTTGGAGTTGTGCTGAGCTATAAATAGGGTTTAAGACCCTAATTAAACAATCTTTTGATCTTGAGTCTTTTGAGAGCTTAAGCTTGGAGACTAGAAGAAGAGGGAAGGTAAGACTTCAAGGGCAGAGGGCTAAGTCAAGAACGGAGGAATCCGAGCTTCATCTGCGTTTGAATTTTATGCTTTCGTTTATTTATTCTGTATTTTCAATTATTAGTATGTCAGGCTAAAGCCCTAATCTAGGGTTTTGATGAAACCTTTGTTTTGATGAATTTCTTGAGATTATCCAATTAATTACCTTTTTATTGAGTTTTCCCAATTGTGTTTAATGCTTGCAATTATCTGGCCAATAGTTGTATTGATTTAATCATTCACTTCGAATCGGGAGAGGAGATTTGGTGAGGAACTATTGGTGAGGACCGTTTTATTCTGTGAGATAGGAATATACTCATTGGAACTACGTGGCCTTTGGGAGATTTCATGCTTTTTGCCTATCGACGAATTAATTCACCTAGGGATAGAGTGCGTTATTCGCTTTTAGATAAATCTATTGACCTCGGGAGAGGCGGTAGAATATATTAGCAATCTCCGCCTTCAATAAATTGGGAAAATTATTTATTACGGATAATCGAGAGTAAATTCGGATAAACTAAGGTGGATTCAGAACCCTAGACTTATTCATCATTTGATTTCTTTTATTCAAGCTATCATTTTCTACTAGTCTTTTAGTAATTCCTTTAGTTATTAATTGCACAAACCCAAATTCGATTGTTCAAATAAAATTGGAATACGAAAAAATCGGTAGTTAGAGATTCAGTCCTCGTGGGAACGATACTCTACTTATCACTTTATTACTTGTAAACGATGACGTGCACTTGCGTGTAAAGAATATCGCAACACTAGTCTGAGAAAGTGGCTTCGTCAGTGGATCGGCGACGTTGTTGGACGAGTCTACTCTGTGCAACACAATATATCCCTTGCGAACAAATTCTCTTACGAGATGATACTTACTCTCAATATATTTGGTGCTGTTGTGAAACCTCGGCTCCTTGGCCTGCGCTACAGCTCCGTCGTTGTCGCAAAGATGTACCAACAGTACTCAAAGACATGGTATCACTTGAAGTTCTCCCATAAACTTCATAATCCAGAACTCTTCCTTGGAAGCCTCCGAGACTGCTTGATACTCAGCCTGACAGGTGGAATCAGCAGTCGCGCTTTGCTTGGCGCTACGCCAAGATATTGCTCCTCTATTAAGAGTAAATATGTAGCCAGAAGTAGATATCGAGTCGTCCTTCAATCCTTGGAAGTCCGAATCAGTTAATCCCACGACATCCAATTCTCCACCGCCATACATCAGAACCATATCTCTAGTCCTTCTTAAGTACTTGAGAACGTTCTTTACGATAGTCCAATGTTCCCTACCTGGGTTTGCCTGAAACCTACTCACCACGCTTACAGCATGCGCGATGTCAGGTCTTGTACACAACATAGCATACATAAGGCTACCCATGGCCGAAGCATATGGTATATTGCTCGTTTCCTTTCGTTGTTCCTCACTTTGAGGACATATCTTCAAGGAGAGTTTTATTCCATGTCGCATCGGTAGGAACCCTCTTTTAGAATCATCCATCTTAAATCGCTTTAAGATTTTATCTATATAGAGGGCTTGGGAAAGACCTATTGTTCTCTTCGCTCTATACTGGTAGAGCCGAATACCAAGAATATTGGTAGCTTCTCCCAAGTCTTTCATGGAGAAATTACTCGATAGCCAAGCTTTCACAGAACTGAGCATTCCCACATCATTTCCTATTAGTAGAATGTCATCCACATATAGTACTAAGAATGCGATCTTTCTCCCACTAACCCTCTCGTATACACAAGCACTACACTGTACACTGGGCTTTGTGGATCACAAAATCACAAATGGCAAAAATAAATACAAATGATCACATAAAATCTCCAATACAAGTTTTTTTGTGATCACAAAAATGCATAAAAAGGTGACAAAACCTCATTTATATGACTTTACAATACCACTTTTTATGGCAATACAAATATCATTTATGATCGTCATTGGCAAATACGAAATTCATCTTTTGTGATACCATTAGCAAATACGAATTTTAACTTTCGTGACTTCCATGGACAGTCACAAATATCATTTTTCTTGACTGTCTTGTGACTGTTTTTAGAAGTCACAAATGTTGAAAAAATACAAAAAAAAAATAATAAAACCCCATTTTTCTCTGAATGCAATCTAATTATTTTTCACAATGAATTCATAATACAATCCAAATATATTTCTCAAAGTATTCACACAACACTCCAATTAATTTTTACAAGGCATAAAAATCACAGTATAATGCTCAAAATTAACACGTAAAAAAAATACGAACCAACCCATTAGAAATAAAATAGGAGGCAAACACTCCCTATGAGGGAAGTGCTTTAGATATCTTACTCTGCTTCTACTTATACACACAAGTAAAGCACTTATACAATTTATTCACCAAACAGTCTCTGCAACTCTATAGTGACAAATATTGTGCAAATCTTAATCATCGCGGTAGCATTTTATCACCCGAACCTCAGTTAGATCAACAAGCATCAACCAGGATCTCCAATTCGTCCTCGATAGTTGATTAAACCTGTCAAAATGGTGGACCGAAAAAAAGACTGAAACGGTAGAAGCATTATAGATTAATTTTAAAATGTGAAGCAAAAGCTACTGCAACAACAGCAAATTACCCATTGGATTTTATTTCAAACAACAAACCATATTTCACAACACTATTGTCTGAAGAGAAAAAAATATATGCAATCACAATTTGGGTAGGAAATTTCCTTCAGTGGAATGAAAATTTTGTTAGCGACCTAAAGCCCTTTTTCTTGAAGTTGTACAATTTTACTAATGTAGCTTCTAATAATCGGCCTTATAAACTGGTTTTAGAACCTACACATCCAAAGGAATTCGAACCTCCAACCTTTACACTACCCACCAACAGGGGCTATGATATCATTAGGCTAAGCCTTTACTAATTTGCTCCTACAGGAAAGAGAAAAAGGTGGAAGGTTTGAAAGCCTCTAGTGAGGTAAACTATAAAGTTGAAAATCAAACTCAACAAACTTTTACTGAAAAAGTAACATCAACTGGAAACCGACTTCAAAAGCCCAAGAGGTGTCATTTGCATAACCAATCACTAACTTAAGATCATTGTGAATTAATGTTTCAACCTTAATGGGAACCTGAAATACTCAAAACGAATTTCTCAGCAAATAATGTTCCACCAATTTTTGTATAGAAGAAACTAAGGATATTACAGATAAACCCTTGAGGTTCAAGGAGGTAATGTACCAAAAAATCCAGAGGTAATTTGAAAAGAAAAAAACAAATAAATTTGTGGTTGGCTTCTGTCTTATATAGGTAATTGTGATATTTTACAAATATAAGGGTGGTATTTTTGAAATATTTTGCTTATGAAGGGGGCATGTAATATACGTAATCAAACCTCGAAGAAGAATTTTGCGCTTTCAAAACCTCCGGGTTTTTCTCGTAATTAACCTAAACCTCAAGCGATTATTTGTAATTAATATCTCTAGTAACTGGTCTCGAGAACTTGGACAGGATGTCTAAGCCAATTAACAAAAGAAAGTTTCTGGAGAAAATTAAGCTTTACCTGGAATCTGAAATTAAGCTTTCAGGATATCTTGTAATTTAAGACCGAAAAAATAGATAAAAATGGCCGAGTGTAAATGTCATTGGCATCGACAGCAGAATCTAGATAAACAAAACTATATTTCGTATACTCGCATCAACAAATTCAAGCAGGACCTTTAATGGTAATTAAGGCGCTTCAATTAGGCATTTACGATAACCCTGTTCGGGTGCGATAGATGAGGCTGATAACCATCAGCTTCAGTGATTAATTTCCGCACATTTTCCATAGCAAGATGTTTGTCAAACTGCAAGTGCTTCAGTGCGGATGGTAGTTGATTATCAAAAACATTGTATATTTGATCACCACCTGGTCGACTGTCGAGTCAAAATAATAATATTAAAACAAAATAAAACATGAAACAATATTGGATGATGCAAATACAGAAATAGGAAAAGAGATACATACACTCCGTCCAGATGCTCTTTGAATATTACATCAAATATACGGCAGATTTCCATGATCATGTACAACTTCCCCTGCAATGATATTCAGCATTTATAAATACGCAAAGGAGCAGGCCAAGTTTAAAAAGAAATATGGTATCCCAACTCAAACATGAGATGAAGCATATAGAAGGAACAATTCTGATATGGTATCCCAACTCAAACAAGAGTTGAGGCATATAGAAAGCAAGAATGCCTACTGCAAAGGATTAGTAACTCTGCTGATTGATTAAATGACCACATAAAAATTTAACAGTAAAAGAAGGCAAAGCTTACTCCAGCATCAGTTGCAATTGCCTTTCCTAGACGACTCAACCCAGATTCCAGCTCAATAATAGTTTTGCTGATTAGTGACTGAAGACCTGGAATTCGTGATTTGATAACAGCCTCTAAATGCTACACAATGGAACAGTAAAACTAACTGTAATCCGACAATTTTATTTTGAGAACGAAAACAAAATAAAGTACTTGATACAATTTAAAGCAAGGAAATCCAAGAAATTACTCACTAGTATCACACCAGATATATAAGACTTAATTTGAAGTCAGTTACATGAATGTTTTTGGTTGTAAAGTCCAATGACCTGGTGTGTTTCTACAATTCAGCATCTCTTGCCAGTAATACAGGACAAAAGGCATGCACAAAATGTTAGTTTGACATATTCCTTGACAATTTTTTTTCTCAGTTCTCAATCATTATATTCATCAAAAACTAACAAGATTTGCTTCATTTTAATAATCATCTCTTTTTTCTTTAAACAATAAAAAGGTGGTAATATAATAGACATAGTAGTGCTTACTTTGGACAGGACTTTCCCCAAATGCTCAGGATAACTCCGCCCGTAACCCATTGGATTTTATTTCAAACAACAGACCATATTTTAACTCAGATGTAAGTACCATAGAACAATAGTTCTCTTCCTGTGAGAAATCTAGACTATAGAATACCTCGATTGACGATACAATAACTAAACCGGCATCAACAGTACCAATATCCTTGATATATTAAACTTCATAAAAGCATAAATGAGTGAGAGGCAACAAACGTAATTTCACGGTTAACTAATTCCACAATGCTCATAGAAACAATCCACCTCCCACCTTTCTCATAAAGACCAATTAGAAATCCTATCCAACACTTAATATTTGGCTCAAACAATAAAATTGCGTTCCCCTTTCCATAATCATAGTTTCGGCCAAAAATTAGTAGGCGCGTCCATTTATTTACAGTGAAATACTACTTCTTCTCCAACAAGAAATAAATGGCGCTTCAAATCGATTAAAATGCAATAAAGACTAACCTTTATGAACAGGATTCAACGTAGATTATCAGATTGCTGTTGAACATAAAAGACGCGCAAAGTACCTCAGTAGTATTAAAATTTTATGTGTGATGTTTTGAAGAACCTTACCCCATCTGATGGAATTGAAGATGCAACCCTTCGATCGTCGGGCCCCGACCCAGTCCGCAGGAATGAATTCCACCCGGAAGGAGTGGAATTTGATTGCTCAGATACACCTCCGTAGCCCACTGCTAGACCAGAATGGAAAGATTGATCGCCTCTTTTTCCAGCCCCAACCAGACGGTCTTTGCCAGTAGTGCCATCCTCCCCGCTGGCTGTATGGGCGGGTTGTCCCTCGCTGCTGCGTCGTCGTATCAAGGGCCCTTCTGGAGGTAGGCCAAAAGTATAAGAAATGAACCCTCGCCCTAACTGAGCAGACGGGTTTGAGTAGCAAACGAAGCAGAGGCTGAGCATGGTGAACTAGAAAGAGAGAATGATGAGATGGAACCAACAGAAGGCTGTAGGGAAGCTTTAGATCGAGGGTCCTTAGCTTTTTTTTTTTAGAACACAAGAACCACTAACTCCATTCAAATAAGACAAGCAACAACCTCGATACACACAAGTCGAAACGAAGGGGGAAAATAAAAAGGAAACTGACCGGCACAGACAGTTACAAGCTGCGCTACGGCGACCGGATCAGCCGATGTAGATGTGAATATTGACTACCAAGACGAGAATATCATAGATCGCAAGGAAGATAAACGTGTGGACAAAAATAGCCTTGCCGTTGGTCTTCATGGTGCCGAACTCCATCGCTCGGTTGTTCCCCGGTATCTGGAGTAGCAGACCCGGTTGGAGCAGTATGAAAAGTACAACTCCGATGAGCACCGCGCCCCAGTCTGCCATTCTAGGACTAATTTCTTCGCAATCGAATTTTTTTTAATCGACGGTAGTTGCATTGAAATTAGTACAAGGAAGACGCTTGCTTGGGATTCCAGTACGATTTGTGAGAAGTAGAATGGTTCGAGGGTCCTTAGCTTACAGCGGTGGAATTCTCAACTAAGTGAACCTTGGATATGAAAGAATGAAAGCAGAGATCCCGGGAAGAGGGCAAATACTAGGGTTAGCCAAAATGTATTTATACATAAAAATAAAAATTTATGACTGCTCAAGACCGTCATAAATATTTGGATTTGTGACTGCTCAAGACAGTCAGAACACTTGTGACAGTCATTAACAGTCACAAGCATTTGGATTTATCACTGTTTTGTCTTTGTGACAATTATTGGCAGTCATAAAATTGTGACTGTCATTGACAGTCACAAATCCAACGAGTTTCAATGTCACAAAATCCTGTTTTTGGTGTAGTGAAGGTTCCTCTTCATTTTGCACGAAGTCAAACTCTTTGACCGCCTCGTCAAAACAAAGGTTCCAACTACGAGACGCTTACTTCCATCCATAAATGGAACGCCGAAGCTTGCACACTTTCTGAATATCGACTTCGGACACAAAGCCTTTAGGATGCTCCATATATATTTCCTCCTCGAGGAATCCATTTAGGAAAGCTGTCTATACGTCCATTTGTCATATCTCATAATCGTGGTAGGCAGCTATAGCAAGCATCATGCGAATAGACTTGATCATGGCTACGGGCGAGAAGGTATCATGGTAATCGATCCCTTCTTTCTGGGTATAACCCTTTGCCACAAGCCTGGCCTTATAGGCGTCAACCTTGCCATCACCATCAGTCTTTCTCTTGTAGATCCACTTGTTCCTAATAGGCACTATGCCCTTGGGGCGGTCTACTAGAGTCCAGACCTGATTGACATGCATCAAGTCTATCTCAGCTTCCATAGCTTCACGCCATTTCGCGGAGTCTACATCCACCATCGCTTGATCATAGGTCGTTGGGCCAGTCTCTTGGCTATCACTTGGAACCTCATGGAGACCTAGTTCCACCAAGTGTACAAGCCCATACCTCTCAGGTAAATGAGACACCCTACTAGACCTACTAGGTGGTTGTACTTGTGTTTCAGAAGGTTTGGTTCCAATTTCTTGCACAGGTGTCTCCTTAGGAGTTTCATTGTATTCTTCTAAAGAAATACTTCTACCTGCTCTGCCTTCCTGGATGAACTCATCTTCCAGGAAGTGTGCTTGTAAAGCAACAATGATCTTTCGATCTTCGGGCATGTAGAATAGATAACCCATCGTCCCAGACGGGAATCCAATGAAATGTCCCTTCGCGGACCTAGCTTCCAATTTCTCCACCTTATTCTTCTTGACATAGGCGGGACATCCCCAAATCCTAATATGATTAAGACTTGGTTTCCTGCCCTCCCACATCTCATGTGGAGTTTTAGGAACGGATTTGGAAGGACATCTGTTCAAGATGTAAGCGGCAGTCAGGAGTGTATACCCCAACAAGTAAATCGGTAAGTCAATATAGCCCAGCATGGAACGAACCATGTTCAACAAGGTCCGGTTCCTTTTTTCTGACACACCATTTAACTGAGGACTACCTGGAGGTGTTAGTTGTGAAACTATTCCATGTTCCTTAAGGAACTCGTCAAACTCCATACTCATACACTCGCCACCTCGGTCCGATCGAAGTGCTTTGATATGATTACCAGTTTGTTTCTCAAAGGCCTCGGATTTATGTTTCATTAAGTATACATAACCATACCTAGTATGATCATCTGTAAACGTAACGAAATATTGATATCCGTCGGTATGTATTAATCCCAGTTTATCAGCGGCTCTTTCAAAAGTCCCCGTGAAGGGGGACTTGGTCATTTTGCCTTTAAAGTAAGATTTAGGAAAGGGATCTGATCCCAATGGACCCATAAGTCCATCTTTTTCCATCTTGTAAACCTTGGTCTGACCAACATGACCAAGTCTTAGATGCCATTTTAAAACTTGATTGGTTTCATCCCTACCACGTTTTCTAGTCATAGTATTCACAACTACTTTGTTGCTGAGATTTAGATGATACAATCCATTTAATAATGTTGCAGTACCCACTAGTTTATTTATAAAATAAATTTTGCACGAACCATCACAAATGAAAAATGAAAAGCCCTTTCGGTCCATGACCGGAATGGATACAATGTTTTTGTGCCCCTTGGGCAAAAAACGTACATCTTCTAAAGTCAAAATAAAGCCGGATTCTAAACACAAAAGAAGTTATCCTATGTCGGTCGCCTCGACACTATGCCCGCTTCCGACTGTGATCATAACTTCTCCAGCTCCAAGCTTCCTACTTTGTTCCAGATCCTGATTCACGGTACAAATATGAGAACTAGCACTAGAATCCAGTATCGAGGAAGTAGAAAATATAGTAGCAGAACAATTTGTTTCCAAAACTAAAAGTTCTGTACCTGAAGCGCCATGAAGAATCTGACAGTCTCTTGCCCAGTGGCCCAGATCACCGCACTTGAGACAAGTGTCCTTCTTCTTGCTCTTCGGAACCATCGGGGCCTTGCCCTTTCCCTTAAAGTCCTTGACATGTGGTCCAGTCTGCTTCTTGGTCTTTTTCTTCTTGTTCTTAGACCTCCGAGGTCCAGAAGAAATTACAAGAGCAGACTCCTTCATCCGCGGAGTCTTCATTTGAGACTGAGCAGTCAAAAGTTTGTTCATTAGCCCAGCTAAATTACATGCAATCTGCAGTTGAAGTTCATAACAAATTGTGAGAAGGAATCAGGGAGAGACTGTAGGATAAGGTCGGTTTGGAGAGAAGTATCCATTTTAAAATTAAGAGCCTCCAGTCTCTCGATCATGGATATCATTTTGAGGACTTGTTCCCCAACCTTCTCACCTTCCTTCATCCATGCACCGAACAGTTGCTTGGATATCTCATATCTAGTAGTTCTGCTGTGCTCACCATAAACTCGATTAAGTGAGATAGAATCTGCCTAGCAGAAGTCATTTTCTCATGAGCTCTCTGAAGCTCATTAGACATAGAAGCCATCATGTATGCACGGACTTTTACGTCATCCTTAACCCACTTTTCGTAGATTTCGATCTCTTCCTGATTGGATCTTGTCCGCACTGGAGGCGCCAGAATGTCCGTCTCCAAGACGTATCCTAATGCCTCTATACTGAGGACAATCATCAGATTGCAGAGCCAATCCACAAAGTTAGGTCCCATTAAGATGTTCTTTTCGAGTAGAATTGCAAGTGGATTCATTGTCATATTGAGAGTTATGTCTGCATTAAGTACGACAGATTAATTAGTGACTCATTCAATTATGTTCTGAGTATACAATTAAGGTCTTTTCTATTCTTGTTACCCAACTCCCACTATTTTTATCGGAACAACACACTCCCATGTGAAATCCGGAAGTATCGTCGCTCTACTTAATAGTGGTGATCGAGTTCTTTATAAATCTTAATAGAGGGCAACCGAACAGGTTTCTAGTCTATTAATTTTCATAAAGTGGTGTCCAACACTAACCCATCTAATGGATGATTCGATCTTCTTTTTCCCCTTGTTCACTCCCCTCAACCTATACGGTTTCTATGGTTCGTGAACAAGTTAAGTTTATACCATCGACGCAAATCGCCACAATCAATCTTATCCGGCAACCTATCAGGTTTCTAGGGATAAAATTTGCTCCAACTGAAGGCATCCAATGCGCTCCCGGTAATTTATCCGTCCTGCCCGAACGACTACCCTGATAACTCGAAAGCATAGCACATCCGGTTTGGATTTTAATTTCCCGAAAGCTCGATGGAGGGAAGGAAAACCTTGAAACCTTATAAACTTAATGATTTGTTGTGGGAGAATTTTCGCGATTAACGTTACACTTTGAACATTAATAATTTTAGCACGTTTGTTGCATTCATACAATATGAAACAACCATTCACAACCTAGTTGCTACCAAAATGTGGTTCATGGACCGTTCCAAGAAAACAAAAACTTCGTAATCTAATTACAAGTCTTCATCTTGAATCTTCGTCTTCTCGAAATGGATCTTCCTCCGGTCTTCGTCATTACATATAAATTTTACATTGAAAATTGCATCCTAGATACAAATATTTCTAGTAAAATAAATAGGCTCAAAACGGTCTTTACAACCCAATCGAATAAAACGAACAATTCAAAAACTAAGTCCATAAACCACATTCCCATTCAAAAACATTCATCCAATAAATACTATATAAACGGAAAGCGTAGAGATACATTGATCTAATAAACAATACGAACCGATCCAATCGATTCACACAATCGGTAATATGAAAAAACGTTCAAAATAATTCGGTCGATCACAAGTATTCCAATAATTAAATTTCCCTTATAGAATGAAATAACATAAATCATTTTAATCATATGAAATCCAATTTAAAATGTGGGAAATTATTTTTAGGAATACACGAAGAAAACAAGCCTGAAACGTGTCCGAAAAGGGGCTGGACCGCACCCGAAATGAGCCAGGCAGTGTAACACCCCCAAAACCATCCGGGATATTACAGCGCCGTGGGTCCCGCGCCGGAACCCACCAGGCTAAAAACCGTTTACAAAACCAATTCAAAAGCACCAAAAGGCCGATGACGGTAATATTTTAAATACTCAAATATTTTCCAAAAAACATAGTTCTCAAATACCGTCATAAAATACCATTTGAAAATACAAGGCGAAGTGCCAATTCTCGACAGTTCAAAATGTACGTTAAGCTACCACTTAAACGTACCGATAAAATAATTTGGGAAAAAGAGTTTGACGAAAATAACCCAAGTTCGTAAAATGCCCAAAAGGCCATTTTAAAATACACACACGAGCGGATAAAGATACCGAAAAGCCATTTTGAGATATACACACGCAGCGGATAAGAACACAGTTTAAAATACACGTTTGCAGCGGAAATAAAACAACCAGAAATAAATACTCAATACTCAAAAACATGCCACCGCCAGTATCACATCGGGAAGCTCATCCCTTCACGACCGCTACTAGCTCGATCTCCGAGTACCTAAAAATAAAGCCCACGAGGGTTCAGCCACAATACTCAATAATGATATCGATCACATCATCATAAATAATTACATACCAATGTAATAATATTGTAAGAATACTACCAAAGTAATCTTACCGACATAACCTTACCAATTCATAATAATACAATCCTTACCATAATCCACATTTCGCATCCTCGAATGACGAAATGAACTTAACAACAATTATCTGTATTGAATTTCAAAAATACCAACAATCCTCAAAATATCATCATAACTCATAATCATGAAATAATTCATCCGTGCCAAATCCTGTCCATCGGATTACACAATCAAAACTCAACCTGGATAAACCAACAGTACATAACATATCTGTAGATCAACTACCATATGATAATGATAACAAAACCCGAACATCGACGTATAGTCCGAATGCTTATACGATCAATAACAATGATCAACCAATACATCACTGAGAATATCATCGACATGATAGCTCCAATATGACCAACGAAGGATCAACGATGACTGAGAATACCATCAACATGATAACTCCGACACGATCAACAAAGAATCAACAATAATCGAGAATACCATCAACAAGGTAAACTCCAAATGATCAATAAAAGACCAATAATAACTGAGAATACCATCAACAAGGTAAACTCCAAATGATCAACAATAATGGATCTCAAAGAAATAACTCTGACTGTCGAACATACCCCTCGGGCGTATGAACAACCAGTCACAAACCGTCGAACATACCCAACCATAAATGGAGGATGAACGACCAAACAATATGGCTCAAAGATGGACGTCATAGTACGCCCGATCCGGAAATGTGTCCGTGCACAAGCCACCCCGGGTATTGATCACATACACGTGTGGTCTTGTACCTAATTAGCCTCACGAACTACGTCTCGTGTGCACGGTTCAATGTGGAAATATCAACACATAACCATCATGTGCCCGGCTAAAAATCCTACACAATAACCAATCGGCACGCAGATATGACTCCGGATATGTCACGATGCAACATGACAACGAAACTCAAAGAAACACATATCCAATAAGGATCAAAAGACTCACCGAAGTGAACAACAACAGACTGACAATGAAAAGTCGACACGACTAATCAATATCCAAAACATCAATCCTGGGATCATCATCCCAAATGAATGACCAACACGATCTACGATCTCAATACAATGCCCTGGGATCAACATCCCTCAACGAATAACCGATACGAAACTCATTACACGAAACCTCAACATATACAACAACTCAACATACTAATTATCCACATGACTGAACAAATACTTAGATTACCTCAAAGCCGAGGACCATATCCATCAACATCCCCCAATGAAACGATCAACACAACCATTAATACCAACAATAGTCCTGGGATCAACATCCCTCAACGAACAACCAAGATTTAATCTCAATATACGAAGCCTCAGCATACAACATATACGACAACTCAACATAATAATTATCTCATAACTGAACAATACATAAATTACCTCAAAGCCGAAGACAACATCCTTTCCACGAACAACATCCCTGAACGAATACACAGTTATACAAATAATCTCAAATAAGGTACCATCCATTCAATACCAATAAACCTTTATCCCGATATTTATGTCATCACGATAACTATCCTAGACATCCGATATTCTATATCCTTGACCAAAGATAACTCACGTCTTCCCTGAACACAATTAAATCATATACCTTATGATTTAATACAACCAGAGCACGATATACAAACCATTATCCCGACAACTTACATTTCTAACAACATTGCTATACGAATTATAAATGAAATGAAAACGATACCATTCATCAAATATTATAAACTGAACAAGTATAAACTTGCCTTGATACCGATACCACGGTTGCTAATTAAAATCCATTGCCTTTGTCTACGAGCTCCTCAGCCCCGACCAAAAGCAATCTATGAACTCTTTAGCCTCAACCGCAACTCAAGAGTCATAATCCACGATCAAAACATATCAACCTATTGCAATAACCGATAACACACATTCGATAAAAATCAATAACCGACGTACCCAAACAACAAACTCAACGGTTCAACGAAACCTCGATCATATACATAATACCAAATAATCCAACTCAACAAATACGAACCCATATCCACGATACAAGCCGTAACTCGATGATCACAAATAACAATCAATAATCGATCAACAACGGTTCTACAATATCCCGATTAAACACATATCCAAACAACCCGAACCAATCAAACACGAATTCAAAACCACAATACGATTCCAAAATCCGAATATCATATCCATAATCTATTTAAACCAACAAGGGTCTAACATTACCGATTCCAAATTCAATCTTAAATACGAATACAAGTTTCCTCCTTGTAAATTCATAATATACACCAATTACCGGTTATCATTATCAATCCGGACGATCCGATTAATTCAACATCATAAATAACCATATTCCAAAGGTTTCAAATAATTCCATTATCCGAATTGAACACTTGTTAAATACCTATGAATTCTCAAACTCAAAAGTGAATCATAAACTTATCAAATCCGAAATCATATTCGTATTCCTATACCAATATTGTACCAAAACACATAACTTAGTTCTAGATATGAATATTCCATATTTATATATAAAACACCAACACCTTAAGATGTATTCATCAAATCAATGATCAATTCATCTCGACATTAAGGATTTTATAACATATTCGATTCTAACTTCAACTCCAAATACGAAGACAAAACTCCTTCTTGTTCATACTTGTAAATTCGTAGAAAACAATTTACCGATTATTATCGTGAATAATCACATTCCAAAATTATCTGAAATCTTTCCAAAATCATAACATGTAACTCAAGAGTTCTTCAAGAACACGAATTATCCAAATTCACGTTCACAATCCATAAAAGAACATAATCCGATGTTTTCTAACATCTAACCAACCCTTAATCATAATTCAAGGTGTATATCATCATGTTCTTCAACATATACTTCTCATAACATCATGGATCGCAACAAACCACCAAGAACATCGAGAATACTACGATTCCATAATCATAACAACATAATCAAGACATAATCCAACATATCATCATCTTCCTTTAACATAAACCTCATATATCCTCAAGAATCGCAATAACAACATCATAATCATCTTCATACGAATCATTCATCAACTATAACATCAAAATTCCGAAATGAAAAGTAGAAATATCCAACATACCTCATAGAATATGGATAACACAAGAAATCACTTCAAGAATTAACAATAGTTCCATAACCAAGCTCTAATTCCATGATTCCAAGCTCACAATCATGTTAGAAGTGTTTAGAACACTCTTAGAAGTGAAGAGGGACGAGTTTTGGAGAGAAGCATCTCAAAGGATCGTGAGAGAAATGAAAGGCAACACTTCAATATATAAACTGCACTCTCATTACGTACGTAAGTGTCCTTTCTTAACGTACGTAACAACTTTAACGTACGTAATCCAAAATCCATAACGTACATAACCAACTCACTGTCTCATTCCATGCAGTCCATTACGTACGTAACTCATACCATATAACGTACGTAATATACCAGTTGACTTGCTACAGTACAATGGTCGTGTTACGTACGTAACACGTCCTGTATAACGTACGTAACACGTACGTTGACTCACCTGTCAACATCCTCCGCCGAAAGTTGCCGACAGTGGTCCCACCGCCGAATGCACTCGGCCCCGTCCGATGCCTTCGCATTACGTAATACCTTAGCCTTAACGTACGTAACCATGCCAATATTACGTACGTAAGCTCACCTTGTTAACGTACGTAACAATTCCATACTTAGCCAATTTCAGCAATTCCTGTCCAAAGTCACGACATACCAAATACGAGCATACGGCAAAATCAATACATATACTCAATTTAATAACATTATCAAACGTTCCCAACATCCTCGAGCATAATTAACCATCCACGATATCCAATATATAAACGAAAAATATATCCGAAAAATCGGGGTATTACACTCTACCCCCTTAAAATAAGTTTCGTCCTCGAAACTTGCAATCACTCGCACAAACAACATTTCAACGGAAGATCCAAAATCACCAAGATAACCAAGAATTATCGAATAATCCGAACAACATACTTACAGGTCAGTGAAGACGAAGATCTCCCGTGATACTAGCACACGACTCCCATACGAAGTCTCAACACAACCAACGCACACCAATATCACAAATAGCAGTTTGAAAAGAATCTCGAAAATTTTGGAAACTCCAAAAATCGATTTGACTCAAAAGTCAGAAACTCCTTTTCAAAAATTACGCTACTCCCGTACCGGTAGAGCCACATAACACACACGCCTGGGTTTCACAAAACCCAAGCTCCGATACCATCTTCTGTAACACTCCCAAAACCATCCGGGATATTACAGCGCCGTGGGTCCCGCGCCGGAACCCACCAGGCTAAAAACCGTTTACAAAACCAATTCAAAAGCGCCAAAAGGCCGATGACGGTAATATTTTAAATACTCAAATATTTTCCAAAAAACATAGTTCTCAAATACCGTCATAAAATACCATTTGAAAATACAAGGCGAAGTGCCAATTCTCGACAGTTCAAAATGTACGTTAAGCTACCACTTAAACGTACCGATAAAATAATTTGGGAAAAAGAGTTTGACGAAAATAACCCAAGTTCGTAAAATGCCCAAAAGGCCATTTTAAAATACACACACGAGCGGATAAAGATACCAAAAAGCCATTTTGAGATATACACACGCAGCGGATAAGAACACAGTTTAAAATACACATTTGCAGCGGAAATAAAACAACCAGAAATAAATACTCAATACTCAAAAACATGCCACCGCCAGTATCACATCGGGAAGCTCATCCCTTCACGACCGCTACTAGCTCGATCTCCGAGTACCTAAAAATAAAGCTCACGAGGGTTCAGCCACAATACTCAATAATGATATCGATCACATCATCATAAATAATTACATACCAATGTAATAATATTGTAAGAATACTACCAAAGTAATCTTACCGACATAACCTTACCAATTCATAATAATACAATCCTTACCATAATCCACATTTCGCATCCTCGAATGACGAAATGAACTTAACAACAATTATCTGTATTGAATTTCAAAAATACCAACAATCCTCAAAATATCATCATAACTCATAATCATGAAATAATTCATCCGTGCCAAATCTCGTCCATCGGATTACACAATCAAAACTCAACCTGGATAAACCAACAAAGACATAACATATCCGTAGATCAACTACCATATGATAATGATAACAAAACCCGAACATCGACGTATAGTCCGAATGCTTATACGATCAATAACAATGATCAACCAATACATCACTGAGAATATCATCGACATGATAGCTCCAATATGACCAACGAAGGATCAACGATGACTGAGAATACCATCAACATGATAACTCCGACACGATCAACAAAGAATCAACAATAATCGAGAATACCATCAACAAGGTAAACTCCAAATGATCAATAAAAGACCAATAATAACTGAGAATACCATCAACAAGGTAAACTCCAAATGATCAACAATAATGGATCTCAAAGAAATAACTCTGACTGTCGAACATACCCTCGCGTATGAACAACCGATACAAACCGTCGAACATACCCAACCATAAATGGAGGATGAACGACCAAACAATATTGCTCAAAGATGGACGTCATAGTATGCCCGATCCGGAAATGTGTCCGCACAAGCCACCTGTATTGATCACATACACGTGTGGTCTTGTACCTAATTAGCCTCACGAACTACGTCTCGTGTGCACGGTTCAATGTGGAAATATCAACACATAACCATCATGTGCCCGGCTAAAAATCCTACACAATAACCAATCGGCACGCAGATATGACTCCAGATATGTCACGATGCAACATGACAACGAAACTCAAAGAAACATATATCCAATAAGGATCAAAAGACTCACCGAAGTGAACAACAACAGACTGACAATGAAAAGTCGACACGACTAATCAATATCCAAAACATCAATCCTGGGATCATCATCCCAAATGAATGACCAACACGATCTACGATCTCAATACAACAGTCCTGGGATCAACATCCCTCAACGAATAACCGATACGAAACTCATTACACGAAACCTCAACATATACAACAACTCAACATACTAATTATCTACATGACTGAACAAATACTTAGATTACCTCAATGCCGAGGACCATATCCATCAACATCCCCCAATGAAACGATCAACACAACCATTAATACCAACAATAGTCCCGGGATCAACATCCCTCAACGAACAACCAGTACGAATCTCAATATACGAAGCCTCAGCATACAACATATACGACAACTCAACATAATAATTATCTCATAACTGAACAATACATAAATTACCTCAAAGCCGAAGACAACATCCTTTCCACGAACAACATCCCTGAACGAATACACAGTTATACAAATAATCTCAAATAAGGTACCATCCATTCAATACCAATAAACCTTTATCCCAATATTTATGTCATCACGATAACTATCCTCGACATCCGATATTCTATATCCTTGACCAAAGATAACTCACGTCTTCCCTGAACACAATTAAATCATATACCTTATGATTTAATACAACCAGAGCACGATATACAAACCATTATCCCGACAACTTACATTTCTAACAACATTTCTATACGAATTATAAATGAAATGAAAACGATACCATTCATCAAATATTATAAACTGAACAAGTATAAACTTGCCTCGATACCGATACCACGAAGTCGTTACCAAAATCCATTGCCTTTGTCTACGAGCTCCTCAGCCCCGACCAAAAGCAATCTATGAACTCTTTAGCCTCAACCGCAACTCAACAGTCATAATCCACGATCAAAACATATCAACCTATTGCAATAACCGATTAACACACATTCGATAAAAATCAATAACCGACATACCCAAACAACAAACTCAACGGTTCAACGAAACCTCGATCATATACATAATACCAAATAATCCAACTCAACAAATACGAACCCATATCCACGATACAACCCGTAACTTGATGATCACAAATAACAATCAATAATCGATCAACAACGGTTCTACAATATCCCGATTAAACACATATCCAAACAACCCGAACCAATTAAACATGAATTCAAAACCACAATACGATTCCAAAATCCGAATATCATATCCATAATCTATTTAAACCAACAAGGGTCTAACATTACCGATTCCAAATTCAATCTTAAATACGAATACAAGTTTCCTCCTTGTAAATTCATAATATACACCAATTACCGGTTATCATTATCAATCCAGACGATCCAATTAATTCAACATCATAAATAACCATATTCCAAAGGTTTCAAATAATTCCATTATCCGAATTGAACACTTGTTAAATACCTATGAATTCTCAAACTCAAAAGTGAATCATAAACTTATCAAATCCGAAATCATATTCGTATTCCTATACCAATATTGTACCAAAACACATAACTTAGTTCTAGATATGAATATTCCATATTCATATATAAAACACTAACACCTTAAAACGTATTCATCAAATCAATGATCAATTCATCTCGACATTAAGGATTTTATAACATATTCGATTCCCACTTCAACTCCAAATATGAAGACAAAACTCCTTCTTGTTCATACTTGTAAATTCGTAGAAAACAATTTACCGATTATTATCGTGAATAATCACATTCCAAAATTATCCGAAATCTTTCCAAAATCATAACATGTAACTCAAGAGTTCTTCAAGAACACGAATTATCCAAATTCATGTTCACAATCCATAAAAGAACATAATCCGATGTTTTCTAACATCTAACCAACCCTTAATCATAATTCAAGGTGTATATCATCATGTTCTTCAACATATACTTCTCATAACATCATGGATCGCAACAAACCACCAAGAACATCGAGAATACTACGATTCCATAATCATAACAACATAATCAAGACATAATCCAACATATCATCATCTTCCTTTAACATAAACCTCATATATCCTCAAGAATCGCAATAACAACATCATAATCATCTTCATACGAATCATTCATCAACTATAACATCAAAATTCCGAAATGAAAAGGAGAAATATCCAACATACATCATAGAATATGGATAACACAAGAAATCACTTCAAGAATTAACAATAGTTCCATAACCAAGCTCTAATTCCATGATTCCAAGCTCACAATCATGTTAGAAGTGTTTAGAACACTCTTAGAAGTGAAGAGGGACGAGTTTTGGAGAGAAGCATCTCAAAGGATCGTGAGAGAAATGAAAGGCAACACTTCAATATATAAACTGCACTCTCATTACGTACGTAAGTGTCCTTTCTTAACGTACGTAACAACTTTAACGTCGTAATCCAAAATCCATAACGCACGTAACCAACTCACTGTCTCATTCCGTGCGATCCATTACGCATTTAACTCATACCATATAACGCATTTAATATACCGTTGACTTGCTACAAGATAATGGTCGTGTTACGACGTAACACGCCCCGTATAACGCACGTAACACGACGTTGACTCACCTGTCAACATCCTCCGCCGAAAGTTGCCGACACGTGGTCCCACCGCCGACTGACTCGGTCTGTCCGATGCCTTCGTTACGCACGTAATACCTAGCCTTAACGCACGTAACCATGCCAATATTACGTACGTAAGCTCACCTTGTTAACGTACGTAACAATTCCATACTTAGCCAATTTCAGCAATTCCTGTCCAAAGTCACGACATACCAAATACGAGCATACGGCAAAATCAATACATATACTCAATTTAATAACATTATCAAACGCTCCCAACATCCTCGAGCATAATTAACCATCCACGATATCCAATATATAAACGAAAAATATATCCGAAAATCGGGTATTACAAGCGTGGCCGCCTACACTGGGCGGCGCGCCCCCACCCGTAAACTTTCTGTGGGCTGCCCAGCAGCCCCGGGCCGCGGCCCCCGAGCCTTGTGCCGCGGCCCCCTTCTTCCGGA
The DNA here is from genome assembly GCA_033398695.1 of Orobanche coerulescens. NCBI lineage: Eukaryota > Viridiplantae > Streptophyta > Magnoliopsida > Lamiales > Orobanchaceae > Orobanche > Orobanche coerulescens. Next base: position 39,427,451 of record CM065809.1, on the reverse strand, counting down.
CCTCTCCCGGACCGTCTAACGGCAATTCAGGGCTAGTTTTTCGATCGGATATCCAATATCTATATTTTCCAACATTCATATCACCAATATAAATCATATTTCCAAGAAATAGAAGATTTATATTTGGACATAAACTTACGAAAAATACAACTATAACGAACGAAAAACATATACCACAATTATGACTAAAATGATTCCAAATCATTCACCATCTAATCGAGCATTCCAAATGCCAATATCGTATATACGATCGCAAAACCTACACTCCGATACCACTGTTGGGATTCGGTGCCTAAAATAAAGGCCCGGCAGAAGCGGTAAAATGAAAATTAATTCGATCTGAATCCCTACGAGGATCGATCGAGCTACGTATATACGAATATATAAACGAAAAACAAGAGTTGTAAGAAACTCACCCTTGAAGTCCGTTGATTAAATGATATCCTTCTCTTGAGATATTCCCCAAGCTTTACTTGAATTCTCTACAATCCGAAGCACTCCAAGCACTTGAACGATCCAATGCCGAAAGCACCGCGTCTCTACTTGCCACGCGCCGGAGAAACGAACGGAATAACAATACCCGATTAACCTCTAAGGTTATTGCTAGAATCAAGTGATGAAGCCTTTTATTATTGCACTCTAAGTGTATAATATATATTTATAAATGTATCTTGAATTTTCTCCAAGAAAACTCAAGAACAAGATGAAGAACAAGAGGAAGACTTGAAAAATGATTTTCTCTCTCTCTATCTCCCACAACTCTCACGGATGGAATTGAATTTTGCGAGGGAGAGATAGTCTTCCTTTTTATTCCCTACTAAATCCTTAAGTCGAAGGTTCAAGAATACCTATCACAACCTTTCGATTTCGTCATTGACTGTCCCGGAGTGAAATCCATGTGACGAATCGAGGGTGAGTCGGTTCGAGTATACTAATCCAATTAGCATACCTATAACGTGTTCTCCCACTAACCATCAGTGTTCGACAGGCACTCTCCATGTCAAAGATCACGTCATACAAGTCTTCACGTAAACTTAACGCCCAGTCAAGTTTCATCGACTTGCGAACGATTAAGTATTTGAGCTATAAACCTTTGTAATGCCGACCCCCTTATCCAATAAGGAATGGAACATTTTGCTCTCAAATACATGGACTAGTTTCTATATGTATATTAGGAATGCCAGTAACTATCAGTAAATAAAGAAACATTCATTGCCTTATATTAATGATTTACATAATTACAAGTACAATCCCCTCACTCAACATCTTCTGAGTGGCATTCGAGGGCAAACTCCTAACAGCTGTAAATATAACTAAGTAATCTCCTGTTTGCTTGTGCGTACAGGGTTTTTACAATATGTATACTTAAATCACATAGGCAGATATAGAACAATAAATGACTGAATGTAAATATACACAGACTTAAGTGGTCCAAGGTAAACCCCTCTACGTCCATTGGCCCTCCACACAGAAGTAAGATGTTTATTAAAATCACGGCGTACACAACTATGTGACTTTAACTAAATACGTCGTTATATCATTCACACAGATTGATACAGACGATAGTAGCTTGGGTCTTTCACACATATTTGCTTAGCTTCTTTGACTTGCTTCTTATCACACAGATCGAAGCTTCTTCTTCAATTTTATTCGTCCCGTACATGTCGGAACTAGCAAGGCTTAGTCCACATAGGGCTAAGTTAATCTCAATTAAAGGTTCGGTAAAACAAGGTCAAACAGCAGCTGTATGCTTGATGAGCATTCGCTGTAAGGTGTGCTGTTTGTGTTGAGGACTCTGTATATTTCTTCTCTTTATGAAGCTGTATGCTGAAGGAAATATACTGCTCTTGTAATCTTGATATTCAGATTGTCAGAGAGATAATGAGTCGGATGTATGTTAGCAATGTCCTCTTGGTTGGGGCTATTTATAACCTTGAAAATAGATTCATTATAAATGTAGCTGTTAGCTATTTGGTGAGATTGAGACTGTTCTGATTGGCGGCTTCTGAATTAAAGACGATTCACAATTAATGCTTCAGACATTCATTTTTACTATCATTAAATGCTCTTCAGACCGTAGTCTCTGGCTGCATTAAATGCTGTCCTATCAGCATTAAATGCTACTTCAACTATGAACACTTTGTGAATAAAAAATGTTTACTTTCACAATGATTTAAAGTTTTCATCAGTCCTGTTGGATATATGTTTTACTTTTCCTAAGTAAAACACCTGCAGCATGTTTGCTGTATCCAACTTCTTCATCTCTTGATGTATCTTGACGATTACGCTGTAGGAATAGACTCATGACTTTGATGAAAGATCTTTTGCTGTATGAGCAAGCTGTATGATGTATCCTAAGAGCTTCCATACTTATGCTGAATTTTGAAGAACTTGCTGTATGGGACAATTAAACACAGGGCATATTTTTCCCAACAATATGTTTATCTTATGTAGCATAAACATGAAAATCTTTTGAAGTGTTCAAAATATTCCAGAATGAATTACAGAGTCAACTTGGCAAGATGATTAAAGCCCTTCGATCGGATCGAGGTGGCGAATACTTGAGCTAAGAATTCGATGATCATCTTAGGAATTATGGAATTGTTTCACAACTTAACCCCCTGTAATGCCTCAACATAACGTCGTATCTGAGAGGAGAAATAGAACTTTATTAGATACGGTTTGATCCATGATGATTCGAAAGGAGCTTCTATTATCATTTTAGGGCCACACCTTAGAAACAAAAGCGTTCATCTTTAACCGTATTCCATCTAAAGCAGTTGAAAATACATCATCTGAGAAATGGACTGGTAAGAGACCAAACTTGTATTTTCTAAATATCAGGGATACTGAAGCATTCATAAGATACCAAGTGTCTGACATCCCCCGGATCTAAAAAATATTTATTTGTGGTATATCCTAAGGAAATTAAAGGACACTACTTTTATAATCCCATAGATAATAAAGTGTTTGTTGCTCGAAATGTTGTCTTCTTAGAAAGGGGATTTATATCCAAAAGAGACAGTGGGAGAAAAGTAATTCTCAAGAAAACTCGAGTACCACAAGAAGACTACTTCATTAATGGAAACTGAACAGGCTCAATAATTAGTTGTATAGCTAGTTCAGAGTACACATGTTCCTCGAAGATCTGATAGGATGCAACATGAACAGAGATATGGGTATCTCATGACAGAGGATGATGATGTATCGCTCAATGATGATGAGCCTAGTACCTATCAAGAAGCTGCATTGGGACTAGAGTATGAGGAATGGCTAGAGGCCATGAAGTCCGAAATGCAGTAAATGTACGATAATTGAGTTTGGAACTTGATAGATCCACTTTAAGGTATAAAAACTATAGGGTGCACATGGGTCTTCAAAAATAAGAATGGCATGGATGACAATCTGCAATCCTATAGAGTTAGACTAGTTGCAAAATCTTATAGACAAACTCATGGTTTTGACTATGATGAGACCTTTTCACCAGTAGTCATATTTAAATCAATTAAATTCTATTTGATATTATCACATACAATGATTATGAAATATGGAAAATGGATGTCAAAACAATAATTCTTAATGAAAACTTACTTGAGGATGTGTACATGTAACAATTTGAGGATTTTGTTCATCCAAAAAATTCTAAAAAGGTTTCCAAGCTTCAAAGATCCGTTTATAGATTGAAGTAGATCTTACGGAGATGGAATCTTTATTATGATTAAACCGTCAAAGAGTTTGGGTTTATTCAATATTAAGATGAACCATGCGTGTACAAGAAGATTAGTGGGAGCATACTTGTCTTCTTAGTGTAGTTGATATATTATTCATGGGAAATGACATATCCACCATGGAGACATTCAAGGCTTGGTTGGGAATTTGTTTCTGCATGAAAGACTTACAAGAATATACTGACATTCTTTGCATCAAGATCTATAGAGATAGATCAAAGAGAATGGTTGGTCTAAGTCATAGTACCTTGTACTCGACCAGATGTATAATTTGCTCTAAGCATGAAAAGTCAGTATCAATTTAGTCCGGGTGAGAGTCACTGGACAGGAGTGAAAACCATCCTAAAGTACTTGATAAGAACTAAAGATGCATTCCTAATTTATGTAGGTGTGGGAGATGAGTTAGATGTAAATGGTTATGCAGATGCGAGTTTTGAAAACAATAGAGTCGATTCAAAATTGTAGAAGGTCTTGTGTTTTTGTTTAAGATGGAGGTGTTGTGAGTTGGAAAAGTTCCAAGTAAAGCACGCTCATTAATTCTATAACTCAAGCTGAGTACCTGACAATATCGGATGCAGACTAGGAGAAAATGTGTAGCTTTTAGGTCCTATAAGTGTTTACTGCGATAGTAATGGTGTTGTTGATGATCCACTTCAAGCCTCTCTCATAAGGCAAGCATGAAGAGCATGCTAGATCGGTAGGCCTTAGAATCATGAACGACTGGTCCTAGTGCAAGTGGGAGATTGTTGGAGATAGTGCCCTAGGACATTTGATATGCCTAGATTTGTAATTTTTCACATTTATAAAAAGTTATGTGATAATATTATTTTTCGTTGATTGTTATAATATGTGCATATTTTAATATTATAATAGTCGACTAATAGTTATTCACGAATAATGAGATTATTCAAATGTCTCCGGTCCAATTATGTAGAGTAGAGCCTCAAGTGATCAATATACCAATATAAGTTTGATTGATAATTATTGGATAATTATGCGTATGGTACGGATCAAACTTATAGGTATTGGTTGGAAAATACAATATAAGACAGAACTGCATTGAGATCACAACACGGAAATATCATAAGTGAATCTCAATACAACAGTATATCAATAAATTTTTGAACATGAGATTATCATGGTCCAACATGATATGCTTTGACGTAATCCAACGTAATCTGGAACATGGTGATCATAAAGGTTAGTGATCGAGATTAGTATGAGTCATGTAGAGGGCAACGAATAATCAAGATGGGGATTTGTTTCTCTCTTTCGGAAGAGAGATACGTGTTGGGGCCCTTAATAAGTAGGAATTAAGAAAGTAAATGGTCATGCTTAAATGAAGAGTCATTTGATTCAATCAGCCTACTTAAGATCAAGAAATCATTCAAACATAATGACTATGACAACTCCATGACTTAGATCGAATATGATAATTCGCGACAAAGGGATTTGACACGTTAAATGGTTTAATGGAATACAAAGGGTAGTCGTAATGCCTTGTTAGAGACCTTTTATGATTTATTACCTAATAAGGTATCAAATAACTGCGAACATAATCTAAGCCTTTTTTTGGGTCACACATATGATAATTAAAGACAAGCAAGTATAATTAATAAACATAATATTAGATATTATATTTATTAAGAAATTAAATAAGTAATATATAATATGGGAAATTATATATTATATTATTTAATTATATCAACTCGAAATAGTAAAAATAATATTAGATATTATATTTATTAAAATATTAAAGAATAAATAATATATAATATGGGATATTATATATTATATTATTTAATAAGTTGAATGGTAACTAATCAAATACTAGAATTTTTGACTCTAGGGTTTACTTAGTATAAATAACGGATAAATGAAGAGGAATTGTTATAAGAAGAGATTAAAAAACCCTAGTTGTGAGATCAATGTTGGGATTCAGTAAAAAAAAGTGAGTTACCGAGTGAAAAACTAAACATTGGGTGTTTCTTTAATTTTTTCGAAATAAGTATTTCTACCTGTGCCTCCTTCCTGATTGAACTCATCTTCAAGGGAGTGTGCTTGTAAAAAATGATGATCCTACAATATTTAGGCATGTAGAATAAGTATTCCATGGAATCCCCTGGATATCCTATGAAACGATCCTTCACAGACCTAGCTTTCAGTTTCTCTACTTTAGTCTTCTTGACATAACCAGGATATCCCCAGTAATTTATTTAATTCATTGGGCCGTAAATTAATTTATCCAATAAATCAATTTAGACATCCAATGTCCCAAATTTAGATATCCAATATCTAATATTCATAATGAGAGATTAAGCTCGATTCATTCCGTCATCAATCCTATTGCGCGACTCGGTAGGTCCGTCTCAGTCATCAATGGGAGGAACCAAAGAGTAGTAGCACCACCTAGCCAGCCTGGCGGCCTACACTGTACCCCAACTGAGAACGAATGATTGGGATCATTCAAGAACCATTCTGTCGTGAATAGCAGTATACGTATAAACCCTTCTTTTAAATATCCCGATCAAGTTATAGGGTCACGGTCAGTCAAACCCTATCTGTACTTGACTCTATGCATGTGTTAATGCAAATCGAGATCATTGAGCTCTCGTGTATCCAATACGACTAGATCCAATGCTTTGGCCAAAGACTTATGATCTCATATGCCAATAACCACATAGGATATATAACCCGCTCACTAACACGAGAAAGAATTCTATCTTGGTATTCAGTAGGACCTGCTGCTTGCCCGTCAAGATGCACGTCGAGGTTGACCCCCATCTCCCGGTTTATAGGGTCGAACTACTCAAATGAAAATCTTGACGTCACAAGCACATCCGTACTAAATCCTCAAGTCAAAGGTTCACGAATACCTATCACAACCTTTCGATTCTGTCATTGACTGTCCCGGAGTGAAATCCGTGTGACGAATTGTGGGTGAGTCGGTTCGAGTATACTAATCCAGTTAGCATACCTATAACGTGTGCTCCCACTAACCATCAGTGTTCGACAGGCACTCTCCATGTCAAAGAACACGTCATACAAGTCTTCACATAAACTTAACGCCCAGTCAAGTTTCATCGACTTGCGAACGATTAAGTATTTGAGCTATAAACCTTTCCAGTGCCGACTCCCTTATCCAATAAGGAGTGGAACGTTTTGCTCTCGAATACATGGACTAGTTTCTATATATATATATATATATATATATATATATATATATATATATTTACGAGTTAGGAATGCCAGTAACTACCAGTAAATAAAGAAACATCCATTGCCTTATATTACTGATTAACATAATTACAAGTACAATGCCCTCACTCAACATCCACTGAGTGGCATTCGAGGGCATACTCCTAACAATCTCCCACTTGCACTCAATGCCACACACGATGGTATCTAATACCCATGTTCTCCAGATGACGCTCCAAGCTAGTCTGAGAAAGTGGGTTGGTAAGTGGATCGGCGACGTTGTCGGCCGAGTCTACTCTGTGTAACACAATATATCCCTTGCGAACAAATTCTCTTACGAGATGATACTTCCTCTCAAAATGTTTGGTGCTGTTGTGAAACCTCGGCTCCTTGGACTGCGCTACAACTCCGTCGTTGTCGCAGTACAGCGGAACAGGTAGCTCAGCACATGGTATTACTTGAAGTTCTCCCATAAACTTCTTAATCCATAAATCTTCCTTGGAAGCCTCCGAGGCTGTTTGATACTCAGCCTGATAGGTGGAATCAGCAGTCGCACTTTGCTTGGCACTACACCAAGATACTGCTCCTCCATTAAGAGTAAATATGTAGCCAAAAGTAGACATCGAGTCGTCCTTAAGTCCTTGGAAGTCCGAATCAGTGAATCCCACGACATCCAATTCTCCACCGCCATACATCAGAACCATATCTCTAGTCCTTCTTAAGCACTTGAGAACGTTCTTTACGGCAGTCCAATGTTCCCTACCTGGGCTTGCCTGAAACCTACTCATCATGCTTACAGCATGCGCGATGTCAGGTCTTGTACACAATATAGCATACATAAGGCTACCCACGGCCGAAGCATATGCTATATTGCTCATTTCCTTTCGTTGTTCCTCACTTTGAGGACACATCTTCAAGGAGAGTTTTATTCCATGTCGCATCGGTAGGAACCCTCTTTTAAAATCATCCATCGTAAATCGCTTTAAGATTTTATCTATATAGAGGGCTTGAGAAAGACCTATTGTTCTCTTCTCTCTATACCGGTAGAGCCGAATACCACGAATATAGGTAGCTTCTCCCAAGTCTTTCATGGAGAAATTACTCAAAAGCCAAGCTTTCGCAGAACTGAGCATTCCCACATCATTTCATATTAATAGAATGTCATCCACATATAGTACTAAGAATGCGATCTTTCTCCCACTAACCCTCTCGTATACACAAGGTTCCTCTTCATTTTGCACGAAGTCAAACTCTTTGACCGCCTCATCAAAACAAAGGTCCCAACTACACGACCCTTACTTCAGTCCATAAATGGAACGCTGAAGCTTGCACACTTTTTGAATATCGACTTCGGACACAAAGCCTTTAGGCTACTCCATATAGATTTCCTCCTCGAGGAATCCATTAAGGAAAGCCGTCTTTACGTCCATTTGCCATATCTCATAATCGTGGTAGGCAGCTATAGCAAGCATCATGCGAATAGACTTGATCATGGCTACGGGCGAGAAGGTATCATGGTAATCGATCCCTTCTTTCTGGGTATAACCCTTTGCCACAAGCCTGGCCTTATAGGCATCAACCTTGACATCACCATCAGTCTTTCTCTTGTAGATCCACTTGTTCCCAATAGGCACTATGCCCTTGGGGCGGTCTACTAGAGTCCAGACCTGATTCACATGCATCGAGTCTACCTCAGCTTCCATAGATTCACGCCATTTCGCGGAGTCTACATCCACCATCGCTTGGTCATGGGTCGTTGGGTCAGTCTCTTGGCTATCACTTGGAACCTCATGGAGACCTAGTTCCTCCAAGTGTACAAGCCCATACCTCTCAGGTAAATGAGACACCCTACTAGACCTACGAGGTGGTTGTACTTGTGTTTCAGAAGGTTTGGTTCTAATTTCTTGCACAGGTGTCTCCTTAGGAGTTTCATTGTATTCTTCTAAAGAAATACTTCTACCCGCTCCGCCTTCCTGGATGAACTCATCTTCCAGGAAGTGTGCTTGTAAAGCAACAATGATCTTTCGATCTTCGGGCATGTAGAATAGATAACCCATCGTCCCAGACGGGAATCCAATGAAATGTCCCTTCGCGGACCTAGCTTCCAATTTCTTCAACTTATTCTTCTTGACATAGGCGGGACATCCCCAAATCCTAATATGATTAAGACTTGGTTTCGTGCCCTCCCACATCTCATGTGGAGTTTTAGGAACGGATTTGGAAGGACATCTGTTCAATATGTAAGCGGCAGTCAGGAGTGTATACCCCCACAAGTAAATCGGTAAGTCCGTATAGCCCACCATGGAACAAACCATGTTCAACAAGGTCCGGTTCCTTCTTTCTGACACACCATTTAACTGAGGAGTCCCTGGAGGTGTTAGTTGTGAAACTATTTCATGTTCCTTAAGGAACTCGTCAAACTCCGTACTCATATACTCACCACCTCGGTCCGACCGAAGTGCTTTGATATGATTACCAGTTTGTTTCTCAAAGGCCTCGGATTTATGTTTCATTAAGTATACATAACCGTACCTAGTATGATCATCTGTAAACGTAATGAAATATTGATATCCGTCACGTGCTGCTTCCAAAGCACCACATACGTCGGTATGTATTAATCCCAATTTATCAGCGGCTCTTTCAAAAGTCCCCGTGAAGGGGGACTTGGTCATTTTGCCTTTAAGGCAAGATTTAGGAAAGGGATCTGATCCCAATGGACCCATAAGTCCATCTTTTTCCATCTTGTAAACCTTGGTCTGACCAACATGACCAAGTCTTATATGCCATTTTAAAACTTGATTGGTTTCATCCCTACCACGTTTTCTAGTCATAGTATTCACAACTACTTTGTTGCTGAGATTTAGATGATACAATCTATTTAATAATGTAGCAGTACCCACTAGTTTATTTCTGAAATAAATTTTGCATGAACCATCACCAATGAAAAATGAAAAGCCCTTTCGGTCCATGACCGGAATGGATACAATATTTTTGTGCCCCTTGGGCAAAACAAGTACATCTTCTAAAGTCAAAACAAAGCCGGATTCTAAACCCAAAAGAAGTGATCCTATGACGGTCGCCTCGACACTATGCCCGCTTCTGATTGTGATCACAACTTCTCCATCTCCAAGCTTCCTACTTTGTTCCAGATCCTGATTCACGGTACAAATATGAGAACTAACACCTGAATCCACTATCCAAGAAGTAGAAAATACAGTAGCAGAATAATTTGTTTCCAAAACTAAAAGTTCTGTACCTAAAGCGCCATGAAGAATCGGACAGTCTCTTGCCCAGTGGCCCAGATCATCGTACTTGAGACAAACGTCCTTCTTCTTTCTCTTCGGAACCATTGGGGCCTTGCCCTTTCCCTTAAAGTCCTTGACATGTGGTCCAGTCTACTTCTTGGTCTTTTTCTTCTTGTTCTTAGACCTTCGAGGTCCAGAAGAAATTAGAAGAGCAGACTCCTTCATCCGCGGAGTATTCATCTGAGACTGAGCAGTCACAAGTTTGTTCATTATCCCAGCTAAATTACATGCAATCTGCAGTTGAAGTTCATAACAAACTGTGAGAAGGAATCAGGGAGAGACTGTAGAATAAGGTCGGTTTGGAGAGAAGTATCCATTTTAAAATCAAGAGCCTCCCGTCTCTCGATCATGGATATCATTTTGAGGACGTGTTCCCCAACCTTCTCACCTTCCTTCATCCATGCACCGAACAGTTGCTTGGATATCTCATATCTGGCAGTTCTGCTGTGCTCACCATAAACTCGGTTAAGTGAGATAGAATCTGCCTAGCATAAGTCATTTTCTCATGAGCTCTCTGAAGCTCATTACACATAGAAGCCATCATGTATGCACGGACTTTTACGTCATCCTTAACCCACTTTTCGTAGATTTCGATCTCTTCCTGATTGGCTCTTGTCTGCACTGGAGGCGCCGGAATGTCCATCTCCAAGATGTATCCCAGTGCCTCTATACTGAGGACAATCATCAGATTGCGGAGCCAATCCACAAAGTTAGGCCCCATTAAGGTGTTCTTTTCGAGTAGAATTGTGAGTGGATTAATTGTCATATTGAGAGTTATGTCTGCATTAAGTACGACAGATTAATTAGTGACTCGTTCAATTATGTTCTGAGTATAGAATTAAGGTCTTTTCTATTCTTGTTACCCAGCTCCCACTATTTTTATCAGAACAACACACTCCCATGTGAAATCCGTAAGTATCGTCGCTCTACTTCATAGTGGTGATCGAGTTCTTTATAAATCTTAATAGAGGGCAACCGAACAGGTTTCTAGTCTATTAATTTCATAAAGTGGTGTCCAACACTAACCCATCTAATGGATGATTCGATCTTCTTTTTCCCCTTGTTCACTCCCCTCAACCTATACGGTTTCTATGGTTCGTGAACAAGTTAAGTTTATACCATCGACGCAAATCAGTTTCACAATTGAATCTTATCCGGCAACCTATCAAGTTTCTAGGGATAAAATTTGCTCCAACTGAAGGCATCCAATGCGCTCCCGGTAATTTATCCATCCTCCCCAAATGACTACCCCGATAACTCGAAAGCATAGCACATCCGGTTTGGATTTTAATTTCCCGAAAGCTCGATGGAGGGAAGGAAAACCTTGAAACCTTATAAACTTAATGATTTGTTGTGGGAGAATTTTCGCGATTAACGTTACACCTTGCACATTAATCATTTTAGCATGTTTTTTGCATTCATACAATATGAAACAACCATTCACAACCTAGTTGCTACCAACATGTGGTTCATGGACCGTTCCAAGAAAACAAAAACTTCGTAATCTAATTACAAGTCTTCGTCTTGAATCTTCGTCTTCTCGAAATGGATCTTCCTCCGGTCTTCGTCATTACATATAAATTTTACATTGAAAATTGCATCCTAGATACAAATATTTCTAGTAAAATAAATAGGCTCAAAATGGCCTTTACAACCCAATCGAATAAAACGAAAAATTCAAAAACTAAGTCCATGAACCACATCCCCATTCAAAAACATTCATCCAATCGATTCACACAATCGGTAATATGAAAAAACGTTCAAAATAATTCGGTCGATCACAAGTATTCCAATAATTAAATTTCCCTTATAAAATGAAATACCATAAATCATTTTAATCATATTAAATCCAATTTAAAATGTGGGAAATCATTTTTAGGAATACACGAAGAAAACAAGCTCAAACGGGTCCGGTGGGGCCGGACTGCGCCCAAACGAGCGGCAGAAGCGTGGCTGCCTAGCGACCCAGGCCACGCGCGCCCTATCCAGAAACTTTCAGTGGGCTGCCCAGCAGCCCTGGGCCGCGGCTCCCGAGCCCTGTGCCGCGGCCCCCTTCTATCGGACCTCTCCCGGACCGTCTAACGGCAATTCGGGGCTAGTTTTTCGACCGGATATCCAATATCTATATTTTCCAACATTCATATCATCAATATAAATCATATTTCCAAGAAATAGAAGATTTATATTTGGGCATAAACTTACGAAAAATACAACTATAACGAATGAAAAACATATACCACAATTATGACAAAAAAGATTCCAAATCATTCACCATCTAATCGAGCATTCCAAATGCCAATATCGTATATACGATCGCAAGACCTAAGCTCTGATACAACTGTTGGGATTCGGTGCCTAAAATGAAGGCCCAGCGGAAGCGGTAAAACGAAAATTAATTCGATCTGAATCCCTACGAGGATCGATCGAGCTACGTATATACGAATATATAAACGAAAAACAAGAGTTGTAAGAAACTCACCCATGAAGTCCGTTGATTAAATGATATCCTTCTATTGAGCTATTCCCAAAGCTTTACTTGAATTCTCTACGATCCGAAGCACTCCAAGCACTTGAACGATCTAACACCGAAAGCACCGCGTCTCTACTTGCCACGCGCCGGAGAAACGAACAGAATGACAATACCCGATTAACCTCTAAGGTTACTGCTAGAATCAAGTGATGAAGCCTTTTATTATTGCACTCTAAGTGTATAATATATATCTATAAATGTATCTTGATTTTTCTTCAAGAAAACTCAAGAACAAGATGAAGAACAAGAGGAAGACTTGAAAAATGATTTTCTCACTCTATCTCCCACAACTCTCACGGATGGAATTGAATTTTGCGAGGGAGAGATAGTCTTCCTTTTTATTCTTCTTACTTTTGGACCAAATCACCTAATATCATATCTAATATGATTTGTCCCCTTGGTGGCCATATGTCTTCCACCTAACAAGGAGAAGACCAAGACCAAGGAAGGGGTTAGGTATGGGGCAGCTATCTAGAAGGAATTTGACGAGTTTGGTCCGTTTCGGACTCCCGTGAGTCCAAACAGATAAACTTTGATTCCGTTACGATGTATTTATATCAATTAATTAATCCAATTAATTAATCATATCAAATACTAAATAACATAATTAATTTCTCCAAGAAATAATTATACTTATTAATTAAATTAATCACCCAGTAATTTATTTAATTCATTAGTCCGTCTCAGTCAGCAATGGGAGGGACCAAAGAGTAGTAGCACCACCTAGCCAGCCTAGCGGCCTACACTGTACCCCAACTGAGAACGAATGATTGGGATCATTCAAGAACCATTCTGTCGTGAATACCATTATACGTATAAACCCTTCTTTCAAATGTCCCGATCAAGTTATAGGGTCACGGTCAGTCAAACCCTATCTGTACTTGACTCTATGCATGTGTTAATGCAAATCGAGATCATTGAGCTGTCGTGTATCCAATACGACTAGCTCCATTGCTCTGGCCAAAGACTTATGATCTCATCTGCCAATAACCGCATAGGACATATAACCCGCTCACTAACGGGAGAAAGAATTCTATCTTGGTATTCAGTAGGACCTGCTACTTTCCCGTCAAGATGCACGTCGAGGTTGACCCCCAGCTCCCGGCTTATAGGGTCGAACTACTCTATTGAAAATCTTGACGTCACAAGCACATCCCTACTAAATCCTCAAGTCTAAGGTTCAAGAATACCTATCACAACCTTTCGATTTCGTCATTGACTGTCCCGGAGTGAAATCCGTGTGACGAATCGAGGGTTAGTCGGTTCAAGTATACTAATCCAATTAGCATACCTATAACGTGTTCTCCCACTAACCATCAGTGTTCGACAGGAACTCTCCATGTCAAAGAACACGTCATACAAGTCTTCACATAAACTTAACGCCCAGTCAAGTTTCATCGACTTGAGAACGATTAAGTATTTGAGCTATAAACCTTTCTAATGCCGACCCCCTTATCCAATAAGGAGTGGAACATTTTGCTCTCAAATACATGGACTGGTTTCTATATGTATATTAGGAATGCCAGTAACTATCATTAAATAAAAAGACATTCATTGCCTTATATTAATGATTTACATAATTACAAGTACAATCCCCTCACTCAACATCTTCTGAGTGGCATTCGAGGGTAAACTCCTAACAGCTGTAAATACAACTAAGTAATCTCCTGTTTGCTTGTGCGTACAGGGTTTTTACAATATATATACTTAAATCACATAGGCAAATATAGAACAATAAATGACTGAATGTAAATATACACAAACTTAAGTGGTCCATGGTAAACCCCTCTACGTCGATTGGCCCTCCACACAGAAGTAAGATGTTTATTAAAATCACGGCGTACACAACTATGTGACTTTAACTAAACACATCGTTATATCGTTCACACAAATTGATACAGACGACAGTAGCTTGGGACTTTCACACATATTTGCTTAGATTCTTTGACTTGCTTCTTCTCACACAAATCGAAGCTTCTTCTTCAATGTTATTCATCCCGTACATGTCAGAACTAGCAAGGCTTAGTCCACACAGGGCTAAGTTAATCTCAATTAAAGGTTCGGTAAAACAAGGTCAAACAGCAGCTGTATGCTTGATGAGCATTCGCTGTAAGGTGTGCTGTTTGTGTTGAGGACTCTGTATATTTCTTCTCTTTATGAAGCTGTATGCTCAAGGAAATATACTGCTCTTGTAATCTTGATATTCAGATTGTCAAAGAGCTAATGAATCAGATGTATTTCGCGAAGTAATGTGTTAGCAATGTCCTCTTGGTTGGGGCTATTTATAACCTTGAAAATAGATCCATTATAAATGTAGCTGTTAGCTATTTGGTGAGATTGAGACTGCTCCGATTGGCGGCTTCTGAGTTAAAGGCGATTGACAATTAATGCTTCAGACATTCATTTTTACTATCATTAAACACTCTTCAGACCATAGTCTCTATGGCTGCATTAAATGTTGTCCTATCAGCATTAAATGCTACTTCAACTATGAACACTTTGTGAATAAAAAATGTTTACTTTCAAAATGGTTTAATGTTTTCATTAGTCCTGTTGGATATATGTTTTACTTTTCCTAAGTAAAACACCTACAACATGTTTGCTGTATCCAACTTCTTCATCTCTTGATGTATCTTGATGATTACGCTGTAGGAAAGGACTCATAACTTTGATGGAAGATCTTTTGCTGTATGAGCAAGCTATATGATGTATCCTAACAGCTTCCATACTTATGCTGAATTTTGAAGAACTTGTTGTATGGGACAATTAAACACAGGGCATATTTTTCCCAACAATATGTTTATCTTATGTAGCATAAACATGAAAATCTTTTGAAGTGTTCAAAATATTCGAGAATGAATTACAGAGTCAACTTGGCAAGATTATTAAAGCCCTTCGATCGGATCGAGGTGGCGCATACTTGAGCTAAGAATTCGATGATCATCTTAGGAATTATGGAATTGTTTCACAACTTACCCCCTGTAATGCCTCAACATAACGTCGTATCTGAGAGGAGAAATAGAACTTTATTAGATACGGTTTGATCCATGATGATTCGAAAGGAGCTTCTATTATCATTTTAGGGCCACGCCTTAGAAACAAAAGCGTTCATCTTTAACCGTATTCCATCTAAAGCAGTTGAAAATACATCATCTGAGAAATGGACTGGTAAGAGACCAAACTTGTATTTTCTAAAGATCTGGGATACTGAGGCATTCGTAAGATGCCAAGTGTCTGACATCCCCCGGATCTAAAAAATATTTATTTGTGGTATATCCTAAGGAAATTAAAGGACACTACTTTTATAATCCCATAGATAATTAAGTTTTTGTTGCTCGAAATGTTGTCTTCTTAGAAAGGGGATTTATATCCAAAAGAGACAATGGGAGAAAAGTAATTCTCAAGAAAACTCGAGAACCACAAGAAGACTACTTCATCAATGGAAACTGAATAGGCTCAACAATTAGTTGTATAGCTAGTTCAGAGTACACATGTTCCTCGCAGATCTGATAGGATGCAACATGAACAGAGATATGGGTATCTCATGACAGAGGATGATCATGTATCGCTCAATGATGATGAGCCTAGTACCTATCAAGAAGCTGCATTGGGACTAGAGTATGAGGAATGGCTAGAGGCCATGAAGTCCGAAATGCAGTAAATGTACGATAATTGAGTTTGGAACTTGATAGATCCACTTTAAGGTATACAAACTATAGGGTGCACATGGGTCTTCAAAAATAAGAATGGCATGGATGACAATCTGCAATCCTATAGAGTTAGACTAGTTGCAAAATGTTATAGACAAACTCATGGTTTTGACTATGATAAGACTTTTTCACCAGTAGTCATATTTAAATCAATTAAATTCTATTTGATATTATCACATACAATGATTACGAAATATGGCAAATGGATGTCAAAACAATATTTCTTAATGAAAACTTACTTGAGGATGTGTACATATAACAACTTGAGGATTTTGTTCATCCGAAAATTCTAAAAAGGTTTCCAAGCTTCAAAGATCCGTTTATAGATTGAAGTAGACCTCACGGAGCTGGAATCTTTATTTTGATTAAACCGTCAAAGAGTTTGGGTTTATTCAATATTAAGATGAACCACGCGTGTACAAGAAGATTAGTGGGAGCATAGTTGTCTTCTTAGTGTAGTTGATATATTATTCATGGGAAATGACATATCCATGTAGGTCACAAGTCGTCCAGAAACAAGTCTAGAGGGGGGGGTGAATAGACTTGTTGAAACTCTTGAACTCTTTTTCTCGAAGAGTGAGTTTCTTCAGCTGATGATCAAACAAATGACTAGGAGTCGTTTGTTCTTGGATATGTGCGGAAGTCAGCTGATGACGAATATAAATTAACTTAATGAAACACTTTAACAATGGATGCAGCAGTTAGAGTATGATGCAGTAAACAGTAAATAACACAGGCGGTTATAGTGGTCTCAGAGGTGGGGTAATCCTCTACTAATCCACTTTTCTCCAAACCAGTTGGAGATGAATTCACTATAATTCTCAACCAGTGATAAATATTACAGTTGATTCACTACACACTACAACAGACTTCCAACCAAGGAATTCGTGCCGTTGTACACAAACTTGACCGCCTTGCACCTCTTGATCCTCGATCCTCGGATGCCTTTACACCGCTACTTCAACCAAGAAGTACCCCTTACTCAAGATTTAAAGACAAGAGTGTTTGTCTTCTCCAACTAAAGAGCTTCCTTGAATATGAACTTTTGGATCCGCTCTTTTCTCGATGCTATTTGTTTGCTTAGATTGCTTTGTTTGCTTTGATCGCTTAGAGTATATGTTCGCACCGGTAGTTGCTCGCCAAATCTCTGGATATATATAGATCACGATCTCTGAGCTTCTTCCTTGTAGCCGTTGCAAATCTGAACAAATCCGTCCGTTGGAGAGAGACTTCATTGTTTAATCTTTTCGAACGTTGCAAGGCTGGATTCCCATTATTTAATTTCATCTTCCTACCGTTGTGATGACTTACGCATGTGAGCGCCGAATCTTTTGAATATAAAAGGATTAAAGTCTTTCACGGTGGGTCGGGATGATTTAAATAAATCATATCTCTTGCGGGAATCACTCCAATTTGTCTCTTCACGTTGCATGTGAGCTTTCCGTAATATTTGACTTTTCAAAGCATGCCGACGTGGACTTGGAGTACTAGGTCAGAGTTGAGTAGATCGATGTGCGGCTTACTTTTCTCGCAGTAAGTCGTCTACCGTATAATCTGTTTGAGACTTGTCCGATCAGTGACTTCCCGAGGTTCCTACCGTAGTCCGGTCAAACTTCTCCGATAAATTTTAGTTGACTGTGGCTACTCGATTGAGTCTACTGTACTTCTCGATAGACTAGACTGTACTTTTTAGTACTTAGCCGATTTCCACCTAACTAACTTTGGCCTACGTAAGATACTCATTTGGTTCTTCTTTACACTTTGCCAATTTTATACTTAACACATTTTGGCCTATGGAAGATACTCATTTGGTTCTTCCTTACATTTTGCCAAGTAATAAACATTTGATTTTAAATTAATGACATCATCAAAATCTAACAAGTATTCCTAACAAATTCCCCCTATTTTGATGATGGCAAAACTAAGTAAGAAATCAAATGGCCAAGTCTGCACTTAAGTGCAAGACAAAATCAAATCGATCTAATATTGAGACAATCGAAAATTGTCATTCAACAGATCGTTCATAAAATTTTCTCGACTTTATCATAGAATTTATACAAGAATGTTTAAGTACGTAAAATAAATTACAAGTAAGAAAATATATAAAAGGTCATCTCGCCTCTTCCTCTGCCTCTGCGAGCAGCCGCTTGGGTGTCCGAATGGTTTGGCTCCAATGGGTCTTACCTTGACCGGAGCAAGGCCATACTTCCTTTTCACCACTAGAGCCGCGAAATCTCGCTCCTCTGCGATCTGAATTTGTTTTCAAGGCGCACTCGCTTGATTTCCTCCCCGGAGTTGTAGTTCATCAAGTTCACCATCCATGCGGATCGGTGCTTCTTCACTCGAATTTAGGGATCATGGGAAAAGCTTTTGTTCTTTTGCATGCTTCTTTAGAATAGCCCAAAGCTTGGGATGAATCGTTCCATCCAGCTTGATGAAAATCTCCCGTGGGGAGAGTTTGTCATCCTGAAGAAGTTCCTGCATAAAAGTCTCTCGATGAACTTCTTCCTAGCGGCTCCCCATATTTCAATAGCTTCAAGTGGGCAAAAATCTTCCACATACCACAGCCTGCACCTTCCCACTCAAGAGTAGGTTCAAGCCGCCTCGGTCCTTCTGCGCTTCCCTTCAGCCGGGTCACCCTTTGTCTTCTCGAATCTACAGTTCCTTCCTTTTAAGGCTAGAGGGTCCTTCAAGCCGGGACATCCCGCTTTTTCTTACTTCGAATTCTCTCCCTTCCCCGAATCCTCTCTTCCCCTTTTGCCAGATCAATGAGGGTTGTTAATTGTTGCTCCATGCGGCTCATCCAATGACATGCCAAAAGGCATTCTCGCTGCTTGTAGGAGGAGGAGGCCGAGAATCTGTCTCGCAGCAGGTGTCTATCTTGGCATTTATCTGTTGGAGGTCGGGAGTGACTGTGTTGGCAGCCTCCCAATGGTGTCTCCGACAATGCTTGATCACCGTCATGGTGGGTGATAACCGGGCCGATGGGGAGTGTTCTCCGATCCTTCAAAGAATGGAGCCACTCGACCGCAGCTCCCGGGCCGCAGTGAGGTCGATTGAGTCTTCTCGGGTGCCCGACCTTGAGTCCTCTGCGCCTCTGCATCTAGCCGGTGTACTGGGAGGCACAACAATCCTATCTGCAGCTTCGTTGGTAGGCTCTGGCTGCTTCTCTGGCTCCTTTTCTCTTTCTTCTTCTTCTCCTTCTTCTTCAGATTTCTCTTTTTCTTTCTCCTCATCTTCTTCTTTTTCTTCTCCAGCCGCCACACCAGCTCCTCCTTCACCTCCATCATCATGATCATCATCATCATCATCCTTAGCATCATCTTTTTCCTTCTCTCCTTCATCAGCATCATCATCTTTTTCCTTCTCTCCTTCATCAGCATCATCATCCTCCTTACTTTCTTCTTCTTTTTCTTGCTCCACTTCTTCTCCTTCTTCTTCATCTTCCTCATCTTCCACTTCTTCTGTTTTTTCAATTTCCTCTGTCTCCTTTTCAACTGGTATGTTTTCTTCTTGTTCGGCTTTTGCTTCTTCATCCTCCTCAACTAAATTGATAATTTCATTCTCTTCATCAACTTCCTCTATCCTAATCTCCTTTTCTTCTTTCTCTTCCTCCTCTTCTCCAAAAGTACCATCAAAAACACTCAACATTATAGAGTGGATAAAATGGTCCATGTTAGTCTCAAAGTGTGACATGAACCAGTTATCCTGGAGGAGTAAGGTTAAGTCTGACTCCTTGCAAAAATCAGTCAGAACATCCTCCGTGGCTTGGGGGTATTCCCAACCACTAGTTTCAATAAAAATTTGAAAATTTGAAAAGGACATGGTTTTAAGAGTTTTCCATTCCTTAAAAATATTGACAAAGGAATGTTTTTCTGCTTGTGGCTTGACAAGTCAAGTTGTTCTATGGAAAGATTAAAAGTGTTATTTTCTAAAAGGTTGAATGAGTAATGTCTGTGGATAGATATGACAAGACTGCTTCCTCTTCTTCGGTCATGTATACTGGAGGAGTAATGACAGTACAATTCTGGTTTCGTGTCTGGGCAAGTCAGGTGAGCTGGAGATCAATCGTGGATCGGCATGATGTTCGTGCCGATCTCCTTCATCAATCAGCTTTCCTTGGCCTCTTTGGAGAGGGTTCGTGATGACTGCAGGTTGGAAGGTCCTTCTGGGGCTGGTCCCCTTCTCTTGAAACGGATGGCGATAGGAGTATCATCAGACTCATGCTCGGACTCGACTGCAGTTCCGACCTCAGCTGCAGGTTGGTCCGAGTCTGATAGATCGTACCTTGGGCAATAGCTTGAGTCCGGTAAGTCCTTCAATATCCGGGCCGCCTCCCGGTGACTCCAACCTTTTTCTTATCATGGTCCATGTGACCAAGCCTCTTGTTCGGGTGGAAAGGGTCAATGTTTCCTTGGCCACTCCAAATTGTTCCAAGAACCAACTAAGATGCGTTCCAAACGCCAACTTAGTCTTGAACTTCTTCTCTTCCTCGAGCCATTCGACCTTGTTCACTTCACGAACAAGTTGCCTGAAAATGTAATCGGCCCAATCTACTTCCTCTCGCTGAATTAGCGCACCCAACACCATGAACTTTGAGGATGATAGTTGGTCATAGCTTCCTGCCATTCCCATGACTATTTTATTTGTGATGTCCAGAGCGACTCGGTAAACTCTTTTCAACTCATTTCTTTTCGCCGTAAACTTCAACTTCTCGTGACATTTTCAAGCTTAATCGTCTTCCATGTTTCAAGGGTGATTGTTTGAGTGCTTCGACCGCCAAACCGCGATTTTTCATCCCGAATACAGAGCGAATCTTCTCTCGTATCTATGGTGACCGGTACTCCACCGACCGTGCTCGAATCTGTGTCAATCAGTACGCTGCTATGTAAAATTCAACCACATCTTCTTTGAACAAGTGTTGAGGGTTGATTTCAAGAAACGGGTAGATTCCGTTTCGTTTCATCGCCGGATTAAGTCGAGCATATCAAAGTCGTCTAGATTTGCTTCCAAGAATCCTTCAAATCGACGACCATGGAGAAGATAACTTGGTCCTTCATCGCCTTCAAGTTTGCTCCACAAAAGATGCCATTTCGCAAAAAGATTTTAGGATTTAGTGTGTATTTTGCTCGTGAATTTTTAGGTTTCAAAGCGTAAAGAGGAAAGTGAAAGGGTTTTCTTCCTTATAAAGAAGATGAAGTGACGTTTGGATTAGTTTATTATAAGTTTAAACGGTGGTACGCCTTTTCATATTCTTTTGAATTTCAAATTTGAATCGGTGGCCCCATTTAAAAATTTGACGTTGATTCGATCGCCACCGTAGAGGTTAATTAAATGGGCGTGTGACACGTGTATTTAAAATTGCCACTTGGCTTATAAAATGTATTTTTAAATGCTATTTCTTAAGCCAAAATAATATTATAAATATGGCGTATAAAAATTAAAATTAGAGATCGCTTAGAGAACTTAGCCGGTCCGATTCGCTGATCGTTGACCGCTCTGCTACAGTGAGTTTGACCTCTCGCCCGGTGCTCTGCATGCCTAAGTTGCTTCGACCGCCTTCGTCTTTCGCCCGCATCGCCTTAGCCGATTCTCGGGGTTCGTCCTTCCTTCAACTTGCTTGAATCGGATTCCCAATCTAGTAATCCAAGATCTCTGCTCGGCTCTAGGAATCTCTCTTCGGGCAGGGGTTTGGTGAAGATGTCACTATTTGGTAGTCTCAGGCCGACTCTTTCAACTCTAACCCTTTTGTTAAGCACATGGTCTCGAATAAAATGGTGCTTAACGTCAATGTGCTTCATTCTGAGTGCAAAACCGGATTGTTGGTTATTGCAATAGCACTATTGTTGTCACACCATATAGGAACTTCGTTGGCAATAATATTGTAGTCCCTTAATCGTTGTCGATCCATAGGATCTGCGCACAATACTACGCAGCCTAGGTATTCTCGACTCAGAGTGGAGATAGAGTTAGAAACTCGCTTCTTGCTAAACCAGATATCACTGGTTCCTAGGAATTGACACGTTCCACTAGTGCTCTTCTTATTGATTTTGCATCCGGCGAAATCCGCATCCGAGTATCCCGATAGCTCGAAGTTGTCATCTTTGGGATACCACACCAACGTTAATGGTAGACTTTAGGTACTTAATTATTCTCTTGGCTGCATCTAGGTGTGATTGCTTCGGCTTGGACTGGAATCTTGCACAAACTCCAACTGCATATGATATGTCTGGCCTGCTTGCAGTTAGGTACAGAAGAGATCCGATGAGTCCTCTGTAGTGGGTTGAGTCAACCGATATTCCCGCCTGCCTCGCATCCAGGTGAGTACTTGTGCTCATTGGAATTCTTGCAGGTTTGGCTGATTCCATTCCATATCTCTTGATGAGATCTCGGGTATACTTTGCCTGATTGATGAAAATTCCTTTTTCCATCTGCTTAACTTGTAATCCGAGAAAGAAGTTAAGCTTTCCCATCATACTCATCTCGAATTCTCCTTGCATGAGGTTGGAGAATTTCTCACAAAGTTCTGGATTGGTTGACCCGAATATGATGTCATCCACATAAATCTGAACTATTAGAATGTGGCCTTCGTGCTCCACTCTAAATAGGGTCTTGTCCACTTTTCCTTTGCAAAATCCATTTTTCTCAAGAAACACAGACAGTGTTTCATACCATGCTCTCGGTGCTTGCTTGAGTCCATACAGAGCCTTCAACAGCTTATAGACTTTGTCTCCTTTGACAAAACCTGGGGGTTGCTCTACATAGACTTCTTCTTCTAGGATTCCATTTAGAAACGCACTTTTCACATCCATCTGGTAGACTTCAAAATCCTTGAATGCAGCATATGCGAGGAATAGTCTGATGGCTTCTAATCTTGCAACAGGTGCATAAGTTTCATCAAAATCTATTCCCTCACATTGTGCATATCCTTTTGCTACGAGTCTGGCTTTATTCCTAACAACACTCTCCGTCTTCATCACTCTTGTTTTTATACACCCATTTGGTGCCAATAACTTTCTTGTGATTAGGTCTCTGTTAGTTCCCAAACATTGTTTCTCTCCATCTCGCTCCAATTCCTCTTGCATGGCATTAATCCATGAATAATCTTCCAAGGCTTGTTCGCTGCCTTGGGTTCAATTTGCGACATGAAACATGAGAACATTGCCATTCCCGCCGGTAGGGTTGATCGTCTTGTCTTGACTCCTTCATCAACTTTCCGATAATTTGCTGAATTGGATGATCCTTGAGCCATTTGGGGATCTCGTCCTCTTCTCGGGTTTGTTCCCCTGTTGATTGCTCGGTGGTTATCTCATCTGCTGATTCTGCCCGTGAATCGATCGGCTACGCCTTGTCATCTGCAGCTTGGTTCTGATCGCAGATGAGTCTTTGTCGACTCATTGGGTCTTCAAGAAAGAATCGGATCGGATAGGTTTGGTGATCCTGTCGATCTGCAGCTTGGTCTTCATCACCGCAGCTTGGGTCATCAGCCGATCTGCAGTGAGTCCACCATTCCAAAGGTCATGTACAATGACTTCTTCAAGGGGTGCCGACTTGAGCTTGTTCTCAATTTGCTCAAGCCGCTTTCCTGTACTCAACAGTAGATTCATCAAAAACAACATGGGGTGTTTCCTCGCAACTAAGGTTCTTTTGTTGAAAACTCTATATGCCTTGCTTCTTTGGGAATATCCCATAAATAGACCATCATCGCTTTTAGCATCAAAGGCATTTAGTGTGTTTTACCGTTGTTGTGGATGAAACACTTACAACCAAAAACGTGAAAGTAAGCAATGAGGAGTTCTATTATTCCAAACCTCATAGGAGTTTTGCCATGTCTCCCTACTATCATACTCCTGCTCGGGTGTGGCAGTCAGATGATGACTTCAGCCCGTAACCTGGGTAGGTCCGCTTCGCAATCATGGACCTTGCCGCTTCCTTCAGTGGTTCTGCCTTCTTTCAAGAACACCATTCTCACAGGCGCCCCGGCCGCAGAGCTCATCTTTGGATCCCATTCTCGATCACAAATCGCTTATCGCCTTGTTGAGAAACTCTCCTCCTCTATCCGATCTGATCTTGATTATGGAGAGGGATTTCTCATTCGATCCTTCTCAGCCTGTAACTTGGTCAAGGTTTCACTTTTCTTGTATAGAAAAATGATCCAAGTGTACCTTGAATAATCATCTACAATCACAAGAGCATGCTTTCGCCGCTCAAAGTCCTTGGCTTGATAGGACCAAATAGATCCATTTGGAGTAGATCTAAGATCCTTGTTGTGAGCGTTGTAGTCAGACCGGCTTGAACGACGCCTTGGTCTCGCTTCCTTCTCGACATGCATCACAGAGTGCTTCCTTCTTGAACACTTCATTTGGAAGTCCTCTCACTACCTTCCGAGAGCTAATCTTGTTGATGGCTTTGAAGTTCAGTGACATAGTCTTTTGTGCCACACCATCCATTCTCGCCTACAGCCTTGGATAAAAACAGAGTTAGGTGTTCCCGTGTTCCAATCAATCATGTATACATCTCTTCTTCTAAACCTTGTAGCTTTATTTCTCCGGATAAGATGTCTATCACCATACACTTCAAGATGGTGAAGACTACTAGATTCTTCTCGTCGCAGAATCGGCTTATGCTCGGGAGGTTGTATTTGAGACCTTTGACATAATGGACTTTGGATATTACAATGTTTCCTCGGTGCCTCTCCAAAGCCTTTGTCCTGTCCTCTAGAGCTATCTCCAAAGGTTACATCGGGACCTCTTTCTTTGATATATTTGGTCGGATCTTCTTGTTCCCGGTCATGTGCCTTGAGCATCCAGAGTCTACAAACCACTCTTCACCTCCAAAATTTGAGCTTGAGGAGATGTGGTTGTAGTCCTTCCACCTTTCTCGCAATTAAACAAGCAGATTTAGGTACCCAAATTTGTGTGGGTCCTTTGGGGTTAGTGGGTTTCTGGAGAATTTATTTCTCCTTGGATTATAGGAATTGTTATTATTATTATAACCCTTATACGGTGCCTCGTGGTCGAGGTCTAAATCTCTGGTTGGATTGTATACCGGATATTCCTCAAAATAGTGTGGGCCATTTCTAAATCTAGCCGAGACCATTTGTTAAACCTTTGTGGTCTCCACACTTGTTCGTTTTGGTAATTGGATAACCTTGAGGTTTCCATCCGCCTCCCATTATGAAATCTATTTTTAGGAGTTGTTGGTAATAGTGGGCATGTTGTCTGGCCGCTTTTGCTCAGGCCATCGCTTAGTCGCCTGTCTAGGTGGCCGTGCTGTAACCCGATCGCAGCTCAGACGCTTGACTTGGCCGTTGCCTGCTTTTGAAAATCGGTTTATACACAGTGCTCGTGATGAGACCATTGTTTCTCCCTTGATGAAAGTGGTTTTAGAACTAGAGGGAGTGTGGGGATCATATCCAAGGCCCGATCTGAATACGGTGGCCTCTTGTTAGTACACAATTCGCCCAGAGTTAACGACGCTTTCAAGGAGGTTATTTCGCGCCCGAGTTTTATTTATCTCGTGCCTTAGTAAACTCGGCTTTGGCATGAGCAAGTGCAAATTGACTTTTCTTTAAGTAAAATATTTAGCCGTCTATCTCAAATGTATTGGCACTTGCCTCGGTTTTTAAAATCACCGTATTTGTCTCACTTATTTAAATCTAGACTGAGTTTTTCAAAATCATTTTTCAGCTGCTTATTCTCATCTTGCAGCTTAGTCTTCTCTGCTGATACAACTTGATGTGCAGATTTAAGTGTTTCAAAATCTTTGAATAATTGATTTACCGATTCATGTAAATCCATATCTTGCGACATGGCTGAGCTATTATTTGAACCGGTAGGTTTAGAGGTTACCTCTTCATCAGCCAAGTTTGCCATCAGGCAATCATATTCCTCGTCGTCATCAGAAAAGAAGCCGCCGCTTGATTCGACATGCTCCTGGTCTTCTCCGATGAGAGCTTTTCTTCTGTCTTCCTTTCTCGCCACCTCCTTTTGGTTTCATCCTTCTGAGCTCGGGACAATCCATTGGATGTGTCCTATCTTGTGTGATTGTAACATTCAACTTTCCACTTCCACTTTCTCGGTTTCTTCCGGGATTCTCCTTGTAGTTTTTCTTATACTTGGAGTAGTTCTTCCCGGTTATCAATCTTTGCATGATGAAAGCCATTTCCTCCTCAAAGTCTAGCGGATTTGGAGGTTTCACATCGATGTGCTCTTAGCAGGGGACTCGGCTGCAAATGCGATTCCCTTCTCTGCAGGCTCAGTCGAGGATGAACTCGGAAGTTCGAACTCGTAAGCCTTCAGATCAGAGAACAACTCCTGAATTTTTATCTTATTCAGGTCTTTGGACTCTCTCATAGCTACAGCCTTCATGCTCCATTCTAGATTTAGCGATCTGAGGACCTTGAGTGCCATTTCCCTGTTGCCATATGTTTTGCCCAGGGAGTTGATCTCGTTGATAATTTCGGTGAACCTTGTGTCCACTTGGTCTATAGATTCTCCATTCTTCATTTTAAAGTTGTCAAACTTTTGGATAGCTATTGACAACTTGTTCTCCTTGATCAGCTCCGTTCCTTCACACATTAGAGCTAATGTGTCCCATATCTCTTTGGCATTCTTACAATTTTTGATCTTGACCATTGTGGATTTGTCAAGAGTTTGGTACAGCACATCTCTGGCCCTGTTGTCAAGATTGGCCAGCTTTCTCTCTTCGGGGGTCAGCTCAGTTCTCTTCTTAGGAATTTTTTCGGGCCTCCCAGCTGCGATTTCCTCGGGCGTGTTGTCCTTCTCGAAAATGAATGGACCATCTTCAATGATGCACCACATGTCGTCATGGATTGAAGATAAATGTGCCTGCATTCTTATCTTCCAGAGATCATACTCGTCAACTGAAAAGACAGGTAGTCTAGAGTGCATGTGTTCCATTATAACGTGAGAGATAAGATATATATCTTAATATGGATCTGGTTCGAGGAAAAAAATGAACCAACCGCTCCGATACCACTTGTAGGTCACAAGTCGTCCAGAAACAAGTCTAGAGGGGGGGGTGAATAGACTTGTTGAAACTCTTGAACTCTTTTTCTCGAAGAGTGAGTTTCTTCAGCTGATGATCAAACAAATGACTAGGAGTCGTTTGTTCTTGGATATGTGCGGAAGTCAGCTGATGACGAATATAAATTAACTTAATGAAACACTTTAACAATGGATGCAGCAGTTAGAGTATGATGCGATGTGATAAATAACACAAAGGTTATAGTGGTCTCGAGGTGGGGTAATCCTCTACTAATCCACTTTTCTCCAAACCGATTGGAGATGAATTCACTATAATTCTCAACCGATGATAAATATTACGTTGATTCACTACACACTACAACGACTTCCAACCGGTGGAATTCCGTGCCGTTGTACACAAACTTGTTGCCTTGCACCTCTTGATCCTCGATCCTCGGATGCCTTTGATACCGCTACTTCAACCAAAGAAGTACCCCTTACTCAAGATTTAAAGACAAGAGTGTTTGTCTTCTCCAACTAAAGAGCTTCCTTGAATATGAACTTTTGGATCTGCTCTTTTCTCGATGCTATTTGTTTGCTTAGGATTGCTTTGTTTGCTTTGATCGCTTAGAGTATATGTTATGCCGGTAGTTGCTCGTTCAAATCTCTGGATATATATAGATCACGATCTCTGAGCTTCTTCCTTGTAGCCGTTGCAAATGCGAACAAATCCGTCCGTTGGAGAGAGACTTCATTGTTTAATCTTTTCGAACGTTGCAAGGTGGATTCCCATTATTTAATTTCATCTTCCGACCGTTGTGATGACTTCGCATGTGAGCGCCGAATCTTTTGAATATAAAAGGATTAAAGTCTTTCACGGTGGGTCGATGATTTAAATAAATCATATCTCTTGCGGGAATCACTCCAATTTGTCTCTTCACGTTGCATGTGAGCTTTCCGTAATATTTGACTTTTCAAAGCATCTTGACGTGGACTTGGAGTACTAGGTGTAGTTGAGTAGGTGATGTGCGGCTTACTTTTCTGCAGTAAGTCGTCTCGGCAGTATAATGTTTGAGACTTGTCCGATCGGGTGACTTCCCGAGGTTCCTCGGCCGTAGTCTGGTCAAACTTCTCTGATAAATTTTAGTTGACCAGGCTACTCGATTGAGTCACTGTACTTCTCTGATAGACTAGACTGTACTTTTTAGTACTTAGCCGATTTCCAGCCTAACTAACTTTGGCCTACAGAAGATACTCATTTGGTTCTTCTTTACACTTTGCCAATTTTATACTTAACACATTTTGGCCTATGGAAGATACTCATTTGGTTCTTCCTTACATTTTGCCAAGTAATAAACATTTGATTTTAAATTAATGACATCATCAAAATCTAACAAGTATTCCTAACAATCCACCATGGAGACAGTCAAGGCTTGGTTGGGAAGTTGTTTCTGCATGAAAGACTTACAAGAATCTACTGACATTCTTTGGATCAAGATCTATAGAGATAGATCAAAGAGAATGGTTGGTCTAAGTCATAGTACCTTGTACTCGACCAGATGTATAATTTGCTCTAAGCATGAAAAGTCAGTATCAATTTTGTTCGGGTGAGAGTCACTGGACAGGAGTGAAAAGCATCCAAAAGTACTTGAGAAGAACTAAAGATGCGTTCCTAATTTATGTAGGTGTGGGAGATGAGATAGATGTAAATGGTTATGCAGATGCGAGTTTTGAAAACAATAGAGGCGATTCAAGATTGCAGAAGGTCTTGTGTTTTTGTTTAAGATGGAGGTGTTGTGAATTGGAAAAGTTCCAAGTAAAGCACGCTCATTAATTCTATAACTCAAGCTGAGTACCTGACAACATCGGATGCAGACTAGGAGAAAATGTGTAGCTTTTAGGTCCTATAAGTGTTTACTGCCATAGTAATGGTGTTGTTGATGATCCACTTCAAGCCTCTCTCACAAGCCTCTCTCATAAGGCAAGTATGAAGAGCATGCTAGATCGGTAGGCCTCAGAATCATGAACGACTGGTCCTAGTGCAAGTAGGAGATTGTTGGAGATAGTGCCCTAGGACATTTGATATGCCTAGATTTGTAATTTTTCACATTTATATAAAGTTATGTGATAATATTATTTTTCGTTGATTGTTATAATATGTGCATATTTTAATATTATAATAATCGACTAATAGTTATTCACGAATAATGAGATTATTCAAATGTCTCCGATCCAATTATGTAGAGTCGAGCCTCAAGTGATCAATATACCAATATAAGTTTGAGTGATAATTATTGGATAATTATGCGTATGGTACGGATCAAACTTATAGGTATTGGTTGGAAAATAAAATATAAGACAGAACCGCATTGAGATCACAACACGGAAATATCATAAGTGAATCTCAATACAACAGTATATCAATAAATTTTTGAACATGAGATTATCATGGTCCAACATGATATGCTTTGACGTAATCCAACGTAATCTGGAACATGGTGATCATAAAAGTTAGTGATCGAGATTAGTATGAGTCAAGTAGAGGGCAACGAATAATCAAGATGGGGATTTGTTCCTCTCTTCCGGAAGAGAGATACGTGTTGGGGCCCTTAATAAGTAGGAATTAAGAAAGTACATGGCCATGCTTAAATGAAGAGTCATTTGATTCAATCAGCCTACTTAAGATCAAGAAATCATTCGAACATAATAAGTATAACAACTCCATAACTTAGATCGAATATGATATCTCGCGACAAAGGGAGTTGACACGTTAAATGGTTTAATGGAATACAAAGGGTAGTCGTAATGCCTTGTTAGAGACCTTTTATGATTTATTACCTAATAAGGTATTAAATAACTGTGAACATAATCTAAGCCTTTTTTTTGGGTCGCACATACGATAATTAAAGACAAGCAAGAATAATTAATAAACATAATATTAGATATTATATTTATTAAGGAATTAAATAAGTAATATATAATATGAGAGATTATATATTATATTATTTAATTATATCAACTCGAAATAGTAAAAATAATATTGGATATTATATTTATTAAAATATTAAAGAATAAATAATATATAATATGGGATATTATATATTATATTATTTAATAAGTTGAATGGTAAGTAAGCAAATACTAGAATTTTTTACTCTAGGGTTTACTTAGTATAAATAACGGATATATGAAGAGGAATTGTTATAAGAAGAGATTAAAAAACCCTAGTTGTGAGAACAATGTTAGAATTCAGTAAATAAAAGTGAGTTACGGAGTGAAAAACTAAACATTGGGTGTTTCTTTAATTTTTTCGAAATAAATATTTCTACCTGTGCCTCCTTCCTGATTGAACTCATCTTCAAGGGAGTGTTCTTGTAAAAAATGATGATCCTACAATATTTAGGCATGTAGAATAAGTATTCCATGGAATCCCATGGATATCCTATGAAACGATCCTTCACAGACCTAGCTTTCAGTTTCTCTACTTTAATCTTCTTGACATAACCAAGACATCCCCAAATCCTAATATGATGAAGACTTGGTTTCCTACCGTTCCACATCTCATCTGGAGTCTTTGTAACGGATTTAGAAGGACATCCGTTTAAGATATGTGCAGAACTAAGGAGCACATAACCTCATAGGTAAATTGGTAGATCAATATAGTTAAGTATGGAGCAAACCATGTCCAACAAGGTTTGGTTCCTTCTTTATGACACACTTTCTAATTGTGGAGTAGCTGGAGGGGTGAACTGTGACACTATTCCTAGTTCTTTTAATAACTAATCAAACTCAGTAATCATATATTCGCCACCTCGATCTGACCTAACTGCTTTGATATGATGACCCGTTTGATTTTCAACTAGGGCCTTAAATTCCTTGAATTTTTCCAAGACTTTGGATTTATGTTTCATTAATTACACAAATCCATACCTAGTATGGTCATCAGTGAATGTGCTGAAATATTGGAATCCGTCTCGTGGCACTTTAAAAAGGCCACATACATCAGTATGGATTAACCCAAGTTTTTTAGCAACTCTTTCAAAAGTCCCTATGAAGGGTGACTTTGTAACACCCCCAATCCGCTCATGGATATTACACGCCGTAGAACCTTTCCTCAAGGATCTACCAGGCTGGTAACAACATCGAACAACTCAACAATGCCTTTAAGGCTAAAATAACTCATTAGACCGATTTGGTCTTTCAATAAATACATACAACTCAATCATAACACATGCCCACGCAGGGGTCGAGTACAACACACTCCCGTACAACGGGGAAAGAATGCTGCAGCAGAAAATAAAATACAACTAAACCAATACGACATTCACGGGTCCTCGTGTGATTAGTATCGTTCATCTTTCATCATCCTTCATGCCGACCCTGTGCTATGCTCCAAAACCTGAATGCAATACAGACATCCACCCCCCGAATACTCGGGGGTTAGCAAAACTCCACTGTTTTGCTAGTGCAAGAACAAAGTGCAAAATACGAGTCATACAATTCAAGTTCCAAGAACG
The DNA here is from genome assembly GCA_033398695.1 of Orobanche coerulescens. Classification (NCBI taxonomy): domain Eukaryota; kingdom Viridiplantae; phylum Streptophyta; class Magnoliopsida; order Lamiales; family Orobanchaceae; genus Orobanche; species Orobanche coerulescens. The sequence continues at coordinate 39,395,475 of CM065809.1, read as the reverse complement.
ATAATAATCCGGAATCCTCAAAGATTCAAATACAACAAGATGAATACTTCCCGAGGCAAGAGTTTGAGTAAAAACTTTCCAAAATTTCAAGATCACACATCAAGGGAAACAATTTATAAAATGATTTAAAATGCCATCGGGAGTTTTAATAGAAAACAATTTAAGATTATCAAATCTTACTTTTCAAAACCCAAAATACGAAAGGGGTCACCACCCCAAAGGTTTACTTTCCGTAAAATGACCTTTACCAAACCGTTGGGCTTTTAGCCCCAATTTCTCATCAACTCACAGTATACGAGAACGATAACAAGGTTTGTTTTCCAACATCAAAACTCCACAATTAAAGGATTTAACACATACAACAAAATACTCTAGTGCCATCCTAGCCAAGTAGGCCAAACGAATAACTTACCTCTTACACACTTAGTCAATGCATGCAATCTTGAAAACCGTTCAAAATACTCGTTTCCGGAAATGCCAATAATCCAAATCACATTTGTAAAATGCACCACAATTAACCGTCGATCCACGTCTCTGTGGACCCCTACCGAGACCCCGTCAGATCTAACCCGTAGTGGATAAAAGCAAGATCGTCGATCTACGTCTCTGTGGACCCCTACCGAGACCCCGTCGGATCTAACCCATAGTGAGCATACACACACACGTTACTCATGCAATACTAATATGCTAAGAATGTAAGTTCATTAAGAATACTCACTAGAGATGGCCACTAACTCGACACCGTTATCAAACTCTTCAAAACACAATAACAAGATTAAAAACGGAATACATGATTCCATAAGTTTAAACAACAGGGGTATCATCAAAGCCTTCAACGTTCAAAATAACCAAATCATAATCGATTCCCAAAACACACCGTTCACAAAACACACACGCATTTTGAAAGAGAGCCTTTAACGAGGCCAAAACAAATCTTTTGAAAATTCATCTGCAAATAACCAAACAAACACACCAAGACGACCACCGACCATCATATCCACAAAACGAGAAGCGTATGAACAAGGTACTTACCTCGAAACCACGATCGCAACAAAACGACGGATGAAATACGGTCGAACGGTCCTGGACTCCCGAACACTATCAAGAACGCGATAACACCGCAATTACTACGAGAATAACACCACACGAATCATCAATCACCAACGGAATTCAATGTCGGAATCCTCGAGCACCTATAAACCTCCGAAAAGAACAATAACACATGATTACGACGAGAATCAAGGCTGAAAACAACGGAAATCCTAACAAACTATCAAAGGGAACTCATTCGGACATTTAATCGAACATTCAATGTTCGATAATTCCCAAGAACACTCGAATCATCAATCGAGTTGAACAAATCCGAAATATGGATATACAACCCATAGAACAAGATTAATAAGGTTCAATAACATCAACCAAATCATAGAAATCGAACGAACAACAAAGATTAAAAAGAAATCTCGAAAGTCAACCCAAGGAGATTTCAAGAGATTACCTCGATTCGACGAAGAACACGAATTGGATGATGATATAATCAACAAGAATCTTCCAAAATGCCTTGGAATTGAGTAGAACCGACCAAGAACTCGAACCCTAGCCTCACCCGTCCGACAGCCTCGAAGAGAAGAGAAGAAGGGGAGGAAATGGGGTGAGAAACCCGTCTGTCCCCTTATATACACCAGCGACGCACGACCATAACGCACGACCAAATGCTCGTGTGTTTGGTCGTGCCCTAGGCCACTGCCCAGCCACTGACACCACGCACGAGCAACGCGCACGAGTAGTTGCTCGTGTGTCCTGCTTGTGTGTCCCTGGAGCTCACTGCCGAGCGCTGGATAGCGCACGAGCGCCACGCACGACCACGTGCTCGTGTGATACAATAGAAGGCCAATATCGAGCCCGACACGGCCCTGAAACCCGAACCTGAATATGAATCGAAGATACAATTACGAAGTACTTGCAAATACGAAACCAAGCGCTAAGATAACACACGATTCCGACCACCCGAAGGCTTGAAATTCGACAACGGAAAGTAATTACCCCAAACTTTGGGAAATTACGAAAACGTCCCAAAATGTCCGAAATATACGATACACAATTGAAACACCAAGGCAAAGCTTGCAACATGAATAATAACATTAAATGAACTTACGAGAAACTCGAAACAACAATTTTGGGCGAGATTCGCAAGAATCGAACTCAAGTACGAAAAAGCCGCTTAAGAATACGGAACTCAAGAAAACGATACCGAAACGAACTCGGATGACAAAAAGTGCAGAATTAATCATTCTCAAAATGACGAAACGGTCGTAAGCGAGTCGTCGAAACGGACTCCCTCCGAAAAAAAGAAAATTACCGGAAATTGAAATTGCGGATATTACATACTACCCTCCTTAAAAGAAGTTCGTCCCGAAGCTTAAAACAAGTAGGGAGGAGTAATATCCTGCCAGGAAAAACTCAACGAGATACACAAGCAACGCGTAACTTACGCCCAATGGCAAAACGTTACAAGCAACGCAAAGGAACAAACGGTGTGAAAACACGCTCCATGACGGCCAACACAACACTACCGGTAGAGACATAGTAAAACCCACAAGTGACAAGCGTCAACAAACGGATAATATAATCACGTCGATTATCCGAACAATCACAAAACACAACGAACGAAAATCAATACGATTGACTAACCCAACGGTACATAAATCAAGATGCGATCCGATCGCTGAACAAATACGGAATTCCACCGCCCAAGGGTTGGAAGATCGAAAATGAGACTAATTTCCCGAACTTAAGGGAATTACGATGGAGTCTGAATGCTCAACAATCACGAAACGAGATCAACAAAAACCGAACAATCAAACGATCGAACCACAACGATCGAGACAACAAAAATCGAACAATCATGTTCGAATCACGAAGAATAATAAAATTCGAACAACAACTCCAAGGTTCACATCTCGACTCGAGACAATATATGATCCGGTGAAAACAACAAGATGTGCATTCACATAAGATCCACAGGAAAGGGAATAGTAATTGGTAAGTCACAACGACAAACGAGTTATTCCGAAACAATACCACACTCGTTCGATCAACAAAAACAAGGGACGGGACAAGCTCAGAAAATGTCAATAAACATAAACGAGTCGACAGAGTCGAAAATACAGAAGTTCAAAATCCGATCCACTACGAATAAAACAACTAATAGAACCAAATGATGACACTTCCGAACAAGGTTCACAAGAATCGAACCGAACTGAAGAAAGTCACAGCGATAACCAGATCGACCCAAAACAAGATCACAGCTCGTTCGAACGATGAAACCAAAATACAGAACGAGTTCAGAAAGTATCAACGAATACGAGCGAGTTGAAAGAATGGAGAAAGAGAAAATACAGAAGTCAAAATAGTACGGGTATTACCTTCGACCTCGTCCACGAAATTCACAAAAACGGAAGCACGATAACAATACATTAAACAACCGACACATAACGAAATAATCACCAATGCACAGGGTCATACCAAACCAAGCTCTAACAACTCGCACATGCGCGATAACGCAGAAACCACCACGAGGCGACAACATTCAATACCAACATCCCACATATCACAGAGGGCTAACATCCTAACAATAACGCTAACGTTACATATACATTCCTGGACCGCAAATAGAAACGATAGGTTTTAAAAACGAAAACCACATTCGAAAATAATTTGAAAACACTAGTTGATCTCGAGTATCACATATAAAAAGAAGTAGTACAAACATCGTCATCGAGACTTTGGAGAGCCATTTCACGTTTGATAAAAATGAGGACACTTTCTATTAGTGAAAAACTTTCAGAATATTCGACCCTCGGGTCTAAGTAAAAGTGTTTCTAAAACGATGAAAATATCTCAAAACATTTTGGTCCTCGAGGTAGAAGAATTTTGAAACATATTGTGGCCCCTTGGATGTACCACGAGAAAATAATTCATTTTAAAAGTACGTTTCGAGATTTATTTTCTAAGATACTCAAGGATTTCAAAAATCCAATAGGCCAGAATGCCCAAAACTCACACACATCGACGTACGCTAAAACACCTCCTAGTACACGCATCAAAACGTTTAAAATCAAGACAATACATGTCTTTTAACGGAAAATAAATGGGAAAATACCACAGTCTAAGACCGCCTATGATTCAGAACAAAACCACTGACCCCATTTGGGGCCTCTAAGGACCCTCCCGCACTGGCTAGTGAACAAGTCGAACACGTATAAGCACAAAGCTTCCACAAGAGAACTTGTAAAACGAGCAAATCGATTCGAAAATCATCAGCAACGGACAAAAACAACAGTAAAAAGACATCAGCAGCGACGACACTCCTCGTATAAACCAACTAATAGAGTCGACTAAATACATATCGTGAAATCAAAATCCACAGAAGGATTCCATCACTTAACAAATAATCATAAAAATAGCTCGTGTCACACGAGGCACAACACAAAGAAGGGAGACTTACATCCACAGGTCGCACGAAGATGATGATCGCCCCACGATACTAATCACGACCAACAAACTCAGACGACGCGTCGCGACACGACTTATTCAGATAAAATCCGACGAGACAAACACTCAACAGACACCACTAAACCCGACAGCTTAGGTTTCCACAACCTAAGCTCCGATATCATTTATGTAACACCCCCAATCCACTCAGGGATATTACATGCCGTAGAACCTTTCCTGAAGGATCTACCAGGCTGGTAACAACATCAAACAACTCAAAAATGCCTTTAAGGCTAAAATGACTCAGTAGACCAATTTGATCTTTCAATAAATACATACAACTCAATCATAACACATGCCCATGCAGGGATCGAGTACAACACACTCCCGTACAATGGGGAAAGAATACTGCAGCGGAAAATAAAATACAACTAAACCAATACGACATCAACGGGTCCTCGTGTGATTAGTATCGTTCATCTTTCATCATCCTTCATGCCGACCCTGTGTTATGCTCCAAAACCTGAATGCAATACAGACATCCATCCCCCGAATACTCGGGGGTTAGCAAAACTCCACTGTTTTGCTAGTGCAAGAACAAAGTGCAAAATACGAGTCATACAATTCAAGTTCCAAGAACGATAATAATCCGGAATCCTCAAAGATTCAAATACAACAAGATGAATACTTCCCGAGGAAAGAGTTTGCGTAAAAACTTTCCAAAATTTCAAGATCACACATCAAGGGAAACAATTTATAAAATGATTTAAAATGTCATCGGGAGTTTTAATAGAAAATAATTTAGGATTATCAAATCCTACTTTTCAAAACCCAAAAGACGAAAGGGGTCACCACCCCAAAGGTTTACTTTCCGTAAAATGACCTTTACCAAACCGTTGGGATTTTAGCCCCAATTTCTCATCAACTCACAGTATACGAGAACGATAACAAGGTTCGTTTTCCAATATCAAAACTCCACAATTAAAGGATTTAACAAATACAACAAAATACTCTACTGCCATCCTAGCCAAGTAGGCTAAACGAACAACTTACCTCTTACACACTTAGTCAATGCATGCAATCATGAAAACCGTTCAAAATACTCGTTTCCGGAAACGCCAATAATCCAAATCACATTTGTAAAATGCACCACAATTAATCGTCGATCCACGTCTCTGTGGACCCCTACCGAGACCCCGTCAGATCTAACCCGTAGTGGTTAAATGCAAGCTCGTCGATCTACGTCTCTGTGGACCCCTACCGAGACCCCGTCAGATCTAACCCATATGGAGCATACACACACACGTTACTCATGCAATACTAATATGCTAAGAATGTAAGTTCATTAAGAATACTCATTAGAGATGGCCACTAACTCGACACCGTTATCAAACTCTTCAAAACACAATAACAAGATTAAACACGGAATACACGATTCCATAAGTTTAAACAACAGGGGTATCATCAAAGCCTTCAACGTTCAAAATAACCAAATCATAATCGATTCCCAAAACACACCGTTCACAAACAACACACGCATTTTGAAAGAGAGCCTTTAACGAGGCCAAAACAAATCTTTTGAAAATTCATCTGCAAATAACCAAACAAACACACCAAGACGACCACCGATCATCATATCCACAAAACGAGAAGCGTATGAACAAGGTACTTACCTCGAAACCACGATCGCAACAAAACGAAGGATGAAATACGATCGAACGGCCCTGGAATCCCGAACACTATCAAGAACGCGATAACACCGCAATTACTACGAGAATAACACCACGCGAATCGTCAATCACCAACGGAATTCAACGTCGGAATCCTCGAGCACCTATAAACCTTCGGAAGGAATAAAAACACATGATTACGACGAGAATCAAGGCCGAAAACAATGGAAATCCCAACAAACTATCAAAAGGAACTCATTCGGACATTTAATCGAACATTCAATGTTCGATAATTCCCAAGAACAATCGAATCATCAATCGAGTTGAACAAATCCGAAATATGGATATACAACCTTAGAACACGGTTAATAAGGTTCAATAACATCAACCAAATCATAGAAATCGAACAAACAACAAAGATTAAAAAGAAATCTCGAAAATCAACCCTAGGAGATTTCAAGAGATTACCTCGATTCGACGAAGAACACGAATTGGATGATGATATAATCAACAAGAATCTTCCAAAACGCCTTGGAATTGAGTAGAACCTACCAAGAACTCGAACCCTAGCCTCACCCATCCGACAGCCTCGAAGAGAAGAGAAGAAGGGGAGGAAATGGGGTGAGAAACCCGTCTGTCCCCTTATATACACCAGCGACGCACGACCATAACGCACGACCAAATGCTCATGTGTTTGGTCGTGCGCTAGGCCACTGCCCAGCCACTGACACCACGCACGACCAACGCACACGAGTAGTTCCTCGTGTGTCCCTGGAGCTCACTGCCGAGCGCTGGATAGCGCACGAGCGCCACGCACGACCACGTGCTCGTGTGATACAATAGAAGGCCAACCTCGAGCCCGACACGGCCCCGAAACCCGAACCTGAATATGAATCGAAGATACAGTTACGAAGTACTTTCAAATACGAAACCAAGCGCTAAGAGAACACACGATTCCGACCACCCGAAGGCTCGAAATTCGACAACGGAAAGTAATTACCCCAAACTTTGGGAAATTACGAAAACGTCCCAAAATGTCCGAAATATACGATACACGATTGAAACACCAAGACAAAGCTCGCAACATGAATAATAACATTAAATGAACTTACGAGAAACTCGAAACAACAGTTTCGGGCGAGATTCGCAAGAATCGAACTCAAGTACGAAAAAGCCGCTTAAGAATACGGAACTCAAGAAAACGATACCGAAACGAACTCGGATGACAAAAAGTGCAGAATTAATCATTCTCAAAATGACGAAACGGTCGTAAGCGAGTCGTCGAAACAGACTCCCTCCGAAAAAAAGAAAATTACCGGAAATTGAAATTGCGGATATTACATACTACCCTCCTTAAAAGAAGTTCGTCCCGAAACTTAAAACAAGTAGGGAGGAGTAATATCCTGCCAGGAAAAACTCAACGAGATACACAAGCAACGCGTAACTTACGCCCAATGGCAAAACGTTACAAGCAACGCAAAGGAACAAACGGTGTGAAAACACGCTCCATGACGACCAACACAACACTACCGGTAGAGACATAGTAAAACCCACAAGTGACAAGCATCAACAAACGGATAATACAATCACGTCGATTATCCGAACAATCACAAAACACAACGAACGAAAATCAATACGATTGACTAACCCAACGGTACATAAATCAAGACGCGAGCCGATCGCTGAACAAATACGGAATTCCACCGCCCAAGGGTTGGAAGATGGAAAATGAGACTAATTTCCCGAACTTAAGGGAATTACGATGGAGTCTGAATGCTCAACAATCACGAAACGAGATCAACAAAAACCGAACAATCAAACGATCGAACCACAACGATCGAGACAACAAAAATCGAACAATCATGTTCGAATCACGAAGAATAATAAAATTCGAACAACAACTCCAAGGTTCACATCTCGACTCGAGACAATATATGATCCGGTGAAAATAACAAGATGTGCATTCACATAAGATCCACAGGAAAGGAAATAGTAATTGGTAAGTCACAACGACAAACGAGTTATTCTGAAACAATACCACACTCGTTCGATCAACAAAAACAAGGGACGGGACAAGCTCAGAAAATGTCAATAAACATAAACGAGTCGACAGAGTCGAAAATACAGAAGTTCAAAATCCGATCCACCACGAATAAAAGAACTAATAGAACCAAATGATGTCACTTCCGAACAAGGTTCACAAGAATCGAACCGAACTGGAGAAAGTCACAGCGATAACCAGATCGACCCAAAACAAGATCACAGCTCGTTCGAACGATGAAACCGAAATACAGAACGAGTTCAGAAAGTATCAACGAATACGAGCGAGTTGAAAGAATGGAGAAAGAGAAAATACAGAAGTCAAAATAGTACGGGTATTACCTTCGACCTCGTCCACGAAATTCACAAAAACGGAAGCACGGTAACAATACATTAAACAACCGACACATAACGAAATAATCACCAATGCACAGGGTCATACCAAACCAAGCTCTAACAACTCGCACATGCGCGATAACGCAGAAACCACCACGAGGCGACAACATTCAATACCAACATCCCACATCTCACAGAGGGCTAACATCCTAACAATAACGCTAATGTTACATATACATTCCTGGACCGCAAATAGAAACGATAGGTTTTAAAAACGAAAACCACATTCGAAAATAATTTGAAAACACTAGTTGATCTCGAGTATCACATATAAAAAGAAGTAGTACAAACATCGTCATCGAGACTTTGGAGAGCCATTTCACATTTGATAAAAATGAGGACACTTTCTATTAGTGAAAAACTTTAAGAATATTCGACCCTCGGGTCTAAGTAAAAGTGTTTCTAAAACGATGAAAATATCTCAAAACATTTTGGTCCTCGAGGTAGAAGAATTTTGAAACATATTGTGGCTCCTTGGATGTACCACGAGAAAATAATTCATTTTAAAAGTACGTTTCGAGATTTATTTTCTAAGATACTCAAGGTTTTCAAAAATCCAATAGGCCAGAATGCCCAAAACTCACACACATCGACGTACCCTAAAACACCTCCTAGTACACGCATCAAAACGTTTAAAATTAAGACAATACATGTCTTTTAACGGAAAATAAACGGGAAAATACCACAATCTAAGACCGCCTAAGATTCAGAACAAAACCACTGACCCCATTCGAGGCCTCTAAGGACCCTCATGCACTGGCTAGTGAACAAGTCGAACGCGTATAAGCACAAAGCTTCCACAAGAGAACTTGTAAAACGAGCAAATCGATTCGAAAGTCATCAGCAACGGACAAAAACAACAGTAAAAAGACATCAGCAGCGACGACACTCCTCGTATAAACCAACTACAAGAGTCGACTAAATACATATCGTGAAATCAAAATCCACAGAAGGATTCCATCACTTAACAAATAATCATAAAAATAGCTCGTGTCACACGAGGCACAACACAAAGAAGGGAGACTTACATCCACAGGTCGCACGAAGATGATGATCGCCCCACGATACTAATCACGACCAACAAACTCAGACGACGCGTCGCGACACGACTTATTCAGACAAAATCCGACGAGACAAACACTCAACAGACACCACTAAACGCGACAGCCTAGGTTTCCACAACCTAAGCTCCGATACCATTTATGTAACACCCCCAATCCGCTCAGGGATATTAGATGCCGTAGAACCTTTCCTCAAGGATCTACCAGGCTGGTAACAACATCGAACAACTCAACAATGACTTTAAGGCTAAAATGACTTAGTAGACCAATTTGGTCTTTCAATAAATACATACAACTCAATCATAACACATGCCCACGCATGGGTCGAGTACAACACACTCCCGTATAATGGGGAAAGAATACTGCAGCGGAAAATAAAATACAACTAAACCAATAGGACATCAATGGGTCCTCGTGTTATTAGTATCGTTCATCTTTCATCATCCTTCATGCCGACCCTGTGCTATGCTCCAAAACCTGAATGCAATACATACATCCACCCCCCGAATACTCGGGGGTTAGCAAAACTCCACTGTTTTGCTAGTGCAAGAACAAAGTGCAAAATACGAGTCATATAATTCAAGTTCCAAGAACGATAATAATCCGGAATCCTCAAAGATTCAAATACAACAAGATGAATACTTCCCGAGGCAAGAGTTTGAGTAAAAACTTTCCAAAATTTTAAGATCACACATCAAGGGAAACAATTTATAAAATGATTTAAAATGCCATCGGGAGTTTTAATAGAAAACAATTTAGGATTATCAAATCCTACTTTTCAAAACCCAAAAGACAAAAGGGGTCACCACCCCAAAGGTTTACTTTCCGTAAAATGACCTTTACCAAACCGTTGGGATTTTAGCCCCAATTTCTCATCAACTCACAGTATACGAGAACGATACCAAGGTTCGTTTTCCAACATCAAAACTCCACAATTAAAGGATTTAACACATACAACAAAATACTCTAGTGCCATCCTAGCCAAGTAGGCCAAAGGAACAACTTACCTCTTACACACTTAGTCAATGCATGCAATCATGAAAACCGTTCAAAATACTCATTTCCGGAAACGCCAATAATCCAAATCACATTTGTAAAATGCACTACAATTAACCGTCGATCCACGTCTCTGTGGACCCCTACCGAGACCCCGTCAGATCTAACCCGTAGTGGTTAAAAGCAAGCTCGTCGATCTACGTCTCTGTGGACCCCTACCGAGACCCCGTCGGATCTAACCCATAGTGAGCATACACACACACACGTTACTCATGCAATACTAATATGCTAAGAATGTAAGTTCATTAAGAATACTCACTAGAGATGGCCACTAACTCGACACCGTTATCAAACTCTTCAAAACACAATAACAAGATTAAACACGGAATACATGATTCCATAAGTTTAAACAACAGGGATATCATCAAAGCCTTCAACGTTCAAAATAACTAAATCATAATCGATTCCCGAAACACATCGTTCACAAAACACACACGCATTTTGAAAGAGAGCCTTTAACGAGGCCAAAACAAATCTTTTGAAAATTTATCTGCAAATAACCAAACAAACACACCAAGACGACCACCGATCATCATATCCACAAAACGAGAAGCGTATGAACAAGGTACTTACCTCGAAACCACGATCGCAACAAAACGACGGATGAAATACGGTCGAACGGCCCTGGACTCCCGAACACTATCAAGAACGCGATAACACCGCAATTACTACGAGAATAACACCACACGAATCGTCAATCACCAACGGAATTCAACGTCGGAATCCTCGAGCACCTATAAACCTCCGGAAGGAATAATAACACATGATTACGACGAGAATCAAGGCCGAAAACAATGGAAATCCCAACAAACTATCAAAGGGAACTCATTCGGACATTTAATCAAACATTCAATGTTCGATAATTCCCGAGAACACTCGAATCATCAATCGAGTTGAACAAATCCGAAATATGGATATACAACCCATAGAACATGATTAATAAGGTTCAATAACATCAACCAAATCATCGAAATCGAACGAACAACAAAGATTAAAAAGAAATCTCAAAAGTCAACCCTAGGAGATTTCAAGGGATTACCTCGATTCGACGAAGAACACGGATTGGATGATGATATAATCAACAAGAATCTTCCAAAATACCTTGGAATTGAGTAGAACTGACCAAGAACTCGAACCCTAGCCTCACCCATCCGAGAGCCGCGAAGAGAAGAGAAGAAGGGGAGGAAATGGGGTGAGAAACCCGTCTATCCCCTTATATACACCAGCGACGCACGACCATAACGCTCGACCAAATGCTCGTGTGTTTGGTCGTGTGCTAGGCCACTGCCCAGCCACTGACACCACGCACGAGCAACGCGCACGAGTAGTTGCTCGTGTGTCCTGTTCGTGCATCCCTGGAGCTCACTGCCGAGCGCTGGATAGCGCAAGAGTGCCACGCACGACCACGTGCTCGTGTGATACAATAGAAGGCCAACATCGAGCCCAACACGGCCCCAAAACCCGAACCTGAATATGAATCGAAGATACGGTTACGAAGTACTCGCAAAGACGAAACCAATCACGAAGAGAACACACGATTCCGACCACCCGAAGGCTCGAAATTCGACAACGGAAAGTAATTACCCCAAACTTTGGGAAATTACTAAAACATCCCAAAACGTCTGAAATATATGATACACGATTGAAACACCAAGCCAAAGCTCGCAACATGAATAATAGCCTTAAATGAACTTATGAGGAACTTGAAACAACAGTTTAGGGAGAGATTCGCAAGAATCGAACTCAAGTACGAAAAAGCCGCTTAAGAATACGGAACTCAAGAAAATGATACCGAAACGAACTTGGATGACAAAAAGTGTAGAATTAATAATTCTCAAAATGGCGAAACGGTCACAAGCGAGTCGTCGAAATGGACTCCCGGCGAAAAAAAGAAAATTACCAGAAATCGAAATTGCGGATATTACAGACTTAGTCATTTTTCCTTGGAGGCAAGATTCACAAGTTGGATATGAATCCGATCCCAACAGACCCATAAGTCCATCTTTCTCTATTCTATGAATCTGGTCTGACTAACATAACCAGGTCTAAGATGCCACTAAAGTACATGGTGTTTGTTTCAACGCTACCACGCTTCCTAGTTATAATGTTCATGGTGGTTTTATTCTTTAGATTCAAATAGTATAAACTATTTAGTAACGTATCTGTACCAACCAATTTATTTCTAAAATAAGTACCACATGAGCCATCTCCAATAAAGAAATGATATCCTTTACGGTCCATGATCGAAATTGATACAATATTTTTGTGCCCCTTGGGCAAAACAAGTACATCATTCAAAGTAATAATAAAACCGGGTTCTAAATCCAACATAAGTGATCTGATGTCAGTAGCCTCGACATTGTGCCAGCTGCCGACTGTCACCATCACTTCTACAGCTACAAGCTTCCTACTTTGTTCCAGATCCTGATTCATTGTACATATATGAGAACTTGCACCAAAATCAAGTATACAAGAAGTAGAATAAATAATTATAATAATTCCCTTCAAAAACTAGTAGTTCCGTACCCGAAGGCACATTGCGGTCAAGTTTTGGACAGTGCCTCCTCCAGTGGCCTAGCTCACCACAGTTGAAGAAAGCACCTGTCTTCTTAGGCCCCTTACTATTCGGAACTGTAATGCCCAAGATTTTCATTTCCAGTTGCCTCGAATTGTTTGCCATATTATGCCGAATATTTATCTATTGCCAAGTAGTTGGGATTGTTTTCTCGTTGATCGATATATGTGATATCATGCTACCGCTTTTATTAGTTAAAGTAGATTCATGTGGTACTTGTTTTTATGTGATTGTGTGTCATACTTTGTCACGTGTTTGTTTTCAATTTGGATCATTGGTGTTGTACCTTAGCATTTCATCGCATGCTGCGTGATCGTTGTTCGCCGAGGAGTTTCGTTTGTTGTGTTGAGTTAGTAGTGCGGTCATACTGTTTGTGCAGTAGGAGTAGCGCACGCTATGCTGTGTTATAGCACGCGCTAGTGATGTAGTATTTGTTGGGATTCTGGATACAATACCGAATACGCAGTGGAATAATAATACACAATAAAGAATCCCAAACAGGATCGATCAAGTAACGTATATACGAAAAATTAAATCGACTAAGATAAAAGGATCAAAGTCCCATACCTTTAAAGCCTTTGATATTATCTTCGTAAGTTGATGATGATCACGAACCCAAACACGAACACGAATTCCCTTTGTTCCAAACACCAGAAGTGCGATGTCTCTACGTCACCACGCGACAGAACTTGACCGGAAAAATCTACGAGACTCCATTCTCAAAGAACACGACTAGGGAAATTCGTAGGGATTTCTCTCTTTTATTTTTCTTGCTTTTATTCCACCTCAAAGATGAAGAATAAGATGAATTTTTTTTCTCTCTCTTTCCTCTCTTAGCTCTCGGCCGAAACTACAAAAATGTAGTGAAGTGATTTTTGATTTCTTTGTTATATATTGTCCATGATATGATAAGATATGATCCCCCATATATATCACCTTGGCACCATTAGTTGAAAGTATCATGGTGGGATCTCACAACATTAAACAAAACAAATAAAGACAAGAGAGAGAGAGATGAGGTGGGGCGGCCCCATGTGGAAAGTGCTAGGAAACGGGCCGATTCATTCGGCTCGTGTACCGGACGTTCATCAAACGACTCTGTTAAATACACTCTGTTATATCTCCAATGTATTTATACTAATTAATTAATTATATCAAATATAAATATATTTCTCTAAGAAATATTATTTATGAATTAAATTAATTACCGAGTAACTTAATTTCAATTCATAAGACCGCTATTTGATTTATCCAATAAATCTTAATTAGATATCCAATATCTAATATTAATAGAGAGATGATAAATTCTTATTTATCCGTCAACGATCCTGATGCGCGACTCTGTAGGTCCGTATCAGCTGGCATTGGGAGGAACCAATGAGTGCGGGCAGCACTTAGCCACTTAGCGGCCGCATCAGAAACCCCGACTGAGAACGAATGAAGGGATCATTCCAGAACCATTATGTCGTGAATACCATATACGTATAGATCCTTCATCAGATGTCCCGGTCAAGTCAAATCCTACTGTTGACTAGACTCTATACATGTGTTAATGCAAATCAAGACCGAGTGATTACTAGTGTGTCTAATACGACTAAATCAGAATGCTTTGGCCAAAGACTTATGATATTATTTTCCATTAACCGTATAGGACATTCGCCTGCTCACTAATAGAAGATAGAATCCTTTCTTGGCGTACAGTAAAGACTGCTACCTGCCCGTATAGTCCGCACTTCGAGGTTGACTGAGAAATTAAGCAAATGAGTCTAACTATGCTAATGACAAAATAAACGTCACATGCGCATCTCCTACCGAACCCTCAAGTCAAAGGTCCACGTATACAATCACTACCTTTCGATTCGTCATCGACTCTCCAAGAGTGAATACCGTGTGATTGAATCAAGTATGAGTCGTGTTCGAGTATACTGGTCCCACCAATATACTTATAACTATGCTATCAAGACATGCACATGTCCTAGCATCAGTTATACAAGTCTTACTCAAAACTTAATGCCCAATTAAGTTTATCGACTTGCGAACGATTTACGCAAATAAACTTTAAACACTTCCAGTGCATTTTCTCTTATCCGATAATGAGAATAGAATGTTCTTTCTTATTTACATGGACTTCACTTCAATGTTTACCAAATCAAGAATGCATTTGAAATACAATAAACAGTGAATGAATCATATTGCCTTTTATTGATAATTCCATAATTACAAGTACAATGCCCCTTCTCTCTCATCCCCTGAGTGACATTCGAGGGCATATTCCTAACAATCTCCCACTTTCACTCAATGCCATACATCATGGTATCCAATACCCATGTTCTTCAGATGTATTTCCAAGACAACCTGAGATAACGGCTTAGTCAGCGGGTCCGAGACATTGTCTTCTGAGTCTACTCTTTGCAACGAAACATATCCTTTTTCAACCATCTCTCGAACGATGTGATACTTTCTCTCTATATGCTTGGGGTTGTGGTGAGCCCCTGGCTCCTTGGCTTGGGCGACAGCTCCATCATTATCACAGAATAGTGATATAGGCAGCTCCGCATTAGGCACCACTTGAAGTTCTTGCACAAACTTCTGCATCCAAAATGCTTCCTTGCTAGCCTCTGAGGCAGCTTGGTACTCTGATTAGTAGGTGGAATCTGTATTAGCGCTTTGCTTGGAGCTTCTCCAAGATACTCCTCCTCCATTGAGAGTAAACAAATACCCAAATATCGACTTAGAGTCGTCTTTATCTCCTTGAAAATCAGAATCGGTGAATGCAACCACCTTCAGTTCTCCACCACCGTAAGTAAGAACCAAATCTCTAGTTCTTTTCAAGTACTTAAGAATGTTCTTGATGGCAGTCCAGTGTTCTCTTCCCGGGTTTTCTTGAAAACGACTTACCATACTAACAGCATAGGCTAAGTCCGGTCTTGTGCACAACATAACGTACATGAGGCCAACCACTACCGAGGCATAGGGCACCTTACTCATCTCCCTTTTGTCTTCCTCACTTTGAGGACACATTTTCGTGGTGAGATAAATTCCATATCGCATGGGAAGGAACCCTCTTTTAGAATAATGCATCTTGAATCTTCTCAGGATCTTATCTATATAGAGGGCTTGGAAAAGTCCTATCATTCTTCACGGTCTATCTCTGTAAAGAGGGATCCCTAGAATACAGGAAACTTCTCCCAAGTCTTTCATGGAGAACGTTTTAGAAAGCCAAGCTTTCATAGTGCTGAGCATTGCTACGTTATTTCTTATAAGTAGAATATCATCTACATATAGTACTAAGAACGCAATGTTGCTTCCACTGTCCTTTTTGTAAACGCATGGATCCTCCTCGTTTCGCACGAACTCAAAGTCCTTGACTGCTTCGTCAAATCGAAGGTTCCAACTCCGAGAAGCTTGTTTCAGCCCATAAATTGCTCATTGCAGCTTACACACCTTATGAATATTAGCTTTGGACACAAAACTCTTAGGTTGTTCCATATAGATTTCCTCATCGAGGTATCCATTTAGAAAAGCCATTTTGACATCCATTTGCCATGTTTCATAATCGTAATTGGCAGCAATGGAAAGTATCATGCGAATCGACTTGATCATAGCTACGGACGAGAAGGTATCATGATAATCAATCCCTTTTCTTTGGGTATAACCCTATGCCACAAGCCTGGCCTTATAGCCGTCAACCTTGCCATCCCCATCAGTCTTCCTCTTATAGATCCATTTACTTCCAATAGGCTTGATGCCAGTTGGCAGATCTACTACAGTCCAGACCCGATTGGCATGCATCGAGTCTATCTCAGCCATTACTTCTTTCCATTTGTCGGAGTCCACATCCACTATCGCTTGGTCATAGGTGATAGGGTCGTTCTCACGGCTATCAGGTGCATCGTGGAGACCTAGTTCCTCGACATGTGTATAGCCATACCTCTTAGGTAAGTGAGACACCCTATCTGACCCTCGAAGTGGAGGTTGTGTTACAATAGGTTCGGTTTGTGATCCCTGATCAGATGTCTCCTCAGGACTTTCATTATGCTCTTCCAAAGAGATATTTCTACCTGAGCCACCTTCCTGAATGAAGTCATCCTCAAGGAAGTGAGCTTGTAAAGCCACAACGACCATATGGTCTTCTGGCATGTAGAATAGATAACCCATCGAGTCCTCTGGGTATCCAATGAAACGTCCCTTGACAGACCTTGCTTCCAGTTTGTCCACCTTAGCCTTCTTGACATAGGCTGGACTTCCCCAAATCCTTATGTGATTAAGACTTGGTTTCTTACCCTTCCACATCTCATGCAGAGTGATAGGAACAGATTTGGAAGGACATCTATTTAGGATATAGGCAGCGGTAAGTAAGGCATACCCCTATAGGTAAATTGGTAAATCAGTGTAATTCAACATGGAGCGGACCATGTCCGACAAAGTCCGATTTCTCCTTTATGAAACACCATTTAACTGTGGGGTTCCTGGCGGTGTGAATTTTGAAACTATTCCATGTTCCTTAAGGAACTCATCAAACTCTGTGCTCATATATTCGCCACCTCGGTCCGACCGAAGTGCTTTGATATGACATCCAGTCTGTTTTTCAACTAGGGCCTTATATTACTTGAATTTAGTAAAGGCTTCGGATTTATGTTTCATGAAGTACACAATCCCATACCTAGTATGATCATCTATGAACGTTATAAAATATTGATATCCATCTCGGGCTGCTTCCAAAGCACCACAAATGTCGGTATGTACCAACCCAAGTTTTTCAGCAGCCCTTTCAAATGTCCCTGTGAAGGGGGACTTAGTCATCTTGCCTCTAAGGCAGGATTCACAAGTTGGATAGGGTTCTACACCCAGTGGACTTAAAAGTCCATCTTTCTCCATTTTGTGAACCTTGGTCTGACGAACATGACCAAGTCTAAGGTGCCACTTAAGAGCTTGATTAGTATCTTGCCTGCCACGTTTCCTAGTTATAGTGTTCAATGCTGATTTATTTTGTAATTTCAGATGATATAAACCATTCAACAATGTAGCTTTGCCAACCAATTTATTTCGAAGATAAATTTTACAACTACCATTGCCAATGAAGAAAGAAAATCCTTTCTGGTCCAAGAATGGAATGGATACAATGTTTTTATGCCCCTTGGGCAAAACCAGTACTTCATCTAATGTCAAAATAAAACCGGATTCTAAACCCAATAGGATTGATCCAATATCGGTTGCCTCGACACTTTGTCCGCTTCTGACAGTGATCATCACTTCCCCAACTTCAATCTGCCTACTTCATTCCAGATCCTGATTCATAGTACAAATATGAGAAGTAGCACCTGAATCCAGAATCCATGAAGCAGAATATACAGTAGCGGAACAACTAGTTTAAAAAAAAAAAAAAGTTCCGTACCTGATGCGCCATTGATCTTGGGACAAGTCCTACGCCAGTGGCCCAGCTCACCGCATTCAAGACATTTGTTCGTAGGTTTTGAACCGCCTACCCTCTTAACCTTTTAGGCCTTGCCCTTGCCTTTCTGCACCCCTTTCTTGGGTTGATACTGCTCGTAGGTCTTTTTCTTCTTGTTTTTGGACCTCGGAGTCCCAGAAGAAATCACAAGAGCAGCCTCCCTCAGTTTAGTATTCATGTCTGCGCCGTCACCAGTTTATTCATTAGCCCAATTAATGTGTATGAAATCTCATTACAGTTGAAATTCATTACAAACTGCATGGAGGAGTAAGGCAGAGATTGAAGGATGCGATCAATTTGAATGGATAAATCCATATTAAAGTTGAGCACCTCGAGCCTCTCAATCATAGAGATCATCTTGAGGACGTGGTCTCCCACTTTCTCCACTTGCTTCATCCTAGCACTTAATAACTGCTTCTATATATCATATCTAGCAGACCTACTATGCTCTCCATAAAGCTTGGTCAAGTGTGCTAGCAGAAGTCATTTTCTCGTGCGCTCTCTACAACTCATTAGTCATTGAGCCCATCATAAAGCCATGGACCAACACGTCATCCTTGACTCATTTTTTATGGACGTCAATCTCTTCCTAATTACCCCTAGTCCGGACTAGAGTCGGTGGAATGTCCGCCTCCAAGACGTATCCCAAAGACTCCATGCTGACTACAATCATCAGATTCCGCAACCAGTCAACGAAGTTGGGGCCAGTTAGGATATTCATTTCAAATAATATTGCAAGTGGGTTTTTAGCCATTTTTAGAGAGATATAGTTTCGTTTCTTTGCATTGATATAGACAAGATTGAATTAGTGACTTATTTTATTATGACAGTGTAAAAACCCTCCTAAATTCGATAGCTTATTACATGTACAACTTATTATATCATGATGTATTTAACAACATTTATTTTATATTATAACATAATTTACATCAATTTCGCTTATTAATTCGAAATTGTATTATAAATTAATTTCAAATTTAAGAAGGGGATCATGAATTTCCTAATGGGCTATGTGTATCAACACTTGCGCATATAAACTCATTAATGGACCCAAAATCCAACTTAATAAAAATTCTAGGTCATGAACTACAAGTTAAAGCCCAACTTAACTACTTAATCCAATTACAACTAAATTAATACCCAACTATTTATATTAACAATCTATACACTTAATTATAAAAAATACACTTATGGGCGGCCAAGGGGGCAAAAGAGGAAGAATTCTAGAGTCTTCATGCAAGACTCTTGACACATGTTGCAAAGACTCTCCCATTCCACTTCCCAACCCCCATTATACTAACTTTAAATACTTACACATTAACCTAACCATCCTTTACATTTCAACAGACACAAAAAAAAACTGCATTGAGAGACTAGAGAGAGAGAGGAGAGGGCCGAACCAAAGAAGAAGAGAGAAGGAAGAAGAGAGTTCAACAAGAAATAGGTAATCTCCTTTCCTACTTTTTTTTTCTCTTCTATAAGTATAAAAACCTTCCTAATCTAACTTTAATCTTAACACATGCAAATAAATACTCACTTTGGGGTGCATGGTGATCGGCTGAACCATATAGTGTGAGAGGGGAAGTCGTTTTCCAACTTTCGGGACCTAGAATCGACTAAATCCGGCAAGATCGAGGTGGGTGAAACTCTTTCAAACTTTTAAATTAACAACTCTTATTTTGCTTGTGATGCATGTTCTATATCTGAAATTTCTTCATATATAATTTTGAGAAATTTGTGAACAACATCATGTTAGAATTTATGCTATAAAATTTATATTAAAAATATATGTATCGTTTTTCTTTATGAACTATGATTCTAAAATATGAAAAAATATAGAGCATGCACTAATATGAATTTATTATATGAATGCATGTTTTAAAAATGTATTATATGATTATATTAACATGCAATATGATTTTAGTGAATTTAAATGACATCCGATTTTGTAGTCGGATTTCGATTATGTGAAAAATTGAAATTTCATTATTTCTTCGTAATTTATTGTAACCTCTATCAAAGATCTGGAACTTGTGTTATATTATTAAGACATGGTATGTGAATAAATTAGTTATGGTCAAAACGGGACTTTAATCGAGTAAACGGAACTTTAGGGCATAAATCGTAATTTTTAAAAGTTTGGGGACTAAACTGAAATTTACGAAAATAAAACATTCCGGACTCTGGACAGTACATATTTTATCATATATGGGCTGTCCGTAAAGTTTCAAGTGATTCGGAGTTCGATATCTAAAGTTACGTCAAAATTGCAATTTTAAAATAATTATGGGTCAAAATGCAAGAAAACAAAAATTCTGGACCAAGTCCGGATTTTTTTATGGAATGTTTACAAATCTGGAATTCCAGGTTCATCACGAGTTATCTCGTAAAATTTTATTAAATTCCGAGCTAAATTCATAGCTCTATAAGCCTCAGAACGATTTTCTTAAGTTTTGGGGCGATACCGTAATTTTTGGAAATTTCAGTTCCGCAACTGGAAATTTCCGAATTTTTCATTAAATCTGGAGTCGAGGAAGTATTTTTGACTTCCTCATAAAATTTCACAACCATCCGATTACGTTTCACATTCCAAACGCTTAGGCTCGAACATAAGGGTAAAAACGTCCTTTCAACCTATTTCAGAAAACTCTCGTTTCGTTTCGTCGAACCTAACCATTTATTATATCTGAATTGAACCCATCAAACTGTAGATAAATTTTTGAGAGTATTTTTAAATTATATACGAAGTCCTATTTCGTATTACCGTGCAACAAATATAAGTAACCATATTCCATACTTAATAAAAGGACACTATTATACTGACTAACTGAATGTTACGCGATACTTGTGAAATGCGTCTAATTGATAACTATGACTGTCCGGGAGCAAAGTGCCATACGAACAAAGTGCCATGGATGGATTCGCCTCTAACCCTATTGGGGCAAAGTGCCATGTCGGCGGACGAGGCCACCTCTTGAGCCAATACGAAACAGAGAGCCGACCTAAAATCCAGGGGCCATCTCTTGAGTTGTAGGGGCCACCTCTAGAGTCCCAAATTTGTGTCAGGGACGGTTAGACCAAGTCTTGGATCGAGCAGCACGGTTGCGGTTCATGAATAAGGCTACCGTCGTATCCTATTCCCTTGAAGCCGAAGGACTGAGTGTTCCTGAGGTGACTGGGTCGTAGACTTGGGTTATAATCGCGATTATGATATGATCCGGGCATAGACCCAAGCTAAGGATATATCGAGCCCAGATAAGAGATAAGGGAGCACGTTACTAAGTGTGAGAACGATAAAGCTCAAAGGCCGATGTTATAGTGACGGTCCGACAAACGCCCAAGGCTACGGTTATCAAACCAAAGGTCATGGCGATAGTCAAAGGCCAAATACTGATAACGGTCTAAGAAGTTATAAGGAGAGCCTAGAATCCAAAGTCCACATCAGCAGGGTTCGAAGTTAGATTGACTGACTGACTGATTGATTGACTCGACATCTGTCCACGGGGATAGGATTATAATATTTCAACTATACAATGATTATTCTTTTATAAAATCACGATATATTTTGTAATCAATTCCAATTTTTTATAATTTGGTAAAATAATGCATCACCAAATATTTTCAAAGGAAATTAAGCCACACTCGCACACGATCACCCACTCACTGAGACCTTTTGTCTCACCCTACCATTTTCTTTTTAAAATCAGAGAATGAGCAACCAGCCGAAGACGAAGAGGTTTTCGAGGAAGAGACTGAATAGAAGACCGCCATCAAGACTTAGAATTTCTGTTGTTATCCCAACTTGTAATAGTTAATTATGTTTCGTACTTGGTTCATTTGGTACTTGGAAGTTTTCCACTGCAAACTTATGATCATTGTAATTTCATTTGTCAACTTTTATCACAACGAATCTTAATACATCGGGTTAAGATTGTTGTATTGAAATACTATCTAATTGTTATTTTGCTTCCACTATTTATTGTTGCGCTTTGATTGATTGATCGACCCGCACGTCGTGCCCTCATCCTTCCCGATGTTGGGGGCGTGACAGGAGTTGTATCGAAGGCCGGTTTGTGAGAAGGAGACTTACAACGGGCTAACCAGGATAAGATTCTTCGGACTTAGATGGGAATTCCACCTAGGATGAAGTGAACCATAGGACCGAGACCTAAAGTAGATTTCTCGAGTCAACTCTCATCAAATATCTCTTTCGACTTGTCTCTATTCACTTGGAATATGTATAGTCAAATTCAAATTTCCTAAGTCATTGGCAACGATACTTGATTAAGTATTTACGGCATTTTCCCGATTAAATCGATTTTCTATTGAACTCTTGAAACGGATATGTTACTTATCGGTTTCTATAAAATCCACTAAACCTCATTACTTTTCTAAAATGGGGTATTATTATTTCTTGGTCGCTAGCGTATAAGCATATTTATTGAATAATTGAGTTCACTGCCTTGATAATTAATCTTGCTTAATAGAGTTTATATTGGACATTAAATTTTGCGAGATACCGACTTAGTTTATTTTGTTAACTAGATGGACCCCACATATAAGAAGGTTTTGACCCAGGAAAATGAAGATACGCCTACTCTGCCGACAATCACTGAAGATCAGCTTCGACAGGCCCTTAGCCAGATTGAGAGTGTCGCTAGGCCCATTCTCAACGCAGCTGTTTTGGCCGATTCCAAGGAAAGAGAAATCCAGAATTTGAGGTCCGTAATTGCACCTATTTTTCAAGATGTGAAGGCGTATCGTGATCAGATAGATGAGCTGTTTCGGTTGCTAGAGAAGAAGAGACAAGAATATGAAGAGATGGAAGAGAGAGTGCATCACCTGGAAACCCAATCGTTAGTAGACATCCGAACAATCGCCAAGATCCGCAGCCAGAAGTTTCTGCAAGCCCACAAGATGCAAATTCTGGAGGAGCAAATCTTGTCTGAACGCCACGAGCATTAAAAATTCCGAGCTATGGTGAATTCCAAATTAGGAGTCGTGATCTACCTTTTTCCTAACTCCACTACTAAAATCGGGACCTCATCACGAGCATCCCCGATTGCCAACCCTCAATTTCGTGAGTTTGAAGATGAAGATCCGGAACAGGAACCGGAGGAAGATCCGAAAGAGGACCCCGAAGAAGACACAAGAATGAACTCGGATGATAATTAGAGAGTCCTATGTTTGAGAATTTTTATATGACCTTATGAGGTTTTGGTGTTTTGATACTTGAATATTTAGGCCTGAGTGCTGTACAAACTTGAAATATGTGATTGGAGGTTAAGCCACACATAATTGAAATCAATTATGATTTCTACCTTATTTGATAATTCTAGAATTTGTAAAAAACATGATTGTCAATTAATAAACACCTTGCGAATTCTACAAATTAACTTAATTCATCAACAAACTCCCAATCAACAAATAACTCTATCACACTCTAATTAATTAGTTATAGATGGTTGATAGACGTAGAGGACGCCCGCGAGTTAACCATGATGAACAACAAAACCAACGCGATAACGAAGGAGGGGCTGCAAATGATGTTATAGCACAAGCTCTAACCCAACTGACAAACTTCCTACAACAACAAGCTGACAATAACCGGACTGCGGGTGGCATACAAGATCGCATGTTGGAGAGATTCTTACGTTTCAGTCCTCCAACATTTGACAGAGAACCGGATGACATCAAGGCGGAATTATGGCTAGAAAGGATGGAGAGCATATTCAATGCGTCCCAGTACACTGATGATCAACGCATAACATTGGCCACATTTAGACTCGAGGCTACCGCGCATGATTGGTGGAAGATCGTTAGTGCCCGTTGGACAAGAGAGGATCGTGCCAGAACATGGACCAACTTCTTAACTGATTTTCGGACCTAGTACGTCTCAGCTGTAACACCCCAATTCTCAAATGGGACATTGCACGCCGTAGAACCCTCGTGAGGTCTAACAGGCTAACACATGACACATATTCAGTACAAGAAAAATCCCAAAGACACAATCATTAATGTAAAAATGGGGTCGCGGCCTCGGCCAAAACGTTTTAATAGAAGTACGTGAAAGTATAAGTCGATACCATGTCACTGCCCACGCAGGGGACTTTAACCGAATACAATAAAACTATTCAAATTCCGATACTCAAACAATATAAATGAACCAACATAATTAAAGACTCGAACCTCATAATCATGCCAACCCATCCTTTGCGTGCATGTCCCGTGCCTGCTCCTCAGCTCTCCCGGTACCTGAAATGCACAAGATGCATTTCCCCCATTTAAAGGGTTAGCATTCGAATAGCTAGTGCAAGTACACAATTACACAACATTATATACAAATACAATTTTTACACAGTCATCTCAATCAGAAATCATTTTCCAAAAATATTCCGGAATACTACATTGGCCATCAAATCAGTTATCAATTCATCACGATATCACAAAATCACAACTGGTATCCCGTGGCCGTACCCCTTACTATCGACCCCCAGACATCCCGTCGAACGCACCGGGTGGGATACCACTTCCGTGGCCATACCCCTTAGTATCGACCCCCAGACATCCCGTCGAACACTCCGGGTGGAAGTTCAATCACACACGTACCCAAGTCCACTTCCGCGGTCGTACCCCTTAGTATCGACCCCCAGACATCCCGTCGAACGCTCCGGGTGGAAGGAACACAACTCATGCACCCGAAAACCACAATACATCGATACTAAGGGGTACGACCGCTCCACGACGACCAACACAATGCCGCCGTTAGGGATATAATAAAACCAACAAGTGACAAGCGTCATCAACTGGATAATACAATCAAGTCAATTATCCGAACAAACACAAAACACAACGGACGAAAATCAGTACGATTGACCAACCCAACGGTAAATCAATCAAAACGCGAGCCAATCGCTGAACAAATACGGAATTCCACCGCCCAAGGGTTGGAAGATCGAAAACGAGACTAATTTTCCGAACTTGGAAAGGTCACAACAATATATAGATAAAGCGATTGGCTACCTAGTTCTATACCATTCTCTTTCGATCGAGACGTGCACAAAGGAAGGCTTGGTGGTAGATTGAAGGTCTCGGGTGTGTTGGTATGATTAAACACGTTATATGATGGCGTAAATGAATTCTGGAATTAAGATAGCTTGTATACCTGACTTTGTGAAAGAGATAGGTCATGAAGAATGACCTGCCAAGGGTTTTTTCTTCCTCTAACTCTTCCTTTGAGTCTTCCTAGTCTGCCCGCACCTAGTACTTCGAATGCTCTGCCAAGGGTTTTTTCTTCCACTGAAAACAGCAAATCAGCATTGGCAAGTTACTTCAACTCAGAGATCCATAAAGGAACAACAAGAACAAGCTACTCTAGGACGCTTGGGAATGGAATCTCTAATTCTTCTCCTGTAAGTCATTTGTCCTCTTGTGCAAGGGCTTTAACCCGGCTTTCGTAGCACCCCGAGTAAATGGAAGTAATTAAGGGCAATAGATGCTCCTTAGTTCACTCGATAGTTCAATAGGTGGCTGCTTCAATAGGGGCACTCCTAACTCTTTTTGGTAATGAATAGCGGATCAATAGGCTCAATCGATGGGTGTTGCTCCTCGATAGTGGTAGCTCTGCCTTTCGCTAGTTGCTTGCTAATAGGGCACTGGCCTTCTATAAGTCTACCCTGTTCCCCCTCATCCGATAGTTCTCGACATACATAACGAAATGTAATACATGTACTTGCCTTGGTTAACACGACGTGAAGAAAAACGGTGAACGGAAAGGTTTTGGTCCGAATAATCTTCACAAATCCGATCCTAACACAACAATGATGTGCAATCAATCTCAAATTTACGACAACGTAGGAATACATCCTAGTTCTACCCGCTGGAACAATTCGTCAAACATTCCTAGGGTATTATCGGGTATAAGTGATGAACAATGGAAAAATCGGGGTTTAAAACCACAAATCATCAAGAAAAACGAAGGATTACAAGTATACGATTTGAAGCCTGGCAATAATCCATGATAATTCGGAATAAAAGAGTCAAATCACAAGAATTCCCCAAAATTTCCCCAAAATCTCAAAACAAGGGTTTCAGGGATTGTTACCTCGATTCGGATGGCGGAAAATGTTAAGAACTTGAAGAATTTGCGCATGAAATGCAAGGATGATAGTGGATGATGATATTGGGTTGGAATCGGCCCTA
The DNA here is from genome assembly GCA_033398695.1 of Orobanche coerulescens. Taxonomy (NCBI): domain Eukaryota; kingdom Viridiplantae; phylum Streptophyta; class Magnoliopsida; order Lamiales; family Orobanchaceae; genus Orobanche; species Orobanche coerulescens. Next base: position 39,368,529 of record CM065809.1, on the reverse strand, counting down.
ACCCTCGCCTGGAATCGCCCAAAGCCGAAGAGAAGAAGTAATGATGGAAAATGACGAAGTTGGGCTGTTGCTGTCCTTTTTATATCAGACAGGATTAGCGCGCGCTACGCACAAGAATTAGCGTGCGCTAACGGGGTGCAGAAAAACAATCAGAGGCTTCCGCCCTCTCGTTAGCGTACGCAGGCTAACAAGATTAGCGTGCGCTAATGTTAGAATTTAGCGCGCATTAACACTAAATTAGCGTACGCTATCTGGTCCAGTACCGAAATACTGAACCTTCTGCCCAGTCCGCTGAAATCGTTAGCGCACGCTACGAACTCCAAGTTAGCGTACGCTAACCACACAGCGATAGCGCATGCAAGGAAACCAAGAGTAGCGTGCGCTACTCAGGCAGCAGTCCAGTACTGCTCAGTACACTGCTGCAGACAGCACAAAAATCGAAATGCAAAGTAAGGCCAGAACCTAGAAATATAAACACGGAATATTCAAGACGACAGAGCTGAGCGTTGAAAGAAAATATAATTCCGATCACCGGAGAGTCCGTAAATCGACAAAGAAAGTGAAATTCCCTAAACGTACAGGAAATTACAAAAATGGCCCAAGTGCCCGAAAATCACGATACGACGTCGGATTAACAAACCGAAAGTCTCAACACGACTAACTCAACCATATAAACTTATGCAAACCAAGAAACAACGAAAACGAACGAGTTTTTCGAGAATCGAACGTACATGCAACAAGATATAATTCAAGATAAAATTACATAAAAACATCATCGAAACTCATCCAAACGGAAAGATTCCAAGAACAAAATAGATTCAGAACTTCAAAACAGTAACAATCGAGTCGTCCGAAACGAAGATACACCAAAAATAGAAATTACCAAAAATAGAAAGTACGGATATTACATTCTCTCCCCCTAAAAATAAGTTTCATCCCAAAACTTACAACGCAAATAACTTGGGGCATCTCGACTGCATACTCTCTTCTGTCTCCCATGTGGATTCCTTGGATCCATTCGTTGACCATTGGACTTTAACCAAAGGAATGGTTTTGTGCCGAAGTTGCTTCACCCGATGCTCTAAAATCTGAATCGGCCTCTCCTCGATGGTAATGTTGGGTCCCAACTCGATCTCTCCAAAATCAATAATATGGCTAGGGTCCGGTATGTACTTCCTAAGCTGGGAAACATGAAATACGTTATGCACGTGACTCAAAGACGGCGGCAAGCCTAACCGATAGGCAAGCTCTCCAACTCTCTCTAAATTCCCGAACGGTACAATATATCTCGGACTAAGTTTACCCTTCCAGCCGAAGCAATAAACTCCCCGTGTCGGCGACACCTTAAGCAAGATATGATCTCCCACCTCAAACTCCAATGGCCAGCGACGCGTATCGGCATAAGACTTCTGCCGACTCTGGGCCGTCAACAACCTATCGCGAATCAGAGCAATCTTCTCTCTTGTCTCAACTACCATATCAGGCCCGGTACCAATCAGCTCGGACTCATGAACCTAACACAACGGTGATCTGCACCTCCTCCCATACAATGCCTCAAATGGTGCCATTTTGATCGAGGCGTGCCAACTATTGTTGTACGTGAACTCGATCAACGGCAAGTGCGATTCCCAATCATCCTTCCAATCTAAGGCACAGGCTCTCAACATATACTCCAGCGTCTGGATCGTCCGCTCTGACTGCCCGTCAGTCTGAGGGTGGTAAGATGTACTGAGTCTCAACTCAGTCCCCAAAGCTCGATGAACAACTTGCCAAAAATGTGATACAAACCGGCTATCTAGATCCGAATCAATACTCCTAGGAGTCCCATGTAATCTCACGATCTCTGCAATAAATACTCGTGCCAGCCTCTCCGGCCCCCAAGTGTCCTTAATACCCAGGAAATGAGCTGATTTGGTTAGTCGATCGACAATAACCCAAATCATGTTCATTCAAGTCCGAGTCCTAGGCATGCCGGTAATGACATCCATAGAGATGTCTTCCCACTTCCATTCCGGAATGGGAAGTGGTCGTAGCAACCCTGCGGGCCGCTGATGCTCAATTTTAACCTGCTGACATGTTAAACACTTCGCCACAAACTCGCCAACATCCGTCTTCAAATTGCTCCACCAGTAGTTACTCCTCACATCCTTGTACATTTTACTCGTACCAGGATGTATGGAGTAAGGCATAGTATGAGCCTCACTCAAAATCTTCTGCCTCAACTCAATGTCATTCGGTACACATAATCTGCCACGATATCTCAAAACTCTGTCATCCTGAATCAGAAACCCAGGGGCTTTCCCCTTTCTCACATACTCCCTCAACTAGACCAAAAATGGATCATCATACTGTTTCGCCTTGATATCATCAGTCAAGGACGAAGTGATCTCCAATGCACATAACTGACCCTGAACTCTCTGAACTCAAACCTCGATATTCTGACAAATCAAATCCCACTGGATCCTGCTCTGTGGTGTAAGTACCTCTAACATCTGTAACGCCACCGGTTTCTGGCTCAACGCATCAGCCACTACGTTAGCCTTACCCGGATGATAAAGTATCTCGAGGTCGTAATCTTTAATTAGCTCTAACCACCTACGCTGCCTCATATTCAACTCTTTCTGACTGAAGATATACTCCAGACTCTTGTGATCCGTAAAAATCTTACATGTCGACCCATTTAGATAATGCCTCCATATCTTTAAGGCGAAAACTACCGCAGCTAACTCCAAATCGTGCATGGGATAATTTACCTCATAAGATTTCAACTGGCGGGACGCATAAGCAATCACCCTGTCTCTCTGCATCAAAACACATCGGAGCCCAAGGCCCGAAGCATCACTATACACCACGAAATCCTCGTTCCCCTGAGGCAATGCTAAAACAGGTGCGGTAGTCAATCGTCTCTTCAACTCGTCAAAACTATCCTGTCTGTCTGCGGTCCACTCGAACTTCTGAGTTTTCTGGAGTAACTGAGTGAGCGGTCTAGCGATCTTAGAAAATCCCTCAACGAACCTACGATAATAGCCTGCAAGTCCCAAAAAACTTCTCACTTCCTTCACATTCTTGGGCGGTTCCCATGCCATCACCGCCTCTATCTTCTGTGGATCTAACCGAACTCCCTCCGCTGAGATCACGTGCCCGAGGAACATCACTTCCTTGAGCCAAAACTCACACTTAGAGAACTTCGCGTACAACTGCTCAGTTCTCAAAGTGTCCAACACAATCCGGAGATGTAATGCATGCTCCTCTCGACCCCGGGAATAGATAAGGATGTCGTCGATAAAGACGACTATGAATTTCTCCAGATACTCGATAAAAACTTTGTTCATTAACTGCATGAACACTGCTGGGGCATTGGTTAGTCTGAAAGGCATAACCACAAACTCGTAATGGCCATATCTCGTTCGAAAGGCAGCTTTCGGTATATCGCCGTCCCGAATCCTTAACTGGTAGTAGCCCGATCATAAATCAATCTTCGAAAAGACTGTCGATCCCTGAAGCTGATCAAACAAGTCGTCGATCTTGGGCAAAGGGTACTTGTTTTTAATGGTCAACTTGTTTAATTCTCGATAGTCGATGCATAAACGAAGCGATCCATCCTTCTTCTTAACAAAAAGTATGGGCGCACCCCAAGGCGATGCGCTCGGTCGAATATATACTTTATCTAACAATTCCCCCAACTGTTTCTTCAATTCTAACATCTCCAACGGTGCCATACGGTATGGCGCTCGAGAAACGGGAGCCGCATTCGGCTCAAGATCAATAGGAAACTCAACCTCTCGCTGTGGTGATAATCTCGGCAAGTCATCTGGAAATACGTCGGGGTACTTGCTGACAACTGGAATCAACAACATGTCGACTCCGCCATCCTCCGCCTGCAAAGCGTAACACCAATAGCTGACAAAACCCTGATTCAAGAGTTTCATCGCCTTCAAGGCACTAATCACACTTCCCGATCTACCCGGTTTACAACCAACGAGAGTATGCTCGGTGTCGTTCTCAACCACTATCGAGATGGTGCGAGTCCGATAATTCATGATAGCACCATGATGATCCAACCAATCATCCCCGAGGATCAAATCATCACCCTTAAGATCTATAACAATAAGGTTCGAGGGCCAATCTCGGCTCCCGATCCTCACTGGACAATCCCTAACTTCCCGGTCCCCAACCATACGATCCCCGCTAGGCATACCCACTACGAATGGTTCGCACTCAAACAAGCAGTCAATACCAATACGACACACACAATCCGAAGCAATAAAAGAATGAGTAGCACCCGAATCGAAAAGCCCCGAAACTGGATGAGAAAGGATCTGAGTGGTACCTGACGCCACTGGAATTTCTGTCTCCTCCATGCGCCTCATCTGATATAACCGAGGGTGGACTGAGCCCGAACTAGATGCAGCTCGGTGGTCCGGCTGACACCGGCCCCTACCACGGCCCGAACACTGAGGGACATGAGGAATTAGAGTCTTCTGATCAATACTGTGCTCTCTCTGTGTGGAGGTGGTAGTCGGAGCTCTGGCAGCCCTGGTGGCTCTCTCACAATGTGCTGCTCGGTGCTCGGTCTGCCCACAAGTAAAGCAAGTAACTGGAGGGGAAGGGCAATCCTTCATCAAATGCTCATATTGGTTGCAGTTAAAAACAAACCCTGCCACCAGAAGCAACGGACTGGACTGAACGATTACCCTGAGATCCCCTAGCCTTATGAAACGGCCTCTTCCCAGATGTAGGGGCAGACTGTGCTCTCGAAAATTGGCCACTCTTGTCGGCTGAAAAACTGCCAACCGTTTTCTGCTTCTTGGCCTCGGTACCCAACTCTGATTCCGGTGCGGCCATCTCGATCGCTAGAGCACGATCCTGATACTCGTTCAGAGTGACACACATGAGCGGTGCCATACTCTGCCTGATATGCGGTTTCATGCGCATATTAAAATAATGGATCTTGTCGGCCTCGGTCCTCACCTAGTCTTTCACAAATCGTAATTGCTGATTATAAGTGATGATGGCCTGAGAAATAGGCACATCCTGAGGTGTATCGGTGAAGAACTCCACAATTCTGCCCTCCTTGACTGGCGGTGGACAATATTCTGCTTCCATAGCAGCCTTAAATTCCTCCTAAGTGGCTTGGCGGTCTCTGGGCGTCACAGCCTCCCACCATTCCGCAACTTCGTTATCCAGGAGGTACTGAGTAATATGTACACTCCTGTCATCGGGACAAGCTACGGCATCAAAAGTCCTGCCCAACTGAAAGAGCCAATTCTCCCAACCGAGGGAGTCAGAAGAACCAGTGAAACGAGGGGGGTGTATCTTAGTTACTATCTGAAGCCATTTACTAGCTTCGTCCTCTGGAGTCGGGGGTGGATTTTGGCGTCCACCCTAGGCTATCTGAGTGAGCTGGGCTACCAACTGCTGAAGTACGGTAGTATCCCCGGCATCGGCGTTATTACCCGACGGCACTGAATGAGAAGCCGAATCCGCAGAGGTCTGAGAAAGTGAGCCTTCCTCGTTATTAGCACCACGACCACGGCCTCGGCCGCGCCCCCTAGCTGGTCTACCGCGACCTCTCAACATACTGAAGAAAATATGAAAAGGACAAGATCAGAAAGATTCACAATTTACAAAGTTGGTATCACAATTCACAATTCCGAACAACGCAAGAAAACGAATTACAGAAGTATAAGAGTTCGAGGAGACTTACAGCCATGAGTTGCACAAAAAGACGGTAGCATGATGATATTAGGCTCAACTACTGACTCAAACGACTTAACTGATAGACCCAAAATTAACCGACAGCCTAGGTATTCAAAACCTAAGCTCCGATACCATAAATGTAACACCCCAATTCTCAAATGGGACATTACATGCGTAATGTCGTATAACCCTCGTGAGGTCTACCAGGATAACACATGACACATATTCAGTACAAGAAAAATCCCAAAGACACAATCATTAATGTAAAAATGGGGCCGCGGCCTCGGCCAAAACGTTTTAATAGAAGTACGTGAAAGTATAAGTCGATACCATGTCATTGCCCACGCAGGGGACTTTAACTGAATACAATAAAACCATTTAAATTCCGATACTCAAACAATATAAATGACCCAACATAATTAAAGACTCGAGCCTCATAATCATGCCAACCCATCCTTTGCGTGCATGTCCCGTGCCTGTTCCTCAGCTCTCCCGGTACCTGAAATGCATAAGACGCATTTCCCCCATTTAAGGGGTTAGCATTCGAATAGCTAGTGCAAGTACACAATTACACAACATTATATACAAATACGATTTTTACACAGTCATCTCAATCAGAAATCATTTGCCATAAATATTCCGGAATACTACATTGGCAATCAAATCAGTTATCAATTCATCACGATATTATAAAATCACAACTGGTATCCCCTGTCCGTACCCCTTAGTATCGACCCCCAGACATCCCGTCGAACGCTCCAGGTGGGATACCACTTCCGTGGCCGTACCCCTTAGTATCGACCCCCAGACATCCCGTCGAACGCTCCGGGTGGAAGTTCAATCACACACGCACCCAAGTTCGCTTTTGCGGTCGTACCCCTTAGTATCGACCCCCAGACATCCCGTCGAACGCTCCGAGTGGAAGGAACACAACTCACGCACCCGAAAACCATAATTCATCATTCATTTCGAAAACGTAACATACATAACGAAATGTAATAGATGTACTTGCCTTGGTTAACACAACGTTAATGAAAATGGTGAACGGAAAGGTTTTGGCCCGAATAATCTTCACAAATCCGATCCTAACACAACAATGATGTGCAATCAATCTCAAAATTACGACAACGTAGGAATACATCCTAGTTCTACCCGCTGGAACAATTCGTCGAACATTCCTAGGGTATTGTCGGGTATAAGTGATGAACAATGGAAAAATCGGGGTTTAAAACCACAAATCCTCAAGAAAAACGAAGGATTACAAGTATACTATTTGAAGCCTAGCAATAATCCATGATAATTCGGAATAAAAGAGTCAAATCACAAGAATTCCCCAAAATTTCCCCAAAATCTCAAAACAAGGGTTTCAGGGATTCTTATCTCGATTCGGATGGCGGAAAATGTTAAGAATGTAACACCCCCAAATCCCATTGGGTTATTTGTTGCGGTTTTCATTTAACGCAAGTGCACGTTATCGTAGACAAGTAATAAAATGATGAGTAAAATATCGTTTCCACGAGGACTGATTTACTAATTACCGATTTATGTGTATTCTAATTTTATTTGAACTATCGAATTTTGGGGTGCAAGTAATAACTAAAGAAAACCAATAAAAGAATGAACAGTAAAAACGATCGCTTGAAGAAAGAAAATCAAATAAGAAATAAATCTAGGATTGTGAATCCACCTCGGTTTATCCGAATTTACTCTCGATTATCTGAAATTAAGGATTTCCCAATTTATTGAAGGCGAAGGTTGCTAAAGTACTCTACCGCCTCTCCCGAGGTCAGTAGATTTTTCTAAGGCGAATAATACACTCTATTCCTAGGTGAATTAATTCGACAATAGGCAAAAGGCACAGAATCTTCAAAAAGCCACGTAGTTCCTATGAGTATATTCCTATCTCACAAGATAAAACGGTTCTCACCAATATTTCCTCACCAACTCTCCTCTCCCGATTCGAGTTGCGTAATTAAAACAATTCAATTATAGGCCACACAATTGAAAGCATTAAAACCAATTGGGAAAACTCAACAGAAAAGGGAATTATATAGATAATTAAAAGCAAATTCGTCAAAACTTTGGTTTCATCAAAATCCTAGAACAGGGTTTTAACCTGACATGCTAAAGAATAAAAATACAGAAATAATGAAAGAAAGCATCGAAATCAAATGCAGATGAAGAACTCGGATTCCTCCGTTCTTCTGGCTTCCGCTCTCTGCTCTTGGTGTTTTCTGCTTCTTCTTCCTTCGATCCTCTCTTCCGCGATCCTCCGATCATCTTCTTTATGACCTTCAATCCCTATTTATAACTTTTCTCAGCCTCCAAAACGCGTCCGGGAGTTAGTTTGGGAACAGGCTCCAAAAACGGCCCAGAACCGCGGCCAACTCATCAAAACCGCCCCGTGGGCCGCGGCTCACTTAATCTGTGCCGCGGACCCTAGCCTTCAGCGCCTACACCTGGGCGCCTTCTTTTCTTCCTGGGCCGCGGCTCAGCATACTTGTGCCGCGGCCCCCGGTACAGTCCACTTGGGGCTTGCTGGTCACCTGCGTGTGCCGCGGCTCACTTGGTTCGTGTCGCGGCCCCAGGCCAAAAATCGCCGTTTTCGCCCGTTTTTCATCGTTCGAGCTTCCGGACTCCAATTTCCTGCAAAACATAAAAGAATAGGGCATTAAAAGCTCATTTATGCAGATTTACACTTCAAATGAATATAAATTAATGATAAATAAGGCGTATAAATGTACGCCTAACAAATACCCCCAAACTTGAGCCTTTGCTTGTCCTCAAGCAAAAAGAATTGATTACAAATAAAAGAATATCGTGAATGATCGTGCAAATCCATAGTGCTCAACTTAATCAATACCACCCTGAAATCCTCAAAGAATAATACAAGTATCGTAATAGTGAGTCACATCCAGGACACTGATTCCACAAAGTAACCAATTTCAGTCCTAATCAATCGTGCATGAAGAAAATCAAGCTCAAAGATTAACAAACGTGAATTTAACCGACCGTCAATATGAAGGGTTAAAAATAAACATGCCAACTCGCCCAGTCCCACAGTCTAGTGGCAAAAATATCAAGAGTTTCATCATCAAAAATAACCCTCGGACAGTATTCCCTTATATATGCTCAATAAGATGATTCGAGTTGACCACTAGGTTCGTATCTCGAGATGTTTCATCGGGATAATCCTAGGGTGGAATTCCATTCTCATGTATTGGGGTACCGTTTGATGTAAAAGACACTCATGGGGCACATGGATGCTTCTAGTTACTAAGTTCCCCTCCACAGCGGAGAAACAACTCGAATAGCTATTTCCGCATGTCCGATTCAAGGTTGCTGTTTTATGCGAGAGTAAACAACGAGTCACGTGAATACCCCGGTTACTAGGCTCCCTATCATCGGCACATGCGAAATATCTAAGCCACTAGTCTAATCAGGGTTGTCGTTTTACGCGAGAGTAAACAACGGGTCACGTGAATACCCCCGGTTACTAGACTTCCCATCATAGAACAAATAATATCTCGACCTTTTCTGGGAAAAACTGTCCGACTCTAAACTCAAATTAAGTGCCGACACGACTCATGTTACTGGACGACTAGCTAACCGAAAAGTATAACCAAACATATAAACGGCGATTTGAAAACACGTATGTCTCCTTTCTTATCTGCTAAGATTTCTACAAAAACGACAAAATTTCGGACCTAAATGAATACTCAACAGAAACAGATATCACTGACTGCAACTCAACTAAAACTCAACCGTTTCTTCAGAGAGAAATCAGTATCGTAACATCAGTTTTACATAAAAAGAAGCACGAAAAATTCACAAAAACGAAAAATAACGAAAGTGCAAACAAATAAGTACAACAATAAGTATAGAAACAAAAAGTAAACCCCCCAACTTAGGACGTACATTGACCTCAATGTACACAAAATGTAAAATGCAATAAAAAAAAGGTCAAGTACTCCCCTACAGTCTGCTCATGAACTAGTGCCGACGTCGTCCGGCGAGGAGGGTGGCGTGGCTGGCCGAACTGCGCGGATGAAAGGCCCGTCTGGGTGCATAATGTGGGCCGTCCATGCAGCAAGGTGCTCCTGGTGGTAAGCATCTCTCTCTTCCAGGCGCCTCGTCTCATGTCGGTTGGCCCGGCGGGCCTGCTCTCTCACCTCATCTCGGATGGCTGCGATGATGCTCTCTCTCTCTCCGTCTGAAGCTCCTCTCTCAGGGCAGCCAGATGGCTCTCTCTCTCTCCTCATCTCCTCTCTCAAAGCAGTCAAGTGACTCTCTCTCTCTCTCTCCTCATCTCCTCTCTCAGGCCGTCGAACATCGCCTGCAAGTGCTCTCTATCGGGCGGCGGGCTGGACTCTGCCTGCCCATGCGTCAGAAGAAGAGGCTCGGGGGACTGCTCGCGTGCCTCATCTAGAAGAAATCCTCGCCCCCGAGCGTGTGACGGCGCTCTACCCCACTGGTCGAAGTGCGAAATGATGCGATGATCAATCGGACCATAGAGGGCTAGCATCGGCTCATCATCCGACCACGTCATCCCCGACTGCCGGCATAGAGCACAGATGAGAGAGGGGTGCTTCAGCCCCGTCTTGGCCCCTCCCTGAATGCATAGAAGAATAGATCGGACCACAAGAGGAGCCACATCGAATCTTAGCCCGGAAGTGATGGCATATAGTGTACGGGCACGAGAGAGTAGAACAGAGCGAATCTGCGCGGTAGGATCTACACGAGCGCAGATGAAATACAACCAGGCTCGCCCGAGCCGACTGAGGCGCGCGCTCTTAAAGTAGAAGGCTGACGAACCCGGGGCGCGCATCTCCCAGACGGAGCCGGGCTGTGTGAGTGTCCCGAGCAGGGCCTCCCTCGTGAGGCCACTCATAGCTCGCGTATAAGCGGTCTCATCCACCACAGGCAGCTCGAATAATCTCCGTATGGCAGTCACCAAAAAATCCACTGTAATGCCTCGGACGACAACCTGCGTCCGAGTATCTGACTGCGGTATCATCTGCCCTACTCGGATATGCTTCAGTAGAGCGCTAGCATAAAACTCCTGTACAATGGAGATCACCGCCGGCTCGGGAGGTGCAGTGAAACGGGCCCACCCCATCTCGTTGATCATCGTCAGAAGCTCCCTGTCCTGGGGGGCGGGAGTGAATCCCCGCTCCGGAATCAAAGGTCGAGGACGGATCTTTTCATTAAATATTTTATGAATTTCTGGGTCGGAGAATTGGTGCGACTCCAACTCGGCTCGGCTCTGTGAAGTTTCCCCTCGTGTGGGGGACGATTGCGTCCTAGCCCTTGTGCTGACCTTTCTCTTTCTGGCCATGGCGAGTTCCTGAAATGATAAACACCGGAATTTACTTAAGCTATAAGGAAACAACACCACTCGACTGCATTTGACTCAAGATATGCAAAACGTGACTAAAGAGTTTAACGAGCTAGCACCGCCGTGAGAGAAATTTGAAATTGAGCTTTCATTCTAAACTTGACATAAGGGTTGGAGTACGCTGTAAATCCAAAAATAATTTCGTTTGCACATAGTTTCAAAACATTGACTTAACAAAGAAAAATTTTCATTCATGCATTTCATCAAACACCTTGACTACATGAGTTCCAATGAAGAACAAACATTGTAATGGTTAAATCTCATCCCCAAAAACAACACCAATTGATATGTTCATGACATAATGACAAAAAAAATATTAACAATCCACCGAATATCAACACATACCATCGAAATCAATCAAAAATTTCATATTCCCAACTCAATTCTTGATAGGACTTTGAAAAAGAAAAACTAACAATATAATCAACATCAAATGAATAACCATACCTTACTTCTCAAACCATATATCAATAAGGATTAAGGGATTTAGGATTACCTAGTTTGGATTGTAGTATGCAAGAGGAAGAAGAAGATGAGAAGAAGTCGGTCGATCGCTGTGCAAAGAAGAGGAAGAAGTTTACCTGGTGTGTCGGCCAATTCGTGTTATAAAGCTACCTGGGCCTTTGAACTTCCGAACGGGGGCCGCGGCACAGCTTAAGTGATCCGCGGCCCAGAGTACAACCTATTCACCCTCGTTTGTTCCATCGCCATGTGCCGCAGCTCAGCATACGGGTGCCGCGGCTCAGTATGTTAGTGTGCCGTGGCTCATTTGGTCCGTGCCGCTGCACCTAATACAGGTTCCTGGGCGCATCTTTTCCATTTGGTGTGCCACGGCTCAGAATCAACGTGCCGCGGCTCAGAAATCAAGTGTGTCGCGGCTCAGTAAGGTCGTGCCGTGGCACAGAGTACAGGAAGATTAGCCTTCTTTTTTCGACTTGTGTGTGCCGCGGCTCACAATCCTTGTGCCGCGGCCCCTTTGCTCAAGTTTCCCCTGGAGTGATTTTTGCACAGAATTTTCAAAAGAAAACATCCAGAGCGTGAGAGATAAGCATATCCAAGCTAAAATGACGAAAAATAAAGATCCAAAAATGCAAGAAAATACTGAAACACAAAAAAACTATAACTAATACTCGGGTTGCCTCCCGAGAAGCGCTAAGTTTATAGTCTTCAGTCGGACTTAATGAAAATCAGTTTGCTTTTCGCAAAGACCATTTGAACTCCGCCCCGTCCATCGAACCATTAATGTGTGTTTTAAAATTTTGACCATTGGTCTTTAACAATCCGATTTTCAGTTTGGACACCCAATGTTCTTTGCGAAAAGATTTTAACAAAAACGACTTTCCGAAGCACCCATTTTGCACATGACTTGGCGCCCGTTTGACATCCGGCTTAATTTTCAACTCCACGGGCGAACTTAGGACAGAATGAGAATTTTCCGATTGTGGATGAACAGATGTTGAAGACGACATATTCAAATGCCTAAGATATGCGAGTTGCTCTTCATTCTTATTAGGCGTTGGGGTAGCTGAAACGGATTCTCACTTTTTCGACCGAGAATTCTTCCGGTGTGTGTCCCTCGCAAAGGTATCTACACTTCCAATTTGCGAACTCTTCTCAACACTACTTGGACACGGAAAGGATTTAAACACTTGGAAGGTGACTTGCTCATCTTGAATACGCAGAGTGAGTTTCCCCTTTTCTACGTCAATGAGAGTTCGGCCGGTAGCTAAAAATGGTCTTCCCAAAATAATTGGGATGTCTTGGTCCTCCTCTATGTCGAGCACAATGAAATCGGCCGGAAAGATGAATTTATCAACCTTTACTAAGATGTCCTCTATTACTCCCCTCGGATATTTGATCGATCTAACGGCTAATTGCAAAGAGACAGTCGTCGTCTTGGCTTCCCCAATTCCAAGCTTCTTAAATATAGAAAGGGGCATCAGATTAATGCTAGCACCGAGATCGCACAACGCCCTATCAAAAGAGAGGTTTCCTATGGTGCACGGTATATTGATGCTTCCTGGATCCTTCAATTTTGGCGGAAGCTTTTTCTGAAGAATAGCGCTGCACTCCTCCGTCAATGCGACTGTCTCATACTCCTCGAGCTTTCTTTTGTTTGACAAGATTTCTTTCATGAATTTCACGTAACTCGGCATTTGTTCCAAGGCATCGGCAAATGGAATGTTGATATGCAGTTTCTTGAAGACGTCGAGGAAGTTAGAGAATTGCTTGTCCACCTTTTTCTATTGTAATCGCTGCGGAAACGGGATGGGTGGTACATATGCCTTCGGATTGTCAGGAAACAGTATCGAGGGTCTCGAATTTTTTAATTCCTTGCTCACCGAGTTTTTCTTCACCTCATCCTCACTTCTCTTTTCGTTCCTCTCGGGCTGTTCACACACTTCTTTCCCACTTCTCAAACTGATGACATTGATACTCTCTCTGGGATTCGTTTCAGTCGTACTTGGCAAGGTACCCTCCGGGCGAGATGTTAATACATTAGCAATTTGGCCCAATTGGACTTCCATGTTGCGAATAGAAGCAGAATGGTTTTGCAAGGTCGCTTCTGTACGGGCCATGAACTGACTCGTGTTTGCTGCCAATTTCGCCATTGCTTCCTCTAGAGAAATTTTTGGGGCGGGAGGAGGTTGTTGTTGGTGCTGAGCAAACGGAGGTTGGTTTAAACTTTGTCCGTTCTTCCATGAAAAGTTAGGATGATTACGCCATCCCGAATTATAAGTGTTGGAGTACGGATTATTTTGTCGGTTCCTGTTCCCCACGAACTGAGCTTGTTCCATCGGAGCTTGCTCGAAAGGGTTTCTGACTTGGCATTCCGCGCTAGGATGAGATCTGTTACACCAATTACATGATTCAATGGTAACGGGAGAAGGAGCCTGTGAAAAGGCTTGAAGTTGCTGCGTCAAGGCGGCGACTTGAGCTGATAATGTAGCGATCGGATCGTTATTGGAGATTTCCATAACTTGTTTCGGGTTTACTCGTTCGGATAGCCATTGATAAGAATTCGCAGCCGTAGCTTCCAATAGAGAGTGTGCTTCGGCCATTGTTTTACCCATTAAGGCGCCTCCAGCGGCTGCATCAATAAGAGTGCGTGTAGAAGCACTCAATCCATTATAGAACGTCTGAATTTGTAGCTAGTCCGGTAGGCCGTCGTGTGGGCATCTCCGTAATATGTCCTTGTATCGCTCCTAAGCTTCATGAAGAGACTCCATATTGAATTGCCCGAAGGTAGTAATTTTGTTCCTCAGTCTCGCCGTCTTTGATGGTGGGAAGAACTTAGCCAGGAAGGATTGCGCTAATTCCGCCCACGTCGTGATAGAGCCCGGCGGTAAAGAATTCAACCAAAATTTGGCTTTGTCCCTCAAAGATAAAAGGAAAAGCCTTAGACGGATAGCATCATCGGTAACACTGTTGTTTTTTAAGGTGTCACAAATCTCGAGAAAAGAAGCAATGTGTGCGTTGGGGTCATCGTTCGTCAATCCACAAAACTGGCTTGTTTGCACCATCTGAATTATAGCCAGCTTGATTTCGAAGTTGTTGGCTTGGATGGTTGGACGCCGAATCCCCGAAAAGTTTGCATTTATCTGTGGCATAGCATAATCGCGGAGTGCTAATGCCGGTTGAGCTTGCTGAATGGGGTTGTCTGCTTCTTGATTTCCCTTGTGATCGGCCATGGTGACTTTTGCTGGTAACTCTTGTTTTTCCTTATTGCTTCTCCGAAGAGTGCGCTCGAGTTCGGTATCCAAAGGTAATAGGCCTTCGTTACCGAATTTTCTCATGCACTAACCGGAAATTCCTGAAAGGAAAAACAAATAAATAAAATTACACAAAAATAATAAATAAAAAAAATGTTCAAACTAAGACTAGAAATACTGAAATCGATATTAGTAAAATAATCAGTCCCCGGCAATGGCGCCAAAAACTTGTTGCGGTTTTCGTTTAACGCAAGTGCACGTTATCGTAGACAAGTAATAAAATGATGAGTAAGATATCGTTCCCACGAGGACTGATTTACTAATTACCGATTTATGTGTATTCTAATTTTATTTGAACTATCGAATTTTGGGGTGCAAGTAATAACTAAAGAAAACCAATAAAATAATGAACAGTAAAAACGATCGCTTGAAGAAAGAAAATCAAATAAGAAATAAATCTAGGATTGTGAATCCACCTCGGTTTATCCGAATTTACTCTCGATTATCTAAAATTAAGGATTTCCTAATTTATTTAAGGCGAAGGTTGCTAAAGTACTCTACCGCCTCTCCCGAGGTCAGTAGATTTTTCTAAGGCGAATAATACACTCTATCCCCAGGTGAATTAATTCGACAATAGGCAAAAGGCATAGAATCTTCAAAAAGCCATGTACTTCCTATGAGTATATTCCTATCTCACAAGATAAAACGGTTCTCACCAATATTTCCTCACCAACTCTCCTCTCCCGATTCGAGTTGCGTAATTAAAACAATTCAATTATAGGCCACACAATTGAAAGCATTAAAAACAATTGGGAAAACTCAACAAAAAGGGAATTATATAGATAATCAAACGTAAATTCGTCAAAACTTTGGTTTCATCAAAATCCTAGAACAGGGTTTTAGCCTGACATGCTAAAGAATAAAAATACATAAATAATGAAAGAAAGCATCGAAATCAAACGCAGATGAAGAACTCGGATTCCTCCGTTCTTCTGGCTTCCGCTCTCTGCTCTTGGTGTTTTCTGCTTCTTCTTCCTTCGATCCTCTCTTCCGAGATCCTCCGATCATCTTCTTTATGACCTGCAATCTCTATTTATAACTTTTCTCAGCCTCCAAAACGCGTCCGGGAGTTAGGTTGGGAACAGGCTCCAAAAACAGCCCAGAACCGCGGCCAACTCATTAAAACCGCCACGTGGGCCGCGGCTCACTTAATATGTGCCGCGGCCCCTAGCCTTCAGCGCCTACACCTGGGCGCCTTCTTTCCTTCCTGGGCCGCGGCTCAGCATACTTGTGCCGCGGCCCCCGGTACAGTCCACTCGGGGCTTGCTGGTCACGTGTGTGTGCCGCGGCTCACTTGGTTCGTGCCGCGGCCCCAGGCCAGAAATCACCATTTTCGCCCGTTTTTCATCGTTCGAGCTTCCGGACTCCAATTTCCTGCAAAACATGAAAGAATAGGGCATTAAAAGCTCATTTATGCAGATTCACACTTCAAATGAATATAAATTAATGATAAATAAGCGTATAAAAATACGCCTAACATTATTACAGTGCCGTGGACCCCACACCAGGTGACCCACCAGGCGAACACGACTAAAATACAACAAACTGACCAAAATAGGAAATCACAGACCCTACTATGATGTCCGACATACTATTCCGATATGGAATTTCAACGACAAGGATGGGCCTACATGACCAAAATAAAATACAACAACATCCACGAGCCTTGCTCGGATAATACAAAACGACAACGACTGAACAAAATTGGACTACTCCAACTGTCTTACTGACATGAACACCAAAATATCTCGGACTAGTATCGCTCGAATGCCTCGTAGCCATCGTCATGCCCCTGTGTCTCAACTCTGTCCTCGCAAGCACCTAAACCATGAAAACATGTTCCGCCCCCACGGGGTCAGTCATCCAGATAATGAATATCAAATACATGTACAACATGATATGCATCCAAAGGCAGAATGAACAGTACAACAATGGTAGTACGAGATGCTCACAAACTAAAGTAAGAATCGAGCATTCGTGGAACACTATGTCCACGGCATACGATCAATACCTACTCAGTAGGTTAGAACATAAGTGCCCAACGGCGAATCGTCAATATAGAACACAACAATACATTACCCGAAGTTAAACCAAACCAACACTGAAATAAATACGAATCACAATGCCCAAAGGCTCCAACGGAAATACCGATACATCACGATGGCCTGAAAGCCCTCAGCCGAAGCTGTACATCATAATGGCCTGAAAGCCCTCAGCCGAAGCTGTACATCATAATGGCCTGAAAGCCGAACAGCCCGAAGCTGTAAATCATCACAATACAGATCTCAAAGAAACAAACCTGACTATCGAACATACCCCTTGGCGTATGAACGACCAGTCGCAAATCGTCGGACACATCCAAACATTTAAATGGACTATGAACGACCAAAAATTGTACGGCTCAAAGATGGACATCACAGTACGCCCGATCCGGAGATGTGTCAGTGTACATGTCCACCCCGTATATGAAATCTAGAAATATATGTGGGACAATGTACCTAATTAGCCTCACGAACTACGTCTCGTGTGCACAGTCCAATACGGAAATATCCACGCATGACTATATATGTGCCTGGCTAAAAATCCTACACAATAACCAATCGGAACGCAGATATGATTCCGGATATGTCACGATGCAACATGACAATGAAACTCAAAGGATAACACATCCAATACGGATCATATGACTCACCAAGTGAACGATGACGCACGAATAATGAAAGATCGACACGACCAACAATATTCAAAATAACCATCCTGGGATCAAAATCCCTAAGGACCGATTAACACGAGCAATAATCACAACACAACAATCCGGGAAATCCTCAACCCTCAACGATCACAAAATTACCGAGTTCACAAGAATAATAGTGTGCTGTCTTAAGTCGGCCAACACGACAATAATAATTCAACGGATGAGAACTATCCTCGATAGTCCCAATTCAATAATTCGATTATCGTAGAATGGCCAATCGATAACAACGATACAACGGATGGGAATGTTTTCGACAGTCCCAATTTAATACATCGATTACCTTCAGGATGGTCAATCGATAACAATTATACAACAGATGGGAATTATCTTTGATAATCCCAGTTCAATATATCGATTACCTTTAGAGCGGACAATCGATAATAATTATACAACGGATGGGAATTATCTTTGATAATCCCAATTCAATACATCGATTACCTTTAGAACGGTTAACCGATAACAATTATACAACGGATGTCTCGGCACCTTTAATTGGTTACCGATAACAAGGATGATAATCGAATACGTCAATGCCTTCAATCGGCCAATACGACATCAATAGAAAAACACTGATATCAATGACGACGATTCACAACAATATCTTGATGGAACATAAATCAACAATAACAATCGATATGTCGATGCCGCGAACTGGATATCAATAACAATATCTCAATGGAACATCAATCAACAATAACAATCGATATGTCGATACCGCGAGCCGGCTATCGACAAATATATTACCAACAAGTATCGCAATGCCTTAAATCGGCCATTTACGAACAACAATCAGGGCCGGTCCTGTGCTTCGCAAGGCCCTAGGCGACAGGAAAAAGTTGGGCCCCTTCATAAGCGAGAAATAAACTAATATAAAAATAATAATGGAACAAATGAGAATTAATTGAAAAAGAGAAATTTTTTACCTTATAAAAATACAACACGTCGAACGGTTTTGGACGCAAAAGTATTTATCAAGTCCGTATCATCTAACTCATCAACCAGTTTTCTTTCAATCGATAACATAGCCAATCCATTTAACCTGTCTGGCAACTTTTTTGATCTCAAATAGGTCTTAATCAACTTCAAATTCGAGAAAGATCTTTCTGGTGATGCAACCATGACCGGAATGGCTAGCAAAATCTTATATGCAATATAAGCATTTGGGAAGCAATTCACCCTCTTCAAATAGCGCAGGATATCTATTGCTCTCGGCTTTTCACTTGAAAATACGAATATAAACACAATAATTCTGTGCATAAATCATCTCCAATAATATTTTCATTCCCATTGTGCTTCAAATATTGCTCAAAATTTATGCAAGATTTCAACAAACTCTCATATGATTCAGTCTACCACTTTTCCACATTCAACAAAATCCAAAAGTAAGTTCGTATTCCTTGAATTTTTTAAACCTTTCTTGGAGTGAGGATCGTGCTTGATCGACTATATAGAGAAAATAATCAACCCTGAAAGATTCTTCTGGTGATTGTTTGACCTCATCACTATCACTTTCACCATATTGTTTCTTCCTACGGATTAGGGGTGAGCATGGGTCGGTTTGGGTCGATTTTAGGCTAAAACCGAACCCAAACCGACAAGCTTCGGTTTCAAAAAAATCAAACCCAAACCAAAACCAACCCAATGGGCTCGGTTTCTCGGTTTTTCGGTTTTTTACGGGTCGGTTTCGGGTTTATACCCAACCAAACCAATTTTTGGGTTTAGGCTTATTGCCGTAAGATTGAAACAACAATGTCAACTCTTTGTTATATAGATAATGAGTATGCAAATGGTTCTATATCTCCACCAATTTGGGACTCCCCAAAGAGGAGTTGAAATATAGAATAAGTGTGTTTGCTTATATAATAGTGTTGAAGCCTGAAGGTAAGATGGTTTGTAGTTCCAGCGATGTGGGATGTGTTCTCTGTTAACAAGCAAAAAAATCTTAAAATGTGCATTGGATAGGAATCGAACCCGGGACCAACGCGCCGACTACCAGCGCCCTAACCACCAGACCAGGATACTGTTTTTGTCTATTCTTCATAATGCATATAAACATATAAAATTTACGAAATACATATATATTAAATGATATCGGTTCGGTTCGATTTTAATGGTTCGGTTTCTAGTGTATAAACCAAAACCGAGTTTTTGGTTTTAAAAAATTTAAACCCAAACCGATGGTTTTGATTTGGTTTCGGTTTCATTGGGTTTTTTCGGTTTCTCGATTTCTTGGTTTGGTTTTGCTCACCTCTACTACGAATGATCCGTCTTGTGGGCCCTAGGCCCAGGCCTTATGGGCCTCTATACAAGTCCGGCCGTGACAACAATAATATTTGGCATAATTTGCCGAAGGATATCGTATCAAACAATCCCTTGATGTCAACAAAATCATAAAGAGACCAAGTCTCGAAATGATACACACATTTATACACATATATGATAACATTAATCTCATTGACTAGTACAAGTATAAAACTTGCCTCAAACCGAAGGCGAGAAAGTCCTTCCACGATCAACGTCCTACCACGAATCGATCAACGGCGTCCTCTGACAATCACAAGCACTCGAACAACCTTGAATGAAATACAATTCATTCGATAACACGATATCGACCGAAAATAACATAATAGATAACTCTGATTCCAACACGAACACATACTATACTCGTATTTACCCATATACACACATACATAGATAATATACGTACATCACACACACAATACACAATATATATATATATATATGCAACCCACTATACACAATATATATATATAGATATATATACCCACATGACACACACACACATTGTACTAACCACACACACTTAACATAATATATATATATACCTGCACGCACGCACAAACTTTACACATTATATATATACACAACACACACACTGTACACGTTATATATATATATATATATATATATATATATATATATATATATCTGCACACACACACATTCTTACCAGAAGAAGCCGATCGGTCGGGCAACCTTCGCCGGAATCCGGTCAGAAAAACAACTCCTACTGGAACTCGGCCACCGGAAAACTGACCCGCCGGACCTCGTCCAACTCCAGCCCGTTCCCGACCATGACCGGTTTTCACCCAACTCCAGCTCCGCCTGCAACTCCTCGCCGGAAATCTGCCGCGCCTCCGTTCCGCCGTCTGTTCCGGTCAGAAACCATCTCCGGTCGCTGGAATCTATGGAGCCGCATCCATAGCCGGAAACCATGAAGAGCACCCGGTGCCTGAGCTCCGTATCGCCAGAAAAAGGCTGGAACAACTCGACCGGATCTGCAACGCCGTCTGTTCCGGAAGTTCCGACCGGTCATCGCTGCTCCAGTCACGAGCCACCACGCCGCCATCGAGCTTCGGTCGTAGTCGGAGACGTCAGCATCACTCCGGTCGTCAACTCCATTCCGTCGCCGGAAACTATGAAGAAGCCGGCTGCCATCCATAAGCTCTACCTCGTCGGAAAAAAACGAGAGAGATGGAGAGAAGAGAGAGAGAGAACGAGAGGGAGAGAGAGAGAGAGAGAAAGGGAGGAGAGCGAATTATAACATGAGAGGGAGAGAGAAGACAAAGTGAGATGATAATATATATATATATAAATGATCCCCAAAGATACCCTGGCCCTACCAGCCGAAAGTTGACTACGGGGAAGGTTCCTACCACCGACCACGCATTACGTACGTAAACCTCAGGGCGTAACGTACGTAATCGCAACAAATTAGCGTACGTAATGCTACATAGGTAGCGTAAGCTATGGCTATAAACTTAGCCAAAATTCCAAACTCGCCAAGCAACAACCAAAGGACGAAACCAAACTGACGACCAGTAAAAATATTTCGATCCGGAAATATTCTAATACAATATACATTGTATCAGTCCAAACAACAACACTTGTACAATTCCAAATTAATACGTACAACTCAACAGTAACACGAAAAAAAATTACCCCGGAATATTACAAAGAACTTGATAAATTCGCGCAAGAAATGCAAGGATGATAGTGGATGATGATATTGGGTTGAAATCGGCCCTAACCCTCGTCTGGAATCGCCCAAAGCCGAAGAGAAGAGGTAATGATGGAAAATGACGAAGTTGGGCTGTTGCTGTCCTTTTTATATCAGACAGGCTTAGCGCACACTACGCACAAGAATTAGCGTGCGCTAACAGGGTGCGGAAAAACAAGCAGAGGCTTCTGTCCTCCCGTTAGCGTACGCAGGCTAACAAGATTAGCGTGCGCTAATGTTGGAATTTGGCGCACGTTAACACTAAATTAGCGTACGCTATCTGGTCCAGTACCGAAATACTGAACCTTCTGCCCAGTCCGTTGAAATCGTTAGCGCACGCTACGAACTCCAAGTTAGCGTACGCTAACCACACAGCGATAGCGCACGCAAGGAAACCAGGAGTAGCGTGCGCTACTCAGGCAGCAGTCCAGTACTGCTCAGTACACTGCTACAGACAGCACAAAAATCGAAATGCAAAGTAAGGCCAGAACCCAAAAATATAAACACGGAATATTCAAGACGACAGAGCTGAGCATTGAAAGAAAATACAATTCCGATCACCGGAGAGTCCGTAAAGCGACAAAGAAAGTGAAATTCCCTAAACTTACAGGAAATTACAAAAATGGCCCAAGTGCCCGAAAATCACGATACGACGTCAGATTAACAAACCGAAAGTCTCAACACGACTAACTCAACCGTACAAACTTATGCAAACCAAGAAACAACGAAAACGAACGAGTTTTTCGAGAATCGAACGTACATGCGACAAGATATAATTCAAGATAAAATTACATAAAAACATCCTTGAAACTCGTCCAAATGGAAAGATTCCAAGAACAAAATAGATTCAGAACTTCAAAACAGTAACAAGCGAGTCATCTGAAACGAACATAGACCAAAAATAGAAATTACCAAAAATAGAAAGTACGGATATTACATCAGCAGCAGCTAGAGAGGCTCGTCGAGATGAATTTTACCATCTGAAGCATGGATCTTTGACTGTAGCTCAGTATGAGTCCCAGTTCAACCGGCTCTCCAAGTACGCACCAGGACTAGTGAGCACAGAGGAGGATAAATTGTACAAGTTTACCCGAGGTTTGAGGTTTGTTCTACAACAAAGTTTTCTACCAGTGAGAATGATGACTATGGCGGAAGCAGTCGACCTGAAACCCGAATCGAAAGTGGGTTGACACGTTTGGTACAGGCAAAGGATCAAGCTACCGGGAAATTCAAGAGATCTGCATCAAACCAATCATACAGACCAACCCAAAAATTTCAACGCAAGACTACTGGACAGAACACCGGAAAGAAGCCTGTGAATAACCTACCACCATGTTCCCAGTGTAATAAGGTGGGACACAAATCGGAAGATTGCTGCAAAAAGCAAGGGAGATGTTGGAACATTTTGTTCCATACATACTATAATAATATTTTGATGATTAAAGTTGTTACGCAAAACAAAACAATAAAAAGGCGAAGCAAAGCATCAAAGGAATCGAAGTGCAAAAAGCTGGAAACTGCATGCCTAACGTAGGTAACACATATTACATAACGTACGTAAAGGTTGAAGATTAAGATACATAAAGCAAACATGCTACGTAAAGGTGTTCAAACCAGATGAACGTAGGGAGAGTCAAAGTCAGAAAAGCGGCAACGGATATATGACATCAGCAATGACGTAAGCCTAGCGTACGTAATGAAGATTAGCTAACGTATGTAACACAGGAGAAGGATGCTACTAGACTAAATCTGGGCGATGCTAACTATGTAATCCTTTGAGGTTAACGTATGTAAAATAGCTTACGTACGTAATATAGTGAAGATAACGTACATAATGCAGTCTGAAGAGCTAATGGCTAGTTTGGTTGATGAAGGCTATAAATACCACATCTTTGGTATTATTCCATGCAACAACTTCAAGCAAAACATTCATTGATCTGAGATTGATATACTTACATTGTTGTTGTGATATTGAGCTTATACTGTTAGTTTGAGTGTTTATACATTCAACATATACACGAGAGGTAAAAGAAAAGATATGATTGGATTCGGTGTTATTAGGATCACGGATCCAACATTATTAGAATCGCAATTGATATCTAAGTGAGGTTTATCTAATACTGATAGAAATCTAGAGCGGTTGATTCCTTGTCCGATAGAAAAGTAAAACGGTTTAACTTGGACCGACACAAAGACAAGTACGAGTGGTTTATCACAGACTAATAGAAGACGTGATTGTAACGGTTATCCCTTGACCGATAGAAGAGAGGTGCAGAGGTTTTTATCTTCAACCTATAGAAAAAGATACCCATAGAGGATGTAGGCTCGTTTATAGCCGAACCTCTATAAATCCGTGTGTCGTTTAATTTCCGCACATTTAATTTATGCTTCCGCAACACGGCGCATATACCGATCTTGCTCCAACAATTGGTATCAGAGCGGCACCTCCAATACACGGCTTAACATCCGAGGAGTCGATCCAAATGGAATTTCAATTTGCTCCAGTCGAAGGCCTTGCTCTTAACCGGCCACCATTTTTTGATGTTGCAAATTTCATAACATGGAAGAAAAAGATGTCAATATTCATCCGAGCGTATGACATCGAGATTTGGAAGATCATTTGTCTTGGCCCGAAAGTTCCAATCAAACCTGACGGATCTCTTAAAAGTTTCAAAGAATATAATGACGAGGATTGGAAGAACGACCATCTAAATTATAAGGCTACTCAACTTCTATATTGTGCCTTAAATACAGAAGAGATCAATCGTATCTCATCGTGTGAAAGTGCTAAAGAGATGTGGAAAATTCTTGAAATCACACACGAAGGGACAACTCAAATCAAGGAGACAAAGATCAATATGCTTCTCCATGACTACGAGTTATTCATGATGAAGGATGACGAGTCCATCACCAACATGCTCGACCGATTTTCGGTCATCACCAATAGACTTGCTTCGTTTGGAAAACCATTATCAAGTAGTGAGAAAGTCAAGAAAATATTAAGATCACTACCTGTTGAATAGGACGGAACGGTTACGACAATAATGGAATCAAAAGACTTAAACAATCTTGATTTTAGTGCTCTCGTCGGTTCTCTCATAAACTACGAGATAGTCATAAAATCTCGAAATGCTAAACCGAAGCCAAAGGACAGATCGATAGCCTTGAAGGCTAAGATGTCAAAGAGAGAAGAAATCCCGGTTGATGAAAGCGACGAAGAATCGGCATATTATGCCAAGAATATTAGTAAGTTTCAAACCTTATTAAATCGGAGAAAGAAAGACATCTCGGGCGAATCTAAGAAATTCGATAATAATTGTCGATTATGTGGTAAACCAGGCCACTTTGCTAAGAATTGCCGAGCTAAACCCAAGAAGGAGGTTCTCGTTGCAACATGGAGCGATGAAGACGATGATGATGATTTTATCAATCAAAATAATCTTGCTCTTATGGCACGAAGTTCATTCGACGATAGCGACGTCGAAAGCCAAGTAAGTAATTCTTACGATGAACTTTTTAAAGCATTTGAATTATTGCATACGGATTATCAAAATGCTTTATCCGAAATTAAATCCCTTCAATTTAAAAATAAATCATTGGAAATTGGAAATTCCAAAATTTTGGAGAAGGGAAAATTTGTCGAGATCGATCATTCAAAGTGTGTTGAGAATGAAAATATTTTAAAGGATGATCTTGTTAAAATGCAAACCGAGCTAAAAAATTTAACGAAGAAATTTTCTCTCAGAAATGAGAAATTTGAAAATATGCTCTCGGTTTAAAAATATACTTTAAATAAACAGGGGTTGGGATTCACACCTCATTCTAAAAATGAATCCTTAAATTTAAAGATGCCCCGTTGCGAAAAATATTTGAAAATCGGGCATCATATTTTGAACTATAAAAGCCCACGCCGGACGATTAAAATTAAAAAAATTTGGGTTCCTAAAGGAACAAATATTTCAAATGTCGTCTATGTTTCAAATAAAAAACCAACTCTTGGTTGGATCCCCAAAAATTAATTTTTTTTTCAAAATATTTTACTTAGGGGGAGTAATAATTTTCTTTAGGGAGATAATATTTCAGGGGGAGTTTACACCCTATTCATGCATATTGTTATATTCATCATTTGGTATCATATATTTTTATCAATTTGGTATTTATTACTCGTTTTATTTATTACACTTTTTGATGAAGACAAAAATGAAGAGAAAGGAGAATGGGATTAACCCTGAAAGGGGGAGAAAAATCGAAGAAAAGTCGAAAAGTTAAAATTTAAAAGAAAAATGGAAGTTGAAAGGAGAATAAAAAGTCGAAAAGATGAAGTTGAAAAGAAAAATGAGGAGACGTCGAAAAGTTGATGAAAATTTAAAAATTCGAAAAGAAAAAGAAAAGGAAAGAAGGAGTCGAAAAAGAAATGGGAGAAGAAACTAACGAAACGGACAAAGTCGAAAACTTTGGTTTGTACACATATACATATATTTGTAATTTTTGCAAGTAAATCCCATTAACGAAGTGTTGTTTTGTAATCATCAAAAAGGGGGAGATTGTTGGAACATTTTGTTCCATACATGCTATAATAGTATTTTGATGATTAAAGTTGTTACGCAAAACAAAACAACAAAAAGGTAAAGCAAAGCATCGAAGGAATCGAAGTGCAAAAAGCTGGAAACTGCATGCCTAACGTACGTAACACATATTACATAACATACGTAAAGGCTGAAGATTAACGTACGTAAAGCATACATGTTAACGTACGTAAAGGTTGTCAAACCAGATGAACGTTGGGAGAGTCAAAGACAAAAAAGCGGCAATGGATATATGACGTCAGCAATGACGTAAGCCTAACATACGTAATGAAGATTAGCTAATGTATCTAACACAGGAGAAGGATGCTACTAGATTGAATCTGTGCGATGCTAACGTACGTAATCCTTTGAGGTTAACGTACGTAAAATAGCTTACGTACATAATATAGTGAAGATAAAGTACGTAATGCAGTCTGAAGAGCTAATGGCTAGTTTGGTTGATAAAGGCTATAATACCACATCTTTGGTATTATTCCATACAACAACTTCAAGCAAAACATTCATTGATCTGAGATTGATATATTCACATTGTTGTTGTGATATTGAGCTTATATTGTTAGTTTGAGTGTTTATACATTCAACATATACACGAGAGGTAAAATAAAAGATACAATTGGATTCAGTGTTATTAGGATCAAGGATTCGGCATTATTAGAATCACAATCGATATCTAAGTGAGGTTTATCTAGTACCGATAGAAAGCTAGAGCAGTTGATTCCTTGTCCAATAGAAAAGAAAAATGGTTTAACTTGGACCGACACAAAGACAAGTACAAGTGGTTTATCACGGACCAATAGAAGACGTGATTTTAACGGTTATCCCTTGACCGATAGAAGAGAGGTGCAGAGGTTTTTATCTTCAACCTATAGAAAAAGATATCGAGAGAGGACGTAGGCTCGTTTATAGCTGAACCTCTATAAAACCGTGTGTCGTTTAATTTCCACACATTTAATTTATGCTTCCGCAACACGGCACATATACCGATCTTGCTCCAACAGGAGATGCTTACGATGTGGAGATAATCAACACCCAACCAGGGAATGCCCAAAGTGGGAGGCACCGGACAACAATCAGCAGAAAAATGCAGCTAAACAAGATGATCGCATGGGCAAAGGGAAGGCACAAGCAAGAGTTTTTGCCTTAGCTGGACAAGAAGCCCCTAATGCAACAGACGTGGTGGAAGGTACATTTCTTGTGTCAAACCACTCTGCTCATGTGTTGTTAGATCCAGGATCATGACATTCTTTTGTTGAACCTCATTATGCACAAAAATTGAATGTCGATATGGAGTCACTATCCATAAGCTTAAAAGTATCCACACCTATGGGTGCGAGCCGAGAAACATATTTAGTATTTAGAGATTGTGAAGTGATCATTAAAGGTAAGTATTTTCCTTCCCACCTAATTCTTCTCCCTATACTTGAGTATGACCTCATACTTGGGATGGATTGTCTTTGTACAACTCGACTGCCATTCAAAAATAGTTCGATTCTGCAAACCCTATCACCCCATAGTTGAAATACACGGGAATTCTAGAACTAATTCGGCCCCAATAATATCAGCCACGAAGGCGAGGAGGGCCATTTCGAAGGGAGCATCAGGATATTTAGATTTTGTCATAAACAAACCTTAGAACAAAATGGAGATTGAAGAAATACCACTAATATCATAATACCCTGATGTTTTTCCCACAGAACTCACTTTTCTGCCTCCAGACAGGGAAGTTGAATTTAGCATTGATATCTTGCCAGGAAAGGCACCTGTGGCTAGAACACCGTATCGAATGGCACCACTAGAACTGCAAGAACTGAAGGTTCAGTTGCAGAAGTTGCTAGAGGTTGGATTTATCCGACCAAGCGTATCTCCATGGGGAGCACCAGTGCTATTCGTAAAGAACAAAGATGGTACACTTAGATTGTGCACCGATCACCGAGAACTTAACAACATTACTGTTAAGAACAAGTATCCACTTCCTAGGATCGATGAGCTATTCGACCAGCTACAAGGAGCAGCAGTTTACTCAAAGTTTGATCTTCAGCAGGGATATTACCAATTGAGGATCAAAGAGAATGACATACCGAAGGCTGCCTTTCAAACTAGGTATGGTCATTATGAATTCATGATAATGCCTTTTGGATTGACCAAAGCACCGGATGCATTTATGGATTTAATGCACCAAATATTCCAACCATATATAGATCAATTTGTAGTGATATTTATTGAAGACATGCTCGTTTATTCCAAGTCGGATCAATATCACGAAACTCACCTCAGATTGGTACTAGACACATTAAGGAAGCATAAATTGTATGCCAAATTCAGCAAGTGTGAATTCTGGTTAAGAGAGGTAGCGATTTTAGGACACATAATATCTGAAGATGGAGTCGCAGTAGATATATCAAAGGTTGAGACTATTTTGGACTGGAAGAGGCCAGAAACAGTCACGGAGATACGGAGCTTTCTTGGACTTGCAGGTTACTACCGCAAATTCATTAAAGATTTTTCCAAAATCGCAGGACCACTCACAAGACTGACGCAGAAGCACGTCAAATTTTAGTGGAACGATAAGTGTGAGTTGAGCTTCCAAGAACTCAAGAGAAAACTCACTACCGTATCTGTACTAACACTTCCCGAAGGGAGTGAAGGATTTGTGGTTTACAACGATGCATCAAAGGAAGGATTAGGAGATGTGCTGATGCAAAACGGCAAGGTTGTGGATTATGCATCACGAAAGCTAAAAATCCATGAGATGAATTATACAACCCATGACCTTGAACTAGCAGCAATAGTGTTTGCTTTGAAGAAATGGAGACACTATCTGTATGGAGCTACATTCACCATCTTTACCGACCACAAGAGTCTCAAATATCTGTTCTCTTAGAAGGAGTTGAATCTAAGATAGAGACGGTGGATAGAACTTCTTGAGGATTATAACCTCACCATTCAGCATCATCTGGGCAAGGCCAATGTCATAGCAGACGCCTTAAGTATAAAAGTGAGTGTAGCTAGACTCATGATAAGGGAATGGAATGCCTTGAGAGAAATAGTCCAATGGAACCCAAGGCAGGCTAAGACACACGTTTTATGTGCTAATTTGTCAATAAAACCGGACTTACTTAAGGAAATCCAAGAAGCACAAACACAAGATGGAATGTTGTGTAAACTTAAGGAAAGGGTCGCACAAGGCGAGAAATCTGAGTTTAGCATGTTGGCTGATGGAACACTAAAATTCAAACACCATATAAGTGTTCCCGATAATGACGAACTCAAGAAGAAAATTTTAGCATAGACTCATTGCTCTCGGTATACAATTCATCCAGGTGGTAATAAGATGTATAAAGATTTAAAGAAACACTACTGGTGGGTGAATATGAAGAACCAGGTAGCAGAATTCGTAGCAAGTTGTTTAACTTTTCAAAGAGTGAAGGCTGAACACCAAAGACCATCACGGTTGCTACAGCCGCTCGAGATTCCCGAATGGAAATGGGAACTAATCAAGATGGACTTCGTGACGGATCTACCAACAACCAGTGGAGGATATAACACAATCTGGGTAGTCGTGGATAGACTTACAAAGTCAGCTCACTTCCTACCCGTAGGAAAGAATGATAGTCTGCAGAAGCTAGCAAGGACATATATCCGAGAAATTGCTAGATTACATAGAGTACCTGTAGACATTGTGTCAGACCGTGACCCCAGATTTGTCTACAGATTCTGGAAGAGCCTTCATCAAGAACTTGGGACGGTATTGAGTTTCAGTACTGCAGCACACCCTCAGACGAACGAACAATTCGATCGAACGATACAAGTCCTTGAGGATATGTTACGGGCATGTGCAATGGATTTTCAAAAGAGTTGGAGTCACCACCTACCCTTAGCTGAGCTTGCTTACAACAACAGCTATTAGGCAACTATCGGGATGGCTCCATATGAAGCATTATATGGAATAAAGTGTCGATCACCAATATATTGGGAGATTGACAACCAATGGACACCAAAGGGTAAGCATAACAGAAACCCGATAACGAGAATTGATCTAGTAGAAGATACCATGGATAAGGTCCGAATCATTCGGGATCGAATTCGCACTGCTCATGGCCGACAGAAGAGTTATGCAGACCAGAGGAGAAAAGATTTAGAATTCGACACGGGCGACAAAGTATTCCTTCGTGTATCACCACGTAAGGGATTGATCAACTCGAAGAAGGGAGGGAACCTGAGACCCCGATATGTCGGACCCTTCGAAATCATAGAAAGAATTGGACGGCTAGCTTATCCCTTATAGATACCATCCAATTTGGCTAGAATGCATGATGTTTTTCATGTCTCGAGATTAAAGAAGTATCAACCAGACCCGGCGCACATTCTTACTTCCGACAGCCCGCCAATCAAAGTTAAGTTATCTTATGAAGAGAGGCCGATCAAGATCCTTGACCAACAAGTGCGCGAATTGAGGAAGAAGCGATTTCCTTTGGTTAAGGTCGTCTGGTCAAATCACAACAGAGAGGAAGACGCTACGTGGGAGGCTGAGGAAGAAATGAAGAAAACTCACCCCGAATTGTTCGAGTAGGAATTTGGGGACCAAATTCTTCTAAGGAGTGGAGGATGTAAAACCCCCTAAATTCGATAGCTTATTACATGTACAACTTATTATATCATGATGTATCTTAACAACATTTGTTTTATATTATAACATAATCTACACCTATTTCGCTTATTAATTCGAAATTGTATTATAAATTAATTTTAAATTTAAAAAGGGGATCATGAATTTCCTAATGGGCTATGTGTATCAACACTTGCGCATATAAACTCATTAATGGACCCAAATCCAACTTAATAAAAATTATAAGTCATGAACTACAAGTTAAAGCCCAACTTAACTACTTAATCCAATTACAACTAAATTAATACCCAACTATTTATATTAACAATCTATACACTTAATTTAAAAATAAAAATAAAAAATAAAATACAACCTATACATACACTTATGGGCGGCCAAGGGGGGAAAAGAGGAAGAATTCTAGAGTCTTCATGCAAGACTCTTGACACATATTGCAAAGACTCTCCCATTCCACTTCCCAACCCTCATTATACTAACTTTAAATACTTACACATTAACCTAACCATCCTTTACATTTCAACACACACAAAAAAAATCTGCATTGAGAGACTAGAGAGAGAGGAGAGGGTCGAACCAAAGAAGAAGAGAGAAGGAAGAAGAGAGTTCAATAAGAAATAGGTAATCTCATTTCCTACTTTTTTTCCTCTTCTATAAGTATAAAAACCTTCCTAATCTAACTTTAATCTTAACACATGCAAACAAAATACTCACATTGGGGTGCATGGTGATCAGCCGAACCATATAGTGTGAGAGGGGAAGTCGTTTTTCAACTTTCAGGACCTAGAATCGACTAAATCCGGCAAGATTGAGGTGGGTGAAACTCTTTCAAACTTTTAAATTAACAACTCTTATTGTGCTCATGATGCATGTTCTAACTCTGAATGTTCTTCACATATAATGTTGAGAAATTTGTGAGCAACATCATGTTAGAATTTATGCTATAAAATTTATATTAAAAATATATGTATTGTTTTTCTTTATGAACTATGATTCTAAAACTATGAAAAAATATAGAGCATGCACTAATCTGAATTTCTTATATGAATGCATGTTTTAAATATGTATTATATGATTATATTAACATGCAATACGATTTTCATGGATTTAAATGACATCTGATTTGGTAGTCAGATTTCGATTATGTGAAAAATTGAAATTTCATGATTTCTTCGTAATTTCTTGTAAACTCTATCAAAAATCTGGAACTTGTGTTATATGATTAAGATATGGTATGTGGATATGTAATACCCGCTATTTTCATAATACAATATTATTATTTATAATAATATTATAATGCATTTCATTTTATTTAATTTTATTTAGAGGGTCATGAACATTTATTTCGACGTATCACAAATCTTAGCCCGAGTCAATTTCACAAGTTAATTTCAGAACATTTAATATTAGTCATTGTTATTAATATTATAATTATTAGAGGTAATATTAATAATAATAATAATAATTATAATAGGAACCATATTAATATTGACGGTATTAATATTTTTATCTTTATCATTTTGATATCATCATATATATATTATCGATATTATTATTATTAGTATCGATATTATAAATATTATTACTACCGTCACTATTATCATTTTATCATCATCATTATTATTATTATTATTAGCATTATTATTATCATTATTACCCTGACCCAGATATATGGTCACGGCCGGACTTGTATAGAGGCCCATAAGGCCTGGGCCTAGGGCCCACAACACGGATCATTCGTAGTAGAGGTGAGCAAAATCGAACTGAGAAATCGAGAAACCGAAAAAACCCGATGAAACTGAAACCAAATCAAAACCATCGGTTTG
Source organism: Orobanche coerulescens (assembly GCA_033398695.1). Classification (NCBI taxonomy): domain Eukaryota; kingdom Viridiplantae; phylum Streptophyta; class Magnoliopsida; order Lamiales; family Orobanchaceae; genus Orobanche; species Orobanche coerulescens. The sequence continues at coordinate 39,335,846 of CM065809.1, read as the reverse complement.
GGTTTAAAATTTTTTAAAACCAAAAACTCGGTTTCGGTTTATACACTAGAAACCGAACCATTAAAATCGAACCGAACCGATATCATTTAATATATATGTATTTCGTAAATTTTATATGTTTATATGCATTATGAAGAATAGACAAAAACAGTATCCTGGTCTGGTGGTTAGGACGCTGGTAGTCGGCGCGTTGGTCCCGGGTTCGATTCCTATCCAATGCACATTTTAAGATTTTTTTGCTTGTTAACAGAGAACACATCCCACATCACTGGAACTACAAACCATCTTACCTTCAGGCTTCAACACTATTATATAACCAAGCACACTTATTCTATATTTCAACTCCTCTTTGGGGAGTCCCAAATCGGTGGAGATATAGAACCCTTTGCATACTCATTATCTATATAACAAAGAGTTGACATTGTTGTTTCAATCTTACGGGAATAAGCCTAAACCCAAAAATCAGTTTGATTGGGTATAAACCCGAAACCGACCCGTAAAAAACCGAAAAACCGAGAAACCGAGCCCATTGGGTTGGTTTTGGTTTGAGTTTGATTTTTTGGAAATCAAAGCTTGTCGGTTTGGGTTCGGTTTTAGCCTAAAACCGACCCAAACCAACCCATGCTCACCCCTAATCCGTAGGAAGAAACAATATGGTGAAAGTGGTAGTGATGAGGTCAAACAATCACCAGAAGAATCTTTCAGGGTTGATTATTTCCTCTATATAGTCGATCAAGCACGATCCTCACTCCAAGAAAGGTTTAAAAAATTCAAGGAATACGAACTTACTTTTGGATTTTGTTGAATGTGGAGAAGTGGTAGACTGAATCATATGAGAGTTTGTTGAAATTTTGCATAAATTTTGAGCAATATTTGAAGCACAATGGGAATGAAGATATTATTGGAGATGATTTATGCACAGAATTATTGTGTTTACATTCGTATTTTCAAGTGAAAAGTTGAGAGCAATAGATATCCTGCGCTATTTGAAGAGGGTGAATTGCTTCTCAAATGCTTATATTGCATATAAGATTTTGCTAACCATTCCGGTCACGGTTGCATCAGCAGAAAGATCTTTCTCGAAGTTAAAATTGATTAAGACCTATTTGAGATCAAAAATGTTGCCAGACAGGTTAAACGAATTAGCTATGTTATCGATTGAAAGAAAACTGGTTGATGAGTTAGATGACACGGACTTGATAAATACTTTTGTGTCCAAAACCGTTCGACGTGTTGTATTTTTATAAGGTAAAAAATTTCTCTTTTTCAATTAATTCTCATTTGTTCCATTATTATTTTTATATTCGTTTATTTCTCGCTTATGAAGGGCCCAACTTTTTCCTATCGCATGGGGCCTTGCGAAGCACCGGACCGGCCCTGTATATGGTGCTGACCCAAACCCACTATTAAGCCCACAAAAATTACCCTAACCCTAATTCTAATACAGTATAAATACACACCATACAGTACAAAATACTACAACACAGAATACAACTCTTACCTCAGCCGATCGTTCCCCAACCCCAGCAATTCTGCAGTACAAAATAATTATACACAAAAGAATACACAGAACAGAAAATATTGTAGGTCCAGCCGCCGATCGATCGAACCAGCAAATTCAGCCCTCCTGCAACTTTTCTCCATCTTCTCCAACTCTTCCCAACACATGTAAAATTCTACTTCAGTTTTTATGTCTTGCTCCTCTGCACTTTACTTTTGGTTACCAAACTCAAAAACAAAACTTCCAATCACATGAACAAACCCCCTTCCAATATGATAAATCCATCAATTGAATTTCAACTTCAATAACACAGACTTGCTGCTCGTCGAGCCATAAACCACATCTAGTTGGAATCTATTACAAGACAGAAACATCTCCTTCAGCCAGAAACCATATTTGAATATCAAAAATCAATAACCTTTCGACCCTTTTGAACCCAAAAATCCAATTCAAGTCCGACCCTTCAACACGAACCAGATTCGAAGCACACTCAACCTAGAGAAATCAAAATTTAAAACTTTTTCATTTACCCGAGCAGTAGAGTCACGAAATCGGGCCAAGCCAGAAAAAAACAACAGAGGTCCGTCACCCTTCAGGGATTGGAGTGAAAACTCACCGCCACCGGTAGTGGATGCCGCCGCGCCACTGGAGAACTGAGGCCGCTGCGCTTACCAAAACCAAATCAAACCCAGACCCGACATACCCTTCATCTGAGTTCACCCGACTTCCCCATCGGATGAAACCTAGGTCGACGAACCTTTATCGCGAGCTCCCTGTCGATAAACCACCACACTTGCACCTCCGCGCCGCAGCGCGCTGCCCCGTCGCTGCTGCTTTCTATCCCGGATTTCGCCGGTCGCGTGGAGTGTGTGTATGTGTGTGATCAGTTGTTTTGATTTGTGTGGGATTTCCGAAGTGCGTGTGATTCCTCCGACCGTGTGTGTGTGTTTCGGAAATTCTTTCATGGCCGAGAGGAATTTTGAGATGAAATGAGAGAGATGTAAGGGGACAGGAGGTGAGATGAGAGAGAGAGATTTCTGGAAAGAGAAATCGGTGAGGGAGAACTGAAAATGGATGAAATGTCGGTCGATTGATGTATAGGGTATTTATACCCGAGAGATTTCAGGATTTTCAATTTAGCCCTCACATTGTTTAGAAACTTCCAATACAGCCTCACACAGTTTTAATTAACTCGTTTTTAACTCAGTCAGCTTCTCAACTCTTATAATTTGACCCCAGTCAACTATAAAACTTCAATTCAGTCTTAATTTTGACCAAGACACTAAAATATTGACTTTCAATTAATATTAATAATTAATCTGAATTTATGCATAAATATTTTAATTTCAGTCATTAATAATATTAACTCTTCTATTCATATTGTAGTTTATTTTCAGTTATTATATAGTGATATTTGTATCTTTCATTTATGATATAAATAATAGATTGTAAGGATTATAATAATAATTATTATTATTATATGTAGACTTTATAGAGGAATTACGGGCTTAGGACTGTGAGTCGAGCATCTTGATATTCAAGTCAGACATCATCATTTATTTCAGGTGGGGATTTTCACTATCACTTTAATCGCTTTAATTGGACTGTATATGTGATATTCAATTCATGTTTATAAACTGACGATACATGTTGTAAATCAGGCTCACTTGTATACGTGTAACGAGGTTATCTTAAGTTTTATGTTGTTGCGGGGACACCTGCGCAACCTCAATATTCACATGCGTGCTCGATTCATGTTATATGTGGTATTGTGTGTATATTTCATGTTGTTGTGGGGACACCTGCGCAACCTCAATATTCGTGTTATGCATGCAAGATTCATGTTATACGTAATATTGTGAGTATGTATCATGTTGTTGCGGGGGCACCTGCGCAACCTCAATATTCGTGTTATGCGTGCTCGATTCATGCTACACGTAATATTGTGAGTATGTATTGACGTTGAGGAAAAATATGATAGATTATTCATGTTATGCTTTCCATGAGATTGTATATTACTGTGAACAGTATGATTTCCACGAGCTGAAGGAAGCTCACCCCCACCTTTATTGATCCCGCAGGTTGAACCGAGCCGGATGGACAAAGGAGCGATCCGAGAGGGCATATGAACGAGAATTTATTACATGATGTTTTTCTTTATGTCAAATGTTTTGAAACTTATTTGGGGAAATGTTGACTAGATATTTATAATTTATGATTTATTCTTCCGCCGCAAATTTTTACCTCGTATCTATGATGAAAGGTTGCCTTATTTAAAGGTATTAAATTTTATGTCAGTGTAGCGACTCGACTTTGTAGGCGAGAATTTTAATATTCTCAAAGAAAATTATTTTTGTCAAAATTAGCTTTAATTTATTCTCCCCATTAATTACCCTAGAAAGTCGGGGCGTTACATAGTGGTATCAGAGCTAGGTTTTACCTTTCGGTAGACTCGCCAAAATATAAAAGTATCATATGCTCTCAGCTTCGCCACTTCGTCACTCCGTCCGAGGTACCAAATTTCAGTCATTATTCATGCATATGCCATTTCATTTTATTCACATAATTATATATGTATGTACGAATGATTAGAATGGCCAAACCTAGGATGACGCCACGTAAGAAGGTCCCAGCTACTTTTGACTCGCATCTTCTGGCACGCAAAGACTGGTGGAACGATCCTAGTTTACCCGAAATTGCACCACACTATGTCATTAACAGACTGAGCAAGTGACTGCAATATGGGAAATGAGGTTCCATCACGTGATAGTTAGAACATCTGATGGAGAAGTTATCCAAAGACTGGAGTTGCTGCATCTTCCGGCTTTAGAAAAAGGCCATCAAGAGATCACTTGAAGAGCAAGAGGCTGTGGATGATTTCACTGGACACATATTGGATTTGTATGCTCGAGAGGCGATACTAGCTACAAATTGGAGTTCCAACTCTACAGATGAAGAAGACCCTGAGGAGGATCCCGAACAACGAGAACCGATAAAGAGATAGAGATTAACGAACATAGCTTTTTAGCCAACTTGCACATAATTGAACTCAGTGATTTTAATGTCATATTGGGTATGGATTGGTTGGACAAGCATATAGATGTAGTTGAATGCTCCGAAAGGAGGGTAACTTTATGTCCGTATGTTGATGTCAAGACCGTATTCGAGGGAGTAAGACACTCTAGTACCCCGAAGGTGATTTCAGCCATGAAAGCCGTGAAAATGTTGAAGAAGCGTAGTTGCCAAGGATTCCTGGTGAATGTGATGGGGAAAACAACTTCAGAGAAGACGGTAGTTGATGTACCTATCGTCAAGGAGTATCCTGATGTCTTTCCTGAAGACTTTCCCGGAGTTCTGCCGAATCGTCTGTAATACCCGGTTGTAATTCAGTCATTATCATTCAGTAATTATCAATCTGTAATTGTCACTCAGTGTATTTTCACTCAATTATAATCATTCATCAATCATGTTCTTTCACCGTGTTCACCGTTCGGAAAAACTTCGAGTTGTGTATCGTTATTGTTCATTGTTTCAACTTTCCTCATATGAGTTCGACTTTGTTAGATCACCATTAATTTTTGGTAATTCCAAAAATTCTAAATCTTTGCAATATTATAGAGCATCGAGTTATCTTTCCAATGGTTCAAACGGTGAGTCAATCGGAGTCCGGACGAGAGAGTTATGGTCATTTTAGCTCAACCGCTCATTTTTCAGTATTGGCCGATCACTGCCGAACGAACTCGGCCGTGTCGTCCGACACGGCCCGTGCCGTACTCGTCCGGAAAATGCCGAGTTCGCCTCAGACCCGACCGTGTCGTCAGCACGGCCGAGTCGAACCCTTCCGGATAAGCGGGAATCGTCGCCCGGACGCCCGACCGTGTCCGCCCGCACGGCCGAGTCATGCCGAAGCCGCATTGGACGGGTCATCGTCGGAAGGCCCTTCGCGCCGCGACCGTGTCGGGCAGACACCGTCGAGTCCTCGCTGCCACTGCCGGCCAATCAGGCGACACGACCATGCCGATCGGCACGGCCGTGTCCTAGCAGGTAGTCAACCCCTATAAATTCATTTTTGAGCATTTCACTCATTCCTTCCAGCTTTTTCCACCTTTTACGAGAGAGAGAAGCTTGAGGAGGGTTTTTCCTTCACAAATCATTTGGGTGTTTGATTTTCTTCATCTCCTTTCGATCGTGAAGCCCGGATAATCAATCTAACGCGTGTTCTTCGGATTAAAGCACTTGGATCATCAAGAGGTAATTCCTTCAACACTTTGGACTTCGATTTTGTGTTGAGATATGATGTTTTGGACGTTATAATCATGTTATATGAAGGGATATGTATATGATTATGAGTTTGTATAATGATTCATTGTATTATTGAGGGATTATTCAAGAACACCTTGAATATCGAGTTGGAATTGGGGATTTTCGACTAATTGTTGTTATAATCACATTTTTGGATATTCATAACGAATTATTGATCGTATTGGAGATGTTTTGTTGGTTTGAAACACTTCTTGGGGATTTTGATATTGGTATATCGAGGTTTGATTGTAAACAATCGGAGTTTGGATACAACGTGTTTGATTTAATGCCTCTATGGACTTGGTTTAATCGTACCGACGTTTTGAGTTCGTTATATTCGTGTTTAATTCGTGTATTGATCGGATTGTTGGATATTGTATAATTCAAGGTTGTTCAAGCGATCGATATCTCAATTAGGACGTTGTTCGTGGAAGGATAATTGTCGCCGGTGTTGAGTAAGTTAATTCTTACTCGGTTAAAAGGATATTCATACCTTTTGTTGTTGATCATTCATAATCATAACTCATTCATCATTGTATTAATCATATTAAAACTTGTTATTGTCAATTAATCACTTCAGTCATAAGGAACGACGGTTCCAATTTTTTCGTTGAGCTATCATTCATTTCATTATTACTCTCATCTCGGTGAGTCATTCTTGACTTTGTCAGATTATTATTTATTCATTGATATTCATTACGGTCATTCTCGTTCATATGACCTTCTGGGTTCATATTGCGTGGCCGGGTGTGGCTGTGTGGAATTTTTAGTCGGGCACACGATGGTTATGTATTGGGTTCACCGATACATTAGACCATGCACACGGGAAAGCGTTACACCGTGAGACTAATTAGGTACACGGACGGGTGTTGTACACTCACACAGAACATTACGGGCGTACTATGATACTCCTCTTCAGCGTAATTCGTAACTAAGGATATTTCATAACTTCAGTTAAATCATGATTGTGTATTTTTCAACCCTTGAGGATTGTTGTTCTTTGTAACTGACCCCGTTTGGGGATTTTGTTTTTCAGGTCATGGCAAGGCAAACGCACGGGAATAGCATGTTGATGTCGAGGAGTCCTAGTGATACTAGTACGGGGCCCCGATCTTTCAGTTATTCATGTTACTGTTCTTTATTTTCCGCTGCAGACTTTCATTTGAATACTCCGTTTCATTCAGTGTTGTGTATTTTATCTTCATATAAAATACACTAGTATTCGGTATTGTCCTGGTGTGTTGTAATTAAACTCCTCATCGGAGTAATTATTGCTGTAATGTAGTTCGGTACTACATTTATCTTGTGTAATTCATTCATTTTCATTTGCCTAGTGGGTCCCAGTTGGGGATCTACGGCACTGTAATATCCGCCTAGTTTGGGGTGTTACAGAGTTGGTATCGGAGCGTGGTTTTGAATACTACCCTCCAAGTCATGTCTCATTTGAAATCATCGTCATCGGACTAGTATCATTGGACTTTCGCGTCACGTGTGACCGTGCGTGATGCCGAGCCAATCGCATCAAAGAAGCGTAAGACTTCTAATGCCATGGTATAATTTCTCGAAATAGTCATTCATTCATAATTCATCATTTACCAATCCTCAAACATCATCATTCATTATGATCGGACGATCATATTAACTCATCAATCACTTAATTCATTTCATTACTCGATTAATAATCGGGACGATCATGTTAACTCATTAATTACTCAATTCATTTCATTACTCGGTTTTCAACTGATGATCATATTATCAATCTTGTTAAGTTATTCAAGATAATCATTTCAAGAATTTCATCAGATAATCATGTAACTTCAGTAAATCATTCATATAATCACTAAGTTAGAGCATGTATACTCATTTTCATCATCTCATGACATAATCATAACGTGCTAATCATGCGGGAAATATAATCATTATGCGACCTTCCTACTTCAGTATGGAGAGAACTGTCAGGGGATGCACGGGGAGAGGCCGCGGTGCGGACCGAAACCCGAGAAATAATCACTCGCTGCCGGGAAATCGTGCCCAGGACTCGGCTCGATCAGAAGATGTTCGGGTTGATCCACTCACTTTTATGCAGGCCATGATGACCCATGTGCAGTAGCTCAATCATCATTGCGCCACTCTGACCGGATAATCGAGAGAACTCTCCCGTATGAGACGCCTGCTAAGGAAAGTGCTGAACAACAACCTTCATCTTTCAGCAAGAAATCAACGAAGCGTAATCAACCCAAAGGCGGTCAGTCAACCTTCAAGAAGCCTCGTGTGAGTCCTATCGTTTCTGAGCGACCTCCTACGGTGCATAGTCGTGCGGGATCTCATTCCCGAGCGGCCAGTTCGGCCATCACCTGTTTCAATTGTGGAACGCCGGGTCATTTCAGCACTGAGTGTCTGAAACCGTCTATCACGTGCTATAATTGTGGGAATTTCGGGCATAAGGCCCGTTTTTGCCGAAGGGACTCCAAGTCGGCTCCGGCGGCATCTCAGCTCAAGCAATCAGCCTTTCTTAATCGATCGCTTTGTCAACGCGTCGTTTAAGACACCGAAGCAAATAGAGTTGAAGCTCGTATTTATCGACGGAGCGCCTGGTCGGGGCGGCAAGTCCTGCATTCATATGATGAGGAGGATCGACGATCCAAAGGGCCCGAATGATTTCAGGTATACTCGTAATTTTATTTCAACTTGTGTGTACCTTTTGATTCTGGTACACCGCATTCATTCATTTTCGAATCATGCTTGAATGGACTTATCTCGGGATAGTCCTATTGCTTGTGGACCTCATACCATCGGTCTACCTGAAGATGGAAGAAATTTCGGAATCATACCGAATTAAGCTTAATGACCGCGATTGGTTGATGGAACTAATCGTGGTGAACTTATCTTAGGACGATGTAATTTTCGGTATTAGTTGGTTTAACCGTCTCGATACTATCCTCAGTGTTTGTTAGCGTTTGGTCGCTATCTTTCCGTCGTTAGTTGTCGAATGTGTGCTTCAGGGAAGTAATCCCCGTTGTTCCAGTAGAATTTCTATTATGGCGGAAGCAGAGAAATTCCGCAATCGAACTATCCAATCATTCATTGCATCATTTTCATCGATTGGCCTTTCTAAGGCAATCGAGTTATTCAATCATTCCTTGTATCGTTTCCATCGATTGGCTTTTTTTTAAGACAATTGAGTCATTCAATCATTCATTGTATCATTTCCATCGATTGGCTTTTCTAAGACAATCGAGTCATTCAATCATTCATTGTATCATTTTCATCGATTGGCCTTTCTAAGGCAATCGAGTTATTCAATCATTCATTGTATTATTTTCATCGATTGTCCTTTCAAAGGCAATCGAGTTATTCAAACATTCATTGTATCATCTTCATCGATTGGCCTTTCTAAGGCAATCGAGTTGTTCAATCATTATTGGTATCTCTTTTTATCGATTGACCATTCTAGGGCAATCGAAATGTTCAATCGTTCGTGGTATCATTGTCATCGATTGACGATGTATTTCCAGACGAGTTATCTAGTTGCCTTCACATAGAGTAGAGGAATTCAGGAGTGAGTGGGAGCCGGTACGTCCCATTTATCGAAGGTACTGTATCGGATGGCCCCGACCGAAATGCGAGAGTTGAAGAATCAACTTGAGGACCTGTTCGAGAAAGGTTATATCCAACCGAGTACGTCCCCGTGGGGAGCACCAGTGCTGTTTGTCAAGGAGAATTATAGTTCTTTTCGCTTGTGTATCGATTACCAGGAGTTGAACAGGGTGATGATCAAGAGTAGTATCCTTTACCCCGTATTGATGATCTTTTAGATCAACTTCAGGGAGCCTCAGTATTTTCCAAAATCGACTTAAGATCTGGATATCACCAGTTGCGGATTCGAGAGTCGGATATCGCGAGGACAGCGTTTCATACACGCTATGGTCATTATGAGTTTGTAGTTATGCCGTTCGGGCTAACTATTACACCTGTGGTATTCATGGGGGTAATGAATCGGGTTTTCATCGATTTTTTTTTTTTTTTTGGATCAGTTTGTTGTTGTCTTCATCGAAGACATTTTGATTTATTCTCGTAGCCGAGAGGAATACGAGGTTCATCTTCATCAGGTTCTCGACGTGTTGAGACGAGAGCAACTTTATGGAAAGTTTTCCAAATATGAGTTCTGGAGGTCCGAAGTGACTTTCTCGGACATGTAATTTCATCTGACAGAGTTCGTGTCGACCCTCAGAAGTCGGAGACTATCCGAGATTGGCGACCTCCGAAAGATATTAAGTAAATCCGATGTTTCCTCGGATTAGTTGGTCAATTATCCAACCCACGACCTGGAGCTAGCAGCCGTGGTTTTCGCGTTGGGGATTTGGCGTCGTTACCTTTATGGCGTCACCTTTCAGTTATTCACCAATCACAAGAGTTGAAGGATATATTTACTCACAAGGAGTTAAATATGCGACAGAGGCGGTGGTTGGAACTACTCAAAGATTATGATATCGAAATCCTTTACCACCCGGGCAAGGCGAACATTGTCGCCGACGCCTTGAGTCGTAAGTCCGTTCAGGAGCAGATGCTTGCTCGTTTCACAATTCAGAAGGAGCTCCAACAAGAATTCCTTAGACCCGAGATCGAGGTCTGGGGACAGCTTTGTAAGTTAGAGATTTCATCATCTCTTGAGGATGCAATCAGGGAGAATCAGGGTTCAGACCCAGCATTGTTGAGCATTCTTGAGGATGTGGCTCAGGGGAAAGCCCCTGGATTCGTGATCCACGAGGATGGACTTTTGAGATTTAAGAATCGGATGTGTGTACCGGCGAATGACGAGTTGAAAAACTCTATTTTGAGAGAAGCTCATGCTACCCCTTATTCTCGTTTCATCCTGGGGTCCAAAGAAGATGTACAAGGACTTGAAACAAAGTTCTTGGTGGAGTAATATGAAGCGAGAAGTCGCAGAATTTGTTTCGAGATGCTTAACTCACAACAAGTCAAGATGGAACCTCGGCGACCGCGAGTATGCGATACCGCTCCTATTCCGTAATGGAAGTGGGAAGACATTTCTATGGAATTCATCACGAATTGCCGACGAGTCGTCGTGGCATAAATACGATCTGAGTGATCGCGGACCGCTTAACTAAATCAACTCATTTCCTTGAGATCAAGGATACGTGGGGTCCTGAGAGACTGGCCCAGTTGTTCATCAAGGAGAGAGTGAGGCTGCACGGTACTCCTAAGAGTATCGTTTCCGATCGTGACGGACGATTGGTTTCCCATTTTTAGAAATCAGTTCATCGTGCTATGGGAACTCAGCTTAATCTCAGTATTGCCTTTCATCCTCAGTCCGACGGACAATCAGAGAGAACTATTCAGACATCAGAGGACATATTGAGGGCATGCGTCCTCGATTAGTAAACGATGGGGAAGCCCAATTACTATTGTTTAAGTCCACGTACAGTATAGTTGGCATGCCTCCATTAAGATGGCACCTTACGAGGCCTTGTACGGTCGTCTTTGTCGATCTCCTTTGTGTTAGGATGACTTGTCAGAATCAATCGGCACCGAGCCCGATATGCTTATAGCCGTCCGGGAGAAGGTAGCTATGATCAAGAGTCGTATGTTGACTTTCGTAGTCGGTAAATCATATGCGGATAATAGTCGTCGACCACTAGAGTTCGAGACGGGTGACCATGTTTTGGTCAAGGTATCCCCAAGTCGAAGTATTTTTCCGTTTCGGAAAACGGGGAAAGTTGAGCCCAAGATTCATTGGACCGTTTGAAATTTTGGATCAAGTAGGCGTGTTAGCTTATCGATTGGCTTTACCTCCGGCTTTGAGCCAAATTCATAATGTGTTTCATGTCTCTCAGTTGCGGAAGTTTGTTGCCGACCCGAGTCACATACTTCAGTTCGAAGAAATCGAGATCGCGGATGACATTCGTAGGAGGAGCGTCCTGTACGAGTGTTGGAGCGGCAAATCAAACAGTTGAGGGATAAGACGATCCCTTTGGTCAAGATTCAGTGGTCTAGACACGGAGTCGAAGAGGCCACTTGGGAAACCGAGAAGAATATGCGGGAGAGTTATCCCGAGTTGTTTGACCCTTAGTTTCGGGGACGAAACTCTTTTAAGGGGGGGTGTATGTAATACCCGGTTGTAATTCAGTCATTATCATTCAGTAATTATCAGTCTGTAATTGTCACTCAGTGTATTTTCACTCAATTATAATCATTCATCAATCATGTTCTTTCACCGTGTTCACCGTTCGGAAAAACTTCGAGTTGTGTATCGTTATTGTTCATTGTTTCAACTTTCCTCATATGAGTTCGACTTTGTTAGATCACCATTAATTTTTGGTACTTCCAAAAATTCTAAATCTTTGCAATATTATAGAGCATCGAGTTATCTTTCCAATGGTTCAAACGGTGAGTCAATCGGAGTCCGGACGAGAGAGTTATGGTCGTTTTAGCTCAACCGCTCATTTTTCAGTATTGGCCGATCACTGCCGAACGAACTCGGCCGTGTCGTCCGACACGGCCCGTGCATTTCGCCTGGAAAATGCCGGCGTTCGCCTCAGACCCGACCGTGTCGCTCGCACGGCCGAGTCGAACCCTTCCGATAAGCCGTAATCGTCACGCCAGACGCCCGACCGTGTCGCCCGCACGGCCGAAGTCATGCCGAAGCCGCCGCTTGACGGTCATCGCGGCGCCTTCGCGCCGCGACCGTGTCGGGCAGACACGGTCGAGTCTCGCCGCCAGCCGGGCCAATCAGGCGACACGACCGCCGATCGCACGGCCGCGGTCCGGCAGGTAGTCAACCCCTATAAATTCATTTTTGAGCATTTCACCATTCCTTCCAGCTTTTTCCACCTTTACGAGAGAGAGAAGCTTGAGGGAGGGTTTTTCCTTCACAAATCATTTGGGTGTTTGATTTTCTTCATCTCCTTTCGATCGTGAAGCCCGGATAATCAATCTAACGCGTGTTCTTCGGATTAAAGCACTTGGATCATCAAGAGGTAATTCCTTCAACACTTTGGACTTCGATTTTGTGTTGAGATATGATGTTTTGGACGTTATAATCATGTTATATGAAGGGATATGTATATGATTATGAGTTTGTATAAGGATTCATTGGATTATTGAGGGATTATTCAAGAACACCTTGAATATCGAGTTGGAATTGGGGATTTTCGACTAATTGTTGTTATAATCACATTTTTGGATATTCATAACGGATTATTGATCGTATTGGAGATGTTTTGTTGGTTTGAAACACTTCTTGGGGATTTTGATATTGGTATATCGAGGTTTGATTGTAAACAATCGGAGTTTGGATACAACGTGTTTGATTTAATGCCTCTATGGACTTGGTTTAATCGTACCGACGTTTTGAGTTCGTTATATTCGTGTTTAATTCGTGTATTGATCGGATTGTTGGATATTGTATAATTCAAGGTTGTTCGAGCGATCGATATCTCAATTAGGACGTTGTTCGTGGAAGGATAATTGTCGCCGGTGTTGAGTAAGTTAATTCTTACTCGGTTAAAAGGATATTCATACCTTTTGTTGTTGATCATTCATAATCATAACTCATTCATCATTGTATTAATCATATTAAAACTTGTTATTGTCAATTAATCACTTCAGTCATAAGGAACGACGGTTCCAATCTTTTCGTTGAGCTATCATTCATTTCATTATTACTCTCATCTCGGTGAGTCATTCTTGACTTTGTCAGATTATTATTTATTCATTGATATTCATTACGGTCATTCTCGTTCATATGACCTTCTGGGTTCATATTGCGTGGCCGGGTGTGGCTGTGTGGAATTTTTAGTCGGGCACACGATGGTTATGTATTGGGTTCACCGATACATTAGACCGTGCACACGGGAAAGCGTTACACCGTGAGACTAATTAGGTACACGGACGGGTGTTGTACACTCACACAGAACATTACGGGCGTACTATGATACTCCTCTTGGCGTAATTCGTAACTAAGGATATTTCATAACTTCGCTTAAATCATGATTGTGTATTTTTCAACCCTTGAGGATTGTTGTTCTTTGTAATCGACCCGTTTGGGGATTTTGTTTTTCGTGTCATGGCAAGGCAAACGCACGGAATAGCATGTTGATGTCGAGGAGTCCTAGTGATACTAGTAGGGGCCCCGATCTTTCGATTATTCATGTTAATGTTTTATTTTCCGCTGCAGACTTTCATTTGAATACTCCGTTTCATTCAGTGTTGTGTATTTTATCTTCATATAAAATACACTAGTATTCGGTATTGTCCTGGTGTGTTGTAATTAAACTCCTCATCGGAGTAATTATTGCTGTAATGTAGTTCGGTACTACATTTATCTTGTGTAATTCATTCATTTTCATTTGCCTAGTGGGTCCCAGTTGGGGATCTACGGCACTGTAATATCCGCCTAGTTTGGGGTGTTACATCGTCAAGTTGAGTTCTCGATTGATTTAGTGCCATAAGCGGCACCAATATCGAAAGATCCCTACAGAATGGCACCCAAGGAATTACAAGAGCTGAAAGTACAACTCCAGGAACTGCTCGACTCTGGATTTATCCGACCGAGCGTTTCGCCATGGGGTGCATAGACTATAGTGAACTTAATCGACTCACGATAAAGAATAAATATCTACTTCCTAGAATAGAGTACCTATTCGATCAACTTGGATGATCGGGAGTATTCTCGAAAATAGATTTGAGATACGAATATCATCAACTGAGGATTAAGAATGATGATATCCCGAAGACATCATTTTGAACTCGATATGGATGCTATGAGTTTATAGTGTTTCCATTTGGTATGACTAATGCGCCAACGGTATTCATGGACCTCATGAACTGTGTATTTCGACCTTATTTGGATAAGTTTGTCATTGTATTCATAGATGACATGCTTGTGTATTCAAAGAGCAAGGTTGAACATGAGCAGCATCTTAGAACAGTATTGGGAATACTGCGCAAGGAGAAGTTGTATGCGAAGTTCAACAAGTGTGAATTCTGGCTTAACCGAGTTGCATTTTTGGGACATGTGGTCACTTCTAAAGGAATTGAGGTTGACCCGATTAAGGTAGAATCAATCAATGATTGGAAAGTACCAAGTAATGCGAATGAAGTTCGCAGCTTCTTGGGATTAGCCGGTTATTATCGAAGATTTATCGAGGGATTTTCGAAGATAGCTGCACCTATGACTAGATTGACTAGAAAGGGAGAAGTTTTCTTATGGAATGAGAAATGCGAAAAGAGTTTCCAAGAACTTAAGCGAAGATTGACTGCAGCACCAGCTTTGATGATTCTCGATCCGACAAGAGAGTTTATCATCTGCAATGATGCATCTAAGCAAGGCTTAGGATGTGTATTGATGCAAGAAGGCAAGTTAGTTGCCTGTAATATCCGCAATTACGATTTCCGGTAATTTTCTTCTTTTTTTGGTGAGAGTCCGTTTTGACGACTCGTTTAGGACCGTTTCATCATTCTGAGAATGATTAATTCTGCACTTTTTGTCATCCGAGTTCGTTTCGGTATTGTTTTGTTGAGTTTTGTGTTTCTTAGCGACTTTTCCGCACTCGAGTTGGATTCTTGTGAATCTCGTTCGAAACTACTGTTTTGAGTTTCCCATAAGTCCGTTTAACTTTGTTAGACGTGTTGTGAACTTAGGTTTGGTTATTCGATCACGTATCGTGATTTTCGGGCATTTTGGGTCATTTTGTAATTTACCCAAAGTTGTGGGTATCCGTATTCGTATTTGTTGTCTTGACCCTTTTCATGGTCGCGTGTGATTAATTGTCACATGGTATTTCATTTCGGGTCGATGATGTTGCCCACGAGCATTTTGTCATGTTCGTTCCGTGCAATTTCGGATAATCGAGTCGTCGAGTCCTGGTGGTCGCACCGCCGGACGGCTTGCGACCGGCCGGACGGCTATGGCATCGTCCCGGACGGTGCGGGCAGAACTCAGAGCGCACGCTACGACTGGAAGGTAGCGCACGCTACGGCCGGGAGGCAGCGCACGCTATGGCCGGTTAGCTGCGCGCGCTAGTAGGCCGAGACAGTAGGGGCAGTGAGGTGCTGGAATCGGGTCGATCGGCAGGTAGCGCACGCTACGGACGGAAGGCTGCGCATGGTACCTGGCCGAGCAGTCTAGTCCAGGAAGTCTCTGGATTGCGGCCCGGGCCGATAGCGTACGCTAGCTCGGCAGCCTAGCGCACGCTAGGCTGCACCAGTATAAATGTGACAGACGAGTCGCATTTTCACTCGTTTTTCATTTCCTTTCTTTCCTATCCGCGGCTGGAGTTTCGGAGGAGGCGAAGCCATGTTGTTAAAAAACAAATCAATTAAGTTCTTGAGTTCATATCATTGATTGATCATCCTATATCATCCATTGATCCAGCGAATCAAGGTGAGATTTCCTAGAACCCTATTTTGAGAAATTTTGGGGTTTTTGCGTTTTTGTCCGATTCGTTCCGAATTGTTGATTAATCTATTAAGGGTATGATTAATCTTAGTAGTATTCTTGTGTTTAACATTATTTAATCCATTGTTCTTCGTCGAATCAAGATATATTTCTTTATTTCCTTTAAGTTGACTTTTTGGGGGATTTGTTCTTGATTTCGTTTACCATCCATTTTTGATGAACTGATTGTTGTAAAATATTGTTTTTAAACATATCCTATGGATTGAATATCCATATTTCAGTTGGGAAGTCCATTTTCATGTTTTGTCGGGTCAATTCGTGTTCTTGGCCGTTTTGGGGGAAACCCTTGAACTTTCGTCGTTTGTTCCTTGAATTCAGCGGCTTTGAGTCGTACTTTGGAATTCATTTTCATTGTTATTGTTTTCGTTCATAGTTTATTGTTGCGGGTTGTCGTTCGGTGGAGTCGGAGAGTTCGTAGTCGGTTCGTGCCAACCTACTTCGGTCGATTCTCCGCGTTGTGGTTATTCGAGGCCAGTACCTTGTCCATACAATTCTTGTTTTGTGGATATGATAATTAGTGATCGTCTCTATGTGTTTGTTTGATCGTTTGAATTGAACTTTCAAAAGATTCGGTTTAGCCTCGTTAAATGCTCACTTTCAAAATGCGTGTGTTTGGTGAATATTGTGCCCAGTGAATGATTAAGTGAACCCTATGAATTCGCTTGTTGTTGTTGTTGTTGATGTTGTTACGCTTTGATAATATATATAGACATATTATCTCTTTTCAGTGTGTTATGGTTTGACATGGTGTTTTGGTAAGTGTTTGATGCCTCTGGGTGAATTATTCGGATATCCTTTGTGTGATATGTTATTTGTAGATGATTGTTTCGCTAGCGAGCTCGGGAGGGTCCTTCGAGGCCTCGAGTGGGATTTGTTGCTTCGTCCCGGTCCTAGGGGACGTGTGTGCTGGATTGTTTCACTAGCCAGCTCGGGAGGGTCCGACAGGGCCGCGAGTGGGATTCGTGGCTTAGTCCCGGTCCTAGGCGATGCTTGTGCGTGAATGTGTTTGCTCACCTCGGGAGGGTTCGACGGGGCCAAGGAGGGAGTCCAATGGTTTCGCCCTGGATTCACGAGTAGAACTTCACGAGTGTGTGTTGTTGGAATATTTATTCCACACATTATTTAATTTGTGTTTTGATGATTAAAGTTGCTAATCAACAAAACAACATCAAGGCGAAGCAAAACGACGAAGCAGATAAAGACGCAAAAAGTTTCAATCTGGACTGCATTAGCGCATGCAAGTCATCACACGTTAGTGCATGCTAACGGGAGTTCTCTGCATATCATCCAAGTTCGAAGTTACCTGAAGTGAGGTTAGCTGATTAGGTAGCGCACGCTACACCTTATATCTAGCGCACGCTATCGAGCCATGTTACCGTTGGGAAGATATTCAAATACAGAATGACGTATGCAATGAATTCAGTATTAGCGCACGCAAGGAATGATATTTAGCGCACGCTAAATATCAGTTTGAATTCTAGTCAATCAGATCGTTGGGAAAAGCAGGTCAAAGTCAGCATATCAAATGGATACTTTGACAAATAAAGGCAATGGATATATTGCTTAGCGCACTCTACATTATATTATTAACGCACGCTAAAGAAAAATGGTAACGTACGTAATGAAAAAGTCATAATGTACGCTAAGGGAAGAAACGAAGCTTCTGGACTGAAACTGGGAACAGTTTAGCGCCGCTACAGGCACGCTAATGATATTAGCACACGCTAAGGAAGGCTAGCGCACGCTAGCAGGTCAAAACAGCTAGCAACGGCTAGTTTGTGGAAAATGCCTATAAATACCATTCCTATGGTATTGTTTGATAACAACAACTCCAAGCATTCAAGACATTGATCTTATATTAATATACTTACATTGTTGTTGTAATATTGAGCTTATATTGTTAGTTTGAGTGTTTATACATTCAACATTATACACGAGAGGTAAAAAAAGATATGATTGGATTCGGTGTTATTAGGATCAAGTATCCGGCATTGTTAGAATCGCAATCGATATCTAAGTGAGGTTTATCTAGTACCCATAGAAAGCTAGAGTGGTTGATTCCTTATCCAATAGAAAAGGAAAAACGGTTTTACTCGGACCGATAGAAGATGATCTTGTAAACGGTAATCCCTCGACCGATAGAAGAGAGGCGTAGAGGTTTCGTTAATAGCCAAACCTCTATAAATCATTGTGTGATTTATTTTCCACATGTTATTTATGCTTCCACACAAACGGCGCAAATATCTGATTTTATACCAACAACTGGTATCAGAGCGGTACTCTAATACGCGGCTTAACATCCGAGGAGAAGATTCAAAATGGCGTTTCAACTTGCTCCCATCGAAGGACTTGCTCTCAACCGAGCACCATTTTTTTATGGATCGAATTTCATGACTTGGAAGAAGAAAATGTCTATTTTCATCCGAGCCTCCGATATCAAATTATGGAAGGTGATATGCCTTGGTCCCAAAATTCCGACGAACTCAAACGGAACTCTCAAAACCTTTGAAGAGTATGACGATTCGGATTGGAAAAACGACCATTATAATTGTAAAGCCATGTAATTATTATACTGTTCTTTAAATCCGAAAGAACACAATCGGATATCATCGTGTGATAGTGCCAAAGAAATCTGGAAAATGCTTGAGGTAACACACGAAGGTACGTCTCAAGTCAAAGAGAAGAAGATAAACATGCTCCTTCACAATTATGAATTATTCCAAATGAAGGACGATGAATCCATCTCGATTATGCTCGACCGATTTTCGGTCATCACCAATGGATTAGCATGTTTCGGAAAACTACTTTCAAGTAGTGAGAAAGTAAAGAAAATTCTCCGATCACTACCTCGAGAATGGGACGGTATGGTTACGGCAATAATGGAATCAAAAGATTTAAATACTCTCAATTTTAGTGCTCTCGTTGGTTCTCTTATCAACTACGAGATTGTTCTAAAATCTTGGAATGCCAAACCAAAACCGAAGGAAAAATCTATAGCCTTCAAGGCTAAGGTGACGAGAAAGAAAGAAGAAATTCCGGTGGACGAAAGCGAATAAGAATTGGCATATTATGCCAAGAATATTAATAAGTTCCAACACTTATAAACTGGAGAAAGAAAGACATCCAAGCGGGCGAATCTAAGAAATTCGACAATTCCTATCGATTATGTGGTAAACCAACCCACTTTGCGAAAAATTGCCGTGTAAAACCCAAGGAGGTTTTAGTTGCAACATGGAGCGACGAAGATCTTGATGAAGATTTTCTAAATCAAAATAATCTCGCGCTCATGGCCCGGAGTTCATTCGACGATAGCGACGTCGAAAGCCAAGTAAGTAATTCTTACGACGAACTTTTTGAAGCATTCGAGTTATTACATACCGATTATCAAAATGCTTTAAAAGAAATTAAATCCCTTCAAACTAAATATAAATCTTTGGAAAATGAAAATTCCAAAATTCTAGAAAAGGGAAAATTTGTCGAGATCGATCATTCAAAATTCGTTGAAAATGAGAAGATTTTAAAGAATGATCTTGTTAATGTTCAAACCGAGCTCAAGAATTTGATGAAGAAATTTTCTCTCGGAAACGATAAATTTGAAAATATGCTCTCGGTTCAAAAATATACTTTAAATAAAGAGGGGTTAGGATTCAAACCATGTTTCAAAATTGAATCCGTAAATTTCAAAATACCCCGTTGTGAAAAATATTTAAAAATCGGGCATCATATCTCAATCTGTAGAAGCCCAAGACGAACGATAAAAATTAAAAATATTTGGGTTCCTAAAGGAACAAACGTTTCAAATATCGTTCACGTCTCGAAACAAAAACCAACTATAGGTTGGATCCCCAAAACTTAATTTTTTTTAAGGGGAGATAATATTTTCAGGGGGAGTTTTACCCATATCATGCATATTATTTATATTCGGTAATTGATATTCTCTACATTATTTTACACTTTTTGATGAAGACGAAAAGGGGGAGAATGAGATGAATTGATAAAAATGAGAAAAATCGAAGAAGTCGAAAAGAAAAAGATAGCATACAAAAAGGGGGAGATAAAAAGAAGGAATTGAAAAATAAGGGAGATGTTGAAAAGAAAAGAGAATTGGGGAAACTAACGAAACAATCAAAGCCGAAAACCTTGATTCGTATATATATACATATATTTTATTTTTACAGATTTTATCCAATTCAAGAGTTGTTTTGTAATCATCAAAAAGGGGGAGATTGTTGGAATATTTATTCCACACATTATTTAATTTGTGTTTTGATGATTAAAGTTGCTAAACAACAAAACAACATCAAGGCGAAGCAAAACGACGAAGCAGACAAAGACGCAAAAAGTTGCAATCTGGACTGCATTAGCGCACGCAAGTCATCACACGTTAGTGCATGCTAATGGGAGTTCTCTGCATACCATCCAAGTTCGAAGTTACCTGAAGTGAGGTTAGCTGATTAGGTAGAGCACGCTACAGCTTATATCTAGCGCACGCTATCGAGCCATGTTACCGTTGGGAAGATATTCAAACACAGAATGACGTATGCAATGAAGTCAGTATTAGCGCATGCAAGGAATGATATTTAGTGCACGCTAAATATCAGTTTGAATTCTAGTCAATCGGATTGTTGGGAAAAGCAGGTCAAAGTCAGCATATCAAACGGATACTTTGACAAATGAAGGCAACGGATATATTGATTAGCGCACGCTACATTATATTATTAACGCACGCTAAGGCAAAATGGTAATGTACGTAAGGAAGAAGTCATAACGTACACTAAGGGAAGAAATGAAGCTACTGGACTGAAATTGGGAACAGTCTAGCGCAACGCTAAAGAAGGTTAGCGCACGCTAGCAAGTCAAAACAGCTAACAACGGCTAGTTTATGGAAAATGCCTATGAATACCATTCCTATGGTATTGTTTGATAACAACAACTCCAAGCATTCAAGACATTGATCTTATATTCATATACTTACATTGTTGTTGTAATATTGAGCTTATATTGTTAGTTTGAGTGTTTATACATTCAACATTATACACGAGAGGTAAAAGAAAAGATACGATTGGATTCGGTGTTATTAGTATCAAGTATCCGGAATTGTTAGAATCGCAATCGATATCTAAGTGAGGTTTATCTAGTACCAATAGAAAGCTAGAGTGGTTGATTCCTTATCCAATAGAAAAGGAAAAATGGTTTTCCTCGGACCGATAGAAGACGAGCTTGTAAACGGTAATCCCTCGACCGATAGAAGAGAGGCATAGAGGTTTTGATCTTAATACTAAGAAAAAGATACATCGAGAGAGGACGTAAGCTTCGTTAATAGCCGAACCTCTATAAATCATTGTGTGATTTATTTTCCGCATGTTATTTACGCTTCTGCACAAACGGCGCAAATATCTGATTTTATACCAACACGTATGTATGTTTTGTGAATGTATTTGCTCACCTCGGGAGGGTTCGACGGGGCCACGGAGGGAGTCCAATGGTTTCGCCCTGGATTCATGAGTGAAACTTCACGAGTGTGTGTGTATTTTATGTCCGTCGAGGACACGTGACGTGGGTTTTAACACTATGTATTGTTGTTGGTTTCATTTGTGAAAACAAAACCTTTGGGCTGCGACCCCTGTTGATTTTTTGAAAGATAAGGATTAGGTAATCCTAAATTGTTTTCTATTAAAACTCTCGATGGCATTTTAAACCATTTTATAAATTGTTTCCCTTGATTTATGATCTTTCGGTTTTGGAATGTTTTACCCAAACTCTTGCCTCGGGAAGTACTTTTCATTACGTTTGGATCTTTGAGTATTCCTGGTTATTGTTATTCGTGGAATGTGAATTGTATGACTCGTATTTTGCACTTTGTTCTTGCACTAGCAAAACAGTGGAGTTTTGCTAACCCCCGAGTATTCGGGGGGGGGGGGGGTGGATGTCTGTTTTTGTATTCAGGTTTTGGGAGCATAACACAGGGTCAGCACGAAAGATGATGAAATATGATCGATACTAATCACATGAGGACCCGTACGTTGTTGTATTGGTTCAGTCATATTTTATTTCCGCTGCAGTATAATTACCCCGTTGTACGGGAGCATTTTGTATTCGACCCCTACGTGGGCATGTATTGAGTTGTATATATTTATTGAAAGACCAAATCGGTCTACTGAGTCATTTTTAGCCTTAAAGGCATTGTTGAGATGTTCGACGTTGTTTACCAGCCTAGTAGATCCTTGAGGATGTAACACCCCCAAGTTATTCAGGGTATATTACAGTGCCGTGAGCCCCGCCGTGGGACCCACAAGGCTAAACATACGCGGAACTATGAAACTTGACCGAGAAGGTCTACATACAAAGGAAAGAAGGACAATACAAATGGTATTAAAAACCATAACCAATGAAACCATATACATCACCACACAAATCAATACCTCGGCAACACAGCCGAACATCAAGGAAATCAAATACAATACTCGAGTATTTAAAATCCATTCCAGTACAACAACACTGAATGGAGGAATCCAAAAAGATAACCGGAGACAAGACACAGTATCACACTTGCCCATCATCTTCATGCCGACCCGATACCCGCCTGTCCGTTCTCCTGGAACCTGAAATACATAAAAAGTATTTCCCCCATAAAGGGGTTAGTCGTCGAATAGCTAGTGCAAGTATATCAAGTATGAAACACAATACTCCTCGACAATAAAGTAAATGTAACCGTCAATTCATCAATTCAAGACTAGTATTCCGGAATAACTAAATCTCATAGCATCACATCAAGACGTATATGAATGCCGTGGAAACGGTTCGTTCATATCATCCGTCATTAATACATATATGAATACCGTGGAACCGCACCAGAGGCTACGGAACCCTCAGAGGACCTGTCGGCCCGTCCCGGAGTAGTTAATTCATATTATCCATGGAATCGCACCAGAGGCTACGAAACCCTCAGAGGACCCGTCGGCCCGTCCCGGAGTGGATATAAATAATCATGCCATTAATATTTCATACTTTCAAAGTCGAGAACGCACATTCATAAATATATACTTGCCTTAATAAACGTTACCGAATATCCCGAAGAACACGGTTCGACCGGGAAGCTTGAACCACGAAGAAGACAACGAACGGAAGGGTTCCGACTTGAGTTCTTCACAAGGTTTTCGTCTCTAAGTCATATCAATGATAAATCAACAATCGTACGATGAATAATAATCGTACAATGCACAAACCCCCCTCTTAGACCTTTTGTCGGACACCTTCAAGGCGTCGACTAAGAACTCAACAAAAACGACGAATCAATACAATCCAACCATGGAATAATAATGGAAATGATAGAATACACCTAAATAATCATCAATCCATCACTAATCTAAATTACTACGGATTAAATGGATGAAGTCAAACAAAATCCCCAATTTTCCAAAAACTAGATTTTTAGGAAATCTAACCTTGATTCGGTGGATCGGAGGATGTTATGGGATGATCGGTCGACGTTATAAACTCAAGAATTTCGTGGATTGATAGTTGAACAACATCTCTACATGTTCTCCAAGCCCCAACCGCGGAAAGGAAAAGAGAGGAATGAAAGAAATGGGTGTAAGCCCGTCTGCTCGATCATATATATACTGCCCAGCAGCCTGCCAACCACTTACGGCCGTAACTGGGAGACCTTACGGCGGTAACCGGCATTCCTCAAAATCCGCCCAGCGCTTGCCGATCGCTTACGGCCTTAACCGACAGGGCCTTACGGCCGTAACTCGGCACTTATGGCCGTACCCGGCAGGTCCTTACGGCCGTAACCGGCATTCGTCCGAACACTGCCTGGCACCCATACGGCCGTAACTGACAGACCTTACGGCCGTAACCGGCATTCGTCCAGCCATGTCTGCCAAGCACTTACGGCCGTAACCGGCACCTTACGGCCGTAACTCGGCGAAGCTGTGGCTCGCCCGGCCGCGACTTCGGTGGCCACTCCGACGCTTGACGACCGAAACCCGAACCTGAATATAAATCGAAGGTACGGTTACGACCTACTCGCAAAGACAAATCCGAGCACCAAGAGAACACGAGACTCCGACCACCCAAAGGCTCGAAATTCGACAACGGAAGTAATTAACCCAAACTTTGGGAAATTACAAAAATGGCCCAAAACGTCCGAAATACACGATACGCGATCGAAACACCAAACCGAAGTTCACAACACGTCTAACAAAGTTAAACGGACTTATGGGAAACTCGAAACAGCAGTTTAGAACGAGATTCGCAAGAATCGAACTCAAATGCGGAAAAGTCGCTAAAAAGCACGGAACTCAACAAAAAGACACCGAAACGAACTCGGATGTCAAAAAGTGTAGAATTAATCATTCTCAAAATGACGAAACGGTCATGAGCGAGTCGTCAAAATGGACTTCCGCCGAAAACAAAAGAAATTACTGGAAATTGAAATTACGGATATTACATTCTACCCTCCTCAAAAGAAGTTTCGTCCCGAAACTTAAAACCAGTAGGGATAAAAATATCCCGCTAGGAAAAACTCAACGAGATGCACAAGAACCGAAACTTACGCCCAAACGGCGAATCATCAGTATAGAACACAACAATACAATACCCGAAGGTAACCCAAACCAATGCCGAAATAGATACGAATCACAATGTGTGAAGGCTCCAACAAAAATCCCAATACATTGCAATGGCCTGAAAGCCGAACAGCCCGAAGCTGTAAATCATCACAATACAGATCTCAAGGAAACAAACCTGACTGTCGGACATACCCCTTGGCGTATGAACAACCAGTCGCGAATCGTCGGACATATCCAACACAACATGGACTACGAACGACCAAACAATAAGGATCAAGAGGGACATCACAATATGCTCGATCCGGAAATGTGTCCGTGCACATGTCCACCCCGTATACGGAATCCAGAATATACGTGTGACAATGTACTTAATTAGCCTCACGAACTACGTCTCGTGTGCACGGTCCAATGCGGAAACATCCACGCATGACCATCGTGTGCCTGGCTAAAAATCCTACACATAACCAATCGGCACGTAGATATAATTCCAGATATGCCATGATACGACGTGACAACGAAACTCAAAGGATAATATATCCTATACGGATCATACGACTCACCAAGTGAACGACGACACAAGAATAATGAAAGATCGACCCGACCAACAATTATCAAAACAACCATCCGGGAAATCCTCAACCTTCGACGATCACAAAATTACCAAGTTCACAAGAATAATAGTGTGCTGCCTTGAGTCGGCCAACACGACAATAATAATTCAACAGATGGGAACCATCCTCGACAGTCCCAATTCAATACTTCGATTACCGTAGAATGGCCAATCGATAACAACGATACAACGGATGAGAATATCTTTGACAACGGATGGGAATTATCTTCGATAATCCCAATTCAATACCTCGATTACCTTAGAACGGTCAATCGATAATCAATGATACGATAGAATAGATGTCCCGGCGCCTTAAACCGACCACCGAAACGGAGATGATAAAAGGATATATCAAACGTCTCCAATCGGTTAATATAATATTAATAGAAAAACACCGATATCAATAACGACGATCACCACAATATCTCAATGGAACATCCATCACAATCACAATAGATACGTCGATACCGCGAACCGGCTATCTACAGCAACTTTAACAACAAGTATCGCAATGCCTTGAACCGGCCTTTTTAAAACAACAGTAACATTTGGCATAATTTGCCGACGGGTGTCGTGTCAAACAATCCCCTGATATCAATACAATCATAAAGAGGCCAAGTCTCGAAATGATACACACATTCGTACACCCACACGATAACATAATCTCATTGATTAGTACAAGTATAAAACTTGCCTCGATATCAATACAACGAACTGTTACCAATTCAGTTGATTTCGTCTTACGAGTTCCTCAGTCCCGACCAAGCTAATTACGAACTCTTCAACCTCAACCGCAACATAACAGTCATAATCTATGATCAAACATCATATCTTATTGTAAAACGAAGGATTAATAATCAACAGGTTCGATGACGACCAATATCAACACCACCAAACCACAAACTCAACCGTTTCACCATATCTCGACTAATCACAGTCTGAACAATCCGACTCAGACACTTACAAATCCTGTCCACAATACAAGTCGAAATATGATGATCATATCAGCAACCAATTCGGACCTATAATAAGGGTCTAAATGTTCCAAACTCAATTCTTAAATACGAATTGACAAGGTTCCCTTCTCGTAAATCCATCGTTAAAATCTACTTATGACCGTCATCAATTCGAATCATCCGACTGGTTCAAAACAATAGATAATCATATTAAAAAGTTTATCAAACAATCCAATCATTCGACTTGAACATTTGCTCCATACGTATGGGCCTCCAAATTCAGAGATGAATAATAGTCTCATCAAACTCATAATCACATTCGTATTCCTATACGAATATTATTTCAAACACATAGTTTAGCTCTAGATATGAATATTCCATATTCATTTTCAAAACATCAACCCTTCTTTAAAAAATTTTCATCACCCCGTATAATTCAAGAGTTCTTCAAGAACATGAAATATCCGAAATCACGTTCAGAACAACATATCCGAGGTATATATCTCCATGTTACTATTTTCTTCGTCATGCCATTCATACAACCTCAAGAATCGCAACAAAACCGTTATCATCATATGAAGAAGACCTCAATAACCATATGAACATCCGAAATCTCTTATTACAATTCCAATAAATCTCGTATAACATTATCACATGATACCATAATTGTAACACCCCAGATCCTCCTGGGAATATTACACGCCGCAAACCCTTCTCACAAGGATTTACCAGGCTAAGCACAATTTCCACGTCATTTCAAAAATGCCAAAAAGACCGATGACGGTAATATTTTTCAAATACTAAAAAAAAATCATTTTTCAAATACCGTCAAAATGATCAAGGCCAAAACACCAAAAACTCAATTTAGGGAATCGGTTTTACAAAATAAAAATTCAATTGGCAAAATACCAAAAGCCATTTCAAAATACTCACGCAGCGGATAAAAGTACAGTCCAATATATGCATTTACATTGAAATAAGACGAACATCAAAATACACGATTCCCAACATACTCCCTCCCAAGTAGTAATCCTAAAAAAATGAACCACTAAGAAGAATAATTGAACTCCATTCCAAGAATCATCAAAACTTCAAGAACAATACTTAAATCCGAGCTCTCCATCTTAATCTTGTTTAAGAGAATCATCTCTCAATGTTTAGGAACTTCAAGTACTTCCCAAGGCTCTCTCTATTGACTGAAAGAAGGAGAATGGACAAAATGCCTCTCAGCACTCGTCTATCCTCTCCATAAAACACATCACTAGCGCGCACTAGACCTTATATTTAGCGTGCGCTACAGGACTAGCGTGCGCTATCCTTCCTTGATGGCGTGCGCTATCGGGCAGTCCAGAAGCTACTACATTGCTTCAAAAATTCATCTAACGTACGTAATGCCCATGCATTAGCGCACGCAAACAGGCGTTGACTTGCTACATTATCGTGCCCCCACATGCCGAAAGCATCCGCGATTACCGGGATTCCTTTGACTGATATGGAATTAGCGTGCGCTAATCATACGGTTTTAGCGTGCGCTAGCTCTACACGACAGACATTCGCTGATCTTATCTGGACACGCGTCGAACATGGTCGGGTCCACCCGCCGAAATCTAAGATTCCATTATTGGCGATCTGATGTTAGCGTGCGCTAACCAACATGCGTTAGCGTGCGCTAACTGAATATAAAAATCAACCTGGGCCTACCTGTCGGCCACCTTCCGGAACTAACCCAGCAAGTCGTTACGTACGTTAGGGGTCCTCCTTAGCGTACGTAACCAAACCTCTTAGCGTGCGCTAAGTATGCACCGTAGCGTATGCTAAGTATATATCTTAGCGCGCGCTAGGCATACCCTGTAGCGTGCGCTAACAAAGTTGTACTTAACCATTTTCCGCTATTCTCGACCAATATCTCGACATACCAAATGGTCATACGGCACAATGAATACATATACGCATTCAACAACATTGTCATACGTTCACATCATCCTCAAGCACAATTATCCATCAACGACATCCAACATATAAACGAAAAAAAATATCCAAAAAAAATCCGGGTATTACACTCTACCCCCCTTAAAAATAAGTTTCGTCCTCGAAACTTGCAATCACTCGCACAAACAACATTTCAACGGATATTCAAATTCACCAAGAATTATCGAATAATCCGAACAACATACTTACAATTATGTAAAGTCGAAGATCTCCCGTGGTACTAGCATGCGACTCCTAAACAAAGTCTCAACATAATACCGATACACACCAATATCGCAATCGGCAATTAGCAATTAGCAATTTAACAAAATCTCAAGGAAGAGTTCACGTCCGTGACCACGGCCACGATTCTTCCTACTTTCAGCCAACATTCTGAAGGGCACACACATGCGTAAGTATAATCCAAATCGCACATTCTCGAAGTGACCAATTCCCAAGAATACCAAGCTATAAACAAAACGATTAAGAAAAATACAAGAAGAGTGAGAGGACTTACAAGTACCGGTCGCACTGTGATGATGGCAGAGTAGTGATACTGTGGACAAATGATGACTCAATCGACCCAAAGGACCGACAGCCTAGGTATCCATAAACCTAAGCTCTGATACCATATTCTGTAACACCCCCAAGTTATTCAGGGTATATTACCGCACCGTGAGCCCCGCCGTGGGACCCACAAGGCTAAACATACGTGGAACTATGAAACTTGACCGAGAAGGTCTACATACAAAGGAAAGAAGGACAATACAAATGGTATTAAAAACCATAACCAATGAAACCATATACATCACCACACAAATCAATACCTCGGCAACACAGGCCGGAACATCAAGGAAACTGAAATACAATACTCGAGTATTTAAAATCCATTCCAGTACAACAACACTGAATGGAGGAATCCAAAAAGATAACCGGAGACAAGACAAAGTATCACTCTTGACCATCATCTTCATGCCGACCCGATACACCGTCTGCTTCTCCTGGAACCTGAAATACATAAAAAGTATTTCCCCCATAAAGGGGTTAGCCGTCGAATAGCTAGTGCAAATATATCAAGTATGAAACACAATACTCCTCGACAATAAAGTAAATGTAACCGTCAATTCATCAATTCAAGACTAGTATTCCGGAATAACTAAATCTCATAGCATCACATCAAGACGTATATGAATGCCGTGGAAACGGTTCGTTCATATCATCCGTCATCAATACATATATGAATACCGTGGAACCGCACCAGAGGCTACGGAACCCTCAGAGGACCCGTCGGCCCGTCCCGTAGTGGTTAATTCATATTATCCATGGAATCGCACCAGAGGCTACGAAACCCTCAGAGGACCCGTCGGCCCATCCCGGAGTGGATATAAATAATCATGCCATTAATATTTCATACTTTCAAAGTCGAGAACGCACATTCATAAATATATACTTGCCTTAATAAACGTTACCGAATATCCCGAAGAACACGGTTTGACCGGGAAGCTTGAACCACGAATAAGACAACGAACGGAAGGGTTCCGACTTGAGTTCTTCACAAGGATTTCGTCCCTAAGTCATATCAATGATAAATCAACAATCGTACGATGAATAATAATCGTACAACGCACAAACCCCCCTCTTAGACCTTTTGTCGGACACCTTCAAGGCGTCGACTAAGAACTCAACCAAAACGACGAATCAATACAATCCAACCATGGAATAACGATGCAAATGATAGAATACACCTAAATAATCATCAATCCATCACTAATCTAAATTACTACGGATTAAATGGATGAAGTCAAACAAAATCCCCAATTTTCCAAAAACTAGATTTTTAGGAAATCTAACCTTGATTCGGTGGATCGGAGGATGTTATGGGATGATCGGTCGATGTTATAAAATCAAGAATTTTGTGGATTGATAGTTGAACAACATCTCTACATGTTCTCCAAGCCCCATCCGCGGAAAGGAAAAGAGAGGAATGAAAGAAATGGGTGTAAACCCGTCTGCTCGATCATATATATACTGCCCAGCAGCCTGCCAACCACTTATGACCGTAACTGGGAGACCTTACGGCCGTAACCGGCATTCGTAAAAATCCGCCCAGCGCTTGCCGATCGCTTACGGCCGTAACCGACAGGGCCTTACGACCGTAACTCGGCACTTACGGCCGTACCCGGCAGGTCCTTACGGCCGTAACCGGCATTCGTCCGAACACTGCCTGGCACCCATACGGCCAGAATCGGCAGACCTTACGGCCAGAATCGAATTCGCCCAGCCATGTACGCCAAGCACTTACGGCCGTATCGGCACCTTACGGCCGTAACTCGGCGAGCCAGACTGCTCCGGCCGCGACTGTCGTGGCCACTCCGACGGCTTGACGACCCAAACCCGAACTCGAATATAAATTGAAGGTAATGCGGTTACGACCTACTCGCAAAGACAAATCCGAGAACCAAAAGAACACGAGATTCCGACCACCCAAAGGCTCGAAATTCGACAACGGAAGTAATTAACCCAAACTTTGGGAAATTACAAAAATGGCCCAAAACGTCCGAAATACACGATACGCGATCGAACACCAAACCGAAGTTCACAACACGTCTAACAAAGTTAAACGGACTTACGGAAACTCAAAGCAGCTTAGAACGAGATTCGCAAGAATCGAACTCAAATGCGGAAAAGTCGCTAAAAAGCACGGAACTCAACAAAACGACACCGAAACGAACTCGGATGTCAAAAAGTGTAGAATTAATCATTCTCAGAATGACGAAACAGTCATGAGCGAGTCGTCAAAATGGATTTCCGCCAAAAAAAAGAAATTACCGGAAATTGATATTACGGATATTACAGAGGAAAGGGTCTACGACGTGTAATATCCCTGAGTGGATTGGGGGTGTTACATAAATGGTATCAGAGCTTAGGTTGTGGAAACCTTGGCTGTCGGATTTAGTGATGTTTGTTGAGTTTTGTCTCGTCGGATTTTGTCTGACTGAGTCGTGTCGCGACGCGTCGTCTGAGTCTGTTGGTCGTGATTAGGATCGTGGAGCGATCATCATCAGGATATCCCACAGCCATGCCCCTTAGCATCAACCCCCGGAGGTTCCACCGTACCATCCCCGGGTGGGAAACCATTCATACTCGCACTAAATATTTCCATAGATCAACAATCACGTCGGATTAACATTATACGGGCTACAATCAAACCCAAACCACGCAACACAACAATATCGTGGGGCGATCATCATCTTCGTGCGACCTGTGGATGTAAGTCTCCCTTCTTTGTTTTGTGCCTCGTGTGACACGAGCTACTTGTATGATTATTTGTTAAGTGATGGAATCTTTATGTAGATTTTGATTTCGTGATATCTGTTTAATTGACTCTCATATTTTGTTTATATGAGGAGTGGTGTCGTTGCTAGTGTATTTTTTACTGTTGATTTTTTCCGCTGCTAATGATTTTTAAAATGATTTGTTTATATTGTAAGTATTCTTGTGAAACCCTTATGCTTAACATGAAATGGTAATGTATATGTTGTGATTTGCTCACTCCAGGAGGGTTCGATGGGGACTCGGAGGAATCTGTGATTTCGCTCCTGATTCACGAGCTTGTTTGGATAGCCAGTCCGGGAGGGTCCATAGAGGCCTTGGATGGGACCAGTTGTTTAGCCCCGGTCCTAGGCGATTCATGTGCGTGGTTTTTAACTATGGCCAGTCCGGGAGGGTCCATAGAGGCCTCAGATGGGACCGGTGGTTTAGCCTCGGTCCTAGGCAATTTTCAACCGTGATTATCGACTGTTTATTTTCCGGGAAACGACATGTCTTGATTTTGAAACAATTTGATGCATGTACTACGAGATGTGTAAGCGGATGTCGATACGTGAGAGCAGAGGCTTAACGTATACTTTGTAACGTGAGTTTTTGGGCATTCTGGCCTAATGGATTTTTGAAAGTCTTGAGTATCATAGAGAATAAATTTCGAGACGTACTTTTAAAATGGATTATTTCCTCGCGTCATTTTCAGGGTGTTTACTAGTACAACTGTATGTTTCAAAATTCTTCCACTTTGAGGACCAAAATATTTTGATATATTCTCAGTAATTTAGAAACGCATTTGCTTAGACCCGGAAATGTCCTCATTTTTATCAAAGGTAAGACGTTTTTTTTTCAAAGTCTCGATAATGCTGTTTGTACTACATTTTCGAAATGTGATACTTAAGATCAACTGGTGTTTCCAAATTATTTTCAAAAAGGTGCTTTTCATTTTTTAAACCTATCATTTCCTATTTACAGTCAGGGAATGTGTGTATGATGTTAGCATTGTCGTTATGGTGTTAGCCCTCCGAGTTGTGATTGAATAGGTGGTGGGAGTGTCGAGTCTTTCGCCATGCATTCATTGTGTTAACCCTCCATAATAGGTGTGATGTTGGTATTAAATGTTTGTCGCTTTGTGGTGATTCGCACATTATCGCACATGTGCGAGCTGTTAGAGCTTGGGTTTGTCTGATTGTGTACATGTATGATTGTTTCATGATGTTTTGTAATTGTGTGTTGGTTATCATTCGGGCCGTTGAAATCGCCGAACAGATGTTGTCGTTGCTGTGATTTTGTGTATGTGAATTGCCTTAGGATGGTAATTGGTGTATGCCATTGTGTTACGATTTTCTCTTGTGCTGAGTGGTTACTTATCCAGTATGCCGAGGGGCAAGGGTCATGGTTGTGGCGACCAGACGCGTGATCATGATTGTACTGCCGGTGATGGTGTTGGTATCGGTGTTGCCACTATTTTGCAGCAGGTATCTGCAAAGATGACTCAGTTGACTCAAGCAGTTCAACGTAATACAGATGTGACGCAGAACATTGGCGTAAATCAGTAGCTTCTAGAAGTGGTTCATATGAATCCCCCTCGTTTCGCTGGTGCCACAGATGCATTGGGCTTGGATGGTTGGCTTTTCCAGTTGGGAAAGATATTCGAGGTAGTTGATTGTCCAGAAGAACGTAAGTTGCCTGTTACTCAGTATCTTCTTGACAAGGATGTCACTAATTGGTGGGAGACTGTTAAGCCTCGAGATCGTCTTGTCACGTGGGCAGAGTTCTAGAGATTCATGAGAGATGAGTTTTGTCCGGAACCGATCAGAAATCAGAGGATTAATGAACTCTTTTCGGCGAAACCACAAGATGTACTGCTGTCTCAAGTTATTATTGATTATAGCAAACAACTCAGCTATGTGCAGGATCAGATGAGGACAGAGGAGGATAAGATCCGTCACTTTATCAAGAGAATGAAGCTGGAGATTCATCAATACATGGAGGGTTTCACTTGTACTTCATTGCGATAGTATCAGAGTAGGGCGTTAGCCTATGATCTATCTGTATCATCGACTGAGCATATGTCCGAGTCGAAGAAATTGAAAACTATTGGGAACTTTTTAAGAAGTCGGGGGAGTGGGCCCCCTGGGACTGTGACTTCGCATCGTCATTCTAAGAAGATTCCTCGGTCGCATGAACATGGGAACAGTATTACCCCTGTAGTGAGTAATGCGACCAGCACGAAGACATGTTATAACTGTAGTCGAGCGGGCCATACCGCGAAGAATTTTCGTTCACCGTTAGTGAGCTGTTTCGATTATTGTTAATTGGGACACCGAGCCGTGCATTGCGAGATGGTAGCTGAGAGGTTTGGGGATCGAGTTTGCATCTCTGCTCCGAAAGGACACGGAGATGCCTAGAGTGGTTTTCGAGAATTTCGGCATGGTTGGAGTTCTTTGTGGTTACCCTCGTGGATCGTTGTGTGTTTAATTTTTATTTTTTGA
Organism: Orobanche coerulescens; assembly: GCA_033398695.1. Taxonomy (NCBI): domain Eukaryota; kingdom Viridiplantae; phylum Streptophyta; class Magnoliopsida; order Lamiales; family Orobanchaceae; genus Orobanche; species Orobanche coerulescens. The sequence continues at coordinate 39,301,637 of CM065809.1, read as the reverse complement.
CAGTGCGTGTTTTCTTGTAATAGGTACCTTTTATGTTGTGATTGTTCGGATAATTGACTTGATTGTGCTATCTGTTTGGTGATACTTGATACTTGTTGGTTTCATGCCGTATGTTTCTTTGCATTTCTTGTAGCGTTTCGACGATGGGTGTGAGTTATTCGGTTCTTGTGTATCTCGTTGAGATGTTCCTGGTGGGATATTTCTCCTCCATACTTATTTTAAGTTTCGGGACGAAACTTCTTTTAAGGAGGGTAGTATGTAATATCCACAATTTTGATTTCGGTAAATTTCTTTTCTTGGCAGGAGTCCATTTTAACGGCTCGCTTGTGACCGTTTCGTCATTCTGAGAATGATTAATTCTGCACCTTTTGCCATCCGAGTTCGTCTTGGTGTTGTTTTGTTGAGTTCCGTGCTTCTTAGTGACTTTTCCATACTTGAGTTCGATTCTAGCGTATCTCATTCGAAACTATCGCTTCGTTTATTCCCTAAGTTTGTTTAACTTTTTTAGACGTGTTTTGAGCTTCGGTTTGGTTATTCGTTGTCGTATCGTGATATTTCACTCGTTTGGGCCATTTCGTAATTTTCCAAAGCTTTGGGGTGTTTGCCTTCGTATCATCTTTCCCAACCTTCAGGTTATTGGAATCATGTGTTTGTTTTGTGCTTAAACTCGTTTTTTGATTGTTGTACTACTCGTCTTGCTCGACTGTAGTAATTCGTGTTCGTCGCGTTCAGCGGTCCTTTTCGAACCAAACTTCTAGCAGCTGTTTTGTACTGCCAGATGGATAACGTACGTTACCATCATGTGTAGCATACGTTAGTGATGCTTCTTTATGTACGTAATGCATCCTCCGTTACGTACATTAGCGTGTTCAGAAAATCGAGCAGAGGCTTCAGGTTACCCTTACGTATGTAAGAATTAGTACCTTACGTACGTTAACCAGCTAACGTACGTTAGCATCTTACCCCTAACATACGTTAGCTCCTGTCTGCTATAAATAATCGGGGGTTGACCCAGATTCGAGATTTTTCATCCCACTTCTTCTTCCTTCGGCTTTTGGCGGTCTAGGCGGCTGAAGATCGAGTTTATTCGGGCTTTGATGATAGTAATCAACTCGGTGGGTCTTCTTCGTGTTCACCATCATCTAATCATTCTTCTTCTCCGAATCAAGGTAAGGTTTTAGAACCTGATTTGAGATATTTTGGGGTTTGTCTTGATTTCGTGATTTCAATCCGAAATTGTTGGTTCTATTGTTGTTACCTAGTCTTGTTGATCTTAACCCTCGGTTTGGAATTTCATCTTCATGTTTTTTTCGGGTCGATTCGTGTTCTTGGCCGTTTTGGGGAAAACCCTTGAACTTTCATCGTTTGTTCCTTTAATTCAGCGACTTTGGGTCGTGCTATGGAATTCATTTTCATTGTTGTTATTGTCGTTCGTAGTTTATTGTCGCGAATTGGCGTTCAGCGGAGTCGGGGGGTTCATAGTCATTTCGTACCATTCTACTTCGGTCGATTCTCGGTGTTTGTGATTATTCGAGGCAAGTACTTTTTTCATACATTTCTTGTTTTGTGGATATGATAATCGGTGATCATCTAAGTTTGTTTGTTTGGTTGTTTGAAATGAGCTTTGAAAAGATTGGATTTAGCCTCGTTAAAGGCTCTCTTTCAATATGCGTGTGTATTTCGTGAATGGTGTGTTTTGTGAATGATTAAGTGAATCCTATGGATATGTTTGTGTTTGGATTTGGTGCCTAAAACGAAGGCCCAGCAGAAGCGGTACAACGAAAATTAATTCGATCCGAATTCCTACGAGGATCGATCGAGCTACGTATATACGAATATAAAATAAACAAAGGAAGATTCGGAATCATACCCTTGTCGTCCGTTGATTATATGGAGTTCCTTCTCTTGAGCTATTTGTAACACCCCAAATCACAAATGGGACATTACACGCCGTAGAACCTTCATGAGGTCTACCAGGCTAACACATAACACACCAACTGAATATAAAATCCCATAAGACACAATCATCAAGTAAAATAGGGTCGTGGCCTCGGCCAAAACATTTTAATCCAGTAACGAAAAATGTGACTACACTAAATCCATTGCCCACTTAGGGGACTTTAACCAATAAAGAAAAATAAAATGGACTCGAGCCTCATCATCATGCCAGTCCATCCTTTGCGTGCGCATCCCGTGCCAGCTCCTCAGCTCGACCAGTACCTGAAATGCATAAGACGCATTTCCCCCATTTAAGGGTTAGCATTCGAATAGCTAGTGCATGTACATAATTATACAACATTATATACATACGCGATTCAACGCAAACAAACTATTTGGAAAATCATTATAAAATCAATATTCCGGAATATCACATTTACATCAAAACAGTATATCATCAAGTTTTCCACATCACAAATATCCACGCTTGGTAACTCGCGACCGTACCCATTAGTATCGGCCCCCAGAGGTCCCGTCGAACCGTCCCCAGGTGAGAAACCACTTCCGCGGCCATACCCATTAGTATCGGCCCCCAGAAGTCCCGTCGAACCGTCCCCAGGTGGAAGAACATCAACACACGCACCCAAGTCCACTTCCGTGGCCGTACCCATTAGTATCGGCCCCCAGAGGCCACATGCCATCCCCAGGTGGAAGAGTAACAATCACATTCATTCAATAATACAGTTTACATCATTCGCATCAAAACCGTACATACATAATGAAATATAATACATGTACTTGCCTTCGATGACACGATGCGAAGAAAACGGCGAAAGGAAAGGTTTTGGTCCGAACAATCTTCACAAATCCGATCCTAACAACATTAGAGACTCAATCAACTACAATTCCACTGAGAAATCACGAATTAATCGGCGTTCTACCCTAAGGGACAATACGCCGAACACTATAAGGGCATAAGGTTTAAATTCGATCAACGAAGGGAAAAACTTGGAATTGATCCGCTAAAGTTCTAGGAAAACAGAACACCACGATTACCCAACTATAATTCATCATCAATCGAAGCAAAAATGAAAGGAAAAATGAATAATAGCCAAAAACCCTAAAATTAGGTATAATGTCCAATTACCTCAATTCAACGATGGAATAGTGGAAGGAAGATGATTGATTCGTGCTAGAATGTCCAATTCCGAGTTATAAGATGATGGAAGGTAATATCTGAGGGAGATCGCCCGAAATCGCCAAGGAGAAGTGGAAAAAAGGGAGAAAAAGGAAGAAATGGGGTTAAAACACTCGTCTCTCCTTTATATACTGGACAGAACACGGCGCAACAAACAGTCCAAATAGCGCCGTGTTCATCGCCGTATTGCAGGTCAGCGGCCGACCCCTATGCGACACGGCGCAAAGACACGACACAAAATTCCGCTGGTCTTGCGCCGTTTCGCAAGGCAGCGGGCACCACTAGGCAACACGGCGCACAGACACGGCGCAAAATGCCGCGGGTCTTGCGCCGTTTGCACAGGTCAGGCCAGACAGCCTCTTGACACAAGACGACGCTACCATAGCTGAAAAAGACGATAAACTAAAACACGATACGCCGAACCAACGGTCCGAGAAAATTATATGCAATGAGAAACAATATCCAATAACCCGAAACGGTCCGAGGTACACAACCAAAATCGAACAAGGAACAAATTCCCTAAACTTATAGGAAATTACGAAACGGCCCAAACGTCCGAAAATCACGATACAACGTCGGATTAACAATCCGAAACTCACAACATGCTCCACTCAACCATACGAATTCATGGAAAAAGGAAAATGACGAAATCAAATGAGTTTTACGAGAATCGAATACACATGCAATAAAATATAACTCAAGATGAAAATACGTAAAAACATCATCGAAACTCGTCCAAACGGAGAAACTCCAAGAACAAAATAGATTCAGAATTCCAAAACAGTGTCAAGCGAGTTGTCCCAAATGAACATACACCAAAAATAGAAATTACCAAAAATAGAAAACACGGATATTACATTCTCTCCCCCTAAAAATAAGTTTCGTCCCGAAACTTACAACGCGAATAACTCGGGGTATCTCAACCTCATACTCTCTTCCGTCTCCCACGTGGCTTCCTCGGATCCATGCCTCGACCATTGCACTTTAACCAAAGGAATGGTTTTGTGCCTGAGTTGCTTCATCCGACGCTCTAAGATCTGAATCGGCCTCTCCTCGAAGGTAATGTCGGGCCCCAACTCAATCTCTCCAAAATCAATAATATGGCTAGGGTCCGGTACGTACTTCCTAAGCTGGGAAACATGAAATACGTTATGTACGTGGCTCAGGGACGGCGGCAAGCCTAGCCGATATGCAAGCTCTCCAACTCTCTCTAGAACCTCGAATGGCCCAATAAATCTCGGACTAAGTTTACCCTTCCGACCGAAGCGGTAAACTCCCCGCGTCGGCTACACCTTAAGCAACACATGGTCTCCCACATCAAACTCCAACGGCCGGCGACGCGTATCGGCATAAGACTTCTGTCGACTCTGGGCCGTCAACAACCAATCGCGAATCAGAGCAATCTTCTCTCTCGTCTCAACGACCATATCGGGCTCGGTGCCAATTAACTCAGATGTATCATCCCAACACAACAGTGATCTGCACTTCCTACCATACAATGCCTCAAATGGTGCCATTTTGATCGAGGCGTGCCAACTATTGTTGTATGTGAATTCGATCAATGGCAAGTGCGACTACCAATCATCCTTCCAATCTAAAGCACAGGCTCGCAACATATCCTCCAGCGTCTGTATCGTCCGCTCAGACTGTCCGTCTGTCTGAGGGTGGTAGGATGTATTGAGTCTCAACCAAAAATGTGATATGAAGCGACCATCTCGATCTAAAACAATACTCTTGGGAGTCCCATGCAACCTCACGATCTCCGCAATGAACACTCGTGCTAGTCTCTCTGGACCCCAAGTGTCCTTAATACCCAGAGAATGAGCTGATTTGGTTAGTCGACCGATGACCCAAATCATGTTCATCCCAGTCCGTGTCCTAGGCACACTGGTAATGAAATCCATAGAAATATCCTCCCATTTCCACTCCGGGATAGGAAGTGGTCGCAAAAGCCCCGTGGGTCGCTGATGCTCGATCTTAACTTGCTGATAGGTCAAACACCTCGACACAAAATCGCTAACGTCTGTCTTCAAATTACTCCACCAGCAGTTACTCTTCACACCCTTGTACATTTTGCTCGTACCAGGATGTATGCAGTAAGGTGTGGTATGAGCTTCACTCAAGATCTTTTGTCTCAGCTCAATAACACTCGGTACACATAGTCTGCCGCGAAATCTCAAAACTCCATCATCCTAAACCACAAATCCAGGGGCTTTCCCCTTCCTCACATCCTCCCTCAACTGGACCAAAAACGGATCATCATACTGTTTCAACTTGATATCATCAGTCAAGAACGAAGTGATCTCCAACGCACATAACTGACCTTGAACTCTCTGAACCCAAACCTCGATATTCTGACAAATAAAATCCTGCCGGATCCTACTCTGTGGTGTAAGTACCTCTAACATCTGTAATGCCATCGGCTTTCGGCTTAACGCATCAGCCACTACGTTAGCCTTACCCGGATGATAAAGTATCTCGAGGTCGTAATCTTTAATTAGCTCCAACCACCTACGATGTCTCATATTCAACTCTTTCTGACTAAAGATATACTTCAAACTCTTGTGATCCGTAAATATCTTACACGACGACCCATAGAGATAATGCCTCCAGATCTTTAAGGTAAAAACGACCGCAGATAACTCCAAATCGTGCGTGGGGTAATTCACCTCATATGGTTTAAACTGGCGGGACGCATAAGCAATAACCCTATCTCTCTGCATCAAAACACATCCGAGCCCAAGGCCCGAAGCATCACTATATACCATGAAATCTTCGTTCCCCTGAGGCAATGCCAACACAGGTGCGGTAGTTAGTCGTCTTTTCAACTCGTCAAAACTACCCTGTCTGTCTGCGGTCCACTCGAATTTCTGAGTCTTCCGGAGCAACTGAGTGAGTGGTCTAGCAATCTTAGGAAATCCCTCAACAAATCTACGGTAATAGCCGGCAAGACCCAGAAAACTCCTCACCTCCTTCACATTCTTAGGCGGCTCCCAAGCCATCGCTGCCTCTATCTTCTGCGGGTCTACCCGAACTCCCTCTGCTGGAATCACATGCCCGAGGAACATCACTTCCTCGAGCCAAAACTCACACTTAGAGAACTTCGCATACAACTGCTCAGCTCTCAAAATGTCTAATACAATCCAGAGATGTAAGGCGTGCTCCTCCCGATTCCGTGAATAGATAAGAACTTTGTTCATCAACTGCATGAACACTGCTGGGGCATTGGTTAGCCCGAAAGGCATAACCACAAACTCGTAATGGCCATATCTCGTCCGAAAGGCAGCTTTCGGTATATCACCGTCCCGAATCCTCAATTGGTAGTAGCCCGATCGCAAATTAATCTTCGAAAAGACTGTCGCTCCCTGAAGCTGATCAAATAAATCATCGATCCTGGGCAAAGGGTATTTGTTTTTGATGGTCAACTTGTTTAATTATCGATAATCGATACATAAACGAAGCGATCCATCTTTCTACTTAACAAAAAATACAGGCGCACCCCAAGGCGATGCGGTCGGTCGAATATACCCTTTATCTAACAACTCTTCTAACTGTCTCTTCAACTCTAACATCTCCGACGGTGCCATACGGTATGGCGCTCGAGAAATAGGGGCCGCATTTGGCTCTAGATCAATATGAAACTCCACCTCTCGCTGTGGTGGTAATCTCGGCAAGTTATCCATAAATATGTCGAGATATACACAAAAATAACTGGAATTGACGACAAATCAACTCCACTATCTTCCGCCTTCAGATCATAACACCAGTAGCCGACACAACCCTGGTTCAGAAGTTTCATCGCCTTCAAGGCGCTAATCACACTCCCCAATCTACCTGGATTACAACCGACGAGAGTATGCTCGGTGCTGTCCTCGGCCACTATCGAGATGGTACGAGTCCGATAGTTCATGATAGCACTGTGACGATCCAACCAATCGTACCCGAGGATCAAATCCTCACCCTTAAGGTCTATAACAATGAGATTCGAGGGCTAATCCCGGCTCCCGATCCTCACTGGGCAATCCCTAACTTCCCGGTCCCCAACCATACGATCCCCACTGGGCGTACCCACCACAAACGGTTCACACTCAAACAAGCAGTCAAAACCAATACGACTCACACAATCCGAAGCAATAAAGGAGTGGGTAGCACACGAATCAAAAAGCACTGAAACTGGATGAGAAAGGATCTGAGTGGTACCTGACACCACCGGAACGTCTGCCTCCTCTGTGCGTCTCATCTGATACAATCGGGGGTGAACTGAACCCGAACGCGATGCTGTACGGCGATCCGGCTGACCCCGACCCCTAGCACGACCTAAACTCTGAGGAACAAAAGTAGCTGGAGTGCTATGTTCCTTCTGATCGGCGGTGGTAGTCGGAACTCTAGCGGCCCTGGTGGCCCTCTCACAATGAGCTGCCTGATGCCCGGTCTGTCCGCAAGTAAAGCAAGTAACTAACGGAAATGGGCAATCCTTCATCACGATCTCGGGCTGACTGTAATTAAAACAAACTCTCCCGCCAGGTGCAACAGACTGGACCGAACGGTTACCCTGAGATCTACTGGCCTGATGAAACGGCCTCTTCCCAGATGTAGGAGCAGAACGAGACCTCGAAAACTGACCACCCTTACCGGCCGAGAATCCGCTAGTAGTCTTCTACTTCTTAGCTTCCGAAACCGACTCTGATTCCGGGGCAGCCATCTCGATCGCTAGAGCGCAATCCTGGTATTCTTTAAAAGTGGCACACATGAGCGGTGCCATACTCTGCCTGATATGCGGCTTCATGCGCATATCGAAGTAACAGATTTTATTAGCCTCAGTCCTCATCTGATCTTTCACAAAACCCAACTGTTGATTGTAAGAGATAATGGCCTGAGAGATTGGCACATCCTGGGGTGTGGCAGTGAAGAAATCCACAATCCTGCGTTCTTTGACTGGCGGCGGACAATATTCTGCCTCCATAGCAGCCCTGAATTCCTCCCAAGTGGCTCGACGGTCTTTGGGCGCCACAGCCTCCCACCATTCCACAGCTTCCTTATCCAAGAGGTACTGGGCAATATGTACCCTACTGTCTTCGGGACAAGCTACGACATCAAAGGTCCTGGACAACTGAAAGAGCCAATTCTCCCAACTGAGGGAGTCAGAAGATCCATAGAAACGAGAAGGGTGCATCTTAGTCACCGTCTGAAGCCACTTACTAGCTTCTTCTTCATGTGTCGGGGGCGGATTCTGGCGTCCACCCTGAGCTATCTGAGCAAGCTGGGCTACTAACTGCTGAAGTACGGCAGTAGCCCCAGCGTCGGCATTATTACCAGACGGCACTGAGTGAGAGGCTGAGTCCACAGAGGACTGAGAAAGTGAGCCCTTTTCATTATTAGCACCCCGACCACGGCCTCGGCCGCATCCCCTAGTTGGTCTACCACGACCTCTCAACATACTGAAGCAAATATGAAAAGAACAAGATCAGAAAGATTCACAATCTACAAAGTTGGTATCACAATTCTCAATTCCGAACAACGCAAGAAAACGAATTCTAGAAGTATAAGAGTTCGAGGAGACTTACAGCCACGAGTCGCACGAAAAGACGGTAGCATGATGATATTAGGCTCAACGACTGAATCTAACGACGCAACTGACAGACCCAAAATTAACCGACAACCTAGGCATTCAAAACCTAAGGCTCTGATACCATAAATCTAACACCCCAGATCACAAATGGGACATTACACGCCGTAGAACCTTCATGAGGTCTACCAGGCTAACACATAACACACCAACTGAATATAAAATCCCATAAGACACAATCATCAAGTAAAATAGGGCCGTGGCCTCGGCCAAAACATTTTAATCCAGTAACGAAAAATGTAACTACAGTAAATCCATTGCCCACGCAGGGGACTTTAACCAATAAAGAAAAATAAAATGGACTCGAGCCTCATCATCATACCAGTCTATCCTTTGCGTGCGCATCCCGTGCCAGCTCCTCAGCTCGACCAGTACCTAAAATGCATAAGACGCATTTCCCCCATTTAAGGGGTTAGCATTCTAATAGCTAGTGCAAGTACACAATTACACAAAATTATATACATATGCGATTCAACGCAAACAAACCATTAGGAAAATCAATTGAAAATCAATATTCCAGAATATCACATTTACATCAAAACAGTATATCATCAAGTTTTCCACATCACAAATTTCCACGCTTGGTAAATCGCGACCGTACCCATTAGTATCGGCCCCCAGAGGTCCCGTCGAACCGTCCCCAAGTGAGAAACCACTTCCGCGGCCGTACCCATTAGTATCGGCCCCCAGAAGTCCCGTCGAACCGTCCCCAGGTGGAAGAACATCAACACACGCACCCAAGTCCACTTCCGTGGCCGTACCCATTAGTATCGGCCCCCAGAGGCCACATGCCATCCCCAAGTGGAAGAGTAACAATCACATTCATTCAATAATATAGTTTACATCATTCGCATCAAAATCGTACACACATAATGAAATATAATACATGTACTTGCCTTCGATGACACGATGCGAAGAAAATGGCGAAAGGAAAGGTTTCAGTCCGAATAATCTTCACAAATCCGATCCTAACAACATTAGAGACTCATTCCACTACAATTCCACTGAGAAATCACGAATTAATCGGTGTTCTACCCTAAGGGACAATACGCCAAACACTATGAGGGCATAAGGTTCAAATTCGATCAATGAAGGGAAAAACTTGGAATTGATCCGCTAAAGTTCTAGGAAAACACAAAACCACGATTACCCAACTATAATTCATCATCAATCGAAGCAAAAACGAAAGGAAAAACTAATAATAGCCAAAAACCCTAAAATTAGGTATACTGTCCAATTACCTCAATTCAATGATGGAATGGTGGAAGGAAGATGATTGATTCGTGCTAGAATGTCCAATTCTGAGTCATAAGATGATGGAAGGTAATATCTGAGGGAGATCGCCCGAAATCGCCAAGGAGAAGTGGAAAAACGGGAGAAAAAGGAAGAAATGGGGTTAAAACACCCGTCTTTCCTTTATATACTGGACAGAACACGGCGCAACAAACGGTCCAAATAGCGCCGTGTTCATCGCCGTATTGTAGGTCAGCGGTCGACCCCTGTGCGACACGGTGCAAAGACACGGCGCAAAATGCCGCGGGTCTTGCGCCGTTTCGCAAGGCAGCGGGCACCACTGGGCAACACGGCGCACAGACATGGCGCAGAATGTCGCGGGTCTTGCACCGTTTTGCACAGGTCAGGACAGACAGCCTCTTGACACAAGACGACGCTACCATAGCTGAGAAAGACGATAAACCAAAACACGATATGCCGACCCAATGGTCCGAGAAAATTATATGCAATGAGAAACAATATCCAATAACCTGAAACGGTCCGAGGTACACAACCAAAATCGAACAAGGAACAAATTCCCTAAACTTATAGGAAATTACGAAACGGCCCAGACATCCGAAAATCACGATACAACGTCGGATTAACAATCCGAAACTCACAACATGCTCCACTCAACCATACGAACTCATGGAAAAAGGAAAATGACGAAATCAAACGAGTTTTACGAGAATCGAATACACATGCGATAAAATATAACTCAAGATGAAAATACATAAAAACATCATCGAAACTCGTCCAAACGGAGAAACTCCAAGAACAAAATAGATTCAGAATTCCAAAACAGTGTCAAGCGAGTTGTCCGAAACGAACATACACTAAAAATAGAAATTACCAAAAATAGAAAACACGGATATTACACTATTTCCCAAACGATCCAAAGTGCTCCAAGCCCTTGGATGATCCAACGCCGAAAAAACCGCGTCTCTACTTGTCACGTTCCGGAGAAATGAATGGAATGACAACACTCGATTAACCTCTAAGGTTACGGCTAGAATCAAGTGATGAAGCTTTGATTATAACACTCTAAGTGTTTTAATTTATATCTCTCAATATATCTTGAATTTTCTCCAAGAGAACTCAAGAATAAAATGAAGAAGATGATGAAGACTTGAGAATAATAATATTCTCTCTCTCTTTTCTTTCCTCACTACTGCTGTTCACGTATGGAATGGTATGTAAAAAGAGAAAGTCTTCACCTTTTATTCAACACCAACCACCATGATAAGATATCCCTTTCATATCTTGTCCCATCATATCTTGATATACATTATAAAATGATGACCAAAGACCAAGAGGGAGTTGGTGACGAGGGGGCGGCCATCTAGAAGGAGCCGGGCGAGTTCGGTCCGTTTTGGACTCCCGTGAGTCCAAACAGATAAAATCAGATTCCGTTCCGATATATTTATATCGATTAATTAATATAGTTAATTAATCATATCAAATACATAATGACATAATTAATTTCTCCAATAAATAATTATATTCATGAATTAAATTAATCACCCGGTAATTTATTTAATTCATTAAGCCGCAAATTAATTTATCCAATAAATTAATTTAGACATCCAATGTCCCAAATTAGATATCCGATATCTTAATATTCATTATGGGAGAATTAGCTTGATTCATTCCATCGTCAATCCTATTGCGCGACTCGGTAGGTTCGTCTCAGTTAGCAATGGGAGGAACCAAAGACTAGTAGCACCAACTAGCCAGCCTGGCGGCCTACACTATACCCCAATTGAGAACGAATGATGGGGATCATTCAAAAACCATTCTGTCGTGAATGCCAGTATACGTATAAACCCTTCTTTCAAATGTCCCGATCAAGTTATAGTGTCACGGTCAGTCAAACCCTTTCTGTTACTTGACGTTATGCATGCGTTAATGCAAATCGAGATCATCGAGCTCTCGTGTATCCAATACAACTAGCTCCAATGCTTTGGCCAAAGACTTATGATCTCATCTGCCAATAACTGCATAGGACATATAACCCGTTCACTAACAGGAGAAAGAATTCTATCTTGGCAATCAGTAGGACCTGCTACTTGCCCGGCAAGATGCACGTCGAGGTTGACCCCCACCTTCTGGTTTACAGGGTCGAACTACTCTAATAAAAATCTTGACGTCACAAGCACATCCCTACTAAATCCTCAATTCGAAGGTTCACGAATACCTATCACAACCTTTCGTTTCAGTCATTGACTGTACCGGAGTGAAATCCGTGTGACGAATCGAGGGCGAGTCAGTTCGAGTATACTAATCCAATTAGCATACCTATAACGTGTGCTCCCACTAACCATTAGCGTTTGACAGACACTCTTCATGTCAAAGAACACATCATACAAGTCTTCACATAAACTCAATGCCCAGTCAAGTTTCATCGACTTGCGAACGATTAAGTATTTGAGCTATAAACCTTTCCAGTGCCGACCTCCTTATCCAATAAAGAGTGGAACGTTTTGCTCTCAAATACATGGACTAGTTTCTATACGTATATTTACGAGTTAGTAACGCCAGTAACTACCAGTAAATAAAGAAACATTCATTGCCTTATATAAATGATTTACATAATTACAAGTACAATGCCCTCACTCAACATCCTCTGAGTGGCATTCGAGGGCATATTCCTAACAGTTTGATGTTGGTGTTGTGATTTGATAATATATATACATATACATATATTATCTCATTTCGGTGCGTTGTGATTCGATAATTGTGTCGTGCTAAGAGTTGTTGCCTTTGGGTGGATTATTGTGATATCCTTGGTATATTGTGTTGTGTGATGTGAATGTATGGTCATAGTCCAACCGTGATGTTCGTACGAGGTCTACACTGACATATGGCTTGTGATCATGGTGGTCAGGAAACGGCGAGTGATCGGTCCAACTGTGAGAGCCTAAGAAGACTTACGATGATACGTGGCGAGCGATCACGGTATCATGGATATGATTACGGATGTGTTTTGTTGCTTGATATTGTGATGTGTACCATAGTGTCCTGATTTGTGAATGGGAAGTACTTGTCATAGTCCAGTCGTGATGTCGGATGATCTACGGCGACATATGGCTTGTGATCATGATGGTCAGGATACAGCGAGTGATCGGTCCAACCGTGAGAGCCTAAGAAGGCTTATGGTTATACGTGGCAAGCGATCACGGTATCATGGATATGATTATCGATGTGTGTTGCCAGGGTCGAGTCCCTTGGACGTGTTACCAAGATTTCGTATCTTAGGTGGTTATGTTTTGTTGATTTTATGCCCGTAGAGGACACGTGGTGTGGGTTATGGACCCCTTGAATTATTGTTGGTTTTATTTCAGAAAGCAAATCTTTGGGCTGTGACCCCTTTTGGTTTTTTAAAAAAGAAGGATTCGATAATCCTAAATGGTTTTCCGTTAAAACTCTCGAGGGCATTTTAAAAATTTTTATAAATTGTTCTCTTGATTTGTGATCTTTCGAATTTGGAAAGTTTTACACAAACTCTCTGGCTCGGGAAGGATTTTTTTTCGTTATGTTTGAATCTTTAAGGATTCTTGATTATTGTTATTCTTGGAATATGATTTGTATGATTCGTATTGGCACTTGTACTTTCACTAGCAAAATAGTGGAATTTTGCTAACCTCCGACTAATCGGGGGGTGGATGTCTGTTTTGCGTCAAGGTACATTCACGTTTTGTGGAGCATAACACAGGGTTGGCACGAAGGATGATGAATGATGATCGATACTAATCACATGAGGACCCCTAAGATGTTGTATTGGTTTAGTTGTTATTTCCACTGTAGTATTTGACCATTGTACGGGAGCATGTTGTATTTTGACCCCTGCGCAGGTATGTATTGAGATTGAGTTGTATGTATTAATTGAAAGACCTAATCGGTCTACTGGGTCGTCATTTAGACTTGAAGGCGATATTTTGATGTTGTATTTTAGTAACCAGCCTGGTAGATCCTTGAGGAAAGGGTCTACGACGTGTAATATCCTTAAGTGGATTAGGGGTGTTACATAAATGGTATTAGAGAATAGGTTGCGGAAACCTATGTTGTGGAGTCGAGTGTGTATTGTTGAGTTGTTTTTAGTCAGATCGTGCCCGATTGAGTCGTGTCGCGATGCATCGTCTGAGTTTGTTGGTCGTGATTAGTATCGTGGGGCGATCATCATCTTCCTGCAACGTGTGGATGTAAGTCTCCCTTCTTTGTGTTGTGCCTCGTGTGACACGAGATACTTGTATGATTATTTGTTAAGTGATGGAATCTTTATGTAGATTTTGATTTCGTGATATGTGTTTATTTGGCTCTCATATTTTGTTTATATGAGGAGTAGTGCTAGTGTATTTTTTACTGTTGATTTTGTCTGCTGCTAATGATTTTCAATGGTTTGCTCGTATTGCAAGTATTCTTGTGAAATACTTATGCTTACATGAAATGGTAATGTATATGTTGTAATTTGCTCACTCCAGGAGGGTCTGACGGGGCCTCGGAGGAATCTGTAATTTCGCTCCTGATTCACGAGCTTGTTTGGATAGCCAGTCCGGGAAGGTCCATAGAGGCCTTGGATGGGACCAGTGGTTTTTCCCCAGTCCTAGGCGATTCATGTGCATGGTTTTTAACTATGGCCAGTCCCGGAGGGTCCATAGAGGCCTCAGATGGGACCAGTGGTTTAGCCCCGGTCCTAAGCGATTTTCGATCGTGATTATTGACTGTTTGTTTTCTGGGAAAAGACATGTCTTGATTTTGAAATAATTTGATGCATGTACTATGAGATGTGTAAGCGAAAGTCGATACGTGTGAGCAGAGGCTTAATGTATACTTTGTAACGTGTGAGTTTTTGGGCATTCTGGCCTAATGAATTTTTGAAAGTCTCGAGTATCTTAGAGAATAAATTTCGAGACATACTTTTAAAATGATTATTTCCTCGCGGTATTTTCAGGGTGCCTACTAGTACAACTGTATTTTAAAATTCTTCCACTTTGAGGACCAAAATATTTTGAGATATTCTCAGTAATTTAGAAACGTATTTGCTTAGACCCAAAAGTCGAATATTTCTGAAAGTTTTTAACTAAAAGAAATATGTCCTCATTTTTATCAAAGGTAAGACATTTTTTTCAAAGTCTCGATAACATTGTTTGTGCTAATTCTTCGAAATGTGATACTTAAGATCAACTGGTGTTTTCAAATTATTTTCAAAAAGGTGGTTTCGTTTTTTAAACCTATCATTTCCTATTTGCGGTCAGGAAATGTGTGTATGATGTTAGCATTGTCGTTATGGTGTTAGCCCTCCGAGTTGTGATTGAATGGGTGGTGGGAGCGTTGAGTCGTTCGCCACGCATTCGTTGTGTTAGCCCTATGTAAGAGGAGTGATGTTGGTATTAAATGTTTGTCGCTTCATGGTGATTTGCACGTTATCGCGCATGTGCGAGCTGTTAGAGCTTGGGTTTGTATGATTGTGTACATGTATGATTGTTTCATGATGTTTTGTAATTGTGTGCTGGTTATCATTCGGGCCATTGAAATCGCCGATCGTTGTTGCTGTGATTTTGTGTATGTGAGTTGCCTTAGGATGGTAATTGTTGTATGTGATTATGTTACGGTTTTCTCTTATGCTGAGTGGTTACTTATTCAATATGCTGAGGGGCAGAGGTCGTGGTCGTGGTGACCAGACGCGTGATTAGGATTGTACTACCGATGATGGTGTTGGTATCGGTGTTGCCACTATTTTGCAGCATGTAGCTGCAAATATGACTCAGTTGACCCAAGCAGTTCAACGTAATACAGATGTCACCTAGAACATTGGCGCAAATCAGTGGCTTTGAGAAGTGGTTCATATGAATCCCCATCGTTTCGCTGGTGCCACAGATGCAATGGGCTGGGATGCTTGGCTTTTCCAGTTGGGAAAGATATTCGAGGTAGTTGATTGTCCAGAAGAACATAAGTTGCCTGTTGCTCAGTATCTTTTTGACAAGGATGCCGCTAATTGGTGGGAGGCTGTTAAGCCTAGAGATCGTCTTGTCACGTGGGCAGAGTTCCAGAGATTCATGAGAGATGAGATTTGTCCGGAACTGATCAGAAATCAGAAGATTAATGAACTTTTTTCGGCGAAACCGCAAGATGTACCGCTGGCTCAAGCTATTATTGATTATAGCAAAAAGCTCAGATACGTGCGGGATCAGGTGAGGACAGAGGAGGATAAGATCTGTCACTTTATCAGGAGAATGAAGCTGGAGATTCTTCAGTACATGGCGGGTTTCACTTGTACTTCATTGCGAGAGTATCAGAACAGGGCATTAGCCTATGGTCTATCTGTATCATCGAATGAGCATATGTCCGAGTCGAAGAAATTGAAAATTGTTGGGAACTTCTTAAGAAGTCAGGGGAGTGGCCCCCCTGGGACTGGGACTTCGCGTCGTCATTCTAAGAAGGTTCCTTGATCGCGTGAACATGGGAAGAGTATTACTCCTGCATTGAGTAATGTGAGCAGCACGAAGACGTTTTATAACCTTAGTCGAGCGGGCCATACCACGAAGAATTGTCATTCACCGTTAGTCAGCTGTTTCGATTGCGGTTAATTGGGACACCGAGCCGTGCATTGAGAAACGATAGCTGAGAGGTTTGGGGATCGAGTTTGCGTCTCTGCTCCGAAATGACATGGAGATGCCTAGAGTGGTTTTCGAGAATTTCGGCGTGGTCGGAGTTCTTCGTGGTTACCGTCGCGGATCATTATGTGTTTAATTTCTATTTTTTAACTGTGCGTGTTTTCTTGTAATAGGTACCTTTTGTGTTGTGATTGTTCGGATAATTGACTTGATTGTGTTATCTGTTTGGTGATACTTGACACTTGTTGGTTTTATTATGTCTCTGCTTGTGACATTGTGATGGTTGTCGTCGAGCGTGATTTCACGCCGTATGTTTCTTTGCGTTGCTTGTAGCATTTCGGCGATGGGTGTGAGTTATTCGATTCTTGTGTATCTCGTTGAGATGTTCCTGGTGGGGTATTGCTCCTCCCTACTTATGAAACTTCTTTTAAGGATGGTAATATGTAATATCCGCAATTTTGATTTTCGGTAAATTTCTTTTTTTGGCCAGAGTCCATTTTAACAGCTCGCTTATGAGCATTTCCTCATTCTGAGAATGATTAATTCTGCACTTTTTGCCATCTGAGTTTTTTTTGGTGTCGTTTTGTTGAGTTCCGTACTTCTTAGCGACTTTTCCACACCTGAGTTCGATTCTAGTGTAATACCACCGGTATTTCATGCTTGATTACTTTGTACTGTGTGAATTTTTGTAATGTGACATCATTTCTATTTATGTATTCCATTGAGTGCTATACAATCGTGCGATATAAATGAAACGGAAGTGGCACGCCTTGACGCCGTGGGACGATTGTCGGGGCGAATATGACGGTGGCCAATGACTTGTTCCCTGATAATTGTTGACGAGTGGAAGGGACGGTCACCCCGAGTTGGTTAGAATGTGATATTTGGCTAAAAGGTTGAATGTCTAATGCACACTATAGTTTATGTCTAACGTACGTTAGAGTTTTGCCTAACGCGCGCTACAGCTTATGCCTAACGTACGCTATATTTCGAGTGTTATGTACGTTAAGGTAGTTATATTACGTATGTAATAGGTGAGTCAGTCTCCCGACCATAATCTTCCTTTTGACGCGGACGGAGCTACTTTCGGCGGGCTAGAGTACAAGAGAGTCAACTCTTCATAGCGTACGCTATCCCCCAAATTTAACGTACATTACCGACTGGAGCTTAACGTACGTAAAAATGACTTACGTACGTAACACTTGGGCACATTTCGGACAATGGCGGTTTTTATGTACATTGTCGTTAAACTGTTACGTACGTAACAAGCTTTACGTACGTAATACCGGTATCATTAACGTACGTTAACAAAACCGAGTTTTATAAAATGACACTTCCCTGTTCATTTGCACGACCCCAACATTGCAAGATAACACCCTTGGAGAAATTCCTAGCCTTATACTCGGTTCTTAGCCTCTTATATACTTGAATTAACATTGAGGAGGTGGTTTCTTGAGCTCCGGTGAAGATTTTTCAAGTCATTCAAGTCACTTTTCGTTTCTCCTCGTAGTTCTTGTGGATTCGTCAACTCTCTACATTATTCTTCATCCACTAAGGTAAGCCTACCAATCCCTGGAGTAATATCTTCGATGTTTTTTATTATACTTATTAGATTACGGGTATTGGGTAGATTTTGCCAACCTTTGTAGACAATCTTTTCGGACGAAATTGTAGTAACTGGAGTTATCATTTCTCGTATGTTTCGTTTCATACAAATCATGTCTATCATATGAAATTTCATTTCAATCATCACTAGGAATGTAAAATTTGACGAATCAATTGTAGGAGAATTCGTAGTAATCCGTCACCGTATGTTCCATTGTTTGTATCCACCCTTATGTTGCGATTCTTGACACTTAGTGAACTAAGGAAAACAATTCGATAGTACAATTGTCATTGAATATCAAACCACCAAAACTATTGTGTAATGGTAATCCGTCGATTGTAGTATTTGGAATATAGAATTGAATTAGAAATTATGAGGTTTGATTATGCTATAATCATTTGTTGACAACCGATAAATAATAGGGATAATCTTGTTGAGCAAATCGATATATCTAACGTTAACCGTAGAGTTGAACGGTATAATGGTACGTAATGCTTATGAATTTAGAAACGATACTAATGTCGACAATTAAAACTACGCTAGGAATCCGATTAGGGAAGGGAGACTAGTTTTATTCATCATGATCCGTACGAGGTGTTAATCGGATATTACGTGACTAGGTTAAGCTTGAGCGGGCATGGGGACTCCGGTTATCATAAAGCACCTACCGTCGGATCACAGGCAAGTGAAATCTTGCTCGAGAATTGCTAATATTAATGTTATGTCCGTATGTGTGTATGTGCCATTTTTGATGAATGCTGACAGTTGTCTTACTCTAAAATATGTTATAAATGGGCCGATGTGTTGGGGATAAAACCTGTATGGTACCCGTGTGGAAATGTGTTAGGGGATAAGACCCGAATTGGGCACCTATGTTCCGGGGTATTCTCGTGTGGATACTTTCGTGACCCTTGGTTGCGACCTTGGGGTTTATGTGATAAAAAGAGGGAGACAACGTCAGTTGTGTGAAGAAATATTCCCTGTTGGTTGTTTGGTACTGTGTTTAGTAAAATGGCATATATCGTTGCTAGTAGTTGTTATTGGTATACCTTCTCTGACCCTGGTTATCTGGCATGATTCGTCGTGTCAGGTAAAATTGTTAATCATGTGCAGGACATTCCCGAGGGGTCCGGTCAGACTTGAGCGGTGTTGGAATTATCTCTTGCCGCAGCTTTAGTTAAATTAAATTTGATTTCTTTTTAAAAAACCTCCGTTGTGTAATAATTGAACTTTGAATTACGTTTTTTTTCCTTAAAATCTTTCGGCTCATGTTATG
The DNA here is from genome assembly GCA_033398695.1 of Orobanche coerulescens. Lineage (NCBI taxonomy): Eukaryota > Viridiplantae > Streptophyta > Magnoliopsida > Lamiales > Orobanchaceae > Orobanche > Orobanche coerulescens. Next base: position 39,282,107 of record CM065809.1, on the reverse strand, counting down.
TAAACCGTGAACTTAATGTTTTATCGCGATCTCCTTAAATTGTCTATTTTCTAACTAAGACTTCTGGCTCCCATGTAGGATTCACGGCACTATAATACCTCGGGAGATTTGGGGGGTGTTACAGAAAATGGTATCAGAGAGTAACTCCTGGTTTAAATAAAATTTCTCCCAATTTTTCAAAGTTATTCCAGTCCAACACCCCAAGCGATCGTTACTCCTCGTGGAAATGCAAAGTAGGTGATATGTGTGTTTCTGTCTAAGTACTACATTTAATTGTAAGATGTGTATGGAACTGGCTTTAGATTAATACTTTCAGTAATGGCACACAGAGCTAGGAGAGTGGTGAATGACGCTCAGGATTCCGCCGCAAACCACAATGAGGACGGGAACACTACCGAGACCTATCCTGCTGGGGGCCAGCCGCCACCAGTTAATCAAAACGATCAGGAGGCGGAACGCCAGAATAACAACCCAAGAGGCATGAACGCAGCTTTTGTTCAGGCCCTTGCCCACGCTATCGCCATGGGAATTGCTCAGGTCAACCAGGCAAAACGGAAACCGGTCATCAATGTGGAGGAAAATGCAGGAAGAGACCGATGATTGGAAGAGATGCTGAAGGCTAAGCCTCCATTATTTGACGGGGCAGGAGAGAAACACATGGACGACTGGATCTCTGAAATGGAGACTGCTTTCGAAGTGATCGGATGCCCAGAGAACCGAAAGGTGCCACTCGGGATTAATCAACTCCATGACACTGCTGCACGCTGGTGGAGGACTTACAGGCCAGAGGACCGAGTGGTCGGGTGGACCGAATTTTCCCGACTACTGCGGAGCGAGTACTGTCCCAGATCAGCCCGAACCGCTCACGCAGGAGACTTTTTCAGTGCCGGACCTCAGAACATGCCAGTACCAGAGATCATTCTGGCCTACCGAACCTAGCTAAGTGACATCTCATAGATGGTTCCATCAGAAGATCAACGAATATGCCACCTTGCACAGAGGTTGCCGGAGGATGTACAATGTTATGCCGCCGGATTTCACTGTACGACCCTAAGGGCGTACGAAGACGTGGTCACAGCATATGACGGCACTGTTGTCAATACCGACACCGGACATAACTTGAAAAAGCAAAAGACATCAGTTCAGTCTGTGAGCAGCAACAAAACGAACTCGGGGCCCGCATCTTCTTTTAAGTCGGCGGTTTCGTACCAACAGAGGGGTGCATCTGATCGGCCTTACCGTAGGGACTGTTTCAATTGTGGCGTGTCCGGGCATACTAAGGATCGGTGCCAGAAAATGACTACCAAATGTTTCACTTGCGGAAAGAGTGGACACATGTCTCGTTACTGGTGGTGGGCCAATCCCACTCAGAACCCAGCTTCCTAACCAAGTCAACAAGGCTCTGTGCAATCCCCCAAGATGCCTACTGTTTCCAACTACCGAGCTCCACCCCACCAGAACCAACCACCGCTACATGGTGCCGGACGAGGCCGTGGGTGCGGCGAAGGTACTTCATCCTTTTCGGAGTCAGTGCCGTCCTGTGTATTTGAGCTGAGGGCTACAGATGGTCAGTCTGCACCAGCTATCTCAGGTACTCTTCTTGTTAACTCTCAGCCAATGCATGTACTATTTGACACCGGAGCCACCCATTCGTTTATATCTATGGAATGTGTTGAATGCTTAAATCTTGTTTGTGTACCTTGTGAGACCTTTAATGTTAAACTACCCGAGGGTAGTAGATTAGGCGGCGATCAAAAGGTTCGAGACTATCAGATCTGCATCAACAATGATAGTTGGACCGCTAATCTTATGGTCTTTCCACTCCAGAATGAAGATATCATATTAGGTATGGACTGGATGCCATTGCACAGAACGATATTGGATACCTACCACTTGACTATTTCCATTATGGCTCATGATGGTACCACACATGTCATCGGATGATGTGAACATTTTAGTACGAAATGGTCTCTCAGCATTCTCGCATCGGAAGTCTCCTGCAGCTCTCGAAGGGAGTACTATTGGTGTTATGTTCTTCGAGAGGATACTTCACAACTTATAATCGCAAACATTCCGGTGGTGAATGAATTTCTAGACGTCTTTCCTGATGAACTACTAGGGCTGCCACCGCACCGACAAGTTGACCTTTCCATTGAACTCGAGCTGGGGACGAGACCTATTTCCAAAGCTCCTTACAGGATGGCGCCGGCCGAGATGAAGGAATTAAAGATGCAGCTCGAAGATCTGTTGGAGAAAGGGTTGATCCGCCTAGCACCTCACCGTCGGGCGCGTCGGTACTTTTCGTTAAGAAAAAAGACAACTCTCTACGCTAGTGCATCGACTACATGGAGATTAATAAGGTTACTATCAAGAATAGATACCCACTACCAAGAATTGATGACCTCTTGGGTCAATTACAAGGGGCAGTCGTGTTTTCAAAGATCGATTTACGGTCCGGATATCACCAATTGAGGATTCGTGAGGAAGATATACCCAAGACTGCATTTCGATCGAGGTATGGACATTACGAGTATATCGTGGTATCATACGGGTTGACTAATGCCCCAGATGTTTTCATGGAACTAATGAACAGAGTTTTGATTGATTTCCTCGATAAATGCGTGGTGGTTTTTATCGACGACATCCTGATCTATTCTCGAAGCCGACAGGAACACGAGGAACATTTGAGGCAAGTGCTGAGCGTGTTAAGGCAACACCAACTTTATGAAAAACTTTCCAAGTGCGAATTCTGGATGCCGGAGGTAATTTTTCTCGGACATGTTGTCTCGGCAGAAGGTGTCAAGGTCGACCCACAAAAGATCGAGACAATGATGAGTTGGGAACCGCCGAAGAACGTCAAGGAGTTAAGGAGTTTCCTAGTATTAGCGGGTTACTATCGAAGATTCGTCGAGCCCTTTTCCTGTATCGCCCGACCGTTAACGAGCCTACTGAGAAAGAGCACCAAATTTGTATGGACTGTAGACTGCCAGAAGAGCTTCAACGAGCTCAAGAGTAGGCTAACTACTGCTCCAGTACTAGTGTTACCGCAGGGTATGGAAGGATTCATTATATACATGGATGCATCTAAGCACGGACTAGGGTGCGTCTTTATGCAGAATGACAGAGTCATTGCATACGCATCCCGACAACTGAAGTCGTACGAAGTGAATTACCCGACGCACAACTTAGAGCTAGCTGCAGTGGTGCATGCCCTCAAGATTTGGAGGCACTATCTTTACGGAGTTACTTGCAAAGTTTTCACGGATCATAAGAGTTTGAAATATATCGTTACTCAGAGAGAATTAAACATGAGGCAGAGGCGCTGATTGGAGCTAATCAAGGACTACGATGTGGAAATCTCCTATCATCCCGGGAAAGCCAATGTGGTAGCTGATGCTCTTAGTCGGAAAACTACACAAGAAGTAATGGTATCGGCCTGTGATTCAGCCGAAGCTGACAAGACATCAGGAGAAGCAGCACCGAAGTATGGATACAACGTAGGCAAGGACAATTACGCTCAATCAACATACTTTAGTCCTTACTAGACGAGATACGTCTAGCACAGATGGAAGATCCCGAATTACGTGCGATTGGTGTAAGAATCGAGGAAGGAGATGTTTCTGATTATAAGATCCAGGGCGATTTGGTGAGGTTCAAGAACAGGATCTGTATTCCACCGAATGACGGGCTGAAGCAAACTATAATGAAGGAGGGGCACTCCACTCCCTATTCTATTCAGCCCGGAGCAAGCAAGATGTACAAAGATTTGCAACAGAGTTTTTGGTGGAAAATATGAAATGGGAAGTTGCTAGGTTCGTCGCCCGATGTATGACATGCCAACAAGTAAAGATTGAACACCGCAGACCATCTGGAATTATGCAACCCCTACACATCCCGGAGTGGAAATGAGAGAGCATATCAATGGAATTTGTCACTAATCTACCTACGGCGATGGGAGGAAAGGATACAATTTGGGTCATTGTTGATCGATTGACGAAATCGGCACATTTCATTCCTATTCAAGAGACAACTGGGATAGAGAAACTGGCCGTCATTTTCATCAGAGAGATCGTAAGGCTGCATGGCATTCCCTCATCCATCATTTCGGATAGGGACACCAGATACGTGTCTCGTTTTTGGAAAGCCGTCCATAAAGCTATGTGGACCCAAATACATTTTAGCACGGCTTATCACCCTCAGACGGATGGACAGACCGAACGTACGATTCAAACCTTGGAAGATATGTTGAGGGCATGTTTGCTCGATTGGGGTAAGGATTGGGCTAGACATCTGGGATTAGTGAAGTTCTCGTACAACAACAGCTGGCATGCAAGCATAGGCATGGTACCGTTTGAGGCCCTGTATGGGTGAAGATGCAAGTCGCCGTTATGCTGGGATGATGCTTCCGACACTGCGGTTACCGAGTTAGATCTGATCCAGGAATCCATTAAGAAGATCTCTATCGTTCGAAAGCACATGCTAGCCGCACAGAGCCGACAGAATCTTATGCCGAAAACCGACAGCGACCGTTAGAATTTGCGGTCGAGGATCATGTTTGGGTTAAAGTATCACCTATGCGGGGTATCCGGCGTTCCGGCCAAAAGGGCAAGTTAAGCCCGAGATTTATAGGTCCGTTTGAGATATTGGACCGGGTAGGGAAGCTCGCGTATCGATTAGCTCTACTGCCGCATCTGGATGGAGTGCATAACGTTTTCCATGTCTCCTAGTTAAGGAAGTATGTCTATGATCCAAGTCACAAGCTCAATTTCGAAGAAGTGGAAATTTCCGATGACGCTACCTTTAGAGAGGTACCGATCGCCATTTTGGATCGGCGTGCGAAGATGTTACGAAATAAAGCCATACCCCTCGTAAAGATTTAGTGGTCGCACCACGGCATGGAAGAAGCGACATGGAAAACCGAGTCGAGCATGAAAGAGAGTCATCCCGAGTTATTTTCTTAAGTTTCGTGACGAAACTATTTTTAAGGGGGGTGATATGTAATACCACCGGTATTTCATGCTTGATTACTTTGTACTGTGTGAATTTTTGTAATGTGACGTCATTTCTATTTATGTATTCCATTGAGTGCTATACAATCGTGCAATATAAATGAAACAGAAGTGGCACGCCTTGACGCCATGGGACGATTGTCGGTGCGAATATGACGGTGGCCAACGTCTTGTTCCCCGATAATTGTTGAGGAGTGGAAGGGACGGTCACCCCGAGTTGGTTAGAATGTGATATGTGGCTAAAAGGTTGAATGTCTAATGCACGCTAGAGTTTATGTCTAACGCACGTTAGAGTTTTGCCTAACGCGCACTACAGCTTATGCCTAACGTACTCTATATTTCGAGTGTTACGTACGTTAAGGTAGTTATATTACGTACATAATGGGTGAGTCAGTCTCCTGACCAGAATTTTCATTTTGATGCGGATGGAGCTACTTTCGGCGGGCTAGAGGACAAGCGAGTCAACTCTTCATAGCGTACGCTATCCCCTAAATTTAACGTACGCTACCGACTGGAGCTTTACGACGTAAAAATGACTTACGTACGTAACACATGGGCACATTTCGGACAGTGGCGATTTTTACGTATGTTGTCGTTAAACTGTTACGTACGTAATACCGGTATCATTAACATACGTTAACAAAACCGAGTTTTATAAAATGACACTTCCCCTCTTCATTTGCACGACCCCAACATTGCAAAATAACACCCTTGGAGAAATTCCTAGCCTTATACTCGGTTCTTAGACTCTTATATACTTGAATTAACAATGAGGAGGTGATTTCTTGAGCTCCGGTGAAGATTATCCAAGTCATTCAAGTCACTTTTCGTTTCTCCTCGTAGTTCTTGTGGATTCGTCAACTCTCTTCATTATTCTTCATCCACTAAGGTAAGCCTACCAATCCCTGGAGTAATATCTTTGATGTTTTTTATTATACTTATTAGATTACGGGTATTGGGTAGATTTTGCCAACCTTCGTAGACAATCTTTTCAGATGAAATTGTAGTAACCGGAGTTATAATTTCTCATATGTTTCGTTTCATACAAATCATGTCTATCATACGAAATTTCATTTCAATCATCACTAGGAATGTAAAATTTGACGAATCAATTGTAGGAGAATTCGTAGTAATCCGTCACCGTATGTTACATTGTTCGTAGCCACCCTTACCTTGCGATTCTTGACACTTAGTGAACTAAGGAAAACAATTCGATAGTATAATTGTCATTGAATATCAAACCACCAAAATTATTGTGTAATGGTTATCCGTCGATTGTAGTATTTGGAATATAGAATTGAATTAGAAATTATGAGGTTCGATTATGCTATAATCATTTGTTGACAACCGAAAAAATAATAGGGATAATCTTGTTGAGCAAATCGATATATCTAACGTTAATAGTAGAATTGAACGGTATAATGGTACGTAATGCTTATGAATTTAGAAACGATACTAATTTCGACAATTAAAACTACGCTAGGAATCCGATTAGAGAAGGGAGACTAGTTGTATTCATCATGATCCGTACGAGGTGTTAATCGGATATTACATGACTAGGTTATGCTCGAGCGGGCGTGCGGACTCCGGTTATCATAAAGCACCTACCGTCGGATCACAGGCAAGTGAAATCTTGCTCGATAATTGCTAATATTAATGTTATGTCCGTATGTGTGTATGTGCCATTTTTCATGAATGCTGACGGTTGTCTTTCTCTAAAATATGTTATAAATGGGCCGATGTGTTGGGGATAAAACCTATATGGTACCCGTGTGGAAATGTGTTAGGTGATAAGACCCGAATTGGGCACCTATGTTCCGGGGTATTCCCGTGTGGATACTTTCGTGACCCTTGGTTGCGACCTTGGGGTTTATGTGATAAAAAGAGAGAGAGACAACGTCGGTTGTGTGATGAAATATTCTCTGTTGGTAATTTGGTACTGTGTTTAGTAAAATGGCGTATATCGTTGCTAGTAGTTGTTATTGGTATACCTTCTCTGACCCTGGTTATCTGGCATTATTCGTCGTGTCAGGTAAAATTGTTAATCATGTGCAGGACATTCCCGAGGGGTCCGGTCAGACTTGAGCGGTGTTGGAATTATCTCTTGACGCTGCTTGAGTTAAATTAAATTTGATTTCTTTTTAAAAAACCTCCGCGTGTAATAATTGAACTTTGAATTAAGTTTTTTTTCCTTAAAATCTTTCGGCTCATGTTATGTAAACCATGAACTTAATGTTTTATCGCGATCTCCTTAAATTGTCTATTTTCTAACTAAGCATTGTGGGTCCCACGTTGGATTCACGGCACTGTCTATTTATTTCGTAAGTTTGTTTAACTTTGTTAGACATGTTGTGAGCTTCGGTTTGGTTATTCATTGTCATATCGTGATATTTCAGTCATTTGGGCCATTTCGTAATTTTCCAAAGCTTTGGGATGTTTGCCTTCGTATCGTCTTTCCCAATCTTCAGGTTATCGGAATCATGTGTTTGTTTTGTGCTTAAACTCGTGTTTTGATTGTTGTACTACTCGTCATGCTCGACTGTAGTAATTCGTGTTCGTCGCGTTCAGTGGTCCTTTTCGAACCAAACTTCTAGCAGTTGTTCTATACTGCCAGATGGATAACATGCGTTACCATCATATGCAGCATACGTTAGTGATGCTTCTTTATGTACGTAATGCGTCCTCCGTTACGTACGTTAGCGTGTTCAGAAAATCGGGCAGAGGCTTTAGGTTACCCATACGTATGTAAGAATTGGTACCTTACGTACGTTAACTAGCTAACGTACGTTAGCATCTTACCCCTAACATACGTTAGCTTCTGTCTGCTATAAATAATCGGGGGTTGACCCAGATTCGGGATTTTTCATCCCACTTCTTCTTCCTTCGGATTTTGGCGATCTAGGCGGCTGAAGATCGAGTTTCTTCGGGCTTTGATGATAGTAATCACCTCGGTGGGTCTTCTTTGTGTTTATCATCATCTAATCATTCCTCTTCTCCGAATCAAGGTAAGGTTTTAGAACCCGATTTGAGATATTTTGGGGTTTGTCTTGATTTCATGATTTTAATCCGAAATTGTTGGTTCTATTGTTGTTACCCAGTCTTGTTGATCTTAACCCTCAGTTTGGAATTTCGTCTTCATGTTTTTGTCGTGTCAATTCGTGTTCTTGGCCGTTTTGGGGGAAACCCTTGAACTTTCGTCGTTTGTTCCTTTAATTCAGCGGCTTTGGGTTGTGCTATGGAATTCATTTTCATTGTTGTTTGTTGTGCGGCGATTTATACGCCTCGAAGGCGATCGATAACAAGGCCGAGCGACGGAGTCCATAACCAAACAAGCTACGACGAACTTGCCTAAACGAAGATAACTGTCCACCTTCAAGCATCTAGCGATCGACTACCAGGGCGATCGCCTTTCGACATCCAACGATCGACTCTGATGCCCGACTCAGGACGACCGACCTGTGCTAATAACAAGGCCATCGTCCATCAAAGTCTACGAAGACTGGATCTCGAAGCAAGCACCCACGTGCAGATCCACGAAAGCCGCCGCGGAACATGGATCGTTGACCATCAAAAGCTGTCAATGACAAGGCCAGCCTCACCTACCGATAGACCCACCGAAAGGTCCTAAGTGGGGCCTCTCATGACAACGACTTAGACACGTGTTGGCCTCTCATTGGTTCGCACTTCTGGCAGCCAACAACTCCTGCGGGCCTTAAGGAGACCAACCAATGTGCTAAAGACGATCGCCCGCTTATTATAATACAGCAGAGATCGCCCAGCAACTCTCAGTCCTATTAATAGAGAGCCTCCAGCAACTGGAAAAAGGTTCCTCTCGGTTGGCAACTACATTGGCAAATACATAAAGACGTACACACTTTCATGCTATCGGCTTCCTCTCTTGAATCTATCTCACATTTTATCTCTTAGCACCTCACAACTGAAAGATGGTCGACAGAGGCAAGAACTCCCTGCAGCACAGATCCGAAGAGACTTGCAAGCCCAGGAGCTCAGACTTCCAGCTAATACACACTGTGAGAGACCGTCGATTCCTCACAGTCGTCACAGCACCCCATCGTTGTTACAAGAACTCACAGAGCATCATATCTGGTTCTTCCGGCAATCTTCACGCTCAATAGCTAAGATAACTAGGGTCTTTACAATCATTGTAATTGTACTCTAACATTAATATTTGTACTACAAAGTATTCGTATTAATAATATCTCGCGAGAGCATTCAAGCCCGGGACTAACAACCCCGGCAAATCTTGTGTTATTTACTTTTCCCACAAAAGTGCTCTCACATTTGTTTGCTACTCGACCATTCCAGCAATATTCATATCCGGATAATATTTTGGGTAACAACAATTGGTGATAGAAGGAGGGAATCTTAATCTTCATTTTTTATTCCTACCGTCCCGAAGAACACTCACTGTTCTCAGGGCATATACTTGAAGTGACACTCACTGCTCTTCAAAGAAAGCCTTCAAAATCATGATGTCAGCCACTACATCGAAGAGATCCACTCTCCGAGCCGCCGGACTTCGTATACCGGCTCGATCACGAACCTCAGTCGACGGCAGAGGTCAGCCGCGGCGACGCGTTACTCTCGATCCCACACCTGAGGGATGGCCCCATCCTTTCGCTCGACCAGTTCCAAACCGCGGAACAGATCGAGGAGGCTATGGCCATCCTAAAGGAGCGACGGAGAGCATGCGCAGCGCCCGCTATAACTCCCTCGGCCATCCGCCGCGTGGGCAAACGAAAGTTCAAGGGGTTATTGGGCGAGCAATCGTCAGAAAACACTGATTCGCGAGAAAAGGCAATCGCAAGGCCAGACGGTTCCATATTCAGTCGCTTGGGAAGCGATCCATCATGGCGACCGGGGCATTCTGACCCCATCCATGAGACGATGGAATCCGAGTCCGTCACCAGGAGTATGGCCTACCCAACTCCCAGTCGAATACAGGTCAGTCGTCTAGCTCCCGCTCCGAACGCCATAGGATCAGTACTTTATCGCCTCGGCTCCCGCTCCGAGCGCCTAGCTGCATGCATCCAGGCCGCGGAGATGGACGCTATGCAACGCCAGCTCGACGAGATGAAAGCGCTCTTGGATACTGGGGCAAGCGCCAGCAGAAGATTATCGGACCAACCGATCCACTCGCGGTCCACATCGATCTTGCCCCCGTACAACCAAGGATCGCTCCTCCCAAGACACCTTTGTACGAAGGGAGATCGGACCCCGAAACCCACCTAAGCAAGTTCCGGATATACATGACCGGATGTGGGGCAACAGATGCGACCAAGTGCCGAATCTTCCCGTTAACATTGGGCGAGCTAGCCCATAGGTGGTACGTCTCACTACCACCGCGATCGATCATCTCCTTTGAGGAACTGGCGAGTGACTTCACGTCATACTTCGCCGCCAAGGTCGCCAGACCAGAAGGCCCCCACTGCATGATGAAAATCAGTCAGGGGGAAGACGAATCCGATGCAGATTACATCGACCGGGTGGATGAAATTGTCCTCACCGGCGAGCCCATCAGCGACGAGCTCGCTCTCTACTCAGTCCTGGGGGGATTCTATGGTCATTCGCCCATGTTTAGGCATCTCACAAAGGACATCCCCCCAACCTACGTGATCTTTCGCGCTAAGGCTGTCGACTTTCTGGCCAGGCAGAAGCTGCTCACCCTCCGCCTAGGCGAGAGAATGCCACCTCCTGTCCAAAAGATGACGATCGCCAAAACTAAGAAGGCGGTCGCCAAGCCACCCGGCGATCTCAAGGCCTTCGAGGATGTGGAAGCCCATCTCCTCCACAAGTTTAACCGAACTCCGACCGCATTTTTTACGCCATTAAGGGGCGCGAACTGCTAAACAAGCCGAAGGCTATAAGGGACCACGGTCATCTGGACCACAATCAATATTGTGCCTACCATAAGAGTCCCGGCCACAGCAACAACCAATGCCGCGACCTCCTCACAAAACTCTGGAGATTGTTCGAGGAGGGCAAGTTGGACAGCTTATTGGCTTAGCCAGAGCCCCATCAATCTCTCGATACGGTCACCAGAGTCGAACGCAAATAGTCCGAAAAGCTCATACAAGCCGACCCCTCGATCAACCTCGGCGACCGAATCCATATACTTCAATCAAGAGGAGGAAACTTCGGAAGTCTCTCCCCGATTCCCTCCTCATCAAACCAAAGGCTACTGCCTGAGCAAACCCTTCGAAAAAGAGTATGACTCACTCGCCCTCTAAAGTTCGTCATAAACATGATGGACCTAGGCAGCGATTACCTCCCCTAGTACAACGTATACCGTCGAGGATCGTCATCTGACATGATGGTTCGAGGTATAAAAGTGCTGCCATGGTCACGAAAACAGATAAAACTGACGATCTGTCCATGCAAGGTTCCTTTGGGCTTCAATCGCTCGCCCTTCGTTTAAATACGAGGCGGGCATAGCCTGAGGACTCTCCAAAGATAAATCAGAAGATGACTCGCTCGCCCTCTAAAGTTCGTCATCAACATGAAGAACAAGGCCAGCGATCGCCTTCCCTTACACAGCGTATACCATCGAGGATCATCATCTGACTTGATGGTCTGAGGTAGAAGAGTGTCGACATGGTCGTGGAGGACGATGGAACCGTTCTCTGTGCCCTTGCAAGGTCCCTTTGGGCCACGATCGCCCGCCCTTCGTTTAAATATGAGGCCGGTGTAGTCTGAGGGCCCTCCAAAACAGATCTGTGGACACGTTGGCCCGCCCTCAAAGGTCCATCACTTAACGTGGTGGGTCCCTCCCCCCGTCACAACATATACCATCGAGGGTTGCCATCTTAATGGCGGCCCGAGGTAGAAAAGTGCTAACAAGACACGGTCGTGGAGTTGAATAATCCGGCGACGCCCCGCGCAAGGAATCCTCCAGACCAAGACCGCACGCCCTTCGTTTAAATATGAGGCGAGGCGCAACCTACGGAGGACCCTAACAATTAAGTGAGTCGCGAATGTCGCTCGCGCACAACACACGGTCGTGGAGGTCAGGCCATCGAACTCCGTGATCGTGCACGGTTCCTCAAGACCGAGATGGACGGCCTTCCTCGAGGAATATGCAAAATTGAAGACCGCTCACTCAACGACTTATTTTCGTCCCCTTACTTTCACTAAGTGAACAAAAACAAGGGGGAAGGGCGGATCTATGTATACGACGATCGTCCCTATTCAATTACATATGGAGATCGGCATTTTTCAGATGTTTGTGCAGCGATCGAATTTGTTGTAATAATTATTTATATGAGTTTATCAATTCACTTGGAGCTATACACGCAACAATCTCTCCTCACACATTTGTACAAAGTCATGCAAAGACTCAGAAAAGCAATCATTCAAGTAATAAATCGAAGAAACAAACATTCATTTCATTACTTGAAGTATCAGAGTACATACACGGTCGCCCGAAGGCCTAAGTACAACAAAGCTACAAAATTACAAGGCAAAAGCTAAAACAAAAAGGACAGACTCTCATGATGTCCCAGCCTGGCCTTCGCCTACAACCACTGGATCGGCCCGCGACCCTTCACCAGCTTCCGAAGCCGCCTCCCCGTCCTCCGGGGCATTTGGATGAATAAGATTTCTGGGAGTCGGGTACCAGCTCAGGCCCATGCCGATTTCCGGGAGATCCAAGATCGGCACAGAGAAGGCAGGATGAAGAGGGTGCTCCAGCGCGTATGCCTTGAAGTTTTCAGCAAGAGGGCCGACCTCCAGCCCTCCCTTCTTAGCAGCACAGAATGAGTTAGCGAACGCCATGTAATAGGAAAACTCGCTGATGAACTCTACGTTGAGAAAGGGATCGGCCTCGGTCGCCTGCAGCTTCCCCTTCAACTCCGCAACCGCCTGTTGCGCTCTCTAGCTCGGTCTCCTTAGCAGCCGTCTCTCCCTTCGATGACGCCAGCTCACTAGTCAGCCGAGCGACAGTCACCTTCAGCTGATCGGCCTCCTTCTGAGCGGCCGCATGCGACCGACGGGCATCTATCATCTGGTCCCGAAATAGGTCGATCGTCGCCCGGGCTCGCTCATAATTCTCTCTCTCCAGCTTAAGATCTTGACTCGCCCGTTTAGCTGCATCCAAGGAGTCTTTTTCCATAGCCACAATCCTGTCGGAGAACTCGGAGTTCTCTTTCCGAGCGGCCTCAAGGTCTGCCTGAAGATGATAAATAGAAAGACGCCCCTCGAATTCCTTCACAGCCTGGGCAGCCATCGTCGCCGCCTGGAGGGAGAGAGCGAAATCAGCCTGCATTGTGTTCCCGGACCGCTGGTGGGCGATCGCATCCAAGTCGGTCGTCCAGGCCTTTGGCAAAGTAGAAACAGCCCGGTTGACACATAGTGGGACATCGCAGGCCGCGCAAGGAGATCGGCTCGCGAGAAAATCCAACACCAGCGGAGGGTGTAGGCTCATCCACCGGGGGACCCCGGTGATCGGAGGCGCGGCGATCGGCACCTCACCGGCAGGGGCAGAAACTGGAGGTTCCCCCGACCTTTGCCGCTTGTGGTTCGATCGGAGTCCTTCCTCCCGAACCTCCTCCTCCGCCACGATCAGCTCTACGCGAGGCCCCACTACACGATCGGAGTCCTTCCTCCCGAAGGAGGCATATCAGTGGATCCAACCCACTATAGAGGACTTATTGGATAACTCCTTTACCTAACTGCAAGCAGACCAGACATATCATATGCCATATGAGTGTGTGCACAATTTCAATCCAAACCCAAACGGTCTCACTAGGACGCAGCTAAGAGGATTATCAGATACCTTAAGTCTACAACCAATGTTGGATCATGGTATCCTAAAGATCACAACTTCGAGCTATCAGGATACTCAGATGCAAATTTTGCACGATGTAAGATTAATAGGAAAAGCACCAATGGAACGTGCCAATTCCTAGGAACCAGACTTATATCTTGGTTTAGTAAGAAGCAGGTATCTAACTCAATATCAACCACAGAGTCAGAATACCTAGCTGCAGGTAGATGTTGTGCACAGATTCTTTGGATCAGACAACAGCTAAGGGACTACAACATCATCGCAAATGAAGTTCCTATATGGTGTGACAACAATAGTGCAATTGCAATAACGAACAATCGAGTATTGCACTCCAGGACAAAGCACATTGATGTCAAACATCATTTCATCAGAGATCGTGTGCTAAATAAAAGAGTCAGAGTAGAAAGAGTCAGCACGGAGTTTCAGATTGCTGACATATTCACTAAACCTTTGCCAGAAGAAAGGTTTTTGGAGCTAAGCAGGGAATTTGGCCTACTAGATTAGGAATCTAGTACATACGAGAAAGCTACCTGATGATCAGAAAGTTACCTGGGGCAGAAAGCTAACTGATGCAGATCATACAAGGAAAAGTTAGCTGACCCATAGGCGACACAAGCTACCTGATGAAGAGCAGACAAGAAGTCAAACAGTCAACCAGCTAAGTTTTCCTATCCCTGACCGACTCTTGAATATTATATTATTATTTATATATACGTGGCAACTACAGGTTCACACGACTGCCACTGTGTCCAATTAAAAATTCAACCGTCATTTTTCAAATTCTCTAAAGTTGGACCGCCGCTTAATTTAATTTGTTATTAAATTCAAAATGACTTTTCCAATGGCTATTTAAGTCTGCGAGATCATTTTCCAGAAACTTTATCGTCTTCAAACTCGAGAAATCCTAATTTCCTAGAGCAAGAAAAACTCTTGAACATTCAATACACTCAGACGAAAAACTATCTTTTGCAGAAATGGAGGCCACCCAATACTTCGAAGGCATCAACCTCAAGATCGTGAAAGACCAGATAATTTTCAGCCTCGTGGTCGACTTTGAAGGCTTATTGGAGGCGAATCTGGCATCGGATATGCACTTTATCATCCGTACGATGAAGAAGAATGGGATCTATCCATTTCTGGACATTAACCATAAATTTCTCTACAAGGAAGCATTTATTTCTTTCTTCAAGGAAGCCGAAGTCACTGAAGTGGGAATCAAAAGCTCGATTTATGGAGAAGAAGTGATGATTTCTCCTTAGACTATTGCAGAGGCGTTCGGAATGAGATCTCGGGGAATTGCTGTTGAAGCCCTCAAACAGAGCGCGGTGGAGATATGTGATTTTAAGAAAGAATACAGATATGTTTTGGATATCACCAATAATATTGTGATGGGGATGCCAGGCAGCTACGATCAGCTATCATCCGCCAAGTTTATGGTGTTGGGAGCCCTTATCCAGCATCAGAGGATTGGCTGGGCTGACTACATCTACAGGCAGTTGGTCTGCGAAGTCAACAAAGTGAACTGGATGGAAGATGAGAAGAAATTCAAAACTAAGCTAGCATTCAGAACCCAAATCAGTTGGATTTTGGAATTTCTTGGAAAAGCGAAAGGGAATGCAGACCCCTTTCATGTGAACAACAGACTTGGTCATCTAGACCAAGAGACATTGAAGAAACTGGGAGTAAAGAGGAAGGCAGCCCAATTACTGAAAGAAATGTCGAGTGGACCTACCCCCTACAGAGCGCCTTCGTACTCAGACAAAGACCGCTCTGATGCCACAGAAGTCACCTGCAGTCAGCAAGCCATCTGTAGAAAAAGATTCATCTGCAGAACACTCAGACTCAGATGATACCCCTCTGGCACTGAGATTCAAGAGGAAGGCACCAGTTGCAGAGGAGTTGGTTCAAGTTACTTCATCTCCAGATCACTCACCGAAAAGGCCGAGATGCCCTGATTTTGAAGAAGCAGAGCAGCTCCTACAGTCACCTGCACCTGAGCCATCTGAAGACACTGCAGCTCAGATGCAGATAGTTACAACTCCTGCACCTACTCCTACCCTTGAAGAGGATCAGCCTGATAACTTGGACCTAATGGCTGACATAATCCCACTGCTGACCCTTCCTAGTATGACAGAGGAGGAAGAGGCAGATCTGATAATTAATATCCCTGAAGCAGGATTTTATCTAAATC
Source organism: Orobanche coerulescens (assembly GCA_033398695.1). Taxonomy (NCBI): domain Eukaryota; kingdom Viridiplantae; phylum Streptophyta; class Magnoliopsida; order Lamiales; family Orobanchaceae; genus Orobanche; species Orobanche coerulescens. The sequence goes on along the minus strand of CM065809.1, from coordinate 39,266,101 downwards.
TTTTGGAGAATAATCCATTGGAGCTGACAATCGAACAACTACACCTGGTAAAACATCATTCCCTCAAAGTTTCATTTATCAATATTTATGAGGAATGGAAGAATTTAAAATCTCTTTCATTTACTCAATTACAATTGTCTGTTGAGAAGAGTAGCTGGGAATATCCCCAGGCTACAGAGCAACTTCTCGTGAGTTTTTGTCATGAGACAAATGTGATTTTGATGCTCCATGAGAACTAGTACTTGTCCAATTTCAAAAATAACATGGACCAGTTCGTCCTCTTTGTTATGGAGGGTGTGTTGGCTAGGAAAGTAGTTGAAAATGAAGATGAAGGAGAAGTGGAAAAAGAAAAAGGGACCAGGATAGAAGAAGTTGAAAAAGAAGAATCTGAGATAAGAGTGGAAGAAGAAGAAAACATAGAAGTTGAAAATGAAGAATCTGAGATAAGAGTGGAAGAAGAAGAAAAAATAGAAGAAGTTGAAAAACAGCCTGGATAAGAAGTTGAAAATGAAAAAACAGAAGAGATTGACGAAGATGACGAAGGAGAAGAAGTTTAAGAAAAAGGAGATGAAGAAAAGAAGGATGAAGATGATGATGTTGATGAGCCTGGGGCACCTAATCAAGCCTTCAGCTCACATCAGTCAGATGATGAGGATGACAGATCAGGGACCCCTGACAAAACCCCATCTGATCAACCACCTGTAGACAGGAGTCTGCCATCAGACAGGTCAGCTGCCAAGCGACCTGTAGTTGTTTAAAGCTCTGGAGAAAACCCACCTTAGGCAGCACCTATCTCCTCCGAGATGACTGACCTGATCAGGCCCCTAGTACAAGAAACAGTTGACAAGGTGATAGCAACTGACATCAAGCCTAAACTCCAGTCCCTCAATTCAAAAATGGACACCTTGCTGCAGAAAAAGGATCATTCCCCTCCACTTACTAATTCCAGAATGCCTCTAGACATGTCTGATTGGATTGCAAGAGTGGAACAGCGGCTAGCTATATTAATCGATGCTGGAAAAAAGGGAGGTGTGAGAGGACAAGGGGAAGAAAAAGGAAAGCTGTAAGAGCAAATCAAAAACCCCATCAGGAAAGGAGAAGATTCTGTTGAAGAAGTCAGAGAGGAACTGAGGACCAAGGCAAGGCATGACCTCTCTCTGATACAAGCTGGGACTTCTAATCTGAAGAGAAAAGAGATGGATGCTGATGACCAACCTGCAGTCAAGAGGATGAGAACCAGACTGGGGGATGAGCTAATATATGGATGGGAAAGCAAAGAACTTTGGTATGTTGAGGAGTTTTTACCTGCTGAATATTGTCTAATTTGGAGAGAGGTAAAGAAGCAGTTCATTGAAAAGTATAGCTCTGGGAGTTACTCCAGGATAAAGACTGCTCCTCACAATAGACGTATACTAATTACATGGACTCAACCTGGCCAAAGATCTGGGCTATTCAAACAAAATATGCAAAGAAATTTGATGCCTCCCCAGAATCCCAGAGTTCAGAGTTGAAGAAGCTCCTGCCTTAATGAATAATGAGTTGGATGAGTTGGCCCTTCAGAAAGAAATCAAGAAGCTATGTGTAGAGCACAACTTCTCATCTGCAGAGGAGCAAGCATTTGCCTCTCTGATTATTAAGAGGACATATGGCTTAGCACCTATCTCCAAACGACCTATTGATGCAAAACTTCCGAGGTCTCTCCCTCCAGGTAAGCAGCCTGCGAGAAGAGGAAGAGGGAGAGTTAGATAGGAATTTTATATTTTACTTGTAAATTTTTACTTTGGAATTCACTTGTAAACTTTTGCATTACTTGTAAAAAATTTCTGTATTTTTGATCATTCAAAACAACACTATACTTGTAATCATCAATGAAAGTTTTATAACAATCATTTGAATAACAACTACTAGTTGTCTCAAAAGAAGACTGAGTTTGATTTGTGTCTTGCACTTGATCATGTGCAGACTTGTCTACATTTGAATATTTTGTTTTAAATTTTGCCATCAGGAAAATAGGGGGAATTTGTTAGGAATACTTATTAGATTTTGATGATGTCATACCTGTATTTGATTATTCAAATGTATGTTTTAAATACTTGGTAAAATGTAACGAAGAACCAAATGAGTATCCTCTGTAGGCCATGTAACTTAGGCTAAGAAACTGTAGAAGCCAAGCCGCAGACAAGTGTAAATCAAAGAAGTCTTGGTCAACTCAACTGTTCAGAGAAGATTGACCACATACGACTTATCATCAGGCAACATTCTGAAGAAAGTAATTTATCAGAGAAGTACTGGTCAAAATAATTATCAGAGAAGTTTGACCAATCTATAGTCAAGTAATCAGACGGAGTCCAGTCAACTGAATTTTGACCATCAGATCAGATAAGTTCATCAGGTCAAAAGACTTCAAACAGATCGTCAGATCAGAGAAGATTCATCGGGACAGAGAACTTTATCTCAGAGAAGTTACAACAGAGAAGTCCGACATCAGATAAGATTGACTATACGTCATACAGTTTGACCAGGAGAGATTAGATAAGTGATTATCCAAGTAACTCAGTCCATGTCAGCATGCGTTGAAAAGTCAATAATTACGGAAAGCCACATGCAGGCGTAGAGAGACAAACTGGAGAGATTCTCGGAAAGCAATGAATTAAATATTCATCGAGATCCACACTCTGAAGACTTTATGCATATTATAATCTAAAGATTCGGCGCTACAACGTGAAAGTCCTCACAACGGTCGGAATTGAATTAAATTAAGGGGATCCAGCCTTGCAACGTTCGAAAAGAAAAACAAAGAAGTCCATATCTCCAACAAACGGATTTGTTACAGTAAGTGCAACGGCTATGAAGGAAGCTCAAGGATCGAACTCCATAAATATCTGAAGATTTGAACTGAGCAAAATACACAACGAAGCGAACAAAGCTGTAATACCCTCTAATTTGAAACTTTTGAAAGACGATTAAATAACTTAAAACATTTAATTATATTTAACCTAAGTATTATAAACACTAATGCTTGAGCATTTCACAACTTTACTAACCTTTAAGACTTATGATAATTAAAAGTTACAACCATATACATGTGTATTAAATTCACACGCCTAATATTTTCTTTTGGGCCGAGTATATGGAGTTTATTTCAAGTGACCATAAGATAAATAAGCCCAAGTCCATTATTGAAACTAAATAAGGAATGAGATATCAATCCCATATGTCACGTTACCAATATTCTCTCATCACGGCATTCCTTGATTTTCTTCCTCTCTCTCAGCACACGTTAAATACACATATCACACACAAAGAAAACCCTAAGAATACATACAAACACATCGGCTGCTACCACTCTTCATAAATTCTTTCTCGTTCAAAAGCAAAAGGCTGCAGAAGTGTCTTGATCGTGGCCTAAGATTCGGTTGGAGTTTTCTTGTGTTCGGCTCGTTTGTAGGCTGGTATTTGATCTTTCTATGTCTCTCCTTTGTGTCACGCTACAAGTGTAACAAATCCAAACCTTGTTCAATTCCTCTTCCTTTTCTTATTTGATCATGTCGTAGGGTAAAAAGAATTAGGGTTATGTGGATGTTTTGATTGGGACAGTTTTGATAGTCGAACTTGTATGCATCACACAATGAGTTTCATAAATGTTCTATTCGGTATTTTTGCTCTAAAACTCAGTTTAGGGTCTTAGTAAAGTATTCCAATTAGTTTGGATGGATTTGAGTTTGATTTAGTCCTATTTTTGAATTTTATGAGACGATATGTCAAAACTCTATTTACAGAATATTAGAGTCGGATTGAGAAGGGTGAATCTCGATGATACCAAAGTGTTTTTCTGAGTTTCTTGAGTCCAAAACTAAGTTTAAAGAGTTTACTAACTGATCCATTTGGTTTGGAGTGATTTCGAGTTATTATGGTCGTATTTTTGATTTTTGTGTGATTGAGTGTCTAATCTGAAATTCGGGAGTCTGAAATCAGTCCACTTTGTCGATTTTTTATTCAAAAACTATAATGCGTTGGGCCATGAAACTCTCCAGTATATAACTTCCATATGAGTAGTAATACCATGAATGTTTGGGAATTTTTCCTGGATGTTTTGTTAGGTCTTTGAGGCGAATACTTTTTGGGTACAACTGCAGGTCGATTTTCTGAATAGTCTGAGTTTGAGTATTTTTCGTGTGAGGTTAAACTAAGAAATAAATTCTGGGAAAATTCGTGTGGGTTATAAAGACATTTAAGTACCTGTGTGAAATTTTGTGAACTTTAACTCTGAGTTCTGATGTGGTTCAAAAATTCATCAAGTTGTGACCTGTTCGTAGTTAAAAGCTGATAAAAAGGTTAAAAGGCTAAATAAGGGTTATGTGTGTATTATTGAACTTACGGGTTAAACTTATCATTTTCTAAACTAAAGGGCTTAACTTGTGAAACCATGTAACTTTATGATACTTATGTTTTATACCCTAATCTTACAATATTTGCACTATAAACCCTAAACTTATATAATTATCATTGTGAACCTTAAACTATTAATATTGTCACGTTTGATACCTTAAACTGATTAAATGATAACTTTGGATATTAATGACTAATGTTCTGAATCTGGAAACCTTCTAAATATGGAAACTTACAATTTATAGAAGTATACTAAAATGAGTAACCTAATTCAAATTGAACTTAAAGTAATACTTGGTATTTAATTCATATAGGTTCCGTGAAGCGGGAGTGATCCATCTCGTGTGACCTTTCTTTCCTTTTGCTTGCTTTGAATAAGGTACAGATATTCTGACCTTATCCCTTAAGGTTTCTCATGATTCATTCACAACGGTTTGATATTAGTTTTGATTATGATGCCTTTGATCCGAGCCTTCTCATTTTGGCTTTCTTATTTGATCTATGCCTTTGCTATGCTCCATTAGATTTGTAAACCTTTGATTATGAACCTATGCTTTGATCCTTTGCTATGAACTTATGAACATTTGATATGAACCTTTGATATGAACTTTGATATGATATGACATTTGAACCCTTCAGTTTGATACCCGAGCCAAGTTCGTTTCCTAGCCATGAAGGTAACATGGCCGTGTCATTGATGCACCAATGGCACGACTCTAGTGTGGTTGAGTGATGTTCCACACCGTCCCATTTGATATGATATGTGCACTTTATATTTGTTATGGCCAATATGATTTGTTCGGGGGCGTATGAATGCATCCTAGGTTCGATTTGTAATTGATTGGATATGACATGATTATGTTTTGATATGTTTGGTGATTGAGGCTTGTGTGCAATACACGTCTTTCACATGTTCGGGAATTAGCTACTCCATGGTTACTATGATATTGATTTGATTTGTGTTCGGGCTCGTGGTAGATTACTGACCTTTCCTTACTTTTGATATCCATTTGTTTATACCTCATGCTTTTCCCAAAGCACCGTACTTTATAAGTTCGTTCCTTATCTTTTGGTTTCGTTTATATATGTCTGTTCACTGGGATTTTTAAGCTCAGCCGCATTTTCCTTTTCCTGCGGCAGGTATCTAAGCTAGGAGCTGGGGTTGCTTTGGGGTTGAGAGTTGAGCTTGTGGAGACCTTACCCTAGTCATCTTAGATTTATTTTGCTATTGTTATGACGTTGTTTAGACTTGGATGATTTGTTATTCATCCCTTTGGAGTATTTCTTTTCGTTGAACTTATGTTTTGGTTTAAGTCATTTCGACTTAACTCCTTTTGATTATTTATGTTTAAGACTTCCGCTGTTCACCATGTTCATTATGTATGCTTTGATATGTCACCATAATGTGATGCTTCTACCCTTGTCGGGTTGGGGTGTTACAATTATGGTATCGGAGTTTTAGGTTCAACTTGTAGAGCTTAGGCTATGACCTGTGAGGATTTGGGTAGACATTAGGTTTCCTTCTGCGTATTTCCCTTTCATACTTCATCTTTATTTGACCTTACAAATCGTTTTGATGATCATTCAGATGGTGTATACGCGTAGATATCCTAATGGAGATAGTATCCATGACTTCGAGGCTATGATAGCCGCTTCTTTGACTAATGCTCTTCCGAATCTCTCTGCTGAATTGAGGACCAGAATCGTCGATGACATCAGAAATGGTGCTGGTTCGTCGGGTGGCGGTGCTCCACCTATCGGGATGCATGGTTGGATTGAAATGTTCACTAAGCTTAAGCCTCTTTCTTTCCGATCTGCTGCCACCCCCACATAGGCAGAAGATTGGATCACACATATGGAGAAGTTGTTCAAGGTCTTGGGTTGTGGTGATGAATTCAAGACGCATCTGGCTGCCTTCAAGTTGGAAGGTGATGCGTTGAATTGGTGGAAGGCGTATGTTCTAGCTAAGGGAGAGAATTTTTCTGACACTTGTGCGTGGAATACTTTCCGTGACATCTTCTATAAGCAGTACTTTCCTTTCTCCGAGCAGCAAAGGTATGAGCACGAGTATGGGGCTATTCATCAGTTGGATCGGGAATCGTCCAGAGAGTATATGCAGAGGTTTATGAGGTTAGCTAGTTTTGTTGGACCGATTGCGGGTGATGCTCATAGGCAGGCTAGGCACTTTAAGTGGGGGCTGAAGAAGTGGATATTAGATCGGATCGTGAATAGTGATTACACCGATGTTTCACTAGTAGCGGACGCGGACCGCAATATTGGGTTACTTCATGCTGATAGGGGTTTGAACAAGAGGGATAGGGATGGTGATCGTATTAACTACAGGGGTCGTCAGGACCAGGGTCATGAGCATAGGGGTCGTCAGGACTAGGGTATTGAGCACAGGGTCGCCAGGATCGGGGTTTTGATGAGAGGCGATAGGAGTACAGGGGTCAGGATCAGAGGGTTACTGGGAGGAATGGGAATGACCGTCAGGGTCATGGCAACAACAACCAGCATCAGTACAGGTATCATTCGACCCGGGGTTCTCAGCAGGGTCGTTCTTCAGGTTCATCGGGACAGAGGAGGCCTACTGAGACCTTACCTCCTCCACCTCTCTGTGCTACTTGCTGAAAGCCTCACCCGGGCGTTGGTCACAAAGCTACTGGAGGATGTTTCACTTGCGGGTCCACTAATCACAAGTTGAGGGATTGTCCCCAGTAGAAGCGGATTACATCAGTGAACTCCGCTAATCCAGCTCCTACTATGGGTCGTGTTTATGCTACGATGTGTGATCAGGTAGCAAACTCATCAGGTACTATTACCGGCATTCTTTACATTGGTGATCGTATAGTTTTTGCATTATTTGATAATGGTGCCACACACTCCATTATATCTGTTGCATTTGCCAAGAAACTTAATATGACCCAAACACCACTAACAAATCGTATATCCATCTCAACACCAATGAAAAACCATGTACTCATTGAACATGAATATGTGAATTGTCCCTTACGGTTTGATGACCGCATTCGTCTGGCGAATTTGCTACCTATTGATATGATCGATTTTGATGTGATTTTGGGCATGGATTGGTTGGATTCGCATAGAGCTACCATTGATTGCCATGCCAGAAATGTGATCTTCGGCAACTTGCATCAGCCTGATTTTATTTATCATGGTTCTCAACCTCTTAAATCTGCTAAAATCATTTCTGCTATGAAGGCACGAACCTTGATTTCCCATGGTTGCCAAGGTTTTCTGGCTTCTATTAAAGATACATCTTTGAAGAGTCCTAGTATTGAAAGTCTTCCTGTGGTACGAGAGTTTCCCGATGTTTTCCCTGACGAACTTCCTGGTATACCTCCTTCTAGGGAAGTTAAGTTTAGCATTGAGTTGATCCCAGGTCCTGAACCTATTTCCAAAGCTCCATACCGTATGGCGCCCTTAGAGTTGAAGGAGTTGAAGGAACAGTTACATGAACTCTTGGAGAATGGTTTCATCCGACCCAGTGTTTCTCCTTGGGGTGCGCCTGTTTTGTTTGTTAAGAAGAATGATGGAAGTATGCGACTGTGTATCGACTATCGTGAGCTTCACCGTATCACTATCCGTAATCGTTATCCTCTTCCACGTATCGATGATTTGTTTGATCAATTGCAAGGGGCTAAGTTCTTTTCGAAAATCGATTTGAGGTCCGGTTATCACCAATTACGTGTGAAGGATCAAGATGTTCCTAAGACCGCGTTCCGTACCCAATATGGTCACTACGAGTTTTTAGTTATGCCCTTCGGTTTGACAAACGCTCCTGCTGTATTTATGGATCTTATGAATCGCGTATTCCACGAGTATCTCGACAAGTTCGTTATTGTTTTCATCGACGACATCCTTGTTTATTCCAAGACTGAAGGAGATCATGAGCAACATCTCCGGATTGTTTTGGAGACTCTTCGGCAGCAGAAGTTGTATGCCAAGTTTTCGAAGTGTGAGTTTTGGCTAAAGCAAGTTGCATTCCTTGGTCATATTGTATCCGCAGATGGCATCACCATGGATCCATTGTTGTGGGAAAATCCCTCACAATATGCCGCAAGTGCACGGTGTCAACAAGTAATAAAGTGATAAGTAAAGTATCGTTCCCATGAGGACTGATTTCACTAAGTACCAAAATATAGTCGACTCCCAATTTTATTTGAAGAACAATTAAATAGAGTTTAAATCTAAGCTAATTACAGAAAATAAATAATAGTACTAATAATAATAATACTAATAAGGGCGTAGGATTATGATTTTCACCTCAAACAATCAAGAATGATATTTATTCAATTCAATTCACTTTTATTCAATTGATTGTAAGCCAGGAATTCCTAAATTATTCTAAAGCCTTTCCCAAGGTCGATAGAAAATACTACGAATTATTAACTCGATATATCCCTATTCGAATTAGATAATTAATAGCTAAAACAGTTCAAGAATTCCCACAATAAATATGGCTTCACAATTCCATGAGTATATCCCTATCTCACGAAAATTATGATTCGTCTCACAAGAACTATGCCTAAATTTCATCTCCTGAATCCATAAAGACATTCAAAACAAATTAACTGTTGGCCAGACAATTAAAAAGCATTAAGAACAGTAAGAAGAATCCAATTCAATAGAATAATGAGTAAATCGAAATAATAATAAATAATCAAACCGTCATGAAATCGGCTACAATCACAATCCTACTCGAATAGATCTAGAAATTAAGATGCAGAAAAACTAAGCAAAATCGTAGGGAGTCCGTGGTCTTGTCGTCGCCCACAAATCTCCTCCTTGTGTTCTTCGCCCTAGCTCTGATCGATCCCCTCCAGATGATCCCCCTTTTCTTCAGCCCTTCAATGCTTATTTATAGTCGTCATCAGCCTCCAAAACGCGTCCGTGAGATTAGGTCGAGAACAGGCTCCAAAACGGCCCAGAAACGCGGAGTATTCAGCAAAACCGCCAGGTGGGCCGCGGCTCACTTAATCTGTGCCGCGGCCCCTTAACGCCCAGTGCCCATATTTGGGCGCATTTTTCCTCCTGGGCCGCGGCTCACTTATGCTGTGCCGCGGCCCAGAGTACAGTTTGCCTGGGGCTTCGCTGGGGCCTTGCGTGTGCCGCGGCTCACTTGGTTTGTGCGGCGGCTCATGACCAAAAACTGCTGTTTTCGCCCGTTTTTCATCGTTTTGGCTTCCGGACTCCGATTTCCTGCAAAACATATAAGAATAGTGCATTAAAAGCTCATTTATGATGAATTAGGCTCAAGATGGACATAAAATAATGATAAATAAGCACATAAAAATAAGCCTAACAAATACCCCCAAACTTGAGACTTTGCTTGTCCTCAAGCAAAAATCAATTTTAAACGAAATGTATCGTGAATAATCATGCAAGTCCATAATGCTCAACTTAATCAATACTACCTTGAAGATCTCAAAGAATAGTACAAGTATCGTAATAGCGAGTCACATCCAAGACACTGATTCCACTAAGTAACCAATTTTAGCCCTAATCAATTGTTCATGAAGAAAATCAAGCTCAAATATTAACAAGCGTAAATTTAATCGACCACCAATATGAAGGGTTGAAATAAACAAGCTAATTCGCCCAGTCCCATAGTCTAGTGGCAAAAATATATCAAGAGTTTCATCATAAAAAATAACCCTCAGACAGTATTCCCTTATATATGCCCGATAAGATGATTCGAGTTGACCACTAGGTTCAGATCTCGGGATGTTTCATCGGGATAATCCTAGGGTGGAATTCCATTCTCATGTATTGGGGAACTGTTTGATGTAAGAGACACTTATGGGGCACATGGATGCTTCTAGTTACTAAGTTACCCTCTACAGCGGAGAAACAACTCGAATAGCTATTCCCGCATGTCCGATTCAAGGTTGCTGTTTTACGCGAGAATAAAAAACGGGTCACGTGAATACCCCCGGTTACTAGGCTTCCTATCATCGGTAATGTGATATTTCTAAATTTTTAATCTATTCAGGATTGTCGTTTTACGCGAGAGTAAACAACGGGTCACGTGAATACCCCTGGTTACTAGACTTCCCATCATAGAACATGTATGAATTCTCGACTTGTTTGGGAAAAACTGTCCGACTCTAAACTCAATTCAAGGGCTAACAAGACTCATATTACTGGATGACTAGCTATACGAAAAGTTTAACCAAATGTATAAACGGTGATTTGAAAACACGTATGTCTCCTTTCTTATCTGCTAAAATTTCTACAAAAACGATAAAATTTCGGACCTAATTGAATACTCAACGGAAACAGAAATCGCTGACTACAACTCGACTAAACTCAACCGTTTCTTCCAAGATAAATCAGTATCGTAACATTAGTTGTACACACGGGAGCACGAAAAATTCACGTTTTTAACAAAAACCATCAACAGCATGCGAGGACAGTAAAGCAATGATGAAATCACAATTTATAACCAAGAAAAATTAAGAAAATATCGCATGCTTCAATCTATTCCACTACACATAAAAGCATCGACAATAAAACTCATGTAAAAATAAAAGAGATAAGGAACAGTGAAACTTATTCCAAATGTCTTCTTGAACACCAGCACATGTCTGAGTGGAAACGTCGATCAATCCATACTTCAAAAAAGGTTCAACATCACAAGGGACCCCCCAAACTTAGTCTCTAGTCATGAGATAACAATAGACATTAAATCAAGAAAGACTAAAATATGAAGAATAATAACTCATTGGGGTTATAAAGAAATATTAGAGAAATCAGGGCCAACAAGAATACACGAATCCAAACGAAATAACAAACAAAGGAAAAAATTTATAAACGAAAAATCAAATAAAAACAACTAACTAGAAAGCAAGTAAAATGATGGGTTGCCTCCCATCAAGCGCTCTATTTTACGTCTTGAGCACGACGTGACAAAAAAAGTTTAACGTGTCTTTTTTCTAGGGAGATTGCCAAATGCCCCCTTCTTGCAATCTATAAGCCTCTTATTCCATAAGGGAGGCTTTGGTGCATGCCCGGTTGCCAAAAATAATGAGTAAGAATAATTATGCGGACAACCAAAAAATGATGGAAGAATATAATAATGATAAGGCATGAAAAAATAAGCAGAGTTCGAATGGGTAAATAATAAAGACTTATCATGAACAACCTCATTAGAACTCGAAGAACCAGCCTCAACAAAATCAGAAGTAATGGGGTCACTCTCTCCCATTATAGATTTAGGAAAGATTATGCGCGGAACCGTTAATAAATTTTTTGGCACAAAAGTGTTCGCCTTATTAGTCGAAGTTTGATGACAATTTAATGAAATTTCTTTGGAAACATCATCAATGGTAACTTCTTCTACAGGTTCATCACATTTTATGTAATTATCGGGTGCTGGGGAATCGACCCTAAAACTTAGCATGTCTTTCTTCTCAACCTCCCCCTCAACTTCACTACTAAATATATGAGCTGGAATACAACCATAGTGAATCTCAAGACCACGACGTGCACATTCTAGCTCAAAAAGGGTACTATCAGGATTTTTGAGAACGTCTACACATTGTTCAAGCATGGTCTTTAATCGAAATTTATGAAATGCCAAGGGCCACGATACTCAAAGGAAAACATAATGGAGAAAATAAAAATATAGGAACTAACAAGAAAAACTTCAAATTAAAATTAGAGTCGCTTGGTATTGATATTAGCGAAAAATCAATCCCCGGCAACGGCGCCAAAAACTTGTTGTGGGAAAATCCCTCACAATATGCCGCAAGTGCACGGTGTCAACAAGTAATAAAGTGATAAGTAAAGTATCGTTCCCACGAGGACTGATTTTACTATGTACCAAAATATAGTCGACTCACAATTTTATTAGAAGAACAACTAAATAGAGTTTAAATCTAAGCTAATTACAGAAAATAAATAATAGTACTAATAATAATAATAATAATAATACTAATAAGGGCGTAGGATTATGATTTTCACCTCAAACAATCAGGAATGATATTTATTCAATTCAATTCACTTTTATTCAATTGATTGTAAGCTAGGAATTCCTAAATTATTCTAAAGCCTTTCCCAAGGACGATAGAAAATACTACGAATTATTAACATGATATATCCCTATTCGAATTAGATAATTAATAGCTAAAACAGTTCAAGAATTCCCACAATAAATATGGCTTCACAATTCCATGAGTATATTCCTATCTCACGAAAATTATGATTCGTCTCACAAGAACTATGCCTAAATTTCATCTCCCGAATCCATAAAGACATTCAAAACAAATTAACTGTTGGCCAGACAATTAAAAAGCATTAAGAACAGTAAGAAGAATCCAATTCAATAGAATAATGAGTAAATCGAAATAATAATAAATAATCAAACCGTCATGAAATCGGCTACAATCACAATCCTACTCGAATAGATCTAGAAACTAAGATGCAGAAAAACTAAGCTAAACCGTAGGGAGTCCGTGGTCTTGTCGTCGCCCACAAATATCCTCCTTTTGTTCTTCGCCCTAGCTCTGATCGATCCCCTACAGATGATCCCTCTTTTCTTCAGCCCTTCAATGCTTATTTATAGTCGTCATCAGCCTCCAAAACGCGTCCGTGTGATTAGGTCGAGAACAGGCTCCAAAATGGCCTAGAAACGCGGAGTATTCAGCAAAACCGCCAGGTGGGCCGCGGCTCACTTAATCTGTGCCGCGGCCCCTTAACGCCCAGTGCCCATACCTGGGCGCATTTTTCCTCCTGGGCCGCGGCTCACTTATGCTGTGCCGCGGCTCAGAGTATAGTTTGCCTGGGGATTCGCTGGGGCCGTGCGTGTGCCGCGGCTCAGTTGGTTTGTGCCGCGGCTCATGACTAAAAACTACTGTTTTCGCCCGTTTTTCATCGTTTTGGCTTCCGGACTCCGATTTCCTGCAAAACATATAAGAACAGTGCATTAAAAGCTCATTTATGATGAATTAGGCTCAAGATGGACATAAAATAATGATAAATAAGCGCATAAAAATAAGTCTAACAAATACCCCCAAACTAAAGCCTTTGCTTGTCCTCAAGCAAAAATCAGTTTTAAACAAAATGTATCGTGAATAATCATGCAAGTCCATAATGCTCAACTTAATCAATACTACCCTGAAGATCTCAAAGAATAGTACAAGTATCGTAATAGCGAGTCACATCCAGGATACTGATTCCACTAAGTAACCAATTTCAGTCCTAATCAATCGTTCATGAAGAAAATCAAGCTCAAAGATTAACAAGCATAAATTTAATCGACCGCCAATTTGAAGGGTTGAAATAAACAAGCTAATTCGCCCAGTCCCACAGTCTAGTGGCAAAAATATATCAAGAGTTTCATCATCAAAAATAACCCTCAAACAGTATTCCCTTATATATGCTCGATAAGATGATTCGAGTTGACCACTAGGTTCAGATCTCGGGATGTTTCATCGGGATAATCCTAGGGTGGAATTCCATTCTCATGTATTGGGGAACTGTTTGACGTAAAAGACACTCATGGGGCACATGGATGCTTCTAGTTACTAAGTTCCCCTCCACAGCGGAGAAACAATTCGAATAGCTATTCCCGCATGTCCGATTCAAGGTTGCTGTTTTACGCAAGAGTAAACAACGGGTCACGTGAATACCCCCGGTTACTAGGCTTCCTATCATTGGTAATGTGATATTTCTAAATTATTAATCTATTCAGGGTCGTCGTTTTACGCGAGAGTAAACAACGGGTCACGTGAATACCCCCAGTTACTAGACTTCCCATCATAGAACATGTATGAATTCTCGACTTGTTTGGGAAAAACTATCCGACTCTAAACTCAATTCAAGTGCCAACAAGACTCACATTACTGGACGACTAGCTATACGAAAAGTTTAACCAAACGTTAAACGGTGATTTGAAAACACGTATGTCTCCTTTCTTATCTGCTAGGATTTCTACAAAAACGATAAAATTTCGGACCTAATTGAATACTCAACGGAAACAGAAATCGCTGACTACAACTCGACTAAACTCAACCGTTTCTTCCAAGAGAAATCAGTATCGTAACATCAGTTGTACACACGGGAGCACGAAAAATTCACGTTTTTAACAAAAATCATCAACAGCATGCGAGGACAGTAAAGCAATGATGAAATCACAATTTATAACCAAGAAAAATTAAGAAAATATCGCATGCTTCAATCTATTCCACTACACATAAAAGCATCGAAAATAAAACTCATGTCAAAATAAAAGAGATAAGGAACAGTGAAACTTATTCCAAATGTCTTCTTGAACACCAGCACATGTCTGAGTGGAAACGTCGATCAATCCATACTTCAAATAACGTTCAACATCACAAGGGACCCCAAACTTAGTCTCTAGTCATGAGATAACAATAGACATTAAATCAAGAAAGACTAGAATATGATAGAATAATAACTCATTGGGGTTATAAAGAAATATTAGAGAAATCAGGGCCAACAAGAATACACGAATCCAAACAAAATAACAAACAAAAGAAAAAATTTATAAACGAAAAATCAAATAAAAACAACTAACTAGAAAGCAAGTAAAATGATGGGTTGCCTCCCATCAAGCGCTCTATTTTACGTCTTGAGCACGACGTGACAAAAAGAGTTTAACGTGGCTTTTTTCTTGGGAGATTGCCAAATGCCCCCTTCTTGCAATCTATAAGCCTCTTATTCCATAAGGGAGGCTTTGGTTCATGCCCGGTTGCCAAAAATAATGAGTAAGAATAATTATGAGGACAACCAAAAAATGATGGAAGAATATAATAATGATAAGGCATGAAAAAATAAGCAGAGTTCGAATGGGTAAATAATAAAGACTTATCATGAACAACCTCATTAGAACTCGAATAATCAGCCTCAACAAAATCAGAAGTAATGGGGTCACTCTCTCCCATTATGGATTTAGGAAAGATTATGCGCGCCACCGTTAATAAAATTTTTGGCACAAAAGTGTTCACCTTATTAGTCGAAGTTTAATGACAATTTAATGAAATTTCTTTGGAAACATCATCAATGGTAGCTTCTTCTACAGGCTCATCACATTTTATGTAATTATCGGGTGCTGGGGAATCGACCCTAAAACTTAGCATGTCTTTCTTCTCAACCTCCCCCTCAACTTCACTACTAAATATATGAGCTGGAATACAACCATAGTGAATCTCAAGATCACGACGTGCACATTCTAGCTCAAAAAGGGTACTATCAGGATTTTTGAGAACATCTACACATTGTTCAAGCATGGTCTTTTGTTTTGGAGGAGGGGGCTGACTGACCCTATTTGGCAAATTATTAAGAACATCGAAATTTATGAAATGCCAAGGGCCACGATACTTAAAGGAAAACATAATGGAGAAAATAAAAATATAGGGACTAACAAGAAAAACTTCAAATTAAAATTAGAGTCGCTTGGTATTGATATTAGCAAAAAATCAATCCCCGACAACGGCGCAAAAAACTTGTTGTGGGAAAATCCCTCACAATATGCCGCAAGTGCACGGTGTCAACAAGTAATAAAATGATAAGTAAAAGTATTGTTCCCATGAGGACTGATTTCACTATGTACCAAAATATAGTCGACTCACAATTTTATTTGAAGAACAATTAAGTAGAGTTTAAATCTAAGCTAATTACAGAAAATAAATAATAGTACTACTACTACTAATAATAATAATAAGGGCGTAGGATTATGATTTTCACCTCAAACAATCAGGAATGATATTTATTCAATTCAATTCACTTTTATTCAATTGATTGTAAGCTAGGAATTCCTAAATTATTCTAAAGCCTTTCCCAAGGACGATAGAAAATACTACGAATTATTAACATGATATATCCCTATTCGAATTAGATAATTAATAGCTAAAACAGTTCAAGATTTCACACAATAAATATGGCTTCACAATTCCATGAGTATATCCCTATCTCATGAAAATTATGATTCGTCTCACAAGAACTATGCCTAAATTTCATCTCCCGAATCCATAAAGACATTCAAAACAAATTAACTGTTGGCCAGATAATTAAAAAGCATTAAGAACAGTAAGAAGAATCCAATTTAATAGAATAATGAGTAAATCGAAATAATAATAAATAATCAAACCGTCATGAAATCGGCTACAATCACAATCCTACTCTAATAGATCTAGAAACTAAGATGCAGAAAAACTAAGCAAAACCGTAGGGAGTCCGTGGTCTTGTCATCGCCCACAAATCTCCTCCTTGTGTTCTTCGCCCTAGCTCTGATCGATCCCCTCCAGATGATCCCCCTTTTCTTCAGCCCTTCAATGCTTATTTATAGTCGTCATCAGCCTCCAAAACGCGTTCGTGTGATTAGGTCGAGAACAGGCTCCAAAACGGCCCAGAAACGCGGAGTATTCAGCAAAACCGCTAGGTGGGCCGCGGCTCACTTAATCTGTGCCGCGGCCCCTTAACGCCCGGTGCCCATACCTGGGCGCATTTTTCCTCCTGGGCCGCGGCTCACTTATGCTGTGCCGCGGCTCAGAGTACAGTTTGCCTGGGGCTTTGCTGGGGCCTTGCGTGTGCCGCGGCTCACTTGGTTTGTGCCGCGGCTCATGACCAAAAACTGCTGTTTTCGCCCGTTTTTCATCGTTTTGGCTTCCGGACTCCGATTTCCTGCAAAACATATAAGAATAGTGCATTAAAAGCTCATTTATGATGAATTAGGCTCAATATGGACATAAAATAATGATAAATAAGCGCTTAAAAGTAAGCCTAACATCCATCTAAGGTTGAGGCTATCACCAAGTGGTCGAGACCTACTAATGTGACTGAGGTTAGGAGCTTTCTGGGACTTGTTGGCTACTATCGACGTTTTATTGAGGGTTTCTCACGGTTGGTGTTACCTTTGACGCAACTGATGGGAAGGGTGAGAAGTTTGTTTGGACGGAGGAACGCGAGCAGATTTTCGAAGAGTTGAAACAAAGATTGGTATCGGCTCCTATTTTGACTCTTCCATCTGGTTCTGGGGGCTATCAGATTTATAGTGACGCGTCGAAGAAGGGTTTATGCTGTGTCCTTATGCAGCACGATAATGTGATTGCTTATGCTTCGAGGCAATTAAAACCTTATGAAGAGAATTATCCTACTCTTGATCTAGAGTTGGCTGCGGTGGTTTTTGCTTTGAAGATTTGGAGACACTACTTGTATGGCGAATCGTGTGATATCTTTACTAACCATAAGAGTCTCAAGTATATCTTCACCCAGAAGGAACTTAACATGAGACAAAGAAGGTGGTTGGAACTCCTCAAGGATTATGATGTGAATATTCAATACCATCCGGGCAAGGAGAATGTTGTTGCCGATGCGCTTAGCCGGAAGTCTGGTATGATTGCTAGTTTAGATATTGAGCCAAGGGTTGTTCATGATTTAGAACTTTTGGATGTTGAATTTTGTGTACGAGGTTATGATGGATATTGTGCTAGTATGAAGATAGAATCCAATCTTATACTAAGGATTAAAGAAGCTCAAAAGGATGATGGTGAGCTTTGGGCCGTGGTTCAGAATGTTCAGGAGGGTAAGCAGTCGGAGTTCAGGGTAGATGACTCTGGTGTGGTATGGTTTGAAAATCGACTTTGTGTTCCTAATGATCCAGATTTGCATGAGGCTGTGTTGTCAGAGGCCCATAGTTCCCCATTCACTATCCATCCTGGTTCTACCAAGATGTACAGGGATCTTAAGCAACACTTTTGGTTGAACGGCATGAAACAAGATGTACCCGTGTATGTTGCTAGATGTATGACTTGCCAGCAGGTCAAAATCGAACATCAGAGGGCTAGTGGTTTGCTGCAACCGTTAGATATTCCTACTTGGAAGTGGGATGAGATTTCCATGGACTTTGTTACTAGTTTTCCTCTTACTCGGAAAAGACATGATGCAATTTGGGTAGTCGTCGATCGTCTAACCAAATCTGCCCATTTCTTACATATTCGTATGGATTTTCGTGTTAGTAGATTGGCGAAAATTTTCCAACAGGAGATTGTTAGACTTCATGGTACTCCGACATCTATCGTGTCAGACAGAGATCGGCGGTTTACTTCTCGTTTTTGGAAAACCTTACATAAAGCTTGGTGTACACGTCTTAAGTTTAGCACGGCTTTTCATCCACAGATAGATGGTCAGTCTGAAAGGACCATTCATACTTTAGAAGACATGTTGAGGGCATGTGCTTTGGAGTGGACGGGAAGTTGGGACGAATACTTGTGCTTGGTGGAGTTCGCTTATAATAATAGTTGGCATGCTAGCATCAAGGCAGCACCGTATGAGCTTTTATATGGGAGAAAATGTAAAGCACCTATTTGTTGGGACGAGGTAGGTGAATGTGTGATCGAGGGGCCGGAACTTATTGAGATCACTAATGAGAAAGTGGTTGTATCCAAGGAGGAGCTGAAAGAGGCTCGCACTCGACAGAAGAGTTATGATGATAAGCATCGACGTGACTTGGAGTTTTAGGTTGGGGATCGTGTATTTCTGAAAGTATCGCCGTTCAGAGGTGTGAAACGTTTTGGGATCAAAGGGAAGATTAGTCCTCGATTCATTGGACCGTTCGAGATTCTTGAATGTATTGGGGAGGTTTATTATCGTTTGGCTCTACCTCCTCAGTTATCACATGTTCATAATGTCTTCCATGTATCTCTGCTGAGGGGATACAATTATCATCCTTTGCATGTGGCATCTTATCCGTTTGATCAGATTCAACATGATATGTCTCTTTCAGAAGAACTTGAAGCTATTTTGGATCGACAAGATCGAGTCATGAGAAGCAAAGTCATTTCGTTTGTTAAAATTCTTTGGAAGAATCACCCAGAGTGTGAAGCTACCTGGGAAATCGAGGAATCGATACGAACCAGTTATCCTCATTTCTTGTCATAGTCTGGTATGTCTTCACTCCGTTTTCATTTCAATTTTCGAGGACGAAAATTTTCTTTTAGAGGGGAAGAATTGTAATACCATCTAATTTGAAACTTTTGAAAGACGATTAAATAACCTAAAACATTTAATTATATTTAACCTAAACATTATAAACACTAATGCTTGATCATTTCACAACTTTACTAACCTTTAAGACTTATGATAATTAAAAGTTACAACCATATACATGTGTATTAAATTCACACGCCTAATATTTTCTTTTGGTCCGAGTATATGGAGTTGATTTCAAGTGACCATAAGATAAATAAGCCCAAGTCCATTATTGAAACTAAATAAGGAATGAGATATCAATCCCATATGTCACGTTACCAATATTCTCTCATCACGAAATTCCTTGATTTTCTTCCTCTCTCTCAGCACATGTTAAATACACATATCACACACAAACCAAACCCTAAGAATACATACAAACACATCGGCTGCTACCACTCTTCATAAATTCTTTCTCGTTCAAAAGCAAAAGGCTGCAGAAGTGTCTTGATCGTGGTCTAAGATTCGGTTGGAGTTTGCTTATGTTCGGATCGTTTGTAGGCTGGTATTCGATCTTGCTTTGTCTCTCCTTTGTGTCACTCTACAAGGGTAACAAATTCAAACCTTATTCAATTCCTTTTCCTTTTCTTATTTGATCATGTCGTAGGGTAAAAAGAATTAGGGTTATGTGGATGTTTTGATTGGGACAGTTTTGATAGTCGAACTTGTATGCATCACACAACGAGTTTCATAAATATTCTATTCGGGATTTTTTCTCTAAAACTCAGTTTAGTGTCTTAGTAAAGTATTCTAATTAGTTTGGATGGATTTGAGTTTGATTTAGTCCTATTTTTGAATTTTATGAGACGATATGTCAAAACTGTGTTTACAGAATATTAGAGTCGGTTTGAGCAGGGTGAATCTCGATGATACCAAAGTGTTTTTCTGAGTTTCTTGATTAAAACTAAGTTTAAAGAGTTTACTAACTGATCCAATTAGTTTGGAGTTATTTCAAGTTATTTTGGTCGTATTTTTGATTTTTGTGTGATTAAGTGTCTAATCTGAAATTCGGAAGTCTGAAATCAGTCCACTTTGTAGATTTTTTATTCAAAAACTATAATGCGTTGGGCCATTAAACTCTCAAGTATGCAACTTCTATATGATTAGTAATACCATGAATTTTTTGGAATTTTTCCTGTATGTTTTGTTAGGTCGTTGAGGCGAATACTTTTCGGGTACAACTGCAGGTCAGTTTTCTGAATAGTCTGAGTTTGAGTATTTTTCATGTGGGGTTAAACTAACAAATAAATTCTGGGAAAATTCGTGTGGGTTTTAAAGACATTTAGGCACCTGTGTGAAATTTTGTGAACTTTAACTCTGAGTTCTGATGTGGTTCAAAAATTCGTCAAGTTGTGACCTGTTCGTAGTTAAAAGCTGATAAAAAGGTTAAAAGGCTAAGTAAGGGTTATGTGTGTATTATTGAACTTACGGGTTGAACGTATCATTTTCTAAACTAAATGGCTTAACTTGTGAAACCATGTAACTTTATGATACTTACGTTTTATACCCTAATCTTACAATATTTGCACTATAAACCATAAACTTATATAATTATCATTGTGAACCTTAAACTATTAATATTGTCACGTTTGATACTTTAAACTGATTAAATGATAACTTTGGATATTAATGACTAATGTTCTGAATCTGGAGACCTTCTAAATATGGAAACTTACAATTTATATAAGTATACTAAAATGAGTAACCTAATTCAAATTGAACTTAAAGTAATACTTGGTATTTAATTCGTATAGGTTCCGTGAAGCGGGAGTGATCCATCTCGTGTGACCTTTCTTTCCTTTTGCTTGCTTTGAATAAGGTACAGATATTCTGACCTTATCCCTTAAGGTTTCTCATGATTCGTTCACAACGGTTTGATATTAGTTTTGATTATGGTGCCTTTGATCTGAGCCTTCTCATTTTGGCTTTCTTATTTGATCTATGCCTTTGCTATGCTCCATTAGATTTGTAAACCTTTGATTATGAACCTATGCTTTGAACCTTTGCTATGAACTTATGAACATTTGATATGAACCTTTGATATGAACTTTGATATGATATGACATTTGAACCCTTCAGTTTGATACCCGAGCCAAGTTCGTTTCCTATCCATGAAGGTAACATGGCCGTGTCATTGATGCACCAATGGCACGACTCTAGTGTGGTTGAGTGATGTTCCACACCGTCCCATTTGATATGATATGTGCACTTTATATTTGTTATGGCCAATATAATTTGTTCGGGGGCGTATGGATGCATCCTAGGTTCGATTTGTATTTGATTGGATATGACATGATTATGTTATGATATGTTCGGTGATTGATGCTTGTGTGAAATACACGTCTTTCACATGTTCGGGAGTTAGCTACTCCATGGTTACTATGATACTGATTTGATTTGTGTTCGGGCTCGTGGTAGATTACTGACCTTTCCTTACTTTTGATATCCATTTGTTTATACATCATGCTTTTCCCAATGCATCGTACTTTATAAGTTCGTTCCTTATATTTTGGTTTCGTTTATATATGTCTGTTCACTGGGCTTTTTAAGCTCAACCGCATTTTCCTTTTCCTGCGGCAGGTATCTAAGCTAGGAGCTGGGGTTGCTTTGGAGTTGAGAGTTGAGCTTGTGGAGACCTTACCCTAGTCATCTTAGATTTATTTAGCTATTGTTATGACGTTGTTTAGACTTGGATGATTTGTTATTCATCCCTTTGGAGTATTTCTTTTCGTTGAACTTATGTTTTGGTTTAAGTCATTTCGACTTAACTCCTTTTGATTATTTATGTTTAAGACTTCCGCTGTTCACCATGTTCATTATGTATGCTTTGATATGTCACCATAATGTGATGCTTCTACCCTTGTCGGGTTGGGGTGTTACAAAAGCAATCAAAGCATTCAAGCTATCAAAAGGATTCTATAGCTTCGTGAAAAGAGCAGGTTAACAGATCTTATTCGAAGAAGCTCTTTGTTGGAGAAGACAACACTCGTGTCTAAAACTTGAGTACTGAGATTACTTTCTTGGATGAGGTTCTTGAAAGTAGAGAGGTTGTGAAGGCATCCAAGGATCGTAGATCAAGAGGTGCAAGGCAGCCAAAGGGAGTTGCAATGGTAAGGAATTCCACTGGTTGGAAGATGTCGTAATTGGTTGAATCTCTATAACATTTATCACTGGTTGAGAGATATAGTGAATTCATCTCCAACTGGTTTGAAGAAGAGGATTAGTAGAGGATTACCCCACATCTGAGACCACTATAATTGCCTTAATCATCATACTTACCTGCCGCATACATATTTACTATTCCATTGTTTAGTTATATGCTTTCGTCATCAGCTGTGTCTTCCACATATCTTGTCTACAGACGACTTCAAGTCATCTGTACTTATCACAGCTGAGAAACTCCTGACTCTTCGTGGAAAAAGAGTTTCAATAAGTCTATTAACCCCCCTAGACTTATTCCTGACGACTTGTGACCTACACAAGGCATACATGCAGATAGTCTAATTGCACGTTTAGTTTTTCAGAAAATTATGATGCAATGAATGAATGTGATGACCCTGGATCAATGAGTGTATGTGCTGAGTGACTTGATATGAGAAAAGTATCTTCCACCACATCATTCTTTCCAGGAGCCTCTTGTCTGTCTAGGGCAAACACACGAGCCAGAGCCTTTCCCTTATTGTTCCCAGGCTTTGCCACAGTAGATGGTTTATTCTTTTAGTTTTCCAGTTTCAGAGAATCCTTGATTTAGTGTTGTGTGCTGACACACTTCAAGCACTTTCCCCACATCTTCCAGCATTCACTAGCTTTCTGCCCTTTCTTTTCACAGTGTGGGCAGAGAGGGGCTGCTTTGTTTGGGACCTGTGTTCTCATTCCGCTCTGGTTTTCTTTCGCTCCTATCTTGCGCAATTTATGTGGAGATTCCATTTTTGACCCATTCGCAGGTCGCCTAGTATTTCCAGAAAGTCGGTTTTGCTGTTGTGCCAGTCTTGCTGTCCTATTCTCAATTCGAGTTGCTGCTTCAACTGCCTCAGAAAACGTAGTCAGGCGAACAGTTAGGAGACTCTGATGAAGTGTGAATCTCAGCCCTCATGTAAACTTATAAAGCTTATCTTCCTCAGTTGACACTAATCCAGTCGCATATTTGGATAACATATTGAATTGAGCTTCGTATTGCGCGACAGTTAAAGACCCTTGCTTCAGATGGTGAAACTCATCTCGCCGAGCCTCTCTAGCTGCTGCTGAAACATACTGGGTTCGGAAATCAGTTAGGAAGTTGGCCCATGTTCTGACACGATCCTCTCTTATCCAGCGTGCACTAACGACCTTCCACCAATCATGCGCGGCAGCCCCAAGTATGAATGTGGCTAATGATATGCGTTGTTCATCAGTATACTATGACGCATTAAATATGTTCTCCATTTTCTCCACCTATGATTCCGCCTTAATATCATCAGGTTCTCCGTTAAATGTTGGTGCACTGAAGCGTAGGAACCTTTCAAGCATGCGATCTTGCGCCCCACCAGTAGTTTGGTTATCGGCTGTTTGTTGCTGAATAAAGTTTGTTAGCTTAGTTAAGGCTTGGGAAATAGCATCATTTATGGCCCCGCCTCGAGGTGGCGATGGATTGCGATTGTTAGCTTGTTGATTTTACTGTTCATCACGGTTAACTCGTGGACGTCCTTTACGTCTATCAGCCATCTAAACAACAAAATAACTAAGTCAGTTCCAGTCACGGTCTATCCTAGACAAATATAAAGACAACCAAGCATGAATAACCATCAAGGTTGTGAATTTGTCAGTGGCAGTGGCTCCCATC
Source organism: Orobanche coerulescens (assembly GCA_033398695.1). Taxonomy (NCBI): domain Eukaryota; kingdom Viridiplantae; phylum Streptophyta; class Magnoliopsida; order Lamiales; family Orobanchaceae; genus Orobanche; species Orobanche coerulescens. The sequence continues at coordinate 39,241,878 of CM065809.1, read as the reverse complement.
CAGTCAAGTCCTTTAGCAAATTTATAGAGGGCCTTGACAAGATCCTCTAGTTATACTGTTTGTGTGCCAAGGGCTACCATTTGAGCTTTGCAATCTTCGGTATGCAGGGAGTCGAGATATGCAATAGGAGAAGGAGATGATTTGCCTTCCTGAATGAGGATGATAGTACTCCACGGTTTAGTTGGAGTTACCTCAGGGAGAAAGCCGTCATCACGGGCATATTTTGGATAAACCTGTCGGGAGAGGATTTTGTACCTGATCTTGAGCTGGAGCCTTTGTCCGCTCAGCTGGTTCATCTATCTGGGAGACATAATGGACCAATTAATCCTGTCTTTAGCCAGGTTCGGGTTCTGCAGCTTGTTGGATAAGAGGGACTGATTCTTCCTGTCGGCTCTCAGCTGGTTTCGGCTTCATACGAGGGACTGATTCCTCCTGTTGGATTTTTCGACTCTTCTTCCGATAAAAGGATTGATTCTTCCGGTTGTGCTTCCTTTTTAGCATTAGATTCAGGTACAGGAGAACTCATTCCTCCTGTATAGTTGTTGCTAATTCATGTAAGGGGACTTAGGCTTTTGGGAAGATTGCCTAGATGTCCCCTGGCCTTTAGCGGCCTGAATTTTTGCAATTTCTTCTCACGAGCCTCTTCACACCTCATTCTAAGTCCTATCTGCATGGATTCATCATCGCCATCAGAGTCAGGCTCAGAGTGGTGGCTCAGTCTTCGAGTGCTCTACTGAGAAGGTTGCTTACCCTTTAGTCTTGACTTTTCTTGCTCCACATAAAATTTTACAATTAGCTCATGGCAAAAAACACCATCTCATCTGATCAAGGCTTCAAAATTTTTCGTATCTGTCACCTCCAATATGAACAGTTATTTGTCCTTCCAGTCCATCCGGTTGAACAATGTATCCTAATTTCCAACCCTGTAGCTTTCCCATACATTGAATCGTTCAATTGTGACATCAATATGGACTGCCAAGAGTGTTTGATTGATTATATATATGAGGGAGGGACTCCTAACATTAGTTGGGACTAATGGTCGGTTGGGATTGTCGACGGGAGTGGGGGCCTATTAAGGAGATGAATCCCTAACAGATGAAGTGATAAATAAGGATGAAGCATTGTATAAAACATTATATGTAGCAGACATCTTGGTGAAAAAAGGGACAGACGAAGCAGGCAGCCCAACCGAACGAAACCCTACCAAATAAGAGAACTGATAAAAGCGGGAAGAATAAAAGGGATCACACATTCACCTCAATAGTAGAATTGAGAAGCATGATTTCGACCATTAATGACCTACACACTTAAGATTGTCTTGAAATGTAGTGATCATATACGATAGTTTTATTGCTACCTATCTCATCTATTGACTAATATAAGTATATATTTATTTTTTAAAAATATGTTACGACATTTGTGTAGATACAGTGATGTACACAAATATACTTAGTCCACCACTACACAGAACTTATGATTTGTCCAAAACTTTCAAACACACAAAATCAAATTGCAATGTCTATTTTTTCTACACATATATAAAAAAACATTATAGGAAATCATAAAAATAAAAGGTACCCACAGTTAGTCCGGAGTAGGCAAACAAATATTATCTGCATAGATCAATTTTGCAGATGCATATTGAAAATGAAATTAGGAAAGGGGTGGTGGTTGCAAAAATAATCACCACAACTAAGTTCGAAAAAATATTTGGTAAATGAAAACAAATAACTACTGTGTTGGACATGTATTTAGGATGCAACTCAAGGTTCTCCCATCGCACTCCAATAGCTTTTTTGTGCAAGAACAAAATGGAAGAGTACGAATTTTGCATTTATGGAACAAATCCCATTTGACACTACCATGAAGTGAACCTCCCCAAGAAGGCTCCCAAACAGTTACGTGAAAAAGGAAAAACACAAGTGTAACACCCCGAAAATCCATCGGGAATATTACACCCCGTAGACCCCTTTTATGGAGGGATCTACTAGGCTAATTACCACAAGACGAGAGATATTTTACAGACCGAGATCAAACTACATACCGACACAGGCCACTAAGGTCAAATATTAAAATACACCGACCGATAGGGTCACACGACAAGAAATCGATCCAAATAAAAACTAATTTCTGAACTTACCCACACAGGAGTGAAGATACAATATAGCGGAAGACTGAAGATACCACAACAATACAATAACAACAATACTAACTCTAACTCTTGATTAGTATCGCGGCTCGTCTTCTTCCATGCCATCCTTGTGGTTGCTCCAACGAACTAAGCATACCTGAAATGCATGATACTCATTTCCCCCATTTAAGGGGTTAGCATTGGAATGGCTAGTACAAGTATTCAAGTCATACAAAATATACTACGCAAATATCAATTATTATAAGATGACGACAAACCATTAAAGAAGTTCCCGAGAGGTTTTCAAAGTTTAAAGTACATGCTCAAGTCCTTGAAAGTAATTTATCAACTCGGGAGCCTTAGAAGGCAACAATTGTCTTTTGGGACTTCAAGTCCAAGATTATAAAACCTTTTTCGAAAACAATGGGGTCAGATCCCCAAATCTCAATTCATGAAACAAACATTTTTAAATAGGAAATCCTTCTGGACTTCACGTCCTTAGTTACGAACCCATTTAAAGACAATTGGGTCTCCGCCCAAGGTCATTTTTCGCAAGACAGCCTTTACACAATCGTTAGGGACTTAACCTATATTTTTCTTTTCAAACCACAATGCACGGGAACATTAACAAAACCCACATTTCGGCACCAAAACATTACCATATAGGCACAAGACACAAACAACATTATTTCTAGTGCCATTCTAGCCAAGTACCAAAATTCAATATATAATGTACATCAACATCGAGAATAAAATGTTGTGATATTCTGGACATATCACAATTAACGAAAACATCAACATCATCAACATGACGAAAATCACACTTGGTAACCCACGTCCGTACCCATTAGTATCGGCCCCCAGAGGCCCCGTCGGACCCTCTCAAGGATGGAAACCACTTCCGCGGCCAGACCCATTAGTATCAGCCCCCAGAGGCCCCATCGGACCCTCCCAAGGTGGAAGAACAACTCACACACACTTACGTTTACAAACCGCATTATCTCAATTGTTAATCACAATATATAATCAAGGCAATTGCTAGAAATGGTCACTTATCCGACATATAACCACGACCGACACTGCTATACAACAACCTAACAATCCTAAACGTATCTCCACACATCAACGGGTATAACAACCGATCAAACCATTACAACTAACCCAACTCATAACACACAACTTAATCCACACAAAATCATTACAACCCACGTCTAAGTGTACTATCTACCAGACACCTCGTCTCAATTGACATATCTCTACAACAACCTACAACCGACTCTAACTTAACATAACATCTAAAACGACCCATATAATGCAAAATCAACAAAAATAAACAACCATCCTAAATTCATTCTACAACCTCAATTTGCATAATATAAATCGTATAGACAAAAACACTTGCCTCGATGATTAATACACGAAAGATTCTAAAGAACGCAGCTCGACCAAAATCTCCCAAGCCTCTATCCTCCACAAGGGAAATGACAAAACGAAATCACTACGAGTAACCGGATTAATAACAACAGAAAACACGCCTAACTCCTGAAGGGAAACTCATTAGAACATTTAATCGAACGTTAAATGTTCAATACTCCCCAAGAACACTCAAATCGTCAATCGAGTTAAACAAACTCAAAATATGGTTACAATCCGTAGAACACGATTAATAACATCATATAACACCACCCGATTCATCAAAATCAGGATAGGGTCGAAATCAGGAACAAAAATCCAAAAAGTCAATTCTATGGATACAAGAACAATACCTTCGATTTGACGGAAAATGATGGATTATATGATGTTAATCCTTGTTAGGAACTCAAGAAGGTTGATGGATGATGAAATAACGACCAACTCTAGCCTCGCAAACCAATACTGCTAACCGCAAGAATAGAAGGAGAAAGAATGGTGAAAAACGAGAAATGAACTCTGATGCTCGCCCATAAATAGGCCGTAGCATATTACGTACGTAATAATGTAAGAATAACGTATGTAATGGATCTTACGTACGTAATGATCTACTCAGAACTCACTGCCTCAATTCACCTGTAGGCTAACGTACGTAACACATACATTATTACGTACATAAACCATCATCAATAACATACGTAATGCACTCCTGATAGTGCACGTAACCAGGTTCGTCAGCCGAAGTTCTGAAGTCGGTACAACGATGCAACTGCCCGACAATAACCCGACTTCTAGTTTGCAACAAATGTGTGACGATCCAAAATGGGCACCATCATACTAAGAAACACGACATACATGTCACATGCACCAGCACACAATTGATACGACTAATCCGACGACAAGTCACATGCGACGAACATCACAACACAGTATATCTACCATACCCAATGGAGGGAAATTCCAAGAAATCATATTTGGATCAAAAAACAAGCACAAAATGACAACTAATTCAAAATAATCGGAACGAAAATCTTGGGTATTACATTGTACCCCACTAAAAATAAGTTTTGTCCCGAAACTTAATTAAATAACAAGGTAGAATACAAACGAAGCAAAAAGATTCACACAACAAATATCAAATATCCACACAAGACATAACCCACAATACAACATGCAATAACATCATTGGGCCCCACTGGGCCCTCCACGAGCAGGAGCGTGTCTCCAGTTCACGAACCTCTCAACGATGGTCTCGTAGTGCACCGCTTGGTGTCCCAAATGACCACACTCGAAATAGTTGATCTGCAGCGAGCGACAATTTTTCCGAGTACGGCCCACACGGTTACAGTTGAAACACATCTTCACACCGCTTACCTTACTCACCACTAGAGTAAGATTCTTAGGCTGATCAAACAAACGCATAGTCTTCCTAGAAATACGATTCGAATCATCAGGTTTGCGGGACTCATTTCTCTGTCCTCGCGAGGAGCTCCTCGAAACCTTCCGTCTCTTACTTTTTGGACCCGCCTCCATCATAGGAATAGACCTTTCGGTGGTCACGTTTGATCTAGATACTGCATCACAGTACTGCCCTCGATGCCCCTCGTGTCCACAATTATAGCAAGCTACCGGCAGTTTCTTACAATTCGCGCGTACATGACCCGGAACATTACAGTTAAAGCACCTAGGCAAGTTACCTACAGTCAACGATACCGCCCTGGATCTCCTAGATTTTCCAGCTGGCCTAGAAGGTTCCAAAACCGGTTGATATGGGGTTTGAGGTTTATAGACCCCCATTACCTTACTTCCCGATGAATCCCCTGAATTCTTCTGCCCATTGCCACGGACATAGGATTCGTCAATGATAGAGTCATTGTGAACGTTGGATTTCTGCCAACAATGACATTCGCTCCGGCTACTTGTCTCTGATCACGTGCCTCATCATGCTTCTGAGTACGTCCACTACTACAACCCCGACCTCGTCTTCTCGGCATACTGAACACACAATCGCTCAGCACTATGGAACACAACATAGCATAAAAATACCCATAATGCCGATTCAGCGCAACATACCAACGTAAGGCAATAATAGCATCACACAAAATATCCACTCACGAAAGTTACACGAGTATAATAATTACAATTGCAATAAATGGAACTTACAGCCGTAATTGACGAACCACATGAGCATATCAACATAAAATTTACGATCATTGCCGATACAAAAACAGACACGAACACAACACATCACACATCATAGTTGTAAATCAATGATAACATTCTTTTTAAAACAAAGGCCTCGATATATTTGTTTAAATAGTAACAATTTTAAATCTAAGCTCATAAATTTTTTACGAAATAATATGGGAAAACGCTTTTGGCACCTCGGGCTGTTTTGCCAAAACTATAAGGAATAGATCGAAATTGTTTCTTTCTGAAATCATTCGCAAAACCATGATCCCGAATATCAAAATCCATCAAAACATCATCATCAAGAGAAATCATGTCGCTACATATCCTGATCACAAATAACAACACAGGATATCCCACGGGCATGCCCCTTAGCATCGACCCCCGGAGGTTCCACCGAACCATCCCCGGGTGGGAAACCATTCATACTCGCACTAAATATTTCCATAAATCAACAATCACGTCGGAATAACATTATACGGGCTACAAGCAAACCCAAACCACGCAACACAACAATTGGGTACTGAACCAAGGTTCCTCAACAAGAACGGTAATACGACAAATATATAACGACTCTAGCTTGTCACTTTATGCAAAAATCCACTTCCTCCACACACTGCACTTAACGCGCGTTAGGTACAAAATTAGCATGCTCTAAGTGATTCAATTCAGCCCACACTTCAGTCCAGGTTCGTTAGCGTGCGCTAATAATGACATTAGTGTGGGCTAACTGACACTTCTTAGAAAATTTCTCCATATCCATGTTTAAAGTTTAAGTCGAGTACGATTTTTCATCTTTCACTATTTATTTATTTTTGAAAATGAAAATCACATTTTTGTTTTAAAATACCAAAAAACTTTTATGGTGTGAAAGATTTCTTTCAAAATTGTATACTAGAGTTATTTGAAATCAACATCAATAGGCTAAAACCATTTCTAAAATTCTTTCAAATATGACAAATGATTGATGACGGTGAAATTTTATAAATATCGAAAGTACTTCAAAACATAACCTTCGTATTCTGTCGCAAGGTTTCTATGAAAGTGCACGATCACTTTGTCAAAACTCAAAATGTTTATAATTAAAAACAATGTATACGCTAAATCACTACTTATGCATACCGATAAAATAGTCATGACAATTTTCCAGCTTAACTCAGATTGCAAAATACGTGGAAGTCATTTAAGAACTGTTGTGATATTTCATTAAACGCAAGTGCACGTTATCGTAGACAAGTAATAAAGTGATGAGTGAGTATCGTTCCCACGAGGACTGAATCACTAAGTACCAATTTTTATGTATTCTAATTTTATTTGAACAGTCGAAATTTGGATTGCAATTAATAACTAAATAAAACCAATAAAAGACTAACAGTAAAAATGATGCTTGAAGAAAGAAAATCAAATGATGAATAAGTCTAGGATTCTAAATCCACCTTGGTTTATCCGAATTTACTCTCGATTATCTGAAGTTAATGATTTCCCCAATTTATTGAAGGCGAAGATTGCTAAAATACTCTACCGCCTCTCCCGAGGTCAATAGATTTTTCTAAAGACGAATAACGCACTCTATCCCTAGGTGAATTAATTCGACAATAGGCAAAAAGCACAAAATCCTCAAAAGGCCACGTAGTTCCTATGAGTATATTCCTATCTCACAAGATAAAATGGTTCTCACCAATAGTTCCTCACAAACTCTCCTCTCCCGATTCGAGTTGCGTAATTAAAATAATCCAATTATTGGACAGACAATTGAAAGCATTAAAATCGATTGGGAAAACTCAACAGAAAATGGAATTATATAGATAATCAAAAGCAAATCCGTCAAAACTTAGGTTTCATCAAAATCCTAGGATCGGGTTTTAGCCTGACATGCTAAAAGATAAAATACAGAATTAATGAATGAAAGCATGAAAATCAAACGCAGATGAAGAGCTCGGATTCCTCTGTTCTTCTGGCTTCCGCCCTCTGCTCTTGATGTCTTCTGCTTATTCCTTTCCTCTGCGATATTCCTCCTCCAAGATTGATTGATCTTCCCCAGATAATTAATTATGGCCTTAAACCCTTATTTATAGCTCCCAGCAGCCTCCAAATCGCGTCCGTGTGATTAGGTCATGAACAGGCTCCAAAAGGCCCAGAAACACGGCACTTTATGTCAAAACCACCCCGTGGGCCGCGGCTCACTTAATCTGTGCCGCGGCTCACGGCACTCAGCGGGAAGCCTGGGCACAGATTTTTCCTCCTGGGCCGCGGCTCACTTCATCTGTGTCGCGGCTCAGAGTACAGTTTACTCGGTGTCTACTGGCTACCTTCGTGTGCCGCGGTTCACTTGGTACGTGCCGCGGCCCCCAGGCCAAAAATCACCATTTTCACCCGTTTTGCCTCATTTTAGCTTCCGGACTCCAATTTCCTGTCAAACATACAAGAATAAGACATTAAAAGCTCATTTATGCAAGTTTACTCGCCAAAATAATACAAAATAATGATAAATAAGCGTATAAAAATACGCCTAACAAATACCCCCGAACTTGAGCCTTTGCTTGTCCTCAAGCAAAAATAATCAATGTCAACAAAAGAATGTCGTGAATAGTCGTGCAACTCATAATGCTCAACCTAATCAATACCATCCTGAAAATCTCAAAGAATAGTACAAGTATCGTAATAGTGAGTCACATCCAAGACACTGATTCCACAAAGTAACCAACTTCAGTCCTAATCAATCGTTCATGAAGAAAATCCAGCTCAAAGATTAACAAGTGTGAATTTAATCGACCGCCAATATGAAGGGTTAAAATAAACAAGCTAACTCGCCCAATCCCAGAGTCTACTGGCAAAAATTTCAAGAGTTTCATAAAAAAATAACCCTCGGACAGTATTCCTTTATATATGCTCGATAAGATGATTCGAGTTGACCACTAGGTTCGAATCTCGGGATGTTTCATCGGGACAATCCTAGGGTGGAATTTCATTCCCATGTGTTGGGGAACCGTTTGACGTAAAAGACACTCATGGGGCACATGGATGCTTTTAGTTACTAAGTTCCCTTCCACAGTTGAGAAACAACTCGAATAGCTATTCCCGTATGTCCGATTCAAGGTCGCTGTTTTACGCGAGAATAAACAGCGGGTCACGCGAATACCCCCGGTTACTAGGCTTCCCATCATCGGCACATGCGAAATCTATAAACCACTAGTCTAATCAGGGTCGTCGTTTTACGCGAGAGTAAACAACGGGTTACGCGAATACCCCCGGTTACTAGACTTCCCGTCATAGAACAAATAATATCACGACTTTTGGGAAAAACTGTCCGACTCTAAACTCAAATTAGGTGCCAACACGACTTATGTTACTGGACGACTAGCTATTGGGAAAAATGTAACCAAACGTATAGGTGGCGATTTGAAAACACGTATGTCTCCTTTCTTATCTGCTAAGATTTCTACAAAAACGAAAAAATTTCGGACCTAAATGAAGAATTAACAGAAACAGATATCATTGACTACAACTCGAATAAAACTCAACCGTTTCTTCAAAGAGAAATCAGTATTGTAACATCAGTTTCACACAAAAAGGAGCACGAAAATTCACGAATAAGAGTAAAATCATGACAAGCAAGGCTAGCAACAAAAAGATAACTAAAAATAACGACAGTGTAAACGAAATAAGTACAACAATAAGTATATCAACAGAAAGTAAACCCCCCAAACTTAGGACGTACATTGACCTCAATGGACGAAATATAATATGCAATAAAAGTGAAAGGTCAAGTACTCCCCTCCAGTCTGCTCACGAACTGGCGCCGACGTCGTCCGGCGAGGAGGGTGGTGTGGTGGCGGCGGTGTGGAATAAATGGCCCGTCCGGGTGCATAATGTGGGCCGTCCATGCAGCAAGGTGCTCCTGGTGGTAGGCATCCCTCGCTGCCAAGCGCCTCATCTCACGCCGGTTGGCCCGGCGGGCCGGCTCTCTGATCTCATCTCGGACGGCAGCAATGATGCTCTCCCTCTCCGTCCGGCTCTCCTCTCTCAGTGCAGCTAAAAGGCTCTCTCTCTCTCTCTCCTAATCTCCTCTCTCTCTCTCTCCTCATCTCCTCTCTCAACCCGTCGAACATCGCCTGCAAGTGCTCTCTGTCGGGCGGCGGGCTGGCATCTGCCTGCCCCTGTGTCAGCAGAAGAGGCTCGGAGGACCCCTCGTGGTCCCCATCAAGTAGAAATCCTCTCCCCCGAGCGTGTGCCGGTGCTCCTCCCCATTGGTCGAAATGCGAAATGATGCGGTGATCAATCGGACCCTGGGGGCTAACATCGGCTCGTCATCTGACCACGTCATCCCCGACTGCCGGCACAGAGTGCAATTAAGAGAGGGGTGCTTCAGCCCCGTCTTGGCCCCTCCCTGAATACACTGGAAGATAGATCGGACCAGGAGAGGAGCCACATCGAATCGCAGCCCGGAGGTGATAGCATATAATGTACGGGCTCGAGAGAGAAAAATAGTGCGGATCTGCGAAGTGGGATCTATACGTGCGCAGATGAAGTACAACCAGGCACGCCCGAATCGACTGAGGTGCGAGCTTTTAAAGTAGAAGGTGGAAGAAGCCGGGGCGCGCCTCTCCCAGTCGGAGTCGGGCTGTGTAAGAGTCTCGAGCAGAGCCTCTTTCGTGAGGCTATCCATAACTCGCGTATAAGCCATCTCATCAACCACGGGCAGCTCAAATAACCTCCGAATAGCAGCTACAGAAAAATCCACCGTAATGCCTCGGACTACGACCTGAGTCCAAGTGTCTAACTGCTGTAACATTTGCCCCGCCCGAATGTGCTTCAACAAGGCGCTCGCATAAAACTCCTGAACAATAGATATCACCGCCGGCTCAGGAGGTGCAGCAAAACGGGCCCACCCCATCTCGTCGATCATGGTCAGAATCTCCCCGTCCTGGGGGGCTGGGGTGAATCCCCTCTCCGGGATCAGAGGTCGAGGGCGAATCTTCTCGTTGAAGATTTTATGGATCTCCGGGTCAGAAAATTGGTGCGCCTCCGACTCGGCTCGACTATGAGAAGTTTCCCCTCGTATGGGGGACGACTGAGTCCTGGCCCTTTTGCTGAGCTTTTTGGTTCTAGCCATAGCGAGTTCCTGAAACGTTAAACACCGGAGTTTTCTTACTTAATCAATAATGAGAACAACATTACTCGGCTAAGGATATCCAAAACATGAATCAAGAATTTAACGAGCTAGCACCGCCGTGAGAGAAAAATATGTTAGGAATATGCCCTCGAATGCCACTCAGAGGATGAGAGAGTGAGAGCAATTGTATTGTAATTATGAATATTATATTTAATAAGGCAATTATTATTTCTATATTATTGTATATCACTGGCATTGTGATTTGGTATATAGAATAGTAGTCCTTGCATTTGAGAGTGAACATTCTACTCCTTATAGAGATAAGGAGATAGGCACTAGAAGTATTTAGAGCTCGAATGCTTAACTAGTTCGCAAGTCGATAAAGCTTAACAGGACATTAAGTTTTAATAAGACTTGTATAACTGATGCTAGGACGTGTGCACGTCTTGATAGCATAGTTATAAGTATATTGGTGGGACCAGTATACTCGAACATGACTCATACTCGATTCAGTCACACGGTATTCACTTTCGAAGAGTCGATGACGAATCGAAAGGTTGTGATAGTATACGTGAACCTTTGACTTGAGGGTTCAGTAGAAGATGTATCTGTGACGTTTAGTTTGTCATTAGAGTAGTTAGACTAATTTGCTTAATTGCTGAGTCGACCTCGAAGTGCGGACTATACGGGCAGGTAGCAGTCTTTGTTGTACGCCAAGAAAGGATTCTATCTCCTGTTAGTGAGCAGGCGAATGTCCTATACGGTTAATGGCAAATAAGATCATAAGTATTTGGCCAAAGCATTCTGATATAGTCGTATTAGATACGCTATTAATCAGTCGGTCTTGATTTGCATTAACACATGTATAGAGTTTAGTCAACAGTAGGGTTTGACTTTACCGTGACCCTAAGACTTGACCGGGACATCTGATGAAGGGTCTATACGTATATAGTATTCACGACATAATGGTTCCGAATGATTCGTTCATTCGTTCTCGCCTGGGGTTTACAGGCGCCCGCTAGTGGCTAAGTGTTGCCCGCACTCATTGGTTCCTCCCAATGCCTACCGAGACGAACCTACGAGTCGCGCAATAGGATCATTGATGGATAAATGTGAATTAATAATCTCTCTTATAATATTAGATATTAGATATCTAATTTTGATTTATCGGATAAATCAAATAGCGGTCTAATGAATTGTAAGTAGTTACTGGGTGATTACTTTAATTCATAAATTATATTTCTTAGAGAAATATATATTTGTGTTTGATATAATTAATTAATTGGATTAATTAATTAGTCCAAACACATTGGAAATAAAACGGATTCGTTTGACGAACATCCAGTACACGAGGGATTCGTTTTGACGAGCATCCAGTACACGAGCCGAGTAAATTCGACCCGTCTTCTTGGAAATTTCCCTTAAGGCCACCCCCCCTCCATCTCTTGTCTCTTATATACTTATTTTATGTCACTAGGTGACATATGTGAGGTGTATTTGATACCCTCAATCATGTGTTAAAGGTAGACTTTCCAATATTAATCACTAACAGTCTTTAAAAAGGAGTTATGACTACTTCTTCTTGCTTTAACTCATAATCACGAATTTGAGAGAGAGAGTAAGGTAGAAAACTTCATCTTGATCTTAGAGACAAGATATAAGAAGAATACATTGAGAGAGAAAATTCCTACAAGCTTCCCTAGCCGCATTCTTGAAGAAAGGAAGCTTGTCGATTTTTCCATCAAGTTCCGGCGTGTGAAGTAGAGGCATCTTGCTTTAGGTGCTTGGAACGAAGGGCTCTTCATCATCATCATCATCATACGAAGGTTTTTCAGAGACATCATAGGTATGGGACTTTGATTCCTTGATCTTCGTATTTTTTTTTCGTATATACGTTACTTGATCGATCCTCTTAGGGATTCCGTTTATTCTTCCGTTGCGTTTATTTTCTGAGGAATCCCAACAGTGGTATCGGAGCAAGGGTCAAATATATCGTATATACGATCATCTTTGCATTTGGAATGTTATTTGATGATGTTTATGATTTAGAATCATAATAGATATAATCGAAGAAATTTAATCGTTCGTAGTAAGTCAAGTTTCGACTATTTTATGTGAATTATAAATCTGAAAAATTTGATTTTTGTTGATTTATAAGTTCTTCATGAAGTTAAGAAACTTTTTCGCTTTTGTGTTTAGTCGAAAAATGAGAAAACGGGGTTAAACACGAATACCGCATTTAAGACGCAAATGCCGGCAGCAGCCATCGATCGGCCGCTGGCCGCCGAGAGTGACTCGCTAGCTATCAGAGTTGCCGCCATCCTCGCCGGGCGATGGCCGAGAGTGACTCGGTCCGGCGGTTTGGTTTTCGCCCGATTTTGAATCGGGCCGTGGTCACCGATACCGGATTTTCCGACTCCATTTTTGTGTTTATATTTCGTTGTAATAATTTCCAAATTTAAATTGGATTTAATTAGATTTAATAAAATATTTGGAATATTTTTTTAAGGGAAATTATTAGACGAGAATATTATTTTGGCGGATTATTTTGAGCGGATTAAAATGACGATTATAAATATTAATTTGATTAATATTGTAGAAATTAAATAAATTAATTTTTATATTAATTGGATTAATATATTAATTGATTATTTAATTTTATTTACCGTTACATGTTGTATTAAATGCCTTATGTGATAGTGATATAGCTCGTGGACTTAGTTGTTGATTTGTTCGATTCGATATGGTTGTAAAGGCCATTTTGAGCCTATTTATTTTTACTAGAAAATATGTATAAAAGGATGTATTGTTCAATGATGTAATTATTCATATGGCTATGACGAAGACCGAAGACGACCGACCGAAGACGAAGAATCAATACTGTATTTTTCTTTTCGTTATTTGGCTTGGCCCAATACTTAGGAAAAAGTCCATGAGCTATATGTTGGTAGTAACTAGGTTGCTATTTATTGTTTTTCATTTTGAATGATTGACAAATCACAAACCGCGCTTATAAACGGATCAATGTGCAAAGTGTAACATATAATCGCGTTAATACTCCCACTTACAAACACTAAGTTATAAAGGTTACGATGTTTCCTACCCTCCGTCAAACTCATGGAAAATTGAAATCTAAACCGGAATATTATTCTTCCGAGTATGTCGGGGTAATATTTTTGGGGAAAGTTGATAAATTCCTAGAGTGCATTAGATGCCTTTGGTTGTGACAAATCAAACCCCTATAAACCGTATGGGTTGCCGGGTAAGATTCAATTGTCAGACTAATAGGAGTTGACGGTTTAAACTTAGATAGTTCAGCGAGCCATAGAAACCGAATGGGTTGAGGGCAAGTGAACTAGGGGTAAAAGAAGATCGAATCATCCATTAGATGGGTTGGTATTAGACACCACTTTATAAAGAATAATAGAATATAAACCGTATGGGTTGCCCTCTATTAAACTTTGTAAAGAACTCGATCACCACCATGAAGTCACCCAAGACTTCCGGATTTAACATGGGAGTGTGTAAATGCCGATAAAATAGTGGGAGCCGAGTTATGAATAAAGAAAGTCCTTAAATTCTTTACTCGGATCATAATTAAACAATCACTAACAAATCTCAAATTATTCTGCGATTAACAAAACTCTCAATATGACAATGAACCCACTCGCTATACTACTTGAAAAGAACGTCTGACCGTCCGAACTATGTGGATCGGATTCGGAACTTGAGGATTGTCCTAACTATGGAAATCTTTGGGATACGTCTTGGAGGCGGACATCCCGGCGGCTCCTACAAGAACCCGAGCCAATCGGGAAGATGTCGATGCCCATGAGAAATGGGTAAAAGACGACATAAGAGTGCGAGGGTACATGTTAGGCTCAATGACCAATGAGCTTCAACGTGCCCATGAAAAGATGACGTCTTCACGAGCCATCTTAGCGCACTGGCCGAGCTCTATGAAGAGCATAGCCGAACCGCTAGATATGAGATATCAAAGCAATTATTCGGCGCCAGGATGAAGGAAGGAGAGAAGGTTGGGGACCATGTCCTCAAGATGATCTCGATGATTGAGAGATTGGAAGCTCTTGATTTTCGGATGCATGCATCTCTCCAAACCGACCTTATCCTGCAGTCACTTCGACTCCTTTTCCCAATTTGTCATGAACTTCAACCGCAATGAGATTGCATGTAACTTAGCCGGGCTAATGAACAAACCGACGACCGCCCAATCTCGGATGAAGACAAAGGGAAAGGAAGTGCACTTGTGATTTCTTCTAAGGCTTGGAAGTCCAAGAATAAGAAGAAAAAGAACAAGAAGCGATTAGGTCCGATAGCCAAGATCGACAAGGGAAGGGCAAGGCCCCAATGGTTCAAAAGAGCAAAGGGGCCAAGAAAACGGATGTATGCCTCAACTGCGGTGAGCTAGGCCACTGGAAGAGGTATTGTCCAAAGCTTGACCGTAATGCGCCTTCAGTGCGGAACTATTGGTTTTAGAAACAAATTGTTCTCAGAATCGTATATTCTACTTCTTGGATACTTGATTCCGGTGCGAGTTCTCACATTTGTACAATGAATCGGGATCTGGAACGGCGTAGGAAGTCGGATTCGGGGAGGTGATGGTCACCGTCGGAAGTGGGCATAGTGTCGAGGCTTCGATATCGGATCCCTTATGTTGGATTTAGAATCGGTTTTATTCTCACTTTAGATGATGTACTTGTTTTGCCCAAGGGGCACAAGAATATTGTATCAATTCCGGTCATGGACCGAAAGGGATTTCACTTCTTTATTGGAGATGGGTCCTGTCGTATTTATTTCGAAATAAATTGGTTGGTATCAAGCTACATTATTAAATGGTTTATACCATTTAAATTTAAAGAATAAGACAAACTGTGAACACTATAACTAGGAAGCGTGGTAGGGATGAAACGAACCAAGCACTTAAGTGGCATCTTAGACTTGGTCATATCGGTCGACCAAGGTTCATAAAATGGAGAAAGATGGGCTTACGGGTCCATTGGGATCGATCCCTATCCAACTTGTGAATCTTGCCTTCAAGGCAAAATGACTAAGTTACCCTTCGCAGGACTTTTGAAAGAGTCAAAAAACTTGGATTGATCCATACCGACGTGTGTGGCCCTTTTGAAGTGGCACGAGACGGCTTTCGATTTCATTACATTCACCGATGACCATACTGTATGGATTCGTGTACTTAATGAAACATAAGTCTGAAGCTTTTGATAAATTCAAGGAATTTAAAGCCCTAGTTGAAAATCAAACACGTAACCGTGTTAAGACTCTTCGGTCAGACCGGGGTGGTGAGTACATGAGTACCGAATTTGATGAGTTCTTAAAAGAACTAGGAATAGTGTCACAATTCACTCCTCCAGCTACTCCACAATTAAATGGTGTATCATAAAGAAGGAACCGAACCTTGTTGGACATGGTTCGCTCCATGCTTAACTATACTGATCTACCGATTTATCTGTGGGGTTACGCGCTCATCATCAGTGCATATCTTGAACAGATGTCCTTCCAAATCCGTTCCTAAGACTCCCCATGAGATGTGGAGAGGTAGGAAACCAAGTCTTAATCACATTAGGATTTGGGGATGCCACCTTATGTCAAGAAGACTAAAGTAGAGAAATTGGAAACTAGGGTCTGTGAAAGGACGTTTCATAGGATATCCAGGGATTCCATGGGATATCTATTCTACATGCACGAAGATCATAGGATCATCGTTGCTATACAAGCACACTTCTGGAAGATCGGTTTATTCGGGAAGGAGGGGCAGTAGAAATATTTCTTTGGAAGAAATAAAAGAAACACCAAATGAGACACCTATGCAAGATACAAGAACCGAACCTTCAAATACAAATACAACCTCGCAAGTCTAGTAGAATTTCTCAATTAGGAGAGGTATGGCTATCTGCATCAAGAGGAACTGGGTGTCCATGAGATGACAAAGTAGTCAAGAGAAAGATCCTTCTACATACGACCAAGCAATGGTAGACGTTGACTCCACCAAGTGGCAAGAAGCTATGGAAGCCGAGATAGACTCAATGCGTGCTAATCAGTCTGGACTTTAGTAGATCGTCCTAAAGGCATAGTGCCTATTGGAAACAAATGGATCTATAAGAGAAAGACCGATGGAGATGGCAAGGTTGATACCTATAAGGCCAGGCTTGTGGCAAAGGGTTATTCCCAAAGAGAAGGAATCGATTACTTTGAGACCTTCTCGCCTGTAGCTATGATTAAGTCTATTCGCATGATGCTTGCTATAGCAGCCCACTTAGATTATGAAATATGGCAAATGGATGTGAAAATGGCATTCCTAAATGGATTCCTCGAAGAGGAGATTTATATGGAATGTTCTAAGGGATTCATATCTCAAACCAATATTCATAAAGTATGCAAACTTCAGCGTGCCATTTATGGACTGAAGCAAGCTTCACGGAGTTGGAATCTTCGTTTTAACGAGACAGTCAAAGAGTTTGATTTTGTCCAAAACGAAGAAGAGCCCTGTATTTACAAGAAGGTTAGTGGGAGCAAAATTGCGTTCTTAATACTATATGTAGATGACATTCTACTTATAGGAAATGACGTAGGAATGCTCAGTTCTGTGAAAGCTTGGCTTTCTAAAGAGTTCTCAATGAAAGACTTGGGAGAAGCTACCTATATTATGGGTATTCGTCTCTACCGGGATAGAGCGAAAAGAATGTTAGGTCTTTCCCAAGCCCTCTACATAGAAAAGATCCTGAAGCGATTTAGGATGGAAGATTCTAAAAGAGGGTTTCTACCTATGCAACATGGTGCAAAACTTTCCTTAGAGATGTGTCCTCAAAGTGAGGAATATAGAAAGGAAATGAGCAAGGTACCTTATGCTTCAGCAGTAGGTAGCCTTATGTATGCAATGATTTGCACTAGACCGGACATTGCCTATGCTGTGAGCGTAGTAAGTCGGTTTCAGTCAAATCCAGGGCAGGAACATTGGATCAGTAAAGAACATTCTTAAGTACCTTAGGAGGACTAAAGACTTGGTTCTTACATACGGCGGTGGAGAACTAAGAGTGATGGGTTATACAGACTCAGATTTTTCGGGGACATGGATGCTCGATGTCCACATCGGGGTATATCTTTACTCGAATGGTGGGGCGATTTCTTGGAGAAGTGCCAAGCAAAGTTCGATTGCTATCTCCACATGTCAAGCCAATATCAGCAACACGGAGGTCGCTAAAGAAGCTTTTGGATAAAGAAGTTCACCGAGGAACTTCAAGTGGTTCCTAACGCAGAAGCCCGTGACACTGTTTTGTGACAACGACGGAGTTGCACGTGCTAAGGAGCCTAGGGCTCACCACAACACCAAACATATTACGAGAAAATATCATTTTGTTAGAGAAATGGTTCGGGATGGGAATGTTACATCACAGAGAGTAGACACAAGAAATAACGTTGCCGATCCGCTTACTAAGCCACTATCTCGGAAGGTCTTAGAGAGACATCTGAGAGTATGGGTATTAGATACCATAGTTTGTGGCATTGAGTGCAAGTGGGAGATTGTTAGGAATATGCCCTCGAATGCCACTCAGAGGATGAGAGAGTGAGAGCAATTGTATTGTAATTATGAATATTATATTTAATAAGGCAATTATTATTTCTATATTATTGTATATCACTGGCATTGTGATTTGGTATATAGAATAGTAGTCCTTGCATTTGAGAGTGAACATTCTACTCCTTATAGAGATAAGGAGATAGGCACTAGAAGTGTTTAGAGCTCGAATGCTTAACTAGTTCGCAAGTCGATAAAGCTTAACAGGACATTAAGTTTTAATAAGACTTGTATAACTGATGCTAGGACGTGTGCACATCTTGATAGCATAGTTATAAGTATATTGGTGGGACCAGTATACTCGAACATGACTCATACTCGATTCAGTCACACGGTATTCACTTTCGAAGAGTCGATGACGAATCGAAAGGTTGTGATAGTATACGTGGACCTTTGACTTGAGGGTTCAGTAGAAGATGTATCTGTGACGTTTAGTTTGTCATTAGAGTAGTTAGACTCATTTGCTTAATTGCTGAGTCGACCTCGAAGTGCGGACTATACGGGCAGGTAGCAGTCTTTGCTGTACGCCAAGAAAGGATTCTATCTCCTGTTAGTGAGTAGGCGAATGTCCTATACGGTTAATGGCAAATAAGATCATTAGTATTTGGCCAAAGCATTCTGATATAGTCGTATTAGATACGCTATTAATCAGTCGGTCTTGATTTGCATTAACACATGTATAGAGTTTAGTCAACAGTAGGGTTTGACTTTACCGTGACCCTAAGACTTGACCGGGACATCTGATGAAGGGTCTATACGTATATAGTATTCACGACATAATGGTTCTGGAATGATTCGTTCATTCGTTCTCGCCGGGGTTTACGATGCGGCCCGCTAGTGGCTAAGTGTTGCCCGCACTCATTGGTTCCTCCCAATGCCTACCGAGACGAACCTACGAGTCGCAATAGGATCATTGATGGATAAATGTGAATTAATAATCTCTCTTATAATATTAGATATTAGATATCTAATTTTGATTTATCGGATAAATCAAATAGCGGTCTAATGAATTGTAAGTAGTTACTGGGTGATTACTTTAATTCATAAATTATATTTCTTAGAGAAATATATATTTGTGTTTGATATAATTAATTAATTGGATTAATTAATTAGTCCAAACACATTAGAAATAAAACGGATTCGTTTGACGAACATCCGGTACACGAGGGATTCGTTTTGACGAGCATCCAGTACACGAGCCGAGTAAATTCGACTCGTCTTCTTGGAAATTTCCCTTAAGGCCACCCCCCTCCATCTCTTGTCTCTTATATACTTATTTTATGTCAATAGGTGACATATGTGAGGTGTATTTGATACCCTCAATCATGTGTTAAAGGTAGACTTTCAATTAATAATAAATAAAAGTCTTTAAAAAGGAGTTATGACTACTTCTTCTTGCTTTAACTCATAATCACGAATTTGAGAGATAGAGTAAGGTAGAAAACTTCATCTTGATCTTAGAGACAAGATATAAGAAGAATACATTGAGAGAGAAAAT
The DNA here is from genome assembly GCA_033398695.1 of Orobanche coerulescens. Classification (NCBI taxonomy): domain Eukaryota; kingdom Viridiplantae; phylum Streptophyta; class Magnoliopsida; order Lamiales; family Orobanchaceae; genus Orobanche; species Orobanche coerulescens. The sequence continues at coordinate 39,221,924 of CM065809.1, read as the reverse complement.
TCCTACAAGCTTCCCTAGCCGCATTCTTGAAGAAAGGAAGCTTGTCGATTTTTCCATCAAGTTCCGGCGTGTGAAGTAGAGGCATCTTGCTTTAGGTGCTTGGAACGAAGGGCTCTTCATCATCATCATCATACGAAGGTTTTTCAGAGACATCATAGGTATGGGACTTTGATTCCTTGATCTTCGTATTTTTCTTTTCGTATATACGTTACTTGATCGATCCTCTTAGGGATTCCGTTTATTATTCCGTTGCGTTTCTTTTCTGAGGAATCCCAACAAAATAAAATTGAGATTTAACATGTAAACTTGACGTTGGTTGGGGTACGCTGTAATTCCAGACGAATTCGTTGCACATAGTTCAAAACATTGACTTAACATTCATCAAAAACTTCATTCAGACATTTCATCAAACACCTTGAGTGCATCCTTTTAATTGAAGAACAAATATGACTAACTTCATTAAATCCCCAAAAACAACAACACGAATCATTCTTCATGACAAACGACATATTCAGTTCATTCATAATCGAAAATAATCATTAAAAATAGATCAAAACCATCATATCCTCAACTTCAACTTGATAGAACTTTTGAAAAAACAAGGAAAAATAATCAATCATCAAATGAATAACAAAACTTCACCTTTCAATTCATAGAGCAATGAAGATCAGGAATTTAGAGTTACCTTGCTTAGATTTTGAAGAGCGCAAGAAGAATGCAAGAAGATGAGAAAAAAAATTCTTGGCCGATCGCTTCTGTAGGGGAAGAGAAGGAAATGTACCTGGGGTCGGCCGAATTCATGTTATAAAGATACCTGGGCTGTTCAAATTCCGAACGGTGGGCCGCGGCACAGCTTAAGTGAGCCGCGGCCCAGAGTACAGTCCGCCTGGTCTTCTTTGTTCCATCGCCATGTGCCGCGGCTCAGCATTCGGGTGCCGCGGCTCAGAGTGTTGATGTGCCGCAGCTCACTTGGTTTGTGCCGCGGCACAGAGTACAGCGTCCTGGGCTCTTCATCTGGCAATCGGTGTGCCGCGGCTCAGCATCAACGTGCCGCGGCTCAGGAATCAAGTGTGTTGCGGCTCAGTAGGGTTGTGCCGCGGCACATAGTACAGAATGTTTAGCCTTCTGGTTCGATTTGTGTGTGCCGCGGCTCACAAGCCTTATGCCGCGGCTCAGGCATAAATTTTTCCCCTATGACTTTTTCTGCACAGAATTTTAAAAGGAACGCGTCAAGAACGAGAGGGATAAGCAAATCAAAGCAAAAATGATGAAAAATCAAAATTCAAAAATGTAAGAAAAAACTGAAACACAAAAATCTACTACTAAAACTCGGGTTGCCTCCCGAGAAGTGCTAAGTTTATAGTCTTCAGCCGGACCTATTGAAAATCAGTTCGCTTTTTGCAAACTCCATTTGGACTCCGCCCCGTTCATCGAACCGTTAATATGTGTTTTAAAATTTTGACCATTAGTCTTTAACGATTCAATTTTCAGTTCGGACACCAATTGTTGTTTGCGAAAAGGTTTTGACACAAACAACTTTCCGAAGCACCCATTTTTCTCATGATTTGGCCTCCGTTTTACGTCCGGCTTATTCTCCTTTTTCTTGAACGAACTTATGAAAGCATCGGGATTTCTCATTGATGGATGAACGGTTTATGATGACGGCATGTCCACATTCTTGAGATATGCAACTCGTTCTAAATTTTTCTTAGGCCTCGGACCCTCTGAAACGGATTCTGATTTTTTCGACCGACGATTCTTCCGGTGTGTGTCTTTCACAACGGTATCCACACTTTCAATTTGCGAGCTCTTCTCAACACCACCCGGACACGGAAAGGATTTAAATACTTGAAAAGTGACATGCTCGTCTTGAACCCTTAGAGTTAGTTCTCCTTTTTCCACGTCGATTAAAGTTCGGCCGGTTGCCAGATATATTTTGCTATGCATTATGTGATGGATGTTTTTAATTTTATCTCAAATATCTTTCAATCCACTTGCTGTTATTCTCAAATAAAATAAACTTTATGGCACTGACTTTGCCGATTGGAAAAGAAATCTTGACATTGTCTTAACTGGGGAGAGCCCTCTGGCTCCACAATTGGATGCCACTCCTGGAGAGTTGGATGAATTCCGAAAATGGAAGAAGTCTGATGAGATGGCTTGCTGTTACATTTTGGCTTCACTGCAAATATATTGCACCATCAACATCAGACGATGGGCTCCGCTGCGGAAATGATGAAAAATGTCACCGAGATGTTTGGTCATCAGAACCGAGCGGCTAGACAAAATGCAATAAGGGTGTTGATGGCAACCCAAATGTCTGAAGGGACCCCAGTAAGGGATCATGTTCTGAAAATGATGTCTCATTTGAACAAACTGAGCATACTGGGGGATACTATCGATGCGGAGTCACAGGTCGATATTATCTTGGGCAGCTTACCAAGAAGCTTTGAGCAGTTCCACCTTAACTACAATATGAACCGAAGGGCATATACTTTGTAGGAACTTCTGACAGAGCTTCAATCTGCTGAAGGTCTCTTCAAACAAGGTTATCATCAGATTCTTGCGGCAACTAGTGCTACTTCTTCCAAACCCAAATGGGGAAAGAAGAAAAACAGGTTGTCCAGAAGCAAGTGGCAACTCTCAAGGTGAAAATCAAGGCTCCTCACCCCGAGGCGAACAAAAAGCCAAAGGGAAAGTGCTACAAGTGCGGTCAGAAAGGACATTTTAAAGCGGACTGCCCTGCTCTTAAGTAAGGTATGTCTCATGCATTAGTAGTCAAAACATGTTTGGCAGCTTGTTCTTCCACTTTGTGGATAGTTGATTCAAGCTCCACTAATCATGTTTGCATTGACTCGCATGGTTTTCAGGTAACCAAGCAGCTTAGTGCGGGCGAGATTACCATCAACTGAGGCGATTATTCTAGGCTTATGGTTGTTGCAGTGGGAGTCATGCAGTTGAAGATTAATGATAAATTATTAGTCCTCAATAATGTATTATTAGTACCGGATTTTAGAATGAATTTAATTTCGGTTTCTAAATTAAAATGTGATGGTTATTCAGTTTCTTTGGATGATGATGCCATTATTAGGAAAAGAAACGATGAATATAGTTGCAAAGGTATTTTTAATGATGGATTGTATGTCATTAATACTGCATAAAATACCATGCACAAATCACTTAACTCTTTGTCTAAACCTAAAAAGAGAAAAGAACCTTCAAGCATAAACCAAACATATATGTGGCATTTACGGTTAGGGCATGTAAACCTTGGGAGGATTTAAAGATTGGTATATGATGGCCCATTGGATGACCTACATGTTGAGTCATTTCCAATTTGTGAATCCTGTCTGGAAAGTAAAATGACCAAAAGGGTTTTTAAAACCAAGGGAAACTGTGCTCAGAACGTGTTAGAATTGGTTCATCCGGATGTATGTGGTCCAATGAATATCCAGGCTAGGGGTGGTTTCGAATACTTAATCACATTTATAGATGATTATTCGAGATATGGATACATCTATTTGATGAGACGGAAGTTTGAAGCTTTTGACAAGTTTAGAGATTTCAAGACTGAAACAGACAACCGTCGTGGGAAGAGTATCAAGTCACTACGATCTGATCGTGGTGGCGAATACCTTAGTGGAGAGTTTTTGGATTTCTTGGCGAATGAGTGGATTCCGACCCAGCTCACCGTGCCGGGAACTCCACAACAAACTAATGTGGCTGAAAGAAGGAATAGAACTCTTTTAGAAATGGTTAGGTCAATGATGAGTTATTCATATTTACCTAATTTGTTTTGAGGATATGTCTTAGAAACAGCGGCGTACATTGTAAACCTGGTGCCTTCGAAATCAGTTCCAAAAAAACTTACAGAACTGTGGAGTGGGCGAAAGCCCAGTCTAAGACATGTTCGCATTTGGGGTACTCCAGCACATGTGCTTAATAAGGAGGCTGATAAGTTGGCATCTCGTACAGAAGTGCGAGTGTTTGTAGGATATCCTAAGGGAACGAAGGGTGGCTTGTTCTATAGCCCCCATGATCAGAAGGTCATTGTTAGCACCAGTGCTCGATTCCTGGAAGAAGATTATATGATTAGTCACAAGCCCATGAGCGAGATAATTCTGGAAGATCTGAGGGGTGAGACTTCATCTATACCAATCGTACAAACACTAACTAACGCTGCACCACGTATCGATTCTGAGACTTTTACACCAACTCAGGATTTGCCTCATCGTAGTGGGAGGGTTGTTCATCAACCATAACAATTCATATATGTGGGAAAGTCGTCGGACTCATTCCCAGGCGAAGATGAATCAGATCCCTGGACCTACAAGGAGGTAATCCAAGATAAAGATGTTGACTCCTGGCAAGTAACAATGGAATCAGAAATGGATCTATAGATTCCAATCAAGTGTGGGAGCTAGTAGAGCTACCTGATGGTGTACAAGCCATTGGGAGTAAATGGGTCTACAAGCAAAAGAAGGGAGGTAACGGGAAGGTTGAAACCGTCAAAGCAAGGCTTGTTACAAAAGGTTACACTCAGAAAGAGGGTATTGATTATGATGAAACCTTTTCACCGGTAGCTATGCTTAAGTCAATCCGGATTCTTTTAGATATAGCTGCGCATTTGGATCTAGAGATTTGGCAAATGGATGTTAAGACTGCATTCTTGAATGAGAGTCTAGACAAGGAAATCTATATGCACCAACCAGAGGGATTCATTGCTGAGGGAGAAGAGCACTTGGTGTGCAAGCTTAAGAGATCCATTTATGGACTTAAGCAAGCATCTAGATCTTGGAAGACTCGTTTTGACGAGGTTGTCTAGTCATATGAATTCGTCCAAAGTACGAGTGAGAGTTGTGTGTATAAGAAATGCGATGGAAACGTGTTGGTGTTTCTTGTACTGCATGTAGACGATATCCTTCTAATTGGAAACAACATGAAGGAATTGTTGGACGTACGGGTATGGCTATCCAAGCAGTTCGCTATGAAGGATCTCGAAGAAGCAGGACACATCCTTGGAATCAGGATCTTTCGTGATCGGAAGAAAAAGATGTTGTGCTTATTGACACGCTTTTAGTGTAACTATCACAAGTGCACGATATCGTATCAAGTAGTAAAGTGGACTTTTTGAGTCCGGTTTATCGATCCCACAAGGAAGTTTTGTTATAATTTGAATTATACACTATTAATCTATTTTTATAGATACTAAGATGAGTGAAACACACAATTTAAAGAGTTTGGTTTAATTGTTGCAAAGTAAATGCAATAATAGTTCTAATATTTTAAAGAAATAAAAATATTGTAATAATAATAGATTGATTATCGATAAAATGAAATAGTTGGGATTACAAACTTAATTCGTCATTAGTTATAAAAGATGTATTGGAGATCATAAGATGAATTTACTTATTATGTTGTGTAGATTCGATTTTCCTTAAAAAGACGGTTTCTCTTTTGAACTATAAAACGTCCCTTACATATTGAATCAATCCACTATATTTCTATGTTGATTGGCTTCAATACATAGCATTAGGATTTATGAAAATAACTCAAAGAATCATCTAAGGACTAGGGGTATATTTCTATCCCCTAGAACAACTTAGAGTGAAGATCACTTGATCTAATCAAACATATTTTCTTTCGAAACATATGAAGACCATAAATATCGTCATTTATTGGCCAAATAAATAAAGATTGTTAAAACAATGAAAATCACACACAATAATAAGTAATTCACAATAGATCTTTATACAAACATAAATAACATGACTAACCTTGTTTATAATCCCAACTAAAGGTTACTTAGCCCATGAAGGGTTTATTACACATATTACAAGCTTTTGTGGTCAGTTTTAGTTGAATCAAGAGAAAGAATTGATCCTAACTCCCTTAGTAGATAAAGGAGATAGAAGCAATAAACTCTCTGAACAACATATACTATACCACACTTACAAAGATCACTCAAGAACACAAGTGTGTTCTTCACACAAAAAGAAAAGTTTACAAAAAATGGAAAATTATAAGATGAATGATGAATGATGAAGGATCTAAGGGGTCTATTTATACACCTAAAGTCATCTAATAGCTCCAAAACTCCAGCATTATTACATTAGATCGGATCAATGCCAGCCATCCCCTCAATAATACACAAAAAGTATAAAAAATTAGACAAAACATAGTAATCTCTCAAGAGTTACGGCCGTAACATTTAGGAGTTACGGCCGTAACTAGGGTGACTTACGGCCGTAACCCCTGAATGTTACGGCCGTAACTCGGCTTCGTAAATTTGCTCATTTGAAGCCTGGATAGTTACGTTTTCGGCCCAGAATTTCTCAGACTTTGCGTTTTTGCCCCAGATCTTCTTCGGATGATAACTTTTGATATATATAACTCTGATTTTGAATCCGGAAAGACTGCCGAATTCGTCTCGGAAAGCCCTACAACATGAATATATCAAAATTCAATAAAGAGAATATTTATTAAACATGTTGTTTCTTGAGTAATTCAGTTATTTAATCCGATTATCATCCGATAAAAATAAAATTATTAAAACTAATAAATTAAAAGCAAAAAACGAGTAGACTAGCTCAATTATGGGTGAATTTTATCGATACAAACCATGGATAAGTGTACAAAGCGACACTTATCACACCCCCAAACTTGAATTCTTGCTAGTCCCGAGCAAGACTCTTTATTATTCACACTCCAAAAATAAAAAAATAAAAAAACAAAAATAAGAAAATTAATACACACATAAATTAAAATATAAAAAGAGAAAAGGAGATCAAAATGCCATTAATAAACAACAACTTGACTTTATACGGTAGATAGAAATGAATCAAGATTCAAAATAAATCTACTAATGTTTTTGAAGTTAAAACACGGTTTTTATTTTGTAATTCCAAAATGTAAGGTTTCCCCCCAATAGGTTGATTATTTCTTTCCCACTCTTGATACACACGACTCCCTTTAATGGTTGCTCTCGATCACTCGTTTATTTTTCGACTCAATATGAAGAAGAATTTTATTGGCGTCATCAAATATTGTGATTTTCACAAAATTGAGTGTATTGAAATTCAGCTGCTAATTAATTCAAATCTGCTCATAAACTACATCACTTTTGGTGATAGCTTTCACACCGTTATTTGCTAACGTGTAGCTCTTTTCACTAACACAATTTCTATCTCATTATTTTTTTTCGTAAAAAGGTGATAGCTTTCACACCGTTATTTGCTAACGTGTAGCTCTTTTCACCAATTTTTCTGAGACGGCAGCTACGCACCAACAATGGTTAGTCCTTTATTTTTCGCAAAATTTAAGACTTCCAAAATTAGGCAGCTGTTGCTGCTCAACACTTCTCCTTTTCGTCATTTATTTTTTTAGGTGATAGCTTTCACACCGTTATTTGCTAACGTGTAGCTCTTTTCACCAATGACTCTTTTTTTTTTTTTTAGGGAATAGAATTTTTGCAGAAAATCATTTTTTAGTTAAGCATGAGAAATCAAAAACTCCACAAATTAAGTAAATTTCAGTTTTATTTTTCATCAACCAATTGATTCTTCTTTTCTCAAGGTAACGAATGACTCGATTTTATATGATAATTACAAGGCTTGGAAAGAGAGATTAAGGCTCAAAATTTTGGAATATACAATTTTTTTACCGGTTAAAACAATTTTAGAAGCTTGTATATAGCTAATTTATTGGTGTTATGGCCAGATCTAGAAATCTCAAAAATCAAAATACTATAAATATAAATCTATATATATATATATATAATAAAAAACAATTAAGGCAAATAACCAAATCAATCAAAACACACCAAAAATTCTAAAACAAACCACCCCCAAACTTGAAAATAAAACTGTCCTCAGTTTAAAAAAAAATAAAAATCAATGCAGAAAAGCAGAATACTCCCTGTTAAGAAGTTGATGTCTGAGCTAACGTCTTTTAGAATCTGCAAGAGATTAAATATACGAGGCACACAACAAAAGAAAATAAAATATACTCGTAAGTATAACACAATTTTTAAGATGCGCATCAAGAAAGTCCGAAGAGTCGCCTTACGCTGCCATCAAAGTTTTTATAAAAGCAAAACACGAAATAAACATTACAATAATGAAATAAAAATACATAAATCGCGAATAGATGCGCGTCAAGAGATCAAGAAGAAACTCCTTAAGCTGCCATCATTTAGCACGATTATTACAAACGACAGAAAGTAAAAATACAAGAGGTCCGACATGGGTTATCAAAGGGAGAGGAATGAATCCACTTTTCGTTTTCTCACGGTAAAATCTTCTACCCAGACAATTTTAGCTAGAGCTGGATCTGGTTGAGGAACAAATTCATTGAGTTTTTTGATTAGTTCTTCTGGTGTTGTTGCAACGACTATGATTCGTTTTGCACGCTCGGAAATAAAGCCCTTTTCAGCAGAGTAGTCGATGAAAGACAGTAAACCATCAAAGAAACCATTGACATTAAGCACACCTATTGGTTTTTGATGAACATTTAGCTGGGCTCTGGTAACCACATGAAAAAGTTCCTCAAGGGTGCCAAAACCACCGGGAAGGGTGATAAAGGCGCCAGAATTATTTATCATGTGAGTTATGCGATCTTGCATATTCACAGATCTAAACTCATCTCCAATAGTTGACCCGGTGATTTTACTTTCAACCAGAGGTTTTGGGATTATTCCCAACACTCTTACTCCTTCCATATAGGTATAGCACTCGTCCCATTAATCCTAGACTTCCTCCTCCGTAAACTACATGAATGCATTTTTCTCCTAAGGTACGACCCAAGTTGTGGGTCGCTTGATAAAGCATGCCTCTTTTCCGTAACTAGCTCCACCAAAAATGCATACCGTATTAAATTTTTGTTGAAGATGATGACTCCATTTTTGAAAAGAAAAAAATTTTTTAGAGAGAAACAGAGAAAAGTGCAAGTTTGAGGGATGAATGAAAGAAACCAGTAGAAAGTTTATTTATAGAAGAAAAAGAAGGTAAAAATTGTTTAACAAGCTTGTGATTGCGTTTGATTGTGCTTCAACTACTCAATAGAATAATGAAAGCTGTTATCGCGTATCACATTTCTTATTCAGAAAATCTCAACACATGACAAAAATAAAAGATACTTACGCATATGTACAGTAGTTGTGATTGTGGCTCACATCTTCCTCTGATTTTACGTTCAGAAACGGCCTAAACGCCTTCTATGAGTCGGGGAGAAGCTTCCCATCCAATTTTCTTACAAATTGGCAAACAGGGTCTTTTAACGTCAGATTCCCAAGACGTTGTTCATATTCTGGTTTGAATTTATTCCATAAACATTGAATTCCGTAATATACAAGTCCACTAGGATGCGTGTCAAGAGAAATTTCGATATTATCTAAATTCTCCTTATTCAGACCATCATTAATGAACTGAATTTTATCTTCTCTGTTTGTAGATGGAATTCCTAAAGATCGACATTTTGCATTACAGGTCCATCTAGCAATTTATCGCAAACGGCTAGCATCTTTGCTCGTCGTTTCTTGGCATATGAACTTTTTTCAAGTCCTGGTAAAAATCTAGTCGGTGTTTCTGTGAATTCACCTTCTATTCTTACTTTGGCTTCGATAATGAATCTTATGTCAAAAGGTATGCTTTTATTAATAAGCAACCTCATCCTTTCAAGCCTTGTCTTGTAAATTTTTAAAATTGCATTTTTGTTTAGAAAGGGAAATCTTTTTTCGATTTTATACAATGTTTCTTCCATAAAAAAAAATAAAAAAAAATGACAATGAAAATAATTGAAGAAAATATCTACAAATATCAGTTGTTGTGGGAAACTGAAAAATCCGACTTTAATAGTCACGGAGTACCGTTATCCGCCACTTGACCGGACAAACACAATTGAGTACTAAGTTACAATGTCGAGAAATTTGTACCTATAAAAATAGTTTACAATGTAAGATTTCAAATATAACTTATACTTCCCCGGCAACGGCGCCAAAAACTTGACACGCTTTTAGTGTAACTATCGCAAGTGCACGATATCGTATCAAGTAGTAAAGTGGACTTTTTGAGTCCGGTTTATCGATCCCACAAGGAAGTTTTGTTATAATTTGAATTATACACTATTAGTCTATTTTTATAGATACTAAGATGAGTGAAACACACAATTTAAAAAATTTGGTTTAATTGTTGCAAAGTAAATGCAATAATAGTTCTAATATTTTAAAGAAATAAAAATATTGTAATAATAATAGATTGATTATCGATAAAATGAAATAGTTGGGATTACAAACTTAGTTCGTCATTAGTTATAAAAGATGTATTGGAGATCATAAGATGAATTTACTTATTATGTTGTGTAGATTCGATTTTCCTTAAAAAGACGGTTTCTCTTTCGAACTATAAAACGTCACTTACATATTGAATCAATCCACTATATTTCTATGTTGATTGGCTTCAATACATAGCATTAGGATTTATGAAAATAACTCAAAGAATCATCTAAGGACTAGGGGTATATTTCTATCCCCTAGAACAACTTAGAGTGAAGATCATTTGATCTAATCAAACATATTTTCTTTCGAAATATATGAAGACCATAAATATCGTCATTTATTGGCCAAATAAATAAAGATTGTTAAAACAATGAAAATCACACACAATAATAAGTAATTCACAATAGATCTTTATACAAACATAAATAACATGACTAACCTTGTTTATAATCCCAACTAAAGGTTACTTAGCCCATGAAGGGTTTATTACACATATTACAAGCTTTTGTGGTCATTTTTAGTTGAATCAAGAGAAAGAATTGATCCTAACTCCCTTAGTAGATAAAGGAGATAGAAGCAATAAACTCTCTGAACAATATATACTATACCACACTTACAAAGATCACTCAAGAACACAAGTGTGTTCTTCACACAAAAAGAAAAGTTTACAAAAAATGGAAAATTATAAGATGAATGATGAATGATGAAGGGTCTAAGGGGTCTATTTATACACCTAAAGTCATCTAATAGCTCCAAAACTCTAGCATTATTACATTAGATCGGATCAATGCCAGCCATCCCCTCAATAATACACAAAAAGTATAAAAAATTAGACAAATCATAGTAATCTCTCAAGAGTTACGGCCGTAACATTCAGGAGTTATGGCCGTAACTATGGTGACTTACGGCCGTAACCCCTGAATGTTACGGCCGTAACTCGGCTTCGTAAATTTGCTCATTTGAAGCTTGGATAGTTACCTTTTCGGCCCAGAATTTCTCAGACTTTGCGTTTTTGCCCCAGATCTTTTTCGGATGATAACTTTTGATATATAACTCTGATTTTGAATCCGGAAAGACTGCCGAATTCGTCTCGGAAAGCCCTACAACATGAATATATCAAAATTCAATAAAGAGAATATTTATTAAACATGTTGTTTCTTGAGTAATTCAGTTATTTAATCCGATCATCATCCTATAAAAATAAAATTATTAAAACTAATAAATTAAAATCAAAAAACGAGTAGACTAGCTCAATTATGGGTGAATTTTATCGATACATGTAATACCCGTAATTTCGATTTCCGATAATTTCTTTTTTTTTCGGCGAAAGTCCATTTTGACGACTCACTCATGACCGTTTCGTCATTCCGAGAATGATTAATTCTGTACTTTTTGTCATCCGAGTTCGTTTCGGTGTCGTTTTGTTGAGTTCCGTGCTTTTTAGCGACTTTTCCACACTTGAGTTCGATTCTTGCGAATCCCGTTGGAAACTGCTGTTTCGAGTTTCCCGTAAGTCCGTTTAACTTTGTTAGACGTGTTGTGAACTTCGGTTTGGTTATTCAATCACGTATCGTGATTTTCGGACGTTTTGGGCCATTTTCGTAATTTCCCAAAGTTTGGGGTAATTACTTTCCGTTGTCGAATTTCGAGCCTTCGGGTGGTCGGAATCGTGTGTTCTCTTAGCGCTTGGGTTCGTCTTTGTGAGTACTTCGTAACCGTATTTTCGATTCATATTCAGGTTCGGGTTTCGGGGTCGTTCGGACCGTCGGAGTGGCCACGACCGAGACGGCCGCAGCAGGTACTGGCCTGGCCGAGTTACGGCCGTAAGGTGCCGGTTACGGCCGTAAGTGATCGGCAGGCATGGCCTGACGAATGCCGGTTACGGCCGTAAGGGTCGAGAGTTACGGCCGTACGGGTGCCAGGCATGGCCTGACGAATGCCGGTTACGGCCGTAAGGGTCGAGAGTTACGGCCGTACGGGTGCCAGGCAACTTCCGGACGAATGCCGGTTACGGCCGTAAGGACCTGCCGGGTACGGCCGTAAGTGCCGAGTTACGGCCGTAAGGCCGTCCGGTTACGGCCGTAAGTGATCGGCCATGGTCGGCTATTTAAGCGCCTAGACGTGGATCTCTCGGCCATTTTCCTTTTTTTTCTTCGTTTTCGCGACCCTTCGACGGAATTTGAGGGTTTTTGATCGGGAACATCATAGAACATCATTTTTGGAAGGCTTGTGTTGATTATATCATCATCTAATCCGTGTCCTTCGTCCAAATCGAGGTATTTTGGCTTGAACCCTTGTTTTTGAAGATTTTAGGGATTTTCCTTTTGATTTCGATTCCAATTCATTTTTGATCAATTAATTGTTGTATAAACGTTGTTTTGGACGTGTTCTACGGATTGTATATCCGTATTTCGAGTTCGTTGGAACCCAATCGGGATTTTTGGTTTTCTAAGGAACCTTGAACATTTAGTATCCGATTAAATGTCTCAAAGGGTCCCTTTCGATTCTTGATCGTGTTTTCCTTTGTTTTCAATTGTTATTCTCGTAGTAACCGTGTTTCTGTTGGATTTCACGGAGGATTGTAGGTGTTCGGGATTTTCTGGGGTGTGCCGTATTCGTAGGAATATTCGGGTGCCGACTATCGAGGCAAGTATTTTATTATTACGAATTGTGTCTTGTGAATAGGGACGTTGTGTTATGGTTATGATGAATTGATTTATCTTAGCGAATACGCTTCGTATGAATTGATTATTATGAACGATTGACGGTAACGATAATACCTTCACTTAATTAACATTGTGGAATTGTGTTGGATGTGCAAATCATCTAAGTTTGTGCCGGGCGTGGTTGGTCATTGTCGAGTTGTTGTGATGATCATGATATTTGTGTTGTTTTGGTTTACATACTTGATTGTACATTTCGGTGTAATGTGGAATGGCTTGACATTTGATGATTATGAGTTGTGTCGTGTCGATGTGTGTGTGTGTTCCAGGTAGGGTCTGACGAGGCCTCTGGAGTTCGGTACATGATGTGTACGAACAAGGTGTGTGGTCTGGGTAAGGTCTGACGAGACCTCTGGAGTTCGATACATGATGTGTACGAACAATGACTGTGTAGCAGTGATTGTTTTGGTAACATTTTAAATATGGGTCTCGGACTAATAATGATATATTATCTAGTGTGCTTTGAAACGAGAATCAGGCTAAGGCCCTAATGTTTACGAAAAGGTTTTGTAAATTGGGATTCGAGGTCCAAAAGAATTTCTGCTTTAAAAATCCCCGAGATGATGTGTTCCTTTTCAAATATCTCTTGCTTGAGTTCGAAATTCTAAAACTTCTCGGGAACATTTTGATAATTGATTTCCGTATTAAATTCGTAGTTGCTAATTACTTGTTACATTTCGTATCGTTTTATACGCACTAGTAAAACAGTGTAGTTATACTAACCCCCGAGTAATCGGGGGGTGGATGTCTGTTCTGTGTCCAGGTACATGCAGGTTCAGGGGAGCAGTCACAGGATTGGCACAAGGGGATGACGAGCTGCGATACTAATCAAGAGTCGAGAGTTGGTAGAGTTTGTTTAATTATTAGAGTTGATTCAGTCTTCCGCTGTATTGTGTTTCGACCCCTGTGTGGGTAATGTTGTGAGTCAGTTCTGTTGATAGAGTTGTGTGACCTCATCGGTCTGTGTGTTTATGTGTAAGTGACCTTAACGGTCTGCATTATTATATTGTTTGACCCTGGCCGGGCAAGCATTTGGTTGTTTATGGATGTTTAGCCTGGTAGATCCTTGTGTAAAGGGTCTACGGCGTGTAATATTCCCATACGGTTTTGGGGGTGTTACATTTATGGTATCGGAGCTTAGGTTGCGTAAACCTAGGTTGTCGGGACGAGTCGAGTCGTGATTTGTCGAGTAATGTGTTGTCTTGTCGTTTGAGTCGTCACGTGACAAGTTGAGTTGTGCGTAGTCACAACGTGTCGGTTATGTTGTCGGACGAGATTAGTATCGTGGGCGACCGTCACCTCCGTGCGACCTGTGGATGTAAGTCTCCTCCTTTATGCGTAATACCTGTGTATCTCGATTTTATCTTAGTGAGTTAATTGCGGTGCATAATTTTATTTACATAGTATTGTGTAATATAGTTGTGTTTAATACTCGTGGCACATAGTATGTGTATAGAACTGGACACGTTATTGTTTTATCTTTGAATCACCGGGTGGAGTGGTATGTTGGTTCGTTTCATCCCTACCACGCTTCCTAGTTATAGTGTTCACAGTTGTTTTATTCTTTAAATTTAAATGGTATAAACCATTTAATAATGTAGCAGTACCAACCAATTTATTTCTGAAATAAATACGACAGGACCCATCTCCTATAAAGAAGTGAAATCCCTTTCGGTCCATGACCGGAATTGATACAATATTCTTGTGCCCCTTGGGCAGAACAAGTACAACATCTAAAGTAAGAACAAAACCAGATTCTAAATCCAACATAAGGGATCCGATATCAGAAGCTTCGACACTATGCCCACTTCCGACGGTGACCATCACCTCCCCTGAATCCAGCTTCCTACTTCGTTCCAGATTCTAATTCATTGTACAAATATGAGAACTCGCACCGGAATCAAGTATCCAAGAAGTAGAATATACAGTTACAGAACAATTTGTTTCTAAAACCAGTAGTTATGTACCTGAAGGCGCATTACGGTCAAGCTTTGGACAGTACCTCTTCCAGTGGCCTAGCTCACCGCAGTTGAGGCATACATCCGTTTTCTTGGCCCCCTTGCTCTTTTGAACCATTGGGGCTTTGCCCTTTCCCTTGTCGATCTTGGCTATTGGACCTAACTGCTTCTTGTTCTTTTTCTTCTTATTCTTGGACTTCCAAGTCCCAGAAGAAATCACAAGTGCAGCTTCCTTTCCCTTTGTCTTCATCTGAGACTCGATCGTCGGTTGTTCATTAGCCCAGCTAAGTTACATGCAATCTCATTGCAGTTGAAGTTCATGACAAATTGTGAAAAGGAGTCAGGAAGTGACTGCAGGATAAGGTCAGTTTGGAGAGATGCATTCATATGAAAATCAAGAGCTTCCAATCTCTCAATCATCGAGATCATCTTGAGGACATGGTCCCCAACCCTCTCTCCTTCCTTCATCATGGCGCCGAATAATTGCTTTGATATCTCATATCTAGCAGTTCGACTATGCTCTCCATAGAGCTCAGCCAGGTGCGCTAAGATGGCTCGTGAAGACGTCATCTTTTCATGGGCACGTTGAAGCTCATTGGTCATTGAGCCTAACATGTACCCTCGCACTCTTATGTCGTCTTTTACCCATTTCTCATGGGCATCGACATCTTCCTGATTGGCTCGGGTTCTTGCAGGAGCCGCTGGGATGTCCGCCTCCAAGACGTATCCCAGCATTTCCATAGTTAGGACAATCCTCAAGTTCCGAAGCCAGTCCACATAGTTCGGACCAGTCAGGACGTTCTTTTCAAGTAGTATAGCGAGTGGGTTCATTGTCATATTGAGAGTTATGTTAACTGCAGAGAATAATTTGAGATTCGTTAGTGTTTGTTTAATTATGATCCGAGTAAAGAATTTAAGGACTTTCTTTATTCATAACTCGGCTCCCACTATTTTATCGGCATTTACACACTCCCATGTTAAATCCGGAAGTCTTGAGTGACTTCATAGTGGTGATCGATTTCTTTACAAAGTTTAATAGAGGGCAACCCATACGGTTTATATTCTATTATTCTTTATAAAGTGGTGTCTAATACCAACCCATATAATGGATGATTCGATCTTCTTTTACCCCTAGTTCACTTGCCCTCAACCCATTCGGTTTCTATGGCTCGCTGAACTATCTAAGTTTAAACCGTCAACTCCTATTAGTCTGACAATTGAATCTTACCCGGCAACCCATACGGTTTTAGGGGTTTGATATGTCACAACCAAAGGCATCTAATGCACTCTAGGAATTTATCAATTTTCCCCAAAAATATTACCCCGACATACTCGGAAGAATAATATTCCGGTTTAGATTTCAATCTTCCATGAGTTTGACGGAGGGTAGGAAACCTCGTAACCTTTATAACTTAGTGTTTGTAAGTGGGAGTATTAACGCGATTATATGTTACACTTTGCACATTAATCCGTTTATAAGCGCGGTTTGTGGTTTATCAATCATTCAAAATGAAAAACAATAAATAGCAACCTAGTTACTACCAACATATAGCTCATGGACTTTTTCCTAAGTATTGGGCCAAGCCAAATAACGAAAAGAAAAATACAGTATTGATTCTTCGTCTTCCAGTCGGTCGTCTTCGGTCTTCGTCATAGCCATATGAATAATTACATCATTGAACAATACGTCCTTTTATACATATTTTCTAGTAAAAATAAATAGGCTCAAAATGGCCTTTACAACCATATCGAATCGAACAAATCAACAACTAAGTCCACGAGCTATATCACCATCACATAAGGCATTCCATACAACATGTAACGGTAAATGAAATTAAATAATCAATTAATATATTAATCCAATTAATATAAAAATTAATTTATTTAATTTCTAAAATATTAGTCAAATTAATATTTATAATCGTCATTTTAATCCGTTCAAAGTAATCTGGCCAAAACAATATTCTCGTCTAATAATTTCCCTTAAAAAAAAATATTCCAAATATTTTATTAAATCTAATTAAATCCAATTTAAATTTCGGAAATTATTACAACGAAATATAAACACAAAAATGGAGTCCCGGAAAATCCGGTATCAGGCCCAGCCCACGGCCGATTCAAAATCGGGCCGAAAACCCGAAAACCGCCCGGACCGAGTCACTCTCGGCCATCGCTCCGGCAGCTGGCGAGCAGCTACATAGCCTACCGAGTCACTCTCGGCCGGCCAGCAGTAAGCCCGATGAGCTGCCGGCACTGCTGCGTCTTCGTGCGGTATTCGTGTTTAACCCCCGTTTTTCTCATTTTTTCGACTCGCTTCCAAAACGAAAAAGTTTCTTAACTTCATGAAGAACTTATAAATCAACAAAAATCAAATTTTTCAGATTTATAATTCACATAAAATAGTCGAAACTTGACTTACTACGAACGATTAAATTTCTTCGATTATATCTATTATGATTCTAAATCATAAACATCATCAAATAACATTCCAAATGCAAAGATGATCGTATATACGATATATTTTACCTCGCTCCGATACCACTGTTGTGATTCCACAGAAAATAAACGCAGCGGAAGAATAAACGGAATCCCTAAGAGGATCGATCAAGTAACGTATATACGAAAAGAAAAATACGAAGATCAAGGAATCAAAGTCCCATACCTATGATGTCTCTGAAAAACCTTCGTATGATGATGATGATGATGAAGAGCCCTTCGTTCCAAGCACCTAAAGCAAGGTGCCTCTACTTCACACGCCGGAACTTGATGGAAAAATCAGCAAACTTTTTTTCTCTAAGAATGCGGCTAGGGAAGCTTGTAAGAATTTTTTCTCTCGATCTTTTCTACTAATAACTTGTCTCTAAGATCAAGCATATGCTGTAGAAAATTTTTCTCACTCTTGAAGCTCTCCAAAAAAACGAAATTGAACACTTGAGGAAGGAAGAAGGAGACTTTATAATTGAAAATACTTTCTTTTCACCATTATTGCTAGCCTCACATGTAGAAGATGCTTTTAAAAGCATCTCTACACCTCACATAACCCCACAAGTGTATAATATAATGAGAGAGACAAAGTAGAGATGAGGGGGGGGGCCTTATAGGGAATCTTCCAAGAAACGGGTCGAGTTAATTCAGCTCGTGTATTGGATGTTCGTCAAACGAATCCCTCGTGAATCGGATGTCCGTCAAACGAATCCGTTTTATTTCCAATGTGTTTATACTAATTAATTAATCCAAATAATTATTTATATCAAACACATATATACATTTCTCTAAGAAATATAATTTATGAATTAAAGTAATCACCCAGTAACCTACTTACAATTCATAAGACCGCTATTTGATTTATCCGATAAATCACTAATATCTAATATTATAAGAGAGATTATTAATTCATATTTATCCATCAATGATCCTATTGCGCGACTCCGTAGGTTCGTCTCAGCCGGCATTGGGAGGAACCAATGAGTGCGGGCAGCACTTAGCCAGCCTAGCGGGCCGCACTGTAAACCCCGACTGAGAACGAATGAACGAATCATTCCAGAACCATTATGTCGTGAATACTATATACGTATAGACCCTTCATCAGATGTCCCGGTCAAGTCTTCGGGTCACGGTAAAGTCAAACCCTAATGTTGACTAAACTCTATACATGTGTTAATGCAAATCAAGACCGACTGATTAATAGTGTATCTAATACGACTATATCAGAATGCTTTGGCCAAAGACTTATGATCTTATTTGCCATTAACCGTATAGGACATTCGCCTGCTCACTAACAGGAGATAGAATCCTTTCTTGGCGTACAGCAAAGACTGCTACCTGCCCGTATAGTCCGCACTTCGAGGTCGACTCAGCAATTAAGAAAATGAGTCTAACTACTCTAATGACAAACTAAACGTCACAGGCACATCTTCTACTGAACCCTCAAGTCAAAGGTCCACGTATACTATCACAACCTTTCGATTCGTCATCGACTCTCCGAGAGTGAATACCGTGTGACTGAATCGAGTATGAGTCGTGTTCGAGTATACTGGTCCCACCAATATACTTATAACTATGCTATCAAGACGTGCACACGTCCTAGCATCAGTTATACAAGTCTTATTAAAACTTAATGTCCTGTTAAGTTTTATCGACTTACGAACTAGTTAAGCATTCGAGCTCTAAACACTTCTAGTGCCTATCTCCTTATCTCCATAAGGAGTAGAATGTTCACTCTCAAATGCAAGGACTATTATTCTATATAACAAATCACAATGCCAGTGATATACAATAATATAGAAATAATAATTGCCTTATTTAATATAATATTCATAATTACAATACAATTGCTCTCACTCTCTCATCCTCTGAGTGGCATTCGAGGGCATATTCCTAACACTGGCCTGGCCGAGTTACGGCCGTAAGGTGCCAGTTACGGCCGTAAGTGATCGGCAGGCATGGCCTGACGAATGCCGGTTATGGCCGTAAGGGTCGAGAGTTACGACCGTACGGGTGCCAGGCATGGCCTGACAAATTCCGGTTACGGCCGTAAGGGTCGAGAGCTACGGCCGTACGGGTGCCAGGCAACTTCCGGACGAATGCCGGTTACGGCCGTAAGGACCTGCCGGGTACGGCCGTAAGTGCTGAGTTACGGCCGTAAGGCCGGCCGGTTACGGCCGTAAGTGATCGGCCATGGTCGGCTATTTGAGGGCCTGGACGTGGATCTCTCGGCCATTTTCCATTTTTTTCTTCGTTTTCGCGACCCTTCGACGGAATTTGAGGGTTTTTGATCGGGAACATCATAGAACATCATTTTTGGAAGGCTTGTGTTGATTATATCATCATCTAATCCTTGTTATTCGTCCAAATCGAGGTATTTTGGCTTGAACCCTTGTTTTTGAAGATTTTAGGGATTTTCCTTTTGATTTCGATTCTAATTCGTTTTTGATCAATTAATTGTTGTATAAACGTTGTTTTGGACGTGTTCTATGGATTGTATATCCGTATTTGGAGTTCGTTGGAACCCAATCGGGATTTTTGGTTTTCTAAGGAACCTTGAACATTTAGTATCCAATTAAATGTCTCAAAGGGTCCCTTTCGATTCTTGATCGTGTTTTCCTTTGTTTTCAATTGTTATTCTCGTAGTAACCGTGTTTCTGTTGGATTTCACGGAGGATTGTAGGTGTTCGGGATTTTCCAGGGTGTGCCGTATTCGTAGGAATATTCGGGTGCCGACTATCGAGGCAAGTATTTTATTATTACAAATTGTGTCTTGTGAATAGGGACGTTGTGTTATGGTTATGATGAATTGATTTATCTTAGCGAATACGCTTTGTATGAATTGATTATTATGAACGATTGACGGTAACGATAATACCTTCACTTAATTAACATCGTGGAATTGTGTTGGATGTGCAAATCATCTAAGTTTGTGTCGGGTGTGGTTGGTCAATGTCGAGTTGTTGTGATGATCATGATATTTGTGTTGTTTTGGTTTACATACTTGATTGTACATTTCGGTGTAATGTGGAATGGCTTGACATTTGATGATTATGAGTTGTGTCATGTCGATGTGTGTGTGTGTTCCAGGTAGGGTCTGACGAGGCCTCTGGAGTTCGGTACATGATGTGTACGAACAAGGTGTGTGATCCAGGTAGGGTCTGACGAGACCTCTGGAGTTCGGTACATGATGTGTACGAACAATGTTTGTGATCCAGGTAGGGTCTGACGAGACCTCTGGAGTTCGGTACATGATGTGTACGAACAATGTTTGTGGCCGGGTAAGGTCCGTTGAGGCCTCCGGAGTTCGGTACATGATGTGTACGAACAGCGTGTATGGTCCGGGTAAGGTCCGTCGAGGCCTCCGGAGTTCGGTACATGATGTGTACGAACAATGACTGTGTAGCAGTGATTGTTTTGGTAACATTTTAAATATGGGTCTCGGACTCATAATGATATATTATCTAGTGTGCTTTGAAACGAGAATCGGGCTAAGGCCCTAATGTTTACGAAAAGGTTTTGTAAATTGGGACTCGAGGTCCAAAAGCATTTCTGCTTTAAAAATCCCCGAGATGATGTGTTCCTTTTCAAATATCTCTTGCTTGAGTTCGAAATTCTAAAACTTCTCGGGAACATTTTGATAATTGATTTCCGTATTAAATTCGTAGTTGCTAATTACTTGTTGCATTTCGTATCATTTTATACTTGCACTAGTAAAACAGTGGAGTTTTACTAACCCCTGAGTAATCGGGGGGTGGATGTCTGTTCTGTGTCCAGGTACATGCAGGTTCAGGGAAGCAGTCACAGGATTGGCACAAGGGGATGACGAGCTGCGATACTAATCAAGAGTCGAGAGTTGGTAGTGTTTGGTTGTATTGTTAGAGTTGATTCAGTCTTCCGCTGTATTGTGTTTCGACCCCTGTGTGGGTAATGTTGTTAGTCAGTTCTGTTGATAGAGTTGTGTGACCTCATCGGTCTGTGTATTTATGTGTAAGTGACCTTAACGGTCTGCATTATTATATTGTTTGACCCTGGCCGGGCAAGCATTTGGTTGTTTATGGATGTTTAGCCTGGTAGATCCTTGTGGAAAGGGTCTACGGCGTGTAATATTCCCATACGGTTTTGGGGGTGTTACATTTATGGTATCGGAGCTTAGGTTGCGGAAACCTAAGCTGTCGGGTCGAGTCGAGTCGTGATTTGTCGAGTAATGTGTTGTCTTGTCGTTCGAGTTGTCAGGTGACAAGTTGAGTTGTGCGTAGTCACAACGTGTCGGTTATGTTGTCGGACGAGATTAGTATCGTGGGCGACCGTCACCTCCGTGCGACCTGTGGATGTAAGTCTCCTCCTTTATGCGTAATACCTGTGTATCTCGATTTTATCTTAGTGAGTTAATTGCGGTGCATAATTTTATTTACACAGTATTGTGTAATATAGTTGTGTTTAATACTCGTGGCACATAGTATGTGCATAGAACTGGACATGTTATTGTTTTATCTTTGAATCACCGGGTGGAGTGGTATGTTGTGAAAGTTGTAAACCTTGACGGATTTCGAAAAGGTACCGACGGTAGAGTTTGTGAGAAACTCCGATGAATGATTTTGCTATGTGTTTAAATTTGATACCACGAGATGCATTTGATTGAATTGGCGACTCTGGTTGCCATTTGAGTATGTGGTTTTAAATTCGACTGTTTTTGGAATGTTGTAATTTTTGTCCGCTATGGGTAAGTTTGAGAATGTTTTCGGAAGGACTTTCCCGTTTGAGAATTTTTGTAAAAATCGATTTTTGGAAAATATTTTGGTGGTGCGGTCAAACCACGGTTTATATGGATTTTTAAAATTTGTTAAATTTTGACAAATGGGCCGTGTATTTTCAAATGACACAATCAGACGGTATTTGAAAAATGTGTTTTGAAGTACTTCGGACATTGTAAAATATTACCGTCGTTATTGTTATGAACTAAAAGATTTTGGAAAATTTTTATTTTGCAGAACGATTTTTGGTTTTCGGAATTTTCAACTTTATATGTCCACGTATTGGGGCTAAGTGGTTGTGATAAGTTTGTGGTGTTGTTGTGATCGCCGGAGAATGTTTTAGTGTTCTCTAAATGTTGAGATACATGGTTTTCAAAAGTGTTTTCAAAAATACATGGTTTACATGATTGGACGACCGAGGTATTAAAAGTGTTTTCAAAAATTTCATTTCACCAAATTTTTCAAACTTGAGAATTTTAAAATTTTATCATTTGAATAATACCCCGGAAACATTTTAATTTTTGTTGTTAGTGTTTGATCCCTGCGATACGTGTGTGGTTTTGACCGTGTTTGATTTGGTAAAATCCAAACATCTTTGTTGATGTGAATTTGTGGATTACTTTTGAATGAAGTTCTAAAATTACAGTGTTAGTTCGTGCACTTGTGTGATGACTTGGAGTTGATGTTTTAACGTGCTGCTATTTATTGTCTTATCTTGACGTTGTGATGTTTGTTTGGATGTGTTATTCTTATTGGTCGTCCGTCCAGTATGCCGAGAGGCCGTGGCCGAGGACGTGGTCGTGATCAGCAGCAATCATCCAGAGGTAATGTTGATATTGGCACCGCCACCATCCTTCATCAGGTGACTGACCAGTTGGCGCATATGAATCAGACCGTACACCGAGACGGGATTCCGCATGAAGATAACGGAGCTAGTAAGTGGTTACGAGATGTGATGAGAATGCACCCGCCCCGTTTTGTAGGTTCTTCGGACTCGTTAGGCTGGGAGAATTGGCTCTTCCAGTTGGACAGAACATTTGATGATGTAGCTTGCCCCGATGAGAAAAGAGTGCCTATTGCTCAATACATACTCGACAGGGAAGCTGCAGACTGGTGGGAGGCCGTAGCGCCTAGTGATCGTACCGCTACTTGGACTGAATTCAAAACTGCCATGGAGGCCGAGTATTGTCCGCCGCCTGTTAAAGAGCGTAGGATTGTCGAGTTTTTCTCGGCTACGCCCCGAGACGTGTCGATATCCCAGGCGATAGTCGATTATAATCGACAGTTGTGTTATGTTCGGGATCAGGTGAAAAGTGAGGCAGATAAGGTTCGTTATTTTGATATGCATATGAAACCTCAGATTCGGCAGTGTATGGCTCCTTTTATGTGTACAACCTTGAAGGACTATCAGGATCGAGCCTTGGCGTTCGAGATGGCTATAATGTCTACCGAGTCCGTATCGGTAGCGAAAAAGCAGAAGATTTCCGATGACGCATCGGGAAGTAAGGGAATTGGGATTCCCACACCTCAACCCTTGTATCAGCCGAGTATGGGACCTTCTCGGTCAGTTAGAGAACCCAAAAGACCCAAGTCGGTGTCTTTGAGTTCTGGTAATTCTCCTAGGTATTTCAACTGTAACGTTCTAGGCCATGAATGCGCGCATTGTAAGAAACCGCCAGTGACTTGTTATAATTATGGACACGAGGGGCATCGAGTTCAGTACTGCGAGATTGTTTCCGAGATGAGAAGGGACCGGAATTCCATTCCTACTTCCGGAGGGCCCAGTGATGTCTAGTTATGGTGTTTTTGGTACTCGCTGCACGGATTGTTTCGCGTGTAGAGATGTATTTTGTGACGCTTTTACATTTGGAACTTGTTGAATGATATTTTGTTTTGTGTAAGTTCCCGTTTAGTTGTTGGACCTACGGAGGCGTGTTAGTGGACCGCGGGGTCATGAGCATGGTATTTTATTATGTGTCGTTATATTTTGTTTCGTATCACTGTGATAACCTTAGTTTAAGTTTCGGGACGAAACTTAATTTTTGTATGATAGAATGTAATATACGGTATTCTCATTTTCTGTTATCTTGAATTGTTTGTGTTTTGACGTCGGACATTTTCTTGTTGATGAGTATCGGAGTGATTTCTATCGTGATATTCTATTTGTTTCTTTCGCATAGTCGTTTTAGTCGGGTGCGGCTTGTTGTCGCGTGCGTTTCTTTGATTAAATGTGTGCATGTGATGTGACGTTAATTGCTCGTTATTGTTTTGAATCATAGTCGGTGGCGTTGTGTTGGTCGTCGTGGAGCGTGTTTTCACGCCGTATGTCTTTTGGCGTTTCTTGCAGCGTTTCGCCGTTGGGCGCGAGTTTTCGGTTTTTGTGTATCTCGTCGAGTTTTCCTGGTGGGGATATTGCTTCTCCCTACTTGTTTTAAGTTTCGGGACGAAACTTTATTAAAGGAGGGTAGAATGTAATACCCGTAATTTCGATTTCCGATAATTTCTTTTTTTTCGGCGAAAGTCCGTTTTGACGACTCGCTCATGACCGTTTCGTCATTCCGAGAATGATTAATTCTGCACTTTTTGTCATCCGAGTTCGTTTCGGTGTGGTTTTGTTGAGTTCTGTGCTTTTTGGCGACTTTTCCGCACTTGAGTTCGATTCTTGCGAATCTCGTTGGAAACTGCTGTTTCGAGTTTCCCGTAAGTCCGTTTAAATTTGTTAGACGTGTTGTGAACTTCGGTTTGGTTATTCGATCACGTATCGTGATTTTCGGACGTTTTGGGCCATTTTCGTAATTTCCCAAAGTTTGGGGTAATTACTTTCCGTTGTCGAATTTCGAGCCTTCGGGTGGTCGAAATCGTGTGTTCTCTTAGCGCTTGGGTTCGTCTTTGTGAGTACTTCGTAACCGTATTTTCGATTCATATTCAGGTTCGGGTTTCGGGGTCGTTCGGACCGTCGGAGTGGCCACGACCGAGACGGCCGCAGCAGGTACTGGCCTGGCCGAGTTACGGCCGTAAGGTTCCGGTTACGGCCATAAGTGATCGGCAGGCATGGCCTGACGAATGCCGGTTACGGCCGTAAGGGTCGAGAGTTACGGCCGTACGGGTGCCAGGCATGTCCTGACGAATGCCGGTTACGGCCGTAAGGGTCGAGAGTTACGGCAGTACGGGTGCCAGGCAACTTCCGGACGAATGCCGGGTACGGCCGTAAGTGCCGAGTTACGGCCGTAAGGCCGGCCGGTTACGGCCGTAAGTGATCGGCCATGGTCGGCTATTTAAGGGCCTGGACGTGGATCTCTCGGCCATTTTTTATTTTTTTTCTTCGTTTTCGCGACCATTCGACGAAATTTGAGGGTTTTTGATCGGGAACATCATAGAACATCATTTTTGGAAGGCTTGTGTTGATTATATCATCATCTAATCTGTGTTCTTCGTCCAAATCGAGGTATTTTGGCTTGAACCCTTGTTTTTGAATATTTTAGGGATTTTCCTTTTGATTTCGATTCCAATTCGTTTTTGATCAATTAATTGTTGTATAAACGTTGTTTTGGACGTGTTCTACGGATTGTATATCCGTATTTCGAGTTCGTTGGAACCCAATCGGGATTTTTGGTTTTCTAAGGAACCTTGAACATTTAGTATCCGATTAAATATCTCAAAGGGTCCCTTTCGATTCTTGATCGTGTTTTCCTTTGTTTTCAATTGTTGTTCTCGTAGTAACCATGTTTTTGTTGGATTTCACGGAGGATTGTAGGTGTTCGGGATTTTTCGGGGTGTGCCGTATTCGTAGGAATATTCGGGTGCCGACTATCGAGGCAAGTATTTTATTATTACGAATTGTGTCTTGTGAATAGGGACGTTGGGTTATGGTTATGATGAATTGATTTATCTTAGAGAATACGCTTCGTATGAATTGATTATTATGAATGATTGACGGTAACGATAATACCTTCACTTAATTAACATCGTGAAATTGTGTTGGATGTGCAAATCATCTAAGTTTGTGCCGGGCGTGGTTGGTCATTGTCGAGTTGTTGTGATGATCATGATATTTGTGTTGTTTTGGTTTACATACTTGATTGTACATTTCGGTGTAATGTGGAATGGCTTGACATTTGATGATTATGAGTTGTGTCGTGTCGATGTGTGTGTGTGTGTTCCAGGTAGGGTCTGACGAGGCCTCTGGAGTTCGGTACATGATGTGTACGAACAAGGTGTGTGATCCAGGTAGGGTCTGACGAGACCTCTGGAGTTCGGTACATGATGTGTACGAACAATGTTTGTGATCCAGGTAGGGTCTGACGAGACCTCTGGAGTTCGGTACATGATGTGTACGAACAATGTTTGTGGCCGGGTAAGGTCCGTTGAGGCCTCCGGAGTTCGGTACATGATGTGTACGAACAGCGTGTATGGTCCGGGTAAGGTCCGTCGAGGCCTCCGGAGTTCGGTACATGATGTGTACGAACAATGACTGTGTAGCAGTGATTGTTTTGGTAACATTTTAAATATGGGTCTCGGACTCATAATGATATATTATCTAGTGTGCTTTGAAACGAGAATCGGGCTAAGGCCCTAATGTTTACGAAAAGGTTTTGTAAATTGGGACTCGAGGTCCAAAAGCATTTCTGCTTTAAAAATCCCCGAGATGATGTGTTCCTTTTCAAATATCTCTTGCTTGAGTTCGAAATTCTAAAACTTCTCGGGAACATTTTGATAATTGATTTCCGTATTAAATTCGTAGTTACTAATTACTTGTTACATTTCGTATCGTTTTATACTTGCACTAGTAAAACAGTGGAGTTTTACTAACCCCCGAGTAATCGGGGGGTGGATGTCCTGCCTGTGTCCAGTACATGCGAGTTCGGGGAGCAACAGGATTGGCACAAGGGGATGACGAAATGCGATACTAATCAAGAGTCGAGAGTTGGTAGAGTTTGGTTGTATTGTTAGAGTTGATTCGGTCTTCCATTTGTATTGTGTTTCGACCCCTGTGTGGGTAATGTTGTTAGTCAGTTCTGTTGATAGAGTTGTGTGACCTCATCGGTCTGTGTGTTTATGTGTAAGTGACCTTAACGGTCTGCATTATTATTTTGTTTGACCCTGGCTGGGCAAGCATTTGGTTGTTTATGGATGTTTAACTTGGTAGATCCTTGTGGAAAGGGTCTATGGCGTGTAATATTCCCATACGGTTTTGGGGGTGTTACAATACAAACCATGGATAAGTGTACAAAACTGACACTTATCACTTATCCCAGACATCCCTTATCGATACAGTGCTAAAGCGGTTTAGCATGGAGAATTCCAAGAAAGGTTTCCTACCTTACAGACATGGAATTCGACTATCTAAGGATATGTGTCCCAAGACACAAAATGAGATAGATGACATGAAGATGGTCCCTTATGCGTCAGCTGTGGGAAACCTCATGTATGTTATGCTTTGCACTAGACCAGATATTTGTCATGACGTAGGCATGGCTGCTAGATATCAGTCAAACCCAGGACCAGGACACTGGATTGCTGTCAAGCACATACTCAAGTACCTGAGAAGGACTAGGGAGTACATGCTTGTATATCAATCAGACGACCTGTGTCCGGTGGGTTACACTGACTCAGATATTTCATCGGACAAAGAAAAGTCCAAGTCTACTTCGGGTTATGTGTTTAGCCTGGGAGGTGGAGCCATTAGTTGGAGGAGTGAGAAGCATAAATGCATCTCGTACTCTACCATGGAAGCTGAGTACGTGGCAGCCTCTGAGGCAGCGAAGGAGGCAGTATGGCTCAAGTACTTCCTGCAGGATTTAGATGTGATTCCGAATTTGCCAAAGGGTATTACACTTTATTGTGATAATACTGGTGAGTCGCAAATTCGAGGGAACCACGATCCCACAAGGCAAGTAAACATATCAACCACAAGTACCACATCATACGACACTTCATAAAGGAAGGAGACGTAGTTGTAGCCATGGTTGCATCGAAAGATAATCTTGCTGACCCTTTTACGAAAGGCCTACCCTCAAAAGTTTTTGAAAAAGGCATGTGGAAGGAGTGAGATTACGGTGTATGGCAGCATTGCTTTGAGTATAAGTGGGAGAAATGAGAGACTATGTAATAGAGTAGTATACTTAAAAGCATGCTTTGAGTATACGTGGGAGATTGTTAGGGTTGTATACTGCAAAGCATACTTTATGCTTGTATTACCTTATTTATTGTAACTACCTATGAGAATATTAATTACATTTAATAACATATTTTGCATATTTATTCATGTTATGGTTATGCAAATGAAATGTCTAATTATTTTATATTGTAGATAATGTAGTGTGTTGGTGTCACACGAAAGATCACATTATCGGTGCCTTATAAAATAATATAATAGTTCACAACATATATAATTATTAGACAAATTATATAAAAGGTTGTAGTGCATGCTTGAGATTAGTTGGTCTTGACTATTAGAATACATTAGCGTATTTGCATACGTTGAACTGGATCGAGGTGAGATAGTGTCTTCTGTACTTATTGTAAGAAGAACGTAAATCTCGGATAATTATTATTTCTTAATTCTAAGTATATAATATTTAATTGTGTATTTATAATATTTATTGCTTTGATTTACCATGGGTGAGAGTCAAAATGATCGACTCAATAAGCCTCGTATCTTGGGCAATAATATTATTTATATGATAATTATTATTACTAGAAATTGTGTCCGGACTCGTGCGGGTTGATGATGTCCCCTTGAGAAGCTTGATAATAATTATTATATTAAAGCCTGCATATGGATTTAATTTCGATATAATAATAAGGTTTGAGTGGTACTACTCTTGGATAAAATATTAATTAGTTAAAGCTGTCATCAGCTTATAATTAATTAATGGACATTCGATATCTTAAACATTGGAAATAATATATTTAATAAGGAGCCCAATTTCGTAATTTGGGATTTTGGTAGGAAGTACAATATCAACCTTTTAGTGGAGTAAGTTGATATTAATAGATTCATTATATTAGGAAGAGTCCTAATATGGTAAGATGAAATCTATTGGGAGTCCTTCCATCATCCCCCTTAAGATCCCTAGTAGTAGTCCAAGAGCCTATAGATAGGACAATAGGGGGGATTTTCTAAGACTTTTGTAAGGTTGTGAGATCAATTTTTTCCTCTTGTGTTTAATTGTAGATTTAGACTTGTGTCTTTGATTCTACAATTTAGATAACACATTAATTTGCTAAGAGTGTTCATAAAATACTAGAAAACAAAGAAAAATTGAGTGACCACATACAAAAGGAGGTTCGTCCGATCCCATAGTTGTCCAAGCAAAATCCGGTAGCTCGTTGCCCACACAACGTCCGGGTTAAGGCGGATCATACTCTAGAAGGTCTAAAGGTAGAAATACAAGGTGATCAAGACGAAAGCAACCAATTCGCTTCAAAGGTATTATCCTGTGTTCTTTTAGATCTAGATTAGGATATTTCAATAACCAACATATTTATTTAATAAATAATAAATAATATTTAAATTGCTTATTAGTCTTAATAATTAATTAATTAGCATGCCTAAATAGATCTTATGCTCGTGGATGCGTAAAACACAATTATCAAACTTTCCCAAACTTCGCTTTCGCTGCGTTTTACTTCCAACAATTGATATCGGAGATGGATTTTTAGGCTTTTTGCTATTTTAGTTAATTTTGGTGATTAATTGATATTAATTTAAATATTCATATAATTTGATGTTGAAATATTTTGCTAGATATGTTTTTGCAGATGATATGATCCAATCATCATGGTGATGTGAATTGTTTATTTATTTATTTTTATTATTTATGCAATTATTGGTTTGGCCCGGTTTTGAGGTATGTAATGGTTTTTCCCGTGAGAAAATATGCAGGTAGATCTATGTGTTTTATTTTTCGTGTAATCTTGCTGTAATTTCGATGTATTTTATTTTGTTTAAAATTGTAATCGAATTCGGAAAAGACGGGATCACGAAGAAATAGAGCAGAACCGGATCGCCGCTACCATGGCCGACAAGACAGCAAAGCGGCGCCGGCCACAGCATGCCGCCAGTGCCGCGGCGGCACTGTCCGGCCGGCTTCACCGGTTCGGGTTGGGTCGTCCAGTTTTTGGTCCGATCCGTTTCGCCACCGTTCGTTGCGTCCGCTGGAAAGTCGAGATTTAAAATTAAAATTGTTATGTAATTAATTTTGCATAAAAGTGAAATTTTAATTTTGAAAATATACGGCCCGGCCGGGGAGGAGTGACAAGATGCTTGATTCAGTGGGAGAGATCGATTCGAAGATTTTCTCGGATTCAACTCAAGGAAGAAGACCATGATAATTAGATAATTTAGTTATGCATGCTTTATTTTTGGTTTTTATTGTTTTGATGTATGGCATGTATGAATGTATGCGTGATATGTTTTCTGCATTCTAGGACGAGAAAATTAAAAACCTTAAGGCTAAAATAACTAAGTGATTAAATTGATTTTTTTTAAAATAAAATAAAACTGGCCTCCATAATTAATTTAAATTGTGAAGTAATTAACATGCGCATTGACATTAGGGTCTTCCTCCATATCAGATGTGCTAATTATTGGCTCACTAGTTTTAAACTTCAATTTGATAACAAAAAGGTGAATGTTATTTTTTATGATAGGACCTCTCCATCTGTAGGACTATTATCATTAAATAACATTCTGAGGTTTGTTAAATTATGGTATTCACTTAGGTGTATTAATTAATACGCTCCATCGGAGTCTATGTTAATTTAATACATGGTCCAGAGGAACCAACTATTAATTTTACTTGTCATAATATAAGTTGGCTAGATAGTAAAATTAAAGACGTAAAACTCTACTTGAAAAATGTGTGTGTAAACGTCCACACGATCATGACTTGCATATGCGGATTTTTCGAGGTGTTGGTTGCTAGAATATATATTGTGTTTTGAGGTTTTTTGATATATTTTTCTATGCATTATGTGATGGATGTTTTTAATTTTATCTCAGATGTCTTTCAATCCACTTGCTGTTATTCTCAAAGAAAATAAACTTGATGGCACTCACTTTGCCGATTGGAAAAGAAATCTTGACATTATCCTGACTACTGAGGGGCATAAATTTGTCTTAACTGAGGAGAGCCCTCTGGATGCAGAACTGGATGCCACTCTTGGAGAGTTGGATGAATTCCGAAAATGGAAGAAGTCTGATGAGATGGCTCGCTATAACATTTTGGATTCACCGATAAATGTATTGCAGCATCAACATCAGACGATGGGCTCAGACGCGGAAATGATGAAAAATATCACCGAGTTATTTGGTCATCAGAACCGGGCGGCGAGACAAAATGCAATGAGGGTGTTGATGACAACCCAAATGTCTGAAGGGACCTCAGTAAGGGATCAGGTTCTGAAAATGATGTCTCATTTGAACGAACTGAGCATACTAGGGGATACTATCGATGCGGAGTCGCAGGTCGGTATTATCTTGAGCAGTTTACCAAGAAGCTTTGAGTAGTTCCGCCTTAACTACAATATGAACCGTAGGACATATACTTTGGTGGACCTTCTGACAGAGCTTCAATCTGCTGAAGGTCTCTTCAAACAAGGTTATCATCAGATTCTTGCGGAAACCGGTGCTACTTCTTCCAAACCCAAATGGGGAAAGAAGAAAAAGCAGGTTGGCCAGAAGCAAGTGGCAACTCTCAAGGTGAAAAGCAGGGCTCCTCACCCCGAGGCGAATAAAAATCCAAAGGAAAAGTGCTACAAGTGCGGTCAGAAAGGACATTTTAAAGCGGACTGCCCTGCTCTTAAGAAAGGTATGTCCCGTGCACTAGTAGTCAGAACATGTTTGGCACCTTGTTCTTCAACTTTGTGGATAGTTGATTCAGGCTCCAGTGATCATGTTTGCTTTGACTCACATGGTTTTCAGGTAACCAAGCAGCTTAGTACAGGCGAGATTATCATCAACTGGAGCGATTATTCCCGGCTTATGGTTGTTACATTGGGAGTCGTGCAGTTGAAGATTAATGATAAATTATTAGTCCTCAATAATATATTATTAGTACCGGATTTTAGAATGAATTTATTTTTGGTTTCCAAATTAAAATGCGATGGCTATTCAGTTTATTTTGATGATGATGCCATTATTAGGAAAAGAAGCAGTGAATATTTGTAAAGGTACTTTTAATGATGGATTGTATGTCGTTAATACTGCACAAAATCCCACGCACAAATCACTTAACTCTTTGTCTAAACCTAAAAATAGAAAAGAACCTTCAAGCATAAACCAAACATATCTGTGGCATTTACGGTTAGGGCATGTAAACCTTGTGAGGATTCAAATATTGGTAGATGATGGCCCATTGGATGATCTCCAAGTTGAGTCATTTCCAATTTGTGAATCCTGTCTAGAAGGTAAGATCACCAAAAGGGTTTTTAAAACCAAGGGAAATCGTGCTCAGAATGTGTTAGAATTGGTTCATACGTATGTATGTGGTCCAATGAATATCCAGGCTAGGGGTGGTTTCGAATACTTTATCACATTTATAGATGATTATTCGAGATATGGATACATCTATTTGATGCGACATAAGGCTAAAGCCTTTGACAAGTTCAGAGACTTCAAGGCTGAAAGGGAGAAACGTCATGGGAAGAGTATCAAGTTACTACGATCTGATCGTGGTGGCGAATGCCTTAGTAGAGAGTTTTTGGATTTCTTGGTGAATGAGGGGATTTCGTCACAGCTCACTGCGCCGGGAACTCCACAACAAAATGGTGTGGCTGAAAGAAGGAATAGAACTCTTTTAGAAATGGTTAGGTCAATGATGAGTTATTCAGACTTACCTATTTCGTTTTGAAGATATGCCTTAGAAACAACGACGTACATTCTAAACCTGGTGCCTTCGAAATCAGTTCCAAAAACACCCACAGAACTGTGGAGTGGGCGAAAGCCCAGTCTAAGACATGTTTGGATTTGGGGTACTGCAGCACATGTGCTGAATAAGGAGGCTGATAAGTTGGCATCTCGTACAGAAGTGCGAGTATTTATTGGATATCCTAAGGGAACGAAGGGTGGCTTGTTCTGTAGTCCCCAGGATGAGAAGGTCATTGTTAGCACCAATGCCCGATTCCTGGAAGAGGATTATATGATTAGTCACAAGCCCATGAGTGAGATAATTCTGGAAGAGCTGAGGGGCGAGACTCCATCTATACCAATCGTACAAACACCAACTAACATTGCACCACGTATTGATTCTGAGACTTCTACACCAACTCAGGATTTGCCTCGTCATAGTGGGAGGGTTGTTCGTCAACCGAAACGATTCATAGGCATGGGAAAGTCTTCGAAATCAATCCCAGGGGAAGATGAATCAGATCCCTGGACCTACAAGGAGGCAATCCAAGATAAAGATGCCGACTCCTGGAAAGTAGCAATGGAATCAGAAATGGGATCTATGGATTACAATCAAGTGTGGGAGCTAGTAGAGCTACCTGATGGTGTACAAGACATTGGGAGTAAATGGGTCTACAAGAGAAAGAAGGTGATGGGAAGGTTGAAATCTTTAAAGCAAGGCTTGTTGCGAAAGGTTACACTCAGAAAGAGGGTATTGATTATGATGAAACCTTTTCACCGGTAGCTATGCTTAAGTCAATCCGAATTCTTTTAGATATAGCTGCACATTTAGATCTAGAGATTTGGCAAATGGATTTCAAGACTGCATTCGCGAATGGGAGTCTAGACAAGAAATCTCTATGCGCCAACCAAGGGGATTCATTGCTAAGGGAGAAGAGCACTTGGTGTGAAAGCTTAAGAGATCCATTTATGGACTTAAGCAATCATCTAGCTCTTCGAACACTCGTTTTTACGAGGTTGTCCAGTCATATGAATTCGTCCAAAGTCCTAGTGAGAGTTGTGTGTATAAGAAGTACGATGGCAACGGGTTGGTGTTTCTTGTACTGTATGTAGACGACATCCTTCTGATTGGAAATAACGTGAAGGAATTGTCGGACGTACGGGTATGGCTATCTGAGCAGTTTGATATGAAGGATCTCGGAGAAGCAGGACACATCCTTGGAATCAGAATCTTTCGTGATCAGAATAAAAGGATGTTGTGCTTATCCCAGGCATCCTATATCGATATAGTGCTAAAGCAGGTTAGAATGGAGAATTCCAAGAAAGGTTTTCTACCTTACAGACATGGAATTCAACTATCTAAGGATATGTGTCCCAAGACACAAAAGGAGATAGATGACATGAAGATGGTCCCTTATGCATCAGCTGTGGGAAGCCTCATGTATGCTATGCTTTGCACTAGACCAGATATTTGTCATGCCGTAGGCATGGCTGCTAGATATCAGTCAAACCCAGGACCAGGACACTGGATTGCTGTCAAGCACATACTCAAGTACCTGAGAAGGACTAGGGAGTACATGCCTGTATATCAATCAGACGACCTGTGTTCGGTGGGTTACACTGACTCAGATTTTTCATCGGACAAAGAAAAGTCCAAGTCTACTTCGGGTTATGTGTTTAGCCTGGGAGGTGGAGCCATTAGTTGGAGGAGTGAGAAGCATAAATGTATCTCGGACTCAACCATGGAAGCCGAGTACGTGGCAGCCTCTGAGGCAGCCAAGGAGGCAGTATGGCTCAAGTACTTCCTGCAGGATTTAGATGTTATTCCGAATTTGCCAACGGGTATTACACTTTATTGTGATAATACTGGTGAATCGCAAACTCGAGGGAACCACGATCCCACAAGGCAAGTAAACATATCAACCGCAAGTACCACATCATACGACACTTCATAAAGGAAGGAGACGTAGTTGTATCCGCATCATAAGATAATCTTGCTGACCCTTTCACGAAAGGCCTACCCTCAAAAGTTTTTGAAAGGCATGTGGAAGGAATGGGATTACGGTGTATGGCAGCATTGCTTTGAGTATAAGTGGGAGAAATGAGAGACTATGTAATAGAGTAGTATACTTAAAAGCATGCTTTGAGCATAAGTGGGAGGTTGTTAGGGTTGTATATTGCAAAGCATACTTTATGCTTTTATTACCTTATTTCCTGTAACTACCTATGAGAATATTAATTACATTTAATCACATGTTTCACATATTTATTCACGTTATGGTTATGCAAATAAAATGTCTAATTATTTTATATTGTAGATAATATGGTGTGTTGGTGTCACACGAAAGATCACATTATCAGTGCCTTATAAAATAATATAATAGTTCATAACCTGTATAATTATTAGACAAATTATATAAAAGGTTGTAGTGTATGCTTGATATTAGTTGTTCTTGACTATTAGCATACATTAGCGTATTTTCATACGTTAAACTGGATCGAGGTGAGATAGTGTCTTCTGTACTGACTGTAAGAAGAACGTAAATCTCGGATAATTATTATTTCTTAATTCTAAGTATATAATATTTAATTGTGTATTTATAATACTTATTGCTTTGATTTACCATGGGTTGGAGTCAAAATGATCGACTCAATAAGCCTCGTATCTTGGGTAATAATATTATTTATATGACAATTATTATTATTACTAGAAATCGTGTCCCAACTCGTGCGGGTTGATAATGTCCCCTTGAGGAGCTCGATGATAATTATTATATTAAACCCTGTAGGTGGATTTAATTCCGATATAATAATAAGGTTCGAGTGGTACTACTCTTGGATAAGATATTACTTAATTAAAGCTGTCATTAGCTTATAATTAATTAATGGGCATTTGATATCTTAAACACGAGAAATAATGTATTTAATAAGGAGCCCAATTTCGTAATTTGGGATTTTGGTTGAAAGTGCAATATCAACATTTTAGTGGACTAAGTTGATATTAATAGATTCATTATATTAGTAAGAGTTCTAATATGGTAAGATGAAATCTATTGGGTGTCCTTCCATAATCCTCTTTAAGATCCCTAGTAGTTGTCCAAGAGCCTATAAATAGGACAATAGGGGGGGTGATTTCTAAGACTTTTGTAAGGTTGTGAGATCAAATTTTTCCCCTTGTGATTAATTGTTGATCTAGACTTGTGTCTTTGATTCTACAATTTAGATAACACATTAATTTGCTCGGAGTGTTCATAAAATACTAGAAAGCAAAGAAAAATTGAGTGACCACATACAAAAGGAGGTTCGGTCGATCCCATTGTCCAAGCAAGATCCGGTAGCTCGTTGCCCACACAACGTCCGGGTTAAGGCGGATCATACTCTAGAATTTCTAAAGGTATAAATACAAGGTGATCAAGACGAAAGCAACCAATTCGCTTCAAAGGTAATATCCTATGATCTTTTAGATCTAGATTAGGATATTTCAATAACCAACATATTTATTTAATAAATAATAAAAAATAATATTTAAATTGCTTATTAGTCTTAGTAATTAATTAATTAGCATGCCTAAATAGATCTTATGCTCGTGGATGCGTAAAACGCAATTATCAAACTTTCCCAAACTTCGCTTCCACTGAGTTTTACTTCCAACAGCGGCCGGGGATGTGGGGCAGCCAGTGGGGTGTCCACGTCACACATTTCTAGAGCCGACAGTACTGATGGTCATCATGGCCATACTGCTACTCAAGATGGCGCAACTGCTAATGACGCCGACATTGGTGTTGCAGCTGTGCTGCAACAAATGTTGAACCAAATGGTTGCGATAGCCCAGGTGGTTCAAAACCCGTCTCTGGCTCATGCTACTGAGGCCGGAGCCGATTGTTGGCTTCAGGACATCACTAGGATGCATACTTCTCAGTTTTCTGGGGCTTCAGACCCGATTGGTTGGGAGAGGTGAATCAAAGAGATGTCCAAGATCTTTGTCTCCACTAAGTATCCTGAGGATCGCAAGGTCCCAATCGCCCAGTATTTTCTCACTGGGGACGCTGTTGACTTGTGGGAGGCTGTTGAGCCTCAGGATCATGATGCTTCGTGGGCCGAGTTCAGAGGCCTTATGGAAACTGAATACTGCCCGTGGCCAGTTCGACAGGCACGTGTGCATGATTTTTATGATGCTCATCCTCGATATATTCTGGTTTCTCAGGCCATTGAAGATTTCAACAGGGAATTGGGCTTCGTGAAGGCCCATGTTAAGGAGGAGAGCGACAAGATTTGCCACTTTTCTAGGCGGATGAATCATGATTACATGTCTGAACTCGTCTGCACCACCCTAAAGGACTATCAGAGTAGAGCTCTTTCTTATGATATATCATTGACGATCAGTGAGGCGGCTCGAGAAAGTAAGAAACAGAAATCCGTCGGTAACTTTTCGGGTCACAAGGGCGGAGTTCAGCATAAGTCTCAGTCTGCTAACTTTCCTACGGGCAGTCGGTTCGTTTTTCTGAGGGCTTACGAGGTACTACCAGTGCCTCCACTCGCGAGGTTAGATGTTTTAACTATGGCCAGACGGGATATAGGGACTGGGAGTGTCCTTTTCCATCGTTGACTTGTTATACTTGTGGCCAGTCGTTCCACAAGGATTCCTTTTGTGATCGTTTAGGGCAGACTCTCGATGCCCAGGCTTTTTTCCCAATGCCTTGGTATCTGAGTGTGAACCAGGGGTCGTTTGCTCCGCAATATCCATAGAGTGCTGGCCGAGGGAGAGTTCGGGGCCATCCCGCTAGAGGGGGAGCTTCCAGTGTCTACTCCGCTCATCCGCATGTATTTGAGATGAGGAGGGCCGATGATCCAGCGGCTACCGTGGCTACATATACCGTTCATATCCATTCTCATCCTGTCAGTGTGCTTTTCGATTCTGGTGCTACATATTCGTTCATCTCTCTAGAGTGTGTACGCCGTTTGGGTCTTGATTATTTGTCGTCTTGTGAGCCTTTCATTGTTAAACTTCCTAGCGGTGATAGGATTGTTGGTGATCGGGAGATACGAGATTGTTGTGTGGTTATTTGTGAGAGGTCTTAGCTCTCTAATCTTATTGTTGTGGATATTGAGGGTGAGGATTTGATTCTCGGGGATGATTGGCTCGAGCGGTATGGTGCGATCATGAACTACCGTACGAGGATCATCACCATGTTAGACGAGGACGGCACCGAGCACTCTTTTGCGGGACGAAAGAGGGGAAACCAGAAGTTCATAATTAACTCCTTGAAGGTAATGAGACTCCTGCGGAAGGGGTGTACTGGTTATTGGTGTTACGCCTTGAAGGCGAAGGATGGTGGAGTCGAGCTTTCATCGATCCCAGTCATTAGTGAGTTCAAGATGTCTTTCCTGACGAGTTGCTAGGGTTACCACCGGACCGTGAGGTTGAGTTCGCCATCGAGTTAGAGCTGGGTGCGGATCCAATTTCCAAGGGGCCGTATCGTATACTACCTTCGAGATGGCTGAGTTGAAAAAGCAGTTGAGTGAGCTTCTTGAGTCGAGGTATATTCGACGGAGCGCTTCGCCTTGGGGCGCACCGGTCCTGTTTGTACGGAAGAAGGATGGTTCACTGCGTTTATGTATCGACTATCACGAGATAAACAAAGTGACCATCAAGGACAAGTATCCCTTACCGAGGATTGATGACTTGTTTGATCAGTTGCAGAGAGCCGCGGTATTCTTGAAGATCGACTTGAGATCAGGGTACTATCATCTTCGGGTGAAGGTGTCCGATGTCCCGAAAACAGCTTTTCGGACGAGATACGAACATTATGAGTTTGTGGTTATGCCCTTCGGGCTAACCAACGCACCGACAATGTTCATGTAGTTGATGAACAAGGTTTTCATTGAGTATTTGGATAAGTGTGTCGTCGTCTTCATTGACGATATACTTATCTATTTGAAGAATGAGGAGGAGCATGCGCATCATTTGCATGTGTTGTTGGACTTTTTGAGGACCGAGCGACTCTATGTGAAGTTCTCGAAATGTGAGTTATGGCTGAAGGAAGTGATGTTTACGGGTCACGTGATTTCAGCCGATTGAGGCAGTGCTGGAGGGGACACCGCCTAAGAATGTGAAGGAGGTCCGTAGTTTCTTGAGTTTGGTTGGCTATTATCGTAGGTTCGTCGAGGGGTTCTCGAAACTGGCTCGGCCACTTACACAGTTGCTTCAGAAATTTGAGAAGTTCGTCTGGAATGACAAAAGGTAGTCGAGTTTTGAGGAGCTGAAGAGACGTTTGACTTCAGCCCCGATTCTAGCATTGCCGTATGGCAACGACGGTTTTGCTGTTTATAGCGATGCTTTGGGTCAGGTCTTGGGTGCGTGTTGATGCAGCACGACAAGACCATTGCGTATACGTCGAGGTAGTTGGGGCCATATGAGCTCAACTACCCTACTCACGATTTGGAGTTAGCGCGAGTTGTTTTTGCGCTCAAGATTTGGCGTCATTATCTCTTTGTCTCTTCATGTAAGATTTTTACCGATCATAAAAGTCTGAAGTACATATTCACTCAGCGGGGGTTGAATATTAGGCAGAGGAGGTGGTTGAAATTGATTAAGGATTATGATCTCAAAATACTTTATCATCCGGGCAAGGCGAACGTCGTGGCAGACGCCTTGAGTCGGTAACCGATTATGTTACAGACACTTGAGATACATACGTCTCAATCTGAGCTTGTTGGGCTTTGGTCCATCATCCTGCCTGCATGAGCTTAAAAATATGAGAGGCGCATCTTGCGATTCGACCTGTGAGATCTGCACTAGAAAGTGGTTAAATGAATTGATTTGGACTACTCATACCAACAAGATGCATCTTGTTTTCTGGTATCCATCTCATAGAAACTCCAAAGTTAAGCGTGTTTGGCCTGGAGTAGTTATGGGATGGGTGACCCCCTGGGAAGTTTCCCAGATGCGCGTGAGTGAGGACAAAACGCGCTAGAAAAGACTCGTGTTGGTACAGTGAGGATAGTCTTCATCATTCCAGGGACCAACAATTGGTATCAGAGCAAGTCATGGGTGCGGATTCCCTTGGAGTATCCTAAAATAGAGGCTGCCAGAATGTTGGAACTGAGAGGCCGGCATGCAGCAGATATTGCCACTTGGCCGGAACTGAGATGCTGGTGCAATGGAGGTTGTCAGGTGCTGGAGGGCTATGTGATCAAATCTAGTATGCTGGAACTGAGATACTGGAGCAGCGGAAGTAAACGGAGGTGGAACATATGCTGATGTCAAGTGTTGGAGGACTGTGTGAATGAATCTAGCCGCTAGAGGCCTGTGTGATCAAATCTAGTTCGCGGAGGTTTCCAGACTATGGGGCTGAAATGCTGGAAGATACTGGGAGGGGAATTGTTGGGCTTTGGTCCAGCATCCTGCCTGCATGAGCTTAAAAATACGAGAGGTGCATCTTGCGACTCGACCTGTGAGATCTGCACTAGAAAGTGGTTAAATGAATTGATTTGGACTACTCATACCAACAATATGCATCTTCTTTTCTGGTATCCATCTCATAGAAACTCCAAAGTTAAGCGTGCTTGGCCTGGAGTAGTTATGGGATGGGTGACCCCCTGGGAAGTTTCCCAGATGCGCGTGAGTGAGGACAAAACGCACTAGAAAAGACTCGTGTTGGTACAGTGAGGATAGTCTTCATCATTCCAGGGACCAACAGAGCTTCAGCGTCATTTGATCGAGTTGGGTGTTGAAATTTTGTTGCCAGGAGTTGTCAGGCAACTTTGTGCTTTGGAAATTTCGTCGTCGTTGATCGATGTGATTAAACTGAAGCAGTTGGAGGATCCGATGATTGCTCAAATCCGAGAGAAATTTCTTAAAGGGAAGTCTCCTGGATTTGTGATTCACGAGGATGGTGTGTTAAGTGTAACACCCCCAATCCACTCACGGATATTACACGTCGTAGACCCCTTTTCGCAAGGAGCTACCAGGCAGGAGACTACAAATCAAAACCCACATACGGTCAACTTGACCAAAACATAATACCGTAGACCAATTAGGTCTCTCAAAACACAGCATATCCGTACATCTAATGAACCAAAAATACAACTCGATCACATAATACATAGAATGTCCATCCCCTCAAGGATGACAAGAAAAACTCAAACCGACAGATCACTGATGGACAACAAACTACAACTGCGACTAGTATCGCTGCTTTGCATCATCCTCCGAGCCAATCGTGTGGTTGCTCACTCTCCAGTCAGATCACCTGGAATGAATAACAAAATCCCCAACGAGGGGTTAGCGATGGAATCGCTAGCAAGTAACCAAGCTATAAAGTTATACATCAAGAATATAACTGTTATGAAAATAACCTTTCGGCAAGGTAGTAACACGATCCCCGAGTCTAAAGACTTTTCGAAAATGGTTCCCATTAGGGAAAATCATAAAGATAACTTCAAAACACATTTGAAAGAATAATTTAGGACGTCGGGGGTCTCAGTGTAAAATCACGAAAAGATTTGTAGTTCTCAAAATCAAAGAGTTTACATTCAAAACCATATAGATGGTACGATTCTCAAACAAGCCTCAAAGGCGGAACCAAAATCGCCAATATAATCAGAATCCAAGATTCAAACAATCACAAATCAAAAATATCCAATAAATATTCATATCACATTCCGTGGCCTCGATGGGACCCATCCCGGATTATAAACAAACACAAATCCACCCATAAGTTATCTTGACTTCGTACTCGCAAGTAACGATTCTCGGAGCCCTCTCCAGACCTACTCGATTAGATAACCTTATGGTCAAATCATATCACTGGCCGTACTCGCAAGTAACGCGCCGCCGGAGGCCTCATGGGTCCCTACCCAGTTAACATCATTCAAACACGCCCACAAGTTATCGTGACATCGCACTCGCAAGTGACGATTCTCGGAGCCCTCTCCATACCTACCCGATTCGATAAGCTTATGGCGAAA
The DNA here is from genome assembly GCA_033398695.1 of Orobanche coerulescens. Classification (NCBI taxonomy): domain Eukaryota; kingdom Viridiplantae; phylum Streptophyta; class Magnoliopsida; order Lamiales; family Orobanchaceae; genus Orobanche; species Orobanche coerulescens. Next base: position 39,179,910 of record CM065809.1, on the reverse strand, counting down.
TCATGTCAACTGGCCATACTCGCAAGTAACGCGCCGCCGGAGGCCTCACGGGTCCCTACCCGGTAATATCTCAATCACCAATTATACAACAAGAAGGTATAATATTCTCCACAATCACAAACACATGAAATTATGTGTTAATGCAACAAACACTTTCACAAAGCGTAACATTCACGTCACACCATCATCTAGTACACATTTTAACAAGTGAACAGTACAAATATTCCACAATTTCTCGGATCACTACTCACTTCAAAATATCCATCTCAAACATAATACAACATGAGATGGTGGTTGTCATTCTTTAAGAAATTCAAGTTACGTTCTTATTTACTTTTATAGAATCACATATTCATTTAAAAGTAAGTTACGGTCAAACGTTCAATCCCTATCAAGTCCACGTTAAATTCACGACACGCTACATTCTCAAAGTATAAAGATTATAGTCAAGATACTCGACTTAATAACTGCTACCGAACACTCCGAAGAACACGGTTCAACCGGGAAGCTCGAACCCCGAAGAAGACAACGAACAGAAGGATTCAACCCGGGTTCCTCGCAAGAAGATCGACCCTAACATCACATAATTAATAAATCAACAATCATACGAGGAAGAATAATCGTAGAACGCCCTGTTGTGCGGCGATTTATATGCCTCGACGGCGATCAGTAACAAGGCCAAGCAACCGAATACACAACCAAACAAGCCACGACGAATTTGTCAGAACAAAAGCAGCAGTTCGCCTTCGAGTATCTAGCGATCGTCTCCCAAGGCAATCGCCTTATGGCACCTAGCGATTGACCCTGGTGCCCGACCGAGGATGACCTTCCTGTGCCACGAACAAAACCTTCGTCCATCAAAGTCTACGAAGACTAGATCTCAAAGCAGCGCCCATGTGCAGATCCGCGAAAGGCGCCACATAACATGGATCGTTGACCACAGCCTATCACCACCTTCTCACCTACCGACAAATCCGTGGAAAGGTACAAGTTGGGACCGCCTGTGACAGCGACTCAGGCGCGTGCAGACTTCTCATTGGATAGCACAGCTGGCTACCAGCAACTCCTGCGGACTTTAAGGAGACCAGCCCATGTGCTAAAGACGATCGCCCGCTTATTATAATACAGCAGAGGCGATCGCCCGACATCTCCCAGTCCTATAAATAGAGAACCTCCAGCATCTCGAAAGAGGTTCGGAATTAAGTCCATTCAGAATGCATACACTCTTTCTGTCTCTCGGCTTTCTCTCTTAAATCTACCTCAGGATTTCTCTCTCAACACCTCTCATAGACGGTCGGCAGAGGCAAGAACTCCCTGCAGCACAGATTCGAAGAGACTTGCAATCCCAAGAGCTCAAACATACAACTAATACACACTATGAGAGACCGTCGATCTCTCACAGTCGTCACAGCACCCCATCGTTGTTACAAGAAATCACAGAGCATCACATCTGGTTCTTCCGGCAATCTTCACGCTCAATAGCTAAGATAACTAGGGTCTTTACACTCATTGTAATTGTACTCTAACATTAATATTTGTACTCCAAAGTATTCGTATTAATAATATCTCGTGAGAGCATTCAAGCTCGGGACTAACAACCCCGGCAAATCTTGTGTTATTTACTTTTCCCATGGAAGTGCTCTCGCACCTTGTTTGCTACTCATCCATTCCAGCAATATCTATCTCCGGATAATATTTTGGGTAGCAACAACTGGCGCTAGAAGGAGGGCATCAACCTTCATTTTTATTCCTACCATCCCGAAGAACACTCACTGTTCTCGGGGCACATACTTGAAGTGACACTCACTGCGCTTCAAAGAAAGCCTTCAGAATCGTGACGTCCGCCACTACACCGAAGAGAGCCACTCTCCGAACCGCCGGACATCATATCCCAGCTCGATCCGAGCCCCAGCCGACGGCACAGGGAAGCCGCGGCGACGCGAGACTCTCGATCCCGCACTTGAGGGGTGGCCCCATCCTTTCAATCGACTAGTTCCAAACCGCGGAACAGATCGAGGCTATGGCCATCCTAAAGGAGCAACGGAGAGCATGCGCGACGCCCGCTATAACTCCCTCGGCCATCCGCCACGTGGGAAAACGAAAGTTCAAGGGGTTACTGGGCGAGCGATCGTCAGAATGCCCCGATTCGCGAGAAAAGGCTCTCGCAAGGTCGGATGGTTCCGTATTCAGTTGCTTAGGAAACGACCCAACATGGCGACTGGGGCATTCTGGCCCCAACCGCGAGATGACGGAATCCGAATCCGTCACCAGGAGTTCGGCCTACCCGACTCCCAGACGAACACAGGTCAGCCGTCTGGCTCCCTCTCCAAACACCAGGGGGTCAGTACTTGATCGCCTCGGCTCCCGCTCCGAGCGCCTAGCCGCGAGCAGCCAGGCCGTGGCGATGGCCGCTATGCAACACCAGCTCGACGAGATGAAAGCACTCCTGGATACTGGGGCAAGCACCAGTAGAAAAATCATTGGACCAACCGAGCCACTCGCGGTCCACATCGAGCTCACCCCCGTATAATTGAGGATCGCTGCTCCCAAGACACCTTTGTACAAAGGGAGATCGGACCCCGAGACCCACCTAAGCAAGTTCCGGATCTACATGACCGGGTGTGGGGTATCAGATGCAACCAAGTGCCGAATCTTCCCTTTAACATTGGGCGAGCTGGCCCACAGGTGGTATATCTCACTTCCACCGCGATCGATCATCTCCTTTGAGAAACTGGCGAATGACTTCACGTCATACTTCGCCGCCTAGGTCGCTAGACCAGAAGGCCCCCACCGCATGATGAAAATTAGGCAGGGGAAAGACGAATCTGATACAGATTATATCGACCGGGTGGATGAAATTGTCCTCACCGGCGAGCCCATCAGCGATAAGCTCGCTCTATACTCAGTCCTGGGGGGATTCTACAGTCATTCGCCCATGTTTAGACATCTCACGAAGGACATACCTCCAACCTACGTGATCTTCCGCACTAAGGCTGCCGACTTTCTGGCCAGGCAGAGGCTGCTCACCCTCGGCCTAGGCGAGGGAATGCCACCTCCTGCCCGAAAGACGACGATCGCCAAAACCAAGAAGGCAGTCGCCAAGCCACCCAGAGATCTCAGGGCCTTCAAGGATGTGGAAGCCCATCTCCTCCACAAGTTCAACCGAACTACGGCCCACATTTTTTACACCATCAAAGGGCGTGAACTGCTAAACAAGCCAAAGGCTATAAGTGACCACGGTCATCTGGACCACAATCAATATTGTGCCTACCACAAGAGTCCCGGCAACAGCACCAACCAATGCCGCAACCTCCTCAGACAACTCTGGAGATTGTTCGAGGAGGGCAAGTTGGACAGCTTGTTGGCTTAGCCGGAGCCCCACAAATCTCCCAACACGATCACCCGAGTCGAACGCGAACACGCCGGAAAGCTCATATGAGCCGACCCCTCGATCAACCTCGGCGACCGTATCTACATGCTTCAATCAAGAGGAGGGAACTTCGGAAGTCTCTTCCCAATTTCCCGCCTCATCAAACCAAAGGCTACTGCCTGAGCAAACGCTTCGAAAAAGAGGATGACTCACTCGCCCTCTAAGGTTCGTCATCAACAAGATGGACCTAGGCAGCAATCGCCTCCCCTAGCACAACGTATACCGTTGAGGATCGTCATCTGACATGACGGTTCGAGGTAGAAGAGTTCCGCCATGGTCGCGAAAATCGATTAACCCGACGATCCGTCCATGCAAGGTTCATTTGGGCTTCGATCGCTCTCCCTTCGTTTAAATACGAGACGGGCGTAGCCGAAGGACTCTCCAAAAACAAATCAGAGGACTACTCGCTCGCCCTCTAAAGTTTGTCATCTACATGAAGAACCTAGGCAGGCGATCTCCACCCCTTACACAACGTATACCGTCGAGGATCGTCATCTCACTTGATGGTCCGAGGTAGAAGAGTGTCGACATGGTCATGGAGGACGATGGAACCGTTCTATATGCCCGTGCAAGGTCCCTTTGAGCCACGATCGCCCGCCCTTCGTTTAAATACGAGGTCGGCGTAGTCTGAGGGCCCTCCAAAATAGATCTGTGGACACGTTCGCCCGCCCTCGAAGGTCCATCACTTAAACGTGGTGGGTCCTTCACGGACAATGCGACGCATCCCTACCCCCGTCTCAACGTATACCATCGAGGGTTTCCATCTAAATGGCAGCCCGAGGTAGAAAAGAGCTAACAAGCCACGGACGTGGAGTCGATTAATCCGACGACGCCCCGCGCAAGGAATCCTCCAGACCAAGACCGCACGCCCTTCTTTTAAATACGAGGCGAGGCGCAGCCTACGGAGGACCCTCCCAATTAAGTGAGTCGCGAGAACCTAGCCATCAGACGAAATGTCGCTCGCGCACAAGACACGGTCGTGGGGGTTGGTCCATCGAACTCTGCGATCGTGCACGGTTCCTCAAGCCCGAGATAGATGGCCTTCCTCGAGGATTCGACAAAATTGAAGACCGCTCACTCAACGATTTATTTTCGTCCCCTTACTTTCACTAAGTGAACAAAAACAAGTGGGTAAGTGCGGAGCTATATATACGACGATCGTCCCTATTCAATTACATACGGAGATCGGCATTTTTCAGATGTTTGTGCAGCGATCGAATTTGCTGTAAAAGTTATCTATATGAGTTTATCAATTCACTTGGAGCTATACACGCAACAATATCTCCTCACACATTTGTACAAAGTCATGCAAAGACTCAGAAAAGCAATCATTCAAGTAATAAACCGAAGAAACAAATATTCATTTCATTACTTGAAATTTCAGAAGTACATACGCGGTCGCCCGAAGGCCTAAGTACTATAAAGGAAAGCTACAAAATTACAAGACAAAAAGTTAAAACAATAAGTATGAAGAGCCTCATGCCCCTGCCTGGCCTTCGCCTTCAACTACTGGATCGTCCCACGACCCTTCGCCAGCTTCCGGTGCTGCCTCCCCATCCTCCGGAGCGTTAGGATGAACAAGGTTCGCCGGAGTCGGGTACCAGCTCAGATCCACGCCAATTTCCGAGAGATCCAAGACTGGCATAGAGAAAGCAGGATGAAGAGGGTTCTCCAACGCATAGGCCTTGAAGTTTTCAGCAAGAGGGCCGACCTCCAACCCACCCTTCTTAGCAGCTCGGAGCGAGTCAGCGAACGTCATATAATAGGCAAACTCACTGACGAACTCCACGTTGAGAAAGGGATCGGCCTCGGTCACCTCCAGCTTCCCTTTCATCTCCGCAACTGCCTGTTGCGCACCCTGAAGCTCGGCCTCCTTAGCGGCCGTCTCTCCCTTCGACGCCGCCAGCTCGCTAGTCAGCCGAGCGACAGTCACCTTCAGTTGATCAGCCTCCTTTTCAGCGGCCATGTGCGACCGACGGGCATCTGTCATCTGGTTCCGAAATCGGTCGACCGTCGCCCGGGCTCGCTCATAATTTTCTCTCATTAGTTCAAGATCCGGACTCGCCCGCTTAGCTGCATCCAGGGAGTCCTTCTCCATAGCCACAATCCTGTCGGCAAACTCGGCATTCTCTTTCCGAGCAGCCTCGAGATCTGCCTAGAAATGGGAAGTTGAAGGACACCCTTCGAATTCTTGCACAACCTGGGCAGCCATCGTCGCCGCCTGGAGAGAGAGAGCAAGAGCAGCCTGCATTGTATTCCCGGATCGCTGACTAACGATCGCATCTAAGTCAGTCGTCCAGGCCTTCGGCAAAGCAGAAACCGCCCGGTTGACATATAGCGGGACATCGCAGGCCTGGCGAGGATATCGGTTCGCCAGAAAATCCAGCACCATCGGCGGGCAAGCTGGGTTAGCGCTGCGGATCCTGCATCAAACAACAGTAAAGGATTAACACATCTCCCACGCAAGTAACGAAACTCAACAAACAAACAAAGCTTACCTATCAGCTCTCTCAGGGTCGCGGCCAAAGTATGGTTTCCCGCGAGGGGTCTCAGCCTCAGCGATCGCCATCTCTCGCAAGAAAGCCGTAGAGGGCATAGGCTCAACCACCGGGGGGACCGCGGTGATCGGAGGCGCGGCGATCGGCACCTCACCGGTAGGGGCAGAAACTGGAGTTTCCTCCGACCTTTGCCACTTGCGGTTCGATCAGAGCCCCTCCTCCCGAACCTCCTCCTCCGCTATGATCGGATCTACAATAGGCCTCACCTCCGGAATTATAGGTAACGCCACCGGAGGAACCCGAGATGACTTCTTCTGGGGAAGACGGCTCAGAACTCCGGGTTTCAACATGGCTATCTCCGCAGGAGGCTCTAAGAAACGAGGAAAGCGGACCTCTGCGATAAGAAAAATCACACAACAGTTAGACATACTCCCTAAGCAGGACAATCGCCGAGCAAATGGAGATCGTAGAAATTCATACGTGGGACCAAAAGATGTCTCGGGAAATAAAACAGCCGAGCAGACAGCCAACGACTTATTAATCTGGCGAGCATCTAAGTCGTTGTCCGGCAGACTTCGTATCCACTCCCAGACGACCATAAAATCGAAAGATAGCTCGTCGATCGCCGGAATGTGGAAACCTGCAAAAGGAAGAACAAATTAGATTAGTTCAGAACATATTCGAACAAAGGGAGAGTCTGAACCCTTACCCGGATTCCTCTCCCGAAAGCTAGTGGGAATTTCTAGCTCGCCCGTAGGGTTGTCACTCGCCGAGGTCTTCCAGGCACCGGCGACCCAGAACCACTTCGCCGGATCGCCCCGCACCTTATTCGGGACTCCGAGAATCACCCGACCGGATCGGTCTTGAATATGATAGCCTCCGACTGACCCCTTTTGTGCCGTTAACTTGAACAGATGGTTCATCTCCAATGGGGAAAGAAGGCGGTACAGTCGATGACCACCGAACAAAGTGAGAGCACATATGACCTGGAGCCAGGCATTCGGCGTCAACTGAAGCGGCACCACGTTCCAGGCATCCAGCAAATGAGAAACGGCGAACGACAGAGGAAACCGCAGCCTGGCCTCCATAATCGCTTCATTTACGGCGACCATGCCCTCCGAAGGCTGATCGGCCCATTCATTCTCCGCCGGCGCCAAAAGATTCACATCTGAAGGGACGTGATACCTTGTCCTCCAGACGGCCAGGTCCTTCCAGGTCGCCGAGCTTCTTATCTGACCGAGGGACTATGGAGATCGCTGTGCTGCCCGAAACACCAACCACTTAGCAGGTTGATAAGGATGAGCAATCGAGTACTCCCGGTAATCGAATTTAAGAGACGGACCGGCCAACCTCTCCATGATTTCAGCAAAGGCCAAGTAGGCCTGGCCAAAAGCACTGTGCTGCTCCCAGTAGGCCCTCACCGCCGAATCTCTCTCCGTCTGCGAGCGTCTTTGCTCAACCGCCGCCTCCCTGGAGGCGTCGGCTTCATTAAATACCGCCTCGACTTCGGCGGGATCAATACCGACATGGATAGCCTCGGCGGCCGTCTCCAAATGGAATTTGGCGGAGGATCCTCTCCGAGCAGCCGAAGTTCCAGCGACAGAGGTGGTGTCCTTTCCAGATGATGAAGGTACTCCAGACATTTTCGACAAGAAAAGGAGAAAAGGAGTGTTTTCTTACCGAGGGTTGAGTCGATCGACGATCAGCAGTCAAAAGCTGCAGGAAAATCTTCTGCAATATTCTTCTTCTCCGGCAAAATCGCATAAGGGTTCTAAACACTACAGCCCGGCCCCCTTTTATAGGAGAAGGTAGGGACTTCCACGCAATTAAGGAGAATACCAGGGGCCGAAGTGCAACCGTCACAATAAATGCTCCCTTGAAACCCGCGTACGCGCCGTTTCGAGGGCACGTCAGGCGAGGGGTCATAACTGACCGTCGGTCTCCTCCAATAGGAACCCGACACGTACCCCGGAGACTTTTCCACATCCGCTGTCATATCCCGCTCATTTCAGCGACCGACCAGGTCGTCCAAATTGAAAGTCATTCCGCTCAAAGACGATCGCCAATTCCGTAAAATGCAAAGTCACTCGTCAAAGTTTAGCGATCGCCAGTAGAACCTCCTCACCCCACGTTTCCAACATCGGAGCGAGCTGGGGGGCAATTATTATGCGGCGATTTATACGCCTCGACGGCGATCGGTAACAAGGCCGAGCAACCGAATCCACAACCAAACAAGCCACGGCGAACTTGTCAGAACAAAAACAGCAATCCGCCTTCGAGTATCTAGAGATCGAATCCCAAGGCGATCGCCTTCTGGCACCTAGCGATCGACCCTGGTGCCTGACCGAGGACAACCGTCCTGTGCCACGAACAAGACCTTCGTCCGTCAAAGTCTACGAAGACTAGATCTCAAAGCAGCGCCCATGTGCAGATCCGCAAAAGGCGCCGCATAACATGGATCGTTGACCACAGCCTGTCGCCACCTTCTCACCTACCGACAAACCCGCCGAAAGGTACAAGGTGGGACCGCCCGTGACAGCGACTCAGACGCGTGCAGACTTCTCATTGGACAGCACAGCTGGCTGCCAGCAACTCCTGTGGACTTTAAGGAGACCAGCTCATGTGCTAAAGATGATCGCCCGCTTATTATAATACAGCAGAGGCGATCGCCCAGCATCTCCCAGTCCTATAAATAGAGAACCTCCAGCATCTAGAAAGAGGTTCGGAATTAAGTCCATTTAGAATACATACACTCTTTCGGGCTCTCGACTTTCTCTCTTGAATCTACCTCAGGATTTCTCTCTCAACACCTCTCATAGACGGTCGGCAGAGGCAAGAACTCCCTGCAGCACAGATTCGAAGAGACTTGCAAGCCCAAGAGCTCAAACATATAGCTAATACACACTGTGAGGGACCGTCGATCTCTCACAGTCGTCACAGCACCCCATCGTTGTTACAAGAACTCACAGAGCATCACATATGGTTCTTCCGACAATCTTCACGCTCAATAGCTAAGATAACTATGGTCTTTACACTCATTGTAATTGTACTCTAACATTAATATTTGTACTCCAAAGTATTCGTATTAATAATATCTCGCGAGAGCATTCAAGCCCGGGACTAACAACCCCGGCAAATCTTGTGTTATTTACTTTTCCTACGGAAGTGCTCTCGCACCTTGTTTGCTACTCATCCATTCCAGCAATATCTATCTCCGGATAATATTTTGGGTAGCAACACGCCCGAATCCCCCTCTAAGACCTTTTATCGGACACCTTCAAAGCGTCGATTAAGAACTCGACCAAACAACGAATTCTTAGCAATCAAACCATGGAACAACAAGGAAATTGATAGAATACAACTTAATAATCAATAATCCATCAATAATCTAAGTTATTACGGATCAAATGGACGAAATCTATCAAAAACCCCAATTTCCCCAAAACTACATTTTTAAGAAATCGAACTTTGATTCGGTAGATCGGAGGAGGTTACGGGATGATTGATCGACGTTAGAAACTCAAGAACTTCGTGTATTGATAGTTGAACAACATCTCTTCATGTTCTCCAAGCCCCAGCCGTGGAAAGGAAATGAGAGGAATGAGAAAAATGGGTGTAAACCCGTCTGCTCGATCATATATATACTGCCCAGCAGCCTGCCGACCACGTACGGCCGTAGCCAATCCGCCTTACGGCCGTAACCGGCCTTCCTCCGATGATGCCCAACACCTTACGGCCGTACCCGATCACGCCTTACGGCCGTAAGCGGCATTCGTCCGAACCTGCCTAGCAGCTTACGGCCGTATCCAGCACCTTACGGCCGTAACTTGGCCAGGCGGGTCCCTGGCCCAAAACGTGTGGCCGTGACTCGGCCGTGGCCAACTCCGACGGCCCGGACGACCCCGAAACCCCAACCTAAATATGAAACGAAGATATAGTTACGAAGTACTCGCAAAGACGAATCCGAGCACTAAGAGAACACACGATTCCGACCACCCGAAGGCTCGAAATTCGACAACGGAAAGTAATTACCCCAAACTTTTGGAAATTACGAAAACGGCCCAAAACGTCCGAAATACACGATACACGATCGAAACACCAAACCAAAGCTCGTAACATGAATAATAACATTAAATGAACTTACGAGAAACTCGAAACAATAGTTTCGGACGAGATTCGCACAAATCGAACTCAAGTGCGGAAAAGTCGCTTAAGAACACGAAACTCAACAAAACGATACCGAAACGAACTCAGATGACAAAAAGTGCAGAATTAAATATTCTCGGAATTTCGAAACGGTCATGAGCGAGTCATCAAAACGGACTTCCGACGAAAAAAGAAAATTACCGGAAATCGAAATTGCGGATATTACATACTACCCTCCTTAAAAGAAGTTTCGTCCCGAAACATAAAACAAGTAGGGAGAAGCATTACCCACCAGGAAAAATCAACGAGATACATAAGAAACGCGTAACTTACGCCCATCGGAGAAACGTTACAAGCAACGCGAAGGAATATACGGCGTGAAAACACGCTCGACGACGACTCGGATACACTAATGCACCGGTTATGATTCAAATCAGTAACGAGCCAATTTATAAAACGTAACATACCATATTCCAAGCATACATTAATCAAAGATACGCCGGCAACACAAGTCTCACCCGACGAACTACACAACAGTACAAATCATACAGTGCATCATCGAAAAACATATCCCACATAATCGCAACGAAACAAATAATAGGAACCACACGACAAATAATTCAGGGTAACTGGAAGATAAAAATCTCGGGTATTACATTCTACCCCTATAAAAAGAAGTTTCATCCCGAAACTTAAAAAGAAAAGGTGAAGCAAGCAGTCATCAAAGTGAACGAACAAATAACCTCAGTGATCTACACGAGACGATCCCGACAAGGGTGCTGAAGCTCGATTCTAAGAAATCTCATGGAACGATTCACAATACTGAACTCTGTGGCCCTCGAGTCCACAGTTATAACAAGTGATCGACCGCGAAGGACAATTGGACTGCACATGACCCACAACGTTGCAATTGAAGCACCTCCCAGTCTGACTAGGAGTTAAAGAAGATAACTTGGAACTCTTGGTTCCACCAAACGAAGAAAGGGAAGGTTTCGCCGTATGACTATGCAAAACTCGATAAGAAGAATTTCCGTCTCTTGAACCATCCGAAAAATCTCCAGACGTCCTCTGTCTCTTCGACTCATGCGAAGGCCCAGTAGGTGTTGATGCCATCTCGTATGCCATGGCTCGATTCTGATACTCTCTCAAAGTAACACAAGTGAAACCCGACATGTACTGTCGAATCTCTGGTATCATCCACATGTCGAAATGAAGGATTCTGTCTTCCTCGGTCTTCACTTGCCTCTTCACGTAAGCGAGTTGTCGACTATAATCGATAATAGCCTGCGACACGGGTATATCCTGCGGCTCGGCTAAGTAAAAATCTCGGATCCTCTGCTCTTGGATCGGTTTCGGGCAGAACTCCCCTTCCATCTACTCCTTGAACTCTTCCCAAGTAACAGCATGATCCTGAGGATCAACGGCCTCCCACCAGTTAGCGGCATCACCAACGAGAAGGAACTGAGCGATAGGAATCCTCCGCTCCTCGGGACAACCAACCGCCTTGAAGATCTTCTCCAATTGGGAAAGACAACCGTCCCAGCCCAAAGTATCACCCGCGCCCGCAAAGCGAGAAGGACGCATTCGAACCACTTCTCTAAGCCACTGAGTCGACCCGACATCCTCATTCGCGGCATTGTTACGCTGAACTGCCTGAGCCAAATGTGTCATCTGGTCTGCCACCTGCTGGAGTATAGTAGCAACACCAATACCAATGCCATTACCAGCAGCATGATCCTGACCCCGCGACTGATCACCACGACCCTGACTTCTCAGCATGCTGAGCGAACAACCGTTCAGAATGACAAAACAAATACTACATAATCAATATAGAGCAAACAACGGTAACACAATAAAATACTCCTTCTGAGTCACAACACAAATACACGAACTATCACTGCAACGATAGAATTTAAATTTATAATTAATTCACCAAGCTATGTCAACACAACGTACGATCTTTACAAAAATCACGGTCAGAACCACATACACATCATCATGGTCGAATATGGGTAATATTAAAAAAAAATTCCGAGGTACTTTTCCAAATGATAGCATTTTAAAATTCCTGAATTTTATAAAAAAAATTGCTGAAGTGGATTTTTTGAAGAAAAATGTTTTTAATACCTCGGTCATTTGATCAAACTATGAACCTATTATCATATATGTTTCGTTTCGAAAATCATTTGCAAAACATTTTGAAACATCAATCTACTCGATAAACGGTGTCGTCAAAGTGACATTATCAATATATATCATCATTGATATAATCAATTACCACATTCGGATAACGTCAAAGAATAATACAATTAAACCAAACTATGAAATCATAACATCTGGGCGTACACCCATAACTCGTTAACAAGAACGGTGACAATTTATAATACGTCAATAATATCCACACAGGATAAGCAACTAAGTGCAATACTTATACCGCAGTTAGGGTTCACAATTTTCACATCATACCACCCCACACGACGGTTCAAAGTCAAAACATCAATATGTCTAATTGTACACACATACAGTGTATCACAAGTATCGAATACAACCCCATTACACAACACCATGCAAATAAAATTATGCACCAAAATTAATTCGCACAGATGGAATCATGAAATACAGATACCTCGCATAAAAGAGGAGACTTACGTCCACGATACTAATCACAATTTAACACAATTGATCACAACGGATCACCACGATCACACTTGTTCACAATTGCTCACCCGGGTGACATGACAAGACATGACTCGACAAGACCCAACTAGACCCAACTGCCTAGGTTTTCGCAAACCTAAGCTCTGATACCATTTATGTAACACCCCCAATCCACTCAGGGATATTACACGCCGTAGACCCCTTTTCGCAAGGAGCTACCAGGCAGGAGACTACAAATCAAAACCCACATACGGTCAACTTGACCAAAACATAATACCGTAGACCAATTAGGTCTCTCAAAACACAGCATATCCGTACATCTAATGAACCAAAAATACAACTCGATCACATAATGCATAGAATGTCCATCCCCTCCAGGATGACAAGAAAAACTCAAACCGACAGATCACTGATGGACAACAGACTACGACTGTGACTAGTATCGCTGCTTTGCATCATCCTCCGAGCCAATCCTGTGGTTGCTCACTCTCCAGTTAGATCATCTGGAATAAATAACAAAATCCCCAACGAGGGGTTAGCGATGGAATCACTAGCAAGTAACCAAGCTATAAAGTTATATATCAAAAATATAACTGTTATGAAAATAACCTTTCGGCAAGGTAGTAACACGATCGCTGAGTCTAAAGACTTTTCGAAAATGGTTCCCATTAGGGAAAATCATAAAGATAACTTCAAAACACATTTGAAATAATAATTTAGGACGTCGGGGGTCTCAGTGTAAAATCACGAAAAGATTTGTAGTTCTCAAAATCAAAGAGTTTACTTTCAAAACCATATAGATGGTACGATTCTCAAACAAGCCTCAAAGGCGGAACCAAAATCGCCAATATAATCAGAATCCAAGATTCAAACAATCACAAATCAAAAATATCCAATAAATATTCATATCACATTTTGTGGCCTCGATGGGACCTATCCCGAATTATAAACAAACACAAATCCACCCATAAGTTATCTTGACATCGTACTCGCAAGTAACAATTCTCGGAGCCCTCTCCACACCTACCCGATTAGATAACCTTATGGTCAAATCATATCACTGGCCGTACTCGCAAGTAACGCGCCGCCGGAGGCCTCACGGGTCCTTACCCGGTTAACATCATTCAAACATGCCCACAAGTTATCGTAACACCGCACTCCCAAGTGACGATTCTCGGAGCCCTCTCCATACCTACCCGATTCGATAAGCTTATGGCGAAATCATATCAACTGGCCGTACTCGCAAGTAACACGCCGCCGGAGGCCTCACGGGTCCCTACCCGGTAATATCTCAATCACTGATTATACAACAACAAGGTATAATATTCGCCACAATCACAAACACATGAAATTATGAGTTAATGCAACAAACACTTTCACGAAGCGTAACATTCACGTCACATCATCTAGTACACATTTTAACAAATGAACAGTACAAATATTCCACAATTTCTCGGATCACTACTCACTTTAAAATATCCATCTCAAACATAATACAACATGAGATGGTGGTTGTCATTCTTTAAGAAATTCAAGTTACGTTCTTATTTACTTTCATAGAATCACATATTCACTTAAAAGTAAGTTACAGTCAAACGTTCAATCACTATCAAGTCCACATTAAATTCACGACACGCTACATTCTCAAAGTATAAAGATTATAGTCAAGATACTCGCCTTAATAACCGCTACCGAACACTCCGAAGAACACGGTTCAACCGGGAAGCTCGGACCCCGAAGAAGACAACGAACGGAAGGATTCAACCCGGGTTCCTCGCAAGAAGATCGATCCTAACATCATATAATTAATAAATCAACGATCATACGAGGAAGAATAATCGTAGAACGCCCGAATCCCCCTCTAAGACCTTTTATCGGACTCCTTCAAGGCGTCGATTAAGAACTCGACCAAACGACGAATTCTTAGCAATCAAACCATGGAACAACAAGGAAATTGATAGAATACAACTTAATAATCAATAATCCATCAATAATCTAAGTTATTACGGATCAAACGGATGAAATCCAACAAAAACCCCAATTTCCCCAAAACTAGATTTTTAAGAAATCTAACCTTGATTCAGTAGATCGGTGGAGGTTATGGGATGATTGATCGACGTTAGAAACTCAAGAACTTCGTATATTGATAGTTGAACAACATCTCTTCATGTTCTCCAAGCCCCAACCGTGGAAAGGAAATGAGAGGAATGAGAAAAATGGGTGTAAACCCGTCTGCTCGATCATATATATACTGCCCAGCAGCCTGCCGACCACGTACGGCCGTAGCCAATCCGCCTTACGGCCGTAACCGGCCTTCGTCCGATGATGCCCAGCACCTCTTTACGGCCGTAAGCGGCATTCATCCGGAACCTGCCTAGCATCTTACGGCCGTATCCGGCACCTTAGGACTGTAACTCGGCCAGGCGGGTCCCTGGCCCAAAACGTGCGGCCGTGACTCTGCCGTGGCCAACTCTGCCGACCCGGACGACCCCGAAACCCGAACCTGAATATGAAACGAAGATACATTTACGACGTACTCGAAAAGGCGAATCCGAGCACTAAGAGAACACATGATTCCGACCACCCGAAGGCTCGAAATTCGACAACGTAAAGTAATTACCCCAAACTTTGGGAAATTACGAAAATGGCCAAAAACGTCCGAAATACACGATACACGATCGAAACACCAAACCAAAGCTCGTAACATGAATAATAACATTAAATGAACTTACGAGAAACTCGAAACAACAGTTTCGGACGAGATTCTCACAAATCGAACTCAAGTGCGGAAAAGCCGCTTTAGAACACGGAACTCAACAAAACGATACCGAAACGAACTCGGATGACAAGAAGTGCAGAATTAAATATTCTCAGAATGTTGAAATGGTCATGAACGATTCATCAAAACGGACTTACGCCGAAAAAAGAAAATTACCAGAAATCGAAATTGCGGATATTACATTAAGATTCCAGAGTCGACTTTGTGTACCGAACGACTTGGAATTAAGGCAGATTATTTTGCGTGAGGCCCATACTACACCTTACTCAGTTCATCCTTCTTTGAGTAAGATGTACAAGGACCTAAGGAGGAACTTTTGGTGGAACGATAAGAAGGAGAAGGTCGCACAATTTGTAGCGAGATGTTTGACTTGTCAGTAGGTCAAAATCGAGCATCAGCTACTAGTCGGGTTGTTTCAGTCGCTTCCCTTTCCGAAATAGAAATGGGAAGATATTTCGATATACTTCGTCACGAGTTTGCCGAGGTTGAAGTCCGGTGTGAGTATATGGTTTGGGTGATTGTGGATCGTCTGACCAAGTCGGCATACTTTCTGGGCATCAAGGATACTTGGGGTCCGGAAAGGTTAGCTCGTGTATTTATTGCGCAGATTGTGATGCTTCACGGTACTCCGAAGTCCATTGTTTCGGATCATGATGGCCATTTTGTATCGCATTTTTGGCAGGCGGTACATAAGGGTTGGGTACTCGTTTACGTCTGACTACTTCTTTTCATCTTCAAATAGATGGGCAGTTGGAGCGCACTATCCAGACATTTAAGGATATGTTGCGTGCTTGTGCTCTCAATTGGAGCAGCGATTGGGAGGAGCATTTGTGATGTAGTACTAAAAATGAGATAAACACATATTGACCCTGTTGATTTACACGAATACCAGGAACAATTCTACAAATAATAGTTGATTCACAGAATGCCGATTATCAAGATAATTCTTAGCAAAACTGCCAAAAATAGATTTTTTTATATATTTTGGAACTGATCAGCCATAATGGCCATATACTAATTAAATAGGCATACAAAATCAAAATGGGCCTCAGAAGACGAATGGTCAGGAAATTGGGCCACAAACAAAGCCCAACAAAATTAGAAAAAAAAACATAAAATTAAAAATAACTCATAAAATAAAGCGTTTTGGGGCTCCAAAGTTCTGTATACCGATGTAGTCGGATAACCACGACGTTCTCCTCGTTCCAAGCTTCGAAATGCCTGGTCATGGGCCTCAAACGGAGTCCCGTAGCTCAAGTTATGCTGATTTTAGTGAGGCCCTTTTTCTCACACGTTCTTGGGCCTACAGATACATAATGGCCCGTTCCTCATTGCTTGGGCCCACATTCCCCCCTGGGTAGACAAAATTTGTCCTCGAATTCACAACAAGATCATCATCAAAAGGGTCACCATGGTAAGGCAACAGGTGTTTCACATTAAACATATCAGAACAACGAATATGGCTCGGTAATTTCAAACGGTAAGCATTGGAGTTAATGTTGTCTACAATTTCCAATGGGACAATCTTCTTAGCTGACAACTTATTATAGTCACCGACCGAGAAACAGTCCTTAGTTAAAACAGCCCACGCAAAGTCACCCACTTCAAAATCCACATGCCTCCGCTTTTGAGCAGCATCTTGCTTGTACTTTGAGTTTGCTCAAACCAAGTTGTCATGAACAGCTTTATGAACTTCATGTAACCCTTCAACAAAATCCTGCACTTTCTTTGGAACAGAACCAGAAACAGGAAGAGACATTAAGTCAAGAGGTCCACGTGGTTGAGCAGAATAAACCACCTAGAATAGACTAAACCCAGTGCTTCGATTGACAGCATGATTATGAGAAAATTCAGCTTGACATAACTTCTGATCCCATGCTTTCACATGATCACCTACTAAACACCTCAACAGATTACCAAGGGATCGGTTAACAACTTTAGTTTGCCCATCAGTTTGGGAATGATAAGCACTACTAAAACTGAGTTGAGTATTCACCATCTTCCACAAACTACGCCAAAAATGACTCAGAAACCGAGTGTCCCGATCAGAAACAATAGAGGAAGGCAAACCATGCAAGTGATATACATCTCGAAAGAAAAGTTGGGCCACATTAACTGCATCTGTTGTCTTCTTGCAAGGAATAAAGTGCAACATCTTAGAGAAACGATCGACAACAACAAAGATTGAATCATTACCCCTTTGAGTACAAGGTAGCCCCAACACAAAATCCATGGTGATATCAACCCATGGCTGCAAAGGAACAGGCAAAGTCATATAGAGTCCCGCATTAGTAGTTGTACCCTTTGAAACTTGGCAAATATGACATCGCTTGACATAATGATTCACTTCCTTCCTCATAGTGGGCCAGAAATAAGAGGCTCGCACTAATTGTAAAGTG
Organism: Orobanche coerulescens; assembly: GCA_033398695.1. Taxonomy (NCBI): domain Eukaryota; kingdom Viridiplantae; phylum Streptophyta; class Magnoliopsida; order Lamiales; family Orobanchaceae; genus Orobanche; species Orobanche coerulescens. The sequence continues at coordinate 39,162,000 of CM065809.1, read as the reverse complement.
CGATCACGACCAACATGCCCTCACCATGTAATTCCTTAATAATTTTCAAGCGAAGACTAAAATAAGGAATACATAGTTGATTCCCTTTGAAAAGAAAACCATCGTGTAGCAGAAAATCAGGTTTCTGCCCAGATTGCACATATGGGTCAATGGCTAACTGCTCACGAATGACATCCAGCCCTGGCACATCAACTCGGATTGATATAAGCAGATTACTCCTCCTGCTTAAGGTATCAATGACCCGATTCGAAACACCAGCCTTGTGTTTGACCACAAAAGTAAACTTCTCAAGAAATGCCAACCAACGCCCATGCTAATGTGATACCTTATCTTGAGTGCGAACATGCCTTAAAAAATCATGATCAGTGAACAAAACAAACTCTTTATGAAACAGATAATGGCACTAATGCTTTATAGCTTGGACAGTGGCATAAAACTCTAGGTCATAAGTAGTGTACCTAGACTTTGGCTCCATCAATTTTTCACTAAAATAGGCAACAGGTCGACCACCTTGACTGAGAACCCCGCCAATTGCAACCTTCGAGGCATCCGTATGAAGCTCAAATACTTGAGAAAAGTTGGGCAATTACAAAATCGGTGCTGTAGTAAGATTTTCTTTGATAACCTGAAAAGCCGACTCTGCCTCCTCCGTCCACACAAATGATTTTCCCTTCATGTAATCTGTCAATGGGGCCATAATAGAACTAAAATGTGGTATGAATCGCCTGTAAAAAGAAGCAAGCCCATGAAAAATACGAACTTCAGTAATGGTGGTTGGATTTGGCCACTCTTGAACAGCTACCACTTTAGACTCATCCACCTGTATCCCTTCACCAGAAAAAACATACCCCAAGAACAGAAATTTAGGGGTCATGAACACACACTTCTTCATGGCTGCATAGAATTTGTCCTTACGAAGTAAGGTCAAAACCTGCCTCACATGAATGACATGCTCACTGAAAGAAGCACTATATTTAAGAATATCATCAAAATAAACAACTACAAACTTCCCAATAAAAGGCCTGAGCAATTGGTTCATCACACGCATAAATGTACTAGGTGCATTGGATAAACCAAAGGGCATCACCAACCATTCATACAACCCTTCACGAGTCTTGAAAGCAGTCTTCCATTCATCACCAGGCCTAAGACAAATCTGGTAATACCCACTCTTCAAATCCAACTTTGTGAAAATAGTGGCACCACTAATCTAGTCAAGCAAATCATCAAGCCAGGGGATAGAAAACCTGTACCTCACAGTAATCTTGTTGATGGCTCGACTGTCAACACACATACGCCATGTTCCATCCTTCTTCTGAGTCAATAGGGCAGGAACAGCATAAGGACTCATGATTTCCTGAACGTGGCCCTTATATACCAATTCCTAAACCTGTCGTAGCAACTCCTCATGCTCTACCGGACTCATCCTATAATGTCGCATGTTAGGCAATTGCGAACCAGGCTCCAAATCAATATGATGCTGGATGTCACGTAAAGGTGGCAACCCATCAGGCAACTCATCAGGAAAAACATCAGAAAATTCCTTAAGTAAAGGAATCATAGCTTCGGGAATTTTGCTATCTTCAGCCACTTCCTTCCCTATTAGCACAAAAACTTCATCTCCCATATCCAACTCATCCTCAAATTGGGAAAGGGTTAGTAAAGTACCAGTGGGCTTGTTGACTAGTTCTTTGGGCTTACTTGGCATCAAAGTTATCTTCACACCACCAATTAGGAAACTATAAGTATTAGTTCGTCCATTATGATTTGTTTTGCGATTATACTCCTAAGGTCTGCCCAATAATAAGTGACAAGCATCCATGGGCACCACATCACACCAAACATTATCTTTATAAGTTGTGCCAATAGAAAATGGAACAAGGACATGCTTGGAAACAGTTACCTCACCACATTTCTTAGGCCCCTGTAACTTGTAAGGTTTGGAACGGTTATCTGTCTTCAGTCCCAATTTCTGAACTGTCTTTTCAGATATCATATTATCACAACTACTAGGGTCAACCATAAAGGTGCAAACCTTTCCCAGAATAGTACATGTTGACTGAAAGATGTTGTGCCTGAGCCAATTATCACCATCAACTTTATTTGTCAAGCAAGAGCGCATTACCACCAAATTTACCCCCACATCTCTATTCACAACTTTCTCTTCATACTCAGCATCTTCATCAAATACTGGGGTTTCTTCGTAACCCTCATCAGCCACGTCATCAACTTCCCGTCCAGGATCAGCAAATAAATATCTTTTCCCAGCCTTCTTACATTCTGAATGTCGGTGACCAGGTTTACCACAGTTAAAACATTTCAAGCTACTACTACCGGCCCCCTTAGAAACTGGTCCAGTATTACCACCACCCTGTCTTGCTTGATTAGGAACAAAACGAGATGCCATGTTTCCCGAACCGGAACTAACTCCTGTCATGGCAGGAGAAGATGAACCTCCCACACAATGGTTTTGTTTTTCAAAAGCTAATGCACGTTCATATGCATCAGAAAGTGTCACCGGATAAAACATGTTAACAGAATCCATGATCTGGACTCTTAAACCACCAATGTAACGAGAGACAAGTTGATCATCGGTCTCTTGAATATCATTCCTTGCAATTAGTTGGTAAAATTCGGTTGTGTAATCTTCAACAGATTTGGTCCCTTGTTTGAGATTTTGTAACCGCCGGTACATCAACCGTTGGTAATTATAAGGAATAAAATTGGCCCTCATGCACTTCTTTATCTTCCTCCAATTCATGACTCTTGGCTTTCCAACTCTCTCCCGTGTCAGTTTCAATTGCTGCCACCATGCAGATGCCCTACCGCGTAGCCTGGTAGCGATCAATGAAACCTTCTTGTTCCGAGGAACCTCTTTGAACTCAAACACTTCTTCAACCGCATTGAGCCAATCAATGAACCCCTCAGGATTCAAAGTATCCCCATCAAACTCAGGAATATTGATTCTCAATCCAGACTCCCAACGTCTATTATCCTCCCTTTCATTTCGCCTTGGTCGCTTTTCTTGTTGTTCATCAGAAGATGAACCGTCACCCTCCCTGAACGGATTTTCTGACTGTTCATCGTCACATTCCTGATGGTTATGATTACGAGGCCTTCTTTGATTCATCAAGTCATTCATCTGGTCAGTCAATTGATCAATGAATTGACCCATTCGCTCCTCAATTCTTGCCATAAGACGCTGCTCAAATTCTTGTTCATAGACATCATTAATATTCCTATTTCGCCTTGGAGGCATCTTGATGAGGAACTTCGGCTCCGATGTCAACTTATGTAGTACTAAAAATGAGATAAACACAAATTGACCCTATTGATTTACACGAATACCATGAACAATTGTACAAATAATCATTGATTCTCAGAATGTCGATTATCATGATAATTCTTAGCAAAACTGCCAAAAATAGATTTTTTTATATATTTTGGAACTGATCAGCCACAATGGCCATACACTTATTAAATAGGCATACAAAATCAAAATGGGCCTCAGAAGACGAACGGTCAGGAAACTGGGCCACAAACAAAGCCCAACAAAATTAGAAAAATAAAACATAAAATTAAAAATAACTCATAAAAAAAAAAGCGTTTTGGGGCTCGAAAGTTCCATATACCGATGTAGTCGGATAACCACGACGTTCTCCTCGTTCCAAGCTTCGAAACGCCTGGTCATGGGCCTGAAACGGAGTCTCGTAGCTCAAGTTATGCTGATTTTAGTGAGGCCTCTTTTCTCACACGTTCTTGGGCCTCCAGGTACATAGTGGCCCGTTCCTCATTGAACGGGCCCACATCAATTTTCTGTTGATCGAGTTCACGTACAATAATAGTTGGCACACGTCAATCAGGATGCAACCATGTGAGGCGCTTTATGGGTGGCGATGTCGATCGCCGATTTATTAGAACAAGGCGTCTGATTTGGTCGGGACCTAACCGGATTCGCTTTGGAAACGAGGAGGACTGTGGAATTGATTCGGGAGAGGATTTTGATAGCTCAGAGTCGGCAGAAATCCTATGTTGATGTTCGTCGTCGACCTTTGGAATTCGAGGTAGGAGACCACGTTTTGCTAAAGGTGTCGTCGACGAGAGGATTTTTCCGCTTTGGGAAGAATAGAAAGTTGAGTCCAAGATTTATTGGGCCCTTTGAGATTCTAGAAAAGGTCGGCGGGTTGTCGTATCGTTTGGTGTTACCTCCGGTATTGAGTCGCGTCCATAGCATTTTCCATGTTTCCTAGCTGAGGAAATATATTCCGGATCTTAGTCATGTCATCGACTATGGTGAGATTGATATCGCTGAGGATATTACCTTCGAGGAGTGTCCCTTGAAGATTTTGGAGCACCGTGAGAAGCGACTGAGGCATAAGACCATTCCATTGGTCAAGGTGCAGTGGTCGAGATATGGTATCGAGGAGGCAACTTGGGAAACTGAGTATAGCATGCATGTTAGGTACCCCGAGTTGTTTGTTTCTTAAGTTTCGGGACGAAAATTGTTTTTAGAGGGGGAGAATGTAATATCCGTTTTTCTCTCCTTTTTTTGGTATTTTTCATTTTGTTGTATTTCTCTTTTTAGGACTTGCTTATTATAACCGTATTAATATTTCGAGAATATTTAATACTGGAATTTTTGTCATCCGAGCTTGTTTCGGACTTGTTTTACTCAATTATGCGTTTAATGTCATTTCCGTCGCTATTTGGTTACCATAAATCCATCTTATGTCATTATGGATGTTGTGAGATTTTATTTGGTGGTTCGATCTTGTATAGTGTATCTCAGATAGTTGTGTTGTGCATGGGAGGTTTAGTGCACGCTAATACTGTATATTAGCGCATGTATTGTCGAAATTAGCGCACGCTAGATATGTTGGCAGTGCGCGCTAATCTGGTACTCCAGTAAGGATAAAATGTTTTTGAGGTTATGGACTCCGGACAGGATTGAACAGGTAGCGCATGCTACACCGAACTATAGCGCGCGCTACGTAGCTTGTTAGCGTACGTTATATACTTGGGAACGCATGCTATTTTGGCCGGACAGTTGAGGCAGAATGTTTCTGGACTCTGGAGACGAATAGGTAGTGCACGCTATTGGCCGATATTGCACACTAAAGAGAATTATTAGCGCACGTTAATTATCGAGTAGCGCACGCTAACGGTCAGAACCGAAAGTTCTGGACCAGGGTTGGCTGGTTAGTGCATGCTAACCATAAGTCTTAGCGCAAGCTAAGGCGTGTTTATATATAAGGGATAGTGCATTCAACTTCGTCATTTTTTTCATTTCTCTCCTCCCCTCCGGTGATCTAGGCGATTCCAGGCATGTAGAAGCTAGGATTTCGGCCAGATATCTTTAGATATCGATTTCTTTCAACTCCTGGCACGAATTTGTCAAGTTTCTAACATACTTCACCGTCCGATTCAAGGTAACATTCCTTAGAACCCTATTTTTGGGAAATTTAGGGGTTTTCGATTTGATGTCCGATTCGTTCCATGTTGCTGATTAATCCATGATGTATGTGATTAATCTTAGTGATATTCATGTTTTCCCTTCGAGTTCATGGTAAATTTCGTGGTATTTGTGAAATCAAGAGGGTTCATTTGCGACCCGCCCTCGTTGTTGTTTTCTTACGAATTTACATGAACCGTAGGTCGGTTTTCGGGTGTATTCTATTTTTGTATTCGTGTAGAATTGGTGGTGATTGTATTCTTCGAATCATTAGGTTTGGGGTTGTCGGTTCCTAGCAAGCATAGTTGATTTCCCCATTCATTTCATCGTCAATTCCTCAAGGCACGTATTCTTGTGAAACCCTTATGCTTAACATGGAATGGTAATGTATATGTGTGTGATTTGCTCACTCCGGGAGGGTCCGACAGGGCCTCGGAGGAATTTGTGATTTCACTCTCGATTCACGAGCTTGTTCGGATAGCTAGTCCGGGAGGGTCCATAGAGGCCTTGGATGGGACCAGTGGTTTAGCCCCGGTCCTATGCGAGTCATGTGCGTGATTCTTAACTATAGCCAGTCCGGGAGGGTCCATGGAGGCCTCGGATGGGACCAGTGGTTTAGCCCTGGTCCTAGGCAATTTTCAACTGTGATTATTGACTGTTTGTTTTTCGGGAAAAGACATGTCTTGATTTTTGAAACATTTTGATGCATGTAGTACGAGATGTGTAAGCGAATGATTTGCCTAACGTAATTGCTAACTTCGTTGGGGACCCATTTTTGGGGAAATTCGTGTTATGAATTTCAGGTTGCGTTCAGCCGGTCGAGAGAGTACTGGAGCAGTATGAGGATGCTGGCCAGGGTTGTTGATGTGTACAAACGAGTTCCTTTATTTTAGTTGTCCATTTTAAATGTTTATTTTGAAACTTGTAAACTAATAGACAGTACTCGCGAGTACTTAGGCATTTTAATTCAGAAGATGGATACTAAAGTTTACTTGTGATTTTCGATGATGTCTAGTTTACCGGTTGTTCCGGGCATTTATTTAATTTTGGTCTTGGTGATGTGTGTTTCCTCGCTAACTGAGAGGGTTAGATGAGCGATTAGCGTGATGGGTCCTACGTAGGGGTCCACGACGCTGTAATATACCCTGAATATCTTGGAGTGTTACACTCCTGGGTTCATGTACCCAGTATTAAGGGGTTATGTGTTGTTGATGGTATTGAGGTACAACTTTCCTTTGTTGCTATTGGCGATGTTGTTGGTATTCTTGAGGAGCATATAGTTGATGTTGGGCACAACGTCTATTAGGTTTGGTGGGGATATGTTGTCTGTTGCCGACGATATGAGCTTACAGGCGGTATAGCAGCCTTTGTTCTCTTAGTTGAAGGCACAACTGTAGCTTTACCATTGTCTATAGGAATATGTTGAGTTGGTACCACTACTAGAAGGGAGTTGTAATACCCCCGAGATATTCAAGGTATATTACAGTGCCGTGGACCCTACATGGGACCCACCAGGCTAGACACAACTTACCACAGTGAAAACACACACCATCCAGTTGAAAATCAAGAAACACGCCCGGTACAACCAACAGGATAATCAAGAATGGCAAACATAATTGACTTCAACGAATACAAATCATAATCCAAAGATAAAAGCCTAAGTACTCGCGAGTACAATCTATAAGTTCAAAAGTAGACAACAACCATGTCGAATGGAACAACGGAAATAAAAGGAATCAATGCACATGTCAACGACCCTGACCAGCATCCTCGTACTATCCCAGCACTCGCTCGTCCAGATGATCATAACCTAAAATACATAACAAGAATTTCCCCACAACGGGTCCCAAGAGGGGTTAGCAATTACGCTAGTACAAGTAATCAAGGCAAACCAAAACACTTACATATTTCATAGTACATGCCCCAAAGTCATTTCAAAAACCAAAACCAGACATGTCTTTTCCGGAAACAAACAGTCAATCACATTTGTCTAGGACCGGGACGAAGCCACAAATCCCACTCGAGGCCTCTAAGGACCCTCCCGAGCTGGCCACATTCATAAACCAAATCAAGCACACACGTCACCTAGGACCGGGACGAAGCCACGAATCCCACACGAGGCCTCTAAGGACCCTCCCGAGCTGGCTAGCGAAACAAACTCATGAATCCAGGACAAAACCATAGATTCCCTCGAGGCCCCGTCGGACCCTCCCAAGGTGAGTAAAGCACACACATTATACATTACCATTTCATGTTAAGCGTAAAGGTTTCCAAGAATTACTTGCCTTGAATAATAGACGACGCAACGAACGGAAGGAAAGACGCCGACGAATGCTAGGGACCGACAATTACGAACCTAACAATTCGAAGAACACAATCACCACCAATCCTAAATGAATATGGAATTGGAATACACCCGAAAACCCGCCTACGATTCATGTATATTCGTATGAAAACAACAACGAGGGCAGAACGCAACCAAACCCCCCTCAAGTACGAAAATACCACGAAATATACCATGAATCCGTAGGAAACCAATAAGACCAATGAGATTAATCATATTCATCATCAAATAATCTATCTTACGGAAAGAATTGGACGAAAACGTGGAAACCCCCAATTTACCCAAAAACAAGGTTCTAGGAGTTTACCTCGAATTAAAGATGAAGAACACGATTAGATGTTGATAATATACTCCAAAAACTCAAAGAAGATGATGGCTCGGAGTTGCTAAGCTTCAAATCACCGAAAAACACCAAGAAAGTCGCCAACGAGTCGGAGGAGAGGAGAAGAATGAAAAATGACCGAAATCGGTCAACTCCTGGGTTTATAACCCAGGACGCGTTACGTACGTTAGCCACCAATTGCTAACGTACGTAAGCTGTGTTACATACGTAAGCCATAAGGGCCTTACGTACGTAACCAAAAAGGCAGAAATGCCTGTACTGCTTTACACTAGGCCGTTACGTACGTAACCAAAAGGTGTGTTACGTACGTAACATCCCTTCCTGGGAAGTACAAGCCAGAAATAGACAAGGGAGCTACCGAAAAAAAATCGAAATACAATGGTGAACAATTCACGATGGTACGAACGTAAATAATTCCAGACAATGAACTCAAATGATGAAGAGAACGTACTCCCGACTGTCCGGGATTCGGAACAACATCAACAACGTAATTGCCCAAGACTTTGGGAAATTACAAAACGGCCCAAAACATCCGAAATGCACAATACGCGGTCGAAACACCGAACAAAAGCTCACAACAAGCTCAATAACATGAAATCGATCTTCGACAACCCCTAACGGCGGCTTCGATCAACGATTACAAGAATTGAATGAAAAAAAACGACGTAATAACATAAAACGCGGAATTGAGTTAAACGAGTCCGGAACAAGCCCGGACGGCAAAAAGTCCAACATTAAATATTCTCGATACGTCAATACGGTTACAAGCGAGTTGCCAAAAACGAAAATACACCACAAAAAGAAAATATCGGGAAAAGAAAAATGTGGGTATTATAGGAGTTGAATAGCATGGTGTAGAGTATTTAACTCTTTTCGCTTGTTGAAGTGATAGATAAGTGTGAAAATTAAATGACACATAGATTTATAGAAGTTCGGCAATTTGCATACGTCCTCTCTTCTTCACTATCTTTTTCTATAGGTTCACGATAAACCTTTCCACCTTGTCTTCGATCGGTCCGAGGTAAACCATTACAATCTTGTCTTCTATCGGTCCAAGATAAACCGTTACAATCTTGTCTTTTTGTTGGTCCAAGATAAACTGTTTTTCCTTTTCTATCGGATAAGAAAATAACCTTTCTAACTTTCTATCGGTAATAGAAAAACCTCACTTGGATTTAGATTATGATTTTAATAATGCCCGATCCACGATCCTAATAACACTGAATTAAATCTACAATCCTTTCTTTCCTCTCATGTATGGTTGAGTGGATTAAACACACAAACTCTTACTAGTTAAGCTCGATTACAAAAACAATAATGTATACAATAATCTCAGATAGATATATAAGTTGCTTGAAGTTTTTATTCTTGAGAACCGAAGTGGGATTTATAGGCTTTGGAGCCTTCATATATGTTGTTGCCTGTTGTCTTAGCATGTGCTAATATACATTTTAGGGTACGCTAACGTCTTCTGTCAATTATGGCAATTGTGTGGACAAAGTATTCCAACGGTCATATTTCGAATCAAGCATGCGTTATTTAAACACCATAGCGTGCATTAATAGTAGTCAACTTGAAAGTCCAAATTCGGATGACTTACACGTGATCTCCACGTTGAAAAGGTATCAAATGGATATAAGATCATCGGTAGGATTTCAAACCTTGTGTGCGCTAACTCTGATGTTTAGCGTGCGTTAAGGTGATTCTTTAGCCTGTATTAGCTTCAACATGTAGCATGTGTTATTTACTCTCATTTGCATACCCTATTGTCATGGTTCCGTACCATCTACTTGACCTCATAGCGTGCGTTTTGATACTTGCAGCATGCACTATCTTCACTACCGTAGCATTCGTTAACTACTTCATTCTTTGATGAGTTCTGCCTTCGTTACTAGCATGCGCTAGTATATATATTAGTGTGCACCAGCTATGTTGATTTTCTAGCTAATTCTTGCACATTCGACTCTTGTTATCTTAATTGTTGTTTTCACTTAGTTATTAACACATCATCAAAATCCTTTAATATATTTGTGAGGAATAAAATATTCCAACAATCTCCCCTTTTTTGATGATGACAAAACAACAATTTGTGATTGAATTTATACCTGTAACAAAATACAACAGAAAAATATACAGATCAAAATTTCCGGCTTTGTCCGTTTTTGTTAGTTTTCTTCTCCCATGATTCCTTCTCCCCCTTTTTGTCATTAGCAAAAAATATATGAAATCATATAGATATGAATATAATCAATAATACTCTTTTCGACCAAAAAATGGATACACTCCCCCTGAATATAATAACTATCCATGAGTTAGATACAAATTTGATTGGTAGATGTATAAATAACAGGATTATTCGAGATTGAACTTGCCTCATCATCACTTTCATCCTCCTCATGCATCTTAATTTGCCATGAAGCACATATATGTTTTGTCTTGAACTCCATTATCAAAGGAATCATTGTCGGTGACAGCCTTTAGACATTCCTCTGTCTTGCTTGATGTAGGCAGTGCATATGATTCCCCAATCAGTGCCTTCATCTTATTTATTCTTACACGTCTATTTTTATCCTCGTCCTGCTGCTCAGCATCTGGTAGCCTTTGTACCTTAGGATGAGGACATCTATTTACATAGTGCCCTGGCTTCCTGCAGTTACAACACAAATTAGAGTCTCCTGTGGAAGGTGACTCAAATCTTACGTTGTTTGAGGTTTTCGTTATGTAGGGTGCCTTTTCTTACTTCTTGATGAACTTCTGGAACTTATGCATGAGTAGTGCCATCTCATCTTGCGACGGCACATCATCATCATCTCCAATAGTTTTGAAGGTACATAGAGCAGAGCTTTGTCTTCTATTAGATACAGCAGCGAGTGCTGTAGTCTTGGCAGTGGACTTTTTGGTGTTTTCTGTCATGTCGATATCGTACTCAAAATCCTTGAGGTCAGAAAATAGGTCGAAAGTAGATAAATCATTAAGATTACAATACACACGCATAGTTGTGGTCTTAATATCCCATCGGGCAGTGATTGGTCTAAAGAATTTAAGATTCTCCTCCTTTTGGGAGTATACTTTGTCAAGTGCTTCAAGTTCATTGATAATGCCAGTGAATCTAAGGTCAAGATCCTCAAGAGTTTTTGAAGATTTTATTTCGAAAGACTCAAATTGTTGAGTGAGTTTTGAAACTTTATTTTCCTTTGAGAGCTCAGTGCCTCACATATCATCTTGAGTTTCTCTCGAATTTCCTCGAAGCTCTTTACCTTTGAGAGTGTGCCTTTATCAAGAGTGATAACCAGCTCATTCTTAGTAATAATGTCCAAGTTTGCTCGCTTTCGCTCGTTACTGGTCTACTGATCTTGATACTTCTCGAGCATCTCTGCATAGGGTTAGACTTTCGTCTCTGTAGCCAGGTGTGCTTCCTCTGATTATCCAATCATCAAATTCATTAATCGAGAACATATGGACTTTATTAATCATAGGGGAATACATGAAGAGAATGTGGGATGAACATGAAAGACAAATGTACGCAGTTTGAAATCTTGCGATTATGGATCTCGTTCAGGTTAAAAATCGAATGATTATCGAACCAACCTCTCTGATGCCACTTGTTGGTCACGATATACTTACTAATGCAAGCTCCTGTGACTACAGAAACTAAATGATCTCTTGTTAGCTTAGTGGTTACAGGTTTTCCAGAGTAAGTATATTAAAATCACGAGTAAGCAAGTAGTAAGTAAATCAGGTAATGACACAGGATTTAATGTGGTTGGAGGCAACATCCTCTACGTCTACAGGTTCTCCACATATGAGCTAAAGTTTATAAGAATCAAATCGTACACAACTATATGATTTTAAGAACACACGTAACTGTATGTTTTACACAGATTGATACACCTAACTGTAGCTTAAGACGTTCATACAGATTGGTTGCAGGCTTTCTTCAACTGCCTTCTTCTCCCAAAAATGAAGCTTTGTTCTAAACTCTCTTCACCCCACACAGGTTAGAAAGGTTTCTTCTTAGCCCACACATGGCTAATTTACGTCAAAGTAGAGTATTGCAATTATCCGAACAGCAGCTGTAGGCACTTTAAATCCTTACTGTATTGTGTTGTTCAATGTTGAGGATTGACTATCTCCTCAACAATTTGCATTGTAGGCTTGAAAAGAGTATCATAATAACAAATATCATAATAAATAACAAAAATATTATTCAAAAATCTTAATAAATAAAAATAATATTATACAAAAATCATAATAAATAACAAAAATATTTCAAACACATCCGGAAAATATCAAACAACTCATTCAAATAAATCCACTGACAAACTCAAAAATAAAATAAAAATAAGAAACAACGAAAAACTGTATCTACGAAAATCATCAATAAATTGACTCGCGAGTAATGAAATAATTTAATTAAAGTTCAAAAAATCATGCACTAATCATCGTTGCTTCGTTTTCTTCTTCTTCTTCTTCTTCTTCTTCTTCTTTTATTCCGTGCTACTTCTCGATGATACCTTCTTTGTGTACGGGATTTTACAATTGTGCCTGCCGCCTGCTCGGTAGTTGTGTACGGGCTTGAGAACTCCCTGGAAGCAACACCTTAGAGGAAAAATTATGTTCGTTTTTGAACAACATGAGTCAGAGTTTTGATGTAGTTGCTAGTAAGATCTATATGGTTCACGTATGCAAATGTGGGAGACTCGGGCGGAGAAATTAGGGAGAGATGGAGTATGAGAGGCTGAATATTGGAAAATATATCGCGGAGGCGCGATATAAATAGTAAAACCCCTAAATTAACACGCTTTATATCGTTTTTGTAATGAATCGATGTAAATTTATGTATAAGGTGGTGATTTTACGACGGTTTAAATAAAACAAATGTAAAGAGTTGTCACTTAACGATGATTTGAGGAAAAACGTCATCAATCCAAGAAGCCGTCCGGATCAATGACGTTGCTAAAAAAGAATAAAAAAGTTACGACGATTTCAAAAAAAACGTCGCTAAAAGTACAAGTATTTACGATAGTTTTCAAACAAACCATCGTAAATGAAAACACAACTTTTTTTTTAAAAGATTTTACGACGGTTTTAGAAAAAAAAAAAACGTCAATAAAAACACAACGTTTGGCCACCTTCATCAATCATAGATGAAGGCGTCTTAGATCGATGACGTGATTGCAGAAATAAAAAAAAGTGAAAAGAAATTTATCCGGGGTTTCAGAAAAACGTCCTTAAATGTACTACAATTTGTGATGGTTTTCAAACCGCCGTAAATGAACACATCTTTTTTTTTTAGAAAAAATGCTAAATGGCCAAAATCGGACCTCAAGTTTACCAATTTTAGCACCTGGGGACCTAAATTTTCGAAGGTATCAAACTGTGACATAATCTTTGATCCGTTATACCATGTTAGGACCTCCGTTAATTTTTGTCCGTTAAGTACTAACGGAGCGCTTAGTTGGCAGTTAAATGACACGTGGCAGATGTTTATTGGCTGGTCAATATATGACGTAAAATAATAAAAAAAAATAAAAAATATATAAAAATATAAAATATCTCGAAAACTTAAGAAATAAATTCGGGCTTAATTTTTTTATTTAAAAATTTGGAAAATTAAAAAAATATCGAAACTTAAGGTAATTTTTTTAATTCTAGAATATTAATATTAAAAAAACAAATTTTTTTATCTACAATTCAAAAATAAAAAACTAAAAAAATTATGGATCTTAGTTATAAACTGTTTTAATAAAAACGAAAATTTGAATTCTTTTATTTTATTTTTAAAAAAAAAACCTGCTAGTAATTTATTATTTTAATTTTTTAACTTTTCATAAAAGAAAACTGTTCTATTTTTTTAAATAAAAAATCTAAAAATATAAAAACAACAAATTAAAAATTAATTATTTAAAGTCAACTTCACCGGAGAAGAGAATCGGACCAATTTTTTAATTATTTTATGAAAAATAATATTCTAATTCTTGTTTTTATTAAAACAGTTTATAAATAAGATCCATTTTTTTTTAATTTTTTATTTTTGAGTTTTAAATTAAATTTTTTTATTTTTTCGTATTAATATTCCAAAATTTTAAAAAAAATACCTGAAGTTCTGATTTTTTTTAATTTTCTAGATTTTTACATAAAAACAAATTAAGTTATGAGTTTTTATTAAGTTTTCTAGATATTTTATATTTTTTATATTTTTTAGACTTTATATTTTTTATTATTATTTTATGTCATATATTGACCAGCCAATAAATATCTGTCACGTGTCATTTAACTGCCAACTAAGCACTCTGTTAGTAGCTAACAGACAAAAATTAACGGAGGTCCTAACGTGGTTTAACGGATCAAAGATAGGTCTCAGTTTGAGACCTTTGAAAATTTAGGTCCTCAAATGCTAAAACTGGTAAACTTGGGGTCCTATTTTAGTCATTTAACCTAAAAAAATACACTAGCTTAAAAAAATCAGCATAAAATGAAAACACACTTTTGGCCACACCATGAATCTGAGATGAAGTCGTCTCAGATCGATGTTTTGGTTATAAAAATATAAAAAGGTGAAAAAAGTTACGACTATTTCAGAAAAACAGTTGCTAAATGTACTAAAATGTACGGCGGTTTTAAAAAAGACCATCATAATTGAAAGTATAATTTAAAAAAAAAAAGATTTTATGATGATTTTAGAAAAATCGATGTAAAAGTAGTGGTTTTACATCGGTTTTTGAATAATTGATGTAAAATTAAATGCATTTTTAATTTTTACATCGGTTATTTTAGCAAAGGATGTAACAAAGTAGTAATTGTGCATCGAGTTTGGAATAATCGATGTAAATTCACCGCATTTTTTAATTTTTACATCGGTTATTTTGACCACCTGTGTAAATTTTCCGTATTTTTAACTTTTACACTAGGTTTCATTCGACCATTGGGAAAGGAATATTGTAGTTTTGCTCAATTCGAGTTCCAAGTGTTACTATTTAACTCGCGTCTCAACGTTATTTCCTTGAAAAATTGCGATCGCGATAGCTCAGACCATATTGCACCAAGAAGTTGTTGGACATTGGAGCTATAGAGTTGGTCTCTCATGGTGGGAGGTACATTTATGGTGAATGGAGAATGAATCAAGTAATATGATAGCTCGGAACAAACAAACACAGTGTACTCCATCTATTTAGATGAACCTTGAGCATAGAAGGTCGTCTAGCTAAATAAGTATAATTAAATGGACAAAACATGGTCGTGTCTTACAAGTGGTACCAACAGCACGATCATGCTGCCTTAAGTTATCCATGTAGCCCGCACGCTTCTTCCAACATCCATATTCGCTCGAACTGCCTAACGATATTTCACATTGGTTTTCGGATAACCGATGTAAAATTACCGTGTTTTAATTTTTACATTTGGTATTTTGGCAAATGATTTACCTGTTTTAAACTATCATTCAACCAATGTAAATACAACATTGCAAAAGCCAAATTTTGTAGTATTGCTCGCTCCGAGTACCAAGTGTTATTATTTAATTCGCGCCTCAAAATTATTTCCCAAGAAATTATGATCACGATTGGTCGGATCATATTGCACCAAGAAGTTGTTGGACCTTGGAGCTATAGAGTTGATCTCTCCGGATGAGGAGTACGTTTATGGTGAATGGAAAATGAATCAAGTTATATTATAGATCGGAACAAACAAAGACAGTGTACTCCGTCTATCTAGACGAGCCTTGAGCGTAAGTAGTGGTCTAGCTAAATAAGTATAATTACACATTATTGGGAGACAACCCAACATTCAAAAAATGTAAAGCCTAAAAAAATGAAATATCATTTGCCTATTGTGCCACTGAAGCATAGTAACACAGCATGGGTCATGCCATCCACAAAATACTGTATGGACACAGCATGGTCGTGCCTTACAAGCGGTACCAAAAGCACGATCAAGATCCCTTGAGTTATCCGTAGAGCCCATCTATTTTCAACATCCGTGTCCACTTGAAGTGCCGAACGATATTTGACATCAGTTTTGGTATAATTTACCACACTTTCAGTTTTTACATCAGTTATTTTGACAGCTGATGGAAATTTACCGTATTTTCAATTTTTTCATTGGTTTTCGTTCAACCGATATAAATTGAGTGTTGTAAAAGGCATATTTTTGTATTGCTCGCCCCGAGTAACAAGTGTTACTATTTAATTCGCGCCTCAAAATTATTTTCCAAGAAATTAGGGTCGCAATTGCTTGGATTATATTGCAACAAGAAGTTGTTGGACCTTGGGACGATAGAGATGATCTCTCCGGATGGGGGTACGTTTATGGTGAATGGAAAATGAATCAAAGTTATATTATAGCTCGGAACAAACAAAGACGGTGTACTCCATCTATCTAGACAAGCCTTGAGCGTAAGTAGTGGTCTACCTAAATAAGTATAATTACACAATATTGGGAGACAACCCAACATTCAGAAAATGTGAAGGCTAAAAAAAATGAAATATCATTTGCATGCAGTGCGACCGAAGCACAGTTACACAGCATGGGTCGTGCCATCCGCAAAATCCACTATGGACACAACATGGTCGTGTCTTACAAGCGGTACCAAAAGCACAGTCATGCAGCTTGAGTTATCCATAGAGCCCGCACGCTTCTTCCAACATCCCTGTACGCTAGAAGTGTCGAACGATATTTGACATCAGTTTGGTATAATTTACCGCACTTTCAGTTTTTACATCTTAGTCCACACACAGTGTACAGTAGTATTTTAAAATCTTAGTCCACACACAAGTATAGGGGCTATGTTTCTGGTAAATGGAAAGTAAATCAAGTTATATTACAGCTCTTGGACATTGGATCTATTGAGTTGTTTTTTCCAGATGGGGGCTACTTTCTGGTAAATGGATAAATAAAGTTATATTATAGCTCAGAACAAACAAGGATAGTGTATTCTATCTATTAGATGAGCCTTGAGCATAGAAAGTTGTCTAGCTAAATAAGTATAGTTAAACATTATTGGGAGAGAACCCAACATCTAAATAATGTAAAGCCCAAAACTAAAATCAAAACATCGTTGGCTTGTCGTGCCACAAAGCATAGTAACAAAACATGGGTCGTGCCCATAATTGTGAATAGCGAATAGCGCCAAATAGCGACAAGGTCCCCGATGGCTATAGCGCATAGTGATGCCACTAGCGAGGGCTATTTGAAAATAAAGTGCTAGAAGTATATAAATACATAATATATGACATATATTAAAAATAATTCAGACTTCATGCATAAATTGAAAAATAAAACAAATATAAGTTCAAAACACAACACAACACAACAGTACTTCGAATACTACAAAAACAATAATATAAAAATCATTATTCATCTTCTTCTTCATCAAGATCAAAATCATCTTCTTCATTTGGAAGTGCATGACCCTCGATATCATCCTCTTCTTCACTTTCTTCATCAAAGTTGAACTCCTCGTCCTCTTCCTCCTCTTCATCAATAAGGGTGAGTGTAGAAGCTGCTGAAACTTTCTTTTTTCCATTGGACTTAGATGTTGCTGCCTTAGAGCTCATAGCCTTTGAATACTAAGATGATGTAGGGGCTGCCTTCGACACCCCTTTAGATTTTCTGAACGTATATGAAGCTTCTTCAGCCCCGGCAGCATCGGCAACAACTTGCCAAGTCAAATCTTTCCCATCATGAACCAAGTCAGACTCTTCATCCTCCAACCTCCCAACCAACCATTCATTGCCATCATCTACTTCAGTCAGTATGATAGGATCAAGGGTGTCTCGCATGTCATATCTACGCCTCAAAGCTCTGTTATACTTAAAAACCAAACCAAACATACCCAGTATATCCCGCTCAGAGCAGGGTCTGGGGAAGGTAAGATGTATGCAGACCATGCCCCTACCTATTACGGTAGGGAGGCTGTTTACGTGAAGACCCTCAGCTTAGTGCACAACAACATATTGAGTGAAAAATACAAAGGGAAGCATATGATACGAAAAAACTCATTACCATAGAGCCCATGGCTTAATCCACATGGGACTTACCTAAGAGGAATTTGGATACTTCACTCCCAATGAACGCTGATCAAACCGAAGAGAGGTTGACTCTGCGCACAGCTCCCTGTCAAAAATACACCACACGGAAAAGGCAATAGGATAAAATATACAATAAATGAAAAAATGCAATGCTCTAGGTCAAAGCAAACTGAGACAACCCAACCCTGAGGCTCTCAACTACAGCACCAATCCCAACTAAAGAAACCACAACTCTGATCTGGCGCCTCCAAGCGCACCTATCAACAGTCATGGTCTCGGAAAGGTTTAAGGCCTTCAAATCTAATCTCAGCTGCTCCTCCCACGTCCTCCTCAGTCTGTCTCTCCTCCTCTCACTGACAACTACTAAACTCTCGACCCTCCTCACCGGAGCAGATGCCTACCTCCTGCGGACGTGGCCAAACCATCTCAATCTCCCTTCCCTAACTTTCGCTGAAATGGGTGCCACTTCTAGCGCGTTCCTGAAGACCCCGTTCGAGATTCTATCTAATATTGTGCGACCACACGACCAGCGTAACATTCTCATTTCAGCCGCTTCCAACTTGCTCTCAAGAAACTTCTTCATCGCCCAACATTCAGAGCCATACAACATTACAGGTCGGATTGCCGCTCTATAGAATTTACCCTTCAACTTTAGAGGGACTTTCTTATCGCACAGGACCCCTGTCGCTGCTCTCCAACTTAGCCACCCCGCCTTGATGCGATGAGTGACATCATATTCACACTCACCTTCCTTCTGAATGATCGAACCTAAATACTTGAACTTATCCGTACGGGGAACTATCTGATCCGCAATCATTACCTCTACATCTTCCTCGTTGGCCTCACCACTAAAGTTACACCATAGATACTCTGTATTAGATCGGCTCACACGCAAGCCCTGGGATTCTAACTTAGACCTCCATAGCTCCAACTTCGAGTTCACCTCCCTCCTTGACTCCGCCACTAACACAATGTCGTCAGCAAAAAGCATGCACCACGGGAAGCCATCTTGGATCCCTTAGCTCTGTTATACTTAATGAACACCAAATCATTTAATCGTTTTTGTGCCAGTCTATTCCTTTTTTTGGAATGAAGCTGCAAAAGTTTAAAATTTAAATAAATTTGTCATGAATTGAGGCACGCAACGGGGCAAACTTTGTAGTAATAGAAAAAATAAACAACAAAAAATTAAAATCATTTACATGTTCAAACACTCCAATTGCACTCACAACCAGAAGAGCTACAAGTGAGACTTAGTATCTTCTCGGCGAGTATTTGCAACTTTGGTGTCGAAGATCTATACGAGTTCCACCACACAGCTAGATGAGCAACATAATTATATTGTTATTTTAATATATTCACATTAAATTTATTCCATAATTATATTCTAATATTTTCAATTTAATTTAAAGTTTAAACATAACAATTAACATTATACCTGGTGATACGACATTCCTCATTTTGACTGCGACTTCCATCCCAAAAAGCCCTTCAGCTTGCTTGTATTTTGATAACTCCTTATGAATTGTAGTCTCCATCTCAGGATCACTAGTCAGCCTGGTAATGGTTTTGTACAACCCCGTAATAACCTCCTCATCATGTTCTATCTCAGGATTAGAATAAAAAAAATGGGGATTCAAGAAATAATCGGCTGCATGCAATTCTTGATGGAGCTGGAACTGCCACCTATTGTCAATAATTCCAAACACATCTTTATACCTTTCTTCATTATTATCAAATGCTTTTGATATTTTCTCCTTAGCCCTATCCATTGCCTCGTATATATATATATCCTATGGCAGGCCTCTTCTCCCCATCCACCAATCAAAGCACCTCCAATAGTGGTCCACTAATTTTCATAGCATTAATGATTGAATTTCAAAATGAAGGCATCATCATGACTCTCAGTGCTTGCTTACCACCTAGTTCCTTTGCAAACTTGCTTTTACTCCAATTTTCTGAAGTAAACATCATTCTCAAATTTGACTTTCGCTACTGAAAGCTTCTTATAGTTAAGAAAGCAGTGGCAAACCTAGTCTTGGCTGGCCCGACGAGGTCTTTTTGGCCTGTGAATTCTCTCATCATGTTTAGCAACAAAGTGCGATTGTAAATATACCCACTAACATTAATTGCCCGCTCAAGTGTTCTCTTCAAATCTGGCATTTTGAATATATCCTCGAACATCAAATCCACACAGTGTGCCGCACATGGGGTCTCATACAAGTTTGGATATTTCTCCATCAATTTCTTCCCTATAAGAACAAGGAGAGCATCAAGTAATTAATAAACCATTTTAATTAAAAAAACATACAATATGCTGATGAACAAGAGTAGTCTAGAAATAAAAATGAAAAATATTGTAAGTTAGTATGTTAGATTTTCCTACCGGTATTTGATGCACTGTCAGTAACCACTTGAACAACATTATTCACCCCAACTTTCTGAACAAACTTGTCTAGTAGTTCAAACATTTTCTTTTCCGTGTGAGAGTAACTGGATGCATCGACGGATTCAAAAAACATGCTGCCTTTGGGGTATTCACCAAGAAATTGACAAGTGACCTCCCTCTTTTGTCTCTCCAACCATCAGCCATTAAAGTAAAACCATTATTCGCCATCTCCTCTTCATTTCGTTTCATAAGCATCTTTATGTGTTTGATCTCCTCCTTCAATAAAGGCTCTTTCACCTCATGGTAACTAGGTGGTTTCATCCCAAGACCATATTGTCCAATTGCTTCAATCATTGGCTTGAAGCTATCATAATTGACCGCATTGAATGCGATTCCCGCATCGTGCATCCACCTCGCAAATTTTTGTACTGCATCAGCCCTCAATTTTTTCTGAACTTCACTATACCCCGGTGCTTTACCTCCTTGATTCTTGGCATCCAACTTAAAGAATGCATTCAAGGCACCTAATTGCCGTGGTTTTTTGGGCTGCAACTTTGACGAGGTAGAAGAAACAGTTGTAGTACGCTTTCCATGAGCCGAAACCCCACTTGGATCAATATCATATCCGTTGTCATAAACCTCATCAAAATGAGGAGTGGTCTTCACAAGAGTTTTTTGAGCAAACCTTTCTTCAAAGTGATCTTTCATTTCTTGCTTCACACATTCTGGAACTTTTGAACAATTCTTTACATTTTTATAACCTCCAGCAAGATGTTGTTTATGCCTTGTTATACCACCCTTTGTAACTGATTTGCAATAGTTGCATATTATTCCATCAGTAACTTTTTTAGGATTTATCATCCTTCATAGTTCCATCTGATATCTCTTTTATTTTCATCTTGTGAATTTTCCATCTTTAGAAATCTGAAAATTTAATGAAAAAAACAAAATTTCTGCCTCAGTGAGATTCTCAGTGAAATAAAAAAATTTGAATTCAAGTTTCAATCAACAACAAATGGCAACTATCGAAGAACTAAAATGTGAAAGAGATAGATATAGAGAGAGAGAGAAAGAGAGAGAAGACATACCAGAATCAGAGGAGAGAAGAGGCTGTCCTCCACCGAAGTGATCTGAGCACCGTCGACGTGAATAGATGCGCGAGGTGAAGCTGGTGGCACCTTCGGTATGGAAATCAGAGGAATGTTGAAGCTCTGGTCTCCGCAGCATTAAAGGTGAAAGCAGCGGGTGAAAGAAATGTAGGGTTTGACCTAAAAAAAGTTCAAGAAATAGAAACACATTTTAGCCAAAAACGTGTTAAAAAAAACTGGGCAGTACATGAAATAGCGCCGCTATAAGGCGCTATGTCGAGTCGCGCTATCATCATAATAGTGAAAATAGCACGCGCTATCATAAAGGCCATAACTCATTGCGCCTAATAATGATTGCCCGCCGCATCACGCCGTTTTTCGCTATAGCGCTCGCTAGGAGCGCTATTGATAACTATGGTCGTGCCGTCTGCAAAATCCACAATGGACACAACATGGTCGTGTCTTACAAGCGGTACCAATAGTACGTTCATGCTGCCTTGAGTCATACATAGAGCCCGCACACTTTTCCCAACATTCGTGTCCACGAGAAGTGCCGAACCTAGCGCACCCATGTACGGGTGCCAGCACTTATACAAAAGTCCCAGGTGAGTTTTCTCTCTTTACATGTCACGATTTCACATTCCTTTATCCCCAACTTCAAAGTGTTTTTACAAGTATTCCAAAATGTTTAATCTACCTCAAAAAAAGAGCATTATTTAGTCACCTTAAATGTATTTATTTAAATAGGAACTAAAAAATTCGATGCTACAGGTACATAGAAATCCCTCTTGAGGGTGTGCATTTGATACAGTGAGCGTGTACGTTTAATAAATTAACACCTTCTATCGAGGCGTCGATTCAGAGATTACCGTCAAGATAGGCAAATAGGGAGAACCCTAATTTTCATCCAATATTTCATCGTCCTCCAAAATTCCACAAAGAAGCATATAAAATTAATAGAAAAGCCCAAAAATAATGAAAGCCCAAACAGTGGTCCAACTAATTAAAATTTAAAGCATAAATAAATAATTAAATTTAATGAGCCTTGGATTTGTCGAGGTTAAGGATCAAACTTTTCAAGATAAAGCATCGCAGCTTCATTTCTATCATTCTCTCTGTCTTGAAAATGATTCTCCCTCGAATCGGATACAACTTCATCTCCAGAGGAAAAATCCCCATGAAACAGGACCAAGTGCTTTACATTGAAAACGTCAGCGATGCGAATGTGGCTTGAAGGTGCATTTTTGGATCTTCTAACTTGATTATGAGTTTGATGGCATGGATTTAGAGCTTGAGATATGAAGAAGTTGTTGATACTTCAGGTGTTTGATGGTGTTGTTCATGTCCTTGAGGTATGTTGATCAACTCTACACCTTCGTTTTAGATTCTTGGTATTGATATCATTGTTTGCTTCGTATGATGATGGATATGGTAGTATTTTTTTTGATTCTTGATGTTATGTGAAGTATTTGTTGAAGAATATGATAGTTTAGAAGTTAGATAGCATATTGGATTATGTTGTCTTGGTGGTTCTGAACAAATTGATGTTAATTGGATATGATCATGGATTAATTCATGTTCTTGAAGAACTCTTGAATTACATGTCATGATATGATGAATATGTATAAGAGGTATTGGTGATTTTTGGATATGAACATGGTGTAACACCCCCGATATATTCAGGAATATTACAGCGCTGTAAATTTTTTACATAAGGATTTATAAAGCTGAAGAAATGAAAAGACATTAACAGATACCAACGTATGAAAATAACGGAAATAAGATACAACAGTTAAGACCAATACTGAAAATCCGAATGTTCAACGGAAAAGTATTAATACATCACCAAATCCAAATCATCATAAACGACTACGTACTCGAGTACTTATTAAAATGATACAAACAACAGGCAAATAAACCCGGCCGGAGCATCACTCTGCACCCTCGTCGTCATGCAACTCCAGTGGTTGTTTCCCTGCTCTCCTAGATCCTGAACATAAACAAATGTTCACCCCCGAAGGGGTTAACACAACAATTGCTAGTACAAGTACCACAACATATTATTCAATATCTCACGAAGAATATTAATAACATAAATGACAAAAGAACCAACGAGTCTTCTCCTGTGAGAAACTCAATAATAACATACACACACGATAATCACAACATGATATCACAACATACACATGGTAATTCCAATGATCCAGCGTTCACTGCCTAGACCCCCCGATGATTCCGTCAAACCAACCCGAGGTGGAAAAACCCATCCGATGATCCAGCGCACGCTAGCATAGATCCCCCGATGATCCCGTCGGACCAAAACGAGGTGGACATACAACAACGACATACATGTACAACAATATGTATAACATCAATACATAAAACAATTAAGGTACTTGCCTCGATTTGAAGACAAGAATACTACTTCCACGAAAAACGAAATACTCGAAGGTCGCCCCTTCGATCAATCACGTAGAAAGCTCAAACCTTAACAAAAGAAATAATATAGAATTTATCTCACGTCGTACGAATGTCTAACAATCAAATTTACGGCCGAAGTTTATAAAATATAATCTGCCTGAACTGCTTAGCGTACGCTACGTATTCTATGTAGCGTGCGTTAAGCCTTCTCGTTAGCGCACGTAAACAACGAAGCCTAGCGTACGCTAACTATGTATCGACAGTCCTATCTGGTCAGCCGACTGACTCACCTGATGACCTACGTTACGTACCAAACGTAGCGTAAGCTAAACATGCCCGATAGCGTACGTTAATCTGCATAGCTTAGCGTATGCTAAGCGTGCATGGCAGTTTCACTACTGGGCAGCAGGCTGTTCTAACGGTGATAAAATTTACGAACTCCTCGGTGATTAGCGTACGTTATCCGTCTACATGTCATGTTCATAAACTTATGAATGATCTTACGGATTCCAGCATCTTTGAATTCAAGGAAATGAATATCATCGCAACTCTTATATCCAACTTTATTATCATTCTCAAGTGAAGTTCGTGATCTCAGGTTGATGCACTATATTCCATTGTCACTTACACATTCAGACTTCATCTTAAAGGTGAACTAACAATTCCAACTACGATGTTTCAACGACGATGTCATAAGCATAATCATTCCCACTTCTAAACATGATGTTTGTTTGAATAATTCATCAATGGAACTCAATATCCTGATAGCATGATCATCTTATTCTTCAGAACACGAATCTAAGGCTGGAGATAGAATTAACATACCTTAAGATGAAGAAATCACTAAGCCAAAAAGGTAGAATCTAACTCCAGTTGTTTGAGTGTCACTTCAAAGTGAGTTTCTTCTTCAATGATCAAGTGTGAGCACTCTCCAATATTCAATGATCAAGTAAGGCGGATTTGTATGTGTTTAAGGAGTAGGGAAGGCTCTCTGGACTTCTAAGGAACTAAGAACAAGTGAAGAAACGTAAACCAAATGAAATAAGGGTGATGTCCCTCTTATAACATTTCTGTACGTACGTTAATTAGCGCACGCTATCTCCATATCCTTAGCGCACGCTAACTAGCGTTGACTCCAAATCTGTCCAGGTTCGCCCACGGGAATTTTATCCGGACCCACGTCCGGCTGGCGCATGTGCTAGCCGCTTAACTCAATAATTGACTGCCTAGCGCACGCAAATCTTCATTCGTAGCGTGCGCTAGTTGTAGCCGATAACGCACGTTAAGCTACATTCTTAGCGTGCGCTATCACGAGTTTGCATGAGAAATTTTGCATGTTGTTATACTTATGTACAAAGATACAAATGTGAAAAATATCATACTCCAATTATAGAGATCACAATTCCGAATAGTACATGGTTCAAATACAGATGAAATACACAATAATAAATCCGGATATTACATACTCTCCTACTAAAAGGAGTTTCATCCCGAAACTCAAGACGAAAATAACTCTGGATATTTGGACTTCATGCTATCTTCCGTTTCCCAAGTGGCTTCTTCCACCCCATGGCATGACCAGTGAACTTTGACCAAAATGATTGGTTTGTTCCTCAACTACTTAACTTGACTCTCGAGTATCTTGACTGGTCTTTCTTCAAACGTTCCATCCTGAGCAACTTCGATCTCGCCGAAATCAATGACATGACTAGGATCCGGTATATATTTCCGTAACTAGGATACGTAGAACACATTATGAACATGGCTCAATGACGGCGGTAATGCCAATCTGTATGTCAACTCTCCAACTCTCTCAAGGATCTCGAATGGTCCGATATATCTCGGACTCAGCTTTCCTTTCCTTCCAAAATGGAAGATTCCCCGAGTAGGAGAAACGTTTAAAGGTACGTGGTCTCCAATACTGAACTCTAATGGACGACGACGTACATCTGCATGAGATTTCTGTCGACTCTGGGCGGTCAACAGCCTTTCACGAATCAAGGTTATCTTCTCTCGTGTTTGAACAATCAATTCTGGTTCCGTCCCGATCAAATCTGATGAATCATCCCAATATAGGGGCGATCTGCATCTCCTCCCGTATAATGCCTCAAACGGTGCCATCTTAATGGAAGCATGCCAACTATTGTTGTAGATAAATTCAATCAACTGTTGATGAACTTCCCAATCAGTTGACCAATATAAGGCATAAGCCCTCAGTATATCTTCCACCGTTTGAATAGTCCTCTCGGATTGTCCGTCAGTCTGCGTGTGATAAGCTGTACTGAAGTTCAATTCGGTCCCCAAGGCCTTATGAACTTCTTTCCAAAAGTGCGATACAAAGCGACCGTCTCGGTCAGAAATAATGGTCTTCGGCGTATCATGCAGTTGGACTATCTCTGAAATAAATACTCGTGCCAACCTCTCTAGTCCCCACGTGTCCTTAATGCCTAGAAAATGAGCTGATTTGGTTAAACGATCAACTATCACCCAAATCATGTTCATTCCTGACTTGGTTCTCGGCATACTAGTGATAAAGTCCAACGATATGTCCTCCCACTTCCATTCAGGAATCGGGAGCAGCTTCAACATCCCGGCAGGTCGTTGATGTTCGATCTTAACCGGCTGACAAGTCAAGCATTTCGAAACGTAATCCGCTACATCTTTATTCATGTCGCCCACCAAAAATTCTGCTTCAAGTCCTTGTACATCTTACTGGTGCCCGGTTGGATAGAATAGGTTGAGCTGTGAGCTTCCTTCATAATCGTCTGTTTTAGAACATCAACATCGGGAACGCAGAGTCGGTTCTGAAATCTCAAAACTCCATCATCATGAATTACGAATCCGGGGGACTTCCCCTTGATCACTTCATCACGTAACCGAATCATCAGAGGATCATCTGCCTGCTTAGATTTGATTTACTCGGTTAACGATGAAGTTATTTCCATCACGCACAGCTGTCCTTGGACTCTTTGTAACCATACTTCAATTCCTTCACAAATCATTTCTCCTTGAATGCTGAGCTAGGAGGTCAGAGTTTCCAGCATCTGAATAGAAACAGGCTTGCGGCTAAGTGCATCGGCCACTACATTCGCTTTGCCTGGATGATACAGAATCTCCAAGTCGTAGTCCTTAATCAACTCTAACCATCTTCTTTCCTGCATGTTCAACTCTTTCTGACTGAAGATGTATTTGAGACTCTTGTGATCCGTAAAGATCTGACAGTGAGTCCCATACAGGTAATGCCTCCAGATTTTCAAAGCAAAAACTACCGCTGCTAGCTCCAAATCATGCGTTGGGTAATTCACTTCATAAGGTTTCAGCTGTCGTGACGCATAAGTGATCACCTTATCATTCTGCATCAATACACATCCGAGTCCTTGGTTCGAAGCATCACTGTAAACTATGAATCCTCCAGTTCCTTGTGGAAGTGTTAAATTCGGGGTTGTCGTCAATCTCTTCTTCAATTCATCAAATCTATTCTGGCACAACTCGTTCCACTCAAACTTTTCTGTTTTTTGCAGTAGTCGAGTAAGTGGGCGGGAAATTTTGTAAAACTCTTCTACGAACCGACGATAATACCCAGCAAGTCCTAAGAAACTACAGACTTCTTTCACGTTCTTTGGAGGCTTCCAATCCATAACCTCTTCGATCTTGTGAGGATCTACTCGGACTCCTTCAGCTGATACCACATGGCCGAGGAACATTACTTCTTTTAGCCAAAATTTACACTTAGAAAGTTTGGCGTACAATTGCTCGCTTCTCAAAAGTTCTAATACAATCCGCAAATGCTGTGCATGTTCTTCCGTGCTCTTGGAATAAACTAGAATGTCATCAATGAACACAACCACAAATTTATCCAAATATTCGATGAACACTCGGTTCATCAATTGCATGAATACAGCGGGTGCGTTAGTGAGACCAAACGGCATCACCACAAACTCATAGTATCCGTAGTGAGTTCTGAACGATGATTTCGGAACATCAGATTTCTTAATCCTCAATTGGTGATATCCTGATCACATATCGATTTTAGAAAATACTGTTGCTCCTTGCAACTGGTCAAAAAAATCATCAATCCATGGCAACGGATACTTGTTCTTAATCGTCATTTTGTTCAGCTCTCGATAGTCAATACACAGTCGAAGCGATCCATCCTTCTTCCGGACAAAAAAAACCGGCGCTCCCCAGGGAGAAACGCTTTGCTGGATATAGCCTTTGTCCAATAACTCCTCCAGCTGCTTTTTCAGTTCATACATCTCAATAGGTGCCATACGATACGGCGCCTTAGAAATTGGTGTACCTCCGGGTTCCAGCTTGATGGTTAATTCTACATCCCGTCGTGGAGGTAGTTCGGGTAACTCGTCAGTAAATACATCCAGAAACTCATTAACAACAGGAATGGATGAAAGTTCCAAAATTTCGTCTTCTTTCTTCATTGCATAGCACCAGTATACGGTACAGCCCTGTTTCAATAATTTGACAACTTTCATCGCCTTGATCATTTTTCCTGAGCTTCCTGGTTTCCATCCTTCAAACAGTATTTCGGAACCATCGTCAGCGATCAGCGAGATATTCCTCTTTCGGTAGTTTACAATAGCTCCATATCGATTAAGCCAATCATCTCCGAGTATCAGGTCGTCTCCTTGCATTTCTATCACAATCAAATTTGAGAGCCACTCTCTGCCTCCAAACGATATAGGGAAATCTCTAGTTTCTAAGTTTCCAACAATTCTCTCTCCGCTCGGTAAACCCACAACATAAGGTTCACAATTATGAAAACCAGAAATATTCAAATGATTTACACAAGATAAGGATATAAATGAATGTGTAGCTCCTGTATCAAATAAAACGCTAACTGGATGGGAAAGGATCTCAACAATACCTGATGCGACAGCAGCATCCTGATCGTCTGTTCTCCTCATCTCGTACAGACGTGGGGGAACATATCCGGCACTCGATGTACCCTTTCGGTCCCACTGTCCTCTGCTTCGTCCGCGGCCAAAATTCTGAGGCATCTGTACACTTTGTTGCGTATGTTGGATACTAGCTTCCTTTTGAACTGGCTGCGGTGTACGGGCTCTAAAATACTTTGCAGCCTCTTCACAGAATACCGCACAATATCCCTCCCGACCACAATCAAAACAGGTCATGGCAGGTACGGGGCAATTCCGTCGATAGTGCCCTGTTTGGGCACAGTTAAAGTATTTCCTGGTGACATCTGTCATGGTTGATGCTGCTCTGAAGTTCTTTTCGCTCCTAG
The DNA here is from genome assembly GCA_033398695.1 of Orobanche coerulescens. Lineage (NCBI taxonomy): Eukaryota > Viridiplantae > Streptophyta > Magnoliopsida > Lamiales > Orobanchaceae > Orobanche > Orobanche coerulescens. The sequence continues at coordinate 39,132,675 of CM065809.1, read as the reverse complement.
ATGGGTGCCGAGGTTTCTTGAAAGAATGAAAAGATGACTAGGCCTTGCGGGGCCCGCTGCTCTTGTGCTCTGTAAAAGTACCAGAGACTTTCTGCTTCTTGGATTCTGTAAACTTCTCTATTGCTGCTTCCTTGATTTCGTACACCAATGCTTTACCCTGGTATTAACGGAGAGTGGTACATTCAAAACCGGACATGTACCTCTGGATTTCTAGTTTCATTCTCATATCAAAATGGATCATCATTTCTGCATCCGTTCTGACCAGATGTCGAACAAATGCTAGCTGCTGATTAAACGTCTTAATTGTCTGGGATACAGGTTTGTCTGATGGCTGAGCGGAGAAAAACTCCCGAACTTTGGCTTCCCTCACAGGACGAGGGCAGTACTGAGCTTCCATCATCAATTTAAATTCTGTCCAGTCAGCATCATGATCTGCAGGCCGGATGGCTTCCCATCACTCGGATGCTTCCCCTATCAGAAAGTACTGAGCAATAGAGTCTCTTCGGTCATCTGGGCAATTAATTCCGGCAAAAATTTTCTCCAATTCCTTCAACCAATGGTCCCATGTGGGAGTCTCAGAAAAGCCGTCGAATTTGGGTGGTTGCATCTTCGCCACCTCTTGCAGCCATCGGTCACCTCGATTTCCCATATCTGGGATCCCTTGCTGTCTATCTCCCTGCTGTAATCCCACCGCCACCTGCATTCGGTCCACGACCTGGGCAAACTTTTCACCACTTGACGAAGGATTTCGAGCACAGCAGGTTCCGGTTCATTATTAATAGATCTTTGCGGCTCGCCTGAGCTGTGGCTGGCCTGATTAGAAGGCGAAGCTTCTCTTTCTGCATTCCTTCGTCCGCGTCCGCGACCGCGACCACGTCCACGTCCACCTCTCAATATACTGAAAGCATAAATACTCAATATACAGGAAACAATATCGTTCTAATGTTCAAGTATAAAGAGATACAACATGTAAAGGACGAGATAGAATTTTAGGAACTTACAACCACCGTTCGCATGAAGACGTAGGCAGTACAGTGATATTATTCACGGCCGGTTACCTCAAAAGACATAAACGACCCCTATTTTAACCCAATGGCCAAGATATCCATAATCTTATCTCTGATACCATATTCTGTAACACCCCCGATATATTCAGGAATATTACAGCGCCGTAAATCCTTTACATAAGGATTTACAAGGCTGAAGAACTGAAAAGACATTAACAGATACCAACGTATGAAAATAACGGAAATAAGATACAATAGTTCTGACCAATACTGAAAATACGAATGTTCAACGGAAAAGTATTAATACATCACCAAATCCAAATCATCATAAACGACTACGTACTCGAGTACTTATTAAAATAATACAAACAACAGACAAATAAACCCGGCCAGAACATCACTCTGCACCCTCGTCGTCATGCAACTCCAGTGGTTGTTTCCCTGGTCTCCTGAATCCTGAACATAAATAAATGTTCACCCCCGAAGGGGTTAGCACAATGATTGCTAGTACAAGTACCACAACATATTATTCAATATCTCATGAAGATTATTAATAACATAAATGACAAAAGAACCAATGAGTCTTCTCCTGTGAGAAACTCAATAATAACATACACACATGATAATCACAACATGATATCACAACATACACATGGTAATTCCAATGATCCAGCGTTCACTGCCTAGACCCCCCGATGATTCCGTCAAACCAACCCGAGGTGGAAAAACCCGTCCGATGATCCAGCGCACGCTAGCATAGATCCCCTGATGATCCCGTCGGACCAACACGAGGTGGACATACAACAACGACATACATGTACAACAATATGTATAACATCAATACATAAAACAATTAAGGTACTTGCCTCAATTTGAAGACAAGAATACTATTTCCACAAAAAACGAAACACTCGGAGGTCGCCCCTTCGATCAATCACGTAGCAAGCTCGAACCTTAACAAAAGAAATAATATAGAATTTATCTCACGTCGTACGAATGTCTAACAATCCAATTTACGGCCGAAGTTCATAAAACCTAATCTGCCTGAACTGCTTAGTGTACACTACGTATTCTACGTATTATGCGTTAAGCCTTCTCGTTAGCGCACGTAAACAACGAATCCTAGCGTACGCTAACTATGTATCGACAGTCCTCTCTGGTGAGCTGACTGAATCGCCTGATGACCTAACGTACGTTACGTACCAAACGTAGCGTATGCTAAACATGCCCGATAGGGTACGTTAATCTGCATAGCTTAGCGTACGCTAAGCGTGCATGGCAGTTTCACTACTGGGCAGCAGGCTGTTCTAACGGTGATGAAATTTACGAACTCCTCGGTGATTAACATACGTTATCCGTCTACATGTCATGTTCATAAACTTATGAATGATCTTACGGATTCAGACATCTTTGAATTCAAGGAAATGAATATCATCACAACTCTTATATCCAACTTGATTATAATTCTCAAGTGAAGTTCGTGATCTCAGGTTGATGCACTATATTCCATTGTCACTTACACATTCAGACTTCATCTTAAAGGTGAACTAACAATTCTAACTACGATGTTTCAACGACGATATCATAAGCATAATCATTCCCACTTCTAAACATGATGTTTGTTTGAATAATTCATCAATGGAACTCAATATCCTGATAGCATGATCATCTTATTCTTTAGAACACGAATCTAAGGCTGGAGATAGAATTAACATACCTTAAGATGAAGAAATCACTGATCCAAAAAGGTAGAATCCAACTCCGGTTGTTTGAGTGTCACTTCAAAGTGAGTTTCTTCTTCAATGATCAAGTGTGAGCACTCTCCAATATTCAATGATCAAGTAAGACGGATTTGTATGTGTTTAAGGAGTAGGGAAGGCTCTCTGGAATTCCAAGGAACTAAGAACAAGTGAAGGAAATGTAAACCAAATGAAATGAGGGTGATGTCCCTTTTATAAGATTTCTGTACGTACGTTAATTAGCGCACGCTATCTCCATATCCTTAGCGCATGCTAACTAGCGTTGACTCCAAATCTGTCCAGGTTCGCCCGCGGGAATTTTATCCGGACCCACGTCCGGCTGGCGCATGTGCTAGCCGCTTAGCTCAATAATTGACTTCTTAGCGCACGCAATTCTTCATTCGTAGCGTGCGCTTGTTATAGCCGATAACGCACGTTAAGCTACATTCTTAGCATGCGCTATCACGAGTTTGCATGAGAAATTTTGCATGTTGTTATACTTATGTACAAAGATACAAATGTGAGAAATATCATACTCCAATTATCGAGATCACAATTCCGAATAGTACAGGGTTCAAATACAGATGAAATACACAATAATAAATCCGGATATTACACATGGAATATTCATATCTAGAACTAAGTTATGTGTTTTGGTATAATATTCGTATAGGAATACGAATATGATTATGAGTTTGAGGAGATTATTATTCATCTTTGAACTTGGAAGTTCATACATACTGAACAAGTGTTCAATTCGAATGATTGAATTATTTGACACCCTCGGAATATGATCATCTATAATGTTGAACTAATTGGAGGGTCCGGATTGATGATGATAATCGGTAATTGGTTTTAACTATGAATTACAAGGAGGAACCTTGTTAATTCGTATTTAGGATTGAATTTGGAATCGATAATTTTTAGATCCTTGTTATTGGTTTGAATTGATTGTTGATATGATTATTGAATTCCGGCTTATATTGTGGATATAAGTTCGCAATTGTTTGAGTTGTATTGTTCGGTTTTGTATATGATCGAAGTATTGTTGAACCGTTGAGTTTGTTGGTTGGGTATAACGATTGTTGACTGTTATCGAACTTGTTTTTAATCGATTATTACAATAGGTTGTGATAATCGATCGTTGATTATGACCGTTGTGTTGCGGTTGAGGCTGAAGAGTTTGTAGATTGCTTTTGGTCGGGGCTGAGGAGCTCATAGACGAAGGCAATGGATTTGGTAACGGCTTTGTCGTAATGGTATTGAGGCAAGTTTATACTTGCTCAGTTCATAATATTTAATAAATGATTTTGATTTCATTTCATTTATAATTCATATAGCAGTGACATTATAAATATAAATTGTCGGGATGATGGTTTGTATATTATGCGTTGGTTTGTGTTAAATCATAATGTAATGATTTAAATGTGTTTGGTGAAGACGGAAATGTGAGTTCTCTTTTGTAATATTCAGGGATATTTTTTTTTATTTTACTGTTGTGTTGTACGTATTCATTTGGAATTGTACAAGTGATGTTGTATTTGACTGGTACAATGTATATTTTATTGGGATATTTCGGAATCGAAATATTTTTTTTTACTTTTCGTCGGTATTGTGTTGCCGATCGGATGTTGCTTGGTGAGTTTGGAGTTTGATTTTGGCTAAGTATATTGGATCTAACGTACGCTACATGCATAGCATTACGTACGTTAAGTGTAGTAGGTTACGTATGTTAAACCATGTTGGTTACGTATGTAACACAGGGTATCTGATCGCGTCTGACTTTCAACGTGTGGGGCCGAACGTGATTGGATCATGTTGGCCTTTCGAGGCAGCCAAGTCAACGGGCATTACGTACGTAATGCTTAAGCTATAGCGTAGGTAATGCATGTTTCATTTTGAGGCAGTAGTTTTTGGGATAACGTAGCGTACGCTACGTAAAGGTGATAGTGATAGTTCTTACGTACGTTAAGGAGAGAGGATAGTGGCCGTAATGCGATGTGCAGATTATAAAGACATGTTTCGTCTTTCATTTTCTCATGATACATTTTCGATTTCTCTCTCTAGAAATCATCCCTCTGCACCTCTTAGTGTATTCCAGCCTCTTCTAACTTGTTTTGGAGCTTCATAACTTGGATTGAAGCTTAAAAACTTGGAGTTTGGAGTGTTTCTTGATGGTTTGAGGTTGTTCTTCACTTCTTCAAGAGGTATATGTTTAATCTTGTGTTTATCTTGAGATTATGTTGTTGTTGTTGTCGATTACTTCGTGTGTTGATTGATGGTTGAAGAATAACATGATTATGTATTGAGGAGGAGTTGTTCTTAATTTTTAATAATACTTGAAGGTTATAATCATGTCTAGGAAGAGCTATGTTAAGATTGTTATATGATTAACATAACTTTAAGATGATTATTGTTGTTGTTTGTGTTCTTGGGAGATTCTAACCATTTTAGTATAGAATTATGATGAATTATGTGATGATTGTCATAATCTTGAAATGGTTGATTTAATCGTGTTGATTAATCCGAATTCATGATGAATTGGTGGTTGATTATTGTTCAGACATCATGTTAGTAGAGTTGATGATGATCTTGAGATGATAGTGGTAATATTGGTGAGGTTATGATTTTGGATGATTAATATGATGTTGTTCTTAATGATTCTTGTTGAACTGCTTTCACAAGTGTTAAAAACATTTGATCATATTGATCATTGAGGTGTCAGAGGATGTTAGAATTCATAGTTGAGGACTATGATATTCACTTGTATGGTTTGATCGATTCGTGTTTGGATCGAGGTTTCCAATGGTGTTGTTTCTATCGATATTATGTTATTGAATGAATTGTATTTCATTCAAGGTTGTTCGATTGGATGACGTCATTCGTCGTTCTTGGGAGGATTTCAGCGCCTTCGGTTTGAGGCAAGTTTTATACTTGTACTAGTCAATGAGATAAATGTTATCATATATGTGTATGAATGTGTTGTATCATTTCGAGACGTAGTCTCTTCACGATCTGTTGATGTCAGGGAATTGTTTGATACAAAACCCTTCGGTAATTATGCCAACATTGTTGATTGATCGTCTTGTTGTTATTGTTGTTCGTTAATGGCCAGTTCAAGGCATTGAGATACTTGTTGGATTATGTTGTTGTCGATAGCTAGTTTGCGGAATCGATGTATCGATGGTTATTGTTGACTGATGTTTCATTCAGATTTCGTTGTGATCATTGGTATTGATATCGATGTTTTTCTATTGATGTTGTTTTGTCCGATTGAAGGCATTGACGTATCCGACTATCATTTCCATCGTCGGTAACCGATTAAAGGTGTTGAGCCATCCGTTGTATCATTGTTATCGATTGGCCGTTCTAAGGCAATCGAGGTATTGAATTAGGACTGTCAGGGACATTTCCCATCCACTGAGTCGTTGTTTATCGATTGACCGTTCTAAGGTAATCGATGTATTGAATTGGGATTGTCGAGGACATTTCCCATCCGTCGAGTCGTCGTTATCAATTGACCGTTCTAAGGTAATATATGTACTGAATTGGGACTGTCGAGGACATTTCCCATCTGTTGAGTCGTTGTTATCGATTGACTGTTCAAAGATAATCGATGTATTGTATTGGGGACTGTCGAGGATATTTTCCATCCATTGAGTCATCGTTATTGATTGACCGTTATAAGGTAATCGATGTATTGAATAGGAACCGTCGAGGACATTTCCCATCCGTTGAGTCGTCGTTATCGATTGATCGTTCTAAGGTAATCGATGAATTGAATTGGGACTGCCGAGGACATTTCGCATCCGTTGAGTCGTTGTTATCGATTGACCGTTCTAAGGTAATCGATGTATTGAATTGGGACTGTCGAGGACTTTTCCCATCTGTGATATCATTGTTATCGATTAGCCGTTCTAAAGATAATAGAGTTATTGAATTAGAACCGTCGAGGACGGTGCCCATCCGTGAGTTATTGTTGTCGTGTTGGTCGACTCAAGGCAGCACACTATCATTCTGGTGAATTCGCTAATTTTGTGATCGTTGCCGTATGTGATTAATGGTGTTTGGAGGCTAGTCTCGGCTAGTGCTCATTATGGGTAAGTTTGGGGCTTGAACCTTCGCGGTTGGTTTCCCAACACCTACAGTTCAGTAGGTCACGGTCACTGGGTGATCTCATTATGGGTAAGTCTGGGCTTGAATCTTTGCGGTTGGTTTCCCAGCACCTGCAGTTCAGCAGGTCACGGCCATTGGAAGACCTCATTGTGATATGGCTTCGTGCCGTGGCTTCGGCCCTCATTGTGATATGGCTTCGTGCCGTGGCTTTGGCCCTCATTGTGATACAGCTTCGTGCCGTGGCTTTGGCCCTCATTGTGATACGGCTTCGTGCCGTAGCTTCGGCCCTTTTGGCTTCGGGCCATTGTAATGATTGACAGCTTCGGCTGTTTGGCTTGGGGCCATAGTGATGATTGGCAGCTTCGGCTGAGTGGGTTTCAGGCCATCGTGATATTTTGGCAGCTTCGGCTGAGTGGCTTTCAGGCCATTGTGATATTTTGCAACTTCGGCTGAGGGCTTTCAAGATATTGTAGTGTTTTGGTATTTCCGTTGGAGCCTTCGGGCATTGTGATTCGTATCTATTTCAGCTCTGGTCTGGTTTACCTTTGGGTAATTCATTGTTGTGATCTATATTGATGATTCCCCATTGGGCACTTGTGTTCTAACCTGTTGAGCAGGTACTGATCGTATTCCATGGGCATAGTGTTTCACGAATGCTCGGTTCTTACCTTGGTTTGTGAGCATCTCGTATTGCCATTGTTATACCGTTTATTCTGCCTTTGGATGTATATCATGTTGTACATGTATTTGATATTCATTATCTGGATGACTGACCCGTGGGGGCGGAACATATTGTCATGTTTTAGGTGCTTGCGAGGAGAGAGTTGAGACACAGGGGTATGACGATGGCGACGAGGCATTCGAACAATACGAGTCCCGAGTTATTTTGGTGTTCATGTTGGACAGTCCATTCAGAGTGTTCTCCAGTTTGTCAGTCGTTGTTATTATGTATTATCCGAGCAAGGCTCGTGGATGTTGTTGTGTTTTTATTTTGGCCTTGTAGGCCCATCATTGTCGTTGAAATTTCACATCAGAATATTGTGTCAGATATCATAGTAGGGACTGTGATTTTTCCTTTTTGTTAGATTGTTGTATGTTAGTCGTGTTCTCCTAGTGGATCTCCTGGCGTGGGGTCCACGACACTGTAATAACCCAATGGGATCTTGGGGTTGTTACAGAAGATGGTATCAGAGCAATGGGTTGTGAGATACCCTGATATGTGAGTTATATGGCTCTACCGACGCGATAGTAGTGAGGCTGTCAGGTTATGACAATCTGGACAGTCAGGTTGTGAGTCGTGATAGTTGGACGACTGTATGAGTAATTCTTTCGTTGAGTCATCGTCAGTGGAGACTAGTATCGCAAGACCTCGAATCTTCATATGACCTGTGTAAGTACTCGATTCTCTTTTACGTTCATACATTCATTATGTCATTGATTATACATGTTTTGTTGAAACCTACATGTGATATGTGTGGTACTACTGACTCATGATTATTTGTTTTATAGCGTGTGAGCTCTGTATTGGCTATGATTACCATGATTGATGTGATTGTTTATCTGTTGAGTATGTATGCTCGTGTTTGGCTATTGACTTAGCATTATAGATTGGCCATTGAGGCGTATTTGAGCTATTATCATGATTGAACGTTATTCTTTCAGTATGGAAAGAGGACGTGAGAGGGGGTAAAGGCTGCAGAGCGAGCCAGAACCCAGAACCTCATGGTTATGCGCATGCGGATACCGAGATGGATCAAAGTTTGGCCAGTGGTGTTACCTACGCGACCGATTCTCCTTCGGGACGTCATACTCGAGAAGTCGATCAGACTGAGAGTGGACACATCGACCCATTCTTGTTTATGAATGGAATGACGGACCAGATGACTCAGATGACGCAGATAGTGGAGACCATGCAGGCCTCGATGGTTTGTAGTACACCACAGCAGGGATTCCAGGTGCCGTTTCATGGGCAGACTGGGGGAGTGAGTCAGATTATTGGCGATATCTCTCGTCAGAGGTCGCCTACTTTTAAGGGTTCGTCGGAACCAGGTGATATTGTTCATTGGCTTGAACATTTTGATAAACTCTTCGACATGGTTTAGTGTCTGGAAGAGAGTAAGGTGGGAGTAGCGGCTTACTATTTGAGTAAGGGTGCTTATTCGTGGTGGCTTTCTGTGAACCCCACCGATCATGATTGTGTTTGGAGCGAGTTCAAGACACTCATGTTAGAGAGGTATTATCCGGCTCCACTTCGTGAAGCCAAGCTATCAGAGGTTTTGAACCCCGAATCTGTCGAGGACGAGGGTGTTGTTGTCATTGATGAGAAGTTTCATGGACTTCTTCAGTTTGTTTCGTCTGTTATCCGTACTGAGGCGGATAATATCAAGTATTTTAGCAAGAGTCTAAACGCGCAGTTGAGGGTGCATTTGTTCAATCATAATTGTAACTCACTTGGTGAATTCATTGAGAAGGCTCTTGGAGCAGAGCTTTTGATCATCGAGTTTGCTCGGAAGAACCCTTCAGTTTCTTCTGGTGAGAGGACTAGGATGCCGGTTCGTTCATAGGGACATCGGGCTCCGACGTCCAAGAGGTTGTTTTCTAGTCGTCTTCGTGCTGGGAAAGCATTTTCGTCTCAGACGACGAGTTCGACTGTTGTTTGCTTTAACCGTGATTCAGCGGGGCACGTTAGCACTTGTTGTATGGTGCCAGCTTTTGTTTGTCGTTCATGTGGGAGGCAGGGACACCTTCGGAAATACTGTAGGAGTTCTAGTGCCAGTAGATCTCAAGAGAGCTCACGGGCCTCGAGAGATTTTGTTACTCTAGTTCGTACTTCATCCAAGGGGTCCTATCAGGATTCGGGAGCCATAGGTAAGGACAATCGAGGAGGAGGAGCGAGTGCAGATTTGGGTCTTCCTTGAGTCGATGAGATCGATGATCTGGAGGATGTTGATTTCGTGTACATTTGAGATGTAGCCTTGAATTGTATTTTCCTTTCTTTGATCTCCGGATTCATGCTTAACTTAATTTGTATTGTGATATTATGGTTGTGAACCATCTATTTTCGATCTATCTTATAATGATATTATTTGAGAATCTTAAGATTTGAGGTCATTTGATGTGATTTTCTTTCCTTTTGATGTTGTACCCGAGATTTTGTGATAATCTGTGGAATTGTTCATGGTGACTCGAGATGTCAAGTCGTGAGGACTTGGGCGTGCGATTGATATAGTCCCGAAGACTATATATGCGTTGTTGTTTCCTTTTGTTGCATGAGTCAGTGTTTGCATGGGCATCCGATGCCAACGAGAATGGGGAAGTGTACACCGATGATTGTAGACATGTACAATGGGCGGCTCCCGCGGGGCGCCGGTATTACAAGTCATGCGAATGGTACGGCTTTCTGGCCAGTCCCTAGCGGAGGATACATGATTCGACTGATCTCACCCTTGGCTGAGTGTCGTATCTGTTGGTGTTCGCCTTCTTTAGGCAAAGAAGATACGGAGACCCGGGGGGTTGGCCCAGTTGCTCAGGCGAAGTGGTTCGCATTCAGGAGTATTCCTGGAGATGTTGTTTTCAGATCCTGATGGATAGTTCATATTCCGAGTTGTGCACCCCTAGTTTCGGGGACGAACCCCTTTTTAAGGGGGGAGTATGTAATATCCGAGGATTTTATTTTTTTTCGTTTTACTATTGTGTTGTACATTTTCATTTGGAATTGTACAAGTGCTATTGTATTTGACTAATACAATGTATATTGTATTGGGATATTTCGGAATCGAAATATTTTTTTTACTTGTTGCCGGTATTGGGTTGCCGATCGGATGTTGCTTGGTGAGTTTGGAGTTTAATTTTGGATAAGAATATTGGATCTAACGTACGCTACATGTATAGCATTACGTACGTTAAGTGTGGCAGGTTACGTACGTTAAACCATGTTGGTTACGTACGTAACACAGGGTATCTGATCGCATCTGACTTTCGGCGTGTGGGGCCGAACGTGATTGGATCATGTTGGCCTTTCGAGGCAGCCAAGTCAACGGGCATTACGTACGTAATGCTTATGCTATAGCATACGTAATGCATGTTTCATTTTGAGGCAGTAGTTTCTGGGATAACGTAGCGTGCGCTACGAAAAGGTGATAGTGATAGTTCTTACGTACGTTAAGGAGGGAGGATAGCGGCCGCAATGCGATGTGCATATTATAAAGACATGTTTCGTATTTCATTTTCTCATGATCCATTTTCGATTTCTCTCTCTAGAAATCATCCCTCTGCACCTCTTAGTGTATTCCAGCCTCTTCCAACTTGTTTTGGAGCTTCATAACTTGGATTGAAGCTTAGGAACTTGGAGTTTGGAGTTTTGCTTGATGGTTTGAGGTTGTTCTTCACTTCTTCAAGAGGTATGTGTTTAATCTTGTGTTTATCTCGAGATTATGTTGTTGTTGTTGTTGATTACTTCGTGTGTTGATTGATGGTTGGAGAATAGCATGATTCTTGATGAGTTTTTATAACTTATGATGAAGAACATGATGATTATGTCTTGAGAAGGAGTTGTTCTTAATGTTTGAATACTTGAATGTTATAATCATGTCTAGGAAGACCTATGTTAAGATTGTTATATGATTAACCTAACTTTGAGATGATTATTGTTATTGTTTGTGTTCTTTGGAGATTCTAACCATTTTAGTATAGAATTATGATGAATTATGTGATGATTGTCATAATCTTGAAATGGTTGATTTAATCTTGTTGATTAATCCGAATTCATGATGAATTGGTGGTTGATTATTGTTCAGACATCATGTTAGTAGAGTTGATGATGCTCTTGATGTGAAGTGGTGATATTGGTGAGGTTATCATTTTTGGATGATTAATATGATGTTGTTCTTAGTGATTCTTGTTAAATTGCTTTCACAAGTGTTAAGAACATTTGATCATATTGATCATTGAGGTGTCGGAGGATGTTAGAATTCATAGTTGAGGACTATGATATTCGCTTGTATGGTTTGATCGATTCGTGTATGGCTCGAGGTTTCATATGGTGTTGTTTTCTATCGATATTGTGTTATTGAATGAATTGTATTTCATTCAAGGTTGTTCGAGTGCTTGTTATTGTCGGAGGACACCGTTCGTCGTTTGTGGGAGGAGTTCATCTCCTTCGGTTTGAGGCATGTTTTATACTTGTACTAGTCAATGAGATAAATGTTATCATATATGGGTGTGAATATGTTGTATCATATCGAGATGTAGTCTCTTCACGGTCTGTTGATGTCAGGGAATTGTTTGATACAAAACCCTTTGGTAATTATGCCAACGTTGTTGATTGATCGTGTTGTTGTTATTGTTGTTCGGTTCAAGGCATTGAGATACTTGTTGCATTATATTGTTGTCGATAACTGATTTGTGGAATCGATGTATCGATGGTTATATTGACTGATGTTTCATTGAGATGTCATTGTGATCATTGTTATTGATACCAGTGTTTTTCTGTTGATGTTGTTTTGGCCGATTGAAGGCATTGACATATCTGACTATCATCTCCGTCGTCGGTAACTGATTAAAGGTGTCGAGCCATCTGTTGTTTCATTGTTATCGATTGGACGTTCTAAGGCAATCGAGGTGTTAAATTGGGACTGTCGAGGACATTTCCCATCCGTTGAGTCGTCGTTTATCCATTGACCATTCTAAGGTAATCGATGTATTGAATTGGGTCTGTCGAGGACATTTCCCATCCATTGAGTCTTGGTTATCGATTGACCGTTCTAAGGTAATCGATGTATTGAATTGGGACTGTCGAGGACATTTCCCATCCATTGAGTCGTTGTTATCGGTTGACCGTTCTAAGGTAATCGATGTATTGAATTGGGACTGTCGAGGACATTTCCCATCCGTTGAGTCGTCGCTATCGATTGACCGTTCTAAGGTAATCGATGTATTGAATTGGGACTGTCGAGGACATTTCCCATCCATTGAGTCGGTTTTATCGATTGACCATTCTAAGGTAATCGATGTATTGAATTAGGACTGTCGAGGACATTTCCCATCTGTTGATTCATTGTTATCGATTGACCGTTCTAAGGTAATCGATGTATTGAATTGGGACTGTCGAGGACATTTCCTATCCGTGATATCATAGTTATCGATTAGCCGTTCTAAAGATAATCGAGGTATTGAATTGGAACCGCCGAGGACGGTGCCCATACGTGAGTTATTGTTGTCGTGTTGCCCGACTCAAGGCAGCACACTATCATTCTGGTGAATTCGGTAATTTTGTGATCGTTGTCGTATGTGATTAATGGTGTTTGGAGGCTAGTCTAGGCTAGTGCTCATTATGGGTAAGTTTGGGGCTTGAACCTTCGCGGTTGGTTTCCCATCACCTGCAGTTCAGCAAGTCACGGTCATTGGATGACCTTATTTTGATACGGCTTCGGCGGGAGCCCGTTTTGACAACTCGCTCGTGATCATTTCGTCATTCCGAGATTATTTAATTCTGCACTTTTTGTCATCCGAGTTCATTTCGGTATCGTTTTGTTGAGTTCCGTGTTCTTAAGCGGTTTTTCCGCACTTGAGTTCGATTCTTGTGAATCTCATTCGAAAATGATGTTTCGAGTTTCTAGTAAGTTTATTTAATGTTATTATTCATGTTGCGAGCCTTGGCTTGGTGTTTCGATCGTGTATCGTGTATTTCGGACGTTTTGGGTCATTTTCGTAATTTTCCAAAGTTTGGGGTAATTACTTTCCGTTGTCGAATTTCGAGACTTCGGGCGGTCAGAATCGTGTGTTCTCTTAGTGCTCGAATTCGTCTTTGCGAGTAATTCGTAACCATATCTTCGATTCATTTTTAGGTTTGGGTTTCGGGGTCGTTTGGGCCGTTGGAGTTGGTCCCGGCCGAGTCATGGCCGGGCATTTTGGGGCTAGGCCACCCCTGGCCGAGTTACGGCCGTAAGGCCGGTTACATGCGTAAGCCTTGGCCGGTTACGTACGTAACGCAACCGGCATTTTTGGGTAGAAGGCTCGGCCATGGCCGATTACGGCCGTAAGCCATGGACGATTACGTACATAAGGTGGGCGGCAGGCAGCCTATATAGGACCCAGTAGACGGGTTTTTCACCATTTTCTCACTTCATTCTTCCTCTTCCGCGGCTGGAGACATGTTGGACATGGAAGCATGTTGCTAGACAATAAATCCATGAAGTCTTGGAGTTCATATCATAGATTATCCATCCTATAACATCCTTTGATCGAGCGAATTAGGTCAGATTTTCTAGAAATCTAGTTTTGGGAAATTTGGGTATTTTGTTCGATTTCGTCCGTTTAATCCGATTTAACTTACGATTGTGATGTATTGATGATTATTTATATGTATTATATCATTTCCCTTGTTATTCCATGGTCGGATCGTATAGATTCATCGTTTTGGTCGAGTTCTTAATCGACGCCTTGAAGGTGTCCGGTAGAATGTCATAGAGGGGTTTTCGGACGTTCTACGATTATTCTTCCACGTATGATCGTTGATTTATTAATTATATGATGCTAGGGTCGAGTTTCTTGCGAAGAACCCATGTTGAATACTTCCGTTCGTCGTCATCTTCCTTTTCGATAGCATCGAGCGTTTCGGAGCTTCCCGGTTGAGCTGTGTTCGTCTGAATACTTGCGTGTCGATTTCGAGGCAAGTATCTTGCCCATACATTACGTGTTTTGTGGATTTAATAGTTGTTTATCGACGATTTGTGCTGAATGAATGTCTATAATTAACTTTCAAAGGAAATCGATATGTTTTTCAATATTTCCTTAAAGATGACTCGTATTTTTTCATTATAAAATGTGCGTGTCTAACTACATGTATTAGTGTTGAGTATAAGAATACCTTACTCTTGTAGGGTATCGTTTTGTGTGATTTTGTCGTTTATAGATTTAAAGTTTAACCTTTCGTTGAGGTATGTGGGGAAACATGTGTTTATTAATGATCATGCGACATTGTGTGATAAAGGTGGTAACTCTTTTATGAGGAGGTTGTACCGTTCAGCGTGGTTGGAAAGGTATTTTCTCTCGTTGCTATGTTATTGATACTAGCTGCATCGTTGAATTCTAGTGTTAATTGTATCGTTGCTTGGTCGTGAGTATGTGTTGGATGAACTGGCCATTCTAGTAAGGTACCTCGACTATATATACTGTGATTGATTTTCGAGGATTGTGGTTTACAACTGAATTGTGATCTTTCGGGTGCGTGAGTTGTGTTCCTTCCACCCGGAGCGTTCGACGGGACGTCTGGGGGGTCGATACTAAGGGGTACAGCCGAGGAAGTGGACTCAGGTGTGTGGTCGAACTTCCACCCGGAGCATTCGACGGGGCGTCTGGGGGTCGATACTAAGGGGTACGGCCGAGGAAGTGGAATCGGGTGCGTGTGTGGTCGAACTTCCACCCGGAGCATTCGACGGGGCGTCTGGGGGTCGATACTAAGGGGTACGGCCGAGGAAGTGGACTTGGGTGCGTGTGTGGTTGAACTTCCACCTGAAGCATTCGACGGGGCGTCTGGGGGTCGATACTAAGGGGTACGGCCGCGGAAGTGGTTTCCCACCCGGAGCGTTCGACGGGGCGTCTGGGGGCCGATGCTAAGGGGCACGGCCGTGGGTTACCAAGTGTGGTTTTCGTGATATTGATGTTTTTGTTAATTGTGATATTGTCCGGAGTATCACAATGCTTTGTGCTCGGGGTCGAGAGACATTATATATTGAGTCTTGGTGCTTGGCTAGAATGGCATAAGAATAATGTATTATGTGTAATGTGCCCTTGTAAGTGAACTTAAGTGGATGATTGGGTCGTGGACCCTGTGTTTTGTGACTGGAATGGTTGGGTCGTGGACCCCGTGTTTTGTTAACGGATTTGCATTTTGGAAAATGAACTTTGGGACTGTGACCCTAAGTGGCTTTCGAGGAATTAAGAACTTTTCAATTTCAAATGTTTTCAAAACTCCTGAGATTTGGAAGTGTTTTCAAAGTGCTTACTTGTTTCGTTTCTAGTTTCAAGACTTTAACTATTTTAACTAAATAATATATCTCGGGAAGTCTTTCGTTATATTCTCGGAATATGTTGTGTATGGCTCGTATTTGCATTTTATACTCGTACTAGCAAAACAGTGGAGTTTTGCTAACCCCCGAGTATTCGGGGGGTGGATGTCTGTTCTGCGTCTAGGTACATGCAGGTTTTGGGAGCAAAACATAGGATCGGTGCGAAGGATGATGAAGACGAATGATACTAATCACATAAAGGCCAGTTTTGGGTACAGTCGATCGGAGTTCGTTGTATGGTCTTTTCCGCTGTCGTACTATTGTTTGTGAGTGTATATTACCATTGCATGGGTATGAGTCGAGATAGAAATGTATACTTTGATTTGTATGTTAGTGATAAAAGACCAAATCAGTCTATTGGTTTGTTATTTTGTTACGTTGGTATGTAATGTAATGTGTTGTTTCGATGTTTAGCCTGGTGGATCCTCACGGAGAGGGTCTACGGCGTGTAATATTCCCGGTTTGATTTTGGGGGTGTTACATTTATGGTATCGGAGCGTAGGTTGCGGAAACCTAGGCTGTCGGGTCCAGTCGTGTATTATTGGGTCTTGTCTTGTCAAATTGAGTCTGACTGATGTCGTGTCGCGACGCGTCGTTTGGATTATCGGCCGTGATTAGTATCAGGGTTCAGCCATCATCTTCGTGCGATCTGTGGATGTAAGTCTCTCTACTACATGTTGTACCACGAGCTATACGAGCCTGTGTGATTCTGTGTTATGTAGTAGTATTTGAAGGTGCATCGCGAGTAAGTAACATATATTTGTTGATTCCCGTTTTGTGCTAGAATGAAGGATGAGATTGCTAAATGTATCCTTGTATGAACTGTTTTTCTTGCAAGAGTAACAACCTTGGAATTTTTAGTTTCGAAGGCTTCCGGGGAACCACGTAAATTTTTAAAATGTTCTCCAAGGGAGGAAAATTTTTGATTTTCGTATGATGACCTCAAGGTCGAAATTTTTGAGACTCCAAACTATCGATATTTTATTTTTATCTCATATTATGAGTTTTCCAAACATGATGTGAATGTTGAGTCGATCAGTATGTATATGTTGAGATAGTCCTCTTTATTGAGAGGTGAAACTTCGGTTTTTGAATGACATTTGTCTTTTGATGGTTGCTTGTGAGATGATGTAATTATGTGAATCGATGGAATTCAGACTCATATGTATTGCTTATTTGTAACCTTCGATTCTAGTATTGCTTTGTATATGTTTGCAATTGTGTTGTTGATTAGAACAGCTAGCGCACGCCAAGTATGAGGCTAGTGCACGCTAGCGTGGCATGAGTAGCGCACACTTATCTTTGTTGTAGCGCGCGCTAATCAATCTCGCCAGAGGCTATGGAACCGCATTTTAATCGTCAGGTCTATCTTTGGTAGACGACCTTTCTGTGATTGTATTCTGTGTGTTGTCTAGTAATGACAACTGTTGTGTGGGAATATATGTTAGGACTTTTTGTAGTGCTAGATGATAATCGATTATGTTTAAATTATGTCTACTATGTGTGTTCGAGAATGCTTTCCTGAAAATTTCATAAAGTTTCGACAGTTTGATTTAGCGGCGGCTCCGTGTGTACATTGAAAATTATTTAGAATTGGTGAGCCGGCCTCGGATTCTCAAATAAAACCTCGACGGTATTTGAAAGAGTTGTTTTAAAGTACATTTAGACATTTTGTAAAATGTTATCATTGTTGTTTTTCATGTAGTGTTGGGAGAATTTTCGAAAATGATTTTGACGTGTTGTTGTATTTTCAAATAATTCGAGTACATGATTTTCAAAAATCTTTCACACCATAAAAATATTTTATTTCAAAACCTAATACGATTTTTAGTTCAAAAATAGATAGTGAAAGATGGAAAAAAAAAATCTCCCTAGATGTAAATTTCAAACTCGGATTTGGAAATGTTAGTGTATGTACGAATGGTTTGATGATCTTGCGTGTTTACTTTGTTTGTTATCAACGGAGATGATGATGCGTAGTGGCATGGTGATTTTGATAATGCCGGTTACAAGGAATTATTGTTTTGCAAATAATTTCAAAATGAGACGGTTAATGTCTTTGTATACAAAATTTGATAAAACAGCCCGAGGTACCAAAAATACTTTCAAAGTTTTATTTGGAATAGCATACAAATCCAAGAATTTTCAAATGATATCATTTCAAAGGACACCTCGTGGATTTTCTTATCAAGCTGTTATTAGTTACCGTATGTGATATGTCGTGCTGAGTTGGTACTATAGCATTTAATTTTGCGAAGTTGTGCCATCGTATCAAGTGAGAATCCACTTCGTATGTTGAGGGACAGAGGACGCAGTCGTGACCGCGGTACAGTTGGTCATGGAGATCAGATGCGGGACCAAGAGGATATGGCCGGAAAGGTTGCTATTCCAGCACTTCGTTCTCGTTGTTTAGGTTTCGGGGACGAAACCTCTTTTAAAGATGATATGATGTAATACCCATTTTTTTTTCTCTCGCTTCCGTTTCGCTCGACCGTATCGACTCGGATCGATTTCCTGTGAACCACGTGCGGAATTAACACCTCGTGGTTCCTACGAGTTTATTGATGTATTGATTTAAGGTGTGAACTTCATAGTAGATCATATCATTGCTATTCGTTCGTCGTTGACCAATCATTATTGTTTGATCTCGTAATCATGATTATTGAACATCTGGGCCACTTCGTAATTCCCATAAGTGTTGGGAAATTGTCTTCGTATTTTATCTTCCAAACATTTGAGGTTATTGGAATTTCATTCTTGGTCAACGTTGGACTTGTGTTCTTATTGTTGTATTGCTCGGATTTATCAACCGTTGTGATTCATGTTCGTCGCTTTTCGTAAACTCTCTTGCGTATTGAATCGGACCGCAATAGCTCTATACTGCATGGAGCTCTGGTGCATTGTTAGTATCAGATAACGTGTGTTATCTAGAGTCGCCTTGCTTTTGTTTTAAGTTTCGGGACGAAACTTCTTTTAAGGAGGGTAGAATGTAATATCCACAATTTCAGATTTCGGTGATTTTCTTTTTTTCGGCGGGCGCCCGTTTTGACGACTCGATCGTGATCGTTTTGTCATTCCGAGATTATTTAATTCTGCACTTTTTGTCATCCGAGTTCGTTTCGGTATCGTTTTGTTGAGTTCCGTGTTCTTAAGCGGTTTTTCCGCACTTGAGTTCGATTCTTGTGAATCTCGTCCGAAACTGTTGTTTCGAGTTTCTAGTAAGTTCATTTAATGTTATTATTCATGTTGCAAGCCTTGTCTTGGTGTTTCGACCGTGTATCGTGTATTTCGGACGTTTTGGGCCATTTTCGTAATTTTCTAAAGTTTGGGGTAATTACTTTCTGCTGTCGAATTTCGAGCCTTTGTGTGGTCGGAATCGTGTGTTCTCTTAGTGATCGAATTTGTATTTGCGAGTACTTCGTAACCGTATCTTCGATTCGTATTCAGGTTCGGGTTTCGAGGTCGTCCGGGCTGTCGGAGTTGGCCCCGGCCGAGTCATGGCCGAGCATTTTGGGGCCAGGCCACCCCTGGCCTAGTTACGGCCGTAAGGGCCCGGCAGTTACGGCCGTAAGGCCGGTTACGTGCGTAAGCCTAGGCCGGTTACGTACGTAATGCTGCCGGCATTTTTGGGCAGAAGGCTCGGCCATGGCCGATTACGGCCGTAAGCCATGGCTGATTACGTACGTAAGGCGGCCGGCAGGCAGCCTATTTAAGACCCAGCAGACGGGTTTTTCACCCATTTTCTCACTTCATTCTTCCTCTTCCGCGGCTGGAGACATGTTGGACATGGAAGCATGTTGCTAGACAATAAATCCATGAAGTCTTGGAGTTCATATCATAGATTATCCATCCTATAACATCCTTTGATCGAGCGAATCAGGTCAGATTTTCTAGAAATCTAGTTTTGGGGAATTTGGGTATTTTGTTCGATTTCGTCCGTTTAATCCGATTTAACTTACGATTGTGATGGATTGATGATTATTTAGATGTATTATATCATTTCCCTTGTTATTCCATGGTCGGATCGTATAGATTCGTCGTTTTGGTCGAGTTCTTAATCGACGCCTTGAAGGTGTCCGGTAGAATGTCATAGAGGGGTTTTCGGACGTTCTATGATTATTCTTCCGTGTATGATCGTTGATTTATTAATTATATGATGTTAGGGTCGAGTTTCTTACGAAGAACCCGTGCTGAACATTTCCGTTCGTCGTCATCTTCCTTTTCGATAGCATTGAGCGTTTCGAAGCTTCCCCGTTGAGCCGTGTTCATCGGACTACTTGCGTGCCGATTTCGAGGCAAGTATCTTGCCCATACATTACGTGTTTTGTGGATTTAATAGTTTTTTATCGACGATATGTGCTGAATGAATGTCTATAATTAATTTTCAAAGGAAATCGATATGTTTTTCAATATTTCCTTAAAGATGACTCGTATGTTTTCGTTATTAAATGTGCGTGTCTAACTACGTGTATTAGTGTTGAGTATAAGAATACCTTACTCTCGTAGGGTATTGTTTTGTGTGATTTTGTCGTTTGTAGATTTAAAGTTTAACCCTTCGTTGAGGTATGTGTGGGGAAACATGTGTTTATTAATGATCATGTGACATTGTGTGATAAATGTGGTAACTCCTTTATGAGGAGGTTGTACTGTTCGGCGTGGTTGGAAAGGTATTTCCTCTCGTTGCTATGTTATTGATACTAGCTGCATCGTTGAATTCTAGTGTTAATTGTATAGTTACTTGGTCGTGAGTATGTGTTGGATGAACTGGCCATTCTAGTAAGGTACCTCGACCATATATACTGTGATTGATTTTCGAGGCCTGTGGTTTACAACTGAATTGTGATCTTTCGGGTGCGTGACTTGTGTTCCTTCCACCCGGAGCGTTCGACGGGACGTCTGGGGGTCGATACTAAGGGGTACGGCCGAGGAAGTGGAATCGAGTGCGTATGTGGTCGAACTTCTACCCGGAGCGTTCGACGGGGTGTCTGGGGGTCGATACTAAGGGGTACGGCCGAGGAAGTGGACTCGGGTGCGTGTGTGGTCGAACTTTCACCCGGAGCATTCGACGGGGCGTCTAGGGGTCGATACCAAGGGGTACGGCTTAGGAAGTGGACTTGGGTGCGTGTGTGGTTGAACTTCCACCCGGAGCATTCGACGGGGCATCTGGGGGTCGATACTAAGGGGTACGGCCGCGGAAGTGGTTTCCCACCCGGAGCGTTCGACAGGGCATCTGGGTGCTGATGCTAAGGGGCACGGCCGTGGGTTACCAAGTGTGGTTTTCGTGATATTGATGTTTTCGTTAATTGTGATATTGTTTGGAGTATCACAATGCTTTGTGCTCGGGGTCGAGAGACATTATATATTGATTCTTGGTGCTTGGCTAGAATGGCATAAGAATAGTGTATAATGTGACCTTGTAAGTGAATTGAAGTGGATGATCGGGTCGTGGACCCTGTGTTTTGTGACCGGAATGGTTGGGTCGTGGACCCCGTGTTTTGTTAATGGATTTGCATTTTGGAAAATGAACTTTGGGACTGTGACCCTAAGTGGCTTTCGAGGAATTAAGAACTTTTCAATTTCAAATGTTTTCAAAACTCCCGAGATTTGGAAGTGTTTTCAAAGTGCTTACTTGTTTCGTTTCTAGTTTCAAGACTTGAACTATTTTAACTAAATAATATATCTCGGGAAGTCTTTCGTTGTATTCTCGGAATGTGTTGTGTATGGCTCGTATTTGTATTTTATACTTGTACTAGCAAAACAGTGGAGTTTTGCTAACCCCCGAGTATTCAGGGGGTGGATGTTTGTTCTGCGTCCAGGTACATGCTGGTTTTGGGAGGAAAGCACAGGATCGGTGTGAAGGATGATGAAGACGAATGATACTAATCACATAAAGGCCAGTTTTGGGTACAGTCGGTTTGAGTTCGTTGTATGGCCTTTTCCGCTGTCGTACTATTGTTTGTGAGTGTATATTACCCTTGCATGGGTATGAGTCGAGATAGAAATGTATACTTTGATTTGTATGTTAGTGATAAAAGACCAAATCGGTCTATTGGTTTGTTATTTTGTTACGTCGGTATGTAATGTAATGTGTTGTTTCGATGTTTAGCCTGGTGGATCCTCACGGAGAGGGTATACGGCGTGTAATATTCCCGGTTTGATTTTGGGGGTGTTACAGTGGCTTCGGCCGTCATTGTGATAAAGCTTCGTGCCGTGGCTTCGGCCCTTATTGTGATAAGGCTTCGTGCCGTGGATTTGGCCCTCATTGTAATACGGCTTCATTTCGTGGCTTCGGGCCTCATTATGACACGGCTTCGTGACATGGCTTCGGCCCTCATTGTGATATGGCTTCATATCGTGGCTTCGGCCCTCATTGTGATACGGCTTCGTGCCGTGGCTTCGGCCCTCATGTGATACAGCTTCGGGCTGTTTGGCTTCGGGCCATTGTGATGATTGGCAGCTTCGGCTGTTTGGCTTCGGGCCATTGTGATGATTGGCAGCTTCGGCTGAGTGGCTTTCAGGCCATCGTGATATTTTGGCAGCTTCGGTTGAGTGGCTCTCAGGCCATTGTAATATTTTGCAGCTTCAGCTGAGGGCTTTCAGGCTATTGTGATGTTTTGGTATTTCCGTTGGAGCCTTCGGGCATTGTGATTCGTATCTATTTCAGCTCTGGTCTGGTTTACCTTCAGGTAATTCATTGTTGTGTTCTATATTGATGATTCGCCATTGGGCACTTGTGTTCTAACCTGTTGAGCAGGTATTGATCGTTTTTCGTGGGCATAGTGTTTCATGAATGCTCGGTTCTTACCTTGGTTTGTGAGCATCTCGTACTGTTGTACCATTTATTCTACCTTAGGATGCATATCATGTTGTACATGTATTTGATATTCATTATCTGGATGACTGACCCCGTGGGGCGGAACATGTTTTCATGTTTTAGGTGCTTGCGAGGAGAGAGTTGAGACACAGGGGCATGACGATGGCGACGAAGCATTCGAGCGATACTAGTCCCGAGTTATTTCGGTGTTCACGTTGGATAGTCCGTTCGGAGTGTTCTCCAGTTTTTCAGTCGTTGTCATTATGTATTATCCGAGCACGGCTCGTGGATGTTGTTGTATTTTTATTTTGGCCATGTAGGCCCATCATTGTCGTTGAAATTTCATGTCGGAATATTGTGTCGGATATCATAGTAGGGACTGTGATTTTTCCTTTTTGGTCAGATTGTTGTATGTTAGTCGTGTTCGCCTAGTGGATCTCCTAGCGTGGGGTCCATGGCACTGTAATAACCCAATGGGATCTTGGGGGTGTTACATATTTGGTATGTGATATGGGATGTCGGATATCGAGGATAGTTTATCGTGTCGACATTGATGTCGGGATGGTGGTTTATTGATATTAATGGACTGTACCTCATTCGACATTATTCAAAAAACTGCGTAGTCGTTCAGGGATGTTTGTTCTTGGAAAGGATATTGTCTTCGGCTTTGAGGTAATTTAAGTATTGTTCAGTTATGATGGTAATTATTCTGTTGAATTGTTGTATATGTTGTATGTTGAGGTTTCGTATAATGAGATCCGTATTGACTGTTCGTTGAGGGATGTTGATTCCAGGACCATTGTTTGTTACTGACGGTTGTGTTGATCGATCTTTAAGGGATGATGATTCCAGGACGGTTGTGTTGAGATTGTTGATCGTGTTGATCATTATTTGGGGATGGTGATCCTAGGATGGTTGTGTTGGATATTGTTGGTCATGTCGATCTTTCATTATCCGTGTGTCGTTGTTCACTTTGGTGAGTCTTTTGATCCTTATTGGATATGTGTTTTCCTTGAGTTTCGTTGTCATGTTGCATCGTGACATATCTGGAGTAATATCTGCGTGTCGATTGGTTATGTATAGGATTTTCAGGGCGGTCACGTATATTCATGTGTAGGTTCATTACCTTCACATTGAGTTGTGCACACGAGACGTACTTCGTGAGATTGATTAGGTACAAGATCACATGTGTATTCGATTGATACCTGTTGGTGGCTTGTGCACGGACACATTTCCGTATTGGGCGTACTGTGACGTCCATATTGAGCCATAATGATCGGTTGTTCATGCTCCATGTATGATTGGGTATGTGCGACGGTTTAAGACTGGTTGTTCTACGCTCGAGGGGTATGTTCGACAGTCAGGTTTGTTTCTTTGAGATCCACTGTATGTCATTTGTGATCCTTTGTTATTGTGTTGGAGTTTATCATGTTGATGATATTCTCGGTTATTGTTGGTCCTTTGTTGATCGTGTTGGAGTTTATCATGTTGATGATATTCCCGATTAATCCTTTTTTGATCTTGTTGGAGTTTATTATGTTGACGATATTATCGGTTATTGTTATTCCCGATTAATCCTTTGTTATTGTGTTGGAGTTTATCATGTTGATGATATTCCCGATTAATCCTTTTTTGATCTTGTTGGAGTTTATTATGTTGATGATATTATCGGTTATTGTTTGACCTTTGATTGATTGTGTTGGAGTTTATCATGTTGAGGATATTCTCGGGTATTGTTGATCCTTTGTTGATCGTGTTGGAGTTTATTATGTTGATGATATTCTCGGTTGTGATTTGACCTTTGATTGGTCGTATTGGAGTTTATTATGTTGATGATATTCTCAGTTTATGTATTGGTTGATCTGGTTATTGATCGTATGAGCGTTCGGGATTTGTGTCGATGTTTTTGGACTTGTTGTCATTGGCCTACAGATGAATTATGTATATTTGGTTCTTATCAGGTTGGTATCCGATTTTGCGATCCGACAGACAGGATTTGGCACGGATGGATTATTCCACACTTATGAGTTATGATGATATTTTGAGAATTCTTGGTATTGATTGAATACCGTACAAATAGTTGTAGTTGAGTTCATTTCGTCATTTGGGAATGCGAAATGTGGGTTATGGTAAGTATTGGGTTGATATGGATTATCACGAGTCGGTAAGGTTATGATGGTAAGATTACATTGGTAGTATTCTTACTTTGTAATTACATTGGTATGTAATTATTTATGTGATGTGATCGTTATCATTGTTGAGTATTGTTACTGACCCCGTCGTGGGCCTTATTTTTAGGTACTCGGAGATCGAGGTAGTAGCGGTCGTGAAGAGATGAGCTTCTCGTGTGATATTGGCTATGGCATTTTTTTGGGAATTGAGTATTTGATTGGTTGTTTTATTCCGCTGCAAATGTATTTTGAACTATGTCTATGTCCGCTGCGTGTGTATTTCAAAATGGCTTTTCGGTATTTTACCAACTCGTGTCTACATTAAAAATGGCCTTTTAGTATTTTGCAAGTTTGGGTTCATCTCGTAAAACCGATTCCCTAAACTATCTTGTTGGTATGTGTAAGCGATGGTTTAACCAACATTTTGAAACTGTCGAGTTTTGGTATTTTGGCCTTGAAGTTTTAAATGAGATTTTATGACGGTATTTGGGAAATAGATTTTTGGAGACTATTTGAGTAGTTCAAATATATTACCGTCTTTCGCCTCTTGGCGTGTTTGAAACGATTGTGAAAATAATTTTTAGCCTTGTGGGTTCCGACGCGGGGGCCACGACGCTGTAATTTCCTCGAATGGTTTTGGGGGTGTTACACTATATATAGAACAAACTATAGCATTGTGTTATATTTACCTCCTCATTCTTTTTGAAAAAAAAGGAGGGAACTAGATAGAAAAATTGCACTTGTATGCACTAGTTGAGAAAGTTAGTTAAATTTAGAACTAAGCATTGGAGACATGATGCTATCTTAACACCAAAACTCACTTTTTGGTGCTAAAATATAGCAATAATAACACCTATTTTAGTACAACCATTGGCTTTGCTCTTAAGGGGTCATTTGTTTAGAACTTAATGAATTTAAGTTTGTTTGGGGTTTGTTTCTCTCTTCTTCTTTAGAGCTGGGGTACGGTAGCGTTTTGGCTTGCGCTAAACCTACCCGCCCAAACTCCTCAATGGCGCACCACTACGCATGTGACACCGTTCTAGCTCGCGCCGTTCATTCCACGCAGCGCCGTTCTATTTTTTTTCTTTTTTGACCGTTGCTTTTGAATTGATGAGGAAGAAAAGGGAACGTTTGGCAACGGTTATGCGAGTGCTACAAATGGACACAAGTAAGATGGATCCGATCAATGCGGCAGTCGTGAAAGCCCAACAAGCACGAATCCGGGCAAAGTATCCTACCAACGAGGAATAGGTTTTTATTTCTATGTTTATGTACTAGATTTTTATTTTATGCAACTTTTTTTTTAAATTAATGTAATATGTGTGTGTGTTTTAATTTAATGAAGTTTATTTCAGTTATTATGTATGTTTTATGTAAATGAAAAAAAAAACTGGAGAACAGCACCATATTTTCTGGTGCCAACGGTAACGACACAAAATGTGGTGCCAAAAGTATTCTGGTGTCGTTCTGTGTTTTGCTGATGTGGCACCACTTTTTGACAACGGCATAAGGAGAACGGCTCCGCGTTACCCACCGCTCTTATGGGATTACAGCTCGTTGTTTCCAAACACAATGTTCTCCCATTTAAAGTCTTTGAGATGTCAATGGGCAACAAATGTACACGTGGTTGTTTACCGTGAAAAATGGGGCCTAGTACATGAATTGCCCAATGTGGATCCCCTACATAGTCATTAGTCAATATGGTTAGACCTAACTTGGGTAATAGATTTTCTTCTAGAATTGCAAACAAATATTTTTGCTTATTTCAAAAAATAAATAAATATTGTTTCTTTTGAAATCTTAACTTCAAATAAAATAATTTAATTTTGTACATTTTTTTAAAATGATGTAACAAAAGTATAAACTTTTTTGAATTTTCACAATAATTTCGTTTTTTGTTTAAAACGATAACGATGGAGAAGAATACGAGAATTAATTTTGAATTAAAAAATTAATAAGGATATAACATGCTTTTCTACGCGAATCTCATACCCGTTCCCAAACATATGTAGAGATCGTTTGGTTAAACACACGGTATGAGTTTGGAATTAGGAATCGGGTTAAGCTGGTATAGGGATGATGTATCATTCTTGATATCATGTATTTGGTTCAACATTGGAATGAATTTGTTTAATTTAAAATATAATTAATAACTCGTTTTTGTATTCTATTGTGAGTAAGTATATATAATATATAGAAGTTACGTTATATAAAATTTACATACAAAAATTTATTATAAAATATACGTGATTGGTATATTACAATTTAACAAATTAAATAGTAATTTAATATCTTTTCTAAAGAAATAAAATATTATTAATTAGTATGAAATAAAAGTAAGTATATTTTATTTAGATTAAACAACATGATATTTTAAATATATGTATTGAGATTCTATTTTATTTCATAAATAAAAATAAAATAATAAAATTTAATTTAATACCTCATACCCCTCCCTAAAACCCACCTCCCCCTGAGGTATCAGATTTCATTCCAGATAGGTTTCAAGTGTGGGTATCAGATTTGTAAAATGATGAACCAAACAATAATTATGGATTTGGAATGAACAAAACCCATAGCTGATACCAGAATCAGCTGAACCAAACGACCTCGTAGCTTCAATATATCAAGTACTACTAGTACTAGATAGATCAGGATAAAAACACGAGATATAATCCATTTGAGTATAGAGAGCCCAACATTTATGTCACCCACCATTTGCATAGAAGCATGTTATCAACTACACAAGCCCAACAAATATATGTTAGGACATTTACTTTCTAGACATACCAGACCATCTCACAGATACAAAGAAGCCCAAATATGTAAGCTCAAATTACGTATAGGATATAGTTATGCTGAGCAACTACAACCTAACTAGACCCAGTAATTTGGTATACGACACGATAACACAACACGAATATTTAGTGTTTGAGTTTGATTTTTTGGTACACAAAACACGAAAGTATATGAACACAAAAATACACGATAAATTTAGTGTCGGATACCGGTTTTCACTTTAACACGACACGAAATAAATAGAATTATTAATAAATAATCATATTTTAATGTAAGAAGTATACATTTAGATAAAAAATATACATTTTTTCAAATTTTGTAGAATTGTATGTAAATATACATATTTAGGCTGTGTTTAGCAAAACTAGCTGATAAGCTAGCTGATAGCTGGTAAGCAAGCTGATTATGTAGCTGATTTTAATGTCGATGTTTAGCAAATTAACTGATAAGTTAGCTGTTTTTTTTAAATTACATAAAATGACATCACTTTTATTTTTCTATTATTTTTTAAACTTTCTCATTATATTATAACAATTTGTTATAAAATAAAATAAAATAAAAGAGTCCGTAAAAATCTCACTCAAATTATTATTTTTTTCTTTTTCTTGTTAAAAAATTTGTAATTAAAATTTAGACCCCCTGGGATTAGGACGTCATAATTAATATTTTTCTACTGAAAATTAAATAGTTAATGGCAGGGGGTGTTTTGAAAAATTTTATTACGGCAGGGGTCTAAATGTGAAAAGTTAACCGATGGTGGGTTTATTTGTAATATGTCAATTACTCAGGGGGTGTTTATGTTAGCGTATGCCCTCAAATGCCACTCTGAGGATAAGAGAGTTAGGGCCTCTATGTGTGATTATGTATTCATTAATAAAAGGCATTGATTATTTCTTTATTTATTGTTTATCATTGGCATTTTTGATTTGGTAAATAAATAGAAATGATGTCCGCGCTTTTGAGTAGAAGCATTCCACTCCTAATGAGATAATGAGTCCTGCACTGGAAGTATTTAGAACTCAAAGTTTAAACTTATTCGCAAGTCGATAAAACTTAATTAGGCATTAAGTTATTTTAGGAAGACTTGTATACCGTAAGCTTGGACATGTGCATGTCTTCACTCAGGAGTAGTGAGAGCATTCGGTATAGGTATATTAATTGGATTAATATACTCGGATACGACTCACCTCGATTTGGTCATATGGGTTTCACTCTAGGATAGTCAATGACTGAATCGTAAGGTTATGATAGGTATGCGCGAACCTTTGACTTGAGGGTCCAGTAGAAGATGTGCTTGTTTCATTAAGTTAGTCGTTAGAGTAGTTCGATCCATTCACCTGTTAATAGGGATCAACCTCGAAGTGCAAGTTGATTGGTAAGTAGCTGTCTTTACTGAATGCCAAGAAAGTATTGTTTCTCCTGTAAGTGAACAGGATAATGTCCTATGCGGTTAGTGGCAAACGATATCAAAAGTCTTTGGCCAAAGCAATTGAACTAGTTGTATTTGATACACGAGAGTTCTGTGATCTTGATTTTCACTAACACACGCATAGAGTCGAGTGTAGATAGGGTTTGACTTAGTTGTGACCTTAAAGTTTGATCGGGACATATGATTGAAGGGTTTATACGTATACGGTATTCATAACAGGTTTTGTAATGATTCCCATCATTCGTTCTCAGTTAGGTTTCAGTGTGAGCCATGGACTGGCTAAGTGTTCATCACACTCTTTAGATCCTCCTATTGCTAACTGATACGAACCTAGAGAGTCACACACACAGGATTAATGATGGATTAAATTATGCCTATTCTCTCTTAACAAATATTGGACATTGGATGTCTAATTATATTTAATTTATTGGATAAATTAAATTGGTCAAACGAATTAAATAATTACTGGGTAATTAATTTAATTCAAATATAATTATTTCTGAAATTAATTATATTGTATTTAATATAATTAATTAATTAGATTAATTAATTAATTTAAATAAAAAGTGACGATTCAAGGTTTATCTATCGGATCAGATACACGGGGTACAGAATACGAACTAAACGGTTAGACCATTTATATAGTCCAACATGACTGTTCCAATATAGTATTCAACTCACATGTCATTGGTTGTTGTTAACCTCCATGTGAAGGAATACTATATTAGAAAGACTTTGTTTTGCAAGTGGGTGTGTGATAATATATTTAACCACCTCATTTGTTACATGAGAGAACATAGAAGAGAGAAAAGTCTTTCTACTTAGTTATTCACTTCTGGGTTTTAAAAAAAACAAGGCATACTCCATATCTTCTTATAGCTGTGTTCTTGGAGAACAAGAAGAAGGAGTTTATTCCAGGCATTTATCCGATGCGTGTTTCGTAGAGACGTTCGGCACTTTCGATGTTGGGATTTCCAAAAGCTTCACGGATTGGATTCGTGCTCGCCGTCATCAACATAAAGAAGTCGGGTCTACGAGGGTATGATTTCAATTCTTTTATTTATTTGTTTATTCAATCCTTGATCGATCCTCTTTAGGAGTTTAGATGAGCACGGTTTGTGCGATTTTATTTCCGCTGCATATTCGATTTATGGCCTGAACTCCAACAGTGGTATCAGAACGAGGTCAATGCGATCATATAGACGATATTTTTTACATTTTGAATGCATGCTTGATGATAATTTTATGATTTGGAATCATATTATAATCGTAAATATTTAATTATTCGTCGTAGTAATATTTTTCGTGATTTTATACTATGATATAAGTCAAATTTTTCTTGGAAAAATGATTTTGATTAATAATATGAAAGTCAGAAATCATAAGATTTTAGAAATCTGCTCGAAAACGAGTCAAGTGCATTCGTTGGATGAAACAGCACTTGGCTGCCCGAAAACCTCGTCTGCAGTGGTCAGACGGTCAGACCTCGTCTGCAGTGGTCAGACGGTCAGGCCTCGTCTACAGTGGATAGACCTCACCCGATGCCTCACTTGATGTCCGGGTAGTGCCGAGCATGGCCGAGCACCAGACCTCACCTGATGTCTCACTTGATGCCGGAGAGTACCGAGCATGGCCGAGCACCAGACCTTACCTGATGTCTCACCTGATGCCGGACAGTGCCGAGCATGGCCGAGCACCAGACCTCACCTGATGTCTCACCTCATGTCGGACAGTGCCGAGCATGGCCGAGCACCAGACCTCACCTGATGTCTCACCTGATGCCGGACAGTGCCGAGCATGGCAGAGCACCAGACCTCACCTGATATCTCACCTGATGTCCGGGTAGTGCCGATCATGGCTGAGCACCAAACCTCAGCTGTACGCGCTTATGTCCGGCATGTGCCGGCAGGCACCCTGGTGCTGCGTGGCAGCTTCCAGGCTGTCGGGCATCGGGTCTCGTTTTTCAGTATATTTTCCAAAATAGATTTTCCCAATATTAAATAATGTTTAATTAGATTAAATCATTAAATTTGGAATTTTTGATGATGGGAAAATTTAAAGAAAATATTTTAAGGGTTTACTACGGACGAAATTAAATTGTCGATTATTGTTGAATTAATTGTATTAATTCAAACCATTACTTGTTGTGTGTCTGACATATTTATGTGATGGGGATGTAGTTCATGGACATAGTTTTGAATTATTCGATGGGGTTGTAAAGGCCAGTTTTGAGCCTATATATTTATATAGGATTCAAATCATTCAAATGTAATAGATAGTATTTTCCAAGATGGTGGCCAAGACAATCCATCATGAATAAAGCGATTCAAGATTTATTTATTTCATTGTTTTGATTGGGTCATTCCTTGGCCTAATATTTAGGAAAGGTCCATCAACTACTTGTTGGTAGCAACTAGGTTGTTATTGACTTTATTCATATTGTATGAATACCAAATCGCGATAAAATTATTAATGTACAAAGAGTAACACTAATTGCGAAATACTCCCACTTAACAAACACTAAGTTGGAAAGGGTGCAAGGTATCCCACCCTCCATCAAACTCTTGGAAGATTGAAACCTAAACTGAAATGCTATGCTTCCGAGTATGTCGGGGTAGTGTTTTGGGAAAGGTCGATAAATTCCTAGAGTGCATTAGATGCCTTTGGTTGTGACAAATCGAACCCCTAGAAACCGCATGGGTTGCCAGGTAAGATTCAATTATCAGACTGATAGGAGTTGATGGTTTAAACTAAGATAATTCAGCAAGCCATAGAAATCGTATGGGTTGAGGGCAAGTGAACTAGGGGTAAAAGAAAGATCAAATCATCCATTAGATGAGTTGGTGTTGGACACCACTTTGTGAAGCTAATAGACCAGAAACCGTATGGGTTGCCCTCTATTAATTTCATAAAGAACTTCATCACCACTAAGAAGTCGATCTCATGATGACTTCTGGTTTTTCACATTAGAGTGTTTTTCCGATAAAATTAGTGGGAGCCGAGTCATGAATAGAAAATTCCTTTATTCTACTCGGATCATAATTCACATAACACTAATTAAATCTGATTTACTTTCTGCAGAATTTTATCTCAAATATGACAATGAATCCACCAGCAATACTTCTTGCGTGTATTTAACTATTTCTTCCTGGTTTATGGAAATAAATATTGTTATATATTTTGCGTATTAATTTGTATTATGGTTAAGCAAATAAATATTCGGAACTATATATTAAAGATAATATGGTGTGGGAAATCACACTGAAGATCATATTATTAATTCTTATATAGTGAAAGAAGTGTTCGCAGTTTGAGTAATATTGGACAAATTACTTGTTAAGACTGTAGTATAATGCTTGCTAATAGCTAGTCTTGGATATTAGCTTATACGGATGTATTTAGTTACATTGAACGGGATCGTGGTGAGATAAATTATTTATAATAACTTATTAGAGAATTTGACATCTCGGACGATGATTATTTTTTAATTCTAGTTGTTATAATATTTAATTATATATTTACAATAATTATTACTTTGATTTATCAATGAGAGAGTTCAAATAATAACTCAATATACTCGACAAGTTGGGTAGTAATATTATATTTATGATAATTAATATTATAGTTAGAAATCGTGTCTCGGTGTTCCGAGTTGATGCTGTCCCCTTGAGTCGCTCAAAGTATTATTATACCAAACCCTGCAGGTGGAATTTATTTTGATATAATGAATAATGTCGAGCGGGTACTACTCTTAGATTAGATATTAATTAATTAAGTTGTCAGTAGTTTAATTAATTAATGGACATGTGATAAATTAAACACGGAAAATAATATAATTCAAACAGGATCCCGGTATGTAGTAATTTGGGAATGAACGGGTAGTGCAATATTATTTCTTTAATGGAATGAAATAATATTAATATAATTAAGATAAGTAGTTTGGGCTAGAAAAATACTTGGATATTTAATTATATTAGGAGGCTCAATTCACAACCTCCTCAAGGTCCCTGGGTTAGCCAAATGAGGCCCATCTTAAACAAAAGGGGCACCTATCAGTATTATTTAAGAGAGGTCAGGCTGAGTCAATCACACACTGAAGAAAATAATATTTTATCTCTTAAAATTAGGGTAGGCGCCGTTTTCTTCTAAGAAGTCCATTCGGAATCTTCCTTCGGGTTAGGGAATAAGTTGGAAGATCTCGAGGTTTACTTCAAGAGCTAAATCTCGTGTGCAGGGATTTAGTACGAGGAAGATCTATACCACTACATCGATAATCGTTCGATTGAAAACATGTATGATGAATTATGTTAATATAATCTGATTTATGTTAATATATGATGAATTATGTTAATATAATCTGATTTAATTAAATTAACATTCGATACGGTCCCGGTTCTAGCAATTGGTATCACAGCCAAATCGGCTCTGTTGATTTAATTAATTGTGATTATATGTTTCATATACTTGTTTTTGGATGCAAATTCTTCATTTTTGTAGAGATCCGATTATCATGGTTAATATGAATGTTTTGGTTTTAATTATGTATTAGAATCAACCTGTTTGTGGCTGCGTTTGTAACACACAAGGGTTGATCGTGTTACAATAGGAATTGTTTTTTTGATTTTGTGTAAATTTGATGTAATTTTTTGTAAATTCTTTGTGAATCAATCAACGAGCAACCACGATCAGAGGTGAACCAGCCGATTATGACTGTGGTACACGAAGGAAGCGGATGTCGTCCCGTCGGACGTCAGAGATGAGCGGCGGCACTATGGTGGTGATAAACACTGCGGTTAGGGTTTCGGCCCTACCGCGGCCATTCTCGTTCACCGGTCCAGCAACTGCAGTCGTTCATCAACTTCGACGACGGGGACGTGACGGAGGACGAGCAGCAACAGCAGCAGCTGCTGCACGGCAACGACGGCATTCAGCTGCTGCGTGCAGTGACAGCGGTGGCTAGTGTTGGGGTATTAGGGTTTATTAAGGAGATCCGGATTCCCGATGGATCGTGTAATCACTTTCCGAACTGATATTTCTACCCTATGCCCGGGTTACAAGAAATTCAGCCTAGGATAATCCAAAGGGACACTTACGAATCTAGGCACAAAAACGTAAGCCAAATTGCTAGAGAGATTCTGAGTTTTTCAGAAGAATGAGAGAGCTCGGAAAAGGTGTATTCCGACTCAAGGCCAAGAGCCTTATTTATACATGTCGATTTTAGGGTTGTATAGGGACGGATTAGGGTTTCTTGAGGCGGCGCCGTCAGAAGGATTAAGTTAGTGATCCGAAATTAGGGTTAGACCGATGACATTCCAAAATTGACGAAAATTAGTCAATTTTACCATAATCTCCCACTAAAATTCGGAATTTTCACTAAGTTACCAATCTAAATTTCCGAAGACCGCCATGGGCTCTGCCCCATGGACTGCCAGGCGCCGCCCTAAACCTCGCACGGGCCGCCGCCTGACCCCGACATTTGGTCGTACCGGCTTATAATTCGATCTTATACATATGTGCACTCAGCACATACCCGAACATATATTAGAATACAAATTATAAAACCCCTTAGCTCACATATTAGTTACAATTACACAAAATGCCTGGTGACACTAAAATCACCAACAATCCTCCCCCATTTTAGTGTAACCCATTGTTGCTACCCAAAATATTATCCGGAGATAGATATTGATGGAATGGATGGATAGCAAACAAAGTGCGAGAGCACTTCCGTAGAGAAGGTAAATAACACAAGATTTGCTGGGGTTGTTAGTCCCGGGCTTGAATGCTCTCGCGAGATGTTATTAATACGAATATTCTGGGATACAAGTATTAATGTTAGAATACTATTATAATGAGTGTAAAGATTCTTGTTATCTTAGCTAGCGAGTGTGTAGATTGCCGGAAGAACTAGATATGATGCTCTATGAGTTCTTGTAACAACGTTGATGAGCTGTGACGGCCGTGAGAAATCGACAGTCTCTCACGGTGTGTAGTAGCTGTATGTTGGAGTTCCTAGACTTGTGAGTTTCGTTGAATCTGTACTGCAGGGAGTTCTTGCCTCCGCCGACCGTCTTCTGGATGAGAGGTGCTGAGAGAGAAGTCATGAGGTAGATCCAAGAGAGGAAACTGAGAGCCTAAAGGAGTTTATGCGATTGTATGTATTTTCGTGAATGAAGTTGGAACCAATCTCGAACCTTTTTCCAATTGTTGGAGGTTCTCTATTTATAGGACTGGAAGATGCTGGGCGATCGCCTATGCTGTATTATAATAAGCGGGCGATCGTCTTTAGCACATGGGCTGGTCCCCTTAAAGTCCGCAGGAGTTGCTGGCAGCCAGCTGTGTGGTCCAATGAGAAGTCTGCACGCGTCTGAGTCGCTGTCACGGGCGGTCCCACCTTGTACCTTTCGGCGGGTTTGTCGGTAGGTGAGAAGGTGGTGACAGCTGTGGTCAACGATCCATGTTATGCGGCGCCTTTCGTGGATCTGCACATGGGCGCTGCTTTGAGACCCAGTCTTCGTAGACTTTGATGGACGATGGTCTTGTTCGGGGCATGTGACGGCCGTCTTAGGTCGGGCACCAGAGACAGTCGCTAGATGCCAAAGGCGATCGCCTTGAGAGTCGATCGCTAGATACTGGAAGGTGGACTGTTATCTCCGCTTAGGCAAGCTTGCCGTGGCTTATTCGGTCGTGGACTCGGTCGCTCAGCACTTGATCCGATCGCCGTCGAGGCGTACAAATCGCCGCACAACACCCATGAACCAACATAACATTAATCCAAACAAACCAAACCAGTACATAAATAAAAATATCAAAACAATTGAATTTTTATCTTAGTATCATACACTTTCAAATACTCGAGAATTAGGGAGTTCTAAGAATTGAACCCTTCAACCCATATGAATACCTGAAGATAAAATACATACTAGTTTATTGAATTTCTCTAACAAAATACAACTTGACACTATTATTTAAGCCGTGTGTCCTAATCCTCTCATGACTGTATCAAGGCCAAGTCCTCAACCTCTTGAAATGCAGCTACACTTCACAATCACGTAGGTAATTCCTTTACTTCATGTATCTGTACATACATTTTATCAAAGGAATTATTAAGAAGTTAAACTTCAACCTAGTCAACTGCAGAACCGAACACATACCTGGGATGAATACTTTATGTGTTCCAATCTATAAGTGTGAGCTTTCCTCATTGAATTCAACTCCTAATGTCATATTAGAAGGGAATTGGGTATCTCACCATTACATAATTAGATGGACTTTAATCCCATCCCAATTACAGACTTGTGCACTAAGTCTCTTGACAGACCCTTAGTCAAATGATCTGCCAAATTTTGTTGCGATTTCACAAACTCAACCGAAATCACACCATTCATGATTAGATCTCTAATCATACTGTGTCTAACACCTAAGTGTCTAGACTTGCCATTATAAACTTGGCTATATGCCTTAGCCAAGGCTGCTTCATTATCACAAAGGATAGAAATCGGTGCTATCGGCTTAGACCACAAAGGAATCTCATAGACTAAATTTCTTAGCCACTCTACTTCTTTACCAACAGCAGCTAACGCAACAAATCCAGATTCCATTTTCGAGTGTGTAATGCAAGTTTGCTTCTTGGAAGCCCATGAAATGGCACCTCCCCCAAGCAAGAATACCCAACCAGAAGTCGAGGAATGGTCCTCCAAGTTATTTATCCAACTTGAATCCGATTGTCCTTCCAAAACAGAAGGATATTCCAAGTAATTCAAGCCATAATCCATGGTTCCATTGAGATACTTAAACACTCTATTCAACGCTTTCCAATGTTGAGCACTAAGATTACTAGTGTATCTGCTCAATTTTCCCACAGCAAAAGCAATATCAGGCCTGGTACTTGTCATGGCATACATCAAGCTACCAATGGCCTTAGAGTATTCCAATTGTGAAACAGGAATGCCAGTGTTTGGCACTAATTTCACACTCGAGTCCAGAGGAGTGCTGACGGGAGAACAATCACTGAAATTAAACCGTTTGGGAATTTTCTCAATGTAATGACTTTGAGTCATTACTAAACCTTTGTTCACCCTATTAATTCTCATTCCAAGAATTACATCAGCCTCTCCCAAGTCTTTCATATAAAATTTAAATGACAACAATTTCTTAGTTTCATCAACTTGATTTTGGTCAGTACCGAAAATCAGCATGTCATCTACATATAAGCAAATGATTAGTCCAGCACTAGAAGTTTCATCGAATCTACTATAAACACATTTGTCACATTAGTTTAACTTAAAACCAGAAGACAAAATCACCTCATCAAACTTTTGATGCCATTGTTTGGGTGCTTGTTTCAGCCCATACAATGATTTCACAAGTTTACATACCATAGGCTCTTTACCGGGCATAACGAAACCTTCTGGTTGTTTCATGTAAACTTTTTCATCAAGTTCACCATTCAAGAAGGCTGTCTTAACATCCATTTGATGGACAATCAGATTGTGAATACTTGCCAAGGCAATTAACAATCTAATAGTAGAAATACGCGCCACCGGAGCATACGTATCAAAATAGTCAACACCGGGTTTTTGTCTAAAACCTTGAATGACCAACCGGGCTTTAAACTTGTCAATAGTATCATCAACAGTCATTTTCCTTTTGAAAATACATTTGCAACCAAGTGGTTTAGAACCCGGAGGCAAATCACATAACACCCAAGTGTCATTTTCAAGAATTGACGACATTTCGTCATCAATAGTTTCCTTCCAAAAGACAACATCTCGAGACTCCATGGCCTCTCGAAAGTCTTAGGATCATCCTAAATGCTGTAACAATAATAGTATTGATAACCAATTTCATCCCTTGTCCCTTCTACCAAATAGAGTTGGAAGTTGGAACCGAAATTTTTCGTAATTCGGCCTCTTTTACTTTTCCGAGGCTCTTGTGTTGTAGGTACAACAACACCATCTGAATTTCCTGGATTTTGCACTTCATTAGTGCCAAAAGTCATATCCTTAGGCCTTTGAATCGACGAAAAACGCATCTCATCAAAAATTGCATCCCGTCACTCGATAACGGTATTAATCGATACCGACACTACGCCATATATGGGCTTCAGTCACACCTAAAAAAGTGTGTTCACAGCCCAAAAAGTGTTGATAAAAGAAAAAAAACAGGCTACGGCTACACTTTGACCAAATTTTAGGGTGTTACAAAAATGGCCGCTACCATAGGGGTCTACGCTAACACTTTTATAGTTTCTCGTAACACCGAGGAAAAGTGTAGCTGTAGACCCCTATGCCAACACTGTTTGGTTCTGTTCCTACACCTTAAGAGGTGTTGTTGTAGATGCCAACACCGTTATCTATGTAGTGACACCATTAAAAGTATAGCTGTAGACATATGGCTACACGTGTTTAGTACTACTGTAACATAAAATTGTGAAACACTTCGATATTTTTGGCAACACCTTTTATCATTATGGCTACACTTGTTTCTTAAACAATTTAATATCTTTGGCTACACTATGTTATTCTTTTGCCAACACGTAAAGGTATATTTTTGGGGTCAATGGCTACATTTTCGCAGGTCTTTTACCAACACTCTAAATGCTAAAAATCAACATATGGTATTTAAAAATAGAATTACCCATTAAAAATAAATTCAAACATACCAATATATAAAAGGTTATCAAACAACCATCCAAATACATAAACTATCCGAAATAACTACATAAATCCACAAGCCATTGTAATACATCTACTACATAAACCAACCATCCAAAATCAGACTTAAATACCATCTAGCCTTAAGTACCGTTTAAAAGCTAAGTACCAACAAGTAATGCCATCTCAATCGAAAAATATAACAAAAGCTACTTAGGTTACTTAGCATCGTGTAAAATGAATTGATCAGACATTGTCATCTCCATGGGACACTTTTACCGATTTCTCAGAGTCCTCAATGTGCAACTTTAAATCTGGATTCTTGTCAGCCAACATATTCATCATTTCTCGAATTTTTTGGTTAAGTTTCTCATCCATCTCTTGCTCAAGTTGAGCCCTGATCTTAGTAGTTAGGTCTGACACCAACTGATTTGGAACTATGACGGATGGTGTACATGATGATACTGAAGTCTTCGACTTTGGTTCCTTTTTTCGAATAAGCCTTCCAATCAGGTAAGATGGGCCATGTTCCTTACCACCATGAACCAATTTATTAGCAGCTTCAGCACCTTCATTTTGTAGAACTTTCTCAACATCGGCCTGTAAAAAGAACAGAACATTTGATTCAAAAATAAATACAATAAACAATATCATCAGCAGTGGAAAATGTTCATTTAATACTTACAATTTTATCCTTAACCGTTTTAAGCACCTCCTCGGGTAACTTGTATTCGCGGTCATCTTTTCTTTTACGAGTCGCTATATATACATCAGCATCAGATATTTTAACCGGCTCTTCCTCAGAATCAGCATCACCATCGCCATGAGTTTTTTCAAGTTTTTTAAGTTTTTCAAGTTGCTGAATTCAACAAATTTAACATGTAAAAACATCATTCATCCTGCTAGTACTAGAACTACATTAGTATCTTCATAAAATTAGATCAAAAATGCATTACCAGGTTGTGGGAAATTTGGGCGAAACTCGTGGAACCAGTAGTATGCGTCTCCGTAATTTTTTTCCGTGCCTCTGAATTCCTTTCTGCAATTTCCTATATAAAAAGGGAATATTTATCATCAACATTTTTCATATTAAATTTAAGCTGAGTATATTGGAAAAAGTTATGAGAAGCTGCATAAAATATTTAAGCTGGAAAAAGTTGAAGGTGGCAACAACATTTAGACCACCACATGCACAATCTAAGGATCAGAGAAGGTAAATATATTCTCTAGAAGTTTCACTATATAGTGATTACATGGTGACTGTTCTTTGTTTTATATGCAAGTAGCATTGCACTTTCTCTATGTCAATACTTCATTGAATTTAAATCCATTACCTGAACTTTTTCGTCACCCCAATACTTCAAAAGAATCTTCCAATCTGAAAGAGGAACCTCCTCAGGCCTGTGTGCGAACCTCTCTTCATCTGTATGATAAGGTTTGTAATGGTCTCTCTTAATTCAACTTTTGTGGCTCCTAAACTGATCACTCATCGTTTTTTGAACCCACGGTTTAGCATCTTTGGGAACGATGTACTTGCCCTACATAAAATTACACAAAGTGCATAAACAGGAATATATAAACCAAATGTTGCGAGATTTTGACATATGAACATTTTTTACCTTGACATACTCCTATAACAGTTCCTTTTCAGGAACTTGATGCCAATTGGAACAAGTAAGAGACACAAATTGCCTAACAGTTGTCCCAAAAAAGGTGCTAAATTCAGATAGTAACTTGCCTTCATCCGATATAAGCTGGTTTAGATAATTGAGGGTGATCCTTTTTCTCTCTGCTCCGTTATGAACATGATTCATTTTGGTCTTTCCTCGTTTCCTTTTCAGAGCTTCATCAACAGGTGGATCAACTGAAAACTAATAACAATTAGAACGCACTATCTTCTTTATATAATAATTTAGAGAAAATTTCAAATGTTCGTGCTTTGCGTGTTAAGTTTAAATCACGACGAGTAGTCTGCCATGAAAACCATGTTGATAAATCACGACGAGTAGTCTATATATTTGAAGTCAGGCCTTCCATTCGATCTACATATTTGAAGTCAGGCCTTTGACAAACATATTTGAAGTTAGGCCTTCCAAATAGACAGGACATGTAGTCTACATATTTGAAGTCAGTCCTTCCATTCGATCTACATATTTGAAGTCAGGCCTTTGACAAACATATTTGAAGTCAGGCCTTTGCCTGTAATTCTACATATTTGAAGTCAGGCCTTCCAAATAGACATGACATGTAGTCTACATATTTGAAGTCAGGCCATCCATTCGATCTACATATTTGAAGTCAGGCCTTTGACAAACATATTTGAAGTCAGGCCTTTGCCAGTAATTCTACATATTTGAAGTCTTCCAAATAGACATGACATGTAGTCTACATATTTGAAGTCGGGCCTTCCATTCGATCTACATATTTGAAGTCAGGCCTTTGGCAAACATATTTGAAGTCAGGCCTTTGCCTGTAATTCTACATATTTGAAGTCAGGCATTCGATCTATAAATCACGATGAGTAGTCTGCCATGACAACCATGTTGATAAAAAAAAACACATACAAAATAGACAAGTAGTCTGCAGTTGTTTTCCATCAAATGCACCCACGACACAACAGAAAACTAAACAAATGATATGGATTTAGTGTTCAATATGAATATAACTTAAAAGAAAAAAACAAGAACGCACCGTATATATATAGTAGAATATTTGGTTGTTTCAGATACAATAAAATAACAATCCAATGATGCAGGACCGTGTACCGAAGAATGAATGCAAATACATCATCAATTATCTTAATCACCATTACTCAAATTAAAGAATGAATGCAAATAATAAATTTAATATGTGATCCAACAAATTGACAACAAAATGATGCAGGGCCTTGCGCTAAAAGCGAGAGTAGAAATACAAATTCATCTGGTTGCAGGGCCTTGTGCCCCTCGTTTCCACCTTGAAGTACTACAAGTTTTGCAAGAAACTTCATTTTTATTCTCACCCTAATACAACATATAATCATTTGGACATGCATGTATCTTATTGTAGTCAAGACCCAAATCTTTGATGATCCTTTTAGCGGAATTGAAGAAGTCAGGCAAATTAATATTGGGAACAACCTCTTTTATTAACTGTAATATCTGACTAAATGCAGACTCCGTTACTCCATGAATGCACTTGCAATGATAAAACCTAACTAAAAAACTTAATCGAGAAATTTTTTTACAACTAGGATAGAGGGGTTGTTTTCCATCCTCGACAAGATGATAAAATTTCTTTGAATCTTCATTTGGTCCTTTGTTGCCAAACATAACATTCAACATATCGTTAAAATTATCTCCAAATCCGGTATCTCCGATATCTACTTCAGAATCTATGATATTACTATTTTTTAATAACGTAACATCATAAATCCATTCTACAAATGTTGCACAAGGTCCGTTGCAAATGAGGTGGTCATGAACCGTGTCAGGACTCCGCCACAAATGATTTTCACACTTATCACAAGGACACTGTATTTCGTTTCCGTCGGCAAATTTGGTCATCACATTTTTCACAAACAATTCGACTCCATCAGTATAATCTTTGGTATACTTGGGAAGATTTAACCAAGTATACCCTTTCTCACTCATGACTACAGTAAAAAATCAAAACCTGAGTACGTGTGTTTTAATTTACAAAAAAAATGACATACCAATACAATCTAATTAAATTCCACATCTGATATTTAAGTAGAAATTTTCAATAAAAAAAACTGATCTACAGTTCAAGTAACAAATTAACAAAACATGGCTCTTTGTCAACCAAGGAAGAACATATGCTATAGTAGAATCAGATGACAGCTGTATCGTATGCCTAACATTTCATATTTGAATGAAAGTATTTAGTGCAAGAAAATCTCTACAGTCTCAATTTTTTATTTGGCCAAGTGTTCTACTTAAAAATTACTGATGACCAAGGGCTAAAGAAAAAAATTATTGGAACCTTCTTAATGGTTCTATTCACATTGACAATATAGGTATACCATCAAGACACAGACACTACCAACAATAAGCAGCAAAAAAACTTGAACAAGCGAGCAATACTCTCTCACATTAAAAGGTCAAAGTAGTGTGAAATTCACATTACATTCTTAAAGATTGGATAAAACATGGTCGTATACTCATGTTAAATATTTATAAACAATCACAAAGCAATATTGATGTGATACACATTCAAACCTTAACATAGCACACCTAATTATTCGTATAACTCCGAGGTCATAAAACAAACATACCTATATAGACTACCTGGCCTTCACATAATGCACACATATAATAAACATTTATAAATATTAACAGAATATTTTACATACATCACAAGACATAAGAAATAAACACATTTTCAACCAAAACACATAGTATTTGGATACATTTGTTTTAAGATATGAAACATGAGCTTCACTGTTGTTATTTTGGGAAAGGAAGTTTTGTAAATTGGTTTGATTTTCGGAATGACTAGGTTAGTCTAGATATTTTCGAAATAACTACATTACACAAAACATACAGAACATATTTATAACCAAATCAAAAATATCTCAAATTTCCCAAAAACAGAACATATCTTTAAAAAATCAAGCACATCTCAACAAAAGCACAAAGAAAAAAATAGAGAGATAAGAACAGATAGCATGCAATCAAAACAGATAAGAAAATAAGAAAAACAGAGAGATAAGAAGAACAAGAAATAAGAAAAACAGAGAGATAAGAACAAATAACATGCAATCAAAACAGATAAGCAAATAACATGTAATCCAAACAAGAACTATAAGAATACCTTATCAAGTAGAGAATGTAACCCTACGCCGAATCGAAGCCCTAATTAAACCTGAATCGAACCAGTTGAACTTGAATCGAATCCTAACCCGTAATCGAAGCCCTAATTGAACCCACTAATCTACAAGCCCTAATTGCTTGGTGAAGAACCCATAGAGAGAGAACCCGTGAAGAACCCCTGAAGAAATTTGGGAGAGAGTTGACAGAGAGAGTTCAGAGAGAGTGAGTTGGTGTTATTCGTTCATGCTTTTCTTTCTTTGCGTTTGAGAGAGAGGGAGTTGAGAGTTGACTTGAGAATGTTATTCCTTCATCTGAATATTGAAATATTTGGACAAAGGCATACCACTAAATTTTTATTGATTTTTAAATATCAACGGCAACACATTTTTAAAGACCAACGGCTACACCGACTTCAATGTTACCGTAGATACTGAATAACGTCTACAGTAACAGTGATCCATAGCAATGCTAACACCAAAAAAAAGTGTAGGCCTAGATCACTTTCAAGACATATATGGATACACTTCTGCTTGTAACACTGAAAAAAGCGTTATTAAAGCCCATATATGGCGTAGTGCGAATCATTAGGTTCTATTACATAAAAACTATATGCCTTGGAATGTTCAGCATATACAATGAATATACAATCTATTCCACATTCACCCAAAGTTTTCCTTTTGGGTTCGGTAAGTTTTACAACTGCCCGACATCCCCAAACCCGAAAGTAACTTAAATTCGGCTTTTTCTTGAACCAAAGTTCATATGGGACCGTTTTGTTCTTTTTATTTGGAACCCTATTCAGCAAATAGCAGGTCGTTAACATGGCCTCTTCCCAGAATCCCTCACTCAATCCCGAGTAAAAAAGCATCGAGTTTACCATTTCTT
Source organism: Orobanche coerulescens (assembly GCA_033398695.1). Classification (NCBI taxonomy): domain Eukaryota; kingdom Viridiplantae; phylum Streptophyta; class Magnoliopsida; order Lamiales; family Orobanchaceae; genus Orobanche; species Orobanche coerulescens. Next base: position 39,088,177 of record CM065809.1, on the reverse strand, counting down.
TTAAAACTCGATTTTTGCGTTCGGCGATCCCATTCTGTTGGGGCGAGTAAGGTGCTGTGGTTTCATGAATGATACCCACTGACTGGAAGTATATGGGATCCATATATTCACCTCCCCGATCAGTTCTAAGACATTTAATTGGATTGCCTAATTGCAATTCCACCTCGATATATTTTGAATTTATCTAAGGCTTCATCCTTCGAATGCAACAAATACACATAGCAAAACCGAGTACAATCATCAATAAACGTGACAACATACTTTTTATTACCCAAGTAAGGAGTAGAGTAAAAATCACACAAGTCACTGTGTACAAGTTCCAAAATAGCCGAATTCTTAGTGACACTGGGAAAAGGCTGTTTTGTCACTTTTGTAAGCCTGCATGTTTTACATTTTTCTGGATTCATGTCAAAGGATGGAAGCAATCCATTTTTTGACATCTCATGCATCCTTCTAAAATTTACATGACCCAATCTAGCATGCTAAAGCATAAAGTTATAAATCTTGGAAGTAGAAGACACAAATGCAGAATTTTGAACAGTTATAGGATGAACCTATCCGATTCAAAAACTTGTCTAAAACCATCAGAATTCAAACTACTACCACTAACTAGATTCTTTCGAATCTTAGGAACAAACAAAACATCAAAAAGTCTAATAGTCTTTCCAGAAGTAAATTCAAGACAAACGACACCGACACCACAAATAGGTATAAAAGAATCGTCTCCCATTTTCAGCACCGATCCATCTTCAATGGGTGTTAATGTTTCAAACCACCGTTTATGCTTGCGTACATGGTTCGTTGCCCTGGAGTCGATCCACCAAGCAACATCATCATCCTGTACATAGAATGATTCTGGAATGAGTGAAACATAATAAACATAATTCTGTTTAGAATTATCAAGGTTGATCAAGTACTGACCTCATTTAATTTGGTCCTTAGACCCATGTCCACTTCTATTGGCTCCACTGTTTCCAGTACCATTGTTGCCTAGATTTACACGACAATCACGCTTGCAATGTCCCACCTTCTTGCACCTCTAACAAGACAGTGCCTTATTCTTTTTGTTGGAGTTATTTGGGACATACTCTTGCTTACGTTTGCCATGTCCTTTGTTATTCGGGTTCCTTGGTTTGCTTTCAACCATATGAATAGAGGGCTGTCCTGGTTCAACTTTTCCTTTGTTTTTATCAGATTTGTCATTATCCTTTGCACGAAGAGATTCTTCAATGCGAAGATGACTGGCAAGTTGAACCAAAGACAGTTCCTCCTTTTGATGTTTTAGGTTATGTTTGAAATCTTTCAAGGATGGTGGAAGTTTGTCAATCACACTTGACACAGCAATGTATTCATCCATGTTCATATTGTGCAGTTAATTGACCCAAAATATGAAGGAGTTCATTGTATTGTTCTATGACAAACCTTGAATCAACCATCTTATAAGAATTAAAATCGCTAACCAGAAACTTCTTACTCGAAGCATCCTCAACGATGTATTTTGATTCAAGGGTGTCCCACAATTCCTTCGCACTTTTAGCATCACCATGGATATCGAATAAAGAATTAGACATACCCTTCAATATGTGACCTCTGCAGATGTAGTCATCGTTGTCCCACTTGCTCCTCTTCCTGGTATCCTCCAATGTCTCGTTCTCAACTACCTCTGGTCTGGGAGTACTCAGCACATATGCCGCCTTCAGAGTAGTCAGCATGAAGTGCATCTTCTTCTGCCAGCGCCTGAAATCATTGCCTTCGAACTTGTCCAGTTTGTTGAACTTTGTAGTCATCTCGCAGATTGATTCAGCCATCTTCAGAAGACAGAAATATCAGTTCGATTGTTGGGGTATTAGGGTTTATTAAGGAGATCTGAATTCCCGATGGATCATGTAATCACTTTCCGAACTGATATTTCTACCCTATGCCCGGGTTACAAGAAATTCGGCCTAGGATAATCCAAAGGGACACTTACGAATCTAGGCACAGAAACATAAGCCAAATTGCTAGAGAGATTCTGAGTTTTTCAGAAGAAGGAGAGAGCTCAGAAAAAGTGTATTTCGACTCAAGGCCAAGAGCCTTATTTATACATGTCGATTTTAGGGTTGCATAGGGATGGATTAGGGTTTCTTGAGGCGGCGCCGTCAGAAGGATTAAGTTAGTTATCCGAAATTAGGGTTAGACCGATGGATTTCCAAAATTGACGAAAATTAGTCAATTATACCATAATCTCCCTCTAAAATTCGGAATTTTCATTAAGTTACCAATCCAAATTTCCGAAGATCAGCCAGGCTCGCCCCATGGACCCAGCAAGCGCCCCTAGACCGATCACAGTGCGCCCCGGACCCCTGACATTTGGTCGTACCAGCTTATAATTCGATCTTATACATGTGTCACTCCGCATATACCCGAACATATATTAGAATACAAATTATAAAACCCCTTAGCTCACATATTAGTTCCAATTACACAAAATGCCTGGTGACACTAAAATCACCAACATCTAGGGTTTCAAAACCCTAGCAGGCTGCGGCGGCGACTGGCTGTGGGACTCGACGCCGGAAACCGTTAGATCGCTGGTGGTATTCTGGGACACGACTAGAGTAGTGAGAGCAGAGGGGTGACGGCGGAGCAACTGTCGTGATTCGCGATGGCAGCAGAAACCGCACTGCCCGTTGTTGTCTTTTCCGACATGTCCCGATGGTGGGGTTCGAGTCGAAGTCCTCCAGCAGCTTCTTTCCGACCTTGGCAAATGAGCAGAAGCAATGGTAGAGGTCGACGGCGGTGGTGGTGGTTGTTTTTCGGCGGCTAGAGTTTCGGCCGTGGTTAGGGTTTCTAAAACCCTAACGGGCCGAGCCCCAGGCCCAATTTTGAAGATTTTCAAGCCCGTTCGAAGAAAAATTGAAGGCCATGATAATTGGATATTTATTTAATTATTATGTTTTAATCTTATTTGATGTGATGCATAGCATATTGTTTAATTATTCGCGGTAATTTTTAATATGCTATGCTTGAAGATTGTAACAAGCAACTAAGGTATAAATTTACTAAGTGGTTTATATTAATTTTCGATTAATTTTATATTTTTCGAGAATTTTAATTTGTAACACCCCCGATATATTCAGGAATATTACAGCGCCGTAAATCCATTACGTAAGAATTTACAAGGTTGATGAAATGAAATAACAATAACAAATACCAACAAACGAAAGTAACTGAAATAAAATATAACGGTTCTGAATCTGTACTGAAAATACAAACGTCCAGCGAAGAACATTAATACATAACCAAATCCAATATCACAAAAGACAAGGTACTCGAGTACTTAATTAAATCAACACAAACATCTGACAATTAAATCTGGTCGGAACATCACTCTGCACCCTCGTCGTCACGCAGCTCCAGTGGTTGTTTTCCCACTCTCCTGGATCCTGAACATAAAACAGATGTTCACCCCTGAAGGGGTTAGCACAACGATGCTAGTACAAGTACGATAATTATACAGCAATGATTTATTCAACAATATTCATGACAAGTTTCTCCAACGAGAAATAATAACAACATGTAACACATCATGACAGTCTCAACATACTCGTGGTATTCCAACGATCCAGCGCACACAGCTATAGATTCCCATGATGATCCCGTCAGACCAATGCATCGTGGACAATTAATCACGACACATATGCACAATACAACAATAAGACATTAATACGCACAACTATAATTAAAGTACTTGCCTCAAATTGACGACAAGGATAATACTTTGACGGATAGCAATACACTCTAAGGTCGCCCTTTCGATCAATCACATTGCAAAGCTCAGACCTTAAACAAAAGAAATAATATAGGGTTCATCTTACGTCATATAACTAATGTATGAACATCTAACATCCTAAACTATGGTCAAAAGTTGTCAACATTACGTATCCTGCCTGATGTCTTCATAAAGTACGTTACCTATCCAACGTAACGTATGTTAAGTCTGTACGTTAGCGTACATAAGCTCCAAAGCCTAATGTACTTTAAGCATGTATTTGACAGTTCTCTTCTCTGATCAGACGACTGTCTCACCTGATGACATAACGTACGTAATGTATTATGCTTAACGTACGTTATACTCACAAATACATTTCTCATGCGAAATTGAATGATCCTATGATGTTTGACGTCTTCGAATTCAAGGATAAACATGTCATCACAATGCCATATTCCAATCTCGATTATAAATTCTCATATGTAGTTCGGTTAATCTACGGTCGATACAATTGTTATCGACATCATCATCATTTCCTTCAAACTTTCATCACGAAGGTTAGCTAATCAACCCATCCCTTACGAGATATGTCAAAAACCCTCAATGATCATCCTTCTAAGTTCGATTTACAAGGGTGACAATAATCACAAGTCTTGATCATTTCTAAAACATCAACATGAATATCATCATCTCCAGAAATCACTACGAGTCATGAATTGTACTTGAAGAATACTTTATACTACATATGGATTATTCTTGGTGAAAATCCTAAGAATTTATCTTCCTTGAATATCCCCATTCTAAGTGATGGTATTAACAGTACATTGGTAAACAAGTGACTCAGAATCAACATCCAAAATGTGTAACAAATTTCAGAAACTATATCATAGGTTCAACTCGAAAATGCTTGGTTAATAATCTTCTTACTCAAGGAAGGTCTCAAATAAGTTCATCTTAACTTCTAACAACATGGTGTTCAAGTTAAAGGGTTACTCACTAATCCAATGATCTCAGAAGCATGCTTATATCATTCCTTAAGAACAAGGATTTGAGTTTGGAAAGTATCAACATACCTTAATGTAAAAGTCAATGATGAACACTTGACGAAAATCCAACATCAGAAGCTTGAGTACCAATCCAAGGTGCTTCCAATCCTCAATAATAAAGTAGAGATGATATATAGGTGTTTAAGTGGCAGGGGGGGCTCTCTGGACTTGAAGGAAAATTAAGGAGAAATGAAAGAAAATGAGGTGGAGTGGAATGGGTGCTGTCCCATATATATACTGTCCTAAGCTTTACGTACGTTAGCCTTAGTGCTTTACGTACGTTATTCACTTAGCATACGCTACCGATATCCTTAGCTTACTACCTCATTCATGTACTCTCTTACGTATGCTACATCAACAAAGTTACGTACGTAATTGACTATAATTAGCGTACGCTATATACATCATTTAGCGTACGTTAATCTCCGTTGACTCAAAACTGTCCAGGTTTATGCCACGGGAATCTTTCCGATCCCACCACCAGCTGTCCCATGTGCTTGCCAGCCTTTATCAATTATTGACTGCCATACATACGCTATGCTTTGCTCATAGCATACGCTATTTGTGGCTCGTAGCGTACGTTACGCTTACTAGCTAGCGTACGTTACGACGTAGTTGCATGTATAAATTTACAAGGTTGATATGATCATGCATGTGAATACGAATAAGGGAAAGATCATACTTCGATTATTGATATCACAAATTTGAATAATACAAGGTTCAAATACGGACGAAAATACTCTATAATTTATCCGAATATTACATACTCTCCTTCTAAAAAGGAGTTTTGTCCCGAAACTCAGGACGAAAATAATTCTGGGTATCTTGATTTCATACTATCCTCCGTCTCCCAAGTGGCTTCTTTAACTCCATGGCACGACCATTGAACCTTAACCAAAGTGATCGGTTTATTTCTCAATTGTTTGACTCGACTTTCGAGTATCTTGATCGGTTTCTCTTCAAACATGCCATCCTTAGCGACTTCGACCTTGCCGAAATCAATGACATGACTGGGATCCCATATGTACTTCCGTAACTGAGATACGTGGAACACGTTATGAACATGACTCAGCGATGGCGGTAATGCCAACCTGTACGCCAACTCTCTAACTCTTTCAAGAATCTCGAATGGCCCGATATATCTCGGACTCAGCTTTCCCTTTTTCCCAAACAAAAAATTCCCCAAGTAGGATAAACCTTTAAAAGCACGTGATTTCCAATACCGAACTCTAACGAGCGGCGGCGCACGTCTGCATAAGATTTCTGCCGACTCTGGGCGGTCAACAGTCTTTCACGAATCACAGCTATCTTTCCTTGTGTCTGTACGATCAACTCCAGTTCCGTCCCAATCAAGTCTGATGAATCATCCCAACACAGGGGTGATCTGCATCTCCTCCCGTATAATGCTTCAAAAGGTGCCATCTTTATGGAAGCATGCCAACTGTTGTTGTAAGTGAATTCAATCAATGGTAGATGAACTTCCCACTCAGTCGACCAATCTAAGGCACAAGCTCTCAGCATGTCTTCCACTGTTTGAATAGTCCTCTCTGACTTTCCGTCTGTCTGTGGATAATAATTTGTGCTAAAGTTCAGCTCGGTTCCCAATGCCTTATGAACTGCTTTCCAAAAATGTGACACAAAGCGACCCTCTCGGTCAGAAATAATGGTCTTCCGCGTACCATGCAATCAGACTATCTCTGCAATAAACACTCGTGCCAACTTCTCTGGTCCCCAAGTGTCCTTAATGCCCAGAAAATGAGCCGATTTGTTTAGACGGTCAACTATCACCCAAATCATATTCATCCCTATTCTGGTCCTCGGCATACTAGTGATAAAGTCCATCAACACATCTTCCCACTTCCACTTAGGAATCGGGAGCGGCTTCAGCAATCCGGTAGGTCGTTGATGTTCGATCTTAACCTGCTGACAAATCAAACATTTCGAGACATAATATGCTACATCTTTCTTCATGTTGCCCCACCAGAAATTCTGCTTCAGATCCTTATACATCTTACTGGTGCCTGGGTGGATAGAATAGGGCATGCTGTGAGCTTCCTTAATGATTGTCTGTTTCCAATCATCGACATCGGGAACACAAAGTCGGCTCTGGAATCTAAAAAATCCATCATCATGAATTACGAATCCTGGGGCCTTTTCCCTTACTCACTTCATCATGTAACCGAATCATCAGAGGATGATCTGATTGGTTAGATTTGATTTCTTCGGTTAACGATGAAGTTAATTCCATCACACACAGTTGTCCTTGGACTCTTTGCAACCATACTTCAATTCCTTTGCGAATCAATTCTCGTTGAATGCTGGACTGGGTGAGAGTCTCCAGCATTCGAATAGAAATAGGTTTGTGGCTTAATGCATCGGCCACTACATTTGATTTGCCTGGATGATAAAGAATCTCCAAGTCATAGTCCTTAATCAATTCCATACATCTCATCTGCCGCATGTTTTACTCTTTCTGACTGAAGATGTATTTGAGACTCTTATGATCCGTGAAGATTTGACAGTGAGTCCCGTACAAATAATGTCTCCAAATTTTCAAGGCAAAAACCACAGCTGCCAACTCCAAATCGTGTGTTGGATAATTTACTTCATAGGGCTTCAACCGTCGTTACGCGTAGGTGATAACCTTCTCATTCTGCATCAGTACACACCCGAGACCTTGGTTTGAAGCGTCACTGTAAACTATGAATCTTCCAGTTCCCTGTGGTAGTGATAAAATCGGTGCCGTTGTCAATCTCTTCTTCAATTCATCAAAACTGGCCTGGCACATCTCATTGCACCCAAACTTTTGCGTCTTCTGCAGTAATCGAGTAAGTGGGCGGGTAATTTTGGAAAAGCCTTCCACAAACCGACGATAGTACCCAGCAAGTCCTAGGAAACTTCTAACTTCCTTCACGTTCTTAGGAGGCTTCCAATCCATAATTGCTTCGATTTTCTGGGGGTCTACTCGGACTCCTTCCCTTGATACCACATGACCGAGGAACATCACTTCATTCAGTCAGAATTCACACTTAGAAAGTTTGGCATATAACTGCTCGCTTCTCAAAAGGTCCAAAACGACCCGTAAGTGCTGTGCATGCTCTTCCGGGCTCTTAGAATAAACCAGAATATCATCAATAAACACAACTACGAATTTGTCCAAATACTCTATGAACACTCGATTCATCAACTGCATGAACACGGCAGGTGCATTAGTGAGACCAAACGACATCACCACAAACTCATAGTGTCCGTAGCGAGTTCTGAACACTGACTTCGGAACATCGGATTCCTTAATCCTCAACTGATGATATACCGATCTCCGATCGATCTTAGAAAATACTGTTGCTCCTTGCAACTGGTCAAACAAATCATCAATCCGTGGAAACGGGTACTTGTTCTTGATCGCCATCTTGTTCAGCTCTCGATAGTCAATACACAATCTCCATCTTTCTTCCGGACAAAAAGAACTAGTGCACCCCAGGGAGAAACGCTTAGATAAATATATCCTTTATCCAGTAACTCTCCCAGTTGGTTCTTCAATTCGTACATCTCAGTAGGTGCCATACGATACGACGCCTTAGAAATCGGTGCAGCTCTTGGTTCCAGCTCAATGGTGAACTCCACATCTCGCCGTGGAGGTAGTCCAGGTAATTCGTCAGGAAACACATCCAGGAATTCGTTAACAACAGGAATGGATGAAAGTTCTACTTTTCCGTCTTCCTTCTTCATCGCGTAACACCAATATCCAGTACAGCCCTGTTTTAGCAGCTTGATATCTTTCATTGATTTGATCATCTTTCCTGAGCTTCCTAGTCTCTATCCCTCGAATAATATTTCAGAACCATCTTCAGCTATCATCTAGATATTCCTCTTCCGGTAGTTTACAATAGCTCCATATCAGTTAAGCCAATCATCTCCAAGAATTAGCTCGTCTCCTTGCATTTCTATCAAAATCAGATTCGAGGGCCACTCTCTGCCTCTAATTGATACAAGAAAATTTCTAGTTTCTAAGTTCCCCACAATTCTCTCTCCACTTGGTAAACCCACGACTTAACGCTCACAATTATGAAAACCAGAAATGTTCAAATGATTAACACAAGACAATGATATAAACGAATGTGTAGCCCCTGTATCAAACAAAATTCTAAATGGTTGTGAAAGAATATGAACGGTACCTGATGCGACAGCAGCATCCTGATCATCTGCCCTCATCATCTCATATTTTCCATCGCCACTTATTTAGTTTCATACTCCAATGCTTTGTCCTGATACTGACGGAGAGTGGTGCATTCGAAACCTGACATGTACCTCTGTATCTCTAGTTTCATTCTCATATCGAACTGGATCATCATTTCTGCATCGGTTCTGACCAGGTGTCGAACAAACGCCAGTTGTTGATTAAACGTCTTAATCGCCAGAGATACTGGCACATCCGAAGGCTGCGCGGATAAAAATTCTCGAACCTTAGCTTCCCTCACCGGACGGGGACAATACTGAGCTTCCATCATCAATTTAAATTCTCGCCAGTCGGCATCATGATCTATAGGTCGGATGGCTTCCCACCACTCAGACGCTTCTCTTGTTAGAAAGTACTGGACAATAGAGGCTCTCCGGTCGGCTGGGCAGTTAATCCCGGCGAATATTTTATCTATCTCCTTCAACCAGTGGTCCTATGTCAGTTGTTGGAGCAATTTCGGTATTAGCGCCATTCTGCAGAAGCGTAAATATAAAGTGCGGAAAATAAATCGACACAAGGATTTATAGAGGTTCGGCCAAACGTGCCTATGTCCTCTCTCTGTTATCTTTTTCTATACGCTTAAGATATAAACCTCTGCACCTCTCTTCTATCGGTCGAGGGATTACCATTACAAGCCCGTCTTCTATCGGTCTGAGTAAACCGTTCAATCTCTCTTCTATCGGTCGAGATATTACCATGTGTACTTGTCTTTTTGTCGGTCCAAGTTAAACTATTTTCATTTTCTATTGGACAAGGAATCAACCACTCTAGCTTTCTATGGGTACTAGATAAACCTCACTAAGATAGCGATTGCGATTCTAACAATGCCAGATCCTTGATCCTAATAACACCGATCCAATCGTATCTTTTCTTTTACCTCTCGTGTATGTGTTGAATGTATAAACACTCAAACTAGCAATATAAGCTCAATATCACAACAACAATATAATGTATATGAATATCAGATCAATCTCTTGATTGCTTGAAGTTGTTGTATGGTTTGATACCAAGGATGTGGTATTTATAGCCTTCTTCATCAAACTAGCCGTTGATGACTATTGACTTGCTAGCGTGCGCTAGCTATTCTTCTTAGCGTTCGCTATCGCGTATTATTGCCTGTTACGTACGTAATGTACTGCATATAGCATACGTTAATGTCTTCCAGTTTCAGTCCAGTGGCTATTGTCCATGACAGTTAGCGTGCGCTAACATTTACTTGTAGTGTGCGCTAATCTTGCATCATTGCATGCATCATATATCCGTTTATACTTTTTGACTTTGCATCAGAATCAAACGGATTGATTGACTTGAATTCAAAATGCTATTTAGCGTGCGCTAAATATCATCAGTAGCGTGCGCTATGTATTACTTCACTGCATACGTCATTTTGTATTTTAATGTCTTCACAATGGTAATATGGACTTCGATAACGTGCTTTAGTATTCATGAGTAGCGTGCGCTATCTTCACCAGATGACTTGTCTTCAGGTAACTTCGAACTCGTCTGATCTGCCGGTAACTCTGGTTAGCGTGCGCTAGCCTTGATATGTAGTGTGCGCTAATTTTGTATTTTGTCCAGCTTTTTACGTCTTCGTCTGCTTCGTTGTTTTGCTTTGCCTCTTTGTTGTTTTGCTTTGTTTAGCCACTTAATCATCAAAACACTATTTATGAATATGTGAAATAAATATTCAAACAATCTCCCCCTTTTTGATGATTACAAAACAACCCATGAATTGGATTAAACCTGCAAAATAAAAAATATATATATTTGTACGTTTTAAAGTTTTCGGCTTTGATCGTTTCGTTAGTTTCACCCATTTTCTTTTCTTTTGTCATATTCAACTACTTCATTTCTCATTTTTCAACTCCTTCATTTCTCCCCCTTTTTGTATGCTTTCTTCTCCTTTTTGACATCTTCGATTTTTATTATTTCCTCCTCCTTTTTACTTTTTATTTTTCTCGTCATATCTTTCATGACGCTTTTTATCCGATTCAACTCCTTCTCCCCCTTTTTGTATTCAGCAAAAACTGTAAAAAAATATAGCAATTGAATAGAGGATACCAATTATTGAATATTTATGATACCAATCGATGAATATAATTATGCATGAATAGGAAATAACTCCCCCTGAAAATATTATCTCCCCTTTTGTAAAATATCAATTGTTAAAAATTAATTTTTGGGGATCCAACCGAAAGTCGGTTTTTGTTTTGAGACATAGACGATATTAGGAATAAAAGTTCCTTTAGGAATCCAAATCTTCTTAGTTTTTATCGTCCGTCGTGGGCTTTTGCAATTCGAAATATGGTGCCTAATTTACAAATATTTTTCACAATGGGGTATTTTGAAATTTACGGATTCATTTTTAGAACGTGGTTTGAATCCCAACCCCTGTTTATTCAATGTGTATTTTTGAACCGAGAGCATTTTTTCAAATTTCTCGTTTCCGAGAGAGAATTTCTTCGTTAAATTTTTCAGCTCGGTTTGAACTTTAACAAGATCATCCTATAAAATATTTTCGTTTTCAATGCATTTAGAATGATCGATCTCAACAAATTTCCCTTTTTCAAGAATTTTGGAATTTTCAATTTCCTAAGATGTGTATTTAGATTTAAGAGATTTAATTTCACTTAAAGCACTTTGATAGTCCGTATGCAATAGTTCAAATGCTTCAAAAAGTTCATCGTAAGAATTACTTACTCGACTTTCGACGTCGCTATCGTCGAATGAACTCCGAGCCATGAAAGCGAGATTATTTTGATTTAGAAAATCTTCATCTTCGTCTTCATCGCTCCATGTTGCAACTAAAACCTCCTTCTTGGATTTTGCTCGGCAATTCTTCGCAAAGTGGCCTGATTTACCACATAATCGACAATTATTGTCGAATTTCTTAGATTCGCCCTTTTGGATGTCCTGTTTTATCTGGTTTAATAAGTGTTGGAACTTATTAATATTTTTGGCATAATATGCCAATTCTTCGTCGCTTTCGTCCACCGGGATTTCTTCCTTAGATCTTGAAATCTTAGCCTTCATGGCTATTGATCTTTCTTTCGGTTTTGGTTTGGCATTCCGAGATTTTAGAACAATCTCGTAATTGATAAGAGAACCAACGAGAGCACTAAAATCTAGATTATTTAAATCTTTAGACTCCATTATGGCCATCACCGTACCGTCCCATTCTCGAGGTAGTGATCGGAGAATTTTCTTTACTTTCTCACTACTCGGAAGTGGTTTTCCAAAACATGCCAATCCATTTGTGATGACCGAAAATTGGTCGAGCATAATCGTGATGGATTCATCGTCCTTCATTTGTAATAGTTCGTATTCGTGAAGGAGCATGTTTATTTTGGTCTCCTTGACTTGAGACGTTCCTTCGTGTGTTACCTCAAGCATTTTCCAAATTTCTTTGGCACTATAACACGATGATATCCGGTTGTGTTCTTCCGGATTTAAGGCACAATATAGGAGTTGAGTTTCCTTACAATTATAATGGTCATTTTTTCAATCGGAATCGTCATATTCTTCGAAATTTTTAAGCGTACCGTTGGAATTCATTGGAATTTTCAGACCAAGACAAATCACTTTCCAAAGCTCGATGTCATACGCTCGGATGAATATTGAAATATTTTTCTTCCATGTCATGAAGTTTGAGCCATCAAAAAATGGTGGTCGATTGAAAGCAAGGCCTTCGATTGGAGCATAATGAAACGCCATTTGGATCGACTCCTCGGATGTTAAGCCGTTTATTGGAGGTACTGCTCCGATACCAATTGTTGGAGCAATTTCGGTATTAGCGCCGTTGTGCGGAAGCGTAAATATAAAGTGCAGAAAATAAATCGACACAAGGATTTATAGAGGTTCGGCCAAATGCGCCCACGTCCTCTCTCTGTTATCTTTTTTTACATGCTTAATAAACCTCTGCACCTCTCTTCTATCGGTCGAGGGATTACCGTTACAAGATCGTCTTCTAACGGTCCGAGTAAACCGTTCAATCTCTCTTCTATCGGTCGAGATATTACCATGTGTACTTGTCTTTTTGTCGGTCCAAGTTAAACCGTTTTCCTTTTCTATTGGACAAGGAATCAACCACTCTAGCTTTTATGGGTACTAGATAAACCTCACTAAGATAGCGATTGTGATTCTAATAATGCCGGATCCTTGATCCAAATAACACCGAATCCAATCGTATCTTTTCTTTTACCTCTCGTGTATGTGTTGAATGTATAAATACTCAAACTAACAATATAAGCTCAATATCACAACAACAATATAATGTATATGAATATCAGATCAATGTCTTGATTGCTTGAAGTTGTTGTATGGTTTGATACCAAGGATGTGGTATTTATAGCCTTCTTCATCAAACTAGGCGTTGCTGACTGTTGACTGGCTAGCGTGCACTAGCTCTTCTTCTTAGCGTGCGCTATCGCGCATTGTTGCCTGTTACGTACATAATGTACTGCATGTAGCGTACGTTAATGTCTTCCAGTTTCACTCCAGTGGCTACTGTCCATGACAGTTAGCGTGCGCTAACATTTACTTGTAGCGTGCGCTAATCTTGCATCATTGCATGCATCATATATCCATTTATACTTTTTTACTTTGCATCAGAATCTTCCCAACGGATTGATTGACTTGAATTCAAAATGCTATTTAGCGTGCGCTAAATATCATCAGTAGCGTGCGCTATGTCTCACTTCACTGCATACGTCATTCTGTGTTTGAATGTCTTCATAACGGTAATATGGACTTCGATAGCGTGCGTTAGTATTCATGAGTAGCATGCGCTATCTTCACCAGATGACTTATTTTCAGGTTGTTGGAATATTTATTCCACATATTAATAAATAGTGTTTTGATGATTAAGTTGCTAAATATAGCAAAAATCGAGGCGAAGCAAAACATCGAAGTAGACGAAGACGCAAAAAACTGAACAAAATACATGAATAACGCACGATATTCATATTGAATAGCGCCCGCAATCGAGCCATGTTAATGTACATAATTCGGTCAGGATACCGTACGTAACAAGTACTTACCTGCAGTTTAGTCAACCCACCTGATGGGGATAACACACGCTACACGTAATGATTAATGCACGCTATCGAAGCAGATTAACGTACGTAACACAAAGATGTTAACGTACGTAATGATATTTCAAATCAGATGAACGTTGGTAGAAGCTGGTCAAAGTCATAAAGTTGGAATGGATAGTTTGACAAATGATGGCAACGGATATATTGGATTAGCGCATGTTACATTGCATAATTAACGTACGCTACAGCAAGAGGATAACGTACGTAGCAAGACGGCATAACGTACGTAAGGGAAGAAATGAAGCCACTGGACATCGATAATGTACGCTACATGAAGCGCATAACGTACGTAAAGAGGCTTAGCGCACGCTATTAAGAAGAGCTAGCGCACGCTAGCAAGTCAACTGGCAGCAACAGCTAGTTTGATGAAGAAGGCTATAAATACCAAGTGAATTGGTATCAAACCACACAACAACATTGAGCAATTCATATACACTTGAGATATCATTGTAAACATTATAGTTGTTGTTCTTGAGCTTAAATTAGAGTGATTGAGTGTTATACACAAAATCATATAGGAGTGAGAAAAAGAAAAGATACGATTGGATTCGGTGTTATTAAGATCAAGGATCCGGGATTGTTAGAATCGCAATCGCTATCTTAGTGAGGTTTATCTAGTACCGATAGAGAGCTAGAGTGGTTGATTCCTTATCCAATAGAAAATAAAAACGGTTTAACTTGAACCGACAAAAAGACAAGTACGAGTGGTTTATCACGGACCACTAGAAGACGTGATTGTAACGGTAATCCCTCGTCCTATAGAAGAGAGGTGCAGAGGTTTTGATCTTTAACCTATAGAAAAAGATACATCGAGATAGGATGTAGGCACATTTGGCCGAACCTCTATTAATCCGTATGCCGTTTAATTTCCACACTTTATATTTACGCTTCCGCACAAACGCCGCAAATACCTATCTTGCTCCAATAATTGGTATCGGAGCGGTACCTCCAATACACGACTTAACATCCGAGGAGTCGATCTAAATGGCGTTTCAACTTGCTCCAATCGAAGGCCTTGCTCTCAACCGACCACCATTTTTTGATGGCTCCAACTTTTTGACGTGGAAGAAAAAGATGTCAATATTCATCCGAGCATATGACATCGAGCTTTGGAAGGTGATTTGTCTTGGTCCGAAAATTTCAACGAATTCCAACGGCACCCTTAAATTTCGAAGAATATGATGATTTCGATAGGAAAAATGACCACTACAATTGTAAGGCAACTCAACTCCTATATTGTGCCTTAATCCAGAAGAACACAACCGGATATCATCGTGTGATAGTGCCGAATAAATTTAGAAAATTCTTGAGGTAACACACAAATGTACGTCTCAAGTCTAGGAGACGAAGATAAACATGCTTCTTCACGAATACGAACTATTTCAAATGAAGGACGACGAATCCATCACTATAATGCTCGATCGATTTTCGGTCATCACAAATGGATTAGCATGTTTTGGGAAACCACTTTCGAGTAGTGAGAAAGTAAAGAAAATTCTCCGATCACTACCTCGAGAATGGGACGGTACGGTGACGGCAATAATGGAGTCTAAAGATTTAAATACTCTTGATTTTGGTGCTCTCATTGGTTCTCTTATCAACTACGAGATAGTTCTAAAATCTCGGAATGCCAAACCAAAACCGAAGGAGAGATCGATAGCCATGAAGGATAAGATGTCAAGAAAAGAAGAAATCCCGGTGGATGAAAGCGACGAAGAATCGGCATATTATGCCAAAAATATTAATAAGTTCCAACACTTGTTAAACCGGAGAAAGAAGGACATCCAAGCGGGCGAATCTAAGAAATTCGACAACACCTGTCGATTATCTGGTAAACCAGGCCACTTTGCTAAGAATTGTCGGGTTAAACCCAAGGAGGTTTTAATTGCAACATGGAGTGACGAAGATATTGATGATGATTTCATCGATCAAAATAACCTTGCATTTATGGCCCGGAGTTCATTCGACGATACCGACGTCGAAAGCCAAGTAAGTAATTCTTACGACGAACTTTTTGAAGCATTCGAGTTATTACATACGGATTATCAAACTGCTTTAAATGAGATTAAATCCCTTAAATCTAAATACAAATCTTTGGAAAATGAATAGTCCAAAATTCTTGAGAAGGGGAAATTTATTGAGATCGATCATTCAAAATGCGTTGAAAACGAGAATATTTTAAAGTATGATCTTATTAAAGTTCAAATCAAGCTCAAAAATTTAACGAAGAAATTTTCTCTCGGAAACGAGAAATTTGAAAATATGCTATCGGTTCAAAAATACACGTTTAATAAAGAGGGGTTATGATTCAAACCACGTTCTAAAAACTAATCCGTAAATTTTAAAATACCCCGGTGTGAGAAATGTTTGAAAATCGGGCATCACATTTCAAATTGCAAAAGCCCAAGACGGACGATAAAAACTAAGAAAATTTGGATTCCCAAAGGAACGTTTATTCCTAATATCGTCTATGTTTCAAAAGAAAAACCAACTATCGGTTGGAGCCCCAAAAATTAATTTTTATCAAATTGATATTTTACAAAGTGGGAGATAATATTTTCAGGGGGAGATATTCCCTACTATTGCATATTTTTTTAAATTCATCATTCAGTATCATGCATATTCAAATTTGTATCCTCTATATTTTTTCACACTTTTTGCTGAATACAAAAAGGGGGAGAAGAAGTTGAATCGGATAAAAGCGTCATGAAAGATATGACGAGAAAAATAAAAAGTAAAAAGGAGGAGAAAATAATAAAAATCGAAAAAGTCGAAAAGAAGAATAAAGCATATAAAAAGGGGGAGATACGAAGGAGTTGAAAAATGAAAAACAAAGAAGTCGAAATGATATAAAAAGAAAAGAATGGGTGAAACTAACGAAACAATCAAAGCCGAAAACTTTGAAACGTAAATTTATATATATAATTTTATTTTACACGTTTTATCCAATTCAAGAGTTGTTTTGTAATCATCAAAAAGTGGGAGATTGTTGGAATATTTATTCCACATATTAATAAATAGTCTTTTGATGATTAAGTTGCTAAACACAACAAAACAACATCGGGGCGAAGCAAAACATCGAAGCAGATGAAGACGCAAAAAGCTGAACAAAATACATGCATAATACACGCTATTCATATTGAATAGCGCCCGCAATAGAGCAGTGTTAACGTACGTAATTCGGTCAGGATACCGTACGTAACAAGTACTTACCTGCAGTTCAGTTAACCCACCTGATGGGGATAACGCACGCCACACGTAATGATTAACGCACACTATCGAAGCAGATTAATGTACGTAACACAAAGATGTTAACGTACGTAATGATATTTCTAATCAGATGAACATTTGGAAAAGCCGATCAAAGTCATAAAGTTGGAACGGATAGTTTGACAAATGAAGGCAACAGATATATTGGATTAGCGCACGTTACATTGCATAATTAACGTACGCTACAGCAAGAGGATAACGTACGTAGCAAGATGGCATAACGTACGTAAGGGAAGAAACGAAGCCACTGGACTAGAACTGGACATCGATAACGTACGCTACATGAAAGGCATAACGTACGTAAAGAGGCTTAGCGCATGCTATTAAGAAGAGCTAGCGCACGCTAGCAAATCAACTGGCAGCAACGGCTAGTTTGATGAAGAAGGCTATAAATACCAAGTGAGTTGGTATCGAACCACACAACAACATTGAGCAATTCATATACACTTGAGATATCATTGTAAATATTATAGTTGTTTTTATTGAGCTTAAATTAGAGTGATTGAGTGTTAGACACAAAATCATACACGGGTGAGAAAAAGAAAAGATACGATTGGACTCGGTGTTATTAGGATCAAGGATCCGGCATTGTTAGAATCGCAATCGTTATCTTAGTGAGGTTTATCTAGTACCGATATAATGCTAGAGTGGTTGATTCGTTGTCCAATAGAAAAGGAAAACGGTTTAACTTGGACCGACAAAAAGATAAGTACTAGTGGTTTGTCACGGATCAATATACGACGTGATTGTAACGGTAATCCCTCGACCGATAGAACAGAGGTGCAGAAGTTTTGATCTTTAACCTATAGAAAAAGATACATCGAGAGAGGACTTAGGTATGTTTGACCGAACCTCTATAAATCCGTGTGTCGTTTAATTTCCGCACTTTATATTTACACTTCCGCACAAATGGCGCAAATACTGATCTTGCTCCAACACAGGTAACATCGAACTCGTCTGATCTGCAGGTAACTCTCGTTAGCGTGCGCTAGCCTTGATATGTAATGTGCGCTAATTTTGTATTTTGTCCAGCTTTTTGCGTCTTCGTCTGCTTCATTATTTTGCTTCGCCTCTTTGTTGTTTTGCTTTGTTTAGAAACTTAATCATCAAAACACTATTTATGAATATGTGGAATAAATATTCCAACAATCTCCCCCTTTTTGATGATTACAAAACAACCCTTGAATTGGATAAAACCTGCAAAATAATATATATATATATATATGTACGTTTCAAAGTTTTCAGCTTTGATCGTTTCGTTAGTTTCACCCATTTCTTTTCCTTTGTCATTTTCGACTACTTCGTTTCTCATTTTTCAACTCCTTCGTTTCTCCCCCTTTTTGTATGCTTTCTTCTCTTTTTCGACTTCTTGGATTTTTATTATTTTCTCCTCCTTTCTACTTTTTATTTTTCTCGTCATATCTTTCATGACGCTTTTTATCCGATTCAACTCCTTCTCCCCCTTTTGTATTCAGCAAAACCTGTAAAAAAAAATATAGCAATTGAATAGAGGATACAAATTATTGAATATGCATGATACCAATCGATGAATATAATTATGCATGAATAGGAAATAACTCCCCCTGAAAATATTATCTCCCCCTTTGTAAAATATCAATTGTTAAAAATTAATTTTTGGGGATCCAACCGAAAGTCAATTTTTGTTTTGAGACAGAGACGATATTAGGAATAAAACTTCCTTTAGGAATCTAAATCTTCTTAGTTTTTATCGGCCGTCGTGGGCTTTTGTAATTCGAAATATGATGCCCAATTTCCAAATATTTTTCACAATGGGGTATTTTGAAATTTACGGATTCATTTTTAGAACGTAGTTTGAATCTCAACCCCTATTTATTCAATGTGTATTTTTGAACCGAGAGCATATTTTCAAATTTCTCGTTTCCGAGAGAGAGTTTCTTCGTTAAATTTTTCAGCTCGGTTTGAATTTTAACAAGATCATCCTTTGAAATATTTTCATTTTCAATGCATTTAGAATGACCGATCTCAACAAATTTCCCTTTTTCAAGAATTTTGGAATTTTAAATTTCCAAAGATGTGTATTTAGATTTAAGGGATTTAATTTCACTTAAAGCATTTTAATAATCCGTATGAAATAGTTCAAATGATTCAAAAAGTTCATCGTAAGAATTACTTACTTGACTTTCGATGTCGCTATCGTCGAATGAACTCCGGGCCATGAGAGCGAGATTATTTTTATTTAGAAAATCTTCATCTTCGTCTTCATCGCTCCATGTTGCAACTAAAACCTCCTTCTTGGGTTTTGCTCGGCAATTCTTCGCAAAGTGGCCTGATTTATCACATAATCGACAATTGTTGTCGAATTTCTTAGATTCGCCCTTTTGGATGTCCTGTTTTCTCCGGTTTAATAAGTGTTGGAACTTATTAATATTTTTGGCATAATATGCCGATTCTTCGTCGCTTTCGTCCACCGGGATTTCTTCCTTAGATATTGATATCTTAGCCTTCATGGCTATCGATCTTTCTTTCGATTTCGGTTTAGCATTCTGAGATTTTAGAACAATCTCATAGTTGATAAGAGAACCAACGAGAGCACTAAAATCTAGATTATTTAAATCTTTAGACTCCATTATGGCCGTCACCGTACCGTCCCATTCTCGAGGTAGTGATCGGAGAATTTTCTTTACTTTCTCACTACTCGGAAGTGGTTTTCCAAAACATGCCAATCCAATTGTGATGACCGAAAATCGGTCGAGCATGATCGTGATGGATTCATTGTCCTTCATTTGTAATAGTTCGTATTCGTGAAGAAGCATGTTTATTTTCGTCTCCTTGACTTGAGACGTTCCTTCGTGTGTTACCTCAAGCATTTTCCAAATTTCTTTGGCACTATCACACGATGATATCCGATTGTGTTCTTCCGGATTTAAGGCACAATATAGGAGCTGAGTTACCTTACAATTAGAATGGTCATTTTTCCAATCGGAATCGTCATATTCTTCAAACTTTTTAAGCGTACTATTGGAATTCGTTGGAATTTTCGGACCAAGACAAATCACTTTCCAAAGCTCAATGTCATACGCTCGGATGAATATTGACATCTTTTTCTTCCACGTCATGAAGTTTGAGCCATCAAAAAATGGTGGTCGATTGATAGCAAGGCCTTCGACTGGAGCATATTGAAATGCCATTTGGATCGACTCCTCGGATGTTAAGCCGCTTATTGTAGGTACTGCTCCAATACCAATTGTTGGAGCAATTTCGTGTAATACCTGTACTTTTATTGACTGTTTGACCTTGCCATTTTTCTTATTTCGTCGGTCTGTAAACTCTTGGTGATGTTGTCGATATTGTTATAGAGCTTCATATCTTGTTTGGATCACAATCGTGTTGTTTAGACCTTGCGGTAGTGTTTTGAGTGAGAGAAATAGCGCACGCTAGGCCTAGGCTAACGCACGCTAATTCTGCTTGAGTAGCGCACACTAGCCTTGAGCCGTAGCGCGCGCTAAGGGATCAGTCAGGTCAGAACCAGTAACTTATACTGCTTTATGGACTGGCAGTTAACGCGCGCTAGGATTTCGTTAATGCACGCTATTCGTGATCAGTAGCGCGCACTAATATCGGTCTGTAGCGCACGCTAACGGGTTGGTTGGCAGAGGCAGTGAGGTTGTCAGGTTTTCTGGACTATCAATTAACGTACGCTAGTCTTCGGATAGCGCACGCTAAAAGAGCTGCGTAGCGCACGCTAAGCCAGAGTGGTAGCGCACGCTAAGACTCGAGCAGGGCAGAGGACAATAGGTTCTGGACTCCAGTTTCTAGACACCATTTTTGACTAGCGCACGCTAAGATAAGGCGATTAGCGCACGCTAACGGGGCCGGCAGAAGCCACTGGACTACCCGGTGACCTCGCTAGCGCACGCTAATAAAGGAGGCATAGCGTGCGCTAGACTGGGCGGGTATATATTGGACAATTGACTTCCATTTCGTCATTTTTCATCCTTTTCACTTATTTTCGACGGGAGAAGCTAAGGAGAGGCGATTTTGGGTGATTGGAAGCGATTCTTCTTCAGACAACAACATATTGGGTTGGAGGACAAGTATTTCACAACATCTAATCCATCCTAACGTCCAAATCAAGGTAAAGATCCTTAGAACCCTATTTTTTGGGAATTTTGGGGTTTTTCCTAGATTCGTCTGATTTATCCATTTTGAAGCTTGAGGACCTTGAGATTATGATGTACCTATTCCTTATACATGTTTTTCCTATGATTTTATGGATTGTATTATGTCTCTTTCGGACTTGTGAGAGTTTGGGTGAATTTCCAAACTCTAGTTGTTTACCCTTGTATTTTCGTGGATCGTAAGAAGGTTTCGGGAGTTTCTTCATGAATTATGAGTATGGATTATTGATTATCATGCCCCTTACGAATCGTTTAGCTGCCAGAAGCGCGTTCTTGGACCTACCAAACTCATACTCTTTTCCATTCAATTTCTCGATGTCTCAAAGGCATGTATATATTTATGATTGTACGTTCTCGACTTTGAAAGTAAGATATATGATTGGTATGTTTATTTATATCCACTTTGGGGTGGGCCGACAGGTCCTCTGAGGGTTTCGTAGCCTTTGGTGCGATTCTACGGATAATTTGGGTTAACCACTCTGGGGCGGGCCGACGGTTCCCCGGAGGGTTCCGTAGCCTTTGGTGCGGTTCCATGGTTGATCATGTATGCATTGTTGTGATGCTATGAGATATAGTTATTCCGGAATACTAGTCTTGAATTGATGAATTGGCGGTTACCTTTACTTTATTGTTGAGGAGTAATGTGTTTCATACTTGGTATACTTGCACTAGCTATTCGACGGCTAACCCCTTTATGGGGAAAATGCTTTTCATGTATTTCAGGTTCCAGGAGAGCGGATAGGCATGTATCGGGTCGACATGAAGATGATGGGCAAACATGATACTGTGTCTTTCCCCCGGTTATGTTTTGTGTTTCTCCATTCAGTGTGGTTGTACTGGAATGGTTATTGAATATTCGAGTATTGTTTTCCATTTTCCTTGGTGTTCCGGCCTGTGTTTGCCGAGGTATTGATTTGTGTTGTGATGCCTTTGGATACATTGGATATGTTTTGAATACCCTTTGTATTGTTCTTCATTCCATTATATGTAGACCTTTTCGGTCAAAATTTATAGTTCCGCGTATGATTAGCCTTGTGGGTCCCATAGTGGGGTTCACAGCGCTGTAATATTCCCGGAATAACTTGCGGGTGTTACAGAATATGGTATCAGAGCTTAGGTCTATGGATACCTAGGCTGTTGGTCTTTTGGGTCGATTGAGTCGTCATTTGTCCACAATATCACTACTCTGCCATCATCACAATGCGACCGGTACTTGTAAGACCTCTTACTCTTCTGGTGTTTCCTTATTCATTTTGCTTCCATTTTTGGTATTCTTGAGAATCAGTCACTTTGATGACGTGCGATTGAATTGCACTTATGTGCCTTGTGTGTTCTTCAGTATGTCAGCTGGTAGGGGCCGTGGCCGTGGACGTGGACGAGGACGTGGCACGGCCGTTTCCCTCAGTTCTGTTGCGGGGTCGACCAACCCCAGTTTATCGAACTCGGTGCATCCGGACACCGAAAGTCAGCATGACCAATCGACTGGCCAAGGGAACAGCACGGACGTTGGAGTTGCAAATGTACTTCAACAATTGGCCAACCAGATGACCATTTTAGCCCAAACCGTTCAGTTGAATAATCCGAATCCGAATGCGGATGCCTTGCTTCAGAATGTAATCCGTATGCACCCTCCACAGTTTGGCAGTGCCATAGACCCATTAGGTTGGGAAGATTGGCTAGCGGAGTTGGAGAAAATTTTTGAAGCGGTTGATTGCCCCGAAGTGAGGAAAGTACCGATTGTCCAGTATTTCTTCACTAAGGAGGCCGCTACATGGTGAAAAGTCATCCAGCCACAGGATCGTGTTGCCACGTGGGATGAATTTAAGGAGCTTTTGGAGGCCGAGTTTTGTCCTTGGCCGGTGTGAGAGGGCCGAATCCGAGCCTTCTTCGAGGCTAAACCGCAGAATATTTATGTTTTGCAAGCAATTGTAGAGTACAACCAACAATTGATCCACGTGAAGGATCAAGTGAGAAACGAGCGTGATAAGATCCGTTATTTTGATATGCGGATGAATGTGGACTTACGGCGGTACATGGCCGGATTTGCTTGCACCACACTGAAGGAATATCAGGACAGAGCTTTAGCCCATGATATGTTAAGCCCCGACAACGATACCACTGATGAATCGAAGAAACAGAAGGTCGCGGGAAATTATTCTCGCTCTAAGAGTGGTAACTTACAGAGGTCACAGACGACTAACCGTTCTACCGGACAGTCGTCACGTTCTGCTAAAGGAAAGAGTGGTTTCCATTCTGCCCCGAGCGCCACAAATCGCACGGTAACTTGCTATAATTATGGCCGTCCAGTCCACGTTAATTTGGAGTGCAATTTTCCGCCGTTGAAGTGTCACACTTGTGGACAGATGGGACATAGAGCGGCTTATTGTTCCGAACCAAATCAGACTTTGGACACTCGGTGTAATATCCGGATTTATTATTGTGTATTTCATCTGTATTTGAACCCTGTATTATTCGAAATTATGATCTCGATAATTGGAGTATGATATTTCTCACATTTGTATCCTTGTACATAAGTATAACAACATGCAAAATTTCTCATGCAAACTCGTGATAGCGCACGCTAATAATGTAGCTTAACGTGCATTATCGGGCTACAACTAGCGCACGCTACGAATGAAGAATTGCGTGCGCTAGGCAGTCAATTATTGAGATAGACGGCTAGCACATGCGCCAGTCGGACATGGGTCCGGATAAGATTCCCACGGGCGGAACTGGACAGTTTTGGAGTCAACGCTTATTAGCATGCGCTAAGGAAAGTAGGATAGCGTGCGCTAATCAGCTAATGTGCAGAAACTTTATTTAAGGGACAACACTCCATTCCTTATGGTTCCCTTCACTCGTCTTCATTACTTGATAGTCCATAGAGCCTATTATTCTCCTTAAACACACTTAGACCACCTCTACTTGATCATTGGAGATTGAATGTCACTTGTGATTGATTGTTGAAGTTGAGAAACACCTTGGATTGGCATACAAACAATCAGAGCTGGTTTCTACCTTTTTAACTTGGTGTTTCCTTCATCTTAAGGTATGTTAATTCTTTCTCCAGCTGTATATTCATGTTCTGAAGAGTTAGATGATTCATGCTATCAAGATATTGAGTTCCATTAATGAATTATTCAACAAACATCATGTTTAGAAGTGGGAATGATTATGCCTATAATACCGTCGTTGAAACCTCGTTGTTGGAATTGTTAGTTCACCTTCAAGATGAGGTCTGAATGTATAAATGACAAGGAACCTAGTGCATCAACTTGAGATCACGAACTTCACATAAGAATGATAATCGAGTTTGAATATAAAAGTTGTGATGGTATTCATTTCCTTGAAATTCAAAGATGTTTGAATCCGTAAGATCATTCATAAGTTTATGAACATGACATGTAGATGGATAACGTACGTTAATCACTGAGGAGTTTGTAAGTTTTATCACTGTTAGAACAAGTCTGCTGCCCATCAGTGAAACTTCCATGCACGCTTAGCGTACGCTAAGCTATGTGAATTAACGTACGCTATCGAGCGTGTTTAACGTATGCTAGTCTTGGAACTTAGCATGCGTTATATCATCAGACGAGTCAATAGACTGATCAGTGCGGTACTGACCATGCATGGTTAGCGTACGCTAGGATGCGTATAATTGCGTGTGCTAACGAGTAGCCTTAACGTATGCTAGATAGGATACGTAGCGTGCGTTAAGCAACACAGACAGATTTCATTTTAAGAACTCCCGACCGTAATTTGGATTGTTAGATGTTCGTTCGACTTGAGATGAATTCTATATTATTTATTTTGTTAAGATTCGAGCTTAGCAACGTGATTGATCGAAGGGGACGTCCTTCGAGTATTTTGATATTCGTGGAAGTTGTATTCTTCTCATCGAACCGAGGCAAGTACTCTAATTAGAATTGTTTATATTATGACAAGTTATATTATGATTGCATTGTGTATATGTGTTGTGATTAAATGTTCACCATACGTTGATCCGACGGGAATCATCATGGGAATCTATAGCTGTGTGCGCTGGATCATTAGACAGGTAGTTCCACCATGCGTTGGTCCGACGAGATCATCATGGCAATCTATAGCTGTGTGCGCTGGATCGTTGGAATACCATCAGTATGTTGAGACTGTTGTGATGTGATAAGTGTTGTTGTTATTTCTCGTTGGAGAAACTTGTTATGATAATTGTTGATTACATCACTGTTGTATGATTATTGTACTTGTACTAGCATCGTTGTGCTAACCCCTTCGGGGGTGAACATTTGCTTATGTTCATGATCCAGGAGAGCAGGCAAACAACCACTAGAGTTGCATGACGACGAGGGTGCAGAGTGATGTTCCGGCCGGGTTTATTGCCTGTTGTTGGTTATTTTAATAAGTACTCGAGTACGTCGTAATTTGTGATTTTTGGATTTTAGTGGTGTATTAATATTCTCCTTTTGGGTATTTGTATTTTCGGTATCGAACCAGAAACTGTCGCAATGTATTTTCAGTGATTTCATAATTTGGGATCTGTCATTGTCTTTTCATTTATTTAGCCTTGTAAATTCTTATGTAAAGGATTTACGGCGCTGTAATATTCCTGAATATATCGGGGGTGTTATAGAATATGGTATCAGAGCTAAGATTATGGATATTTTGGCCATTGGATTAAAATAGGGGCCGTACACGTCTTTTGAGATAACCGGTCGTGAATAACATCACTGTACTGCCTACGTCTTCGTGCGAACAGTGGTTGTAAGTTCCTAAACTCTATCTCATCCTTTACATGTTGTATCTCTTTATACTTGAACATTAGAACGATATTGTTTCCTGTATATTGAATATTTATGCTTTCAGTATGTTGAGAGGCAGACGTGGACGTGGTCGTGGTCGCGGACGCAGGGAATGCCGAAAGAGAAGCTTCTCCTTCTAACCAGGCCAGCCACAACTCAGGCGAGCCACATAGATCTATTAATAATGAACCGGAACCTGCTGTGCCCGAAATCCTTCGTTAGGTGGTGAACCAGATGACTCAATTCGCCCAGGTCGTGGACCGGATGCAGGTGGTGGTGGGATTACAGCAGGGAGATAGACAACAAGGGATCCCAAACATGGGAAATCGAGGTGATCGATGGCTGTAAGAGGTGGCAAAGATGCAACCACCCAAATTCGACGGCTTTTCTGAGACTCCCACATGGGACCATTGGTTGAAGGAATTGGAGAAAATTTTTGCCGGAATTAATTGCCCAGATGACCGGAGAGCCTCTATTGCTCAGTACTTTCTGATAGGGGAAGCATCCGAGTGGTGGGAAGCCATCCGGCCTGTAGATCATGATGCTGACTGGACAGAATTTAAATTGATGATGGAAGCTCAGTACTGCCCTCGTCCTGTGAGGGAAGCCAAAGTTCGGGAGTTTTTCTCCACTCAGCCATCAGACGAACCTGTATCCCAGAAAATTAAGACGTTTAACCAGCAGTTGGCATTCGTTCGACATCTAGTCAGAACAGATGCAGAAATGATGATCCATTTTGATATGAGAATGAAACCAGAAATCCAGAGGTACATGTCCGGTTTTGAATGTACCACTCTCCGTCAGTACCAGGATAAGGCGTTGGCGTATGAGATCAAGGAAGCAGCAATGGAGAAGTTTGCAGAATTCAAGAAGCAGAAAGTCTCTGGTAGTTTCACAGAGCACAAGAGCAGTGGGCCCCGCAAGGCCCAGTCATCCTTTCACCCTTTCAAGAAACCTCCGCACCCATCTAAGAGCGGAAAGAATTTTGGAACAATGTCAGCCACGACGGATACAGCTAGGAGGTGCTTTAACTGTGGTCGCCCAGACCACCTTTGGCGTGATTGTTTGCGCACTCCAGTTATATGTTTGGATTGCGGACAGGAAGGGCCCTGTGCATCGTTTTGCAAGGATGCCACCAAGTTTAATGGAACCCGTACATCACAGCCAGTTCAGAAGGAAGCTAGTATCCAACAGACGCAGCAAAGTGTTCAGATGCCTCAGAATATTGGCCACGAACGAGGCAGAGGACAGTGGGACCGAAAGGGTAAATCGAGTGCCAGATCTGTTCCCCCACGTCTGTACGAGATGAGGAGAAGAGACAATCAGTATGCTGTTGTCGCATCAGGTTCAGATTCTTTCCCATCCAGTTAGCGTTTTATTCGATATGGGATCTACGCATTCATTTATATCCTTATCTTGTGTAAATCGTTTGAATATTTCTGGTTTTCATAATTGTGAACCTTATGTTGTTGGTTTACCGAGTGGAGAGAGAATTGTTCTGTATCGTTTGGAGGCAGAGAGTGGCTCTCAAATCTGATTGTGATAGAAATGCAAGGAGACGACCTGATACTCGGAGCTATTGTCAACTACCGAAGGAGGAATATCTCGCTGATCGCTGACGATGGTTCCGAAATATTGTTTGAAGGATGGAAACCAGGAAGCTTAGGAAAGTTGATCAAGGCGATGAAAGGTGTCAAATTGTTGAAACAGGGCTGTACCGGATACTGGTGCTATGCAATGAAGAAAGAAGACGAAAATGTGGAACTTTCATCCATTCCTGTTGTGAACGAATTTTTGGATGTATTTCCTAACGAGTTACCTGGACTACCTCCACGACGGGATGTAGAATTCACCATTGAGCTCGAACCCGGAGCTACACCAATTTCTAAAGCACCGTATCGTATGGCACCTACTGAGATGTACGAACTGAAAAAGCAGCTGGAGGAGTAACTGGACAAAGGCTATATCCAGCCAAGCATTTCGCTCTAGGGAGCGCCAGTTCTTTTTGTCCGGAAGAAGGATGGATCGCTTCGACTGTGTATTGACTATCGAGAGCTGAACAAAATGATGATTAAGAACAAGTACCCATTGCCACGGATTGATGATTTGTTTGATTAGTTGCAAGGAGCAACAGTATTTTCTAAAATCGATCTGAGATCAAGACACCATCAACTGAGGATTAAGGAATCTGATGTTCCGAAATCAGCATTCAGAACTCGTTACGGATATTATGAGTTTGTAATGATGCCATTTGGTCTCACTAATGCACCTGTTGTATTCATGCAATTGATGAACCGAGTGTTCATCAAATATTTAGATAAATTTGTGGTCGTGTTCATTGATGACATTCTGGTGTATTCTAAGAGCCCGGAAGAGCATGCACAGTATTTACGAATTGTGTTAGACCTATTGAGAAATGAACAATTGTACGCCAAACTCTCTAAGTGTGAATTCTGTCTAAAGGAAGTAATGTTCCTCGGTCATGTGGTATCAGCTGAAGGAGTCCGAGTAGATCCTCAGAAGATCGAAGCGGTTATGGATTGGAAGCCTCCAAAGAACGTGAAAGAAGTCCGGAGTTTCTTAGGACTTGCTGGGTATTATCGTCGGTTTGTGGAAGGGTTTTCCAAAATTTCCCACCCACCTACTCGACTACTGCAGAAAACACAAAAGTTTGAGTGGAACAAGTTGTGCCAGAATAGCTTTGATGAATTGAAGAAGAGATTGACGACAACACCGATTTTAACACTTCCACAAGGAACTGGAGGATTCATAGTTTACAGTGGTGCTTCGAACCAAGGACTCGGATGTGTCTTGATACAGAATGATAAGGTGATCGCTTATGCGTCACGACAGCTGAAATCTTATGAAGTGAATTACCCGACACATGATTTGGAGCTAGCAGCAGTAGTTTTTGCTTTGAAAATCTGGAGGCATTACGTGTTCGAGACTCACTGTCAGATCTTTACGGATCACAAGAGTCTCAAATATATCTTTAGTCAGAAAGAGTTGAACATGCGGCAAAGGAGATGGCTGGAACTTATTAAAGATTATGACTTGGATATTCTTTATCATCCAGGCAAAGCAAATGTAGTAGCCGATGCACTTAGCCGCAAACCTGTTTCTATCCAGATGCTGGAGACTCTGACCTCCCAGCTCAGCATTCAACGAGAGATGATTCGAGAAGGAATTGAAGTGTGGTTACAAAGAGTCCAAGGACAGCTGTGCGTGATGGAATTAACTTCATCATTAACCGAAGAAATCAAATCTATGCAGGCAGAAGATCCTCTGATGATTCGGTTATGTGATGAAGTGATCAATGGAAAGGCCCCCGGATTCGTAATTCATGATGATGGAGTTTTGAGATTTCAGAACCGACTCTGCATTACCAATGTCGATGTTCTGAAACAAACGATTATGAAGGAAGCTCACAGCTCGCCCTATTCTATCCACCCGGGCACCAGTAAGATGTACAAAGACTTGAAGCAGAATTTCTGGTGGGGCAACATGAAGAAATATGTAGCGGACTATGTTTCGAAATGCTTGACTTGTCAGCAGGTTAAGATCGAGCATCAACGACCTGCCGGGATGTTGAAGCCGCTCCTGATTCCTGAATGGAAGTGGGAGGACATATCAATGGACTTTATCACTAGTATGCCGAGAGCCAAGACAGGAATGAACATGATTTGGGTGATAGTTGATCGTTTAACCAAATCAGCTCATTTTCTAGGCATTAAGGACACGTGGGGACTAGAGAGGTTGGCACGAGTATTTATTTCAAATATAGTCCGATTGCATGGGACGCCGAAGACCATTATTTCTGACCGAGACAGTTGCTTTGTATCGCATTTTTGGAAAGCAGTTCATAAGGCCTTGGGAACCGAATTGAACTTCAGTACAACTTATCACCCGCAGACTGATGGACAATCCGAGAGGACTATTCAAATGGTGGAAGATATGCTGAGGGCTTGTGCCTTATATTGGTCAACTGATTGGGAAGTTCATCTACCGTTGATTGAATTTACCTACAACAATAGTTGGCATGCTTCCATTAAGATGGCACCGTTTGAGGCATTATATGGGAGGAGATGCAGATCGCCCCTATGTTGGGACGATTGATCAGACTTGATCAGGACAGAACCTGAATTGATCGTGCAGACACGAGAGAAAATAGCCTTGATTCCTGAAAGTCTGTTGACCGCCCAGAGTCGACAGAAATCTTATGCAGACGTACGCCGTCGCCCATTGGAGTTCAGTACTGGAGACCACGTACTTTTAAAGGTTTCTCCTACTCGGGGAATCTTTCGTTTTGGAAGGAAGGGAAAGCTGAGTCCAATATATATCGGACCATTCGAGATCCTTGAGAGAGTTGGAGAGTTGGCATACAGATTGGCATTACCGCCGTCATTGAGCCATGTTCATAATATGTTCCACGTATCCCAGTTACGGAGATATATACCGGATCCTAGTCATGTCATTGATTTCGGCGAGATCGAAGTCACTCGGGATGGAATATTGGAAGAAAGACCAGTCAAGATACTCGAGAGTCGAGTTAAGCAATTGTGGAACAAACCAATCGTTTTGGTCAAAGTTCAGTGGTCACGCCACGGGGTGGAAGAAGACACTTGGGAAATGGAAGATAACATGAAGTCCAGATATCCAGAGTTATTTTCGTCTTGAGTTTCGGGACGAAACTCCTTTTTAGTAGGAGAGTATGTAATATCCGGATTTATTATTGTGTATTTCATCTGTATTTGAACCCTGTATTATTCGGAATTATGATCTCGATAATTGGAGTATGATATTTCTCACATTTGTATCCTTGTATATAAGTATAACAACATGCAAAATTTCTCATGCAAACTCGTGATAGCACACGCTAATAATGTAGCTTAACGTGTGTTATCGGGCTACAACTAGCGCACGCTACGAATGAAGAATTGCGTGTACTAGGCAGTCAATTATTGAGCTAGATGGCTAGCACATGCGCCATCCGGACATGGGTCCGGATGAGATTCCCACGGGTGTAACTGGACAGTTTTGGAGTCAACTCTTATTAGCATGCGCTAAGGAAAGTAGGATAGCGTGCGCTAATCAGCTAATGTGCAGAAACTTTATTTAAGGGACAACAACACTCCATTTCTTCTGGTTCCCTTCACTCGTCTTCATTACTTGATAGTCCACAGAGCATATTATTCTCCTTAAACACACCTAGACCACCTTTACTTGATCATTGGAGATTGAATGTCACTTGTGATTGATTGTTGAAGTTGAGAAACACCTTGGATTGGCATACAAACAACCAGAGCTGGTTTCTACCTTTTTAACTCGGTGTTTCCTTCATCTTAAGGTATGTTAATTATTTCTCGAGCTGTAGATTCGTGTTCTGAAGAGTTAGATGAATCATGCTATCAAGATATTGAGTTCCATTAATAAATTATTCAACAAACATCATGTTTAGAAGTGGGAATGATTATGCCTATAATATCGTCGTTGAAACCTCGTTGTTGGAATGGTTAGTTCACCTTCAAGATGAAGTCTGAATGTATAAATGACAAGGGAATCTAGTGCATCAACTTGAGATCACGAACTTCACATAAGAATGATAATCGAGTTTGAATATAAAAGTTGTGATGGTATTCATTTCCTTGAAATTCAAAGATGTTTGAATCCGTAAGATCATTCATAAGTTTGTGAACATGACATGTAGATGGATAACGTACGTTAATCACTGAGGAGTTCATAAGTTTTATCACCGTTAGACTGCCCAGCAGTGAAACTGGCATGCACGCTTAGCGTACGCTAAGCTATGTGAATTAACGTACGCTATCGGGCGTGTTTAGCGTACATTAGTCTTGGAACTTAGCGTGCGTTATATCATCAGACGAGTCAATAGACTGATTAGTGAGGTACTGACCGTGTATGGTTAGCGTACGCTAGGCTGCGTATAATTGCATGCGCTAACGAGTAGCCTTAACGTACGCTAGATAGGATACGTAGCGTGCGATAAGCAAGACAGACAGATTTCATTTTAAGAACTCCCGACCGTAATTTGGATTGTTAGATGTTCGTTAGACTTGAGATGAATTCTATATTATTTCTTTTGTTAAGGTTCGAGCTTAGCAACGTGATTGATCGAAGGGGACGACCTTCGAGTATTTTGATATTCGTGGAAGTTGTATTCTTGTCATCGAACCGAGGCAAGTACTCTAATTAGAATTGTTTATATTATGACAAGTTATATTGTGATTGCATTGTGTATATGTGTTGTGATTAAATGTCCACCATGCGTTGATCCGACGGGAATCATCATGGGAATCTATAGCTGTGTGCACTGGATCATTAGATAGGTAGTTCCACCATGCGTTGGTCCGACAGGATCATCATGGGAATCTATAGCTGTGTGCGCTGGATCGTTGGAATACCATCAGTATGTTGAGACTGTTGTGATGTGATAAGTGTTGTTGTTATTTCTCGTTGGAGAAACTTGTTATGATAATTGTTGATTACATCACTGTTGTATGATTATTGTACTTGTACTAGCATCGTTATGCTAACCCCTTCGAGGGTGAACATTTGCTTATGTTCAGGATCCAGGAGAGCAGGCAAACAACCACTGGAGTTGCATGACGACGAGGGTGCAGAGTGATGTTCTGGCCGGGTTTATTGTCTGTTGTTGGTTTTAATAAGTACTCGAGTACATCTTAATTTGTGATTTTTGGATTTAAGTAGTGTATTAATATTCTCCTTTTGGGTATTTGTATTTTCGGTATCGAACCAGAAACTGTCGTAATGTATTTTCAGTGATTTCATAATTTGGTATCTGTCATTGTCTTTTCATTTATTTATCCTTGTAAATTCTTATGTAAAGGATTTACGGCGCTGTAATATTCCTGAATATATCGGGGGTGTTACACTCGGGCTTCTGCCCCAACACCATTTGACCAAGGCGTTAATCAGCGGCATTCTTTTAGTCAATCTCAGCAGAGTTACGGCAGGGGCCTGGGATGAGGTCAGAACACTGGAGAGAGAGACTCTAGCGTCAGTTCGGTACAACCACGGGTCTACGAGATGCGTCGAACAGACGAACCCAATGCAACGGTGGATTCAGGTACCATTCATATTTTATCTCATCCAGTTCGTGTGCATTTTGATACGGGTGCTACACATTCTTTTATTTCCTTGGAGTGTGTACGCCTTTTGAATATAACTTGTATGACTGCTTGCGATCCCTTCATTGTGAAACTACCCAGCGGGGATAGAATTGTGGGAAACCGGGAGATTAAATATTTTTCGGTGATTATATCCGGTATGGAATGGTTATCGAATCTGATTGTAGTTGATATGGTAGGCGAGGACGTGATCCTCGACGAGGATTGGCTTGATAGTCACCAAGCGATTATGAATTACCATACTAAGGTTATCACCATGATGACTAAAGACGGATCCGAGTACTCATTTTTGGGACGTAAGTCGGGCCAATCCAAGTTACTTATCAGCGTCATGAAGGCCGTAAAACTTTTAAATAAAGGTTGTACGGGCTATTGGTGTTATGCCTTGAAAATGGAAGAGAACGAAGTCGATTTCCCTTCGATCCCGGTTGTTAACGAGTATCCCGATGTTTTTCCAGACGATCTCCTGGGATTACCGCCAGATCGTGAGATAGAATTTTCAGTGGACTTAGAGCCAGATGCGGCTCCGATTTCTAAGGCACCTTATCGTATGGCGCCTTCTGAGATGCAAGAATTAAAGAATCAGTTGGGAGAACTTCTGGAATGAGGGTACATCAGACCGAGCGATTCGCCTTGGGGCGCACCTATTCTTTTCGTGAGGAAGAAGGATGGTTCACTACGTTTGTGCATCGACTACCGTGAGCTGAACAAAGTAACCATCAAGAACAAATACCCTTTGCCTCGCATAGACGATTTATTTGATCAGTTGCAGGGGGCTGCAGTTTTCTCGAAAATTGATTTAATATCAGGGTATTATCAACTCAGGGTGAGAGAGTCTAACATTCCGAAGACGGCATTTCGGACGAGATATGGGCATTATGAATTTGTAGTTATGCCTTTTGGGTTGACTAATGCACCGGCAGTATTCATGCAGTAAATGAATGAGATTTTCATCGAGTATCTCGACAGGTGTGTAGTCGTCTTTATTGACGACATTTTGATATATTCTCGAGATAAAGAGGAACATGCCCAACACTTGCGTTTGGTACTAGACATTTTGAGAACCGAGCACCTCTATGCAAAATTCTCAAAATGTGAGTTCTGGTTGGAAGAAGTTATGTTTCTCGGCCATGTGATTTCGGCCGAAGGGGTTCGTGTAGACCCACAGAAGATTGAGGCAGTGCTAGATTGGGCACCGCCTAAAAATGTTAAGGAAGTTCGTAGCTTTTTGGGCCTTGCTGGGTTTTACCGTCGGTTTTATCGAGGGGTTCTCGAAACTCGCTCGGCCGCTTACAAAATTACTCCAGAAAACGGAAAAGTTTGTTTGGACGACGGAGAGACAACAGAGCTTCGATGAGCTGAAGAGACTCTTGACTTCATTGCCGATTTTAGCTTTACCACATGGTAGTGAGGGCTTTGCGGTTTATAGTGACGCTTCGGGTCAAGGTCTTGGCTGTGTGCTTATGTAGCATGATAAGACGATAGCTTTTGAGTCACGACAATTAAAGCCGTATGAGATGAATTATCCTACTCACGATTTGGAGTTGGCCGCAATTGTCTTCGCACTCAAGATTTGACAGCATTACTTGTATGGTTCTCCGTGTCGGATTTATACCGATCACAAGAGCCTGAAGTATATTTTCAGTCGGAAAGAGCTGAATATGAGGTAGAGACGTTGGTTAGAGTTGATTAAAGATTACGATTTGGAAATTCTTTACCACCCCAGAAAAGCCAATGTCGTCGCAGATGCCTTGAGCCGCAAATCGACATCTCTTCAAATGCTCAAGGTTCTTACATCTCAGACGAAGATTCATCAGGATTTAATCAAGCAAGGGATAGAAGTTTGGCTTCAACGAGTACAAGGACAATTGTGTACTCTAGAAATTACTTTGTCCTTGGTGGACGACATCAAAGGGAAACAGTGGAGTGACCCGATGATCTCTTAACTGAAGGAAGATGTAATTAAAGGAAAAGCTCGTCGCTTTATGGTTCACGAGGATAGTATTCTGAGATTTCAGGGCAGGCTTTGTGTTTCGAATGATCTAGAGTTGAGGCAGAGAATTCTCCTAGAAGCCCATGCTACGCCTTACTCAATCCACCCCAGAATGAGTAAGATGTTTAAGGACTTGAAACAAAATTTTTGGTGGAACAACATGAAGAAGGATGTCACAGAATTTGTACTACGGTGCTTGACATGTCACAGAATTCGAACATCAATGACAGCGGGGTTGTTAAATCCGCTTCCCATTCTCGAGTGGAAGTGGGAAGACATCTCTATAGATTTCATCACTGGCATGCCGAGAACTAGGGCTAGAATGAATATGATTTGGGTAATCATTGATCGGTTGACCAAGTCTGCACACTTCTTGGGTATTAAGGATACTTGGGGGCCGGATAGATTGGCTCGAACTTTTATAGCTGAGATCATAAGATTGCACGGTGCCCCCAAGACCATTATTTCTGATCGAGACGGTCGTTTCGTATCGCATTTTTGGCAGGCCGTTCATCAGGCTTTGGGTACTGAGTTGAGGTTGAGCACTTCCTTTCATCCTCAGTTAGACGATCAATAGAGAGGACGATTCAGACGTTGGAAGATATGTTGCGAACTTGTACCTTAGATTAGAGTAATGATTGGGAGCTTCACTTGCCGTTGATCGAGTTTGCCTATAATAATAGTTGGCATCCGTCGATCAAAATGGCACCATTCGAGGCACTTTATGGTAGGCGATGTAGGTCGCCATTATGTTGGTACGAGGCTTCAGAACTAATTGGAACGGAACCGGATATGTTGATGGAGACTAAGGAAAAGATTTCTATTATCCAGGACTGATTGCTGACTGCCCAGAGCCGTCAGAAATCTTATGCTGACACTCATCATCGACCCTTGGAGTTCGAAGTGGGGGATCATGTCTTACTCAAGGTGTCGGCGAGCAGAGGGATTTTCCACTTCGGGAAAAAGGGGAAACTTAGTCCGAGGTATTTCGGACCTTTCGAGATCTTAGACAGGGTTGGATATTTAGCATATCGCTTGGCGTTTCCTCCATCTTTGAGTCACGTCCATAGTGTTTTTTATGTGTATCAGTTGAGAAAGTACGTGCCGGATCCGAGTCACATTATCGACTATAGTGAGATTGACGTAGCCGAGGATATTTCCTTTCCGGAGAGACCCGTGAAGATCCTTAAGCGTCGCGAGAAACAACTTCGGCATAACACCATTCCACTGGTTAAAGTGCAATGGTCGAGACATGGAGTCGAGGAGGCTAATTGGGAAACGGAAGAGAAGATACGGTCGGAGTACCCCGAACTTTTTATTTCTTAAGTTTCGGGACGAAACTTCTTTTTAGAGGGGGATAATGTAATACCTGTACTTTTATTGACTGTTTGACCTTGCCGTTTTTCTTATTTCGTCGCTCTGTAAACTCTTGGTGATGTTGCCGATATTGTTATAGAGCTTCATATCTTGTTTGGATCACAATCGTGTTGTTTAGACCTTGCGGTAGTGTTCTGGGTCAGAGAAATAGCACACGCTAGGCTTAGGCTAACGCACGCTAATTTTTCTTGAGTAGCGCACGCTAGCCTTGAGCCATAGCGCGCGCTAAGGGATCAGTCAGTCGAGAACCCGAACTTATCTTTTACGGGTCGCGATTCGCACGCTATTCGTGATCAGTAGCGCGCGCTAACATCCGTCCGTAGCGCATGCTAATGGGCTGGTTGGCAGAGGCAGTGAGGTTGTCAGGTTTTCTGGACTATCAAGTAACGTATGCTAGTCTTTGGATAGCGCACACTATAAGATCTGCGTAGCGCTAGGGCTGGCAATTTTCGGCACGACACGAAAACACGACACGGACCGACACGAAATTAATGGGTTAGTGTCAAGCCTTATTGGGTTCGTGTTCTTATCAGGTTGACCCAATAAGGACACGATAATTTCGGGTCGGGTTCGGGTTGGGTTCGGGTCGGGTTCGTAACCGTTATAATTTATTTTTTAATAAATATTTATTAAAAAAATAAATATTTAATAAATATTTAATAAATAATTTTTTACTAATTTATTTCTTTTAGACTTTTTGTTGAGGTTTATAATTCTTATTGTTTCTTATCATTTTTTGTTAGTATTTATAGGTTATCAGGTTGTTATCGTGTTGAAACAAGTTTTAACGTGTCGTGTCGTTATCGTGTTGCTATCGTGTCGGGTCAACACGAATTCAATCGTGTTTTTATCGTGTTCGTGTCGTGTTCGGGTCGTGTTCGGGTTTGACCTTATCAGGTCGGGTTCGTGTTCGGATTTAGGGAATCCTTATCAGGTCGTGTTCGGGTTTGACCTTAACAGGTCGGGTTGTTATCAGGTCAACCCGATAACGACCCGACCCGCACGATTTGCCACCCCTACGTAGCGCACGCTAAGCCATAGTGGTAGCGCATGCTAAGACTCGAGCAGGGCAGAGGATAGTAGGTCCTGGACTCCAGTTTCTGGACACCATTTTTGGCTAGCGCATGCTAAGATAAGGCGATTAGCGCACGCTAACGGGGCCGGCAGAAGCCACTGGACTACCCGGTGACGTCGCTAGCGCACGCTAATAAAGTAGGCGTAGCGTGCGCTAGACTGGGCGGGTATATATTGGACAGTTGACTTCCATTTCATCATTTTCCATCCTTTTCACTTATTTTAGACGGGAGAAGCTCGGGAGAGGCGATTTTGGGCGATTGGAAGTGATTCTTCTTCAGACAACAACATATTGGGTTGGAGGACAAAGATTTCACAACATCTAACCATCCTAACGTCCAAATCAAGGTAAAAATCCTTAGAACACTATTTTTTTTGGGAATTTTGGGGGTTTTCCTAGATTCGTCCGATTTATCCGTTTTGAAGATTGAGGACATTGAGATTATGATGTACCTATTCCTCATACATGTTTTTCCCATGATTTTACGGATTGGATTGTGCTGTTTTCGGAATTGTGAGAGTTTGGGTGAATTTCCAAACTCTAGTTGTTTACCCTTGTATTTTCGTGAATCGTAAGCGGGTTTCGGGAGTTTCTTCGTGAATTATGAGTATGGATTATTGATTATCATGCCCCTTATGAATTGTTTAGGTGCCGGAAGCGCGTTCTTGGACCTACCGAACTCATACTCTTTTCCATTCAATTTCTCGATGTCTCAAAGGCAAGTATATATTTATGATTGTACGTTCTCGACTTTGAAAGTAAGATATATGATTTGCATGTTTATTTATATCCACTTTGGGGCGGTCCGACAGGTCCCTTGGGGGTTTCGTAGCCTTTGGTGCGATTCCACGGATAATTTGGGTTAACCACTCTGGGGCGGGCCGACGGGTCCCCTGAGGGTTCTGTAGCCTTTGGTGCGGTTCCATGGTTGATCATGTATGCATTGTTGTGATGCTATGAGATGTAGTTATTACGAAATACTAGTCTTGAATTGATGAATTGACGATTACCTTTACTTTATTGTCGAGGAGTATTGTGTTTCATACTTGGTATACTTGCACTAGCTATTCGACGGCTAACCCCTTTATGGGGTAAATACTTTTCATGTATTTCAGGTTCCAGGAGAGCGGATAGGCAGGTATCGGGTCGGCATGAAGATGATGGGCAAACGTGATACTGTGTCTTTCCTCTGGTTATCTTTTGTGTTTCTCCATTCAGTGTGGTTGTACTGGAATGGTTATTGAATACTCGAGTATTGTTTTCCAATTTCCTTGGTGTTCCGGCCTGTGTTTGCCGAGGTATTGATTTGTGTTGTGATGCCTTTGGATATATTGAATATGTTTTGAATACCCTTTATAT
Source organism: Orobanche coerulescens (assembly GCA_033398695.1). Taxonomy (NCBI): domain Eukaryota; kingdom Viridiplantae; phylum Streptophyta; class Magnoliopsida; order Lamiales; family Orobanchaceae; genus Orobanche; species Orobanche coerulescens. The sequence goes on along the minus strand of CM065809.1, from coordinate 39,048,848 downwards.
TGTTCTTCATTCCATTGTATGTAGACCTTTTCGGTCAAAATTTATAGTTCCGCGTCTGATTAGCCTTGTGGGTCCCACGGTGGGGTTCACGACGCTGTAATATTCTCGGAATAACTTGGGGGTGTTACATTTCGGTATTAGCGCTGTTGTGCGGAAGCGCAAATATAAAGTGCGGAAAATAAATTGACACAAGGATTTATAGAGGTTCATCCAAACGTGCCTACGTCCACTCTCTGTTATCTTTTTCCATAGGCTTAAGTTATAAACCTATGCACCTCTCTTCTATCGGCCGAGAGATTACCGTTAGAAGCTCGTCTTCTATCGGTCCGTGTAAACCTTTCAATCTCTCTTCTATCGGTCGAGATATTACCGTGTGTACTTGTGTTTTTGTCGGTCCAAGTTAAACCATTTTCCTTTTCTATTGGACAAGTAATCAACCACTCTAGCTTTCTATGGGTACTAGATAAACCTCACTAAGATAGCGATTGCGATTCTAACAATGCCGGATCCTTGATCCTAATAACACCGAATCCAATCGTATCTTTTCTTTTACCCCTCACGTACGTGTTGAATGTATAAACAGTCAAACTAACAATATAAGCTCAATATCACAACAACAATATAATGTATATGAATATCAGATCAATGTCTTGATTGCTTGAAGTTGTTGTATGGTTTGATACCAAGGATGTGGTCTTTATAGCCTTCTTCATCAAACTAGCCGTTGCTGACCGTTGACTTGCTAGCGTGCGCTAGCTCTTCTTTTTAGCGTGCGCTATCGCGCATTGTTGCCTGTTATGTACGTAATGTACTGCATGTAGCGTACGTTAATGTCTTTCAGTTTCAGTCCAGTGGCTACTATCCATGACAATTAGCGTGCGCTAACATTTACTTGTAGCGTGCGCTAATCTTGCATCATTGCATGCGTCATATATCCGTTTATACTTTTTGACTTTACATCAGAATCTTCCCAACGGATTGATTGACTTGAATTCAAAATGCTATTTAGCGTCCGCTAAATATCATCAGTAGCGTGCACTATGTCTTACTTCACTGCATACGTCATTATGTGTTTGAATGTCTTCACAACGGTAATATGGACTTCGATAGCGTGCGTTGGTATTCATGAGTAGCGTGCGCTATCTTCACCAGATGACTTGTCTTCAGGTAACTTCGAACTCATCTGATATGTAGGTAACTCTCGTTAGCGTGTGCTATCCTTGATATTTAGCGTGCGCTAATTTTGTATTTTGTCTAGCTTTCTGCGTCCTTGTACGCTTTGTTGTTTTGCTTCGCCTCTTTGTTGTTTTTCTTTGTTTAGCAATTTAATCATCAAAACACTATTTATGAATATGTGGAATAAATATTCCAACATCGGTGTCTCAGAAAAACCATCTAATTTTGGCGGTTGCATCTTCGCCACCTCCTGTAGCCATCGGTCTCCTCGATTTCCCAAGTATGGGATGCCTTGTTGTCTTTCTCTCATGGCTCATAAAGAACATACCGTATTCGGCGGGTCAGGCACTTGCACAAGTCACACGTGACACGAAGGTTTCTTGATGCTAGTTCAATCTACAATGACTCAAAAGAAAATGACTCTCCGATACCATCTTCTGTAATACCCTGAAAATGGCGGCTATTACAGTGCCGTGGACCCCCAGGGACCCAACAGGCGATATCAAAACATAATTTAAACAACCCATAAATGTGATACCGAACCACAATATAAATCATAACCCCGAGTAGGATCTTATACCGTATATATAGACTTATACAACAATACACATGATCCAAATCCGGTATAAACCATATGGAGATGGAATATACCCAAAACAATAACAATACAATCGTCCGAATTCTTATAAATTGAAAAAGACATAAAATTTCACAGTTTATACATAACTGGCCAACAAAAGACTCGGGCCCCCCGAACTAGCATTCTTCAATACCCTTCACTGTCATCGTGCTCTTCCTGTGCCTTGCCCTTTCCTCGCCCTGAAATATAAGTATTTCGCCTAAACCACAGGGTCAGCTATGCATGATAATAATTCTCATGACATTATATAATTCATATATATATGATCTCAATGAAACAACCGACTACTGAACATACCCCTCGGGCGTATGAATAGTCAGTCTTAAACTATCGAACATATCCAATTGTACACGGAATATGAACGACCGATCAACGTGGCTCAATACGGACGTCACAGTACACCTGATCCGGAAATGTGTCTGTGCACATGTCCACCCCGTATACGGAATACATAATATATGTGGGACAATGTACCTAATTAGCCTCACGAACTACGTCTTGTGTGCTTGGTCCAATGCAGAAATATCCACTCATGATCATCATGTGCCCGGCTAAAAATCCTACATATAACTAATCGGCACACAGATATGACTCCAGAGATGTCACGATACAACATGACAATGAAACTCAACAAATTACACATTCACCCAAGAATCGAGAGGACTCACGAAAGTGACAACAATGCTCAATGATACCAATGGTATCAAAGGCGATAGACTTGGGAATATGATCCCACCACGAAACGGTAATACAATCAAGAATGGCATCGCATCATGAATCACAGATTCATAGAGCATCACGTATACACGAAACGTATAATATTCAGAAGAATTCAATCATCATTATAACCAAGCAAGACAACTTGCCTCAATACGTAGACGAGAATACTCCTTCCTTGACAACGAACAGACGGTCCTTGATAATAGTTACTCGAACAATCAACCTTGAATGAAGTACAATTCATTCAATAACATATTCACATAACCCTCGATATCTAGTTTAACGAAATGATATCCTAAATTCAATTCGATTAGTTCAACTATCTCGATATATATCTCAAAATTCCATTTCAAGAACTCATATTAACCTCAATTCCTTCTCATGATCGATTATTATTCCAAGATGTTCTTAATTACTCGTATAGTTCTAATGGATAAGAATTATCAAGAACAATCACAAAGTAATCCTTCGCTAATATCATTATGCCGATAAAACTTCCTAAGAACATCATCAACATTTTGAAAGTGATAATCTAAACAACTTTGTTTCATCAATTCATTAAGTTCTTCAAGAACACACCATCATCATGAGGATTACTCAATTATTATCATCATCCGTACGAACCCGGTTCCATGCTTGGAGAATCATCTCTAAGCTCATCATCTTAGAATTCACCTAGTCTAGGTTGTGATATAATCAAGTTATTCATTACAAGAACATCACGAAACTATTATCAAGTTGAGTTAAAATCTCTGCAATTATAACCATATGTTGATATATACAAGGTTCAACAAAAAAGGAATCGATGAAGAACCTAAGTTCATTTCGACCAAAATCCTCCTAAGCATGATGTTCGATTCATATAATGTTAACAATTCTATGATCTTGGTAGCGTGCTTATGAACATTACTACGAACACGAATTACAGAAAGATAAGGCACCACGTACCTTACTACAGAAAGAATGATAAAGGAACGATGAAACCACTCGATGCAAATTCAATGTCGGATGCTTGAACACCAATCCTCAATGTTTTACGCCTTCAACAATCACGAGTATAGGTTTATATGGGGTGGAAATCTCGTGGGGTAACTTATCCAAGTCATAGAAGGCGACTAGTGGCCGGAGTTCAAGGTGGAAAATGAAATGAGGGTGAAGTCCTATTTATTGGATATGACCCTTAGCGTGCGCTAATATTCTAGCTTAGCGTGTGCTAACGGGCTCACAGTCCACTGTATCTTACTGTTCTTGGCATTACGTACGCTAAACAGCCTTAACGTACGTTAATGACGTAGTCAGCGTACGCTATTACTCTAACATGACTTTACGAAGCAAACTGACTTCACTGTTCCTCGACCTAGCGTGCGCTAGTATCATAATGTAGCATGTGCTAAACACTGTTGACTCCACTTTCAAAAGTTGTCTAGATTAGTCCAAAGGGTTCTGTGATTCCCGCGATCAGATTCCCCACCAACTGATTCTGTCTCAATCTGGTTGACCGAACATAGCATGTGCTAAGAGTTATATTACCGTGCGCTATGATACATAGTTAGCGTGCGCTACATAACAAGTTTAGCGTGCGCTAAACACGTATGAGTACATGCATAACTTAATCTCTATAAAATCATACACTCAACAATACTAGATAGCGAATACGGAGGAACATACAATGATCAAAATACATCATAAACAATTACACAAAGTTCCAATACAGATGGAGATACATAACAAATATTCGGGTATTACAATTATCAAGACTAATTTTTCTTTAAACACTTTAATAAAGTCTTGTTATGCTAGTTCAACAACCATTTTTCGTTCATGTGAGGCTAATTCATCTTTAGAAACAAAAATTGAGCAGTCAAGTAAGGGAGGACCTCGTCAGTGTGATTTAATATATACAAATGTGCTTAAAACACTTTGTCTCGACTCTTAGTTTGGACTTTCACACCGCGGGTTCCCTTACCTTTATGTCTCCCATCATGACGAGATTTCGATAGCCCTACAGCTTCTATCTTTGACAAGTAATCTGTATAAAACTCAATAACTTCTTCTACAATGTACTTCTCGATAATACATGCTTCTGTGTAACACCCAACAAAATATCCCGAGGTATTACAGTGCCGTGAATCCCACGTGGGACCCACAAGGCTAATTAAAAAAAATAGGCATTTTAAGAAAATCGTGATAAAACCTCAAATTCAAGGGTTACATGACGTGAAACGAAAGATTTAAGGAAAAAATGTAATTCGAAGGATTATTACACAACAAATGTTTTTCCAAAGAAAACAATTTATTCCAATTTAAGCAACGGTTAAAGATAATCCCAACACCGCTCAAGTCTGACCGGACCCCTCGGGAATGTCCTGCACATGATGAACAATTTTACCTGGTATGACGAGTCATACCGTGTAAACCAGAGTCGAGAATGCATATCAAATAACAACTACTAACAACAGTATACGACATTTTTACAATCACCGTACCTAGTAATCACAAGGAATATTTCACCACTTAACCGACGTGTCTCTCTCTTTATCACATAAACCCCAAGGTCGCAACCAAGGGTCACGGAAGTATCCACACGGGAATACCCCGGAACATAGGTGCCCAATTCGGGTCTTACCCCCTAACACATTTCCACGCGGGTACCATACAGGTTTTATCCCCAACACATCGGCCCATTTATACATCTTTAGAGAAAGACAACGTTGGCTTTTATCAAAATGGCACGTACACACATACGGTATAACATTGATATTAGAAATTCACGAGCAAGATTTCACTTGCCTGTGATCTGATAGTAGGTGCTTTATGATAACGAAGTCCCCACGCCCGCTCGAGCTTAACCTAGCCACGAAACATCCGATTAACACCTCGTACGGACCATAATGAATAAAACTAGTCTCCCTTTCCTAACCGGATTCCTAGTGTAGTTTTAATTGTCGGTATGAGTATCGTTTCCAAGTTTTCAAGTGTCATGTACCATTATCTCGTTCAATCTTATAGTTAACATTAGGTATATCGATTTATTCAAGAAGATAATCCTACCATTCTTCGGTTGTCAATGAATTATTATGGCGAAATCGAATCCTATGCTTTCTATTATAATTCTATATTCCGAATACTACAATCGACGGATTTTATTGCACAATAACTCCGGTGGTTTAACAACCCATATTGATTATACTATCGAATTACTTCCTTAGTTTTGCTAAGTGTCAAAAATCAAAGGTGAGGGTAGCTACGAACAATGGAACACACGGTGACGGATTATTATGAATTTCCCCACAATTGATTCGTCAAATTTTACATTCCTAGTGATGATTCGAAGTGAAATTTCGTTTGTATGAAACTAAACATATAAGAAACAGAATTTACGGTTACCACAATTTCATCCGACAAGATTGTCTACGAAGTTTAGCAAAATCTACCCCATACCCGCAATATAACAAGTATAACTAAGAAAACATCGAATATATAACTCCAGGGATTGGTGGCTTACCTTTGGAAGAAGAAGAATAGTGAAGATAGTTGACGGATTCACAAGAACTACGAGGAGAACGAGAAGTGACTTGAACGAATTGGATAATCTTCACCGGAGCTCAAGAATCTACCTCCTCAATGTTAATTCAAGTGTTTAAGGCTTAAGAACCGGGTATAGGGCTAGGAATTTCTCCAAGGGTAGTAGTGACTTGGTGTTGGGACGTGCAAATGAAGAAGGGAGTTATCATTTTATAAAACTGGATTTAGATAACGTACGTTAACGATAAGAGTGTTACGTACGTAAGGTGTATTACGTGCGTAATATGCGATGACAACGTCGTAAGGAACTAATCGCCCGAAATGTGCCCAAGTGTTACGTGCGTTAATTCTTGGTCATTACGTACGTAACAAGCAGTTGACTCGTTTGTCATCTAGCCCGCCAAAGTAGCCCCGTCCGTGTCAAAGGAAGATTCTGCCTGGAGACCGACCTACCCGTTACGTGCGTAATGTGGCCGCCTTAACGTCGTAACCATTGAAATTTAGCGTCGTTAGGCATGGGTTATAGCGTCGTTAGATGTAAATTTTAGCCTAAAACACATTCTAACCATCTCGGGTGACCATCCCTTCCGCTCGTCAACAATTATCGGGAACAAGGCGTTGGCCACCGTCATATTCGCACCGACGATCGTCTCACGGCATCAAGGTGTGTCACCCTCGTTTCGTTCACATTGTACAATTATATAGCACTCAATGGAATACATAAATAGAAATGACGTCATATTACCAAACATTCATACGGTACAAAGTAATCAAGCATGGAATACCGAGGTATTACATATCACCCCTCTTAAAATAGTTTCACACGAAACTTAAGAAAATAACTGGATGACTCTCCTTCATGCTCGACTCGGTTTCCCAAGTCGCCTCTTCCGTGCCGTGGTGCGACCACTGAATCTTCACGAGGGGTATGGCTTTATTTCTTAACATCTTCACACGCCGATCCAGAATGGCGATCGGTATCTCCCTAAAGGTAGCGTCATCGGAAATTTCCACTTCTTCGAAATTGAGCTTGTGGCTCGGGTCATAGACATACTTCCTTAACTGGGAGACGTGAAAAACATTATGCACTCCATCCAGGTTCGGCGGTAGAGCTAATCGATACGCGAGTTTTCCTACCCGGTCCAATATCTCAAACGGACCTATAAATCTCGGGCTTAACTTGCCCTTCTGGCCGAAACGCCGAATGCCTCGCATAGGTGATACTTTGACCCAAACATGATCCCCGACCGTAAATTCTAACGGTTGCTGTCGGTTTTCGGCATAATATTTCTGCCGGCTCTGTGCGGCCAGCATGTGTTTTCGAACTATAGAGATCTTCTTAATAGACTCCTGGATAAGATCCAACTCGGTAATCGCGGTGTCGGAGGCATCATCCCAGCATAATGGTGACTTGCATCTTCGCCCATACAGGGCCTCAAACGGTGCCATACCTATGCTTGCATGCCAGCTGTTGTTGTACGAGAACTCCACTAACCCCAAATGTCTAGCCCAATCCTTTCCCCAATCGAGCACGCACGCCCTCAACATATCTTCCAAGGTTTGAATCGTCCGCTCGGTCTGTCCATCTGTCTGAGGATGATAAGCCGTGCTAAAGTGTATCTGTGTCCCCATAGCTTTATGGACGGCTTTCCAAAAACGAGACACATATCTGGTGTCCCTATCCGAAATGATGGACGAGGGAACACCATGTAGCCTTACGATTTCTCTGATGAAAATGACAGCCAGCTGCTCTGTCCCGGTTGTCTCTTGAATAGGAATGAAATGTGCTGACTTTGTCAATCGATCAACAATGACCCAAATCGTATCCTTTCCTCCCACCGCTGTGGGTAGCTTAGTGACAAAGTCCATTGATATGCTCTCCCATTTCCACTCCGGGATGGGTAGGGGTTGCATAATTCCAGCTGGTCTGCGATGTTCGATCTTCACTTGTTGGCATGTCATACATCGGGCGACGAACCTAGCAACCTCCCACTTCATGTTTTTCCACCAAAAGCTCTGTCTTAGATCCTTGTACATCTTGCTTGCTCCGGGGTGAATAGAATAAGGGGTGGAGTGCGCCTCCTTCAATATAGTTTGCTTCAGTCCGTCATTTGATGGAATACATATTCTGTTCTTGAACCTCACCAGGTCACCCTGAATCTTATAGTCGGAAACATCCCCTTTCTCGATTCTTTCACCACTCGCACGTAATTCAGGATCTTCCATCTGTGCTAGACGTATCTCGTCTAGTAAGGACGAAAGTATATTGATTGAGCATAATCGTCCTTGCCTACGTTGTATCCATACTTCGGTGTTGCTTCTCCTGATCTCTTGCTGTAGTTTGGGCTGAACTGTTATGCTGGATACCATCACCTCTTGTGTAGTTTTCCGACTAAGAGCATCAGCTACCACGTTGGCTTTTCCGGGATGATAGGAAATTTCCACATCGTAGTCCTTGATTAGCTCCAACCAACGCCTCTGTCTCATGTTTAGTTCTCTCTGCGTGAAGATATATTTCAAACTCTTATGATCCGTGAAAACTTTGCAAGTAACTCCGTAAAGATAGTGCCTCCAAATCTTGAGGGCATGCACCACCGCGGCTAGCTCCAAGTCATGTGTCGGGTAATTTACTTCGTACGGCTTCAGTTGTCGGGATGCGTACGCAACGACTCTGCCATTCTGCATGAAGACACATCCTAATCCATGCTTGGATGCATCCATGTATATAATGAATCCTTCTGTACCCTGTGGTATCACTAGTACTGGGGCAGTAGTTAACCTTCTCTTGAGCTCGTCGAAGCTCTTCTGGCAGTCTGCAGTCCATACAAATTTGGTGCTCTTTCTCAGTAGGTTCGTTAACGGTCGGGCGATACAGGAAAAAGCCTCGACGAATCTTCGATAGTAACCCGCCAATCCTAGGAAGCTCCTAACCTCTTTGACATTCTTCGGGGGTTCCCAACTCGTTATTGTCTCGATTTTTTGTGGGTCGACATTGACACCTTCTGCCGAAACAATATGCCCGAGAAAAATTACCTCCGGCATCCAGAATTCGCACTGACAGCCGCTTAAAGTTGGTGTTGTCTTAACACGCCCGGACTTGCCTCAAATGTTCCTCGTGTTCTGTCGGCTTCGAGAATATATCAGATGTCGTCGATAAAACCACCACGCATTTATCGAGGAAATCAATCAAAACTCTATTCATCAGTTCCATGAAAACGGTGGGGCATTAGTCAACCCGAATGATACCACGATGTATTCGTAATGCCCATACCTCGATCGAAATGCGTCTTGGGTATATCTTCCTCCCGAATCCTCAATTGGTGATATCCGACCGTAAATCGATCTTTGAAAACACGATCGCCTTGTAATCGATCCAAGAGGTCGTCAATCCTTGGTAGTGGATAACGATTCTTGATAGTAACCTTATTCAGCTCCGTAGTCGATGCACAAGCGTAGAGAGTTATCTTTCTTCTTAACGAAAAGTGCACTGCGCCCCACGGCGAGGTGCTTGGGCGGATCAACCCTTTCTCCAACAGATTTTCAAGCTGTATCTTTAATTCCTTCATCTCGGCCGGTGCCATTCTGTAAGGAGCTTTGGAAATAGGTCTCGTCCCCGGTTCGAGTTCAATGGTAAGGTCAAATTCTTGGTGCGGTGGCAGCCCTGGTAGTTCATCAGGAAAAACGTCTGGAAACTCATTCACCACCGGAATGTTTGTGATTGCAAGTTGTGAAGTGTCCTCTCGAAGAACATAACACCAGTAGTATTCATTTCGAGAGCTGCAGGAGGCTTCTGATGCGATAATGCTGAGAGAACCTTTGTATCAAGTGTTCACGTCCGCTGATGACATGTGTGGTACCATCATGAGCCGAAATGGAGATAGTCAGGTGATAGGTATCCAAGATCGTTCTGTGCAATGGCATCCAGTCCATACCTAATATGATATCTTCATTCTGGAGCGGGAAGACCATAAGATTAGCGGTCCAGCTGTGATCGTTGATGCACATCCGACATTCTCGAACCTTTTGATCACCGCTTAATCTACTACCCTCGGGTAGTTTTACGGTAAAGGGATCACAAGGTACACAAACAAGATTTAAGCGTTCAACACATTCCACAGATATAAACGAATGGGTGGCTCCGGTATCAAATAGTACATGCACTGGCTGAGAGTTAACAAGAAGAGTACCTGAAATAGCTGGCGCAGGCTGACCATCCGTAGCCCTCAGCTCAAATACACGAGATGGCACTGACTCCGAGAAGGACGAGGTACCTCCGCCGCGCCCACGGCCTCGTCCGGCACCGTGCAGTGGTGGTTGGTTCTGGTGGGATGGAGCTCGGTAGTTGGAAACAGCAGGCGCCCTAGGGGATTGCACAGAGCCTTGTTGACTTGGTTGCGAAGCTGGGCTCTGAGCGGAATTGGCCCGCCAGCAATAACGAGACATGTGTCCACTCTTTCCTCAAGTGAAACATTTGGTGGCCGTCTTCTGACACCGATCCTTAGTATGCCCGGTCATGCCACAATTGAAACAGTCCCTACGGTAAGGCCGATCAGATACACCCTTCTGTTGGTACGAAACCGCCGACTTAAAAGAAGATGCCGGTCCCGAATTCGTTTTGTTGTTGTTCCCAGGCTGAACTGATGTCTTCTGCTTTTTCGAGTTATGCCCGATGTCGGTATTAACAACTGTACCGGCATATGCTGTGACTACGTCCTCGTATGCTCTCAGGGTGGTGCAGTGAAATCCGGCGGCATAGCGTTGTACATCCTCTGGTAACCTCTGTGCAAGATGGCATATTCGTTGATCTTCTGATGGAACCATCTGGGAGATGTAACTTAGCTCGGTTCGGTAGGCCCGAATGATCTCTGGTACTGGCATGTTCTGCGGGCCGGCACTGAAAAAGTCTCGTGCGCGAGCGGTTCGGGCTGATCTGGGACAGTACTCGCTCCGTAGTAGTCGGGCAAATTCGGTCCACCCGACCACTCGGTCCTCTGGCCTGTAAGTTCTCCACCATCGTGCAGCAGTGTCACGAAGTTGATTAATTCCGAGCGGCACCTTTCTGTTTTCTGGGCATCCGATTACTTCGAAGGCGGTCTCCATTTCAGAAATCCAGTCGTCCACGTGTTTCTCTCCTGTCCCGTCAAATAATGGAGGCCTAGCCTTCAGCATCTCTCCCAGCCATCGATCCCTTCATGTGTTTTCTTCCACATTGATGACCGGTATCCGTTCCTTTGATTGACACGAGCAATTCCCATGGCGATAGCTGAGCAAGGGCCTGAACAAAAGTTGGATCCATGCCTCCGGGTTGTTGTTCGCGTTCCGCTTCCCGATCATTTTGATTAATCGGTGGCGGTGGCCGCCCTCACAGGATGGGTCTCGCGGTGTTCCGTCCTCATTGTGGTTCGCGCGGAACCACGAGCGTCATTCACCACCCTTTAGCTCCTCGGCGTGCCATCGCTAACGGTATTAATCTAAAGCCGCCCACGCATGGTTTACAATTAAATATTGCACAAAATAGAAACACACATATCACTTACTTGCATTCCCATGAGGAGCTTCGATCGCTTGGGGTGTTGGATTTTTTTTTAAAAAAAAGAAATAGGAAAAAGTTTATTCAACCAGGAGTTTCGCTCCGATACCATTTTCTGTAACACCCCCAAAATATCCCGAGGTATTACAGTGCCGTGAATCCCACGTGGGACCCACAAGGCTAATTAAAAAAAATAGGCATTTTAAGAAAATCGTGATAAAACCTCAAATTCAAGGGTTACATGACGTGAAACGAAAGATTTAAGGAAAAAATGTAATTCGAAGGATTATTACACAACAAATGTTTTTCCAAAGAAAACAATTTATTCCAATTTAAGCAACGGTTAAAGATAATCCCAACACCGCTCAAGTCCGATGGACCCCTGGAATGTCCCGCACATGATGAACAATTTTACAGTATGACGAGTCATACTGTAAACAGAGTCGAGAATGCATATCAAATAACAACTACTAACAACGATAATGACATTTTTACAATCACCGTACCTAGTAATCACAAGGAATATTTCACCACTTAACCGACGTGTCTCTCTCTTTATCACATAAACCCCAAGGTCGCAACCAAGGGTCACGGAAGTATCCACACGGGAATACCTAACATAGGTGCCCAATTCGGGTCTTACCCCCTAACACATTTCCACGCGGGTACCATACAGGTTTTATCCCCAACACATCGGCCCATTTATACATCTTTAGAGAAAGACAACATCGGCTTTTATCAAAATGGCATGTACACACATACGGTATAACATTGATATTAGAAATTCACGAGCAAGATTTCACTTGCCTGTGATCCGATAGTTGGTGCTTTATGATAACGAAGTCCCCACGCCCGCTCGAGCTTAACCTAGCCACGAAACATCCGATTAACACCTCGTACGGACCATAATGAATAAAACTAGTCTCCCTTTCCTAACCGGATTCCTAGTGTAGTTTTAATTGTCGGTATGAGTATCGTTTCCAAGTTTTCAAGTGTCGTGTACCATTATCTCGTTCAATCATATAGTTAACATTAGGTATATCGATTTATTCAAGAAGATAATCCTACCATTCTTCGGTTGTCAATGAATTATTATGGCGAAATCGAATCATATGCTTTCTATTATAATTCTATATTCCGAATACTACAATCGACGGATTTTATTGCACAACAACTCCGGTGGTTTAACAACCCATATTGATTATACTATCGAATTACTTCCTTAGTTTTGCTAAGTGTCAAAAATCAAAGGTGAGGGTAGCTACGAACAATGGAACACACGGTGACGGATTACTATGAATTTCCCCACAATTGATTCGTCAAATTTTACATTCCTAGTGATGATTCGAAGTGAAATTTCGTTTGTATGAAACTAAACATATAAGAAATGGAATTTACGGTTACCACAATTTCATCCGACAAGATTGTCTACGAAGTTTAGCAAAATCTACCCCATACCCGCAATATAACAAGTATAACTAAGAAAACATCGAAGATATATCTCCAGGGATTGGTGGCTTACCTTTAGAAGAAGAATAATAGTGAAGATAGTTGACGTATTCACAAGAACTACGAGGAGAACGAGAAGTGACTTGAACGACTTGGATAATCTTCACCGAAGCTCAAGAATCTACCTCCTCAATGTTAATTCAAGTGTTTAAGGCTTAAGAACCGGGTATAGGGCTAGGAATTTCTCCAAGGGTAGTAGTGACTTGGTGTTGGGACGTGCAAATGAAGAAGGGAGTTATCATTTTATAAAACTGGATTTAGATAACGTACGTTAACGATAAGAGTGTTACGTACGTAAGGTGTATTACGTACGTAACAGTGCGATGACAACGTACGTAAGGAACTAACTGCCCGAAATGTGCCCAAGTGTTACGTACGTTAATTCTTGGTCATTACGTACGTAACAAACAGTTGACTCGTTTGTCATCTAGCCCGCCGAAAGTGGCCCTGTCCGTGTCAAAGGAAGATTCTGGTCGGGAGACCGACCTACCCGTTACGTACGTAATGTGGCTGCCTTAACGTACGTAACCATTGAAATTTAGCGTACATTAGGCATGGGTTATAGCGTACGTTAGACAGAAATTTTAGCCTCAAACACATTCTAACCATCTCGGGTGACCATCCCTTCCGCTCGTCAACAATTATCGGGGAACAAGACGTTGGCCACCGTCATATTCGCACCGACGATCGTCTCACGGCATCAAGGTGTGTCACCCTCGTTTCGTTCACATTGTACAATTATATAGCACTCAATGGAATACATAAATAGAAATGACGTCATATTACCAAACATTCATACAGTACAAAGTAATCAAGCATGGAATACCGGAGGTATTACATTCTGGATGATGTGGATTTTTGGTATACCCTTTTAAGATCTTCATGTACCGCACAATAGGGTACATCCACTTTAAATAAACGGGACCGCATACTATAATTTCCCTTACTAAATAAACAACTAAGTGAACCATGATGTCAATAAATGGAGGAAAATACATCTCAAATTGGCACAAGATAACAAAAGCCTCTTTTTACCACTCATCCAACTTCATATGTCAACCACTTTGCTGCATACAACATTGAAGCTATAAAACAAGCGAGTTATGGCATGTCTTACCTTTTTATATAAGATTCCACGTATGGACACCGCCTGGAGTTGTTGCATATCAATACATGGCAATCATGAGATTTGAATCCAACTAACTTAAGATGTTGAAATGAAACAAGACTCTTGATATTTGAAGAAACAACAACATTGTAATGTATAACAAAATATCGCGACCCTCGAGTGCCTAAAACTACAATGACAAAAATGCTAAAATCACAAGTTCCCATATGACGAAATTAGTAACACATCAGAAACATATAGTCTGAAGATTCATTCAAACTGGTTACTTTCAGATGAATAAAAAATCAAAATAAGATTGAATCCAAAAAAAATTAAAATAAGATAAAAGCTATTGGCTAAAAAAGATTCACATCCTCAGCCCCACTCGGGTGTAGGAATTGCTGGGGTCAGATTCGATTGTACGAAGGCAAATGATTGATTATCTGCTTCAATTGGGAATCAGGAACTAACAAAAATCCAATCCTGCAAAGAAAGTTATCCTGGAAGATTAGAGTAAGCGTACCTATTAGTAGGTGGAGGCGCCGAACCCTAGAAAGAGGGTGGCACACCAGTCAAAGCCTAAGTATTGGAAAAAGGACATGATTATCCGAGAGATAGATACATGGTTCTATTGATACGGACACTAACTCATGACTGGACTTCACCAAGAAGAGCAGAGTAATTTTATCAGATATGGCGTGTCTACCTACCCATCAACTGCACATGCCCGGGTCAGTCTTGAACACTCCAGTGGTGACAGGCGGTTGCTAGATTGAATCGGGTGAAGATTTCCATGAAAGGAAGCTTGATATGGAGGGCAAAGGTACAATATTCACTCTGATTTCATCGAGTGAGAGTCATAGGTGAGAGAGACATGTGTCGAGAAAGGGAGTAAAAGGGAAGGAGGCTCGTCGGTCCTGTGGTAGTATTTAAAAACCTTAATCACATTTCACACTGGTTATAAAAAAACTGATGTTAACTTTGACATTCACATCGGTTTTCAAATAAATTGATGTTAAACTGGTGCTAGTCACATCAGTTACATATAACCGATGTTAAATTAGTATAATTCACATCGGTTTTTATACAAACTGGTGTTAAACTAGTGCTATTCACATCGGTTTCTATGTAACTGATGTTAAACTAGTAAATTTGACATCGGTTCTGTGATGCCCGTACTTATTGTAAATTTTCCATTTTGGTGTTTTTGCAATTTGACACTCGTAAGTTTTTAACAAGTTGTTGTTGATTTTGGAGTTCATATCATTTAGAAATTGCTCTTTCTTGTTCGGATCGTTGTTACATTGGATTTGGATGCGATTCTATCACCTGTGCATTAGGTGTTATGCACGCTATATTTCCCTCATAGCACACGCTATGTGATGAGGTTAACGCACGCTAGCTGTACTGCAGTAGTGCGTGGTAGCACCACGGTAACACACACTAATGTTCGGGCATTGCAGGAGGCAGTGGGTTCTGGATTCTGATTTCTAGACTTCAACTAGGAGGTAGTGCACGCTAATAGTATTCCTAGCGCACGCTAAATGAGCAATTAGCGCATGCTAAGCCCTTCATGGCGCACACTAACGACACCGGATAAAAACTACTGGACTACCCGGTGAACACGTTAGCGCACGTTACTTCAAGGATTAGTGCACAATATTCATACTTGGTATAAATAGGACTCATCAGCACACTATTCGTCATTTTTTCATCTCTTCTCCTCCCTTGGGCAATTTCCAACGATTTTGGGCAATTTGTGAAGATCCCAGAGAGATATCATCATCTGCCAACATCTTCATGATTCTAGTTCGGATTACTCAATGTTTAGTCTTCTCCACCACTCCAAATTGAGGTAAACTTTGCATAACCCTAGATTTTCGGGAATTGGCGGTTTCTTCACGATCTCTTCGATTTAGCTTGTTGATATGATGGGAATATGTTGGGTATGGATTATCTACCTTCGATGCATGTTTTTCCTACGAAATTATTGGTATATTTTCGGTATTGTTGAGAATTGAGATGGTTGATTGTGATTCACCATATAGGAGTTTTGTCGTCGGATTACATCTATCGTAGGTGGGATTTTCGGGTAGATTCCAACTTATTTGCATGTCGATTGATTATTGATAGTTGGTTACAAACTTGTCTAGGTTCGAAGTTGTTAATTCCTTCAATCTTGATACCTTGTTGTTCGTACCCTTTTCTCTCGATCCAGACAAATAATTCTTGTGAAGGTTATATTCTTAAATGTGAAAAGTAATGCATATGAGTGTGATAGTTTTATACGTTCACTCCGGAAGGGTCTAAATAGGCCTCAGATGGATCCACGTATTGATGGATCCGCGAACATTTGAGTTAACCATTCCGGGAGGGTCCGATGGGGCCTCGGGGGGATTCACACATTGACGGGTCCACAGTTAATCAGGGAGGATTTTTCACTATTGAGATAGATTGGATAATTGCATTTTCTGGAAATCATTATCATGGCTTTGAAATTTATGCATGTGCTTTAGCATGTAAGATGTGATGGTTCACTTGTATTACTTGAACTAACCCCCTTTTTGGGGTGGGAAAACTCGTTTCTTATCTTTTAGGTTCGAAGAATCCAAGCGAACGAGCACATGGGCGCGACGATGAGGGCGAGACGTAATACTATGATGGATTGTGTGCTTTCTTTCGAACGTTGTCTTTTGGACTGCTTTATCCATATATTATTAGATGGTGCTCGAGTACTATAGGTGTCTCCTTTCTGGTTGATGTATCAACTCTCGTACTTTCTTGAGATCTTTTGTATTTATTCGCTAGAGTTTCCCTTGATTGTCTCTAATTTATTGATCCTTGTTTAGATATCGTGAGTTTGGATGTGTTATGTGTAAAAGTAAGCCTAATGGCTCCCAGGTAGGGATTCACGGCATTGTAATATTCTCTGAATATCTCAGTGGGTGTTACAGAATATGGTATCAGAGCTTAGGTTTATGGACACCTAGGATGTCAGTCTGTTGGGTCTAATTATGTCGTTCCGAGTACAGTATCATCGCGCTGCCGTAAGTTCCTTATCTTCCTTATCTTCTTTACTTCCTCATTTTATTTTGACTTCAAAACATGAGAAATCCATATTCATGATGGGTATGTTACGAGCTGTACTTATGAGTTTATTTCCTCTTTCTCTATTTAGAATGTTGACTGGTAGAGGACGTGGACGCGGATGTGGTCGTGGCCGAAGGCGTGGCGTAGCTAGTGGAGCGGCCATATCCCTCAGTTCTGTAGAAGGTTCAACTACGCCTAACTTGTTGGATTCGGTTCAACCTAGTATTGGTGGTCATCCGGATCCGTCAGCCAGTCTGGCAACTTCCACAGGGAATAATCCGGATGCGGGCATTGCCACTATACTGCAACAAGTGGCGAATGAACTCTCTTAACCCAAGCCGTTCAGAACAACCATCCACCTCCTGTGACCAATACCGGGGCAGAAAGATGGTTACAAGACGTGATCCGTATGCACCCTCCCCAGTTCATTGGTGCTAATGATCCGATCGGCTGAGAAGATTGTATTAATGAGATGAACAAAGTTTTTGTGGCCCTAAATTGTCCAGAGGCACGTAAGGTGTTAGTTGCTCAGTATTTCCTAACAAGGAACATTGCTAGCTGGTGGCAGGCAATCGCACCTCAAGATCGTGCGGTTTCATGGGACGAGTTTAAGGAATTAATGGAGGCCGAGTTTTGCCCGTAGCCTATTCAGGAGACTAGAATTCGAGACTTTTATGAGGCTAAGCCCCAGGATATTCCCGTATCTCAGGCGATCGTTGAATACATCCGCCGGCTCAATCATGTAAAGGGTTAAGTGAAGGAAGAGGGAGACAAAATCCGTCACTTTGACATGCGGATGAAGCCGAAAGTTTGACACTACATGTTGGGATTTACTTGCACGAAACTGAAGGAGTATCATGACAAAGAACTGGCGGTCAAGGCAACCAACGGGGGTCTCAGTCAGCAAATTATCTAGTCAGAGGGACTTCCCGTGTGTCTGGAAGTAAATGAAATTTCAGAGCTAGTACTATTGTGTCCAATCGGGTCGTGACATGTTTTAATTGTGGCCAGCAAGGTCATCTTAACCGTGATTGTAACATACCTCCTTTAAAGTGTTATAATTGTGGCCATGAAGGCCACAAATCCATGTTTTGTACTGAGGAAGAAAAGACACTTGGGGATCAGGCATCCGTTCCTACGCCTGGAGAACCAAGTGTTAATCAGAAATCATTTCTGGGTCAGTCATCTCAAGGTTTCGGTCGGGGCAGAGGCCGGGGTCAGTCCGTTAGAGGGGGAGCCTCCAGTGTTGGTTCGGCACAACTGCATGTTTATGAAATGAAGAGAGCTGATGATCCAGAGGCTACCGTGGCTACATGTATCGTTTATGTTCTATCTCATCCAGTTAGGGTGCTTTTCGATATTGGTGCTTCCTATTCATTCATCTCTTTAGATTGTGTGCGTCGATTGAATATTGAGTGCTTGTCTGCTTGTGAACCTTTTGTGGTTAAATTGCCTAACGGGGATAGAATCGTGGAGAATAAGGAAGTTAGAGACTGTCCGGATTTAATCGTAGAAAATGTGTGGCCTTCGAATTTGATCATCGTGGATATCATTGTTGAATATTTGATCCTCGACGATGACTAGCTCGATAGACACGGAGCAATAATGAATTATCGCACGAAAGTTATATCGATGTTGGACGAAGATGGTACCAAGCATTCATTTACGGGGCATAAGAGGGGATGTCAGAAATTTATAATTAGCGCCACAAAGGCGTCTAAACTCATTAGAGAAGGTTGTGTGGGGTATTGTTGTTATGCCGCGAAAGTAGAGGACGGGAAGGTCGAACTTTCCTCAATTCCAGTAGTGAATGAGTTTTTGGATGTTTTTTCAGATGATTTGTCGGGACTGCCACCGGAGTGTGAGATTGAGTTCACAATTGATTTAGAATCAAGTGCACCCCCGATTTCTAAGGCACCGTACCGTATGGCACCAATATAGATACAGGAGTTGAAGAGACAGTTGGGAGAGTTGTTGGAAAAGGGGTATATTAGACCTAACGACTCACCTTGGGGTGCACCGGTCTTGTTTGTAAGAAAGAAAGATGTTTCACTGCGTTTATGTATCGATTATCGGGAACTAAACAAAGTGACCATTAAGAATAAATATCCTTTGCCTCGCGTTGATGCTTTTTTTGATCAATTACAAGGAGCTGCGGTATTCTCAAAAATTGATTTGAGGTCTGGGTACTATCAGCTTCGAGTGAAGGAATCCGACATTCCTAAAAGTGCTTTTCGCACGAGGTACGGGCATTATGAGTTTGTGGTTATGCCATTCGGGCTAACCTACGTGCCAGCAGTGTTTATGCAGTTGATGAATAAGATATTTATTGAGCATCTTGAATATTGTGTAGTCATTTTCATCAATGACATTCTCGTCTATTCTCGTGATGACGAAGAACATGCTCAGCATTTACGAACAGTGTTGGAAATTTTGAGGGCTCAGCGTCTTTATGCAAAATTTTCTAAATGTGAGTTTTGGTGGAAGGAAGTTATGTTTCTCGGACATGTGATTTCAGCCGAAGGGATCCGAGTAGATCCCCAGAAGATTGAGGCCGTGTTAGATAGGGCATCGCCTAAGAATGTGAAGGCAGTTCGTAGTTTTTTGGGTCTAGCTTGGTATTATCGAAGGTTCGTCTAGGGGTTCTCTAAACTTGCTCGACCACTTACTCAATTACTCCAGAAGTCCGAAAAGTTCGAATGGAACGAAGAGAGGCAACAGAGTTTCGAGGAGCAGAAAAAGCGTTTGACATCGCGCCGGTTTTATCCCTGCTTCAGGGAATCGGTGAGTATTCAGTTTATTGTGACACATCAAGCCAAGGACTTGGGTGCGTACTCCTGCAGCACGATAAGACTATAACCTATGCTTCGTGCCAACTTAAACCTTATGGGTTGAATTATCCTAGCCATGATTTGGAATTGGCTGCTGTAGTGTTTAGACTGAAGATTTGGCACCACTATTTGTACGGTTCTTCATGTTGGATTTATACTGACCATAAGAGTTTAAAACACCTTTTCATCCAGAAGGAACTGAATATGAGACAACATCGTTGGTTGGAGTAGATAAAGGATTATGACTTGGAGATCCTTTACCATCTAGGAAAATCCAACATTGTAGCAGATGCATTGAGCCAGAAATCAGTATCACTTTAGATGTTCGAAGTCCTCACACCCCAAGTGAAGATCCGGCAAGAGTTTATTGAGTAGGGAATCGAAGTATGGATTCAGCGGGTTCAGGGTTAGTTGTGTACTCTCGAGATTACTTCGTCCTTGGTTGATGACATCAAGGAGAAGCAGGGGAATGACCCGATGATTGAAATCTCTTCTTATTCCCGAATAGAAATGGGAAGACATCACTATGGATTTCATCACCAGGATGCCCATGACTAAAACTGGAATGAATTTAATTTGGGTGATTATCGATCGATTGACTAAGTCGGCACACTTTCTTGGCATTAAGGATACTTGGGGACCGGAGCGATTGGCTCGGATATTTATAGCGGAGATCGTGATATTGCTCGGTATGCCAAAGACTATTGTTTTCGATCGAGATGGTTATTTTGTGTCGTATTTTTGGAAATCATCCATCTGGATTTGCGCACCGAGTTGAGGTTGAGTACTTATTTTCATCCGCAACCCGATGGTCAGACTGAATGGATGATCCAGATATTAGAAGATATGTTGCGAGTGTGTGCCCTAGACTGGAGTGGTGATTAGGAAGTGCACCTACCATTGATCGAGTTTACTTACAATAATAGTTGGCATGCATCGATCAAAATGGCACCTTTCGAATCATTATATGGTAGGCGGTGTAGATACCCAGTTTATTGGGATAAAGCTTTGGAAATTATTGGGACAGAGCCAGATATGTTGATGGAAACCAAAGAAAAAATCATCATTCGAGATAGATTGTTGACTACCCAGAGTCGATAAAAATCCTATGCTGACATTCGTCGTCGACCCTTAGAATTTGCTGTGGGAGATAATGTCCTACTCAAAGTATCACCGACGAAAGTACACTAAAGGTTCGGGAATAAGGGAAAGCTTAGACCAAGGTATATTAGGCCGTTTGAAATTCTCGACATAGTCGGTGAGTTGGCCTATCAGTTGGCGTTACCTCCAGCCCCTTAGTGACGTTCACAATTTATTTCACATTTCGCAGTTGAGAAAGTACATCTCAGACCCGAGTCATATCATTGATTATGGGGATATTGAGATAACAGATGATGTCACGTTTGAGGTAAGGTCGGTAAAGGTCTTGGAGCATCGTGAAAAGCAACTCCGGCACAAAACTATTCCGTTGGTTAAAGTACAGTGGTCAAGGCACGGGAGAAGCAGCGTGGGAAACCGAAGAGAACATGCGTGCTAGATACCCGAAGCTATTTATTTCTTAAGTTTCCGGACGAAACTTTATTTTAGAAGGTAGGATGTGATACCCGTACTTTTTGTAAATTTTCTATTTTGGTGTTTTTGTAATTTTGACACTCGTTGTAAGTGTTTAGCGAGTTGTTGCTGATTTTGGAGTTCATATCATTTGTAAATTGCTCTTTCTTGTTCGGATCGTTGTTATAATGGATTTTGATGTGATTCTATCACCTGTGCGTGAGGTGTAATGCATGCTACATTTTCCTCATAGCGCATGCTATGTGATGAGGTTAACGCACGCTAGATGTACTGCAGTAGCGCGCGCTAGCACCACGGTAACACACGCTAAAGTTCGGGCATTTCAGGAGGCAGTGGGTTCTGGACTCTGATTTCTAGACTTCAACTAGCAGGTAGCGCACGTCCTAGGGCATGCTAACGACACCAGACAGAAGCTACTAGACTACCCGATGAACACATTAGCGCACGCTATTTCAAGTATTAGCGCATGCTAATCATACTTGGTATGAATAGGACTCATCAGCACATTATTCGTCATTTTTTCATCTCTTCTCATCCCTTGGGCGATTTCCGAAGATTTTGGGCAATTTGTGAAGATCCCAGTGAGATATCATCATATGTTAATATCTTCAAGCTTCTAGCTCGGATTACTCAATGTTTAATCTTCTCCATCTCTCCAAATCGAGGTAAACTTCGCATAACCCTAGATTTTTGGGAATTGGCGATTTTTTCGCGATCTCTTCGATTTAGATTATTAATATGATGGGAATATGTTGGGTATGGATTATCTACCTCCAATACATATTTTTCCTACGAAATTATTGGTATATTTCCGGTATTGTTGAGAATTGAGATGGTTGATTGTGATTCACCATCTAGGAGTTTTGTCGTCGGATTACATGTATCGTAGGTGGATTTTCGGGTTGATTCCAACTTATTTTCATGTCGATTGATTATTGATAGTTGGTTACAAACTTATATAGGTTTGGAGTTGTTGATTCCTTCAATCTTGGTACCTTGTTGTTCGTACCCTTTTCTCTCGATCGGGATAAATAATTCTTGTGAAGGTTATATTCTTAAATGTGAAAAGTAATGCATATGAGTGTCATAGTTTTATACATTCACTCCAGAAGGGTCTGACGAGGCCTCGGAGGGATCCACATATTGATGGGTCCGTGAACATTTGAGTTAACCATTCCGGGAGGGTCGACGGGGCCTCCGAGGGATTCACGCATTGATGGGTCCACAGCTAATCAGGGAGGATTTTTCACTATTGAGATATATTGGATAATTGCATTTTCCGGAAATCATTATCATGGCTTTCAAATTTATACATGTGCTTTAGCGTGTAAGATGTGACGGTTCACTTGTATTACTTGCACTAACCCCCTTTTTGGGGTGGGAAAACTCGTTTCTTGTCTTTCAGATTCGAAGAATCCAAGCGAACGAGCACCGGGGTGGTATGACGATGAGGGCGAGGCGTGATACTGTGATGGATTGTGTCCTTTCGTTTGAACGTTGTCTTTTGGACTGCTTTATCCCTATATTATTAGATGGTACTCGAGTACTATAGGGGCTCCCTTTTTGGTTGATGTATTAACTCTCATACTTTCTTGAGATCTTTTGTATTTATTCGCTAGAGTTTCTCTTAATTGTCTCTGATTTATTGATCCCTGTTTGGATAACTTGAGTTTGGATGTGTTATGTGTAAAAGTAAACTTAGTGGGTCCCAAGTAGGGATTCACGGCGCTGTAATATACTCCGAATATCTCGGGGGGGGGGGGGGGGTGGGGGTGTTACAGGTTCTAATAATAACCGATGTGAACGTCAAATCAAATTACAATTACACCACTCCCTTATTTTTTACATCGGTCTTCTTAAAAACCAATGTTAATTAGATGATGTTGAATCCTATTTTTGTAGCAGTGGATGCTTTATCTTGAAAAGTTTTACCAATTAACCTCAACAAATCCAAGACTCGTCAAATTTAATTATTTATCTATGCTTTAATTTTTTATTGGTTGGACCATTGTTTAGATTTTTATTATTGCTGGGCTTGAATTATATGATTCTTTGTGGAATTTTGGAGGTCGGTGAAATATTGAATGAATATTAAGATTCTCCCTGTTTTCCCATCTTGACGGTATTCTCTGAATCAATGCCTCGATAGAAGGTGTTAATCCATCAACGCACATGCTCGCTGCATCTGTTTGTATCCAATTTCCATACACCTCTCCTGCTATGCCGCCTCGCCGTAAACCATACCGAGACGCTGCTATAGCCACACAATTGGATGAACTAACACAGCAAGTGGCTCAAGTTGTGACCTTGCTTCAAGCTCAAGCCATGACCGAATGTGATGTCAGGCTGCCTCCACCGCGCGCACAGTGCGGTGCTGCCCCGACTCCTATCCACGAGGTCCCAACCACTAATATCTTCTCATCTGAAGATGAAGAAACAATCAACAATCATTTCGCGTTGTTGGCCACGCGCATGGAACACCGGCTTGATGCCGATCATTCTTGGGAGTATGGTTTCAAATTCGAGCTGCCTGAATTCAATGGGCAACTTGAACCTGAAGAATTGATCGACTGGATTATATCGGTGGAAGAACTCATTGAATTTAAATATGTGCCAAATGATCTCAAAGTTCCCTTGGTCGCTACACAGCTTCAGGAAAGGGATGCATCCTGGTGGCATCAACTAAAATCGATGCGTGCCCGCCAAGGGAAGTCTCACATCATCGCGTGGGAGAAATTGAAAAAGCACTTACATCAGGAATTTTTGCCTTACAACTATAAACGTACACCGTATCAACATTTGCAAAACCTGAGACAGGGTTCGCACAGTGTTCATGTGTACACCTTCTATCAATTAATTGCACCTGTGGACCTTGTGGAATCGTATGATCAATTGATTTTACAATATGTTGGAGGTCTTCAAATTTTGTTTCAAGATTTGAATCTTTTCTCCCCAGTCTCTGTATCAGAAGCATATAACGTGTCGTGGTGCTCGAACGCTAATTTGCACGGCCCCCAGGTAGGCCCTTTCTCCCGCGATCGACCGCACCTGTAGCCCCACCAGATTCCCGACCCTCTGTTGTTCACGATTTGACTTCTACACCGACAACCCATGCTACAACAACCGCACCCAGTCCTTTCTCCATATCACCCTCTTTCTATTTCTTCTCATCTTTGGGCTGCTATCGGTATGGATTTTGTGTTGGGATTGCCACGTACTCAGCGTGGTAATGATTATATTTTTGTGGTAGTTGATCACTTTTCCAAGATGGTCTAATTTATTGCTTGCAAGCACACCGCCAATGCTGTGCATGCTGCCCAGTAATTTTATAGAGAGATTTATTGTTTGCATGGATTGCCTGTTTCTATTATTTATGATCGGGATTCCCGTTTCCCTAACTGTTTCAGCGATCGTTGTGGTGCATGGCTAACAACGAGTTGCATTTTAGCAGCGCCTACCATCCTCAAACCAATGACCAGGAAAAGGTCGTGAACCGTCTTTGGGGAACATGATATGATAGCTATGGTAGGCGCCATGTTCAAGAAATAGCACCCGATGCTTTCACCTTTACTGCTGCGGAGACCGGAGCTTCAACATTCCTCTGATTTCCATACCGAAGGCGCCACCAGCTTCACCTCCCGCATCTATTCACATCGGCGGTGCTCATATCACTTCGCTGGAGGCCAGCCTCTTCTCTCCTCTGATTCTGGTATGTCTTCTCTCTCTGTCTCTCTATCTATCTCTTTCACATTTCAGTTCTTTGATAGTTGCGATTTGTTGTTGATTGAAACTTGAATTCAGAAAAAAAATTTTCACCGAGAATCTCATTGAGGCAGAAATTTTGTTTTTTTTTTCATTAAATTTTCAGATTTCTAAAGATGGAAAATTCACAAGATGAAAAGAAAAGAGATATTGGATGGAACTATGGAAGGATGATAAATCCTAACAAGGTTACTGATGGAATAGTATGCAACTATTTCAAATCAGTTACAAAGGGTGGTATAACAAGGCATAAACAACATCTTGCTGGAGGTTATAAAAATGTAAAGAATTGTTCAAAAGTTCCAGAATGTGTGAAGCACGAAATGAAAGATCACTTTGAATAAAGGTTTGCTCATAAAACTCTTGTGGAGACCACTCCTCATTTTGATGAGGTTTATGACGACGGAGATGATATTGATCCAAGTGGGGATTCAGCTCATGGAAAGCGTACTACAACTGTTTCTCCTACCTCGTCGAAGTTGTAGCCTAAAAAACCACGGCAATTAAGTCCCTTGAATGCATTCTTTAAGTTAGAAGTGTTGGAGCAAGATCGGTATTTGCGCCGTGTTGCGGAAGAGTAAATTAAATCTGCGGAATTTAAACGACACACGGATTTATAGAGGTTTGGCTATAAACGAGCCTACGTCCTCTCTCGGTATCTTTTTCTATAGATTGAATATAAAAACCTCTGCACCTCTCTTCTATCGGTCGAGGGATAACCGTTACAATCATATCTTCTATTGGTCTGTGATAAACCACTCGTACTTGTCTTTTTGTCGGTCCAAGTTAAACCATTTTCCTTTTCTATCGGACAAGGAATCAACCGCTCTAACTTTCTATCGGTACTAGATAAACCTCACGAATATATAGATTGCGATTCTAATAATGCCGGAGCCTTGATCTTAATAACACTGAATCCAATCGTATCCTTTCTTTTATCTCTCGTGTATATGTGGAATGTATAAACACTCAAACAAACAATATAAGCTCAATATCACAACAACAATATAAGTATATCAATCTCTGATGAATGTATATTTTGCTTGAAGTTGTTGTATGGAATATTACTAAGGATGTGATATTTATAGCCTTCATCAACCAAACTAGCTGTTAGCTCTTTAGACTGCATTACGTACGCTATCTTCACTATATTACGTACGTAAGCTATTTTACATACGTTAACCTCAAAGGGTTACGTACGTTAGCATCGCCCAGATTCAGTCTAGTAGCATCCTTCTCCTGTGTTACGTACGTTAGCTAATCTTCATTACGTACGTTAGGCTTACGTCATTGTTGACGTCATATATCCGTTGCTGCTTTTCTGACTTTGACTCTCCCAACGTTCATCTGGTTTGAACACCTTTACGTACGCTAACATGTTTGCTTTACGTACGTTAATCTTCAGCCTTTACGTACGTTATGTAATCTGAGTTACGTACGTTAGGCATGCAGTTTCCAGCTTTTTGCACTTTGTTTTCTTCGATGCTTTGTTTCGCCTTTTTGTTGTTTTGTTTTGTGTATCAACTTAAATCATCAAAACATTATTATAGTATATATGGAACAAAATGTTCCAACAATCTCCCCCTTTTTGATGATTACAAAACAACACTTCGTCAATGGGATTTACCTGCAAAAATTACAAATATATGTATATGTGTACAGACCAAAGTTTTCAACTTTGTCCGTTTCGTTAGTTTCTTCTCCCATTTCTTTTTCGACTCCTTATTTCCTTTTCTTTTTCTTTTCGAATTTTTAAATTTTCATCATCTTTTGACGTCTCCTCATTTTTCTTTTCAACTTCATCTTTTCAACTTCATCTTTTCAACTTTTCTTCTCCTCTTCTCCTTTCAACTTCCATTTTTTTTTTCAATTTCAACTTTTCGACTTTTCTTCGATTTCGATTTTTCTCCCCCTTTCATGGTTAATCACATTCTTTTTTCTCTCCTCCTTTTTGTTTTCATCAAAAAGTGTAATAAATAACACGAGTAATAAATACCAAATTGATAAATATAACTATATGCATGAATAGGGTATAAACTCCCCCTGAAAATATTATCTCCCTTAAAAAAGATTATTACTCCCCCTAAGTAAAATATATTTTGATAAAAAAATTAATTTTTGGGGATCCAACCGAGAGTTGGTTTTTCATTTAAAATATAGACGATATTTGAAATATTTGTTCCTTTAGGAACCCAAATCCTTTTAATTTTAATCGTCCGGCGTGGGCTTTTACAGTTCAAAATATGATGCCCAATTTTCAAACATTTTTCACAATGGTTTATCTTTAAATTTAAGGATTCGTTTTTAGAACAAGGTGTGAATCCCAACCCCTATTTATTTAAAGTATATTTTTGAACCGAGAGCATATTTCTTCGTCAAATTTTTGTGCTCGGTTTGAATTTTAATAAGATCATCCTTTAAAAGATTTTTGTTTTCAATGCACTTTGAATGATCGATCTCGACAAATTTTCCCTTTTCCATAATTTTGGAATTTTCAATTTCCAATTATTTATTTTTAAATTGAAGGGATTTAATTTCAGATAATGCATTTTGATAATCCGTATGCAATAATTGAAATGCTTCAAAAAGTTCATCGTAAGAATTACTTACTTGGCTTTCGACGTCGCTATTGTCGAATGAACTTCGGGCCATAAGAGCGAGATTATTTTGATTGATAAAATCATCATCTTCATCGTCATCGCTCCATGTTTCAACGAGAACCTCCTTCTTGGGTTTAGCTCGGAAATTCTTAGCAAAGTAGCCTGGTTTACCACATAATCGACAATTGTTGTCGAATTTCTTATATTCGCCCGAGATGTCTTTCTTTCTCCGGTTTAATAAGGTTTGAAATTTATTAATATTTTTGGCGTAATATGCCGATTCTTCGTCGCTATCATCAACCAGGATTTCTTCTCTTTTTGACATCTTAGCCTTCAAGGCTATCGATCTTTCTTTCGATTTCAACTTTGCATTTTGAGATTTAAGGACAATCTCGTAATTTATTAGTGAACCACCGAGGGCACTAAAATCAAGATTATTGAGATCTTTCGATTCCATAATCGCCGTCACCGTTCCGTCCCATTCAACAGGTAGTGATCTTAAGATTTTCTTGAATTTTCACTACTTGATAATGGTTTTCCGAACGAAGCTAGTCCATTGGTGATGACCGAAAATCGGTCGAGCATGTTGGTGATGGATTCGTCACCCTTCATCATGAATAACTCGTAGTCATGGAGAAGCATATTGATCTTCGTCTCCTTGACTTGAGTTGTCCCTTCGTGTGTGATTTCAAGAATTTTCCAAATCTCCTTAGCACTTTCACACGATGAGATACGATTAACCTCTTCTGGATTTAAGGCACAATATAGAAGTTGAGTAGCCTTATAATTTAGATGGTCGTTCTTCCATCCTCATCATTAGATTCTTCGAAACTCTTAAGAGATCCGTCAGGTTTGATTGGAACTTTCGGGCCAAGACAAATGATCTTCCAAATCTCGATGTCATACGCTCGGATGAATATTGACATCTTTTTCTTCTATGTCATGAAATTTGCGCCATCAAAAAATGGTGGTCGGTTAAGAGCAAGGCCTTCGACTGGAGCAAATTGAAACGCTATTTGGATCGACTCCTCGAATATTAAGCCGTGTATTGGAGGTACCGCTCCGATACCAATTGTAGAAGTAAGATCGATATTTGCGCCGTGTTGCGAAAGCGTAAATTAAATGTGCGGAATTTAAACGACACACAGATTTATAGAGGTTCGGATATAAACGAGCCTACATCCTCTCTCGGTATCTTTTTCTATAGGTTGACCATAAGAACCTCTGCACCTCTCTTCTATCGGTCGAGGGATAACCGTTACAATCGCGTCTTCTATTGGTCCATGATAAACCACTCGTACTTGTCTTTTTGTCGGTCCAACTTAAACCGTTTTCCTTTTATATCGGACAAGGAATCAACCGCTCTAGCTTTCTATCAGTACTAGATAAACCTTACGAAGATATCGATTGCGATTCTAATAATGCCGGATCCTTGATCCTAATAACACCGAATCCAATCATATCTTTTTTTTACCTCTCGTGTATATGTTGAATATATAAACACTCAAACTAACAAAATAAGCTCAATATCACAACAACAATTGTTGGAGCAAGATCGGTATTTGCACCGTGTTGTGGAAGCATAAATTAAATGTGCGGAATTTAAACGACACATGGATTTATAGAGGTTCGGCTATAAACGAGCCTACGTCCTCTCTCGGTATCTTTTTCTACAGGTTTAAGATAAAAACCTTTGCACCTCTCTTCTATCGGTCGAGGGATAACCGTTACAATCACGTCTTCTATTGGTCCGTGATAAAACACTCATACTTGTCTTTTTGTCGGTCCAAGTTAAACCGTTTTCCTTTTTTGTCAGAAAAGGAATCAACTGCTCTAGCTTTCTATCGGTACTAGATAAACCACACGAAGATATTAATTGCGATTCTAATAATTCCAGATCCTTGATCCTAATAACACCGAATCCAATTGTATCTTTTCTTTTACCTCTCGTGTATATGTTGAATGTATAAACACTCAAACTAACAATATAAGCTCAATATCACAACAACAATATAAGTATATCAATCTTTTATGAATGTATCTTTTGCTTGAAGTTGTTGTATGGAATAATACCAAGGATGTGGTATTTATAGCCTTCATCAACCAAACTAGCCGTTAGCTCTTCAGACTGCATTACGTACGCTATCTTCACTATATTACGTACGTAAGCTATTTTACGTACGTTAACCTCAAAGGGTTACGTACGTTTGCATCGCCCAGATTCAGTCCAGTAGCATCCTTCTCCTGTGTTACGTACGTTAGCTAATCTTCATTAAATACGTTAGGCTTATGTCATTGTTGACGTCATATATCCGTTGTTATTTTTCTGACTTTGACTCTCCCAACGTTCATCTGGTTTGGACACCTTTACGTACGTTAACATGTTTGCTTTGTGTATGTAATCTTCAGCCTTTATGTACGTTATGTAATCTAAGTTACATATGTTAGGCGTGCAGTTTCCAGCTTTTTGCACTTCGTTTTCTTCGATGCTTTGCTTCGCCTTTTTGTTGTTTTGTTTTGTTTTGTGTATCAACTTAAATCATCAAAACATTATTATAGTATGTATGGAACAAAATGTTCCAACAAGAAGCCAAGAATCAAGGCGGTAAAGCACCGGGGTATAATGAAGTTCAGAAAAAATTGAGGGCTGATGCAGTATAAAAATTTGCGAGGTGGATGTACGATGCGGGAATCACATTCAATGCGGTCAATTATGATAGCTTCAAGCCAATGATTGAAGCAATTGGACAATATGGTCCTGCGATGAAACCACCTAGTTACCATGAGGTGAGGGAGCCTTTATTGAAAGAGGAGATCAAACACACAAAGATGCTTATGAAACGAAATGAAGAGGATATGGCGAAGAATGGTTTTATTTTAATGGCTGATGGTTGGAGAGACAAAGAGGGAGGTCACTTGTCATTTTCTTGGTGAATACCCCAAAGGCATCATGTTTATTGAATACGTTGATGCATCCAGTTACTCTCACACGGGAAAGAAAATGTTTGAACTACTAGGCAAGTTTGTTCAGAAAGTTGGGGTGAATAATGTTGTTCAAGTGGTTACTGACAGTGCATCAAATAATGTTTATGCCGGTAGGAAAATCTAACATACTAACTTACAATATTTTTCATGTTTATTTCTAGACTGCTCTTGTTCATCAGCATATTGTATGTTTTTTTAATTAAAATGGTTTATTAATTACTAGATGCTCTCCTTGTTCTTATAGGGAAGAAATTGATGGAGAAATATCCAAACTTGTATTGGACCCCATGTGCGGCACACTGTGTGGATTTGATGTTCGAGGATATATTCAAAATTCCAGATTTGAAGAGAACACTTGAGCGGGCAATCAATGTTAGTGGATATATTTACAATCACACTTTGTTGCTGAACATGATGAGAGAATTCATAGGCCAAAAAGACCTCGTCAGACCTACCAAGACTAGGTTTGCCACTACTTTCTTGGCTATGAGAAGCTTTCAGCAGCGAAAGTCAAATTTGAGAATGATGTTTACTTCAGAAAATTGGAGTACAAGCAAGTTTGCAAAGGAACTAGGTGGTAAGCAAGCACTGAGAGTCATGATGATGCCTTCATTTTGGAATTCAATCGTTAATGCTATGAAAATTAGTGGACCACTATTGGAGGTGCTTCGATTGGTGGATGGGGAGAAGAGGCCTGCCATGGGATATATATACGAGGCAATGGATAGGGCTAAGGAGAAAATAGAAAAAGCATTTGATAATAATGAAGAAAGGTATAAAGATGTGTTTGGAATTATTGACAATAGGTGGCAGTTCCAGCTCCATCAAGAATTACATGCAGCCGATTATTTCTTGAATCTCCATTTTTTTTATTCTAATCCTGAGATAGAACATGATGAGGAGGTTATTAAGGGGTTGTAAAAAACCATTACCAGGCTGACTAGTGATCATGAGACGGAGACTACAATTCATAAGGAGTTGTCAAAATACAAGCAAGCTGAAGGGCTTTTTGGGATGGAAGTCGCAGTCAAAATGAGGAATGTCATATCACCAGGTATAATGTTAATTGTTATGTTTAAACTTTAAATTAAACTGAAAATATTAGAATATGATTATGGAATAAATTCAATGTGAATATATTAAAATAATAATATAATTATGTTTCTCATATAGCTGTGTGGTGGAACTCGTATGGATCTTCGACACCAAAGTTGCAAAGACTCGCCGAGAAGATACCCAGTCTCACTTGTAGCTCTTCCGGTTGTGAGTGCAATTGGAGCGTGTTTGAACATGTACATGATTTTAATTTTTTGTTGTTTATTTTTTCTATTACTACAAAGTTTGCCCCGTTGCGTGCCACAATTCATGACAAATTTATTTAAATTTTAAACTTTTGCAACTTCATTCCAAAAAAAGGAATAGGTTGGCACAAAAACGATTAAATAATCTGGTGTTCATTAAGTATAACATAGCTTTGAGGCGTAGATATGACATGCGAGACACCCTTGATCCTATCATACTGACTGAAGTAGATGATGACAATGAATGGTTGGTTGGGAGGTTGGAGGATGAAGAGTCTGACTTGGTTCATGATGGGGAAGATTTGACTTGGCAAGTTGTTGCCGATGCTGCCGGAGATGAAGAAGCTTCATATATGTTCAGAAAATCCAAAGGGGTGTCGAAGGCATCCCCTACATCATCTCAGTCTTCAAAGGCTACGATCTCTAAGGCAGCAACATTTAAGTCCAATGGAAAAAAGAAAGTTTCAGCAGCTTCTACACACACCCTTATTGATGAAGAGGAGGAAGAGGACGAGGAGTTCAACTTTGATGAAGAAAGTGAAGAAGAGGATGATATCGAGGGTCATGCACTTCCAAATGAAGAAGATGATCTTGATCTTGATGAATAAGAAGATGAATAATGATTTTTATATTATTGTTTTTGTAGTATTCAAAGTACTGTTGTGTTGTGCTGTGTTTTGAACTTATATTGGTTTTATTTTTCAATTTATGCATGAAGTCTGAATTATTTTTAATATATATCATATATTATGTATTTATATAATTCTAGCACTTTATTTTGAAATAGCCCTCGCTATTGGCATCGCTATGCGCTATAGCCATCGAGGACCTTGTTGTTATTTGGCGCTATTCGCTATTCACAACTATAGGCATGACCCATGCTTTGTTACTATGCTTTGTGGCATGACAAGCCAACGATGTTTTAATTTTAGTTTTGGGCATTACATTATTTAGATGTTGGGTTGTCTCCCAATAATGTTTAACTATAATTATTTAGCTAGACAACTTTCTATGCTCAAGGCTCATCTAATAGATAGAATACACTATCCTTGTTTGTCTGAGCGTGTAAGATGTGACGGTTCACTTGTATTACTTGTATAAACCCCCTTTTTGGGGTGTGAAAACTCGTTTCTTGTCTTTCAGGTTCGAAGAATCCAAGCGAACGAGCACCGGGGTGGTATGACGATGAGGGCGAGGCATGATACTGTGATGGATTGTGTCCCTTCGTTCGAATGTTGTCTTTTGGACTGCTTTATCCATGTATTATTAGATGGTACTTGAGTACTATAGGAGCTTCCTTTTTGGTTGATGTATTAACTCTCATACTTTCTTGATATCTTTTGTATTTATTCGCTAGAGTTTCTCTTGATTGTCTCTGATTTATTGATCCCTGTTTGGATATCTTGAGTTTGGATGTGTTATGTGTAAAAGTAAGCCTAATTGGTCCCAGGTAGGGATTCACGGCGCTGTAATATTTTCCGAATATCTCGGGGGGTGTTACAGGTTCTAATAATAACCGATGTGAATGTCAAAGCAAATTACAATTACACCACCACCTTATTTTTTACATCAGTCTTCTTAAAAACCAATGTAAATTAGATGATGTTGAATCCTCTTTTTGTAGCAGTGGATGCTTTATCTTGAAAAGTTTTACCAATTAACCTCAACAAATCCAAGACTCGTCAAATTAAATTATTTATCTATGCTTTAATTTTTAATTGGTTGGACCATTGTTAGATTTTTATTATTGTTGGGCTTGAATTATATGATTCTTTGTGGAATTTTGGAGGTCGATGAAATATTGAATGAAAATTAAGATTCTCCCTATTTTCCCATCTTGACGGTATTCTTTGAATCAATGCTTCGATAGAAGGTGTTAATCCATCAACGCACATGCTCGCTGCATCTGTTGGTATCCAATTTCCAGGCACCTCTCCTGCTATGCCGCCTCATCGTAAACCATACCAAGACACTGCCATAGCCATACAATTGGATGAATTAACACAACAAGTGGCTCAAGTTGTGACCTTGCTTCAAGCGCAAGCCATGACCGGACGTGATGTCATGCTGCCTCCACCACGCACACAGTGCGGTGCTGCCCCGCCTCCTATCTACGAGGTCCCAGCCACTGATATCTTCTCATCTGAAGATGAAGAAACAATCAACAATCATTTCACGTTGTTGGCCACGCGCATGGAACACCGGCTTGATACCTATCGTTCTTGGGAGTATGGTTTCAAATTGGAGTTGCCCGAATTCAATGGGGAACTTGAACCTGAAGAATTGATCGACTGGATTATCTCTGTGGAAGAACTCACTAAATTTAAATATGTGCCTAATGATCTCAAAGTTCCCTTGGTCGCTACACAACTTCCGGAAAGGGATGAATCCTGGTGGCATCAACTAAAATCAACGCGTGCCCGCCAAGGGAAGTCTCACATCGTCGCGTGGGAGAAATTGAAAAAGCACTTACATCAGGAATTTTTGCCTTACAACTATAAACGTACACCGTATCAATGTTTGCAAAACCTGAGACAGGGTTCGCACAGTGTTCATGTGTACACCTTCTATCAATTAATTGCCCCTGTGGGGCTTATGGAATCGTATGATCAATTGATTTTACGATATGTTGGAGGTCTTCAAATTTTGTTTCAAGATTTGAATCTTTTCTCCCCAGTCTCTGTATCAGAAGCATATAACGTATCGTGGTGCTCAAACGCTAATATGCACGGCCCCCAGGTGGGCCCTTTCTCCCACGATCGACCCCACCATCAGCACCACCAGATTCCCGACCCTCTGTTGTTCACGATTTGACTTCTGCACCGACAACCCGTGCTACAACAACCGCACCCAGTCCTTTCTCTATATCACTCTCTTCCTATTTCTTCCCGTCATTAGGCTGCTATTAGTATGGATTTCGTGTTGGGATTGCCACGTACTCAGCGTGGTAACGATTATATTTTTGTGGTGATTGATCACTTTTCCAAGATGGTCTAATTTATTGCTTGCAAGCACACCGCCAATGCTGTGCATGCTACCCAGTTATTTTTAGAGCGATTTATTGTTTGCATAGATTGCCTGTTTCTATTGTTTCTGATCGGGATTTTCGTTTCCCTAACTGTTTCAACGATCGTTGTGGTGCATGGATAACAATGAGTTGCATTTTAGCAGCGCCTACCATCCTTAAACCGATGACCAGGCAAAGGTCATGAACTGTCTTTGGGGAACATGATATGATGCTTAGTCGGGGATAACTTGCATTTGTGGGATTTGAGGTTTAGCACTGCCGAATTTGCATAGAATATTGCTTTGAACCGTAGCTATGTTTTTGTCCATTTCATGTGGTTATTCCGTGTGCCCTAGTTTGTCTCCTCACCCTTCCCGCTGGTCCATCGGATGAAACCCGTGCTGCTGACCTTATTTTCGATGTTCAGGCCTTGTTAAGACCCGCCTAGAGGCGGCAAACATGCGCTACAAGCTCATTGCTGATGCTCGTTGTAGGGATGTCCAGTTCGAGGTTGGTGACTATGTGTGGGCAGTCTTGACTAAGAATCGTTTCCTTGCTCATGAGTATAACAAATTGTCGTCCCGACATATTGTTCCATAGAGATTGTGGATAAGATCAATCTGAATGCCTACAGCTTTAAGTACGACAGATTAATCAATGACTCGTTCAATTATGATCTGAGTATAGAATTAAGGTCTTTTCTATTCTTGTTACCCAGCTCCCACTATTTTTACCGAATAACACACTCCCATGTGAAATCCGGAAGTATCATCGCTTCACTTCATAGTGGCGATCGAGTTCTTTATAAATCTTAATAGAGGGCAACCGAATAGGTTTCTAGTCTATTAATTTTCATAAAGTGGTGTCCAACACCAACCCATCTAATGGATGATTCGATCTTCTTTTTCCCCTTTTTCACTCCCCTCAACCTATATGGTTTCTATGGTTCGTGAACACATTAAGTTTACACCATCGATGCAAATCACTTTCATAATTGAATCTTATCCGTCAACTTATCAGGTTTCTAGGGAAAAAATCTGCTCTAACCGAAGGCATCCAATGCGCTCCGGGTAATTTATCCATCCTCCCCGAACGACTACCCCGATAAGTTGGAAGCATAACACATCCGGATTGGATTTCAATTTCCCGAAAGCTCGATGGAGGGAAGGAAAACCTTGAAACCTTATAAACTTAATAATTTGTCGTGGGAGAATTTTCGCGATTAATGTTACACTTTGCTCATTAATTCATTTAAGCGCGTTTGTGCATTCATACAATATGAACAACCATTCACAACCTAGTTGCTACCAACATATGGTTCATGGACTGTTCATAGAAACAAAAACTCCATAATCTAATTACAAGTCTTCGTCTTAAATCTTTGTCTTCTCGAAACGGATATTCCTCCGGTCTTCGTCATTACATATAAATTTTACATTGAAAATTGCATCCTAGATACAAATATTTCTAGTAAAACAAATAGGCTCCAAACGGCCTTTACAACCCAATCGAATAAAACGAATGATTCAAAACTAAGTCCATGAACCACATCCCCATTCAAAAGCATTCATCCAATAAATACTATATAAATGGAAAGCGTATAGATACATTGATCCAATCAATAATTCGAACCGATCCAATCGATTCACACAACCGGTAATATGAAAAACGTTCAAATAATTCGGTCACCCACAAATATTCTAATTAATCAAATTTCCCTAATAAAATGAAATACCATAAATTATTTTAATCATATTAAATCCAATTTAACATGCGGGAGATTAATTTTCTAGAATACACGAAAAATCTAGCCGGGGTGAAACTGGCCTGCCACGGCCGAGTCACCTTCGGCAGCCTGCCGGCCAGGCACAACTCGTGCCGCATGGCACGATCGGGTTACCCCAACAGCTTCTAAAGCTGGCCTGCCAGACTCGGCCCGTGTCGCCTGAAATGGTTGGGTCGTCCCGATAGCCTGCCGGCCAGACACGGCCCGTGCCGAATGGCACGGTCGGGTCATCCCGACAGTCTGCCGAGACTGGATGCCTGGCACGGCCCGTGTCGCTTGACACGGCCGGTTCAGCCCGGCAGCTTCCTGCCCGTTGTTCTAAATGTCGTCCGACGACGATTCAGAGCTAGATTTTCGACCGGATATCCAATATCAATATTTTCCGACTTTCATATATTCAATATAAATCATATTTCCCAGAAATTAAAGATTTATATTTAGATTTAAACTTAAGAAAAATACAACTACAATGAACGAAAAACATACACCACTATTATGAATATAAATGATTTCAAATCATTCACCATCTAATCAAGCATTCCAAATGCCAAATATCGTATATACGATCACAAGACTTATGCTCCGATACCACTGTTGGGATTTGGTGCCTAAAACGAAGGCCCAGCATAAGCGGTAAAATAAAAATTAATTCGATCTTAATCCCTATGAGGATCGATCGAGCTACGTATATACAAATATATAACGAAACACAAGATGATACGAGAGACATACCCTTGTAGTCTGTTGATTAAATGGTATCCTTATCTTGAGCTATTCCCCAAGCTTTAGTTGTTCTCCACAAATCCAATCCGCTTGAAGCTCTTGGATGATCTAACGCCGAAATACCGCATCTCTACTTGTCATGCGCTGGAGAAATGAACGGAATGACGATCACCTTGCTATCTTCCAAGGATACGCCTAGAGCTAGGATGATGAAACTTTTGATTCTCCAAGTGTATAAATCACACACTCTCAATGAATATATTGATTTTCTCCAAGAACAATCAAGAAGTGAAATGAAGAATATGAAGACTATGAAAAGGAACTCTTTTGTCTCTCTCTTACTAAAACTCACGTATGAAGCAAGTGCCAAGGGACGGAGAGTAAGTCTTCCTTTTATTCTTCTGTCCACAAGACAAAATCACCTATCTAATTATCCCCTTTGATCTTGTCCCCTATAAGACTTATGTCTTCCACCAATTAAGGTGAAGACAAAGATTAAGGGAGGTGGTAGGCAATGTGGGGCGGCCATCTAGAAGGATAGGACAAGGTTGGTCCGTTTCGGACTCCCGTGAGTCTAAACAGATAAACTCCACTTCCGTTCCGATGTATTAATATTAATTAATTAATCCAATTAATTAATCATATCAAATACAAAATAACATAATTAATTTCTCCAAGAAATAATTATATTTATGAATTAAATTAATCACCCAGTAATTTATTTAATTCATTAGGTTGTAAATCAATTTATCCAATAAATCGATTTAGACATCGAAAGTCCTAATTAGATATCCAATATCTAATATTCATAATGAGAGAACTAGCATGATTCATCCCGTCGTCAATCCTATTGCGCGACTCAGTAGGTCCGTCTCAGTCAGCAATGGGAGGAACAAAAGAGTAGTAGCACCACCTAGCCAACCTGCGGCCTACACTATACCCCAACTGAGAAAGAATGATGGGATCATTCAAGAACCATTCTGTTGTGAATACCAGTATACGTATAAACCCTTCTTTCAAATGTCTCGATCAAGTTATAGGGTCACGGTCAGTCAAACCCTATCTGTACTTGACATTATGTATGCATTAATGCAAATCGAGATCATCGAGCTCTCGTGTATCCAATACAACTAGCTCCAATGCTTTGGACAAACAATTATGATCTCATCTGCCAATAACCGCATAGGACATATAACCCGTTCACTAACAGGAGAAAGAATTCTATCTTGGTATTCAGTAGGACCTGCTACTTGCCCATCAAGATGCACGTCGAGGTTGAACCTCGCCTTCCGGTTTACAGGGTCGAACTACTCTGATGAAAATCATCCCTACTAAATTCTCAAGTCGAAGGTTCACTAATACGTATCACAACCTTTCGATTCCGTCATTGACTGTCCCAGAGTGAAATCCGTATGATGAATCGAGTGAGTCGGTTCGAGTATACTAATACAATTAGCATGCCTATAACGTGTGCTCCCACTAACCATTAGTTTTCAACAGGCACTGTTCATGTCAAACAACACATCATACAAGTCTTCACATAAACTTAACGCCTAATCAAGTTTCATCGACTTGCGAACGATTAAGTATTTGAGCTATAAACTTTTCCAGTGTCGACCCCCTTATCCAATAAGGAGTGGAACGTTTTGCTCTCAAATACATGGACTAGTTTCTATATGTATATTTACGAGTCAGGAATGCCAGTAACTGCCAGTAAATAAACATTCATTTGCCTTATGATAATGAATTACATAATAATAAGTACAATGCCCTCACTCAACATCCTCTGAGTGGCATTCGAGGGCATACTCCTAACTGGAACATCACTTCTTTTAGCCAGAAATCACATTTAGAAAGTTTGGCATATAACTGATCGCTCCTCAAGAGGTTCAAAACAATTTGTAAGTATTGCTGTAATACCCCCAAAACCAACCGGGAATATTACAGTGCCATGGGTCCCACATTGGAACCCACAAGGCTAAAATCATTTTCAAAAATGTTTCAAATACGCCAAAGAGGCGAAGACGATAATGTTTTAAATACTCAAATATTTATCAAAACATAGTTCTCAATTACCGTCAGAAATTACCATTTGAAAACACAAGGCAAAGACGCCAAAAGGGCATTTAGAACGTATACACGAGCTGGAAAAATACTGAAAGCCGTTATAAAATTACACACGCAGCGGATAGAGACATAATTAAATACATCTGCAGCGGAATCATAACAACTAGAAAAGAATACTCAAATCCCAATAACCATGCCATAGCCAGTATCACCGGAAAGCTCATCCCTTCACGACTGCTAGTAGCTCGATCTCTGAGTACCTAAAAGAGAAAGCCCACGACGGGGTTAGCCATAATACTCAACAATGATAACGATCACATCATCATATACAATTATATATCAATGTAATTACAAGGTAAGAATAATTCCAGTGTAACTTTACCGTCGCAACCTTACCAATCCGTGAATCTCAATCAATTTAACCCTTACCTCAATTCGCACATCGCATTCTCAAGTAACGAATGAATTGGAAAATAACCATCTGTATTGTATCCGAAACGATACCAAGATTCTCAAACATGAACATATCTCCAATATGGAATAATCTGGACATG
Source organism: Orobanche coerulescens (assembly GCA_033398695.1). NCBI lineage: Eukaryota > Viridiplantae > Streptophyta > Magnoliopsida > Lamiales > Orobanchaceae > Orobanche > Orobanche coerulescens. Next base: position 39,008,362 of record CM065809.1, on the reverse strand, counting down.
TCCGTATCTGTCCGCTGGATCGCACAATCGGATCCCAATCCTGATAAAACCGATATCACACGGCACATCTGTAAACCAACTGTCCCGAGACAATGGCAAGTCCTGGATATCAATACAAAGCATGAATGCTCACACAATCAATAATGATAAACAACCAATGCATTAAAACGAGAATATCAATGAGATGATAACTCCATGTAAGATCGACAAAGGATCAACCACGAACGAGAATACCATGATGTGGTAACTGTAACAAGATCAATGAAGGATCAACAACTGGGAATACCAACAATACGGTAAACTCCAACAAGAGCAATAAGGGATCAACAACCGAGAATACCGACGACACGGTAAACTCTAACGAGATCAATAAAGACCAGCAACCGAATACAACAACGATATGGTGAACTCCAACAAGAGCAATAAGGGATTAACAACCGAGAATACCAACGATACGGTAAACTCCAACAAGATCAATCAAGGACCAACAACCAATAATACCAACGGTAAGGCAAACTCCCAAACGGAATAAAAAAGGATCAATAACGAACGAGATTACCAATGATATGGGGAACTCCAAACGAGATTAATAAAGGGTCAATAACAAATGAGTTGAACATCGATATGGTAACTCCAACGAGGTCAGTAAAGGGTCAACGGGGATAGATACACGAGAGAATAAAATCTTCAACCATATACAAATCATATATACGGGATTTCAAAGACAACCCAACTATTGAACAGATCCGGTTATACATGGACTATGAACAACCAATCAATAAGACTCAAGATGGACTTCACGATACGCCCGATCCGGACATGTGTCTGTATACAAGCCAACCACAAGTATTGATTAGATACACGTCTAATCTCATACCTAATCAGCCTCACGAAGTACGTCTCGTGCGCACGGTTCAATATGAGGTCGAAACCAACATATGCTACACGTGCCCGCCCTGAAAATCCTACACATGAACGATCAGAGCGTATCTGACTCCAGATATGTCACGATGCAACATGACAACGAATCTCGAAGGAACGCATATCTAACAAGGATGATAAGACTTTCCAAAAGAGCAACAATAACTCGATCATGAAAGACCGATACGACCACAATGTTGTATTCCATCAGACAACAGTTCACGGCATGCTCAACAATGCATATGATAATAGCACATAAACTCCCAAGGCCGCAGCCAAGGGTCACGGAAGTATCTACTCAGGAATACTCCGGACAATATCACATAAACTCCCAAGGCAGCAGCCAAGGGTCACGGAAGCATCTACTCAGGAATACTCCGTACACAGGTGCCATTCAGGTCTTATCCCCTAACACATATCCATACGGGTACCATACAGGTTTTATCCCCAACACATCGGCCCCACAGATTACATCAATCAATCATGAATCCATAACTATACTACGATTCTATATACCGATGATCATATTAACGATCAATTCATCCTGATAATAAGCATTTCATAACATACTCCATTCCAACTATGTACGGATCAAATGTTCTTATGCCCAACAAATCTGAATTCATACCTTCAATTCAATCTCATAATTCGGTGATCTCAATAACGGTTGATTCGAGCACAATGCAAGTTAAATCAACGTATTCAATTCCGAATTCAAACTCAAATTCAACATGATATGATTATCCCTTGTTTATATATGTATCAATCTCATGCCAAACTACACTTAGGATCATTCGACTCATATGAACATATATCCTCAAGGAAAGATAATATTCTTGTCAAATTCTTAATCACGATTCGTTTATCATCAAGACCATACAGAAGATCAAATCACCATTCACATAACTTGTCTATTTACATCCATAATCATCATCACTTCTTCTAAATATCAACATTCCATGTTCATATCTAAAACATAAACACTTGAAACATATACTCATCATAATCATCATCTCCTTCAATATACACCTCATATATCATCAAGAAGTATAACCATAATACCATAACCATCATCATACGAGGAATACATCAACAAAAATATCCAAATCCGAATCAAAGAGAAGAGTTATCCAACATACCTCTTGAAGAAGAATCCCAAAGATCAAACACTTCCAAAAACATCAAAAACTCCAAGCTTCAAGATTCTAATCAACTCACCAAAGTCTTAGCCAAGTTACAAGGGTCGAGATTAGGGCCAGGAGTGAGGAGGAATGAAGTTTGGAAGGAAGAGATGTGTTTCCTCTCGTAAGTAAATGAAAGACTGTTTCTTAATATATAAACTGCACAGCTTGTTACGTACGTTAAGACCCAACCTTAATGTACGTAAGCCTCTTTAACGTACGCTACATGTCCTGTATAGTGCACATAATCGGCGTCCAGGGCTCACTGTCTTATTTCGCACCTTGTGTTACGTACGTAATACCCTCGCCGTAGCGTACGTAATACACATTTGACTTGCTACAGTAACACACCTTCGTAACGTACATAATGATACATCCTTAACGTACGTAAGGCTCGAAGTTGACTCGCCTGTCCACATCTGTGCCAAAAGCTGCCAACACCGGGCCCACCTGCTGACCACAGTTGGATCCTGTTTGATACCCTTCTTAACGTATGTTGTGTACACAACTTAATGTATATTAAGCTTGCTTAGTTACGTACGTTTCGAGGGGGTCTATCTTTAGTTTGTTTGGTGGGCTATCTTTAGTTTGTTGATTCTTCGAGGGGGACGACTGTTTCGACTTTGAGTAATTGTGCACGGTCGCGGAGTTCGATGGACCGACCTCCATAACCCTGTCTTTGCGTGTGAGGGATATTCCACCTGTAGGTCTGTCTCGCGACTCATTTTATTGTTAGGGTCTTCCGTTAGGCTGCGCCCGCCTTGTATTTAAACGAAGGGCGAGCGGTCTTGGTCTGGAGGAGTCCTTACACGGGGCGTCGTCGGTTTGATCGACTCCACGTCCGCAGTTTGTTAGCACTTTTCTACCTCGGATCGCCATGTTAGATGGCAATCCTCGACGGTATATGTTGTGACGGGGGTAGGGACGCGTCGCCTTGTCCGGGTCCATCATGTTAGATGATGTACCTTTGAGGGAGAGCGAGCGAGTCCACAGTTTTGTTTGGAGGGTCCTTCGGCTATGCCCGCCTCGTATTTAAACGAAAGCGAGTGATCGCAGCCCAAAGGAACCTTGCATGGACGAAGCTGTCGGTTCCATCGACCTCGAGGACCATGGCTGCACTTTTCTACCTCGGATCGCCATGTTGGATGATGATCCTCGATGGTATACGTTGTGCTTAGAGGGGCAATCGCTTGCATAGGTCCGCCAAGTTAGATGACGACCTCTTGTGGGGCGAGCGAGTCGTCCTCTTTTTTATTTGTTTGTCTTTGTCGAGGCAAATCATATAAATGGGATTGGAAAATCTCATTAAACTCTTTGTACATTGGGTAGCTAAATACAGAGTTTTTATTGGTAGTATTTCTTCAAATGTACGGCGTTCCAGGGATATTGGTCCGTAGTGCCGTCTGGGTGTTCGAGTTCGTAGGCTCCCCTAGTTAGCCACTTTGATATCATGAAGGGGCCTTCCCAATTCGGACCAAATACTCCCGTGTGAGTTTGGACCTTTTTGAGGACTAGGTCGCCCACTTGGAATCGCCTTTACTTGACCTTCGAATTGAAGAACTTCTAGGATCTCCTTTTGTAGATTGTGTTCTTCATTTCCGAGGTCAGTCGCCGTTCTTCGAGCATGTCCAAGTCGATCCGTCGGGCTAAGTCATTGTCCGTTGTTATTTCGTGTTCAGTTTGGTGGCTGAGGACGGCGATCTCAGAAGGGATCACTGCTTCTGTCCCGAAGGCGAGGGCAAATGGGGTTTCGCCGGTTGAGTTTCAGGTCGTCATTTGGTAGGACCACAAAACATCTAGGAGCTCGCTCGCCCATCGTCCCTTTTTGGATTCGAGTCTCGCTTTGATCGTGTGTTTGAGGATCTTGTTTACAGCCTCTTCCTGCCCGTTCGTATGAGGGTGGTAAGGGGCCGAGAACAAATTTTTGATTCCCCATTTCTCGTAGTATTGCATGACTTCCACACCATCGAATTGCTTCCCGTTGTCGGAGATGATAGCCTGGGGTAGACCGAACTGGCATGTGATGTTCTTCCCAATGAACTTGATTACTTGTTCTTAGCCGATCTTGTTGAGTGGCTCGGCCTCAGCCCATTTTATGAAATAATCGACCCCCACGATGGCAAATTTACATCCTCCTGGCGCCGTCGGCAGAGGACCGATGAGGTCGATGCCCCATTGGGCGAAAGGCCATGGACTGTACATAGAAGTGAGCTGCTCGGGGGAAAGCTTAATGTTCGGGCCCATCACTTGACACCTGTGACACGATCTGGTGTAGGTGATCACATCTTTTTGTAGTGTAGGCCACAAAAAAACTTTGCCTGGTCGTTTTGTGGATGAGAGCTCGCCCTCCAGCATGGTTTCCATAGATCCTGTCATGGATCTCAGCTAAAACGAGTCGGCCTTCCTCCGGCGTAATGCACTTGAGGAGAGGAAGGTTGAAAGCTCGCTTGTAAATCCGGTCGTCCAATAGGGTGTATCTAGTTGCACGGAGCTGAAGCTGGCGAGCTTTGATATGGTCGTCGGGGACAGTTCCGTCCTTCAAGTATTTAATGAACGGAGTCATCCAGTTCTCTTCGGCAATGGTAACTGTGGTAACCAGGCTTCTGTCGATCGCCGGCTTTGTTGATTTTGTGATTTAGATGTTAGAGAAATCTTCCGCCCCATCTGATGATGCTAGTTTGGATAGGGCATCGGCCTCGGAGTTATGTTCTCTCGGGACCTATTCGATCAACACTTCTTCAAACTTTGTGCACATTTCGGCGACCAGCTCTTAGTATTTGATCATTTGTTCGCCGTGCACCTCATATTCTCCCTTGACTTGGTTCACGACCAAGAGGGAGTCCATGAAGATGTGGAGACGGCGGACATCCAGGGCGAGGGCTAGATCGAGCGCGCCTCTCACGGCTTCGTACTCGGCTTCATTGTTGGTCGCACGGAACCCGAAACGCACAACATTTGTGAAATTTTGGCCGTTGGGGCTGATGAGGACAATCCCTGCCCCTGCTCGTGAGTTGGTTGCCGAGCCATCCACGTACAACTTCCAAGCAGGATGGCCGACCTGGGTCGGACTGGGAGGGAATGTTAATTCCACCATGAAGTCTGCCAGAGCTTGGCCTTTGATCGTCGTGCGAGGAGCGTACGTGATACCATAATGGGCGATCTCCAGTGACCACTTGAGGAGTCGCCCGTTGGTGTCCAGTCGGTGCAGAACTTGCCTTAATGGGAGAGTCGTCAGAACCTCCACTTGATGTTCGAAGAAGTAGGCCCTTAGCTTGCGAACACTCATGACTAGAGCGTAGGCGATCTTCTCCAGAGGCATGTAACTTGTTTCCGCGTCATGGAGCACTTGGATAACGAAGTAGATCGGTAAGTGGGCTTGCCCCTCTGCTCGCACTAATACAGCACTCAGCGCGACCTCCGAGGCTGCCAGGTAAAGGTATAGCTTTTCGTCGGGGATCGGCTTAGCCAAGATCTGGGGGTTAGATAGATACTCCTTGATTTTGGCGAATGCTATTTGACTCTCCTTTGTCCATGCGAACTTCTTGTTCTTTATGGTCACGAAGAATGGCTTGCTTTTATCTCTCAGCCGAGATATGAAACGGTTGAGGGCAGCTAGACAACCTGTGAGGCATTGCACTTGCTTAACATTCCGTGGCTCCTGCATGTCGAGGATCGCCTGGATCTTGGTGGGTTTTGCCTCGATCCCGCTTTGGCTCACGATGTGCCCCAGGAACTTTCCGGAGCTTACCCCGAAGTTGCATTTCTTGGGGTTTAGCTTCATATTGAACTTATCGAGGATGGCGAACGTCTCGGCAAGGTCATTGAGGTGATCTTCCTTTTTGAGGCTTTTGACTACGATGTCGTCAATGTAGACCTCCATGGTCTTGCCGATCTGGTTGGCGAACATCCCGTTGACTAGCCGTTGGTAGGTCGCCCCTGCATTCTTCAGACCGAACGCCATTCAGACCCAAAAGTACACGTCTTTTTCTGTATGGAACGATGTGTGTTTTATGTCTTTCTCCGCCATGGGGATCTGATGGTACCCGGCTGACGCAGCGTAAGCACTCAAAAAACAAGATGGAATCACAATCTGAACTATATTTTATTGCTTAATCAAAAGTTGTTTTTTCTCCTCAGTACCTAAAGGTTTATATATAGTTGAAATAAGTAAATTACATGAACAAGGACATGAGAACTGAACAGCCTTATCTGAACATTCATTCCCCTAGACTTTCAGCCTACCACATTCAGACTATCTAGACATTTAGGCATTCTCATTAGGATTCAATGCATCAGTAACATCCTCTACATCAGTCTCCTCCACTTGGGAAAAACTCGTCCTCGAGTTGGACTCGGTTCCGTATAGAGGTGCATTGGAAGGGTAAAACGGAGTTAAATCGGCAACATTAAAAGTATTTGAAATGCCCATACTCTTAGGAAGATCAATGTCATAAGCATTATCATTGATCTTTCTCTTGATCGCATATGGTCCATACTTCTTAGGCTGAAGTTTACTATAAGTGCCACTGAAACCTCTCTCGCCTTAGGAACACCATTACTTGATCCCCACCGAAAATACTTGTTGCCTCCGATGCTTATCTGCGGCTCTTTTGTACTTTTGTTAGTCTCCTCCAATTTTTGCTTGACTTCCTTGTGCACTTCCACAACTTGTTTGGCCATATGAGTCGCTGCCCCATTGCTAGTTGCACCCTTTGGTAGCCGGATCGGATCCAAGGTGTGTTGTGGCACTTTCGTACACTATAGAGAAAGGAGACATGCCCGTAGCACCGTGAATCGCATTGTTGTAAACGAACTCGGCTTGAGGCAAGAAAATATCCCACTGCTTTGGTTTATCGCCACAAATGTCGCGAACCATATTCCCAATGTACGATTTACCGCCTCGGTTTGACCATCTGCGAGGGTGAGCAAAGCATATCAAATTCAAAGAAGAATCAAACAATTTCCACAATGTTCGCCAAAAATGCCCAAGGAACTTGGCTGTCTCTATCCGAAGTGATTGTTTTTGGTATTCCATGCAAACGAACCACTTCTTTGAAAAACAATCTAGCCACCAATTGCATCAAGTCTTTTTGCAAGGAATAAAATGGGTCATCTTCGAAAATCTATCAACGACAACGAAACAGAATCCGCTCTTTGTGTTCTAGGCGGTCCAACACGAAATCCATAGACAAGTCTTCCCAAATATTTTCCGGGACAGCAAAGGCATATAAAACCAAGATTTTGGATGACCCTTAGCCGTTTGGCAAACATAACAACTTTGCACATACCTAGTCACATCTCGAAGCATGTGTGGCCAATAAAATCTCTCCTGAATCGCAGCTATTGTTTTGTCTCGCCCCAAATGTGCAAAGAGTCCACCGGCATGTAAATCACGAATTACCTTTTCTCGTAATGATGTCCGAGGAAGACAAAGCTGATTTCCACGCATTAAGTAGCCATCGTGCACATAAAACTCTTGCACAGTTGCCCATTCACGCACCTTTCCCAAATCTGTCCAAAATCTTCATCTCCCGCATAACACTCCTTGAGTTGTTCAAACCCAATTATCTCGCCTCAAAGTGATTAACAAACCTGCTCTTCGACTTAATGCATCAGCCACAATATTTTGCACTCCACTCTTGTGTTGTAATCAATGGGAACTTCAAGAAATTGGCACCAACGTGCGTGCATATCCTTGCTAATTCGCTTTTGGTCGTTTAGATATTTGAGAGCCTCGTGGTCGAATAAAGAACAAATTCTTTACCAATGAGATAGTGCTCCCATATCTTCAAAGCCCCGACAACCGAATAAAATTCCTTGTCATAAGTGCTCCATTTCGCTAGCATCGCTGAGCTTCGCTAAAATAGCAACCGGCCTCCGTTCTTGACAAAGAACAGCCCCAATGCCAACACCGCTAGCATCACAATCTACCTCAAAAAGCTTCTCAAAATCTGTAACGCTAAGACGGGCGCGAGACACAATTTTTCTTTCGAATCGCAAAGCTTTTATCACCTTCATCGCCCAAGAAACCTCCCCTTCTTCATGCACTCGGTAATAGGTGCTGCAATGGTACTAAAGTTCTTGATAAAGCGCTGTAAAAGTAGCCAACCCATGGAAACTCCGTACTTGACACCGTTTTGGGAATAGTACAGCCTCTAATTGCCTTTACCTTCGTATCATCCACCGAATTCCTCATGACTCACAATGTACCCTTAAATAGCAGTTTATTAGTAAGAAAACCGCATTTCTTAAGGTTAACATATAGCTTATTGGCCCGCAAAAGCGTAAGCACTTCTCGCAATTGCGATACGTGCTCCTCCTCGGTCTTACTATAAATCAAGATATCATCAAGTATACAACAACAAATTTATCAATAAAAGGTTTCAATACTTGATTCATAAGTCTCATGAAAGTACTCGGAGCGTTGGAAAGTCCGAAGGCATCACTAACCATTCAAATAACCCTTCCTTCGTCTTGAATGCCGTCTTCCACTCGTCCCCGTGTCTAATTCGAATCTAATGGTACCCATTTTTCAAGTCAAGCCTTGAAAACCACTTTGCTCCATGTAATCATTCAACATGTCATCCAAATTTCTAATGGGAAATTTGTAACCAATCGTAATTTTATTGATTGCACGACTATCAACACACATTCTCCAATTTCCGTCCTTCTTTGGAGTTAATAAGGTGCACCGCACAAGGACTCATACTCTCTTGAATAAGCCCCTTTCTTAACAACTCCTCCACTTTCTCCTTAAGGATCTCACTCTCCTTTGGGCTCATCCGGTAGTGAGGTAGATTTGGTAAACTCGCTCCGGAATCAAGTCAATATGATGTTGAATATCTCTCATGGGTGGTAAGCCATCAGAATCTCATCGGGCATTACTTCCCGAAATTCGATAATAAAGGCCTTATAGCTTCAGGATGCTCCTCCAACTTTGGTCCATTTTCAACATAACACACTTGCTTCATTATTAGAGCATAAACTCGCCTAGTCTCCTTCATTTCGTCTCAAACCTGCGAGTGAAAGTGAGAAACTCCTTTCTGCAGATTGCTTGCTTTTGTTCTCAGAATGGCGGCAATGTGTACTTTGTTCCATCCTTCAAGAAGCTATACTGATTGTTACGGCTGAATGTTGCGCATCCACATCATATTGCCATGGTCTCCCAAACAACAAATGACACACATCCATATCCACGATATCACAATAGACTTCATCACTATACTTGCCAATCGAAAAGGAATTTTGCAACGCTCACATTTCTATATTTCCGGCATCGACTTTATCCATCCCAAAGAGTAAGGGTTTGGATGCTTTTCTCTTGCACTCTAACCTTTTTACCGCTTCCTTCCCTATAATATTCTCCATGCTACCACCGTCAATCAATACTCCAAAATCTTACCATGAATGGTACACCGTGTTCGAAAAAGTTGATTCCCGAGAAGTCTCTTCCCGTTTCGGAGCTAACATTATTCTTCGTACAACACGGTTCGCTTCCCTTGTTTCTCCCTCCTCAAATTCTTCTTCTTCGCCATCCGGTTCACGTAAAAATGCTTCATCGTCTTCTCTAAAAGCCGCATTAGTGCTTTTCCTTTGAGGGCATTCATTCGATTTATGACTGTTGGTTGCACCTATAACACTTTCTGACGTTGGTCTAGCGTAAGGGTTGGTAGTTTTCCGTCCTTGAGCGTCCCTCTCCTTAGCTTACGCCAATGGGTGATTTTCACTTGATGTTGCCGCCTTATCTTCCCGAGTTTTGTCGCTTTTATAATTAATGCCATTATATCGTCCTCCTCGCCCATAAGATTCTTGCCTTAGTCTTTTCCCCAACTGAAGGTCGAAAAGTGTCAAAACCCCGCTTGCTTTTCTCAAATTGCATTAATTCGACTTTCAATGCCAAATTTTTTGCTTCGGTTAGGGTCTTTAACACTTGAACTCCAATTTTATCTCGAATAAAAGGCTTGACCATCAAGATATCTAGCCACCTGCCCCTCCGTTTCCAAAGAATGTTCCTTTCACTAGTCGCATAAATTCCGCAGTGTATTCGTGGACAAGCGGGTACCTTGTTGGCATCTTTGGTACTGAAACAGGATCTCGCTCGTAGTTGGGAGGCGTAAATTCGCGCATCGCCAGCCTATTCATCCTATACCACGTTCGACCGCCCCCGCCTTCTCGTTCTCGTGTTCTCTCGCATTCTATCCCACCAAGTCAAGCACCACCCTTCAATCTACAAGCGACTAATCGACCCTCCTATCTTCCTCGAGTCTCCATATAGTCGAAGAACTCACAATATCTGCGATCCAATCCAGGAAATCTTCTATTCCCAAACCACCATTAAAACTTGGAATATCGACCTTTAGTTTGAAGTCGTATCCCTCTCTATCATCATACCTTCTCCACTGTCCAACATTCCTACGCCTGCCACCATATACCTCTTCATATTCATCCTCCTCGCTGGAAGAATCATCAGTTCGATTGTTCTGTCTACGAACGGGAATAGTTCTGTTGATAGGGTCTCCACGAGGTGCATCTCCACTTGGTCTTCTATCATTAACCCGATTTCGGTTCCCATCAACACTGAGAGCATCAAGCCTATCTGCAATTTCATCAAATCGCTCCTCAAAGCGACGGAATCTGCGATCTATTTGCTGCTCCAAGTGTCCCTGTAAACGCTGCTCCAATCGTTGCAACGCCTCCTCCCCGACAAGTGGGGCTCCAGTCTCATGAGCATCGCCATTAAGACCACTGCTACCGCCTTGGTTTGTCATTAGTCTCTGATACCACCTGACGCAGCGTAAGCACTCAAAAAACAAGATGGAATCACAATCTGAACTATATTTTATTGCTTAATCAAAAGTTGTTTTTTTCTCCTCAGTACCTAAAGGTTTATATATAGTTGAAATAAGTAAATTACATGAACAAGGACATGAGAACTGAACAGCCTTATCTGAACATTCATTCCCCTAGACTTTCAGCCTACCACATTCAGACTATCTAGACATTTAGGCATTCTCATTAGGATTCAATGCATCAGTAACATCCTCTACATCACCGGCGAAGGCATCCATGAACGACATCATTTCGCAGCCTGTCGTGCTATTGACCAAGTGGTTAATATGAGGGATCGGAAAGTGGTCTTTTGGACATGCCGCATTGAGTTCAGTGAACTCGATGCATAACCTCCAGGAGTTGCTCAGCTTTTTGACGAGCACCGCGTTGGGTACCCACTGAGGCTTGTCTGTATCTACTCCAATTAGTTTGTTGTCGAGAAGCTTTTTGACTTCTATGTCGAGCGCGGCGTACTTCTCCGGACCGAATTTCCTACATTTCTAGTGAACAGGCTTCCTTGCCGGGTCGATCTTTAGATAGTGGCAAGCGTGTTCAGGACTTATGCCGACCATATCTTGATGCGACCAGGCAAAACTCTGATGTTCTTATGTAGTAAACCGATCAGATCTTCATTTAACTCGAGACTGATTCTTGTGCCGATTTGTACTTCCCGCTCCGGCTGAGCCGGATCTATCATTATACTTTCCAACTCTTCAATGGGGACGGTCGCTTCTCGTTTGGAACGATTTCCAGACTCGATTCTTGGATCGATGTCGAGGCTTGGCTCGAAACTGATCCTTGGCTCGATGTCGTCCATCAATCGATGTAAGATGCCGTCCTCGGAGTCGGGTTGGTACGAGGTGCTTGGATCGTCGATCTCCATCGGTTGATTGTCGATCGTCTCACTGTTATAAATAGTATGGGAAGTGTTGAAAAAAGTTACGACACAGGAGTAATTCAAACATTTCTTAGCCATTAGTTGGTCTCCTTTTACAGTACCGACCGTCCCATCGGCAGTGGGGAATTTGATACAGTAAAAGAAAGAAGAGGCGACCGCCTCGAAGGTTTCTAGAGATGGGCGACCTAGGAACCCATTATAGATGTTGGGCCTATCTATGATTACAAAATTTAGGTTCTTAGTAATCCTAACCTAGGGATCGTAGTAACATATTACCTCGACAGAGAGCTTGATCCTTCCATAGGCTGGGACTGTGCTGTGACCGAACCCTTGGAGCACGGTGTCAAATGGCTTGATGAACTTGGTCAATTTGCCGAGCTGGTCAAGAGCCGATATGAATATGATATTGCAAAATCTCCCATTGTCAACCAGCATGCGATCGACCATTTTCCCAAGGATACACGCAGAGACTACCAATACATCCTCTTTGGGGCACTGCACTCCCCTCTATCCTTGTTGGAGAAAGTGATGAGCGCATCTTTGGAGATGGTCGGCTCTGGGGGTACCACGACATGGACCCCGGTGATCGCCCTTAATTCGGCCTTCCGCTTTCTGTTCGACATGGTGGAAACCGGGGAAAGACCTCCGAGGTTTCCACCTCCGGCCTGAACCATATTGATCCGTCCGCCAGGGTTAATCGGAGGGATTGATTCGTAAGAGTACTCTGGCTCGTTCTGCTCGATCCTGGCGACTGGATTGGGAGGGATTCCGTCGTTCTGCCGGCGCTCGCGCCCCCTGGTCCTCTCTGCTCGGGGTTCTGGCTTGGTAACCAAGTTATCCAACTTGCCTTCCTCAAACAGTCTCCAGAGTTGTCTGAGGAGGTCGCGGCACTGGCTGGTGTTGTGGCCGGGACTCTTGTGGTAGGCACAAAATTTGCTGCAGTCTAGATGACCGTGGTCCCTCACCGTCTTCGGTTTTCTAAGCCACTCGCGCCCCTTGATGGCGTTGAATATGTGGGCCGGAGATAGATTGAGGTTGCGGAGGAGGTGAACCTCCACATCCCCGAAGGCTTTGAATTTGTCGGGCGGCTTCGCGATCGTCTTTCTGGGCTTGGCGACTGCCTTTCTTGGGATGGAAGTTGGCGCCTTCCCTTCCCCGGTAGATCCCTCGCCCAAGCGAAGGGTGAGTATCCTCTGCCTAGCCAGAAAATCAGTGGCCTTGACGCGGAAGATCGAGTAGGTCGGGGGAATGTCCTTCGTAAGGTGCATGAACATGGGCAAATGGCCATAGAATCCTCCTAGGACCGAGTAGAGAGTGAGCTCATCACTAATAGGCTCGCCAGTGAGGACTATTTCATCTACCCGGTCAATGTAGTCCTCGTCGGGCTCGTTATTCCCCTATCTGATTTTCATCATGCGATGGGGGCCTTCTGGGCGAGTAACTTCGGCGGCGAAATACGACGCGAAGTCGTTCGCCAGCTTCTCAAAACAATTGATCGAGCGTGGTGGCAGTGAGATGTACCACCGATGAGCAAGATTGCCCAATGTCAATGGGAACATTCGGCACTTCATCGCGTCCGATGCCCCACATCCAGTCATGTAAATCCGGAACTTGCTCAGGTGGGTCTCAGGATCCGATCTCCCCTCATATAGAGGTGTTTGAGGAGGAGCGATCTTCGGTTGAACGGGGGCGATCTCGATCTGGGCCGCGAGTGGCTCACTCGGTTCGGCGATCGACCTCTTGGTGCCTGACCCAGTTTCTAGGAGCGCCTTCATTTCGTCGAGTTGGCAATGCATGGCGGCCATCGCCGTAGACTGACTGCTCGCTGATTGGCTCTCGGAGCGGGAGCCGAGGCGATCATGTATTGATCTCCTGGCCCTATGGTAGGTGACGAGTTCTCGGCCACCGAGCTCAATTCTTGGGCGAGTGGGAGCCCGTTGGCCGGCCTGTATCCTAGGAGTCGAGTATGCCGAACTCCTGGTGACGGATTCGACTTCCGATGTCTCCCAACTGGGGCCTGAATGCCCGGGTCGCCATGAGGGATCACTCCCTAGGCGGCTGAAGACAGAATCATCCCGCCTTACGAGAGCATTTTCCTGCGGCTCGGGGCTTTCCGATGATTTCTCGATGTATAGCCCCGTAAGCTTCCGCTTGCCTGCTAGGCGGATGGCTGATGGAGTAATGGTGGGCGAGTCGCATGCCCTCCGTCGCTCCCTGAGGATGGCCATAGCCTCCTCGATCTGTTCTGCGGTTTGGAACTGATCGAGTGAGAGGCCTGGACCGTCCCTCGGGAGCGGGAGTGAGAGCCTAGCGTCGCCGCGGTCGCCTTCCACCGTAGGTTGGGATTCGGTCTGGGCCGGAATGTGATGTCCGGCAGATCACAGGGTGGCTCTTTTAGAGGTCGTGGCAGACGTCATGTTTCTGAAGGCTTTTCTTTGAAGAACAGTGAGTGTTTCTTCAAGTATATGCCCTGGAGAACAGTGAGTGTTCTTCGAGACGGTCGGAATAAAAAATGAAGGTTAAGATTCCCCTTCCTCTAGCGCCAATTGTTGTTACCCAAAATATTATCCGGAGATGATATTGCTGGAATGGTCGAGTAACAAACAAATACGAGAACACTTCCGTGGGAAAGTAAATAACACAAGATTTTCCGGGGTTGTTAGTCCCGGTCTTGAATGCTCTCACGAGATGTTATTAATATGAATACTAGGGAGTACATATATTAATGTTAGAATACTATTACAATGAGTGTAAAGATTCTAGTTATCTTAGCTATTGAGTGTGAAGATTGCCGGAAGAACCAGATATGATGCTCTGTGAGTTCTTGCTTTTTGGTGTATAGTATGAGTTTCACTGTGAGAATGTATTCGTGAAGTCCTTCCATCCTTCTTTGGCCACTGTTGGAGGCCTTCTATTTATAGGAGAAGAGGTTGCTAGGTCCTCTAGGGCGATCGCAGGCGACCGCCGTTTTATATATTAAAATAAGGTGGGCGATCGTCCCATCACATGGGACTGTTTCCTTAAAGTCCGCGGCTACTACTGGCAGCCAGGTGTGCGAGCCAATGAGAAGTCCGCACGCGTCCTGAGTCGCTGTCAGAGGAGGACCCACTTTGTACCTTTCGGCAGACCTGTCGGTAGGTGTGAAGGTGGTGACAGGCTGGGGTCAAAAGGCCTTATCTTGTGGCGCCTTTTGTGGATCTGCACGTTGGTCTTCACCTGAGATTTGGTCTTCGAAGACTTTGACGGGTGTCGGATTCATACGTGGCACGGGACGATCGTCTACAGTCGAACACTATAGGCGATCGCCAGATGCCGATAGACAATCTCCTTGGACGTCGACCGCTAGGCTCTTGCCCAGCATCTGTCTTCTTTGGCTGGCTCTTGACCATTATGTCGATCGTCGTCGAGGCATATAAATCGCCGCACAATCATAACATGTCACAGAGGGAAGTGAGCAATCACATCGATAATGTCCTGTCCGACCACAATTAAAACATTTCCTAGTTGCATCTGCCATTGCTGATAGTGATCTGGAGTTCTTTCCACCCTTGGATGGATGCGGAGGCCTCTTTAATGAATAAAAGGATGACTGGCTTTGTGGGCCCCACTGCTTTTGTGCTCTGTAAAAGCACCAGAGACTTTCTGTTTCTTTGACTCAGAGAACTTTTCCATAGCTGCTTCTTTCATTTCATACGCCAGAGCTTTGTCTTGATACTGGCGGAGAGTGGTGCTTTCAAAACCTGACATGTACCTCTGTATCTCCAGATTCATTCTCATATCAAAGTGAATCATCATTTCTGCATCGGTTCTGACTAGGTGTCGAACAAACGCCAGCTGTTGATTAAATGTCTTAACCATTTGGGCCACAGATACGTCCGACGGTTGTGTGGAGAAGAACTCTCGAACCTTAGCTTCCCTCACCGGACAAGGGCAGTATTGGGCTTCCATCATTAGTTTGAACTCCCCATAATCGGCATCATGATCAATATGTCGGATGGCTTCCTACCACTCAGATGCTTCTCCCGTCAGGAAATACTAGGCAATGGGGGCTCTCCGATCGTCCGGGTACTTAATCCCTGTAAATAATTTCTCTAGCTCTCTCAGCCAGTGATCCCATGTCGGCGTCTCAGAAAAACCATCGAACTTCGGCGGGAGCATCTTCGCCACCTCCTGTAGCCATCTATCTCCTCGATTTCCCAAGTCTGGGATGCTTTGCTGTCTCTCTCCCGGCTGCATTCCTAACACCACTTGCATTCTTTCCACAAGTTGAACAAATTGGGTCATTTGGTTGAGCACCTGATGAAGGACGTCAGGAACAGCAGGTTCGGCATTTGTTTCCATGGTTTGCTCTCATTTATTGTTGACAGACTCTTGTTGTTCGCCAAAACTGTAGTTACCCTGATTTGACAGCGAATCAGGAACATAGGTTGAAGCTTCCCTCTCAGCATTTCTACATCTGCGTTCACGACCTCGTCCACGTCCACATCCTCTTCTCAACATACTGTAAGCATAAATACTCAATATACAGGGAACAATATCGTCCTAACGTTCAATTATAAAAAGGTATACCATGTAAAGGACAAGATAGAGTTTAGGAAACTTACAACCACCACTCACACGAATACGTAGGCAGTACAGTGATGTCATGTAACACCCCAAACTAGGCGGATATTACAGTGTCGTGGACCCCCGACTGGGACCCACCAGGCGAATGAAAATTTATGAATTAAATAATATAATTGTAGTACCGAACCACATTATATCATCCATCACTTCGATAAGGAGTTTCATTACAGCACACCCAAGAATACCGAATACATGTATATTTTATATGAAGATAAAATACACAATACTGAATGAAACGAAGTATCCAAATGGAAAACTGCAGCGAAAAATAAAATGCCAACAACATGAATGACTGAAAGGATTGGGGCCCCCTACTAGTATCACTGGGACTCCTCGCCGTCAACATGCTCTTCCCGTGCATTTGCCTTGCCGTGACCTGAAAACAATATTCCTAACGGGTCGATTATACGAACAACAATCCTCAAGGGTTGAATATACACAATCATGATATATCTTTAGTTATGAAATATCCTTAGTTATGAATTTAAGCTGAAGAGGAGCATCATAGTACGCCCGTAATATTCTGTGCAAGTGTACAAGACGAGTGCCCGGACACACTAGTCCTTGTACCTAATTAGTCTAATGGAGGTAAACGTTACCGTGTGCACAGTCCAATGTATCGGTGACCCAATACATGACCATCGCGTGCTCGACTAAAAATTCCACACATCCACACCCGACTACGTAATATGAACCCAGAAGGTCATATGAACGAGAATGACCATAATGAATATCAATGAATAATAATCCGACAAAGTCAAGAATGACTCACCGAGATGGAAACAATATGAAGTGATTGATAGCTCAATGAAATGATTGGAACCGTCGTTCCTCGTGAATGAAGTGATTATTCGAAAATTACAAGTCTCAATACGGTTAATACAATTATGAATGAGTTATGATTATGAATGAACAACAACAAAAGATTGAATATCCTTTTAACCGAGTAAGAATTAACTTACACAACACCGATGAAGAATGTCCTTCCACGAACAAACGTCCTAAATGAGATGTCGGTCGCTCGAACAACCTTGAATAACACAATTACCAACAATCCATTCAATATACGAATCAAACACGAACATAACGAACTCAAAACGTCGATACGACTAAACCAAGTTCATTGGGGCATTATATCAAACACGTTGTTACCAAACTTCGATTGTTTACAATCAATCCTCAATTATACCAATATCAAATCCCCAAGGAGTGTTTCAAACCGACAAAACATATTCAATACAATCAAAACTCCAATATAAATATCCAAATTCGTGATTTCAACAACAACTAATCGAAAACCCCCAAATCCAACTTAATATTCAAAGTGTTCTTGAATAACCTTTCAATAATCCAATGAATATTCAAACACACTCGTAATCATAACGTACATCCCTTCATACAACATGATTATAACGTCCAAAACATCACATCTCAACACAAAATCGAAATCCAAGATGTTGGAAGAATATTTCCTTTGAAGATCCAAACACTTTGATCCGAAGAACATGCGTTAGATCGACTATCCGAGCTCTCCAAACGAATGAAGATGATGAAAACCGAACACCCTTATGATTAATGATGAAAAATATCTCCCTCAAGCTCTCTCTCTCGGAACAAAGTGAAGAAAATGAGAAAATGAGTAAAAAGTCCCATCTAGGCCCTTATAAACTGCTGGAAGTTACAGCCGTAACTCGGCCTACTTATGGCCGTAACATCGCAGGTCAACGGCCTTACGGCCGTAGCCAGCCATCTCGTACGGCCGTAACTCGGCTTCGTCCAGAAACTGCCGACAGCCATACGGCCGTACCCGCACCCGTCTTACGGGCGTAACTCGCCCTCATCTAAAACACCTGCCGACAGCTATACGGACGTACCTGCACATCTTACGGGCATAACTCGACCGATACGGCCGTAGCCGGCCAAACTTACGGGCGTACGACCCCTTCGCCGAAACTGACCATACACCTTGCCTGCAACGTACGGCCTTATCCGGCTAAGCCTTATGGCCATACCTGCCTCATATTACGGCCGTATGCTGCAACCCTTACGGCCGTAAGTCCTCCTCGTCCGACAAATCCTGAAAATCACGAACACCCCTTACGTCCGTAGCCTTCCCATCTTACGGCCATATCTCGCCTTCGGCCAAAAACGCCTGGGCACCCTGCTCGACACGTACGGCCGTAACCGGCCAAGCCTTACGGCCGTACCTGCTCAACTTACGGCCGTATGCCGAAATCCTTATGGCCGTAAGTCCCGTTCGTCCATACTGACCTGAAATCACCGAACGCCTGTTATGGCCGTATCCGACAATCCTTACGGCCGTAACTCGCTCCTGGAAGTGCCAAAAATCCGAAAACTCCATCTACTCGTTACAAACGGTGAATGATCCGACGTACAATACTTGTATGATTGTAAGTAAGTCCAATAACACGTGATAGATGATACTTCCAACACAGGACTATATTCCCGATGATAATGACGATACTCTCGTCTCGATCCACAAACGGAGATGAATGATGATCGGTAACTGATACACGGTTACAAAATGCCAACGATGAACCCAAATGAATGAATCACGAATGATGAGTGATTATTAATGAGTGAAAATTACTGAGTGACAATTACTGACTGATAATTACTAAATGATAATTACTGAATGATAATTACTGAATGATAATTACTGAATGATAATTACTGAATTACAACCGGTTATTACATACTACCCCCCTTAAAAAGAGTTTCGTCCTCGAAACTAAGGGTCAAACAACTCGGGATAACTCTCTCGCATACTATCCTCGGTTTCCCAAGTAGCCTCTTCGACTCCATGTCTAGACCACTGAATTTTAACCAAAGGAATCATCTTGTTCCTCAACTGATTGATTCGCCGCTCTAAATCTCGTATAGGAAGATCCTCATAAGAATGATCATCCGCGATCTCGATTTCATCGAACTGGAGTATGTGACTCGGGTTAGCAACATACTTCCGCAACTGAGAGACGTGAAACACAATATGAATTCGGCTCAACGCCGGTGGTAAAGCTAATCGATAAGCCAGACTGCCTCCTCGATCCAAAATCTCAAACGGTCCAATGAATCTCGGACTCAACTTCCCCCATTTTCCGAAACGGAAAATACCTCGACTTGTGGATACCTTAACCAACACGTGGTCACCTGTCTCGAACTTTAGTGGTCGACGACGATTATCTTCATATGATTCCTGTCGACTATGAGCTATCAACAAACGAATCCTGATCAAAGCTACCTTATCACGGGCGGCTATAAGCATACCGGGATCGGTGCCGATTGATTCTGATAAGGTGCCATCTTAATCGAAGCATGCCAACTATTATTGTACGTGAAGTCAATCAACGGTAGTTGGGCTTCCCAATCATCTTTCCAATCGAGGACGCATGCCCTCAACATGTCCTCCAATGTCTGAATAGTTCTCTCTGATTGTCTGTCGGACTGAGGATGAAAAACGGTACTAAGATTAAGCTGAGTTCCCATAGCACGATGAACTGATTTCCAAAAATGTGACATGAATCGTCCGTCACGATCGAAAACGATACTCTTAGGAGTACCGTGCAGTCTCACTATCTCTTTGATGAACAACTGGGCAAGTCTCTCGGGACCCCACATACCCTTAATCTCAAGGAAATGAGCTGACTTAGTTAAACGGTCCACAACTGCCCAAATTATATTCATGCCACGACTACTCATCGGAAAACTCGTGGTGAAATCCATAGAAATATCTTCCCACTTCCACTCTAGAATAGGGAGCGGTCCCAGCATACCTGCCGGTTGCTGATTTCTATCTTGACTTGCTGACAGGTTAAACCTCTCGAAACAAATTTTGCGACTTCTCGCTTCATATTACTCTACCAGTAATTTTGTTTCAAGTTCTTGTACATTTGGCTGGACCCCGGATGAAAGAAAAAAGGGGGTAGCATGTGCTTCTCTTAAAATCAAGTTTTTCAACTCGTCATTCGTCGGTACGCATAACTGATTCTTGAATCGCACTAGTCCATCCTCGTGGACCACAAATCCAGGGGCTTTCTCCTTTGCCACATCCTCACGGATGTGCAACAATGATGGGTCTGAACCCTGATTCACTCTAATTTCCTCCCCAAGTAGCGATGAAATCTCTAACATGCAAGGTTGCCCTTGCACTCGCTGAAGCCAGACCTCGATCTCGGGTCTAAGAAATTCCTGTTGAAGCTCTTTCTTAACTGTTAAATTAGCAAGCATTTGCTCCTGAACAGAATTATGACTCAAGGCATCGGCAACCATGTTTGCCTTACCCGGGTGGTACAGGATCTCAATATCATAATCTTTGATTAGTTCCAACCACCGCCTCTGTCGCATATTTAATTCCTTCTGAGTAAATATATACTTCAAACTCTTATGATCGGTGAATATCTGACAGGTGACACCATAAAGGTAATGACGCCAAATATTCAACACGAAAACCACGGATGCTAGCTCCAGGCCATGGGTCGGATAATTAACCTTGTAAGGTCTCAATTGCCGTGAAGCAATAGGCAATAACCTTCCCATTCTGCATTAATACACATCCAAGACCGTGTCCGGACGCGTCACTATAAACCACAAATCCTTCCGTCCCTTGTGGTAAGGAAAGGACAGGTGCTGAAATTAACCGGCTCTTGAGTTCCTCAAAACTCCGTTGACACGCGTCGGACCACATGTATTTCTTATCCTTTCGCAAAAGGTTGGTCATAGGTTGAGAGATTTTAGAAAATCCTTCCACAAACCACCGATAATAACCGGCTAATCCGAGAAAGCTTCGGATTTCCTTAACATTCTTCAGAGGTAGCCAATCCCGGATAGCCTCCGTCTTCTGAGGATCAACACGCACACCATCTGATGAAATTACATGCCCGAGAAACGACACTTCGGACATCCAGAACTCGCACTTGGAAAACTTTCCATAGAGTTGCTCCCGTCTCAACACGTCGAGAACCTGATGAAGGTGAAACTCGTGCTCCTCCCGGTCACGAGAATAAATTAAAATGTCATCAATGAAGACAACCACAAACTGATCCAAAAAGTCGATGAAAACCCGATTCATTAATTCCATGAATACCGCAGATGCATTAGATAACCCAAACGACATTAGCACGAACTCATAATGACCATAGCATGTTCGAAATGCCGTCCTCGCGATATCCGACTCTCAAATTCGCAACTGATGATATCCAGATCTTAAGTCGATCTTGGAAAAATACTGAAGTTCCCTGAAGTTGATCTAAGAGATCATCAATACGGGGTAGAGGATACTTAATCTTGATCGTCACCCTGTTCAACTCCCGATAATTAACACAAACACGAAACGAACCATCCTTCTTCTTGACAAATAACACTGGTGCTCCCCACGGGGACGCACTCGGTCGGATAACCTTTCTCGAACAATTCCTCAAGTTGATTCTTCAACTCTTGCATTTCAGTCGGGGCCATCCGATATGGTGCCTTCGATAATGGGGGCGTACCAGGCTCTAACTCTATTGCGAATCCCATATCCCTCGGTGGAGGTAAACCAGGTAGCTCGTCTGGGAGTACATCGTCAATCGATAACAATTATACCACGAATGATTGAACACCTCGATTGCCCTATAACGGTCAATCGATGACAATGATACAATGAATGATTGAGCACCTCGATTGTCTTAGAACGGCCAATCGATGAAAATGATACAATGAATGATCGAACACCTCGATTGCCTTAGAACGGCCAATCGATGAAAATGATGCAATGAATGATTGAACACCTTGATTGCCTTAGAACGGCCAATCGATGAAAATGATACAATGAATGATTGAACACCTCGATTGCCTTAGAACGGCCAATCGATGAAAATGATACAATGAATTGTTGAACACCTCGATTGCCTTAGAACGGCCAATCGATGAAAATGATACAATAAATGATTGAACACCTCGATTGCCTTAGAACGGCCAATCGATGAAAATGATACAATGAATGATTGAACACCTCTGATTGAGAAATTTCAATGCTTTCATCATATTAATGATTCTTCTGGAACAACGGGGATTACCTCCCTGAAATACACACTCGGCTCCAACGACTGAAATGATAGTGACCAAACGCTTATGAACACTGAGGATGGTATCATGAAGATCCATCCAACTAATACCCAATATTACATCGTCCTTAGGTAAATCCACCACGATGAGGTCCGCCAACCAATTGCGGTCATTAAGCTTAATTCGGTCAGTTCTTAACCTCATGATTTCCAAAAATTCTTCTACCGTCAGGTAGACCAATGATATGAGGTCCACAATAAATAGGACTATCTAAGTTAAGCCTATTCAAACATGATTCATAAATGAATGAATGCGATGCACCAGTATCAAAAAGGGTACACACAGGTTGAGATAAAATTGCGAGTATATCTGAGGTCATTCGGGCCACTGGACCGTCGGTCCTCTTCCTCTCGTGAATTCGGGACTTGCCGGCCCCCGAATCGGATGTTCCCGTCTGATAAATATGAGCTCCGCCTTTATTCACTTCCGTCGTCTTAACGACAGCCAGTGAGCGATCGATTGAATCGGTGCTTGGGCCTGAGATGCCGCCGGAGTCGGCTTGGAGTCCCTTCGGCAAAAACGGGCCTTATGCCCAACAATCCCACAGTTATGGCACGTGGTATACGGTTTCAGACACTTAGTGCTGTAATGACCCGGCGCCCCACAGTTGAAACAGGTGATGGCCGAACTGGCCGCTCGGGACTGAGATCCCGCAGGTTTTGGCGCCGTAGGAGGTCGCTCAGAAACATTAGGATTCGCACGAGGCTTCTTGAAGGTTAACTGACCGCCTTCGTACTGATTACGCTTTGTTGATTTCTTGCTGACACATGAAGGTTATTTCTCAGCAATTTCCTTAGCAGCAGGCTCATACGGGAGAGTTCTCTCGATTAATTCGGCTAGAGTGGCGCAATGATGATTGAGCAATTGCATATGGGTCATCATGACCTCCATAAAAGTGAGTGGATCAACCCGAACATCTTCCGATCGAGCTGAGTCCTGGGTACGACTTCCCGACAGTGAGTGATTATTTCCCGGGTTTCCACCCGCACTGCGGCCTCTCCCCGTGCGTCCCCTGACAGCTCTCTCCATACTGAAGTACGAAGGTCGCATGATAATCATAGATCTCGTATGAGTACCGAATTATGATTTACGTCATGAAATGACGAAAATGAGCGTACATGCTCTAACACAGTGATTACATGAGTGATTAACTCAGGTGACACGATTATCTGATGCTATTCTTGAAATGATTATCTTGAACAAGTTAACAAGATTAATGATATGATCTTCAAGATCAACTACTGAGTAGTGAAATGAACTGAGTGATTAATGAGTTAACATGATTAACATGATCAAAATGAAAATGATGTTGAGGATTGTTAACTGATGAATTATGAATGAATGATTATTGCCAGAAATTATACCATGGCGTTAGAAGTCTTACAGTTCTTTCGGTCTGATGGGCTCGGCATTTGCACAGGTCACACGTGACGTGAAATTCCAATGATACTAGTCCGATGACGATGAATCCAAATGAGACACGACTCGGAAGGTAGTATTCAAAACCACGCTCCGATACCAACTCTGTAACACCCCAAACTAGGCGGATATTACAGTGCCGTGTACCCCTAACTGGGACCCACCAGGCGAATGAAAATTTATGAATTAAATAATATAATTGTAGTACCGAATCACATTATATCATCCAACACTCCGATAAGGAGTTTCATTACAACACACCCAAGAATACCGAATACATGTATATTTTATATGAAGATAAAATACACAATACTGAATGAAACGGAGTATCGAATGGAAAAGCTATGAAAAATAAAATGACAACAACATGAATGACTGAAAGGATTGGGGCCCCCTACTAGTATCACTGGGACTCCTCTCCGTCAACATGCTCTTCCCGTGCGTTTGCCTTGCCGTGACCTGAAAACAATGACCCCTAACGGGGTCAGTTACACAGAACAACAATCCTCAAGGGTTGAATATACACAATCATGATATATCTTTAGTTATGAAATATCCTTAGTTATGAATTTAAGCTGAAGAGGAGCATCATAGTACGCCCGTAATGTTCTGTGCAAATCTACAAGACGAGTGCCCGGACACACTAGTCCTTGTACCTAATTAGTCTCACGGAGGTAAACGTTACAGTGTGCACAGTCCAATGTATCGGTGACCCAATACATGACCATCGCGTGCTCGACTAAAAATTCCACACATCCGCACCCGGCCACACAATATGAACCCAGAAGGTCATATGAACGAGAATGACCATAATGAATATCAATGAATAATAATCCGACAAAGTCAAGAATGACTCACCGAGATGAAAATAATAGTGAAGTGATTGATAGCTCAATGAAATGATTGGAACCGTTGTTCCTCGTTAATGAAGTGATTATTCGACAATTACAAGTCTCAATACGGTTAATACAATTATGAATGAGTTATGATTATGAATGAACAACAACAAAATGAATGAATATCCTTTTAACCGAGTAAGAATTAACTTACACAACACCGATGAAAAGTGTCCTTCCACGAACAACCGTCCTAAATGAGATGTCGGTCACTCGAACAACCTTGAATAACACAATTACCAACAATCCGTTCAACATACGAATCAAACACGAACATAACGAACTCAAAACGTCGATACGACTAAACCAAGTTCATTGGGGCATTATATCAAATACGTTGTGACCAAACTTCGATTGTTTACAATCAATCCTCAATTATACCAATATCAAATCCCCAACGAGTGTTTCAAACCGACAAAACATCTTCAATACAATCAAAACTCTAATATAAATTTCCAAATTCATGATTTCAACAACAACTAATCGAAAACCCCCAAATCCAACTTAATATTCAAAGTGTTCTTGAATAAACTTTCAATAATCCAATGAATATTCAAACACACTCGTAATCATACGTACATCCCTTCATACAACATGATTATAACGGCCAAAACATCACATCCCAACACAAAATCGAAATCCAAGATGTTTGAACAATATTACCTTTGAAGATCCAAACACTTTGATCCAAAGAACACGCGTTAGATCGACTATCCGAGCTCTCCAAACGAATGAAGATGATGAAAACCGAACACCCTTATGATTGATGATGAAAAATATCTCCCTCAAGCTCTCTCTCTCTCGGAACAAAGTGAAGAAAATGAGAAAATGAGTAAAAACTCCCGTCCAGGCAAACTGCCGGAAGTTACGGCCGTAACTCGGCCTACTTACTGCCGTAACATCCCAGGTCAACGGCCTTACGGCCGTAGCTAGCCATCTCGTACGACCGTAACTCGGCTTCGTCCAGAAACTGCCGACAGCCATACGGCCGTACCCGCTCATGTCTTACGAGCGTAACTCGCCCTCGTCCAAAACACCTGCCGACAACCATACGGCCGTACCCGCACATCTTACGGGCGTAACTCGACCGATACGGCCGTACCCGGCCAAACTTACGGGCATACGACCCCTTCGTCGAAACTGACCATACACCCTGCCTGCAACGTACGGCCGTATCCGGCCAAGCCTTACGGCCATACCTGCCTCATATTACGGCCGTATGCCACAACCCTTACGGCTGTAAGTCCTCCTCGTCCGACAAATCCTGAAAATCACGAACACCCCTTACGGCCGTAGCCTGCCCATCTTACGTCCGTATCTCGCCTTGACCAAAAGCAGCGTGGGCACCTCGCTGACACGTGCGGCGTGGCAAGCCAAGCCTTACGGCCGTACCTGCTCAACTTACGGCCGTATGCTGAAATCCTTACGGCCGTAAGTCCCGTTCATCCATACTGACCTGAAATCACCGAACGCCTGTTACGGCCATATCCGACAATCCTTACGGCCGTAACTCGCTCCTGGAAGTGACAAAAATCCGACAACTCCGTCTACTCGTTACAAACGGTGAATGATCCGACGTATAATACTTGTATGATTGTAAATAAGTCCAATAACACGTGATAGATGATACTTCCAACACGAGACTATATTCCCGACGATAATGATGATACTCTCGTCTCGATCCCCAAACGGAGATGAATGATGATCGGTAACTGATACACGGTTACAAAATGCCAATGATGAACCCAAATGAATGAATCACGAATGATGAGTGATTACTAATGAGTGAAAATTACTGAGTGACAATTACTGACTGATAATTACTGAATGATAATTACTGAATGATAATTACTGAATGATAATTACTGAATTACAACCGGGTATTACATGTCATTCACATCCAGTTACCTCAAAAGACATATATGAACCCTATTTTAACCCAACAGCCAAGATATCCATAATCTCATCTCCGATACCATATGATCAAATACCAATCATAAAATTTATTATTACATTACATGTCTGAAAAGTACAAACCAACCAACACCCGAAAGTAAAACTCACAAGACAAATAAAACGACAGTATTATCCCACAAACATTCTAAACGTTCCAATAGTGATCGAGTATAATCATCATTGTTCAGCCGATTCCCTGTTAACTAGCCAAAGAACACTACGGCGAACGAATACCATACTACATGCGAAACAAAGGGTTATAATGGGGATAACATGTTGATGTCTACGGGTTCCAGCATATTCAAATTGTTAAAATTCACTTTCAAATATGTCCAACTATCTCTAATGCATGTGTCAGTTATCTAAACGAATTCATAATCATGAAAGTACGTTCAACCGAATTCTAAGTTAATGCCACTTATGATTCTCATCCTTCAGCAAGTAAATTCATCTAATCCAAGTTCTACGTTCACCACGATTGTTACAACGTGATCACATCATTCTAACGATTCATATCAATCCAAACAATCATTACAAACCCTGGATTATACTTGAAGAACGATCCCTACGTTAATCATCTCGAATTCATCTGGTCTAGGTGATAACAAAATTGATTCGTTCATCATATCATCATTACGAAATCATCATCAATGCAGGTTAAAATCTTCGAAAATCACATCCTTATGATAGGCATAATCACGATTCAACTATTACCAATGAAAAGTCTACGTTCATCCAATCCAATCTTCCTAAACTTGTTGTTTGATTCATAATGTTCGTAACAACTCCATAATCTCAGTAGCATGTTCATAATCGATACTAAGGATATGAATTTCAGGTGGTTAAAGCATCACATACCTTACTATGAAAGGAAACGATGAAACAAATGATGAAACTCAACGTCGGATGCTTGAACACTAATCCTCAATGCTCCTTGTCTTCAACAATCTCATTCAGAGGCTGATATGAGGGGTTAATGTCGTGAGGGTAACTCTCCAAGTCATAGAAGTCGGATAATTGATGAAGGGTAAAGTGAAAAATGAAAGGAGGTTGATGTCTATAAATAGAGTTTTAAACCTTAGGTACGTTATCCAAAAGACATTACGTACATTAGCGGTCTAAGGTATGCTAGCGACAAATCCTTACGTACGCTATCGTCGGGCAGTAGCTCACTGTCTCATTTTTTGTCCTTCATAATGTACGCTAACCACTTTTTACGTACGTAATCTGATCAACTTAGCGTACGTTATTCTACCCTCTTAACGTACACTATGATTCGTTGACTTGCATTAACAAAAAGTTGTCCAGGTTCACGCAGGGGAATCCGACAATATCCTCATCTGGCCGCCAGACGCCGACCACACCTGTGGATGATGATATTTGGTCGGAATCGGCCCTAATCCTCGTCTGGAATCGCTCAAAGCCGAAGAGAAAGAGTAAGGATGGAAAATGACGAAGTTGGGCTGTTGCTGTCCTATTTATGTAATACATTGTTAGCGCACGCTAACCATCAAAGCATATCGCTCGCTAACGGAGGTCGCAAGCAGTCCAGAAGAAGCCCGTCATCGCTAAATAGATTAAGAACTTCGAAACAGTAACAAGTGAGTCGTCCGAAACGAATATACACCAAAATAGAAATTACCAAAAATTGAAAGTACGGATATTACAATTACTGCATAAAACCCAAAAGTTTGAACGGAACGAGATGTGTCAGGCCAGTTTTGATGAACTGAAGAAGAGATTGACAACGACTCCAATTCTAACACTACCATAAGGAACTGAAGGATTCATAGTTTATAGTGACGCTTCAAATCAAGGTCTCGGCTGTGTACTGATGCAGAATGAGAAGGTGATCGCCTACGCTTCATGGAAGTTGAAGCCATATGAAGTTAATTATCTAACGCATGATTTGGAATTGACAGCTGTTGTTTCGCCCTGAAGTTATGGAGACACTATTTGTACGGGACCCACTGTCAGATCTTCACAGATCATAAGAGTCTTAAATACATCTTCAGTCAGAAAGAGTTGAACATGCGACAGAGGAGATGGTTGGAATTGATTAAAGACTATGTCTTGGAAATTCTTTATCATCCAGGAAAAGCGAAGGTAGTGGCTGATGCATTGAGCCGCAAACCCAATTCTATTCGAGTGCTGGAGATGCTCACGTCCCAGTCCAGCATAGAACAAGAATTGATTTGTGAAGGAATTGAAGTATGGTTACAAGGCGTTCAAGGATGTGATGGAATTAACTTCATCGTTGATCAAAGAAATCAAATCTAAGCAATTAGATGATCCTCTAATGATTCGGTTACGTGATGAAGTTAAAAAGGGAAAGGCCCTAGGATTTATGTTTCATGAGGATGGAGTTTTGAGACTCCAAAGTCGACTTTCTGTTCCCGATATTGATGTTTTGAAGCATACAATCATGAAGGAACCTCGCAGTATGCCCTATTCTATTCACCGAGGCACTAGTAAGATATATAAGGATCTGAAGTAGAATTTTTGGTGGGGAAACATGAAGAAAGATGTGGCGGAGTATGTCTCGAAGTGTTTAACCTGTCAATAAGTTAAGATCGAACTTCAGCGACCCGAGCATCAGCGGCCAGCCGGGTTATTAAGACCACATTCCGTCCCAGCCGAGGACGAAGACCAGAATGAATATGGTGTGGGTGATTGTGGACCGACTGACTAAGTCAGCACATTTTTTGGGCATCAAGGACACTTGGGGCCCAAAAAAATTGGCTCGTATTTTTATCGCACAGATCGTAAAACTTCATGGTACGCCGAAGACCATTATTTCGGACATAAATGGTCAGTTTGTATCGCATTTTTGGCAGGCGGTACATAAGTCATTGGGGACACGTTTGAGTTTGAGTACATCTTTCCATCCCCAGACCGACGGGCAGTCCGAGCGTACCATTCAGACGTTCGAGGATATGTTATACGCATGTGCGTTAGACTGGAGTAGTGAATGGGGAAATTTTGGGGATTTCTTGTGATATTGATAGATTTCAATCATATACTTGTAATCCTTCGTTTTCTTGAGAATTTGTGGTTGTAAACTCTGATTTTTCCATTGTTCAACACTTATACTCGACGATACCCTAGTAATGTTCGACGAATTGTTCCAGCGGGTAGAACTAGGACGTATTCCTACATTTTCGTAGTTTTGAGATTGGTTGTTTATCGTTATTGTGTTAGGATCGAATTTGTGAAGACTATTCGGGCCAAAACCTTTCCGTTCACCGTTTTCCTTCACGTCGTGTTAACCAAGGCAAGTACATGTATTACATTCCGTTATGTATGTTACATTTTCAAAATGAATGATAAATTGTGGTTTTCGGGTGCGTGAGTTGTGTTCCTTCCACCCGTAGCGTTCGACGGGATGTCTTGGGGTCGATACTAAGGGGTATGCCCGCGGAAGTGGACTTGGGTGCGTGTGTGGTTGAACTTCCACCCGAAGAGTTCGACGGGATGTCTGGGGGTCGATACTAAGGGGTATGGCCACGGAAGTGGTGTCCCACCTGGAGCGTTCGACGGGATGTCTGGGGGTCGATACTAAGGGGTACGGCCACGGGACACCAGTTGTGATTTTGTGATATCGTGATGAATTAATAACTGATTTGATTACCAATGTAGTATTCCTGAATATCTATGGCAAATGATTTCTGATTTAGATGACTGTGTAAAAATCGTATTTGTATATAATGTTGTGTAATTATGTACTTACACTAGCTATTCGAATGCTAACCCCTTAAATGGGGGAAATGCGTCTTAATCATTTCAGGTACCGGAAGAGCTGAGGAGCAGGCACGGGATATGCATGCAAAAGATGGGTTGGCATGATTACGAGGCTCGAGTCTTTATTTATGTTGGGTCATTTATATTGTTTGAGTATCAGAATTTGAATGGTTTTATTGTATTCGGTTAAAGTCCCCTGCGTGGGCAATGGCACGGTATCGACTTATATTTTCACGTACGTCTATTAAAACGTTTTGGCCGAGGCCACGGCCCCATTTTTACATTGATGATTGTGTCTTTGGGATTTTTCATGTATGGAATGTGTGTCATGTGTTAGCCTGGTAGACCTCACGAGGGTTCTACGGCGTGTAATGTCCCATTTGCGAATTGGGGTGTTACAGTAATCGAGTAAGTGGATGGGTAATTTTGGAAAACCCTTCCACGAACCGAAAATACCCACTAAGTCCTAAGAAACTTCTGACTTCCTTCACATTCTTAGGAGACTTCCATTCCAAAATTGCCTCAACTTTCTGGGAATCTACTCGGACCCCTTCCGCTGATACCACGTGACCAAGGAACATCAGTTCTTTTAGCCAGAATTCACATTTAGAAAGTTTGGCATATAACTGCTCGCTCCTCCAGAGGTTCAAAACAATCTGTAAATGCTGCGCATGCTCTTCCGGACTCTTAGAATAGACCAAGATATCATCGATAAACACAACTACAAATTTGTACAAGTATTCTATGAATACTCGGTTCATTAACTGCATAAACATAGCAGGTGCATTAGTGAGACCAAACGGCATTACTGCAAACTCATAGTGCACGTAACGAGTTCTGAATGCTGACTTCGGGACATCGGATTCTTTAATCCTCAAATGATGGTATCCCGATCTCAAATCGATCTTCGAAAACACCATCACTCAATGCAATTGGTTGAACAAATCATCAATCCATGGCAATGGGTACTTATTCTTGATCGTCATCCTGTTTAGCTATTGGTAGTCGATGCACAATCGAAGCGATCCATCTTTCTTTCAAACAAATAGAACTGGTGCTCCCCAAGGTGAAACACTTGGATGAATATATCCTTTGTACAACAATTCTTCCAGTTTCTTTTTCAGTTCATACATCTCGGTAGGTTCCATTCGACACGGCGCCTTATAAATTGTTGTAGCTCCTGGCTCTAGCTCGATGGTAAACTCTACATCTCATTGTGGCGGTAGTCCAGGTAATTCATTCGGGAACACATATGGAAATTCGCTCGCAACAGGAATATATGGATGATTTACTCTTCCTTCTTCTTTCTTCATCGCATAACACTAGTACCCGGTACAGCCTTGCATCAGTAGTTTGACGGCTTTCATAGCTTTGATCACTTTCCCTGAGCTTCCTGGTCTCCATACTTCGAATAATAATTCAGAACCATCTTCGGCCATCGAGATATTCCTCTTCCGGTAGTTCATAATAGCTCCATAATGGCTAAGCTAATCGTCTTCGGGAATCAGATCGTGTCCTTGTATCTCTACTACAATCAGATTTGAGGGCCAGCCTTTGCCTACAATTGATACAGGAAAATCTCTAGTTTCTAAATTCTACATAATTCTTTCCCCACTCAGTAAACCCACAATATAAGGCTCACATTAATGAAAACAAGAAATGTTCAAACGATTTACACAAGATAATGATATAAGCAAATGTGTATCTCTTGTATCGAACAAAACACTAACTGGTTGTGAAAGGATCTGAACGCTAGCTGATGTGACAGCTGTATTCGGATCATCTGCCCTTCTCATCTCATAAAGGCGTGGAGGAACGGACCTAGCACTCGATGCTTCCTTTCAGTCGTAGTGTCTTCTGCCTCTTTCTCGGCCGAAATTTTGGGGTGGCTGAACCCTCTTTTGCGTTTGAGGGACACTCGCCTCTTTCTGAACTGGCTGCGAAGTACCAGCTCCAAAAGATTTTGCAGCCTCTTCACAGAACACCACATGATGTCCTTCTCGTCCACTATCATAACACGTCACGGAGGTAAGTGAGCAATCACGTCGATAATGTCTTGTACGACCACAGTTAAAACATTTCCTGGTTGCATCTGCCATTTCTGATACTGATCTGGAGTACTTTGCACCCTTGTATGGATGCGGAGGCCTCTTGAATGAATGAAAGGATGACTGGGCTTTGCGGGGCACACTACTCTTTTGCTCTGGAAAACCACAAGAGACTTTCTGTTTCTAATTCAGAGAACTTTTTCATAGCTGCTTCTTTCATTTCATACGCCAGAGATTTGTCATGATACTGACGGAGAGTGGTGCATTCAAAACCTGACATGTACCTCTGTATCTCCGGCTTCATTCTCATATCAAAGTGAATCATCATTTCTACGTCGGTTCTGACCAGGTGTGGAACAAACGCCAGCTGCTGATTAAATGTCTTAATCGTTTGGGCCACAGATACGTCCGACGGTTGCATGGAGAAGAACTATCGAACCTCAGCTTCCCTCACCCGACGAGGGCAGTATTGGGCTTCCATCATCAGTTTGAACTCCCTCCAATCGGCATCATGATCAATAGGTCGGATGGCTTCCCACCACTCGGACGCTTCTCCCGTCAGGAAATACTAGGCAATGGGGGATCTCCGGTCGTCCGAGCAGTTAATCCTTGGAAATACTTTCTCCAGCTCTCTTAGCTAGTGATCCCATGTCGGCGTCTCTGAAAAACCATCGAACTTCGGTGGGTGCATCTTCGCCACCTCTTGTAGCCATCTATCTCCTCGATTTCCCAAGTCTGGATGCCTTGTTGTCTATCTCCCGGCTGTATTCCTACCACCACTTGCATTCTGTCCACAACTTGAGCAAATTGGGTCATTTGGTTGACCACCTAATGAAGGATGTCGGGAACAGCAGGTTCGGCATTTGTTTCCATGGTTTGCTCTCATTCTTTGTTGACGGACTTTTGTTGTTCGCCAGAACTGTAGTTACCCTGATTTGACAGCGAATCACGAATAGAGGGTGAAACTTCCATTTCAGCATTTCTAAGTCCGCGTCCACGACCGCGACCATGTATACGTCCTCCTCTCAACATACTGTAAGCATAAATACTCAATATACAGGGAACAATATCGTCCAAACGTTCAATTATAAAAAGGTATAAAATGTAAAGGACAAGATAGAGTTTAGGAAACTTACAACCACCGCTCACACGAAGACGTAGGAAGTGCAATGATGTTATTCGCGGCCGCTTACCTCAAAAAACATATATGAACCCTATTTTAACCCAACAACCAACATATCTATAATCTTAGCTCCGATACCATATTCTGTAACACCTCGAGATTTTCAGGATTATTAAATACAATATTATTAAATACCAATCATAAATTTATTATTACATCACAAGTCTGAAAAGTACAAATCAACCAACACCCAAAAGTAAACCTCACAAGACAAACAAAACGACAGTGTACTCGAGTACTTTATTAAAACAAAAACACAACTGACAAGACATACCGGCCGTAACATCACTCTGCACCCTCGTAATCATGCAGCTCTAGTGGTTCTTTCCCCGTCCTCCTGTATCCTAAACATAAAACAAATGTCCACCCCCGAAGGGGTTAGCACAACTATGCTAGTACAAGTACGAGAATTATACCACAATGGATTATTCAACATCTCATGAAGAATAAAGACAACATCATCAATGACAACAATAACAACGAGTCTCTACTACGAGAAGACTCACAATACTGTACACAACATGATAACCACAACATGTAATAACAACATACACATGGTAATTCCAATGATCCAGCATTCACTGCATAGATCCCAAGATGATCCCGTCGGACCAACACGAGGTAGAAAAACCTATCCAACAATCCAGCGCACGCTAGCATAGATCCCAAGATGATCCTGTCGGACCAACACGAGGTGGACATACAGCAACGACACATATGCACGACAACATGTATAACATCAATACATAAAACATAATTAAGGTACTTACCTTTGAAAGATGGCAAGAAATAAATACTTCCACGACTTCAACAAACTCGAACGCCGCCCTTACGATCAAACCATTCGCAAACCTTGAACCTTACACAAAAGGAAATAACGACAACTCAACTTACGTAACAATACTATCCAACGAACATTCTAAACGTTCCAATAGTGATCGAGTATAATCATCATTGTTCGGCCGAATCCCGGTTAACTACTCAAAGAACACTACGTCGAACGAATACCATAATACATGCGAAATGAAGGGTCATAATAGGGATAACACGTTGATGTCTACGGGTTCCAGCATATTCAAATTGTTACAATTCACTTTCAAATCTGTCCAACTATCTCTAATGTAAGTGTTGGTTATCTAAACGAATTCATAATCATGAATGTACGTTCATCCGAATTCTAATTTAATCCCACTTATGATTCTCATCCTTCCGCAAGTAAATTCATCTAATCCAAGTTCTACGTTCACCACGATTGTTACAACATGATCATATCGTTCTAACCATTCATATCAATCCAAACAATCTTCACAAACCCTGGATTATACTTGAAGAATGATCCCTATGTTCAGCATCTCGAATTCATCTGGTCTAGGTGCTAACATAATCGATTCGTTCATTATATCATCATTACGAAATCATCATCAAGGTAGGTTAAAATCTTCGAAAATCACATCTTTATGATAGGCATAATCAAGGTTCAACTATTACCAATGAAAAGTCTACGTTCATGCAATCTAATCTTCCTAAACTTTTTGTTTGATTCATAATGTTCGTAACAACTCCATAATCTCAGTAGCATGTTCATAATCAATGCTAAGGATATGAATTTCAGGTAGTTAAAGCATCACATACCTTACTACGAAAGGAAATGACAAAACACTTGATGAAACTCAACTTCGGATGCTTGAACACTAATCCCCAATGCTCCTTGTCTTCAACAATCATATCCAGAGGCTGATATGAGGGGTTAATGTCGTGAGGGTAACTCTCCAAGTCACAGAAGTCGGATAATGGACGAAGGGTAACACTACGCCATAAGTGCTCATAGGCAATGCCTGTTTATTGTTGCAGAAGACAGTAAAAGTGTTGCCTTAGGCCAAAGGCAACACCAAACTCTTGTTGCCAATACGGCCGTTGCCTTTGACACCTAAGGCAACACTTTTAGTCTCTATTGCAACAACGGAAAAGTATTGCATTACGTTTATAATGCAACAACATAACCAAGTAAAGCAACAACAAACGATGTTGCCTAAGATTTAAAAAAACAGAACATAGGGTCCACATGTGCCACATCATCAGTGGGTCTCACCTTTTTGTTTTGTAATACTACTTTTATAAATACAACACCAGCTAAAATAAAAGGCAACACTTCATACAAATATTTTGAAATAATTATTTTATTTTTACATCAACCCATCCAAAATAAACCATGGCACCCAAAAACCAACAAGGATTCCAATACAAAATACAAAATACAAACCACCAATTTAACTTCAAAAGTACCAAAACCAAGCAACACCACCAATATAACTTAAAAAGTACAAAATTAATAAGTCTAAATACAAGTGACCAAAAGTTATATATTGAAATAACTAATAAGTGGTGCCGCCTTGAATCGTAGGAGTGCCATTATCATCTTGATCACTTGATATTGTTGCACAAAATTCTCCAATATCAGCATAATAAGCAGAATTATCTTCATCAATTATCTTCATCATACCGATCAAGAAATAAGCAGAATCACCCTATAGTCTTCATCTTCATAGTTATCATCTTCTCCATCGGAACTCACATCTTCCAGACCAGCAAGGTCATCTTCTTCAGCAGACATCATCTGCATTTAAGCATATAAAATTTAATCACAAAATAAGCAATGCAAAACAAGATGATTATGGTAGGAATATTGCAAGTATTTTTCCTTCTATCACCTGCATTTAAGCATATAAAACAAATCACGAAAGCGACAATGTACACAAGTTGGTTACAGTTGGAATAAGTTTAGTCTGAACTGGTGAAAGACATGACCACCCAGAAACACTATTAATGACCCAGGTGCAGGGAAAAAGAGGTCCAGTTTAGCTATAACTGAGGGCTGAGTTATAGCTATTCAGCACGTAAAGTGACCCTGACTTGCATAAGACCCAAAGTGAACCAAAATCATGCTTTATTCAAACAAGCAGTGGCAGAGCAATTTCAAGCAAGACACAAGGAAAAGAAACAACCAAAAAAAAATGCATATACGGTTTCACTGCTTGTGCAAATTCGCAATTCCACCCCATAAATACAACATCCTTCGTTACCAAATTTTCCCCCTTACAGGAAGGCACATCTCATTTGCTTGTTATTATCAGAAGATCCGAGTAGATGATTTATGTCATATTAGGGAAAGAGTTTCAGAAAAGCAATAAAGGGAATTAGTAATCATTTTGAGTTACTTTTATATTATTTGTTTCGCCTCTATAGTTTCTTAAATGAGCGAAAAGGGTAAGACATCAGATAAAAGAAGACGGAATTCACTAAGTCGGCAGATGAAAACATTCACGCGTGCATTGCGAATTTCTTTCTTTATATTGGTAAGGCAATTGCATAGGTACCGAAGCAAGAAAGTGAATAAGAGTTCAGAATTACCACAAGACCAACGAAGACCAACTCTGTCATCATCAAATATTTACAACATGAAGTCGAACAAACCCTGACTAGATCAGCAAAATAGCGAGGATGATTAGTTTGTGATACAAATATCTATGACACAACTCATAGTTTTAGTTCTAGGCTGCAATAAAGCATAATATGAATGTACTAACTCATAACATCAGGATAATGGGATGCAGTTCTGATTTGAATCATTTCGATCTACTCAAGCTATAAGAGCTCTTACGGCAAAAAAAAAACAGACTCGATCATACAACAAATCAAATAAACTCTTAAATGATCCTATACAAATTCTTAAATCAGTAGAACAAATCATTGATACATCGAGAACTCTAGCACAAATATTTCAGCAGAGAAATCATCACACGTTCTTTCTCAAATTGGCATAATGGCACTAGGTAATTCGGTGCAACCACTGAAATTACAGCATTTTCGGAAGGGTGTATCTAAAACCTGAGAACCAAGGTCAACAGGTAGCAAGCAAGGAGTTTCATACCTGTCTCTCCTCTGCATCAGTCTTCAAATAGAGGTAATTGGTAAAAAAGTTTGAAGGCTTCCATGACTTCAAGATACCACATCGGCTCCCTATCGGGAAAAGGGGAAAGATCAACAAGTTTATGAACCTGTGAAGTAGACCATATTAGATTTGGCATACTTCTGATATTCGACGAGGAGCCAATGACTAATGACAAAAAAAAAACCAAAAAAAAAATCCATATTCTTATTTGCTTGTTTGTTTTTTCCTTTTTATTTCTTGATTAAAATAGCTTACGTATATTATATTTACTTGATCAGAGTTCACAACCATTCACAAAAGCTTCTGTATACCTAAGAGCTTTAGAATCCATCATGATCATCATCAACATTCATATTCATCTTACAAAAGGTGGAAATATCATTAATTGGTGAAGAAATCTTAAACGACATATATCACACAAATTACTCGGCAAAAAAAACTAGTAAATCAGACAAGAGTGATAGCATATGAATGTAGAAAAGAATCGAAGAATAAAGAATTTCAAAACAGTGGTTATCATAAATATCAATTTATAAATCAGTTTATACCTTAAGCATTGGGAGATCGCCTGTGCGGACAACATAAGCTCCAACCACCATGACATACATCCCTAAAAGAAACACACGCGCAGATAAACCAAGTAAGGGATATTCATATTTGTAAACACACACATGTTGGGTTTTCTATGTATCGAATACAAAATAATCGGAGTAAAAACGCAGCGGAACAATAAAAGTGAAAACCCAATTTAGGATCTCATGCAGTAATTTAATTGTTTAATTAAAGAGTTAATCGAATTACCTTAATCCGATTGAACAATTCTAGATCCGGACTAGAAGCAGATGAATATCTCCTTCCTCTTCTGGTGATCCACACACGAACAATTCCACAAGCCGGATTGCTAGATCCTTACGAATAATATTGATAAATAGTACAACACAAATTCCTTACTAGAAGGATTGTACTATTGATCAAGATCAACTAAGGGAAGAGGAACGACCGACTCCGTTCTCCTACAATATAATGTAGATGGCCGATTTTTCTTCTTCTTGAAGGGCCGATTTTAGGTCTTATTTTTAAGTTACAACTCCTTGTCCAAGACCTTATATTTATACTAAGTAAACCCTAGATTCAATAATCTAGTATTTGCTTAGTTGCCCCTCAACTTATTAAATAATACAATATATATAATATCCAATATTATATATATTACTTATTATTTAATCTCCTTATAAATATAATATCCAATATTATATTTATTATTCCCAGTTGATATTTATTCCTATTTGTCTATAATTGTCGTATGTGCGACCCAAAAGGCTTATATTATGTTGACAATTATTTAATACCTTATTAAATAATAAATCATAAGCGGCCTCTAGCAAGACATTATGATTACCTAAATAATATAAGTTAATAGTCCATTAAACCTTTTAACGTGTCAAATCCCTTTGTCACGCGATATCATATTTGAACTAAGTCATGGAGTCTGTCATACTTATTTATGTTCAAATGCTTTCTCGATCTTAAGTAGACTGATTGAATCAAATGACTCTTCATTTGAGCATGGCCATGCATTTCCTTCAGTCCTACTTATCGAGGGGCCCAACAGATATCTCTCTCACTTAAGAGAGGGACAAATCCCCATCTTGATTATTCATTGCCCTCTACATGACTTCCACTAATCCCGATCGCTAACCTTTATGATCACCATGTTTCAGATGACGTTGGATTACGTCAAGGCATAGCAGTTATCATGTTGGACTCTATGATAATCTTAGGTTCAAGGATTTATTGACATACTGTATTGAGATTCACTTATGACATTTCCATGCAGTGATCTCAATGCGGGTCGGTCCAGTATTAGTTCTCCAACCAATACCCATAAGATTGATCCGTACCATACGCATAATCATCCGATGATTATCAATCAAACTTATACTAGTATATTAATCACTTGGGTCTCTACTCAACGCGATTTTACCAGGAACATTTGAATAATCTTATTATTCGTGAATAACTATTATTCGATTATTATAATATTAAAACATGCACACATTATAATAATCAACGAGAAATAAATGATATCAAATAACTTTATTTAAATGTGACAATTACAAATCTAGGCACATCGAATGTCCTAGGGCACTATTCCCAACAATCTCCCACTTGCACTAGGACCATTCATTCATGACTTTTAGTCCTATCGCTCTAGCATGCTCAACATGCTTTCCTTGTGAGAGAGGCTTGGTAAGTGGATCTGCAACATTCTCTTCCGTTGCTACTTTGCATATTGTAATATCTCCTCGTCGACGATCTCTCGACTAGGTGATATTTTACAGTATATGTTTGGAATTATGATTGGACCTAGGCTCTTTAGCTTGTGCAATAGCACCATTATTGTCACAATAAAGGCTTATGGGACCACTGGATGGTTGGCACCACTCCTAGTTCGTAACGAACTTCTTGATCCATCTGGCTTCCTTAGCCGCATCCGATGCCGCCAGTACTCGGCTCGTAACAGAATCGGCAACCGTGCTTTGCTTGGAACTCTTCCAACTCACGGCACCTCCATTCAATACAAACACATAACCAGCTTGCGATTTGAAATCGTCTGTCGGTTTGAAACTTGCATCGGCGTAACCTCTTACAAACACTGCTTTCCCACCCTCCATAAACTAGGAAATCATCCTTAGTTCTTCTCAAGTACTTTAGGATGGTTTTTACCGCTGTCGATGACTTTCACCTGGATTCGATTGGTATCGACTTGTCATACTAAGAGCAAACGATACATCTGGTCGAGTACAAATCATGGCATACATGATCGATCCAATAGCCGAAGCGTATGGTATCTTGCTCATACGGGCTCGCTCATCGAGTCTTAGGACTCGAATCTCACTCGGATGAATGCCATGTGACATTGGCAAGAGTCCTCTCTTGGAGTCTTGCATATTGAACCTCTTCAATATTTTATTAATGTATATACTTTGACTCGGACCAATCAATCTCTTTGATCTATCTCTATAGATCTTTATCCCAAGAATGTAAGCTTCTCCTAAGTCTTTCATTGAGAAACAACTTCCCAACCAAGTCTTGACTATGCAAGGTGGGAATGTCATTTCCAATGAGTAATATGTCATCTACATATAAGACTAAGAAAACAACTATTCTCCCACTAACCTTCTTGTACACACAAGGTTCATCTTCATTTTGAATGAACCCAAACTCTTTGACAGATTTCATCAAAACGAAGATTCCAGCTCCGAGAAGCCTCGCTTCAACCCATAAATGGATCTTTGAAGCTTGCAAACCTTTTTAGAATTTTCGGATGAACAAAACCTTCGTTGTGTCATGTACACATCCTCGAGTAAGTTTCCATTAAGGAATGCTGTTTTGACATCCATTTGCCATATTTCATAATCATAGTATGCGGCAATGGCAAATAAAATTCTAATTGATTTAAGCATGACTACCGCGAAAAGGTCTCATCATAGTCAACACCATGAATGTCATAACCTTTTGCCACTAGTCTAGCTTTATAGGCTTGCAGATTATCATCCATGTCTTTCTTCTTTTTATAGACCCATTTGCACCCAATGGTTTTAACACCCTCAGGTGGATCTATCAAGTTCCAAACTTTATTGTCATACATGGATTGCATCTCAGACTTCCTGGCTTCTAGCCATTCCTGACTCGGGTCACAGGCGGCTTCAGATAGGTACTAGGCTCATCATCTATGAGCGATGCATCATCATCCTCTGTTATGAGATAACCATATCTCTCAGGTTCATGTCGCATCCTATCAGATCTGCGTGGGACTTGTGTACTTTGAACGGGCTCTTCAACTGTTTGTTGAGCTTGTTCGGTTTCCATCGGTGAAGCGATGTCTTCTTGTGGTTCTAGAGTTTCCTCGAGAATCACTCTTCTCCCACTGTCTCTTTTGGAAATAAATTCCCTTTCTAAGAATACAGCATTTCGAGCAACAAACACTTTGTTCTCTGCGGGCTTGTAAAAGTAATATCCTTTAGTTTCCTTAGGATATCCCACAAATAAACATCTTTCAGATCTGGCTGCCAGTTTGTCAAACACTTGGCGCCTTACGAACGCTTCGCAACCCCAGATCTTTAGAAAAGACAAGTTTGGTCTTTTACCAGTCCATTTCTCAAATGGTGTCTTTTCAACTGCTTTAGATGGAACACGGTTAAGGGTGAATGCTGCTGTTTCTAAGGCGTGGCCCTAAAATGATAATGGAAGCTCTGTTCGACTCATCATGGATCGAACCATATCTAATAAAGTTCGATTCCTCCTTTCGGACACTCTGTTATGCTGAGGTGTGCCGGGAGGAGTAAGTTTCGAAACAATTCCACAACTCCTAAGATGATCATCGAATTCTTGGCTCAAGTATTCCCCACCACGATCTGATCGAAGGGCTTTAATTGTCTTGCCAAGTTGATTCTGTACTTCATTCTGGAATATTTTGAACATTTCAAAAGATTCATGTTTATACTTCATAAGATAAACATATCCATATCGGCTAAAATCATCGGTGAATGTAATGAAGTATTGGTATCCGCATCTGGCATGAGTGCTAAGAGGTCCACATACATCAGTATGTATTAGGCCTAATAGATCACTAGCCCTTTCTCCATGACCGGTGAAAGGATTCTTCGTCATCTTGCCCAATAAACAAGATTCGCATGTCCCATATGATTCATAGTCAAAAGAGTCTAAAAGTCCATCATTATGGAGTTTAGAAATGCGTTTCTCGTTTATGTGACCAAGTCGACAATGCCATAAGTAAGTCGGATTAGAATCATTGAGCTTAGGTTTCTTGGATGCAATGTTATAGACT
Organism: Orobanche coerulescens; assembly: GCA_033398695.1. NCBI lineage: Eukaryota > Viridiplantae > Streptophyta > Magnoliopsida > Lamiales > Orobanchaceae > Orobanche > Orobanche coerulescens. The sequence continues at coordinate 38,965,740 of CM065809.1, read as the reverse complement.
TCCAAAGTGTCGGACTCATCTAGATCAATATTGTAAAGGCGATATATCTTTGCAGTACCATAAAGCAAGTCATCAAAGAAAATACGAATGACCTTATTCTTAATAAGAAAACTGTAACCCTCACAATCTAATGTAGAAACTGAAATAATATTCCTATTCATAGCAGGAACATAATAGCAATTGTTCAAAACTAACAAAAGCCCATTGGGCAAAACTAGATCATAAGTTCCTACGTCTAGTGCAACAACTCTTGCTCCATTGCCGACTCTTAGATCTACTTCCCCTTTCTTCAGTTCTCTCATCGCTTCAACCCCCGCACATTTGTACAAATGTGAGATCCACATCCAGTATCTAATACCCAGGAGTTAGAGGTAGATAAGTTAACTTCTATAACAAATATACCTGTGGCAGTCTCACTGCCCTTGGTACGCTTTAGCTCTTCCAAGTAAATCTTGCAATTTCTTTTCCAATGTCCTGGTTTATTGCAATGATGGCAATTTCCATCTTTGGGAGCTTTAGCCTTGAAACCCGGCCTAGTAGGGTCTTTAGATTTGGCAACTTTTGCCTTACCCTTGCCCTTGCCTTTGTTCTTAAAGGATTTCCCTTTGCGACCATCAACACATGGTTTGGTTTCTTCTTAATATTCTGCTCACCGTTTTAAGCATCCCATGCACTCAAAGAATGGACTTCTCCATCTCATTCATATTATAGTTCATAATGAATCGACCGAAACTTTCGGCAATGAGTTTAGGATCACATCCGTGGAGTGCTCCTTAGAAAGTGGAAAACCAAGCCTTTCAAGATGATCAATATATCCTTTCATCTTGAGCACGTGAGCGCTGACAGATGTCCCCTAAACCATCTTGCAAGCATACAAGGCTTGAAAGGTCTCATACCTCTCTTGCCTAGCATGCTTCGAGAAAGTTTCCTTGAGGTGAGCATTTAGCTCATAAGCTTCCATCTCCTCCAGATTCTTCAAGTTACGGACAAATGGTGGCTAACATAAGACAACCGACATCAATGGAATCATCACAATGTTTCTTCCATTTGTCTTTTGTTGCTTTATTTGCATTGTCACCGGCTCATCGGGAATTTCTTCCTCAAGAACATAGACTTTCTTTCTTGCTTGAGAACTATTCTCGGGCTCGGATCCAATCCAGATAGTTGTTGCCATTTTCTTTGACTTGTCCTTCTCAAGGACGGATCGCGATGAAATGGTGGATGTGTTGTTTGATGCCATTCTACAAAATTCAATATGCAAAATATTTAGTCACATTATTTTATTTCTCGAAAAATACTCCCACTAAAACAAAGTACCCTCAATTTACAACATTTGTAATTTTAGTGGGCTAAGATCCCATTTCGCACAATCCTAAACTCAGCTTTGGCATGATGCCTAGAATTGAACTACTTTAGGTGGATAACTCTTTATCGATTACATCATATGTAACTCTTAGATTATATCATGGGATTTGGCATCGTATGCCCAAGCATGTTATAATCCCATCTTATGCCTTAAGGTTCAAAACTATTTTGATTTCCAAATTCATTAAACGTATAGATATCACCATTACCTATCCTACCTTACTAAGATAATCCGAGTGCCCAGCTTTGGCATGACCCACTCATGATGATCGAAGTCTTGATAGGTGTTTTTCAAATGAACGGCATTAAAATTTTAACGAGGGATTTTTATCATATGTTAATGTCTATGTTTGCTAAAATTCATCTTAACATACATAGCATCACATACATGCATAAATTTAAACATACATCGCATCACATGACAATAAAGCATAGGACCGTGTATAGCATGACCATAATCCTAACGTGATTTTCATGAGCCAACATGAAAATCACAAAGGTCATCTAAAGGGTTAAATATGGTCTTCATTGATCTTCCAACTCCTTGGAACGTCATACGCGATCAATTTGCTCCTCGAGTCCATCTATCTCGTCCTTCTTGTCTTCATTACATTAATGAAATTTAATACTACACTAATAAATTAAATTACAAGAAGTACAAACGACACGCAGGCCGTAAAATAATAAACAATTTAAATAGACGACTCACAGGCCGTAAAACCAATTAAAATTAAACGACACGCAGGCCGTAAAACCAACCCATAAGAAATTAAATTATCCAATCACATTGGTCAATTTATGGTCATGCCATACACCACACACATACCATAAATAATTATCAAATAATTAATAAAGCATGTAATATACTAAATAATCCATTTATCTGACAATCAGACAATAATTAAAATTTGAGTCATCACATGAACAAAATCGGACTCGCCGAGATGGTCCACGAGATCTGGGCACGGGTTTGCCGGGTTCAAACTCCAGGTTGCAGTTGCAACATTTTGCAACTATTATTTCCAAATTTACTTTTATATTAAAAGGGCTTATAAGAAAAGGATTACTTTGAAATTACCAAAACAGTTCCCAGCCGAGATGGTAAAGCGCCGGATTTCAAGGCAATGGACTCGGGTTCGAATCCCGTGTTTTGCGGAATTAATTTTGCAATATTAAAACAGATTTCCTGCCTTTAATAAAACATCCGTGAGAAAAATTCCAAAACAAAATTGCAGCGCACTTGGTAAGTATCTAGGCGGCTGACCTGGACTACCAGGGTTCGAACCCCTGGTGATGCAAAATCATTTTTGCTAATTAATACAACCCGCGGGTCCAGGCCAGACCCGACCCGGACCCGACTCGCCTACTGCATCTTGTTCCAGCGATTACGATGCAGTTTTTTGCGAAAAACAGTCCAGAAAATTATTTTTGACGATCCGATTTAATCAAATTAAACCAGAAAAAATATTTTATAAAATCTATATTTTATAAACATAATCAGGAACATAATTTACACATAAATATGTTCTGCACAAACAATTAAATTACATGCAAGTTGGCTCCGATACCACTGTTGGGTTTTCTATGTATCGAATACAAAATAATCGGAGTAAAAACGCAGTGGAACAATAAAAGTGAAAACCCAATTTAGGATCTCATGCAGTAATTTAATTGTTTAATTAAAGAGTTAATCGAATTGAACAATTCTAGATCCGGACTAGAAGCAGATGAATATCTCCTTCCTCTTCTGGTGATCCACACACGAACAATTCCACAAGCCGGATTGCTAGATCCTTACGAATAATATTGATAAATAGTACAACACAAATTCCTTACTAGAAGGATTGTACTATTGATCAAGATCAACTAAGGGAAGAGGAACGACCGACTCCGTTCTCCTACAATATAATGTAGATGGCCGATTTTTCTTCTTCTTGAAGGGCCGATTTTAGGTCTTATTTTCTGGTTACAACTCCTTGTCCAAGACCTTATATTTATACTAAGTAAACCCTAGATTCAATAATTTAGTATTTGCTTAGTTGCCCCTCAACTTATTAAATAATACAATATATATAATATCAATATTATATATATTACTTATTATTTAATCTCCTTATAAATATAATATCGATATTATATTTATTATTTCCAGTTGATATTTATTCCTACTTGTCTATAATTATCGTACGTGCGAATCAAAGGCTTATATTGTGTTGGCAATTATTTAATACCTTATTAAATAATAAATCATAAGCGACCTCTAGCAAGACATTATGATTACCCAAATAATATAAGTTAATAGTCCATTAAATCTTTTAACGTGTCTAATCCCTTTGTCACGCGTTATCATATTTGAACTAAGTCATGGAGTCTGTCATACTTATTTATGTTCAAATGCTTTCTCGATCTTAAGTAGATGATTGAATCAAATGACTCTTCATTTGAGCATGGCCATGCATTTCCTTGATCCTACTTATCGAGGGGCCAAAGCAGATATCTCCCTCACTTAAGAGAGGGACAAATCCCCATCTTGATTATTCATTGCCCTCTACATGACTTCCACTAATCCCGATCGCTAACCTTTATGATCACCATGTTTCGGATGACGTTGGATTACGTCAAGGCATAGCATTATCATGTTGGACTCTATGATAATCTCGGGTTCAAGGATTTATTGACATACCGTATTGAGATTCACTTATGACATTTCCATGCGGTGATCTCAATGCGGGTCGGTCCAGTATTAGTTCTCCAACCAATACCCATAAGATTGATCCGTACCATACGCATAATCATCCGATGATTATCAATCAAACTTATACTAGTATATTAATCACTTGAGTCTCTACTCAACGCGATTTTACCAGGGACATTTGAATAATCTTATTATTCGTGAATAACTATTATTCGATTATTATAATATTAAAACATGCACACATTATAATAATCAACGAGAAATAAATGATATCAAATAACTTTATTTAAATGTGACAATTACAAATCTAGGCACATCGAATGTCCTAGGGCACTATTCCCAACAACACACACACAGAAGAAGAAGAGGAAGTGACTGACCTGTTACCCAAGGGCGGTTAATAAATTCGTCGAAGAGTAATAGCTCAATGATGCCGGTTCCATCATCTAGGATGTATCGACGGCCGACGCCACCACAGTCGGATGAGGAAGGTTCAGAGACAAGAATGTGTTAGATTGGTACCGCCACTAGAAGGGAGGGTTGAATAGTGCGGATAAGAGTATTGAACTCTTTTTGTGCGGAAGCAAAATATCGGAGTAATTAGAATGCGGAAAAGAAAGAACACAAGAATTTGTTCGATAGGTTCGGCTATTAACGAAGCCTACGTCCCCTACCTAGTTTTATCAACTAGGACTTTTCTTAGAACTTAGAATTGCACTTTCTAGTTTAGTGCCAACTTCTTACAATTTCTTGATTTCCGGGCTCAAGAACAACCTCACAAAAACACTCTTGTTTTTCTGGGTACAAGATAACCTATACACAAAACAAATGCTGCATTTATTTTGGAGGAGACTCTCCAACTACTCAAGAAGCCATTCTATTTGAGTTTGGTATGGTGAAGGGAGAGTTACCTTTTAGATATCTTGGAGTACCATTATCTACAAAGAAGTTATCTATTATCCAGTGCCAGCCTCTTATTAAGAAGATAACAGCTAGGGTGGATTGTTGGGCTTCAAAGTTTCTTTCTTATGCAGGAAGAATGCAACTGGTGAAATCAGTCCTGTTTGGAATGCAAACATATTGGAGTCAGGTCTTTATTATTCCTCAGAAGGTCATTAAAGCAATCCAAAAGCAATCCAAACAATCTACAGAGCTTTCTTATGGACAGGGAAGTCTAATGACACAAAAAAAGCATTGGTAGCATGGGATCATATCTGTCTACCCAAAGCAGCTGGAGGATGGAATGTTACAAACATGCTTTGGTGGAATAGGGTAGCAATTTGCAAACAACTGTGGAATATTGCCCAGAAGAAAGACAAGATATGGGTGCAATGGATTCATGGCTTTTATATCAAAAATCAAAACCTAAACACCATGAGTGTACCAGCTCAAGCATCATGGGTGTTTAGAAAGACCATCCAAGCTAGGGATATTATTGGTGGTACGGTGGAAGGAATGAATATGTTGTTGAAGCCTTCATTCTCAATTAGGAAACTTTATTTTGAGCTAAGAGGAGCAGTTCAAAGAGTGGCTTGGAAGAAAATGATTTGCTGTAATCTGGCACCTCCCAAATGTGTCTTCATAGCTTGGCTTACAATTCTGGGAAAACTGGTTACAGCTGATAATTGATGAAAATTCATGTTCAAGTTGACCTTGTTTGCAGTTTATGTGGAGTGGAGATGGAGAGCATTAATCACATGTTCTTTGCTTGCTCATTTTCTGGACAGGTGTGGGAGAAAGTCACAAGGTGGAGTGGCAATGAGAGAAGAGCTAAAGTCTGGGAAGATGAGAAGAGGTTCATGGAAACTCAGTGTGGAACCAAAAACAGGAAACAGAAGTTATATAGGATGGTTCTTGCTGTGGTGATCTATCAGCTTTGGAAAGAAAGAAACAATAGAAGATTCAATGAAACTGAGAAAGTGGTTGAAGAAATAGTTAAAGAATGTCATAATATTGTTGCTTTGAGATGTCAAAAAGATCTTAAGCTAGTTGGTTTGCTGTTGAGTTAGCTTTTCTTTTCTAGTCTAGGTCCCAGATTTGTGTAGTTTGTTGCGTTGCTGTTTGTATTCTTACATTGCTCACTTGGTTAATTAAAATTCTAATTACCAAAAAATAATAATAATAACAATAATAATAATCAAGATTATTATTAATAATAATTATTATTAATATTAATAATAATAATAATAATAATAATAATAATAATAATAATAATAATAATAATAATAATAATAATAATAACAATAACAACAATCAAGATTAATAATAATGATCATTATTATTACTAATAATAATAATAATAATATAATAAATATTATTTGTAATAATAATAGTAATCAACAACAGCAACAATAATAATAATCAACATTATTATTAATAATAATAATAATAATAACAATAATCAAGATTATTATTATTAATAAACATTATTAATAATATAATAAATATTATTAGTAATACGAATAGTAGTCAACAACAACAACAATAATAATAATAACAATAATAATAGTCAAGATCATTATTATTAATAATAAAAATTATTATTATTATTATACAATCAATATTATTATGATTGATAATAATAATAGTCAAGATTATTATTATTAATAATAAAATTATTATTAAATTAATAAAAATAGTCAAGATTATTATTAATAATAATAATAAAAATATTATTAAATTAGTAATAATAATATAATAATAAATATTATTAGTAATAATAATAGTAATCAACAACATCAACAATAATAATAATACAACAACAACAACAACAACATCTAAGCCTTAGTCCCAAAATGATTTGGGGTCGGCTAACATGAATCAAACTTTGAAACCGTCAATAATCGTTACAGAAATAACATAAAAGGAAAAAAGAGGGAAAAAGTAGAGAAAAAAAATAAAAAAAGAGAATGAAATTAAAAAAAAAAAGAAAAAAAAGAAAAAAATCCTGAAAAATAAATTAAAAGATAACATGAAATAAAAGAAAATAGGAATTTAAAAAAAAAAAAGGAATCAGACTCCATCCACCATCCGTATTCTTTCCCGCCACATTTGCCTCTCCATCGCCATACTTTCTCCAATTCCAAGAAACCGCATATCATTTTCAATCATCTTTATCCATGTTTTCTTGGGTCTTCCTCTACCTTTCACAACATTACTTGTTCCCCAACTTTCTAACCTTCTCACTGCGGCATCAATAGGTTTTCTTCTCACGTGACCAAACCATCGTAATCGATTCTCCATCATCTTGTCTTCTATAGACGCAACTCTTACCTTCTCTCTGATCACCTCATTTCTGAGCCGATCCTTTTTTGTATGACCACACATCCATCGTAGCATACGCATCTCTGCCACATTCATCTTTTGAACGTGACACTGTTTTACAGCCCAACACTCGGTGCCATATAACAACGCAAGCCTAATTGCCGTGCGGTAAAATTTACCCTATAATAATGAAAATTATTATTAATAATAAAAACATTATTAAATTAATAATAATAATATAAAAAAATTAATAGTAATAATAATAGTAATCAGCAACATCAACAATAATAATAATAATAAAAATTATTATTAATAAAATGGGATCTCTCTTTTTTAGTACCAAAGCATAAAAGTAACAAGTTATATATCCCCATTCATAAAACTATAAGTTTTTTATACCAAAATGTGTTAATAGACTTTTTTACCCTTAAAGTCTACCACTAAAAGATAATAAAAACATAAAAAAATAGAAGATTATTAAAAGCAAACAACAATAAAAAATAGAAAATTATTAAAAGCAAACAACAATAATCTAAACGGTCCCACAACTCAATATTTTCCTCTGCAAAAAAACTCTCCTTATCTCTCTGCAAAAAAAACTCTCCCGTCGTGAAACCCTTCGCCGGCCAGAAAATGTCGAACTCCGAGTATCACAGAGAATCTAAAGACGCCAGAAGTTCCGCTAGTGACACTCCATCTGAAGAGAAATTCGTCAATGAGCCGCCGGTTAGGGTATTTTCATTCACACACGATCGTGCCACGATGGTTGTTCATGGTGCTGAAGAAGATGACACCATCGTGTACACGATGGTCTTTCGTGGGCACAATGGTTTACACATGACGGTCGTCGATCGTGTGTGTCGTCGTGTGCTAGAAGACCAAAGGCTCCTGCCCTGCACACGATGGCATACACACGATCGACGCCCGTCGTGTGAGCCATCGTGTGGCACACGATGGTCTTCACACGACGGGCATCGAACGTGTGCCTGCCATCGTGTGCAAGACATATTTTTTTTTTCGTTCTCTTAAGCATTCTATCATATTCTTATGAGTTGTATGTCTATATTACAGACTGGTTGCGTATGAAAGAGACCTACATTGCGTTTTGTTACACGTCAAGTGAATCTTTACATACGGGAGGCGGTATTTAAAGAGATCATTGAGACACTAAGAATTATGGGCCGCAATTCCGCAGTTGCTGATCGATCTATCGAGAGCTTGACCGAGGGGGTCCTGGGGCGCTTGATTAAAGTTAGGAGAAATGGGAGTTCAAATACTGCCCTGCATCACTTGATTTCCAGTCAATTGGAGGGTGATCAAATCCCCCCGGATGAGTCGTGGTTCCAGGTTTGCGGGAGGACCATTCATTTTACGGCCCGTGATTTTGCCATGATCACTGGACTCCATTTTGGAAACTCTACCTTCCATCCACAGGACGACCATCTCCTTTCGTCTGACGGTATTTTCCACAGAACACTCCATGGCAAAAATATTAAGGTTAGTGTTCTGCGGAAGAGGTTCAATGCTCGAGATTTTGGTAGAGACATAAGAGATTATGTGAAGGTTGCCAATTTACTTATATACTACTACTTTATCCTATGCCGTGACGACATGATGGTCGAGACATGGGCATGGGCATTAGTTGAGGATTTCGAGCAGTGAGATATGTTTTCTTGGGGTTCTTATGCCTTTGGGGTTTTATCTTACTACATAGGCAACGTTGCCATGAAGGAGGGACAAGAGCACAAAGACTATCACTTCTATGGTCCTGTTTGGGCTTTACAGATATGGTCGTATGAGATGATTCCTTCATTGGGAGCATTGTGTGGTATTCGAGATAAATCTGTCCTAGTCCCCCGGTGTTTGATGTGGACTACGAGGAAGATGTTTTGTGATTTCACTTATTTCTTCGACGATAAGGTACATAAATTTGTAAACGTATTTTCTCCTGACTTCATCTCTTCAACGTTATGTGATTGCCCATCTAATGGTATGCTTTAATGACTAATTTTGCAGCACAGAGTACTTCCCTCTTTACCGCATCTGGAGGAGGATGAGGCTGAGTACTACTACTTGAGCTTTGAGAATGGCTCGCCATATGACGTTAAGTTCATTAAGTCTGTAAGAATAGTTGTGAAGAACAAGAAGGATGAGCCTGCGCTGATCCTGAGAAAGAAAGTTATGGATAGGTTGAACAAGGCTGCTGGGAAATTGATTACATATGAGTCGGCACATAAAGTGTCGAAGCGACGCCGGCAGAGTACCCCACCAGTAGATGGTGCAGAGACATCGGACCGGGAGAGGCAGCCAGAGAGGGTGTGTTGTGTCCATGGACTTCCTTGTCCGGACCACACCCAGGGCACGAGCAGGGATGAGTACTTTGATCGCCGTTTGAAGGCTATCTTGTACGACGAGTTCGAGATAGGATTTATTGCTCGAGTTTCTCGCCGGGTGCTTTCTGGGATCGTGTATTTCTTCGGACCTACGCATAGACGTTCTAGGAGCCCGATGCACTACTCAACTGAGAGCCATGATAGGCCTCGTCATTCTGCATTTGTTAGCAGCGCCCAGCAGAGGATTCCTGACCTCCACGTCACTCAGTCTCTGGTGCAGCCCAGTGTCACCATTCTCAGCGTCAGTCTAGTCACCATTCTCAGCGTCCGCCTATCTACCATTCTCAGCGTCCGTATACCCACCATTCTGAGGTCCAGCACAGTCACCATTCTGAGATCTAGCACAGTCATCATTCTCAGATTCATCATTCTTTTGCGCAGACTCACCAGCCCCTTGATTACGAGCATCAGTATGAGCCATTTGACGTGCCGTTTCAGCAGTATGGGACGATGTTCGATTGGTTTCAGGACGAGCATCATTATAGTGCGATGTTTCAATGTGAAGGTGGTGGTCCTCAGCAGCAGCCTCCATTTCAGATCGAGCAGCTAGTTTTTGAGATCGAGCAGCCGGCTGTACAGCTCTCTGATCGTTATAGTTGTGAGAGGGATGCTGAGGGTGATAAAGATGGTGAGAGTGCCAGAACGCAGCATTTGGGTGAGCGTAGTCTTCAACCGCGAGTGAGTCGATCATCTTCTACTCTTTGGGAGCCTTTTGTGGTTGCGCCTCCAAGAGATAGCGAGGCTCTGAAGAAGTTGTACCTACACTTTAGGAGGGAGCAGCCACGTGATGCTATTGTCCGGTGTTTGGAGACTGGGCATGCTCTCACGCAGGCGTTATTTGACCGGATAGAGTCTAGCCGTGAAGACTTTGATGTCGAGGTGATAGACTGTTACGTGCTTGCCACTCGAGCGAGGCTTAGGGGGGAGTCCGTAGTGTTGGTGTCGGTAGAGTTAGCACTGTACTTGCCGGCTCCCAATTTTACGTAAGTTCTATAACCTACTCACTTGTATATCATTGGTGTGATGTGGATTTTTTTGTTAATTTTGTGGTTTGGCTTTTTGTAGTTAGTTTTGGCCAACGAGTTTGCAAGACTCCATCCGAATGATCTACTTGGTATCAAGGTGAGAGGGAAGCCGGTTTACAAGGATTGGAAAATTCCTAAATGCATCGAGGTCTACATGACAGGTCTTGATACACCACATGCGGTTCCATGGTTAAATTGAAATGAAGTAAGTTTGAAATTTATATTTATAAATGATTCGCTATGTTTGATGTGATGATCTTATATGATTACATATTTTGTTTCAACAGATCATTGCCATTTGTTGCCTCAACCAGAGCCACTCGGTGACTATCAAGATTGACATCATAACATGGACCATGGAGTTGTACGATTCCTTGTCACACCACCACGAAGATGGTCGATACCGATTCAACTAACTGCGACCGATTATGCCTCTGATGCCTCGTGTGCTAGCTCAGTCCGGGTATTGGCTAAACAACCAATCGAAGAAGAAGTATGACACGGAGATGAGTTTCAAAATTATGCCACGAGAGCTACAGTTCATACAAAACGACAATCACAGTTGTGGCCCCTTCGCGTGCATCTACTTGGATAGACTCGTCTCTGCAAACCCATGAGCAAGACACCAAATCAAGGAACTTAATGAGAAATATATTAAGAAATATCGATATGGTTTAGCTGCTAAAATCTTTATGTTGTCTTTAGATATGTAAAATGGTTTATGGTGTGTTGTGTTGTGGCAAGATTAATGTGTCATGTTGTTAAATATTTATGTTGTATTTAGACAGTTTTGGCAATATGAATGTGTCGTTTTGTTAAATCTTTATGTTTTGGCTCTGTGTTACACATGATGGATGAACACGATCGTGGCCATCGTGGGTCACGATCGTGTTGTGTTGTTAAATCTTTATCTTTTGGCTCTGTGTTAAACACGATTGATGCACACGATCGTGGCCATCGTGGGTCACGATCGTGTGCAACCTGCCCACGGTCATGGGTTGATGCTGTCGTGTGCGCACGATGGCTGCCATGACCGTGTGCACATGACCGTGGGTCCCATCGTGGGCATGGCCGTGTACACGATCGTGTGTCCCATCGTGGGCACGACCGTGTGTCCCATCGTGTGCATATAAACTTTTGGTATTTTTGCCAATTTGATTTATTGTGTTATCTAGAAGGATGTTTTGTGATTCAAAAAATTGCTTGTTCAAACATTAATTACTATATAGCTTCTTATACAAACTCGTATTTGTCATTTCGTTGTAATTTATTAGTATATGAGATATTTCATCCAGATGATGAACTTATCCGTACGAACTAATACACTGAGAATAGATAGACTACACATGATATGCAATATATTCTGTTAATTCAATCAATAACTTTTTAAATAAGTGTATCATTAACAAATAATTGTTAATATATAAGTAATTTGAGAAATTGATGAGTAATGTGAGAAATTGGTGAAAATTTTTGATGTTCTTGTGCACACGATCGTGTGTCCCATCGTGGGCACGACCGTGTGTCCCATCGTGTGCATACGTGGGTACAGTGCCAATTTGACACCATAGACACCGTGACATCTGGTTGCCAACGTGTCACACGATCGGAGCACACGATCGTGCCCATCGTGTGCACCATCGTATGTACTGCAAAGGGCAACGTCAAATTACGAAAATTGGACTGCTATATTCACATTAAATAATTATTTATATACCATAATTTTGTAATATTTTCTGTCATTATTATTTTGAGATATGATCTATGGTCATAGTTCAACCTGAATGTGAAACTGAGGGATTAGTAACACTTGGAGATATCTAGAAACTTTTCTTAGCGCTTGTTCATGTCTTGGATGCTAAATTTGCAGGATGCTTTAAGTTGACTGTTGGGAAATTGGCCTCAATATTTCCCCAACAACCCAAGGCAATGAACAAATATAGAGAAAAATAAAGACAAAGAATTTACGTGGAAACTCCAAAACCGGAAAAAAAACCACGGGCCTCCAGAGAGAAAAGAATCCACTATATGAAAAATTGTTACAATCACACAGCTCTAATCTCTCAAGCCTCACCTGGAAAAGAAAAAAAACACCATGCACAAATGCACTCTTACTACACACTCACCATCCAGGCTTTTTTCTCCACACTCCAACCTTCCATGCATATCCTTATTTATAATCAAATAAAAGCAATAAAGTTGGTGGAAAAGAAAAATCAATACAAGTGTGCCAGTTGCAGGCGTGGTTTTTTTTTCTTCAACTTGCATGTGCATTTTTCTTCTTGCATGTGCATTCATTGTTATTTTCCTTGCATTCCCATGGCATTTTCAAAAAAAAAAAAACTTTTACTTTTATTATAGTCAAATACCAACAAACTCCACCTTGACTAAATAAAAAAAAGTCTCCGCTACAACACCGGCAACCATTGTCTGAACCAACAATCATAATTCTCAAAACAGAGAACTATCAAACTCCACCATAAAAGAGTATCACCACTTAGAATAATCCATTCTAAGAATTTTTTTTTTACTTCGGCACATGTCGAAAACTTGCTGAAAATTTTATGGTGCAACTTCCTCGTTTGGTTTACCTGAAAGTTCATCAGCCATCGACATCATCTTCACCACACACCTTGCATCCTTGCCAAACCAATGCACATGTGTAAATACGTAGAACCACTAACATAAATACATCCCTTTCCATGGTAAGCGGACATACCATGGGGATGCCAACTTCTCAAAAGAATTCTTCACCGTCAGTGACGATGGAAACATTGTTAGCACTTGATTTGGAGTCTTTCGCCGAGCCGACTCCACCTGGACAATTGCTCTTGACATGTCCAGACTGTCCACACTTCCAGCATGTTACATTCTTCCCGGAGTTCTTCTTCCCTTGCCTAGTCACTAAAACCGTACCTTCGGATGAAGTCATACTGCTACCTTCCAATCTTTACTCCTCAGATAGGAGTTTGCTAGTAACATCTGCAAACTTCGGGGTCTCTTTCCCATACATCAGAATAGGTTTCATGTGCTCATAGGAAGACGGTAAAGATAATACAAGCCTCGGTGCTTTATCTTCATCTTCAACCTCAACTCCAATGGCCTCCAGTTCTGAAACGATATTGTTAAGAACACTAAGATGATCTGAAATTTTTGTACCTCCATCCATACATAGAGTATGAAATTGTTCCTTAAGATACAACCGATTTGAGATGCCTTTGCCCTGGTACAACTGCTCAAGCTTCTCCCAAAGATCCTTAGCCGTTGATATCCCGTGCACATTTGCAAGAACATTCTTTGCTAGACACAAACAAATAGTACTTGCCGCTCTCAAATCCAAATCATCCCATTCTTCCTCGCTTTTACTGGTACCGCTTGATTCACCGCTGGAAACTGGTTTTCTCTTCAATGCCTTATGCAACCCGGATTGAATCAATACATCCTTGACTTGAATTTTCCACAAGCCAAAATTGATCCTTCTATCAAATTTCTCTACATCGAACCTCATTGCACTTGAAAACTTTGACATCGTATCAATGCCTCAAAAAAAATTCTTTTCTGATGTGGAGGGTCAGACAAAGCCGCAACCACAGAGCATACTAAGAACTCTCTAACCCGAGACCTCCTTTAATACGATCAACAGATAATTCTTTTCTGATGTGGAAGCTCAGACAAAGCTGCAACCACAGAGCATACTAAGAACTCTCTAACCGAGACCTCCTCCAACCTGGCGCTCCGATACCAATTGTTGGGAAATTGACCTCAATATTTCCCCAACAATCCAAGGCAATGAACAAATATAGAGAAAAATAAAGACAAAGAATTTACATAAAAACTCCAAAACCGGAGAAAAAACCACGGGCCTCCAGAGAGAAAAGAATCCACTATATGAAAAATTGTTACAATCACACAGCTCTAATCTCTCAAGCCTCACCCGGAAAAGAAAAAAAAACACCATGCACAAATACACTCTTACTGCACACTCACCATCCAGGCTTTTTTCTCCACACTCCAGCCTTCCATGCATATCCTTATTTATAATCAAATAAAAGCAATAAAGTTGGTGGAAAAGAAAAATCAATACAAGTGTGCCAGTTGTAGGCGTGGTTTTTTTTTTCTTCAACTTGCATGTGCATTTTTCTTCAACTTGCATGTGCATTCATTGTTATTTTCCTTGCATTCCCATGGCATTTTCAAAAAAAAACTTTTACTTTTATTATTGTCAAATACCAACATTGACTACATGCGATCCCAAAACAGAAAGTCAAAATATTCATGCATATGGAGTCATGCTTATTGTAAGTTGTTTTCTTTATATTGTTTTATGTTTATCACAAGAACTTGGTGGCTGTCTGTTGGTTCTTTTCTTCTTTTATTTTGAATGAGAATTGTCATATTGGTCATAATATGATTAACATATTCTGTATTTTCCCAAGTGCCCTTTTTTTCAAATATAAAATTTGCGTTTTTATTTTGAATCAGTAGCCTGATTTTACGAAACATCCTAATGTATGGGACAGTTTTCAAAAATGAGTTAAAATAGCATTTTCTTCTGTATTTTTATATATTTTATTCATTTTTCGTCAGCTGATATACATAGTTTTACAAATGTTGCAGGGTGCATTTAGCACTATTCTACTCATTATATACAACTGTTCAGATCAAATTCTCATCACATGAGAAAGAAGATACGCCAAATACATAGAAGCTGCTGCAAGAACCGCCAAAGAGAAAACACAGGCGCACGTAAGGTGGAAACCGCAAAAAATGCTGCCAAAAGACGTACCATCGAGTTACAATCTCAACTCTCCGACAAATTTTTGAATAAGCCCCTAAAAAGTCCAGTCGAAATTAAAATCTTGGATCATGCAGAAAGCAATGATTTATATCCAACTACGTCAACCGCCTCCCAGTTATCATCCGAAAAAGAAGATATTTGCGATTCAGAGCCTAGGAATAAAACCCGAAAAAGAAAAATATAAAGGAGAAGGAAATACACACTCACAGTCAGATTTTCAAGTACGCCTACTCCCTGGCTGGAGAGAGAGAGCTCAACAACTGAAAAATATGAATCTTACCTTCTCGGGTGTGCTTTCAATGGCCACGAACAGTGAATCCAGGAAAAGGCCTCTTATCGAGATTGCTTTCAGAGACTTAACTGTCACTCTGAAAGGAAAACATAAGAATCTTTTGCAGGCCATCACCGGGAAGATAAAGCTGGGTCGCATTACGGCTATCATGGGCCCTTCGGGAGCTGGAAAAACGACTTTTCTTTCTGCTCTGGCTGGAAAAGCAGTTGGATGCACGGTTAATGGCATGATTTTGATTAACGGGAAAGCCGTTTCTATTCATTCCTATAGAAAAATCATTGGTTTTGTTCCACATGATGGTATTGTGCATGGGAATTTGACTGGAGGAAAATCTGTGGTTTAGTGCACGGTGCAGGTATGTCGTGTTTTATATATGCAAACCAATATGGAAAATTTACATCAGATCATTTCTATGAGGTCATATTCATGCAATCAATATCAAATTACCAAAGGTATAGTGAGTAGAAAGAGGGAAACAGAAGGAAAGTTTTATGAAATTTTATGAATACAACAAAGAGAACTCTAAAGTTGTGTTTGGATGGAGTGATTTGGATTTGAGAAAAGGGTGAAGCCAAGGATTTTCGACTAAAAAATATCAGATGGATCAAAAATCCATCGTGGTGAAAGAGAAATAAAAGGTACAAGTGGGCGCTGTAGGAATTAAATTACATTGAAACTTAAACATTAATCATATCAATTGTGGACTTGAAAATTTCTAGATCTCAAATGTAGTATCCACACAACCTCGTGCAAATGGATAGTATCCTTGCCATATATAAACTATGCTCTGTAGTGCCTTTTCTTTTTCATGCTTGAGTTTAGGACTGAGCGTGAACCTTTAAACAAGCTCAGGTCTTCGGCTTCATTCACAACCCTACTTGCATCCTTGTACGATCAACTAACTTCATTTCTAATTCTAGCTTTTATTTTACGCTTGGTTAGATCACATATTTTGAACTCTGTTAACTCTTTTTATCTATCTCTCATATCTTCCATACCTCTCCTCTTGGCCTTTTCCTTTCCCTTTCTTCTTTTTTACTCCCTACATCCTACTTGAAGGGTCCTATTTCAACAAATGATTTGGTTTAAATAGAAGAATGCTATTTCTAATTTTTTTTACATCTTATGCCCTAATTATATGAATATGTAGGTCCGAAATTATTTCCAACTAATACATATAATTGGAATAAATGGTAACAAAAAGCTTATTATCCTTGCAATCCAAGGAAGTTATACATTCACCAAACAGGACTCCTTATGTGGGACGGAGGGAGTAATATCTTTTATCTGGTTGGAGTGGAGGGGAGGAAAAACATACTCTATGAGGTCATTTGTGAAAATTGTGACTAAAAAACACTACAAGCGAAGATCCAATGTCTTCCAATGTTGTGGCATTTGTTTCCTATTCATGAATATTTATCTCAAACTTTCATCTCGTTTCTCATTCGTATGAAGGTTGCAACATGAAAGAAATCCGGCATAAAATTTTGCCACTTTGTTTTTTGCATGAATTATGGTGTTAACTAATTTTAGACAATTAATTGGCACTATTGTAACACCCCGAGATATTCGGAATAATTACAGCGCCGTAAACCCTTTAGATAAGGATTTACAAGGCTAATTTTAAAGGAAGTGTAAAAACAATACAATCGAACAACTGAAGTTCAAATACAGATTTGATTCAACCGATCAAATAGTTAATTTATACAACCATATCGAAAGGACATTATTAAAACAGACGCATTTCGAGTACCGAACGAAACAAGAAAACAACTCTCGACAACAATAACATCAATCACATCACCGAGCCATCTCATCGTCCCGCTTGCATCGTGGTCGCTCCCCGCTCCTCGACCACCCGAACATCAAAACAATGTCCACCCCAAGGGGTTAGCAAAACAATGCTAGTACAAGTATCATCATACAATAAATCATCAATACATCATAAAACATGCAAACCGGACTTCCGCCACGGAATCCAACGATGCGAATCCTCACGATTCCATCAACACAATACATGGTAATCCAAATGATCCAGCGCCCTCGGCATAGATCCCCATGATGATCCCGCGGACCAACGCATGGTGGAAAACTCCGTCCCGGCGATACAGCGCCCTCAGCATAGATCCCCATGATGATCCCGTCGGACCAACGCATGGTGGACATTCGATCCAGCGCCCTCAGCATAGATCCTCATGACCCCCTCGGATCATTTATACCATAATCAAACAATTATGCATACACATATGCATTTCAATATGTTCATCAATATAACAACGAATATCACGAGTATTCTCGAAATACATATCATATTCAACAATATGAATAAAACCACAAGCATGATAAATCGAACTCGACATATGATACTTGCCTCGAAAATGGCAAGGGCAAAACACTTCAAAGATCTCGACACACTCGAAGGCCGCCTCCTTCGATCAACGTAACAAGATCGAACCTTAACAAAAGGAACGATATACAAATCATCTTAAGTCGAACGATGGCCTAACAATTCGGTCTACGGTCGAAAAGATCAAAAATAACCAATGCTCGATCGCTTAGCGCGCTACGTACTCGTAACGCGGCGCTAAGACGGATCGTTAGCGACGCTATCGTATAAGACTAGCGTCGCTAGCCACGGTCTGGCGCCTAACTCGGCTGGTCTCATAACGCACGCTACGACGTTTCGGCGTTAATCGACCCGATAGCGCACGTTAACTTACACGTGTTAGCGTGCGCTACTACCGCATGGCGAATACCGCGAACCGAAAACTGGGTTGAATGGTGGAAAAACTCATGAATTCTACCGTGATAATACAAGTCATCTACGGGCAAAACATGCTAACAAGGTTTGTGGAAGATTCCATTATCATGAGGTACAAATATACGGATAATCAACTCAACATCATATCCTTTCTACGATCTCCAAGAAATAACCTAAGTTCCATTTGTTCTATGTTCCAAAACACATGATTCCATCGTGTAAAACGTATCAACTGTGTAGATATCCGATTATTGATCAATACTTGATTTGAACATGCTTAGGAGTCCTATAATAAGATGGTTCAAAGGTTCATACGATATATAATGCCGATACGTCAAAAGTATCCTTCTAACATGTGATGACCGATTATAAACGAATTACTTGTTTATCAAAACATGATTTAAACTTCCTTAGGACATTACTAACATTAGTGAAGAATCACCTACCTCAAGGTAGTGAAGAATACGGAGGAAAACGAAGCGATCCAACACCGAAGGCTTGAACACCAAGCTCCAATGATAAACGATCTTCAATCTCGAGCTAGGAGGTTGATATGAAGTGTTTAGGACGAAGGGAATTATGATCTAAGTGTAAGAGTTCGGGTTATGGGAGGAGAAAAGCGAAATCTCGAATAGGATGATGTCCTATTTATAATAAATGGCTATTAGCGCGTTTAGGCCCCCTCGCCAGAGCGTGCGCTAACGGCTCATTGGACTAGATCGTACTCGGCACTTAGCGTGCGCTACGCATCGACCAGTAGCGTGCGCAAAGGCGTTTACACGGCTTTTACCGAAAGCCGCCCGTGTACATCCGACACAATCCGGCGGGGTCCCCGCCGATCTCACCTACCGCACGTCCCAATCAATTTGACCACGCATAGCGTGCGCTAATTACATTCTCAGGCGTGCGCTATGAAACCATGTTAGCGTCGCTACCCTTAGCCTGTAGCGTGCGCTACATGCACAGAATTTCAACCCTACAAATCACAACCATGAAATTAAACGCTCGGCAACATCGGATTATGAAATACGGAGAATAATACTTAGACAAAAGTACAATCATTACAATATCGCAAGTTCCAATTACATAACAGAAATCTCGGGCATTACATCCTTCCTCCCTAAAAAGAAGTTTCGTCCCGAAACTTATGATGAAAACAACTCCGGATATTTAGCCTTCATACCGTCCTCCGTTTCTCAAGTGGCCTCTTCGACTCCATGTCGTGACCATTGTACTTTAACCAAGTGTATTGGTTTATTCCTCAATTGTTTGATCCGGCTCTCAAGTATCTTGATTGGTCTCTCTTCGAAGGTGCCATCATTAGCTATCTCGATCTCGTCGAAATCAATGACGTGACTGGGGTCCGGTACATACTTCCGCAGTTGGGATACGTGAAACACATTGTGAACGTGACCCAGCGATGGCGGTAAGGCCAACCTGTATGCTAAATCTCCCACTCTCTCGAGGATCTCAAAGGGTCCGATATATCTCGGACTAAGTTTGCCTCTTCTCCCAAAACGGAAAATCCCTCGTGTAGGAGACACCTTCAATAGTACGTGGTCTCCAGCGTCGAACTCTAGAGGGCGACGACGTACATCGGCATAAGACTTCTGTCGACTCTGGGCAGTCAACAGTCTTTCTCGAATCAAGGCTATCTTCTCTTGAGTCTGAATAATCAATTCGGGTTCCGTCTGATCAAATCCAAGAATCATCCCAGCACAGGGGTGACCGGCATCTTCTCCCGTACAAAGCTTCAAATGGTGCCATCTTAATAGAAGCATGCCAACTGTTATTATAAGTGAACTCGATCAAGGGCAAGTGAATTTCCCAATCAACCGACCAATCTAATGCACAAGCTCTAAGCATGTCCTCTACTGTCTGAATGGTCCTTTCGGACTGACCGTCCGTTTGGGGATGATAAGTCATGCTAAAGTTGAGCTCGATCCCCAAAGCCCTCGTGAATCGCTTCTCCGTAAATGTGACACGAAACGGCCATCTCGATCCGAAATAATGGTCTTCGGTGTCCGTGCAATCGACTATCTCCGCAATAAATATTCGTGCCAATCTCTCGGTCCCCATGTATCTTTAATTCCAGAAATGAGCCGACTTGGTTAGTCGATCAACTACAACCCAAATCATGTTCATTCCCGTTCTAGTCCTTGGCATACTAGTGATGAAATCCATCGAGATATCCTCCCACTTCCATTCGGGGATCGGGAGCGGCTTTAACATTCCAAAGTGTCGTTGATGTTCAATCTTAACTCGCCGACAGTCAAACACTTCAAACGTACTGCCACGTCCTTCTTCATATTCCCCACCGGAAGTTTTGCTTTAAATCTTTATACATCTTACTGCCGCTCGGTGAATAGAATAGGGCGCGCTGTGAGCTTCCTTCATAATAGTCCTTCTCAAATCATCATCATCGGGAACACAAAGTCGACTCTGGAATCTCAGAACTCCATCATCTTGTATCACGAATCCTGGGGCTTTTCCTTTCTTTACTTCGTCGCATAATCGAAGGATTAAAGAATTGTTCAATTGTTTAGACTTGATCTCCTCGACCAGTGATGAAGTCGCCCATCACAAAAAGTTGCCCTTGGATTCCTGGTGCCCATACTTCAATCCCCTCGCGGATCAGTTCTCGTTGAATACTGGGTTGGGACGTAAGTGCTTCCAACACTCGAAGGGAAACAGGTTTACGGCTCAAAGCATCGGCTACTACATTTGCTTTCCCCGGATGATAGAGAATCTCCAAGTCGTAATCCTTGATCAATTCTAGCCACCTTCTCTGCCTCATGTTTAATTCTTTACATGAAAATGTATTTGAGGCTCTTATGATCTGTAAAGATCGACAATGAGTGCCGTACATATAATGCCGCCTGATTTTCAAGGCAAAGACCACAGCAGCTAGCTCCAGATCATGAGTAGGATAATTAACTTCGTACGGTTTCAATTGCCGAGAAGCATAAGCAATCACTTTATCCCTCTGCATCAACACACAACCCAAACCCTGATTCGAAGCGTCGCTGTATACCATGAATCCATCAGTTCCCTCTGGCAGTGCTAATATAGGTGCTGTCGTTAGTCTCCTCTTAAGTTCGTCAAAACCAGCCTGGCACTTCTCATTCCACGTGAACTTTTGAGTTTTCTGTAACAGCTGAGTGAGCGGACGAGCAATTTTGGAAAATCCCTCTACAAAGCGGCGATAATATCCAGCAAGTCCTAAGAAGCTTCGGACTTCTTTCACGTTGCTAGGAACTTCCCATTCCAAGATTGCTTCGACTTTCTTCGGGTCCACCTGAACTCCGTCGGCTGATATCACATGCCCAAGGAAAGTTACTTCCTTAAGCCAGAACTCACATTTAGAAAGCTTAGCGTACAGCTGTTCCTTTCTCAAGATGCTCAAAACCACACGTAAATGTTCAGCATGTTCCTCTGCGTCCCTCGAATATATCAAGATGTCGTCAATGAAAACGACCACAAATTTATCCAAGTACTCCAAGAATACCCGATTCATTAATTGCATGAATACTGCAGGAGCATTGGTAAGTCCAAACGGCATCACTACGAATTCATAATGCCTGCATCGGATCAAAGCAGATTTCGGTATATCCGATTCCTTAATTCTCAACTGGTGGTATCCCGATCGCAAGTCTATCTTCGAGAATACCCTTGCCCCCTGCAGTTGATCAAACAAGTCGTCGATCCGAGGTATAGGATACTTATTCTTGATTGTCATCTTATTGAGTTCCCTGTAATCAATACACAGTCGTAGGGATCCGTCTTTCTTCCGGACAAAGAGAAGGCGCTCCCAAGGAGAAACGCTCGGTTGAATATAACCCTCTGCAACAATTCCTCCAGCTTGTTTCTTGAGTTCATACATCTCGGTTGGCGCCATGCGGTATGGGGCTCTGAAATAGGAGGCGCTCCGTGCTTTAGTTCGATAGTGAATTCCACTCCCCTCTGCGGAGGTAACCCGAGTAGTTCGTCAGAAATACATCCGAGAACTCATTCACAATCGAAATGGACGAGCTCTACCCTTCCTCTTTCTTCATGGCATAGCACCAAAGTCCGTGACATCCACCGCTTGATAATTTCACGGCTTTCATTGCTTTGATCAATTTTCCCGAGCTTCGGTCTCCATCCTCGGAATAAGTGTTCGATCCGTCATCGCAATGATGGAAATGACTCTCTCTCGGTAATTCAGATGACTCCATAACGGTTGAGCCAATCATCTCCGAGAATTAAATCGTCACCGCAGATGTCAACCACAATAAGATTCGATGGCCAATCTCTTCCTTCTATAGATACCGGGAAATCCTTAGCTTCTAAGGTTCCCACAATTTTCTCTCGCTCGGTAATCCCACAACATAAGGTTCACAATTATACAAGCACGAGATGTTCAAACGATTAACACTTCAAAGATATAAAAGAATGCGTAGCTCCGAATCGAACAAGACACTAATCTGGTTGCAAAAGGATCTGAATCGCACTGATGCAACAGTGTGTTCGATCATCGATTTCCTCATCTCGTACGGGCGTGGAGGAGCGGACCCAAGATGGATGCCTCTCTTCCAGGGTTACTGCTGAAATCCACTTTGCCGCGTCTGGTTCACACTCGTCTCTTTCGACTGGAGCCGGAGTACGAGTACCAAAATATCGGGTCGCATTTCCACAAAATGTTGCGCGATGTCCTTCTGTCCACACTCAAACAGTCACAAGCAGCGCGAAACAATCACGTCGAACATGTCCCGCCTTGCCACGGTTGTAACACTTCTTCCTGCGTCGAAGCTTGATCGGTCTTGCCGGAACTTCTTTCCTCCTCGACTAGGATGCGGAGGTCTCTGGATGAGTGAAAAGAGGACCGACCGGCGGGGCCCGCTATTCTTATTCTCCGTGAAGTTGCCGGACACCTTCGCTTTCTTTGCTTCCGCGATTTCTCTCTGCCGCTTCCTTCATATCGTAGGCCAACGCCTTGTCCCGACATCGCCTCAAGGTGGTACAATCAAATCCGGACATATATTGCTGAATTTCCGCTTCATTCGCATGTCAAAATGGAAAATCCTTTCCGCCTCGGTCTGACCGTGTGACGACATAAGTCACCTGGTGATTAAAAGTCTTAATCACTTCCGTCACGGATGCTTCAATTTTGCGGTGAAAAAACTCCCGAACTCGGGCCTCTTTAATCGGGCGAGGACAATATTGTGCCTCCATCATCACTTTGAATTCCGTCCAGTCAACATTGTGCTCCTCTCGGTCGAATGGCCTCCCACCGGTCGAAAGCCTCCCGGTCAAAAGATACCGGGCGGCCGAACCTTCCTATCGTTGGGACAGTTAATCCTCGCAAAATCTTTTCCAATTCCTTGACCAATGATCCCACGAAAGCGTCTCGGTGGAACCGTCAAATTTCGGAGGATGCAATTTGACCACCTCGGTAAGCCATTTATCTCCCGATTATCCACGTTATTCTGCTGTCCCATCGCCGTCTCGCATGCGATCCACAACTTGAGCAAACCGGGTTTATCTGGCAACCACTGCCAAGCACTCCCGCACGTTAGGATCTCGCATTATTATTTGCCGATCCTCGCCGTCCCTCGGAATGTGAATCCGTTTGACTAGCGGCTATCTCTCGGAGTAGATACCGACTCTTCTTGCCTCGCATTACCACGTCGCGTCCACGACCGTCGCGTCCACGACCTCCTCTCAACATACCGTAAACATAAATACTCATTATCCAGACAAACTTTCTCAAAGTACATCCATCAATGTTTACAAGACATGAATTAAATAGAACGAGAGTATTCGAGATTAGGAAACTTACAACCACAAATTAATTGGCGATGCCGGCTCGAGAGTGATGTTACGAGCGACCAATAATTAAAAGCACCCAACTAACCCGATTGCCAAGATATCCATAAATCTTAGCTCGATACCATATTCGTAACACCCCGAGATATTCGACAATAATTACTGTAAACCCTTTAGATAAGGATTTACAAGGCTAATTTTAAAGGAAGTGTAAAAACAATACAATCGAACAATCAAGTTCAAATACGATTTGATTCAACCGATCAAATAGTTAATTTATACAACCATATCGAAAGGACATTATTAAAATGCATTTGCTCGAGTACCGAACGAAACAAGAAAACAACTCTCGACAACAATAACATCAATCACATCACCGAGCCATCTCATCGTCTGCCGTTTGCATCGTGGCCGCCTCCCGCTCCTCGACCACCTGAACATCAAAACAATGTCCACCCCCGAAGGGGTTAGCAAAACAATGCTAGTACAAGTATCATCATACAATAAATCATCAATACATCATAAAACATGCAAACGGACTTCCGCCACCGAATCCAACGATGCGAATCCTCACGATTCCATCAACACAATACATGGTAATCCAATGATCCAAGCGCCTCGAGATAGATCCCCATGATGATCCGTCGGACCAACGCATGGTGGAAAACTCCGTCCAGCCGATCCAGCCCTCGGGCCAGATCCCCATGATGATCCTCGGACCAACGCATGGTGGACATTCGATCCAGCGCCCTCAGCATAGATCCTCATGACCCCCTCGGATCATTTATACCATAATCAAACAATTATGCATACACATATGCATTTCAATATGTTCATCAATATAACAACGAATATCACGAGTATTCTCGAAATACATATCATATTCAACAATATGAATAAAACCACAAGCATGATAAATCGAACTCGACATATGATACTTGCCTCGAAAATGGCAAGGGCAAAACACTTCAAAGATCTCGACACACTCGAAGGCCGCCTCCTTCGATCAACGTAACAAGCTCAAACCTTAACAAAAGGAACGATATACAAATCATCTTAAGTCGAACGATGGCCTAACAATTCGGTCTTCGGTCGAAAAGATCAAAAATAACCAATCGCTGGATCAGCTTAGCGCGCTCGTACTCTACGTAACGTGCGCTAAGATTAGCGTGACGCTTATCGTATAAGACTAGCGTCGCTAGCCACGGTCTGCGCTAACTCGGCTGGTCTCATAACGTCGCTACGTGCGTTTGGCGTTAATCGACCCGATAGCGCACGTTAACTTACACGTGTTAGCGTGCGCTACTACCGCATGGCGTAATACCGCGAATCAAAACTGGGTTGAAGGGTGGAAAAACTCATGAATTCTACCGTGATAATACAAGTCATCTACGGCAAAACATGCTAACAAGGTTTGTGGAAGATTCCATTATCATGAGGTACAAATATACGGATAATCAACTCAACATCATATCCTTTCTACGATCTCCAAGAAATAACCTAAGTTCCATTTGTTCTATGTTCCAAAACACATGATTCCATCGTGTAAAACGTATCAAGGGTAGATATCCGATTATTGATCAATACTTGATTTGAACATGCTTAGGAGTCCTATAATAAGATGGTTCAAAGGTTCATACGATATATAATGCCGATACGTCAAAAGTATCCTTCTAACATGTGATGACCGATTATAAACGAATTACTTGTTTATCAAAACATGATTTAAACTTCCTTAGGACATTACTAACATTAGTGAAGAATCACCTACCTCAAGGTAGTGAAGAATACGGAGGAAAACGAAGCGATCCAACACCGAAGGCTTGAACACCAAGCTCCAATGATAAACGATCTTCAATCTCGAGCTAGGAGGTTGATATGAAGTGTTTAGGACGAAGGGAATTATGATCTAAGTGTAAGAGTTCGGGTTATGGGAGGAGAAAAGCGAAATCTCGAATAGGATGATGTCCTATTTATAATAAATGGCTATTAGCGCGCTGCTAGCCCTGCTCGTAGCGTGCGCTAACGGCTTATTGGACTAGACTGTACTCGGCACTTAGCGTGCGCTACGCATAGACCTGTAGCGTGCGCTAAGGCTTTGACTCGGATTTTCCCGAAAGCCGTCCAGTACATCCGACACAATCCGGCGGGGTCCCCGCCGATCTCACCTACCGCACGTCCCAATCAATTTGACCACGCATAGCGTGCGCTAATTACATTCTGTAGCGTGCGCTATGAAACCATGTTAGCGTACGCTACCCTTAGCCTGTAGCGTGCGCTACATGCACAGAATTTCAACCCTACAAATCACAACCATGAAATTAAACGCTCGGCAACATCGGATTATGAAATACGGAGAATAATACTTAGACAAAAGTACAATCATTACAATATCGCAAGTTCCAATTACATAACAGAAATCTCGGGCATTACAACTATAATCTTCATGCCACCGAACTCCAATATAGTTGGGATTAAGGTGCATAGTTGGGATTAAGGTGCAGTTGATGAATATTTATCCCAAACAGTGGTATTCGCTTACTCATGTGACCATGTGGTTGTGAGAGAATATTATAATCCCTATCTTAGATTTTTTTGTTTATCATCTCATTTTGTACTTTTCATTAAGTGCATTTACATTTTAATTTTTTGAAGACTATCTGCAGATTTACCAAAACCGGATAAGGTTTTTCGAATATTTATTGTTTTTTTTAATGTATTGATTATCGATGTATATATTTACCTTGTTTCTTTCTTTTGCAGATGTGACTCGATGATTGTGTACAGCAGCAGAAGTCTCGGTTTATTTCGATAACTTGAGAAATGGGGGAAACAACTTAAAGCCAAACAGGAACTGTAATTCGTCCCATTGGGCTGCAGGTAGTGAGCCAGGATGGGCTTGTGCAAGTGCAACCGATACTGATGAGCCCATTGACCTACAAAACTCTCAGGTCGTACCCGTAAGAGGATCTGTAGCGACACTTTTCAAAATATCATTTAAAATAACTTCCAATGTCAAGTAAATATAAAATAAATTCCCAACATTTCAAAACATCCATAATATCTAACCATTACATTGAAGCCAAAGTTAAAATTTTAAATCAACGAAATAAATAAAAGTTGATAAATATTATTATCATGCCACGTCATTGCCAGCCACGTCAGTCTCCTCAACCTGAAAGGTTTAAATAATGGGGTGAGCTTTCAACTCACTCAACCTGAAAGGTTTAAATAATGGGGTGAGCTTTCAACTCACTTAGTGAGGAGGGAACACTTTGTTTTTAAATACATACATGTTGTCAAGTAGATATGACATGCCTGAACCCGTTGATTGCTCGTGGGCTATTAATATGCGAACTTTGTGCATACTACCTACTACTCATTGGAGGCTACAACGTAATTAATGTGCAAATTTTGAGCACATTATGCCTACTACTCATTAGAGGCTACAACGTAAATAATATGCAAACTTTGAGCACATTATGCCTACTACTCATTGGAGGCTACAACGTAAATAATATGCCAACTTTGAGCATATAATATTTGGTAAGAAACAAGCTTATATACAAGTTACATCTTGCATTAAATAAAACAAGCGTAAAATCTCCACCTCGTAATACAATGATGATTCTTGAAAATTTGAGATGCGAATGTGGTTTAAGTCCTAGGCTCCAAGTTCTCGTCTCCTAAATTAGCAATTAAATTCTAATATTAATATAGCATCCAAAATAAACTAATATAAATTATTAAATTTATATATATTGAGTAAACGAGATTTGATTTTTAAAATATTGAAAACTGGTTGGGGTCAAATTAAAGGATTGAGAAAACTGACTTCTCAGGACCGAATTTCCTACGTTTCTGGTGAACAGGCTTCCTTGCCGGGTCGATTTTTAGATAGTGGCAGGCATGTTCAGGACTTATGCCAACCATATCTTGATGCAACCAGACAAAGACTCCGATGTTCTTACATAGTAAATTGATCAGTCCCTCTTTCAATTCGCAATCGATGCTTGCGCCGATCTATACTTCTCGCTCCGGGAGAACTGGATCTATCATTACATTTTCCAACTCTTCAACGGGGACGGTCGCGTCTCGTTTGGAATGGTTTCCGGACTCGATTCTTGGATCGATGTCGATACTTGGCTCGAAACCGATCCTTGGCTCGATGTCCTCTGTTAATCGATGTGAGATGGTGTCCTCTGAATAGAGTTTGTACGATGTGCTTGGCTCATCGATCTCTATGGGTTGATCGTCGATCGTTTCAATGTTACACATAGCATGGGAAGTATTGAAAGAAGTTACAACTTAGGAGTAGTTCAAACATTTCTTTGCCATTAGCTGATCTCCTTTTACAGTACCGACCGTCCCATCGGCTGTGGGGAATTTGATACAGTAAAAGAAAGACGAGGCGACCACCTCAAAGGTTTCTAGAAACAGACGACCTAGGAACCCATTATAGATGTTGGGCCTATCTATGATTACAAAATTTAGGTTCCTAGTAATCCTAACCTTGGGATCGTAAAAGCATATTAGCTCGACAGAGAGCTTGATCCTTCCGTAGGCTTAGACTGTGCTGTCGCCGAACCCTTGAAGTACGGTGTCGAACGGCTTGATGAACTTGGTTAGATTGCCGAGCTAGTCAAGAGCGGACTTGAATATGATGTTGCAGAAGCTCCCGTTTTCAACCAGCACGCGGTCGACCATCTTCCCAAGGATACAAGCAGAGATCACCAATGCATCCTCTTTGGGGCATTGTACTCCCTCCCTGTCCTTGTTGGGGAAGGTGATGAGCGCGTCTTTAGAGATGGTCGGCTCTGGAGGTACCACGACATGGACCCCGGCAAACGCCCTTAGTTCGGCCTTTCGCTTCCTGTTTAACATGGTGGAAACCGGGGAAAGGCCCCCGAGGTTTCCACCTCCTGCTTGAAGCATATTAATCCGACCGCCTGGGTTAATCGGAGGGATCGATTCATCAGAATACTCCGGCTCATGCTCGATCCTGGCGAACGGATTGGGAGGGGTTCTTTCGTTTTGTCGGCGCTCGCGCCCTCCGGTCCTCTCTGTCCTAGGCTCTGGCTTGGTGACCAAGTCATCCAATTTGCCTTCCTCAAACAGTCGCCAGAGTTGTCTGAGAAGGTCGCGGCATTGGCTGGTGTTGTGGCCGGGACTCTTGTGGTAGGCACAGAATTTGCTACGGTCTAGATGACCGTGGTCCCTTATTGGCTTTGGTTTGGAAAGCCATTCGCGCCCCTTGATCGCGTTGAAGATGTGGGCCGGAGATAAGTTGAGGTTGTGGAGGAGGTGAACCTCTACATCCTCGAAGGCTTTGAATTCACCAGGCGGCTTTGCGACCGCCTTTCTGGGCTTGGCGACCGCCTTCTTCTGGACATGGGATGGCGTCTTCCCTTCTCTGGAGGGTCCCTCGCCTAAGCGGAGGGAGAGCATCCTCTATCTGGCCAGGAAATCGGCGGCTCTGAAGCGGAAGACCGAGTAGGTCGGGGGGATATCCTTTGTGAGATGCCTGAACATGGGTGAGTGGCTGTAGAATCCCCCAGGACTGAATAGAGAGCGAGCTCGTCGCTAATGGGCTCGCCGGTGAGGACTATCTCGTCTACCCGGTCGATGTAATCTTCATCTGACTCGTCCTTCCCCTGCTTGATTTTCATCATGCGGTGGGGGCCTTCAGGGCGAGCGACTTTGGCGGCGAAGTAGGACGTGAAGTCGTTCGCCAGCTTCTCAAAGCAATTGATTGAGTGAGGTGGTAGCGAGATGTACCACCTGTGGGCGAGGTTGCCCAGAGTTAACGGGAACATTCGACACTTCGTCGCATCTGATGCTCCGCATCCGGTCATTTAGATCCGGAATTTGCTCAAGTGGGTCTCCGGATCCAATCTTCCCTCATATAGAGGTGTTTGTGGGGGAGCGATTGTTGGTTGAACTGGGGCGAGCTCGATCTGAACCGCGAGTGGTTCACTTGGCCGGCGATCGATCTCCTGACGCCTGCCCCGGTTTCCAAGAGCGCCTTCATTTCGTCGAGCTGGCGTTGCATGGCGGCCATCACCGTTGTCTGACTGCTCGCCGATTGACTCCCGGAACACGAGCCAAGCCGATCGTGCACAGATCCCCTGGCTCCATGGTGGACGATGAGCTCCCTGCCAGCGGGTTCATTCCTTGGGCGAGCGGGGGCTCGCTGACCGGCTTGTCTCCTGGGAGTCAGGTATGCCGAACTCCTGGTAAAGGATTCGGACTTCGATGTCTCCTGGCTGGGGCCTGAGTGCCCGGGTCGCCATGAGGGATCGCTCCCTAGGCAACTGAAGATGGAGTCGTCCCGCCTGACGAGAGCTTTCTCCTGCGGCTCGGGTCTTTCCGTCGATTTCTCAACATATATCCCCTTGAGCTTCCGTTTGCCTGCCCGGCGGATGGCTGACGGAGTGATGGAGGGCGAGTCGCATGCCCTCCGTCGCTCCCTGAGGATGGATGTAGCCTCCTCAATCTGTTCTGCAGTCTAGAACTGATCGAGTGAGAGGCTAGGACCATCCCTCGGTGGCGGGAGTGAGAGCCTTGCGTCGCCGTGGTCGCCTTCCGACGTGGACTGGGGTTCGGTTCGGGCCGAAATGAGGTTTCCGGCAGATCGCAGGGTGGCTCTCTTGGAAGTCGTTGCAGATGTCATTTTTCTGAAGGCTTTTCTTTTGAAGAACAGTGAGTGTTTCTTCAAGTATATGTCCGGAGAATAATGAGTGTTCTTCGAGACGGTAGGAATAAAAAATGAAGGTTATAGGTTCCCTGCCCTCCTTCTAGCGCCAATTGTTGTTACGCAAAATATTATCCGGAGATAGTATTGCTGGAATGATCGAATAACAAACAAATGCGAGAACACTTCCGTGAGAAAATAAATAACACAAGATTTGTCGGGGTTGTTAATCCCGGGCTTGAATGCTCTCGCGAGATGTTATTAATAAGTATACTGTTGAGTACAAATATTGATGTTAGAATCTATTACAATGAGTGTAAAGACTTCTAGTTATCTAAGCTATAGAGCGTGTAGATTGCCGGAAGAACCAGATATGAAGATCTGTGAGTTCTTGCTATTTGATGTTCTGTCAACGTATGAGAATGTGTATTTCTCTCTGTATTCACGGTGATGATTGCCTGATTTTATGAAGATAATCGCATGATCCTTGGACACTGTTGTGAACCTCCTATTTATAGGAGACAAGGCTGCTGGGGCCTCTCCGGCGATCGTCCGCGATCGTCGTATTCTATATTATAGTAAGGTGGCCGATCGTCCCGTCATGTGGGGCTGTTCCCTTAAAGTCTGAGGCTGGTGCTGGTAGCCAGCTTTGCGAGCCAATGGGAAGCCTGCACGCGTCCTGAGTCGTTGTCCGGGGAGGACCCACTTTGTACCTTTCGGCGGCCCTGTCGGTAGGTGAGGTAGGTGACAGGCTGGGGTCAAAGGTCCTATCTGTTGGCGTCTATTGTGGATCTGCACATGGGTCATCGTCCAAGATTCGGTCTTCGACGACTTTGACGAATGTTGGATTTATACGTGGCATGAGACGACCGTCTCTGGTTGGACGTCAAAGACGATCGTCAGGTACCGAAAGACGATTGTCGGATACCGAAAGACGATCGTCGTGGGTGCCGACCTCTGGGTGTTTGCCCAGAGTATGTCTTCTATGGTTGTCTCCTAGATCATAATGCCGATCGCCACCGAGGCATATTAATCGCCGCACAACATAATGTACGTAAAGAAGGCACAGAAGGCTAACGGCTAGTTGGAAGAGAAATGCCTATAAGTACCACTTCCTATGGTATTGAAGACACAACATGTAACACCCCCTAACCTAGCAGCTGAACCGCAAAGGGGTCCATGCTACTAAGTTGGGGAGTCTCACGCTTTTAAACTTTGAAAACCAATAAAAAGTAGATTTGGTAATGCGAGTACTCAAGGAAATAATGCAAACCGGTATTATTTATTCAAAACATTACACAACTTTAAGTTTAATACATAACAAAACCATAACAGAGTGATCTTATTAAAAACAAAACATAGTCTTCCAGCATAGGGGCGAAATAGCTGGGAATGGCATATGGACAAGTCTCCGGCTGTCAACACTGAAGAAGATAGTCAACTCCTAAACATGAGCATCATCACCGGTATCATAAGAATCTAATGAGCTAATGGCTCAGTAAGATGAGACTTCTGTAATAGCAAAGTATCATGTATAACATTTGTCAACAAATAACTACTATATATATAGTCATGTTCTTGTAAAATCCTTTCTTCGGGTACCCTTGAAGTGTGATACTCGATTGATAGTGATAAGCCATGGTTTTCGGAACCTGTTCATATAATTGGCCAATAAAAGATGTATACAGGGTTCCCATACTGGTTTTTCAACCAATGGTATTAGTCGTATTCAACCTTTTTCATTCAGTGTGGGTTTCCTTGACCGACTTTCAGCTGCAAGTATTTGCCACCATGTGTTGGGTCCGCCGGTCCCCCGCGTCCCGTGCCTACCCGCCATCAATCAAGCACCATACTTCCTGTTCTTAAACATTCTTTTACATACACATGTTATGCATGATCATTCAATAACAGTCACATATGAAAATATCAATCAATATATGATCCTTATGATACAGCAAGGAAAAACATCATCTTACCTCAGGTCCTGTGCCTGTTGATGTGAAAAGATCAGTTTCTATAGATGGATGTGCTAAAATCCTTGAAGAAAATCTGAAATCTCTTTGGGGACTTTTATCAAACAACTTTGAAAAACTGTCAGATTTGAGCTATCTGTTTGATCGGGATTTTTGTGGCTTTTATAATTTTTGGAAGGAAAATATGTTTCGGGCGTTTTAAAGTAGAGGTTCACAGCTTCAAAATGATATATGATATGTACAAAAACACGTCCAGGAACATGTATAAATAAGGGCTCAAAGTCGGTTGAAAATCAACCTTACCCGGACAGCTGGAAGAATTATTCGGACAGCTGGCCGAGAAGATTCTGTCGGTGGTGACCGACCTTATCCGGACAGCTGGACAGCCTTATCCGGATAGTGGTCGAGAAGCTTCTGTCGGTCGTGATTGACCTTATCCGGACAGCTGGACAGCCTTATCCGGATAGTGGCCTAGAAGATTCTGTCGGCCATGACCGGCAGTTGTCAGTCGGCGTGTCCGGCGGTGACCGGCAAATGTCCGTCAACTTGGCTCAACTGGTTCGACCCTTTCCCAATGTCCAAATTCGATTTTACGACCTGTTCCAGACTCGACTGAGTTAAATCTTCGATATACTCGGAACCGATTTTCGATAATATTAAAATAATAATTTAGTATTATTTTTGCAGTATAAGTGTTCTGTAATGAAAATTTTATCGTATCAATTCGTCGAAAATTTTCGAAATTACTTTCATAAATTCTAAAATAATCCTTATAATTTATTTTGAAATCTTTTCTTTTTAAATCCTTCATTTTATGTTGGAAACATATCGGTCCAAGTATTGGACAACTTGTAAATATCGAAATCCATGACCATTAGCAAAATAAATAGCATTTAATTAAGTCTTTGAATTTTCTAGGGTATTACAATTATTATTTTATAATCGTTTAGCATATCGATCTCCTTACTGAGAAACTGAGCTCCTCACTGCAACAAAACATCTCACAATGACCTTTATCATGTTAGAGGAGATAATTAACATGTCGTATAAAACGTAATGCGAATGGACATAGCAGTTATTCATGCTCATGAAATGTCTACTTGTATGCCATGCTTCCATAATGCATATTATGTAAATGCATTTAGGTATTAAATGGTTATTGGCTTAGGGGATAATCGGGCATTACACAACAACTTCAAGTAATCAAGACATTGATCTGATATTTATATTCATTCTATCGTTGTTGTGATATTGAGATTATAATGATAGTTTGAGTGTTTATACATTCAACACATATATGAGAGGTAAAAGAAAAGATACGATTGGATTCGGTGTTATTAGGATCAAGGATCCGGCATTGTTAGAATCACAATCGATATCTAAGTGAGGTTTATCTAGTACCGATAGAAAGCTGGAGTGGTTGATTCCTTGTCCAATAGAAAAGGAAAACAGTTTAACTTGGACCGACATAAAGACAAGTGTTAGAACGGTTTACTCAGACCGATAGAAGACGAGCTTGTAACAGTTATCCCTCGACCAATAGAAGAGAGGTGCAGAGGTTTATCTTTAGCCTATAGAAAAAAATACCGAGAGATGACGTAGGCACGTTTGGCCGAACCTCTATAAATCCTTATGTCATTTAATATCCACACATTTATTTTAATCGCTTCCGCAACGCGAAAGAGTTTTACAACTCTATCTCCAAACGGCGATTCCGACCAATCTTGCTCCAACAATTGGTATCGGAGCGGTACCTCCTACAATCGGCTTAACATCCTAGGAGAAGATCTAAATGGCATTCCAATTTGCTCCGGTCAAAGGTCTTGCTTTGAACCGACCACCATTCTTTGATGGATCAAATTATATGACATGGAAGAAAAAGATGTCGATCTTTATTCGAGCCTATGATATAGATATTTGGAAGATCATTTGTCTTGGCCCGAAAGTTCCAATAAAAACCGACGGATCTATTAAGAGTTTTGAAGTATATAATGATGAGGATTGGAAGAACGACCATCTAAATTGTAAGGCCACTCAACTTCTATATTGTGACTTAAATCCAGAAGAGGTCAATCGTATCTCATCGTGTGAAAGTGCTAAAGAGATATGAAAAATTCTTGAAATCACACACGAAGGGACAACTCAAGTCAAGGAGACGAAGATCAATATACTTCTATATGACTACGACTTATTCATGATGAAGGGTGATGGGTCCATCACCAACATGCTCGACCGATTTGCGATCATCACCAATGGACTTGCTTCGTTCGGTAAACCATTATCAAGTAGTGAGAAAGTCAAGAAAATCTTAATATCACTACCTGTTGAATGGGACGGAACGGTTACGGCGATAATGGAATCTAAAGATTTAAACAATCTTGATTTTAGTGCTCTCGTTGGTTCACTCATAAACTACGAGATTGTCCTATAATCTCGGAACGCTAAACCGAAGCCGAAGGAAAGATCAATAGCTATGAAGGCTAAGATGTCAAAAAGAGAAGAAATTCCAGTTGATGAAAGCGACAAAGGATCGGCATATTATGCCAAGAATATTAATAAGTTTCAAATCTTAATAAACCGGAGAAAGAAAGACATCTCGGGCGGACTGAAGAAATTCGACAACAACTGTCGAGCCTGTGGTAAACCAGGCCACTTTGCGAAAAATTGTCCAGCAAACCCCAAGAAGGAGGTTTTAATAGCAACATGGAGCGATGAAGACGAAGATGAAGATTTCATCAATCAAAATAATCTCGTTCTCATGGCTCGAAGCTCATTCGACGATAGTGACGTCGAAAGTCAAGTAAGTACTGCATCTCACGATAAATTATTTGAAGCATTTGAGTTATTACATATGGATTTTCAAAATGCTTTATCCGAGATTAAATCCCTAAAATTTAAAAACAAATCATTGGAAATTGAAAATTCCAAAATTCTTGAAAAGGGAAAATTTATCAAGACCGATCATTCAAAATGCGTTTTAAAAGTTCAAGATGAACTTAAATTTTGACGAAGAAATTTTCATGTGAAAATGATAAATTTGAACAGGGACTGGGATTCAAACCATTTTAAAAATGAATCCGTAAATTTCAAAGTACCCCATTGCGAAAAATGTTTGAAAATTGGGCACCACATTTCAAATTGCAAAAGCCCAAGAAGGATGATAAAAACTAAAAAGATTTGGATTCTCAAAGGAACTTGTATTCCGAATATCGTCTATGTGTCAAAAGAAAAACCAATTCTCGGTTGGATCCCCAAAAATTGATTTTTATCAAATTATTATTTTACAAAGGGGGAGATAATATTTCCAGGGGGAGTTATACTCTTATCATGCACATTTTCCATCAGTTGGTATCGCATATTTTTTTACATCATTTGGTATTTCTATTCGTTTTAGTTTTACAATTTTTGCTGATGACAAAAAAGGGGGAGAGAAAGGTGATGAATGAGATAAAAAGCGTCGTGGAAGAATGACGAGAAAAATAAAATACAAAAAGGGGGAGAAAGAAAAGACGAAGGAGTCGAAAAATATAGATCCTGTGAAAAACAAAAAAGGGGGAGAGAAAAGTCAAAAAATCAAAAATGACAACAAAGAAGTCGAAAAGGACAAACAAAAAAATTGGGAGAACTAACGAAATGATCAAAGCCGAAAACTTTGATTCGTAGAAATATACATATATTTTATTTTTGCAGGTATTTATCCATTCAGAGACGTTATTTTGTAATCATCATAAAGGGGGAGATTGTTAGAACATTTTGTTCCATAAATTTATTAATAGAGTTTTGATGATTAAGTTGATAAAAAAACAAAACAACGAAAAGGCGAAGCAAAATATCGAAGAAATCGAAGTCGCAAAAAGCTGGTCAGATCAAGCATAACGTACATAACAATGTGATCTTAACGTACGTAATGATACTAAGTTAACGTACGTAAAGCATGAAAGACAACGTACGTAACGAAGTGTTTCAATATTCAAACAAGAAGAACGTTGGAGATGACGTCATGACATAGGTCAGCAAGCAACGGATATGTTGACAAATGTTAACGTACGTAACACATAAAATGAAGGCTACTAAACTGTTTTGTGAAGAGTATAACGTACATAACATATTGATGTTAACGTACGTAAGGAATCTAACGTATGTAAGAGAGTGCTGGTAACGTACGTAAATAAGGCACATAAGGCTAACGGCTAGTTGGAAGAGAAATGCCTATAAATACCACTTCTTATGGTATTAAAGACACAACAACTTTAAGTAATCAAGACATTGATCTGATATTTATATTCATTCTATTGTTGTTGTGATATTGAGCTTATATTGATAGTTTGAGTATTTATACATTCAACACATATACGAGAGGTAAAAGAAAAGATACGATTGGATTCAGTGTTATTAGGATCAAGGATCCGCCATTGTTATAATCACAATAGATATCCAAGTGAAGTTTATCTAGTACCGATAGAAAGCTAGAGTGGTTGATTCCTTATCCAATAGAAAAGGAAAATGGTTTAACTTGGACCGACATAAAGACAAGTGTTAGAACGGTTTACTCGGGCCGATAGAAGAGGAGCTTGTAACGGTTATCCCTCGACCGATAGAAGAGAGGTGCAGAGGTTTAACTGTATCCTATAGAAAAAGATACCGAGAGAGGATGTAGGCATGTTTGGCCGAACCTCTATAAATCCTTGTGTCATTTAATTTCCGCACATTTATTTTAATCGCTACCGCAACGCGAAAGAGTTTTATATTCTATCTCCAAACAGCAACCAATCTTGCTCCAACACCAAAGAGTAGTAGCACCACCTAGCCAGTCTGGTGGCCTACACTGTACCCCAACTGAGAACGAATGATTGGAATCATTCAAGAACCATTCTGTCGTTAATACCAGTATACGTATAAACCCTTCTTTCAAATGTCCCGTTCAAGTTATAGGCTCACGGTCAGTCAAACCCTATCTGTACTTGACGCTATGCATGAGTTAATGCAAATAAATATTATCGAGCTCTCGTGTATCCAATACAACTAGCTCCAATGCTTTATCCAAAGACTTATGATCTCATTTTCCAATAACTACATAGGGCATATAACCCGTTCACTAACAGGAGAAAGAATTCTATCTTGGTATTCAGTAGGACCTGCTACTTGCCGGTCAAGATGCACATCGAGGTTGACCCCCGCCTTCCGGTTTACATAATAATCTAATAAAAATATTAACGTCACAAGCACATACCTACTAAATCATCAAGTCGAAGGTTCACGAATACCTATCACCATTGACTGCCCCGGAGTGAAATCCGTGTGATGAATCGAGGGTGAGTCGGTTCGAGTATACTAATCCAATTAGCAAATTTATAACGTGTGCTCCCACTAACCATTAGTGTTCGACAGGCACTCTCCATGTCAAAGAACACATCATACAAATCTTCACATAAACTCAACGCCCAGTCAAGTTTCATCGACTTGCGAACAATTAAGTATTTGAGCTATAAACCTTTCCAGTGCCGACCCCCTTATCCAATAAGGAGTGGAATGTTTTGCTCTCAAATACGCGGACTAGTTTATATATATATATATATATATATTTACGAGTTAGGAATGCCAGGAACTTCCAGTAAATAAAGAAGCATCCATTTGCCTTTAAAATATTAATTACATAACAACAAGTACAATGCCCTCCTCATATATCCCCTGAGTGGCATTTGGGGGCATACTACTAACAGGAACACCATGTTCATCAAATCCATGAAGACTGCCGATCCATTACTCAGACCAAATGGAATCACTAGAAATTCAAAATGCCCATAACAAGTCCTCAAATCCGTCTTGGGAATGTCACACTCCCTAATCTTCAGTTGATGGTACCCCGACCTCAAATCGATCTTCGAAAAGGTTCCGGCTCCCCTCAGTTGATCGAATAGATCCTCGATTCTCGGTAGTGGGTACTTATTCTTCACTGTGAGTCGATTCAACTCTCTGTAGTCTATACACATCTGAAGTTACCCATTCATTCTTTCTTACAAATAGCACTGGTGTACCCCAGGGTGACACACTAGGACGAACAAATCCGAGCTCCATCAGCTCTTGAATTTGGACCTTCAATTCTTGAAGTTCCTTTGTAGCCATTCTATATGGGGCTTTGGAAGTTGGGGCCACCCCAGGGACCAAATCAATACTAAACTCCACTTGTAGGTTGGGTGGGACTCCAGGCAAATCTTCTGGAAACACATCAAAAAACTCCCGTACTATAGGTACGATTGTAGGGGACACCTCATTAGTACGAGTGTCGACTAAATTCACCAAGTAACCCTGACATTTATCCTTCTTTAGACATCCCAGTGCCTTCATGGATGTGATTACTCTTGGTACTGCCCTACTCTTAGTACCATAAAAGGTGATTGAATCGCCTTCGGAACACCTCAATGTCATCTTCTTCTCACGACAGCTTATATCGACATCATGTCTATCGAGCCAGTCCATATCAAGGATCACATCAAAATCTATCGAGTTGATCAAATACAGACTAGCGTCAAATGCTCTTCCTCTTATCTCGATACTCTCATCAATCATTCTATTGGTGAGTATCATATTTCCTGACGGTAAGCTAACCTCAAGAGAC
Organism: Orobanche coerulescens; assembly: GCA_033398695.1. Taxonomy (NCBI): domain Eukaryota; kingdom Viridiplantae; phylum Streptophyta; class Magnoliopsida; order Lamiales; family Orobanchaceae; genus Orobanche; species Orobanche coerulescens. Next base: position 38,926,056 of record CM065809.1, on the reverse strand, counting down.
TCAACAATTTTAACGCTTCTATGACCAATGGCATGATAAAACTTTGCAGACATAAAAGAGTGTGTGGCACCAGTGTCAAACAAAGCGAAAGCAGGCACATTAGAGATCATAAGAATGCCTGATATTGTGCTGGGACTATCATCAGCCTGATTCATTGAGTAGACTCGAGCTTGACCTCTCGATGCTTGTCATTTGCCCTTAGATTGTGGACAATATCGGGTTGTGTGACCTGGCTTCCCGAAATTATAGCAGACACCCTTTCCATACAAACACTCCCCGTCATGATTCTTACCACACTTTGGGCATGCATGCCTAGTGATCGGCGCACCCGGTCCAGATTTCTCATCTACATTCTTCTGCTTATTGGAAGCCACTGACTTAGATTGATTACCATTCCAACCTCTCTTCCCAGAAGATGACTTAGCAGCTGGTTGAGGACTCAAGTTCTGACTAGCTTCAACCTCTTGAGCTCTGAACACTGTCTCGGTATATGGTAGCACCCCATGACCTGCCACAATGTGACGAATAGTCAGGCGTAAACCACTCCGGAACTTAAGGGCCCTCTTGCGGTCAATATCCACCATGTACTCCATAAAAAAGCTGATTTGGTTGAATTTTCTCTCATATTCTTCAACCGATAAGCTCCCTTGCTCAAGGTTCCAGAAATCTCTCTCCATCTTCTCTCGGTAGTGTTGTGGATAGTACTGTTCTATCACTAGTTCTTTCAACCGATCCCAAGTTAATGCAGCACGCTCGGATGCCGGCCTCAAATGCTAATAGCTCATCCACCAACGTCCCGCATCCTCCACCATTTGATACTGGGTGCAAAGAATCTTTTGCGCATCAGTGCACCCAATGAGCTCAAGGGTACGCTCCAGCGACATCAACCATTCGCCAACAAAAGTTGTTCCTTCTCGACCGCTGAATGATGGTGGTGTGAAACGTCGGAATTGTTGCACAACTTGTGCCTGGGTAAGAGTTGGCCCATTATTATTGTGGTTATCTTGACCCCCATTACCATCACCACCAGCTCCAGCACCAGGGTTGGTATTCTGGCCACCGAGATTATCAGCGCCTCGGTTAGCTGGGCGTCCACATCCACGAGTTGCCATGGTCCTAGGGTGCATTATAGCCAATGACTTCTTAGGAATCTCCTCATAAGGGATCGAAATAAAAGTATACATCGCGTCTAAGGGTTAACTGCTCCCAATAGACGTTCTAGCAGTGCTATACTAACGCATCTACATGTGTTTATTAATTTATAAGAAAGCACCTACATGTCCACATTTATTATGAATCTCAATAGCATATCATCTCTAAAATAAAAAATATGGTAGTGCAACATGATTAAAAAATGAGTTGAATCTCATAGCCGTAAATTTTATTATGATTACAATATAAACATAACTTGAAATATGTACCTTGAAGTTGACGTGGAGCGGCGACGGTGACTGATAATAATCATAGATGCCACTAAGGTTTTTAACTACTTGCGAAAAAAAAAAATTTAGTTTGAAAAAAAAATTATTTTAACGAGTCTACAGAACCGTAGACCCGCTCCGATACCACTTATGTAGCAACAACTTTTCAAAATGTCATTTAAAATAATTTCAAGGGAGATTAAATATCCTTAAGAAAAATACTTGAATAATTGCAGCGGAAATTGAAATAAAGTCAACCATTTCACAAGTAAATATAAAATAAATTCCCAACATTTCAAAATATCCATAATATCCAAACATTACATTGAAGCCAAAGTAAAAATTTTAAAGGAACGAAATAAATAAAAAGCTGATAAATATTATTATCACGCCATGCCTTTGCCAGCCACGCCAGTCTCCTCAACCTGAAAGGTTTAAATAATGGGGTGACCTTTCAACTCGCTCAGTGAGGAGGGAACGCTTTGTTAAATTTAAATACATACATGTTGTCAAGTAGATATGACATGCCTGAATCCGGTGATTGCTCGAGGGCCATTAATATGCAAACTTTGTGCATACTGCCTACTACTCATTGGAGGCTACAACGTAATTAACATGAAACCTTTGAGCACATTATGCCTACTACTCATTGGAGGCTACAACGTAAATAATATGCAAACTTTCAGCACATTATGCCTACTACTCATTGGAGGCTACAACGTAAATAATATGCAAACTTTGAGCATATAAATATTTGGCAAGAAACAAGCTTATATACAAGTAACATCATGCATTAAATAAAACAAGCGTAAAATTCCCACCTCGAAATACGATGATGATCCTTGAAAATTTGAGATGCGAATGCGGTTCAAGTCCTAGGCTCCAAGTCCTCGTCGCCTAAATTAACAATTAAATTCTAATATTAATATAGCGTCCAAAATAAACTAATATAAATTATTGGATTTATATATACTGAGTAAAAGAGATCTGATTTTTAAAATATTAAAAATTGGCTGGGGTCAAATTAAAAGAATTGAGAAAACCAAAGGACTAAAATTGACTACACTGAAAGATTGATTTGGAATTAATCCATAAGAATTGACTATACGGGGACTGAAATTGAAAAAACCTTAAAATATAAGATTCAATCGAAGTTGACCTAAATTTTCGGGTATATAAACCCTACTCACAGTCGGCCGATCTCATTCTCATCCTCCCTCGGCCGACTCTGTTTCTCTCTCTACATCTTTGAACACAGGAAAACGAAAATCACTCGCTCTAAATATCTCGCTGCTTATCTCTTCAAATGTCTACTCTCTATTCTTTTCTCGCACAAAAATACACACACCCAAAAACTAACACTCACACAGAAATAAATCTGCACATACACATGAAGGAGCTCCGCACGAATTGGAAAAAGGAAATGACTGGCAAAATGGTCGTGGTGCGGTGGCAAAATAAACTAAAGGAGATGGATTCGATTGGCGGCGCATCTAGGTCGGACCGCTTGTATTCAGCCGCGGCCGACCAGGTAAGACTTCGGCTCGGCCCAGAATTAAGTTGGAGTCGGGCCATCTTTTTTTTTTTCATTGCTTCTATAAGGAATGATGATGAAAATCGGATTTCTGAGTTGAAATTCTGGGCTGATATTTTCTGATTTGGGATTCTCGTTTCTGAATTAGTTTGAGGTTTTCTAATTCAGATGTGTTCTAGGCTTATATGTGATGTTAAATTTATTGTTTGTGATAGTTGAAAAACTTATAAGTTATGGACTACAATTTGATATAGAAGGAGAGTTTTTCATCAGCAAATCATGAAGGAACAACATAGAACAATAAGTAAAATCCATTTGAGCTAACTCATTAATTTGGATTACTTATTGAAATAAATATTACTGTGCTATAATAATACGAGAGCTTGGATTTGTGTCTGGAATGTAACTACCATCATTATATCCAAATGTAGAGGTGCCCAACCACAGGTCCGGGTCCGGGTCGGACCCGCCGGGTCGCCGGGACGGCAGGACAGGACCCGGACCCCACCCGTACATATGAAATGTACGGGTTGGCGGGTCGACGGGTCGGACACGGGTCCGGGTCCAGGTTCGACCCGCCGGGTCACGGGTCCGACCCGTCTCATTTTTTTTTTTTTTTTTTTTATGTATATAAAACTTTTATTTGTTATCATTTTATACACGAAAAATAACTATAAGTGAAAAAGAAAATCATTTGAAAAAATTAGCTTGTATTTAATTTTAAGTTTTTACTTTAAATTAAATTACGTATCCCCGTGAGGAATCAAAGCTCCACGTAGTTCTTTACTTGAGAAGAGTTAAAAAATGGGCTTGTATTTAATTTTAAGTTTTCACTTAAAATTAAATTGCCTACGTATCCTCGTGAGGAATCAAAGCCTCTACGTAGTTCTTTACTTACTGACATACCTTTAGTGAAGTCGATGTCGTCCGTCTTGATCATCGGTTTGACTCATTTGACTAGACTCTCCTTGATGGTCTTCTTGATAGGCATCTTGGTCCGCTAATAGGTCATCCCATTTATTTTCTTGATCTCGTAACTCGGCTTTTGTTGCGTCTTTAAGTATCATTTGAGCCTCGAGATTTTTTGGCGTCATTCGGGATCTCCGCTCGTCCAACATATAGCCTCCTTCACTAAAAGCACTCTCAACGGGGACTGTGGATGCGGGTACTGCAAGAATTTCTTGTGCCATAATGGAAAGTATGGGAAATTCGGTTCCCCTTCTCTTCCACCAATCCAACAGATCAAAGGTACCTGCATTGTCATCCTCCGGCACAAAACTAGTTGCATAATATCTACTAAGGTCATTTCTTGGGGAGGGGGGTATTTATAGATAGGATTTTTTTTTTTTAAAAAAACTGGACTAGCCGTTAGACCCGCCGGGTCCAACGGCCATTTTTTGATTTTTTTTTTTTTCCCGCCGGGTCGACGGGTTGGACCCGGCGGGTCGCCGGGTAGGGAGAAGCTCGACCCGGACCCCACTCGTGTATACCACGGGTCCGGGTCGACGGGTCGCACGGGTCAGCCGGGTCCGGGTCCTGCACGGGTCGGCGGGTCGACCCGGCTGGTTTGGTCGTTTTGGGCACCTCTGTCCAAATGCGGAAAATTTTGACCTTATTTAATAAATAAAATAAAATTTGTAGATAAATTGTTGAATATTTAAATTCATACAATTTCTATAAATTATAAAATAAATGCATGTTCAAAAATCGGGGCGTTACAGGTCTGATTGCGGTTCTTGTTGTGAGGGGTTCTTTTGCCCGTCCGGTATCACTTGCTTGATACGTGAGTCATTGATAATCCTTTTATTGTTCAATTTGTTTAATATTTCCCATAGGCGTAGGCAAGTTAAACTGGACCACCAAAAAAGGCAGTTAGTTTATTTTTTTTAATATCGAGATTTCAAACTTACACTTAACTAGTTCTCGGGATAACAGCCCCGGCCCCACAGTACTGCTACCAGTTAAATCGCGAGATGTGTATCTGACTCCCAGGTTCTTAAATATTCTCAACTACCGCGCACAAGGAGTCGTCCCCCAAATGACTGCTCCATGCCGGATACCCCCTCAAATCCAACCACAGGGTCCCATCGAGATCTGGCCTCGCACATTGCCGCTTGAAGCCCTCAATATTTAATTGTTCCACCAGCGTACCCTGGAGGGTTAGGACTTAACTCTTAGTCAAAGACTAAGAGATCATTGGACCGTGAGAAATTCAATTACAAAGTGTTGCCACTAGGAATTGAACTCATGACCTCCTACTAAATTGAAGGTCAGGTGGCCAACTGCGCGAAGACAGTTGGTTGGCGATTAGTTTATCCATACAATAACACTATGTCGGTCTATATGTCTAAGGCTATACAAATTGAAAAGAAACATTAGATTGAACACCAAAAAGACAAAAAGGTAACTGCATTTCTATATAAGAGATAGTAGAGATAGCATATATGTATAGTGGCCCAGCACATAAAGTTGAGAGGCGGTCCACCCCTACCCCTCGCTCTCCGTCTCTGACACATACACGCAGACGCAGTGGTCTTAATCGTTTATGCTACGTATGTCGTGTCTATTAGTAAATTGGGGTTGCCATGTTTTTAATATTCTTTCCTCAACTTTAAGTCAGATTTCAGATTCTTTTTTGGTTGCATTAGAAATATTAGAGGAGGGAGGAGAAGCTACATGCCATTTTTAGTCCAATATTTATTATTTATTTAGATTTTATAGTTTTTTCTTTGAAAGAAAACTAAACTATTAACATAACTCCGTCTTTGACTGATTCTGAGCTAGCAGTGAAATGCATTAGAGGGTCTTACAAAAATACTGTTGTTGACCCAATTGCTATGGACTGTAGAGAGCTTTTAGCTAGTCTGGATGGATGTTTTACTCACAATATTAGGCGCATTCTTAATTTAGATGCTCATCTGTTAGCTGGCTTCTCTAGGTCAGTTGGTGACCGTGTGTGGTCTACTGATGCTCAGTTAGTTTATCTTTCTTCCACGTTTAATGTTCCCGCTATTTGTAATGACGCTTACCTTTATTAATGATAGTTAAGTTTGACACACAAAAAAAAAACTTTATAGCATGTCCATTGGATTCCTATTGCCCACTGGCTACTCTCGACAAAAATACAGGCAGATGCGAACCGTAAATTCGATCCTTTTCTGTTATAGTCCCTTTTTTTCTTTCATCTTGGTCTATGTTGTGATTAAGTTATTAATGCTGAAGCTATTCAGATATTCATACCAACTTCCGTCAAGACTAAGAAATCACACGTGGTGGTGTGAATATTTGGGCGGATGCTCGCTCAAACAGTGAGGTTTTTTGTTCTACTGGTTCATATTGTCCGACAATTATCGAATTTGTAGCAGTGGGTAGTAAATTTCGTACCCGCAACTTCTTAATTTTCAAATTTGGACCCAAAAAGTTTTGCTTTTATCATTTAAATGATAATGCTTGTATGTTAATTTCTCAGGAATTACTGTCCTATGGGATCTACGGATGAGAAACGTAAGCTTCGGCAATAATGAAATGAATCATAGTGTTATGTATGAATTTACTCTACTCTTCATTGTCTTGTTATATGTTAATTGTTGGGGTTATTTAGGGTTTATGATGGAGATCCGGATTCCCAATGGATCGTGTAATCACTTTCTGAATTGTTATTTCTACCCTGTGCCCGGGTTACAAGAAATCTAGTCTAGGATAATACAAAGGGACACTTACGAATCTAGGCACAAAAACGTAATGCTAGAGAAATGCTGGGTTTGTCAGAAAAGAGAGAGCTCAGAAAGGTGTGTCTAATACTCAAAGAGAAGAGCCTTATTTATACATGTCGAATTCGGGTTACATTAGGGCCAGATTAGGGTTACAATGGGCGGCGCCGTCATTAAGGATTTAATTAGTGATCCGGATTTAGGGCATGACTGATGGTTTCCAAAATTGACGAAATTAGTTAATTTTACTATAGTCTCCCTCTAAAATTCGGAATTTTCACTAAGTTACCAATCCAAATTTACGAATAACTTTTGGGGCGCTGCCCCAAACCCCGCGGGGGCTCTGCCCATCGACCCTACTAGGGGCGCCTCCCCTAGACCCCCACCGCCAGGGGCTCTGCCCCTAGACCCCACCGGGGCCGCAGCGCCCGGATGTCTGATACATTTTTTCAAAGGAATTATTAAGAAGCTAAACTTCAACCTAGTCAACTGCAGAACCGAACACATGCCTGGGATGAACAATTTGTGTGTTCCAATCTATAAGTGTGAGCTTTCCTCATTGAATTCAACTCTTAATGTCATATTAGAAGGGAATTGGGTGTCTCACCATTACAGCGGGACCACGTGGGCTCGCCCTTAGACCCAGGGGCGCCGCCCTAGACCCGTCATCGGGCGCGCCCTGGATCCCCGACATTTTGTCGTACAGGCTTATAATTTGATCTTATACATGCGTGCACTCCGCATATCCGAACATATATTAGAATACAAATTATAAAACCTCTTAACTCACATATTAGTTCCAATTACACAAAATGCATGGTGACACTAAAATCACCAACAATAAATCCCCCTTCACATTATTTGTGTTTTTTTTTCCTTCTTCAGGTTGAGATTTGACCATTAGAGATAATCATAAAATTACGAAAATTGTACTGCTATATTCACATTAAATAATTATTTATATACCGTAATTTTGTAATATTTCCTGTCATTATTATTTTGAGATATGATCTATGTGTAGGAGTTATTTCCGAAAGATAGGCTTTTTCGGAGTCGATTGGACTCCGGACCGCGACCCCCGAAATCCATCCATCAAGCGCGGCCCCAACTGTACTACGGGCCGCGACCCCCGACGAATTTCCTGGACACTTTTTCTGAGTGTGCCGCGGCACACTTTGCTCGGGCCGCGGCACACTGGGTCACACCTGATTTTTGGGAGTCCTTTTAGCAGGCTGCTACGGGTGTTCTTCTTCATTCCAACATCATACACACTTTGAGAGACATACACAAGAGAGAAACAAGAGAGATAAGAGGTGAGGAAAAATACTTGTTTGATTTTCCGGAGGTATATCGATCGGATCGTCGTGATTGTTGACAAGAGCTTGGTAGCTATTGGGTAAACTTTTTCACTAGAATAGATCGAGGGTTTGAGTCCGGAAGTTCGGGTATTTTTTGTTAGCTTTTCGTGTAAGATATTTACGGTGTTTCCTTTTCTCGATCTTGTTGTTATTGTTGTATTCCAAATACTTGAAGAACGTTTATTACTGAGTATTTGAAGATTGTGTTGTATACCTCTAGTTTGTACTGGGGACGATTGTGTATTGTGTATTGGTGTTAGTGGATTTAAGCGGCTTCGGTCCCGTGGTTTTTTACTCTCGTCTTGAGGAGTTTTCCACGCTAAAATTGTGTCTCGTTATTTATCGCTTTTGGTATATCATTTGTATTAATTGTCGAGTTATAATTGTTTGCTCTACTCGTCGGTAACCACAAAGTTACAATTGAAGATTGGGAAATTGTCAAATGAGGTTCCGCATTTTTTGTTGTGACATTATATTGCCGGTGTTTTTCCAAAAAAGTGGTATCGGAGCCAAGGGATTTTTGTTTCGTGGTTATTTATTATCTCCATTGTAAGATGGAAGCCAACACGAGTAGAATGGTGAATTTGAATGGTTTGAACTACCACGTATGGAAGAGGAAGATGGAAGACCTTCTATATGTGAAGGATTATTATCTACCGGTCTTTAGCAAAGACAAACTGAAAGGCAAGTCCGACGTCGAGTGGACTATTTTGCGTCGCCAAGTGTGTGGCTATATTCGACAATGGGTGGATGATAATGTTGAATCATATTAGTGGAGAAAAGGATGCTCGAGAATTATGGAACAAGCTCGAGCAATTGTATGCTCGGAAGACGGGGAATAATAAACTATTCCTCATTAAACAAATGATGAATTTAAAATATCGAGATGGGACTCCTTTGTCGGATCATTTGAATGCATTCCAAGGCATCATTAATCAACTTGCCGGAATGGGTATTAAATTCGAAGAGGAGGTTCAAGCTTTGTGGTTATTGGGCACATTACCGGATACTTGGGAGACGTTTCGTATGTCGTTGTCTAACTCTGCCCCCGATGGTGTCATTTCGATGGAACTTGCTAAGGGGAACATGCTGAACGAGGAGGTCCGAAGAAAGGCACAGGGATCTTCGTCACAGTCGGATGTTCTTGTTACCGAAAGACGGGGGAGAGATCAAAGTAGAGGTCCGAGTAATAGAGGGCCACAAATGAGTAATTCCAGGGGGAAGTATGCCAATATTGAATGTTACCATTGTAGTAAAAAAGGGCATACTAAGAAATTTTGCCGACAATTGAAGAAGGAAAATCACCAAGGCCGAGAGAACTCTCAAAAGAAGAAAATCGGTAGTAATGAAAAAGCCGAAGTAAATACTACTACCGAAGAATTCTTTGTTTGTTGCGATCATGACATGGTGAACCTTGCCAGAGATGATTCGAGTTGGGTGGTCGATAGTGGAGCTACGTGTCATGTTACATCACGTAGGGATTTTTATTCCCCTTATACTCCGGGTGACTTTGGGATAGTCAAGATGGGTAACGATGGGTTATCCAAGATTGTTGGAGTGGGAGACGTACACTTGAGGTTTGACACCGGTGTGGAACTTGTTTTACGTAATGTAAAACTTGTTACGGATATGAGGCTAAATGTGATGTCCGTTGGCTTACTCGATGATGATGGTTATCATAGCGGTTTTGGCAAGGGAGTGTGGAAACTCACTCGAGGTTCCTTGATTGTCGGAAGAGGAGAGAAGATAGGAAAACTATATGTGACACTTCCAAATGTCACGATTAATTCCGTGAACACAATCGACAATAATGACATGGCCGAGCTATGGCATAAGACGCTCGGTCACATAAGCGAGAAAGGGATGGCGCTATTGTCGAAGAAGGAGGCGTTATCTGGGGTTCACAAGATACATCTTAAAAGGTGATCTCATTGTCTAGCCGGGAAGCAAATGAGAGTCACCTTTAAGAGTCATACTCCTTCATGGAAGGAAAATGTGCTTGATCTTATTCATTCCGATGTTTGTGGTCCTTTGAAGACTAGGACGCTTGGTGGTTGCCGATACTTTGTCACATTCATCGACGATCATTCGAGGAAGGTGTGGGCATACACCTTGAAGACCAAAGATCAAGTTTTGGATGTCTTTAAGCAATTTCATGCCTCGGTGGAAAGAAAGATCGGGAAGAAGCTAAAGTGTATTCGGACGGACAATGGTGGAGAATACACCGGGCCTTTTGATGAGTATTGCCGAGAGCAAGGGATCCGACATCAAAAGATGCCACCGAAGACTCTGCAACTTAATGGCTTGGCGGAGAGAATGAATCGGACTTTAGTCAAGAGAGCTCGATGTTTGCTCTTGTAATATCCGCAATTTTTGATTTTCGGTAAATTTTTTTTTTCGGTTGAAGTCCGTTTTGACGACTCGCTCATGACCGTTTCGTCATTTCGAGAATGATTAATTCTGCACTTTTTGTCATCCGAGCTCGTTTCGGTGTCGTTTTGTTGAGTTTCGTGCTTTTTAGACGCTTTTCTGCACTTGAGTTCGATTCTTGCGAATCTCGTCCGAAACTGTTGTTTCGAGTTTCTCATAAGTTCATTTAATGTTATTATTCTTGTTGCAAGCTTTCGTTTGGTGTTTCGATCGCGTATCGTGATTTTCGGACGTTTTGGGCCATTTTCGTAATTTCCCAAAGTTTTGGGTAATTACTTCCGTTGTCGAATTCCGAGCCTTCGGGTGGTCGGAATTGTGTGTTCTCTTAGCTCTTAGATTCGTCTTTGCGAGTACGTCAGAATCAGTATCATCGATTCGCATTCGAGTTCGGGTTTCGGTCGTCGGGCCGGCCCGACATGGCCGGGCAATCTGGGCCCAGATCGCCGAAGTCACGGCCGGCAGATGATCGGCAGCTTCTGGCCGAGTCACGACCGATAGTGATCGGCGGCCTTCCGGCCGAAAAGCCGTGCCGTAGGGCCGCGGCACATGCCGGCAGGCCGCGGCACACTCGTGGCATTTTTCGCCAAACCGATCAGACGTGCCGCTGCACACGCCGGCCGGCCAGACACCGCCGACCACTGGAGCCATTTTGGGCTGTGCTGCAGACACTCATTGGGCCATGCAGACACCTGTGCTGACTATTTAAGGCCCAGTGATGCGTTTTTCGCCATTTTTGCTCCTTCTTCTACTTCTCTTCCGCGGCTGGGGTTGTTCCTATCATGGAGAGATGTTGTTGGTCAACAAATCCATGAAGTTTTGGAGTTAATATCATCAATCATCCATCTTATAACATCCTTTGATCGAGCGAATCAGGTCAGATTTTCTAGAAATCTAATTTTGGGGATTTTGGGTATTTTGTTCGATTTCGTCCGTTTAATCCGATTTAACTTAGGATTGTGATGGATTGATGATTATTTGGATGTATTGTATCATTTCCCTTGTTAAACCATGGTTGGATCGTATCGATTCGTTATTTTGGTCGAGTTCTTGACCGACGCCTTGAAGGTGTCCGGTAAAATATCATAGAGGGGTTTTCGGGCGTTCTACGATTATTCTTCCTCGTATGATCGATGATTTATTGAATTTATGTTGTTAGGGTTGAATTCTTGTGAAGAACTCAGTCGGAACCCTTAGTTCATTGTCTTCTTGAGTCCGAGCTTCGGTCGAACCGTGTTCTTCGGAGCGTTTGGTAGCGGTTATTAAGGCAAGTATCTTATTATACGACTTGTATCTTGTGACTAGTAATTACGTATGATATGTATGACGATTTTGCTTGCCTCCGTAAATATGTTCCGTTTGAGTTGGTTGTGTTTTCCAAATTTGAAGGCTTTGTGATAATAGTGATATATTGGTATCCGTGTTAGGCGTTGTGCCATTTGTGCGGGATTGCGATGTACATATGAGATGGTTGTACACGTGGTTGTTCAATGTATTGTGTCTAGAATGTGTGTTATGTTGGTTAAGAGTCGTTGTGATGATCATGATATTTGTGTTGTTTTGGTTTACATACTTGATTGTACATTTCGGTGTAATGTGGAATGGCTTGACATTTAATGATTATGAATTGTGTCGTGTCGATGTGTGTGTTCCGGGTAGTGTCCGACGAGGCCTCTAGAGTTCGGTACATGATGTGTACGAACAAAGTGTGTGATCCAGGTAGGGTCGACGAGGCCTCTGGAGTCCGGTACATGAAGTGAACGGACAACGTGTGTGATCCAGGTAGGGTCTGACGAGGCCTCAGGAGTTCGGTACATGATGTGTACGAACGATGTTGTGGCCGGGTAGGGTCCGTTGAGGCCTCCGGAGTTCGGTACATGATGTGTACGAACAGTGTGTGTGGCCGGGTAGGGTCCGTTGAGGCCTCCGGAGTTCGGTACATGATGTGTACGAACAGTGTGTGGTCCGGGTAAGGCCCGTCGAGGCCTCCGGAGTTCGGTACATGATGTGTACGAACAATGATCGTGTAGCAGTGATTGTTCGGGTAACACTTTAAATATGGATCTCGGACTCATAATGATATATTATTTAGTATGCTTTGAAACGAGAATCAGGCTAATGCCCTAATGTTTACGAAAAGGGTTTTGTAAATTGGGACTCGAGATCCAAAAGAATTTCTGCTTTAAAAATCCCAGAGATGATGTGTTCCTTTTCAAATATCTCTTACTTGAGTTCGAAATTCTAAAACTTCTCGGCAACATTTTGATAATTGATTTCCGTATTAAATTCGTAGTTGCTATTTGCTTGTTACATTTCGTATGGTTTGATACTTGCACTAGTAAAACAGTGGAGTTTTACTAACCCCCGAGTATTCGGGGGGTGGATGTCTGTTTTGCGTCCAGGTACATGCAGGTTCGGGAGCACGGGATTGGCACAAGGGGATGACGATGCGATACTAATCAAGAGTTGAGAGTTGGTAGAGTGTATTTGTATTGTTAGAGTTGATTCAGTCTTCAGTTGTATTGTATTTCGAACCCTGTGTGGGTAATGTTGTTAGTCAGTCCTGTTGATAGAGTTGTGTGACCTCATCGGTCTGTGTGTTTATGTGTAAGTGACCTTAACGGTCTGTATTATTATATTGTTTGACCCTGGCCGGGCAAGCATTTGGTTGTTTATGGACGTTTAGCCTGGTAGATCCTTGCGGAAAGGGTTTACGGCGTGTAATATTCCCATACGATTTTGGGGGTGTTACATTTATGGTATCAGAGCTTAGGTTGCGGAAACCTAGGCTGTCGGGTCGAGTCGAGTCGTGGTTTGTCGAGTAATGTGTTGTCTTGTCGTTCGAGTCGTCAGGTGACAAGTTGAGTTGTTCGTAGTCACAACGTGTCGGATATGTTGTCGGATGAGATTAGTATCGTGGGCGACCGTCATCTTCGTGCGGCCTGTGGATGTAAGTCTCCCTTCTTTGTGTTGTGCCTCGTGTGACACGAGCTATTTTTATGATTATGAGTTAATTGACGGAATCCTCTTATGGATTTTGATTTCGTGATATGTGATCATTTGACTCCCATTTTCGTTCATATGAGGAGTAGTGTTGCTGTCTTGTGCATGTTTGATTTTATTTCTTTTATCCGCTGCGTGAGTTCTTTTGTAATGGCTTTCGGTATTTTACCGACTGAGTTTTATTTCGAAAATCAATTCCCTTAACCGAGTTTTTGGCATTATGACCTTGATCATTTTGGCGAAATTCTTATGACGGAATTTAGTATTTTGTAAATGGATTTTGTGAGTTTTTGAAATATTACCGTCATCGGCCTTTTTGGTAGTTTATAAAAGGTTTTTAGCACAGTGGGTTCGTAGCGGGACCCACGGCGCTATATTGTTCCGTGTAATTACCTGAAATTTTTGGACATGTTAGCCCATTGAATTATTTTTGAAAACCTTGAGTATCTTAGAAAATTAAAATTCGAGACGTACTTTTAAAACGAATTATTTTCTTGCGGTGTTTTCAAGGTGTTTTCTAATGCCGCAATACATTTCAAAAATTTTCCGGTTGAGGACCAAAAATATTTTGAGATATTTTCAAATGCGATGCTTAGACCCAAGGGTCGAATATTTTTGAAAGTTTTTCACTAAAAGAAAGGTGTCCTCATTTTTGTTCAAACGCAAGATGATTTTCAAAGTCTCGATAATGGTGTTTGTACTACTTTTTGTAAAATGATACTCAAGATCAACCGTCGTTTCCAAAGCTGTTTCAAAAGGTGGTTTTCGTTTTTAAAACCTATCATTCCTGTTTGCGGACCGGAAATGCGTGTATGGTTTTTGAACTTTCGTTACGGTGTTAACCCCGAATTGTGATTGAATTGGTGGCGTGAGCGTCGAGTCGTTCGCCACGCATATATTTTGTTAGCCCTTCTGGGAGGTGTGATGACGATCCTTAATGTTGTCATTTCGTGGTGGCTTGCGTGTTATCGCACCTGTGTGAGCTGTTAAAGCTTGAGTTTGTACGTTCGTGTACATATGTGATTGTTTCATAATGTTTGTAATTATGTGCTGGTTATTGTTCGGGCCGTTGAGGTCGCTGAACGATACCGTCGTTGCTGTAGTGTTTGTATGTATTATTTTACGATGATAATCCTTGTATATGATATGTATTATGATTCCTTGTTGTGCTGAGTTGGCATCTCCGCTATGTTGTTTTGCGACGTTATGCCCCATTGTATCTACCATTTGTATTTTCGGTATGCCGAGCCGAGGCGTTTCAACCGTGATGTCTTAGGGCATGCACGTGTAAATTGTCCTTCTCGTCGGAACACATTTCAAGTGTGGACTCGAGGACACCGAATTGATTTTGCGATTTGACTACCAAGACTTTCGGAGTTCGCGCTTGACACGATTATCGAATCGGCTCTAAGAGGCCCATGGGAGATGTTTCGTCGGTTGCTTGTTGTGTTGTCACCTTGATTTCGTGTTGTGAGTTTCGGGAACGACACTTCTTTTTAGAAGAGGTCGAATATAATACCCGTATTATTTTTGGCCCCTGCATTTTCTCTTTCTCAATTCTATCGGCTCGCTCGTGTTCGTTGATACTTTCTGAACTTGTTCTGTATTCCGGTTTCATTGTTCGAATGAGTTGTGATCTTGTTGTGGGTCGATCTGGTTATCGCTGTGACTTTTTCGAGTTCGGTTCGATTCTTGTGAACCTTGTTCGGAAGTGACATCATCTGGTTTTATTAGTTCTTTTATTCGAAGTGGATTGGATTTTGAACCTCTGTATTTTCGACTGTTGACTCGTTTATGTTCGTTGACATTTTACGAGCTTGTCCCGCCTTGCTTTTGTTGATCGAACGAGTGTGGTATTGTTTCTAATAACTCGTTTGTCGTTGTGATTTTTCAATTGCTATTCCCTTTCTGTGGATCTTATGTGAGTGCACATCTTGTTGTTTTCATCGGATCATGTTTTGTCTCGAGTCGAGATGTGAACTTCGGAGTTTGTCGGTTGAACCTTATTGTTCTTCGTGATCCGAACATGATTATTCGATTTTGTTGACTCGATTGTTATGGTTGATCATTGATTGTTCGTTTTTGTTGATCTCGTTTCGTGATTGTTGAGCGTTCGCACTCCTTCGTAATTTCCTTAAGTTCGAGAAATCGGTCTCGTTTCGATCTTCCAACCCTTGGGCGGTGGAATTCCGTATTTGTTCGGCGTTTGGCTCGCGTTTTGATTGATGAACCGTTGGGTTGGTCAATCGTATTGATTTTGTTCGTTGTGTTTTATGATTGTTCGATAATCGACTCGATTGTATTATCTCATTTGATGACGCTTGTCACTTGTTGATTTTATTATGTCTATACGGTGGCGTCGTGTTGGTCGTCGTGGAGCGTGTTTTCACGCCGTATATTCCGTTGCGTTGCTTGTAACGTTTCGCCGTTGGGCATGAGTTACGCACTTCTTGTGTATCCTGGGTGAGTTTTTCTGGCGGGATATTTCTTCTCCCTACTTGTTTTAAGTTTCGGACGAAACTTCTTTGGAGGGTAGAATGTAATATCCGCAATTTTCGATTTTCGGTAAATTTCTTTTTCGGCGAAGTCCGTTTTGACGACTCGCTCATGACCGCTTTCGTCATTTCGAGAATGATTAATTCGCATTTTTGTCATCCGAGCTCGTTTCGGTGTCGTTTTGTTGAGTTAGTGCTTTTTAGGCGCTTTTCCGCACTTGAGTTCGATTCTTGCGAATCTCGTCAAAGCTGTTGTTTGAGTTTCTTGTAAGTTCATTTAATGTTATTATTCTTGTTGCAAGCTTTGGTTTGGTGTTTCGATCGCGTATCGTGATTTTCGGACGTTTTGGGCCATTTTCGTAATTTCCCAAAGTTTTGGGTAATTACTTAGTTGTCGAATTCCGAGCCTTCGGGTGGTCGGAATTGTGTGTTCTCTTAGCTCTTAGATTCGTCTTTGCGAGTACGTCGTAATGCAAGTATCATCGATTCGCATTCGAGTTCGGGTTTCGGGGTCGTTCGGGCCGTCGGAGTTGGCCCCGGCCGACATGGCCGGCAATCTGAGCCAGTCTTGCCGAGTCACGGCCAGCGGTGATCGGCGGCTTGGCCGAGTCACGGCCAGAGTGATCAGCGGCTTCTGAAAGCGGCCGTGCCGTAGGGCCGCAGACATGCCGGCAGGGCCGCGCACACTCTGTGGCATTTTTCGCCAAACTGATCTGACGGTGCCGCGGCACATCTTTGGCCGGGCCGTGCACACCGCCGACCACCAGGAGCCATTTTTGGGCTGTCTTGCGGCACACTCCGTGGGCCGCGGCACACTGCGGCTTATTTAAGGCCCAATGATCGTTTTTCGCCATTTTTGCTCCTTCTACTTCTCTTCCGCGGCTGGGGTTGTTCCTATCATGGAGAGATGTTGTTGGTCAACAAATCCATGAAGTTTTGGAGTTAATATCATCAATCATCCATCTTATAACATCCTTTGATCGAGCGAATCGAATTGATTTTCTAGAAATCTAATTTTGGGGATTTTGGGTATTTTGTTCGATTTCGTCAGTTTAATCCGATTTAACTTAGGATTGTGATAGATTGATGATTATTTGGATGTATTGTATCATTTCCCTTGTTAAACCATGGTTGGATCGTATCGATTCGTTATTTTGGTCGAGTTCTTGACCGATGCCTTGAAGGTGTCCGGTAAAATATTATAGAGGGGTTTTCGGGCGTTCTACGATTATTCTTCCTCGTATGATCGATGATTTATTGAATTTATGTTGTTAGGGTTGAATTCTTGTGAAGAACTCAGTCGGAACCCTTCCGTTCATTGTCTTCTTCTTCGGTCCGAGCTTCCTGGTCGAATCGTGTTCTTCGGAGCGTTTGGTAGCGGTTATTAAGGCAAGTATCTTATTATACGACTTGTATCTTGTGACTAGTAATTACGTATGATATGTATGACGATTTTGCTTGCCTCCGTAAATATGTTCCGTTTGAGTTGGTTGTGTTTTCCGAAATTTGAAGGCTTTGTGATAATAGTGATATATTGGTATCCGTGTTAGGCGTTGTGCCATTTGTGCAGGATTGTGATGTACATATGAGATGGTTGTACACGTGGTTGTTCAATGTATTGTGTACCGAATGTGTGTTATGTTGGTTAAGAGTCGTTGTGATGATCATGATATTTGTGTTGTTTTGGTTTACATACTTGATTGTACATTTCAGTGTAATGTGGAATGGCTTGACATTTAATGATTATGAATTGTGTCGTGTCGATGTGTGTGTGTTCCAGGTAGTGTCTGACGAGGCCTCTGGAGTTCGGTACATGATGTGTACGAACAAAGTGTGTGATCCAGGTAGGGTCTGACGAGGCCTCTGGAGTCCGGTACATGACGTGTACGGACAAGGTGTGTGATCCAGGTAGGGTCTGACGAGGCCTCTGGAGTTCGGTACATGATGTGTACGAACGATGTTGTGGCCGGGTAGGGTCCGTTGAGGCCTCCGGAGTTCGGTACATGATGTGTACGAACAGTGTGTGTGGCCGGGTAGGGTCCGTTGAGGCCTCCGGAGTTCGGTACATGATGTGTACGAACAGTGTGTGGTCCGGGTAAGGCCCGTCGAGGCCTCCGGAGTTCGGTACATGATGTGTACGAACAATGATCGTGTAGCAGTGATTGTTCGGGTAACACTTTAAATATGGATCTCGGACTCATAATGATATATTATTTAGTATGCTTTGAAACGAGAATCAGGCTAATGCCCTAATGTTTACGAAAAGGGTTTTGTAAATTGGGACTCGAGATCCAAAAGAATTTCTGCTTTAAAAATCCTAGAGATGATGTGTTCCTTTTCAAATATCTCTTACTTGAGTTCGAAATTCTAAAACTTCTCGGCAACATTTTGATAATTGATTTCCGTATTAAATTCGTAGTTGCTATTTGCTTGTTACATTTCGTATGGTTTGATACTTGCACTAGTAAAACAGTGGAGTTTTACTAACCCCCGAGTATTCGGGGGGTGGATGTCTGCTTGAGTCCAGTACATGCAGTTCAGGGAGCAAC
Source organism: Orobanche coerulescens (assembly GCA_033398695.1). Classification (NCBI taxonomy): domain Eukaryota; kingdom Viridiplantae; phylum Streptophyta; class Magnoliopsida; order Lamiales; family Orobanchaceae; genus Orobanche; species Orobanche coerulescens. The sequence continues at coordinate 38,907,559 of CM065809.1, read as the reverse complement.
ACAGATTGGCACAAGGGGATGACGAGTGCGATACTAATCAAGAGTTGAGAGTTGGTAGAGTTTATTTGTATTGTTAGAGTTGATTCGAGTCTTAGTTGTATTGTATTTGAACCCGTGTGGGTAATGTTGTTAGTCGATCTGTTGATAGAGTTGTGTGACCTCATCGGTCTGTGTGTTTATGTGTAAGTGACCTTAACGGTCTGTATTATTATATTGTTTGACCCTGGCCGGGCAAGCATTTGGTTGTTTATGGACGTTTAGCCTGGTAGATCCTTGCGGAAAGGGTTTACGACGTGTAATATTCCCATACGGTTTTGGGGGTGTTACAGCTCTCACATGCCGGATTGCCAAAGTCATTTTGGGGAGAAGCTTTGAACACAGTGGTTCATGTGATTAATTTGACGCCGTGTGTTCCTTTGGAGTTTGATGTCCTGAATAAAGTGTGGAGCGGTAAAGACATCTCATACCGCCACTTACGGGTTTTCGGATGTAAAGCTTTTGTACACATTCCGAATGATGAGAGGTCGAAGCTTGATTCTAAGACGAAGCCATGTATTTTTAATGGTTACGGGCTTGATGAGTTCGGGTATAGATTGTATGACCCGGTGACAAAAAGGCTTGTTCGTTCAAGAGATGTTGTTTTTGTTGAAGATCAAACGATGAAGGATGTTGAGAATGGAGAGTTGGCTCCACAACATGACTATGATCTTATTAATTTAGACCCGTTCCTCCACAACATGTTGAGACACCCAGTGGAAAGGATGTCCAAAATGATGAACATGATACCGGTGAAAATGATGAGTTGGTACAAGATGACACCGATGGAGTTCATCCCGATCTACCCGTGACGAACATGCCATCTTTTGTTCCACATAGGCGGTCGACGAGGGACCGTCATCCCTCCACTCATTATTCAGCCGATGAGTATGTTTTACTCACCGATGAGGAAGAGCCCGAATATTTTGCGGAGGCTATGGAGGATGAGAACAAGAAGGATTGGATGGATGCCATGCAAGACGAGATGAGCTCGTTGCATGAGAATAATACGTACGAGTTGGTGAAGTTGTCGAAAGGCAAGAGAGCTTTGAGAAATAAATGGGTGTACAGGGTGAAGTCGGAAGAAAATAGTTCACTACCCCGATACAAAGCTAGACTCGTAGTGAAGGGATTTATTCAAAAGAAAGGCATTGATTTTGATGAAATTTTTTCTCTGGTTGTGAAGATAGTATCGATTCAATTGGTCCTTAGTATAGCGGCGAGTCTTGATCTTGAGATTGAGCAAATAGATGGCAAGACGACATTTCTTCATGGAGACCTCGATAAGGAGATTTATATGAAGCAACCGGAAGGGTTTGAGGTCAAAGGGAAAGATGATTATGTTAGTAGACTCCGAAAGTCTATACGGTTTGAAGCAAGCACCACAGCAATGGTATAAAAAGTTCGAGTCAGTTATGGGGGAGCAAGGCTACCGGAAGACGACCCTGGACCATTGCACATTTTTCAATAAATTTGGAGATGATGATTTTATCATCTTATTGCTTTATGTGGATGACATGTTGATCGTTGGCAAGGATGCCGAAAGGATTGCCAACTTGAAGAAAGAGTTGGATAAGTCTTTTGCCATGAAAGACTTAGGGGCCACTAAATAAATTCTTGGGATAAGAATTACTCGGGATAGAGAAATTGCACATGTCACAAGAGCAATATGTCGAGAAGGTGCTTAAATGCTTTAATATGAAAAAAGCTAAAGTTGTTAGTTCGCCTCTTACTAACAATTTTAAATTGACGAGCAAGGATTGCCCTACAACGAAGGGAGAGATTGAGGAAATGGATAAATTTCCTTATGCCTCGGCGGTCGAGAGTTTGATGTATGCCATGGTATGTACTAGGCCCGACATTGCTCATGTCGTGGGAGTGGTATCTAAATATCCGTAAAGTGGATATTTAGATATTTACGGGGTACTTCCAAATTGGGAATTACATTTGGAAATGGAAAAGCGATGCTTGTTGAATATTCCGATTCAGACATGGCCGGTAACGAAGATAACCGAAAATCCACTTCCGGTTATTTGATGACATTTGTAGGGGGAGCCGTGTCATGGCAATCGAGATTGCAAAAGTGCGTTATGAGAGCTAGGCTTCCGACAACGATGTTACATGGTTCTTTGTGGTAGTCAAAGTGCGATTCATTTGGCGAAGAATGCAACATGTCACAAGAGAACAAAACATATCAATGTGAGGTACCATTGGATCCGAAATGCATTGGAGGATGGTTTATTTGAACTTGATAAAGTTCACACCGATGATAATGGTTATGATATGTTAACTAAGGCATTGTGTAGAGAGAAGGTTAAAGTGTGTTGTTCGATCGCCGGGATGACGAACTCTTCCTATATTCCGAAAAGGGGGAGATTTGTAGGAGTTATTTACGAAATATAGGCTTTTTCGGAGTCGACTGGACTCCGGACCGTGGCACAAACCCTCCGGGCCACGACACTACATCTTGAAAAAGCCATTCCCAGCAATAGCACTCCGGGCCACGGCACAAGACATCCGGCTTGCGGCCCCTGAAATGCATCCATCAAGCGTGGCCCCGACTGTACTACGGGCCGCGGCCCCCGGTGAATTTCCTGGACACTTTTTCTGAGTCTGCCGTGGCACACTTTGCTCGGGCCGCGACACACGAGGCAACCCTGATTTTTGGGAGTCCTTTTAGTAGGCTGCTGCGGGTGTTCTTCTTCATTCCAACATCATATACATTTTGAGAGACACACACAAGAGAGAAACAAGAGAGAGAAGAAGGTGGGGAAAAATACTTGTTTGATTTCCCGGAGGTATATCGATTGGAACATCGTGATTGTTGACAAGATCTTGGTAGCTATTGGGCAAACTTTTTCACCGGAATAGATCGAGGGTTTGAGTCTGGAAGTACGAGTATTTTTTGTTAGCTTTTCGTGTAAGCTATTTACGGTGTTTCCTTTTCACGATATTGTTGTTATTGTTGTATTCTAAATACTTGAAGAACATTTATTACCGAGTATTTGAAGATTGTATTGTATACCTCTAGTTTGTACTAGGGACGATTGTGTATTATGTACTGGTGTTAGTGGATTTAAGCGGCTTCGGTCCCGTGATTTTTTACTCTCGTCATGAGGAGTTTTCCACGCTAAAATTGTCTCGTTATTTACCACTTTTGGTATGTCATTTGTATTAATTATCGAGTTGTAATTGTTTGCTCTACTCGTCGGTAACCACGAAGTTACAATTGAAGATTAGGAAATTGTCAAACGAGGTTTCGCATTTTTCGTTGTGATGTTATATCGCCGGTGTTTTCCCAACACTATGGTCATAGTTCAATCTGAAAAAAAGAAAACGACAAATAATGTAAAACCGAGGGATTAGTAACACTTGGAGATATCTAGAAACTTTTCTTAGCGCTTGTTCGTGTCTTGGATGCTAAATTTGCAGGATGCTTTAAGTTGACTATATGCGATCCCAAAACAGAAAGTCAAAATATTCATGCATATGGAGTCATGCTTATTGTAAGTTGTTTTCTTTATATTGTTTTATGTTTACCACAAGAACTTGGTGGATGTCTGTTGGAAGGATTGCTGTATTGATGTTTCGAGACAGCTTCCATACTTAGCTTTGCGGGACTCTTTGTTGTATGGTAGATTTACTGTATGGTGGGACTACGAGAAGTCTTCGATACAGGTTGATACTTGATCAGCTTTTCGATACAGCTATTAGCGGTATGTAGGATTTGGCATATTGTCAAAATATTATGACAACACGATCGATACAGGGATTGTTTATCCCAACAGTTTCGATACTGGGTATTTGTTATCCCAACAATTTCCCCCTTTCTGATAAATTGCCAAGTCCTTCCGAGTCTTCCTTTTAAAACCTTATGATGTTATCCGAACATCCTTGATGATGCCAAAACTTTGACACTTAGCGGTTTGAAGTAGGGCAGACTTTCTGGTCTTCTTTCGAATGTTCTGGCCTTCAGCATTTGGCTTAAAACTAAGAACTACTCGCAGGCAAGTTCAGCTTTTATCAAAAGAAAGTTAAATTTGGAAACTTATGATTGGCGCGCAGGCACAATCTTACATTGTATTCTAGATACATACAACTTAAACTATGAACTGTTTGCAGACAAGTTCTTATAGTTTGAGTATTGAGATAAGTTTCATAATATGAATACAGTAAGAATAGATTAAGTGACTGTAAACATACAAGAACACAGTAGATTACGAGTTGTAATCTTTCAAGACAGGCAAAAATTTTATTGATATTGAAATGAAGAGTACAAAATTTTGCTGTTCTGAAAATAAGATTACAAAATCATAATACAGGGAAATTTAACTCCTATAGTCTGAATGCCTCCATGGCTTTTTGGGGTAATTCTTGGTACCCTTCCACCAGTTTTGATGTGCTTCCCTATCTCGATTTAGATATAAGGCTCGACCTTCATATCATTTATCGAAGACTAGGATCCAGTCCTCTGGGTGGGTAACCAAGTCACCATTCTTGTGCTTTGACTTCATGTGCAGCTGTAGCGGGAGAGATCCATCTTCCAGCTTCGTCTTGAACTCTGCGGATTCCTGTACCATTTTGCATCTTAACAGTTCATTTCTTAAGTACAACAAAGTATCTTAACAGTTCATTTCTCCTCCAGTTCTTGATCTCTGCAGCGGTAGGCTGTCGGTATACCAGGAGGTTCATAGATTGTGGCTTTCGGACTAGGCTTTTTCAAGGATACTTAGGATCCTGGAATTCTGGTCGGTCTCCCTATGTCTTAACATTTGGCATTGAGATATGGGCTATATCTGCAATGATGGAGTTTCCAAACGGAGCTAACATTTCTTTCTCTTACTCCAACCTCGTTCTCCTAGCAGCTTCCCTTGCTTCTTCCCCCTTTTTGGCATCATCAAGGTATGACACCTTTTCATCAAGGTGTTCTAGGATTTGCAAAGCGGCATCCTGTTTCGTCTCAATATTAGACATTCTCTCAACAAGGGAGGAGAGCACCTGTGACATATCTTTAATGTTTTTGTCGTGGGCTCGAAGTTGGGAACCGGATTCGATCAGAGCAGATGATGTCTTGGCCTCAGACACGCGTAGTTTTGATTGCTCTTCTCTCAGGATCTGTTCCTGTTTTTCTTGCAGTTGGCTCAGGGCCTGCTTGAAGACGTGTGGCAGGACAGTGAAGGCTTCTACCACTCGGGAGACTTCATGCTTCAGTCCGGTCATCTCTTCAACGGCAGATGTGTGTAGCCAATCAAGAGCTTTTTCTACAGAGTGTAGAGCATTGACGGCGTCCTGAATAAAGACATTTTGGAGGCCAAGAGCACATAATCTCTCTTTTCTTGTTGCAGTGCTGGGAGAGTCTGGCTGGGCAAAGTCCTCGACTCCATTTAACCTTCTCAAATTCACATTTGGGCGTGAAATGAGTTGGACATCCTCAGGTATAACACCGTCGTCGGATTCCAAGGCGATTGATGGTGCGGGAGTATCAGATTCGGGTTCAGCGACAGGGGGTGCTGCATCCTCCTGTGTCGAAGTGGTTTATGAAGACATGGATACAGGAGGGACCGATTCCTCCTGCTGTCTCTCAGCATCCGCCTGCTCCGGCAGAGGGACTGATTCCTCTTGCTGGATGGCGCTAGATCTTTCTTCAGCGGGGGCGACTACATGCTCGGGTGCCTGTTGCGAAACATATTGTTCCTCTGCGACATGAGGGACTGAATCCTCATTGTCGGGAATAGTGTCTTGCTGTGGCGAGGGGGGTGACTGATGAGTAGATGTCCATTCATCTCTCTTTTCTCGGGCTTCCTCACGAATCATCCTCAGAACAGCCTGGAGTGCATCGTCATCGTCGTCTGAATCAGGATCGGACTTTGGACTATCGGGAGATTCCATGGACGTAGCTTTGACTTTCCTTCGTGTTTCGGCCTTTTCAAACAGATGGCTTTCAATAATCTCTTTAACGAATAGGTTGTCCCATTGGACCAGGACAGCAATTTCTTGAGTGTCCGTCACTTCCAAAACAAAATTTTCTTCATTACTCCATTCACTCTAAATTGTACAGAGTTTCGTACGGAGCAAGTCTGTAGCTTTTCCATTGGAGAAACCGCTCGTAAGACTGTTCAATTTGCACGGAAAGCAGGGTCTTGGAAATAATTGTGTCTGGGGAGGGGCTCCGTACAGTGCCTGGGCTCGCTGTAGGCATGGGTTCCTCTACGGGTCTGGAATCCTGTATCGGAGAGGGATTCCTTACAGGGGATGGTACCCTGATAGGAGATGGATCCTGAACGGGTGTGGAATCCCGTATAGGTGAGGTAGCTTTTAGCTCCATAAAGGCAGCCAACTCGCTAGAGTCTTTAGAGTTGGCAGATGTCCTAGCATCCATCGTAGCCGCCAAGGGCTCGGGATCTACTGTATCGACAGTAGTTGGCATCTCTTCCACAGGGGTTGGGCCCTGGGGGACTTGATCAGTGGGTTGAGCCACGAGAGGAGCATCCTCAGAGGGTTCTGTAGCTTTAACTTTTGTAAGCCTCCGTAGCTTCCTTTTCGATTCTCAATAATACGGCAACAAAAATCATCTAAGTAAACAAAAGGTAAACACAAATTTTTCTTATGGCATGTGGTATGAACCATTTCCACCGTTGCTGAATCGGTGAATAAGCCATAGTACCGAGTCAAGAGTTCTTGGGACCCAAAGGTCTCAAGATCTTCCATAGTCAGGCCATCAACAGGTAGCCTGAAGATGTTCTGGAGAAGCTCTTGGTCAATGCGGATCTCCACTCCATGGATAACGGCTGTGATGTCAGCGACATGACCTCCCTGAGCCAGTGACAGAAAACGAACTACGGCATTGAGGTAGAATTCCTCAACCAGATGAACATCATATTTTTCGGCGGTGTGGCTCCCAAGGCGGTAGAGGCCTTGCTGACGGATTCTTGTAATGACGAACTCCATGGAATCAACGTAATCGCCTTCGGCGTGAATACGTTCCAGCACAACAGATCTGGAGAAGATCCGTCCGTCGATGAAGTTGAGTGATTTCTTGAGAGAGGTGGAAGATGTCTAGGTAGATGCCATTGATGATTTCTCAAGTAACGGTGAAAAAGATACAAGAAAAATGCAGTAAACACAGAAAAATCTTGTAGGATGAATGCTCGAGAGCTCTTAAAATATGCAGAAAGCGTAAAGAGTCTCAAATGGCATTTACAGTCCTTTTATAGTAGGCGGCGAAGAATTATTTTCAGAGAATGAATGGTCAGATTTAAGGGATGGGAACCGGTGATTAAAATGAACGGTTACGATGGACTGAGTGTAACTGGTACACTTATCCATTGAATTTTAAAATAGGAACAGGTCCCACTTCTAACATTTTAAATTACCCTTAATGTCTGAAATGGCGGTATAAAATATATTAAACAATTTGAAACATCGCAGCTTTTAAGATTCGATTGTCCAGATGTCGTGTAAGGCATTTAATGTAAAAGTCGTTTGACATGAAAACAAGGCATGTGGACAAAAATTGTTTTAAAATGAAATATTATAATATATAATGAATTGATTTCCCATAGTATGTGCTGTATCCGCGACGATACAGCATTCCCCCTTAAAAGGTACATATGGGTTTCAATTCCATACAACAACTTTTGGATTAATGCTGTATTCATGGGTCATACTGTATTCCCCCTTAATTATTGCACACGTCAGCTGTAGGATGATTCATATCGCTTTGTTCCATACAGTGCTGTATTGAAGGCTCTGAGTGTACAGATAATTAATGGTGGATACTGTATTCTTGGGTCTTACAGCATCCCCCCTCAATTGTTGAGTAAAAACAGTAAATACTTACAGGGAGTCAGGCTGTAGCAATCAATTCTTGTCAAAGCATGTTGAATCTTGCTGTGTCGAGAGGTTTGGTGAAAATGTCGGCCAACTGGATATCTGTATGAACTTTTTTTCAGCCGAACATCCTTGTTCTCGACATGATTCCTGATGAAATGATGCTTCATGTTGATGTGCTTAGTGCGCGAGTGCAATACAGGGTTGTGCGTTATTGCAATTGCACTCGTGCTATCGCACATAATAGGTGTTTCCTTGGCTTCAATCCCATAATCTGACAACTGTTGCTGCATCCAAAGGATCTGCATACAACAACTATCAGCATCATAGTGCTCTGATTCAGCCGTGGAAAGTGAGTTTGCCAATTGCTTCCTGCTGAACCAAGACACAAGTCTAGCTCCAAGAAAGTGACAAGTTCCAGTTGTACACTTTTTATCTAGCTTGCAGCCTCCGAGATCCGAGTCGCTATAGCCAACTAAATCGAATCCGCCTTCTTTAGGATACCATAGTCCTACATCGACTGTTACTTTAATATACTTCAGGATTCGTTTAGCTGTATTGAAGTATGATTCTTTGGGTGCTACTTGATATCTCGCACACACTCTTACAGCAAACTGGATATCGGGCCTGCTAGCCGTTAGGTACAGGAGAGAGCCAATAAGCTTATTATAGAGTGATTGGTCAACCGGCTTTCCGTCTTCATCAGCACTAATTTGCACGGAAGTGCTCATGGGGGTTGACGATGATTTGGAAGTATTCATTCCAAACTTGTTGAGAAGCTCCTTGCTGTATTTCTCCTGGTTGATGAAAATCCATGTAGGCAACTGCTTTACCTGCAAACCTAGGAAATAACTAAGTTCTCCCATCATACTCATTTCAAATTTACTTTGCATGAGATGAGAGAACCTTTGACATAAAGCAAGGTTAGTTGAACCAAATAAATGTCATCTACATAAATTTGAACCATTAGAAGGTCATCGCCTTCCTGTATTTTGAACAAGGTCTTGTCCACAACACATTTCTCAAATCCATTATCGGTTAGATACTGGGACAGGGTCTCATACCATGCTCTAGGGGCTTGCTTAAGTCCATACAGTGCTTTCCTCAGCCTGTATACTAGGTCTATGCCGTCTGTGTTGGCAAAACCTGGTGGTTGTTCAACATAAACTTCTTCGGAAACGTCTCCATTTAGGAATGCACTTTTGACGTCCATTTGGTATACAATGAAGCTCTTATGGGCGGAAAAGGCTAAAAATATCCTAATAGCTTCTAGTCTGGCTACAGGGGCAAATGTCTCATCGTAGTCTCTGCCTTCTTCCTGTCTATAGCCTTGGGCGACTAGCCTTGATTTATTCCTTATTATGAGTACATTTCGATCCTTCTTGTTTCTAAATACCCATTTGGTTCCAATTACTGATTGATGCATAGGTCTGGGTACAAGATACCATACGTTGTTTCTTTCGAAACCGTTAAGCTCTTCTTCCATAGATGTTATCCAATGAGAATTGTTGAGAGCTTCTATGGTAGAAACAGGTTCAGACTGGGCTAAGAATACAGCAATAGTGCACATATTGAGTCTTCTAAGCTCGGATTGAGATTTCCATTCAGGAAATGGTGATATCTCATTATCTGGTTCTTCTTGTGCACACAGTACATTTCCTTGTGTACTCTGTATTCTCCTACGGGTAGAAACACCAGCATTAATGTTTCCAATGATCAGCTCTTGCGGGTGATCTCTCAACCATCTTCGGTCGGGTTCTAATTTAGGGTCCCGTACTGTATCTTGAGTTGATGTAGTTTCGGCTTCAGCTTGTACAACATCAGCTTCATCTACATCGATTCTTACAGCTGCAGGGTTGATTTCTAGGTCAACGACAGGTTCTACAGGAGTTGGTGGATCTATGATGGAAAGTTCTTGGATGTTCTGAGTAACAGCTTCTACTCCTGTAGGGTCATGGTGAGGTTCGTCGAACACTACGTCAACTGATTCCTCGATTGTCAGCTTCCATTTATTAAAGATCCTGTAAGCTTTGCTGACGGAGGAATATCCTACAAATATTCCTTCATCCGACTTCTCATCGAAGGTTCTAAGTTGATCCTTCCCATTGTTCAACACATAGCACCTGCATCCAAAAATGTGAAAATACGACACTAACAGAGTTTTGTTGTTCCATACCTCGTATGCTGTTTTGTTGTGGTGCTTGTTGACGATACATCGGTTTTGAGTGTAGCACGCTGTATTGGTTGCTTCGCCCCAGAAATGCTGTGGCAACTTGCTTGCGGCAATCATTGTCCTTGTTGCTTCCTTCAGCGTCCTATTCTTTCGCTCGGCAACACCATTTTGTTGAGGTGTACGGGCAACTGAGTATTCATGCTGTATCCCATTTTCCGAACAGTATTTCTCTATAAAGCGGTTAGTGAATTCTGTACCTCTGTTGGAACGAATGGACACGATACTCGACCCTTTTTCATTTTGAAGCTTTCTCAGGAGCTCGGGCAGCTTTGATGTCGTTTCCTTCTTCTTGCTTAGGAAAATTGTCCAAGCATACCTAGAATAATCATCAACAATAACGAGACAGTATTTCTTACCTCCCAAACTTACCGGGTCTACAGGACCATAGAGATCCTTATGTAGCATTTCCTGAATTCTGTGGGTTGAAAGGTAGGATACTGTCTTTTTGGAATGATACATTCGGCAATCCTCTAACCAGTCCCTGTCTTGAGAGCTTGTTGATCATCTTGAAGTTTACATGTGACATCCTTTTGTGCCATAGCCAGCTTATACCTGCAGTGCCTTTGGCAACAAAACAAGGAATTGTGGAGCTCATAGGCATCCAGTCAGCAATATACATATTACCTGATCTGCTTCCTTTGAGCACAACTTCTTTGGTCAGGATTTTCTTGACTCTACAGTGATCTATATAGAATTTCACCGAGAATTGTTTATCATAGAACTCGCTAATACTAAGTAGATTGTACTGTAATCCTTCAACATGAGCTACATCGGTGACTTTGAATTTTCCGACAAGAAGGTTTCCTTTTCCTCTTGTTCTTCCTTTAGATTCATCACCGAAGTGCACTTTTGGACCGCGACCTTCTACGAAATCTGATAGCTTGCTTCTATCTCCTGTCATGTGCTGGGAGCATCCGCTGTCGAAGTACCATATGTCCTTCTCCAAAATGTCCTGTAGCAAACAAATTAGGTAGATTTAGGTCCCCTTTGATTGTTGGGTCCGTGAATGTCAGTGCCTTTTGGTACCCAAATTTTCCTGACAGCAATTGGCTTACTGTAGGTTATATTTGGTACAATTTTGCGGTATCTACGTGGGGCATGTACGTAGTTACTGTAGCCACGATAATCATTATGCATGTAAAAATCAGGGTTATTATTATTAATCTAGTACTTGTGCCGTCTTGGAGGTGGAGCCATTTTCTTTGGCCTTACAGCTTGCCTTCTGGGTTTCCAGTTAGATTCCCAAAGCTGTTGTCGATGCTGTGCGGACACCTGCTTTCTTGATGGATAATGAGGCTCCTGTATCCAAGACCACAGAGTGTCTTGAGATCTTGCACGTCTGCGGGCCTTTGGTATTTGGATACCGCCTTCTTTCTAAACGGCTGTTGGCGCTGTTGATATGCTCGGGGAGCATGCTGTTGTGTGCGCCTTACAGGTTGGAATGGCTTATGATTCCGTTGTCTCGAATAGGATTGCGGGGGCGGAATGGCAGCCTTTGCTTTTCGCGGAGCAGTAGGTTCCTTCTGTAACACCCCCAATCCGCTCAGGGATATTACACGCGGTAGAACCTTACCTCAAGGCTAAAATGCCTTTAAGGCTAAAATGACTCAGTAGACCGATTTGGTCTTTCAATAAATACATACAACTCAATCACAACACATGCCCATGCAGGGGTCGAGTACAACACACTCCCGTACAATAGGGAAAGAATACTGCAGCAGAAAATAAAATACAACTAAACAAATACGACATCAACGGGTCCTCGTGTGATTAGTATCGTTCATCTTTCATCATCCTTCATGCCGACCCTGTGCTATGCTCCAAAACCTGAATGCAATACATACAACCACCCCCCGAATACTCGGGGGTTAGCAAAACTCCACTCTTTTGCTAGTACAAGTATGAAATCATACGGAATGTAACAAACAAATAGAAATCGCGAGTCGGGTACGACAAATAATTACAAAAGACTTCCCGAGAAGTTTTATTAATTAGAAACCATCAAAGAAGTGTTTGAAAATAGATTCCTCATCTCGGGGATTTTAGAAATAGAAACTATGCTAGACCTCAAGTCCTTAGTTGAAAATATCCATTTCAAATGAACGGGTCTCGGCCCAAAATCACTTTCCATAAAACGACCTTTACAAACCGTTGGGATCTCATCCCAAATCTCATCAAATCACAGTACACGAGAATAATATCAAGGTTCATTTTCCAACATCAAAATCCACAACCCAAAGTTTAAATACAGACGACAAATACTCTAGTGCCATCCTAGCCAAGTAAACTAAGCGAACAACTTACCTCTTACACACTTAGTCGATGCATGTAATCATGAAAACCGTTCAAAAGCACTCATTTCCGGAAATGCCATAATCAAATCACATTTGTGAAATACACCATAATTAACCGTGGATCCACCCCTCCGTGGACCCCTACCGAGACCCTGTCGGATCTAACCCATAGTGGTAAAAAGCAAGCTCGCGGATCCACCTCTCCGTGGACCCCTATCGAGACCCCGTCGGATATAACCCATAGTGAGCATACACACACACGTTACTCATGCAATACTAATATGCTAAGAATGTAATTTCATCAAAAATACTTACTAGAGATGGCCACCTATCCGACACTATTATCAAACTCTTCGAAACACAAACAACACAATTAACACGGAATACACGATTCCACAACATTAACAAGTGGGGGGTATCATTAAAACTTTCAACGTTCAAAATAACCAAATCAAAATCAACTCGCACGAATCACAGTCACGAGGATAAACCAACCATCATAAATCCAACATGTAAACTCTATTTGCAGGACACAACTCGTATAAGAAAATACTTGCCTCGAAACCACGACGCGGAGAATCGACCAAAGTAGGTTGGCACGAACCGACTACGAACTCGCCAACTCCACCGAACGACATCCCGCAACAATAAACTACGAACGACAACAATAACAACGAAAATGAATTCCAGAGTACGACCCAAAGCCGTTGAATTCAAGGAACAAACAACGAAAGTTCAAGGGTTTCCCCCAAAACGGCCAAGAACACGATTCGTCCCGTCAAAACACGAAAACGGAATTCCAAACCGAAACATGGATATACAATCCATAGGATATGTTTAACAACATCATTTAACAACAATCGATCCATCAAAAACGGATGGAAAACGAAATCAAGAATAAATCCCCCAAAAAGTCGATTCGAAGGAAATCAAGAAATATACCTTGATTCGACGAAGAACAATGGATTAAATGATGTTAAACACATGAATAATACTAAGATTAATCATACCCATCATGGATTAATCAACAATTTGGAACAAATCAGACAAAAACCCAAAAATCCCAAAATTTCCCAAAGATAGGGTTCTAAGAAATCAAACCTTGATTCGCTGGATCAAAGGATGATAACGGATGATTAATCAATGATATGAACTCAAGAACTTCACGGATTTGTTGTTTAACAACATGGCTTCGCCTCTTCCGAGCCCCCAGCCGCGGAGAGAAAAGAAAGGAAATGAAAAACGAGTGAAAATGCGACTGCTCTGTCACATTTATAGAAGTAGGCATTAGCGTGCGCTAAGCCCTCCGGATAGCGTGCGCTAACGGGCGGACTCGGCCGAGCACCTTCGGCCGGGGCCCGCGCAACCCGACACTGCTGACAAAACCTGCCGACTGAGACCTGCCCGCCCGACCCCGATAGCGTGCGCTGCGCGGACGCTAGCGCGCGCTAGCCAACCTGTCCAGAACCCTCTGGACGAAACTGCTCGGCAAGGTAACGTACGCTAGTCAGCCGGCAGCATGCGCTGCACATGCCGATTAGCGCGTGCCACGACCGACAGTAGCGTGCGCTACTTGCCTATCCTCCCCGAGTCCAGTACTCCAGTAACCCCTCTGCCCAGCGCGATAGCGTACGCTAGCCGGTCGGCAGCGTGCGCTACACCTGCCGAGCTAGCGTGCGCAGACTCCCGGCAGTAGCGTGCGCTATGACGGTTCCTGCCGCCTGCCGGCCGGCTGCCAGACTCCGATTACTGCCGCACTGTCGGCCAAAGGCTCGGCCATGATCCGACGACTCGATTTCCGAAAATGCACGGAACGAACACGATGAAATGCTCGCGGACAACTACATCGACCCGAAATGAAATACCATGCAACAATTAATCACACGCGACCAAGAAAAAAGGTCAAGACAACAATTACGAATGCGGATACCCACAACTTTGGATAAATTATAAAATGGCCCAAAACGCCCGAAAATCACGATACATGATCGAATAACCAAACCGAAGTTCACAACACGTGTAACAAAGTTAAACGGACTTACGGGAAACTCAAATGCTAGCCAACGAGATTCGCAAGAATCGAGCTCAAGTGCGGAAAAGTCGCCAAAAAGCACGGAACTCAACAAAATGGCACCGAAACGAACTCGGATGACAAAAAGTGAAGAATTAATCATTCTCGGAATGATGAAACGGTCTCAAGCGAGTCGTCAACGCAAACTTTCGCCAAAAAAAGAAAATTACCGGAAATCGAATTTGCGGATATTACATACTACCCTCCTTAAAAGAAGTTTCGTCCCGAAACTTAAAACAAGTGTTAGGAATACTTGTTAGATTTTGATGATATCATTAATATAAAATCAAATGTTTATTACTTGGCAAAAATGTAAGGAAGAACCAAATGAGTATCTTCCATAGGCCAAATATGTTAAGTATAAAACTTGGCAAAATGTAAAGAAGAACCAAATGAGTATCTTCTGTAGGCCAAAAATTAGTTAGGCTAAAATCGGCTAAGTACTGAGTACAGCTAAGTCCATCAGAGAGGATCAGTCGAGTCGAGTCAGAGTAGTTCTGGTCAACACAATTTATCAGAGAAGTTTGACCAGATCAGCACCAGGTACCTCGGACAAGTCGCTGATCGGATAAGTCACAAGCAGTGAACATCGAGAGGTCCAGATCAGAGATGTTAACCGCTCATCGGCTAGTCGAAGTCAGCCAAGTACTCCAAGTCCACGTCAGCATGCGTTGAAAAGTCAAGTATTACGGAAAGTCACATGCAACGTGAAGAGACAAATTGGAGTGATTCCCGCAAGAGATATGAATTAAAAAAGCTATCCAGACCCACCTTGAAGACTTTAATCGTTTTATAATCAAAAGATTCGGCGCATCACATGCGAGTCTTCTACAACGGAAGATAGATTAAAATAATGGGAATCCGGCCTTGCAATGTTCGAAAGATTAAACAAAGAAGTCTCCCTCCAACGGACGGATTTGTTCAAAAGATTTGCAACGGCTACAAGGAAAAAGCTCGGAGATCGTGACCTATATATATCCGAAGATTTGAAGGCGAGATCACGGTGCGAACATACTTTCAAGCGATCAAAGCATTCAAGCAATCAAAAAGCAATCTATAGCATCGTGAAAAGAGCGGTTTTAAAAGTTCATACTTAAAGAAGCTCTTAGTTGGAGAAGACAAAAACTCTTGTCTATAATCCCGAGTTCGGGGTACTTCATCAAGTTGAAGTTAGAGATCAGAAGGCATCCAAGGATCGAGGATCAAGAGGTGCAAGGCAACAGTGTGGTACAACAAAGACGGATTTCCACCGGTTGGAAGTCATTGTAGTTTTGTTTGAATCACGTAATATTTATCACTGGTTGAGAATTATAGTGAATTCATCTCCAACTGGTTTGGAGAAAAGTAGATTAGTAGAGGATTACCCCACCTCCGAGACCACTATAATCGCTGCGTTCTTTCTTGTTTTATTGCATCATACTTTAACTGCTGCATTCATTGTTAAGTGTTTTATTAGTTGCTTTCTATTCGTCATCAGCTGACTTCCGCATATATTAAAGAACAAACGACTCCAAGTCATTTGTTTACCTATCAGCTGAAGAAACTCACTCTTCGTGAAAAAGAGTTTAAGAGTTTCTACAAGTCTATTCACCCCCCCTCTAGACTTGTACCTGGACGACTTGTGACCTACAAGTGGTATCGGAGAGGTTGGTTAATTTGTTTCACGAACCAGATCTATACCAGATATATATCTTTACTCTCATTTTATAATGGAACACATGCATTCTAGACTCCCTGTGTTTTCAGTTGACGAGTATGATCTGTGGAAGATAAGGATGCATGCACACTTATCTTCTATCCATGATGACATGTGGTGCATCATCGAGGACGGTCCATTCATCTTTGAGAAGGACAACACAGCAGAGGAGATCGCAGCAGGGAAGCCAGAGAAGATTCCTAAGAAGAGGACAGAGCTGACTCCCGAAGAAAGAAAACTGGCCAATCTTGATAACCGGGCCAGAGATGTATTATATCAGACTCTTGACAAATCCACCATGGTCAAGATCAAGAACTGCAAGAATTCCAAGGAAATCTGGGACACATTAGCTTTAATGTGTGAAGGAACGGAGCTAATCAAAGAAAATAAATTGTCAATCGCCATTCAAAAGTTTGACAATTTCAAAATGAAGAACGGCGAATCCATAGATCAAGTGGACACAAGGTTCACTGAGATTATTAATGAGATCAACTCCCTCGGCAAAACCTATGGCAACTGGGAAATGGCACTGAAGGTTCTCAGATCTCTCAACCCTGAATGGAGCATGAAGGCCGTGGCCATGAGAGAGTCCAAGGACCTGAATAAGATAAAGATCCAAGAGCTGTTCTCTGATCTGAAGGCTTATGAGTTCGAGCTTCCAAGTTCATCCTCAACTGAGCCTGCAGAGAAGGGAATATCATTTGCGGCCGAGTCCCCTGCCAAGAGCCTATCTGATATAAAGCCTCCAAATCCATTATATTTTGAGGAATAAATGGCGTTTATAATGCAAAGGTTCAGCAACTTTAGAAAGAACTACTCCAAATACAAGAAAAATTATAAGGAGAATCCAACAAGGAACCGGAAAGGTGGAAGCTGGAAAGTAGAGTGCTACAATTGTCACAAGACAGGACACATCCAAATGGACTGTCCTGAGCTCAAGAAGGACGAAAGCAAGAAGGAGGTGGGCAGAAAAGAAGATAAAAGAAAGGCCCTCATCGGAGAAGACGAGGAGCATGTCGAATCAAGCAGCGGATTCTTTTCTGATGAAGATGAAGAGTATGACTGCCTGGTGGCAAACCTAGTTGATGAAGAGGTAACTTCTAAACCCACCGGTTTAAATAATAGCTAAGCCATGTCACAAGATATGGATCTGCACGAATCGGTAAATCAGTTATTTAAAGATTTTGAAACACTCAAATCCGCACACCAAACTGTATCAGCAGAGAAGACTCAGCTGCAAGATGAGAATAGGCAGCTGAAAAATAATTTCGAAAAACTCAGCCTAGAACTGAATAAGGTTGAGATAACTGCAGCTGACTTTAAAAACCAGGCTGATGTTAATACAGCTGAGATAAATCGACTAACCATTTTACTTAAAGAAAAATCAGCTGCACTTGCTCATGCCAAAGCTGAGTTTACTAAGCTGACACAGGTAAATAAGACTCAGGCGCAGGAAATAACCTCCCTGAAGGCGTCTTCAACCCTGGAAGAATTGTGTACCAATAAAATGCCACTATATTCCAAATCAGGCCTTGGATATGATCCTCACACTCCCTCTAGTTCTAAAAGAATGTTTATCAAGGGAGAAACAATTGTCTCGACTGTTGAGCCTACATATAAACCGATGTTTAAAAACAGGCAACACCCAAGTCACATGTCTAGGCTGCAGTCAGGCTACACAAGGCAGCCACCTAGACAGGCGACTAGGCAATTGCCCAGGCAAAAGCAGCAGCCCAGACAACATGCCCACTATTACCAACAACTCCCTAAAAATAGATTTCAAAATGGGAGGGGCAGATGGAAACCTCAAGGTTATTCCAATTTCCAAAATGAACAAGTGTGGAGACCTCAAAGATTCAATAAATAGTCTCAGCCAAGATTTAGAAATGGCCCACACTATCAAATTTTGAGGAATATCCAGTATACAATCCCAACAGGAGATTCAAACCTCGAACTTACACACCTTATGAGGGTTATAATAATAATAACAACTTTCACAATCCAAGGAGAAATCAATTCTCCAGGAAACCAGCTAACCCCAAAGGACCCACACAGATTTGGGTACCTAAATCTCTGCTTGTCTGATTGCAGAAAAGGTGGAAGGACTACAACCACATCTCCACAAGCTCAAATTTTGGAGGTGAAGAATGGTTTGTAGATTCTGGATGCTCGAGGCATATGACCGGGAACAAGAAGATGCTGTCCAAATACACCAAAGAAAGAGGTCCCGATGTAACCTTTGGAGATAGCTCTAGAGGACAAACAAAGGGCTTTGGAGAGCTGCACCGAGGAAATATTGTGATATCCAAAGTTCATTATGTCAAAGGGCTCAAGTACAACCTCCTGAGCATAAGCCAGTTCTGTGACGAAAAGAATCTAGTAGTCTTCACCATCTGGAAGTGTATGGTGATAGATATCTTATCTGGAGAAGTAAAGCTACAAGGTTTCATAAGGAGAGATGTCTATATGATTGATTGGAACACAGGAACACCTAACTCCTATTTTCTATCCAAGACAGTAGCTGAGAATGGATGACTGTGGCACAAAAGATTATGTCACCTGAACTTCAAATCCATCAACAAGATCAGTTCTCAGAGGCTGGTCAGAGGACTTCCAAATGAAGCATTCAAGAAGGAAGCGCTTTGTGATGCATGTCAGAAAGGAAAGCAGACCAGAGCATCGTTCAAGCCAGTCCAGCCTACAACTCTCACAACAAGGATCCTAGATCTACTCCACATGGATCTATTTGGTCCTATCAAGCCAAGGACTCTGAGCGGCCGAAAGCATGCACTTGTTATAGTAGATGATTATTCAAGGTACACTTGGATTATCTTCCTATATAAGAAAAGTGAAACCTTGACCAAGCTATTTGAGCTGCTGAGAAGGATCCAGAATGAGAAATCCCTATCCATAATCAAGATCAGATCAGATAGAGGAGGAGAGTTTCTCAATAAGGCGATAACTGATTACAGCGATCAGAATGGGATCCAGCATGAGCTCTCTGCAGCCAGGACTCCCCAGCAGAATGGCATTGCTGAAAGAAGAAACAAAACCCTGAAGGACGCAGCAAGGTCCATGATTGCAGAAGCGGACTCGCTTAAAAGGTTCGGGTCAAGGCATCAACACAGCCTGTCACACCCAGAACAGGAGTATGATAGTAGGGAGACATGGCAAAACTCCCTATGAGGTTTGGAATAATAGAACTCCTACTGTTTCTTACTTTCATGTTTTTGGTTGTAAGTGTTTCATCCACAACAACGGTAAAACACAACTAAATGCCTTTAATGCTAAAACTGATGACGGTCTCTTTATGGGATATTCACAAAGAAGCAAGACATATAGAGTTTTTAATAAAAGAACCTTAGTTGTGGAGGAAACACCCCATGTTGTTTTTGATGAATCTACCGTTGAGTACAGGAAGCAAGTTGAGCTAATTGAGAACAAGCTCAAGTCAGCAACCCTTGAAGAAGTCATTGTACATGACACTGGAATGGTGGACTCACTGCAGAATGGCTGAAGACCCAATCAGAGCCAAGACCCAATCGCAGATCGACAGATCACCAAATCTATCTGATCCAGTTGCCCCTGATGAAGACCCAGCTGTAGCTGATAAAGACTCACCTGCAGATCAGATCCAACCTGCAGATGACAAGACGGTAGCTGATCCATTGCAGGCACTGAACCCACCGATGCGAAATCACCAGAGCAATCCAACAGGGGAACAAACCCGGAAGAGGACGACATCCCTTAGTGGCTCAAAGATCACCCAATCCAAAGAAATCATCTAAAGTTGACTGATGGAGTTAAGACAAGACAGTCAACCCTACCAGCAGGAATGGCTATGTTCTCATGCTTTATGTCACAAATAGAACCTAAAACTACAGAACAAGCCCTCGAAGATTACTCTTGGATAAATGCCATGCAAGAGGAATTGGAGCAGATGGAAAGAAACAAAGTTTGGGAACTAACAGACAGATCTGACCACAAGAAAGTTATTGGCACCAAATGGGTGTACAAAAATAAGAGTGATGAAGACGGAGCTGTTGTTAGGAATAAGGCCAGACTTGTAGCAAAAGATTATGCACAGTGTGAAGGAATAGATTTTGATGAAACTTATGCACCTGTTGCAAGATTAGAGGCCATCAGACTATTCCTCGCATATGCTGCATTCAAGGATTTTGAAGTATATCAGATGGATGTAAAGAGTGCTTTTCTAAATGGAATCCTAGAAAAAGAAGTCTATGTAGAGCAACCCCCAGGTTTTGTCAAAGGAGACAAAGTCTATAAACTGTTAAAGGCTCTCTATGGACTTAAGCAAGCACCTAGAGCGTGGTATAAAACATTGTCTGTGTTTCTTCAGAAAAATGGTTTTTGCAAAGGGAAAGTGGACAAAACACTATTCAGAGTAGAGCACGAAGGCCACATATTAATAGTCCAGATATATGTGGATGACATCATATTTGGATCAACCAATCCAGAGCTATGCGAGAAATTCTCCAACCTCATGCAAGGAGAATTTGAGATGAGTATGATGGGAAAGATTAACTTCTTTCTCGGACTACAAGTTAAGCAGATGGAAAAAGGAATTTTCATCAACCAAGCTAAGTATACCAAAGACCTTATCAAGAGATATGGAATGGAATCAGCCAAGCCAGCAAGAATTCCTATGAGCACAAGTACTCATCTGGATGCAGACGAGGCAGGCATATCAGTGGACTCAACCCACTACAGAGGACTCATTGGATCTCTTTTGTACCTCACTGCAAGCAGGCCAGACATATCCTATGCCATAGGAGTTTGTGCACGATTCCAGTCCAAGCCGAAGCAATCACACCTAGATGCAGCCAAGAGGATAATAAAGTACCTTAAGTCTACAATCAATGTTGGACTATGGTATCCCAAGGATGATAATTTCGAGCTGTCAGGATACTCAAATGCATATTTCGCTGGATGCAAAATCAACAGGAAGAGCACTAGTGGAACGTGCCAACTCCTAGGAACCAGACTGATATCCTGGTTCAGCAAGAAGCCGGTTTCTAACTCTATCTCCACTACAGAGTCAGAATACCTAGATGCAGGTAGTTGTTGTGCACAGATTTTATGGATTAGACAGCAGCTAAGGGATTATAATATTATTGCCAATGAAGTTCCTATCTGGTGTGACAACAATAGTGCTATTGCAATAACCAACAATCCGGTTTTGCACTCAAGGACGAAGCACATTGATGTTAAGCACCACTTCATCAGAGACCATGTGCTTAACAAAAGGGTTAGAGTTGAAAGAGTCAGCACAGACTACCAGATAGCTGACATCTTTACCAAACCCTTGCCAGAAGAAAGATTTCTGGAGCTGAGCAGAGATCTTGGATTACTAGATTGGGAATCTAGTACTGAAGCAAGCTGAAGCATTTCAGAGGAAGGACGGACCCAGCTGAAGAATCAGATCCTAGCTGATGCAGGTAAGAAGACGAAGGACGGACAAAACAACCTAGCTGATCAGAATATCAGGCAAGAAGTCAACTCACCTGATGCAGAGCGGTCAACAGTCAACAAATCAGACCAGCTAAGTTTCTAAACCGACCTCTGAATATTTAATTATTATCTGCCATATTTATAATATTATTATATTAATTTTGGTTAACAAATGGCATTTAAATATATATTTTCGACACTACAAGTGGCATTTTTAATACACGCGTCAATCGCTTATTAAATCGACCTCCACGGTGGCCAATTAAAACCAACCGTCAAATTTTAAAATGGACCACCGATTCAAATTTGAAATTCAAAAGAATCTGAAAAGGCGTACCACCGTTTCAAATATATAATAAATTAATCCATACGTCTTTTCATCTTCTTTATAAGGAAAAAAAACCCTTTACTTTACCTTTTTACGCTTAAACCCTAGATTTTTCAGAGAAAAAATTCCTTGAACACCAAATACACTAAAATCTTTTGTTTGCAGAAATGGAATCATACTTCGAAGGCGTCAATCTGAAGGCGGTCAAGGACCAGATTATTTTCTCGCTGGTCGTCGATTTTGAAGGCTTATTGGAAGCTAACCTGGAGGATTACGATATGCTTAACCTAATCCGCGCGATGAAACTCAATGGGATCTACCCATTCCTAGACATCAATCCTCAACATATGTACAAGGAGGATGTTATCGCGTTCTATCGCGAAGCCTGTATAATTCAAGATGGAATTCGGAGCACAGTCGGTGGAAATCAGGTCGACATATCTCGAGAGTCGATCGATCTTGCTTCAGTATGAAGCACCGCGGCATAGCCGTCGAAGCACTCAAACAGTCTTCTACCGAAACCTGGAAGAAGATTAAGGTGGAAAATTTGCCCGAAAAGCTGAAACTCACTGCCAAGAGGAGTGAGATTAAGAGAGTTTATCATTTTGCGTTGGATATAACCAACAAAATAATCATGGGGATGGCCGGCAGTTATGATCAACTATCGTCGGCAAAATTTATGGTGCTGGGAGCACTAATTCATGATGAAGAAATTGACTGGGTAGATTACATATTCAGCCAACTCGTTCGAGAGGTCAACAAAGCCGAATGGCTTGTTGATGAGAAGAGATTTAAAACAAAGCTGGCGTTTGGAACGCAGCTGAGTTGGATGCTGGAAAAGACAGGCATGGCGAAAGGGAGTACTGACCCATTCCACCCCAACAAAAGACTTGATCATCTGGACCAAGAGACGCTGAGAAAATTGGGAGGCACAAGGAGAGCAGCCCAGATGCTGAAGGACCTACCTGACACAAGACCATACTCGAGATATTATTCGTCAGGAGAGTCGGACCGACCTGCAGCCGACATCCCAACTGCAGTCGAGTCAGACACCGAGTCCGACGACACTCCCATAGCAGTCCGATTTAAGAGAAGGGGACCAGCCCCTGAAGGACCTTCTATCATGCAGTCATCACCAGAACCCTCTCCCAAGAGGCCCAGGAGACTGCAGTTTAGTGAGGAAGAGCAGTCTGATCATCTTGCCAGCCCTACAGCCAGGTCACCAACTCATCTGGAAGACCAGCCTGCCCCAGGCACCCACGAGACTCAAATTGTGGCTGTACTCACCCCAGCCTACATCTCTGAGGAAGAAGAAGCAGGTCTAATAATTTCTATCCCTGAAGCCAACTATATCTTTAACCTCTTAGAAAATAATACTTTCAATCTATCCATCGAACAACTACAACTTGTTAAACCTCTAGCCTTAAAACAATCGTTCCTTGAAGTTTTTGAAGAATGGAAATTTTTAAAATCCCTATCATTTGTCAAACTTCAATCTTTTATTGACACTTGTGGTTGGGACTATCCCCAAGCCATGGAGGATGTGCTGATAGATTTTTGTAAAACATTAGACACAATTTTGATCCTTCAGGAGGACTGGTTCATGTCCAATTTTAAAACCAACATGAACCAGTTCATCCACTGCATTATGCTTAGTATTTTTGATGGATCTTATGAGAAAGTTGTTGAGGAGGTAGTTGAAAAGGAAATTAGGATTGAGGAGGTAGATGGAGAAGAAAATAAAGAAGTTGTTGTTTTGGACGATGAAGAAGAAGAGCAGGAGGAGAGCAGAGAAGAAGAAAAGATCTTAGTTGAAAATCAACTTGAGGAAGTGGAGAAGACAGAAGAGTTGAATGAAGAAGAAGAAGAAGAAGAAGAAGAAGGAGGAGAAGTAGAACAAGATGAAGGAGAGAAGAAGGATGATGATGATGAAAAGGAGAATGATGATGAAGGAGAAAAAGATGGGAAGGATGATGACAATAATGATGATGATGATAATGATGATGATGATGGAGGAGATGAAGGAGCTGAAAAAGAAAATGAAGAAGAAAAGGAGAAGGAACAGGAGAAAGAGGAAGAGAAGGCAGAAGAAGAAAAGGAGCCGGAGCCAGAGCCGACACAAGAAGCTGCAGATAGATCGTGGTACTGCCCGTACACCACCCTAGACGCGGAGTTAGCCGAGACTCGGATCGGGGACCCCAGAGAAGACCCCATCTGGAGTACCAGCTGCAGACAGAAGCTTGCAGTCCAGTGGTTCAATTGCAGAAGGCTCAGGAGAGCACTCTCCACCAGCTCAGATATCACCTGCCGTGACTGAGCTGATCAGGCAGATAGTGAAAGATACAATTGGAGAGCTGCTGGCATCTCAGGTCACTCCTGACCTTCAATCCATCAATGCAAAGATCGACACTTTGCTGCAGAGAGAAGTTCCTCGGCCTCCTCCCCATACCAACAACAGAATGCCATTTGGCATGTCTAATTGGATGAGGAGAATAGAGCAGCTATTGACTACCCTAGTTGATGCTGGCAAAAAGGGGGAAGATAGAGTTCAGGGGGAAGGAAGTAATCAAGGAGAGATAAGGGCAGAGCTAAGAACAAAAAAGAGGCAAGATATGCTTCAAATTGAAGGACCATCAAGCCTGAAATGGAAGGGAAGATCAGATCCAGAACAGGCTGACCAGCCTGAAGGCAAGAAAAGGAGGACTAGAGGAGGTCTTGAGCCTACTCTAGAGTGGGAAGGAAAGGAGTTGTGGTTTGTGGAGGATTTTGTTCCATATGAAGCTCTGGAAATGTGGGGATCTGCAAGAAAGAAGTTTATCAGAGACTACTACATCTGGGAAATACTCCAGGATGATAATCTCTCCCCATAGCAAATCTTCATAAATTTCATGGAGGCAGCCCATCCGCAACTCTGGGCTATTCTGAAGAAACATGCTCGGAAACAAAATGCCTATCCCAGGATTCCCGTATTCACTGCCAAAGATCCTCCTACTATGGAAAGAGGAGGTGCGTTGGATGAACTTACGCTACAAAGGAAAATCAAGAAGCTATGTCTTGAGAACAAATTTTCATCCCAAGAAGAGCAAGCCTTCGCAGCCCTTGTCGTGAAAAGGAAGTATGGTCTTGCCCCAGTCAAAACAAGACCAATTGGAGCTAAACCCTTCAGACTCAAACAAATTCTATTCAAGAGGCAGAGGAAGAGGCAGATGACTCTTACTTATTTTTACTTGTAATGATTTATGTACTTAAAATTTTCTTGTAAAATTCAGACATGTACTTGTAAAATTAATTTTATAACAGTCTTTTTGAATGACAATTCCCAGTTGTCTCAAAAACTAGACTGACTTTAGTTTGTGTCTTGCACTTAAGTGCAGACTTAATCATTTGATTACTTGGTTAAAGTTTTGCCATCATCAAAATAGGGGGAATTTTTTAGGAATACTTGTTAGATTTTGATGATGTCATTAATATAAAATCAAATGTTTATTACTTGGCAAAAATGTAAGGAAGAACCAAATGAGTATCTTCCATAGGCCAAATATGTTAAGTATAAAACTTGGTAAAATGTAAAGAAGAACCAAATGAGTATCTTCTGTAGGCCAAAAATTAGTTAGGCTAAAATCGGCTAAGTACTGAGTACAACTAAGTCCATCAGAGAGGATCAGTCGAGTCGAGTCAGAGTAGTTCTGGTCAACACAATTTATCAGAGAAGTTTGACCAGACTGCAGCCAAGGTACCTCAGACAAGTCACCTGATCAGATAAGTCACAAACAAAGGCACATCGAGAGGTCCAGATCGCAGAGATGTTAACCGCTCATCGGCTAGTCAAGTCAGCCAAGTACTCCAAGTCCACGTCAGCATGCGTTGAAAAGTCAAGTATTACGGAAAGTCACATGCAACGTGAAGAGACAAATTGGAGTGATTCCCGCAAGAGATATGAATTAAAAAAGCTATCCAGACCCACCTTGAAGACTTTAATCGTTTTATAATCAAAAGATTCGGCGCATCACATGCAGAGTCTTCACAACGGTCGGAAGATAGATTAAAATAATGGGAATCCAGCCTTGCAATGTTCAGAAAGATTAAACAAAGAAGTCTCCCTCCAACGGACGGATTTGTTCAAAAAATTTGCAACGGCTACAAGGAAAAAGCTCAGAGATCGTGACCTATATATATCCGAAGATTTGAAGCTGAGCAACATGCGAACATACTTTCAAGCGATCAAAGCATTCAAGCAATCAAAAAGCAATCTATAGCATCGTGAAAAGAGCGGTTTTAAAAGTTCATACTTAAAGAAGCTCTTAGTTGGAGAAGACAAAAACTCTTGTCTATAATCCTGAGTTTGGGGTACTTCACTGGTTGAAGTTAGAGACTGTAAAGGCATCCAAGGATCGAGGATCAAGAGGTGCAAGCCAGTCAAGTGTGGTACAACAGCACGGATTTCCACTGGTTGGAAGCTGTTGTAGTTTTGTTTGAATCACTGTAATATTTATCACTGGTTGAGAATTATAGTGAATTCATCTCCAACTGGTTAGGAGAAAAGTAGATTAGTAGAGGATTACCCCACCTCTGAGACCACTATAATCGCCTGCGTTCTTTACTGTTTTATTGCATCATACTTTAACTGCTGCATTCATTGTTAAGTGTTTCATTAGTTGCTTTCTATTCGTCATCAGCTGACTTCCGCATATATTAAAGAACAAACGACTCTAAGTCATTTGTTTACCTATCAGCTGAAGAAACTCACTCTTCGTGAAAAATAGTTTCAGAGTTTCTACAAGTCTATTCACCCCCCTCTAGACTTGTACCTGGACGACTTGTGACCTACAACAAGTAGGGAGAAGCAATATCCCGCCAGGAAAACTCAACGAGATACACAAGAAATGCGTAACTTACGCCCAACGGCGAAACGTTACAAGCAACATAAAATAATATACGGCGTGAAAACACGCTCCACGACGACCAACACAACGTCGCCGTTAGGGATATAATAAAACCAACAAGTGACAAGCGTCATCAAACAGATAATACAGTCAAGTCAATTATCCGAACAATCACGAAACACTAAGCCCCTATTACAAGAAACTCGCACAGTCGAGAAAACATCAATTAAACACAAAACGGTCCACAAGGGCAATCACAAACAATTTGGACTACGCCGAAATCCTCAAAACCACAATAGGCATCTATGTGTATTTTCGGAGCAGAGACGCAACCTCTATCCCCCAAATCTCTCAGTTACCATCTCGCATTGCACGGCTCGGTGACCCATCTGGCCACATCCGAAACGACAAACTAACGGTGAACGACGATTCTTCGCGGTACGAGTTCAGGCAACAACAGTCAGACAACCCCGATCGAACAACAACGATTGATCAACAACGACGGAACAACGATAGAACAACAACGATCGAACAACAACGATCAGATAACAACGATCGAACAACAACGATCGAAAAATAACTCCGAAGTTCACAATTCAACTCAAGACATTAAAAGGGCTGGTAGAAATTGGAAGTTGTTACTTTCGAACAAGGTTCACAAGAATCGAACCGAACTCATAAAAGTCACAACGATAAACAGATCGATCCGAAACAAGGTCACAACCCATTCGAACAATGAAACCGAAATACAGAACAAGTTCAGAAGGTATCAACGAACCCGAGCAAGTCGATAGAATTGAGAGAGAGAAAATGCGGAAGTAAAAAATGATACGGGCATTACATTCGACCTCTTATAAAAGAAATGTCGTTCCCGCAACTCACAACAACGGGAGTAAGGTGACAACACAAAAAGCAAACGACAGAAACATCTCCTATGGGCCTCTCAGAGCCGATCCTCATATCTGTATTGAAGTTCGCGCCCCGAAAGACTCGGAACCCAACTCGCAAAACTGGATCCTGTGTCTCTCGGGTCCACACTTGAAAAGCGTTACTGACGAGAAGGACAATTTGCACGTACATGCCCCCAGCACAATAAGTTTGAAACACCTCGGCTCGGCATACCGAAAATACAACTGCTAGGTACAATGGAATATATATAACATCGCAAAACAACAAACCAGAGATGCCAACTCAGCACAACAGAAAATCATAACACGCAACACATACGATGATTATTATCACAAGGCAACACACCTATCAACATCACAGCAACGACGGCACCGTTCGGCGATCTTAACGGCCCGAAGGATAACCAGCACATAATCACAAAACATCATGAACAATCACACGTTTACACAAACGTACAAACCCAAGCTTTAACAGCTCGCACATGTGCGATAGCACACAATTCACCACAAAATGACAACATTACAGATCAACATCACACCTCTCACCGAGGGCTAATACAACAATTGCGTGGCAAACAACTCATCGCTCACACCACCAATTCAATCACAACTCGGGGGTTAACACCCTAACGAAAGTGCGAACATTATACGTACATCCCCGTACCGTAAACAGGAACGATAGGTTTTGAAAACGAAAACTACCTTTGAAAAAAAATGATTTTAGAAACACTAGTTGATCTTGAGTATCACCTTTCAAAAAGTTGAACATACATCATTGTCGACACATTGAAAACCATCATGCGTTTGGTAAAAATGAGGACATTTTCTTTTAGCGAAAGACTTTCAGAAATATTCGACCCTCGGGTCTAAGGAAGCATTTCCAAAATTACTGGAATAATAAAAATTATATTTTGGTCCTCAAGGTAGAAGAATTTGAAACAGATAGTTGCGCTAGTAGGCGCCTCGAAAATACAATCCGTTTAAAAGTATGTCTCGAATTTTATTTTCTAAGATACTCAAGGTTTTCGAAAATCTATTAGGCTAGAATGCCTAAAAACTCACACGTATCGACATTCACTTACATACATCACAATACACGCATCAACTCATTCAAAACCAAGACAACACCTGTCTTTAACCGGAAACAACAGTCGAATATCACAGTCAAAGGGACATAAATAACGACAACACTCCTCATATAAACGAAATATGGGAGTCACATAAGCGCATCATGAAATCAAGATACTGTATAAAGATTCCATCACTTAACGCATAATCATACCAGTATCTCACATCAGACGAGGCACAATCACAAAGAAGGGAGACTTACATCCACATGTCGCACGAAGATGATGATCGCTCCACGATACTAATCACGACCAACAGACTCAGATGACGCGTCGCGACACGACTCAGTCAGACAAAATCCGACGAGACAAAACTCAACAAACACCACTGACCCGACAGCCTAAGTTTCCACAACCTAAGCTCCGATACCACTTATGTAACACCCCTAATCCGCTCAGGGATATTACACGCCGTAGAACCTTTCCTCAAGGATCTACCAGGCTCGTAACAACATTAAACATCTCGACAATGCCTTTAACGCTAAAATGACTCAGTAGACCGATTTGGTCTTTCAATAAATACATACAACTCAATCACAATACATGCCAACGCAGGGGTCGAGTACAACACACTCCCATACAACGGGGAAAGAATACTGCAGCGGAAAATAAAATACAACTAAACCAATACGACATCAACGGGTCCTCATGTGATTAGTATCGTTCATCTTTCATCATCCTTCATGCCGACCCTGTGCTATGCTCCAAAACGTGAATGCAATACAGACATCCACCCCCCGAATACTCGGGGGTTAGCAAAACTCCACTGTTTTGCTAGTACAAGTATGATATCATACGAAATGTAACAAACAAATAGAAATCGCGAGTCGGATACGAAAAATAATTATAAAAGACTTCCCAAGAAGTTTTATTAATTAGAAACCATCAAAGAAGTATTTGAAAATAGATTCCTCATCTCAGGGATTTTAAAAATAGAAACTATGCTAGACCTCAAGTCCTTAGTTGAAAATATCCATTTCAGAATGAATGGGTCTCGACCCAAAATCACTTTCCATAAAACGACGTTTACAAACCGTTGGGATCTCATCCCAAATCTCATCAGATCACAGTACACGAGAATAATATCAAGGTTCGTTTTCCAACAACAAAATCCACAACCCGTTTAAACACAGACGACAAATACTCTAGTGCCATCCTAGCCAAGTAAACCAAACGAACAATTTACCTCTTACACACTTAGTCGATGCATGCAATCATGAAAACCGTTCAAAAGCACTCATTTCCGGAAATGCCATAATCAAATCACATTTGTGAAATACACCACAATTAACTGTGGATCCACCCCTCCGTAGACCCCTACCGAGACTCTGTCGGATCTAACCCATAGTGGTTAAAAGCAAGTTCGCGGATCCACCCCTCTGTGGACCCCTACCGAGATCCCGTCGGATCTAACCCATAGTGAGCATACACACACACACGTTACTCATGCAATACTAATATGCTAAGAATATAAGTTCATCAAGAATACTTACTAGAAATGGCCACCTATCCGACACTATTATCAAACTCTTCGAAACACAAACAACACAATTAACACGGAATACACGATTCCACAACATTAACAAGTGGGGGGTATCATTAAAACTTTCAACGTTCAAAATAATCAAATCAAAATCAACTCGCACGAATCACAGTCACGAGGATAAACCAACCATCGTAAATCCAACATGTAAATTCTATTTGCAGGACACAAGTCATATAAGAAAATACTTGCCTCGAAACCACGACGCGGAGAATCGACCGAAGTAGGTTGGCACGAACCGACTACGAACTCGCCGACTCTACCGAATGACATACCACAACAATAAACTACGAACGACAACAATAACAATGAAAATGAATTCCAGAGTACGACCCAAAGCCGCTGAATTCAAGGAACAAACGACGAAAGTTCAAGGGTTTCCCCCAAAACGGCCAAGAATACGATTCGTCCCGTCAAAACACGAAAACGGAATTCCAAACCGAAACATGGATATACAATCCATAGGATATGTTTAACAACATCATTTAACAATAATCGATCCATCAAAAATGGATGGCAAAACGAAATCAAGAACAAATCCCCCAAAAAGTCGATTCGAAGGAAATCAAGAAATATACATTGATTCCACGAAGAACAATGGATTAAATAATGTTAAACACATGAATAATACTAATATTAATCATACCCATCATGGATTAATCAACAATTTGGAACGAATCGGACGAAAACCCAAAACCCCCAAAATTTCCCAAAGATAGGGTTCTAAGATATCAAACCTTGATTCGCTGGATCAAAGGATGATAACGGATGATTAATTAATGATATGAACTCAAGAACTTCATGGATTTGTTGTTTAACAACATGGCTTCGCCTCCTCCGAAACCCCAGCCGCGGAGAGAAAAGAAAGGAAATGAAAAACAAGTGAAAATGAGATTGCTCTGTCATATTTATAGAAATAGGCATTAGCGTGCGCTAACGGGCGGCCTCGGCCGAGCACCTTCGTCCGGGGCCCGCGCAACCCGATACTGCTGACAAAACCTGCCGACTGAGACCTGCCCGCCCGACTTCGAGGCGTCGGCTGCGCTGGCGCTAGCGCGCAGCCAACCCGTCCGTAACCCTCGACGAAATCGCTTCGGCCAGGTAACGCATGCTAGTCGGTCGGAAGCGTGCGCTACACATGCCGCGCGCCACGACTGACAGTAGCGTGCGCTACCTGCCGATCCTCCCCGAGTCCAGTACTCCAGTAACCCCTCTGCCCAGCCCGATAGCGTACGCTAGCCGGTCGGCAGCGTGCGCTACACCTGCCGAGCTAGCGTGCGCAGACTCCTGGCAGTAGCGTGCGCTACGCCGGTTCCTGCCGCGCCTGCCCGGCCAGTGCCCAGCACTTCCGACAGTGCCTGCCGCACCTGTCCGGCCATTGCTCAGCCGTCATGATCCGACGACTAAATTTCCGAAAACGCACGGAACGAACACAATGAAATGCTCGCGGACAACTACATCGACCCGAAATGAAATACCATGCAACAATTAATCGCACATGACCAAGAAAAAGGGTCAAGACAACAATTACGAATGCGGATACCCACAACTTTGGGTAAATTACAAAATAGCCCAAAACGCCCGAAAATCACGATACGTGATCGAGTAACCAAATCGAAGTTCACAACACGTGTAACAAAGTTAAACGGACTTACGGGAAACTCGAAACAGCAGTTTCGAACGAGATTCGCAAGAATCGAACTCAAGTGCGGAAAAGTCGCCAAAAAACATGGAACTCAACAAAACGGCACCGAAACGAACTTGGATGATAAAAAGTGCAGAATTAATCATTCTCAAAATGATGAAACGGTCCCAAGCGAGTCGTCAACACGGACTTTCACCAAAAAATAAAATTACCGAAAATCGAATTTGCGGATATTACACCTTCACAAGACTTGGAGTTTCTTCCGATACAGAAATGTGTTCCACACTCCAGACGAACATAGTACTAGTTTTCCCTTTGTTGGAAATGAGTTGTATCCTAAGCCACTTTTATCATGAGCATGTTGCCCAGTGCTTAGAATTTCTTCCATTCTTTTAGATGATTTCTCGAAAGATTTCAGAATGGTCTCAAGTTTGCCTTCTCACTTTTCGAGAGTATTAAATTTTGCTTGAAGTAGAACAAAATCATTTCTCTTGCTTCCATTTTGAGACTTAGTCTCACTTAGTTCATGAGCAAGTTGATGATTGTTCTCCACGATTTTTTCATGCTCGACATTGCTGTTTTCACAATTAATTGACATATTTTCATAGTTTATCTTCAGCAATTCGTTTTATTCTTTCAGCTCTATGTCGGAAAGTTGAAGTTGAATGATTTCATTTTTCAAAGTCTCGTGTGCTTTTTGAATATTCTTAAATTCATTCATCATGTTTTCGAAAGTATGCGATGCATTTACTGGAATAATTGAGGTTGAGCTTACCTCATCATCGCTATCTTCTTCTTCCGGAATGTCGTTTGCCATAAAGCACATATATGCCTTATCTTCGAATTCATCGTCAGATGAGTCACTGTCAGTGACTACCTGAAGATATTCTTCGGATTTGGATGGTGTGGGGAAGGCTTCTGATTCTCCTATCAGTGCCTTGAGCTTTCTTTTCCAAGCACATCTTTGTTCATCCCTCTCTTGTTGTTCGGCTTCCGGCAACCTTTAAACTTTAGGATGAGGACATTTGTTTGCATAATGTCCTGGTTTCCTGCAATTATAGCATAGGTTAGCGTCGCCAGAGGAGGTTTCAGTACTTACCTTGTGAACAGACTTGGGCCGGTAGGGAGTCTTTCCAGACTGCTTGATGAACTTTTTGAACTTGTGCATGAGGAGTGCCATTTCGTCTTGCGACAGGATGTCGTCGTCGTTGTCAGCATTCTTGTAATTTGGCTTTGATGGGCTGGGCATGCTGTGTCGACGGTTGGATACAGCAGCTAAGGTTGTAGTCCTAGCGGGAGATTCTTCATCTTTCTCTCTCCTGTCTATATCGTACTCAAATGCTTTGAGGTCAGAAAAGAGATCAAAAGTAGATATTTCACTAAGATTACACGACAGACGCATAGCCGTGGTCTTAATGTCCCATCGGGCAGGGAGAGATCTGAAAATCTTTAGGTTTTTCTCCCTTTGAGTATAAATTTTGCCCAAAGCTTCAAGTTCACCAACAATTCCAGTGAATCTGAGGTCAAGCTCCTCAAGTGTTTCAGTTGGTTTCATTTCAAAAGATTCAAATTGCTGAGTTAATTTTGAAATCTTGTTTTCTTTTGAGAGCTCAGTTCCCTCACAAATCAACTTGAGTTTATCCCAAATATCCTTGGCTGATTTACAGATCTTTACCTTAGAGAATGTGCCTTTGTCAAGGGTGACAAACAGCGCATTCTTCGCAACATTGTTGAGGTTGGCGCGCTTTCTTTCATCAGAACTCCATTGTCCGCGCTCTTTTTCAAGCATCTCAGCACGAGCTTGACCTTCAATCCTAGGGGCCGGATTTACCTTAATAATTTTGATGGGGCCATCCTATATTACAAAGATCATCTCTTCGTGTATTGCTGCAAGATGAGCCTCCATCCTGATTCTCCAATCATCAAACTCATTAATAGAGAACATAGGAACTTTGTTGATCATTGATGTATCCATATGAGAATGTGGGAATGAAAAAGACTGTTTTATAAGAATAAGTGATTTTGGATCTGATTCGGTTAAAAATACGACTAATTCTTTTTAGAATCAACCGCTCCGATACCACTTGTTGGCCACTAAGTATACATAATACAGCTTGGAAAGTGTTTGAAACAACAGGTTGTACGGTTTTCAAATCTGAGTGCGTAGCGGAAGTCTTTAATACAGTAAGTTGCTGAGGATACAGCAACTAGGTGTGCAGTGTATACTTAAATAATCACAATTAATAAAACAATCAAGGCAGGAGGTAAATAACACAATATTTAAAGTGGTTCGATGTAAACCCCTCTACGTCCACTGGTCCTCCACACAGGAGTAAAAAGTTTATTATAATTACTGCGTACACAACTACGTAATTATAACCAAACCTAACCAATATATAATTCACACAGATTGATATAAAGATCTTAGCTTTCAACCGTTCACACAAATTGGTTTGAGCTAACATGTGACTGGCTTTTTCACACACAGTTATGAAGCTTCGTCTTATTCAATGCAAGTCCGTCACATACAGTTCGGGAATAGCAAGGTTTCTCAGTCCACACAAGGCTGATGGGTTTGTTCAAGGGTTAGAACAATATTTGAACAACAGCTTTGACTGATGCGTTGTTCACGGTTTGAGCACTGTATATCTCTTCTATCAGAATAGCAGAAAGCTTTGGGAGATATGTTTTGCTACGAATATTCGTGTAAGCAATTGTTGGTTTGTAAGTCGTGTGTATTCTCTGTATGTGATCTTCAAATTCTAGAGATATATATATATAGCCTCTGAAATATATCCGTTGAAATAGATCCGTTGGGCAAGATTCTGTGACAACTTGATAGTTGACTTGAATAGACTGAGATCCAGATATTGCGGGATTTAAATATCTTCTGATGACTTACAGTATTTAAATACTTTATCCTTTAGTATTTAAATACTTCTTTATCAAACGGGACTTAACTTCTAGCGAATACTGAAGATTCCTTCTTGTCCTGTTTGAGGGCTATATGGAAGGATTGTTGTATTGATGTTTCGATACAGCTTCCATACTTAGCTTTGCGGTACTCTTTACTGTATGATAGATTTACTGTATGGTGGGACTACGAGAAGTCTTCGATACAGTTATTAGCGGTATGCAGGATTTGGCATATTATCAAAACATTCTGACAACACGATCGATACAGGGATTGTTTATCCCAATAGTTTCGATACTGGGTATTTGTTATCCCAACAAGCTTGCTAGTTTAGCTATATGAGTCGAGCCTTGACTCGAGCCGAGCTCTAGAACAGCTCTAAAAGTTGGTAATGTTTGCAAATAAAAACCAAATAGATGACTATACAAAAACTACGTGTACTTACCCCAAACCTCAATGCCCAAGGGTAAGTTTTGCAATTATCTCATAAATCAAAGTTGAATAAGGTAAAAGATTGGTGAAAAAGTTCTAGTAGTGCTTTATTTGTATGAAACCCAACCTAGAGACGAAATCAGGAAACTTTTATTTATTTATTTATTTATTTATTTATTTATTTATTTATTTATTTATTTATTTATTTATTTATTTTTAAGCTGTCGCAAGCACTCCCTTAAT
Organism: Orobanche coerulescens; assembly: GCA_033398695.1. Classification (NCBI taxonomy): domain Eukaryota; kingdom Viridiplantae; phylum Streptophyta; class Magnoliopsida; order Lamiales; family Orobanchaceae; genus Orobanche; species Orobanche coerulescens. Next base: position 38,871,904 of record CM065809.1, on the reverse strand, counting down.
ACCATATACCTCACTCTTATGTGAAAAAGAAGGAATCTTTACGAAATTAGAGCAACAAAACCTATTTCTATTCGACACTTTTCGTGTTGGCTTACTATTTTGCTTTTTTTCTTTGCAGCTACACATTGTTCCAAATTTTCGACGACTTGGTACTTCTTGCAAAAGGAGGTTTTACCGTCTATCATGGGCCCATAAGAAAGGTCGAAGAATACTTTTCCGGACTTGGTATCGTTGTCCCGAGTCTTGTTAACCCTCCATTTTACTTTATTGACATTTTGGAGGGAATGGTTAAGATGAGTTCAACCTCGGTTGTGAGTTACACCGAACTTCCTGTTAGGGTTTAGTTACATCGGGTCGTGCCACGTCTGCAATTTTCCTTTTAGGGTTTAGATTTTTATGTTAGGGTTTAGTTTTTATATAGTAGGGTTTAATAATTTTTGGTAGGATTTTTATTAACTTCCTTATATATTCTAATGCCACGACTTCTGTGGGCACATTAAGCATGCCCACGGTGGGACTGTAGCATTACTCCAAAAAGAAAACAAAACAAGATGGGAAATGTTTGTATTTAATTAATTAAGTCTGATACCATTTGTAAAGGTATCCAAACAATTAAGATCTACTAATTTATTTTTAGACATTAACATATCAATACGTAGCTGCTGAATTAATTCAAATTATTTTATATTTTATTATAATGTAACAGAAAATACCAACCCATGAGATAAAAAGTGAAAGATCTTCCATATCTACCATGATTAGGTTAATGCTTTTAATGGGAAAACAATAATTCTACCTAGGACATTTAAACATGGTGGTGGGAGGGAGTGATCTTTAATATCTTTTCATTATAATATTATCACTTTATAATGTTTGAGTGGAAAAGTTATGCCATCTCCAATTGTATAGGTTAATACAGAGAATTTTTCTACTTAGACATTATAAAATATTTATTTTAATTACATGTCAGCATCTTGAAGGATCTATAATACTCTTATAAGGTAGAATTCTCTTCCAACTGAAGACCTAAATTCCATAATCATTTCTATCAAGAGAAAATAAGTCACGCATTTAGAGCCAGGACCAACAATATTAGGTACAAATTTTAATATAATTAAGGTGAAATTTAAAATTAAAAAAAAGGAGAATTTACTTTTCTTTGGAAAAAGAAAAACGTTAATTTTTATATATACAAAAAAATAAAAATAGGTTGATTTAGTTTTTTTATGAGAATATATAATATTAAGAGTTCATAACATCAATCACTATTTACCGTCGAATAAATCATGAATTTCCATACATTATCTTAGTTTTTGATCTAACTTAATTTGACTAACGCATAAAGTTTTTTGAAGAGAAATATCTTCAAACACAAGGATTAATTTATATAAAGTGAAAATATGAAAACTCGACAAGTTTTAATAAGAATATTTCTTTTATCAAAAAAATGGTTAATTGTCTTTATGTATTAACCCTTCTTTCCTTAGAATTTGGAAATAGGACATGAGAGAATATGATACTATCTAAATGTCCATCCAATAATGAAAAATAATTAATATATTTAATTATGTTAAAAATAAATGAGATATGCTCATGTAAAGCCAATTTTGGACTATATATATATATATATTCTAAACCCATAATATATAAATTAACAATCGACTAATTATATATAGTTGAAAGGTCATTGCTAAATTACTTAAGCACTAAACTTACTATTTTACTATGGAAAGTGATTATAATAAAAGATGAATCCATTTCTCTTCATGATGCAAAAGTGAAGGAAAGTAACTATATAGGTGTGCTTGTTTGTAGATAATGTTAATATATACAATTCCGTACTCTTTTTGTCTTACAAATTTAGTCTCAATTGATGATCGGATAAAATTGTTAAGAAAACGAATTGTTAACAATAAAATTAAAAGGTAAAGTCATTTTTAGGGGCATTTTGTCAAATTCAAAGAAGAAAAGCGAAATTATGGATAAAAATATTCTTTGATATGTCTGTAGAGGTAGAAATCTACAATTACAGTTGTCCGGATGATTCGGTCGATCCGGTCGATTAGGGCACTAGCAACCTGTAACCAACACAACACAAAGAGACATTAGATCCCTAAGGAACACCGGTAGGGTGTCAGCCGTAGGGCCTCCGACACTCAAGTTAGTGCGGTGAATAAGTAAATCGTATGTAAAGCAGTAAATAAAGAATAATTCGTAAGCAAATAGAGATCGCGGGCGATTCAGAGCGTTCGGAGGGTGGAGATTGTGTTAGAGAGTTCGAGGTGGTAACGACCGACGGCGGAGGCAGCTTGTTCGGCCAACTCCAACGGCGGCGGACGTAGGGTTTAGTGCCGAGAGTGCGATGAGTCCTAGAGAGCAGTTTAGAGCGTAGTGGAGAGTGTGAGATTGAATGTCCCTGACTTGGCTTAGACGGCCGATATATATAGGACAACCTGCCCTCTAGGGTTTCCCTCTCACTCGGTCGTATCGGTCGCTTCCACCCGTTACGTCCATTCCGGATTCGTAGGAAGAGATATCTTCCTTTGACTTGGTCTTTGGCTAACACGGTTAGTCATACATTTTGATCGTATTGACTGTAATGACTGTTGAGGCTGACACCTTGATCTGGATAGGTACTTTGTGGCCCCGATTGTAAATTTGGGCTTATTGCCTTTGTTGATGGGCCGTTTTGACCGTCTAGTCCGACGGATCGGACTTGTGGGCCGGGTTAATTGGGCTTACGAATTTTGTCCACTACAGTTTGTCCCCCACTCTCTATTTAAATTTAATTTAATTAGAGAGTATGGTTAGTGCGTCGATCCATTCTATCGACGAGCCCCAAAATTTATACACATAGTAGTATATAACACATGGAGCAGATAACTATGAGCCCACATTGATATATCAAAGAAAGGTTCACTTGAACACTTGGTAAATTTTTTAAGGCATTACCTACCAACAATGATGGGCATAATAATCTCACAGATTTAAGCTTATGAAGCTTAACTAAGAAAGGAAAATTAATTTACTTTGGTGGACCTTAATTAACGCAGGTATAAAGAAGTGGATTAGTGGGTCCACCTCATTTCCATAAATGAGAGGAGGAAAAAGCATCTATTTTTTACCGGGAGTGGTTAAATAAACACCCTTATTTACTAGAAAAATACCTTTTACTAAAAAACACCCCTTAATCAAACGTAATCAATAAATAATGATTAAAAACCCTTTAGTCAAATGTCATTATTATACTAGTAATAAAGTAATGATTACTATTTTACTTTTTATTAATAAATATTAATTAATATATATTACTATATTATTTAATGATTAAATATTAATGTAAATAATTACGTATTTATGTCATTTTTTTAATCGAAGGCAACATATAAGTGAATGTAAATATATATAAGCTTAGTTCTACATATTTTTGAAAAATGAAGTAGGGTATTAAATAGTAGTGGTATTAATATAATGGAGTGATTGAGACAGTTTAACTGTTTTGTTGAACATCCTAATTCCTGAGCTCTAGTTTATCCACTCCTATAAAAAAAGCCTCCTTTTCAACGCAAACGCACTCCCTTTCTCTTACTAAGCTAGGTGACGAAAAAGAGTTTGTTTTTGAAAAAGAATTTGGTGGAAGAAGTGTGGTGTGGTTTGTCGAGACATTCATTTCTTTCATTTAATACACACTACACAGTAAGCATCTTTCTCTGTCCTCTTCTTGAAAGAGAGAAACAGTGGTCATTTTGCTTAGACAAGAGAGAAGAAGTTCTAGACTTCCCATTCTCTTTAGAAATCCCTTTTTCACATTCCCTTGCAATCCAACCATTCTCTCCTTCTAATTCTGATAGGTAGAATGTCTCTTTCAACCTCTTCTCTTTTAGTAGAAGCGGTTCTTTTCAAGTATTGACACACACACACACACATACACACACACCTTTTGTAGTCATTTGTCCTCCCTTCTTCCCCAAGCTAAAATCTAGTTCTGGACTATGCTTTATTTTCCAATGTTTTTTTAGTAATTGTATAAAAAAAATATAGTGATTTGGTTTCTAAATCTCGTATGTGTAACACCCCCAATCCGCTCAGGGATATTACACGCCGTAGAACCTTTCCTCAAGGATCTACCAGGCTGGTAACAACATAGAACATCTCAACAATGCCTTCAAGGCTAAAATGGCTCAGTAGACCGATTTGGTCTTTCAATAAATACATACAGCTCAAACTCATTACATGCCCACGCAGGGGTCGAATACAACACACTCTCGTACAACGGGAAAAAATACTGCAGTGGAAAATAAATTATAACTAAACAAATGACATCATACGGATCCTCGTGTGATTAGTATCGTTCATCTTTCATCATCCTTCATGCCGACCCTGTGCTATGCTCCAAAACCTGAATGCAAAAATAGACATCCACCCTCCGAATACTCGGGGCTTAGCAAAACTCCACTGTTTTGTTAGTGCAAGTACAAGTGCAAAAATACGAGTCATACAATTCAAGTCCAAGAACAATAATAATCCGGAATCCTCAAAGATTCAAATACAACAAGATGGACACTTCCGGAGGCAAGAGTTTGAGTAAAAACTTCCCAAAATTCCAAGATCAAACATCAAGGGAAACAATTTATAAAATGATTTGAAATGCCATCGGGAGTTTTAATAGAAAACAATTCAGGATTATCAAATCCTACTTTTCAAAACCCAAAAGACGAAAGGGGTCACCGCCCCAAAGGTTTACTTTCCGTAAAATGACCTTTACCAAACCGTTGGGATTTTAGCCCCAAATCTCATCAACCCATAGTAAACGAGAACAACAACAAGGTTCGTCTTCCAACATCAAAATCCACAACCCAAGGTTTAAATACAGACGACAAATACTCTAGTGACATCCTAGCCAAGTAAGCCAAACGAACAACTTACCTCATACACACTTAGTCGATGCATGCAATCTTGAAAACCGTTCAAAATACTCGTTTTTGGAAATGCCAATCTCAAAACACATTTGTAAAATGCACCACAATTAACCACGGACCCACGCCTCTGTGGACCCCTACCGAGACCCCGTCGGATCTAACCCGCAGTGGTTAAAAGCAAGCTCGCGGACCCACGCCTTTGTGGGCCCCTACTGAGACTCCGTAGGATCTAACCCGCAGTGAGCATACACACACACACACACGTTACTCATGCAATACTAATATGCTAAGAATGTAAGCTCATCAAGAATACTTACTAGAGATGGCCACTTACTCGACACCGTTATCAAACTCATCACAACACAACACGATTAACGCGGAATACATGATTCCATAACTTTAAACAATAGGGGTATCACCAATGCCCTCAACGTTCAAAACAATCAAATCATAATCAATTCCCCAAAACACACCGTTCACAAAACACACGCGTTTTGAAAGAGAGCCTTTAATGAGGCCAAAACAAATCTTTTGAAAATTCATTTCAAATAACCAAATAAATACACCAAGACGATCACCGGTCATAATGTCCACAAAAAGAGAAGTGTATGAATGAGGTACTTGCCTCGAAACCACAATCGCAACAAGACGACGGATGAAATACAGTCGAACGGCCCCGAACTCTCGAACACTATCAAGAACGCGATAACACCGCAATTACTACGAGAATAACACCACACGAATCATCAATCACTAACGGAATTCAACATCGGAATCATCGAGCAACTATAATCCTACGTAAGGAACAATAAAACATGATTATGACGAGAATCAAGGCCTAAAACAATGGAAATTCCAACAAACTATCAAAGGGAACTCATTCGGACATTTAATCGAACATTCAATGTTCGATAATTCCCAAGAACACTCGAATCATTAATCGAGTTGAACAAATCCTAAATATGGATATACAACCTATAGAACACAATTAATAAGGTTCAATAGAATCACCCAAATCATCAAAATCGGACGAACAACAAAGATTAAAAAGAAATCTCGAAAGTCAACCCTAGGAGATTTCAAGAGATTACCTCGATTCGACGAAGAACACGGATTCGATGATGATATAATCAACAAAAATCTTCTAAAACACCTTGGAATTGAGTAGAACCGACCAAGAACTCGAACCCTAGCCTCACCCGTCCGACATCCGCGAAGAGAAGAGAAGAAGGGGAGGAAATGGGGTGAGAAACCCGTCTGTCCCCTTATATACACCAGCGACGCACGACCAAGTGCTCGTGTGTTTGGTCGTGCGCTAGGCCACTGCCCAGCCACTGACACCACGCACGAGCAACGCGCACGAGTAGTTGCTCATGTGTCCTGCTCGTGCATCCCTGGAGCTCACTTCCGAGCGCTGGATAGCGCACGAGCGCCACGCACGACCACATGCTCGTGTGGCCTGCTCGTGTGATACAATAGGAGGCCAATATCGAGCCCGACACGGCCCCAAAACCCGAAACTGAATATGAATCAAAGATACGGTTACGAAGTACTCGCAAAGAAGAAACCAAGCGCTAAGAGAACACATGATTCTGACCACTCGAAGGCTCGAAATTCGACAACGGAAAGTAATTACCCCAACTTTTGGGAAATTACGAAAACGTCCCAAAACGTCCGAAATATATGATACACGATTGAAACACCAAGACAAAGCTCGCAACATGAATAATAACATTAAATGAACTTACGAGAAACTCGAAACAACAGTTTTGGACGACATTCGCAAGAATCGAACTCAAGTACGAAAAAGCCGCTTAAGAACATGGAACTCAACAAAACGATACTGATACGAACTCGGATGACAAAAAGTGTAGAATTAATCATTCTCAGAATGACAAAACGGTCACAAGCGAGTCGTCGAAATAGACTCCCGTTGAAAAAAAGAAAATTACCGGAAATCGAAATTGCGGATATTACATACTACCCCCCTTAAAAGAAGTTTCGTCCCAAAACTTAAAACAAGTAGGGAGGAGTAATATCCTGCCAGGAAACACTCAACGAGATACACAAGAAACATGTAACTTACGCCCAACGGCGAAACGTTACAAGCAACACAAAGTAATATGCGGTGTGAAAACACGCTACACGACGACCAACACAACGCCACCGGTAGAGACATAGTAAAACCCACAAGTGACAAGCGTCAACAAATGGATAATACAATCACGTCGAGTATCCGAACAATCACAAAACACAACGAACGAAAATCAATACGATTAACCGACCCAACGGTACATCAATCAAAACGCGAGCAATCGCTGAACAATTACGGAATTCCACCTCCCATGGGTTGGAAGATCGAAAACGATACTAATTTCCCAAACTTAAGGAAATTAGGAAGGAGTCTGAATGCTCAACAATCACGAAACTAATCAACAAAACCCAAACAATCAAACGATCGAACCACAACGATCAACACAACAAAAATCGAGCAATCATGTTCGGATCACAAAGAACATTAAGATTCAAACAACAACTCCCAGGTTCACATCTCGGCTCGAGATAATATATGATCTGGTGAAAGCAACAAGATGTGCATTCCCATAAGATCCACAGGAAAGGGAATAGCAATTGAAAAGTCACAACGACAAACGAGTTATTCCGAAACAATACCACACTCGTTTGATCAACAAAAGCAGGGGGCAGGACAAGCTCAGAAAATGTCAACGAACATAAACGAGTCGACAGAGTCGAAAATACAGAAGTTCAAAATCCGATCCACTTTGAATAGAAGAGTTAATAGAACCAAATGATGTCACTTCCGAACAAGGTTCACAAGAATCGAACCGAACTCGAAAAAGTCACAGCGATAACTAGATCGACCCAAAACAAGATCACAACTCGTTCGAATGATGAAACCGAAATACAGAACAACTTCAGAAAGTATCAACGAACACGAGCGAGTTGAAAGAATGGAGAAAGATAAAATACAGAAGTCAAAATAGTACGGGTATTACCTTCGACCTCGTCCACGAAATTCACAAAAACGGAAGCAAGTTAACAATACATTAAACAACCGACACATAACAGAATAATCACCGATGCACACGGTCATACCAAACCAATCTCTAACAGTTCGCACATGCGCGATAACACAGAAATCACCACGGGGCGACAACATTCAATACCAACATCCCACCTCTCACAGAGGACTAACACAACAAATGTGTGGAAAACGACTTAACGCTTACACCGCCAATTCGACTACAACCATAGGGCCAACATCCTAACAATAACGCTAACGTCACATATACATTCCTGGACCGCAAATAGAAATGATAGGTTTTAAAAACGAAAACCACTTTCGAAAATAATTTGAAAACACTAGTTGATCTCGAGTATCATATATAAAAAGAAGTAGTACAAACATCGTCATCGGTACTTTGGAGAACCATTTCACATTGATAAAAATGAGGACACTTTCTCTTAGTGAAAAATTCTCAGAATATTCGACCCTCGGGTCTAAGTAAAAGTATTTCTAAAACAATGAAAATATCTCAAAACATTTTGGTCCTCGAGGTAGAAGAATTTTGAAACATATTGTGGCACCTTGGATGTACCACGAGAAAATAATTCATTTTAGAAGTACGTCTCGAAATTTATTTTCTAAGATACTCAACGTTTTCAAAGATAAATTCAATGAGCTAGAATGCCCAAAAATTTCAGGTAATTACGCGGAACATTATAACGCCGTGGGCCCCACGCTAGAACCCACCAGACTAAAAGCCACTTACAAAAACATCAAAAAGGCCGATGACGGTAATATTTGAAAAACTTACAAAAGCCATTTACAAAATACTAAATACCGTCATAAGGATTTCGCCAAAACGATCAAGGCCACAATGCCACAAACTCGGTTAAGGGAATGGATTTTCGAAATAAAACTCAGTCGATAAAATACTGAAAGCTATTACAAAAGAGCTCACGCAGCGGATAAAAGAAATACAGTCAAACATGCACAATCCAGCAATACTACTCCTCATATGAATGAAATATGAGGGTCAAATAACCACATATCAAGAAATCAAAATCCATAAGAGGATTCCGTCACTTAACAAATAATCATAAAAATAGCTCGTGTCACACGAGGCACAACACAAAGAAGGTAGACTTATATCCACAGGTCGCACGAAGATGATGATCGCCCCACGATACTAATCACGACCAACAAACTCAGACGACGTGTCGCGAGACGACTCAGTCATACAAAATCCTACGAGACAAAATTCAACAGACACCACTGACCCGACAACCTAGGTTTCTGCAACCTAAGCTCTGATACCATTTATGTAACACCCCCAATCCGCTCAGGGATATTATATGCCGTAGAACCTTTCCTCAAGGATCTACCAGGCTGGTAACAATATAGAACATCTCAACAATGCCTTTAAGGATAAAATGACTCAGTAGACCGATTTGGTCTTTTAATAAATACATACATCTCAAACTCATTACATGCCCACGCAGGGGTCGAATACAACACACTCCCGTACAATGGGAAAGAATACTGCAGCGGAAAATAAACTATAATTAAACCAATGACATCATACGGATCCTCGTGTGATTAGTATCGTTCATCTTTCATCATCTTTCATGCCGACCCTGTGCTATGCTCCAAAACCTGAATGCAAAAACAGACATCCACCCCCCGAATACTCGGGGGTTAGCAAAACTCCACTGTTTTGCTAGTGTAAGTACAAGTGCAAAAATACGAGTCATACAATTCAACTTCCAAGAACGATAATAATCCGGAATCCTTAAAGATTCAAATACAACAAGATGAACACTTCCCGAGGCAAGAGTTTGAGTAAAAACTTCCCAAAATTCCAAGATCAAACATCAAGGGAAACAATTTATAAAATGATTTGAAATGCCATCGAGAGTTTTAATAGAAAACAATTCAGGATTATCAAATCCTACTTTTCAAAACCCAAAAGACGAAAGGGGTTACCCCCCAAAGGTTTACTTTCCATAAAATGACCTTTACCAAACCGTTGAGATTTTAGCCCCAAATCTTATCAACCCACAGTACACGAGAACGACAACAAGGTTCGTCTTCCAACATCAAAATCCACAACCCAAGGTTTAAACACAGACGACGAATACTCTAGTGTCATCCTAGCCAAGTAAGCCAAACGAACAACTTACCTATTACACACTTAGTCGATGCAAGCAATCATGAAAACCATTCAAAATACTCGTTTCCGGAAACGCCAATCTCAAAACACATTTGTAAAATGCACCACAATTAACCGCAGACCCACGCCTCTGTGGACCCCTACCGAGACCCCGTCGGATCTAACCCGCAGTGGTTAAAAGCAAGCTCGTGGACCCACGCCTTTGTGGGCCCCTACTGAGACCCCGTCGGATCTAACCCGCAGTGAGCATACACACAGACACACGTTACTCATGCAATACTAATATGCTAAGAATGTTAGCTCACCAAGAATACTTACTAGAGATGGCCACTTACTCGACACTATTATCAAACTCATCACAACACAACACGATTAACGTGGAATACATGATTCCATAACTTTTAAACAATAGGGGTATCACCAAATCCCTCAACGTTCAAAACAATCAAATCATAATCAATTCCCCAAAACACACCGTTCACAAAATACACGCATTTTGAAACAGAGCCTTTAATGAGGCCAAAACAAATCTTTTGAAAATTCATTTCAAATAACCAAATAAATACACCAAGACGATCACCGGTCATAATGTCCACAAAAAGAGAAGTGTATGAACGAGGTACTTGCCTCGAAACCATGATCGCAACAAGACGACGGATGAAATACGGTCGAACGGCCCCGAACTCTCGAACACTATCAAGAACGCGATAACACCGCAATTACTACGAGAATAACACCACACGAATCATCAATCACCAACAGAATTCAACATCGTAATCATCGAGCACCTATAATCCTCCGTAAGGAACAATAAAACATGATTACGATGAGAATCAAGGCCGAAAATAACGGAAATCCCAACAAACTATCAAAGGGAACTCATTCGGACTTTAATCGAACATTCAATGTTCGATAATTCCCAAGAACACTCGAATCATCAATCGAGTTGAACAAATCCAAAATATGGATATACAACCCATAGAACATGATTAATAAGGTTCAATAACATCAACTGAATCATCGAAATCAGACGAACAACAAAGATTAAAAAGAAATCTCGAACGTCAACCCTAGGAGATTTCAAGAGATTACCTCGATTCGATGAAGAACACGGATTGGATGATGATATAATCAACAAGAATCTTCCAAAACGCCTTGGAATTGAGTAGAACCGACCAAGAACTCGAACCCTAGACTCACCCGTCCGACATCCATGAAGATAAGAGAAGAAGGGGAGGAAACGGGTTGAGAAACCCGTCTGTCCCCTTATATACACCAGCGACGCACGACCATAACGCACGACCAAGTGCTCGTGTGTTTGGTCGTGCGCTAGGCCACTGCCCAGCCACTGACACCACGCACGAGCAACGCGCACGAGTAGTTGCTCATGTGTCCTGCTCGTGCATCCCTGGATCTTACTGCCGAGCGCTGGATAGCGCACGAGCGCCACGCACGACCACATGCTCGTGTGGCCTGCTCGTGTGATACAATAGGAGGCCAATATCGAGCCCGACACGGAACCGAAACCCGAACCTGAATATAAATCGAAGATACAGTTACGAAGTACTCGCAAAGACGAAACCAAACTCTAAGAGAACACACGATTCCGACCACCCGAAGGCTCGAAATTCGACAACGGAAAGTAATTACCCCAAACTTTGGGAAATTACGAAAACATCCCAAAACGTCAGAAATACACGATACACGATTGAAACACCAAGCCAAATCTCGCGACATGAATAATAACATTAAATGAACTTACGAGAAACTCGAAATAACACTTTTGGATGAGATTCGCAAGAATCGAACTCAAGTACGAAAAAACCGCTTAAGAACACGGAACTCAACAAAACCATACTTAAACGAACTTGGATGACAAAAAGTGCAGAATTAATCATTCTCAGAATGACGAAACGGTCACAAGCTAGTCGTCGAAACGTACTCCTGCAAAAAAAAAAGAAAATTACCAGAAATCGAAATTGCAGATATTACAGTATGTATTAAGAAAACATTTCAATTGAAAGTTAGGAGTATTTCACAAGCTTCGGGATCTGTTTTTGTTGTTCCAGGCCACATCGTTACCTAATTAGTTAATTTAATTTCTCATACTAAATTTTGGTCAAATGTACTATTCATTGGTAAAAAAGTTTTAACTTCATAATCTTAATTAAGAGTGATGTATGTAGTAGATGAATATTTTAATTCGGAATACGATGGTCATGAAAAATGTGGAGTGGTGGCAACTCCGATGACTATCTATCACCTCCTGATTGAAAACCCGTGGATGCCTCAACAACTCTTGAGCTGTCTATTACCTTCCAACAAGAACCCGTGGATGCCTTATCTGTTGCGAATATTCTGAAACCTCGTTCACAGAAGTACCCCGTACTTAAACTTTTAAGACAAGAATTTTTGTCTTCTCCAACTTAAGAGCTTCTTAGAATATGACTGTTAAGCTTTGATCTTCACGATGCTATTTTTCAATTTGATTGTTTTGATTGCTTTTATTACTTGTAAAATGTTGTTCGCATCGTACTTTGCTCATTCTGATCTTCAGATATTTATAGTACGAATCTTAAGATTCTTCATAGCCATTGCATCTTGTAACAAATCCGTCCACTGTAGAGTGTACTTCTTTGTTTATTCTTTTATCTCTTTGCACGACTTGATTTCCTTTCTTCAAATCTATCCGTTTGAAGAATCTTCCCGTTGTGCCGCTTTTCTTGATTTGTATATGCATAAGTCTTTCTGGCGTGGATCTTAAGGGATATTTTATTCCTAACTTTCCGGGAATCATTCACTTTGTCTCCTTGAATTTACGTCCGCATGTCTCTCCGTTATTGTTGACTTTTCAAACTTTGCTAATGTGGATTGAGCTTCTTCAAAACTTGGCTGCATAATAAGTTTGGTCAACCTCCTCTGATGATCTGTTTGACCAAAAACCTTGTCTGATAAAGAACTCGTCTGTTGTCAACCTACAACTGATGTTTACTTTGACTGGATGTTGCCTAATAACTCGTCTGATGATATCTCATCTGTGGTCAAACCTCAACTGATGTTTTGTGTTGACCAGACCTTCTCTGATAATAAGTTGTCTGCAGTCAAACTTCTCTGATATGCTTTGTTGACCAAAACTCCTCCGATAATAGGTTGTCTGATGATAACTTGTCTGTGGTCAACCTTCTATGATCTATTTGAGTTGATCAAGACTCGGCTGAACTTTTCTCACCTGATGATAACTCGTCTGCTCTTCAGCTGCTACAGTGTTTTGGTCAAACCTCTCTGATATTTCTATTGACCAAAACTCGCCTCATAAAAAGGTCGCCTGATAACTTATCTAATATATCATCGGTTCTATACTTAGCCAATTTTTAACTTCAGATCAATCTTGGCCTTCATTAATGGCTCATAGAAGATACTCATTTGGTTTTTCTTTACAATGCCAAGTACTTAGAGTATATATTTGAATAAATCACAAGTACGGGGATGACATCATTAAAATCTAACAAGTATTCCTAACCATTTCCCCCTATTTTGATGATGGCAAAAATTAAACATTCAAATGTAAAACAAGTCACAAAGATAAAGTGCAAGACAAAAATCAAACTCAGTCTGCTTGAGACAACTAGTGGTTGTCATTCAAGTGACTGTTATAAATTTTCAGAGTTATTACATTACAGTTCAGAACATTCTGAATGAAAAATTACAAGTAAAAATGAAAATTATAAGTAAACTATAAATTACAAATAAATTACAAGTAAAAATAAAAATTACAAGTAATAAAAATCAGCTTCCTCCTCTGCCTCTTCCTCTTCCTCTAATCTACTTTGTTGGATGGAGTGACTTCAAGGGTTTTGCTCCAATGGGTGTTTTTATAACTGAGGCTAACCCATATTTCTTCTTGACCACTAAGGAAGCAAACTGCTGTTGTTCTAGATATGTGAAATCATTTTCAATGCATACTTCTTTAATCTCTTCCTGAAGAGCAATTTCATCAAGTTCTCAATTCATGAGTGTAGGTGCTTCTTCAGGTCTGAAACTTGGGATCATTAGGTATACATTGAAATCCTTTTCATATTTCTTCAAAATTTCCCAAAGTTTAGGGAAATTTATCTCTATGAAGTTGATGAACGTTTCTTGTGGGGAGCAGTCCTTATCTTGAAGTATTTCCCAGAGGTAGTACTTCTCAATGAATTGCTTTCTTGCACTTTCCCACATATGTTATGCCTCAGTAGGCATGAATTCTTCAACAAATTAGAGTTCTTTGCATTCACATTGGTATCTCGCCTCTAGATTTTGTCCAGTTCTTTTTCTCTTGGCTACAGGTGGGTCTGATGGTGCAGCTGGCTCTTTCCTTTTCAGGATAGAACTACATGCCTGAATCAGATGGAGGTCTTGTTGATTTTTTATTCTTGCTTCTTGCTTTTCTTTCCCCCTATTCCCATCTTCCCCCTTTTTGCCAGCATCAAGAATCTTGGCTAGCTATTCCTCCACCCTAATCATAAAGTCAGAGATGCCAAGAGGCATTTTGGAGCTTGAGGGTGGTGGGGAGAGTTCCTTCCTGTTGATAATGGTGTCCAATTTGTCATTTATGGTTTTCAGCTCAGGTTTGACCTCGGTTTCCAGGAGTTGGGCAACTGTCTCTTTCATAATTCGTCTGACCATCTCAGTGAAGTTTGATTGCAGTTGAATTTCAGGTGCCATCTGATGAGCATTGTTCTCTCCTGAGCTTTCCTGTGCTGTAGATTTTTCAGATGGCAAGCTCCTATCAGGTGCTCTCTGATCAGGTGGGGTTTTATCAAGAGTGCCTGATCAATCATCTGAAGTGGGCTGCTTGATCAGGTGCATCATGGTCATCAGCCTCATCATCTCTTCTTTCTCGTTCTTCTTATTTTTCATCTTCTTCTTCTTCTTCTTCTTCTCTGATCTACTCTTTTTCGTCTACTTTATTTTCAACTTTTTCTTATTCTTTTTTTTCTTCCTTTTCCTCCTATTAAACTCCATCTTCCTTTTCTTTTTCTACTATTTTCTCAACACTTTCAACCTCAACAATGATGATTTCTTTTTCTTTCTCTTTTCCTTCTCCATTCTCTTCCTTTTCTGCTTTACCTTGCTCTCCAAGGGTTTCACCTCTTGATGTACCATTCATGACCTGTAGGACGAACTGATCCATATTTTGTTTAAAGTGAGACATCAACCAGTTCTCCTGGAGCAACAACTTTACATCTGTCTCTTGACAGAAAAACATTATAAGTTTCTCAGTAGCCTAGGGGTGTTCCCAGGTACTCCTCTCAACAAACTCTCTCAATTAAGTGAATGTGAGTGTTTTTAATTCCTTCCACTCTTCAAGAATATTGACAAATGAAAATTTAAGAGATTGTTATTTTACCATTTTCAATTGATCTGTGGTGAGGTTCAGGGGATTGTTCTCCCTGAGATTGAGATAATATCCAGCTTCTGGTATATCAATGGTTTCCTCAGCCTCTTCTTCCTTGGTAACACTTGGGAGTGTTAAGAGGGGAATTATTTCTTCCACTAGACCTGAGGAGTGAGCAGGTTCATCTTCAGGTTGATATTCAAGTGCAGCTGGTGTAGGTGATATGACCATCTGCATCTGATCAGGTTGTTCTGCAATCGGTATGTGCAGGAGATGTGGCAGTCTGCAGTTCTTCTTTTTCTTCTGAAGAGTAGTCTACCAGACCTCTCTGTCTCTTGGAGGGATGATCAGGTGAGTAGTGGATGTAGATGACTTCCTCTGGTTCAGGTGATTTCCTCTTGAATATCTTGGACAGAGGAATGTTGTCTGAGTCTGAGTCATCTGCAGGTGGGTTCTCAGATGTGACTTTGACAGGATCTTAACTGCAGGGAGAGCTGATGTCATCTCCTATGCAATTCCTTCAGATGGGTGTTGGGCAGCTGCATCTAATTGGACGTCGTCTGAGTCCGAAGGTCCTCTATAAGGTGAGGTGCCACTTTTCATTTCCCTCAACATCTTAGCTACGTTCACCTGCTTATCTCCCAATTTCTTCAAAGTGTCTTGGTCCAGGTGACCAAGTCTTTTGCTGATCTAAAACATATCAACTTTTGTCTGCATTTCTTTTCACGCTCATCCTAGCTAACTTTATTAACTTTATTTTTTCTCTCCCTTTGGTTTAGGGCTCCCATCACCGTGTATTTGGAGGAGGAAAGTTGATCAAAACTTCCTGCCATGCCCATGACTATCTTGTTGGTGATGTCAAGGAGATACTTGTGTTCTTTCTTCAGATCTCCCTTTCTCGGCCGTAAGTTTGACCATTATTGGTTGGTCAGGTGACTTAGTTTCATACCAAGTTTCGGTTGGGCTCTGCTTCAGGGCTTCGACGGCGATGCCCCTGTTCTCCATCTTGAAAGCGTCAGTGATGGTCTGTTGAGTTGTCGTGACTTCTTCTCTAAAAATCGAGCTTAGGATGCAGTGCTCTGTGACCCGTGCTTCCCTGTAGAAGCAGATGACAACTTTCTTGAAAAGTTGCTTGGTCGAAATGTCCAGAAAATGGTAGATACCATTTTTCTTCATCCTCTGGATAACGTGCGCCATCTCCACCGTGTCGTTGGTTTCCAGTAGTTGTTCAAAGTCGATTACGATGCTGAATATCCTAAGTATATACCATTTTTTTTAATCGAAGGCAACATATAAGTGAATGTAAATATATATAAGCTTAGTTCTACATATTTTTGAAAAATGAAGTAGGGTATTAAATAGTAGTAGTATTAATATAATGGAGTGATTGAGACGGTTTAACGATTTTGTTGAACATCCTAATTCCTGAGCTCTAGTTTATCCACTCCTATAAAAACAGCCTCCTTTTCAACGCAAACCCACTCCCTCTCTATTACTAAGCTAGGTGACGAAAGAGAGTTTGTTTTTTGAAAAAGAATTTGGTGGAAGAAGTGTGGTGTGGTCTCTGTCCTCTTCTTGAATTTCTCCTCTGGAAATGGGATTGAGAGAGGAAGCCCAGAAAGGTGATAATCACAGAGTTCAATCCATTCTTCACCTCCTTGTTGTGCGGCGATTTACACGCCTCAATGGCGATTAGCATAATGGTCGGGAGCCAACCAAAGAAGACAGATGCTGGGCAAGCGCCTAGCGGTCGACGTCCAAGGCGATCGTCTTTTGGCATCTGGCGATCGCCTCTAATGTCCGATCGGGGACGACCGTCCCGTGCCACGTGTGAATCCGACACCCATCAAAGTCTGCGAAGACCGAATCTCGGGTGAAGACCCACCTGCAGATCCGCAAAAGGCGCCGCAAGAACAGGCCCTACTCCAGCCCATCAACAGCTGTCAGTGATAAGGACGGCCTCACCTACCGACAGACCCGCCGAAAGGCCCTAGGTGGGACCTCCAAAGATAACGATGTGAGGCACCTGTCGCCTCCTCATTGGTTCGCGTATCTGGCTGCCAGCAGTAGCTGTGGAGTTTAAGGAAACAGTCCCACATGATAGGACGATCGCCCGCCTTATTTA
Organism: Orobanche coerulescens; assembly: GCA_033398695.1. Lineage (NCBI taxonomy): Eukaryota > Viridiplantae > Streptophyta > Magnoliopsida > Lamiales > Orobanchaceae > Orobanche > Orobanche coerulescens. The sequence continues at coordinate 38,854,285 of CM065809.1, read as the reverse complement.
AATGCAGGAACGGCGATCGCCCGCGGTTGACAGAGACGTCCCAGCAACCCTTTCTCCTATAAATAGGAGGCCTCCAACATTGGCAAGAGGCCAGTTACAATGTTAACACAGTGACAATGATAACGCTAACACGATTGCACACAGCAAACAATACAGAGAACTTCCCCATCTTTGTAACAAGAACTCACAGAGCCTCAACTCTAGTTCTTTCGGTAATCTTCAGCACTCGATAGCTAAGATAACTAGGGTCTTTACACTCATTTTAATTGAACTCTAACATTAATATTTGTTCTCACCAGTATTCATATTAATAATATCTCGCGAGAGAATTCAAGCCCGGGACTAACAACCCCGGCAAATCTTGTGTTATTTACTTCCCCACGGACGTGCTCTCGCATTTTGTTTGTTATTCGTCTATTCCAGCATATCATCTCCGGATAATATTTTGGGTGACAACAATTGGCTCTAGAAGAAGGGCATCTTATCATCCATTTTTTATTCCGACCGTCTCGAAGAACAATCACTATTCTCCGGGGCATATACTTGAAGAAACACTCACTGTTCTTCAAAGAAAAACCTTCAGAATCATGACGTCAGCTACAACCTCGAAACGAGTCACCCTACAATCTTCCGGACACCTTATTCCGGCCCAGGCCGAGTCCCAACCTGCGGCAGAAGGCGACCGCGGTGACGCTAAACTCTCAACCCCGCCCCCGAGGGACGGCCCCAGCCTCTCACTCGATCAGTTCCAAACAGCGGAACAGATCGAGGAGGCCATGGCCATCCTAAGGGAGCGACGGAGAGCATGCAATTCGCCCACCATTACTCCATCAGTCATCCACCGTGCGGGCAAGCGGAAGCTCAAGGGGATATTGACACGTCTTAAGTGTAACTATCACAAGTGCACGATATCATATCAAGTAGTTAGTGGACTTTTTGACTCCGGTTTATCGATCCCATGAGGAAGTTAGGTTATATATTGAATTATACACTATTTAACTATTTTTCATATAGATTTATATGATTGAAACACACAATTTAAGAGTTTAGTTTGACAATTGCAAAGAAAATGCAATAATAGTTCTAATATTCAAGGAAATGAAAGATTACACTAATAATAGATTAATAAAAAATATAATGAAATAGTTGGGATTACAAACTTAGTTCATCATTAGTTATAGAAGATGTATAGGAGATCATAAGATGAATTTACTTATTATATTGTGTAGATTCGATTTTCCTTAAAAAGACAGTTTCTCTTTCGAACTATAAAACACCCCTTATATATTGAATCAATCCACTATATTTCTATTTTGATTGGCTTCAATACATAGCATTAGGTTTTATGAAAATAACTGAAAGAACCATCTAAGGTCTAGAGGTATATTTCTATCCCCTAGAACAACTTAGAGTGAAGATCATTTGATCTAATCAAACATATTTTCTTTCGAAACATATGAAGACCATAAATATCGTCATTTATTGGCCAAATAAATAAAGATTGTTAAAACAATGAAAATCACACACAATAATAAGTAATTCATAATAGATCTTTATACAAACTTAAATAACATGACTAACCTTGTTTATAATCCCAACTAAGGTAACTTAGCCCATTAAGGGTTTATTCAACATAATACAAGCTTGAGTGGTCATTATTAGTTGAAAAAGAGAAAGAATTGATCCTAACTCCCTTAGTAGATAAAGGAGAAAGAAGCAATAAACTCCCTGAACAACATATGCTATACAACTATTACACAAATCACTCAAGAAAACAAGTGTGTTCTTCACACAAAAAGAAAATATTACAAAAAGTGGAAAAATATAAGATGAATGATGATTAATGATGGATCTAAGGGGTCTACTTATACACCTAAAGTCATCTAATAGCTCCAAAACTCCAGTATTATTACAATAGATCGGATCAATGCTAGCCATCCCCTCAATAATAGACCAAAAGTATAAAAAATTAGACAATGATCATTAATCTGTCAAAGAGTTACGGCCGTAACTTGCAGATGTTACGGACGTAACATTGAGGTCATACGGCCGTAACTTTCAGATGTTACGGCCGTAACAGTGCTTTGGGTTTTTGTATACTGGTTGCTTTGTGTGTTACGTTTTCAGCCCAGAATTTCTTAGACTTTGCGTTTTTGCCCCAAATCTTCTTCGGATGATAACTTTTGATATATAACTCTGATTTTGAATCCGGAAAGACTTCCGAACTCGTCTCGGAAAGACCTACAACATGAATACATAAAAATTCAACAAAGAGAATATTTTATAAATATGTTATTTCTTGAGTAAATCAGTAATTCAATCCGATTAAGACTAGATTTACATCTTCATCCGATAAAAAATAAAATTATTAAAAACTAATTAATTAAAAGCAAAAATGAGTAGACTAGCTCAATTATGGGTAAAATTTATCGATACAAACCATGGATAAGTGTATAAAACTGACACTTATCACACCCCCAAACTTGAATTCTTGCTAGTCCCGAGCAAGACTCTTTATTATTCACGCTAAAAAAAATAAGACACAAAATAAGAAAAATAATATACACACAAATTGTAATACCCAGTTGTAATTCAGTAATTATCATTCAGTATTTATCATTCAGTAATTGATACTCAGTAATTTCACTCATTATTGATCATTTGTCACTCATATTCAATCATGGTATTCATCATTCAGAGTAATTGTATCGTGTATCAATCGTCATTCGTCACTAATCTAATTGGAGTTTCGTGTCGTGTTTATCATCGTTGTCATTCTCGTTCTGGGCTGTGCGTGAGGAGTAGCGCACGCTACATACTCTTTTTAGCGTACGCTAATTGAGTACAGGTAGCGCACGCTACCACTCAGCATTAGCGCACGCTACATGTTACCCTGGTTGCAGTCTAGAAGGTACTGGACTGCAGGTGAGTTATATGTAGCACACGCTACGAGTGTTAAGTAGCGCGCGCTAGTGGGTTGTAGTAGCGCGCGCTAAAAATGTGGAGTAGCGCGCGCTAGGGACGGATCAGGTTGAGTCCAGTGGCTACTGGACTGCACTGGATTAATTCATAGCGCACGCTATGAGTGATATTTAGCGCACGCAAGTGGTGTAGTAGCGTACGCTACTTGTTGGTTGTAGCGCACGCTACCGAAGTCAGATCAGAGGACAGACAGTTTCTGGATTCCAGTACTGGGCATCACATAATTCGTTAGCGCACGCTAACAATGGGTATTAACGCTAGTGGCATGGCTGTAGCGCACGCTACAAAAAGGTACGTAGCGCACGCTACCGTGTTCGGACAGTGGGTACTGGACTACCCAAATTACCCGTTAGCGCACGCTACGCACAAGGGCTAGCGCATGCTAACCTGGATTGGCTATATATTGGACAGTTAGCCTGAGTTCGTGATTTTATCATCCTTTCTCATTCCCTCATCGGTTTCGGGCGATTTCGGGCATTTTGGAGAGTTCTCTTCGAGCTTCTATCATCCATCATCATCTTCAAGTCTTTGAGTTGGATTATCATCACTTCATCATCTCCTTAACATCGAATCAAAGGTATTAATTTCTTGGATCTAGAATTTCGGATTTTTGGGTTTTTCCTTCCGATTTCTTCGTGTAAGCTTGGATTATCATTGGAATATGTTAGATATGGATTATCTACCTTGGATAAGTATATTCTTACGGATTTAATGGTTATTTTCGGAATTATTTCAAGAACCCTTGGGGTTGACTTCGGTTAATTGGGGATTTTCCGATTGATGTAGTTGTAATCTCGAATTGTGGATTCCTAATGGATTATTGATATCATTGAAGTGTTTTGTTAGTCCGATATACTCATTTTGGTGTTGGTTTCGATATATTCGGGATTGGATATTTTCGAAGTCGTGTGGTTGGTTACGTATTCGTTAGAATGCCCCTATGAGTTTGATTATCGTTGTTTCGACCTTTGGGTTAGTCGTGTTTTGTTGCTTGATACGTGTATTTATTGGTAATTATTGTTACTCAAGGTTGTTCGAGCGACCGGTATCTCGTTTAGGACGTTGTTCGTGGAAGGACTTTGTCATCGGTATTGTGTAAGTTAACTCTTACTCGGTTAAAAGGATACTCATTCCTTTTGTTGTTGATTGCTCATAATTATAATTCATTCATCATAGTATTAATCATATTGAGACTTGTAATTGTCGAATAATCACTTCATTCACGAGGAACGACGGTTCCAAATCATTTCATTGGGTTATCAACCAAGTCACTATTATTTTCATCTCGGTGAGTCATCTTGGCCTTGTCGAATTATTATTCATTGGTATTCATTGTGGTCATTCTCGTTCATACGACCTTCTGGGTTCATATTGCGTGGCCGGGTGTGGCTGTGTGGAATTTTTAGTCGGGCACACGATGGTCATGTTTTGGGTTCACCGATACATTGGACCGTGCACACGGTAACGTTACCTCCGTGAGACTAATTAGTTACAAGGATGGGTGTGTCCGGTCATTCATCTTGTACACTTGCACAGAACATTACGGGCGTACTATGATACTCCTCTTCAGCGTAATTCATAACTAAGGATATTTCATAACTTCAGTTAATTCATGATTATGTAATTTCAACCCTTGAGGATTGTTGTTCTGTGTAACTGACCCCGTTGGGGGATTTTGTTTTCAGGTCACGGCAAGGCAAAGGCACGGGAAGAGCATGTTGACGGCGACGAGTCCCAGTGATACTAGTAGGGGCCCCCAGTCATTTCGTTTGTTTGATCATTTGATCATTTGATTATTCCGTCATTTGTATTTTTCCGCTGCAAATTCCGTTTGAGATGCTTATTTGTTCAGGGTGGTGTATTTTATCTCCATATAAAATATACTAGTATTCTGTTTGTCCTCGTGTAATGTACTTAAACTCCTCATCGGAGTACTTGGTAATATAATGTGGTTCGGTACTACAATTATATTATTTAATTCATCATTTTCATTTGCCTGGTGGGTCCCAGTCGGGAATTCACGGCACTGTAATATCCGCCTAGTTTGGGGTGTTACAGAGTTGGTATCGGAGCGTGGTTTTGAATACTACCCTTCAAGTCATGTCTCATTTGAAATCATCGTCATCAGACTAGTATCATTGGACTTTCGCGTCACGTGTGACCTGTGCAAATGCCGAGCCAATCAGACCAAGAACTGTAAGATTTTGTAATGCCATGTGTAATTTTTGGCAATAATCATTCATTCATAATTCATCAGTTAACAATCCTAAATCATCATTGTCATTTTGACCATGACGGTCAGATTAACTCATTAATCACTCAATTCATTTCATTATTCAGTTGTTGATCAGGAAGATCAAATCATTAATCTTGTAACTCGTTCAAGATAATCATTTCAGTAATTTCATCAGATAATCATGTCACGTCAATTAATCATTCATGTAATCACAGTGTTACAGCGCGTAAGCTCATTTTCATCATCTCATGTCATAATCATAACGTGTTATTCATGCGGGAAATATAATCATCATGTGACTTTCCTACTTCAGTATGGAGAGGGCAAGAAGAGGACGTGGAGGACGAGGCCGTGGAGCGGGCCGAATCCCGTGAGCTCGTGTGAATACACGTGCAAACGCGAGAAATAATGCTAATTCATCGAGCAGCGATGCTGCCACTCATTCACCTGGACGCGATCATTCACTATCGGGGAGTCGTACCCGGTACACGGCTCAGTCAGAAGGTGTCCGGGTTGACCCACTCGCTTTCATGCAGGGCATGATGGCCCAAATGACGCAGATGGCACAACTTATGGAGATGATGCATAACTCCGTCAATCAGAATCAACAGGCTCCTCCGCCGCCACCTCAGAGGCAAGAGAGGAATGTGAGCAATATCATCGGCGACATCTCTCGCCAAAGGCCACCTACTTTCGAGGGCTCGTCTGAGCCGGCGGATATCATTCATTGGCTCGAGCATTTCGAGAAGTTGTTTGCTATGGTAGAGTGTCCCGAAGGACACAAAGTTTCTGTTGCGGCTTACTACCTGGGTAAGAGCGCACATTCTTGGTGGTTGTCGTTGAAGCCCACCGAAGGATCATGTACTTGGGATCAGTTCAAGACTCTCATGATGGAGAGGTATTATCCGGCCCCGCTCAGAGAGGCCAAGCTGTTAGAATTACTCACCCCCGACCCCTCAACGGACGAGGATGTTCTCGCCATTGCCGAGAAGTTTCAGGAAATTCTTCCGTTCGCCTCATCTATCATTCATTCCGAGGCAGATAAGATTAAGTATTTCAGCAAGAGGCTGAAACCCCGTATGAGACTGCAGTTTCTTAATCATAATTGCACCACGTTGGCCGAATTCATCGAGAAAGCTCTCACCTATGAGCTTACTGCTAAAGAGATTGCTAAGCAGCAACCTTCGTCTGCTAGCAAGAAATCGAAGAATCGAAATCAGTCTGAAGGCGGTCAGACAACCTTCAAGAAACCCCGTGCGGGCTCTGCTTTTTCTGAGCGACCTCCTGTGTCGTCTAAACCCGCGGAATCTCAGTCTCGAGCGGCCAGTTCGGCCATCACCTGTTTTAACTGTGGGGATCTTGGTCATCTCAGTACCAAGTGTCCGAGATAGACTATCACGTGTCATAACTATGGAACTGTGGGGCATAAGGCCCGTTTTTGCCATAGGGACTCCAAACCTACTCAGACGTCATCTCAGGCCCCGAAGCAGTCAGCCGTTCAGAATCAGGCCACGCAATCAGCGTCGTTTAAAACGACAGGAGCGACAAAGGGTGGAGCTTTTAGCCATCAGACGGGAGCGTCCGGTGCCAGGACTAGCAAGCCCCGGATTTATGAGATGAAGAAGACCGATGATCCCGAGGCCCGAATGATCTCAGGTACACTCGATATTCTATCTCAACCTGTGTGTACCCTTTTTGATACTGGTGCATCGCATTCATTCATTTCCGAGTCATGTTTGAGTAGACTACGTCTGGGTAGTGCTACTAGTTGTGAGCCTTATGTCATTGGTCTACCTGATGGTAGACGAATTATCGTGTCGGGAGATTCGATTGTCCGATTCGTTTCATGGTCGTGTATGGCCGGACCTAATCGTAGTAGATTTGCCGAAGGACGACGTCATCTTGGGTATTGATTGGATGGATCGTCATGATGCCATCATTAGTGTCCGTAAGCGTATGATCACTATCATTTGAGACGATGGGGTTGAATGTGTGTTTCAGGAGGTAATCCCGGCTATTCAGTAAGGTCATTAATTTGATGAAAGCGGTGAAATTACTCAATCGGGGTGTGTTGGTTATTGGTGCTATATGACCAAGACCGAGAAATCATCGATAATGTTGACGGATATTCCGGTAGTGAGGGAATATGCCGATGTTTTTCCGCATTTGAGTTACCTAGTTTGCCTCCACAGAGGGATGTGGAATTCACGATTGAGTTGGAGCCTGGTACGTCCCCGATATCGAAGGCACCGTACCGGATGGCCCCGACCGAAATGCAGGAATTAAAGAACCAACTTGAGGAGTTGTTCGAGAAAGGTTATATCCGACCGAGTGCGTCCCCGTGGGGAGCACCAGTGTTGTTTGTCAAGAAGAAGGATGGTTCATTTCGCTTGTGTATCGATTATCGGGAGTTGAACAGGGTGACAATCAAGAATAAGTATCCCTTACCCCGTATCGATGATTTTTTGGATCAACTTCAGGGAGCTTCAGTATTTTCCATGATCGACTTAAGGTCTGGATATCATCAGTTGCGGATTCGAGAGTCGGATATCGCGAGGACGGCGTTTCGAACACGCTATGGTCATTATGAGTTTGTGGTTATGCCGTTTGGATTAACTAATGCACCTGCGGTATTCATGGAGCTAATGAATCGGGTTTTCATCGACTTTTTGGATCAATTTGTTGTTGTCTTCATCGATGACATTTTGATTTATTCTCGTGACCAATAGGAACACGAGTTTAACCTTCATCAAGTGCTCGACGTGTTGAGACGAGAACAACTTTATGGGAAGTTTTCCAAATGTGAGTTCTGGATGTCCGAAGTGACTTTTCTCGGACATGTAATTTCATCAGACGGAGTTCGTGTCGACCCTCAGAAGACGGAGGCTATCCGAGATTGGTTACCTCCGAAGAATGTTAAGGAAATCCGAAGCTTCCTCGGATTAACGGGTTATTATCGGCGATTTGTGGAAGGATTTTCTAAAATTGCTCAACCTTTGACGAACCTTTTACGGAAGGATAAGAAATACACGTGGTCCGACGCGTGTCAACGGAGTTTTGAGGAACTCAAGAGCCGGTTAATGTCAGCACCTGTACTTTCCTTGCCGCAGGGAACGGAAGGATTTGTGGTCTATAGTGATGCGTCCGGACAGGGTCTCGGATGTGCGCTCATGCAGAACGGGAAGGTTATTGCCTATGCTTCATGGCAATTGAGACCTTACGAGGTTAATTATCTGACCCACGACCTGGAGCTAGCAGCCGTGGTGTTCGATTTGAAGATTTGGCGTCATTACCTTTATGGCGTTACCTGTCAGATATTCACCGATCATAAGAGTTTAAAGTATATATTTACTCAGAAGGAGTTAAATATGCGACAGAGACGGTGGTTGGAATTAATCAAAGATTATGATATTGGGATCCTTTACCACCCGGGCAAAGCGAACGTTGTCGCCGACGCCTTGAGTCGTAAGTCCGTTCAGGAGCAGATGCTTGCTCGTTTAACGGTTCAGAAGGAACTTCAACAGGAATTCCTTAGTCCCGAGATCGAGGTCTGGCTTCAGCAAGTTCAGGGACAACTTTGTATGTTAGAAATTTCATCGTCACTCGAGGAGGCAATCCGAGAGAATCAGAGTTCAGACCCTTCATTGTTGCGCATCCGTGAGGATGTGACTCGAGGAAAGCCCTGGATTTGTGGTCCACGAGGATGGACTCTTGCGGTTTAAGAATCGGTTGTGCGTGCGGCGAATGACGAGTTGAAAAACTCGATTTTGAAAGAAGCTCATGCTACCCCTTATTCTGTTCATCCGGGGTCTAGCAAGATGTACAAGGACTTGAAACAAAATTAATGGTGGAGTAATATGAAGCGAGAAGTCGCAGAATTTGTTTCGAGATGCTTAACCTGTCAACAAGTTAAGATTGAACATCAGCGACCGGCGGGTATGCTGAAACCTCTTCCTATTCCCGAATGGAAGTGGGAAGACATTTCTATGGATTTCATCACGAGTTTGCCGACGAGTCGTCGTGGCATGAATACGATCTGGGTGATCGTGGACCGCTTAACTAAATCAGCTCATTTCCTTGAAATCAAGGAGACGTGGGGTCCCGAGAGACTTGCTCAACTGTTCATCAAGGAGATAGTGAGACTGCACGGTACTCCTAAAAGTATCATTTCCGATCGTGACGGACGGTTTGTGTCGCATTTTTGGAAATCAGTTCATCGCGCTATGGGAACTCAGCTTAATCTCAGTACCGCTTTTCATCCTCAGTTCGACGGACAATCAGAGAGAACCATTCAGACATTAGAGGACATGTTGAGGGCATGTCCTCGATTGGAAGGACGATTGGGAAGCCCAACTACCATTGATCGAGTTCACGTAAAATAATAGTTGGCATGCTTCGATCAAGATGGCACCTTACGAGGCCTTGTATGGTCGTCGTTGTCGATCTCCGTTGTGTTGGGACGACCTATCAGAATCAATCGGCACCGAGCCCGATATGCTTATAGCCGCCCGTGAGAAGGTAGCTTTGATCAGGAGTCGTTTGTTGACCGCTCAGAGTCGACAGAAATCATATGCAGATAACCGTCGTCGACCATTAGAGTTCGAGGCTGGTGACCATGTGTTGGTCAAGGTATCCCCGAGTCGTGGTATCTTCCATTTTGGGAAGAGGGGAAAGTTGAGTCCGAGATTCATTAGACCGTTTGAGATTCTGGATCGAGTAGGCGAGTTAGCTTACCGATTGGCTTTACCTCCGGCGTTGAGCCGAATTCATAATGTGTTTCACGTCTCTCAGTTGCGGAAGTATGTTGCCGACCCGGGTCACATACTTCAGTTCGATGAAATCGAGATCTCCGACGATCATTCATATGAGGAGCGTCCTATACGAGTTTTAGAGCGGCGAATCAAGCAGTTGAGGAATAAGACGATTCCTTTGGTTAAAATTCAGTGGTCTAGACACGGAGTCGAAGAGGCTACGTGGGAAACCGAGGATAGTATGCGGGAGAGTTATCCCGAGTTGTTTGACCCTTAGTTTCGGGGACGAAACTCTTTTAAGGGGGGGTGTATGTAATACCCGGTTGTAATTCAGTAATTATCATTCAGTAATTGATACTCAGTAATTTCACTCATTATTGATCATTTGTCACTCATATTCAATCATGGTATTCATCATTCAGAGTAATTGTATCGTGTATCAATCGTCATTCATCACTAATCTAATTGGAGTTTCATGCCGTGTTTATCATCGTTGTCATTCTCGTTGTGGGCTGTGCGTGAGGAGTAGCGCACGCTACGTACTCTTTTTAGCGTACGCTAATTGAGTACAGGTAGCGCACGCTACCACTCAGCATTAGCGCACGCTACATGTTACCCTGGTTGCAGTCCAGAAGGTACTGGACTGCAGGTGAGTTATATGTAGCGCACGCTACGAGTGTTAAGTAGCGCGCGCTAGTGGATTGTAGTAGCGCACGCTAAAAATGTGGAGTAGCGCGCGCTAGGGACGGATCAGGTTGAGTCCAGTGGCTACTGGACTGCACTGGATTAATTCATAGCGCACGCTATGAGTTATATTTAGCGCACGCAAGCGGTGTAGTAGCGTACGCTACTTGTTGGTTGTAGCGCACGCTACCAAGTCGATCGGAGGGCAGCGGTTACGGATTCCCGATCGGGCATCACATAATTCGTTAGCGCACGCTAACAATGGGTATTAACGCACGCTAGTGGCATGGCCGTAGCGCACGCTACAAAAAGGTACGTAGCGCGCGCTACCGTGTTCGGACAGTGGGTACTGGACTACCCAAATTACCCGTTAGCGCACGCTATGTACAATGGCTAGCGCACGCTAACCTGTATTGGCTATATATTGGACAGTTAGCCTCAGTTCGTCATTTTATCATCCTTTCTAATTCCCTCATCGGTTTCGGGCGATTTCGGGCATTTTGGAGAGTTCTCTTCGAGCTTCTATCATCCATCATCATCTTCAAGTCTTTGAGTTGGATTATCATCACTTCATCATCTCCTTAACATCGAATCAAAGGTATTAATCTCTTGGATCTAGAATTTCGGATTTTTGGGTTTTTTTTCCGATTTCTTCGTGTAAGCTTGGATTATCATTGGAATATGTTAGATATGGATTATCTACCTTGGATAAGTATATTCTTACGGATTTAATGGTTATTTTCGGAATTATTTCAAGAACCCTTGGGGTTGACTTCGGTTAATTGGGGATTTTCCGATTAATGTAGTTGTAATCTCGAATTGTGGATTCCTAATGGATTATTGATATCATTGAAGTGTTTTGTTAGTCCGATATACTCATTTTGGTGTTGGTTTTGATATATTCGGGATTGGATATTTTCGAAGTCATGTGGTTGGTTACGTATTCATTAGAATGACCCTATGAGTTTGATTATCGTTGTTTCGACCTTTGGGTTAGTCGTGTTTTGTTGCTTGATACGTGTATTGAACGGTTATTGGTAATTATTGTTATTCAAGGTTGTTCGAGCGACCGGTATCTCGTTTAGGACGTTGTTCGTGGAAGGACTTTGTCATCGGTATTGTGTAAGTTAACTCTTACTCGGTTAAAAGGATACTCATTCCTTTTGTTATTGATTGCTCATAATTATAATTCATTCATCATAGTATTAATCATATTGAGACTTGTAATTGTCGAATAATCACTTCATTCACGAGGAACGACGGTTCCAAATCATTTCATTGGGTTATCAACCAAGTCACTATTATTTTCATCTCGGTGAGTCATCTTGGCCTTGTCGAATTATTATTCATTGGTATTCATTGTGGTCATTCTCGTTCATATGACCTTCTGGGTTCATATTGCGTGGCGGGTGTGGTTGTGTGGAATTTTTAGTCGGGCACACGATGGTCATGTTTTGGGTTCACCGATACACTGGACCGTGCACACGGTAACGCTTACCTCCGTGAGACTAATTAGGTACAAGGATGGGTGTGTCCGGTCATTCGTCTTGTACACTTGCACAGAACATTATGGGCGTACTATGATACTCCTCTTCGGCGTAATTCATAACTAAGGATATTTCATAACTTCAGTTAATTCATGATTGTGTAATTTCAACCCTTGAGGATTGTTGTTACGTATGACCCCGTTGGGGGATTTTGTTTTCAGGTCACGGCAAGGCAAAGGCACGGGAAGAGCATGTTGACGGCGACGAGTCCCAGTGATACTAGTAGGGGGCCCCAGTCATTTCGTTTGTTTCAGTCATTTCAGTCATTTCAGTTATTCCGTCATTTGTATTTTTCCGCTGCAAATTCCGTTTGAGATGCTTATTTGTTCAGGGTGGTGTATTTTATCTCCATATAAAATATACTAGTATTCTGTTTGTCCTGGTGTAATGTACTTAAACTCCTCATCGGAGTACTTGGTAATATAATGTGGTTCGGTACTACAATTATATTATTTAATTCATCATTTTCATTTGCCTGGTGGGTCCCAGTCGGGAATTCACGGCACTGTAATATCCGCCTAGTTTGGGGTGTTACACAAATTAAGAAAAATAATTATATATATAAAGAGGATAATAGATCAAAATGCCATTAATACACAATAACCAGCTTTATACAGTAGATAGAAATGAATCAAGATTTAAAATAAATCTACTAATGATTTTGAAGTTAAAACACAGTTTTATTTTGTAATTCCAAAATGTAAGGTTTTCCCCCAAAAGGTTGATTATTTCTTTCCCACTCGTGCCACACACGACTTCCCTTTAATGGTTGCTCTCGATCACTCGTTTATTTTTCGACTCAATATGAAGAAGAATTTCATTGGCGTCATCAAATATTGTGATTTTTCACGAAATTGAGTGTATTGAAATTCAGCCGCTAATTAATTCAAATATGCTTATAAACTACATCCCTTAGTGATAGCTTTCACACTGTTATTTGCTAACGTGTAGCTCTTTTCACCAACACAATTTCCATTTTTTTAGGTGATAGCTTTCACACCGTTATTTGCTAACATGTAGATCTTTTCACCAACACATTTTCTATCTTTTTTTTTGTTAGGTGATAGCTTTCACACCGTTATTTGCTAACGTGTAGCTCTTTTCACCAACATTTTTTTCATCTCGTGCGAGACGGCAGCTACGCACCAACAATGGTTAGTCCTTTATTTTTCGCAAAATTTTAGGACCCCCAAAATTAGGCAGCTGTTGCTGCTCAACACCTCTCCCTTATTTTCAACTAGACTCCTTTCACCAATGACTTTTTTTTAGGGAATATAATTTTTGCAGAAAATCATTTATTAGTTAAGCATGAAAAATCAGGAACTCCACAAATTAAGTAAATTTCAGTTCTATTTTTCCATCAACCGACTAATTCTTCTTTTTCTTAAGGCTCAAAAAAATTTTGGGATGTACAAATTTTTTTACCGGTTAAAACGATTTTAGAAGCTTGTATATAGCTAACTTATTGGTGTTATGGCCAGATCTAGAAATCTCATAAATCAAAATACTATATATATATATACTAAAAAATTGTTTTAAGGCAAATAACCAAAATAATCAAAACACACCAAAATACCAACACACCAAAATAATTAAAACATACCACCCCAAAACTTGAAAATAAAACTGTCCTCAGTTTTAAAAATAAAAAGCAAGGAGAAAAACAGAATACTCCCTGAAATGAAAGTTGATGCTTGAGCTAACGCCTTTTAGAATCTGCAAGAGAATAAATATACGAGGCAAACAACATAAGAAAATAAAATATACTCGGAAGTATAACACAATTTTTAAGATGCGCTTCAAGAAAGTCCGAAGAGTCGCCTTACGCTGCCATCAATGCTTTTATAAATATAAAAAAAAACAGCAATAAAATAACAATACATAAATCGCGCATAGATGCGCATCAAGAGATCAAGAAGAAACTCCTTAAGCTGCCATCATTTAGCACGATTATTACACACGACAGAAAGTAAAAATACAAGAGGTCCGACATGGGTTATCAAAGGGAGAGGAATGAATCCACTTTTCGTTTTTTCACGGTAAAATCTTCCATTCAGACAATTTTAGCTAGAGCTGGATCTGGTTGAGGAACAAATTCATTGAGTTTTTTTATTAGTTCTTCTGGTGTTGTTGCAACGACTATGATTCGTTTAGCACGCTCGGAAATAAATCCCTTTTCAGCAGAGTAGTCGATGAAAGATAGTAAACCATCAAAGAAACCATTGACATTTAGCAGACCTATTGGTTTTTGATGAACATTTAGCTGGGCTCTGGTAACCACATGAAAAAGTTCCTCAAGGGTGCCAAAACCACTGGGAAGGGTGATAAAGGCGCCAGAATTATTTACCATGTAAGTTATACGATCTTGCATATTTACAGATCTAAACTCATCTCCAATAGTTGCCCTGGTGATTTTACTTTCAGCTAGAGGTTTTGGAATTATTCCCAACACTCTTACTCCTCCATATAGGCAGAAGCAGCAGCTCGTCCCATTAATCCTAGACTTCCTCCTCCGTAAACTATATGAATGCATTTTTCTCCTAAGATACGACCCAAGTTGTGGGCTGCTTCAGTAAAGCATGCATCTTTTCCATAACTAGCTCCACCAAAAATGCAGATTGTGCTAATTTTTTTTTGTTGAAGATGATGACTCCATTTTAGAAAAGAAATTTATTTGAGAGAAAAAGAAGAAAAGTACAAGTTTGAGGGATGAATAAAAGAAATAAGCACAATGTTTATTTATAGAAGAAAAATGAGGTAAAATTGTTTAACAAGTTTGTGATTGCGTTGATTGCGCTCCAACTACTCAATAGAATAATGAATGCATTTATTGCATATCACCCCCTTTTTTTATTCAGAAAATCTCACCTTACGACAAAAATAAAAGATACTTACGTGTATGTACAGTAGTTGTGATTGTGGCTCACATCTTCCTCTGATTTTACGTTCAGAAACGTCCTAAACGCCTTCTATGAGTCGGGGAGAAGTTTCCCATCCAATTTTCTTACAAATTGGCAAACATGGTCTTTTAACCTCAGATTCCCAAGACGGTGTTCATATTCTGGTTTGAATTTATTCCATAAACATCGAATTCCGTAATGTACGAGTCCACTAGGATGCGTGTCAAGAGAAATTTCGATATTATCTAAATTCTCTTTATTCAGACCATCCTTAATGAACTGAATTTATGTTCTCTGTTTGTAGATGGAATTCCTAAAGATCGACATTTTAAATTACAGTTCCATCTAGCACATTTATAGCAAACGGCTATTATCTTTGCTCGTCATTTCTTGGCATATGAACTTTTTCCTAGCCCTGGTAAAAATCTAGTAGGTATTTCTGTGAATTCACCTGCTATTCTCACTTTGGCTTCAATAATGAATCTTATGTCAAAAGGTATGCTTTTATTCATAAGCAACCTCATCCTTTCAAGTCTCGTCTTATAAATTTTTAAAATGACATTTTTGCTCAGAAAGGGAAATCTTTTTTCAATTTTATTCAAAGTTTCTTCCATGATAAAAAATAAAATAAAATAAAATAAAGAATAATATCTAAAAATATCAGTTGTTGTGGGAAACTGAAAAATCCGACTCTAATAGTCACGGAGTACCGTTATCCACCACTTGACCAGACAAACACAATTGAGTACTAAGTTACAACTTTGAGAAAATATTTCCTATAACAATAGTTCACAATGTAAGATTTCAAATATAACACTTATACATCCCCGGCAACGGCGCCAAAAACTTGACACGTCTTAAGTATAACTATCGCAAGTGCACGATATCGTATCAAGTAGTAAGTGGACTTTTTGAGTCCGGTTTATCGATCCCACGAGGAAGTTAGGTTATATATTGAATTATACACTACTTAACTATTTGTCATATAGATTTATATTATTGAAACACACAATTTAAGAGTTTGGTTTGACAATTGCAAAGAAAATGCAATAATAGTTCTAATATTCAAGGAAATGAAAGATTACACTAATAATAGATTAATAAAAAATATAATGAAATAGTTGGGATTACAAACTTAGTTCATCATTAGTTATAGAAGATGTATAGGAGATTATAAGATGAATTTACTTATTATGTTGTGTAGATTCGATTTTCCTTAAAAAGACGGTTTCTCTTTCGAACTATAAAACGCCCCTTATATATTGAATCATTCCACTATATTTCTATGTTGATTGGCTTCAATACATAGAATTAGGTTTTATGAAAATAACTCAAAGAACCATCTAAGATCTAGAGGTATATTTCTATCCCCTAGAACAACTTAGAGTGAAGATTATTTGATCTAATCAAACATATTTTCTTTCGAAACATATGAAGACCATAAATATCGTCATTTATTGGCCAAATAAATAAAGATTGTTAGAACAATAAAAATCATACACAATAATAAGTAATTCATAATAGATCTTTATACAAACTTAAATAACATGACTAACCTTGTTTATAATCCCAACTAAGGTAACTTAGCCCATTAAGGGTTTATTCAACATAATACAAGCTTGAGTGGTCATTATTAGTTGAAAAAGAGAAAGAATTGATCATAACTCCCTTAGTAGATAAAAGAGAAAGAAGCAATAAACTCCCCGAACAACATATGCTATACCACTATTACACAAATCACTCAAGAATACAAGTGTGTTCTTCACACAAAAAAAAATATTACAAAAAGTGGAAAAATATAAGATGAATGATGATTAATGATGGATCTAAGGGGTCTATTTATACACCTAAAGTCATCTAATAGCTCCAAAACTCCAGCATTATTACAATAGATCGGATCAATGCCCGCCATCCCCTCAATAATAGACCAAAAGTATAAAAAATTAGACAATGATCATTAATCTGTCTAGAGTTACGGCCATAACTTGCAGATGTTACGGCCGTAACATTGAGGTCATACGGCCGTAACTTTCAGATATTACGGCCGTAACATTGCTTCGGCCTTTTGTATATTGGTTGCTTTGTGTGTTACGTTTTCAGCCCAGAATTTCTTAGACTTTGCGTTTTTGCCCCAAATCTTCTTCGGATGATAACTTTTGATAGATAACTCTGATTTTGAATCCGGAAAGACTGCCGAACTCGTCTAGGAAAGCCCTACAACATGAATACATAAAAATTCAACAAAGTGAATATTTTAGAAACATGTTATTTCTTGAGTAAATCAGTAATTCAATCCAGTTAAGACTAGATTTACATCTTCATCCGATAAAAAAATAAAATTATTAAAAACTAATTAATTAAAAGCAAAAATGAGTAGACTAGCTCAATTATGGGTGAAATTTATCGATACAAACCATGGATAAGTGTATAAAACTGACACTTATCAGCTATATGTCGAGAAATCATCAGAAAGTCCCGAGCCGCAGGAAAAGCCATTCGTAAGGCGGGACGATTCCGTCTTCAGCCGCCTAGGGAGTGATTCCTCATGGCGACCCGGGCATTCGGGCCCCAGCCGGGAGACGTCGGAGTTCGAATCCGTCACCAGGAGTTCGGCGTACCCAACTCCCAGAAGACAGGCCGGCCAACGGGCTCCCACTCGCCCAAGAATTGAGATCTGTGGCGGAGACCTCATCACCTACCACGAGGCCACGAGATCGGTACATGATCGCCTCGGCTCCCGCTCCGAGAGACAATCCGCGAGCAGTTAGGCTACGGCGATAGCCAAAATGCAGCGCCAGCTCGACGGAATGAAGGCGCTCATAGAAATTGCGACAGGCGCCAAGAGATCGATCGCCGGACCGAGTGAGCCACTCGCGGTCCAGATCGAGCTCGCCCCCGTACAACCGAATATCGGTCCTCCTCAAACACCTTTATATGAGGGGAGATCAGACCCTGAGACCCGCTTGAGCAAGCTCTGGATCTACATGACCGGATGTGGGGCATCGGACGCGACGAAGTGCCGAATGTTCCCCTTAACATTGGGCGATCTTGTCCATATGTGGTACATCTCACTGCCACCACGTTCAATCAACTGTTTTGAGAAGCTGGCGAACGACTTCACGTCGTATTTCACCGCTAAAGTCGCTCGGCCAGAAGGCCCCCACCGCATGATGAAGATCAGTCAGGGGAAGGACAAGCCCGACGAAGACTACATCGACCGGGTGGATGAAATAGTCCTCATTGGCGAGCCCATTAGCGATGAGCTCGCCCTCTACTCGGTCCGCGGGGGATTCTATAGCCACTCACCCATGTTCAGGCACCTCACGAAGGACATCCCCCCAACCTACGTGATCTTCCACGTCAAGGCAGCCGACTTTCTGACCAGGAAGAGGATGCTCACCCTTCGCTTAGGCGAGGGATCTACCGGAGAAGGGAAGGCGCCATCTCCCATCCCGAAGAAGGATGTCGCCAAACCCAGAAAGACGGTCGCAAAGCCGCCCTGTGAGTTCAAGGCCTTCGAGGATGTGGAAGTCCACCTCCTCCGCAACCTCAATCTGTCTCCGACCCATATTTTCAACGCCATCAAGGGGTGCGAGTGGCTTAGCAAATCAAAACCGATGAGGAACAACGGTCATCTGGACCGCAGCAAATTTTGTGCCTACCATAAAAGTCCCGTCCACAACACCAGCCAGTGCCACGACCTCTTCAGACAACTATGGAGACTGTTTGAGAAAAGCAAGTTGGACAACTTGGTGACCAAGCCAGAACCCCGGGCAGAAAGGGCCGGGGTATGCGATCGCCGACAGAACGACAGAATCCCTCCCAATATGGTCGCCAGGATCGAGAAAAACGATCCGGAGTACTCAACGAGTCAATCCCTCCGATCAACCCCGGCGGCCGGATCAATATGCTTCAGTCGGGAGATGGAAACCTCGGAGGCCGAGTTGAGGGCGTTCACCGGGGTCCATGTCATGGTGCCCCCAGAGACGACCATCTCCAGAGACGCGCTCATCACCTTCTCCAACAAGGATAGGCAGGGAGTGCAGTGCCCCAAATAGGATGCATTGGTAATCTCTGCATGTATCCTTGGGAAAATGGTCGACCGCGTGCTGGTTGACAATGAGAGCTTTTGCAACATCATATTCAAATCTACTCTGGACCAGCTCGGCAACCTGACTAAGTTCATCAAGCCATTTGATACCGTGCTTCAAGGGTTCGGCGACAACACGGTCCAAGGCTATGGAAGGATCAAGCTCTCTGTTGAGCTGATATGCTATTACGATCCCAAGGTTAGGATCACTAGGAACCTCAATTTTGTAATCATAGATAGGCCCATCATCTATAATGGTTCCTAGGTCGCCCCTTTCTAGAAACCTTCGAGGCAGTCGCCTCTTCTTTCTTTTACTGTATCAAGTTCCCCACTGCCGATGGGACGGTCAGTACTGTAAAAGGAGACCAACTAATGGAAAAGAAATGTTTGAATTACTCCTGTGTCGTAACTTCCCCTTTAAACGCTTCCCGTACTATTTATAACATTGAGACGATCGACATTAAACCAACGGAGATCGACGATCCAAGCACCTCATACCAGCCCGACCCAGAGAACGGCATCTCGCATCGATTGTTGGACGACACCGAGCTAAGGATCGGTTTCGAGCCAAGCCTCGACATTGATCCAAGGATCGAGTCCGGAAATCATTCCAAACGAGAAGCGACCGTCCCCAATAAAGAGTTGGAAAGTATAACAATAGATCCGGCTCGCCCGGAGCAGGAAGTGCAGATCCGCACAAGCGTCGGTCTTGAGTTAAAAGACGATCTGATCAGTTTACTACGTAATAACATTGGAATATTTGCTTGGTCGCATCAAGATATGGTCGGAATTAGTCCTGAACACGCTTGCCACTACCTAAAGATCGACCCGGCAAGGAAGCCTGTTCACCAGAAACGTAGAAAATTCGGTCCCGAGAAGTATGCTGCGCTCGACGCAGAAGTCAAAAAGCTACTCGACAACAAACTAATCGGAGTAGCTACCGACGAGCCACAGTGGGTATCCAACGCGGTCCTCGTCAAAAAGGCGAGCAACTCCTGGAGGTTATGCATCGATTTCACCGACCTCAATGCGGCATGTCCGAAAGACCACTTTTTGATGCCTAATATTAACCATTTGGTCGATAGCACAACAGGTTGTGAAATGATGTCGTTCATGGACGCCTTCGCCGGGTACCATCAGATCCCAATGGCGGAGAAAGACATAAAACACACATCGTTCCACACGGAAAAAGACGTGTACTTTTGGGTCCGAATACCGTTCGGTCTGAAGAATACGGGGGCAACCTACCAACGACTAGTCAACGGGATATTCGCCGACCAGATCGGCAAGACCATGGAGGTTTACATTGATGACATTGTGGCCAAGAGCCTCAAAAAGGAAGATCACCTCAAAGACCTTGTCGAGACGTTCGCCATCCTCAAGAAATTTAACATGAAACTGAACCCCAAGAAATGCAACTTCGGGGTAAGCTCCAGAGAGTTCCTGGGGCACATCGTGAGCCAAAGGCGGATCGAAGCGAACCCCACCAAGATCCAGGCGATCCTCGACATGCAGGAGCCACGGAATGTCAAACAGGTGCAACGCCTCATAGGTTGTCTAGCTGCCCTTAACCGTTTCATTTCTCGGCTCGGAGACAAAAGCAAGCCATTCTTCGCCACCATAAAGAATAAGAAATTTTCATGACAAAGGAAAGACAAATGGCGTTCGCCAAAATCAAGGAGTATTTGTCTAATCCCCAAATTTTGGCGAAACCAATCCCCGGCGAAAAGCTATTTCTCTACCTGGCAGCCTCAAACGTCGCGCTGAGTGCTGTGTTAGTGCGAGCAGAGGGGAAAACCCACTTGCTGATCTACTTCGTCAGTCAAGCCCTTCATGATGCGGAAACGCATTACACACCTCTGGAGAAGCTCGCCTACACACTAGTCATGAGTGTTTGCAAGCTAAGGGCCTACTTCTTCGAACACCAAGTGGAGGTTCTGACGACTCTCCCTCTAAGTCAAGTTCTGCACCAGCCAGACAACAACGGGAGACTCCTAAAGTGGTCACTGGAGATCGCCCAATACAGTGTTACGTACGCTCCTCGCACGGCGATCAAAGGCCAAGCTCTGGCGGACTTCATGGTAGAATTAACGTTCCCGCCCAGTCCGACCCGGATCGGCCGTCCTGCTTGGAAATTGTACGTAGATGGCTCGGCGACCAGCTCGCGAGCAGAGGCAGGGATTGTCCTCATCATCCCCGATGGCCAAAGTTTCACAAATGCTGTGCGTTTTGGGTTCCATGCGACCAACAATGAAGTCGAGTACGAAGCCTTGGTAGGCGGGCTCGATCTAGCACTCGCCCTGGACGTTCGTCGCCTCCACATCTTCATGGACTCCCTCTTGGTCGTGAATCAAGTCAAGAGGGAATATGAGGTGCGCGGCGAACAGATGATCAAATACCAAGAATTGGTTGCCGAAATGTGCACAAAGTTTGAAGAAGTGCTGATCGAACAAGTCCCGAGAGAGCATAACTCCCAGGCCGATGCCCTATCCAAACTCGCATCGTCGGATGGGGCGGCAGACTTCTCTAACATCCAAATCACGAAGTCAGCAAAGCCGGCGATCGACAGAAGCCTGATCACCACAATTGCCATCGCCGAAGAGAGCTGGATGACTCCGTTCATTAAATACATGAAGGACAGAACGGTCTCCGCCGATCAGATCAAAGCTCGCCAACTTCAGCTGTGAGCAACCAGATACACCCTATTGGATGACCGGCTTTACAAGCGAGCTTTCAGCCTTCCTCTCCTCAATTGCATTACGTCGGAGGAAGGCCGACTCGTTTTAGCCGAAATCCATGACGGGATCTGTGGAAATCACGCTGGAGGGCGAGCTCTCATCCACAAGACAACCAGGCAAGGCTTTTTCTGGCCTACACTACAAAAAGACGCGATCGCCTACGCCCGATCTTGTCACAGTTGTCAAGTAATGGGCCCGAACATCAAGCTATCCCCCGAGCAGCTCACTTCTATGTACAGTCCGTGGCCGTTCGCCCAATGGGGCATCGACCTCGTCGGTCCTTTACCGACGGCACCAGGGGGATGTAAATTCGCCATCGTAGGTGTCGATTACTTCACGAAGTGGGCTGAGGCCGAGCCCCTTAACAAGATCGGCCAAGAACAAGTAATCAAGTTCATTTGGAAGAACATCATATGCTGGTTCGGTCTACCCCAGGCTATCATCTCCGACAACGAAAAGAAGTTCGACGGTTTGGAAGTCATGCAATTCTACGAGAAAGGGGGAATTAAAAAGTTGTTCTCGACCCCTTACCACCCTCAGACGAACGGGAAGGTAGAGGCTGTAAACAAGATTCTCAAACACACGATCAAATCAAGACTCGAATCCAAACAAGGACGATGGGCGAGCGAGCTCCCGAATGTTTTGTGGTCCTACCGAACGACGACCCGAAATTCAACCGGTGAAACCCCATTCGCCCTCGCCTTCGGAACAGAAGCAGTGATCCCTTCAGAGATCGCCATCCTCAGTCACTGAACTGAACAAGAAATGACGACGAACAATGATGTAGCCCGACGGATCGACTTGGATATGCTCGAAGAAAGACGACTGACCTCGAAAATGAAGAACACGATCCACAAAAGGAAATCCGAGAAATTCTTCCATTCGAAGGTCAGGGAAAGGCGATTCCAAGTGGGCGACCTAGTCCTCAAAAAGGTCCAGTCTCACATGGGAGTATTTGGCCCGAGTTGGGAGGGACCCTTCAGGATCTCCAAATGGCTGACCAAAGGAGCGTACGAGCTCCAACACCCAGACGGCACTCCGAACCAATATCCCTGGAACGCCGTTCATTTGAAGAAATACTATCAGTAAAAACTTTGTATTCAGTTACCCAGTGTACAAAGAGCTTAATGAGATTTCCCGATACCCTCTAAATGATTCGCCTCGACAATACAAATAAATAAAAAAGAGGACGACTCGCTTGCCATCCAAGAGTTCGTCATCTAACCTAATGGACCTAGACAGGTGATCGCAGCACAACGTATACCATCGAGGATCGTCATCTAATATGGTGATCCGAGGTAGAAAAGTGCAGCCATGGTTCTGGGAGTCGATGGAACCGATAGCCCGTCCATGCAAGGTTCCTTTGGGCAAAGATCGCCCACCCTTTCGTTTAAATACGAGGCGGACGTAGTCGAAGGACCCTCTAAAATAAATCAGTGGACACGCTCGCCCGTCCTACGATCCATCATCTATTCTGATGGACCTAGGCAGGCGATCGCGTCCTACCCCCGTCACAACGTATGCGCTGAAGCTGCTCCTCCGGCCTCCGCCTCTTGCGGTTGCGCTGAAGCTGCTCCTCTTCCCGAGCCTCCGGCTCGACGATCGGTACCATGAGAGGTCTCGCCTCGGGGATAGGATGGGTCGTTGTTGCAGGGGCATGGCTCGCCTTCTTCCCTTGGCGTAAATGATTCATAAGGTCGGGGTTCGACATTGCAATCTCTCTAGGCGGCTCGGAGTAGCGGGGGAAGTAGATCTCTGTCAAATAAAACATTCAACCAGGTTAGACATCTCTTTCGATCAAAGGCGATCGTCAAGCAGAAAGGAGATCGTAAATATTTGTACCTGGATCCTTCAAGTGGCGGAGGAAGCGAAACAACCGAGCGCCCAACCAATGAGCTTCGTGGTTGATCACGCGAGCGTCGATGTAATTGTCCGGTAGACCACGGACTCGCTCCTAGATGATCGAAAAGTCAAATGGAAGGTCGTCGGCCGCAGGAACAAGGGAGCCTGCAAAAAGAAAGACAAATTAGATCAGTTCAAGGTGTATCCGAACAAAGGGAGAGTTAAAACCCTTACTCAGATTCCTCTCCCGAAAGCCAGTGGGGATATCCAATTCATCCTCGGGTTTATCGCTCGCCTCCGACTTCCATGCTCTGCCGACCCAACACCATTTTGTTAGGTTGCCCCGGACCTTGTTCGGCACCCCAAGGACCACCTTGCCCATGCGACCCTGAATGTGGTAGCCGCCAACTCAACCCTTCTGCGCCGTCAGCTTGAAGAGGTAGTTCATTTCCAGTGCAGAAGGAAGACGGAACAGCCGGTGACCGCTAAAAAGAGTCAAAGTACTGACGATCTGCAACCAGGCGTTCGGCGTCAGTTGGAGCGGCGCCACATTCCAGGTGGTCAACAGGTATGACACGGCGAACGGCAATAGGAACCGCAATCCGGCCCCCATGATCAATTCATTAACGGTGACCATACCCTCGGGAGGTTGGTCGGCGCGCTCGTTCTCGGCAGGCACATACAGTGAGACATCAGAGGGAACATGGAACTCCGCCCTCCAACGACTCAAGTCCTTCTTAGTCGCAGAACTCCTGATCTGACCGAGGGTCCACGGGGAGCGGTCCGCTTCACGGGTTCATAGGGGTGGGCGACCGAGTATGCGTGAAAATTAAACTGAGGACGTGGTCTATCCAGCCTTTGCATAAGCTCGACAAATTCCAGAAAGGCCCGGCCGAACACACTGTTCTGCTCCCAATACAGTCTCACCGCCTCATCCTCATCTACCGGCAAGCCCTTCTACTCCGACACCGCCGACCTCGCCGCGTCAGCCTCATTGAAAAGCCCTTCAACCTCCACGGGTGCAATCCCCGCGCGAATGGCCTTGGCGGCCGTCTCCACGTGAAAATCTACAGAGGTTTCATCCCTGGCAGTCGAAGTCGCGGCGACGGAAGTGCTACCCGGCTCGTACACGGTGGATCCTCCTCCAGACATGTTCAAAGATAAAGGGGGAGAAAAGTGTTTGTTCTTACCTAGAGAGAACGTCGATCGGCGCATGAAGCTTCAAGAAATTTCAGCTAAGTCTTCTTCTAAAGGCAAGAGCGCATAAAGATCTAACCCCAGTAGCCCTAGCCCCTTTTATAGACGAGAGCAGGGACTTATGGGCAAACAACCGAAATCTCGAGGGCTGAAGTGCAACCGTCAGGTGAGCCGCAATCGAAACCCACATACGCGTCGTTTCGAGGGCTCCCCCAACGGGAGCGCGACGCGTGTCCCAGTGACATTTCAAAGCCCGACTCCACTTCCCGCTCTTTCCAGCGTCCAAGGAGATCGTCCAAATTCAAAATCAATTCGTCGGGAGAAGATCGTCCGCTTCATAAAGTAGATGAGTCGCTCATCTAAAACAAGCGATCGCTAGCAGTTCCACCTCGCCCCATATCTTCAACATCGGGGTCAATTATTGTGCGGCGATTTACACGCCTCAATGGCGATCGGCATAATGGTCGGGAGCCAACCAAGGAAGACAGATGTTGGGCAAGCGCCTAGCGGTCGACGTCCAAGGCGATCGTCTTTTGGCATCTGGCGATCGCCTCTAATGTCCGACCGGGGACGACCGTCCCGTGCCACGTGTGAATCCGACACCCATCAAAGTCTGCGAAGACCGAATCTCGGGTGAAGACCCACGTGCAGATCCGCAAAAGGCGCCGCAAGAACAGGCCCTACTCCAGCCCATCAGCCGCTGTCAGTGATAAGGACGGCATCACCTATCGACAGACCCGCCGAAAGATCCTAGGTGGGACCTCCCAATACAGCGACGTGAGGCACCTGTCGCCTCCTCATTTGTTCGCGCATCTGGCTGCCAGCAGCAGCTGCGGACTTTAAGGAAACAGTCCCACGTGCTAGGATGATCGCCCGCCTTATTTAAATGCAGGAACGGCGATCGCCCGCGGTTGACAGAGACGTCCCAGCAACCCTTTCTCCTATAAATAGGAGGCCTCCAGCATTGGCAAGAAGACGGTTACAACATTAACACAGTGACAGTGGTAACGCCAACACGATTACAAACAACAAACAATACATAGAACTTCCTCATCTTTGTAACAAGAATTCACAAAGCCTCAACTCTGGTTCTTCCGGCAATCTTCAGCACTCGATAGCTAAGATAACTAGGGTCTTTACACTCATTGGAATTGAACTCTAACATTAATATTTGTACTCACCAGTATTCATATTAATAATATCTCGCGAGAGCATTCAAGCCCGGGACTAACAACCCCGGAAAATTTTGTGTTATTTACTTCCCCACGGACGTGCTCTCGCATTTTATTTGTTACTCGTCCATTCCAGCATATCATCTTTGGATTATATTTTGGGTAACAAAACTCCTCAACAAGAAATCCCCACTCTCTCTCAAGCAGGTTAGTTAGGTAATTTGCTCATCACCATATCATAATCTCTCTCTCTCTCTCATATGCTGAGTATGTTCTTGCACGAGAAGTTCTGCAACAATGCATGCGTGGAGAGGTTTCTGAAAGGCAAAGGTGAAAGTGTGAAGAAAGCAGCTAAACATCTCAGAAAGTGCCTTTCTTGGAGAGATTCCTTTGGTGTTGGTAAATGATCTTCTTCTTCTTTTTTCTATATATATATATATATATATATTATTGCGAACTTTCAAAAAAAAAATCTCAAATTTTCACCAACTTTATTTTTTTGTCTGCATCTCGTTCATGGGGTAAATTGCACTTTTGGTCCCAAGAGAATGGGCTGATTGCAAAATGGTCCCATTTTCGACAAATTTAGTCCCATAAGATTTTCCATCCATTTTTAACGGAAGTGAGTTACACAATCCGTTAGTTGCAGATCTGGTCCCAAAGAATTGCAGATTTGGTCCCAAAAAAATTAATTTGTTCTTTTTTAGTGTTATTTTTCAAATTTTACATATATTGATTTATAACTTAATAAGAATAGCTTTATAATTAATTTATAATCTATTTAGTGTAATGTTAAAAATTTCATAAATTTATTCATTTTCTGTTCTTATTATCTTTAGTTTATGGTTTTTTATATCTATAAATTTATCTTGTTTTTAGCTGGGAATCTTACTTTTCTCTTGAAAGAAGTTTAGGAAATTGTTGTAATATGTAAGTAAATAAAGACAAGTAATTTTTGTTATTTAGTTTGTGGATTATTAATTATTTGAATATAATTATTTGTTGAAGCTCATTTAATGGCAGATGAATTCTCCCCTAAGCTTGCTGAAGGAATGGCTTATGTTGCTGGCCATGACCATGAGCTCAGACCTGTCATGGTAATTCAATTTCCTCGATAAGTTATAATTAAATAAAAATAAAAATATTGTTTTGTATATATTGTAAATTGTAAATATTTTTTGTAGGTGATACCCGGTGAGAGTGCTGCAACGCAGCATAGGGTTGTGGTGCTTGACTTTCGAGGTAAGAGGCACTTAAAAAAGAGAAGACCACAAGTTGATCCTTGAATTAAGTGGTGGAAGCTCCAAGGGGAGAGTCGACATACTTTTGTGGCTAAGATTGCTGATAGTGGTATTTGGTCTGATTGCACGGAGATGGATATAGATTCGATGTGGAACTTGTTGGAGCATAACATAAAGGAAATCTGAAATACGATTCTGACTACCGGGGAATTCGAAATACGACAAAGAAGATAAAACTCCCTAAACTTATAGGAAATTACAAAACGGCTCAAACGTCCGAAAATCACGAGATGACATCGGATTAACAAACTGAGGCTCACAATATGAACAACTCAATCATATAAACTCATGTAAGCAAAGAAACGACGAAATCGAGCGAGTTTACGAGAATCGAACATACATGCGGCAAAACATAACCTAAAATGAAATTACGCAAAAACATCTCCGAAACTCGTCCAAATGGAAAAAATCCAAGAACAAAATAGATTCCAAACGTCAAAACAGTTACAATAAACTCGATAAAAATAGACATGCACCAAAAAATGGAAACTGCTAAAAATGAAAAGGTACGAATATTACATTCTCCCCCTCTAAAAAGAAGTTTCATCCCTAAACTTAAGAAAAAGCTCGGGGTGCCTCGCACGCATATCCTCCTCCAATTCCCATGTTGCTTCCTCCACTCCATGGCCCGACCACTGTTTATCTCATCGTTCCAAAATCCTCACCGGCCTCTCCTCAAGCGTAACGTTCTTCTCGATCTCCACATCCCCGAAGTCAATAACGTGAGTCGGGTCCGGAACATACTTCCTCAACTGAGAAATGTGAAATACAAAAACCGTCGGACTCCCCCAACGGGAGCGCGACGCGTGTCCCAGTGACATTTCAAAGCCCGACTCCACTTCTCGCTCTTTCCAGCGTCCAAGGAGATCGTCCAAATTCAAAATCAATTCGTCGGGAGAAGATCGTCCGCTTCATAAAGTAGATGAGTCGCTCATCTAAAACAAGCGATCGCTAGCAGTTCCACCTCGCCCCACATCTTCAATATCGGAGCGAGCTGGGGGTCAATTGTTGTGCGGCGATTTACACGCCTCAATGGCGATCGGCATAATGGTCGGGAGCCAACCAAGGAAGACAGATGTTGGGCAAGCGCCTAGCGGTCGACGTCCAAGGCGATCGTCTTTTGGCATCTGGCGATCGCCTCTAATGTCCGGCCGGGGATGACCGTCCCGTGCCACATGTGAATCCGACACCCATCAAAGTCTGCGAAGACCGAATCTCGGGTGAAGACCCACGTGCAGATCCGCAAAAGGCGCCGCAAGAACAGGCCCTACTCCAGCCCATCAGCAGCTGTCAGTGATAAGGACGGCATCACCTATCGACAGACCCGCCGAAAGATCCTAGGTGGGACCTCCCAAGACAGCGACGTGAGGCACCTGTCGCCTCCTCATTGGTTCGCGCATCTGGCTGCCAGCAGCAGCTGCGGACTTTAAGGAAACAGTCCCACGTGCTAGGATGATCGCCCGCCTTATTTAAATGCAGGAACGGCGATCGCCCGCGGTTGACAGAGACGTCCCAGCAACCCTTTCTCCTATAAATAGGAGGCCTCCAGCATTGGCAAGAAGACGGTTACAACATTAACACAGTGACAGTGGTAACGCCAACACGATTACAAACAACAAACAATACATAGAACTTCCTCATCTTTGTAATAAGAATTCACAAAGCCTCAACTCTGGTTCCTCCGGCAATCTTCAGCACTCGATAGCTAAGATAACTAGGGTCTTTACACTCATTGGAATTGAACTCTAACATTAATATTTGTACTCACCAGTATTCATATTAATAATATCTCGCGAGAGCATTCAAGCCCGGGACTAACAACCCCGGAAAATTTTGTGTTATTTACTTCCCCACGGACGTGCTCTCGCATTTTATTTGTTACTCGTCCATTCCAGCATATCATCTTTGGATTATATTTTGGGTAACAAAACTCCTCAACAAGAAATCCCCACTCTCTCTCAAGCAGGTTAGTTAGGTAATTTGCTCATCACCATATCATAATCTCTCTCTCTCTCTCATATGCTGAGTATGTTCTTGCACGAGAAGTTCTGCAACAATGCATGCGTGGAGAGGTTTCTGAAAGGCAAAGGTGAAAGTGTGAAGAAAGCAGCTAAACATCTCAGAAAGTGCCTTTCTTGGAGAGATTCCTTTGGTGTTGGTAAATGATCTTCTTCTTCTTCTTTTCTCTCTATATATATATATATATATATATATATATATATATTATTGCGAACTTTCAAAAAAAAAATCTCAAATTTTCACCAACTTTATTTTTTTGTCTGCATCTCGTTCATGGGGTAAATTGCACTTTTGGTCCCAAGAGAATGGGCTGATTGCAAAATGGTCCCATTTTCGACAAATTTAGTCCCATAAGATTTTCCATCCATTTTTAACGGAAGTGAGTTACACAATCCGTTAGTTGCAGATCTGGTCCCAAAGAATTGCAGATTTGGTCCCAAAAAAATTAATTTGTTCTTTTTTAGTGTTATTTTCAAATTTTACATATATTGATTTATAACTTAATAAGAATAGCTTTATAATTAATTTATAATCTATTTAGTGTAATGTTAAAAATTTCATAAATTTATTCATTTTCTGTTCTTATTATCTTTAGTTTATGGTTTTTTATATCTATAAATTTATCTTGTTTTTAGCTGGGAATCTTACTTTTCTCTTGAAAGAAGTTTAGGAAATTGTTGTAATATGTAAGTAAATAAAGACAAGTAATTTTTGTTATTTAGTTTGTGGATTATTAATTATTTGAATATAATTATTTGTTGAAGCTCATTTAATGGCAGATGAATTCTCCCCTAAGCTTGCTGAAGGAATGGCTTATGTTGCTGGCCATGACCATGAGCTCAGACCTGTCATGGTAATTCAATTTCTTCGATAAGTTATAATTAAATAAAAATAAAAATATTGTTTTGTATATATTGTAAATTGTAAATATTTTTTGTAGGTGATACCCGGTGAGAGTGCTGCAACGCAGCATAGGGTTGTGGTGCTTGACTTTCGAGGTAAGAGGCACTTAAAAAAGAGAAGACCACAAGTTGATCCTTGAATTAAGTGGTGGAAGCTCCAAGGGGAGAGTCGACATACTTTTGTGGCTAAGATTGCTGATAGTGGTATTTGGTCTGATTGCACGGAGATGGATATAGATTCGATGTGGAACTTGTTGGAGCATAACATAAAGGAAATCCGAAATACGATTCTGACTACCGGGGAATTCGAAATACGACAAAGAAGATAAAACTCCCTAAACTTATAGGAAATTACAAAACGGCTCAAACGTCCGAAAATCACGAGATGACATCGGATTAACAAACTGAGGCTCACAATATGAACAACTCAATCATACAAACTCATGTAAGCAAAGAAACGACGAAATCGAGCGAGTTTACGAGAATCGAACATACATGCGGCAAAACATAACCTAAAATGAAATTACGCAAAAACATCTCCGAAACTCGTCCAAATGGAAAAAATCCAAGAACAAAATAGATTCCAAACGTCAAAACAGTTACAATAAACTCGATAAAAATAGACATGCACCAAAAAATGGAAACTGCTAAAAATGAAAAGGTACGAATATTACATTCTCCCCCTCTAAAAAGAAGTTTCATCCCTAAACTTAAGAAAAAGCTCGGGGTGCCTCACACGCATATCCTCCTCCAATTCCCATGTTGCTTCCTCCACTCCATGCCCTGACCACTGTTTATCTCGTCGTTCCAAAATCCTCACCGGCCTCTCCTCAAGCGTAACGTTCTTCTCGATCTCCACGTCCCCGAAGTCAATAACGTGAGTCGGGTCCGGAACATACTTCCTCAACTGAGAAATGTGAAATACAATATGCACATGGCTCAACGACGAAGGCAATGCCAAACGGTAGGCCAACTCTCCAACTCGTTCCAATATCTCGAAAGGTCCAATATACCTTGGACTAAGCTTCCCCTTTTTCCCAACACCGAAAACTCCCTTCAATAGAGACACTCTCAACAAGACATGATCTCCTACCTCAAACTCTAAAGGTCACCACCTAACATCCGCATAAGACTTTTGTCGACTCTGAGCCGCCAACATCCTCTCTATAATCAACTCGACTTTCTTCCTTGTCTCCAACACAAGATCCGGCTTGGTGCCAACTAAATCGGACGGCTCATCCCAACATATCGGGTATCGACACCTTCGGCCATAAAGCGCCTCATACGGTGCCATCTCAATCGACGCATGCCAGCTGTTATTATAAGTAAACTCGATCAAGGCCAGATGTTCCTACCAATCACTACTCCAGTCTAGCGCACACGCGCGCAACATATCCTCGAATGTCGGAATGGTATGCTCGGACTGTCCATGGGTCTGAGGGTGGAAAGATGTACTCAAAGGCAAACGTGTCCTCAATGCCTTATGTACCGCCTGCCAGAAATGCGATACAAACCGACCATCTATGTTCGAAATAATAGTCTTCGGCGTACCATGAAGTCTCATGATCTGCGCAATAATAATACGAGGCAATTTTTCTGGACCCCAAGTGTCGTTAGTGCCCAGAAAATGTTCCGACTTAGTCAGTCGATCCACGATCACCCACACCATGTTCATTCCAGTCTTCGTCCTCGGCAAATTCGTGACAAAATCCATAGAGACATCATCCCACATCCATTCCGGGATGGGGAGTGGTTTCAACAACCCAGCTGGCCGCTGATGCTTGATTTTGACTTGCTGACAAGTCAAACACTTGGCCACAAACTGTACCACCTCATTCTTCATGTCATTCCACCAGAAACTCTTCCTCAAATCCTTATACATTTTACTCAAGCCCGGATGGACTGAGTAAGGTGACGCATGTGCCTCGCTCATAATACCATGCCTCAATTGCAAGTCGCTCGGAACACACAACCGACCTTAGAATCTCAACACATCATCCTCATGAATCATGAATCCCAGGGACTCCCCCTTCATCACACTCTCATGGAGTTGAATAAACATCAGATCTTCTAACTATCTCGATTTAATGTCGTCGACTAAAGACGAAGAGAGCTCAATAGTGCACAACTTTCCGGCACTCCCTGGTAGCACAATCTCAATGCTCAACCCCCATCAACTCTCGCTGGAGCCCATGCTGGGCCGTGAGTAACTCAAGTGCCCTAAGTGACATCGATTTCCGACTCTAGGTATCTGCCACCACATTTGCCTTGCCAGAATGATAAAGGATCTCGAGATCGTAATCCTTAATCAACTCCAACCACCTTCTCTATCTCATATTCAGTTCTTTCTATATGAAAATATACTTCAGGCTCTTGTGATTGGTGAAAATCTGACACGACGATCCATACAAGTAATGACGCCAAATATTGAACGCAAACACAACTGCGGCCAACTCAAGATCATGGGTAGGATAATTCAACTCCTATGGTTTCAACTGATGGGAAGCATAGGCAATCGACTTCTCGTGTTGCATGAGTACACATCCAAGTCCTTGGCCCGAGGTATCACTATAAACTGAAAAACCCTTATCACCGCTCGGTAAAGCCAAGATGGGAGGGGTGGTCAATCTCTTCTTCAACTCCTGAAAACTCTTTTGCTTCTCGTCGGTCCACATAAACTTCTCTTACTTCTGCAACAACTGAGTAAGCGGTCGAGCGAGTTTAGAGAACCCCTCGACAAACATACGATAATACCCGGCCAAACCCAGAAAACTACGGACCTCCTTCACGTTCTTGGACGACGCCTAATCCAACACTGCCTCTATCTTGTGTGGGTCCACATGAACACCCTCGACCGAGATCACGTGGCCGAGAAACACAACCTCCCGCAACCAAAACTCACACTTTGAGAACTTCGCATAAAGGTTCTGAGTTCTCAATAATCCCAACACGATATGCAAATGACGTGCATGCTCCTCCTCGCTCTTCGAGTAAATCAGGATATCGTCGTAAAGACGACTACACACGTATCGAGATATTCGATAAAGACCTTATTCATTAGCTGTATGAACACGACTGGGGCATTGGTTAGCCCGAACGGCATAACGAAAAAATTGTAATGGCCGTATCTCATCCGAAAGGCCATCTTTAGAATGTCGGAATCCTTCACTCGGAGCTGGTAATACCCCGATTTCAAATCAATCTTTGAAAACACGGTTGCACCGTGCAATTGGTCAAACAAGTCATCAATCCTCAGGAGCGGATACTTGTTTTTGATGGTCACCTTGTTCAACTCTCGATAGTTGATACATAGACGAAGTGACCCATCCTTTTTCTTCACAAACAAGACGAGTGCGCCCCAAGGCGAAGCGCTCGAACGAATGTAACCCATGTCTAGCAACTCTCCCAAATGTTTCTTCAACTCAAGCATCTCAGCAGGTGCCATGCGGTATGGCATCTTCGAAATCGGAGCCGCACGCGGCTCTAAATCAATAGTGAACTCAACCTCACGGTCTGGTGGCAAACCCGACAACTTGTATAGAAAGACGTCAGAATACTCACTCACTACCGCAATAGATGAGAGCTCGACTCCCCCTCATTCTGATCATAAAACATAACACCAGTAACCAGTGCAGCCTCCTCGAAGAAGTCTCACCGCTTTCATAGCGCTGATCAGAAATCTCTGAGTACTCCGCTTACGTCCCACAAAAGAATGCTCGGTACCGTCGGAGGCTAACATCGAAATGGTTCTCGCTCTATAATTCATGTTCGCCCCATGTCGATCTAGCCAATCCTCACCAAGGATCAAATCCCCATCCTTAATGTCTACCATAATTAGATTAGAAGACCAATCCCTACCCGCGATACTCACCGGAAAATCTCTAATCTCACGATCCCCCACAATACTATCTCCACTAGGCAGTTTAACAACAAACGGTTCACATGCAACTAGACAATCAACATGCGGACAACGCACACAATCCAAAGAGATGAAAGAATGCGTAGCACCATAATCGAATAACACGGAAACAGGATGGTCAAGGATGCGAATGGTACATGTAGCCACCGGCGCGTCAGGATCTCCCGCTCATCTTATCTCATACATACGGGGCGGAACAGACCTCGCGCTAGAAGCTCCCCCTCTCGAAGGATCCGCACATTGCGGAAACTCTGCTGAGGCTGGATAGTTGTTGGTGCCTGATTCACGCTCGGCTTTCCCGCAGCCGGGGCTGACACCTAAGTAACTGGTGCCTAGATCGCATATCCACAATACTTAGCTTGATGCCCTATCCGACCACAAGTAAGACACTGCAACGGCGGTCTGTCACACTCACTCATCATATGCCCCGGATGACTACAGTTAAAACAAGTATGGCCAAGAGCAGGAACAGTCGGAGCAGACTTGGAACCATTTCCTCGCCCAAATAATGGGGACCGATTCCCGAAGACTCGCGAACCAGTCTGAGCCTTTTGATGCTCGATAGACTTACCTCCCGAAAACTGACCGGAGGTTTTCCGCTTATTACCCTCTATTGCCGCCTCCGTCACAGAAAACGACATCTCATAAGCTATCGCCTTGTTCTGATAATCCTTCAAAGTTGTAAACCCAAGGTCTGACATGTAGTGACGAACCCTCGACTTCATCCACATGTCGAAGTGGCAGATCTTATCTAGCTCATCTTGGACCTGATTCCTTACATAATGCAGTTGCTGATTGTAGTCCTTGATCGCCTGTGAAATAGGAACATCCTGGGGTTTTGCTTCAAAGAAGGCTCCAATCCTCCCCTCTTTTACTGGCCACAGATAATATTCGTCCTCCATCAGCTTTCGGAATTCATCCCACGTGGCTGCCCGGTCACGCGGTTTCACTACTTGCCACCACGTTGCCACCTCATTGGCAAGGAAGTATTGAGCGATCGGTACTTTCCTCTCCTTGGAGCAGTTAGCCGCCTCAAACACCTTCTCCCGCTATACTTACCTCTCAAAAACTGACCGGAGGTCTTCTGCTTCTTACCCTCCGTTGCCGCCTCTGTCGCAGAAAACGACATCTCATAAGCCATCACCTTGTTCTGATAATCCTTCAAAGTTGTACACCCAATGCCGGACATGTAGTGACGAACCCTTGACTTCGTCCCACGTGGCTGCCCGGTCACGCAGTTTCACTGCTTGCCACCACGTTGCCGCCTCCTTGGCGAGGAAGTACTGAGCCATCATTACTTTCCTCTCCTCGGAGTAGTTACCCAGCTCAAACACCTTCTCCATCTAGAATAACCAACTCTCCAACCAGAAGGTCGGAAGTACCATCGAACTGCGGGGGACGCATACGAATCATGTCATGCAGTAGCTTGTCGGTGCCTGAGTCAGTAGCGTCATCTGGTTCGCTACTTGCTGCAAAATATTTGCTACTCCAACATTATCATTAGCATTGCCGAAGCTAGCAGACTGATCCTGCTGGCCCTCGGCACTTGGTGGAATACTGTTCAAAAAGGTACAGAGCCTTCCTGACGACCATATAGACGCACGCTGAATCAACAAAAAAGCCTGTTGGTTTGCTGCTCGGCTATTTCGCTACCCTCGCCATCTAAAGGTTCCAGGTACGAACTTTCACGATCTTCTTTGACATGTCGATCGTCTCGACTGAGGAAGATTACTAACTTTGTCGATTGCTTTCTTTCTCAGAAATTCGCTTCCCTTGTTTCCCAGAGCCCCCTACTATGATCGCCATGTCTAATCCGGGCGTCATGAACCATCTTCGTCAAGAGAAAAAGGTGAGCCGAGCTCCTACTACTCCGCCGCGACCGACCCCGAAGGCAAGACCTCTCCAGGAGCCTGTCGTCGAAGAGCAGGAGCCTCGATAGGAGGAGAAACTTCGGCTCATCCGCAAGAAATGGAGGATTGTGGAGCCCTTGGTCCCTGCCACTGCTGACGAGCCGCCGATCTCCGTGCCACCGCTTTCTGTGGTCCCTCTGGTGGAGGGGTCCATGCCTTCTTCGGCTTTCCTTCAGGCCATGACGACCGCTGAGGCCGAGACCCCGCGCGGCAGGCCGTTCGTCGGCCGTGACCTAGAGAAGGTTGAAAGGTAAGCCTGGTCGCTTTGACGAGTTATGTCACTTGTGTAGGAAACATACTAACTCTTTTGCTCTTTGTGCAGGATCCGCCACTCTGACCCGGACTGCTCGCCGATGGTGTTGGACTTCCTGACGAGCAAAGCTCCTCGCGAAGTCCGCGATATCCCTTCTTACATCACTCGGGCTACCACGTCCCTGCCGAAGGCCTGGATGACCGATCTGGATGCAATCGCGCGCCGGCGATCTGCTGACGCGATGCAGGCTACTTTCGCGCTGGCCCTCCATACGGCAACAATGGCTGCTCAGGCCGTGAGGGACTTTGAGGGGCGGCCGTCCACCGCCCATTTCCATGCAGACCTCAAATCCGCACGGAAAGAAAACATTGAGTTTGCCGACCGGCTCGCGGCCATGGAGAAGATCTCCGTGGAAGTGGCTAAGTAGGCGAGGCAGGATCTTGACCGGGCGCGGGCGGTGACTGACCGGATGCGGGACCAAATGACGGAAGCCCGCAAGTCGCACGCGGATGCACAGAAGGAGGCCGACCAGCTGAAGGTGACCGTCGCCCGACTGACCAGCGAGCTGGCATCCTCGAAGAAAGAGGTGGCCGCCAAAACTGCCGAGCTCGAGGGTGTGAGCAAAACGGTTGCGGAGCTGAAGGAAAAACTGAAGGAGACTGAGGCCGATCCCTTCCTTAACGTGGAGTATGTCAGCGAATTTGCCTTCTATATGGCTTATGCTGACGCGATCCGCGCCGCTAAGAAGGGAGGACTCGAGGTCGGCCCTTTAGCTGAAAATTTCAAAGCCTATGCGCTTGAGCACCCTCCACAACCTGACTTCACTGTATCGATCCTCGGCCTTTCCGTGGATCATGGGATCGATTTGAGATGGTACCCGTTGCCGGACAACCTTGTCATCCGGGTGCCCCGGAGGCTGGGGGTTTAGATCCTGTTGCTGGCGATGGAACGGGCGCCGATCTTTGAGCTTTTTTGCTTTTTGACTTGTAATTTTATAGCTTTCATTGTATTTTTGCCTTCGGGCGACCGTGTTTGTATTTGTATTCCAACTTAAATGAAATAAATATTTGCTTCTCTGATTTCTTGCTTGTATGATTGACTTTCTGAGTCTTTTGCATTTGACTTTATACAAGAGTGTTGAGGAGCGATCGTTGTGCGTACAGCTCCAAGTGTATTGATAAACTCATACTGGTAACTTTAGAACAAAGTCGGTCGTTGCACATATTTCTGAACAATGCCGATCATCATACGTGTATTTGGGTAAAGACGATCGTGGTATATATAGCTCCGCTCTCCCCCCTTGTTTTTGTTTACTTGGTGAAAGTAAGGGAATGAAAATAAATCGTTTAGCGAGCGATCTTCAATTTTACAGATTCCTCGAGGAAGGCCGACCATCCCGGCCTAGAGGAACCGTGGACAATCGTGGAGTTCGATGGAACCGACCTCCACGACCATGTCTTGTGCGCGAGCGACATTCCGTCTGATGGCCAACTTCTCGCGACTCACTTAATTGTGAGGGTCCTCCGTAGGCTACGCCCGCCTCATATTTAAATGAAGGGCGAGCGATCTTGGCCTGAAGGAGTCCTTGCACGGGGCATCGTCGGATTAATCGACTCCGCGACCGCGGCTTGCTAGCACTTTTCTACCTCGGATCATCATGTTAGATGGCGATCCTCGACGGTATACATTGTGACGGGGGGAGGTACGCGTCGCATTGTCCGGATCCACCATGTTAGATGATGGACCTTTGAGGGCGGGCGAACGTGTCCAAAGATCTATTTTGGAGGGTCCTTTGGCTACGCCCACCTCGTATTTAAACGAAGGGCGAGCGATCGCTGCCCAAAGGAACCTTGCATGGTCACATAGAACGGTTCCATCATCCTCCACAACCATGTCGGCACTTTTCTACCTCAGACCGTCATGTTAGATGGCGATCCTCGACGGTATACGTTGTGCAAGGGGAGGCGATCGCTTGCCTAGGTCCTTCATGTTGACGACGAACTTTAGAGGGCGAGCGAGTCATCCTCTGATTTTTTTTGGAGGGTCCTTCCGCTATGCCCGCCTCGTATTTAAACGAAGGGCGGGCGATCTTTGCCCAAAGGAACCTTGCATGGACGAATTGTTCGTTTCATCGACCTCCGCGACCATGGCGACACTCTTCTACCTCGGATCGTCATGTTAGATGGCAATCCTCGACGGTATACGTTGTGGTGTCGGAGGCGATCGCTTGCCTAGGCTCATCATGTTAGATGACGAACTTTAGAGGGCGAGCGAGTCATCCTCTTTCTCGAGGCGTTGCTCAGGCGGTAGCCTTTGGTTTGACGTGGTGGGAATTGGGGAAAGACCTCTAAGGTTCCCACCTTTGGATTGAAACATACAGATCCGGCCACCGAGGTTGATCGGGGGGGCGACTCTTATGAGCCTTCCGGCCTATCACGTTCGACCCTGGCGACCAGTTTGGGAGATTGATAGGGCTCAGGCTAAGCCATTAAACTGTCCAGCTTGCCCTCCTCGAACAATCTCCAGAGTTGTATGAGGAGCTCGCGGCATTGGTTGGTGTTGTGACCGGGACTCTTGTTGTAAGCACAAAATTTATTATGGTCCAGATGACCGTTGTCCCTTATTACCTTTGGCTTGCTTAGCGGTTCGCGCCCCTTGATGGCGTAAAAAATATGGGCCGGGGTTCGGTTGAAGTTGTGGAGGAGATGGGCTTCCACATCCTTGAAGGCCTTGAAATCACCGGGTGGCTTGGCGACTGTCTTGTTGGAGTTGGCGATCGCTGTCTTTTGGATGGGAGGCGGAGTCCCCTCACCTAGGCGAAGGGTGAGCAGCCTCTGCCTGGCCAGAAAATTAGCAGCCTTGGCGCGGAAGATCGCGTAGGTCGGGGGGATGTCCTTCGTGAGGTGCCTAAACATGGGTGAGTGACCATTTAATCCCCCCAGGACCGAGTAGAGGGCGAGCTCGTCGCTTGTGGGCTCTCCGGTGAGGACTATTTCATCCACCCGGTCGATATAATCCACATCGGACTCATCTTCCCCTGCCTGATCTTCATCATGCGGTGGGGACCTTCCGGTCGAGCGACCTTGGCGGCGAAATACGACATGAAGTCATTTGCCAGCTTCTCAAAAGAGTTAATAGAGCGTGGTGGCAAAGAGATGTACCAGCTATGGGTAAGATCGCTCAATGTCAATGGGAACATTCGGCATCTCGTCGCGTCTGACTCCCCGCATCCGGTCATGTAGATACGAAACTTGCTTAGGTGAGTCTCGGGGTCCGATCTCCCCTCATACAAAGGTGTTTGAGGAGGAGCGATCTTTGGTTGCGCGAGGGCAAGCTCAATCTGGACCGCGAGTGGCGCACTCGGTCCGGTGACCTTTCTCCTGGCGCCTGCCCCGGTTTCTAGGAGCGCTTTCATCTCGTCGAACTGGCGTTGCATAGCGGCCATCGCTTTGGCCTAGATGCACGCGGATAGGTGCTCGGAGCGGGAGCCGAGGTGATCAAGTACTGATCCCCTGGCTCCGTTGTAGATGATGTCTTTTCCGCGGGCTCGATTCTTCGGCGGATGGGAGCCAAACGGCTGACCTGTTTTTGATTGGGAGTTGGGTATGCCGAACTCCTGGTGACGGATTCGGACTTCGTCGTCTCGTGGTTGGGGACAGAGTGCGCTGGTCGCCATGATGGGTCACTTCCTAGGCGGCTAAAGACGGAACTGTCTCGCCTCGCGAGAGCCTTTTCTCGTGAATCGGG
This sequence comes from Orobanche coerulescens, assembly GCA_033398695.1. Classification (NCBI taxonomy): domain Eukaryota; kingdom Viridiplantae; phylum Streptophyta; class Magnoliopsida; order Lamiales; family Orobanchaceae; genus Orobanche; species Orobanche coerulescens. The sequence continues at coordinate 38,814,095 of CM065809.1, read as the reverse complement.
GCTTTCTGACGATCGCTCGATAAGTAACCCCTTGAGCTTCCGCTTGCCCGCGCGGCGGATGTCCAAGGGGGTTATGGCGTGCGCTTTGCATGCTCTCCGTCGCTCTCTTAGGATGGCCATGGCCTCCTCGATCTGTTCCGCGGTTTGGAACTGGTCGAGTGAGAGGCTGGGGCCGTCCCTCGGGTGGGTGCGGGATTGAGAGTCTCGCGTCGCCTTGGCCACCCACTCTCGTCGGTTGGGGCTCGGATTGAGCCGGAATAAGACGTCCGGCAGATCTGAGAGTGGCTCTCTTTGAAGTGGTGGCAGACGTCATTATTCTGAAGGTTTTTCTTTTAAGAACAGTGAGTGTTTCTTCAAGTATATGCTCTGGAGAATAGTGGATGTTCTTCGAAACGGTCGGAGAGAAAATGAAGGTAGATCGCCCTTCCTCTAGCGCCAATTGTTGTTACCCAAAATATTATTCGAAAGGGTTTGCTGGAATGGATGAGTAACAAACAAAATACGAGAGCACGTCCGAGGGAATGTAAATAACACAATATTTGCCGGGGTTGTTAGTCCCGGGATTGAATGCTCTTGCGAGATATTATTAATACGAATACTTGGGAGTACAAATATTAATGTTAGAGTACAATTACAATGAGTGTAAAGACCCTAGTTATCTAGCTCTTGAGTGCTGATGATTGCCGGAAGAACCAGAGTTGATGCTCTGTGAGTTCTTGTAACAAAGATAGAGTGCTTTAGTCAACTGCGAGAAATCGACTGTCTCTCACTGTGTGAATTTAGCTGAACTCTCATATGAAAACAGTTTCTGATCCTTTGTATAAAAGCAACAGTTTGTGAACCGAACCCCTTTCCAGTTGCTGGAGCTTCCCTATTTATAGGAGTGGAGGTGTCTGGGGGATCGCCTCTACTGTATTATAATACGCGGGCGATCGTCTTTAGCACATGGGTTGGTCTCCTTAAAGTACGCATCAGCTGCTGGCAGCCGGATGTGCGAACCAATGAGAAGACAACACGCGTCATATATCGCTGTCTTGGGAGGTCCCACCTAGGAACTTTCGGCGGGTCAGTCGATAGGTGAGACTGTTCTTGTCGTTGACAGATATTGATGGACTGGAGTCAAAGATCCTTATTCTGCGGCGCCATTCGCGGATCTGCACGTGGGCCTTCGCTCCGAGATCTGGTATTCGTAGATATCATGGATGATGGCCTTACACGTGGCATAGGACGGTCATCCTTGGTCGGGCACCAGAGTCGATCGCTAGGTGCCAAGAGGCGATCGCCCTGGACGTCGATCGCTCGGTACCTGATCTCGGTCTGGACTCTTCGCTTGGCAAGTCTGCCTTGGATTATTTGATGCTGGCTTGGTCGCTCGGCCCTTATGCCTATCGCCGTCGAGGCGTATAAATCGCCGCACAACACCTTGCATCCATCCCGAAACCATCAACATTGAATAAAAAATGCATCCATCTAGAAGACATCAAATTTGAATTAAAAATCTTGCAAGCACATTAGCTATTTCTTTTGACTCTTTTATTTTCACATTATATTTAATATGGTTTCACATTGTATTTCTTACCTATATATAGACCATTCCCTTGATATATTAAATTATCTTGAAGTTGAGAAATAAATTGAGTTTGTGTTTCTCAGAGAGTTCTCTCTTTTTTTGTACCATTTTGGTATCAGAGCAAGTTTTTAGATCCCGGAGTTGTGCTTGAGTGAGAAAATCAACAGAAAGTTGAGTATTTTTTGGTAAAGAGAGTTGTCCGACCATAAACTCCATTTTGCGGCCATTTTCTCGCAAAAATAATGCCTTCATCGCGTTCGGAACGTCGAAAAACTTAGGAACCCGAACTTCGTAGCTAACGGATCCCCCACGCGATGTCACAAGCGTCGTCGGACAACTCGCCGGGAATATTCCCGCCGCCGGAAACTCGCCGAAAAATTTTCAACCGCCAAAAAAGTCGCCCGGAACAGTATCGCCGCCGAAGACCACCACTTCGGAGTTGCAGAACCACCACGGAAACTCTAAGGTTGAAGACAACCATGTCATCCGCCACATCATTGCCACCTCATTTGACATCCAGCCATAAGTAGCCACGTGTCAACAGAGACTATTCATCCCCCACATCACCCAAAGTTTCAAAATTTGCAGATAAGGCCCTGGTTAGTTCCAAATTGACATTTTCCCATGTACAATAAAACCTCGATAAATGAATAACCTCACCAAATGAATAATTTTCTCCGGTCCCAATTCTTTATAACATGTTCAAATTTTCTCTCGACAAATGAATAATTTCGATAAATAAATATTTTTATCAGGTCCTGACCATATTCATTTATCGAGGTTTTACTGCACTTTTAAAAATTATAATTTTATCTCTTAACTTTTGTAAATTACAGTTTGACCCCTATGTTTCTAAGTCACCACAATACCCTTACTATGCCAAATTACCAAAATACCCTTATTAGTCTAAATTACCCAAATACCCCTACTAGCCCAAGTTACCAAAATACCCTTGAGCCTATAAAATTTATAAAATACCCTAACAAATGAAAAAAAGAATCCCGACACTTTTTTAAAGTGCTTTACAAATTTAATCCTTCAAACATGCCTCCCTGAAGACAACCTCTTGAAAATATTAAAATGACAGACATGCAGAGACAAATTCAGGAACTACAAGACACATTGCAGACCCAATAAGTCTTGATAAATGAACACCAACAACAGTTAGACGATGGAGAATCTTCCAGTGATTGCTCAACCCCCCAGAAACGGACATCCCCAAAGGCCAGTGATCATACATGATGACATCAAACTTGACATTCTTGATTTTGAGGGAAGGCTTTAACCATATGATTTCATTTATTGGTTTCAGACAGTCGAAAGAGTGTTTCAGTATAATGATATTCTAGAAGAGAAAAAGGTAAAGATTATTGCTGTGAAATTAAAGAAATATGCTTCTATTTGGTGGGAAAACCTTGAGAAAAGACGAGATCGGGAATGGAAAACCAAAATCAAGGAATGGAATAAAATGTGAAAAGAGTTAACTAGAATGTTCCTCCTCAATACTACCAAGATAAGTTCATCCAACTGCAAAATCTTCGTTCGAAGAACTTATCAGTCGAAGACTACATGAGAATTTGAGAAGATGATGATGCAGTGTGATATCCAAGAGAAGACAGAGCAGACAATTTCCAGATACCTTGAAGGATTAAACACTGATAATGCTGATCGTGTTGAAATTCAACAATATTGGTCATTAGAAGATGTCATTCATATTGATACATGAGTAGAGAAGCAATTACCCAAAAGATCCACCTATATAAATTTCTCTACATCAAACCAACCACCTTACACCCGCAAAACATCCACCAGCCAACCAAGTTCCTCCAACCAATCTACTGCCAAAACCACTTCTACAGAGAACAAAACGAAGTCCATCAAAGGTCTCAAAGACCAAGGTTTTAGTCACATTGCCTCCAACTAACCAAACCAAAGAACTATCACAATATCAAAGGAGAAGCCTATGAAGTATATGAAGAAGACGAGACTCGAGAAGAATATGAAGGAGAAAATGATATAGATCCAATATATGATGAAGAAGTTACTGTTGCTGACCATGGTGAATCCTTAGTAATCAGACGAAGCCTACATACAATGACCACAAAGGAAGAACCTTAGTTGAGGCACAATATTTTTCGCACCGATTGCACTTCTGCTAGAAAAGTTTGCGATGTCGTTATCAATATTGGAAGTTGTGAAAACATTATTTCTAAGTTACATGGAGAAAAAATGGATCTACCAACCCAAATTTCATCCAAACCCTGACAAGTTACATTGGCTCAACCAAAGAAGTAAACTAAAAAGTTGGCAAACTATGCCTTGTGAATTTTCTGTTAGCCAGAAGTACCTGGACCAGGTCTGGTGTGATGTTGCACCTATGGATGCCTATCATATACTCCTTGGCAGACCATGGCAGTACGATCGTTGCATAATTCATGATGGTTATACCAACATCTCATCCTTTGTCAAAGATGGAGTAAAGATCAAGCTAACTACTTTACCACCGAGTGAGCTTGATAAAGGCCAGAATGAAGTCAAACCATTGGTGTCTCTAATCACGAAGAAGCAATTGAAAAAATCTATAGAGGAAGTTCAAACCATGAGCTTTATTCTTGTATTCGAGTCAAATAAGGAGACTACCATTTAAGTGGAAATTAAATAGCTACTTGAAGAATTTCCAGATGTGGTACTAGAAGAAGTTCCAGCTAGACTGCCACCAATTCGAGACATCCAACATGCCATTGATTTCATCCGAGGAAAAGTGATTCCAAATAGACCAACCTATAGAATGAATCCCCAAGAGCATGCTGAAATTCAACATCAAGTTGAAGTATTATTGAAAAAAGGATTAATATATGAAAATGTTACTCCGTGTGCGGTTCCTGCCATTCTAGTCCCTAAGAAAGATGGAAGCTGGAGAACGTGTGCTGATAGTCGAGCTGTGAACAAAATTACCATCAAGTATAGATTTTTTGTTCCCATACTTGATGATTTGCGATCAGATACATGGTTCCACAATATTTTCAAAGTGGATACCATCAGATCAGAATCCAACCTGGAGATGAATGGAATACTGTCCTTAAAACCATAGATGGTTTTTATGAATGGACAATTATGCCTTTTGAGTTGTCCAATGTCCCCAGTACATTCATGCAGCTCATGAATTTCTTCGATCGCTTATTGGTAAATGTGTCATGTCTATTTTGATGACATTCTGATCTTTAGCAAGGACAAAGAAGAACACTTGGAGCACCTTTGTCAAGTGCTACAGACTCTTCATGAACAAAAACTCTATGCCAACTTGAAGAAATATTCCTTCATAGCCAATGAAGTTACTTTTCTTGGATACATCATCACATCCGAAGTCACACGAGTTGATCCTAAAAAGATAAAAGCAATCAATAGCTGGCCTGTTCGACAATCAATCCGTGAGGTGAGAAGTTTCAACGGATTATCCTACTTCTACAGAAGATTTATCAAGAACTTAATCATGGTTGCCACTCCACTCATAGATTGCATCAAATGAGATAAATTAATTAGACCAAGGCCGCGCATAAAATTTTTGACAAAATCAAGAAATGTTTGACTGAAGCACCAGAATTAGCCCTTCCCAAATTTGATCAAGTCTTTGAAGTTAGCTGTGATGCTTCCAATGCTAGAATTGGTGGTGTTTTAAGTCAAGAAGGTTGCCCCGTATCCTTCTTCAGTGAAAAGCTCAAAAATTCTAAACTTCAATGTTGAACATATGATAAGGAGTTTTATGCCATTATTCGTGCTTGGCAACATTGGAGTCATTATCTGCTGATTAAAGAATTCATTCTTTATTCTGATCATGAAGCTTTAAGACATTTGAACTCTGAGCAAAAGATTAGAAATCGACATGCTGCTTGGAGTGAGTTTTTATAGTCTTACTTTTTTCTGATCAAACACAAGGCTGGAATTCAAAATATTGTTGATGATGTACTCAGCAGGCGTCATACTCTACTTTCTACCCTCCAAACGAAATTAGTTGGCTTTGAAACAATTAAGGAGTTGTACCGGGATGATCCTGACTTCTAGAAATTCTGGGATACTATTGGAGGATGAAGGATTTTTATTCAAAGGAAAAGCTTCATGTATTCCTCAATGCTCACTGCGAGAAGCCATTATTTGGGAACCCCATGATGAGAAATTAGCAGGTCATTTTGGTCCGGATAAAATTGTGGCCCTGGTCAAGGAGAATTTTTATTGGCTAAGAATGAAAAGAGATACAAATTGGCATATTCAAAAATGTAGAATCTGTCACTTGACTAACTCTAAATGCCAAACACCAGATTATATATGCCACTTCCAGTACCAGAATCACCAAGGGAAGATTTTAGTATGGATTTCATTCTAGGATTTCTAGGAAGTCAACGTCAAAAAGATTAAATCATGTTCATGGTATATAGATTTTCAAAGATGGACCATTTCATTCCATGCTAGAAGACTACTGCGGTTCAAGTTGCTGATTTGTATATCAAAGAAACAGTTCGTCTTCATGAGATTCCAAAAACTATCACTTTGATCGAGATGTGAAGTTCTTAAGCCACTTTTGGAGAACTTTATGAGGAAGATGGTAAGAAAGCTTCAGTTCAATAGTGCCAGTCATCCCTAGACAGATGGACAATATAAGCCGTCAACCGTTGTTGTCCACAGTATACAGTATAAACAGCTTAGAATGGGGTTGAATAAGCTATATCTTTTGAAAAGTTAGTTTGCGTAGTGAAAGTCTAAGGTTAATTTGCTGTAAATACAGCAACTGAATGGTCTCCTGTTAGCTTGGTGCTTACAAGGTTTTTACGATATGTATACTAAAATCACACAGCGGAAAGAAAATACTAAAGGCAGGAAGTAAACACACGATGATTAAAGTAGTTCGAGTTAAACCCTTATACGTCCACTGGTCCTCCACACAGGAGTAAATTGTTTATTAAAATCAAGACGTACACAACTATATGATTTTAACTAAACATGTCGCTGTATCATTCATAAAGATTGATGCAGCCAACAGCAACTTGGCCGTTCACACTTGGCTTCTTCGACTCACTTCTTCTCACACAGATTGAAGCTTCCTTCTTGTCGCTATTCATCCCACACCGGTCAGAGATAGCTAAGCTTAGTCCATACAGTCTAACTAACTCAATAGTAAGATTGGTATCACAAGATCGAACAACAGTTGTATGCTTGATGACCTTTCATTGTAAGTGTGATATTCGCGTTGAGGACTTGTATATTTCTTCTCTTTTGATGAAGTTGTATGCTTGAAGAAATATAGTGCTCTTTTAAGCTTGATATTCAGATTGTCAAATTTCTTCAATGTCCTCTTACGTAGGGCTATTTATAACCTTGAAATGAATCAGTTATAAATGTAGCCATTGGCCAGTTGGTGAGATCGAGACTGCTCTGATTGGTGATGTCAGAATGTTTCAAATTAAAGGCGATTCAAATTTAATGCTCCATACATTCTTTTTTACTAGCATTAATACTCTTCCAACGGTAGTCTATTTGGTCGCATTAAATGATGTCCTATCAGCATTAAATGCTACTTTAACCGTGAATACTTTATGAATAAAGAATATTTGCATTCTCAACGGTTTAAAGTTTCTTCAGTCCTGTTAGATTTGTGTTCTACTTTTCCTAAGTAAAACACCTGCAGCATCGGAGGGACTGATTCCTCTTGTGCAGGATATGATGTTGGTGGTGCAGTTGAAGTCTCTTGACCATCGGCGGCCTTGGGCTAGGCAAAATCTTTCTCACGAGCCTCCTCGCGGCTCATCCTCAGACCTGTTTGTAGTCATCGTCATCTCCGTTTGAATCGGGATCTGAGTGATGGTTGGGGCTCTAAGGCTTGTCATCAGACTGTGACTTCCCTTTCAGTCGGGCCGTTTTTTGCCACAAAGTACGATGTGATCAGTTCATGGCAAAAGGGATCATTCCATATGATCAAGACCTCGAAGTTCTGGGTGTCTGTGACTTCCAGAACAAATAACTCTTCCTCCTTCCAGTCTTCCTAATTATACGGGGTGCGACCCTATATGCTTTCCACATCTTTAAGAATTTGGATGGTTTTTCTATATTGACTCGAAGGAGTGTGTTATTGATTATTTCCATGGGGGAGGGACTCCGAATAGCAGGGGGTTCTATTGTCCGGTTGGGATCCTCTACAGGTAAGGGAGCCTGTTGAGGAGGGGGATCTCTGACAGGGTGGGATTCCCTATCGGGAGAGGGACTCCTTATAGGGGTAGGAGCCCTGTTAGGAGTGGTGATCGTCGGCTCCGAAGGGGTAGCCGATTCACCAGTGCCTTCTAGCTTGACAAATGCCTGGTCATCCATCATAGCCACCACAGGCTCAGGATCTTCTGTGGGAGCAGACAACATTTCTTCCATAGGGGTTACGCTATGTGGGAATACTACTATTGCAGATGGTATAGTAGGAGGACTGCCTCAATGGCCATTGTAGCCACAATAGGTGCTGTCGTAACATCTTCCGACTTCAAAGACTTTTTAGTCTTCAACTTCTTCTTCTTTTAGCTGACGGGGAGCTGCTGTCAGGAATAGGTCTCTTCTTGCCGATAGGGTTCTTCTTGATGTCAACAAATTTGAATTTTACCGAGTGATCAATGACGTCTTGGGGATCACTAGATGTTGGGAGGGAGAATAGGTTGGCCTGCTGGCGGGAAGTGGTGCCTTATTGAAAATTGTCAGTTTGGATCCACCGACAAACTTCTAAGCGAGGATCTTCTTGATGTTGGGTGACCGATGTATGCCATAGCTGGTCAAGATGTAATTCAGAATCAAGCCAAAAGATTTCCTGGTAGAATCTATTTTGGACGCCTCCTCCTGAAGTCATTTCAAGATTATCTGGCACCAGTTGACCTTCTCTCCGGACATGATGACCACCATCGATCATACCAAATCTCAAGCTAGTGCACATCTTGAATGCTCCAGTCTTATTTTCAACAACTCTGGAGCAAAACTCGTGCAGATACAAGTAAGGCAGAGTAAAATTCTTCTTATGATAGGAAAGATGAACTTGTGACGATGGAGAGTTCCCAGTGAACAAGTTCCAATAGGCCTTCAAAAATTCATCATACCCAAAAGATTACAGATCCTCCAATGTCAGACCATCATAGGGCAACTTGTACAGGCACTCGGGGAGTTCCAGGTTGATGGAGATCTCCTTCTCCTGGACGGTTCTGATGACTGCAGTGAGGGCGGAGCCCTTCTTTTCAGATGCGTATGATAACTCAGCATCTAGGAATAATTCCTATATGATTTGCTCATCGTAGTTTTCAGGGTGCAGAATACCCAAGCGATAGGGACCAGTCTGCTTGACATGCGATATTACTAAGTTCATCCCATCCATGTCCTCATCTTCAGAGATAATACGCTCTTGCAGAACAGAGCGTGCAAAAATTCGATCGTTAATGATCATGTCCCTCTTTTTCACTGAAAGAGATGAAGTTTGAGAAGAAGACATATTCGCACAGATAAGAAAGAAAGTAGGTTAAGAGTTTGAAGGTATGTAGGCTGTATGCTATATGCTCAATAATTATGCAGAAAGCATAAAGAGTATGGGCTCAGCATACTGGCCTTTTATAGTGTGCAGGGAAGCTATGTTACAGTGAACGGTCAGATTGAAGGGATGGTAACCATCTTTGTAAGAATGTACAAGATGAATTTAGATGTAACTTGTACGTCTAATTGGTCACTTTTCGAAATTAATGACCGGTCCCACCTCAGACATCGTTTGGCTTCCAGTGAAATTGCGGGTTTTAAGGCATTAAAGTCCAGGTGTCTATTCAGTATTAAAAGATAAATCATTTTAAATTCACAGATTATACGAGGACTGGAAATAGTTTGTAAAGTTTAAGAGTATGAATTTAGATATGCTTGCAATATTAATTGAAATCCTACAGTGTATGTGATGGTTCCCCCTTAAAAGGTATTGAAGTTCCCCCTTAAAAGGTAAATACAGGACTCAATTACAGCAATTTTGGATTAATATTGTATTCTTGGGTCATACTGTATTCCCCTTTAATTAATGCATACGTCAGCTGTACGAAGGTAATAATGCCTTCTTCTTCATACAATAAGGATATAACTTGGAGTTTTGAGTGTGCGATTAATTATCATCTATACTGTATTCATGGGTCTTACAGTATTCCCCCTCAATTGATGTGTAAAATGTAAAAACTTACAGGAAGTCGAGCTGTAACATTCCAATTCTTAGTGTAGCATGCAGAATCTAGTGTTGCTGGGAGATTTTGTAATGATTTTGGCTAATTGGACATCTGTATGGATCTTCTCGATCCGAACATCATTATTCTCAACATGATTCCAAATAAAATGATGTTCTATATCAATATGTTTGTCCTTGAGTGCAATATAGGATTGTGCGTAATTGTGATAGCACTCATGCTATCGCACATGATTGGAGTCTCTCTTGGATTGATGATATAATCTTGCAGTTGTTGTTGCATCCAGAGAATCTGCATGCAGCAACTTCCAGCATCATAGATTCTAACTCGGTTGTAGAAAGCGAGTTGGCCAATTGATTCTTACTGAATCATGACACAAGACTTGGTCCAAGGAACTGACAACTCTCGCTTATACTCTTCGTATCCAACTTACAGTCTCTGAGATCCGAGTCACTGTAGCCTACCAAATCAAATCCTCCTTTCTTGGGATAACACAATTCTACATCGATTGTTCCTTTTACGTACTTAAGGATTCATTTGGTTGTTGTGAAGTGTGACTCTTTAGGTGCTACGGGATACCGAGCACACACTATTATAGCAAGTTGGATATCGGGCCTGCTGGATGTTAGGTACAGAAGTAAGCCTATAAGCTTTCTGTAGAGTGATTGATCAACCGGCTTTCCAGCGCCGTCAGCACTTCTCTTTGTAGTAGTACTCATGGAGGTGGACGATGATTTGGAAGTGTTCATCCTAAACCTGTTGAGCAGCTCCTTGCTGTATTTCTCCTAGTTGATAAATATACTTGTATGCAGTGGTTTCACTTGCAATCGTGGGAAATAGCTATGTTTTCCCATCATACTCATTTCAAATTTACTTTGCATGAGATTAGAGAGCCTTTAACATAAAGCATGGTTAGTTGAACAAAAAATGATATCATCTACGTATATTTGAACCATAAGGAGATCGTCACCTTCCTGGATTCTGAAGAGGGTTTTGTCAACTGAACCATTCTCAAATCTATTATTGATGAGGTAAAGTGACATGGTTTCGTACCGGGCCCTAGGTGCTTGCTTGAGTCTGTACAGCGCTTTTCTTAGCCTGTACACAAGGTCTCCGCCTTCTGTGTTGGCATCCCTGGAGGTTGTTCAACATACACTTTTTCTGCTATGTCTGTATTCAGCAATGCGCTCTTAACATCCATTTGGTATACAATAAAGTTCTTGTGAGTGGGAAATGTTAAGAATATCATAATGGCTTCTAGTCGAGCTATAGGGGCACAAGTTTCATCATAATCTATTCCTTCTCTATATCTGTACCCTTAGGCTACTAGTCTGGATTTGTTCTTGATAACAAGTCCGTTTTCATCCTTTTTGTTACGGAATATCCATTTGGTTCCTATGACTGCTTGATGGGTCGGTCTAGGAACTAGGCACCAAACATTATTTCTTTCGAAACTATTGAGCTCTTCTTCCATAGAAGTGATACAGTGAGAATTATTGAGAGCCTCATTGGTCGAAACAGGTTGAGAATAGGCTAGGAATACAGCTAGAGTGTAAATGGCAAGTCTTCTAAGTTCAGCTTGGGGTTTCCATATAGGCTCTGTCTCTTCCTGTGCACAGAGTACAGTACCTTGTGTACTCTGTATTTTTCTAATAATGGTCACACCAGCATCAATATCTCTAATTATTAGCTCCTGGGGTGATTTCTCAACCACCTCCTGTCTGTTTCTAGTTCGGCATCATGTGTTGTATTATGATGGGTTGTAGCCTTAACTTCAGCTTCTACAGCATCGTCTTAGACTACTTCTTCTATTCTTGTAGCGGCGGGGATCAATTTCTAGGTTCACAACAGGTTATGTTGTAGTGTGGGGGTTTTCATCAATGGATAGCGTCTGGATACACTGGGTTAGGTATTTTATTCCTGTAGTGTCCAAATGGGGTTCATCAAATACTACATGGCTGGATTCCTCTATTGTCAGCTTTTTTTTGTTAAATATCCTTAATGCCTTGCTGACAGAGGAGTATCCAACAAAAATACCCTCATCCGACTTTTCATCGAAAGTCTTTAATTGGTCCTTCCCATTGTTGAGCACGTAACACCTATGTCCAAATATGTAAAAGTATGCAACCATTAGAGTTTTGTTGTTCCATACCCCATATGCTGTTTTGTTGTGATGCTTGTTGATAATACATCGGTTTTGTGTATAACACGTTGTATTTGTTGCTTCTCCCCAGAAACGCTATGGCAACTTGCTTGTGACTAACATGGTTCTTGTTGCTTCTTTTAGCGTTCAGTTCTTTCTCTCGGCAACACCATTTTGTTGAGGAGTTCGGGATGCTGAGTATTCATGTTGTATGCCATTGTCTGCAAAGTATTTCTCTATAAAGCGATTTCTGAATTTTGTGCCTCTGTCGGAACGAATGGATACAATACTCAGCCCTTTCTCATTTTACACCTTCTTGTAGTTTCTTTCTTCTTGTTCAGAAAGATAGTCCAAGCACACCTTGAAAATCATCAATAATAACAAGACAATATTTCATACCACCCAGGATAACAGGGTCTACAGGACCGTAGAGATCCATATGTAGCAAATCCAGGACCTTATGGATGGAAAGGTATGACTTGCTCTTCAGGGAGGTCTTGAACTGCTTGCCTTTCTGACAGGGTCCACAAACACTATTTTATGATGTTGTTTGTTGATTCTTTAGTCTAATACTCGCAAGCGCACGATTTGTTCGATGTAGATATGCGGTGCAAGGTCGGTTCCACAGGGAGGACTATAATAGTGAAATCAAATTATTCCTATCGTTTTGAACCAAATTATATGAAATTCTAACCTAGTCCCAAATAATTTTATTGTTGAATGGTTATAATAATTGCATTAAATAACAGTAATTTTTAAATATATTTTAGATAAATTGATTTTAATTAATTTACTAGGGTTTAGAATCCACCAATGTCTATTTATTATTTATTTTATATTCTAATTCCAAGAAATTCAGGGAATAGATTCTGAAATTAATCTCACTATTTCCCTATAGAGTTGACAATAAGTACAAAATTATAATTCAAATATAGATTTTACTTTGCTTGAAAAATGTAATTTCTAAGCATTATATGTATTCGATTTAATGGAAAATAAATAATCAAAGAAATTAACTAATATCAATAATCACAAAGCAATGGGGAATTTATAACTATAAAAAATACGTGATATAATTGATGAAATAATATTCCCCTATTTAAGCGAAAATCATAATCGTTAAAAATATTTATTTGGAATTATTATATAAATATTAATAATAATATAGACATGGTTTCATCATAACCCCAGTAAAACAAAATTACTCACTCATAATAACAACACAAATAAATAAATATTCCATAATATTATTACTCAAATATAATTTTATTACACAATATATTTGTTTCTCTCCCTTACAATAATATCTCTCTATTTTTTCTCCTTTTTTTCTCACCCCAAAACACTACACATTCATCCCCTATTTATACTACTTCAAAATCAATAAAATAATAATTTTTACAATTTTAAAATCCCAACCCCAATAATTCACGACTGCCCATTAATGCTGATGTCATGAATGACATCAGGAGAGAGCTGAATTTCCAGTCCAATCGGGTGTTGACACGTGGCACAATATGGTCCGTCTATTTAATTGTCCTTCGAACGGTCATAACTTCTTCATACGAACTCGGATTCGGATAAATTTTTTTTTTAAAACGATCGTATCGACGAGACGAATAAAATGAGACCAGTCATGACTATATTTGAATTTTATAAAAATATCGCCCTTGAACCAATTGATCTGTCTTGTACCGGTTGGTTAACCCGCAGATATAATTTAATTCCAATTAATTATCCAAAAATAACATAAAATTATAGAAAATTCTAACAAAATGAAATAATATAAATATATGGTAAAACGAATAAATTATCACACAAAACACACAATTATATACATAAAATACTAATAAAAATATTACTCAAAATATACCAAACATATGAAAAGAGACATCGGGCGAGCCTCTGATTATTCCCTGTCACGCTAGCTTATTGATGGTCTTGAATTTGATGTGTGACATCCTTTTCTGCCATAGCCAGCTTTGATCTGCAGTGCCTTTGGCAACAAAATAAGGAATTACAGAACTAGTGTGTTTCCAGTTAGCAATATACATGTTACCTAACTGGCTTCCTGTGAGGACGATTTGCTTGGACTTGGTGTCCTTCACCCTATAGTGATCTACATAGAATTTTATTGAGAACTGTTTATCACAAAACTGGCTAATGCTAAGTAAATTGTATTGTAGTCCTTCAACATAGGCTACGTCAGTGACTTTGAATTTTCCTACAAGCAGGGTTCCTTTTCCACTTGTTCTTACCTTGGATTTTTCACCGAATCGCACCTTTGGACCGTGACCTTCTACATAATCTGACAACTTTCTGATATCTCATGTTATGTGGCGAGAACATCTACTATCGAAATACTAGATCTCCTCCTTGATATTCTGTAATAAAAAAGATTAAGTAGATTTAAGTCCCCTTTGACTTTGGGTCCTTAATTATTAGTGCCTTTATGTACCCATATTTCCCTGACAGCGATGGGTTTGTTGTAGGTTACATTTGGTCCTGTTTTGGGAGGTTTACGTGGGGCAGGCACATAATCGATGTAAGATTGATTATTATGCATGTGAAATTTAGTGTTTTGGCTCCAGTACGGTTGCCGTCTTAGAGGAGGAACCATTTTATCCGGCCTCATTGTTTTCCTTCTGGGTTTCTAGTTGGATTCCCAGATTTGTTGATGATGGAACTATGCGGCAGCCTGCTTATGAATAGATAGGCTTCTTATACCCAGTATCTAGGGGCACTCTACTATTGATAGTACTGAGGTGCATACCTTTGATACTTAGGTACAACCTTCCTTATGGACGGCTGCTGATGCTGTTGGTATGGTCGATGAGCATATTGTTGATGACTGGCATTTCGTCTTACAAGTCTATGAGGCTGGGGTTTCCACTTCTTATGATATGAGATGAGTGGCGGAATTGCAGCCTTTGCTGTCCGAGAAGGGGCAGCTGTAACCTTTACAGGACTCGAGTTCTTCGGGTTCTGGAATGGGATCCACTCCCTTGACAAATAGCGTACTAGTTTTGCCTTTATGGGAGAACAAGTTATATCCTAAACCACGTTTATCGTGGGCGTGATGCATAGTGCTTAGAATGTCTTCCATCCTTCTCAATGATTTCTCAAAGTATTTAATGATGGTCTCGAGTCCTCCTTTTCTTTTCTCGAGAATTTGTATTTTATCTTCTAACAAAGCATAAACATTTATCTTGAAATTACAATGAGTTTTTACATCATTTAGTTCAGTTTCAAGTTGATGATTGCTTCTATGAGTTTTTCATGAATGATGTTGCTGTTTTCACGATCCAGAAACACGTTTCATAGTTATTTTTCAGCATATTGTTATCGTCTTTCAGCTCTAAATTTGAAAGAGAGAGCTATAGGTTTTCTAGTTTAAGCATCTAATGGGCTTTCTAAATGGTTCTAAACTGATTCATCATATTTTCAAAATTATGTGATGCATTAATAGAAGTAGCTGAGGTTGAGTTTACCTCATTCTCATTGTCTTCGTCATCATCTTATTCCTTGGCCATAAAGCACATATATGCTTTATATTCTATTTCATCATTGGATGAGTCATTGTCAGTGATTTCCTGAAGGCACTCCGCAGTCTTGGTTGATGCGGGAGAGCCTTCTGATTCTCCGAAAAGGGCCTTGAGCTTGTTTCACTAGATGCGCCTTTTCTTGTCGCTCGGCTACGGGCAACTTCTGCACTTTGAGATGCGGACATCTATTTGTATAGTGTCTCGATTTCCTATAGTTATAGCACAGGTTAGAATCTGCGAATGAATGTGATTTAGAACTCACCTTGTTAAATGGTTTAGGCCTGTATGGGGCCTTTCCAGATTTTTTGATGATCTTCCGAAATTTATGCATGAGCAGAGCCATCTCGTCTTGTGACAGGATGTCATCATCACTGTCAGATGCCTTGCATGCGGCTTTGGATGTGCTGGGGGCTAAGCTATATCTCTTGTCCGATACATCATCCAGTGTTGTAGTCTTGGCAGGTGACTCTTCGACATTCTCTCTCTTGTCAATGTCAGGCTCAAAGGCTTTGATGTCAGAGAATAGATGGAAAGTAGATATGTCATTTAAATTACAAGACACACGTATAGTTGTGTTATTAATATCCCATCGGGCAGGGAGTGATCTAAAGATTTTCAAATTTTTCTCCTTTTAGGTATGCATTTTACCCAATGCTTCAAGTTCACCGATAATGCCGGTAAATCTGAGGTCAAGTTCCTCAAGCATTTCAGAAGTTCATTTCAAACGATTCAAATTATCTTGAAGTTCCTCAAGTTCCTCTATTCTTGTGGCTGTGTTGACCTTCATTATCTTGATAGATCCTTGTTGGATGACAAAGATCATCTCCTCGTGCATCACAGAAAGATTGGCGTCCATCCTAATTCTCCAATTATCGAATTCATTAATAGAGAACATAGGAACTTTATGATCATTGAAGTATCCATGGTAGAAGTAAAATAAATAGTAAAGATACAAAAATAAGGTTTTCGAAAGCTAGTGATTTTGTGGATCTGATTCAGGTTAAAATTCGACTGATTCTTTGTAGAATCAACCACTTTGATACCAGTTCTTGGCCACAATATTTAGTATAAACAGCTTAGAAGGGGGGTGAATAAGCTGTATCTTTTTCGAAGTTAGTTTGCGCAGCGGAAGTCTAAGTTTAAGTTGTTGTAAATACAACAACTGAATGGTCTCCTATTAGCTTGGTGCTTAGAGGGTTTTTACGATATATATACTAAAATAACACACGCGGATAGAAAACATTAAAGGCATGAAGTAAAGACACACTGAATAAAGTGGTTTTAGGTAAACCCCTCTATATCCACTGGTCCTCCACAACGGAGTAAACTGTTTATCAAAATGGCGTACACAACTATATGATTTTAAATAAACACGACGTTATATCATTCACAAAGATTGATACAGTCGACAACCGCTTTGGTCGTTCACACAGATTGGATTTGGTATCTTTGACTCGCTTCTTCTCACACAGATTTAAGCTTCGTCCTTGGCGCTATTCATCCCACACAGGCCAGAGATAGCTAAGCTTAGTCCACACAGGACTAAGTAACTCAACAGTAGATTGGTATAACAATATCGAACAATAGTTGTATGCTTGATGAGCTTTCACTTTAAGTGTGACGTTCGCATTGAGGACTTGTATATTTCTTCTCTTTTGATGAAGTTGTATGCTTGAAGAATTATAGTGCTCTTGTAAGCTTGATATTCAGACTGCAAAGTTCTTAATGTCCTCTTGCTTGTGTAACACCCCCAGAATCTAACTGGGAATATTACACGCCGCAGACCCTCTCCGTGAGGACCCGCCAGCTAAACATCGAAACAACACAGTACATTCCATACCGACGTAACAAAATAATGAACCAACAGACCGATTTGGTCTTTCATCATTATCATACAACTCTAGTATACATAACTCTATCTGGACTCATACCCATGCAAAGGTAAAATACACTGACAAATAGAAATACAACAGCGGAAAAGACCAAACAACGAACTCCGACTGACTGCACCCTAAACTGGCCTTCATGTGATTAGTATCATTCGTCTTCCATCATCCTTCGCACCGATCCTGTGTTTTGCTCCCAAAACCTGCATGTACTTGGACGCAGAACAGACATCTACCCCCCGAATACTCGGGGGTTAGCAAAACTCCACTGTTTTGCTAGTACAAGTATAAAGTGCAAATACGAGCCATACACAACACATTCCGAGAATACAACAAAAGACTTCCCGAGATATATCTTTTAATTAAAATAGTTCAAGTCTTGAAAGTAGAAACGAATCAAGTAAGCACTTTGAAAACAATTCCAAATCTCGAGAGTTTTGAAAATATTAGAAATTGAAAAGTTCTTAATTCCTCAAAAGCCACTTAGGGTCACAGCCCCAAAGTTCATTTTACAAAATACAAACCCGTTAACAAAACACGGGGTCCACGACCCAACCATTCTGGTCAAAAAACACAGGGTCCACGACCCGATCATCCACTTCAATTCACTTACAAGGACACATTACACATAATACATTATCTCATGCCATTCTAGCCAGACACCAAGACTCGATATAAAATGCATCTCGACCCCGAGCATAAAGCATTGTGATACTCCGGACATATCACAGTTAATCATCAAAACATCAACATCAATATCAAAGAAACCACACTTGGTAACCCGTGGCCGTACCCATTAGTATCGGCCCCTAGAGGCCCCGTCGGACCGTTCCCAGGTGGGAAACCACTTCTGCGGCCATACCCATTAGTATCGGACCCCAGAGGCCCCGTCGGACCGTCCCCAGGTGAAAGAACAACAACACATGCACCCAAGTCCACTTCCGTGGCCGTACCCATTAGTATCAGCCCCCAGAGGCCACACATGCCATCCCAGGGTGAAAGAACAACTCACAGATTGCAAAACCACAACTCTCAAAGGTCAAACACACAAAATATATATAGTCGAGGTACCTTGCTAGAATGGCCATATTATCCAACACGTACTCACGACCCAGAACTATAACAATTCACAAGGAAGCACAAGATCTCAATAGCACCGAACGACACAACCAATATCACACAAACTCACCTATTCATCCATAACCACGTGACTCCACGTACATATTTTGACAAAAGAATTAAACTTTACATTTACCGACGACATAATCATACATAATGACATCACACGAAAGTAATGTGATCATATACTCAACACTAGCACACATATTCAATTAAGCATATTAATTCCCGAAACACACGGGTCACCTTTATGAAAACCATGATGGTAAATATACCGATTCTTTTGAAAAATGGTTATAAATATTTATTTAGCACATATCGACGATTATCAACCATTATATCCACAAAACACGTAATGTATGGGCAAGATACTTGCCTCGACAATCGATAGCGGACACTCCGAAGAACACGGCTCAATCGAAAAACCTCGAACACCTACAATTCTCCGGCGAAGACAATGAATACCCCCTCGATCGGAAAACTTGAATAAAACGACGAACGGAAGAGTTCCGACTCGAGCTCTTCGCAAGAAAACTAACCCTAACATCATACCATCAATAAATTAACGATCGAACGAGGAAAAATAATCGAAGAATGCCCGAATCCCCTTTGTGACATTTCAAGGCGTCGATAAGAAACTCAATAGAACGACGAATCCTCAGCAATATAACCGAGGAATAACTAAGAATTCAATATAATACAACTTAACAATCATTAATACATCACTATTCTAAGTTATTTCGGATTAAACGGACAAAATCAAGTAAAACCCCAAATTTACCCAAAAGTAGGATTTTAGGAAAACTTGCCTTGATTCGATCGATCGGAGCAAGTTATGGAATGATTAATAGATGTTATGGACTCAGGAATTTCATGGATTTACAGTGGAACAACATCTCCTCGTGCCCTCAAAGCTCCAGCCGCGGAAAGGGAATATAGGGAATGGAAAAATGGGTGTAAACCCGACTGTCCTGCCATATATATACCCCTGCCGGACACGGCGCAGCAAACGGCCCAGACCAGCGCCGTGTCTTCCGCCGGGTTGCGGGTCAGTGCGCGACCTGACCGACATGGCGCAGCACCCGACTCAAGATGCCTGCGCGTATGTCTCGGCCGTGTCCGACACGGCGCATCACCCGGCGCAAAACTTGCGCGGGTTCTCGGCCGTGTCTCGGCAGGCCTGCTAGTCCTGGCCGACCCGGCGCAGGACACGGCGCTCGGCAGTTCCGTTTTCACCGCTGTTTCGTATAAGTCCGGCCAGAAAACCTCCGGTTGCAAAACGACTTCGATATGAACCGAAAATTACGATAGGACCACAACAACTATCCAGAAGAAGACAAATAATAACAAAACAGGACATACGATTAGCTCGACTTATGAAATGAAAAGTCATACCCGGCGAATATCACGACCCGATCTATCATGCCGGACCAAGAAATCGTCCACAGAACAAAATGACCGGCACAACCGGCAAAATTCAAAAATAACTGGAACCGAGAATCTCGGGTATTACATTCTACCCTACTAAAAATAAGTTTCGTCCCGAAACTTAAAACAAAAGCAAGACGACTCTAAATGATACACGTTATCTGATACTAACAGCACACAAGAGCTTCATGCAGTACAGAGCTATTGCGGACCGAATCAATACGCAAGAATATTTACGAAAAGTAACGAACATGAATCACAACGGTTGATAAACCCGAGCAATACAACAATCAAAACAGAAGTCCAACATTGAACAAGAATGTAATTCCAATAACCTCGAATGTTTGGAAGATCAAATACGAAGGCAGTTTCCCTATACTTATGGAAATTACGAAGTGGTCAAGATGTTCAATAATCACGATTGATGTTCAATAATGATTTGACAACTATGAGCGGATAGCAATGATCGAACAAAAACGATCAACTCTGAAGTTCACATCTCAAATCAAGACATCAATAACTTGTAGGAAGCACGAGGTGTTAATTTCGAACACGGTTCACAAAAAATCGATCCGAACTTGGAAGGATCACAATAATATACACATCAATTGGAACAGTATCAGAACTCGCTCGAATGACAAATGTGAGAAACAATACAAGGTCAGAAGCATTAACGAACACAATCGCCTCAATACGGTCGAACGAAACGGAAACGATAAGAAAGAAAAATATGGGTATTACATCATATCACCTTTAAAAGAGGTTTCGTCCCCGAAACCTAAACAACGAGAACAAAGTGCTTGAATAGCAACCATCCCGGCCATATCCTCTTGGTCCCGCATCTAATCTCCATAACCAACTGTACCATGGTCACGGCCGCGTCCTCTGTCCCTCGGCATACTAAGTGGATTCTCACTCAATATGATTGCACCACTTCGCAAAAACACTATGCTAAAGTACCAACTTAGCCTGACATATCACATAAGGTAACCAATAACAACTCGGTAATAAAATCCATGAGGTATCCTTTTAAAGGAAATCTTTTGAAAATCCTTGGATTTGTATGCTAACCAAAATAATTTTTAAAAGTACTTTTGGTACCTCGGGTTGTTTCATCAAACTTGCAAACAACATACTTTAACCGTGTCATTTGAACTCATTTGCAAAAATAATAATTCCTTGTAACCGGCGTTATCAAAATTATCATGCCTCTACGCATCATCATCACCGTTAACAACCAATAAGTTAACCATGCAAGATCATCAAACCATTCTTACATACTCTAACATTTCTAAATCCGAGTTTGAACTTTACATCGAGTGAGATTTTTCATCTTTCACTATATATTTTTGAAAATAAAAATTATATTGGTTTTTGAAATAAAATATTTTTATGATGTGAAAGATTTTTGAAAATCATTTACTCTAATTATTTGAAAATACAACAATACGTAAAAATCATTTTCGAAAATTCTCCCAACACTACACAAACATCAATGACGGTAATATTTTACAAAATATTCAATGTACTTTAAAACAACTCTTTCAAATACCGTCGAGGTTTTATTTGAGAATCCTAGGACGGCTCGCAAATTTCAAACAATTTCCAAAGTTCATACGAAGCCGCCGACTTAATCGCAACGTCAAATTAGTTTCAAAAATTGATTCTATCGCAACTTGCACAAACATATGAAAGTTTTAGGAAAAATATTTTCGAACACACACAGCAGACATAATTTAAACATAATCGATTGTCATCTAGCACTACAAAAAGTCCTAACATATATTCCCACACAACAGTTATCATTACTAGACAACACACACAGAATACAATCGCAGGAAGGTTGTCTACCAAAGATAGACCTCACGATTAAAATGCGGTTCCATAGCCTCTGACCAGGCTGATTAGCACGCGCTACAACAAAGATTAGCGTGCGCTACTCATACCATGTTAGCGTGCGCTATCCTCATACTTGGCGTGCGCTAGCTGTTCTAATCAACAACACGATTGCAAACATATACAAAGCAATACTAGAATCGAAGTTTACAAATAAGCAATACATATGAGTCTGAATGCCATCGATTCACATAATTACATCATCTCACAAGCAACCATCAAAAGACAAATGTAATTCAAAACCAAAATTTCTCCTCTCAGCATGGAGGTTTATCTCAACGTGCACATATCGAATGACTCGGCGTTCACACTACCATCTTATTCATAAAACGGGGCACCATCGTCCAAACGGCGATAACATCATCAATACACATCTTCTGACTAATATTCATGGAATCGAATAGTTACAAACGAGAGTCACGTCTTGAGTATCCTTTGTAGACCTAAACTCGTGTTTTGAAAACTTATAGTTTGAGATGAAAATGAAATATCGGTAGTTTGAAGTCTCAAAAATTTTGACCTTGAGGTCATCATACAAAAACGAATTTTTTTTTTCCTCCTATTGAGAACATTTTAAAAAGTTTACGTGACTCCCCGAAAGCCTTCCAAAACTAAAGATTCCAAGGTTGTTACTCTTGCATGAAAAACAGTTTATACAAAGATACATTCGGCAATATCATTCTACATTCTAGCACAAGACGGAAATCAACAAATATATGCCACATAATCGTAAATCAGATTTAAACTGTACCTCAAAATACAAAACCACACAACTAGCTCGTGCAGCTCGAGGCACAACATGAAGTAGGGAGACTTACATCCACAGATCGCACGAAGATGATGGCTGCACCATGATACTAATCACGACCGACATCCCAGACGACGCGTCGCGACACGACTCAGTCAGACAAAATCTGACAATACAAGACTCAACAACATATAACTCGACCCGACAGCCTAGGTTTCCTCAACCTAAGCTCTGATACCATAAATGTAATACCCCCGGAATCTAACTAGGAATATTACACGCTGCAGACCCTCTCCGTGAGGATCCGCCAGGCTAAACATCGAAACAACACAGTACATTCCATACCGACGTAACAAAATAATGAACCAACAGACCGATTTGGTCTTTCATCATTATCATACAACTCTAGTATACATAACTCTATCTGGACTCATACCCATGCAAGGGTAAAATACACTCACAAATAGAAATACGACAGCGGAAAAGACCAAACAACGAACTCCGACTGACTGCACCCAAAACTGGCCTTCATATGATTAATATCATTAGTCTTCCATCATCCTTCGCACTGATCCTGTATTTTGCTCCCAAAACCTGCATGTACCTGGACGCATAACACACATCCACCCCACGAATACTCAGGGGTTAGCAAAACTCCACTGTTTTGCTAGTACAAGTATAAAGAGCAAATACGAGCCATACACAACACATTCCGAGAATACAACGAAAGACTTCCCGAGATATATCTTTTAATTAAAATAGTTCAAGTCTTGAAAGTAGAAACGAGTCAAGTAAGCACTTTGAAAACAATTCCAAATCTCAGGAGTTTTGAAAACATTAGAAATTGAAAAGTTCTTAATTCCTCAAAAGCCACTTAGGGTCACAGCCCCAAAGTTAATTTTCCAAAATACAAACCCGTTAACAAAACACGGGGTCCACGACTCAACCATTCCGGTCACAAAACACAAGGTCCACGACCCGATCATCCACTTCAATTCACTTACAATGACACATTACACATAATACATTATCTCATGCCATTCTAGCCAGACACCAAGACTCGATATAAAATGTATCTCGACCCCGAGCATAAAGCATTGTGATACTCCGGACATATCACAATTAATCATCAAAACATCAACATCAATATCACAGAAACCACACTTGGTAACCCGTGGCCGTACCCATTAGTATCGGCCCCCAGAGACCCCGTCGGACCGTCCCCAGGTGGGAAACCACTTCCGCGGCCGTACCCATTAGTATCGGCCCCCCAGAGGCCCCGTCGGACCGTCCCCAAGTGGAAGAACATCAACACATGCACCCAAGTCCAATTCCGTGGCCGTACCCATTAGTATCGGCCCCCAGAGGCCACACATGCCATCCCCGGGTGGAAGAACAACTCACAGATTACAAAACCACAACTCTCAAAGGTCAAACACACAAAATATATATAGTCGAGTTACCTTGCTAGAATGGCCATATTATCCAACACGTACTCACGACCCAGAACTATAACAATTCACAAGGAAGCACAAGATCTCAATAGCACCGAAACACACAACCAGTATCACACAAACTCACATATTCATCCATAACCACGTGACTCCACGTACATATTTTGACAAAAGAATTAAACTTTACATTTACCGACGACATAATCATACATAATGACATCACACGAAAGTAAGGTGATCATATACTCAACACTAGCACACATATTCAATTAAGCATATTAATTCCCGAAACACACGGGTCACTTTTACGAAAACCATGATGGTAAATCTACCGATTCTTTTGAAAAATGGTTATAAATATTTATTTAGCACATATCGACGATTAGCAACCATTATATCCACAAAAAGCGTAATGTATGGGCAAGATACTTGCCTCTAAAATCGATACCGGACACTCCGAAGAACACGGCTCAACCGGGAAACCTCGAACACCTACAATTCTCCGGCGAAGACAATGAATACCCCCTCGATCGGAAAACTTGAAGAAAACGACAAACGGAAGAGTTCCGACTCGAGTTCTTTGCAAGGAACCTAACCCTAACATAATACCATCAATAAATTAACGATCGAACGAGGAAAAATAATTAAAGAACGCCCGAATCCCCTTTGTGACATTTTATCGAACATCTTCAAGGCGTCGATAAGAAACTCAATAGAACGACGAATCCTCGGCAATATAACCATGGAATAACAAAGAATTCGATATAATACAACTTAACAATCATTAATCCATCACTATTCTAAGTTTTTTCGGATTAAACGGACAAAATCAAGTAAAACCCCAAATTTAGCCAAAAGTAGGATTTTAGGAAAACTTGCCTTGATTCGATCGATCGGAGCAAGTTATGGAATGATTAATCGATGTTATGGACTCAGGAATTTCGTGGATTTTACAGTGGAACAACATCTCCTCGTGCCCTCCAAGCTCCAGCCGCGGAAAGGGAAGATAGGGAATGGAAAAATGGGTGTAAACCCGACCGTCCTGCCATATATATACCCTTGCCGGACACGGCGCAGCAAACGGCCCAGACCAGCGCCGTGTCTTCCGCCGGGTTGCGGGTCAGTGCGCGACCTGACCGACACGGCGCAGCACCCGGCGCAAGACGCTTGCGCGTATGTCTCGGCTGTGTCCGACACGGCGCATCACCCGGCGCAAAACTTGCGCGGGTTCTCGACCATGTCTCGGCATGCCTGCTAGTCCTGGCCGACCCGGCGCAGGACACGGCCCTCGGCAGTGCCGTTTTCACCGCCGTTTCATACAGGTCCGGCCATAAAACCTACGGTTGCAAAACGACTTCGATACGAACCGAAAATTACGATAGGACCACAACAACTATCCGGGAGAAGACGAATAATAACAAAACAGGACATACGATTAGCTCGACTTATGAAATGAAAAGTCGTACCCGACGAATATCACGACCCGGTCTATCATTCCGGACCAATAAATCGTCCACAGAACAAAATGACCGGCACAACTGGCAAAATTAAAAAACAACTGGAACCGAGAATCTCGGGTATTACATTCTACCCTACTAAAAATAAGTTTCGTCCCGAAATTTAAAACAAAATCAAGACGACTCTAAATGATACACGTTATCTGATACTGACAGCACACAAGAGCTTCATGCAGTATAGAGCTATTGCAGACCGAATCAATACACAAGAGTGTTTACGAAAAGTAACGAACATGAATCACAACGATTGATAAACCCGAGCAATACAACAATCAAAACACAAGTCCAACGTTGAACAATAATGTAATTCCAATAACCTCGAATGTTTGGAAGATCAAATACGAAGGCAGTTTCCCAACACTTATAGAAATTACGAAGTGGTCCAGATGTTCAATAATCACGATTGATGTTCAATAATGATTGGACAACTATGAGCGGATAGCAATGATCGAACAACAACGATCAACTCTGAAGTTCACATCTCAAATCAAGACATCAATAACTTGTAGGAACCACGAGGTGTTAATTTCGAACACGGTTCACAAGAAATCGATCCGAACTTGGAAGGATCACAATAATATACACATCAATTGGAACAATATTAGAACTCGCTCGAATGATAAAGGTGAGAAACAATACAAGGTCAGAAGCATTAACGAACACAATCGCCTCAATACGGTAGAACAAAACGGAAACGAGAAGAAAGAAAAATGTGGGTATTACATCATATCACCTTTAAAAGAGGTTTCGTCCCCGAAACCTAAAGAACGAGAACGAAGTGCTTGAATAGAAACCATCCCGGCCATATCCTCTTGGTCCCGCATCTAATATCCATAACCAACTGTACCGCGGTCACGGCCGCGTCCTCTGTCTCTCGGCATACTAAGCGGATTCTTACTCAATACGATTGCACCACTTCGCAAAAACAATATGCTAAAGTACCAACTTACCATGACATATCACATAAGGTAACCAATAACAACTCGATAATAAAATCCATGAGGTATCCTTTTAAAGGAAATCTTTTGAAAATCCTTGGATTTGTATGCTAACCAAAATAATTTTTAAAAGTACTTTTGGTACCTCGGGTTGTTTCATCAAAACTTGCAAACAACATACTTTAACCGTGTCATTTGAACTCATTTGCAAAAATAATAATTCCTTGTAACCGGCGTTATCAAAATTATCATGCCTCTACGCATCATCATCACCGTTAACAACCAATAAGTTAACCATGCAAGATCATCAAACCATTCTTACATACTCTAACATTTCTAAATCCGAGTTTGAACTCTACATCGAGTGAGATTTTTCATCTTTCACTATATATTTTTGAAAATAAAAATTATATTGGTTTTTGAAATAAAATATTTTTATGATGTGAAAGATTTTTGAAAATCATTTACTCGAATTATTTGAAAATACAACAATACATAAAAATTATTTTCGAAAATTCTCCCAACACTACACAAACATCAACGACGGTAATATTTTACAAAATATTCAATGTACTTTAAAACAACTCTTTCAAATACCGTCGAGGTTTTATTTGATAATTCTAGGCCGGCTCGCAAATTTCAAACAATTTCCAAAGTTCATATGAAGCTGCCGACTTAATCGCAACGTCAAATTAGTTTTAAAAATTGATTCTATCGCAACTTGCACAAACTTATGAAAGTTTTAGGAAAAATATTTTCGAACACACACACAACAGACATAATTTAAACATAATCGATTGTCATCTAGCACTACAAAAAGTCCTAACATATATTCCCACACAACAGTTGTCATTACTAGACAACACACACAGAATACAATCGCAGGAAGGTTGTCTACGAAAGATAGACCTGACGATTAAAATGCGGTTCCATAGCCTCTGACCAGGCTGATTAGCACACGCTACAACAAAGATTAGCGTGCACTACTCATACCATGTTAGCGTGCGCTATCCTCATACTTGGCGTGCGCTAGCTGTTCTAATCAACAACATGATTGCATACATATACAAAGCAATACTAGAATCAAAGGTTACAAATAAGCAATACATATGAGTCTGAATGCCATCGATTCACATAATTACATCATCTCACAAGCAACCATCAAAAGACAAATGTAATTCAAAACCGAAATTTCTCCTCTCAGCATGGAGGGTTATCTCAACGTGCACATATCGAATGACTCGGCGTTCACACTACCATCTTAATCATAAAACTGGGCACCATCGTCCAAACGGCGATAACATCATCAATACACATCTTCTGACTAATATTCATGAAATCGAATAGTTACAAACGAGAGTCACGTCTTGAGTATCCTTTGTAGACCTAAACTCGTGTTTTGAAAACTTATAGTATGAGATGAAAATGAAATATCGGTAGTTTGAAGTCTCAAAAATTTTGACCTTGAGGTCATCATACAAAAATCAAAAAAAAAAAATTCCTCCTATGGAGAACATTTTAAAAAGTTTACGTGACTCCCCGAAAGCCTTCGAAAACTAAAGATTCCAAGGTTGTTATTCTTGCATGAAAAACAGTTTATGCGAAGATACATTCGGAAATATCATTCTACATTCTAGCACAAGACGGAAATCAACAAATATATGCCACATAATCGTAAATCACATTTAAACTGTACCTCAAAATACAAAACCACACAACTAGCTCGTGCAGCTCGAGGCACAACATGAAGTAGGGAGACTTACATCCACAGATCGCACGAAGATGATGGGTGCACCATGATACTAATCACGACCGAACATCCCAGAGGATGCGTCGCGACACGACTCAGTCAGACAAAATCTGACAATACAAGACTCAACAACACATAACTCGACCCGACAGCCTAGGTTTTCTCAACCTAAGCTCTGATACCATAAATGTAACACCCCCAGAATATAACTGGGAATATTACACACCGCAGACCCTCTCCGTGAGGATCCGCCAGGCTAATCATCGAAACAACACAGTACATTCCATACCGACGTAACAAAATAATGAACCAACAGACCGATTTGGTCTTTCATCATTAGCATACAACTCTAGTATACATAACTCTATCTGGACTCATACCCATGCAAGGGTAAAATACACTCACAAACAGAAATGCGACAGCGGAAAAGACCAAGCAACGAACTCCGACTGACTGCACCCAAAACTGGCCTTCATGTGATTAGTATCATTCGTCTTCCATCATCCTTCACACCGATCCTTTGTTTTGCTCCCAAAACCTGCATGTACCTGGACGCAGAACAGACATCCACCCCCCGAATACTCGGGGGTTAGCAAAACTCTACTGTTTTTCTAGTACAAGTATAAAGTGCAAATACGAGCCATACACAACACATTCTGAGAATACAACGAAAGACTTCCCGAGATATATCTTTTAATTAAAATAGTTCAAGTCTTGAAAGTAGAAACGAATCAAGTACGCACTTTGAAAACAATTCCAAATCTCGGGAGTTTTGAAAACATTAGAAATTGAAAAGTTCTTAATTCCTCAAAAGCCACTTAGGGTCATAGCCCCGAAAGTTCATTTTCCAAAATACAAACCCGTTAACAAAACACGGGGTCCACGACCCAACCATTCCGGTCACAAAACACAGGGTCCACGACCCGATCATCCACTTCAATTCACTTACAAGGACACATTACACATAATACATTATCTCATGCAATTCTAGCCAGACACCAAGACTCGATATAAAATGCATCTCGACCCCGAGCATAAAGCATTGTGATACTCCGGACATATCACAATTAATCATCAAAACATCAACATCAATATCACAGAAACCACACTTGGTAATACGTGGCCGTACCCATTAGTATCGGCCCCCAGTGGCCCCGTCGGACCGTCCCCAGGTGGGAAACCACTTCCGCGGACGTACCCATTAGTATCGGCCCCCAGAGGCCCTGTCGGACCGTCTCCAGGTGGAAGAACAACAACACACGCACCCAAGTCCACTTCCGTGGCCGTACCCATTAGTATCGGCCCCCAGAGGCCACGCATGCCATCCCCGGGTGGAAGAACAACTCACAGATTACAAACCCACAACTCTCAAAGGTCAAACACACAAAATATATATAGTCGAGGTACCTTGCTAGAATGGCCATATTATCCAACACGTACTCACGACCCAGAACTATAACAATTCACAAGAAAGAACAAGATCTCAATAGCACCGAACGACACAACCAATATCACACAAACTCACATATTCATCCATAACCACGTGACTCCACGTACATATTTTGACAAAAGAATTAAACTTTACATTTACCGACGACATAATCATACATAATGACATCACACGAAAGTAAGGTAATCATATACTCAACACTAGCACACATATTCAATTAAGCATATTAATTCCCGAAACACACGGGTCACCTTTACGAAAACCATGATGGTAAATATACCGATTCTTTTGAAAAATGGTTATAAATATTTATTTAGCACATATCGACGATTAGCAACCATTATATCAACAAAACACGTAATGTATGGGCAAGATACTTGCCTCTACAATCGATACCGGACACTCCGAAGAACACGGCTCAACCGGGAAACCTCGAACACCTACAATTCTCCGGCGAAAACAATGAATACCCCCTCGATCGGAAAACTTGAAGAAAACAACGAACGGAAGAGTTCCGACTTGAGTTCTTCGCAAGGAACGTAACCCTAACATCATACCATCAATAAATTAACGATCGAACGAGGAAAAATAATCGAAGAACGCCCGAATCCCCTTTGTGACATTTTATCGAACACCTTCAAGGCGTCGATAAGAAACTCAATAGAACGACGAATCCTCGGCAATCTAACCGTGGAATAACAAAGAATTCGATATAATACAACTTAACAATCATTAATCCATCACTATTCTAAGTTATTTCGGATTAAATGGACAAAATCAAGTAAAACCCCAAATTTACCCAAAAGTAGGATTTTAGGAAAACTTGCCTTGATTCGATCGATCGGAACAAGTTATGGAATGATTAATCGATTTTATGGACTCAGGAATTTCGTGGATTTACAGTGGAACAACGTCTCCTCGTGCCCTCCAAGCTCCAGCCGCGGAAAGGGAAGATAGGGAATGGAAAAATGGGTGTAAACCCGACTGTCCTGCCATATATATACCCTTGCCGGACACGGCGCAGCAAACGGCCCAGACCAGCGCTGTGTCTTCCGCCGGGTTGCGGGTCAGTGTGCGACCTGACCCACACGGCGCAGCACCCGGCGCAAGACGCATGCGCGTATGTCTCGGCTGTGTCCGACACGGCGCATCACCCGGCGCAAAACTTGTGCGGGTTCTCGACCGTGTCTTGGCAGGCCTGCTAGTCCTGGCCGACCCGATGCAGGACACGGCGCTCGGCAGCGCCGTTTTCACCACCGTTTCATACAGGTCCGGCCATAAAACCTCCGGTTGCAAAATGGCTTCGATACGAAATGAAAATTACGATAGGACCACAACAACTATCCGGAAGAAGACGAATAATAACAAAACAGGACATACGATTAGCTCGACTTATGAAATGAAAAGTCGTACCCGACGAATATCACGACCCGATCTATCATGCCGGACCAAGAAATCATCCACAGAACAAAATGACTGGCACAACTAGCAAAATTTAAAAATAACTGGAACCGAGAATCTCGGGTATTACATTCTACCCTACTAAAAATAAGTTTCATCCCGAAACTTAAAACAAAAGAAAGACGACTCTAAATGATACACGTTATCTGATACTGACATCACACAAGAGCTTCATGCAGTACAGAGCTATTGCGGACCGAATCAATACGTAAGAGTGTTTACGAAAAGTAACGAACATGAATCACAACGGTTGATAAACCCGAGCAATACAACAATCAAAACACAAGTCCAACGTTGAAGAATAATGTAATTCCAATAACCTCGAATGTTTGGAAGATCATATACGAAGGCATTTCCCAACACTTATGGAAATTACGAAGTGGTCCAGATGTTCAATAATCACGATTGATGTTCAATAATGATTGGACAACTATGAGCGGATAGCAATGATCGAACAACAACGATCAACTCTGAAGTTCACATCTCAAATCAAGACATCAATAACTTGTAGGAACCACGAGGTGTTAATTTCGAACACGGTTCACAAGAAATCGATCTGAACTTGGAAGGATCACAATAATATACACATCAATTTGAACAATATCAGAACTCGCTCGAATGACAAAAGTGAGAAACAATACAAGGTCAGAAGCATTAACGAACACAATCGCCTCAATACGGTCGAACGAAATGGATACGAGAAGAAAGAAAAATGTGGGTATTACATCATATCACCTTTAAAAGAGGTTTCGTCCCAGAAACCTAAAGAACGAGAACGAAGTGCTTGAATAGCAACCATCCCGGCCATATCCTCTTGGTCCCGCATCTAATCTCCATAACCAACTGTACCATGGTCACGGCCGCGTCCTCTGTCCCTCGGCATACTAAGTGGATTCTCACTCAATATGATTGCACCACTTCGCAAAAACACTATGCTAAAGTACCAACTTAGCCTGACATATCACATAAGGTAACCAATAACAACTCGATAATAAAATCCATGAGGTATCCTTTTAAAGGAAATCTTTTGAAAATCCTTGGATTTGTAGGCTAACCAGAATAATTTTTAAAAGTACTTTTGGTACCACGGGTTGTTTCATCAAAACTTGCAAACAACATATTTTAACCGTGTCATTTGAACTCATTTGCAAAAATAATAATTCCTTGTAACCGGCGTTATCAAAATTATCATGCCTCTACGCATCATCATCAACGTTAACAACCAATAAGTTAATCATGCAAGATCATCAAACTATTCTTACATACTCTTACATTTCTAAATCCGAGTTTGAACTTTACATCGAGTGAGATTTTTCATCTTTCACTATATATTTTTGAAAATAAAAATTATATTGGTTTTTAAAATAAAATATTTTTATGATGTGAAAGATTTTTGAAAATCATTTACTCGAATTATTTGAAAATACAACAATACGTAAAAATTATTTTCGAAAATTCTCCCAACACTACACAAACATCAACGACGGTAATATTTTACAAAATGTTCAATGTACTTTAAAACAACTCTTTCAAATACCATCGAGGTTTTATTTAAGAATCCTAGGCCGGCTCGCAAATTTCAAACAATTTCCAAAGTTCATACGAAGCCGCAGACTTAATCGCAACGTCAAATTAGTTTCAAAAATTGATTCTATCGCAACTTGCACAAACTTATGAAAGATTTAGGAAAAACATTTTCGAAAACACACACAGCAGACATAATTTAAACATAATCGATTGTCATCTAGCACTACAAAAAGTCCTAACATATATTCCCACACAACAGTTGTCATTACTAGACAACACACACAGAATACAATCGCAGGAAGGTTGTCTACCAAAGATAGACCTCACGATTGAAATGCAGTTCCATAGCCTCTGACCAGGCTGATTAGCACGCGCTACAAGAAAGATAAGCGTGCGCTACTCATATCATGTTAGCGTGCGCTATCCTCATACTTGGTGTGCGCTAGCTGTTCTAATCAACAACACGATTGCAAACATATACAAAGCCATACTAGAATCGAAGGTTACAAATAAGCAATACATATGAGTCTGAATGCCATCGATTCACATAATTACATCATCTCACAAGCAACCATCAAAAGACAAATGTAATTCAAAACCGAAATTTCTCCTCTCAGCATGGAGGGTTATCTCAACGTGCACATATCGAATGACTCGGCGTTCACTCTACCATCTTAATTATAAAACTGGGCACCATCGTCCAAACGGCGATAACATCATCAATACACATCTTCTGACTAATATTCATGAAATCAAATAGTTACAAACGAGAGTCACGTCTTGAGTATCCTTTGTAGACCTAAACTCGTGTTTTGAAAACTTATAATATGAGATGAAAATGAAATATCGGTAGTTTGAAGTCTCAAAAATTTTGACCTTGAGATCATCATACAAAAATCAAATTTTTTTTTCCTCCTATGGAGAACATTTTAAAAAGTTTACGTGACTCCCCGAAAGCCTTCGAAAACTAAAGATTCCAAGGTTGTTATTCTTGCATGAAAAACAGTTTATACAAATATACATTCGGCAATATCATTCTACATTCTAGCACAAGATGGAAATCAACAAATATATGCCACATAATCGTAAATCACATTTAAACTGTACCTCAAAATACAAAACCACACAACTAGCTCGTGCAGCTCGAGGCACAACATGAAGTAGGGAGACTTACATCCACAGATCGCACGAAGATGATGGCTGCACCATGATACTAATCACGACCGACATCCCAGACGACGCGTCGCGCCATGACTCAGTCAGACAAAATCTGACAATACAAGACTCAACAACACATAACTGGACCCGACTGCCTAGGTTTTCTCAACCTAAGCTCTGATACCAGAAATGTAACACCCCCAGAATCTAACTGGGAATATTACACACCGCAGACCCTCTCCGTGAGGATCCGCCAGGCTAAACATCGAAACAACACAGTACATTCCATACCGGCGTAACAATATAATGAACCAACAGACCAATTTGGTCTTTCATCATTATCATACAACTCTAGTATACATAACTCTATCTGGACTCATACCCATGCAATGGTAAAATACACTCACAAACAGAAATACGACAGCGGAAAAGACCAAACAACGAACTCCGACTGACTGCACCCAAAACTGGCCTTCATGTGATTAGTATCATTCGTCTTCCATCATCCTTCGCACTGATCCTGTATTTTGCTCCCAAAACCTGCATGTACCTGGACGCAGAACAGACATCCACCCCCCGAATACTCGGGGGTTAGCAAACTCCACTGTTTTGCTAGTACAAGTATAAAGTGCAAATACGAGCCATACACAACACATTCTGAGAATACAACGAAAGACTTCCCGAGATATATCTTTTAATTAAAATAGTTCAAGTCTTGAAAGTAGAAACGAATCAAGTAAGCACTTTGAAAACAATTCCAAATCTCGGGAGTTTTGAAAACATTAGAAATTGAAAAGTTCTTAATTCCTCAAAAGCCACTTAGGGTCATAGCCCCAAAAGTTCATTTTCCAAAATACAAACCCGTTAACAAAACACGGAGTCCACGACCCAACCATTCCGGTCACAAAACACAGGGTCCATGATCCGATCATCCACTTCAATTCACTTACAAGGACACATTACACATAATACATTATCTCATGCCATTCTAGCCAGACACCAAGACTCGATATAAAATGCATCTCGACCCCGAGCATAAAGCATTGTGATATTTCGGACATATCACAATTAACCATCAAAACTTCAACATCAATATCACAGAAACCACACTTGGTAATGTAATATCCGACGGAATTCTTACTTGTTGTTGTACTTTTCGGATAATTTAATACTGTTGCAATCATTGTTGCATTTGTGAAATGAATATTGATATTGGAATATAACATAACAGACTTGAATAAAATGATCACTCGTATTACGTTTGAATTTTCAGTGTTGTAGAGATAAGTGCATATTGAACTATTAAAAACCTGAGCCTAACGTACGTTAATCGTAAGTCATAGCGTACGCTATGTTGAGGCCTTTACGTACGTAACGGGGAGCCTGTTACGTACGTAACCAGTGCAATCGTATCCGATCTCAACTTTCGGCGTGTGGGGCCGGGTGGGATTCGAATATCGGATTTTTGGAGCCAACCTAGTTGACCCACATTACGTACGTAATGCTTCTAGCGGTAACGTACGTAATGAAGTTCGTATTTCACCAAGAACCTATGGATTTAGCTTACGTACGTAACACTTGTTGTGTAGCGTACGTAACGAATCATCTTTATTATAAAAAGACAACTTATGTCTTTCATTTTGCACGACCAACCTCCGATTTTCACCCATATAATCATCCCCTTCATCCCTAGAGCAAGTTTACCTTCTTCCTACTTGTGTTGGAGCTTTACATTTTGATTTTGGAGCTTGTTGATTGGAACTTGGAGACATTCTTAAAGCTTATATTGTGTTCTTGTGGTTTGGTGTATAGTTCTCCATTTCTGAAGGTATGTTCTACGATTTAACCCTATAATCTCATAGTTATAATGATAGTGATTAAGTATACTCCACCTAGTGATGATTTAATCAAGCTAAACATGTTCATAGTTAGACTTCCAACAAACTTAATGATGAATATGGTAGTTAAGGGTTTGTAAGGTTGTGTTTTTAGTATCTTCAAAGATGATGATCATGTTTAGTTAAACCAAACTCTTATTTCTGGATTAATAACACCAATAGACTGTTAATAATCTTTGTTTCATTATGATGTAAATAACTTCTTAGAATAATTACCATAAAATGTTTGGAGAACCCTTGTTGATCATTAGAATTTTGGAATAACCTTCTTGAACCTAAGCTAAGTGAATCCAGAGGATTAATGCTTGAACCTCCAAGTTAATTAAAAGATTATAAAGAAGGTGTTGCACTTGTAGTGGTCTTCATAATCATAATATGGAATTGTAACTACTTAACTCAACATAAGTAATTGATGGAAGTGCAGATTTTCTTTTTGTTGTCCTTGATGAGTTTAAGGAGTAGGAATTTTTGTTGATACATCTTAATCCAGCAAACATTGGTAAACATCTTGTAATCAATTGTAAGAATAGAATGGCATTGAATAGGATTCTTGGAGTAAACCCTCAACATCTTAATAAGTTGAACTACTCAAATGAGAATTAGGATGTTGTCTCGTTGAAGTTTGGTATAGATGATTATATGAACGTATTATTGAGTGAAATATACTTCATTCAAGGTTGATTGTCCGAGTAACCGATTTTGAATCAAGGGCCTACTGCTTCGTTCGACAAAGAAGGACTTTACTCGCCTCCGTATTGAGGCAAGTTATCTTGCTTGGTTATAATGATGTGTGGATTCTTATGATGATTATGCATTTCGTGTATATGAAACACTTATAAACTTGTGCTTTGTGACTTGAAGTTGTTCTTCATGATGTCCCGTTTTCATCGTGGGATTGTATTCCCAAGTTCGTTACTTTTGGTCCCTTGATATTGTTGATCTTGTTGTCATCTCGGTGAGTCCTTGATCCTTATTCGGATTTTGTGAAATTCTTGAATTCGTTGTCATGTTGCATCGTGACATATCCGGAGTCATATCTACGTTCCGATTGGATATTGTGTAGGATTTTTAGCCGGGCACATATATAGTCATGCGTGAATATTTTTCCGTGAAAGGCTGTGCACACAAGACGTAGTTCGTTGAGGCTAATTAGGTACATTGTCCCGCGTATATCCTGGATTCCGTATACGGGGTGGACATGTGCACTGACACATATTCGGATCGGGCGTCTTGTGATGTCCCTCTTGAGCCATACTATCTTAGTCGCTCACAGTCCATTTTTATACTTGGATGTGTTCGACGTTTTGTGACTGAGCGTTCATACGCCCGAGGGGTATGTTCGTTAGTCGGGGAGTTATTCTTAAAATCTTATATATGTGAATTGTATACTATCTTGAGAATCATTTATCATGTATATCTGACCCTGTGTTGGGCGAAATACTTGTGTTGTATTTTAGGTCGAGGAAAAGGCAAGGCACGGGAAGATCAAGGTGATGACGAAGGGTTCAAGGATACTAGTTCGGGGCCCCAAGTCTTTCGTGTCCGGTCATGTTCGTACTGTAATGTTATTTTTCCGCTTCATTTTAAGTTTGAACGAATGTATTGTTATTTGAGGTATAATTCATCTCCATATGGATTATACTTATGTTTTGGATCCTGTGTGTAATAAGGCCGTAGGCCATACTGCTGTAAAACTCCACATCGGGGTACGTACTATGTTTTGTGGTTCGGTATCACATGTATTGTGTATTTAATCTTTACTTTGGATATCGCCTGGTGGATCCCAGTGTGGGGTCCACGGCACTGTAATGGCCGCCTTATCGGGGTGTTACAGAAGATGGTATCAGAGCGATTGTTTTCTTTCTTTTTGAGTCTTTGTGTATTGAACTAGTATCAAGAGACCTTCGCATCACGTGTGACCCGTACAAGCGCCTGATCCTACGAGCCAAATGCGGTACGTGCTTTATGAACCATGAATAGATTATTGACATGATATTGATCTCTGAATAGATCTCCTTGTTGATCTCGGCATTTTAAGGGTTTGTGGCAGGAATTATCTGATTGATGATTCAAATAAAATTCTGGATTGATTATATGATTGATAAACATTCGACTCAAACGTCGATATGATATTTTGTGTGACCCTCGTAGTGATGATAACTCATTACGAATCGTTTTCTCGAATACGTAATTTCTTACCGCCATTAACTTAGCATGAATTCTGATTGGTATCATGAACTATACTTATGATTATTATTAAAAATTGATTCTTTCAAGATGGAAAGAAATTTGAGAGGCCGTGGCAGAGGGGGACGAGGCCGCGAAGGGGCCGAATCCCGATACCGCGAGCCAACAGACGTGCGAACGCAGAGCATAGTTCCGCAGTGCTGATTCGCCTTCTAGGGACCAATCGCATCACAATGGACGCGAGGATGCTCGTGTTGATCCTTACACTATAATGCGAGGCATGATGGCTCGAATGACCCAAATGGGTCAGTTAATGGAAACAATGCAGAGAGCTGCTACCGACCAGCATCAGGGGCCACCTCCTATACATGGCGGGCCGGTAAATCGGATCATCAGTGACATCTCGCGCCAACGACCCCCGATTTTTGAAGGTTCCTCTGAGCCGGCTGATATCATGCATTGGATCGAACACTTCGAGAAGTTGTTCGATATGGTAGACTGTCCAGTAGAGAATCGCGTCTCCGTAGCAGCTTACTACTTGGGCAAGGGTGCCCACACTTGGTGGCTCTCGGTGAGGCCAGCTGATGGCGTATGTAATTGGGAAGAATTTAAAAATCTCATGCTAGATCGTTACTATCCAGGTCCTCTCCGCGAGGCCAAATTATCAGAATTGCTGAATCCGTAACCGTCCGAAGATGATGACGTACTATCTATCGCCGAGAAATTTCAGGCACTTCTCCCTTTTGTCATGACGATTGTCCACACGTGTGATAAGATTAAATACTTTCTCAAAAGGCTTAAACCCCGAATGAGAATGCAAATTTGAACCATCATTGTGTGACCTTGCCGAGTTCATCGAGAAAGCTCGAGTACGAATTGACCGTGAAGGAAATTTCCAAGAAGCAACCGCATCTAACAACAAGAAATTCAGAACTGAACCAATGACAAAGAACCGGGAACATTCAAGAGACCCCAACCAAGGCAAATCTTTCGAACGGCAACCTACGGCATCGAAGCCAACCGGATCGCAACCTCGAGCGGCCACCTATCTCGTTGTATGCTTTAATTGTGGAGACCCGGGCACATCAATTCGAAATGTCCTAGGCCACCCGTGTCATGCCATACTTGTGGGAAGAACGGACATCGTGCTCGTTATTGTAGGAGTGGACTAGGACGTTTTCCCGCAGCACCTCATGCTCCAAGACAATCTTGATTCAGACCGTGTACCTCCATCCGCTTCTTATCGGACTACCGGGGCAAACAAAGGGATGGGACGTGGAAATCAAGCGGTACATCAGTGCGGGGGCTTCAAAACCTAGAGTTTACGAGATGAAGAGGGTGAAGATCCCGGCCGCATGATTGCAGTACTCTCGAGATCCAATCTCACTGTCGTGTTCTTTTTGATATTGGTGCTTCACACTCCTTTTTATCTACTTCTTGTTTGAGTCGTTTGCAACTAGAGCATGTTATCAATTGTGAACCTTATATAATTGGTCTACCCGATGGTAGAAGAATTGTTGGGAATCGTGAAGTTCAGGACTGCTCGATTCGAATGAACGACCGTGAGTGGTTGTCAAACTTAATTGTGGTCGATTTACCTAAAGATGATGTGATCTTGGGTATCGATTGGATGGACCGTCATGATGCCATAATTAGTGTCCGCAGTTTAACAAGGACTGGCCACATCTGACGATGGTGTTGAGTGTACCTTCCAGGGTGATAATCCCAGCCGTTCCGGGAGAATCATCAGCGCTATGAAAACGGTGAAACTGCTTAATCAAGGATGTATTGGCTATTGGTGTTACATGACCAAGACTATGAATCGACCAGTTGAATTGATCGATATTCCGGTAGTCCGAGACTACCTGCACGTATTTCCAGATGAATTGCCAGGCTTACCTCCGCATCGTGATGTAGAGTTCAATATTGAGCTAGAGCCTGGTACGTCCCCGCTCTCTAAAGCACCGTATCGCATGGCTCCGACTGAGATGCAGGAGCTGAAGAGCCAACTCGAGGATTTGACCGAGAAGGGTTACATTAGGCCTAGTGCGTCCCCTTGGGGAGCACCAGTACTGTTTGTACGTAAGAAGGACGGATCTCTACGTCTGTGTATTGATTATCGTGAGTTGAACAGGGTAACCATTAAGAACAAATACCCATTGCCGCGTATTGATGATTTATGGACCAGCCTTCAAGGGGCTGCCGTGTTTTCTAAGATCGACCTGAGGTCCGGTTACCATCGATTGAGGATTCGTGAGTCGATATTTCAAGACCGCTTTTCGTACTCGCTATGGGCATTATGAGTTCGTAGTGATGCCTTTGACCGATTTAATGCACCGGCAAGATTTATGGAGCCGATGAATCGAGTGTTTATTAATTATCTGGATCGCTTTGTAGTCGTTTTTATTGACGACATTCTGATCTATTCTCGTGACCATGAAGAGCACGAGCGTCATCTCCATCTAGTTCTCGAGGCGTTAAGGCGAGAGCAGCTTTATGGAAAAATTTCTAAATGTGAGTTCTGGATAAATGAAGTTATCTTTCTCGGGCATGTGATATCAGTTGATGGGGTCCGAGTAGACCCACAGAAGACAGAAGCTATCCGAAATTGGTTACCACCAAAGAACGTTAAGGAAGTACACAGTTTCTTGGGACTAGCAGGTTATTACCGACGGTTCGTAGAGGGTTTTTCCAGAATTGCCCAACCAATGACTAATTTGTTGAGGAAGGATAAGAAATATTTATGGTCAGAGGCTTGTCAGCAGAGCTTTGATGAACTTAAGAGTCGGTTGACTTCGGCACCTATTTTAGTCCTACCGAAAGGAACGGAAGGGTTTGTAGTGTATAGTGATGCGTCTAAACAGGGCCTTGGGTGTGTACTAATGCAAAACGGGAAGGTGATCTCCTATGCATCGAGACAGCTACGACCTTACGAGGTCAACTACCCCACCCATGATTTAGAACTCGCAGCAGTGGTGTTTGCTTTAAAAATCTGGCGTTATTATCTGTATGGAGTAACCTGTCAGATTTTCACTGATCACAAAAGCCTGAAATACATTTTTACTCAGAAGGAGTTAAACATGAGGCAGAGAAGGTGGCTAGAACTCATCAAAGACTATGATATCGAGATCCTATATCATCCGGGCAAAGCAAATATAGTTGCCGATGCTTTGAGCCGTAAGACAAAGGCAGAGCAGATGGTGAGCCGTTTAACAAAGACAGAGAATTGCAATTGGACCTTATGAGGCCGAAATTGAAGTTTGGTTACACAGATTCGGGGACAACTTTGCACCCTTGAGATTTCTTCATCTCTTAATGATATGATCAGATCGAGGCAAGTTACGGACCCATTCTTATCTCGAGTCCGGATGAGGTAACCCAAGGAAAGCCCTGGATTCGTGATCCACGAGGATGGATTGATACGATTTAGAAATCGAGTTTGTGTACTCGACGAAGAGTTAAGGAACTCTATCATGAGAGAAGCCCATGCTACCCCGTACTCTATTCACCCGGATCTAGCAAGATGTATAAGGATTTGAAGCGAATTATTGGTGGGGAAATATGAAATGTGAGGTTGCCGAGTTTGTTTCGAGATGTTTAACTGTCAGAAAGTTAAGATTGAGCACCACCACTGACAGAATGCCGAAACCGCTCACGATTCCCGAGTGGAAATGGGAGGACATATCAATGGATTTTATTACTAGATTGCCGACGAGTCGCCGAGGAATGAATACGATTTGGGTGATTGTG
Organism: Orobanche coerulescens; assembly: GCA_033398695.1. Classification (NCBI taxonomy): domain Eukaryota; kingdom Viridiplantae; phylum Streptophyta; class Magnoliopsida; order Lamiales; family Orobanchaceae; genus Orobanche; species Orobanche coerulescens. The sequence continues at coordinate 38,772,448 of CM065809.1, read as the reverse complement.
GACCGTCGACCAAATCAGCCCACTTCTTGGAAATTAAGGACGCGTGGGGTCCCGAGAGATCGCCCACTGTTTATTAAGGAAATTGTGAGATTACACGGTACCCCAAGAGTATTGTATCGATCGTGACGGCGATTTGTGTCACACTTCGGAAGGCGATTCATCGTGCGATGGGCACGCAGCTGAATTTCAAGACGGCTTTTCATCCACAGACCGATGGTCACCCGAGAGAACCATCCAGACTCTAGAGGACATGTTGAGAGCATGCGCTCTTGATTGGAAGGACGATTGGGAAGCCCACCGCCTTTGGTGGAATTCACTTATAATAACAGCTTGGCACGCTTCGATTCGGATGGCACCGTATGAGGCATTATATGGCCGTCGCCGTAGGTCCCCTTTGTGTTGGGACGAACTATCGAATCTCTGGGTACGGAACCCGACATGGTATTAGCAATCGAGAGAAGATCACTTTGATTAGGAGCCAATTGTTAACGGCTCAAAGTCGGCGTAAGTCTTATGTCACCACCGTCGACGACCGCTTGAGTTCGAGGTTGGTGACCATGTGTTAATGAAGGTGTCACCTACCCGAGGAGTCTTTCGTTTTGGAAAACGAGGCAAGCTGAGTCCGAGGTATATCGGGCCGTTTGAGGTTTTGGAACGAGTAGGCGATTTGGCTTATCGCTTGGCTTTACCACCAGCCACGAGCCGGATCCATAACGTGTTCCATGTCTCCCGATTAAGGAAATACGTTCTTGACCCGAGTCATGTACTTCAGTTCGATGAGATCGATTTATCGGAGGATCATTCGTATGAGGAGCGCCCCGTACGAATACTTGAGAGGAGGATCAAACAACTGCGTAATAAGATGATTCCCCTACTGAAGGTTCAGTGGTCTCGACACGGGGTCGAGGAAGCCACGTGGGAGACGGAGAGAAGCATTCAAGAAAGGTATCCTGAATTGTTTACCCCTTAGTTTCGAGGACGAAACCCCTTTTAAGGGGGGGAGTATGTAATATCCGACGGAATTCTTACTTGTTGTTGTACTTTTCGGATAATTTAATACTGTTGCAATCATTGTTGCATTTGTGAAATGAATATTGATATTGGAATATAACATAACAGACTTGAATAAAATGATCACTCGTATTACGTTTGAATTTTCAGTGTTGTAGAGATAAGTGCATATTGAACTATTAAAAACCTGAGCCTAACGTACGTTAATCGTAAGTCATAGCGTACGCTATGTTGAGGCCTTTACGTACGTAACGGGGAGCCTGTTACGTACGTAACCAGTGCAATCGTATCCGATCTCAACTTTCGGCGTGTGGGGCCGGGTGGGATTCGAATATCGGATTTTTGGAGCCAACCTAGTTGACCCACATTACGTACGTAATGCTTCTAGCGGTAACGTACGTAATGAAGTTCGTATTTCACCAAAGAACCTATGGATTTAGCTTACGACGTAACACTTGTTGTGTAAGCGTAACGAATCTTTATTATAAAAAGACAACTTATGTCTTTCATTTTGCACGACCAACCTCCGATTTTCACCCATATAATCATCCCCCTTCATCCCTAGAGCAAGTTTACCTTCTTCCTACTTGTGTTGGAGCTTTACATTTTGATTTTGGAGCTTGTTGATTGGAACTTGGAGACATTCTTAAAGCTTATATTGTGTTCTTGTGGTTTGGTGTATAGTTCTCCATTTCAAGGTATGTTCTACGATTTAACCCTATAATCTCATAGTTATAATGATAGTGATTAAGTATACTCCACCTAGTGATGATTTAATCAAGCTAAACATGTTCATAGTTAGACTTCCAACAAACTTAATGATGAATATGGTAGTTAAGGGTTTGTAAGGTTGTGTTTTTAGTATCTTCAAAGATGATGATCATGTTTAGTTAAACCAAACTCTTATTTCTGGATTAATAACACCAATAGATCGTTAATAATCTTTGTTTCATTATGATGTAAATAACTTCTTAGAATAATTACCATAAAATGTTTGGAGAACCCTTGTTGATCATTAGAATTTTGGAATAACCTTCTTGAACCTAAGCTAAGTGAATCCAGAGGATTAATGCTTGAACCTCCAAGTTAATTAAAAGATTATAAAGAAGGTGTTGCACTTGTAGTGGTCTTCATAATCATAATATGGAATTGTAACTACTTAACTCAACATAAGTAATTGATGGAAGTGCAGATTTTCTTTTTGTTGTCCTTGATGAGTTTAAGGAGTAGGAATTTTTGTTGATACATCTTAATCCAAAGAAACATTGGTAAACATCTTGTAATCAATTGTAAGAATAGAATGGCATTGAATAGGATTCTTGGAGTAAACCCTCAACATCTTAATAAGTTGAACTACTCAAATGAGAATTAGGATGTTGTCTCGTTGAAGTTTGGTATAGATGATTATATGAACGTATTATTGAGTGAAATATACTTCATTCAAGGTTGATTGTACGAGTAACCGATTTTGAATCAAGGGCCGGCTGTTTCGTTCGACAAAGAAGGACTTTACTCGCCTCCGTATTGAGGCAAGTTATCTTGCTTGGTTATAATGATGTGTGGATTCTTATGATGATTATGCATTTCGTGTATATGAAACACTTATAAACTTGTGCTTTGTGACTTGAAGTTGTTCTTCATGATGTCCCGTTTTCATCGTGGGATTGTATTCCCAAGTTCGTTACTTTTGGTCCCTTGATATTGTTGATCTTGTTGTCATCTCGGTGAGTCCTTGATCCTTATTCGGATTTTGTGAAATTCTTGAATTCGTTGTCATGTTGCATCGTGACATATCCGAGTCATATCTACGTTCCGATTGGATATTGTGTAGGATTTTTAGCCGGGCACATATATAGTCATGCGTGAATATTTTTCCGTGAAAGGTCAGTGCACACGAGACGTAGTTCGTTGAGGCTAATTAGGTACATTGTCCCGCGTATATCCTGGATTCCGTATACGGGGTGGACATGTGCACCGACACATATTCGGATCGGGCGTCTTGTGATGTCCCTCTTGAGCCATACTATCTTAGTCGCTCACACCCATTTTTATACTTGGATGTGTTCGACGTTTTGTGACTGAGCGTTCATACGCCCGAGGGGTATGTTCGTTAGTCGGGGAGTTATTCTTAAAATCTTATATATGTGAATTGTATACTATCTTGAGAATCATTTATCATGTATATCTGACCCTGTGTTGGGCGAAATACTTGTGTTGTATTTTAGGTCGAGGAAAAGGCAAGGCACGGGAAGATCAAGGTGATGACGAAGGGTTCGAAGGATACTAGTTCGGGGGCCCCAAGTCTTTCGTGTCCGGTCATGTTCGTACCGTGTAATGTTATTTTTCCGCTTCATTTTAAGTTTGAACGAATGTATTGTTATTTGAGGTATAATTCATCTCCATATGGATTATACTTATGTTTTGGATCCTGTGTGTAATAAGGCCGTAGGCCATACTGCTGTAAAACTCCACATCGGGGTACGTACTATGTTTTGTGGTTCGGTATCACATGTATTGTGTATTTAATCTTTACTTTGGATATCGCCTGGTGGATCCCAGTGTGGGGTCCACGGCACTGTAATGGCCGCCTTATCGGGGTGTTACAGGTAACCCGTGGCCATACCCATTAGTATCGGCCCCCAGAGGCCCCGTCGGACCGTCCCCAGGTGGGAAACCACTTCTGCGGCCGTACCCATTAGTATCGGCCCCCAGAGGCCCCGTCGGACCGTCCCCATGTGGAAGAACAACAACACACGCACCCAAGTCCACTTCCGTGGCCGTACCCATTAGTATCGGCCCCCAGAGGCCACACATGCCATCCCCGGGTGGAAGAACAACTTACAGATTACAAACCCACAACTCTCAAAGGTCAAACACACAAAATATATATAGTCGAGGTACCTTGATAGAATGGCCATATTATCCAACACGTACTCACGACCCAGAACTATAACAATTCGCAAGGAAGCACAAGATCTCAATAGCACCGAACGACACAACCAATATCACACAAACTCACATATTCATCCATAACCACGTGACTCCACGTACATATTTTGACAAAAGAATTAAACTTTACATTTACCGACGACATAATCATACATAATGACATCACACGAAAGTAAGGTGATCATATACTCAACACTAGTACACATATTCAATTAAGCATATTAATTCCCGAAACACACGGGTCACCTTTACGAAACCATGATGGTAAATATACCGATTCTTTTGAAAAATGGTTATAAATATTTATTTAGCACATATCGACGATTAGCAACCATTATATCCACAAAACACGTAATGTATGGGAAAGATACATGCCTCTAGAATCGATACCGGACACTCCGAAGAACACGGATCAACCAGGAAACCTCGAACACCTACAATTCTCCGGCGAAGACAATGAATACCCCCTCGATTGGAAAACTTGAACAAAACGACGAACGGAAGAGTTCTGACTTGAGTTCTTCGCAAGGAACCTAACCCTAACATCATACCATCAATAAATTAACGATCGAACGAGGAAAAATAATCGAAGAACGCCCGAATCCCCTTTGTGACATTTTATCGAACACCTTCAAGGCGTCGATAAGAAACTCAATAGAATGACGAATCCTCGGCAATCTAACCGTGGAATAACAAAGAATTCGATATAATACAACTTAACAATCATTAATCCATCACTATTCTAAGTTATTTCGGATTAAACGGACAAAATCAAGTAAAACCCCAAATTTACCCAAAAGTAGGATTTTAGGAAAACTTGCCTTGATTCGATCGATCGGAGCAAGTTATGGAATGATTAATCGATGTTATGGACTCAAGAATTTCGTGGATTTACAGTGGAACAACATCTCCTCGTGCCCTCCAAGCTCCAGCAGCGGAAAGGGAAGATAGGGAATGGAAAAATGGGTGCAAACCCGACTGTCCTGCCATATATATACCCTTGCCGGACACGGCGCAGCAAACGGCCCAGACCAGCGCCGTGTCTTCCGCCGGGTTGCGGGTCAGTGCGCGACCTGACCGACACGGTGCAGCACCCGACGCAAGATGCCTGCGCGTATGTCTCGGTTGTGTCCGACACGGCGCATCACTCGGCACAAAACTTGCGCGGGTTCTCGACTGTGTCTCGGTAGGCCTGCTAGTCCTGGCCGAACCGGCGCAGGACACGACGCTCGGCAGTGCCGTTTTCACCGCCGTTTCGTACAGGTCCGGCCATAAAACCTCCGGTTGCAAAACGACTTCGATACGAACCGAAAATTACGATAGGACCACAACAACTATCCGGAAGAAGATGAATAATAACAAAACAGGACATACGATTAGCTCGACTTATGAAATGAAAAGTCGTACCCGACGAATATCACGACCCGGTCTATCATGCCGGACCAAGAAATCGTCCACAGAACAAAATGACCGGCACAACTGGCAAAATTCAAAAATAACTGGAACCGAGAATCTCGGGTATTACATTCTACCCAACTAAAAATAAGTTTCGTCCCGAAACTTAAAACAAAAGCAAGACGACTCTAAATGATACACGTTATATGATACTGACAACACACAAGAGCTTCATGCAGTACAGAGCTATTGCGGACCGAATCAATACGCAAGATTGTTTACGAAAAGTAACGAACATGAATCACAACGGTTGATAAGCCCGAGCAATACAACAATCAAAACACAAGTCCAACGTTGAACAATAATGTAATTCCAATAACCTCGAATGTTTGGAAGATCAAATACGAAGGCAGTTTCCCAACACTTATGGAAATTACGAAGTGGTCCAGATGTTCAATAATCACGATTGATGTTCAATAATGATTGGACAACTATGAGCGGATAGCAATGATCGAACAACGATCAACTCTGAAGTTCACATCTCAAATCAAGATATCAATAACTTGTAGGAACCACGAGGTGTTAATTTCGAACACGGTTCACAAGAAATCGATCCGAACTTGGAAGGATCACAATAATATACACATCAATTGGAACAATATCAGAACTCGCTCGAATGACAAAAGTGAGAAACAATACAAGGTCAGAAGCATTAACGAACACAATCGCCTCAATACGGTCGAACGAAACGGAAACGAGAAGAAAGAAAAATGTGGGTATTACTTCATATCACCTTTAAAAGAGGTTTCGTCCCCGAAACCTAAAGAACGAGAACGAAGTGCTTGAATAGCAGCCATCCCGGCCATATCCTCTTGGTCCCGCATCTAATCTCCATAACCAACTGTACCGTGGTCACGGCCGCGTCATCTGTCCCTCGGCATACTAAGCGGATTCTCACTCAATACGATTGTACCACTTCGCAAAAACAATATGCTAAAGTACCAACTTAGCATGACATATCACATAAGGTAACCAATAACAACTCGATAATAAAATCCATGAGGTATCCTTTTAAAGGAAATCTTTTGAAAATCCTTGGATTTGTATGCTAACCAAAATAATTTTTAATAGTACTTTTGGTACCACGGGTTGTTTCATCAAAACTTGCAAACAACATACTTTAAACGTGTCATTTGAACTCATTTGCAAAAATAATAATTCCTTGTAACCGGCGTTATCAAAGTTATCATGCCTCTACGCATCATCATCACCGTTAACAACCAATAACTTAATCATGCAAGATCATCAAACATTCTTACATACTCTAACATTTCTAAATCCGAGTTTGAACTGTACATCGAGTGAGATTTTTCATCTTTCACTATATATTTTTGAAAACAAAAGTTATATTGGTTTTTGAAATAAAATATTTTTATGATGTGAAAGATATTTGAAAATAATTTACTCGAATAATTTGAAAATACAACAATACGTAAAAATTATTTTCGAAAATTCTCCCAACACTACACAAACATCAACGACGGTAATATTTTACAAAATGTTCAATGTACTTTAAAACAACTCTTTCAAATACCGTCGAGGTTTTATTTGAGAATCCTAGGCCGGCTCGCAAATTTCAAACAATTTCCAAAGTTCATACGAAGCCGCCGACTTAATCGCAACGTCAAATTAGTTTCAAAAATTGATTCTATCGCAACTTGCACAAACTTATGAAAGATTTAGGAAAAACATTTTCGAACACACACACAGCAGACATAATTTAAACATAATCGATTGTCATCTAGCACTACAAAAGTCCTAACATATATTCCCACACAACAGTTGTCATTACTAGACAACACACATAGAATACAATCGCAGGAAGGTTGTCTACCAAAGATAGACCTGACGATTAAAATGCGGTTCCATAGCCTCTGACCAGGCTGATTAGCACGCGCTACAACAAAGATAAGCGTGCGCTACTCATACCATGTTAGCGTGCGCTATCCTCATACTTGGCGTGCGCTAGCTGTTCTAATCAACAACACGATTGCAAACATATACAAAGCAATACTAGAATCGAAGGTTACAAATAAGCAATACATATGAGTCTGAATGCCATCGATTCACAAAATTACATCATATCACAAGCAACCATCAAAAGACAAATGTAATTCAAAACCGAAATTTCTCCTCTCAGCATGGAGGGTTATCTCAATGTGCACATATCGAATGACTCGGCGTTCACACTACCATCTTAATCATAAAACTGGGCACCATCGTCCAAACGGCGATAACATCATCAATACACATCTTCTGACTAATATTCATGAAATCAAATAGTTACAAACGAGAGTCACGTCTTGAGTATCCTTTGTAGACCTAAACTCGTGTTTTGAAAACTTATAGTATGAGATGAAAATGAAATATCGGTAGTTTGAAGTCTCAAAAATTTGGACCTTGAGGTCATCATACAAAAATCAAAAAAAAAAATTCCTCCTATGGAGAACATTTTAAAAAGTTTACGTGACTCCCCGAAAGCCTTCGAAAACTAAAGATTCCAAGGATGTTATTCTTGCATGAAAAACATTTTATACGAAGATACATTCGGCAATATCATTCTACATTCTAGCACAAGACGAAAATCAACAAATATATGCCACATAATCGTAAATCACATTTAAACTGTACCTCAAAATATAAAACCACACAACTAGCTCGTGCAGCTCGAGGCACAACATGAAGTAGGGAGACTTACATCCACAGATCGCACGAAGATGATGGCTGCACCATGATACTAATCACGACCGACATCCCAGACGACGCGTCGCGACACGACTCAGTCAGACAAAATCTGACAATACAAGACTCAACAACACATAACTCGACCCGACAGCCTAGGTTTTCTCAACCTAGGCTCTGATACTATAAATGTAACACCCCCAGAATCTAACTGGAAATATTACACATCGCAGACCCCCATGATACACGTTATCTGATACTGACAGCACACAAGAGCTTCATGCAGTACAGAGCTATTGTGGACCGAATCAAAACGTAAGAGTGTTTACGAAAAGTAACGAACATAAATCACAGCGGTTGATAAACCCGAGCAATACAACAATCAAAACACAAGTCCAACATTGAACAATAATGTAATTACAATAACCTCGAATGTTTGGAAGATCAAATACGAAGGCAGTTTCCCAACACTTATGGAAATTATGAAGTGGTCCAGATGTTCAATAATCACGATTGATGTTCAATAATGATTGGACAACTATGAGCGGATATCAATGATCGAACAACAACGATCAACTCTGAAGTTCACATCTCAAATCAAGACATCAATAACTTGTAGGAACCACGAGGTGTTAATTTCGAACATGGTTCATAAGAAATCGATCCGAACTTCGAAGGATCACAATAATATACACATCAATTGGAACAATATCAGAACTCGCTCGAATGACAAAAGTGAGAAACAATACAAGGTCAGAAGCATTAACGAACATAATCGCCTCAATACGGTCGAACGAAACTGTTAGGCGTATTTTTATACGCTTATTTATCATTATTTTGTAGTATTTTGGAGAATGAAATTGTCTAAATGAGCTTTTAATGCCTTAATTTTGTATGATTGACAGGAAATTGAAGTCCGGAAGCTAAAACGAGGCAAGACGGCGAAATAAAGAATCTGGACTCGAGCCGCGGACAAGGAAGCCGAGCCGCGGACAGAAGACACCCACCAAGGCCGAGTACATCAGACTGCATGCGGCACACCAGTGAGCCGCGGCACAGAAGAAATTGATGACGCCCAGGTTTAAAGCTGAAGGCCCTGTGCCGCGGCACAGGTTTAGTGCACCGCGGCACACTTGGCGGTTTTTGTATGTCCGCGCGGATTTTGGGCCGTTTCGAAGCCAGTTTTCGACCGACTAATACGGACGCGATTTGGAGATGTGCTGAGCTATAAATAGGGTTTAAGACCCTAATTAAACAATCTTTTGATCTTGAATCTTTTGAGAGCTTAAGCTTGGAGACGGCACAAGAAGAAGGAAGCAGAAGACTTCAAGGGCAGAGGGCGGAAGCTGAAGAACGGAGGAATCCGAGCTTCATCTGCGTTTGAATTTTATGCTTTCGTTTATTTATTCTGTATTTTCAATTATTAGTATGTCAGGCTAAAGCCCTAATCTAGGGTTTTGATGAAACCTTTGTTTTGATGAATTTCTTGAGATTATCCAATTAATTACCTTTTTATTGAGTTTTCCCAATTGTGTTTAATGTTTGCAATTATCTGGCCAATAGTTGTATTGATTTAATCATTCACTTCGAATCGGGAGAGGAGATTTGGTGAGGAACTATTGGTGAGGACCGTTTTATTCTGTGAGATAGGAATATACTCATAGGAACTACGTGGCCTTTGGGAGATTTCATGCTTTTTGCCTATCGACGAATTAATTCACCTAGGGATAGAGTGCGTTATTCGCCTTTAGATAAATCTATTGACCTCGGGAGAGGCGGTAGAATATATTAGCAATCTCCGCCTTCAATAAATTGGGAAAATTACGGATAATCGAGAGTAAATTCGGATAAACTAAGGTGGATTCAGAACCCTAGACTTATTCATCATTTGATTTCTTTTATTCAAGCTATCGTTTTCTACTAGTCTTTTAGTAATTCCTTTAGTTATTAATTGCACAAACCCAAATTCGATTGTTCAAATAAAATTGGAATACGAAAAAATCGGTAGTTAGAGATTCAGTCCTCGTGGGAACGATACTCTACTTATCACTTTATTACTTGTAAACGATGACGTGCACTTGCGTGTAAAGAATATCGCAACAAGTTTTTGGCACCGTTGCCGGGGATTGAAATTTTCTAATATCGATTTAAGTATTTCCAGTCTTAATTTGAACGTTTTATTTTTATTTTTGTGTATTTAATTTCGTTGAATTGTTTTTCCTTTCAGGACCTTTCGTGTAGTGCATGAGAAAACTCGGTAACGAAGGCCTACTACCTTTGGATACCGAGCTCGAGCGCACTCTAAGAAGGAACAAAAAGGAGAAAAGAGAGTTGCAGACGACGGTCAACATGGCCGAGACTATCGAAGTCCAAGGAGCAGATAACCAAGTGCGGCAAGTTCAACCGGAACTAGCTCTTCGAGATTATGCCATGCCGCAGACCAATGCTAATTTTTCGGGAATTCGGCGTCCCACTATCCAAGCCAATAATTTTGAGATCAAGCCTGCTATTATTCAGATGGTGCAGGCGAGCCAATTCTGTGGACTGCCGAATGACGACCTGAATGCCCATATTGCTTCTTTCCTTGAGATATGCGACACGTTCAAGACTAATGGTGTCACCGACGACGCCATCCGATTGAGGCTTTTCCCTTTCTCTTTGAGGGATAAAGCAAAATTCTGGTTAAATTCCTTACCGCCGGGGTCGATTACAACATGGGAGAGGTTAGCGCAAGCCTTCCTTGCCAAATTCTTCCCACCTGCTAAGACGGCGAGGTTGAGAAACGAAATAACCACCTTTGGTCAGTACGATATGGAATCGCTCCACGAGGCGTGGGAGCGATATAAAGATTTGCTACGAAGATGCCCTCATCACGGCATTCCTGATTGGCTTCAGCTTCATACGTTCTATAATGGTTTGAGTGCTTCTACACGCACCCTCGTGGATGCGGCCTCTGGTGGGGCCTTCATGGGAAAATCTATGGCCGAGGCACACGTGCTTTTGGAAGATATGGCCGCAAATGCGTACCAATGGCCATCGGAAAGATTAACACCGAAGAGAGTCATGGAAGTTTCAAGTAATGACCCGATTTCCACTTTGTCAGCTCAAGTCGCCGCTTTGACCCAACAGCTCCAGGCATTTTCGCACGCACCTTCCCCCGTTACCATTGAGACATGCAATTGGTGTAACGGATCACACCCGAGTGCGGAATGTCAAGTTGGAAACCCGTTCGAGCAAAATCAGATGGAGCAGGCTCAATTTGTGGGAAGTGGGAATCGGCCGAATAACCCGTACTCCAACACTTATAATCCGGGGTGGCGCAATCATTCCAACTTTTCATGGAGAAATGGACAGAACTCACACCAGCCCCCGTTCGCCCAGAATCAACAGCAGCCCCCTCCCGCTCCCAAAGTGTCTCTCGAGGAAGCACTTGCAAAATTGGCGGCAAATACGAGTCAATTTATGACTCGTACAGAAGCAACATTGCAAAATCATTCCGCTTCCATTCAGAATTTGGAGGTCCAGCTGGGCCAAATTGCTAATGTGTTGACAGCTCGTCCGGAGGGAGCATTTCCGAGTACAACAGAGACAAATCCTAGAGAGAGTCTAAACGCAATCAGCTTAAGAAGTGGGAAAGAGGTGCTGGATCAGCCCGAGCGGTGTGAAAAGAAGAAGGAAATTGAGGAAGAGAAGGATTTAAGGCCAGAGGAGTCGAAGGATTTGAAGCCGGACAACTCGAAGACATGTGTGCCCCCCGTTCCGTTTCCGCATAGATTATAGCAAAGAAGGGCGGACAAACAATTTTCTAAGTTCCTTGATGTGTTTAAAAAGCTTCACATAAACATTCCGTTCGTCGACGCGTTGGAACAGATGCCTAGTTACGCTAAGTTCATGAAAGAGATATTATCGAAGAAAAGAAAGCTTGAGGAGTTTGAAACGGTCACCTTGACAGAGGAGTGCAGTGCAATTCTTCAAAAGAAGCTCCCACCAAAATTGAAAGATCCGGGAAGCTTCAACTGTCCATGCACCATGGGGAATCTCTCGTTTAAAAGGCACTGCGATCTCGGTGCAGTATCAACCTCATGCCTCTGTCGATTTTCAAAAGTGGATATTGGGAAGCCAAGCCAACAACAGTCTCCTTACAATTGGCGGATCGATCGATTAAGTACCCACGGGGAGTGATTGAGGATGTTTTAGTCAAAGTTGATAAGTTCATCTTTCCGGCCGATTTCATTGTACTCAACATGGAGGAAGATGAAAATATTCCAATCATCTTGGGACGACCATTTTTAGCGACTGGCCGAACCCTTATAGACGTAGAAAAGGGGGAGTTAACTCTGAGGGTCCAAGACGAGCAAGTTACTTTTCAAGTATTCAAATCGTTTCCATGTCCCGGAAGTATTGATAAAAGGTCACAAAGTGAAAGTGTAAATGCCGTTGAAAGAGGAAAGCACCGAAAACATCGTCGGTGGGAAAATTCAGATTTTGTGTTAAATGGTCCAAGTCTTAAGAAGGATGTAGAACGAGTGGCGTTCCTCGAGCATGAGGAAAAATCTGCTGCAGTCTTGAGTGCGTTTGTGAAGGAGGAGAGTAAGCCGAAAGCCCAGTGGACAATTAGTCTTGGAGAAACCGGCTGTTTCGGAAAGTTGTTCACGTCGAAACCTTTTCGCAAACAACATTTGATGACCGAACCGAAAGTCAAATCACTAACGACCAATGGTCATAATTTTAACAAAAATATGAACGGTTCGATGAACGGGGCGGAAACTAAATGGAGTTTGCGAAAAGCGAACTAACGTTTTCCGATAGGTCCGGCTGAAGACTATAAACTTAGCGCTTCTCGAGAGGCAACCCGAGTTCGTAGTTGTAGATTTTTGCGTTCCTTTATTTTTCTTTCATTTTTGATTTTTATTTTTCCTTCATTTTTGTGCTTCAATTTGCTTCTGCCTCTCGCTTTTAATGTGTTTTTCTCAAAATTCTGTGCAGAAAAGTCCCAGGGAAGAAACTGAAGTATGAGCCGCGGCACAGGTATTGTGAGCCGCGGCACACATCAATCATAAGGGGAGGCTAAACCAACTGTACCCTGTGCCGCGGCACGGCATAAATGAGCCGCGGCACACTTGAGCAATGAGCCGCGGCACACGAAATCTGTGCCGCGGCACACGACAAAACGAGAACACAGGTAAAAGGGATTGTACCCTGTGCCGCGGCTCACTTTAGCTGTGCCGCGGCACACTATGCGGAATCTGAAAGGCCCAGGTAGCATATAACACGCATTCGGCCGGCATTTCCAGGTACGCCTTCGTCCTTTCTCTTTCCCTCCCCAGCGCGCGATCCGGCCGACGTTGTCTTCCAAATTATCTTGCGATTTCTTCTTGCATTCTTCACAAAACCAAAAAGGTATGTTAAAATCGTTAATCTCTACTTGTTTTTGGGTTAGATTTGAAGTTCTTTATGCTTTGAATGGATTGAACATGTTATTTTTCCTTCAAAAAGTTTTAGGATTGTTTAGAGGATAACATGGTAGTTTTAATCAATTTTTCATGGTTAGTTTGGAATGTGAATGAGTTGAATGTGTTGAGTTGATGATGATTGAATTATGTTTCGATTTTTGAGGGTTGAATCGAGCTATAACTATGTTTATTCTTCAAGTAAACTTGTGCCCTCAAGTTGTTTGATAAATTGCCTAAATGAAAAATTTTCTTTGGAAAAGCAATCGTTTGAATTTTCGTGCAACGTATACGTTTTGAATTTACAGCAAGCCCAACCCTTACATCCAGGTTAAACGTTTAAGTCCAATTTCATCCTTCTCTCACGTATGCGCTATTTTCTTAAATTCGGAATTTCTGGCTGGACATCCTTAGCCGAGCATAGATCATTGTTATTATTTTTGCGTGAATAAACCCTCGTGTTGTACTTTTCAGGACTGATTATGGCGAGAACAAAGAAGCTGAGCAAGAGAGCTAGGACCGAGTCATCCCCTACTCGAGGGGAGACCTCTCGTGGTCGGGCCGAGGCGGAGGGGCACCAATTTTCGGACCCTGAAATTCACAGGATATTCAATGAAAAGATCCGGCCACGACCACTTATTCCAGAGAGGGGTTTTACTCCAGCTCCTCAGGACGGGGAATTGCTCACTATGATTGATGAGATGGGGTGGGCCAGATTTGCCGCACCTCCCGAGCCAGCGGTTATCTCGATTGTGCAGGAGTTCTACGCCAGTGCACTGCTGAAGCACATTCGGGCAGGGCATACATTGCCGTCTTTAGAGTCTCGGACTCAGGTCGACGTCCGAGGGGTTATAGTTGATTTCTCCACGGCGGATATTCGGAGGCTGTTTGGTCTTCCGGTGGTTGATGAGTCGGCCTATGACCGAGTGATGACCAGCCTCACGAAGGAGGCCCTGCTCGAGACCATTGCACAGCCCGATCTGGCCCGGGAGCGGCGGGCACGTGGTTCTTCCACTTTTCACTTTAGGAGCTCGCGCCTCGGCCTCAGGCGTGCACAGCTTTATTTTATCTGCGCACGCATTGACCCCACCTCCCAGATCCGTACAGTCTTTCTCTCCCGCGCCCGGACACTTTTTGCTATCACTTCCGGGCTGCGTTTCGATGTGGCCCCCATCCTGGTCCGATCTATCTTCCAGTGTATCCAGGGGGGGCAAGACGAGGTTGAAGCACCCCTCTCTCATCTGCGCTTTATGCCGGCAGTCGGGGCTGACGTGGTCAGACGACGAGCCGATGCTTGCCCCCCAGGCCCCGATCGACCACCGCATCATATCGCAGTTTGACCAGTGGGGAGGAGCACCGGCGCACGCTCGGGGGAGAGGATTTCTGCTAGAGGAGGCCCACGAAGGGTCCCCCGAGCCGCTTTTGTTGATGCATGGAGATGCCGGCCCACCACCCGACAGAGCGAGGTTGCAGGAGTTGTTTGATGGGCTGAGGGAGGATCTGAGGAGAGAGAGAGGAGCTGAGAGAGGAGACGAGGAGAGAGAGAGAGATAGATGAGATGAGGAGAGAGAGAGAGAGCTTGATGGCTGCCATGCGGGAGGAGCAGCGGACGGAGCGGGAGAGCGTTGTTGCTGCCGTCAGAGCCGAGATGCGAGAGCAGGCCCGCCGGGCCAGCCGACGAGAGGCGAGGCGTCTTGCTGCGAGGGATGCTTATCATCAGGAGAACCTCGCCGCATGGACGGTCCATATCCTGCATCCCGACGGGCCATTTATTGCACCCGCCCGGCCAGCCACACCACCCTCCTCACCGGACGATGCCGGCACCAGCTCCTGAGCAGACTGGAGGGGAGTACTTGACCTTTTACTTTTATTGCATATCATTTTTGTCCATTGAGGTCAATGTACGTCCTAATTTTGGGGGGGGATTTACTTTCAGTTGCTACATTCATTGCTATACTTTATTTTCTTGCTGTACTTTATTTCGTTGCACTTTTCATTACTTTGCGTAAAATTTTTTAGATAGCCTTGCTTGTCTTAGTTTTTCTTTATTCGTGAATTTTTCGTGCTTCTATTTGTGTGATACTGATGTTACGACACTGTTTTTCTCTCTGAAGAAGCGGTCGAGTTTTAGTCGAGTTGTAGTCAGTTATTTCTGTTCTGCTTAGTATTCAATTAGGTCCGAAATTTTTCGTGATTGTAGAGGTCTTGGCAGATAAGAGACGATACATACTTGTTTTTAAATCACCGTCAATACGTTTGGATACATTCTCCGGATAGTGAGTCGTACTGTTTCTTTAGTCGTTTTGGCACTTAGATTGAGCTTAGAGTCGGTCAGTTTTTCCCAAAAGTCGAGATAATGTGTTCTATGATGGGAAGTCTAGTAACCGGGGGTATTCACGTAACCCGTTGTTTACTCTCGCGTAAAACGACGACCCTGATTAGACTAGTGATTTAGATATTTCACATGTGCCAATGATAGGGAGCCTAGTAACCGGGGGTATTCGCGTGACCCGCTGTTTACTCTCGCGTAAAACGGCAACCTTGATTCGGACATGCGGAAATTATATATTCGAGTTGTTTCTCCGCTGTAGACGGGAACTTAATAACTAGAAGCATCCATGTGCCCCATGAGTGTCTTTTACGTCAAACGGTTTCCTAATACATGAGAATGGAAGTTCCACCCTAGGATTATCCCGATGAAACATCCCGAGATCCTAACCTAGTGGTCAACTCGAATCAAAGTCTTGAGCATATATATAAGGGAATACTGTCCGAGGTTTAATTGTTATGAAACTCGTGAAAATTGTGCTTTTAGACTGTGGAACGGGACGAACTAGCTTGTTCATTTTAGCCTTTCATATTGACGGTCGATTTGACTCACGTTTTGTTTATCTTTGAGCTGGATTTTCTTCATGAACGAGTGATTAGGACTGAACTTGATTACTTTGCAGAATCATTATTCTGAGTGCAGCTCGCTTTTATGACACTCGTATTAGTTAGAGAGAATTACAGGATAGTATTGATTAGGTTGAACACTATGAGTTGCACGATGATTCACGACATTCTTTTATTGAATTTAATTCTTTTTGCTTGAGGACAATCAAAGGCTTAAGTTTGGGGGTATTTGTTAGGCGTATTTTTATACGCTTATTTATCATTATTTTGTAGTATTTTGGAGAATGAAATTGTCTAAATGAGCTTTTAATGCCTTAATTTTGTATGATTGACAGGAAATTGAAGTCCGGAAGCTAAAACGAGGCAAGACGGCGAAACGGCAAATCTGACTCGAGCCGCGGCACAAGGAAGCCGAGCCGCGGCACAGAAGACAACCACCAAGGCCGAATACATCAGACTCGTGTCGCGGCACACCTGTGAGCCGCGCACGTAAGAAATTGATGACGCCTGTGTTTAAAGTCAAGGCCCTGTGCCGCGGCACAGGTTTAGTGCGCCGCGGCACACTTGGCGGTTTTTGTATGTCCGCGCGGATTTTAGGCCGTTTCGAAGCCAGTTTTTGACCGACTAATACGGACGCGATTTGGAGATGTGCTGAGCTATAAATAGGGTTTACGACCCTAATTAAACAATCTTTTGATCTTGAATCTTTTGAGAGCTTAAGCTTGGAGACGGCAGAAGAAGAGGGAAGCAGAAGACTTCAAGGGCAGAGGGCGGAAGCTGAAGAACGGAGGAATCCGAGCTTCATCTGCGTTTGAATTTTATGCTTTCGTTTATTTATTCTGTATTTTCAATTATTAGTATGTCAGGCTAAAGCCCTATTCTAGGGTTTTGATGAAACCTTTGTTTTGATGAATTTCTTGAGATTATCCAATTAATTACCTTTTTATTGAGTTTTCCCAATTGTGTTTAATGCTTGCAATTATCTGGCCAATAGTTGTATTGATTTAATCATTCACTTCGAATCGGGAGATGAGATTTGGTGAGGAACTATTGGTGAGGACCGTTTTATTCTGTGAGATAGGAATATACTCATAGGAACTACGTGGCCTTTGGGAGATTTCATGCTTTTTGCCTATCGACGAATTAATTCACCTAGGGATAGAGTGCGTTATTCGCCTTTAGATAAATCTATTGACCTCGGGAGAGGTGGTAGAATATATTAGCAATCTCCGCCTTCAATAAATTGGGAAAATTATTTATTACGGATAATCGAGAGTAAATTCGGATAAACTAAGGTGGATTCAGAACCCTAGACTTATTCATCATTTGATTTCTTTTATTCAAGCTATCGTTTTCTACTAGTCTTTTAGTAATTCCTTTAGTTATTAATTGCACAAACCCAAATTCGATTGTTCAAATAAAATTGGAATACGAAAAAATCGGTAGTTAGAGATTCAGTCCTCGTGGGAACGATACTCTACTTATCACTTTATTACTTGTAAACGATGACGTGCACTTGCGTGTAAAGAATATCGCAACAAGTTTTTGGCGCCGTTGCCGGGGATTGAAATTTTCTAATATCGATTTAAGTATTTCCAGTCTTAATTTGAACGTTTTATTTTTATTTTTGTGTATTTAATTTCGTTGAATTGTTTTTCCTTTCAGGACCTTTCGTGTAGTGCATGATAAAACTCGGTAACGAAGGCCTACTACCTTTGGATACCGAGCTCGAGCGCACTCTAAGAAGGAACAAAAAGGAGAAAAGAGAGTTGCGATTTACGGCCAACATGGCCGAGACTATCGAAGTCCAAGGAGCAGATAACCAAGTGCGGCAAGTTCAACTGAACTAGCTCTTCGAGATTATGCCATGCCGCAGATCAATGCTAATTTTTCTGAATTCGGCCCCACTATCCAAGCCAATAATTTTGAGATCAAGCTGCTATTATTCGATGGTGCAAAGTAGCCACCCCGTGGACTGCCGAATGACGACCCGAATGCCCATATTGCTTCTTTCCTTGAGATATGCGACACGTTCAAGACTAATGGTGTCACCGACGACGCCATCCGATTGAGGCTTTTCCCTTTCTCTTTGAGGGATAAAGCAAAATTCTGGTTAAATTCCTTACCGCCGGGGTCGATTACAACATGGGAGAGGTTAGCGCAAGCCTTCCTTGCCAAATTCTTCCCACCTGCTAAGACGGCGAGGTTGAGAAACGAAATAACCACCTTTGGTCAGTACGATATGGAATCGCTCCACGAGGCGTGGGAGCGATATAAAGATTTGCTACGAAGATGCCCTCATCACGGCATTCCTGATTGGCTTCAGCTTCATACGTTCTATAATGGTTTGAGTGCTTCTACACGCACCCTCGTGGATGCGGCCTCTGGTGGGGCCTTCATGGGAAAATCTATGGCCGAGGCACACGTGCTTTTGGAAGATATGGCCGCAAATGCGTACCAATGGCCATCGGAAAGATTAACACTGAAGAGAGTCATGGAAGTTTCAAGTAATGACCCGATTTCCACTTTGTCAGCTCAAGTCGCCGCTTTAACCCAACAGCTCCAGGCATTTTCGCACGCACCTTCCCCCGTTACCATTGAGACATGCAATTGGTGTAACGGATCACACCCGAGCGCGGAATGTCAAGTTGGAAACCCGTTCGAGCAAAATCAGATGGAGCAGGCTCAATTTGTGGGAAGTGGGAATCGGCCGAATAACCCGTACTCCAACACTTATAATCCGGGGTGGCGCAATCATCCCAACTTTTCATGGAGAAACGGACAGAACTCAAACCAGCCCCCGTTCGCCCAGAATCAACAACAGCCCCCTCCCGCTCCCAAAGTGTCTCTCGAGGAATCACTTGCAAAATTGGCGGCAAATACGAGTCAATTTATGACTCGTACAGAAGCAACATTGCAAAATCATTCCGCTTCCATTCGGAATTTGGAGGTCCAGCTGGGCCAAATTGCTAATGTGTTGACAGCTCGTCCGGAGGGAGCATTGCCGAGTACAACAAAGACAAATCCTAGAGAGAGTCTAAACGCAATCAGCTTAAGAAGTGGTAAAGAGGTGCTGGATCAGCCCGAGCGGTGTGAAAAGAAGAAGGAAATTGAGGAAGAGAAGGATTTAAGGCCAGAGGAGTCAAAGGATTTGAAGCCGGAAAACTCGAAGACATGTCTGCCCCCCGTTCCGTTTCCGCAGAGATTACAGCAAAGAAGGGCGGACAAACAATTTTCTAAGTTCCTTGATGTGTTTAAAAAGCTTCACATAAACATTCCGTTCGCCGACGCGTTGGAACAGATTCCTAGTTACGCTAAGTTCATGAAAGAGATATTATCGAAGAAAAGAAAGCTTGAGGAGTTTGAAACGGTCACCTTGACAGAGGAGTGCAGTGCAATTCTTCAAAAGAAGCTCCCACCAAAATTGAAAGATCCGGGAAGCTTCAACTTACCATGCACCATGGGGAATCTCTCGTTTAAAAAGGCACTGTGCGATCTCGGTGCGAGTATCAACCTCATGCCTCTGTCGATTTTCAAAAAGCTGGATATTGGGGAAGCCAAGCCAACAACAGTCTCCTTACAATTGGCGGATCGATCGATTAAGTACCCACGGGGAGTGATTGAGGTTGTTTTAGTCAAAGTTGATAAGTTCATCTTTCCGGCCGATTTCATTGTACTCGACACGGAGGAAGATGAAAATATTCCAATCATCTTGGGACGACCATTTTTAGCGACTGGCCGAACCCTTATAGACGTAGAAAAGGGGGAGTTAACTCTGAGGGTCCAAGACGAGCAAGTTACTTTTCAAGTATTCAAATCGTTTCCATGTCCCGGAAGTATTGATAAAAGGTCACAAAGTGAAAGTGTAAATGCCGTTGAAAGAGGAAAGCACCGAAAACATCGTCGGTGGGAAAATTCAGATTTTGTGTTAAATGGTCCAAGTCTTAAGAAGGATGTAGAACGAGTGGTGTTCCTCGAGCATGAGGAAAATCATTGCGATCTTGAGTGCGTTTGTGAAGGAGGAGAGTAAGCCGAAAGCCCAGCGGACAATTAGTCATGGAGAAACCGGGTGTTTCGGAAAGTTGTTCACGTCGAAACCTTTTCGCAAACAACATTTGATGACCGAACCGAAAGTCGAATCACTAACGACCAATGGTCATAATTTTAACAAAAATATGAACGGTTTGATGAATGGGGCGGAAACTAAATGGAGTTTGCGAAAAGCGAACTAACGTTTTCCGATAGGTCCGGCTGAAGACTATAAACTTAGCGCTTCTCGGGAGGCAACCCGAGTTCGTAGTTGTAGATTTTTGCGTTCCTTTATTTTTCTTGCATTTTTTATTTTTATTTTTCCTTCATTTTTGTGCTTCAATTTGCTTCTGCCTCTCGCTTTTAACGTGTTTTTCTCAAAATTCTGTGCAAAAAAGTCCCAGGGAAGAAACTGAAGTATGAGCCGTGGCACAGGTATTGTGAGCCGCGGCACACATCAATCGTAAGGGGAGGCTAAACCAACTGTACCCTGTGCCGCGGCACGGCATAAATGAGCCGCGGCACACTTGAGCAATGAGCCGCGGCACACGAAATCTGTGCCGCGGCACACGACAAAACGAGAACACAGGTAAAAGGGATTGTACCCTGTGTCGCGGCTCACTTTAGCTGTGCCGCGGCACACTATGCGGAATCTGAAAGGCCCAGGTAGCATATAACACGCATTCGGCCGGCATTTCCAGGTACGCCTTCGTCATTTCTCTTTCCCTCCCCAGCGCGCGATCCGGCCGACGTTGTCTTCCAAATTATCTTGCGATTTCTTCTTGCATTCTTCACAAAACCAAAAAGGTATGTTAAAATCGTTAATCTCTACTTGTTTTTGGGTTAGATTTGAAGTTGTTTATGCTTTTAATGGATTGAACATGTTATTTTTCCTTCAAAAAGTTTTAGGATTGTTTAGAGGATAACATGGTAGTTTTAATCAATTTTTCATGGTTAGTTTGGAATGTGAATGAGTTGAATGTGTTGAGTTGATGATGATTGAATTATGTTTCGATTTTTGAGGGTTGAATCGAGCTATAACTATGTTTATTCTTCAAGTAAACTTGTGCCCTCAAGGTGTTTGATAAATTGCCTAAATGAAAAATTTTCTTTGGAAAAGCAATCGTTTGAATTTTCGTGCAACGTATACGTTTTGAATTTACAGAAAGCCCAACCCTTACATCCAGGTTAAACGTTTAAGTCCAATTTCATCCTTCTCTCACGTATGCGCTATTTTCTTAAATTCGAATTTCTTTGGACATCCTTAGCCGAGCATAGATCATTGTTATTATTTTTGCGTGAATAAACCCTCGTGTTGTACTTTTCAGGACTGATTATGGCGAGAACAAAGAAGCTGAGCAAGAGAGCTAGGACCCAGTCATCCCCTACTCGAGGGGAGACCTCTCGTGGTCGGGCCGAGGCGGAGGGGCACCCATTTTCGGACCCTGAAATTCACAGGATATTCAATGAAAAGATCCGGCCACGACCACTTATTCCAGAGAGGGGTTTTACTCCAGCTCCTCAGACGGGAATTGCTCACTATGATTGATGAGATGGGGTGGGCGGATTTGCCGCACCTCCCGAGCCGGTTATCTCGATTGTGCAGAGTTCTACGCCAGCTGCACCTTGAAGCACATTCGGGCAGGCATACGTTGCCGTCTTTAGAGTCTCGGACTCAGTCGACGTCCGAGGGGTTACTGATTGATTTCTCCACGGCGGCTATTCGGAGGCTGTTTGGGCTTCCGGTGGTTGATGAGTCGGCCTATGACCGAGTGATGACCGGCCTCACGAAGGAGGCCCCGCTTGAGACCATTGCACACCCGATACCGACCGGGAGCAATGGGCACGTGGTTCTTCCACTTTTCACTTCAGAGCTCGCGCCGCCTCGGCCTCGGCGTGCACAGCTTTATTTTATCTGCGCACGCATAGACCAAACCACCCAGATCCGAACAGTCTTTCTCTCCCGCGCCGGACACTTTTGCTATCACTTGAATTTGCGTTTGATGTGGCCCCCATCTGGTCCGATCTATCTTCCGGTGTATCCGAGGGGCCAAGATGGGGTTGAAGCACCCCTCTCTCATCTGCGCTTTATGCTGCCGTGATCGGGGCGCGTGGTCGACGACGAGCCGATGCTTGCCCCCCAGGCCCCAATCGACCACCGCATCATATCGCACTTTGACCAGTGGGGAGGAGCGCCGGCGCACGCTCGGGGGAAAGGATTTCTGCTAGAGGAGGCCCACGAAGGGTCCCCCGAGCCGCTTTTGTTGACGCATGGAGATGCCGGCCCGCCACCCGACAGAGCGAGGTTGCAGGAGTTGTTTGATGGGCTGAGGGAGGATCTGAGGATAGAGAGAGAGGAGCTGAGAGAGGAGACGAGGAGAGAGAGAGAGATGAGATGAGGAGAGAGAGAGAGATCTTGATGGCTGCCATGCGGGAGGAGCAGCGGACGGAGCGGGAGAGCGTTGTTGCTGCCGTCAGAGCCGAGATGCGAGAGCGAGCCGCCCAGCCGACGAGAGGCGAGGCGTCTTGCTGCGAGGGATGCTTATCATCAGGAGCACCTCGCCGCATGGACGGCCCATATCCTGCATCCCGATGGGCCATTTATTGCACCCGCCCGGCCAGCCACACCACCCTCCTCACCGGACGATGCCGGCACCAGCTCCTGAGGAGACTGGAGGGGAGTACTTGACCTTTTACTTTTATTGCATATCATTTTTGTCCATTGAGGTAAATGTACGTCCTAAGTTTGGGGGGGATTTACTTTCAGTTGCTACATTCATTGCTGTACTTTATTTTCTTGCTGTACTTTATTTCGTTGCACTTTTCATTACTTTGCGTAAAAATTTTTAGATAGCCTTGCTTGTCTTAGTTTTTCTTTATTCGTGAATTTTTCGTGCTTCTATTTGTGTGATACTGATGTTACGACACTGTTTTTCTCTCTGAAGAAGCGGTCGAGTTTTAGTCGAGTTGTAGTCAGTTATTTCTGTTCTGCTTAGTATTCAGTTAGGTCCGAAATTTTTCGTCATTGTAGAGGTCTTGGCAGATAAGAGACGATACATACTTGTTTTTAAATCACCGTCAATACATTTGGATACATTCTCCGGATAGTGAGTCGTACTGTTTCTTTAGTCGTTTTGGCACTTAGATTGAGCTTAGAGTCGGTCAGTTTTCCCAAAGTCGAGATAATGTGTTCTATGATGGGAAGTCTAGTAGGGGTATTCACGTAACCGTTGTTTACTCTCGCGTAAAGCAGCGACCACTGATTAGACTAGTGATTTAGATATTTCACATGTGCCAATGATAGGGAGCCTAGTAAGGGGTATTCGCGTGACCATTGTTTACTCTCGCGTAAAACGGCAACCTTGATTCGGACATGCGGAAATTATATATTCGAGTTGTTTCTCCGCTGTAGACGGGAACTTAGTAACTAGAAGCATCAATGTGCCCCATGAGTGTCTTTTACGTCAAACGGTTTCCTAATACATGAGAATGGACGTTCCACCCTAGGATTATCCCGATGAAACATCCCGAGATCCTAACCTAGTGGTCAACTCGAATCAAAGTCTTGAGCATATATATAAGAGAATACTGTCCGAGGTTTAATTGTTATGAAACTCGTGAAAATTGTGCTTTTAGACTGTGGAACGGGACGAACTAGCTTGTTTATTTTAGCCTTTCATATTGACGGTCGATTTGACTCACGTTTTGTTAATCTTTGAGCTGGATTTTCTTCATGAACGAGTGATTAGGACTGAACTTGATTACTTTGCGTAATCATTATTCGAAAGTGCAGCTCGCTTTTATGACACTCGTATTAGTTAGAGAGAATTACAGGATAGTATTGATTAGGTTGAACACTATGAGTTGCACGATGATTCACGACATTCTTTTATTGAATTTAATTCTTTTTGCTTGAGGACAAGCAAAGGCTTAAGTTTGGGGGTATTTGTTAGGCGTATTTTTATACGCTTATTTATCATTATTTTGTAGTATTTTGGAGAATGAAATTGTCTAAATGAGCTTTTAATACCTTAAGTTTGTATGATTGACAGGAAATTGAAGGCTGGAAGCTAAAACGAGGCAAGACGGGCGAAAACGGCAAATCTGGACTCTGAGCCGCGGCACAAGGAAGCTGAGCTACGGCACAGGAAGACACCCAGCCGAAGGCCGAGTACAACTTGTACTGTGCGCACGGCCAGTGAGCTGCGGCACGAAGAAATTGATGACGCCTGTGTTTAAAGTCAAGGCCACGTGCGCGGCACAGTTTAGTGCGCCAGCACACTTGGCGGTTTTTGTATGTCCGCGGATTTTGGGCCGTTTGAAGCGATTTCGGCCAAACTAATACGTACGCGATATGTAGATGTGCTGAGATATAAATAAGATTTAAGACACTAATTAATTAATATTTAGATCTTGAATCTTTTGAGAGCTTAAGCTTGGAGACGGCGAAGAAGAGGAAGCGAGAAGACTTCAAGGGCGAGAGGCGGAAGGCAAGACGGAGGAATCCGAGCTTCATCTGCGTTTGAATTGTATGCTTTCGTTTATTTATTCTGTATTTTCAATTATTAGTATGTCAGGCTAAAGCCCTAATCTAGGGTTTTGATGAAACCTTTGTTTTGATGAATTTCTTGAGATTATCCAATTAATTACCTTTTTATTGAGTTTTCCCAATTGTGTTTAATGCTTGCAATTATCTGGCCAATAGTTGTATTGATTTAATCATTCACTTCGAATCGGGAGAGGAGATTTGGTGAGGAACTATTGGTGAGGACCGTTTTATTCTGTGAGATAGGAATATACTCATAGGAACTACGTGGCCTTTGGGAGATTTCATGCTTTTTGCCTATCGACGAATTAATTCACCTAGGGATAGAGTGTGTTATTCGCCTTTAGATAAATCTATTGACCTCGGGAGAGGCGGTAGAATATATTAGCAATCTCCGCCTTCAATAAATTGGGAAAATTATTTATTACGGATAATCGAGAGTAAATTCGGATAAACTAAGGTGGATTCAGAACCCTAGACTTATTCATCATTTGATTTCTTTTATTCAAGCTATCGTTTTCTACTAGTCTTTTAGTAATTCCTTTAGTTATTAATTGCACAAACCCAAATTCGATCGTTCAAATAAAATTGGAATACGAAAAAATCGGTAGTTAGAGATTCAGTCCTCGTGGGAACGATACTCTACTTATCACTTTATTACTTGTAAACGATGACGTGCACTTGCGTGTAAAGAATATCGCAACAGAAACGGAAACGAGAAGAAAGAAAAATGTGGGTATTACATCATATCACCTTTAAAAGAGGTTTCGTCCCTGAAACCTAAAGAACGAGAACGAAGTGCTTGAATAGCAACCATCCCGGCCATATCCTCTTCGTCCCGCATCTAATCTCCATAACCAACTGTACCGTGGTCACGGCCGCGTCCTCTGTCCCTCGGCATACTAAGCGGATTCTCACTCAATACGATTGCACCACTTCGCAAAAACAATATGCTAAAGTACCAACTTAGCATGACATATCACATAAGGTAACCAATAACAACTCGATAATAAAATCCATGAGGTATCCTTTTAAAGGAAATCTTTTGAAAATCCTTGGATTTGTATGCTAACCAAAATAATTTTTAAAAGTACTTTTGGTACCTCGGGTTGTTTCATCAAAACTTGCAAACAACATACTTCAACCGTGTCATTTGAACTCATTTGCAAAAATAATAATTCCTTGTAACGGGGGTTATCAAAATTATCATGCCTCTACGCATCATCATCACCGTTAACAACCAGTAAGTTAACCATGCAAGACCATCAAACCATTCTTACATACTCTAACATTTCTAAATCCGAGTTTGAACTGTACATCGAGTGAGATTTTTCATCTTTCACTATATATTTTTGAAAATAAAAATTATATTGGTTTTTGAAATAAAATATTTTTATGATGTGAAGGATTTTTGAAAATCATTTACTCGAATTATTTGAAAATACAACAATACGTAAAAATTATTTTCGAAAATTCTCCCAACACTACACAAACATCAACGACGGTAATATTTTACAAAATGTTCAATGTACTTTAAAAGAACTCTTTCAAATACCGTCGAGGTTTTATTTGAGAATCCTAGGCCGGCTCGCAAATTTCAAATAATTTCCAAAGTTCATACGAAGCCGCCGACTTAATCGCAACGTCAAATTAGTTTCAAAAATTGATTCTATCGCAACTTGCACAAACTTATGAAAGTTTTAGGAAAAATATTTTCGAACACACACACAGCAGACATAATTTAAGCATAATCGATTGTCATCTAGCACTACAAAAAGTCCTAACATATATTCCCACACAATAGTTGTCATTACTAGACAACACACATACAATACAATCGCAGCAAGGTTGTCTACCAAAGATAGACCTGACGATTAAAATGCGGTTCCATAGCCTCTGACCAGGCTGATTAGCACGCGCTACAACAAAGATAAGTGTGCGCTACTCATACCATGTTAGCGTGCGCTATCCTCATACTTGGCGTGCGCTAGCTGTTCTAATCAACAACACGATTGCAAACATATACAAAGCAATACTAGAATCGAAGGTTACAAATAAGAAATACATATGAGTCTGAATGCCATCGATTCACATAATTACATCATCTCACAAGCAACCATCAAAAGACAAATGTAATTCAAAACCGAAATTTCTCCTCTCAGCATGGAGGGTTATCTCAACGTGCACATATCGAATGACTCGGCGTTCACACTACCATCTCAATCATAAAACTGGGCACCATCGTCCAAACAGCGATAACATCATCAATACACATCTTCTCACTAATATTCATGAAATCGAATAGTTACAAACGAGAGTCACGTCTTGAGTATCCTTTGTAGACCTAAACTCGTGTTTTGAAAACTTATAGTATGAGATGAAAATGAAATATCGGTAGTTTGAAGTCTCAAAAATTTTGACCTTGAGGGCATCATACAAAAATCAAATTTTTTTTTCCTCCTATGGAGAACATTTTAAAAAGTTTACGTGACTCCCCGAAAGCCTTCGAAAACTAAAGATTCCAAGGTTGTTATTCTTGCATGAAAAACAGTTTATACGAAGATACATTCGGCAATATCATTCTACATGTAGCACAAGTCGGAAATCAACAAATATATGCCACATAATCGTAAATCACATTTAAACTGTACCTCAAAATACAAAACCACACAACTAGCTCGTGCAGCTCGAGGCACAACATGAAGTAGGGAGACTTACATCCACAGATCGCACGAAGATGATGGCTGCACCATGATACTAATCACGACCGACATGCCAGACGACGCGTCGTGACACGACTCAGTCAGACAAAATCTGACAATACAAGACTCAACAACACATAACTCGACCCGACAGCCTAGGTTTTCTCAACCTAAGCTCTGATACCATAAATGTAACACCCCCAGAATCTAACTGGAAATATTACACACCGCAGACCCTCTCCGTGAGGATCCGCCAGGCTAAACATCGAAACAACACAGTACATTCCATACCGACGTAACAAAATAATGAACCAACAGACCGATTTGGTCTTTCATCATTATCATACAACTCTAGTATACATAACTCTATCTGGACTCATACCCATGCAAGGGTAAAATACACTCACAAATAGAAATACGACAGCAGAAAAGACCAAACAACGAACTCCGACTGACTGCACCCAAAACTGGCCTTCATGTGATTAGTATCATTCGTCTTCTATCATCTTTCGCACCGATCCTGTGTTTTGCTCCCTAAACCTGCATGTACCTGGACGCAGAACAGACATCCACCCCCCGAATACTCGGGGGTTATCAAAACTCCACTGTTTTGCTAGTACAAGTATAAAGTGCAAATACGAGCCATACACAACACATTCTGAGAATACAACGAAAGACTTCCCGATATATATCTTTTAATTAAAATAGTTCAAATCTTGAAAGTAGAAACGATTCAAGTAAGCACTTTGAAAACAATTCCAAATCTCGGGAGTTTTGAAAACGTTAGAAATTGAAAAGTTCTTAATTCCTCAAAAGCCACTTAGGGTCATAGCCCCAAAAGTTCATTTTCCAAAATACAAACCCATTAACAAAACACGGGGTCCACGACCCAACCATTCCGGTCACAAAACACAGGGTCCACGACCCGATCATCCACTTCAATTCACTTACAAGGACACATTACACATAATACATTATCTCATGCCATTCTAGCCAGACACCAAGACTCGATATAAAATGCATCTCGACCCCGAGCATAAAGCGTTGTGATACTCCGGACATATCACAATTAATCATCAAAACATCAATATCAATATCACAGAAACCACACTTGGTAACCCGTGGCCGTACCCATTAGTATCGGCCCCCAGAGGCCCCGTCGGACCGTCCCCAGGTGGGAAACCACTTCCGCAGCCGTACCCATTAGTATCGGCCCCCAGAGGCTCCGTCGGACCGTCCCCAGGTGTAAGAACAACAACACACGCACCCAAGTCCACTTCCGTGGCCGTACCCATTAGTTTCGGCCCCCATAGGCCACACATGCCATCCCCGGGTGGAAGAACAACTCACAGATTACAAACCCACAACTCTCAAAGGTCAAACACACAAAATATATATAGTCGAGGTACCTTGCTAGAATGGCCATATTATCCAACACGTACTCACGACCCAGAACTATAACAATTCACAAGGAAGCACAAGATATCAATAGCACCGAACAACATAACCAATATCACACAAACTCACATATTCATCCATTACCACGTGACTCCACGTACATATTTTGACAAAAGAATTAAACTTTACATTTACCGACGGCATAATCATACATAATGACATCACACAAAAGTAAGGTGATCATATACTCAACACTAGCACACATAATCAATTAAGCATATTAATTCCCGAAACACACGGGTCACATTTACGAAAACCATGATGGTAAATATACCGATTCTTTTGAAAAATGGTTATAAATATTTATTTAGCACATATCGACGATTAGCAACCATTATATCCACAAAACACGTAATGTATGGGCAAGATACTTGCCTCTACAATCGATACCGGACACTCTGAAGAACACGGCTCAATCGGGAAACCTCGAACACCTACAATTCTGCGGTGAAGACAATGAATACCCCCTCGATCGGAAAACTTGAAGAAAACGATGAACGGAAGAGTTCCGACTCGAGTTCTTCGCAAGGAACCTAACCCTAACGTCATACCATCAATAAATTAACGATCGAACGAGGAAAAATAATCGAAGAACGCCCGAATACCCTTTGTGACATTTTATCGAACACCTTCAAGGCGTCGATAAGAAACTCAATAGAACGACGAATCCTCGGCAATCTAACCGTGGAATAACAAAGAATTCGATATAACATCTTAACAATCATTAATCCATCACTATTCTAAGTTATTTCGGATTAAACGGACAAAATCAAGTAAAACCCCAAATTTACCCAAAAGTAGGATTTTAGGAAAACTTGCCTTGATTCGATCGATCGGAGCAAGTTATGGAATGATTAATCGATGTTATGGACTCAGGAATTTCGTGGATTTACAGTGGAACAACATCTCCTCGTGCCCGCCAAGCTCCAGCCGCGGAAAGGGAAGATAGGGAATGGAAAAATGGGTGTAAACCCGACTGTCATGCCATATATATACCCTTGCCGGATACGGCGCAGCAAACGGCCCAGACCAGCGCCGTGTCTTCCGCCGGGTTGCGGGTCAGTGGGCGACCTGACCGACACGGCGCAGCACCCGGCGCAAGACGCCTGCACGTATGTCTCGGCTGTGTCCGACACGGCGCATCACTCACCACAAAACTTGCGCGGGTTCTCGACCGTGTCTCGGCAGGCCTGCTAGTCCTGGCCGACCTGGCGCAGGACACGACGCTCGGCAGCACCGTTTTCACCGCCGTTTCATACAGGTCCGACCATAAAACCTCTGGTTGCCTAACGACTTCGATACGAACCGAAAATTACGATAAGACCACAACAACTATCCGGAAGAAGACGAATAATAACAAAACAGGACATACGATTAGCTCGACTTATGAAATGAAAAGTCGTATCCGACGAATATCACGACCCGGTCTATCATGTCGGACCAAGAAATCGTCCACAGAACAAAATGACCGGCACGACTGGCAAAATTCAAAAATAACTGGAACCGAGAATCTCGGGTATTACATTCTACCCTACTAAAAATAAGTTTCATCCCGAAACTTAAAACAAAAGCAAGACGACTCTAAATGATACACGTTATCTGATACTGACAGCACATAAGAGCTTCATGCAGTACAGAGCTATTGCGGACCGAATTAATACGCAAGAGTGTTTACGAAAAGTAACGAACATGAATCACAGCGGTTGATAAACCCGAGCAATACAACAATCAAAACACAAGTCCAACGTTGAACAATAATGTAATTCTAATAACCTCGAATGTTTGGAAGATCAAATACGAAGGCAGTTTCCCAACACTTATGGAAATTACGAAGTGGTCCAGATGTTCAATAATCACGATTGATATTCAATAATGATTGGACAACTATGAGCGGATAGCAATGATCGAACAACAACGATCAACTCTGAAGTTCACATCTCAAATCAAGACATCAATAACTTGTAGGAACCACGAGGTGCTAATTTCGAACACGGTTCACAAGAAATCGATCCGAACTTGGAAGGATCACAATAATATAAACATCAATTGGAACAATATCATAACTCGCTCGAATGACAAAGGTGAGAAACAATACAAGGTCAAAAGAATTAACGAACACAATCGCCTCAATACGGTCGAACGAAACGGAAACGAGAAGAAAGAAAAATGTGGGTATTACATCATATCACCTTTAAAAGAGGTTTCGTCCCCGAAACCTAAAGAACGAGAACGAAGTGCTTGAATAGCAACCATACCAGCCATATCCTCTTGGTCCCGCATCTAATCTCCTTAACCAACTGTACCGCAGTCACGGCCGCGTCCTCTGTCCCTTGGCATACTAAGCGGATTCTCACTCAATACGATTGCACCACTTCGCAAAAACAATATGCTAAAGTACAAACTTAGCATGACATATCACATAAGGTAACCAATAACAACTCGATAATAAAATCCATGAGGTATCCTTTTAAAGGAAATCTTTTGAAAATCCTTGGATTTGTATGCTAACCAAAATAATTTTTAAAAGTACTTTTGGTACCTCGGCTTGTTTCATCAAAACTTTCAAACAACATACTTTAACCGTGTCATTTGAACTCATTTGCAAAAATAATAGTTCCTTGTAACCGGCGTTATCAAAATTATCATGCCTCTACGCATCATCATCACCGTTAACAACTAATAACTTAACCATGCAAGATCATCAAACCATTCTTACATACTCTAACATTTCTAAATCCGAGTTTGAACTTTACATCGAGTGAGATTTTTCATCTTTCACTATGTATTTTTGAAAATAAAAATTATATTGGTTATTGAAATAAAATATTTTTATGATGTGAAAGATTTTTAAAATCATTTACTCGAATTATTTGAAAATACTACAATACGTAAAAAATATTTTCGAAAATTCTCCCAACACTACACAAACATCAACGACGGTAATATTTTACAAAATGTTCAATGTACTTTAAAACAACTCTTTCAAATACCGTTGAGGTTTTATTTGAGAATCCTAGGCCGGCTCGCAAATTTCAAACAATTTCCAAAGTTCATACGAAGCCGCCGACTTAATCGCAACATCAAATTAGTTTCAAAAATTGATTCTATCGCAACTTGCACAAACTTATGAAAGTTTTAGGAAAAACATTTTCGAACACACACACAGCAGACATAATTTAAACATAATCGATTGTCATCTAGCACTACAAAAAGTCCTAACATATATTCCCACACAACAGTTGTCATTACTAGACAACACACACAAAATACAATCGCAGGAAGGTTGTCTACCAAAGATAGACCTGACGATTAAAATGCGGTTCCATAGCCTCTGACCAAACTGATTAGCACGCGCTACAACAAAGATAAGTGTGCGCTACTCATACCATGTTAGCGTGCACTATCCTCATACTTGGCGTGTGCTAGCTGTTCTAATCAACAACACGATTGCAAACATATGCAAAGCAATACTAGAATCGAAGGTTACAAATAAGCAATACATATGAGTCTGAATGCCATCGATTCACATAATTACATCATCTCACAGGCAACCATCAAAAGACAAATGTAATTCAAAACCGAAATTTCTCCTCTCAGAATGGAGGGTTATCTCAACGTGCACATATCGAATGACTCGGCGTTCACACTACCATCTTAATCATAAAACTGGGCACCATCGTCCAAACGGCGATAACATCATCAATACACATCTTCTGACTAATATTCATGAAAACAAATAGTTACAAATGAGAGTCACGTCTTGAGTATCCTTTGTAGACCTAAACTCGTGTTTTGAAAACTTATAGTATGAGATGAAAATGAAATATCGGTAGTTTGAAGTCTCAAAAATTTTGACCATGAGGTCATCATACAAAAATCAAAAAAAAAAATTTCCTCCTATGGAGAACATTTTAAAAAGTTTACGTGACTCCCCAAAAGCCTTTGAAAACTAAAGATTCCAAGGTTGTTATTCTTGCATGAAAAACAGTTTATACGAAGATACATTCGGCAATATCATTCTACATTCTAGCACAAGACGGAAATCAACAAATATATGCCACATAATCGTAAATCACATTTAAACTGTACCTCAAAATACAAAACCACACAACTAGCTCGTGCAGCTTGAGGCACAACATGAAGTAGGGAGACTTACATCCACAGATCGCACGAAGATGATGGCTGCACCATGATACTAATCACGACCGACATCCCAGATGAGGCGTCGCGACACGACTCAGTCAGACAAAATCTGATAATATAAGACTCAACAACACATAACTCGACCCGACAGCCTAAGTTTTCTCAACCTAAGCTCTGATACCATAAATGTAACACCCCCAGAATCTAACTGGGAATATTACACACCGCAGACCCTCTCCGTGAGGATCCGCCAGGCTAAACATCGAAATAACACAGTATATTCCATACCGACGTAACAAAATAATGAACCAACAGACCGATTTGGTCTTTCATCATTATCATACAACTCTAGTATACATAACTCTATCTGGACTCATACCCATGCAAGGGTAAAATACACTCACAAACAGAAATACGACAGCGGAAAAGACCAAACAACGAACTCCGACTGACTACACCCAAAACTGGCCTTCATGTGATTAGTATCATTCGTCTTCCATCATCCTTCGCACCGATCCTGTGTTTTTCTCCCAAAACCTGCATGTACCTGGATGCAGAACAGACATCCACCCCCCGAATACTTGGGGGTTAGCAAAACTCCACTGTTTTGCTAGTACAAGTATAAAGTGCAAATACGAGCCATACACAACACATTCTGAGAATACAACGAAAGACTTCCCGAGATATATCTTTTAATTAAAATAGTTCAAGTCTTGAAAGTAGAAACGAATCAAGTAAGCACTTTGAAAACAATTCCAAATCTCGGGAGTTTTGAAAACATTAGAAATTGAAAAGTTCTTAATTCCTCAAAAGCCACTTAGGGTCATAGCCCCAAAAGTTCATTTTCCAAAATATAAAGTCGTTAACAAAACACAGGGTCCACGACCCAACCATTCCGGTCACAAAACACAGGGTCCACGACCCGATCATCCACTTCAATTCACTTACAAGGACACATTACACATAATACATTATCTCATGCCATTCTAGCCAGACACCAAGAATCGATATAAAATGCATCTCGACCCCGAGCATAAAGCATTGTGATACTCCGGACATATCACAATTAATCATCAAAACATCAACATCAATATCACAGAAACCACACTTGGTAACCCGTGGCCGTACCCATTAGTATCGGCCCCCAGAGGCCCCGTAGGACCGTCCCCGGGTGGAAAACCACTTCCGCGGCCATACCCATTAGTATCGGCCCCCATAGGCCCCGTCGGACCGTCCCCAGGTGGAAGAACAACAACACACGCACCCAAGTCCACTTCCGTGGCCGTACCCATTAGTATAAGCCCCCAGAGGCCACACATGCCATCCCCGGGTGGAAGAACAACTCAGATTACAAAACCACAACTATCAAAGGTCAAACACACAAAATATATATAGTCGAGGTACCTTGCTAGAATGGCCATATTATCCAACACGTACTCACGACCCAGAACTATAACAATTCACAAGGAAGCACAAGATCTCAATAGCACTGAACGACACAACCAATATCACACAAACTTACATATTCATCCATAACCACGTGACTCCACGTACATATTTTGACAAAAGAATTAAACTTTACATTTACCGACGACATAATCATACATAATGACATCACACGAAAGTAAGGTGATCATATACTCAACACTAGCACACATATTCAATTAAGCATATTAATTCCCGAAACACACGGGTCACCTTTACGAAAACCATGATGGTAAATATACCGATTCTTTTGAAAAATGGTTATAAATATTTATTTAGCACATTTCGACGATTGGCAACCATTATATCCACAAAACACGTAATGTATGGGCAAGATACTTGCCTCGACAATCGATACCGGACACTCCGAAGAACACGGCTCAACCGGGAAACCTCGAACACCTACAATTCTCCGGCGAAGATAATGAATACCCCCTCGATCGGAAAACTTGAAGATAACGACGAACGGAAGAGTTCCGACTCGAGTTCTTCGCAAGGAACCTAACCCTAACATTATACCATCAATAAATTAATGATCGAACGAGGAAAAATAATCGAAGAACGCCCGAATCCCCTTTGTGACATTTTATCGAACACCTTCAATGCGTCGATAAGAAACTCAATAGAACGATGAATCCTCGGCAATCTAACCATGGAATAACAAAGAATTCGATATAATACAACTTAACAATCATTAATCCATCACTATTCTAAGTTATTTCGGATTAAACGGACAAAATCAAGTAAAACCCCAATTTTACCCAAAAGTAGGATTTTAGGAAAACTTGCCTTGATTCGATCGATCGGAGCAAGTTATGGAATGATTAATCGATGTTATGGACTCATGAATTTTGTGGATTTATAGTGGAACAACATCTCCTCGTGCCCTCCAATCTCCAGCCGCGGAAAGGGAAGATTGGGAATGGAAAAATGGGTGTAAACCCGACTGTCCTGCCATATATATACCCTTGACGGACACGGCGCAGCAAACGGCCCAGACCAGCGCCGTGTCTTCCGCCGGGTTGGGGGTCAGTGCGCGACCTGACCGACACGGCGCAGCACCCGGCGCAAGACGCCTGCACGTATGTCTCGGCCGTGTCCGACACGGCGCATCACCCGGCGCAAAACTTGCGCGGGTTCTCGGCCATGTCTCGGCAGGCCTACTAGTCCTGGCCGACCCAGCGCAGGACACGGTGCTCGGCAGCACCGTTTTCACCTCCGTTTTGTACAGGTCTGGCCATAAAACCTCTGGTTGCAAAACGACTTCGATACGAACCGAAAATTACGATAGGACCACAACAACTATCCGGAAGAAGACGAATAATAACAAAACAGGACATACGATTAGCTCGACTTATAAAATAAAAAGTCGTACCCGACGAATATCACGACCCGGTCTATCATGGCGGACCAAGAAATCATCCACAGAACAAAATGACCGGCACAACCGGCAAAATTCAAAAATAAGTGGAACCGAGAATCTCAAGTATTACAGCTTAGGGCTATTTATAACCTAAGTAATAAATCTGTTATAAATGTAGACGTTGGCCGGTTGGTGAGATTAAGACGGCTCTGATCGACGACTTCAGAATGTTTTGAATTAAAGGCGATTCGTACTTGATGCTTCAGATATTATTTGACTAGCATTAAATGCTCTTCAGACTGTAGTCTCTTCGAGAGCATTAAATGTTGTCTTATCAACATTAAATGCTACTTTAACCGTGACACTTTATGAATAAAAAATATTTGCTTTCTAAATGGTTTAAAGTTTCTTCAGACCTGTTGGATTTATGTTTTACTTTTGCTAAGTAAAATACCTATAACATTATTTGTTATATCCAGCATCTTCTTCTTTGCTGTATCTTGAAGACTATACTGTAGGATTAGAATTTTGGCTTGCTGAAAGATCTTGTGCTGTATAGACAGGCTGTATGGACAGACTGTATAAAGTTTGCCAAAAAAAGCTTCCATAATTTGCTGATATTCTGACTTTGAAGATGCTTGATGTATGAGGCTAGGGGGATTTTTTCCAACCACCATCTATTGTGAACTCTACTTCGAAGTTTTGTTGGTAAAAATCTAAAATAGTGGGATCTTATTCTGCCTCAGGTTGAATTGGTTTAAAAAAATTCAACTAATTAAGCCATGGGAAAATGTCCTTTTGAAGTAGTATATGGCACCTGTCCGCTAAGTCTGCTTGATTTTTTACTCCTTCGATAGACAAACAACAATTCAGTCCAGATGCAGATAACCGAGCAAAGAAAATCAAGAAACTGCATGAACAAGTTCGAGAGCGGATTCGGAAACAAAATTCCAAATATAAAACTCAATGTGATAAACAACGGAAGCAACAAATTTTTAAAGTTGGAGATTTGGTCTAGATTCACCTGCGAAAAGAGCGCTTTCCAAATCAACCAAATGCCAAGTTGTCCCTTAGAGCTTATGGACCATTCAAAATTGTGCAGAAAATCAATGCCAATGCTTACAAGGTAGAACTGCCTGAAACATAAGGTGTTTCTGCAACTTTCAATGTTACTGATCTTTCACCTTATTTAGATGAAGAAGTAGATTAAATTCGAGGGCGAGTTCTCTCCAACCCGGGGAGTATGATATTTGACTAGCATTAAATGCTCTTCAGACTGTAGTCTCTTCGAGAGCATTAAATGTTGTCTTATCAACATTAAATGCTACTTTAACCGTGACACTTTATGAATAAAAAATATTTGCTTTCTAAATGGTTTAAAGTTTCTTCAGACCTATTGGATTTATGTTTTACTTTTGCTAAGTAAAATACCTATAACATTATTTGTTATATCCAGCATCTTCTTCTTTGTTGTATCTTGAAGACTATACTGTAGGATTAGAATTTTGGCTTGCTGAAAGATCTTGTACTGTATAGACAGGTTGTATGGACAGACTGTATGAAGTTTGCCAAAAAAAGCTTCCATAATTTGCTGATATTCTGACTTTAAGATGCTTGCTGTATAAGGCTAGGGGGATTTTTTTCCAACCACCGTCTATTGTGAACTCTACTTCGAAGTTTTGTTGGTAAAAATCTAAAATAGTGGGATCTTATTCTGCCTCAGGTTGAATTGGTTTAAAAAAATTCAACTA
Source organism: Orobanche coerulescens (assembly GCA_033398695.1). Taxonomy (NCBI): domain Eukaryota; kingdom Viridiplantae; phylum Streptophyta; class Magnoliopsida; order Lamiales; family Orobanchaceae; genus Orobanche; species Orobanche coerulescens. Next base: position 38,734,529 of record CM065809.1, on the reverse strand, counting down.
ATTAAGCCATGGGAAAATGTCCTTTTGAAGTAGTATATGGCACCTGTCCGCTGAGTCTGCTTGATTTTTTACTCCTTCGACAGACAAACAACAATTCAGTCCAGATGCAGATAACCGAGCAAAGAAAATCAAGAAACTGCATGAACAAGTTCGAGAGCGGATTTGGAAACAAAATTCCAAATATAAAACTCAATGTGATAAACAACGGAAGCAACAAATTTTTAAAGTCGGGGATTTGGTCTAGATTCACCTGCGAAAAGAGCGCTTTCCAAATCAACCAAATGCCAAGTTGTCCCTTAGAGCTTATGGACCATTCAAAATTGTGCAGAAAATCAATGGCAATGCTTACAAGGTAGAACTGCCTGAAACATAAGGTATTTCTGCAACTTTCAATGTTACTGATCTTTCACCTTATTTAGATGAAGAAGTAGATTAAATTCGAGGGCGAGTTCTCTCCAACCCGGGGAGTATGATCTAGAAGCCATTCTTGTATCCATCTAGAAGCCAGTAACATTGAATAAAACTGCATCAATCTAGAAGATGTCAAATTTGAATTAAAAATCTTGCATGCACATTAGCCATTTCTCTTGACTCTTTTATTTTCACATTATATTTAATATGGTTTCACATTGTATTTCCTACCTATAAATATGCCATCCCCTTGACGCATTAAATCATCTTGAAGTTGAGAAATAAATTGAGTTTATGGTTTAGAGAGAGAGTTCTCTCTTGTTTCTGTACCAGTTTATTCCACCTCCAACAAAAAGAGCATGATTTAGTCAACTAAAATGTACTATTTCTTTAAATAGGCACCAAAGAAATTCGTGTTGGGAAAACGGCCTCAAAATTCCCAACAAGCCTCCCAAAGAACGAAAATAGAGAAAAAATAAATAACACAATAATATACGTGGAAAACTCCAAAACCAGAGAAAAACCACGGGCCTCCAGAGAGAAAACTTCACTATGTGAAAAATTATTATAATTACAGAGCTATAATCTCTCAAGCCAACCCCCAATTACACCCACACTCTCCAAAGATTTAACTCACGCCTTTCACACTCTAGGACAAGAGAAAGAAAGAAAGAAGAATTAAATACTTAAAGTGTATTTAATTGGTGCATTTTAATTCTTAGCCTTGAACCTCTTTTTATAGGCTTGAAGTCCCTTCCACCTTTCATTATTCCACCGATGTGGGATAACCGTCCAAGCTTTTCTTTTATTATAGCCAACAAATTCTCAACAAACTCCACCTTGGCTAAATAAAAGAAAGTCTCCGCTGCCACACCGACAACCATTGTTTGAACCAACAATCATAATTCTCAAATCAGAGAACTATCATACTCCACCATAAAAGAGTATCACCACTTAGAATAATCCATTCTAAGAATTTTACCGCGGCACATGTCGAAAAACTTGCTGAAAGGTTTATGGTACAACTTTCCTGTTGGCCACCCGGAAGTTCATCAGCCCTTGACATCAATCTTCACCACACATCTTGCATCAATGCCAACCCAATGCCCATGTGTAAATCCGTGAACCCGCTAACAAAAGGATACATCCATTACCATGGTAACGGGCATACCATGAGGATGCCAAATTCTTAAAAGAATTCTTCACCGTCAGTGACGACGGAGACATTGTTAGCAGAATTAGAGTATTTTGCCGAATCCGCTCCACCTGGACAATTTCTCTTGACATGCCCAGACTGTCCACACTTCCAGCACGTTGGATACTTCGAAGAGTTTTTCTTCTTCCCGGTCCCACATATCAAAACCGCACCTTCTGATGAAGTATAGTTGCTACCTTCCAGTCTTTTCTCCTCGGATAGGAGTTTACTAGTAACATCTTCATACTTCAGGGTTTCTTTCCCGTACATCAGAATAGGCTTCATATGTTCATAGGAAGATGGCAAAGATAATATGAGCCTCAACCTTTTTCCTCATCTTCAACCTTCACTCCGATAGCCTCCAGTTCTGAGACGATACCATTAAGAACACTCAGATGATCTGAAATTTTTGTACCTCCATCCATACGTAGAGTATGAAACTGCTCCTTGAGATATAACCGATTTGAGATGCCCTTGTCTTGGTACAACTGTTCAAGCTTCTCCCAAAGCTCCTTTGCCGTTGACAACTCATGCACATTAGCAAGCACATTCTTTGCCAGACATAAACGAATAGCACTTGCCACTCTCAAATCCATATCATCCCATTCTTCATCATCGCCTTTACTGGTCCCGCTTTTATCATCGCTGGAAACAGGGGCTGGTTTCCCCCTCAACGCCTTGTGTAATCCAGACTGAATCAGCACATCCTTGACTTGAACTTGCCACAAGCCAAAATTGATCCTTCCATCAAACTTCTCTACATCGAACCTCATGGAACTGAACCTTGACATCGTATCCGTATCTCAAACCCAACAGAATCCTCGTTTCTGATGTGGAAGATCAGACAAAGCTGCAACCACAGAGCATACTCCGAACCTCTGAAATACCAAGACACCCTCTAATACGACTAATAAAAATTTGTTTCTGATGTGGAAGATCAGGCAAAGCTGCAACCACAGAGCATACTCCAAACCTCTAATACCGAGACCTCCCCCGAACCCGGATCTCCGATACCAGTTGTTGGGAAAACAGTCTCAAAATTCCCAACAAGCCTCCCAAAGAACGAAAATAGAGAATTAATAAATAACGCAATAATATACGTGGAAAACTCCAAAACCGGAGAAAAACCACGGGCCTCCAGAGAGAAAACTCCACTATGTGCAAAATTATTACAATCACACAGCTATAATCTCTCAAGCCAACCCCCAATTACACCCACACTCTCCAAAGATTTAACTCACACATTTCACACTCTAAGACAAGAGAAAGAAAGAAAGAAGAATTAAATACTTAAAGTGTATTTAATTGGTGCATTTTAATTCTTAGCCTTGGACCTTTTTTGATAGGCTTGAAGTCCCTTCCACCTTTCATTATTCCACCGATGTGGGATAACCTTCCAAGCTTTTCTTTTATTATAGCCAACAAATTCTCAACAATTCGATGCTACATGTACATGGAAATCCCTCTTGAGAGTGTGTGTTTTGACATACAAATTAATGTCATGTGGTACTAATCATATATATTAAGAAAGCTCCTGGAAAACATAATTGTTGTTTTGGAATATAGGAAACCGTAGCGGTTGTTTTTCTAATTAACCAAAATTTTAAAAACATCCTTGGCTGAAAACAGTAAACAGTCACCATCATGAATGAAATCATTCAAATAGAATAAAAAACAACGACATTATCCAAAATACATAAACATTCCTAAAAAACAGAAAGAAAAAAAGCAACTGATTAGACTACTGATGATGAAATTCGACAGCCAAGCGAAACTTGTGATCGTCCTTATGACGATAGCCCAGAGATGATCACAATCGCCTCTCTTGGCTGCGTTGGCATCAACCAATTTATACCACTCTTTGTTGAAAACAGGTTTATCCAAGCTTCCCCACTTCGTCAAATGCAACTTATACTCTCTTCCCATTCTATCAATCGCGATCAAATGGATCCCCTCCGGTTTCTCATGATCCGTTCTCCCAAAAGCATTGATCCTTTCCTCCTCCGTCAGGAATTCCACCAGTTTCTCCCTTTCATTGACAAACAGCCTGTTTTGATCTTCCCGTACATCCCATTCCTCAAGCTTCTTCATGTAAAGAAAAACCGGATTCAGATTAATCATTAATGGCCCGATCATTTGGACGAGTTCCGGAGGAGGAGTAATCGGTTTTGGATGACTTTGGACCACAGCTTTGCTGTTGCTAGTTCGCCTCCTTTTATTATTGATTTTCTGCTTTCTCTTGGGTGATCTTCTTTTCTTTCCACTACAGTGAGTAATAGTAGTGATAGTAGTATGATCAGATGAATCTTGAAAGCATGCGTGATGATCGGAATCTCGATCGAAAGTTTTATAATTTGATGAAGGCTCGATGGCCAATCCAAGAAAACTCGAATCGACTTCCGTATGAAATTTGGCAGAATTAATCACCCGATGATTATCAGAATATTTTCCAGAATCTTGCGAGCGTGACAGATCCACGAAACCGGACGCCAGGTGATGATATGATCGCTGCGGGATTATCTTGCGATGATAATGACCATCATCTTTATTATAATTCGATGAAGGGTCGATGGCCAATCCAAGAAAACTCGAGTCGACTTCCTTACGAAACTCTTTTCTGTTATCTTTTCATTAATCTTCATCCTGGCCATAATTTCTTGGAGAGAGATAATAAAATAAACTAGGTGTGTGTGTGTGTGTTTTTTTTCTTCTGCGTAATATTATTTGTAAATATTTGTGAAAGTAGATTACTGTATATGTGTGTATATATATATATATATATATATATATATATATATATATCTGGAATTGTGTTTCTGCAAGGAAACTATTTCGTTTTTAATTGCTAATTCTGCCGCGGAGTGGAAAACCCAAAATTCATGATAAACTAGATTTTGTTTCCTAATATAAATCGGAGTAAATCTTTCCAACACACTTCCACTCAAAACTCTACTCTACAAAACTCCACTCATAACCTATTTTTACGTGAACCGCAATAGTAATAACTTGGTCAGATTTTACTTTTTTTTTTAAATGATATGGGACTAATTTCATGTAGAATTTGTTGATTAAGTCGGTTATGGAAGGGTTTAAGAACAAATGAAAATATTAAATGGGTTTAGTAAGTTGTGGGGAATAAAACCTTTTACATCCCATGATTTTTTATTTTTTCTCCAAAAATATACGGTAAAAGATATTTTCTTCAGTTACATTCTGATTTTTTGCTAACTATACAGTCTTCGGAGAATATCAAAACAATATTGTTTTTGTCCAAATATAACATTTGTGGTTTTCGGTCTCAGCGTTGAGATGGGTCTACGCAACACTTTTTTGGGATCTTTTTGAAAAATATAAAAAATTACGGGACGTAAAAAAAAATACTCCCACTTTAAAATAATAAAATAAAAATCTGAACAAACAAGTTTTTTTTTTGAAAAATTCATCCAAAAAAATCTAAAAAACCAATAAAAAAATCAACTAATTTTTCAGATTTTGTTTTCTCGACTTTTTATTTCAAACTTGAAAATAAGATTTTTTACACCCTCATTTTTTATATTTTCCAAAAACGTCCCAAAAATTATCATGCAGATCCATCTAGCCTCGGGGCCGGAAACCCCCAATTTGAAGTACACGTGGATAAAAAGATATTGTTTTTTTTAATATATTCGACTGAAACATAAATTGAAATGTAAATTGTACGGTTAGCAAAAAAATAGGATGTAATTGAAGAAATAACTTTTATTAGACATTTTTGGAAAAGGCAAAAAATTATAGGACGGTAAAAATTTTTACCCTTGAGTTCTGGATTAAACGGGTCAAAGAAGGCCACAATATTGTGAACTTCACCTTTTTTTTAAGCCAAAAACATTATTTTTTGCATATAAAAATTGTAAATTTAAGCATGTTACCTTGCACATAAAAGTATCTTGACCGAAGCCTGAATTCTTAAAACTTTAGGAAATTGGAGCTAAATTTGAAATGTCTAAATAAAATATTCTAACTACACTGGAAATAAAATATGAGAGATACAATTAAGAGGAAGCCAAAAGATATGGAAAACAAAGAAAAGAATATCCTACCGTCAATAGATGAGACTTGCTGAGAAAAAAAGCAACAAATACGTCTAATACTCCAATCCCCTCAAGGTGGAGCAGGAGTCAAAATTTAAGAGATGCCCAATTTATCTATTAAGCGTTTGGAATGATCACATTCAAGTGGCTTCGTAAGGATGTCCCTGAGTTGTGCTGTGAAGCAATATCGGGTGTATGCATTGCAATTTTCACGAACAAAAAGATAGTTGCTCTCGATATGCTTTGTACGCTTTTGAATTTGATTTTCGGCAATATCATGAGCTGGTTGACTATCGAAATAGACATTTATTAGATTGGAGATTTGAATTTGAAGATTTAAACAAATAAATTTCCCGTCAAAGTTCAACGGTGAGATTAACGAGCTCTCGATGTTCAGCCTCAACTGGAGAATAAGGCAAAATATTTTTTATTTTCAAAATACTGGGCTTTGACCAAGCATAATAAAGTAGCCGGTGGTTGAATGACGAGTCAGAGGACAACCAACCCATCCGAAATCGGTTGAATCTTCTAGAGATAGAGAATTATTTGAAGGCAAAGGAAGACCATGGCCGGTTGTGTCTTTGGGGTTCGAAGAATTGGGAATGCCACATCTAAGTGTGTAGTTCGTGGTTTTTGCAAGAATTGGATTAAATATTGGACAACAAATATAATATCAGGTCGTTTAATTGTGAGATATAAAAGGTAACCAACGAGGCACCGATCTTGGTTTGGATCATTAAGTGAAGTGTCATCAGTGGGAAGAAGATTGACACGTTGATCCATTAGACTTGGAGATGGTTTAGCATCAGTCATGCCGGAGTCGTGAAGGATATCCAAAGTGTATTTTTGTTTGCATAAAAAAGTAACATTCGAATATCTAGAATCTCATATCCCGAAAAATATTAGAGAGAACCCAAATCTTTTATAGAAATAAGTGATTCTAGTCGGGCTCGGAGTTTGGAAATGGCTTCAGAATTATCGCCAGTGGCCACAATATCATCAGCGTTATATTCAAAATTAAAGAGAATCGAACTCTTATGATAAGTTAAGAGAGAGTGACTAGTGTTAGACTGTAAGAAAGCTTCAGCAATATAAAAAAATTTAGTGAATCGTTGAGGCTTGTTTGAGCCCATAGAGGGATTTGTGTAATTTGCACAAGTAAAATTGGGCAGTAATTGCATGTAAACTTCTTCGTCCACATACCCTTGAAGGAACGTGTTGTTGACATCAAGTTGATGAAGATGCCAACCCCTAATAGAGGCCAAAGATAATAGTACACAAATAGTGACAAGTTTCGCGATCATGATGGTCAATCCTGAAATTTGATTGAAATATTTCACGACCACTAATGCCAACCATGATTTTACCTGGGGTAAGTCAGTGAGGTCCATGTTTTATTTGCTTCGAGGGCTTTTATTTCATTAGACATTGGAGTGCACCATGCATATATTTGGACAATTTGTTTAAATATTTTTTATTCAACTCTAGTTAGAATTTTAAATAACAATACTTATAAGAGGGTGGAACGACATCGATGGATAAAAAATAGTGAGTGGATAGGTGTATGAAGATGAACATCTTCCATAACCACATTCAAAATCCTTCAAATGTGCAGGTTGTTTGTTTTGCATTGAAATTGGTGTGGTGGCAGAAGTGCAGAAGGATCCCCAACGGGAGGGTGAAGATCCAAGGGGAAAGATGTGGGTGTGTTTCAGAGAAAGCCATTGACATTTCATAGGAAGTCGATGTAAATGACATGAGCTCGGTCGTAGGGGATGGCCGTAGGAGAATCAGAGAGGATGGAAAATTGGCCAACATATGTGAGATGAAGGCAGGGTGCTATTCGGGAAAGGGCCACTCGTCTATGGTCAGAGATGAAAGTATTGGAATGTTGAGTAAAGGGTAAAGGATCGTCTATGGTTGAGGATAATATTGCCTTTTTGAGAAAACATGTATCCAAGAAAATTACATGGAGAGGCACACACGTTAACATAGATTTGGTGGTTGTATTTCGGGCAAAATATAGACAACCAAATACAGAGAGAAATTTATAATTTGGTGGTGTTCCAAGAATTTTTCTCATAAGGGCTTAGATTTCAAGGACCGGAAAATGCACTTTATTAATAAGATAATAATTTATTCACCCCAAAGGATAATTGGGATATTTGCTCGAAAATATATTGTTCGAGCAATATTTAAGAGATGGTGATGTTTATGATGGCGATGGTGTTTTGTTTTGGACTATTGACACAGTCATTAGTGAATGATACCATTCTGGAAGAACCATTGTTGGAGTGGTATTTGAGTAAATTCATAGCCATTGTCGGGATGAAAGGTTTGTAAGCATAGATTTTGGATCCCAAATTAATTTGTTGGTGTTCCGGGAAATCCTTCCCGTATTGGTGTCTTACCTAATACTAGTTGTAGGGGGATAAGAGTTATGGTAGGTTCTAGACTCTTCCATAAGTAGTTGGATACTGTTAGATGTCTTACCTTAACTAGGAATCCTATGTATGGAAAGACTCTCTTTGTAATGCCTATATAAAGGCCCCTCTATTCATTGTTATCAATACAATTGATTGCTGTCTTTACTTTTCTCCTCAAACACGTTATCAGCACGTAGCTCGAACGAAAGAAAAAAAATCGGCCAACAGCCTACCGCCGAGCTCCGCCGCTGCCACCGCCGCCCAGAATCGCTCCAGCCGCTCCCGCCGCTGCCAGCGCCGCCGTCAGCTCCCGCCGGACCCCAGTTGCTCCGCCGTCAGCCCCCGCCGGACCCCAGTTGCTCCGCCGTCAGCCCCCGCCGGACCCCAGTTGCTCCGCCCGCCGAAGCTCCGCCGCCCTGCTCCACCGCCGGACCCCAGTTGCTCCGCCGCCCTGCTCCGCCGCCGTCCCAGTCGCTCCGCCGCCGAACGTCCAGCGCCTCCGCAACCGGACCACCGCCACCGGACCGCCTCCGTCGCCGGACCGCCACCAGCCAGAGCCGCCGGACCGCTGCCACCAACCGCTGCCCAGCACCGCCGCCTCCGCCGCCGCCGAGCGCCGCCGACCACCGCCGACCGCCGCCGCGGACCGCCGCCGACCAGCTCCAGTCCAGCCGAGTCCGACCCAGTTCCGACTCTCGGACCAAAACCCGAACATCAACTTATCTTCGGAAGCCGTCAAAATTGCGCCTCCGGTTTCACGTCGTCGCATCGAGTACCAACCGGTAGATCGAAGCACAAGACAGATTCAGCACGTGCCTAATTTTATAATCGAGGTAACTATCTGACTCGTCCCTTTTCAATTCTCTCCTTTTTGGGAATTTTCTTTTGGGGACACGGGTTTTGGGTTCTTTATCTCCCACGCTACTTTGCGGTGGATGAGACCGCGAGAGAAGTCGGTATCTCTGCGTGTCGAAGAAAACTGTGTGACGGTCTGGGAGTCACGGAATTGTTGAAAAGTCGATACTTGTGGTTGTTGCATACACCACGTATCTGGGTGCGATCTGATATCGCCGTTTTTTGTCGACTTTACTAAACAACAATTAAGGGAAGTAAATCGAGTAACGGTTATGTTACACGCTTTTAAAAGCATCGATTGTGACCGCTTACATTGTCACTGAAAATCCAACAAGACTAACTTCCTCTTGTTTATATCTTGTAGATGGCACAAAGCTCCAATGTTCATCCGGAGTTCGACATCCTTGACCATGCTGGTAAGGAGTACCATAGGTGGGTCTCAGACGTTCGCTTGGCGTTCGTCGGTAAGAGATTTACTACCACCATCTTTCCCTCTAACGAGCCTAACGCTCAAGAATCGAGCGAGGAAACCAAGGCTAATGCACTGATGTACTTGCGTAGACATATACATCCGTTGTTGAAAAAGTGTTATATGAACTTACAAACCCCTAAAGAACTATGGGACACACTCGAACAACGATTTAATAATGTGCATGATCAGCGCTTCCCAATTGCAACTTCGGTGGGAGCAAATCCGATTTTGGATTATGCGAATGTGGAAGCCTATAATCAAGTGTCCTCGATCTTCGCTGATCTTGGTTTTGTGGTGTCAAGAAGTCGATCAAGATTTGATCGAGAAGACTCTTAACACGTTTCCGTGGGAGCAAGTGTAATTGCTCATCACCGCGTTGCCTATGAGGAAGGGAGAATTAAGAACTTTAGTGACCTTATCTCCCACCTCGCGAAAAAGAAAGGCACCATGAGATTAGTCTCAATAGCAATGCGCGCCCGGTGACGAAGCCGATTCCTAAGTAAATCAGCTACCCACAGAAAGCACCACGACAAAATAGAAAAGGCAACGCTACTCAGTTTTTGCAAGCACCACGGATGCATGACTCGAACAAGCAAGGGAAAAGACGAGGTCGTCGTTCCAACGTGTGGAAGAGGCAAGGTGGCTCGGCCACGGGACCTAGTGGAACCCAACCATGTGGGCCGCCTCCTGCCGCCGGGAATGGAACCACTCCAAAGGAAGGCCGGAATTGCTATACTTGCGGATCGAAGAAGCATACTTACCGCAATTGCAAAGCGCCAAAGAACATCCAAGCTTACTACAAGCACTATAAACAATATTTGGCTCAAGAGTCGAATTACATGGAAGTAGATAATGAGAATACGGAGGTAAACCATATTGAGATCCGGACTGAGATCCCTCCTCTCACCATTGCGGACAAAGACCAACATATGGATGTTGCCGACTTTGACTAGTTTTACGCTTTGGTTATGTTTTGTCTTGTTTCTAGTTTCCGAGAACTACTTTGGATTTTCATGAATGTAATAAAGTTGGCTATGATGAATAAAATTCTTTTAATTGCTGTGATTGTGCAAAGATGAATTTTATTTTTCCCTTCGAAAGCATGTTTGGTTTATCACAAAATAATTGCTAGCAACGAATTGCTTGGTTAAAAATTTGATACATTGGTAAGATTTCATCAAAACTTTTGATCAAGACTAGGCGCATCCTCCTTGGTATTTGTTTATGCTTTGAGAGTTCAAACGGAATCAGTGGTTTTTAAACAGCCTTAGCTGTACCGACATTCCTACTTTCTCTGCAAGTCTACCAAGTTGGAGTTACCGAAAGGATCATTAGTAGAGATATAAATCGTAAACCAAGACGCGTTTTAAAGTATCTAAACGCTCCTATGGCCATATTTCCATAGTATTGTATCAAAAATAATGCCTTTGAAAAAGGTTTAAACCTTGCTCTTTCACTCAACAATAGGGAAATACCAAAATAGCAAATTAAAACGAGCACTGAGATCTGAGTTTAATGATCCAGAAAGTGCACGACCTATGGATAGAAAGATACGGAAGTCTAGTTTCCAGAACAACTGACCGTTCGTCCATAGCCTTCTTAACGAAGAAGTTATTGCTGTTTTAGTGAACAAAGGTCAAGCTGCGCGGAAATTATTTCCAGCGATTGTGCTAACTTTGATCCTAACCAACTTGGTCGAATTTCCCCAAACTCGATGTAAATGAGTTTTCGCTATGTCTCTAAACATAAGACTAATCGAGTTTCATGTCTTATTGTAGATGTCTCGTGGCGAAATTGAGTGTCTTGCTGATAGTGGAACAACCCACACTATTCTTCGGAATAGGCAATTATTCAAGGATATTGTGCCATACATATCCTCAGTGACAACAATGATTGGTTCCTCCCAAGTAATTCAAGGGAGGGGACCTGCTCATTTCTTGCTACCTAACGGCACGCATATTAATGTCACAAATGCTCTCTATGCCCCAAGAGCAAACCGAACCTTGCTAAGTTTTAGGGACATCCGTGCCAACGGTTATCACCTTGATACACATTGTGAGAATGGAACAGAATTTTTGTGTGTTACTCTGGCAGAATGCGGAAGACGCCGCGTTCTCGAGAAACTTATGAGTCTAAGTAGTGGTTTATACCAGACTACAATAAGGGTTATTGAATCTATCTTTGTGAGTCACGAAATGTGTGATTCGAAGCATACCAACTATGGCATGACCGACTCGGTCACCCCGACGCGACATGATGATTCGCATTTTGAAAAACTCACATGGTCATCCGTTTTCAAGTCCGAAAACGATTGGAAGCACCACTCGATATCGGCATTGATGTGAGTGAGCTTGATACCGTATCACCGGGACTAAAGATCGCACGCCCTAATAAGGTTGACGGTGCATCTATCGTAAATCCCGAGGCTTCCGTGGCAATTTCTAATGCCCATAAATCGTTTTGTAAAGCCTGCTCACTAGCAAAGTTGATACCCTCTCCGTCCTTTGCTAAAGACTCAACACAAAATATTCGCTTCTTACAAAGAATTCAAGGGGACATATGTGGACCTATTCAACCAGAGTGCGGACCATTTAGATATTTTATGGTTCTGGTTGATGCATCGACGCGATGGTCACACGTCGCTCTGCTATCCACAAGAAATGCTGCATTTGCTAAACTCCTAGCACAAATCATCAAGTTACGGGCTAACCACCCCGACTTCCCAATCTCGTCATTAAGATTGGACAATGCTGGAGAGTTTACGTCAAAGTCTTTTGATGACTATTGCATGTCGATTGGGATTGATGTTGAACATCCCGTCCCCCACGTTCATTCGCAGAATGGCCTTGCCGAGGCTATGATTAAGCGGTTACAGCTTATCGCCCGAGCATTGGTATTGCGCACCAACTTTCCGATTTCTGCATGGGGTTATGCAATTTTGCATGCGGCTATACTTATTCGCTTTCGACCCACTGCCAATCAACCGTTTAGTGCGTACCAGTTGGTAACTGGATATGAGCCTGATATTTCACACTTACGCATTTTTGGTTGTGCGGTATATGTGCCAATTACGCCTCCACAGCGTACTAAAATGGGTCCGCAAAGACGATTAGGTATATATGTTGGCTATGAATCGCCTAAAATTATCCGCTATTTGGAACCTTTGACAGAGATCATTCACCGCAAGATTTGCGATTGTCACTTTGATGAGACAAACTTCCCGTCGTTAGGGGAGAGAGGAATCGAGCGATTCGATTGAACGCCAGAAATTGTGCAGTGTGCTCCCTCCTTGCCTCATCAAGATCCCCGCACAGCTCAATCCGAGCTAGAAGTGCAACGTATTCTCGATCTTGAAAGTTGCGGATTCGATGCCCGACGGCTTTACGTCTGCGAAAGTGACAAGATCTACCATTCCCGCTGCGAATGTTCCCGCAAGGTTGGAAGTCCCGATTATAGGGCAAGGTTCAGCCGCCCAAAGGAATGATGCCACCGGCGTCAACCTTAGTGGTGGGGCCGGCTGCCAGGTGCTCTTATCCACTGCTCGAAAGAGGAGGCCGGTGGGTAGAAAGGATACCGAACCTCGAAAGAGAAGAGGAACGGAGGCACAAAATCCTCTCATCATCGACACGGTGACTCCGTCACGAGATTATCTCGACTACGGATATGTCCTCGAATCAACAATGGAACAATCGACGGACGCGTCGGAAACTTTGTTGATGTCGAAAATAAAGAAATCTCGATGCAATGTACGAGTGAATACGTCTTATTGGGCCAGTCGTCCACGCTAGTCGACGATGCTTTTGCCTACTCCGTCGCTCAAGAAATTATTGAAGACGACGACGCCGAGCCGCGCTCGAGTGTCAACAACGAGCCGATTGGCGAAATAGAAAGATGTAATGCAAGTGAACTAGACTCAATGGCTAAACGTGAGGTATTTGGCCGTATCGAGCCAATACCGTGGGCGTTAAACCATTGGACATAAATGGGTCTTTGTTCGTAACGCAATGATAAGGATGAGGTCATGCGTTACAAAGCGAGACTAGTTGCCCAAGGCTTCTCGCGGCGCCACTGGCATTGACTACGAGGAGACGTATTCTCCGTTATGGACATCATCACTTTCCGCTACTTAGTCGGTTTGGAGTGTCCGAAAAGCCAGACATGCGACTTATGGATGTGGTTACACGTATCTTTATGGGGATCTAGATACGGATATCTATATGAAAGTCCCGAAGGGATTTCATGGCCCAAATCAAGTAGCTCTAAACCACGGAGCGCGTCTGTTGTGAAATTGCGTCGTTCACTGTATGGCTTGAAACAATCCTAAGGATGTGGTACAACCGCCTAAGTGAATACTTGGTTGGGAAGGGATACAAGAACAGTGACATCTGTCCATGCATATTCGTGAAAAGAGCAGATGCGGGATTCGTGATTGTAGCCGTCTATGTAGATGACATGAATGTCATCGGTACCATAGATGAGGTCAATGAAACGGCCCGCTACCTTAAATCCGAATTCGAGATGAAAGATGCGGGAGGACTCGATTCGCTTGGGCTTAGAGCTAGAACATCGAGATGATGGTATACTCATTCATCACCGCCTATGTCCATAAAATGCTCGGGCGATTTAGCATGGACAAGGCACATCCTCTTGCTACCCCCATGATTGGTCGAAGTCCGAAATGAACAAGGATCCGTTTCGTCCTAAAGAGGAGGATGAAGAGGTCCTTGGAGCGAAACACCGTACCTTAGCGCAATCGGTGCGTTGTTGTATCCGGCTCAATGTACTCGACCGGACATCGCATTCTCTGTGAATCATTAGCGAGATTTAGCTCCGCTCCCACGATAAGGCATTGGAATGGAGTAAAACACATCTTTCGATACTTGAAAGGCTCCGGTGACCTTGGATTGTTCTTTCCCTACGCAAAGAGAGTGATATTCGAAAGGAATTGTTGAGGTGAAGACGATGCATACCGACCGTCGATCTTCCTCTCGATATTGCGGCTAAGCATGGTAGCTTGACTACGGAAGTGCTAATGCGAGCAAGCTTACCCCTTATGCGAGAGAATCCTAACGACACGTTAGTTGGATTTCTTGATGCCGTTATCTCTCGACCCGCATAAAGGACGTTCCCAAGCTGGTTATGTGTTCACCATTGGGAATACGGCGATATCTTGGCGATCTACCAAGCGGACCCTAGTTGCTACTTCCTCGAACCATGCGAGATAATTGCATTGCACGAATCCGTAAGGGAGTGCATTTGGCTCCGATCGATCATAGACCATATACGAGGAACGTGTGGATTAGATCCCACTACGGAACTCCTACTTGCATCTTTGAGGACAATGCGGCATGCATTGAGCGGATGAAGTTAGGTTTCATAAAGGGTGACAATACCAAGCATATTGCGCCGAAGTTCTTCTATAATCGGCAGCAGAAATTGCTGAATATCGAAGTGAAACAAGTGAGTTAGATGAAAATATCGCAGACTTGTTCACTAAGTCTCTGAAATCTACATTTGAGAAACATGTGAGAAGCATCGGAATGTATCGATTATCCGAGCTCAACTAATGATAGCTCGACGGAATGAGTTATCATGTATACCTCAGGGGGAGTATACTTCACATGATTCTGACATTTGTAGTTGGTGCGTTGCGCTCTTTTTCCTCACCAAAGTCTTTGTTTTTCCCACGTGGTTTTATTTGACTTGGAAAGGTTTTTTACCGAGGCAACACATTGTGCACCATGTTAGTATTAGCGTTCGACACGGGAGTGTTAGGAAATCCTTCCCGTATTGGTGTCTTACCTAATACTAGTTGTAGGGGGATAAGAGTTATGGTAGGTTCTAGACTCTTCCATAAGTAGTTGGATACTGTTAGATGTCTTACCTTAACTAGGAATCCTATGTATGGAAAGACTCTCTTTGTAATGCCTATATAAAGGACCCTCTATTCATTGTTATCAATACAATTGATTGCTGTCTTTACTTTTCTCCTCAAACAGTTGGTTGTTTTGTTAGTTTGAATTTTATCAAAAAAATAATAAAAAGGTTAAAATATCGGGTTTAGCCTTCATAAGAAAAACCTGACGAAGTCGAGAATAATAATCAACAAGGGTACGAAAATAACGATCATTATCGAGTGAAGGAATATAAAAGGGGCGCCATATGTCACAATGACTCAACTGGAAAGGATATGTGTTGGTAGTAATATTTTTATTAAATGGGAAATGAGTCTATTTGGCAGGTTAAATGCTATAATTTATAATCCATAAAATAATGCTACAATTTAGAATCCATCAGTAGGCTTATTCTTAAAAAAACGAAAGACAGAAGACGAAGCATAATTGGTAAAGACTCAAAATCAAATCAGTTTGACCAATGATTTTTTTATTCAACGGTCCTGGAAATACAAATTTCTATATATATTAACAGAATATAGTCATTAGGCAATGAGATTTCTCGTCCAAATTTTATAGGTGTAATAACGGGTTTTTTAATAAAATCGTAGCAAAAAAATACAGAAAAAAAAATTTAATACAACAACAAAATCAGAGCCTTAGTCTCAAAATGCTTTGGGGTCGGCTAACATGAATCAATCTCTGAAAATGTCAAGTCGTCTCCAATAAAACAACCCTATGAAAAAGCAAAAGTGATAGGTGAAAAGTTTACTACGTAATATATATATATATGCATAAATAAGTAAATAATAAAAAATAGTAATAATCATTAGGCAAAAAAAAAACATCAAACATAATCAACCACCCGAATTCTCTCCCTCCACGTTGTCCTATCCAACGCCATAACTTCTCCAATCCCAAAAAACCTCATATCATTCTCAATCACTCTTATCCATGTCTGTTTAGGTCTTCATCTACCTCTCACTGGCCTATGCGCTCCCCATTCTTCAAGTCTCCGCACCAGTGCATCAATCGGCCTCCGTCTCACATGTCCGAACCATTTTAATCGATTCTCCAACAGCTTATCCTCTATAGGGTCCACTCGTACTTCTTTCCTAATCACATCATTTCTAAGTCGATCCATTAGAAAAAAAATTTAATAAAAGCAATAAATTTGAAGAACTGTCCCATTAGAACTGCATTAGGGATATATCATCACATCCACGTTCTCCACTAGTAGGTTAGTGGGTAGTAGGTGTACCAAAAAAACTGCCTCATTAGAACTGTCAGTTTAATGGGCAGTTGGACATTCTCCACTACTTTAGTCACTAACAAGAAACTGCCCCATAACCGACATATTCAAGTGGAAAACAATATAAAAGGAGACTCCAGCCAAGGAATAAACATCAGCCCCATTCCATTTCCCTATAGTAGCAGATACGATCACCCTAGAAATATAATTGACAGCATGCCGATTTAGAGTAATGTAAGAGATCTGAAACCCAGAAAATTCGGATGGAATATGATATTACGTCTGGTCAGATCATACAAAGTACTTAATTTTACTGGGAAAGATATAAAAATAGTGGAATGCATATTTCACGATGAAACAGTAAGATTCTTTTATATTGTGATTACATTTATGTCTTGCATTTACTTGTTGTAACACTCTTTTAATTCTTTTTATTTATAGGGAGACAGGATCCATTCTCAAATAAAAAACCCATGGGTTTCGAAGCATAGGCCCATGCTGCAGGAAGGAAAACTATATAGATTGTCTAAATTTTTTGTTGCCCTAAATGATATGCATATCCAACAACTGATGCACCCTTCATGATCAACAGTTGTGGATCAACTCTCATATATGAAGATCCGAAAGAAGAATTTCCAAATTTGAGATTTGTGCTTAAAAGCTTTGCAGATTTTGAGATAAACACCAACATTATCACAGGGAAACTTTACGGTAGGTTACTACAATTTCGAAATTTCAGGATAAATATATTATTTCTACAATCTATTCTTAATTACTTTCGAAACTAATAGATATTTATGGGAATGGTCGTCACTTTATCCGAACCAAAGGAGTTCACTAATAAGAATGGGCGCCGATCCAAGTTTTGTGACATAATTTTGGAGGACACCGAGTACGTATTAATTTTAGTGTTATCTTAAAAATTAATTTACTAAACATCTACTTATGTCAATGTAGGTCACGCAGACTTAGCCATACCCTGTGGGGACTCAGGTGGATCAAATACAGTCGTATATAGAACAAAATGGAAGGGAGATGGTCATTTGCTTGATACAACTATGCAAAACTAAGATGTTCGATGTAATGTACACTACTGCAGACCAATGGCATGTGACGCAAATGTTCATTAATGAAGACTGGGAGATTTTCTCGAGCTTCAAAACAAGGTATGAATATGTGCCCAAGATATAAACTCTATATTGCCTACTGATTATAGTTCAAAATAACAGGTTGGCTGAGGTTAACAAAACCAATATCGAATGCATTTCTTCTGCATCCACTGGTGGTCCGATGGATATAGCCGAAGAATGCCATCTTTTCAGAACTATAGAGTAGATTTTTGAAGATAAAGGGGTAAAAAAAATCTACATTTTCATAGTTAAATTATGACATTTTTTTCAGTCACTTTACGAATTTTGTAGAACAAAAGGTGGGGCTCATATTGGATATGTGCTACTATCAAATCCATTGGCAAGTATGGGAGAAAAAAATAAATGGAATTTCACAGAATGCGACACATGCAGAAAGGGAGTGTATGATCTAGATCCTGGGTACTATTGCCTTGAATGCGACAAAGAAGTTTGTGCGACATCAAAAAGGTTATCTATTTACAAATTAAAATATCGAACAAAATAGTTGTGTACTGAACTAATTTATTTTTTCAGATATTGATTGTTTATGAAAGTGTCCAATTCCACTGCAGGTGCAGAGATCACAATGTGGGACAAGCAATGTGTTGAAGTGATTGGTAGAACAGTTTCGGAGTTTATGGAAGAACTGATTGACAAGGAAAACAACGATATTCACTAAGTCAACTTAACCGAAATAATAATATACATGAAATGTTTGTTTATTGCGATACAAGACGACAATCTAGACGATATTCCCAAGCAGATCAAATATTACTTCTCAACAGAAAAATATTATTTAAAATTCAGATAGAGCCAGACGAGAACTACAACTATAAAGAATCTTTTGGAGTTAGGAACCTCATTACTGACAGAGCCAAGATCAGAATATGCTGGGTTTTTTAGTAAAAACAAATAAGAATCTGATGTTTACACTCTCGGTGAAACTGAAGTCAAAAGCAATTTGTAATATCCGTACTTTCAATTTTTGGTAATTTTTATTTCTGGTGTATGTTCATTTCAGACGACTCGCTTGTTACTGTGTTGGGATTCTGGATCTACTTTGTCCTTGGAGTTTCCCTATTTGGACGAGTTTCAGATATGTTTTTACGTAATTTCATTTTGAGTTATGCTTTGTCGCATGTGCGTTCGTTTCTCGAAAAACTAATTCGATTTCGCTGTTTCTTGGTTTCCATAAGTTCGTATGGTTGAGTTGCTCGTGTTGTGAGTTTTAGATCGTTAATCCGACATCGTATCGTGAATTCCAGATGTTTGGGGTCATTTTTGTAAATTCTGATTTATCTTGGGCATTGGTGTTGTTATTCGTTTATTCTGACCTCCGGGTGATCGGGGCCATGTGTCGATTATGGTAACCTTCCCATAAGTAGGAAATCATCGTATACTCGTTAGTATACCTCTGTACTCTCTGTTTTTTTGTCATTGAGCCTCATTTTTCTCACAACTGCTGTCTGTAGCAGGTTACGGCCGTAAGCCCTGGTGTTACGGCCGTAATGTTCGAGAGTTACGGCCGTAAGTCCTTCACCGTACGGCCGTAAGCCAGCTTCGTTTTTCTTCCTACTTGGGACTCCAGTAGCAGCTTACGTGCGTATAATCTACCAATTACGGCCGTAAGAAATGTTACGGCCGTAGCCCTTAGATCATACGGCCGTAAGTGAGCTTCGTCGGTTTTTCCCAGACCTGTCCATAAAGCCTGTTACTGTCGTAAATGCATGTACTTACGGCCGTAATATCCACAAGTTATGGCCGTATGGATGAGGTGTTACGGCCGTAACACCAGTCAGTTTATAAACTGGCAGGAGCGTTTTTTTCTGTCATTTCCTCATTCCTCTTCTCTTCTTCGCATCGGGGCGACTTCCAAGTCAAGGGTTCGCCAGATTTTCATCCAAACTCCGTTTGGGAAGTATAACTTAGCATCATATCATCACCACAACACCAAATCATCTATTGTTCGGCTTCGAATCAAGGTAAGATCTCCCATAACCCTAGTATGATTTTGGGGAGGGTTTGGTGGTGATCTTGTATTTTAAACCGATTTAACCGATGTTGTTGTTAGATTTCGATAGTATACTCTTGATCCTTGGTTCCCTTGTTATTGGATGGGATGAAATCCCGTTATTACACTATTGACCGATTTCAATTCCCTACGCACTCTTGATGTTCGATGAATTGTCCCAACGGGTAGAACTAGGATGAATTCCTTCGTATTCATAATGTTGATATTGGTTGTATACCATTCTTGTGTTAAGGACGGATTTGTGAAGATTTTTCAGGCCGAAACCTTTTCTTTCGTCGTTTCCTTCACTTCATTTTATTCAAGGCAAGTACATGTATTACATTCCGTTATGTGTATTACGGTTTCGATATGAATGGTGAATCTTGATATTTTGGATTTGTGAGTTATTTTGTTCCTTCCACCCGGAGCGTTCGACAGGACGTCTTGGGGTCGATACTAAGGGGTACGGCCGCGGAAGTGGACTTGGGTGCGTATGTGGTTGAACTTCCACCCTGAGCATTCGACGGGGCGTCTGGGGGTCGATACTAAGGGGTACGACCACGGAAGTGGTTTCCCACCCGGAGCATTCGATGGGACGTATGCGGGTCGATACTAAGGGGTACGGTCATGGGTTACCGGTTATGAGTGGTTACGATATTGTGCTGACTTCTTAAACTGTTAAATGCCAATGTCATATTCCGGAATATGGCTTTTCCAATGTTTTCTTAATGAAATGATTGTATAAATCGTATCTGTATATATTGTAGTGTAATTGTGTATTTGCACTAGCTATTCGAATGCTAACCCCTTAAATGTGGGAAATGCGTCTTATGCATTTCAGGTACCGGTCGAGCTGAGGAGCTGGCACGGGATGCGCACGCAAAGGATGGTCTGGCATGATGATGGGGCTCGAGTCTATATTTTTATGCTTTGTCTTTGTATCTGTTTTGGGTATTGAAGTTAGACTGAGTGTTTTATAAATTGGTTAAAGTCCCCTGTGTGGGCAATGGATTCATGTGGAGCTACACTCTTCAATACTTGATTAAAGTGTTTTGGCCGAGGCCACGACCCTATTTTACTATGATGATTGTGTCATTTGGGTCTTCATATTCAGTTTATGTGTTATGTGTTAGCCTGGTAGACCTCATGAAGGTTCTACGGCGTGTAATGTCCCATTTGTGATTTGGGGTGTTACATTTATGGTATCAGAGCCTTAGGTTATGAATACCTAGGCTGTTGGTTAATTTGGGTCTGTCAGTCGTGTCATTGGAGTCAGTTGTTGAGCCTAATATCATCGTGCTACCATCTCTTCGTGTGACCCGTGGCTGTAAGTCTCCTTGAACTCTTATATTTCTGTAACGCATTTCCATGTGTTGTTTGGAATTATGAATTGTGGTATCGACTTTGCAAACTGTGAATTTTTCTGACCTTGTTCCTTTCATATCTTTTCTTCAGTATGTTGAGAGGTCGCGGTAGACCAGCTAGCGGATGCGGCCGAGGCCGTGGTCGGGGTGCTATTAATGAGGAAGTCTCACTTTCTCAGTCCTCTGCAAATTCGGCCTCTCAGTCAGTGCCGAGCACTCTACCTCTGAGCTCTGACGGGCAATAGGATATGTCGGTCAGTCAGGATCTATCGTCGGGTAATAATGCCAACATCGGGGCTACTGTCGTACTTCAGTAGTTAGTAGCCCAGCTTGCCCATATAGCTCAGGGAGGACGCCAGAATCTGCCCCCGACTCCTGAGGAAGAAGCTAGTAAGTGGCTTCAGACGGTGACTAAGATGCACCCTCCTCGTTACTCTGGATCTTTTGACTCCCTCGGTTGGGAGAATTGGATCTTTCAGTTGAGCAGGACTTTTGATACCGTAGCTTGTCCTGATGGTAGGAGGGTACATATTGCTCAGTACCTCCTGGATAAGGAAGCTGCGGAATGGTGGGAGGCTGTGGCGCCTAGAGACCGCCGATCTACTTGGGAGGAATTCAAGGCTGCTATAGAAGCAAAATATTGTCCGCCGCCAGTCAAAGAACGCAGGATTGTGGAGTTCTTCACTGCCACACCTCAGGATGTGCCGATTTCTCAGGCCATTATCTCTTACAATCAACAGTTGGGTTTAGTGAAGGATCAGGTGAGGACTGAGGCCGATAAAATCCGCTATTTCAATATGTGCATGAGGCCGCATATCAGGCAGAGTATGGCACCGCTCATGTGTGCCACCTTGAAAGAATATCAGGATCGCGCCCTAGCGATCTAGATGGCTGCCCTGGAATCAGAGTTGGGTTCCAAGGCTAAGAAACAGAAGACAGCTGGCAGTTTTTCAACCGGCAAGAGTGGCCGATTTTTGAAATCTCAGTCTGCTCCTACGTCAGGAAAGAGGCCGTTTCATCAGTCCGGGGGATCTCAGGGTAACCGTTCAGTCTAGTCTGTTGCATTTGGCGGCAGAGTTTTTTTTAACTGCAACCAATATGAGCATTTGATGAAGGATTTCCCATTCCCTTTAGTTACTTGCTTTACTTGCGGACAGATCAGGCACCGGGCCACTCATTGCGAAAGGGCTACCAGAGTCGCCAGATCTCCATATGCCACCGCCGTTCAGAAGGAGCTTAGCGTCAATCAGAAGACTCCAGTCACTCAGGTTTATCAGAGTTCGGGCCGCAGTATGGGTCAGGGTCAGTCGGACCATCGAGCTGCGTCTAGTTCGGGCGCAGTCCATCCTCGTTTGTATCATATGAGGCGCATGGAGGAGGCAAACGTTCCGGTGGCATCAGGTACCACTTAGATCCTTTCTTATCCTATTTCGGTGTTTTTTGATTCGAGTGCTACCCACTCTTTTATTGCTTCGGATTGTGTGTGCCGTAATGGTATTGAGTGCTTGTTTGAGTGTGAACCGTTTGTAGTGGGTATGCCTAGTGAGGATCGTATGGTTGGGAATCGGGAGGTTAGGGATTGCCTAGTGAGGATCGAGAGTCGGGATTGGCCCTCGAATCTCATTGTTGTAGACCTTAATGGCGAGTATTTGATCCTCGGGGACGATTGGTTGGACCGCCACGGTGCCATCATGAACTATCGGACTCGTACTATCTCGATAGTGAATGAGGATGGCACGGATCATACACTTATCGGTTGTAAGCCGCGTACATCAGGCAAGGTGATTAGTGCCTTGAAGGCGGTAAAACTTCTGAGTCAAGGCTGTGTAGGCTACTGGTGTTACGCTTTGAAGACGGAGGATGGTGAAATTGACATGTCGTCGATTCCAGTTGTGAATGAGTATCTTGACGTATTTCCGGATGACTTGCTGAGATTACCACCTCAGCAGGAAGTTGAGTTCCCTATCGATCTAGAGCCGAATGCGGCCCCTATTTCTCGAGCGCCGTACCGTATGGCACCGTCGGAGATGTTAGAGTTGAAGAAACAGTTGGGAGAGTTGTTAGATAAAGGGTATATTCGACCGAGCGCATCGCCTTGGGGTGCGCCTATGATTTTTGTTAAGAAGAAGGATGGATCGCTTCATTTATGCATCGATTATCGAGAATTAAACAAGTTAACCATCAAAAACAAGTACCCTTTGCCCAGGATTGACGATTTGTTTGATCAGCTTCAGGGAGCGACAGTCTTCTCGAAGATTGATTTACGATCGGGCTACTACCAGTTGAGGATTTGGGACAGTGATATGCCGAAAGTTGCCTTTCGGACGAGATATGGCCACTACGAGTTTATGGTTATGCCTTTCGGGCTAACCAATGCCCCAGCAGTGTTCATGCAGTTAATGAACAAAGTTTTTATCGAGTATCTGGACAAATTTATAGTCGTCTTTATCGACGACATCCTTATCTATTCTCGGAGTTGAGAGGAGCATGCTTTACATCTCCAGATTGTGTTGGACATTTTGAGAGCTGAGCAGTTATACGCGAAGTTCTCTAAATGTGAGTTTTGGCTCAAGGAAGTGATGTTTCTCGGGCATGTGATTTCAGCAGAGGGAGTTCGTGTAGATCCGCAGAAGATAGAGGCAGTGATGTCTTGGGAATCGCCGAGAAATGTGAAGGAAGTGAGGAGTTTTCTGGGACTCGTAGGCTATTACCGTAGATTCGTCGAAGGATTTTCCAAAATCGCTAGACCACTCACCCAGATACTTCAAAAGACTCAGAAGGTTGAGTGGACGGCAGACAGGCAGGACAGTTTTGATGAGTTGAAGAGACGGTTGTCTACCGCACCCGTTCTAGCCTTACCCCAGGGGAACGAGGATTTTGTAGTTTATAGTGATGCTTCCGGCCTCGAACTTGGATGTGTCTTGATGAAAAGAGATAGAGTCATTGCTTATGCATCCCGTCAGTTGAAACCTTACAAAGCAAACTACCCTACGCATGATTTAGAATTAGCAGCGGTCGTCTTCGCTTTAAAAATCTGGAGGCATTATCTCTATGGGTCGTCATGTAAGATTTACACGGACCACAAGAGTTTGAAATATATCTTCATTCAAAAGGAGTTGAATATGAGACAGCGTAGATGGTTAGAGTTAATTAAAGATTATGACCTCGAAATTCTTTACCATCCGGGTAAGGCTAATTTAGTGGCAGATGTGTTGAGTCGTAAGCCGATGGCCCTACAAATGTTAGAGGTACTCACACCTCAGAGCAGAATCCAGCGAGATTTGATTTGTCAGGATATCGAGGTTTAGGTTCAGAGGGTCCAGGGCCAGCTATGTGCATTCGAGATCACTTCGTCCATGGTTGACGATATCAAGGCGAGGCAATATGATGATCCACTTTTAGTCCAGTTGAGAGAGGACGTGAAGAAGTGGAAAGCCCTTGGGTTTGTGGTTCAGGATGGAGTTTTGAGATTTCACGGCAGATTATGTGTACCGGGTGATATTGAGTTGATATAGAAGATCTTGAGTGAATCTCATACCACACCTTACCCCATACATCCTGGTACGAGCAAAATGTACAAGGATGTGAGGAGTAACTACTGGTGGAGCAATTTGAAGACGGACGTTAGTGAATTTATGGCGAAGTGTTTGACCTGTCAGCAGGTTAAGATTGAGCATCAGCGGCCCGCGGGGTTGTTGCGACCACTTCCCAATCCGGAGTGGAAATGGGAAGACATTTCTATGATTTCATCACCAGTATGCCCAGGACCCGGACTGGAATGAACATGATTTGGGTTATTGTCGATCGACTAACCAAATCAACTCATTTTTTGGGTATTAAGGACACTTGGGGGCCGGAGAGGCTAGCACGAGTGTTTATTGAAGAGATCGTGAGGTTACATGGGACTCCTAGGAGTATTGTTTCGGATCGAGATGGCCGATTTGTATCACATTTCTGGCAGGCTGTTCACCGGGCTTTGGGGACTGAGTTGAGACTTAGTACATCCTACCACCCTCAGACGGACGGGCAGTCGGAACGGACGATTCAGATGCTGGAGGATATGTTGAGAGCCTGTGCTCTAGACTGGAAGGATGATTGGGAGTCACACTTGTCATTGATCGAGTTCACGTACAACAATAGTTGGCACGCCTCGATCAAAATGACACCGTTTGAGGCATTGTATGGGAGGAGGTGCAGATCACTGTTGTGTTGGGATGACGCGTCCAAGTTTGTTGTTACCGAACCAGATATGGTGGTTGAGACGAGAGAGAAGATTGCTTTGATTCGTGATAGATTTTTGACAGCCCAGTGTCGACAGAAGTCTTATGCCGACACGCGCCGCCGGCCATTGGAGTTTGAGGTGGGAGACCATGTGTTGCTTAAGGTGTCGCCGACACGGGGAGTTTACCGCTTCGGTCGGAAGGGTAAACTTAGTCCGAGATATATTGAACCGTTCGAGATTTTGGAAAGAGTTGGAGAGCTCGCATATCGGTTAGGCTTACCGCCGTCCTTGAGTCGCGTGCATAACATGTTTCATATTTCCCAGCTCAGGAGGTACGTACCGGATCCTAGACATATTATTGATTTTGGATAGATTTAGTTGGGACCCGACATTACCATCAAGGAGAGGCCGATTCAGATTTTAGAGCGTCGGGTGAAACAACTTAGGCACAAGACTATTCCGTTGGTTAAGGTGCAGTGGTCGATACATGGGTCCGAGGAAGCCACGTGGGAGACGGAAGAGGATATGAAGTCGAGATACCCCGAGTTACTCGTGTTGTAAGTTTCGGGACGAAACTTATTTTTGGGAGGAGATCATGTAATATCCGTACTTTCTATTTTTGGTAATTTCTATTTTTAATGTATGTTCATTTCAGACGACTTGCTTGTTACTGTGTTGGGATTCTGGATCTACTTTATCCTTGGAGTTTCCCTTTTTGGACGAGTTTCAGATATGTTTTTACGTAATTTCATTTTGAGTTATGCTTTGTCGCATGTGTGTTCGTTTCTCGAAAAACTAATTCGATTTCGTTGTTTCTTGGTTTCCATAAGTTCGTATGGTTGAGTTGCTCGTGTTGTGAGTTTTAGATCGTTAATCCGACGTCGTATCGTGAATTCCGGATGTTTGGGGTCATTTTTGTAAATTTCGATTTATCTTGGGCATTGCTGTTGTTATTCGTTTATTCTGACCTCCGGGCGATCGGGGTCATGTGTCGATTATGGTAACCTTCCCATCAGTAGGAAATCTTCGTATACTCGTTAGTATACCTCTGTACTCTCTGTTTGTTTGTTGTTGAACCTCATTTTTCTCACAACTGTTGTCTGTAGCAGGTTACGGCCGTAATGTTCGAGAATTACGGCCGTAAGTCCTTCAACGTACGGTCGTAAGCCAGCTTCGTTTTTCTTCCTACTTGGGACTCCAGTAGCATCTTATGGGCATATAATGTACCAATTACGGCCGTAAGAAATGTTACGGCCATAGCCCTTGGATCATACGGCCATAAGTGAGCTTCGTCGGTTTTGCCCAGACCTGTCCATAGAGCCTGTTATGGCCGTAAATGCATGTACTTACGGCCGTAATATCCACAAGTTACGTCCGTATGGATGAGGTGTTACGTCCGTTACACCAGTCAGTTTATAAACTGGCAGGAGTCATTTTTTTCTGTCATTTCCTCATTCCTCTTCTCTTCTTCGCATCGGGGCGACTTCCAAGTCAATGGTTCGCCAGATTTTCATCCAAACTCCGTTTGGGAGGTATAACTTAGCATCATATCATCACCACAACACCAAATTATCTATTGTTTGGCTTCGAATCAAGGTAAGATCTGCTATAACCCTAGTATGATTTTGGGGAGGGTTTGGTTGTGATCTTGTATTTTAATCCGATTTAATCGATGTTGTTGTTAGATTTCGATAGTATACTCTTGATCCTTGGTTCGCTTGTTATTGGATGGGATGAAACCCCGTTATTATACCATTGACCGATTTCAACTCCCTATGCACTCTTGATGTTCGATGAATTGTCCCAACGGGTAGAACTAGGATGAATTCCTTCGTATTCATAATGTTGAGATTGGTTGCATATCATTCTTGTGTTAGGGATGGATTTGTGAAGATTGTTCGGACCGAAACCTTTTCTTTCTCCGTTTCCTTCACTTCATTTTATTCAAGGCAAGTACATGTATTACATTCCGTTATGTGTATTACGGTTTCAATATGACTAATGAATCTTGATATTTTGGATTTGTGAGTTATTTTGTTCCTTCCACCCGGAGCGTTCGACAGAACGTCTGGGGGTGGATACTAAGGGGTACGGCCGCGGAAGTGGACTTGGGTGCGTATGTGGTTGAACTTCCACCCGGAGCGTTCGACGGGGCGTCTGGGGATCGATACTAAGGGGTACGGCCGCAGAAGTGGTTTCCCCCCCGGATCGTTCGATGGGGCGTCTGGGGGTCGATACTAAGGGGTACGGCCATGGGTTACCGGTTATGAGTGGTTACGATATTGCGATGACTTCTTAAACTGTTGAATGCCAATGTGATATTCCGGAATATGGCTTTTCAAATGTTTTCTTAATGAGATGATTGTATAAATCGTATCTGTATATAATGTAGTGTAATTGTGTACTTGCACTAGCTATTCGAATGCTAACCCCTTAAATGGGGGAAATGCGCCTTATGCATTTCAGGTACCGGTCGAGCTGAGGAGCTGGCACGGGACGCGCACGCAAAGGATGGTCTGGCATGATGATGGGGCTCGAGTCTATATTTTTATGCTTTGTCTTTGTATATGTTTTGGGTATTGAAGTTAGACTGAGTGTTTTATAAATTGGTTAAAGTCTCCTGTGTGGGCAATGGATTCATGTGGAGCTACACTCTTCAATACTTGATTAAAATATTTTGGCCGAGGCGACGACCCTATTTTACTATGATGATTGTGTCTTTTGGGTCTTCATATTCGGTTTGTGTGTTATGCGTTAGCCTGGTAGACCTCATGAAGGTTCTACGGTGTGTAATGTCCCATCTGTGATTTGGGGTGTTACACAATTCACATAAGAGTGTAAGAATTTAAAACTAGAAAATAAAAATCTCGTACTGATTTTAGGAGGTTCCTAATTTTTTTTAACAAATTGATTTAAGAAAATGTTTTGGACGAGGAAGTCAGCACACCTAAGAAGGCTAAAGGCACCGAGAAAGCTGACAAAGGCATAGATTATAAGACCATAAAGCGTAAGCTCTATGATGAAATTTCTGCCACACAACCAGTGAGAAAAGCAAAGGGAATTGTAATCAAGGAAGAGAAGACCGACAGTCCTTGATTGAGTTGCCTGAATATTTACGATATTCATATTTATTTACAATATTTTTGAAGTCACATTTCTTTTAAACGATCTTTTATTGCATTTTAGTGTCGGGTTTTCAATTCATTTGTCTTATTTCAATTAAATTTCTTTATAATAAGTTTAGCAGGCTATGTAAGATCTATAACTTTTACTTACGTATTCCTAAATGCATCACTACATCAATTAGAAGCATCTCATTAATTAGAAGCATCTCCAGCTTCTAACTTTGATTTGAATCTTATTAACTCAAAAAAAACATAACAAAGGTAAATGCCAATTCAAACCAAATAAATACGGACAATTTAAGTTATGATCAGTTTGAGCCCGAAAAAAATATCCTTGTTAATGATTTTCTTTTATATTACAGACCAACCTAAGAAAATTTCTTAAATAATGAATTACAACCATATCGAACTGAATAATAATAATAATTGCATTCCGCACAACTATAGGTAAAATATAAATATAAATTTAATTACAACAATAACTTAATACCGACAACAAATTATATTCATGAATAAGACAAAAATCATTTGAAGGATAATCTTATAATTTGGGCCCAAACTATCATGAACTAATTTAGTGAACACATCCATTAACCAATTAAGAGAATTTAATTGAAGCTATTGTGAGATAATTTTAATATAATTATGCTATTAATTAGCAAGTAATTCATAAATCAAATAGAATTAATATATTATAATAAAAAATCATTAGTATATAGTTGTTCAGGATATCTTCTTAATATATTGTAATAAAAAATCATTAGTATATAGTTTTTCAAAATATCTTCTAATCTAAACTATGTTGATTTAAAATTGTTTTAATTAGTATGGCAGTGAGACAATAAGTAATTTTTAAAATATTTTATAATATGTCAAGAAAATACACACAAAACTAGTTTAATTCGGCAGTTGATACTATGAATTAAAATATTATACTCGGCAGTTGTACAAAATCAGTTTATTACAACTGTCCGACAGTTAATTACAAAAACAATTTATTTCAACCGCCGAAAGTAGCCACTAAATGTAAATCTCTATATAATAAATATATTGGGCAGTTTTAATAACTGTGCATTTTCAACTTTACAACTGGTCATATATATAGAGATATGTGCAGATTATCATTTCTCAAATAAAACTTAAATTTTTACAGTAAGTTTTTTCAAATAAAATTTAGAACTCTTCTTATTCATATTTATACTATTTACATTATCTAAACCAATATTTTTTCTTTTGCTAGAAAAGTTGTGGTTTTATAAGGAATCTAGGGTTCGACACATAACTCTGATGCACTGAGAAGCATGAAAAAAATAACTAAATAGACTACCATCAAAGGCAAATGACATAAGCAGGATGAAAATTTTTTCAGGTACGACAATCATTAAAAAAAACTGCATATTAAAATTATTATTATATGGAGATATATGTAATCGTACCATAAGATATATTTTTTCTGCTGATATTCCATTAGAGTTTCATCATGAAACTCATCTGAGGTGATTATCTGCATGAAAAAATTAGAACATAAGTTAATGAATAATTAACACATTAAGATATAAATTTTCAAATTGCATCTCACAATGATAAGTTAACTTATCTGTCATCTTCTATATTTGCTGGAATTTTCAGTAGCATCGGCTTATTAGAATTTGAATTCCTCTACGCAATTGAAGAGAATCTAGTACATGTTTCATCATTCTAGTTAAAAATAAAATAAATAAATGTGATGAGGCTATTTTTAATTTATTTCTAAGATAAAAATGGGTTTTATTTTTAATCAATTGCAACACAAATTATTGCATACAATGACTATTTCAATATATTACCTTCATAATTTCAGCATAAGGATAATTGCTTTCAAGTTGTTGTAGGTCACAAGTCATGAGGAATAAGTCCAGAGGGGGGTCAATAGACTTATTCAACTCTTTTCCTTAATCAGGTGAGTTTCTTCAGTTGTATAATATGCATCTAACAACCTTAGCTGCAGATGAGTAGTGCGGAAGCCCAACTGGTAACACTGCAGGTGACTTATATCAACTGCAGGTGACTTATGTCAACTGTAAAGACTAAGCAATGCGGAAGACAGTTAACTATTAAATAGAACAGTAAATATGAATGTAGCAGATAGGTATGATGTAATGTAGTAAAACACACAAACACTTATAATGGTCTCAGAGATGGGGTAATCCTCTACTAATCAACTTCTCTCCAAACCAGTTGGAGATAAATTCACTATAACGTTCAACCAGTGATTGTTACAATGAAATCTCAGTTACAACAGCTTCCAACTAGTGAAAACCCATGGCCATTGCAACTCCCTTGATTGCCTAGCACCTCTTGATCGAAAACCCGTGGATGCCTCAACAACTCTCGAGCTGTCTATCACCTTTCAATCAAGAACCTGTGGATGCCTTATGAGTCTAGAAACTTCTGAAGAACCTCGTTCACAGAAGTACCCCGCACTCAGCTTTTAAGACAAGAGTGTTGTCTTCACCAACTAAGTGCTTCTCAGTATATGAACTTGAATGCTTGCTCTTTACGATGTTATAGTTTGCTTTGATTGCTTTGATTGCTTTGTTCGCTTGTAAGTATAGTACGCACCGTACTTTGCTTAATCTGTTCTTCAGATATTTATAGTACGAATCCTTTGAGCTTCTTCATAGCTGTTGCATCACAGTAACAAATCCGTCCATTGGAGAGTGGACTTCTTTGTTTATCTTATCATTCCATTGCACGGCTTGATTCCCTTCTCTAATTGTGACCGTTTGAAAGAATTCTTTTGTCCGCACCGCTTTTTCTTGATTTATATATTCATAAGTCTTCGGAGCGCGGATCTCAAGGAATATTTTATTCCTAACTTTTCGGGAATTTTTTCGATTTATCTCCTTACGTCTGCATGTGGACTTCCGTTATTGTTGACTTCAATGTTTGCTGACGTGGACTGAGCTTCTTCTCTGATAATCATTCTTGGCTTGGAGATAAGTTTGGTCAACCTCCTCTATTATTTGTTTGACCAAAAACCTCGACTGATAAAAAACTCATCTGTAGTCAATTCTCAGCTGATGACCGGAAGTGGCCTGATAACTCGCCTGATAATATCTTATCTGTTGGTCAAACTTCAGCTGATACTTTATGTTGACCATACCTCGCCTGATAATAAGTTGTCTGCGATCAAACTTCTCTGATCTGCTCTGTTGACCAGCACTCGCCTGATATGTCGCCTGGTCATATCTCGTCTGTGGCCAACTCTCATCTGATATACTTGCTTGACCGAACACTTGCCTGATTTTAGTTGGAGTAATACTCCACCTTGTGCATGAAATCAGACATGCTAAGAGGTATTCTTGAGCTTGAAGTTGTTGGGGAGGGTTCCTTTCTGTTGAGCAGGGTGTCCACCTTGGCTTGAAGGGACTGAAGGTCAGGTTTAACCTCGGTTTCCAGAAGCTTTGCAACCGTTTCTTCCACAAGTCTTCTGATCAGGTCAGTGACTTCAGGTGACAGTTGGTGAGTATTGTTTTCACCTGAGCCTTCCTGTGCGGCTGATTTTCTGGTTGTAAACTTCTATGAGGGTAGACTTCTATCAGCTGCATCTTGATCAGAAGGTATTTTATCAGGGGTACCTGATTTGTCGTCTTGTGTGGGCTGATGAGAGCTGGATGCTTGATCAGGTGCATCAGCCTCATCATCTCTCATTTCCTCTTCTTTTCTTTCCCCTTCTTCTTTTTCATCTTCTTTTTCTTCTTTTTCATCTTCTTTATTTTCTTCTTCTCTAATCTCCTCTTATTCTCCTTCTTTCTTTTCCTCCTTTTCCTCATCCTTCTTTTCAACTTCATCTTTTTGTTCAACTTCTACTCTTTCTTTTTCAACTTCTTCAGTTTCAGTTTTCTCAACTTCAACAATGGTAATTTTATTCTCTCCTATATGTCCTCTTTCTTCTTTTTCCTTTCTTACTCCATCCTCATCAGCAAAGATTTTTCCCTGAAATACATCTTCATAACCTGGAGGATGAACTGGTCCATGTTTTGTTTAAAGTGGGAGATGAATCAGTTCTCCTCAAGTAATATCTGCACATCCGTCTGTTTACATAAATACATAATAAGCTGTTCTACAGCAATAGGGTGATCTCAGATACTTTTTGCAACAAATTTTCTTAGCTAAGAGAAGGTAAGCATTTTATGTTCTTTACATTCTTCATACATGTTTATAAAAGAGTAATTTAGAACTTCTTTTCTTACCAACTCTAGTTGAGCTTTGGTCAGGTTCAGATAGTTGTTTTCTCTGAGATTGAAATAATATCCTGCTTGAGGTACTTCAATTGTCTCCTCTATTTCTTCTTCCTCTGTTATGCTTGGAAGGGTTAGGAGGGGAACCACATATGCCATCAGCTCAGATGGATGCTCAGGTTGATATTCAGTTTGAGCACGTGTGTCATACCGTATTTCTCATTTCTATATTTTTAGATTCTAGCGACTCGCTTGTGTTGATTAACACATTTTGGACATATTTTTGTTCAGTACTTTTTGTCATTCAAGCGAGTTTTGATATTGCTTCGGATTAAACGGCATACTATTTCGACCTTTCCACATTTAGGTTCGACTTTGTGCATTCACCATAAATTCCAAAAATATCCGAAAATTCTAAACTTTTACAGTATTGTAGAGAATTGAGTTAAGATTTCAATGGTTCAAACAGTGAGTTAATCGGAGTTCGGGCGAAGGAGTTATGGTCGAAATAGCAGACCTAGTCGAACTATTTTAGCTAAGCAAAACTCACTGGCCGGTGGACACGGCCAGTGACTCGACCGTGTCATTTAACACGGCCGGGAATTGCTGAATCGCTGAAAACCCGCCTTTGGGAGCTATATATAGCCCTTAGCTGATTTCTGGGGCATTCCAGCACCTTCCCTCGAGTTTTCTTCATTCTCTACCTAAAATCCTCCATCTTGAACTCCATCTGGATTTGATCCGGAGCTTGAGAATAGTTCTCAAGCAAGAAAGAAAGTTGTACGTTCTTGAGGAAGAAATTCTCGATGAGCTTGCTAACAATGCAAACAAAGCAACAAAAGACAAATGGAAGAAACATTGTGATGATTCCATTGATGTCAGTTGTCTTATGTTGCCTATCATTTGTCCAGAACTTCAGAAGAATCTGGAAGAAATGGAAGCTTATGAGCTAAATGCCCACCTCAAGGAAACTTTCTTGAAGCATGCTAGGCAAAAGAAGTATGGGACCTTTCAAGCCTTGTATGCTTGCAATAGGGTTGAGGGAACATATGTCAGCGCTCATGTACTCAAGATGAAAGGATATATTGATAATCTTGATAAACATGGTTTTTCACTTTCTAAGGATCACTCCAAGCATGTGATCCTAAACTCTTTGCCCGATAGTTTCGGTCAGTTCATTATGAACTATAATATGAATGAGATGGAGAATTCCATTGTTGAGTTTCATGGGATGCTTAAAACGGCTGAGCGGAATATTAAGAAGAAACCAAGACACGCGCTGATGGTCAGCAAAGGGAAGTCCTTTAAGAACAAAGGCAAGGGCAAGGGTAAGGCAAAAGTTGCCAAATCTAAAGATCCTACTAAGCCGATTTTCAAGGCTAAAGATCCCAAAGATGGAAATTCCCATCTTTGAAATAAACCAGGACACTGGAAAAGAAATTGCAAGGTTTACTTGGAAGAGCTAAAGCGTATCAAGGGTAGTGAGACTGCCACAGGTATATTTATTATAGAAGTTAACTTACCTACTTCTTACTCCTGGGTATTGGATACTGGATGTGGCTCTCATATTTGTACAAATGTAAAGGGGTTGAGAAGCAGTAGAGAGCTGAAAAAAGGGGAAGTTGAACTAAACATATTTGTGCCGATAAAACCATGTTCTCCTCATACGAGCCCGTCACCGAAGAAAGAAAGTTGTACATGAGAAACTCTGCTGCCTCAAATGTTGTCGGAACTGGAGAAGTTATACTCAAGATGACGTCAGGATTGAAATTGATGCTCAAAACCGTGCGACATGTTCCAGACATCCGTAAGAAATTTAGGCTAGTGTTTGAAGTGGATAAAGTTGTAATAACTAAAAATATTCACTTTATCGGAAAAGGCTATATAGATAACGAACTTTTCAAACTGAATGCTATCAATGTACGTGGTGGAAATGAAATAAACGATAAAGCTGTTTATTTGGTTGAGTCTCCTAATTTATGGCATGATAGATTAGGACATGCAAATCTAAATATACTACGTCATTTAGTACATTTAGATTTATTGCCACAAATGACTTTTGATCAACACAAAAGGTGTGAAATATGTGTTGAAGCAAAAATGGCAAAATCTCCTTTTCATTCAGTGGAAAGATCGACAAAACCTCTTGAATTGATTCACACCGATCTGTGCGATTTAAAACTTGTGCAAACAAGAGGTGGAAAGAATTATTTTATAACTTTTATTGATGATTGCACAAGATTTTGTTATGTGTATCTTTTGAGAAGCAAAGACGAAGCATTCGAAGCTTTCAAAACATACAAAATAGAAGTTGAAAATCAACTCAACACCAAAATCAAAATGATTCGAAGTGATCGAGGTGGTGAATATGTTGCACCTTTTAAAGAATATTGTCGTGAAAATGGCATTATTCACCAAAAGACTGCACCTTATGCACCCTAATCGAATGGTGTTGCCGAACGAAAGAATAGAACATTGAAGGAAATGATGAATGCTATGTTGATAAGCTCGGGCCTATCACTTAACATGTGGGGAGAAGCTATTCTTTCGGACAATAAAATTTTGAATAAATTACCCAAAAAGAAGCAAGATAAAACTCCATATTAATTATGGAAAGGAAGGAAGCCATCCTATAAATACTTAAAAGTGTGGGGGTGCTTAGCAAAAGTTGAAGTACCGAAACCCAAGCAAGTAAAAATAGGACCAAAAACGGTTGATTGCATTTTCATAGGATATGCAAATAATAGTAGTGCGTACCGATTTTTGGTACACAAATAGGAAGTACCAGATATAAATGAGGGAATGATTATAGAATCAAGAAATGCCATATTTTTTGAAACTATATTCCCTAAGAAAGAAAAGAATGAAATAAGTTCGAAAAAGAGGACTTATGATGAAATCTCGCCAAATAGTAATGGACCAACACCGGAACCAAGACGAGGAAAATGAATAAAAACTGCAAAAACCTTTGGTCCGGATTTTGTAGTCTACTCTTTAGAAGACGAACCAAAGACAATCAAGGAAGCATTGTCTGGTTATGATGCCGATCTATGGCAAGAAGCTATTAATAGTGAAATCGAGTCAATCTTGAACAATCACACTTGGCACATTGTTGATCTTCCTCCGAGAAATAAACCTTTAGGTTGCAAGTGGATTCTCAAGAAGAAATACAAATGTAATAAATCTATTGACAAATACAAGGCACGTTTGGTAGCTAAAGGATACAAACAAAAGGAAGGGTATGATTACTTTGATACATACTCACCAGTTACTCGGATTACATCCATTAGAACGCTACTTGCAATAGCAGCATTGTACAATCTTGAGATACACCAAATGGATGTAAAAATGGCCTTTCTAAATGGAGATTTAGAAGATGAAATTCATATGGAACAACCCGAAGGGTTCGTGGTTCCCGGCCAAGAAATCAAAGTTTGTAAACTTGTTAAGTCTTTATATGGACTTAAGCAAGCACCCAAACAATGGCATGAGAAATTTGACCAAGTAATGATGTCAAATGGTTTCAAGATCAATGAATGTGATAAATGTGTGTACATCAAAGGTACATCTGACAATTTTGTCATCGTGTGTCTATACGTTGATGATATGCTAATTATGGGTAGCAACAATAAAATCATCATAGGCACTAAGGAAATGTTAAAGAAGAACTTCGACATAAAGGATATGGGAGTAGCCGATGTGATTCTAGGAATCAAGATCTCCAGAACACCCGATGGAATAGTCTTATCACAATCTCACTATGTTGAGAATGTGCTTAAGAAATTCAAGGCATACGATCTACCTCCGGCAAAGACACCTGTTGACTTAAGTTTACACTTAGCCAAAAATCGAGGAGAACCCATATCACAAACAAAATATGCTAGGATAATTGGAAGCCTAATGTACTTAGCAAATTGTACAAGGCCAGACATAGCATATTCTATTAGTAAACTGAGTCGGTTTACAAGTAATCCCGGAAAGGATCATTGGACCGCATTGACAAGAGTGTTGAGATACTTAAAACACACTGTCAATCATGGTATACACTATTCGAGATATCCAGCTGTTTTGGAAGGATATTGTGATGCCAACTGGATATCAGATACTAAAGACTCTAAATCCACAAGTGGTTATGTATTTACCATTGGTGGAGGAGCAATATCATGGAAATCTTCTAAGCAAACATGCATAGCCCGATCTACAATGGAATTGGAGTTTATTGCTTTAGACAAAGCCGGCGAAGAAGCCGAATGGTTAAGAAACTTCTTAGAAGATATTCTCTGTTGGGAAAAACCTTTGCCTCCCGTTATGATAAATTGTGATAGCATGACAGCCATAGGGAGGGCAAAGAACAGTATATATAATGGTAAGTCTCGACATATTCGTCGAAGACACAATACCATTAGACAATTGATCACTACAGGAATAATGTGTATTGACTATGTAAAGTCGAAAGACAATATAGCGGATCCATTTACGAAAGGTATTAACCGTGATCAATTATATAATGCAGCGAGGGGAATGAGATTGAAATCCACGCATTGAGAATTTTCATAATAGTAACTCAACCAGGATGATTGTAGATCCCAAGAACTTGGTTCAATGAGACAACTAAGTTGTGAAAGTTCAAGTTAAGCACTTGAAAATCCATTCTCATAGCTATTCAAGTGCAAGCCTGCAGTTTGTGGTAAAGGGTAAGCTTTTTAAAAGCTTTTAATGATTCCTATAGTCTTTTATAGGTGGAGTATGGCAGGATACTCTTCATAGGAGGTCACCTATATAAGTGAAGAAGTAAGGCCGCTTCATAATATTTGTAACGCTTATGAATCCAAGAAATGGTCCAAGGCCAAAATGGACACAACGTGAGAACGAAAGATATTAGATCTATTATTGTGTGTATGTTATTGTCTTGGTTTACATAAAAGTTGACCGGTTCAAGACATCATGTTCACCGAGCAACAAGTAAATCCGATAGCATTACACTAAGGAAGGTTCAAGGCTAACTACCACCTATCCTGAAGCAATAATAGGTCGTCGGGACTTAGTGCATATTGAATTTGCATTAATCATCATTCATGTGGGGGATTGTTGGAAAAATAGCTTAATTAATACCATAATTAATTATGGTAATTAATGACATTAAATGGTATATTTGGAATCTACATTTTTTGTAGATTAATTTAATGTATTTACTTGTTCAATTTCGTTAAGAAATGAATGAGTAATTAATGCACAAAGTTAAGCCATTTAATAATTGAGAATGTGGTGTGGAATCCCATCCCACATTGGAGAAACAAGGAAAAGTTGAGCTATTTATAAAGGACTTTCCATCATAAAGGAGCAATCAAGTGTGCTCCATTATGGTGCACCCTAGTTGGCTTTAATTAACTTTTAAGGCTAAAATCCGAATCCTACGAGGAAGGTGCAAAGCACCTTCCGAGTCCGAGTCCGAGTCCGATCACGTGCACGTCGCACTTGTCGCAACGGACGCCTCGTAAGCGCACTTTGCACTTCGCTCGAACGCCTCGGAGCGAGGAGCTGTGAGGAGCCTCTCATTTTGACAACTGAGATAGTGGCTCGGGTGACGTGGAGGGTGACTAGGATGACACGTGGCAGTGACATGGCGGAAGTGGAACACGAGCGGCGGTTCACGACTGTAACACCCCCAAAACCATATGGGAATATTACACGCCGTAGACCCATTTTTACGAGGATCTACCAGGCTAAATCTTACAAAACGACCTAATGTTTGCCCAGTCATGGACAAACAATAAAATAATACAGACCGTTAAGGTCACTTACACAAGAATACACTGACCGATGAGGTCACATCACTCGATCAACAGAACTGACTAAAATAATCATTACCCACACAGGGGTCGAAACACAATACAGCGGAAGACTGTAAGCAACTTGGACAACACAACAAAAATCGAAACAACTCTCAACTCTTGATTAGTATCGCAGCTCGTCATCCACTTATGCCAATCCTGTGACTACTCCCCTGAACCTGCATGTACCTGGACGCAAAACAGACATCCACCCCCTGATTACTCGGGGGTTAGTAAAACTCCACTGTTTTACTAGTGCAAGTATAATACGATACGAAATGCAACAAGTAAATAGCAACTACGAATTTAATATGGAAATCAATTATCAAAAAGTTCCCGAGAAGTTTTAAAATTTCAAACTCAAGAAAGAGATATTTGAAAAGGAACTCATCATCTTGGGGATTTTGAAGTAGAAATTCTTTTGGACCTCGAGTCCCAATTTACAAAGCCTTTTCGAAAACATTAGGGCCTTAACCCGATTCTCGATTCAAAACACATTGGATAAGATATCATTACGAGTCCGAGACCCATATTTAAAATGTTATCCAAACAATCACTATTATACGATCGTTGTTCGTACACATCATGTACTGAACTCTGGAGGCCTCGAGGGACCTTACCCGGACCACACACTGTTCGTACACATTATGTACCGAACTCCGGAGGCCTTGACGGACCTTACCCGGCCACATACATTGTTCGTACACATCATGTACCGAACTCCAGAGGCCTCGTCAGACCCTACCTGTAACACACACACATCGACACGACACAACTCATAATCGTAAAATGTCAAGCCATTCCACATTACACCGAAATGCATAATCAAGTATGTAAACCAGAACAACACAAATATCATAATCATCACAACAACTCAACAATGAACAATCATGCCCGGCACAACTTAGATGATTTGCACATCCAACATAATTCCACGATGTTAATTAAGTGATGGTATTATCGCTACCATCAATCATTCATAATAATCAATTCATACGAAGCATATTCACGAAAGTAAACCAATGCATCACAACCATGACACGACGTCCCTATTCACAAGACACAAGTCGTATAGTAAAATACTTGCCTTAATAACCGCTACCGATTACTCCAAAAAACATGGTTCGACCGAAAATCTCGGACCCCGAAGAAGACAACGAACGGAAAGGTTCCGACTCGAGTTCTTCACCAGAATTCTTCCCTAAGTCATACCAATGATAAATCAACAATCGTACGATGGATAATAATCATACAACGCCCAATTTCCCCCTCTAAGACCTTTTGTCGGACACCTTCAAGGCGTCGACTAAGAACTCGATCAAAACAACGAATCGATACGATCCAACCATGGAATAACAAGGGAAATGATATAATACATCTAAATAATCATCAATACATCAATAATCTAAGTTATTACGGATCAAACGAACGAAATCCAACAAAAACCCCAATTTCCCCAAAACTAGATTTCAAGAAATCTAACCTTGATTCGGTAGATCGGAGGAGGTTATGGGATGATTGATTGATGTTAGAAGCTCAAGAACTTCGTGGATTGGAAGAACAACATCATGTCTTCGACCTCTCCAAGCTTCCAGCCGCGGAAGGAAAAGAAACGAAGTGAGAAAATGGTGAAGAAAACGTCTTCCCGGTCATATATACTGCCCAGCGACGCACGAGCAGGCACGCACGAGCGGCCGGTCATGCGCCGGGTCGTGCGCATCCACTGCCAGCTAACTGTCGGGACGCACGAGCACCGGGCACGGGCATTCGCTCGTGCGTGTGCAGCTAGGGCCGCATGAGTACCGGATCGTGCGCACAGCTCGTGCGCGCCTGGCAGGTCCCTGCCACACGTGGCCGGCCCGTGCCTAGCCGTCATGACTCGACGACTCGATTTCCCGAAAACGCACGAAACGAACACGACGAAATGCTCTCGGACAACAACAACATCGACCCGAAAAGAAATACCATGCAACAATTAATCGCACGCGACTATGAAAAGGGTCAAAACAACAAATACGAATGAGGATACCCACAACTTTGGGTAAATTACAAAATGACCCAAAACGCCCAAAAATCACGATACGTGATCGAATAACCAAACCGAAGTTCATAACACGTCTAAAAAAGTTAAACGGACTTACAGGAAACTCGAAACAGCAGTTTCGAACGAGATTCGCAAGAATCGAACTCAAGTGCGGAAAAGTTGCCAAAAAGCACGGAACTCAACAAAATGACACCGAAACGAATTCAGAGGTCGAAAAGTACAGAATTAAACATTCTCAGAATGACGAAAAGATTACAAGCGAGTCGTCAAAACGGACTGCCGCCGAAAAAAGAAAAATTACCGAAAATCGAAAATTGCGGATATTACATACTACCCTCCTTAAAAGAAGTTTCATCCCGAAACTTAAACCAAGTAGGGAGAGGCAATAACCCGCCAGGAAAGCTCGACGAGATACACAAAAACCGAAAACTTGCGCCCAATGGCGAAGCACTGCAAGAAACGCCAAGAGACATACGGCGTGAAAACACGCTCCATGACGACCAACACAACGCCGCCGATAGAGACATAATAAAACTAACAAGTGACAAGCGTCATCAAACAGATAATACAACCAAGTCGATTATCCGAACAATCACAAAACACAAGGCACCCATTACAAGAAAACACGCACAATCAAGAAAATAGAAATAAACACACAAACGATCCAAAGGGACAACGACATAGAATTCGGACTACGCCGAAGTCCTCAAAACTACACTAGGCATTTCTGTGTCCTTTCGGAGCAGAGACGCAGCCTCAATCCCCAAATCTCTCAGCTACCGTCTCGCAATGCACGGCTCGGTGACCCACTTGGCCACACTCGAAACAGTTGACTAACGGTGAACGACAATTTTTCGCGGTACGAGATCAGGCAACAACAGTCAGACAACCCCGATCAAACAACAACGATCGAACAACAACGACCGAACAACAATGATCGAACAACAACGATCAAATAATAATGATCGAACAACAATGATCAAATAACAATGATCGAACAACAACGATCAAATAACAATGATCGGACAACAACAATCAAACAACAATGATCGAACAATAATGATCAAATAACAATGATCGAACAACAATGATCAAATAACAATGGTCGGATGACAACAGTCGAACAATGACTCCGAAGTCCCCACTTCAACTCCAGACATTAAAAGTACTGGTAGAAAGTGAAAGATGTTACTTCCAAACAAGGTTCACAAGAATCGAAGCGAACTCGGAAAAGTCACGATGATAAACAGATCGATCTGAAACAAGGTCACGACCAGTTCGAACGATGACAACTGAGACATCAAACAAGTTCAAAAAGTATCGACGAACAAGTGCAAGTCGATAGAATTTAGAAGGAGAAACTGCAGAAGTCAAATATAGTACGGGTATTACATCCGACCTCTTATAAAAGGAAAGTCGTCCCCGCAACTCACAACAACGGAAACAAGGTAACAACACAAAAAGCAACCGACAGAAAAATCTCCCATAGGCCTCTCAGAGCCGATCCTGATATCTGTGCTGAAGCGCGAATTCCAAAAGTCTCGGTAGCCAATTCGCAAAACTGAGCTCGGTGTTCCTCGAGTCCTCACTTGAAACGCATTACTGACGAGAAGGACAATTTATACGTGTATGCCTGGCACATCACGGTTGAAACACCACGGCTCGGCATACCGAAAATACAAATGCTAGATACAATGGGGCATAACGTCGCAAAACAACATAGCGGAGATGCCAACTCAGCACAACAAAGAACCATAACACATATCATATACAACGATTACCATCGTAAAGTAATACACACACAAACACTACAGCAACGACGGTACCGTTCGGCGACCTCAACGGCCCGAATGATAACCAGCACATAATTACAAACATCATGAAACAATCACACATGTACCCAAACATACAAACCCAAGCTTCAACATCTCACACTCATGCGACAACACGCAAATCACCACGAGGCGACAAATAGTAAATACCAGTTCACACTTCTCACAGAGGGCTAGTACTACAAATACGTGGCAACGCTTCAACGTTCATGCCACCAATTCGATCATATTCGGAAGTTAACATCATAATGACAAAGCAAACATCATACATACATTTCCAAATGCAAACGGGAATTGATAGGTTTTAAAAAAAATAAAAAACCCCTTTTGAAAATAATTTTGGAAACACCGATTGATCTTGAGTATCACCCTTCAAAAAAAAATACAAACGTGAAACATCGTTATCGAGATTTTGGAAAACTATTTCGCATTCGATAAAAATGAGGACACTTTCTTTTCGTGAACAACTTTCGGAAATATTCGACTCTCGGGTCTAAGTAAAAGTGTTTCTAAAACATTGGAAATATCTCAAAACATTTTGGTCCTCGAGGTAGAAGAATTTTGAAACATATTGTAGCACCTTGGATGTACCACGAGAAAATAATTCATTTCAAAAGTACGTCTCGAAATTTATTTTCTATGATACTCAAGGTTTTCAAAGATAATTCAATAGACTAGAATGCCCAAAAATTTCAGATAATTACACGGGACATTATAGTGCCGTGGGTCCCGCGCCGGAACCCACCAGACTAAAAACCATTTACAAAAACGCCAAAAAGGCCGATGACGGTAATATTTCAAAAACTCACAAAAGCCATTTACAAAATGCTAAATACCGTCATAAGAATTTCGCCAAAACGATCAAGGCCATAATGCCAAAAACTCGGTTAAGGGAATCGGTTTTCGAAATAAAACTCAGTCGGTAAAATAGCGAAAGCCATTACAAATAAACTCACGCAGCGGATAAAAGGAATACAGTCCAACATGCACAATCCAATTGAATACATCTCACATCATCTAGTTTAAACATACAACAAAACCATTCCTCGAAGTTTCTCACGAACTCAATCATCGATACCTTATTCGAAACCCATCAAGGTTCTCAATTTTCACACCATACCACCCCTCACAGTGGTTCAAAGGTAAAACAACAATAGGCCCAGCTTTATACATGTACTATATGTCACACGTATTAAATACAATTATATTCACAACACCGTGCAAATAAAATTATACACCGCAATTAACTCATTTAGATAAAATCATGATACACAGGTACTTCGCATAAAAGAGGAGACTTACATCCACAGGCCGCATGGAGATGACGGTCGCCCACTAATCTCATCCGACAACATACCCGACACGTTGTGACTACGCACAACTCAACTTGTCACTCGACATCTCGAATGATAAAACCATACCATACTCGACAACTCACGACTCGACTTGACCCGACAGCCTAGATTTCCGCAACCTAAGCTCTAATACCATAAATGTAACACCCCCAAAACCATATGGGAATATTACACGCCGTAGACCCATTTTTACGAGGATCTACCAGGCTATATCTTACAAAACGACCTAATGTTTGCCCAGTCATGGACAAACAATAAAATAATACAGACCGTTAAGGTCACTTACACAAGAATATACTGACCGATGAGGTCACATCACTCGATCAACAGAACTGACTAAAATAATCATTACCCACACAGGGGTCGAAACACAATACAGCGGAAGACTGTAAGCAACTTGGACAACACAACAAAAATCGAAACAACTCTCAACTCTTGATTAGTATCGCAGCTCGTCATCCACTTATGCCAATCCTGTGACTACTCCCCTGAACCTGCATGTACCTGGACGCAAAACAGACATCCACCCCCTGATTACT
Organism: Orobanche coerulescens; assembly: GCA_033398695.1. Lineage (NCBI taxonomy): Eukaryota > Viridiplantae > Streptophyta > Magnoliopsida > Lamiales > Orobanchaceae > Orobanche > Orobanche coerulescens. The sequence goes on along the minus strand of CM065809.1, from coordinate 38,690,278 downwards.
CGGGGGTTAGTAAAACTCCACTGTTTTACTAGTGCAAGTATAATACGATACGAAATGCAACAAGTAAATAGCAACTACGAATTTAATATGGAAATCAATTATCAAAAAGTTCCCGAGAAGTTTTAAAATTTCAAACTCAAGAAAGAGATATTTGAAAAGGAACTCATCATCTCGGGGATTTTGAAGTAGAAATTCTTTTGGACCTCGAGTCCCAATTTACAAAGCCTTTTCGAAAACATTAGGGCCTTAACCCGATTCTCGATTCAAAACACATTGGATAAGATATCATTACGAGTCCGAGACCCATATTTAAAATGTTATCCAAACAATCACTATTATACGATCGTTGTTCGTACACATCATGTACCGAACTCCGGAGGCCTCGACGCACCTTACCCGGACCACACACACTGTTCGTACACATCATGTACCGAACTCCGGAGGCCTTGGCGGACCTTACCCGGCCACATACATCGTTCGTACACATCATGTACCGAACTCCAGAGGCCTCGTCAGACCCTACCTGTAACACACACACACATCGACACGACACAACTCATTATCGTAAAATGTCAAGCCATTCCACATTACACCGAAATGCATAATCAAGTATGTAAACCAAAACAACACAAATATCATAATCATCACAACAACTCAACAATGAACAATCACGCCCGGCATAACTTAGATGATTTGCACATCCGACACAATTCCACGATGTTAACTAAGTGATGGTATTATCGCTACCATCAATCATTCATAATAATCAATTCATACGAAGCATATTCACGAAAGTAAACCAATGCATCACAACCATGACACGACGTCCCTATTCACAAGACACAAGTCGTATAGTAAAATACTTGCCTTAATAACCGCTACCGATTACTCCGAAGAACACGGTTCGACCGGAAAGCTCAGACCCCGAAGAAGACAACGAACGGAAGGGTTCCGACTCGAGTTCTTCACCAGAATTCGTCCCTAAGTCATACCAATGATAAATCCAACAATCGTACGATGGATAATAATCATACAACGCCCAATTTCCCCCTCTAAGACCTTTTGTCGGACACCTTCAAGGCGTCGACTAAGAACTCGACCAAAACAACGAATCGATACGATCCAACCATGGAATAACAAGGGAAATGATATAATACATCTAAATAATCATCAATCCGTCAATAATCTAAGTTATTACGGATCAAACGAACGAAATCCAACAAAACCCCCAATTTCCTCAAAACTAGATTTCAAGAAATCTAACCTTGATTCGGTAGATCGGAGGAGGTTATGGGATGATTGATTGATGTTAGAAGCTCAAGAACTTCGTGGATTGGAAGAACAACATCATGTCCTCGACCTCTCCAAGCATCCAGCCGTGGAAGGAAAAGAAACGAAGTGAGAAAATGGTGAAGAAAACGTCTGCCCGGCCATATATACTGCCCAACGACGCACGGCGGTGCACGCACGGCGCCAAATATGCGCCGGGTCGCGGCGCGGCCCATCGCCAAACCGCCGGACGCACGAGCACCGCACGAGCACTCGCTGCATGTGTAGCTGTGGCCGCACGTGTAACACCCCCAAATCCTATCGGTTATTACGGTCAAGTGGACCCCACGCCAGAGATCCACCAAAGTAACATGACTAAAATATATTAAATTAAACAACAAGGGAAAATCATAGTCCCTACCATGATATCCGACACAATATTAGATAAGGAATTTCAACGACAACGATGGGCCTACATGGCCAAGAGTAAAATACAACATCCACGAGCATCCGCCGTAATACAAAATGACAATGATCAAAACTGGAGAACACTCCAACCGATCGACCAACATGAACAACTCGAACTAGTATCGCTAGAATGCCTCGTTGCCATCATCATGCCCCCGTGTCTCAACTCTCTCCTCGCAAGCACCTAAAACATGAAAACATGTTCCGCCACTGGCCGGGTCATCCAGATAATGAACATCAAATACATGTATAACATGATATGCATCCAAAGGCGTAATGAAACGATAATGATGATAATAATACGAGATGCTCACAAACCAAGGTAAGAACCGAGCATTCGTGAAATACTATGCCCACGGCATACTATTAATACCTGTTCGACGAGTTAGAACATAAATGCCCAACGGCGAATCATAATCACGTAATACCATAATGAATTAAACGACAGAACCAAACCAGAATCGAATTTAATATGAATCATAATGCCCAAAGGCTCCAATGAAAATACCAAGACATTTCAAAAGGCCGAAAGTCATTCAAATAAATTAACAAATATCACAAACACTGAGTCAAAACGGCTTAAGTCAGAATAATGAGGGCAAGCCACGCACGAAGCCGTATCACAATGAGGGCCGGGCCACGATCCACCGTATCACAATTAGGGCCGAAGCCACGACATCCAACAGTATCACAATTAGGGCGGGCCACGGCATCCACCGTATCACAATTAGGGCGGCCACGGCATCCACCGTATCACAATGAATGATAGTGTGCCGCCTTGAGTCGGCCAACACGATGATAGTAACACACGGATAGACACCGTCCTTGCGATCCCAAATTAACACCTCGATTGCCTTAGAACGGCCAACCGACAACAATGATGCAAATGATGATGAACACTTCGATTTGCTCGAGAACGCCAATCGATAACAATGACACGATGAATGAGTGAAAACCTCGATTGCCTTTAAAAAGGTCAATCGATAACAATGATGCAATGAATGATTGAACATTTAGATTTGCGAGAACGCCAATCGATGACAATGATACGAAGGATGCCTCGGCACCTTTAATCTGCACGATTTACGAAGGTGAGAAATGAATAAGCCAATGCCTTTAATCGCCCATAGCTTTAATGACGATCCAAACAGAATAACAATGATCTCAACGATATCTTAAATTGACATCTATATTAACAACAATCGATACATCGATATCGCGAACCCGCTATCGACAATGACATTAATAATGAGTATTACAATGCCTTGAATCTAGTTAACGAACAACAATAAACATTTGGCAAAATTGGAAGGTATCGTATCGAACGATCTCTTGATATCAATGAATTCATGAAGAGACTAAGTCTCGGAATGATACAACACATTCATACACATACATGATGACATTAGCTCATTGACTAGTACAAGTATAAAACTTGCCTCAAACCGAAGGCGAGAAGGTACTTCCACGATCAACGTCCTTAATGAAATTACCTACTCGAACAACCTTAAACAACACAAAACCAATAATTCTCTTAATACACGAATCAAGCATGATCACAACCAACTCAAAAGTCGATACAACAATACCCGAAACTCATTGGGGCATTTGAAACAAACGCGTTGTAAACAATCTCCAATTGTTTACAACCAAAACTCATTTACATCCGAAACCAACTCCCAATGAATGATTGAAACCCACAAAAACTCATGGATACTATCAATAATCCAATAGGAATGCTTAGAACGATATTTCAACAACATTTAGTCGAAAACCCCCAAAATTCCAAAGTCAACCCGTAAGGGTTCTTGAACAATTCCTCAATTATTCACAAATTCCGAAAATTACACCAATGAATCCGTAGAAATACATGTGTCCAAGATAGATAATCCATATCTAACATATTCCAACATAATATCGATTTACACGAAGAGATCGAGAGCAAAACACCCAAGATCCGAAATTCTAGATCCAAGAATCATTACCTTGATTTGAAGTGATGAAACTGATTTAGATGATGATTAATCCAACTTAGGAGCTTGAAGATGATGCTAGATGATTGCAGCTCGAAAAGACCTTCCGAATCGCCGAGCTCGTCCGAAATGATTGAGAAATGAAGAAATGACGAAAGTTGGACCGAATCGCCCTATTTATATCGTCCCGCTTAGCGCGCGCTAACTCCGATGTTAGCGCGCTAACGCGTACCGTAGTCCAAGACTTCGATCGATCGTTAGCGTGCGCTAAGTACCTTTGGTAGCGTGCGCTAACAACTCGCCCTTAGCGACGTTAACCTTATGTTAGCGTGCGCTACCTGAAAGTAGATAACCAAAATCCTGGAGTCCGTAACCCATCGCCCTCGCTCGAGCGCGAAGCGTGCGCTACTCAAGTTTTAGCGTGCGTTACAAAGATAGTTAGCGTACGCTACTTACCACTCGTAGCGTGCGCTACGAATTTCCCAAATCAGCCCAGTACCTTCTGGACTGTCTGCCTCACTTGCGCTAGCGTGCGCTAATACTGAATCATTGCGTGCGTTACATGCACCTCATTAGCGCGCGCTAACTACAATGTGTAGCGTGCGCTACCTCTCAAACTGCAAATAAAAACATGATGATGATGACGACAACAATCTCGGCTCGATCTCAAACAGTGATGATCCCAAAATACGCCGAATGGTGAACATAGTTGACTGAATATGAATGATGAATGATTATTACTGAGTGAAAAAAAAAATCTGAGTGACAGTTACTGAATGATAATAAATGAATTCACAACCGGGTATTACAGCACGAGTACCGGATCGTGCGCGCAGCTCGTGCGCCACGCTCGTGCGCGCCTAGCAGGTCCCTGCCGCACGTGGCCGGCCCGTGCCTAGCCGCCATGACTCGATGACTCGATTTCCAGAAAACGCACGAAACGAACACGACGAAATGCTCTCGGGCAACAACATCGATCCGAAAAGAAATACCATGCAACAATTAATCGCACGCGACTATGAAAAGGGTCAAAACAACAAATACGAATGAGGATACCCACAACTTTGGGTAAATTACAAAATGGCCCAAAACGCCCAAAAATCACGATACGTGATCGAATAACCAAACCGAAGTTCACAACACGTCTAACAAAGTTAAACGGACTTACGAAAAACTCGAAACAGCAGTTTCGAACGAGATTCGCAAGAATCGAATTCAAGTGCGGAAAAATTGCCAAAAAGCACGGAATTCAACAAAACGACACCGAAACGAACTCGGACGTCGAAAAGTACAGAATTAAACATTCTCAGAATGACGAAACGGTCACAAGCGAGTCGTTAAAATGGACTGCCGCCGAAAAAAGAAAAATTATCGAAAATCGAAAATTGCGGATATTACAACGACCGAACCAGTGCAATGGTTCGGACCATTCGATGTATTCTGGACCAGCACAATGGTTTGGATCTTCTAAACCAATGCAGTCCTTCCTATCGGACCACAAGGTGTCTATCCAGTCAGAAAGATACACCGATTCGGACAGGGTGCTTTACAGGCTATAAATAAGCCCCTACGGATGATGATTGTTCACACAGAATTAATCAAGATAATAATACACTCATATTAGCCTAAGTTCATACTACAAGTCCCAAATATCCAGTAGTTCACCCGGAATTCGATTCCTAGTACAAGGTATCGAGTTCATAGAAAAACCGTTGTATCTTGGGGATGTTTGTCGTTCAACCGTGTATCGCATGCGGGACAATTTGCCTTACTTAGAGAGAATCAACTCGCCGGTTTGCCAGATCATTTGTCATTTTCTACTATATTTACAATCAACAAATAAATAGGGTATCCAAACACAATTGAAATCAGCCCCAAATAGAATGAAACTATCAATCAAAACAACCCCAAAACAGAAACAAACCACCAATGGGACACCGATATTTTACGTGGAAAACCCATCAAGACGGGAGTAAAAACCACGGGACCGAAGCCGCTTAAATTCACTACCACCAATACGAGAGAAATACTAGAGCCATACAACAATAATCATATACTTGGAACAAAGATACATCAAGTTATATGGAATCAAATCAAGAAAAATAAGAAATATTTCACCCAAAAATCTGCTACTGTCCAGTCCATGAAAACCTGACCTCCGGACCTCCAAAATCGATCTCCACCGTTGAAAGTGTTTGTCCAGTTGCTATGAAGCTACCTCCAAAATTTCAAGACGATCGGACCGCTAAGTCTCCGGTAAATAGCTGATTTCTGAGCTGCTGCAGGGTAAAAACGGGCTGATCTAAAACTTTCTCTTTTTCTTTGTCTCTCGTTGTTTTTTTCTATTTCTGTATCTGATGTAGTGACCAATTGCCCACTTCTTGTACACCGACACTTATCTTCAGTTGAGGTCAACAAAGAAATATTGACTCTTGGGTTGGGCCTATTTGATGGGCTTTTTCCTCATGGGCCAAGGAAAATTAACCCAACAAATCTCCACCTTTTCCTGACTATGAGGAAGAGTTCGGCATCCCGGCGATCGAGCAACATACCTTAAGTTTCTCCCTTGCTAAAGCCTTTATCAACATATCGGAACTATTATCATCGGTGTGAATTTTATAAAGTTTAAACAACCCATTTTCAAGAGCATCTCTAATCCAATGATACCGCACATTAGGGGTGGCATTTCGGAACCGAAAATTGAAAACCGAACTGAAAAAACCGGAAAAAAGAACCAAAAAACCGAAACCGAAGAAGACCGAACCGAAAAACAAAAAAACAGAACCGAACCGAACTAATTTGGTTCGGTTCTCGCCGGGCTCAAGTGAATCGAACCGGACCGAAATGGACCGAAGTCAAATTTCAACATACTAAAATGACCTTGTTTTGTGATTTTGGTGTGTTTCGAATTTTAGTATAATTCGTTTTCCTTTTGTAAGACCTTCATGGGTCCAAGAAGGACCGATAATATGCTATACAACTCCAGCTTTTATCTTGAACATATATATAACTCTTGTTGGCTTGTTGTTATATAATTTATTCTATTGCGTATAATATTTGAATTTATATTGTGAAGAACCGAAAAAACATCAAACCAAATCGAAACTGAACCGAATATTTATAAAACCGAACTTAACCGAACCGAACTTCAAAAAGAACCGAACCAAACCGAAACCGAATATTTGGTTCGATTCTCGGTTTCGGTCAAAAACCGAACCGAATGGAACCGAGTCCACCCCTACCGCACATCAATATGTTTTGTTCTTTTGTGAAAAGTTGAATTCTTGGCAAGATGAATTTCACTTTATCACAAAGTACCACGTAGCGTTGTTGCTGAAACCAAGCTCCCATAAAAATATTTTCAACCACAATAGTACTTTGCACGTTTCCGTTGCTGCTATATACTCGACCTCCATTGTGCAGGACAAGGCAACACACTTTTGTAATCTTGATTGCCATGACACTGCTCCCCCTACAAAGGTCATCAAATATCCAGAAGTGGATTTCCTATTATCCTCGTTTCCTGTCATATCAGAATCGGTATACCCAACAAGCATCGGCTTTTCATTTCCAAATGTTATACCCAATTTGGAAGTGCCTCGCAAATATTCGAATATTCACTTTGCGGCTTCCCAATGCTTCTTTTCCGGATTCGATAGAAAACGACTCACCACACCCACGGCATGAGCAATCTCGGGCCTCGTACACACCATGACATGCATCAAACTCCCGACTGCAGAGGCATAAGGAACTCTATCCATCTTCTCAATCTCTTCCTTCATCGTAGGGCAATCCTTACTCGTCATTTTAAAATTATTAGTAAGAGGCGAACTAAAAGCCTTAGCTTTATTCATGTTAAACCGACTAAGCACCTTCTCAATTTATTACTCCTGTGACATGTGAAATTTCTGGGTTGCTCTATCCCGAGTGATTCTCATCCCTAGAATCTGTTTAGCGGGCCCCAAGTCTTTCATGGCAAAAGACTCATCCAACTCTCTCTTCAAATTGGCAATCCTTTCAGTATTCTTGCCAATGATCAACATGTCATCCACATAAAGCAATAGAATGAAGAAATCATCACCTCCAAATTTCTGGAAAAACACGCAATGGTCCAGGATCGTCTTCTGGTAGCCTTTCTCCCCCATGACCAACTCAAACTTTTTATACCATTACCGTGGTGCTTGCTTCAAACCGTATAGACTCTTCCAGAGTCTACAAACATAATCCTCTTTTCCCTCAACCTGAAACCCTTCAGGTTGCTTTATATATATATATATATATATATATATATATATATATATAGATATCGAGGTCTCCATGAAGAAATGCCGTCTTGACATCCATTTGCTCAACCTCGAGATCAAGGCTAAGCTGCTAAACCAAGAACCACACGGATGGATCCTATCTTCACGACCGGAGAAAAATCTCGTCAAAATCAATGCCTTTATTTTGACTAAAACCCTTAAATATGAGTCTAGGTTTGTATTGGGGAAGTGAATTATGCTCCTCCGACTTCACCTTATACACCCATTTATTTCTCAAAACTCTTTAGCAACTTCACCAACTCGTACGTATTGTTCTCATGCAATGAACTCATCTCGTCTTGCATGGCATCCATCCACTCCTTCTTGTTCTCATCCTCCATAGCCTCCTATTCAGGCTCTCCCCTATCAGTGAGTAAAACGTACTCATCGACCAAATAACGAGTGGAGGGATGATGGTCTCTCGTCGACCGTATAAGTGGAACAAATTAAGGCATGTTCGTTACGGGTAGCTCGGGATGAAATCCATCGGTATCATCTTGTTCCAACTCATCATCGTCACCAGTACCATGTTGTTCATTATTTTGGACGTCATATCCACTAGGTGTCTCAACATGTTGTGGAGAAACCAGGTCCAAATCAATAAGATCATCGTCATGTTGTGGAGCCGAATCTCCATTTTCAACATCTTTCATAATTTGATCTTCAACAAAAACAACATCTCTCGAACAAACAAGCTTCTTATTCATCGGGTCATACAACCTATATCCGAACTCATTAAGCCCGTAACCAATAAAAATGCATGGCTTCGTCTTCAAATCAAGCTTCGACCTCTCATCTTTCGGGATTTGCACAAATGCTTTACATCAAGAAACCAGTAAGTGCCGATATGAAATGTCTTTACCGCTCCATACTTTTTCCGGGACATCAAACTTCAAAGGAACACACGATGTCAAATTAATCACGTGAACCGCCATGTTCAAAAGATTCTCCCCAAAATGACTTTGGTAATCCGGCATGTGAGAGTAAAAATCGAGCTCTCTCAACCAAAGTCCGATTCATCCTCTCCGCCAAGCCATTAAGTTGCGGAGTCTTCAGTGGCGTCTTTTAATGTTGGATCCCTTACTCTCGACAATACTCATCAAAATACCCAGTGTATTCTCCACCATTATCCGTCTGAATACACTTCAACTTATTCCCGATCTCTCTCTCCACCGAGTCATGAAACTATTTAAAGGCATCCAAAACTTGATTTTTGGTCTTTAAGGTGTATGCCCACACCTTCCTCGAATGATCGTCGATGAACGTGACAAGATATAGGCAACCATCAAGTGTCCTAGTCTTCATAGGACCACGAACATCAGAATGTATAAGATTAAGAATATTTTCCTTCCGCGAAGGGGTATGACTCTTAAAAGTGACTCTTATTTGCTTCCCAGCTAGACAGTGAGAGCACCTTTTAAGATGTACATCGTGAACTCCGGATAATACCTCCTTCTTTGACAATAGCACCATCTATTTCTCGCTCATGTGACCGAGCCTCTTATGCCATAGCTCGGTCATGTCATTATTGTCCACTGTGTTCACGGCATTAATCGTGACCTTTGGATGTGTCACATATAATTTCTCTGCCTTCTCTCCTCTTCCGACAATCAAGGAACTCTGGTGAGTTTCCACAGTCCCTTTCCAAAACTGCTAAAATAGCCATCATCATCGAGTAAGCCCATCGAAATCACATTCAGCCTCATATCCGGAACATGTTTCACATTACGTAAAACTAGCTCCACACCGGTGTCGAACCTCAAATGTACGTCTCCTACTCTAACAATCTAGGATAACCCATCGTTACCCATCTTGACTGTCCCATAGTCACCCGGAGTATAAGAGGAACAGAAATCCCTACATGACGTAACATGACACGTAGCACCACAGTCGACCACCCAACTCGACTCATCTCTGGCAAGGTTCACCATGTCATAATTGCAACATACAAAGAACTCCTCGGTAGTAGTATTTCCTTAGGCTTTTTCACTACTCCCGCTCTCCTTCTTCTGAGTGTTCTCTCCACCCTTACGATTTTCTTTCTTGAGTTGTCGGAAAAATCTCTTCGTATACCCTTTCTTACCACAATGATAGCATTAAATGTTGGCATACTTCCCTCTAGAATTACTTATTTGTGGCCCTCTATTACTCGAACGTCTGTGACCTCATCCCCATCGTTCGGTAACAAGAACATCCGACTGTGACGAAGATCCCTGTGACTTTTTTCGGACCTCTTCGTTTAGCATGTTCCCCTTAGCAAGTTCCATCGAAATGACACCATCAGGGGCAAAGTTAGACAACGACGTACGAAACGTGTAACGCCCCGATTTCGCATATACATTTATTGTGAATTATAGAAATTATATTCAATTTTATTAAATTAATGCCCGAATAATTAATCATTTAATTCATTATCATGCAAATTCATTTTTTTGTCATTTAATTCATGTCCAGTCATGTATTTCATGTCATGTCATTTCTCGTTTTATTTCATCATGTTTCATATCGTCATTTCTAGGCCCGAGTCAAATTTTAAACAATATTAATTGTTACACAAAAGGATTTTACAAGATAAATAATAATATTATTTATTATTTATTATTACTATTATTATTAATATTATCTCTATTATTTATTATTATTAAAAGTAATATTATTATTATTTAATATCCAGCCCAAATCCTATAATTAATTTAGTGGCCCAATTAACAAATATCTATTTTCAGCATCTTAGTCCAATGACTATTTGTTTCTCCAAGAGAAACGTTTTGTCATAGCATACATTTTCATTCATTTATTTATAACCTCTCAAATAACATATTTAATTGGAAACAAATTCAAACAATTGTCATAATTAACACAAATAAATAAGAAACCTTTGAAATCATTTAATACAATATATAAATTTAAAACTCGTAACGTAACCATCACACAATACAGATTACACAAATAAAATAATCACGATCGTCCATCAGCTCCAATTCCCCTTCTCAGCCGATTTTGCTCCAGTATTTCTCCTCTGCGAATCTTTCAACTGCTCCATCACAGGTGATAACTCAATATCGTATTTTCCTTCACAGTCTGCAAAAATTTCAGTCCTTAATTACGATTGTTCATCTGTAAATTTTGAGTCAATTCATATACAAGTAGTATTAACCCAGAAATCAAAACACAAACCAAATCAAATTTAGGAATCAAACCCAGATCGAATCTACCCGGTTCAATTCCTACCTGAACCCCACGATCAGAAAATGAGGAAAGGTGGGGGATTTGTCATTCCGCCCCTTCACCTTCACGGGCCCTGAGAATCGGACTCGTATTTTATTCCCAGTTATTATATATTTATAAATTATAATAATAGTGATTATCATTATTATTAAGTGTAGATAATAACAAGAATTTACGGGCCTAGAATTGTCGAGTCAAGTATTTCATCACATTCAAGTTCAGAACTGCAATTTTATCCAGGTGTGGGGATTTATTATGCTTTTGTTTATTTTAATTGCTTTATATATTGTCTCGTATGTGCACGTGAAATCAGTCAGAAGCACTTAAATGTGCAATCAGTCAGAAGCACTTAAATGTGCAACCAGTCAGAAGCACTTGAATGTGCAAATCAGTCAGAAGCACTTAATTGTGCATAAAGCCTTTGGGCTAGCCGACGGGCTTCAGAATTTATCAGTCATTTTGTTTATACTTGCTAATATATTTAGTAATTAACGTAGACATATTGCGTACTCTCCACACTGAGCGAGTTGGAAGCTCACCCCACTATTTACCCCCTTTTCAGGTTGAGCAGCTCGATGTGGCATGCGTATGAGTGTGGGATGATCAAGCTTCAAGAGTTGTTATTTATTTATTTACTATTATTTTTTCTAAGCTACGCTTAATGAACAATTATTCCATTTATTTTATTTTTAAAGTCAAATTATGTTTTTATTTAATGGTGACTTGGGATTATTACTTGCGATTATTAAGTTTATTTTTTTCTTAAAAATGTATTTCCGCTGCAAAATTTTTATTTACTCTTCTTAAAATTAGAAGAATTATATTATAGAAAAGTGGTCGCTACATAAGTGGTATCAGAGCGGGTCTGCGGTTCTGTAGACTCGTTGAAATGTTTTCTTTTTTAAAAACTGAAATTTTATTTCACAAGTAGTCAAATATTTTTTTTAGCAATTATGATCATCCACCTCTGCTGCTCCACGTCGACTCCAAGGTACATTAAGTTATTATTATTCATTATGTGATGAATGCAGTTTCCCAGATCAACCATGATTCATGTATTACAGATGCATCTTCATTATATTTTGTACATAAGAATTTTATGATAAAGTATTTGGGCATGAAATTGTTTTCTTATAAATTCATAAGTATATGTGTGACATGCGTAAATCATCATTGCTAGAGATGTAATATAACTCTCCATTTTATTTTCTCCCTGTCGTTGGGTAAGTACTGAAGGGTCGTTGCGTGTGGTATGCCATAGGATAATGGCAACTCGTGGACGTGGACGCCTAGCTAACCGAGGTGCAGATAATCTCGGTGGTCATAATGCCAACCTTGGTGCTGGTGGTGGTGGTGACGGAGGTCAGGATAACCACAACAATAACGTGCCAACTCCTACTCAGGCACAAGTTGTGCAACAGTTCCGGCGTTTCACCCCACCAACATTCAACGGTCGAGAAAGACCAGCTTTTGTTGATGAATGGTTCATGTCGCTCGAGCGCACCTTTGAGCTCATTGGGTGTACTGATGCGCAAAGAATTCTTTGTGGCCAATATCAAATAGTGGAGGATGCTGGATGCTGGTGGATAAGCTATTGGCGTTTGAGGCCGGTGGCCGAGCGTGCTGCATTAACTTGGGATCGATTCAAGGAAATAGTGATGGAACAGTACTACCCACAGCATTACCGAGAGAAGATGGAGAGAGAGTTTTGGAATCTCGAACAAGGAGGGATGACGGTTGAAGAATATGAGAGGAAATTCAACCAAATCAGCTTCTTTGTGGAGCACATGGTGGATACAGACCGGAAGAGGGCCCTTAAGTTTCAGAGTGGTTTACGCCCGAGTATTCGTCACATCGTGGCTGGTCATGGGGTGTTACCATATACCGAGACAGTGTTTCGAGCTCAAGAGGTTGAGGCTAGCCATAATCTGGATCAACAACAGTCAACTAAGCCTAATACCGGTAAGAGGCATTGGAATGGGAACCAAAATAAGGTTGTGGCTTCTAATAAACAGAAGAAGGTAGATGAGAAATCTGGACCGGGTGCACCGATCACTAGGCCTGCATGCCCAAAGTGTGGTAAAAATCATGGCGGAGAGTGTTTGTATGGAAAAGGTGTCTGCTATAGATGCAAGGAGCGAGGACATTCATCTTCGAACTGTCATCTCCAAAGGGCCAAAGGTCAAGGTTTTGGAGGAAAAGCTCGCATTTATACTTTGACCCAAAGGGAAGCAGATGAGAATCCCGGCACGGTGTCAGGTATGCTTATGATCTCTAATGTGCCTGCTTTCGCTTTATTTGACACTGGTGCCACACATACTTTTATGTCTGCAAAGTTTTATCATTCCATTGGTCATAAAAGCGTTAGAACTGTTGAGTCTCTCGAGGTTAGCTTACCGTCAGGAAATACGATCCTAACTAATACAATGATTGACGAGAATATTGAGATACGAGGTAGAGAATTTGATGCTAGTCTGTATTTGATTAGCTCGATGGATTTTGACGTGATCCTTGGTATGGACTGGCTCGATAGACATGATGTCGATATAAGGTGTCGTGAGAAGAAGGTGACATTGAGGTGTTCTGAAGGCGAGTCGATCACTTTTTATGGTACTAAGAGTAGGACGATACCCAGAGTAATCACAGCCATGAAAGCACTAAGAAGCCCAAGGAAGGAGCAATGTCAGGGTTACTTGGTGAGTTTGGTCGACACTCGTACTAATGAGGTGTCTCTGCACGTACCTATAGTACGGGAGTTTTTGGATGTGTTTCCAGAAGATTTGCCGGGAGTCCCACCCGACCGGCAAGTGGAGTTTAGTATTGATTTAGTCCCTGGGGCAGCCCCAACGTCCAAAGCGCCATATAGAATGGCTCCGAGGGAACTTCAAGAATTGAAGGTCTAAATTCAAGAGCTGTTGGAGCTCGGATTTGTTCGTCCTAGTGTGTCACCATGGGGTGCACCAGTACTATTTGTAAGAAAGAAGGATGGGTCACTTTGGATGTGTATAGATTACCGAGAGTTGAATCAACTCACGGTGAAGAACAAGTACCCACTACCGAGAATCGAGGATCTATTCGATCAATTGAGAGGATCCGGAACCTTTTCGAAGATCGATTTACGGTCGGGATACCACCAACTGAAGATTAGGGAGTGTGACATTCCCAAGACGGTCTTCAGGACCCGTTATGGACATTTTGAATTTGTAGTGATGCCATTTGGTCTGAGTAATGCACCGGCAGTCTTTATGGATTTAATGAACAGAGTGTTCCAACCTTACTTGGATAAGTTTGTGATCGTTTTCATAGATGACATTTTGGTGTATTCTAAGGACAAGAAACAACACCAAGAGCATTTGAGAATTACATTGGAGACACTTCGCAAGGAGAAGTTGTATGCCATGTTAAAGAAATGTGAGTTTTGGTTGAACAGAGTTGGATTCCTTGGACATGTGGTGACTTCAAAAGGGATTGAGGTAGATCCCGATAAAGTTGTAGCAGTGAGTAGTTGGGGAGTACCCAAGAATGCGAGTGAAGTTCGCAGCTTTCTGGGCTTAGCTGGCTATTATAGAATATTTATCGAAGGATTTTCGAAAATCGCCACTCCTATGACCCAGTTAACAAGGAAAGGCGTGAGGTTTGAATGGAGTGACAAATGTGAGGAAAGTTTTCAAGAGTTGAAAAGGAGACTAACCTCGGCACTAGTATTAACGATTCCTGATCCGACGGAAGACTTTGTTATTTATAGTGATGCCTCAAAGCAGGGGTTGGGTTGTGTTCTGATGCAACATGGTAAAGTAGTAGCCTATGCATCGAGACAGCTTAAACCACATGAGTTGAACTATCCAACACATGATCTGGAGTTGGCTGTTGTAGTACATGCGCTGAAGATTGGGCGTCACTATCTCTACGGAGGGAAGTGTGAGATATACACGGACCATAAAAGTTTGAAGTATCTTTTCACACAGAAGGATCTTAACATGAGACAAAGGAGATGGTTAGAATTTGTGAAGGACTATGATTCTACCATCCATTACCATACGGGTAAGGCGAATGTAGTAGCTGATGCCTTGAGTCGGAAGACTAGAGGCGAGTTAGCTTGCTTGACCGATAAGGAGAGTTTGATAAAGGAGTTCTCCCAGTTGAGGATTGAGGTAGTTGAGTCTTCAAAACATTCGAAAGCAATCTTATCATCTTTGGTCTTGCAACCAAACTTGAGAGATAAGATTAAGGAGGCTCAACCACGTGATAAGTTCTTGTGTAAGATGAAATATCGAGCACAAGATGGGAGTATTGAGAAATTTGTCATTGCCGCAGACGACGTTTTGACTTACGATGAGAGGTTGTGTGTTCCTAAGGACACATCCCTTACGAGGCAAATCCTTGAAGAAGCTCACAATGCACCATACTCTGCTCATCCGGGAGGTACAAAGATGTACCACGACTTGAAGAAGTTCTTTTGGTGGAGAGGAATGAAATGAGACATTGGTATATTTGTGGAGAGGTGTATGATATGTCAGCAGATAAAGGCAGAACACCAACGGCCAGGAGGTTTACTTCAACCGTTGGAAATTCCAGAATGGAAATGGGAGCATATCACAATGGATTTCGTAGTTGGTCTGCCACGAACCATGAGGAAGAACGATGCTATCTGGGTGATAGTAGATCATTTGACAAAGTCATCTCATTTTCTACCTGTGAGGATGACTTACAGTATGGAACAATATGCGAAGATTTATATTCGGGAGATTGTGAGGTTACATGGTGTTCCAGTGTCAATCGTATTGGATAGAGATCCGCGATTTACGTCAAAATTTTGGAAGAGTCTTCAGAGTGCATTGGGCACTAAGTTGAATTTCAGTACTGTATATCATCCGCAAACCGATGGTCAATCTGAGCGGACTATCAAGACACTTGAAGATTTGTTGAGGGCGTGTGTTCTTGATACTGGTGAGAATTGGGAGAATATTTTGCCGTTAGTAGAGTTTGCTTATAACAATAGTTACCAAGCAACTATACAAATGGCCCCGTACGAGGCTCTCTACGGAAGGAAATGTCGATCGCCTCTTTATTGGAGTGAGGTTGGAGAAGGAAAGATTTTGGGTCCAGAATTGATCGAGCAGACTGTAGAGAAGATAGCCGAGATCGCAAAGAAATTAAGATCGCCAGATCGGCGTAAGTCTTATGCTGATAAACGACGGAAAGATATACAATTTGAGATTGGAGAGAAGGTGTTCATGAAGGTAGCACCGATGAAAGGAGTGGTACGATTCGGTAAAAAGGGAAACCTACAGCCTCGTTATATCGGACCTTTTGAGATTTTGGGTCGCGTTGGTGATCTTGCTTATAGTTTGGCATTGCCGTTAGAGTTATCGGGAGTGCACAATGTCTTTCACGTCTCCATGCTGAGAAAGTACATACATGATCCTGGTCACATATGCAATTTCCAAGAGTTGCATGTAGCCAAGAACCTGACTTATGAGGAGGTACCTACAGCTATTTTGGAGCGAAGGGTACACCAGTTACGAAACAAAGAGGTTAAATTGGTGAAAGTTCAGTGGAGTCGTCATGGACCAAATGAGGCAACTTGGGAACGTGAAGAGGAGATCCGTTCTAAGTACCCAACATTCATTTTTCAAGGTACGAAACTTAATTTTCGAGGACGAAAATTTGTTAAAGGGGGGTAGGTTGTAACGCCCCGATTTCGCATATACATTTATTGTGAATTATAGAAATTATATTCAATTTTATTAAATTAATGCCCGAATAATTAATCGTTTAATTCATTATCATGCAAATTCATTTTTTTGTCATTTAATTCATGTCCAGTCATGTATTTCATGTCATGTCATTTCTCGTTTTATTTCATCATGTTTCATATCGTCATTTCTAGCCCCGAGTCAAATTTTAAACAATATTAATTGTTACACAAAAAGATTTTACAAGATAAATAATAATATTATTTATTATTTATTATTACTATTATTATTAATATTATCTCTATTATTTATTATTATTAAAAGTAATATTATTATTATTATTTAGTATTCAGCCCAAATCCTATAATTAATTTAGTGGCCCAATTAACAAATATCTATTTTCAGATCTTAGTCCAATGACTATTTGTTTCTCCAAGAGAAACGTTTTGTCATAGATACCATTTTCATTCATTTATTTATAACCTTTCAAATAACACATTTAATTGGAAATAAATTCTCAAACAATTGTCATAATTAACACAAATAAATAAGAAACCTTTGAAATCATTTAATACAATATATAAATTTAAAACTCGAAATGTAACCATCACACAATACACAGTATTACACAAATAAAATAATCACGATCGTCCATCGGCTCCAATTCCCCTTCTCGGCCGATTTTACTCCGGTATTTCTCCTCTGCGAATCTTTCATTGCTCCATCACGGTGATAACTCAATATCGTATTTTCCTTCGCGATGCAAAAATTTCATCCTTAATTACGATTGTTCATCTGTAAATTTTGAGTCAATTCATATACAAGTAGTATTAACCCAGAAATCAAAACACAAACCAAATCAAATTTAGGAATCAAACCCAGATCGAATCTACCCGGTTCAATTCCTACCTGAACCCCACGGTCGGAAAATGAGGAAAGGTGGGGGATTTGTCATTCCGCCCCTTCACCTTCACGGGCCCTGAGAATCGGACTCGCGGCGGAGCTCCATCAAACCAAAACCGGGCCGAGCCCGAATCCAAAAACTCGAATCCTCCATCAGAAGCTATTTTCGCCAAACCCTTCTTCCCCGTCCGCTTCCACATGAAACCTCCATCTCAAATCTGTCCGACTTGTGCGCCGCCCATGAGCCAGACTCGAGCTCCGGCGAGAGCCAAGCCGTGGCCGAATCCCAATCGCGATTTTGACCACCCCAACACAAACCAGATCGCATCCCTTAACCGAACTCAGTTGCAACGATCCCTCACCCCGGTAGCGGCGATGACATCATCGTTGCAACGATCCCTCACCCCCATCCGCGTTCTTCTCCCAATGTGTGAGTGTGTGTTTTATGAGAGGGAGAACAGTGAGAATCGAAGGATAAAGGCCGAAGCCTTTTGTTTAATCTCTGTTGCTTTTTTTTTGAGACTGTGTGTTTGTGTGTGAATCGAGGGAGAGAGAGAGAGAGAGTGGTTTTTTTTGTGGTTTCAGTAGAGAGAGAATTAGTTGACCGATTGGGACTCTGAGGGAAGAAGATAATTTTGGCCGACATGGGTGTTAATAGGGTATTTATACCCCAAACTTCCTAGGGTTATTCAATTGAGTCCCCTTTGTTTCCAGACCTTTCGATTCAACCCCAAATCAACTCTTCAGTTTATTCAATTTCAGTCCTTCAAATGTTTAATTTTTCAGTGTTACCCTAATTAGCTTTTCAATAATCAATTCCAGCCCTATTTTGGAACAAGCCATTAAAATATTGATTGTATTGATTAATATTAATAATTAAATTTTAATCTATGACTCGTATTTTATTCCCAGTTATTATATATTTATAAATTATAATAATAGTGATTATCATTATTATTAATTGTAGATAATAACAAGAATTTACGGGCCTAGAATTGTCGAGTCAAGCATTTCATCACATTCAAGTTCAGAACTGCAATTTTATCCAGGTGTGGGGATTTATTACGCTTTTGTTTATTTTAATTGCTTTATATATTGTCTCGTATGTGCACGTGAAATCAGTCAGAAGCACTTAAATGTGCAATCGATCGAAGCACTTAAATGTGCAACCATCGAAGCACTTGAATGTGCAAATCGATCGAAGCACTTAATTGTGCATAAAGCCTTGGACTGGCCAGCGGGCTTCAGGATTTATCAGTCATGTTGTTTATACTTGCTAATATATTTAGTAATTAACGTAGACATATTGCGTACTCTCCACACTGAGCGAGTTGGAAGCTCACCCCACTATTTACCCCTTTTTCAGGTTGAGGAGCTCGATGTGGCATGCGTATGAGTGTGGGATGATCAAGCTTCAAGAGTTGTTATTTATTTATTTACTATTATTTTTCCTAAGCTACGCTTTATGAACAATTGTTCCATTTGTTTTATTTTTAAAGTCAAATTATGTTTTTATTTAATGGTGACTTGGGATTATTACTTGCGATTATTAAGTTTATTTTTTTCTTAAAAATGTATTTCCGCTGCAAAATTTTTATTTACTCTTCTTAAAATTAGAAGAATTATATTTTAGAAAAGTGGTCGCTACAAAACGTCTCCCAAGTATCCGGCAATGTGCCCAACAACCACAAAGCTTGAACCTCCTCTTCAAATTTAATGCCCATTCCTGCAAGTTGATTAATGATATCCTGAAATGCATTCAACTGAGCCGACAGAGGAGTTCCATCTCGATATTATAGGTTCATCATTTGTTTAATGAGGAATAGCTTATTATTCCCCGTCTTCCGAGCATACAATTGCTCGAGCTTGTACCCCAACTCACGGGCGTTCGTCTCTCCACTGATATGATTCGAAACTGTTGGGAAAAATAATGTTGTTTTGATAATTACCAAACAACAAAGCTTAATCCAGCAAGCTAGCATACAGCAAGATGATAAATGTCCAGCATACAGCAAGCCACTGTATCAAAAAGTCTGATCGAAGTTGTCAATCCTGTATCGAAGAACTTCTCATAGCGCCCGGCCTCTGGTGACTCTCGCTCTGCAAGATCTGACAACAAAGCCTAAGTAAACGCCAAGTATGGAAGCTATCCGAATACATCATCTTTCCAAGCAGCATCAGACTACTCCAATATGCCTACAGCATAATTGGATACAGCATTCACATCGAAACAGGACTGAAGACCGTTTGGAAAGGAATCTTTGGTATTCACTAAAGTTAAGTCCCGTTTGATAAAGAAGTATTTAAATACTGAAAGGATAAAGTATTTAAATACTGAAGCCGATAGAGATCTTCGAATCCCGCAATATCCGGATCTCAGTCTATTCAAGTTAACTATCAAGTTGTCACATAATCTTGCTCAATGGATCTATCTCAACGGATATATTTCAGAAGGCTATATATATCCCCATAGTTTGAAGATCAATGTAACCAACTAACCAAGGAGAAGACATACAAGCTTACAAGCGATATTCAAACCATCGAAAGACTGAATATTCATTATCATCAAATAAAGCTTACAAGAGCAAGTATATTTCTTTCTAGCATCAATCCATATCTGAGAAAGAAGAAATATACTCAGTCATTAAGAACAGTCATCATCAGCTCAAGAACTTCATATTCAAGCTGATGTTCTTACATGGTTACCTACCTTTTACCTTTGTGTAAAAACTGAGCTCTGTGTGAACTCAACAAGTTATTCTGACCTATGTGGGACGAATAAGGACGAAGCTTTGGAACTTTGTGTGAAGAATCAAGTCAAGAAGGAAGCTTTAACCAAATCTGTGTGAACAGTTGAAAGCGACATTCTTTGTATCAATCTGTGTGAACGATACAAGGATAGGTTTGATTATAGTCACATAGTTGTGTACGCAGTGATTATAATAAACGTTTTACTCCTGTGCGGAGGACCAGTGGACGTAGAGGGGCAGTGTTCTAAAAAGCGGCCTATGCGGCCGCCTAGGCGCCGCCTAGGCGCTGGAAGGTGGCCCTCCGCCCCGACTACCCCCTAGGCGGTTCTGCTAGGCGGCTCAGCGGGTCCTAGGAGGGCTAGGCGGGTCCTAGGTGGGCTAGGCGGGTCCTAGGCGGGCTAGGCGGGTCCTAGGTTTCCTTTTCTGTCCAGATTTTTTTTCCATCTGTCTAGATTTTTTTTCCTTTTCTATTTTATTTTTTAGCGTTTTGTCCAAAAACGTGTTTTCTTCGCTGGACAATCATGGATTGTTGAATGTGATGATGATGAAGTTGAGCCTGGTTCGGATCTTACTTGGGAGATGGTTTGGGAAGCAACCGGAGCGGATGAAATGCTAGAGCCTAGAAAAAGTGCTAGAAACATCGTGGGAGGGGATGCAGTGCGATGCTGACACCATCTTTGTCTTGCACCCCACCATTGGATCACACACACCACGCGGTGTGTGTGTCTGTGGCGTGTAATCCGACGGCGGATCAGTGAAACGGACATGGTGTCAGATTGCACTGATCCGAACCCAAACATCGTAACAAGAGAGCTGCATGAAGAAGACTTTGTGTCGGATGATGACTCGGAAGAGGAGGAAAATGATGAAGAGTATGACTATGAGTCCGATGGAGAACATATATTGGAGGAAGGATATGGAGATGAGGAAGACATGGAAATTTGACTTTAATTTGTGACTTTTGCTTTTTGAATGTTTTTTCTTCAAGACTATTGGAATGTTTTTTTCCAAAACTATTTTTGAAAAGAATATTATTATGCATTTTGTATGCATATATAAAACTAAATAAAATATAAAATATAAAAAAAACCGCCTAGCGCCTAGCCGCCTAGGCGCCGCCTCCAAGGCCTAGGCGCTAGAAGGTCCTCGTCTGCCCGCCTAGCGCCTTTTAGAACATTGTAGAGGGGTTTACCTTGAACCACTTAAATACTGTGTTATTTACCTTTCGTTGTTACTGTTTTCATAAACTGTGATTTACACAAGTATACACTGCAAAACCCTGTACGCACAAAGCTAACAGGAGATTAGACCGAGTTGCTGTATCGACAGCAACTTACTGTTTCAAGACTTCCGCTACGCACTCTGATTAGTAAAACGTACAGCCTATTGCTTAAACATTTCCCAAGCTGTATCCTGTATACTTAAAGTGGACCTACAAGTGGTATCAGAGCGGTTGATTCTAAAATGAATCAGTCATATTTTTAACTGAATCAGATCCTTAAAATCACTTTATTTTTGAAAACTTCGTTATCTTTTATATTCTTAGACATGGATACCTCACTGATTAACAAGGTACCAATGTTTTCTATTAACGAGTTTGATGACTGGAGAAATAGGATGAAGAACAAACTCAAGGCCTTCATTGGAGAATCAAAAGCTTCACCCGCATCAACAAGGACTTGATGTCTTTAGATGGTCACTAATAGTGACTCGTCGGATGATGAGATAGAAGATAGAGCCTATATGTGCTCTATGGCCGAAGTTAAAGAGGAAAATGAAGACGGCGATGATGATGAGGTAAGCTCTACCTTGACTACTCCCGTAAATACATCTCATACCTTTGAAAACATGTTGAATGAATTTAATAACATTCAAAAGGACCATGAGATATTGAAAAGAGAAAACATACAGCTTGAAATTTCTAACTTAGAGCTGAAAGAAGAAAACGACTTGCTGATGTAATACCCGTACTTTTTTTGACTGTTTGACCTTGCCGTTTCTCTTGTGTTAACACTCTGTAAATGCTTGGAGATGTTGTTGATATTGTTTTTGAGTTTCGTATCTCGTTTAGTTGTTGATCATGTCGTTTAGGACCTTGCGGGGATGTTCTGGACCGGAGATATAACGCACGCTAGGCCTAGGCTAACGCACGCTAATTCTGCCTGATTAGCGCACGCTAGCTTTGAGCCGTAGCGCGCGCTAAGAAGATCAGTCAGGTCAGAACCAACATTTCTAACTGCTCTCTGGACTGGCGGATTTACGCACGCTAGAGGTTATTAGCGCGCGCTATTCGTGGTTAGTAGCGCACGCTAACACCTGTCCGTAGCGCACGCTACCGGGCTGGTCAACAGAGGCAGTGAAGTTACCAGATTTTCTGGACTATCAGGTAGCGTACGCTAGGCTTTGGCTAGCGCACGCTAGAGTTATGGAATAGCGCACGCTAAGTCTTAGCGCTAACGCACGCTAAGTGTTGAGCAGGGCAGAGACAGTAAGTTCCACATTTTGGACTAGCGCACGCTAGAGTCAGACGATTAGCGCACGCTAACGGAACCGGCAGAAACCACTGGACTATCCGGTGACTTCGCTAGCGCACGCTAATGAAGGAGGCGTAGCGTGCGCTAGACCGACGATTATAAATATGGCGATTGACTTTATTTTCGTCATTTCTCACCTTCTTCACTCCTTTTCGACGGAACCACTCGGGAGAGGCGATCGTAGGCGATTAAGCGATCTTCCTTCTAACAACAATATATTTGGTTGGAGAACAAGGATTTCTCAACATCTAATTCCTCCTAACGTCCGAATCAAGGTAAAAATCCTTAGAACCCTACCTTTGGGAATTTTGGGGTTTTTCGTAGATTTGTCCGATCTACCCGTTTTGAAGCTTGAGAACCTTGAGATTATGATGTATCTATACCGTGTGTATACTTTTCCTACGATTTTATGGTTCATATTGTGCCGTTTTCGGACTTGTGAGATTTAGGACGATTTTCCAACCTTTAGTTGATTATCCGTATATCTTTATGAATCGTAGACGGGTTTGGGGAGTTCCTTCGTGTAGTTTGAATATGGATGATTGATTATCATACTCCTTGCGAATCATTTAGGTGCCGGAAGCGCGTTCTTGGACCTACCGAACTCATACCCTTCCTCCGTTCGATTTCTCGATGTCTCAAAGGCAAGTATACATTTATGATTGTGCGTTCTCGACTTTGAAAGTAAGAGGAATTGATGGCCTGATATGAACGAACCGTTTTTACGGCATTCATAGATATATTGATGGCATATTATGAACGAACCGTTTTTACGGCATTCATATATGTATTATTGGCATGTAACGAACGAACCATTTTGACGGCATTCCTACATGTAACGGCGTATGATATGAACGAACCGTTTCTACGGCATTCACATACGTCATAAGATTTTAGTCATTCCGGAATAACTAGTCTTGAATTGATGAATTGACGGATTACATTTACTTTATTGTCGAGGAGTATTGTGTTTCATACTTGATATACTTGCACTAGCTATTCGACGGCTAACCCCTTTATGGGGGAAATACGTTTCATGTATTTCAGTTCCGTAAGATCGGACAGGTGACCGGTCGGCATGAAGATGGTGGGCAAGTGTGATACTGTGTTGATCTTCCAGTTATGTTTTGAGCCTTCCATTCATTGTCGTTGTACTGGATTGGTTATTGAATACTCGAGTATTGTTTTTCCGTTTTCCTTGAAGCTCCGGCCTGTGTTTGCCGAAGTATTGACTTGTGATGTAATGTCTGTGAATACATTGGTTATGTTTTTGAATACCTTTGTATCGTCTTTCTTCTCATTATATGTAGACCTTCTCGGTCAAGTTTTATAGTTCCGTGTATGTTTAGCCTTGTGTGTCCCACGGCGGGTCTCACGGCGCTGTAATATACCCTGAACAACTTGGGGGTGTTACAGAATATGGTATCAGAGCTTAGGTCTATGGATACCTAGGCTGTCGGTCTTTTGGGTCGAATGAGTCGTCAACTTCCCACAGTATCACTACTCTGCCATCATCACAGTGCGACCGGTACTTGTAAGACCTTTTACTCTTCTGATGTTTCCTTATTCATTATGCTTCATCTATGGATGTTCTTGAGAATCGATCACCTTAATGACGTGTGTTTGAATTGTGCTTACGTACCTTGTGTGTTCTTCAGTATGTCAGCTGGTAGGGGCCGTGGCCGTGGACGAGGAAGAGGTCGGGGCGCGGCCGTTTCCATCAGTTCAGTTGCGGGATCGACCAACCCCAGTTTGTCGAACTCGGTGCATCCCGACACCGAGAGTCAGCACGACCAATCATACGGTCAGGGGAACAACGCGGACGTTGGAGTGGCGAATGCACTTCAACAATTGGCTACTCAGATGACTATTTTGGCCCAAACTGTTCAGCTGAATAACCCGAACCCAAACACGGATGCCTTGCTTCAGAACGTAATCCGTATGCACCCTCCACAGTTTGGCGGTGCCACGCACCCGTTAAGTGGGAAGGCTGCTAGCGGAATTAGAGAAGATTTTCGAGGCGGTTGATTGCCGAGGTGAGGAAAGTACCAATTGCTCGGTATTTCCTTACTAAGGAGGCCGCTACTTGGTGGAAGGTCATCAAGCCACAGATCGTATTGCCTCGTGGGATGAATTTAAGGAGCTCTTGGAGGCCGAGTTTTGCCCTTGGCCGTGCAGAGAGCCGAATCCGAGCTTTCTTCGAGGCTAAACCACGAGATATTCCGTTTCGCAGCGATCGTGAGTACAATCAACAATTGATCCATGTGAAGGATCAAGTACGTAACGAGCGTGATAAGATCCGTTATTTTGATATGCGGATGAAATTGGACTTACGACGGTACATGGCGGATTTGCTTGTACCACGCGAAAGAGTATCGGGACGAGCTTTAGCCCATGATATGTTGAGCCCGACAACGATACCGTCGAAGAACCTAAGAAAGCAGAAAGTCGCGGGAAATTTTTCTCGATCTAAAGGTGGCAACTTTCGAAGTCTCGGACGACTAACCGTTTCGCGGACGATCGTCGCGTTCTAATAAAGGGAAGAGGGTTACCGTTCCACTCCAGTACCTCAAATCGCACGGTGACTTGCTATAATTGTGGCCGCCCGTGCCACTTGAATTCGAATGCTACTTTCCACCATTAAAGTGTCACACGTGTGGACGGATGGGGCATAGAGCGGTTTATTGCTCCGAGCCGAACCAGACTTTGGACACTCGGGCCCCAACGCCACTTGATCAAGGTATTAATCGGCGGCAATCTTTTGGTCAACCTCGGCGGAATTTCGGCGGGGGCCGAGGGGGCGAATCTTTGGAGGGGGAACTCTAGCGTCGGTTCGGTACAACCACGGGTTTATGAGATGCGCCGAGCGAGATGAACCCGACGCGACGGCTTGGCCAGTACCATTCATATTCTATCTCATCCATCATGTACTTTTTGATTCGGGTGCTACACATTCTTTTATTTCCTTGGAGTGTGTACGCCGTTTGAATATAACTTGTTTGATCGCTTGCGATCCCTTCATCGTGAAACCGCCTAGCGGGGATAGAATTGTGGGGAACCGGAGATTAGAGATTTTCCGGTGATTATATCCGGTATGGAATGGTTATCGAACCCGATTGTAGTTGATATGGAAGGCGAGGATGTAATCCTCGGTGAGGATTGGCTTGATAGCCATCAAGCGATTATGAATTACCGTACCAAGGTTATCACCATGATGATCAAGACGGGACCGAGTACTCATTTTTGGGGCGTAAGTCGGAACTACCCAAGTTACTTATCGGTGCCATGAAGGCCGTAAAACTTTTGAATAAAGGTTGTGCGGGCTATTGGTGTTATGCCTTGAAAATGGAAGGAAAGCAGTCGATCTCTCTTCGATTCCGGTTGTTAATGAGTATCGATGTTTTTAGGATGACCTCCGGGATTACCGCGGATCGAGAAATAGAGTTTACCGTGGACTTAGAGCCGGATGCGGCTCCGATTTCTAAAGCACCTTAGGATGGCACCTTCCGAAATGCAAGAATTGAAGAATCGGTTGGGAGAACTTCTAGAAAAGGGTACATCGGACCGAGCGCTTCACCTTGGGCGCGCTGTTCTTTGTGAGGAAGAAGGATGGTTCACTACGTTTGTGCAATGACTACCGAGAGCTGAACAAAGTAACCATCAAGAACAAGTATCCTTTGCCACGTATAGACGATTTATTTGATCAATTGCAAGGGGCTGCAGTTTTCTCGAAAATTGATTTAAGATCCGGGTATTACCAACTCAGGGTGAAGGAGTCCGACGTTCCGAAGACGGCATTTCGGACGAGATATGGGCATTACGAATTTGTAGTTATGCCTTTTGGGTTAACCAACGCGCCGGCAGTATTCATGCAGTTAATGAATAAGATATTCATCGAGTACCTCGACAGGTGCGTAG
Organism: Orobanche coerulescens; assembly: GCA_033398695.1. Classification (NCBI taxonomy): domain Eukaryota; kingdom Viridiplantae; phylum Streptophyta; class Magnoliopsida; order Lamiales; family Orobanchaceae; genus Orobanche; species Orobanche coerulescens. Next base: position 38,663,235 of record CM065809.1, on the reverse strand, counting down.
TCATATTTATTGACGACATCTTAATTTATTCACGAGATAAGGAGGAACATGCCCGACACTTGCGTTTGGTTTTAGACATTTTGAGAACCGAGCACCTCTATGCAAAATTCTCGAAATGTGAGTTTTGGTTGGAGGAAGTCATGTTTCTCGGCCATGTGATTTCGGCCGAAGGGGTTCGTGTAGACCCGCAGAAAATCGAGGCAGTGCTAGGCTGGGCACCGCCTAAAAATGTTAAGGAGGTTAGTAGCTTTTTGGGCCTTGCTGGGTATTACCGTCGGTTTGTCGAGGGGTTCTCGAAACTCGCTCGACCGCTTACGAAATTACTCCAGAAGACCGAAAAGTTTGTTTGGACGGATGAGAGACAGCAGAGCTTCGATGAACTAAAGAGACGATTGACTTCAGCCGATTCTAACTTTACCACATGGTAGAAGGCTTTGCGATTCTGATGGCGCTTGGTCAAGGCACAGGTTGTGTCCTTATGCAGAATGATAAGACAATAGCTTTTGCGTCACGACAATTAAAGCCTTACGAAATGAACTATCCTACTCACGATTTGGAATTAGCCGCAATTGTCTTCGCACTCAAGATTTGGCGACATTATTTGTATGGTTCGCCGTGCCGGATTTATACCGATCACAAGAGTCAAGTATATCTTGATCGAAGAGCCGAATATGAGACAATGGCGTTGGTTAGAGTTGATAAAGGATTATGACTTGGAAATTCTTTACCACCCGGTAAAGCTAATGTCGTTGCGGATGCATTGAGCCGCAAATCGGCATCTCTTCAAATGCTCGAGGTTCTTACACCTCAGACGAAAATCCGTCAGGACTTAATTGAGCAAGGGATAGAAGTTTGGCTTCAACGAGTACAGGGGCAGCTGTGTACTCTCGAAATTACTTCGTCTTTAGTTGATGACATCAAAGGGAAGCAAGGAGTGACCCGATGATTTCTCAACTGAAGGAAGATGTAATTAAAGGAAAAGCTCCTGGCTTTATGGTACACGAAGATAGTATTCTGAGATTCCAAGGCAGGCTTTGTGTTCCGAACGATTTGGAGTTGAGACAGAGAATTCTCCGAGAAGCGCATGCTACGCCTTACTCAATCCACCCCGGGACGAGTAAGATGTACAAAGATTTGAAGCAAAATTTTTGGTGGAATAACATGAAGAAGGATGTTACGGAGTTTGTACTACGGTGCTTGACGTGCCAACAAGTCAAGATTGAACATCAACGACCGTGGGGTTGTTGAAACCGCTTCCCATTCCCGAGTGGAAGTGGGACGACATTTCTATGGATTTCATCACTGGCATGCCGAGAACTCGGGCCGGAATGAATATGATTTGGGTGGTTGTCGACCGGTTGACCAAGTCTGCACACTTTGTGGGTATTAAGGATACTTGGGGGCCGGATAGACTAGCTCGAACCTTTATTCTTTGAGATCGTGAGGTTACACGGTGCCCCCAAAACCATTGTTTCGATCGAGATGGCCGTTTCGTGTCGCACTTTTGGCGTGCCGTTCATCGGGCTTTGGGTGCGAGTTGAGATTGAGCACTTCTTTTCATCCTCGGTCGGATGGTCGACAGAGAGGACGATTCAAACGTTGGAAGATATGTTGCGGGCTTGTGCCTTAGGATCGAGTAATGATTGGGAGCTTCACTTGCCGTTGATCGAGTTTGCTTACAATAACAGTTGGCATGCGTCGATCCAAATGGCACCCTTCGAGGCACTTTATGGTAGGCGATGTAGGTCGCCATTGTGTTGGGACGAGGCTTCTGAGCTAGTTGGGACGGAGCCGGATAGGGTGATGGAGACTAAGGAAAAGATTACTATTATCCGGACCGATTATTGGCCGCCCAGAGTCGTCGAAATCTTATGTCGATACTCGTCGTCGACCATAGGAGTTCGAAGTGGGGGATCATGTCTTGCTCAAGGTGTCGCCGACACGTGGTGTTTTCCGCTTCTGGAAATGGGTAAACTTAGTCCGAGGTATATCGGACCTTTCGAGATTTTGGACAGAGTTGGAGATTTAGCTTATCGCTTGGCGTTACCTCCAGCTTTGAGTCACGTCCATAGTGTTTTTCATGTGTCTCAATTGAGAAAGTACGTACCGGATCCGAGCCACGTCATCGACTACAGTGAGATTGACGTAGCCGAGGATATTACCTTTCCGGAGAGACCCGTAAAGATCCTTGAGCGTCGCGAGAAACAACTCTGGCATAAGACCATTCCACTGGTTAAAGTGCAATGGTCGAGGCATGGAGTCGAGGAGGCAACTTGGGAGACGGAAGAGAAGATGCGGGTGGAATACCCCGAACTGTTTATTTCTTAAGTTTCGGGACGAAACTTCTTTTTAGAGGGGGAGAATGTAATACCCGTACTTTTTTGGTATTTGACCTTGCCGTTTCTCTTGTGTTAACACTCTGTAAATGCTTGGAGATGTTGTTGATATTGTTTTTGAGTTTCGTATCTCGTTTAGTTGTTGATCATGTCGTTTAGGACCTTGCGGGGATGTTCTGGACCGGAGATATAACGCACACTAGGCCTAGGCTAACGCACGCTAATTCTGCCTGATTAGCGCACGCTAGCTTTGAGCCGTAGCGCGCGCTAAGAAGATCGGTCAGTCGGAACCAACATTTCTAATCGCTCTGCGGGTGGCGGATTACGACGCTAGAGGTTATTAGCGCGCTATTCGTGGTTAGTAGCGCACGCTAACACTGTCCGTAGCGCACGCTACGGCCGGTCAATGAGCGATGAAGTTACGCATTTTACGGACTATCGTGTAGCGTACGCTAGGCTTTGGCTAGCGCACGCTAGAGTTATGGAATAGCGCACGCTAAGTCTTAGCGCTAACGCACGCTAAGTGTTGAGCAGGCGAGACAAGAAGTTCCACATTTTGGACTAGCGCACGCTAGAGTCAGACGATTAGCGCACGCTAACGGAACCGGCAGAAACCACTGGACTATCCGGTGACTTCGCTAGCGCACGCTAATGAAGGAGGCGTAGCGTGCGCTAGACTGGACAGTTATAAATATGGCGATTGACTTTATTTTCGTCATTTCTCACCTTCTTCACTCCTTTTCGACGGAACCACTCGGGAGAGGCGATCGTAGGCGATTGGAAGCGATCTTCCTTCTAACAACAATATATTTGGTTGGAGAACAAGGATTTCTCAACATCTAATTCCTCCTAACGTCCGAATCAAGGTAAAAATCCTTAGAACCCTACCTTTTGGGAATTTTGGGGTTTTTCGTAGATTTGTCCGATCTACCCGTTTTGAAGCTTGAGAACCTTGAGATTATGATGTATCTATACCGTGTGTATACTTTTCCTACGATTTTATGGTTCATATTGTGCCGTTTTCGGACTTGTGAGATTTAGGACGATTTTCCAACCTTTAGTTGATTATCCGTATATCTTTATGAATCGTAGACGGGTTTGGGGAGTTCCTTCGTGTAGTTTGAATATGGATGATTGATTATCATACTCCTTGCGAATCATTTAGGTGCCTAAGCGCGTTCTTGGACCTACCGAACTCATACCCTTCCTCCGTTCGATTTCTCGATGTCTCAAAGGCAAGTATACATTTATGATTGTGCGTTCGACTTTGAAAGTAAGAGGAATTGATGGCACGATATGAACGAACCGTTTTACGGCATTCATAGATATATTGATGGCATATTATGAACGAACCGTTTTACGGCATTCATATATGTATTATTGGCATGTAACGAGCGAACCGTTTTGACGGCATTCCTACATGTAGCAGCGTATGATATGAACGAACCGTTTCTACGGCATTCACATACGTCATAAGATTTTAGTCATTCCGGAATAACTAGTCTTGAATTGATGAATTGACGGATTACATTTACTTTATTGTCGAGGAGTATTGTGTTTCATACTTGATATACTTGCACTAGCTATTCGACGGCTAAGCCCTTTATGGGAAATACGTTTCATGTATTTCGTGTTCCGTAAGATCGGACGGGCAGTCAAGGTCGGCATGAAGATGGTGGGCAAGTGTGATACTGTGTTGATCTTCCAGTTATGTTTTGAGCCTTCCATTCATTGTCGTTGTACTGGATTGGTTATTGAATACTCGAGTATTGTTTTTCCGTTTTCCTTGAAGCTCCGGCCTGTGTTTGCCGAAGTATTGACTTGTGATGTAATGTCTGTGAATACATTGGTTATGTTTTTGAATACCTTTGTATCGTCTTTCTTATCATTATATGTAGACCTTCTCGGTCAAGTTTTATAGTTCCGTGTATGTTTAGCCTTGTGTGTCCCACGGCGGGGCTCACGGCGCTGTAATATACCCTGAACAACTTGGGGGTGTTACAGCTGAAGGATAATTACAAAAATATGTCAGTCGATTGCGAAAATAGCAAAGTCAATTTAGAAAAACTCATGAAGAGCAATCATCAACTTGCTCACGATCTAAATGAGACTAATTCTCATCTTGAAAGCAAGATAAATGATTTGGCTCTACTCGAAGCCAAAGTAAAATCGCTCGAGAAACGTGAAGGAGAATTAGAGACAATCTTGAATTCTTTCGAGAAATCCTCTAATAGAATGGAAGAGATCCTAAGCACTGGGCAACATGCTCATGATAAATGTGGCTTAGGGTACAACTCGTTCTCCAACAAAGAAAAATCTAGTACGATATTCGTCAGGAGTGAGGAATCCATTCCTGTATCGGAAGAAGTTCCTAGTCCTGTGAAGGAACCCGTTGTATCGCGAACTGCAAAAGCTGTCATTCCGCCACCACAGTCATATTCCAGACAGCGGAATCACCAGCCATTCAGACCTGTAAGGCGTACTCAACAGGATGCTCCCCGAGCATATCAACAGCGCCAACAGCCGTTCAGAAGGAAGGCTGTATCCAAATATCAAAGGCCCGCACGGCAGTACTTTCAGTACAGCGTGCCTAGATATTGGATACAGGAGCCCCGTTATCCATCAAGAAAACAGGTCACAACGCAGTATCAACAACAGCTTTGGGAATCCAACTGGAGACCCAGGAGGCAATCTGTAAGATCTATGAAAATGGCTCCACCTCCGAGACGACAATCGTACTGGAATAACAACTATAATTCTCGATTTTTCATGCATTATAATTATCATTATTACAACGACTACGTGCCTGCCCCACGTAGATATCGAAATAATGGACCAAAAGTAGCCTACAACAAACCAATTGTTGTCCGGCAAATTTGGGTACCGAAAGGCACTATCACACCAGGACCCAAATTTACTTGATTTCTATGCTTCGACATAAATCGGGAAAAGCTACAGCTAGACTCCCTGTAAGTTTTTATGCTTTTACTTATTAATTGAGGGGGAATGCTGTAAGACCCAAGAATACAATATCTACCATTAATTAACTATACACTCAGAATAGTCAAGAAAGCATCGTAGGACAAAGAAGGCATGAAACCTTCCTACAGCTGACGTGTGCATTAATTAAGGGGGAATACAGTACGACCCATGAATACAGTGTTAATCCGAACATTAATGTAAGAATTGAATCATGTATGTACCTTTTAAGGGGAAACACTGTATTATTCGCGGATACAGTACTTACACTACAGGACATCAATTATGCTTGATAGTTTTATTCTATTGTGTATTGCAAACAGTTTTAAGTCCACATGCCCTGTTTGTATATTAAAACTGTGTTTTTAAACACTCTACATGACATCTGCACTTCTCTATCTTGAACGACGTGAATTTTAACTCATTAAATTTTTATTGCTGCAATCCAACAAGTTTAAGTATCAAACTGTAAGAACTTGTCTTCGAACAGTTCATAGGTTCAGTTGTACTCAACTAGATCACACTGTAAGATTGTGCCTGCGCGCCAATCATAAGTTTAAGATGTAATACACTTCCCTATTAGATGCTATTACTTTAGAACTTGCCTGCGAGCAGTTCATATTTCTTTTAGACTAAGTGATGAAGACCAGATCATTCGAACGGAAGATCAAGAAGTCTGCACTTGACAAAGAGGGAAGTTGTTGAGATAAACAACTCCTGTATCAAAGTCTTCTCAAATTACCAACAAGTGGTTATCGAAAAAGAAGGGGAAATTGTTTTAGCTTAAAGAGATTTTGGCATCAAAGTTTTGGCATGATCAAGCAGTTTTGGAAATTATCAAAAATGGGGAAATTGTTGGGAAAAACAATGTTGTTTTGATAATTACCAAACAACAAAGCTTTATACAGCAAGCTAGTATACAGCAAGATGATAAATGTCCAGCATACAGCAAGCCACTGTATCGAAAAGTCTGATCGAAGTTGTCAATCCTGTATCAAAGAACTTCTCATAGCACCAGCATACAACGAGCTCTCACTCTACCAAGATACAGCAACAAAGCCTAAGTAAATGCCAAGTATGGAAGCTATCCGAATACAGCATCTTTCCATACAACATCGGACTACTCCAATATGCCTACAACATAATTGGATACAGCATTCACATCGAAACAGGACTAAAGACCGTTTGGAAAGGAATCTTTGATATTCACTAAAGTCAAGTCCCGTTTGATAAAGAAGTATTTAAATACTGAAAGGATAAAGTATTTAAATACTGAAGCCGACAGAGATCTTCGAATCCCGCAATATCTGGATCTCAGTCTATTCAAGTCAACTATCAAGTTGTCACATAATCTTACTCAACGAATCTATCTCAATGGATATATTTCAGAAGGCTATATATATATCCCCAAAGTTTGAAGATCAATGTAACCAACTAACCAAGGAGAAGACATACAAGCTTACAAGCGATATTCAAACCATCGAAAGACTGAATATTCATTATCATCAAATCAAGCTTACAAGAGCAAGTATATTTCTTTCTAGCATCAATACATATCTGAGAAAGAAGAAATATACTCAGTCATCAAGAACAGCCATCATTAGCTCAAGAACTTCATATTCAAGCTGCTGTTCTTACCTGGTTACCTACCTTTTACCTTTGTGTATAAACTGAGCTCTGTGTGAACTCAACAAGTTATTCTGACCTGTGTGGGACGGATAAGGACGAAGCTTTGGAACTGTGTGTGAAGAAGCAAGTCAAGAAGGAAGCTTTAACCAAATCTGTGTGAACGATTGAAAGCGGCATTCTTTGTATCAATCTGTGTGAACGATACAAGTATAGGTTTGATTATAGTCACATAGTTGTGTACGCAGTGATTATAATAAACGTTTTACTCCTGTGTGGAGAACCAGTGGACGTAGAAGGGTTTACCTCGAACCACTCAAATACTCTGTTATTTATCTTTCACCGTTACTGTTTTCATAAACTGTGATTTACACAAGTATACACTGCAAAACCCTGTACGCACCAAACTAACAGGAGATTAGACCGAGTTGCTGTATCGACAGCAACTTACTGTTTTAAGACTTTAGCTACGCACTCTGATTAGTAAAACATACAGTCTGTTGCTTAAACATTTCCCAAGCTGTATCCTGTATACTTAAAGTGGACCTACAAAAATATTGTCATCAACCCATTGTCTAATATAGCCACAAACTTGACGGTGAAAAATAGTCCACTGTGACTCTGACTTCCCGTCCGGTTTGTCCTCGCTAAATACCGGTAGATAATAATTCTTTACATATAAGAGATCTTCCATTCTTCCTTTCCAACCATGATAATTTGAGCCATTCAAATAAATCATCCTACTTGTATTAGCTTCCATCATTCAAGCAAGTCGAACCAATAACAAAAAAAAAAACAATTGCTCCGATACCACTCTAATGGGAAATACGTCACAACAGTAAACAAACAAATGCGGAATAAACCTTCGTTCAACAACACTTTTCCGACTCGAATGAACCTTTGAGGATACAAACAAATAGGTTATCCAAACACAACTGGAATTAGCCCCCAAATAGAATGAAACTATCAATCAAAATAGCCCCAAAACAGAAACAAACAACTATAAATGAGACACCGATATTTTACGTGAAAAACCCCTCAAGACGATAGTAAAAACCACGGGACCGAAGCCGCTTAAATCCACTATCATCAATACGAGAGAAATACAAAGTCTTTTCTAGATATACTAGAGGCATACAACAATCATCATATACTTGGAACAACGATGCATCAAGGTATATGGAATCAAATCAAGAAAAATAAGAAATATTTCACCAAAAAATCTGCTACTGTCCAGTCCACAAAAATCTGACCTCCAGATCTCCAAAACCGATCTACACCGTTGAAAGTGTTTATCCAGATGCTATGAAGCTACCTTCAAATTTCAAGACGATCGGACCGCTCAATCTCCGAAAAATAGCTGATTTCTGAGTTGTTGCAGGGTAAAAACGGGCTGATCTAAAACTCTCTTTTTTTTTCTCTACGTTTTTTCTCGTCAGATCCGATGTTAGAAGTGAGCACCGGTCCGACCCGCCCGACCGACCCGACCCGAATGACCGGATTATAAATGGTCGGACTTTATCGACCCGGCCCGGACAGCCAGAACCGCCAACCGGTCCGACTAAAATCGGGTCGGTCAAGCAGCCTTGCTTCTAGCCCGATTTTGTAAATTTTTTTTTTTTTTTTTGCATATTAAGTGTCCTTTTATTACATATAAAATACTTTCTTCTTTACATACTCCCATAAAATACAATTATCAATCTTAATATCTTTATTTAGTCATCAAACTCCCAAGTTCAACAATATTTTAGTATAAATAAACTTAATTAGAATAAAGTGCAATCATAATCGAGCCATTAATCATCATTATTTCATCACCACCGAGAGTAAATTATAATAAAAATATTTTTTTGTATTTTTATTTTTAAGGTCGTTTGGCCAGACTCGGATTTTCCGGTCTTGACCGGTCCGCCCGAACCGGTTTTAGACAAAATGCAGACTGCCGGACTCCACTAATGCGTCCGTCGGTCCGGTCCGGGTCCGGGTAAAAACCGGGTCCGGACCATTTGTGCTCAGCCCTATCTGATGTAGTGACCAATTGCCCACTTCTTATACACCAACACTTATCTCCAACTGATGTCAACAAAGAAACATTGACTTTTGGGTTGGGCCTATTTGATGGGCTTTTCCTCATGGGCCAAGGAAAACTAACCCAACATAAACTAATGGGGATCCCACTTTCGCAATCATCAAATGGATATCTTCTATCTAAGTATGTGATTAGGCAATAGAGATCAATGACCTATCACCCGCAATAAAATGGACAAATCAAGCAAGTTTTGGAAAATATTATGAGTATTTGCAAGTGTGATAGGGGAATATTATTGGATAATGGTCTATGGATATATAAGATGGCTTATTAAGCACCATCGGGAATGTCTTTAAATCAACTGGTGATGGGAAAGTTAATGATATCTTCCAGTTGAATTAGAATACAAAGGCGTATTGGGCCGTGAAAAAAATAATTGACTTCATGTCCATTGGGGAACGATCTTACAATTGAATGAGCTTGACAAATCTTCCAATGGTAAGTTAATCAAGAAGAGAGAGAGAGAGCTCCGAATACCAAGTGTTACTATTAAATTCGCGCCTCAAAATTATTTCCCGAGAAATTACGATCGCAATGGCTCAGACCATATTGCACCAAGAAGTTGTTGGACATTGTAGCTATTGAGTTGATCTCTCCGGATGGGGGACACGTTTATGGTGAATGGAAAATGAATCAAGTTATATTATAGCTCAGAACAAACGAAGACAGTGTACTATATCAATTTAGATGGGCCTTGTGCATAAAAAGTAGTCTAGCTAAATAAGTATAATTAAACATTATTGGGAGACAACCCAACATTCAGAAAATGTAAAGCCCGAAAAAATGAAATATCGTTGGCCTGCCATGCCACAGAGCATAGTTACACAACATGGTCGTCTCTTACAAGCGGTACTAATAGCACAGTCGTGCTGCCTTGAGTCATCCATAGAGCCTGCATGCTTCTTCCAACATTCGTGTTCGCGAGAAGTGTCGAACCCAGCGAATCCATATACGGGTGCCATCACTTATGCAAAGGCCCATGCAATGTTTATGATCTAGAAGCCATCCTTGCATCCATCCCGAAACCATCAACATTGAATAGAAAATGCATCCATCTAGAAGACATCAAATTTGAATTAAAAATCTTGCAAGCACATTAGCTATTTCTTTTGACTCTTTTATTTTCATATTATATTTAATATGGTTTCACATTGTATTTCTTACCTATATATATAGACCATTCCCTTGATATATTAAATTATCTTGAAGTTTAGAAATAAATTGAGTTTGTGTTTCTCAGAGAGTTCTCTCTTTTTTTGTACCATTTTGGTATCAGAGCAAGTTTTTAGATCCCGGAGTTGTGCTTGAGTGAGAAAATCAACAGAAAGGTGAGTGTTTTTTTTGGTAAAGAGAGTTGTCTGACCATAAACTCCATTGCCATTTTCTCGCAAAAATAATGCCTTCATCGCGTTCGGAACGTCGAAAAACTTAGGAACCCGAACTTCGTAGCCAACGGATCCCCCACGCGATGTCACGAGCGTCGCCGGATAACTCGCCGGGAAAATTCCCGCCGCTGGAAACTCGCCAAAAAAATTTCAACCGCCAAAAAAGTCGGCCGGAACAGTATCGCCGCCGAAGACCACCGCTTCGGAGTTGCAGAACCACCACGGAAACTCTAAGGTTGAAGACAACCATGTCATCCGCCACATCATTGCCACCTCATTTGACATCCAGCCATAAGTAGCCACGTGTCAACAGAGACTATTCATCCCCCACGTCACCCAAAGTTTCAAAATTTGCAGATAAGGCCCTGGTTAGTTCCAAATTGACATTTTCCCCATGTACAATAAAACCTCGATAAATGAATAACCTCACCAAATGAATAATTTTCTCTGGTCCCAATTCTTTATAACATGTTCAAATTTTCTCTCGACAAATGAATAATTTTGATAAATAAATATTTTTATCAGGTCCTGACCATATTCATTTATCGAGGTTTTACTGTACTTTTAAAAATTATAATTTTATCTCTTAACTTTTGTAAATTACAGTTTGACCCCTATCTTTCTAAGTCACCACAATACCCTTACTATGCCAAATTACCAAAATACCCTTATTAGTCTAAATTACCCAAATACCCCTACTAGCCCAAGTTACCAAAATACCCTTGAGCCTATAAAATTTCTAAAATACCCTAACAAATGAAAAAAAATCCCGACACTTTTGTAAAGTGCTTTACAAATTTACCCCTTCAAACAGGCCTCCCCGAAGACAACCTCTTGAAAATATTAAAATGACAGACATGCGGAGACAAATTCAGGAACTACAAGACACATTGTAGACGCAATAAGTCTTGATAAATGAACACCAACAACAGTTAGACGATGGAGAATCTTCCTGTGATTCCTCAACCCCCAGAAACGGACATCCCCAATGGCCAGTGATCATACATGATAACATCAAACTTGACATTCCTGATTTTGAGGGAAGACTTTAACCAGATGATTTCATTTATTGGCTTCAGACAGTCGAAAGAGTGTTTCAGTACAATGATATTCCAGAGGAGAAAAAGGTAAAGATTATTGCTGTGAAATTAAAGAAACATGCTTCTATTTTGTGGAAAAACCTTGAGAAAAGACGAGATCGGGAAGGAAAAAGCAAAATCAAGGAATGGAATAAAATGTGAAAAGAGTTAACTAGAATGTTCCTCCTCAATACTACCAAGATAATTTCATCCAACTACAAAATCTTCGTTCGAAGAACTTATCAGTCGAAGACTACACAAGAGAATTTGAGAAGATGATGATGTAGTGTGATATCCAAGAGAAGACAGAGAAGACAATTTCCAGATACCTTGAAGGATTAAACACTGATAATGCTGATCGTGTTGAACTTCAACAATATTGGTCATTAGAAGATGTCATTCATCTTGATACACGAGTAGAGAAGCAGTTTCCAAAAGATCCACCTATATAAATTTCTCTACATCAAACCAACCACCTTACACCCGCAAAACATCCACCAACCAACCAAGTTCCTCCACCCAATCAAATGTCAAACCACTTCTACAGAGAACAAAACCAAGTCCATCAAAGGTCTCAAAGACCAAGGTTTTAGTCACATTGCCTCCAACTATCCAAACCAAAGAACTATCACAATATCAAAGGAGAAGCCTATGAAGTATCTAAAGAAGACGAGACTCGAGAAGAATATGAAGGAGGAAAGGATATAGATCCAATATATGATGACGAAGTTACTGATGCTGACCATGGTGAATCCTTAGTAATCAGACGAAGCCTACATACAATGACCACAAAGGAAGAACCTTAGTTGAGGCGCAATATTTTTCACACCGATTGCACTTCTGCTGGAAAAGTTTGTGATGTCATTATCTAATACTGGAAGTTGTGAAAATATTATTTTTAAGTTACATGGAGAAAAAATGGATCTACCAACCCAAATTTCATCCAAACCCCTACAAGTTACATTGGCTCAACCAAAGAAGTAAATTAAAAAGTTGGCAAACTATGCCTTGTGAATTTTTTATTAGCCAGAAGTACCTGGACCAGGTCTGGTGTGATGTTGCGCCTATGGATGCCTATCATATACTCCTTGGTAGACCATGGCAGTAAGATCGTTGCATAATTTATGATGGTTATACCAACACCTCATCCTTAGTCAAAGATGGAGTAAAGATCAAGCTAACTACTTTACCACCGAGTGAGCTTGATAAAGGCCAGAATGAAGTCAAACCATTGGTGTCTCTAATCACGAAGAAGCAACTGAAACAAGCTGTAGAGGAAGTTCAAACCATGAGCTTTATTTTAGTATTCGAGTCAAATAAGGAGACTACCATTTAAGTGGAAATTAAATAGCTACTTGAAGAATTTCAAGATGTGGTACCAGAAGAAGTTCCAGCTAGACTGCCACCAATGCGAGGCATTCAGCATGCCATTAATTTCATCCGAGGAACAGTGATTCCAAATAGACCAACCTATAGAATGAGTCCCCAAGAGCATGCTGAAATTCAACATCAAGTTGAAGGATTATTGAAAAAAGGATTAATACATGAAAGTGTTAGTCCGTGTGCGGTTCCTGCCATTCTAGTCCCTAAGAAAGATGGAAGCTGGAGAACGTGTGCTGATAGTCGAGCTGTGAACAAAATTACCATCAAGTATAGATTTTTTGTGCCCAGACTTGATGATTTGCGATCAGATACATGGTTCCACAATCTTTTCAAAGACTAATCTTCAAAGTGGATACCATCAGAACAGAATCCAACCTGGAGATGAATGGAATACTGCCCATAAAACCAGAGATGGTTTTCATGAATGGAAAATTATGCCTTTTGAGTTGTCCAATGTCCCCAGTACATTCATGCATCTCATGAATTTCTTCGACCGCTTATTGGTAAATGTGTCATGTCTATTTTGATGACATTTTGATCTTTAGCAAGGACAAAGAAGAACACTTAGAGCACGTTCGACAAGTGCTACAAACTCTTCATGAACAAAAACCCTATGCCAACTTGAAGAAATATTCCTTCCTAACCAATGAAGTTACTTTTCTTGGATACATCATTACATCCGAAGTCACACGAGTTGATCCTGAATAGATAGAAGCAATCGATAGCTGGCCTGTTCGACAATCAATCCGTGAGGTGAGAAGTTTTAATGGATTATCCTTCTTTTACAGAAGATTTATCAAGAACTTCATCACAGTTGCCGCTCCACTCATATATTTCATCAAATGAGATAAATTTAATTAGACCGAGGCCGCGCATAAAAATTTTGACAAACTGAAGAAATGTTGACTGAAGCACCAGAATTAGCCCTTCCCAAATTTGATCAAATCTTTGAAGTTAGCTGTGATGCTTCCAATGCTAGAATTGGTGGTGTTTTAAGTCAAGAAGGTGTGAAAAGCTCAAAAATGTTAAACTTCAATGTTGAACATATGATAAGGAGTTTTATGCCATTGTTCGTGCTTCGCAACATTAGAGTCATTACCCGATGAATAAAGATCATTCTTTATTCTGATCATGAAGCTTTAAGACATTTGAACTCTGAGCAGAAGATTAGACATTGACATGCTGCTTGGAGTGAGTTTTTACAGTCTTACTTTTTTCTGATCAAACACAAGACTGGAATTCAAAATATTATCGGTGATGCACTCAGCAGGCGTCATACTCTACTTTCTACCCTCCAAACGAAATTAGTTGGCTTTGAAACAATTAAGGAGTTGTACCCGGATGTTCATGACTTCTAGAAATTCTGGGATACTATTGGATTGCACTCTTCACAGGATCACTTCGGGCATGAAGGATTTTTATTCAAAGAAAAAGCTTTGTGTATTCCTCAATGCTCACTGCGAGAAGCCATTATTTGGGAAGCCCATGATGAGAAATTAGCAGGTCATTTTGGTCCGGATAAAATTGTGGCCCTGGTCAAGGAGAATTTTTATTGGCCAAGAATGAAAAGAGATACAAATTGGCATATTCAAAAATGTAGAATCTGTCAATTGACTAACTCTAAATGCCAAACACCAGATTATATATGCCACTTCTAGTACCAGAATCACCAAGGGAAGATATTAGTATGGATTTCATTCTAGGATTTCTAGGAAGTCAATGTCAGAAAGATAAAATCATGTTCATGGTAGACAGATTTTCAAAGATGGACCATTTCATTCCATGCCAGAAGACTACTAATGCAGTTCAAGTTGCTGATTTGTATATAAAAAAACAGTTCGTCTTCATGAGATTCCAAAAACTATCACTTGATCGAGATGTGAAGTTCTTAAGCCACTTTTGGAGAATTTTATGAAGAAGATGGGAAGAAAGCTTCAGTTCAATAGTGCCAGTCATCCCCAAGCGGATGGATAATATAAGCCGTCAACAGTTGTTGGCCACAGTATACAGTATAAACAGCTTAGAATAGGGTTGAATAAGCTGTATCTTTTGCGAAGTTAGTTTGCGTAGCGGAAGTCTAAGGTTAATTTGCTGTAAATACAGCAACTGAATGGTCTCCTGTTAGCTTGGTGCTTACAAGGTTTTTACGATATGTATACTAAAATCACACAGCAGATAAAACCAAACCAAACCAAACATACCCAGTATATCCCGCTCAGAGCAGGGTCTGGGGAGGGTAAGATGTACGCAGACCATGACCCTACTTATTATGGTAGGGAGGCTGTTTCCGTGAAGACCCCCAGCTTAGTGCACAGCAGAATCTTGTGTGATAAATACAAAGGAAAACATATGATTCGAAAAAGCTTGAGACCATACCTGATCCCATAGATTGATCCACATGGGACTTACCTAAGCGGAATTCAGCTACTTCACTCCCGATGAACGCTGCTCTAACAAAAGAGAGGTTGGCTCTGCGCACAGCTCCCTGTAAAAAATACACCACACGCAAAGACAATAGGATAAAATATACAATAAAAGTAAAAATGCAATGCTCTAGGTCAAAGCTAACCGAGACAACCTAACCCTGAGGCTCTCAACTACAGCACCGCTCCCTACAAAAGAATCCACAACTCTGATCTGGCGCCTCCAAGCGGACATATCAACAATCATGGTCTTGGAAAGGTTTAAGGCCTTCAAATCTAATCTCAGTTGCTCCTCCCACATCCTCCTCGGTCTGCCTCTCCTACTCTCCCCGACAACCAATAAACTCTCGACCCTCCTCACCGGAGTAGATGCCTGCCTCTTGCGGACGTGGCCAAACCATCTCAATCTCCCTTCCCTAACTTTCGCTGAAAAAAATCACACAGCAGATAGAAAACACTAAAGGCAGGAAGTAAACACACGCTGATTAAAGTAGTTCGAGGTAAACCCCTCTACACTGGTCCTCCACACCGGATTAAATTGTTTATTAAAATCAAGACTTACACAACTATATGATTTTAACTAAACATGTCGATGTATCATTCATAAAGATTGATGCAGCCGACAGCAGCTTGGCCGTTCACACTTGGCTTCTTCGACTCACTTCTTCTCACACAGATTGAAGCTTCGTCCTTGTCCCTATTCATCCCACACAGGTCAGAGATAGCTAAGCTTAGTCTATACAGGCTAGCTAACTCAACAGTAAGATTGGTATAACAAGATCGAACAACAGTTGTATGCTTGATGACCTTTCATTGTAAGTGTGATATTCGCATTGAGGACTTGTATATTTCTTCTCTTTTGATGAAATTGTATGCTTGAAGAAATATAGTGCTCTTGTAATCTTGATATTCAGATTGTCAAAGTTCTTCAATGTCCTCTTGCGTAGGGCTATTTATAACCTTGAAATGAATCCGTTATAAATGTAGCCATTGTCCGGTTGGTGAGATCGAGACTGCTCTGATTGGTGACATCAGAATGTTTCAAATTAAAGGCGATTCAAATTTAATGCTTCATACATTCTTTTTTACTAGCATTAAATACTTTTCCGACGGTAGTCTCTTCGGTCGCATTAAATGATGTCCTATCAGCATTAAATGCTACTTTAACCATGAATACTTTATGAATAAAGAATATTTGCATTCTCAACGGTTTAAAGTTTCTTCAGTCCTGTTGGATTTGTGTTCTACTTTTCCTAAGTAAAACACCTGCAGCATTGTTTGCAATATCCAACATATTCGTCTTTACTGTATTCTGACGTTAATGATATTTTGACTTTAAAGATGTTCGCTGTGTATGATGCAATTATCAAAACATCAGGAGGATTTTTTACAACAATTTCCTCCATTATAATAATGCCAAAACTTCTAATAAAGAGAGACTGGGTCTTCTATCAAATGTTCTGATCTTCGCATCTTAGTCTAGAAAAATTTGAACTGCTCGCAGGCAAGTTATAAAATAATAAATCCTACAGGAGTAAGTGTATTACAACTTAAATTATAATTGACGCGTAGGCAAAATCTTACAGGAAGCAATCCTATTTGAATACAACTTAATCTATGAACAGTTCGTAGGCAAGTTCTTGAGACTTATTAATGTTTTATACTTAGTAAACCATTTCAACATAAAGCATAATCAAAGTAATAACATTATATTACGAGCTGTAATATTTCGAGTTAAAAAGGTATTTTATTGATAAACGGATTACAATGCTGTTTTGAATTTAAAGTTTACATCGGAAGCAAACATGAGACAATTAAATGCAACTAATAGAAGTTTATCCCCTATAATACTGATGTTTCCAAGTCCTCCGAGAGGGATCATGCTCGGTTCCCTTCCACCAGTTGACTAGGGAGTCTCTTCATTGATCCATGTAGATGTTTCTTCCTTACTGGATACATCATATGAGAGAATCCAGTCTTCTGCGTGGGTTAGCCATTCACCATTCCAAATTTTGGATTTCAGCTTTATTTGAAGTGGGAGATTTCCTTCCGCTAAGAGCCTTGAGAACTCCTTGGCAGCATCCTCCAGTGTTTTGAAGTGATTAAACATGGTCGATTCCATGATGATAGTGCAAAAATATCTCATCAATTCATTTTACTTCCATGCCTTCAAGTCTTTAGCTGATGGTTGTCTGTAGGTAGGGAGTTGGGTCTCAGCGGACTTCTGCACAGCGTTCTTCTAGGGGAAGTTGGGATCCTGGAACTCGGGAAGAGAATGAGATACCATGTATCCTTTGTCTCCTTGACCTATCCCGGGTCCGACTAGTCTTCCAATTGTGGTTGCAACATTGTTGTCTAAAATGGCCTCCATCTCCTTCTCCTTTTCCAATCATCACCTCCTACCAGCCTATCTCGTCTCTTCTCCCTTTTTGATGTTATCAAGTTCAGATACCTTACCGTGAATATCCCGAAAAATATCTATTGATTTTATCTGTTTGTTCTTTAGATCTGTAATGCAGTCTACCAGACTCGCAACCACTGCTATCAGTTCATCAATTTTTTTATCATGAGCAGATAGTTTTGATCCAGTTACTTCGAGGGCGGATACTGTCTTGGCTTCACCAACTCACAACTTTTCTTGTTCTGGCTTCAGGATGCGCTCCTGGTGCTGCTTCAATTGATTAAGGGCTTGCCAAAATGCGTTGGACATAAGGCTGAAAGCCTCTTCCACATCTTGTATAGCCCTTTGCAGCTTCAGAACTCGTCCTGAGCGGTCTTATTCATCCAGTCGAGCTCCTCACCAACATCATACAGGGCTTTGACAGTGTCCTGTAGGAAGACGGTTTGGCGACCGATTTGCTGTAGTTGCTCGATGCGGGCTTCTGTGCGGGGAGAGTTGGGGTAAGAGATCTTGGAATCATATGGCTCTCTAAGACATTTAAGAATTATGTAGTGAAGGGGCCTCTAAGGTTCATCATCAGCTACGAAATTTCTTCTGATTCAGATTGGGATCTTGTAGAGAGAGGAGTTGATACCTGTTACTGTAACACCCCCAAGACGATCAAGGCATATTACAGCGCCGTGGACCCCAACGCTTGGAATCCACCAGGCTAACACATAAACTCGACAAGACAATAGTGATATACATCATCAACACACGGACAATTTCTCAATCCAATACATATAAAATAAGTAGACCGAATTCAACAATGCAATTCGATCATCAAATCAACCCCAAATCGGGTACACGATAGTTACACTGGTCACAAGAAGGAAGTACTTGAGTACTGAAACAACAACATGATTAATAAAAATATAAACGACATAACATCACGAATGACCATGGAACAGAATCACTCTTGCCCATCATCCTTGTACTGCCCGCATAATCGTTCGCCTCCAAAACATGTACCTGAAATACATAAACATTTCCCCCATTTAAGGGGTTAGCGACAACTACTAGTGCAAGTACAATCCATTTGAGATACCATTATAATCAGATGAAATATGCGCCAAAATCATTTAGAAAACATTTATATTCCGGAATATTACAGTGCACGAGCTCAAAACACATTTCTACAACAAAATATTTCAAAGGTTAACCATTGGTACGAGACTCACGGCCATCGCACCCCGCAGAGGCCCCGTCGGACCATCCCTGGGTTGTTAACCCCAGTTAGTGATACGTATACATACGGCACTACGTATCCCCAGAGGCCCCATCAGACCATCCCTGGGTGAACATACACATTCAAATCCACAAAATACACGAGAAGCCATAATCAAATACCAGAATATGCAAACAAATGTAAATTGCTTGCCTTTGAGACATCTTCGACGAAACAGGAACGAACAATGACTAGGAATGACCCGGATGGAACATAACCGTTCCTAAATGAAGGATTAACACAACTCAGTGCTACAAGATAACAATAATCGAATGGAATACGCCCACAACCCTGACTAATAATCATAAACATACACGGACGACGAATATGGGCGAGGGTTTTCACAAAACCTCCCCAAATCAACAATCCACGGATCAAAAACGGCAGAAACGGATTGGGAAACACCCAACAACAATAATCGATAAGAAATATCACAACATAAACGAACAATTCGAGTTACATCTCGATAAATCCCAAAAACCCCCCAAAATGGATAAAGGTAGGGTTCTAAGCCAAATACCTTGGGTTCGGACAGAGGAAGATGATTACAATGATGGTAAAATTCACTTGGAACACAACAATTGATCTCTAAAGGAAATCCACGGACAAAACTTGAAGAATTTCTCGAAATCGCCTGGGGGACTCACTTGCGGACGAAGAAGAAGGAAAATAGGAAATGACACGATGCGGGTCAACTCAAGTTTATAAAACCTGACCTCTCATTACGTACGCTAACATGCTGATGTTAACGTACGCTACACCGGTTACGTACGTAACACTCAGGTGTTAGCGTACGTAATGGCTCGAAAGAATAATCTGCCCAATTTTCCGAGGCCGATAGCGTACGCTACGCCAAACAGATTGCGTACGCTATGAGGAGCTTACGTACGTAACACTATCGAGTTAACGTACATAAGAGCTTGGCAAAAACTGGGCAGAACCCACTGTCTGAAACGCTGAAGGCCATAACGTACATTAACACTAAGGTATAACGTACATTATGCAGGTGTCGATAGCGCACGCAAGAGAGCATGCATAACGTACGTTATGCATGCAGCAGTTCAACACTGCTGAACACAGTTTGTTGCACAGGACATTACAAAGTCGAGATACAACACAAGAGTAGGACCCAAAACGTAAACACGGGATATCCACGATGACAAACCTAAGTGCTGAAAGATAATACAATTCTGACTACCGGGGAATCCGAAATACGACAAAGAAGATAAAATTCCCTATACTTATAGGAAATTACAAAACGGCTCAAACGTCCGAAAATCACGATACAACATCGGGTTAACAAACCGAGAATCACAACATGAACAACTCAATCATACGAACTCATGTAAGCAAAGAAACGACGAAATCGAGCGAGTTTACGAGAATCGAACATACATGCGACAAAATATAACATAAAATGAAATTATGCAAAATCATCTCCGAAACTCGTCCAAATGGAAAAAATCCAAGAACAGAATAGATTCAAAACGTCAAAACGGTTAAAAGTGATTCGATAAAAATAGACATGCACCAAAAAATGGAAATTGCTAAAAATGGAAAGGTACGAATATTACATTCTCCCCCTCTAAAAAGAAGTTTCGCCCCGAAACTTAAGAATCAAAAAGCTCGGGATGCCTCGCACGCATATCCTCCTCCAATTCCCATGTTGCTTTCTCCACTCCATGCCTCGACCACTGCACTTTAACCAAGGGAATGGTTTTGTGCCTTAACTGTTTATCTCGTCGTTCCAAAATCCTCACCGGCATCTCCTCAAACGTAACGTTCTTCTCGATCTCCACGTCCCCAAAGTCAATAACTTGAGTTGGGTCCGGAACATACTTCCTCAACTGAGAATTGTGAAATACACTATGCACATGGCTCAATGACGGAGGCAATGCCAAACGGTAGGCCAACTCTCCAACTCGTTCCAATATCTCGAAAGGTCCAATATACCTTGGACTAAGCTTCTCCTTTTTTTTCCCAAAACCGAAAACTCCCTTCGATAGAGACACTCTCAACAAGATATGATCTCCTACCTCAAACTCCAAAGGTCACCGCCTAACATCCGCATAAGACTTTTGTCAACTCTGAGCCGTCAACATCCTCTCTCTAATCAACTCGACTTTCTTCCTTGTCTCCAACACAAGATCCGGCTCGGTGCCAACTAAATCGGACGGCTCATCCCAACATATCGGTGATCGACACCTTCGGCCATAAAGTGCCTCATACAGTGCCATCTTAATCGACGCATGCCAACTATTATTATAAGTAAACTGGATCAAGGCCAGATGTTCTGTTAGGCGTATTTTTATGCGCTTATTTATCATTAGTTTATATACATTTTGAGCCTAAATCTGCATAAATGAGCTTTTAATGCACTATTCTTATATATTTTGCAGGAAAATGGAGTCCGGAAGCCTAAACGATGAAAAACGGGCAAAAACGGCGATTTCTGGTCATGAGCCGCGGCACAAGGAAAGCGAGCCGCGGCACACGCACGGCACATAGAAGCCCTGAGTGGACTGTACCGGGGGCCGCGGCACAAGGATGCTGAGCCGCGGCCCATGAGGAAAACATGCGCCCAGGCATCCGGCGCTGAAGGATAGGGGTCGCGGCACAGATTAAGTGAGACGCGGCCTACTGGGCGG
This sequence comes from Orobanche coerulescens, assembly GCA_033398695.1. NCBI lineage: Eukaryota > Viridiplantae > Streptophyta > Magnoliopsida > Lamiales > Orobanchaceae > Orobanche > Orobanche coerulescens. The sequence goes on along the minus strand of CM065809.1, from coordinate 38,641,619 downwards.
TTTTGCTGAGTCTTCCGCATCTCTGGGCCGTTTTTTGGAGCCTGTTCTCAACCTAATTCCCGGACGCGTTTTGGAGGCTAAGGACAACTATAAATAAGCATGGAAGGTCAAAAAAAGGAAGAGGGAGGATCATCGAGAGATCGGAGGAGAGATCGAAGAACACAAGAATAGGAGATTGGTGGGCGACGACAAGACCACGGATCCCTTACGGCCTTCCTTAATTTTTCCGCATCTTATTTTCTAGATCTGGTTGAGTAGGATTGTGATTGTAGCCGATTACATGACGGTTTGATTTATTTATTTTTATTTCAATTCACTCGTTATCCGTATTGAATTGGATTCTTCTTACTGTTCTCAATGCTTTCAATTGTCTGGCCAATAGTTGAATTGATTTGAATGTCTTTATGGATTCGGGAGATGAAATTTAGGCATAATTCTTGTGAGAAAATCATGATTTTCGTGAGATAGGGATACTCTCATGGGAATTGTGAAGCCTGTTTATTATGGGAATTCATGAACTGTTTTAGCTATTAATTATCTAATTCGAATAGGGATATATCGAGTTAAAAATTCTTAGTATTTTCTATCGACCTTGGGAAAGGCTTTAGAATAATTTAGGAATTCCTGGCTTACAATCAATTGAATAAAAGTGAATTGAATTAAATAAAAATCATTCCTGATTGTTTGAGGTGAAAATCATAATCCTACACCCTTATTATTATTATTATTTTATTTATTACTATTATTATTTTCTATTTATTTTTCTGCAATTAGTTTAGAAATAAATTCTATATAATTGTTATTCAAATAAAATTACGAGTTGACTATATTTTGGTACTTATTGAAATCAGTCCTCGAGGGAACGATATCTTACTTATCACTTTATTACTTGTTGACACCGTGCACTTGCGGCATAGTGTGAGGGATTTCCTCACAACAAGTTTTTGACGCCGTTGCCGGGGACTAATTTTTCGCTAATATCATTACCAAGCGACTCTAATTTGAATTTGAAGTTTTGTTTCTTTAGTTTCTATATTTTTTTCATTATGTTTTCCTTTGATTATCGTGACCCTTGGCATTTCATAAATTTCGATGATCTTAATAATTTGCCTAATAGGGTCAGTCAGCCCCCTCTCCCGAAACAAAAGACCATGTTTGAACATTGTGTAGATGCTCTCAAAAATCCTGATAGTACCCCTCTTGAGCGAGAATGTGCAAGTCGTGGTCTTGAGATTCACTATGGTTATTTTCCAGCTCATCGATTAAGTAGTGAAGCTGAGGGGGAGGTTGAGAAGAAAGACATGCTGAGTTTTAGGGTCGATCCCCTAACACCTGATAATTACATAAAGTATGATGAGCTTGTAGAAGAAGTTACCATTGATGATGTTTCCAAAGAAATTTCGTTAATTTGTCATCAAACTTCGAATAATAAGGTGAACACTTTTGTGCCTAAAATTTTATTAACGGTGCCACGCATAATTTTTCCTAAATCCATATTGGGAGAGATTGACCCCATTACTTTTGATTTTGTTGAGGCTGATTCTTTGAGTTCTAATGAGGTTGTTCATAATATGTCTTTGTTACTTACCCATTCGAACTCTGCTTATTTTTTCATACCTTATAATTATTATATTCTTCCATTATTTTTTGGTTGTCCGCATAATTATTCTTACTCATTATTTTCGGCAACCAGGCATGAACCAAAGCCTCCCTTGTGGAATAAGAGGCTTATAGATTGCAAGAAGGGGATATTTGGCAATCTCCCTAGAAAGAAGCCACGTTAATTTTTTTTATTTGCCACGTCGTGCTCAAGACGTAAAATAGAGCGCTTGATGGGAGGCAACCCATCATTTTTACTTGCTTTCTAGTTAGTTATTTTTATTCGATTTTTCGTTAATAATTTTTTTATTTGTTTTGTTATTTCGTTTGGATTTGTGTACTCTTGTTGGCCCTTATTTCTCTAATATTTTTATATAACCCCAATGAGTTATTATCCTTCATATTCTAGTCTTTCTTGACCTAATGTCTATAGTTATTTCATGACTAGAGACTAAGTTTGGGGTCCCTCGTGATGTTGGGCATTACCTGAAGTATGGATTGACAGACGATTCCACTCAGACATGTGCAGGCGTTCAAGAAGACATTGGGAATAAGATTCACTTTTCCTTATCTCTTTTATTTTCACATGAGTTTAATTGTTGATGATTTTATGTGTAGTGGAATAAATTGAAGCATGCGATATTTCCTTAATTTTTTTTGGTTATAAATTGCGATTTTCATCATTGCTTTATTTTTCTTGCATGCTGTTGATGGTTTTTGCCAAAATAAAAAAATGAATTTTTTCATGAATTTTTCGTGCTTCCGTGTGTAAAACTGATGTTACGATACTGATTTCTTTTTGAAGAAATGGTTGACTTTTGGTCGAGTTGCAGTCAGCGATATCTGTTTCTGTTGAGTATTCATTTAGGTCCGATTTTTTTTTTATTTTTGTAGAAATCTTAGCAGATAAGAAAGGAGACATACCGTAACACCCCCAATCCACTCAGGGATATTACACGCCGTAGACCCTCTCCTCGAAGATCTACCAGGCTGGTAGCAACATTTAACATCTCGACAATGCCTTCAAGGCTAAATGACTCAGTAGACCGATTTGGTCTTTCAATAAAAATATACAACTCAATTACAACATATACCCACGCAGGGGTCAAAATACAATAAACTCCCGTACAATGGGGAAAAGATACTGCAGCGGAAAAGAAAATACAACTAGACCAATACGACATCAACGGATCCTCGTGTGATTAGTATCGTTCATCTTTCATCATCCTTCGTGCCGACCCTGTGTTATGCTCCAAAACCTGAATGCAAAATAGACATCCACCCCGAATACTCGGGGTTAGCAAACTCCACTGTTTTGCTAGTGCAAATACAAAGTGCAAATACGAGCCATACAATTCACATTCCACGAATAACAATAACCAGGAATCCTCAAAGATCCAAACGAAACGAAAAGTACTTCTCGAGGCAAGGGTTTGAGAAAACCTTTAAAAATCGAAATACCATAAATCAATGGAAATAATCTATAAGACGGTTTAGAATGCCATCGAGAGTTTTAATAGAAAACCATTTAGGATTATCAAATCCTACGTTTCAAAAATCCACAAGAAAAAAGGGGTCACCGTCCCGAATCTTTACTTTCCGAAAAATGACATTTACCAACCCGTTGGGATTTTAGCCCCAAATCCATAAAATGACTCTTACAAAACCATTGGGATTTTAGCCCCAAATCTCATCAACTCACAGTACACGAGAACGACAACAAGGTTCGTCTTCCAACATCAAAATCCACAAATAAAGGATTTAAAACAAACAACAAAATACTCTAGTGCCATCCTAGCCAAGTAGGCCAAACGAACAACTTACCTCTTACACACTTAGTCAATGCATGCAATCATGAAAAACCGTTCAAAAGCACTCATTTCCGTAAATGCCAATATCAAATCACATTTGTAAAATTCACCACAATTAACCGTCGATCCACACCTCCGTGGACCCCTACCGAGACCCCGTCGGATCTAACCCGTAGTGGTTAAAAGCAAAGCTCGTCGATCCACACCTCCGTGGACCCCTACCGAGACCCCGTCGGATCTAACCCATAGTGAGCATACACACACACACGTTACTCATGCAATACTAATATTCTAAGAATGTAAGTTCATTAAGAATACTCACTAGAGATGGCCATTAACTCGACACCATTATCAAACTCTTCAAAATACCATAACAAGATTAAATACGGAATACACGATTCCATAACTTAAACAATAGGAGTATCATCATAAAATCCTTCAACGTTCAAAATAATCAAATCATAATAAATTCCCAAAACACACCGTTCACAAAACACACACGCATTTGAAAGAAAGCCTTTAACGAGGCCAAACCGAAATCTTTTGAAACTTCATTTCAAACAACCAAACAAACACACTAATACGATCACCGATCATCATATCCACAAAATAAGAAAAGTATGGGCAAGGTACTTTCCTCGATATCACGAGAAATGGAAAAGTGAACGGATACGGCCGGGTAGCCCTCAAATTCCCGAACACTATCTAGAACGTGATAGCACCGAAATTACTACGGGAAAACACCATATGAATCATCAACACCAACGGAATTCAACATCGGAATCATCGAGCACCTATAATCCTACGTAGGGAATAATAAAACATGATTACGACGAGAATCAAGGCAAAAAACAACGGAAATCCCAACAAACTATCAAAGGGAACTCATTCGAACATTTAATCGAACATTAAATGTTCAAGACCCTTCAAGAACAAAGAAATCACCTCTCGGGTCGAACGAACCAAATATACGAGTATCCAATCCGTATAACAAGTTCAAAACAACGTTTATACAACAACTAATTGATCAAAAACGGATTGGAATCGAAATCAAAAAGGAAAATCCCCAAATATACAAAAACAAGGGTTCAAGCCACAATACCTTGATTTGGATGAAGGATTCAAGTAGAGGTCGAAAATCTTCAACAAGACTTGAGGAGGATAATCTCTACAAGTTTTGGAGCACTCAAATCGCCCAAAATCGCCATCAAATCGCCTAAGATGAAGGAGGAAGAAGAGAGGAGAAAAAATGAAGTTTTTCTCCTCGCAACTGCTAAAAACGCAGAAAAGCCCGTGTGCCGCGGCACGGGATGAGTGTGCGCGGCCCGGGCGAAGAAAACGCCCAGAATTAGCTTTGTGCCGCGGCACCCGAGTGTGCCGCGGCACACGGTGACCCCTTCAACACCAAAAAGGCACACCGTGCAGTCTTCGCTATTTCGACCATAACTCCTTCGTCTGGACTCCGATTGACTCACCGTTTCAACCATTGGAAAGCTAACTTGATTCTCTATAATGTTGCAAAGATTCAGAATTTTTGGAGTTTCCAAGAATTAATGGTGACTTTACAAAGTCGAACTCCCACGTGAAAAAGTCGATTAAGGACACGGAACTCAACAAAACGACACCGAAACGAACTCGGATGACAAAAAGTGCAGAATTAATCATTCTCGGAATGACGAAACGGTCATGATAGAGTTGTCAAAACGAACTTCCTCCGGAAAAAGAAAATTACCGAAATTCGAAATTGCGGATATTACATTCTACCCTCCTTAAAAGAAGTTTCGTCCTGGAACTTAAAACAAGTAGGGGGGAGCAATATACCCGCCAGAAAAACTCGACGAGATACACAAAAATAGAAAACTCGCGCCCAACGGTGAAACGCTGCAAGAAATGCAAAGAGACATACGGCGTGAAAACACGCTCCACGACGACCAACACAACGTCGCCGTTAGGGATACAATAAAACCAACAAATGACAAGCGTCATCAAACGGATAATATAGCCAAGTCAATTATCCAACAATCACAAAACACAACGAACGAAAGTCAGTATGATTGGCCAACCCAACAGTACATCAATCGAAACGCGAGCCAATCGCTGAACTAATACGGAATTCCACCGCCCAAGGGTTGGAAGATCGAAAACGAGACTAATTTCCCAAAATTAAGGGAATTAGGAATGAGCCTGAATGCTCAACGATCACGAAACGAGGACAAAAACCGAACAAACATACGACCGAACCACAACGGTCGAGACAACAAAAAGCGAACAATCATGTTCGAATCACGAAGAACAATAAAATTCAAACAACAACTCCAAGGTTCACGTCTCGACTCGAGACAATATATGATCCGGTGAAAACAACAACGTATGCATTCACATAAGATCCACATGAAAGGGAATAGAAATTGAAAAGTCACAACGACAAACGAGTTATTCCGAAATGATGCCACACTCGTTCGATAAACAAAAACAAGGGGCAGGACAAGCTCAGAAATATCAACGAACATAAATGAGTCGACAAAGTAGAATATACAGAAGTTCAAAATCCGATCCCTTCGAATAAAAGGACTAGTAGAACCAAATGATGTTACTCCCGAACAAGGTTCACAAGAATCGAACCGAACTCAAAAAAAAAGTCACATCGATAACCAGATCGGCCCATAACAAGATCACAGTTCGTTCGGACGATGAAACCGAAATACAGAACAATTTCATAACATTTCAACGAACACGAGCGAATCGATAGACTGGAGAAAGAGAAAATACAGAAGCCAAAATAGTACAGGTATTACCCCTGACCTCATCCACGGAATTCACAAAACAGGAGCAAGGTAACAAGACATTAAACAACCGACACATAACGGAACTATCACCGATACACACGGTCATACCAAACCAAGCTCTAACAGATCGCACATGCGCGACAACGCAGAAATCACTACGAGGCGACAATATTCAACACCAACATCCCACCTCTCACAAGGGGCTAACACAACAAATGTGTGGAAAACGACTCAACGCTCACACCACCAATTCGGTCATACTCGGGAGCAAACATCAAAATGACAACGCGAACATCATACATATATACCCAGCCCTCAAACGGGAATGGATAGGTTTTAAAAACGAAAACCTCATTTTGAAAATAATTTAGAAGAACACCGATTGATCTTGAGTATCACCTTTCAAAAAGTACAAACGTGGAACATCGTTATCGAGACTTTGGAGAACCGTTTCGCATTTGATAAAAATGAGGCCACTTTCTCTTAGTGAAAACTTTGAATATTCGACCCTCGGGTCTAAATAAAAACGTTTCTAAAACATTGAAAATATCTCAAAACATTTTGGTCCTCGAGGCAGAAAATTTTTGAAATATATTGTGGCACCTGGATGTACCACAAGAAAATAACTCATTTGAAAAAAATATGTCTCGAAATTTATTTCTAAGATACTCAAGTTTTCGAAAATAATTCAATGCCAAAAAGGACGATGCCAAAAAGGCCGATGACGGTAATATTTCAAAACTCACAAAAGCCATTAAAAAAATACTAAATACCGTCATAAGAATTTCGTCAAAGCGGTCAAGGCCATAATGCCAAAAACTCGGTTAAGGGAAGCGGTTATCGAAATAAAACTCGGTCGGTAAAATACCGAAAGTCATTACAAACGAACTCACGCAGCGGATAAAAGAAATACAGTTCAACATGCACAATCCAGCAACACTACTCCTCATAAGAACAAAATATTAGAGTCAAATAACCACATTCAGAACAAAACCACTGGCCCCATTCGAGGCCTCTAAAGACCCTACCGCACTGGCTAGTGAACAAGTCGAACGTGTATAAGCACAAAGCTTCCACAAGAGAACTTGTAAAACGTGTAAATCGATTCGAAAATCATCAGCAACGGACAAAAACAACAATAAAAAGACATCACAAGCGACGACACTCCTCGTATAAATCAAATACGAGAGTCGATTAAATACATATCGTGAAATCAAAATCCACATAAGGATTCCATCACTTAACAAATAATCATAAAAATAGCTCGTGTCACACGAGGCACGACACAAAGAAGGGAGACTTACTTCCACCGGTCGCACGAAGATGATGATCGCCCCACGATACTAACCACAACCAACAACTCAAACGACGCGTCGCGACACGACTCAGTCAGACTAAATCCGACGAGACAAAACTCAATAGACACCACTGACCCGACAGCCTAGGTTTCCACAACCTAAGCTCCGATACCATTTATGTAACACCCCCAATCCACTCAGGGATATTACACGCCGTAGACCCTCTCCTCGAAGATCTACCAGGCTGGTAGCAACATTTAACATCTCGACAATGCCTTCAAGGCTAAATGACTCAGTAGACCGATTTGGTCTTTCAATAAAAATATACAACTCAATTACAACATATACCCACGCGGGGTCAAAATACAATAAACTCCGTCTGATGGGGAAAAGATACTGCAGCGGAAAAGAAAATACAACTAGACCAATACGACATCAACGGATCCTCGTGTGATTAGTATCGTTCATCTTTCATCATCCTTCGTGCCGACCTGTGTTATGCTCCAAAACCCGAATGCAAAATAGACATCCACCCCCGAATACTCGGGGTTAGCAAACTCCACCGTTTTGCTAGTGCAAATACAAAGTGCAAATACGAGCCATACAATTCACATTCCACGAATAACAATAACCAGGAATCCTCAAAGATCCAAACGAAACGAAAAGTACTTCTCGAGGCAAGGGTTTGAGAAAACCTTTAAAAATCGAAATACCATAAATCAATGGAAATAATCTATAAGACGGTTTAGAATGCCATCGAGAGTTTTAATAGAAAACCATTTGGGATTATCAAATCCTACTTTTCAAAAATCCACAAGACAAAAGGGGTCACCGTCCCGAATCTTTACTTTCCGAAAAATGACATTTACCAACCCGTTGGGATTTTAGCCCCAAATCCATAAAATGACTCTTACAAAACCATTGGGATTTTAGCCCCAAATCTCATCAACTCACAGTACACGAGAACGACAACAAGGTTCGTCTTCCAACATCAAAATCCACAAATAAAGGATTTAAAACAAACAACAAAATACTCTAGTGTCATCCTAGCCAAGTAGGCCAAACGAACAACTTACCTCTTACACACTTAGTCAATGCATACAATCATGAAAAACCGTTCAAAAGCACTCATTTCCGGAAATGCCAATATCAAATCACATTTGTAAAATTCACCACAATTAACCGTCGATCCACACCTCCGTGGACCCCTATCGAGACCCCGTCAGATCTAACCCGTAGTGGTTAAAAGCAAAGCTCGTCGATCCACACCTCCGTGGACCCCTACCGAGACCCCGTCGGATCTAACCCATAGTGAGCATACACACACACACACGTTACTCATGCAATACTAATATGCTAAGAATGTAAGTTCATTAAGAATACTCACTAGAGATGGCCATTAACTCGACACCATTATCAAACTCTTCAAAATACCATAACAAGATTAAATACGGAATACACGATTCCATAACTTAAACAATAGGAGCATCATCATAAAATCCTTCAACGTTCAAAATAATCAAATCATAATAAATTCCCAAAACACACCGTTCACAAAACACACACGCATTTGAAAGAAAGCCTTTAACGAGGCCAAACCGAAATCTTTTGAAACTTCGTTTCAAACAACCAAACAAACACACTAATACGATCACCGATCATCATATCCACAAAATAAGAAAAGTATGGGCAAGGTACTTGCCTCGATATCACGAGAAATGGAAAAGTGAACGGATACGGCCGGGTAGCCCTCAAATTCCCGAACACTATCTAGAACGTGATAGCACCGAAATTACTACGGGAAAACACCATATGAATCATCAACACCAACGGAATTCAACATCGGAATCATCGAGCACCTATAATCCTCCGTAGGGAATAATAAAACATGATTACGACGAGAATCAAGGCCAAAAACAACGGAAATCCCAACAAACTATCAAAGGGAACTCATTCGAACATTTAATCGAACATTAAATGTTCAAGACCCTTCAAGAACAAAGAAATCACCTCTCGGGTCGAACGAACCAAAGATACGAGTATCCAATCCGTAGAACAAGTTCAAAACAACGTTTATACAACAACTAATTGATCAAAAACGGATTGGAATCGAAATCAAAAAGGAAAATCCCCAAATCTACAAAAACAAGGGTTCAAGCCACAATACCTTGATTTGGATGAAGGATTCAAGTAGAGGTCGGAAATCTTCAACAAGACTTGAGGAGGATAATCTCTACAAGTTTTGGAGCACTCAAATCGCCCAAAATCGCCATCAAATCGCCTAAGATGAAGGAGGAAGAAGAGAGGAGAAAAAATGAAGTTTTTCTCCTCGCAAATCTGCTAAAAAAGCGAAAAAGCCCGTGTGCCGCGGCACGGGATGAGTGTGCCGCGGCCAGGCGAAGAAAACGCCGGGAATTAGCTTTGTGCGCGGCACGGCTGAGTGTGCCGCGGCTGCAGTGCGGCCCCCTTCAACACCAAAAAGGCACAGTGCGATCTTCGCTATTTCGACCATAACTCCTTAAATGCGGACTCCGATTGACTCACCGTTTCAACCATTGGAAAGCTAACTTGATTCTCTATAATGTTGCAAAGATTCAGAATTTTTGGAGTTTCCAAGAATTAATGGTGACTTTACAAAGTCGAACTCCCACGTGAAAAAGTCGATTAAGGACACGGAACTCAACAAAACGACACCGAAACGAACTCGGATGACAAAAAGTGCAGAATTAATCATTCTCGGAATGACGAAACGGTCATGATAGAGTTGTCAAAACGAACTTCCTCCGGAAAAAGAAAATTACCGAAATTCGAAATTGCGGATATTACACATACGTGTTTTCAACTCGCCGTCTATACGTTTGGTTACACTTTTCGCGTAGCTAGTTGTCCAGTAACATAGAGTAGTGTTGGCACTTTAATTGAGTTTAGAGTCGGACGCTTTTCCCAAGAAAAAGTCGAGATATTATTTGTTCTATGATGGGAAGTCTAGTAACCGGGGGTATTCACGTAACCCGTTGTTTACTCTCGCGTAAAACGACAACCCTGAATAGACTAATGGTTTAGAGATATCGCATGTGCCGATGATGGGGAGCCTAGTAACCGGGGGTATTCGCGTGACCCGTTGTTTACTCTCGCGTAAAACAGCGACCTTGAATCGGACATGCGGGAATAGCTATTCGAGTTGTTTCTCCGCTGTGGAGGGGAACTTAGTAACTAGAAGCATACATGTGCCCCATGAGTGTCTTTTGCGTCAAACGGTTCCCCAATACATGAGAATAGAATTCCACCCTAGGATTATCCCGATGAAACATTCCGAGATCCGAACCTAGTGGTTAACTCGAATCATTTTATTGATCATATATAAGGGAATACTGTCCGAGGGATATTTTTGATGATGAAACTCTTGAAATTTTTGCCACTAGACTGTGGGACTGGGCGAATTGGCTTGTTTAATCTAACCCTTCATATTGACGGTCGGTTAAATTCAAGCTTGTTAATCTTTGAACTTGATTTTCTTCATGAACGATTGGTTAGGACTGAAAATGATTACTTTTTGGAATCAGTGTCCGTGAATGTGACTCACTAATACGATACTCGTATTATTCTTTGAGATTTTCAGGGTAGTATTGATTAAGTTGAGCACTATGGATTTGCACGATCATTCACGATACTTTTTATTTGAAAATTGATTCTTTTTGCTTGAGGACAAGCAAATGCTCAAGTTTGGGGGTATTTGTTAGGCGTATTTTTATGCGCTTATTTATCATTAGTTTATATCCATTTTGAGCCTAAATCTGCATAAATGAGCTTTTAATGCACTATTCTTATATGTCTTGCAGGAAATTGGAGTCCGGAAGCCTAAACGATGAAAAACGGGCGAAAACGGCGATTTCTGGTCATGAACCGTGGCACAAGGAAAGCGAGCCGTGGCACACGCACGGCACATAGAAGCCCCGAGTGGACTGTACCGGGGGCCGCGGCACAAGGATGCTGAGCCGCGGCCCATGAGGAAAACATGCGCCCAGGCATCCGGCCCTGAAGGATAGGGGCCGCGGCACAGATTAAGTGAGCCGCGGCCCACGGGGCGGTTTTGCTGAGTCTTCCGCGTCTCTGGGCCGTTTTTTGGAGCCTGTTCTCAACCTAATTTCCAGACGCGTTTTGGAGGCTAAGGACAGCTATAAATAAGCATGGAAGGTCAGAAAAAGGAAGAGGGAGGATCATCGAAAGATCGGAGGAGAGATCGAAGAACACAAGAATAGGAGATTGGTGGGCGACGACAAGACCACGGATCCCTTACGGTCTTCCTTAATTTTTCCGCATCTTATTTTCTAGATCTGGTTGAGTAGGATTGTGATTGTAGCCGATTACATGACGGTTTGATTTATTTATTTTTATTTCAATTCACTCGTTATTCGTATTGAATTGGATTCTTCTTACTGTTCTCAATGCTTTTAATTGTATAGTTGAATTGATTTGAATGTCTTTATGGATTCGGGAGATGAAATTTAGGCATAGTTCTTGTGAAAAAAATCATGATTTTCGTGAGATAGGGATATACTCATGGGAATTGTGAAACCTGTTTATTGTGGGAATTCATGAACTGTTTTAGCTATTAATTATCTAATTCGAATAGGGATATATCGAGGTAAAAATTCTTAGTATTTTCTATCGACCTTGAGAAAGGCTTTAGAATAATTTAGGAATTCCTCGTTTAGAATCAATTGAATAAAAGTGAATTGAATTAAATAAAAATCATTCCTAATTGTTTGAGGTGAAAATCATAATCCTACACCCTTATTATTATTATTATTTTATTTATTACTATTATTATTTTCTATTTATTTTTCTGCAATTAGTTTAGAAATAAATTCTATATAATTGTTCTTCAAATAAAATTATGAGTTGACTATATTTTGGTACTTAGTGAAATCAGTCCTCGAGGGAACAATAACTTACTTATCACTTGATTACTCCGTGCACGTGGGGCATTGTGTGAAGGATTTCCTCACAACATGTTTTTGGCGCCGTTGCCGGGGACTGATTTTTCGATATTATAATTACCAAGCGACTCTAATTTGAATTTGAAGTTTTGTTTCTTTAGTTTCTATATTTTTTCATTATGTTTTCCTTTGATTATCGTGACCCTTGGCATTTCATAAATTTCGATGATCTTAATAATTTGCCTAATAGGGTCAGTCAGCCCCCTCTCCCGAAACAAAAGACCATGTTTGAACATTGTGTAGACGCTCTCAAAAATACTGATAGTACCCCTCTTGAGCGAGAATGTGCAAGTCGTGGTCTTGAGATTCACTATAGTTATTTTCCAGCTCATCGATTAAGTAGTGAAGCTGAGGGGGAGGTTGAGAAGAAAGACATGCTGAGTTTTAGGGTCGATCCCCTAGCACCTGATAATTACATAAAGTGTGATGAGCTTGTAGAAGAAGTTACCATTGATGATGTTTCCAAAGAAATTTCATTAATTTGTCATCAAACTTCGAATAATAAGGTGAACACTATTGTGCCTAAAATTTTATTAACGGTGCCACGCATAATTTTTTCTAAATCCATATTGAGAGAGATTGACCCCATTACTTTTGATTTTGTTGAGGCTGATTCTTTGAGTTCTAATGAGGTTGTTCATGATATGTCTTTATTACTTACCCATTCGAACTCTGCTTATTTTTTCATACCTTATAATTATATTCTTCCATTGTTTTTTGGTTGTCCGCATAATTATTCTTACTCATTATTTTTGGCAACCAGGCATGAACCAAAGCCTCCCTTGTGGAATAAGAGGCTTATAGATTGCAAGAAGGGGATATTTGGCAATCTCCCTAGAAAGAAGCCACGTTAATTTTTTTTATTTGCCACGTCTTGCTCAAGACGTAAAATAGAGCGCTTGATGGGAGGCAACCCATCATTTTTACTTGCTTTCTAGTTAGTTATTTTTATTCGATTTTTCGTTAATAATTTTTTTATTTGTTTTGTTATTTCGTTTGGATTTGTGTACTCTTGTTGGCCCTTATTTCTCTAATATTTTTATATAACCCCAATGAGTTATTATCCTTCATATTCTAGTCTTTCTTGACCTAATGTCTATAGTTATTTCATGACTAGAGACTAAGTTTGGGGTCCCCCGTGATGTTGGGCATTACCTGAAGTATGGATTGACAGACGATTCCACTCAGACATGTGCAGGCGTTCAAGAAGACATTGGGAATAAGATTCACTTTTCCTTATCTCTTTATTTTCACATGAGTTTAATTGTTGATGATTTTATGTGTAGTGGAATAAATTGAAGCATGCGATATTTCCTTAATTTTTTTTGGTTATAAATTGCGATTTTCATCATTGCTTTATTTTTCTTGCATGCTGTTGATGGTTTTTGCCAAAATAAAAAAATGAATTTTTTCATGAATTTTTCGTGCTTCCGTGTGTAAAACTGATGTTACGATACTGATTTCTTTTTGAAGAAATGGTTGACTTTTGGTCGAGTTGCAGTCAGCGATATCTGTTTCTGTTGAGTATTCATTTAGGTCCGATTTTTTTTTTTCATTTTTGTAGAAATCTTAGCAGATAAGAAAGGAGACATACCGTAACACCCCCAATCCACTCAGGTATATTACACGCCGTAGACCCTCTCCTCGAAGATCTACCAGGCTGGTAGCAACATTTAATATCTCGACAATGCCTTCAAGGCTAAATGACTCAGTAGACCGATTTAGTCTTTCAATAAAAATATACAACTCAATTACAACATATACCCACGCAGGGGTCAAAATACAATAAACTCCCGTACAATGGGGAAAAGATACT